>OY728122.1:1016954570-1021954570 GCA_963277665.1 Viscum album
AAAGTAAAAAGTTACTATTCCCCAAAATTATTTTTATCTTATTTAACCACATTTTAATAATTTATATTAACCATGTTTCAAAGATTATATAAATTCAACTCACAGAAGTGGTAAAATTTAGTTTTATGTAAATTTGCAAATTATCCAAGGAGGTGGGTAAAAGACGGAAAAAAGTTCAATAAAAATTTTATATATCTAAAATTATTATAAAATGACTCCAATTAATTACATTAAACTTATATAGGTATTATGTATATATTTTTACCTAAGATAAATTTATATAAAAGTAAATTATTATTTAAATAAAAATTCGTTTTTAACCACTAACTCGGTGTTTTCATTATTCATCAAAAAAATGAAAGTTTTCAAAAACATACCAAAAATTCACCCTAGGCTAATTTTGATATTACGAATCCAAAAATGAATTCCATTTTGAAAAATAAAATTTAAAAATTTCAAAAATTTGGTATTAATATTCATAACGGCTAGTTTATATAATATTTTAATAACTTATCATTGTTTTGTGAAACTCGGTATTGCGTACAACACACGCTATCGATGAAGGTCGTGATTATGTGTAAGGAAAGCCAAGTTAGGGTTGCGTGTAGTGCAAGATTAATTTGTTGTTTCATATAATAGAATCCAACCATATCTCATTTATACATTATATATATATACACTAAATTTTGCGTAGAATAACTTCTATCAAACGAACTTGAAATTGTGTGTAACACGATCCAAGAATAGTGTTGTGTATAACACAAGATAATTATGAGGTACCATACAACAAAAGACATAAAATAAATTAAAAAGAATACTTCTCATAAAATCTCATGGTGTTATAGTGTCAAATGGTTGATCATCTACATAATAAATGACATTTGTGGGGAACACGCATGGGGTGGTGAGTATAACAGTACTCACTTGGAAACCTTGAAACCATAATGGAATACCATAAAGGTATGTGCAATTATATATACATTACAGAATAATTTTGATATACTCAATCAAAGACACAATGTTTAAAAGAAATCCACAACCAATAAATAAACACAAGATTCTTCTCGAAGCATGCTCGTTCCGAGAGAACTCACTCCTCGAGACACGATATAATCTGAGAAACTCATGAAGAGGTCAAGCTCATTTTTTCCCCAACCAAATAGAACACATTGTTCAAGGAATACTATCATACAAAAAGATGAGATCCTTCACATACATACTAGGTTTTACCTCACACAAAATCGAGATAAACCCACAACAAATAGAATACTTCCCAGAATCAATGTGGAAGTACACTAACTCTACTGATGTATCCTACTAGATGGAGGTCCAATTCCATGAGCTCTGTGGTAACATCAATTAAAAAAACACCACTAAGGGTGATAAAGTATCTAACTCCATTACCATAGAGGGACACTTTCAAGACCCCCTCCCTACAAGGTGTACCCCTTTCAGGCCGAAAATATGAGAAGAGAGATAATGAACCCCGAGTCCTGCCTCTAATAGGCCTCGGTTGGAGACTAGCATTTAGGGTATAGTAAACACACAAATGGGAGTCATTACCCTCTAAGATAACACATGAAAAGGAAAAAGATAGTAAAAAAACCAAAAAACTCCAACATAGATAGAAATATAAAAGAATCCCAAGTTCACATATGTAATGTCATGGAAAACTACTACATCTGAAAGGGAAAAAAACTGCATGTACCAAGGAAAGTAAAAAATCACTGCGACCATAAGCCTGAACAACTCCTATAACCCAAATCTAGTAGAAACTAGCATGATACCCAACTTTATCTTAGTCGACATAAAAATAGTTTATATATACATTGTGTGAGTATAACAGTATACTCAGTAGGATCCTCCCCAGAGACTCTTGTGCAGATGAAAAGAAAGCATGGTAAAGCACAGTGAACAACAAGTGGAACTAACTGATCACCTAAAAAAGTATACTATGTTACTAGCCTCACTATGGAGACTCTCACCAAGTATGGCCTACAAGATTATATAATATAATAATGAATATCAATGGTACCCAACTACTACTTCCCTACTAGTTTGACACTTTTCCCCAATGTTGCATGTCCTAAGAATCTCTTTCAAAAAAGTCTTTTCCAAAAACATCAATGTGAATCACAAAAACATGCACCTTGTGCAACAAAAACACCACATCCATGTAAGAAAAGTAACCAGGTAGTTTTTGGGAGCCACCAAGTCTCGCATAACATGTATCATACGTCTATCATTATACCACAAGACATTAAAACCCATACATTGATTAATGATCCTATAACCATCACATCCTATACAAGTTACACCTATAGTAGTCCATAAGAAACTATATCTAGACTATATGTGTGTGAATAACAACAAGAAATTGCAGCCCTATACAGACATATATGTGGAAAACTAACCTATATGTCTACCAGTGTAAGTAATTACCAAGATAAGAGAGAATAGGCAAAAGGGTTAGTAAACCATCCACCCCCCATGGGGATTTTTGGGTAAACAACCCCAGGGCTTAAAATCCCCAAGGTGTTAGTTGTCAAAACTGGCTAGGTGGAGTAGCATATAGAATCAAAAAGAGTACATAATATACTATATCAGACAACCACACTATGTGCATAAGCTAGTCATAGAATCATCTCCAGCTAACATCTCTGAGAACTCCGGACTTCCACTGTTAGGAATAGGTATCCTATAATCACACAACCATTTAAAGAGTTTTATTACATTTCTTTATTACCTTTTTTTTAGTTTCTATTTATGTTAATTAATTATTTAAACAATAATTAACCATTAACAAAACCACATTATATTTCACTAGCATCACACCCAAGGTCCACTATTCCATTAAATACTACCTCACCATTGCATCCCTGCAAGATCCAACCCCATGTGTTATCATCATTTATTTAATCATTTATTAACAACATTATTACTTTTCCATATTCCAAGGAATTCTAGTAAAACATTCTAAGATACTAAAAACATGGGGGATCAACAAGGTGAGTGTTTGAACTATATGTTGAGTATTTTTTTCCATAGTAAGAACACAGACCCATCTTCCCTTAGGAAGATAAACACGGAAATCACGTTTCATACCCTGCACGTCTTCACCCCTTTTGGATGGAGGGTAAGTAACCCAGCTGACTTGAGTAGTGGGGAAATTAAAGATGACAAAAAACCTATAAGAATCAACAAGCATCCAAACATTCACATCTAACGCGTTTCATCATCCTCGATGTCTTCTCCCAACACCCACATGCATAAACTGATGCATCTCGCCACTCAAGGCGTTGACTGCTTCCATAGCCAATAGGCCTCCCTACCCCCACATATCACAACAGCCTTCCAGGATTACTTCACAACACAAGAATCATGAACATAAACATCATTTCAATTAGGCTCTTGGCCCTTAAACCAGGCATTCAACCATCAAACACAATGAGCTCTAACAGTTCCACACATAAGGCTCTCGACCTTTACAATCAAGAGGGTAACTCAGAACCCTACGACTCATTATCTTTTTTTATCAAAATAATAGCTCTTTAATCCATCTAGAATTATTTGATTTATTATTTTTAGTTTCCAACTATAGGCAGCCTAAAAAAATCTATGATAGTTATCGCAAATTGATTAAACTTGCTTACTCCATCAATTTTATTAACATCAAATTACAATAAGAAGAACCATATTCATTTACATGCCTCTTTATCTTTGAAAATTAATTTACAACTAATTAGAATTTATTTTTTTTAACAATTTCTATCAAGAACAAAAATATAAACAAAGAACGAATAGATATCACACTATCTTGCAAAACAAGAGGTAATAACATACAATTGATATCAATTTTTTAATCCGGTTCAAATATTTGTTATATCAATTCCATTATGATCCAATGGGATAAAACACTCTACATTTTCACATAAAAGAAGAGAGAAGAAATGAATACACTACCTCAAACGGTTCTTGACGTTCTATACACAAGAATGACCCACACAACAGATCATGATCACCTCCTCCCATGATAGCTACATCCACCCGAGGATGTTGTTGTTTGACCAAACAAATCAAAACCGAAGAAAACTCAATTAGAAGCATGCAGATCACATGCCATAGCATGGAAACGAGAAACATGAGGAGAAATATTGATGTAAAAACAAGAAAAGAGGTATATCATACCTTCTATCGATGAAGGATCGACACTTACAGCGTTCACAAAAATAGGTGGTGCACATAAAATATGAAGAAACATCAAGGGGAAACAATCCAAGGAATAAGGTTCAATTACACCACTCCTATGGGAAGAAAGAATGGTTTGAGAATCTCACTCCTAGGAACAAGAAGTAAGAACAAGGGAGGAAGATATCTCATCCCTTTAGAAGATTTACAAAGCAGGTATAAGATACAATGTGTTTTCCATTAGTAGAAAATACCATTAAACAGCACATTTTGGCCATGTAAAATAATCCCAAGCCTTAGAAAAAATTAATATAGGAGTTATAGGATTTTTATATGACTTAAATCCCTTAAAAAAATTCCTTGAATTCATTTTAAGTCAAAGAAAATTTCAAAGGGGTGAAACAGTAGGATTCTAGAAACACTTTACATAATCTTACAAACAATATACGCCTACCGATACTAGAAACAATATATACTTTCTGATCCTAGTAACATTGTAAACATACCGATTCTGGAAATACTGTTCACACAATGACTCACTGAGGCCGAAGAAACTCTTCACAGAATGAATCATCGATAGTGATGGTACTGTTCACAGAATGACTCACCGATACCGATGACATTGTTCAGAGAATAACTCACCAATACTGATGGTACTACTCACACAATTACTCACTAATATTGATGGTAGAATTAACAAAATGATTCACTGATACCGATTGCACTGTTCACAGAATGACTCACCAATACCGATGGTTCTCTTCACATAATGAATCACTGATACTAATGGTAATGTTCATAGAATGACTTGCTGATACCGAAGGTAATTTTCACAGAATGACTCACCAATATCGATGACACTGTTCATAAAATGACTCACTGATACCGATAGTACTATTTAAAAAATGACTCAATGATACTGATGGTACTGTTCACAGAATGACTCACCGATATCTATGGTACTAATCACAGAATGACTAACCAATATCAATGGTACAGTTCACAGAATTTCTTACCGAAACTGATGGTACTGTTCAGAGAATGACTGACCAATCCAATGGTACTGTTCACAGAATGGCTCACAGATATTGACGGTATTGTTCATATATGGAATCCCTGATACAAATGGTATTGTTCATACAATGAATCACTGATACTAATGAAGCTATTCACAGAATGACTCATCAATACCAATGGAATTATTCACCGAAGGACTAACCGATACCGATGGAACTTTTCACAGAAAGACTATAACACCTTGAGATTTTATGAGAAATCTTCTTTTTAATATACTTGATGTCTTGAGTTGTACACTACACCAATATTAGCTTGCGCTATATAAAACACAATATTATCATATACTATACGCAACACTATTATTGGCTTCTGTTGCACGCAAGAGCGACCATCCTCAATAGCAGGTGTTGTACGCAATACCGAGTTTCACTAAACAATGAAATATTATTATGAACTAGCCATTATGAATAGTAATAACTGCATATTGATTTTTATTACATTATCATTCATCTTACTCATATCTATAACATGTTATGAGAACAAAATAATTTTTTTGGATAAAATATATATTTTTAAAAAAATGCAGTTTTGCCACATTTTAATGGCGTACCCACATTAAATCAAGTTTTTGACACATTTATAAGTTAAATTTTACAAAACAAACTTATTCATTACAATCAAGATATAAAAATTTACTTTGGATAATTTTTTTTAATATTTTTCCGATAACATTCATATTTTGATAAATAGTAAAAATACGCTAAATTTTAATTAAAAACAAATTTTTTCATAAAGATAATTTATATTGTTAAATTATAATATTGAATAGTTTAAAAGTATAAATATAATATATCATTACCATTTAATATAATATATGTAATTATCATTAATTTTATATTGAATTCATAGGTAAAAACATTTCAATCTTTTGTAATGTTTTGAATAAAAACCCATTTTTTTACAACGAGATTAATTTTAAATTAGTTACAGCATCTTATGTGTTATGAATTTGTAAAAATGGATTCCATATTTGGAATTAGGAGGTTAAAATTGTGTAAATAGATAACTTTTATTTTTAGGCATTATGAATAGTAACCACGATAAATTTTATTTTACACAGTTAAAGGTAAATCATGATATTAAGGGTAAAAAATTATATTATAAAATTACAATAATACTTTTATTGATATAATTGGTTGATTATAGTTCTCTCTAAAACATAATTGGGTCTAAATGGATTCTAATGGAACACAATTAGATGAAATTAAGATAATTAATATATTTTATTTAAGGGAAAGTGAAATATGTGTCACTCAAATTTTATTAATTAAATTATTTTTAATATAAGGTTATACAAAATATAGATTGAATTATAAATAATAATTTGAAAGATAAAATGTTTTTATTTATCATTGTAATTTATTTGTAATTTTTATGAAATATATAATTACCTTAATAGCTTATACAATAATGATGCAGAAATTATTGATTTATTGAAAAATCAATTATATAGTTTTTATGAAAATAATAATACCCATAAAAAGTCCAAAACACTTGAAAAAAATTGTTGGTTGAGTATAGCTACACAATAATCATCCAAATGTCGATTTTTTGGACCATTTGGAGCCTTATAAAATATATTATGACATTTATATTATTTTATTTTAAATGATGTCAAAGTTGTCACCTTCACAATTTAATAAACATAACATTTTAAAAGTTGGGTGCATTAGAATATAAATTCGAGTAAAAGTATTCTTATAAAATATATTATATTTAGCTTCATCATAGTACTTTAGTTTTAATTTTTATTCAAAAAATAAGTATATTAATTAATTATAAAATAATCATTTAGTTTTAATTTTATTAAGATAAATATCAAATAAATGGTTTTAAAAATATTTATATAAACATTATATGATATAATTAATGTTATAAAGTAATTTTATAGATGAATATGATATTATAGTAATATATTAAATATTTTGGTTCAAATCTATCATCTGTTTGGATTTTATTTAAATTCAAATAAATGAATAGTGACAAAAATTGACACTATTGATATTTTAGAAATATAACATATTATTAAATTGTTTAAAAATCAAAAAAATATTTAAAAATTAAAAATTTAAATTTATATGGTCGAAAAAGTCATAAAGTATCCAATTATGGAAAATTCACAACACATAAGTAAGTATTTATAACCATTTAAAATTTAGAATATTATTACCACAAATAAAATTAAATAGATTAAATAAGGATAAATCAAAATGATTGGTTTTAAAATAAAATAAAAACATGTCTAAATTTTATTGGTTGATGAGATTACCACCCTATATCATCTCATATTCGATGTTCAGTCATTTTAGAGGTTTTTAAGTGGGGTTTTATTTTTGAATAAATTAATATTTTCGAGAGTTTCCTAAAGTGCCCCTCTCCTCTCTTATAAAAGGGAACCCCTTACCTCTTCTCTTAAATAAATTTTGACCCTTCAATCTCGGACAAAACCTACAAATTATTATTCTCAGACTGTCTTGTTAAATTATAGAGGTGCTGGTCATCTCAAAATACCAACTCTAGTGCCCTAAAAAGAAGGTTAAAGGAGTCACTTCGAGGAAGTGGTAGTATCTTCTACCGATTCTTTCAGATTTATTTCTTCTTCTACTTTTTCTTCTTTATTTGTTTCATTATAAAGTAATAACATTAGTATCACTAATAAATTTATATATTGTTATAAATATGAAACAACCCTATTTCACCTTCAATCCATCCTACAGAAAACGAAATCACTACGCGTGTGTACGTACGGAATACACTCTCCACGCCTTGGTGTAGTCTGTTTTTCATAAACAACCTACTTGGATGGGTATAGTAATGGAAGAAATAATTATATATGATTATTGTAGAGTGATATTTATTCTGAAATATTATACACTAATCACATCAATACAATTCCACAATCATGGGGATGATATTCTTGCTCGTGTGTACGTACGGTTTACCATCTCCACGCAGCGATGTGATTGATTCTCCATGTTAACCATTCATGAATGATTTTAATGTATATATAATAAATAATAATAAAATATATGACATAATAATTCTACAGTGTTATTGTATATATATATATGTGTCATTTACTTCTATTTAATTTAATAAGGAAGAAAAAAACAACGTTCATACATACGTACGACCTACCGTCTCCTTGAACGATGTATTTCAATCCATTCATCGATCGATTATATATATTTATATATTGAATATATGTTATATATAAATCATGATATAAGTAATAATATGAAAAATTACAAGTCAAAACTAGTATGACAAATTTAAAGATTTTACCCAAAACGTTTCTTGAACATGGAATTGACAAATGAACGAGTAATATAATGTTGTAAGTGAATCATATATGATATCATAAAAATGAATATGATTCTTGAATAAGTTAATGAAAATATTTAAATAATTATACAGATGTTTTGAACACAAAAAAAAAAGAAATTGTACCTAAGGTGAGGGATAATTATTCCAATATTGTCCTTATCCAAGATTTTTTATTCTTAAGTATTTACTGGGGTTGTATTTATCATCTGTATCCATGACTTCTAAAACTATTTTAATAAACTGTTTAATAATTTTCCATGTATTTTTAAATTCATTTTTACACTTTTTTGAGTTTTACCACATGGTATGGAAGGAATCTTTCTTTTATTTACCATATGAGGTACTTTTTAACCTTTCTAGTAAAAGTACGAGGAGAATGTTTTTTAACTAATATGGCATGAATGTATTTTTGTAGTTTCATAACTCATTATTTACATGAATCTTCCTCTATAATATTTCATGATTATTCTAAATGAAATTAATTTGTTTTAAAATATAACAACATTTTGAGAAAATAAAATTATTTTGAAGAAGGAAGAATATTTTCCTCAAGAATTCATTTCAAGTGTTTAATCAAAAATATTTTCCATCTAAGATGACATTCTTTAACATGGATATGTTTCATGTATAATTTACCTCTTATTTACATGGTTTTTTTTGATGAAATTATATCCATTTTTTATATGGATTATGTTATGATGGGATAATGTATATGAAACCAAATGGGATATAATGAATGATTTATGTTTATTTTGTGGAACATGAAATAATGATTTCATGATTAGATAGGTGGGACCTATATCAACATCAAATGCATTGGGTAATTATTTATAACTCATGAGATAGACATGGATGGAAGGGAAAGTAAATCTTGTTCAGTAATACCGGGCTGGAATGACAAGTATATTCGGTTCAGTAATGGACTTCGCCTGCTATGATCGTCTTGATAGCAATGCCTTAGCTTCTATAGAAATCAAATTATTTGATTAATGGTTTTCCACAACTCCATTTTTTATTTCAATTCTATTTTATCTTGATTAATGGTCCTTTATGATCCATTCCTTTCGTACTACCATGTTTTATGTCATTGCTGGAGATTTTGATGTTTAAATTTTATGTTCATGTTTTTAAGTTCAAATGTTTAAAGATTGTTTTATGTTTTCCATGTTTACCCTTATTGAGCATTCAATCTCACCCATTATATGTTTTCTGTTTTCTTTTACCCAAGATATAATGAATGGGTTTAGGTAATAAAATAAAAGGGGAATATCTTTATGGTAGATGTTGAAAATATTTCACCATGATTAGAAGATTATGTTCTGAGTTTCCAAGGACACTAAAATATTACAGTCCTTGGCTGTCTGTTTTTGTTATATGTTAAGTATTCCACAAAAGTAATTTAATTTCCAGGTACATCATGCTTGGGTCTCTACTGTTTTTATCATAGGAAAGGTTTAGATAACCTTTGTTTACATGTATAAGAAAACTTTAGTGGGATCCCTAGAGATATTTATAAGGTATGTCTAGGGATGTCCCTAAGGATATGTATAAGTACATGTTACAATCCTAGATTTATGACAAAAATCATGAATAAACTAAGATTAAACCTAAGATGTTAGAGATTGAAATCACTCCCCCTTGATTATCTTGTTTTCCTAGTACAATTTTTGCCGCTCACACTACTATTTTTGGGTTCTAGATAATGGATGGAACCTAAATGAACCATGTTGATGATCATTGCACTGGGCAATGAAATGATTGTCCTCCTAAAAAACCGATTCTTATTGGAAATGGAGTGAAAAATATTTTTATTATATTTACACAAGATATGAATCATTATGGACTTCCAAATGAGCAGAGAAGGGAACAATATTCTATAGAGTCCTCCATGAGGCAACACCCACCTTCTTTCAGCGGGTCTTTTGATCCACTTGTTATTGAAGAATGGATCAGTACCATTGAAAAGCTATTTTCCATAATTCTCTATTCGGAACATGAAAAAGTCATTCTGGTTGTTTACCGTTTAGAAGGTGAAGTAGACTAGTGGTGGAATATAATTAAGAATAAAAGGCCTGAAGATGAAATTATTAATCCATGAAATGGGATGAGTTCAAAAAATTATTTTTAAATAATTACTTTCCTCGTATTCTTCGAACAATGATGGAAAAGGTGTTCCTTGATCTTAAGAAAACGGATGATGAATCGGTTGGTATATATGAAGAGAATTTTACATGGCTTTCAATGTATGCATCTGGATTTATCATCCAACCCGAATGTAAATTTTATCGATTCATTAGTGGCTTAAAACCAAGTCCTCGAAAGGAATTATTTATAAGAGACTTCAGTAGTTATGAAGAGATTTTTCATTATGCTGTCAATATAGAACGCGAAGTTGATGTTACATATCCATCTCATGGTTTGACATGAAATGAATGATGGAGTTCATGGAAAAATATCAAAACTATGGTGAAAAGAATAAAAATGTTTCGTTATGCCCAAAGTGTGGAAAGAAGCATGGTTGAGAGTGTCTTAAAGGGACTAGAAATTGTTTTAAGTGTGAAAAAAAATAATTGACCAGTTGGGTGCCTAAGTAAAGTGAAAATGGTAGCTAATGATGTGCATGGAGAAAAAACTATAGAGAACGCACCACCAAAACTTCAATGCTAGAAGTGCAGGGAAATGGGGCATTATGATAACTAATGCCCCAATCCAAGGGTTAATGATGATCGACATCAACAACCTGTTAAGGAAAAAGACAAAGGGAAGTCACATGCGATCACTATTAGTGATGTTGAATATGACAATTAAGTGGTTGAATGATTAATTGTTCAAATAATGGGATTCAAAAATAGTGTTATGGAATCTCATTTATAGTATCATGGAATATTAGAATATATATGTATTGGTTTTCCATAGTGGTATGGTACCAATATCCATGAAAAGTGATTGAAATATTTTTGGAAAGCCGATTACATGCGTATAATGAAGGGATAGTGGGATACTGAGATGTTTGATAGTATTAATGAGCACATGACTGATAAAAGGACCAAGTGATATCATGGTTTGGGTATATAGAATTTTTGGTATATTTGGTGCATGTAAAGGGTTAATTTTTATGGAATTCATGTTTTCACTATGGTTCTATAGTAATTTATGTTATTATCATATTTCAAGAGGATACATGATGAATTCCTTCAAATGTTTGGAATGTGACCAACAATATATAACTTATGATATATGGGGATAAATGATGGTATTTACATGTGTGTTATATGACCTTTCTAGTAATCATTTTTTATGCTATGAGATTGAGAAGAAGTATTTTGGATAAGCCTAAATATTGGAATGGATTATCTTGGACATCAGATAGTATTTTTTAACGCTACAATTTATTTTTTGGAATGTTATAATAGTGTAGTTTTTCAAAAAGGACAACATGTAGGATTGGGGAAATCCAGTCCCGTTGGTCAAGGATGCGGGAATAGAACCCAAAACCGAAGTGCGACATGCCATTATCGCCTACCACTGGCCTACAAGAAGTCCCTAGTTAGTAGAAATTAGTTTTATTTTATTAATCGGTATGATAGATGTAGTATATGTCAATTTTTAGAATCATATAAAATTAATCTCACCATAGATGAACTTATTTATATTTAATCATTTGTGATAACCTTTTTGTGATAAAGATAGATGGAATGACCTATCATTCTATCGCATGATCTGCTAACACTTCAAGAATGAAAAATTCAACTTCATTTTATTAAATATGAGATGAAGTGGAAATTTTTCATGGAATAACCAATGATGAAATTACACTAAAATCAAGTAAGTATTTCTCATTGTGAAAAAATTCATCAACTTTAGGGAAATGATCTTGAAAACCAAATTTTTTTCCTAAGATCCTCATATCCGATAAATCAAATGGTACCTTAGATCATCACAAATTTATGGCTTTGTGATTGTTGGATTTTTATCGCCATATTCTCTACAACTCTCCAACATAAGTTGATGGTTAAATTTCTTTTACATATCCATGTTTTCACCTATGTTCTCTTATGTTTAAACCTGATGATGAATTAAGTTTGGTAACAGTTATATTTCTTACTTTACTTTTTAAAATTAAGTTTTAGTATTCTTTTTTACGATGTGGGTTTCAATGAAAGAAACCTTCAAGTAGTAAATGATTTATAACCCGACAAATTTCAAGGGTGATATTCATTTTAAGGAGGGTAGAATGTAACACCCCGAGATTTTATGAGAAATATTCTTTTTAATTTATTTGATGTCTTGTGTTTTATGCTACCCCAAGATTATCTTGCGCTATACGCAAAACCATATTAGCTTGTAGTATGTGCAACACTATTCTTGGCCCATGTTACACGCAAGGGTGACCATCCACAATAGCATGTGTTGTATGCATTACCGAGTTTTACTAAACAACGATATGTTACTATGAACTTGCTGTTATGAATATTATTAACCAAATTATGAATTTTTTTTACATTATCATTCATCTTACACATTTCTAGAACATGGTATGATAACAAAATAAAATTTTCAGAGAAAATAAGTATTATTCAAAAAATGCAGTTTTGCCGCCTTTTGGTGGCACACCAACATTTAATATAGTTTTTGACACTTTTATATGTTAAATTTGACATAATTAACTTATTAGTTGCAATAAGGATATAAAAATTTACTTTGGATAATTTTTTAATATTTTTATAATAACATTCATATTTTGATAAATAGTAAAAAACGATAAATTTTAATTAAAAACAACTTTTTTCATCAAGATAATTTATATGGTTAAATTATAATATTGAATGGTTTTAAAGTATAAATAGAATATATTTTTACCATTTAATATAATGTATGTCATTATCATTAATTTTACATTTAATTTATAGGGAAAAACATTTAAATCTTTTGCAATGTTTTAAAAAAATCCATTTTTTTCGAAAACATGATTACTTTTAAATTAATTAATACATATTTTTTGTTTTAAATTTGTAAAACATTATTCTATATTTGGAATTTGGAGTTTCAAATTGGGTAAATAGATTAATTTTATTTTTAAGCATTATAAATATTAACTACGATAAATTTTATTTACCACAGTTAAAAATAAATCAGGTAATTAAGGGTAAAAAATAATATTTCAAAATTACACTAACACTTGTATTGATATCATTGCTTGATTATATTTCTCTCTAAAATAGACCTGGTTCTAAATGGAATAAATTGGAACCCACTTAGATGAGATTAAGACCTTTAATTTATTTTACTTAATGGAAAGTGAAATATGTCTCACTCAAATTTTATTAATGAAATTATTTTTAATATAACGATATAAAGAATATAAATTATTTTATAAATACTCATTTTAAATATAAAATGTTTTTCTTTATAATGGTAATTTATTTTTAATTTTTATGAAATATATAACTACCTTAATATCTTATTCATTAATGATGCAAAAATTATTTATTTAGTGAAAAATCAATAATATACTATTTATTAAAATAATAATACCCAACAAAAGACCCAAAAACTTGACAAAAAATTATTGGTCGAGTATAGCTACACCATAATCATCCATGTGTAGACTTGTGGACAATTTAGAGCCTTATAAAACATATTATGACATTAATATTATTTTATTTTAACTGATGTCAAAGTTGTTACCTTTATAATTTAATAAACATAACAATTTATAATATGGGTTTCTAGAAGATAAATTTGACTAAAAGTACTTTTATGAAATATATATGATTTATATTCATCATATTATTTTATTTTTAATTTGTATGCAAAAAAAGTATATTAATTTATTATACAAAAATGTTTTAGTAATAATTTTATAAAGAAAAATATCAAATAAATTGTTTTAAAAATTTTAAACTAACAATTATATGATATAATTAATGTTCTCCACGAATTTTATAGATTCATATGACATGTTAGGAATATAGTAAATATTTTTTTTGATTCAATCATCTGTATGGATTTTATTTAAATTCAAATAAATGAATCATGTCAAAATTGACACTATTGATATTTTATAAATATAACATATTATTAAATTGTTTAAAAATCACAAAAATATTTAAAAATTAAAAATATAAATTTATATGGTTGAAAAGTTTATAAATAATCCAATTATGGACAATTCACAACACATAAGTTAGTATTTATAACCATTTAAAATTTAGAATATTATTACCACAAATAAAATTAAATAGATTAAATAAGGATAAATCAAAATGATAAGGTTTAAAATAAAATCAAATCATGCCTAAATTTTAATTGTTGATGATATTACCACCCTATATTGTCTGATCTTCGAATTTGCATCATTTTTGAGGTTGTTATATTTTGTTTGATTTTATTATAAATTAATATTTTTGAGAGTTTCCTAAAGTTCCCCTCTCCTCTCTTATAAAAGGGAACCCCTTCCCTCTCCTATTCACTTAATTTTGCGCATAAAATCCCAGAAAAACCCTTCCAATTCATCTTTTAAACTTCTATAGTTATATTATAGAGGTTCTGGTCATCTCAAAAGGCAAACTCTAGTGCACTAAGAGGAAGTTTAGCAGAGGCACTTTGAGGAAGTGGTAATATCTTCTACTGATTCATTAAAATTTATTTCTTCTTATACTTCATCTTATTTACATTTTTCTTTATAAATTAATTAAATCAGAATCACTCATATAATGATATGTTATTATAAATATGAAACAATCCTATTTCACCTTCTATCCATCCTACGAAAAATGAAATCACCGCGCGTGTGTATGTACTGAATACCATCTCCACGCCATGGTGTAATCTGTTTTTCATAACCAACCTACTTGGATGGGTAAAATAATGGAATAAATAACTATATATGATTATTTTAAAGTGATATTTATTCTGAAATATTATACATCATACACATCAATACAATTCCATAATCATGGGAATGATATTGTCACTCGTGTGTACGTATGGCTTACCATCTCCATGACGCGATGAGATTCATTATCCATGTTAATCATTCATGAGTGATTATAAAGTATATATAATAAAGAATAATGAAATATATGACATAATAATTCCACTTTATTTATGTGTGTATATATATCATTTACTTCCATTTAATATAATAAGGAAACGAAAACTGCGTTCATGCGTACGTACGACCTACCGTCTCAATGAACAGTGTATTTTAATCCATTTATCAATAGATTGTATATATTTATATATTGAATATATGTTATATATAAATAATGATCTAATTAATTATATGAAAAATCACAAGTCAAAACAAGTATGGTTAATTAAACGATTTTACCCAAAACGTTGCGTCAACATGGAATTGACCAATGAACAAGTAATATAAAGTCGTAAGTGAATCATATATGATATCATAAAAATTAATATGATTCTTGAATCAGTAAATGAAATTATTTAAATCATCATACATGAGTTTTGGAGAAGTTCATAAGAAATTGGACATAAGGTAAGGGATAATTATTCCAATCTCATTCTTATATGAGATTGTTTATTTGTAAGTATTTACTGGGGTAATATTTATCATCCATGTCCATGTATTATAAAACTATATTCATAAAATGTTTGAAATTCTTCCATTTATGTTAAAATTCATTTTTACCCTTTTTTTACTTTTACCATATGTTATGGAGGAAATATTTCTTTTATTCAATCTCTGAGGTACTTTTTGACTTTTCCGGCAAAAGTACGAGGAGAATGTTTTTAATCTTATATGATATGAACAGTTTTTTACAGTTTCATAACGCCTTATTTCCTGGAATCATCCTTTAACATATTTCATTATTATTTTCAATAAATTATTTTCTTTTAAAATTTCATGACATTTTGATAAAAGAAAATGATTTTTAAGAAGAAAGGATATTTTTCTCAGGAATTCATTTCGATTGTTTTATCAAAACTATTTTCCATATAAGATTACATTATTTAACATGGATATGCTACATGTATAATCTCTATTATTTACATGGTTTTATTTTTCTTATTATGAAATTATATCCCTAGTTTTATATGGATTATGTTATGATGGGATGATGTATATGAAACCTATTGGGATATGGTGAATGATTTTTGATTATTTTTTGGCACACAAAAAAATCATTTCATTATGAGATGTGTGGGACCTATATTTCCCACCAATGCATTGAGTAAAGATTTATATCAAATGAGGAAGACATGGGTAGAACGGAAAGTAAATCTGATTTAGTAATACAGGGCTAGAACGACATGTAAATCCGGTTCAGTAATGGACTTTGTACACTATGATGGTCTTGGCAGAAATTCCTTGGCTAATATGGAAATACAATTTTGTGCCTATTGTTTGAAACATCTCCAAGTTTAATTTCCATGCTATTTTATCATAATTAATGGTCCTTTATAGTCTATGCCTTACGTACTTCCATGTTTTATGTCATTGCTCAAGATTTTGTTATTTAAATTTTATGTTCATGTTTTTAAGTTCAAATTTTTATGCATTGTATCCTGTTCTCCATGTTTACCCTTACTGAGAATTAGAGCTCACCCATTCTATGTTTTATGTGTTCTTTTCCCAAGGATATAAATAAACGTTTTCGGAAAGAAAAAAAAGGGGAAGAACATTGTGGGAGATGTTGATGTTCTTTCACCATGATTAGAAGATTATGTTCTGAGTTTCCAAAGACACTAAACTATTACGGTACATGGGTGTCTGTTTTTGTTATATATTAGGTATTTCGAAAAATTAATGTAATGTCCATGTACATAAATCTTGGGACTCTATAAAGACTCAACTATACCGGTGGTACTATTCACAAAATGACTCACCGATACTGATGACCTTGTTCACAGAATGACTCACTAATACCGATGGAACTATTCACAAAATTACTCACTGATACCGATGGAAATGTTCACAGAATGAATCAAAGATACATATGTTCCTGTTCACATAATAAATCATTGTTACCAATGGTACTATTCATATAATGAATCACGGATACTGATGGTACTGATCGTAGAATGACTCACTGATATCGATGGTACTGTTTACAAATTAACTCACCGATACCGATGGTACTGTTCATAGAATGACACACTGATGGATCTGTTCACTTTGGTCTCATAGATGGAATTTTTAAAGACCTAGAATTTTAATTTAATTGTTTTTAATTAAGTAGTAGTTTTACGAGTCTATGAAAATTGACAACACGTGATTCTGAGGCCCGGTGTGCCCAAAATCAATTTCTGATGTTTAGTCCAGGTACATTCAGTAAACATACGAGCAGATTTTTTTTATATCCTTTTAACTGGTGCATGGAATTTAAATCTGAGGGCATCGTTGAACTCGTAGGGCCAGTATTCACTTAAGAAGACTATTAACCTGATGACAGATGGTCGGATATAAAAGATATTTTTTTAGGGTTTTTAATGAATAAAATAAATAAAAATAAATTTGTAGCTTTATTTTTATTTGCTTGGTTGAAGCCTCCTTGTATAAGTTTGAGATGGGGACCACCACACCTTAACCTCCCATGAGAGGATATGGTGGTCGGGCCCACCCGATAATAACTTCCTCTTCATGTTTCATATGGTGGGGGTCACGTGTCTATGGGGAAACTGTTGGTACCTGGCGGGCCAGGACCCTAATGCCATGTTAAGAAGGGTTTTCTATGCTGTCATCAGGACCCAGTAGTTACATTTGGTATCAGAGGTGGTACCCAGCCTTAAGTGATGTGCACTGCCTGAGTTGAGATGTGGGGCCCACAAAAAAAAAAGACATTGTGCTCTAAAAGGGGTGATTGTAACAACCCTGAATGATAAACGGTTAAATGACTGAATGATATGACTCATGTCAACAAGGTGTACCTTCCTTCTCCAGAGACTACCTAATTAGAACTCCACAGTTATGTGTGCTTGGCCTGGAGTAGTGATCAGGATGGGTGAACTTCTGGGAAGTTTCCCAATGTCTGTGTGAGTGAGGACAAAGCACATTAAAAAGGATAAGTGTTGGATTGTGGGGACTGTCATTTGTAAGATGACTCGTTCAAGCATGTGGGTGCTCCCTTGGGAGAGGACCACATGTCTGCGGGGCAACTTGTGATTCCAGGCGGTCTTGAACTAGACGACCATGTTATGGTGGGGTGGTTGTGCTGTCATCAGGACCCATTTGGTACATTCACCCCCTTTAGAGCACAACGTCCTAGTTGTGGGCCCTACATCTCAACCAAGGCAGTGCACTGCACTTAAGGCTCGGTACCACCTCTGATACCAAATGTAACAACCGAGTCCCAGTGACAGCACAAACACCCCACCTTAAAATGGTTGTTGAGTCCTGGCTCGCCAGGTACCTCCAGTTGCCCCACAGACACGTGGTCAACACTATATTAAACATGAAGAGGAGGTTATGTTCGGGTGGGTCCCACTACCATAACCTAGAGGTTACGATGTAGTGGTCCACACCTCAAACATCCACATGGAGGCTTCAGCCCACAAAATAAAAATATAATGACAACATTATTTTTATTTATTTCATTCTTTACAAATAAAAAAACTATCTTTAATATCTAACTATATTCCATCGAGGTGAAGGTCTTCCTAAGTGAATACCGGCGCAATGAGTTCAACAGTGCCCTCATATTTCAATTCTGAGCATTGGTTCAAAAGTTATAAAAAACACACTCATACGTTTAATGAACGTACCTAAACAAAACATCATAAATTGATTTCGTGTACACCCCGACTCAGAATCAAGCGCAATCAATTTTCGCAGACATGTAAAATTCCCATTTAATTAAAAAATTAATTTAACATGGAAATTTCGTGAATTTAAATTTTCCCCACCTTAGGTATTTACATCCCCGTAAGCTACAACTCGAACTAAGGGGACATGTGGGGGTACTCAGCACGCATCTGAGCCTCCCGCTCCCAGGTGCTCTCCTGGATGTTCCTGTACTGCCTGCAAATGCACACCAGTGGTTTCAACCATCCATGTAGGACCCGCTCATGTCGATCCACAATCTCCACTGGATCGTCCGTACAAGTCTCCCAATTGGTGACATTAATCTCTCCATGGACGACAATGTTAGAAGGGTTGTGCACATATCTTCTCAACTAAGATACGTGGAAGACGTCGTGCACCTGGTGCAACTAAGGTGGAAGAGCCAGACGGTTTTCTACCTCGCCTACTCTTCCGAGGACCTGGAAAGGTCCGATGAATCTCGGTGATAACTTGCCGCCCCAGCAAAATCTATGTAGACCTCATCGAGGTGAGACCCGTAGAAAGACGTGGCCGCCATCATCGAACTCCAGAGGCCTCTCTCTCCTATTAGCATATGACTTATGTCATCTCTGTGAAGTCTTCATCTACTCCTGGATGATCTGCACCTTCTCTGTGGTAGCCCGTACCATCTTTGGTCCTACTAGTGCTAACTCCCCATGGTCAGTCAAAAAGGAAGGTGCAACTTATTCAAATGAGTCATATCATTCAGTAACTTAACCCGTTATAATTTTGGGGTGTTACAATCACTACCCCTTTAGAACACATCTTCTTCATTGTGGCCCCTACATCATAACCCAGGTGGTGCAATGCACTTAAGGCTGCGTACCACCTCTGATACAAAATTTGAAAACTGGGCCCTAGTGACTACACAACCACCCCACCTTAACATGGCAGTCGATTCCTATCCCACTAGATACCACCAGTTTCCCCGCAGACATGTTTTCCCCACCCTGGGGCCCACCAACGTGCCCACACGGGTCATCTGACTAATGACATTCCCCACATGCCAACACATGTCTTTTCCAGTGTGCTTTTTCCTCACTCACACACACCCTAGGAAACTCCCTAGAAGGTCACCCATCTTAATCACTACTCCAGGCCGAGCACGCTAAACTGTGGAGTTCTAATCTGGTAGGCTCTCGAAAAGGAAGGTGCACCTTATTGACTTGAATAATATCATTCAGTAATTTGACCCTTTATCATTTGGGGTAGTTACAATCACCCCCTTTACAGCACAATGTCCTCATTGTGGGCCCTACATCTCAACTGAGGCAGTGCACTGCACTTAAGGATGGGTACCAGCTTTGATAACAAATGTAACAACTGGGTCCTGCTGACAGCACAACCACAACGCCTTAACATAGCCATTGGGTTCTGGCCTGACAGGTACCACCAGTTTCCCCACAGACATGTGGTCCCCACCAAAGGGAGCACCCACATGTTTGAACATGTCATCTAACTATTGATAGTCCCCACAGTCCAATACTTGTCCTTTAAAATGTGATATGTACTCACTCACAAAAACCTTGGGAAACTTCCCGGAACATATGTGTCTGATATATTCTATGAAGCAATTGTGTTAAGGGTATTGAGTGTGGTTTTCCGTTCAGGAAGTCCAATGTTGGTGCGCCGACCGATGTATCAATACACCAGGACCCAGACTTCTGATTTCCGACTCAGTGCATGAAAACACTGATTGCGTGTGTGTTTTCAAGAGTTTTCATTGTGATATATTGTGTCATCTCACCATGTATAACATTTTGACCGTGGCGCAACTGTTTCTTTTTAGTATGTCTCCATACAGACAACCATATAAGGTTCCGAGAGTAGTACGCACAGATAGACCACTGAGCGACGAGGTTCCGGTGTAGGGCCCTCTTACTATGTTGGAACCTTCGGGTGGTGTACCAGCAGCAACACCACCCATTTGGCAGTAGATACCTCCAGCCACACTGGTGGACAATGTACGACGATTAAGCGTATCACACGAGTTCCAGCAGCAGTGGCCTCTAAGGTTTCGAGGCTAGACAGATTCCCCCGCAGCTAAGGGCTGGATGGAGGTGATTGCTAGAGTTTCCCATCTAGTTGAGACACCAGTAGAGCCGACGGTGATCTTAGATACTAGTCCGTTTCATTGAGTGACCATTAGGATGGTCCACTTAGTGATGAGGCTTCCTTACGTAGACTGTTGCCCGAGATAGTAACATCGGGTAGCGTGCCAGCTATATCACTACCCGTTGGTCAGCAGTTACTACTAGTGGTATCGGTAGAGGACACATGTAGGCTTAGTGCCTTACTCGTGTTTCAGCATCAGATACCCCTTATGTTCTGAGATGAGCCGACTCACAGGTGGCTGAGGACTGGATCGAGGAGGTGGCTGAGAGTTCTCTAGAACTTCTATAGCATCAGTAGGATGACATGTCGGTAGTTAAGTATTCATTGAGGTGTACAGATCTTTCTTGGTACTCGATGAATATGGTATTATCCATGCTTCAGGTCTATAACATCAATGAGAGTCGTGTTTAATAGACATCCAAGCCAATACAATTCCTATATGCATTCCTACTTATGTTAGGGTGCTAGAGAAAACCTTTATTGTTGAATGTTAATTGGCTAAGCGGATACATCCATAGAATGTTAGCAGTGGGAAAGAAATAAAATTGTGGTAGTATCAATGACTTGGGAATGTTAAATGTTTTGGGAAGAAGAAGTGTTAGGGACAGATGAGTCTACAGGGCAGCAGACATGGAGGCAGAGTTAGGAGAGCAGCATGAGGTGGTGTACTTTTCAACATGTTACAACCACCCCCTTTTTTTGGATCCCGTGAGGCTTAGGGAGATGGAGTATAGGGGAAGAGAGTTGTTTCAGGTGGTCAAGGAATGCACCCCAGGGGCTCTAGGAATGATTCGAGGGATGGTCTATGTCTACTTCTAGCTATCTTATCAATATACAAAGGTACCAATCATTCCTTCCTTCCACGAATCTCGTCCAGGACCTAGAGTTTCTGGTTAAACCGTTGAATTGACCCTTACATGTAGATATATCATTGGGAGGAGGCTCGATAATCACACTTACACTGACGGTGTGTTCTTACCCTTGTGGCTAGATTTTCATTTGGAACCTCTTGGTGGAAGCATCGAGGCCTTACGACGTTAGTTTGGGTTTGGAATTGACATCCACAGTTCACACTCATATTGAATGTATTAGGAAAAGAGGCGATGTTTTATCTACAACGTTGGGATGGGGTTTTCCTTGGTCGGCGAAAAAGTTAATGCAGGAATCACATGATAAACTCATGCATAGTAGGGTGAATCCAATCACTAGTGAGTCAGACAACCTCACCCTCATGGCAGCATAAGTTGACTTTGAGATATCCTATACTTTTTGGAAGGGGAACATTGTAGCAGACGCACTCAGCAAGATGTCTGGCCCACATCAGCTGAGTGAGGCGACATAGCAGCTAGCAACTTTGCAGATATCCTTTTCGGATCAAGAAGGAGCAGCTTTTGTTCAGTCGATTATAGTCACTCCCCCACTCCTTTAGTATGTCAGGGAGGCACAACACAAAGACATGGACTGTGAGTCATGACATGCTCAGATAACCATAGGACAAACACCTGATGAATATTCTAAAGGTGGGGAGCCCATAAGTATTTTCAAGGGACGTACCATGGAACTAGTTTCACTTCAGGAGGATTTGTTGAGGGAGGTCCACACATCCCCTCTAGTGGTACATCCATATGTGGCGATGATGTACCTAGACCTCTGACGACAGCACCGGTGGCTGAAAATGAAGAAAGCCATTGTAGAGTTTGTCTCTCCATGCCCCACTTGTCAGCAAGTGAAGGTGGAGCATCAGGTACTAGAATTATTGGTTCTACATTTAGAGGTCCCAATGTGGAAGTGGGATGTGATATCCATGGACATCATGATGTGTTTTCTACATACATCCAGGGGACATGACTCGATTAGGGTGATCGTCGACCAACTCACCAAGTCGGCCCACATCCTATCGATCAAAGGCCAGGGTTCAGTAAAGATCATGGGACGCCTCTTTGTGAAATATATTGTGCATTTACATGGATTACACTCGATAATTGTCTCCGATCAGGACAAATGGTTTACTTCCCGGATATGGAAGGGGTTGCAGGAGGCTTTTGGGACGCAACTTCATCTGAGCACCACCTTCCATCCTCAGACGATATCCAAACTGAGTAGACCATTCAGACCCTCGAGGATAGGTGGAATTCTTCTTTCCTCGACCTCAGTCACATTTGGGAGGATCACATACCTTTGGTGGAGTTTTCATATAACAACAACTATCACTCCACCATTTAGATGGATCCTTTTGAGGCATTATACGGGGGACCTTGCAGATCACCCTTGTGCTAAACTGACCTTGGGGAGTCGACACTAGTGGGACCAGAGATGGTATAGGATACCACATAAAAGGTTCAGATTATCCAGGAGCGGATTAAGACTTCATAGAGCATGCAAAAGTCATATGCTGGCAGGAGACAGAGGCCTCTAGAGTTTGAGGATGGCGACTGCGACTTTTTACGGGTCTCACCGCGATGAGGTCTACAGAGATTTGGCTGAGGAGACAAGTTATCAATGAGATTAATCAGACCTTTACAGGTCCTCAACAGAGTAGGTGATGTGGCTTACAGCTTGGATCTTCCACCTCAGTTGTAGTAGGTGCACAACGTCTTCCACGTATCTCAGCTGAGAAGATACGTGCATGACCCTTCACACATCATCGACCATGGAGAGCTGAATGTCGATGAAGGGGAAACTTTTAATGTAGTTCCAATGGAGATTGAGGATCTACAAGTGCGAGTCCCACGTGTACAGTTGACACCTATGGGGTGCATTGGCTGGAAGCACCAAAACCTCCAAGAGAGAACAAGGGAGTGGGAGGCTCAGATGTGTGCTCAGTACCCCCACTTGTTCCCTAAGTTCGAGTTGTAGCTTATGGTGACGTAAATCCCTCAGGTGAGGAGAATTTGAAGACCCGTAATTTCCATGTAAATGTTTTAGTTTTTAATTAAATGGGAATTTTACGAGTCTGCAAAAATTGACGGTGCGTGATTGCGAGGACCGGTGTGCCCAAAATCAATTTATGATGTTTTGTTCAGGTACGTTCAATAAATGTACGAGAAGGTTTTTTATAACTTTTGAACCAGTGCTCGGAATTAAAATTTGAGGGCACCGTTGAACCCGCAGCGTCGGTATTCAATTAATATGACTTTCACCTCGACGACAGATGGTCAGATATAAAAGATAGTTTTTTGGGTTTTTAATGAAAGAAATAAATAAAAAATAAAGTTGTATCTTTATTTTTATTTGGTTTCTTTAATCCTCCATGTGGAAGTTGGAGGTGGGGACCACCACACCTTAACCTCGCACGAGAGATTATGGTTGCATGCCCACCCTAACCTAACCTCCTCTTCATGTTTAATATGTTGGGGACCACATGTCTATGAGGCAACTGGTGGTATGTGGCAGGCTAGGACACGACAACCATGTTAAGGCGGGGTGTTTGTGCTGTCATTGGGACCAAGTTGTTACATTTGGTATCAGTGGTTGTACCCAGCTTTAAGTGTAGCACACTTCCTATGTTGATATGTAGGGCCCAAAATGAGGATGTTGTGCTCTAAAGGGGGGTGATTGTAATAATCCCGAATGATAAAGGGTTAATAGACTAAATGATATGACTCTTGTCAATGAGCTACACCTTCCTTTTTATGAGCCCACTTGATTAGAACTCCATAGTTAAGAATTCTTGGCCTGGAGTAGTGATTAGGATGGGTGAGCTTATGGGATGTTTCCCAGGGTTTGTGTTAGTGATCACAAAGCACATTGGAAAGAACATGTGTTGGACTGTGGGGACTATCATTATTCAGATGACCCATTCAAGCATGTGGGTGCTCCCTTGGGTGGGGACCACATTTCTTCGGGGCAACTGGTGGTACCTGGTGGGCCAGAACCTGACGACTATGTTAAGGCGGGGTGGTTGTGATGTCCTAGGGACCTAGTTGTTATATAATGGTTTTCATTGGTATCACTAATGGATATTTTATCATAGGTCTCACCAATGGAACTGTTCGCATCAGTCTCACCGATGCAACTGTTTGCATCGGTCGCACCGATGGAACTCTTCCCATCAATCTCACGGATGGAACTGTTTGTATCTATCTCACGAATGGAACTGTTCGTAGAATTGTAAATTTGGAAAAGTGTTTCGGATAAGTCTTCTTGACCTCCAAGAACACCTCAAACCCAAGATTTCCACAGAGGAATAAACTGGAGAGGTCCAGGCTGTTATAGATATTATACCCTCTTTGGGACTCATCTTCCATAGGGAATTAAAATCCAATGAGTTAGATTGTATTTCACGCTGATCCCTTAAGGAAGGGCCAAGGAAACACTCTCAACATATACCGGTAAAATCAAAAAAACAACAATTTTCTCAAGATAACCATCTAAATGTCAGGGTCTCAGTGATACATATGTTTAGTTGATTGGATTCACTGATTAGAATATATGTCCTTTTGATGTTTTAAAATCAGGGTTATTGGAACTGTGGACTGACCACACAGTCGATCCACTGACCACAATGGTCAAATACTAAATTCAACCACCCGGACTAGCTGCCCATGGACTGTAACGACACAGCTTTTGAATAAAATCTTGTTTCATGAAAATTTAAGGTTTATTATGTCATAATTAATAAAACAATATATGTATAATTTAAATGTAACCATAGAGTTTTCACCGTTATATTACCGTTGGATAATATAATCAAAGGAAATAATAATAAATTTTAATGTTATAATTATTATTTATAAATAAAATTGATAATGGATAGTTAATGAAGATTAAATACCAAATAGACTCTACCAATAGTATATTTCAATACGAATCCCTTTTTTTGGATATTGGAAAGAAGGAAGTGTCACTGGGCTTTTCTATGGACCAAGACCATGCTGAGATTCAATATATTAAACATGGATGAAATTACCTATGAAAGAAGTTCAGGTTGATAGAAATTACCACTCGAGCAATGTTGTCCGAGATGCCCCTTGATTTTATCACCACTGCACACATTACACTTTTGTCCTATGTAGGTCATTTAAGGGGATATGTAATGAGGCCATAGTTAATTTTTACAATCCATTTGTATAAATAGAATTTTTTTATGGTAAAATAAAAATCATTTTTCAATTTCAAAGGTCAAAATAAATCTAGTATGGGTTTTTAGTATTTTTAAATGATGTTTCATATTACTGATGAATATTGAAAAGAGTATTTCAAAATAATTTTGATACATTAAATAATTTATATTGTGAAATGATTTTCAAAAAATGGGCATACCTAGTTGTGACTAGTATGAATTTTAGAGTCTGATAAGATCAACATAATTTTTGGTGAATAGAAACATATGAGTAGTAATATTACCCTTATGAATATTAATATGAACAATAGAATAGTAACCTTATAACACCCCAATAATTAACAAAGATATTTAATATAGAGTTTATGAAATCAAAACAAAATGAAAAACTAATTGATATATGACATTTAAACATAAATTTGTCACTTCTGTGATTGAATATAAAAAATCTGACATACAAGGTTGCGATCAGTAAGTTATTTGGAGCAAAAAAACATAATTTTTGGTGAATAGTAATCTACCCTTATCAACAGTAACATCCCTTATGAATAGTGATATACCCTAATAAAGAGTATCCTTACCTATGATAGTATATAAATAGTATTCAAGTGGAAGTATGATATACCTATGTTTTAGAATTAGTAAATAAATGTTTTAAAACCTATTTTTAAATAAGGTGTGTTTTTAATTAAATATTAAATTAATAATATTTATAAAATTATTTTTGAAATATGTACTTCATTTCTGGATTCTACACATCAAAAAATTGTTAGGGTGAGTTTGTTGTTTTTGAAATACCCGATTTTTTGATGAATAGTGAAATACGATAAAATACCGTATTTACAAATAATCAGTTATATACACTATTTATGATATCATATGTGATTTAAGAACACCTGGTTAGAAATAAAATGAATTTAATACTATTCTTGTTCATGTAATCATCAATATTCCTAGTCCTGGGGGAAATTAATAAAATAATGATTAAAAATTTATGAAAACCCTCCTCTCCTCCACTATAAAACCCCACCTCACTCCCTCTTCTCCTTGCTCCTCGAAGACTTGAATATCTTTAGGGTTATACCCAAATACCCTTCCTTAGTCACTCCCCATTTCCATTAATCTCTTTCTCATTCCAAAATACCAAAACCCCTTCCCTTAAGGAGGTTCTCAAGGAGGTTATTGAAAAATGTAAATCATCTTTCTTTTTCATTTAGTTTATTTCAATTTATCTTCTTTTCTTATTCTATCCTAACCTCCTCTTTCCAAATGACCGTGATTAATCCATTATCATAAATATAATATAATTATATCATGTTAATGGATGAAGTATCATAAAATAATATTAATCTCTCTCTTTTATTTTATAAACAAAATCCACGTCCATGAGGTTCGAATTTATAATGTTCGTAGAAGAAGAAGTTTTGTTCTCCAATTTCTCCTTCATTACTGGTCATGAAACAATTTTGATGGTTGAACCAGAATACAATATATATATTATAACCTTATTAATATTTATTAACCAATATACATACATATTATTAAATCACAAGACCAAACTATTTCCTGATAATCAAAATACCGCTAAAATAATATAAGTGAATGTCATTAATATTTTATCTAACGATTCATCCAAATTCAATGTAAAAATTGATATAAATGACCATTAACACTTATATATGTTTATAAATAATATCTAATTTTTGTTATGGAGATTTATATACATTCCATATGAATTGAATTACTTAAAAAGAAGTGAATCGATTATGAAAATAAAGAAAATGAACACTCCTGAATGACAGAATTCCATATTATAACTTATCAACAAGGACAAAAATGGACTAAAAAGAATTATGATAAACTAAATTAATGTCAATTAGGTTCTTAAATAAGTTATTAAGAAGTATAATTTCATATTCTAGTACCATAAGTTTAAGAGGTGCACACATTTGGACTTAAGATAAGGGGTTTCTTCATCTCACATCCATTATTTTGAGATTTTCCATATTCACTACTAATAATTGTGTATGGTGTATGTATACTACCAATTTATGTTACATATCATGAATTTATTTATTTTCATGGTATTAAATTTATCATTTTATTATTATTAATTTGTGGGCATACTAATTGATTGACTACAAAGGGGTAAGAGATTTCTACCAAAACCGCCATTTTCATTCGGGTTACTCTTATTATCTACTTACCTCAATTAAATTATTATTTACAACACATAAATTATGTTTTAATTTCCTATATATTTTTATCATCAATAATCATTCTTTATTTTATGGGGATTTACATGTTTTAGAAGGATCATTCAATAAAATTTCTCCCGATAAACAAACCCAATTCAAGGGATAATTTAAAATTCATACCCGTTTTCAAGTGTACACCAAAATTTATTTTAAGCCACTATTATTTTTATAAAACCCCACATTTTATCATTAAAATTTTTATTGGATAATTTATGGATTTAATATAACAAATGTGCCTTTTCTCTTTAAAATTCTCTTTAATACTTTCCTTAAAATTCTCTGAAATGTTTTATTTCTAAAGAATCATAAGAACTATTATTACATTATTTTACTTCAATGGGACATCATTTATGCCTAAAATATAATATCAATGTCCTAATATTTTATGGGATATTAATTATTACAATCTTATTTCATGTAAAATATACATGATTTTCCAAAATAACTCTCCCTTCAAAAGTTAAAAAGGACCTTTTTTAACTTTAATGTGATATATTCCTTTTTCACCACATATTTCATTATTGTGGTGTATGTGCTGCCTTTTGGTATGTAATATGAGGAGTCTCCTTATTATAATGATATTATAAGGGATTATTATTTGAATGTTTCAAGGTGGTATGAGACACTTTGTAATATTTAAAGATTATTTCCTAAATATTTTTTCAATGGTCACATTTAATGTATCTATATTTATGTCGACAACATTTGATGAATCCTGTATTTCCTATAGGTTTATCTATTATGATATCTTCTAAAATATGTTTTTATGGGTTTCTTATTAGTTTTGACTATGGATGTTCTATCTAGATACCATTCACCATATTATTTCGAATGGTTAGTGTTGATGTTCAATGATGGGTGATGTCCTTTTCATTTTATATGTTAGTTTCAATATGAATGTGTATGTTAATTATGTTCACCCCTTTCATATGAGGAATTCATTGGACTTAGTATGTGATGGGTGGGGCCCATTATAGCTTCTTGATGTATCATTAGGTCTCATTAGACAGATAGACGTGGAATTGGGAGAGGCATTT
Source organism: Viscum album (assembly GCA_963277665.1). Taxonomy (NCBI): domain Eukaryota; kingdom Viridiplantae; phylum Streptophyta; class Magnoliopsida; order Santalales; family Viscaceae; genus Viscum; species Viscum album. Next base: position 1,016,984,445 of record OY728122.1, read on the forward strand.
CCCAAATTTATATATGGTTTTCCCTGAGGCCATAATCCTTTTTAGACGTCTTGGTCGAGGTCTTGAAAAAATGATTTAGAATGTGTGGAATATGAACACCCCTAATTATGAAGCTAGTAATTGAATTTTCATGTGATTATTCAACTAGTATAATACCCATGATTATGTTTTATTGTAGCATTATTTTACTAAGATCTTATTCATTCCATAATGTGTTTAATTTTTTTATTTGTAAAGGAATGTGTTTTAATTTTTTCAACATGCCTAATTTTAATGTTTATGTTAGTGTTCAAGCTCACTGATTTCTTATGTTTGATTTTCCCAAGATATGAAGAAGTAAATTTTGAATGATTTGAAAGCATAATCTAGGAGGCATGAATGTTTCTAATGGAATAAATTAGTGTTGCTTTCCTTTAAAGATGTAATGTTGAACCAATATATCTATCTTTTTTCTAAAATCTAATAATCTACTTGGTGCATTGTGATGAATATTCCTTGTTTGTATGACAATGTATTAAAATAAGGCACTGAATTCGGGAAACTGGGATGGGTCCTTACTGTTGGAATCAAAGGGAGTTTATTAGAAAATTTGGAAACTGGATATAGAAAAAGTAGATTAGTGAACCAAACCTTAGGATAGAATTTGGGGATAAGAATACTATGACATCCTATAATTTTGGTAAGTAATACATATTGTGGATTATCATGAAAATACATCCCTGTCTAGATATGAACAAGTAGAGCTGGATCTAGAATAGATGTATCTAGGGGTAAAACTCGAAAACAACATTTTGAGCTAGACCTGAACCAGAAATGTTTCACAAAAATGAGCCTTGTTTCACTATTGGTTCGAAACACCAGGGGGATATTTTTTGGTAAATTCATATGATTCTTACAATTAATTATGAAGTAATTTTTTCCCATTTTAACCAAAGTATATGGTTTTAGGATTTATGATGCATAAATTTATTTTATGTGTTATACCATGTTTGGAGATATAGAGAGTTCATAATTTTATGAGATAACTTATAATATGCATTTGATTAGAAATGGAGCCTAGTAGAAGGAATTATAACTTCACCAATTCATGTGATGAGAAGAGTATGTAGGATCATATCTCTGATTGTCTTAAGACATCATTCCAAAGTAATATTGTCTCCCATGTATCCTCATAATATGAGAAAATAGTATCATGTGTTGAAAAGGTATGTAAGGACTTCTCTGATTCCTATGGAATTGAATTGGAGAAAAACAAGAAGAGTATGGAAGTGAAAAACATTGATAGTGTAAAGAAGGGAAGGCTTATTTTCCCAGATGTAATAATTGTGGAAGGAAACACCTTGGTATATGCTTGAGGGGAAAATGAGTTTGCTTAATGTGAGGATAAAAATCCCACTATACTCATAATTGAAAGACAAGGAAAGAATTTTTCTATATTCAATTCTTCAACTAAAAAAAATGGGACACTATGTGAATTAATGTCCCACGTGTCAAAGGAATATACCCCAAATAATGATTTTGGATAATGGTAACGTTATGATGATACCACAAATTAAGTATAATGATTAATATGCCATGTCAAGAATCATGACATTTCAATATATATTTTTTAGTAATGTACTGGTTGTAAGAATTCTGAGATATAAAATGATGGTAATGGAGTACTATTTCATTAAGGATTTTAGATTGTCTGATTAATGGTACAAAGGAAAAGTGATTCAGTAGAAGGATATATTTTTTAGGAAAAAAACATGAATAAGGGGAATACAACCATTAATATATATGTGATGTTGAGATACTGATGAATAAATTATTGATTTTGATATGTACTGACTACCTTAGAACTAATTATTGACTTGTCGAGACGTGGCCTTTTCTATCATCGATGGATTTTACATCACTTTCAGATTTAAGGAATATAACCAATAACATGTATCTTACTTATGTAATATGGAAGAATTCATATTTCCAATATTATTTTTATAGTAATTAATGTTATTACCATATTTCAAGATGATACATGATGATGTTATTGACATGTTTGGAATGTGAATTATAGAGATATTCTTGTTGATTAATGGTTAATGATAAGTTAACCTTGAAAATTTAATGGAATTAATTTAAATGTGTTGAATCATTATATTTTGGTATTTTTAACCATTTATGAAATGGTTTAAGTTGATAATTGTATGGGTTTTAGAGTTTAATGTTGCTACATGATGGTTTTATTATTATTTCTTGACCACGTTTTCCAATTATAATGTGTTGTTTTGTAGTAACCGATGATTTTCTATTTATGCTTCTTAATGAAATATTTTTACTATATTATTGATGTGGTTTTCCCACAAGGTAATTTTTATGTATCAAACAATTACTTTCGAAGTTCAATTTCGAATTTCAAGGATGAAATTTTTGTACGGAGGGGATAATGTAACACCCTAAGAATTTATAAATAGATTTAATATAGAATTTATGAAATAAAAACATAATGAACTACTAATTTCTATATGACCATTAAACATAAGTTTTTAACTTTTGTGATGTGAATATCAAAAATCTGACATATACGGTTGTGATTAGTAATTTATTAGGAGTTTGATAAGAAAAACATATTTTTTGGTGAATAGTAACAAACCCTTATAAATAGTAACATACCCTTGTGAAATGTGATATACCCTAATGAATAGTAACCTTACCTATGATTTTATATAAAAATATATTCAAGTGGAAGTATGATATAAACTAATTAATAATCAGTAACTAGTATTTGTACATATTATTAAATCACACGACCAAAATAAATTCTAATAATCAAAATACTGCTAAAATAATCTAAATGAATGTCATTAATATTATTTCTAGTCATTTATACTAATTCAATGTAACCAAATGATATAAATGACCATTATAACTTATGAATGTTTATAAAAATATTTAATTTTGTTTCTAGTGATTTACATACATTCCACATGAACTCTCTCACTTAAAAACATGTTAACCGATTACAAAATTCAGGAAAATGAACACTCCAGAACGAAGGAATTCAATAGTATAACTTATCAATAATGACATAAACTAGCATAATAGAATTATTATAAAATATATAAATTTATAATAGTTTATTAAAATAGTTTTTAAAAATTATAAATTCATATTCTAGGACATTAAGTTAAAGAGCAGAACACATTTAGACTTAAGGTAAGGGGTTACTTCGTCTCACATCCATTTTTGTGAGATTTTCCATATTCACTACTAATACTTGTGTATAGTGTATGTATACTGCCAATTGATGTAACATATTAAGAATATATTTATTTTAATTTTATTCAATCAATCATTTTAATATTATAAATTTTTGGGCATACGTATCGATTGACTACAATGTGGTACAAGATTTCTACCCAAACCTCCATTTTCATTTGGGTTACTCTTATTATCTACTTATCTCTATTAAATTATTATTTATTATTATTTACTCCACATAAATTCTATTTGAATTTCCTATATATGTCTACCATCGAAAGTCCTTCTTTATTTTATAGGGATTTACATGTTTTAAAAGGGTCATTCAAAAATTTTATCCTAATAAACAAACCCGATTCAAGGGATATTTTCAAATTCTTACCCATTTTCTAGTGTACACTATAATCTATTTTAAGCCACCATTATTTTTATAAAAACACTCCTTTTACCATGAAAAATTATATTGGATAATTTATGGATTTAATAGAACAAACATTCCTTTGCACTTCAAAATCCACTTTAATACGTTCCTTATAATGCTCTAAAATGTTTTGTTTTCAAAGAATCTTATGAACTTTTTTTACATGATATCACTTCAGTGGGAAATAATTTATTCCTAAAATATAATTTAAATGTACTACTATTTTATTGGATATTAATTCTTACCATATTATTTTATGGAAAATATAAATTATTTTCTAAAATAACTGTTCCTTAAATTGTAAACAATAATTATTTTTAACTTTTAGAAGATATATGACTTGTTAACCACTTATTTATTTCATGTGATGTAATTACTGGCCTTTGGTATTTCATATAAAGTGTGTCCTTATTCTCTTGGTAATCTAAGGTATTATTATTTTAATGTTTCAAAGTAGTATGGGACACATTGAAATGTATAAGGATTATTTCCTCAACATTTTTTCAATGGTCACATTTAACGTATCTCTATTTATGTCAACATATTTTGATGAATCTTGTATTTATTAAAGGTTTATATATTATGATTTCATCTAAAAAATTTTGTTTATGTGTTTATTATTATTTTGGACTATGGATGTTCTATCTTGATACCATTCACTATATTATTCCAAATGTTTAATGTTTATGATCAATAATTGAGGAAGTCATTTACATTTCATATGTTAGTTTCAATATAAATTTATATGTTAATTATGTTAACCCCTTTCACATGAGGAATGAATTGGTCTTACTATGTGATGTGTGGGGCCATCTATAGCCTCTCGATGCATCAATAGGTCTCATGAGACAAACATACGTAGAATTGGTCGAGGACTTTCTTAATTTGATATATAGTTTGGGTCGAGGCCTTAAGAAAATGAATAAGATTGTCTGAAATTGGCACATACCTCATTATGGAGCTAGTAATTGAACGTCCATGTGGTTATTTGACTAGTATAATACCATATATTATATTTTAATATGGAATTATTTTACTCAGCTCAAATTCATCACATAATGTGTTTAAGATTATTATTTGTAAAGGCATGTGTTTTAATTTATTCACTATGACTAATGTTTATTTTTTTGTTATGTTCCACTGTATTTCTTACTCTTAATGATCATTTGAGCTCACCCATTTCTTATGTTTCAATTTCCTAGCGTATGAAGAAGTAAATTATAAATGACTTGCACACGTAATATTGGAGGAATGTATCTTTCTAATGGAATAAATTAGTGTTTTTTCCTTTCATAAGGAAATGTTGAACTTATATATGTATCTTGTTTTCAAAATCTAAGAAACTAATTGTTCCTTCGAGATGCATATTACTTGTTTAAATTCCAATGTATTAAAATAAGGCATCAGCTCTAGGTAACTAGGTCAGGCCCTTAAAAACCTCACCCAAAGAAGTATAAATTTAATTTAGGCTTCTTGAATGATAGTGTGATATAATTGTATATGTAAATAGCTATTTTGAAAATTCTGATTTTAGTATATGTTTCATTATGAGTGAATATTGATTTTATATAAGAATTAAATTTTTCATATTTAGAAAGTTATTTTAATAAAACAGATTTCATTTTTGAAATCATAACATCGATATTAGTATAGTGTGAATTAATGAGATTTTTATAAAATGTTTTGTTTTTTGGTAAATAGTAAAAATATAGTTTTTTAGATTTTACTATGTTTTATGACCTCATAATAATGATTTATTTAATTTAAAATTTTGGTCGACTCATATAGATTATAATATTATATATGGTGTCCCATGAGGCCAAAATCATGGGAAAATACCATTGGAAATCCCATGGTTTTGAAAATACCACTGATGAGGTCTCCTTAAAAAATAATAAAAAAATACATCTCTTTTATTATAAATTCCAAGATATTACTTCGTTTCCATTAATTAAAAAATAAATCCCCTACAATCTATGATTTTATTACCTCCCTATGAGTCCCCCCAAGGTTTCATCAAGCCCTCAGGGTCCCAATAATAGAGTTTTATAAGTTACTCTTCAAGGTAAGGGAATCATGAACCTCTCTTTTTCTTTTCATGTTCTCATTTAGGTGGTATTTCTGTAAATTTTCCATAAAAAATTCTTATTTAATTTGTCCTTATGTCCCTATTCTGAATTATGAGTATTTTATGAATGGTATACCCATTTAAAATGTCTTTTTAATGTTTTATAAACCTCTATTTTATTCTAGTTATGCTGTGAAACATTCATCTCAAAATCTCTCTTTTTTGTCATGAAATTATTTTATTTTTTATGTGAATAATCAAAACACTTCATTTTATTCAAGTATTCATAAATATATACAATATATTTATTTTATTATTTAATTTACATAATAAAACCCTCATTCCATTTTTGTGGGTTAGAAATTCCATAATTGACATGTTTTTAAACACTTTTTAAAAATTCCATGATTTTGATAAAAACCCATTTCATTTATTCAATTTGTTTATATATAAAATATATTATTATGATCTCTATGGATCACATTATAATTCTGGAATATTATGGGTGTTCCTGGATAGAACTCCAATGCATTGTGTAATAAAATTAATATCTTGATATGACAAGTTCTATGATAGATTTGTGAATAACCTTAGTACTTTTTATAATACCTTAGGGATGGACCTTGGTGAGATGCTTTTTAATTCCTAATATAAATTTTTTAGCCACAATTTCAATATATGAATCATGTTAAAATAATCATGAAATTCCTCTTTCTCATTCATTTATGATATTTTATCAGCTTCTCATTTTATTCACTCTAGCTCACTTGTAAACCAATTTCCCTATTTTCCTATACTAGGACTTAATCACACCCTATAATTTACATAGGTTATGAGAATTAGAAATTGTTCTTAGGACGATAATTTCAAGAAGCATTTCATTTGTATTAATAGAATACTACTTGTTTTTATGTATTATGTACCATATTTCCTATACATTAGACTATAATGATCCCCTATTTGTAAAATAAAATAAAAAGTTATGTAATAAAAATGAGGGATTCCATAGTTGGTATCAAAGGATATATTTGTAATTTTTTGGAAAAAATGATATGAAAAATTTTGGAATAAATTAAGGAAATGATTAAGTATAGGAAAACATCATGGTATTTCGCTGAAAATATTAAGTATGTGGTTTCTGAAAAATTAATTCCATGAATTGATGTGAACTAGTGGATGTGGCTCTGGCACATATGTATCTAGCAGTAAAACACAAAAACACCGCTTTAAGATATACTCGAATAGGAACATTTGGATGATAATGGGTGTGGCTGCGCTGTTATTTTTGAAACTCCCTGGGGATATATTTTGTTAATCACATGATTATTATATATCATTTTGAAGGATTTACAGAGAAATCTAATTGTTGTTAAAGAAAAATAAGTACACATGGTAAGTTTTAAGACATAAAAATCCATTACAGTTAAAAAATTCATAAATGAAATAAGTTTCTCACTAAGGTTTTATTCTTTTAGAAAATAGAGGGAAGTAGGGTGAACCATCACATAGTGATCGCAACAGAGCATGCACTGACAAACCTCTGATGGAATTCAGAATGGAAATTTTCACAGGAATGATGAAAAAACTATCTAATGTTATTGGAAATAACATGAATCAAGCTGGGATAATGATTTCAACTTGAATCGAAAAACATTCTGTCGAGTTCATTATCCATCAACGACCGACAACCATTAATATATCTATTAACCCATTGATTTTTGAACTGTGGATCAACTATATCGAAAGGATATTTTCTATAATTTATAGTTTTAAATAAGAAAAAGTCACCCTAGATATTTATCACATAGAGGTAGAAGCTGATCAGTGGTGAGATCTAATTAAGAACATGTGGAAAATAGGGGAGATTTAAGCCCATGAGTTGGTTGAGTTCAAAGAGATATTCTTAAGTATTTCCATCGTCTGATAAGAATGAAAATAGATAATAAAATTTTCAGGAAGAATAAGAAGGTGAATGAATCTGTGGGAATCTAAATGTTGAACTTCACATGGATTTTATATTACACCTCTAGCTTTGGAATGGATCCTAATTGGAAGGTTTATAGATTCTTTGGCAGACTAGGAATTATTTTGGCGAAGAATGTAGCCTAATGAGACTATTATAGCTATGAGGAGATCACCCTGAGTGCTACCAAAGTCAAATTGGAGTTCGATGAGACGCAATGGTCTCACAAATCCAATTAAACTAAGGGATAAATGGTTCCATGTTTGTGAAGGATATTTGACGATGAATTCTCTACCTGAAGTCTAATGCTTCAAGTGTGGACATCTTGGGAACATTTCCATTCACTATGAAAATATGACGGTAGTTGAGAGGAATCACAATTATCCTTATCAAAGTACAAGGGATAAATTTAATGCTTTTTCTATCACAAAATATGATGTTAAAGATCCAAATGATGTGGTGGTAGGTACTCATGTTGTTCTGTCAAATCTAATAAGTAATTTGTTTGATTGTGGTTCTACAAATTAATTTTTTACACTATGTTTGTGAAAAATTTAGAATCAAACCATAAATGACTAAAAGTAGAGTTATCAGCGAGGACTCTAGGTAGGATTATTCAAGAATCTTTAATGTTTTTAAACTCTAGTATTTACATTAGTGAGAAAAATGTTATAAAAAATCTAGCAGTCAATCCAATGTTGGAATTTGACGTCTTAATAGTGAATGATTGGATCTCAAAGTATAATTCTAAGATCAAATGTAGAACCAATTAAGTCTTAGTATTCTTGAATGAGAATCATATATTTATCTTCTAAGGAGAGATTTCTCAACCAGATCATTGTCTAGAAGAACCTTCTATAGCCTTATTTATGGAGTTTATCAGTGAATAAGATGAAGTAAATGACGATATATGAATAGAGGATGTCCCCATCATTCAAAAATCCCTTGATGTATTTTTAGTGGAGTTACCCAGATCACCCCTAGAAAGAGAGGAAGAGTTCTCCCTTGAACTTGTACCTGTATGGTATACGATATCGAAGAACCTGTATTGGATAGAAAAGGTGGAGCTATGGAATTAAAAAGATAGCTCCAATGTCTTTTGGAGACTAGGTTAAACTAACCATGTGTGTCTCCATAGTGATCTCCAGTTATCTTTGTGAAGAATAATGATTTATCAATGTGTCTATGCTTTGATTATAGAGAACTGAATGATATCACATTGAAGAAAAAAATACCCTCTTCCAAGAATCGATGTGTTATTTTTCTAACTTTTTAGGGCACAATTCTTCTCCAAGATTTCTCTTTAATATTATTATCATCAATTGATTAAGAATAAATAATATTTTCAAAATACTTCCTTCTAATCATGACTTGGGAATTAAGAGTTTATTATTATTCCATTTAGACTGACTAATGAACATGCTATTTTTATGGATTTGATTAATACAGTCTTTGAGTACTACCTTGATAATTTTTTGGTAATTTTTTTAATGATATTTGTATATATTAGAAAAGTTGATAAGAGCATGAGTATTATCTTAGGAATAATTTTCAATCTTTATGGAAGGAGATTCTTTTTGTAATGTTTATAAAATGTGAATCATGGTTACAAAATGTATCATTCTTAGAGAACATTGTAACAAATGAAGGAATCATAGTTTACCATGAAAAGAAAAATGTTGTAGAGGAGCGGCCTCATCCTAAAATAGTAACTGAAATTAATAGTGTCCTTAGTTTATCATGATATTATAGGAGGTTTGTGAAAAAAAATTCACACCATTCTAATCCATTACCCGAGTTAAAATGAAATAGGGTAAAGTTCATATAGGAAACTGAGTGTGAGGAATGTTTCCAAGAGCTAAAAAATAGATTTTTTACTCCACCTGTGTTAACTAATCCCTCAATCATAGAAGGATTCATTATTTTTAGTGATTCATATTTGAAAGGGATTGAGTTCGTCCTCATGAAAAATGATAGAGTCATTCCCTATAAAACTTGATATTTGAAGGCTCTTGAGAAGAACTATCTTACACATTATCTGGAACTGGTTGTTGTAGTTTTTTCTCTGATGATATGGAAGCACTATCTATGTGGGGATAAATGTGATATATACACATATGATCAAGTATTGAGTATATCTTCAGAAAAAATGAATTGAACATGAGATAGAGGAGATGGTTGGAACTTCTTAAAGAATGCGATTTTTGAATTCATTATCACCCTAGAAGAGAAAACAATGTTTCTGATACATTATGTAAGAAAGACCATGTTGTTATGGAAATGATGAGGATTCAAGGAGACCCCTTGATCAAATTCATAGTAAAGCTAGACATGTAAATTGTATGAGAAGGGACATCAATAAACCAATCGAAAATGATTTCTCAAACTTAATTACTAGAGAAGATCAGGAAAGCTAAAAAAATGGTCCTTTGTTTTAGAAGTAGTTTGAGGCTATGTAGGATGGGAATTTTCATCAGTTCAATATTAATCAAGAAAGTGTACTAAAATTTCATAAAAGGATTCATGTTCGGTCTATTCCAAAAATAAATCTGGAGCCGATGGATGAAGCTCATGTCTTTATTTTATCTAGATATCCTAAAAACATGAAAATGTATAGGGAACTTTGTGATCATTATTGGGTGGGTAATATGAAATTAGAGATTGATGAATACACAAAAATATGCCTACTATGTCAGTAGGATTAGTAAGAGTGGAAAAATTATAAATGGGTATTACAAACACTACCTATACTGGCAAGGAAGTGAGATAATATCACTATGGACATTACCATTGATATCCCAAGACATTCTAAAGGAAATAATGTGATATGGGAAATAGTAAACCATCTCACAAACAATACCCATTTTTTCTCTATTAGGGATGCTTTCACTCTTGATCAACATTATAAGATTTATATGAAAGAAGTTATAAGGCAGTTTGTAGTTATGCATTCTGTCGTATCTGATCAGGATACATGGTTCACATAAAAATTCAAGCGATGTCTTCAATATTCTCTATATACCGAATTGAATTTTAGTATGGCCTATCACCCCTAAACTGATTTTTAATTGGAAAGGACTATTTAGACACTTGAGGAAATGCTGAGAACATTATCAATGGGGTTTAAATGTGGTTGGGATCAACCTCCCCCATTAGTTGACTTCTCTAACAATAATGTCATTTACTCAAGGATTCAAATGGAAACTTATATTGATAGATATGGTATGAAATTCAGAGCTCCAACCTGTTGGGATGAATATCGTGAGATAAATCTTCTTTGGCCAGATCTTGTGAAATAGATGACATAAAAGGATCATACCATCTGAGAACACAGAAAGGATGCTCAGAGTAGGAAGAAGAGTTATGCTAACAACCATCAAAGGGACTTAGAGTTTGAAGTTGGTGACAAAGTCTTTCTGAAAATTTCACCACAGAAGGGATTCATGAGTTTTTGGAGGAAGGAGAAGATCATCCCTAGGTACATTTTATCATATGAAATCCTTGATCATGTAGGAGCAGTGGCCTATTGGCATGAAATTTATCCAAATCTAGCATATGTTCATGATGTATTCCATGTATCCCTCTTGAGGAAGTAAATACCTGACCCACCACATATACTAGATCCAGAGGTTGTATAACTAGAACATGACCTCTTTTATGAGGAGCATCTAGTAAAGATTTTGGATCATAGAGACAAGGTTCTAAGCCCTAAGACTACCCACCATGTTAAAGTGTTATGGAAGAACCATAAATAAGAAGAAGCCATGTGGGAACCAGATGTGGCTAGGAGGTAGAAGTAACCACACCATTTCACTTCTAAGGGTAAGAGTTGAAATTTCAAAGATGAAATTTCTTATGGGGAATGAATGTAATAACCCAAAATATTGAATAATATTTTGTTTCCGGAAAATGTATGGGTTTCTATATCATAATGAATAAAACTATATAAAAATAATTGAAATATAACCATAATGTTTTGAAAATTATAATATAGTTGGTTAATAAAACCTTTATAAACAATAATAATTTTTAATGTTATAATTATTTTTTATGAATAGAAATTATAACGGACAATTAATGCAGAAATAAGAGTGGATGAAATCTACCATTAGAATCATTCCATACGAATCCCATTTGTCTTAGAATTGGAAGGAGGTAGTGTCATAGGTATTTTCTCTGGACCATGCCCAAGTCGAGCTTTAGCAAGTTAAGATTAAACAAAATATTATATGACAAAAGATCAAGTTGATAGAAATCACCACTACAAGTAAGATTGTCTGAGCTGCCCAATGATTTTATCACCATTGCACACCTTAATCATAGGTCCTATAATTATGTTATAAAGGGTTATATAATTAGGTCTTAGTTACGTTTTGTAATCCATTTGTATAAATAATAATGTTTTAATTGTAAAATAAATATCATTTTTGAATTTAAAATGTCAAAATTAATCTAGGATGAATTATTAGTATTTTTCAAAGAAGTATCATATTATTGATAAAAATTGAAAAAAGACTATTTTAAATTAATGTTTATACTTCCTATAATTGATATTATGAAATTATTTTCAAAAAATGGATATATAATATTGTGATCAGCAATAAATTTAGAGTATGACAAAATCAACTTAACTTTTGGTGAATAGTAACTTATGAATAATAATATTAACCTTATGAATAATAATATAACCAACGTAATAGTATGATCACCTAAGGAAGTATAAATTTAATTTATGCATCTTGAATGGTAATGTGATATAATAGTATAAGTAAATAGCTACTTTAGAAAATATTAATTATGTATTAATATTTTATCGAGTAAATAGTGATTTTATATAATAATAAATTTATCATATTTAGAAACTTATTTTCATGAAATGGAGTTCATTTTTAAATTAAAAACATTGATATTAGGTTAGGGTGAATTTATGATTATTTTTTTATAAAAATTGTTTTTCGATGAATCGTAAAAAATAATTATTATGATTTTTCAGTGTTTTTTATGAAATCATAATGATGTAATATGTATTTTAAAATTCTGGTTAACTTATGTGGATTAAAAAATTTTATGATTTTTCCCACATGGCTGTAACCATGGGAAAATACCATGGGAAAGCCCAAGGTTTTTCAAATACTGCTGATGAGGTTTCCTCGGAAATTAAAAACAAAACCCCCTCTCTTTTACTATAAATAACAAAAAAATCCACTGTTTCTGTGCATAAAAAACTCTTTACTATTAAAGAACTAATAATATTACCTCCCAAGGAGTCCTCCCATGGTGTCCACAAGCCCTCAAAGTCCCAATAAAATATTATTAGAAAATAGTCTTAAATGTAAGGGAATTACCAACTTCTCTTTTCTTTTCAAGTTCACATTTATGTGGTATGTATTTAAAATATAAATACCATGTTATTATTTAAATTTTTATTCTATCCCTATACATTATTATGAGTCTTCTATGAATGGGTATCCCATGTCCCGTATATTTTTAATGTTTTATAATAAATAATTTTAAACAGGTTATGCTGTAGAATTTTCATCTTAAAATATCTCTCTTTTTTCTCAAGAAATTCTTTTATTTTATTTATGTGAATACTAAAAAATCATACTATTATAGGGGAATTAATAAATATATAAAAATATTAAATTTTATATTTTAATTTACAGAAAAAAACCCGCATTCCATTTCTGTGGATTATAAATGACATAATGATCATGTTTTTAAGAAATTTTTAAAAACAACATGATATTGATACGAATCCCATTTATTTTATTCTTTTCGGGTTATTTATGAAATGTTTGATTATGATATATGTGGAAAACATGAAAATAATAACATATTAATGGTGCACCATGATATCACTCCAATACATTGTTTAAATAAATTATTTTCTAGGGAGGACATGTTTTATAATACCTTGGTGAATAACCTTTGTAATATTTATGACATCTCGGGGATGGACTTTGGTGAGATGCTTATTAATTTATAAATTAAATTTTTTAGAATTATTTCGATGATATGATTCATGTTATTATTATCGTTATATCGTTTTTCTCATGCCTTTATGATATTTCCTCAAGTACTTATTCCATTCACTCAAGCTCACTTGTAAACTGCTTTCTCGGTTTTTCTTTATAGGGCCTTAAGATCACCCATTCATTTGATTTATGTCCTTAGGATAATAGATACAATAATTGTTTATTGGAAATAAATTTCAATAATACTTTCACGTGGAATAAATTAAAGTTATATATTTTCATGTATTATGTACCTTATTTCCAAGTCAATGTACTTTAAAGATCCTCAATTTATAAAATGAAATGATAAGCTATCTAATAAAAAGGCATGTTGCCAAAGTTTTTATTAAAGGATATATTAGTTATTTGTGGAAATTAGGATATGAAAAATTTAGGAAGAAACCTAAGTAAAAGTTTATGTGTACGAAAAAAATATTGGTATTTTTGTAGAATATTAAGTATGTTTTTTCTAAACAAATAAGTCCATGTCTTGATACGAACATGAGGATGTTCCTCTAGGATAGATATATCTAGGGGTAAAACTTGAAAATCAATCTTTGAGAAATACTCGAATGGTAATTGCTGCATGATAATGGGACTTGTTACACTCTTGTTTTGACACTCACAGGGGATATGCTTTGTTAATCACAGGTTTTTTATGAATCATTTTGTTGGATTTATATATAAATGTAATTATTGTTAAATAAATATATGTTTATGCTTGAAATTTTGAGTCATATAAATCCTGTACGGATAAAATATTCATAAATGAAATAAGTTTCTCACTATGGTTTCATTATTTTATAAAATGGTTGGAAATAGGAGGAACCATGGAAATGGTAATGACAACAGACCATGCACTGACAGCCCTTCGATGGAATCCAGAATGAAAACATTCCTGAGAATGATGATCCAATTGACTCATGTTATGGGAAATAACTTGAATAAAGTTGAGAGACTGATTTCACCACAAATGGAAAAAATTTATATTCAGACCTTTATAAATCAATGAATACTAAACATTAGTGGATCGACTAATTTATTGATTTAGGAATAGTGAATATTCTCTACTGAAAATATCTATTCATTCATCATATTTATAAATAAGAAAAAGTCATCGTGGATGTTTACAACATAGAGGTAGAAGCTGACCAGTGGTGGGAAGTTATTAAGAACATGAGTCCAAGATTTGAGATAGAAGCTATTAATTGGGAAGAGTTAAGAGGGATCTCCATCAATAAGTATTTCCCTCATTCCATGAGAAAAAAATAGGGAATGAATTTCTTGAGATGAAGTAGAAGGAGAATGAATATGTGGGAAGCTATTAGATAAACACCACATGGAATTTATGTTAAACCTCTATATTATTCATGGATACTTATGTTGAGGTTGATAAACTCAATAGCGGACTAAGATATAATATACAGAAGAATAAATCCATCAGAGACTATGGTAGATATGAGGAGATCATGTAGAGTGATATGAAAGTTGTACTAGTGTTCAGTGAGTTTTAGTGGACCCAAAAATCCAATGAAAATAAGAGATTAATGGATCCATGTTTGGGGAGGAGATTTGATCATGGAAGGGGAGGAAAGAAAGATCAACTTACCACGTGTAATAAATGTGGGAGGAAGCATTTGGGGAATTGCCTTCTGAGGAGAAGGAAGAGCTAAAAGTGTGTAAGGGATGGACATATCATACGTAATTGACACAGTGAGGTGATTCTTTAACAAACCAACACTAACAACAACGGGAATATGGTGCAGGACCTACATAAAGTCCAATGCTTCATTTGTGGAAATCTTGGGAATTTTTCCAATCACTATCATTTTCTGAGGGATGTGGGGGGGGGGGAATTACCATCTGCCGCAAAAAACGACAAGGGAGTAAGGTCATGATTTTTGAATCACTATAGGAGGTGTTGAAGCTCCAAATGATGTGGTGGAAGTGACAATTGTTTTTATCTCAAAGCTATCAATTATTTTTTTTGATTCTAGTTCTATGATTCCTTTATTTGATCCTTTTTTCCAATGAATTTGGAATTAACACCTGAATTGGTAAAAGTATAATTATTATTCAATAAACCTAGATTGATTATACAAGCATCTTTATTGTTTAGAAAATCTAGTATTTAATTTAGTGATTACAATATTATCACAGATCTAGTATTCATTCTCATGTTGAAATTCTACATTATACTAGGGATAGATTTACACTAAATGTATAATTCTATGATAAAATGAAGAATTATTCAAATCTCAGTAGTCTTGATTGGTAATCATAGAGTATATTCCAAGGAGATATTTCTTGACTAGTGAATTTTCTAGAAGCACCTTGTAATACCTTTTTATGGATTTTAAATGAGATTATTATTAAGGAACTGATAGTACAGAAATATATAATATCCCAATAATTTAGAAATACATTAGTTTTTTTACTAATGAGATACACATAACTCCCCCAGAAAGAGAGGTAGAGCTCAACATTGATCACATACTTGGATCTCATCTGATAACAAAGACCCCATAATGGATATAAATTGTGGATCAGGAGAAATTACAGAAATAACTCGAAGATCTTTTGGATAAGGGGTTTATCTGACTTATTGATTCTCTATGGGTTAAAAATGTTCTATTTGTGAGGAATAATGATGTATCAAGGTGGCTATTCTTTGATTATAGAGAACTGAAAAGGATCGCAGTGAATAACAAATACCATCTTCCAAGAATTGATGATTCATTTGACCAACTCTTTGAGGCTCCATTATTCTCCAAGATTGATCGTTGTTCATGTAATTATCAATAAGGGTAAATAATGACGATATTACAAAATACACCTTCTAGTGAAGATTTATTCATTATGATTTGGTTGTTATTCCACTTAGACTGAATAATACACCTAATATATTAATTGATTTGATCAATTGAGTTTTTAAGGACGGACATGATAATTTTGCTGCAATTTTTATTGATGATAATATTAAATATTGTAAAATTCATCAGGAGAATGAGGATCATCTAAGGGTTATTTTTTAAACTCTATAAAAGGGGAGGCTTTTTAGAATTTTTAGAAGATGTGAATTTCAGTTACAAAAGTTTCTTTCTTGGGGAACATTGTAACCAATAAATGAATCTAAATTATCCTTAAAAAGACAAAGCTTGTAGAGGAGTGGTATAATACAAAAATAGTAACTGATATTTTAAGTTTCCTTGTATTATGAGGTTATTATAGGAGGTTTTTGAAATAAATTTTCAGAACATTCCAATAAATTAACCATGTTAACTCGAAAAGGGTTCAAGTTCATCTGGACAATGTAGTGTGAGGAACGATTACAAGAGCTGAATAAGAGATTGGTTACTACACCTGTGTATACATTATTCCCAATTGGAGAAGGATGAAATATGTTTATCATTGCATCTTTTAAATTTATTGGGTGAACCCCATGAATAATGAAAAATTCATTACTTATGCATCTCGATAGTTGAAACCTCATGAGAGGAACTATCCTACACATGATCTTGAGTTGGTTGCAGTCATTTTTTCTCTATTGATATGGAGGAACAATTTTTATGGGGAGAAATGTGATATATACACAAAAGATCAATGTTTGAATTATATTTTAACACAAAATGAATTGAACATGAGATAGAGGAGATGGTTTGAACTTTTTAAGGACTATGATTGTTCAATTCATTATCACCCTGGAAGAGAAAACAATGTCGCTGATGCATTGAGTATGAATGACCCTATTGTTATGGGAATGTTTATGATTCAAGTATATCGCTTGATAAAAGACCTAGTAAAACTAGAAATGGGAATTTCAATGGAAGGGAAATCATCAGCCCTATCCCAAGTGATTTATCAAACATCATTACTAGATATGATCAAGAATGATTAAGAAGAAGATAATTTGTTACAAAAGAAGATTGAGGGTGTGAAGGGTGGGAAGTTTCCTTAGTTAAATATTATAAGGCCCGGACCATAAACATTACTTAATCATGAATTAAAATAATAATTCACATAGAGGATCTTTTCTGGTTTAGAGTTTTAGAGAATTAGGACATAACTACTACATCTCAAAAGATTACATAGTAGACACTTGTACTAAGTTTCCATAAAATAAAAACAACACTTAAAAAGAAAAATGTCTAGTTCCATGTATTATATACAATGTATTTCCTTGATCCCATCCTTGACCCTATTGATCTTTAAGTCCTATGGAAAACATTTCAAAAACTTGGGATGAGCATAAAAATCCCAGTAAAGGATACACATGAAGGAAAACTGTTAGTTTTTCAAAACAACAAGTAAACCATGAATACCTTACCAAAGTAATAATTTCACCTTTATGAAGTAGTAAAAACTCTTCACTAAATAAAAGACAATTACTTACCATTTTGTAACCAAAATATTACCGTAAAACCCATATAGAGATCACATAACATATAAAGGTATCTTGGGATATAAACATACTTAAATGGAATAACCATACGGTCGACATCCACACATACTTAATGGAATAGCCATATGGTCGACTTCTATACCCAATGCATTGGAGGTTATAATGTAACCACCCATCCTGGTATTCACGGCACCACCCGTCATATGATTTATCACGTAACCACCCGTAAAATGTCCACGTACCATCATTACACATAAAATATTGAAAATATAAACATTTCAATAACAAAATATCATTTGCAATCAAAATAAGTAATTCCAAGATATTGAATTAATCAATCAATTTCCAAAAACCATTTAAAAGAGATTTTTGAATCAATGTCTCTCATACCAATTTGAATCTTTTAATGGAATTATAATATTAAAACATTAATTTATATATATAAAAAATACTGAAAATCATTTTGAAAACATGGACATTAAAGATAAATATTTTGAATAATGAATCTTTAAAACATTTAAATCTATATATTTGTTAAAGAGTTTTTAACAAAATGAGAGACTCTTGAATACAAATAATTTCGAAATAATATTTAATCTGAACTTTATAATATCATGAGAATAAAGGGATTCATGATATAATATGTCAAATGACAGTATATACACCATATAAGAGTGAATTGGTGCATAACAACAATGAAGTCTCAATGGAATTGTAAATTGACATGAAATCCATTATAAAGATGGTATCCTTAAATTAAGGATAAATATATCACATAATTATGTGTGAGAAATATAAATACACCCAATATAAGTGGATATTAAGTGTGAAACAATCATATGTCATTCACACATAATCATAGGATGACATGTTCAAGAATTACAAGTTGAACCGAAAGAAATCAAAACTGGGTTAAGACGTTCCCTTGTAAAAATTCGACAGCCTAACGGCGTCACATTAAAATTCATAAAATGAGTTGATGAGACAAAAATGGTACCTCATCACTTTGAAATAAATTTTACATCAATAAGGATAACTAATAACTTATCCCAACATAATAAGATGTAATTTAAAAGACATAACAAAAATAAGTCTTTTAAAAAGAGGAGGGTGAAAGGTCCCCTTACCGAGTTGGGTAACTTTCGAAACGTACACCCCATGGAAGAAGGGTCATAAAATGAAGATGTAAATACACATAAATGAAATTATACTACACAATGTGTATAATAATGGGAAGTACATACACCACTCAAAGGAAATAGTGGCAAACATAGCATAAATGTCATGGGAATAAAAGTGAGATTTTAAATCCACCACGAAAACTCGGCCACCTAACAGTGCCACTTAAAACCTCAAAAATGGATTGATGAGATCAAATAGGGTATCTAATCATATTGAAATAACATTTAATGTAATATTAATATAAAATAACATCCCAATCATATGAAATATGAGCCTAAAAGAAATGACATAAAAGAGTGTACTTAAAATGAAAGAGAGGGGTAGGATCCCTTACCTCGGGTCCGACATGACTCGATCATTATTTAACGTCTTGAATAGTAAACATGAGTTAATTTATAATTTCTTATAAAACCTTTTCAAGTTCATTATTCCTTTTATTTCACTTATTTCCTTGTTATAAACATTATGTAATCATTTAAGTTAATAATGTTTGTTCTGTCGATATTTGGTTCTAAAGTCGAAAATGGACTTCTTAGAATTACATGTTGTTCGTGTGGTCAAAGGTTCTTTATATCCAGAATGATATTAATGATTTGGATATCATATATATAATATATAACCATCATATTCATGTATTTATTATAATACATAATCATTTAGAGGTAAAAAATGAAATGCACCGTTCATGGAGACGGTAAGCCGTACGTACGCATGAACGCTACTTTCATTTCTATGTCAAATTAATGGAATTAAAACTAATTGAGAGATATATATATTATAATCACAGTATAATATATATGTTATAAAGGTCACATATTTTCATTAATTTCATTCTTTATACATTCCATGTATTGCATGAACGATTCACATCACTTGAGGGGGCGGTAGTCCACATTTCCTCGTATGAAATTATCGCATTTGAACAACATTAAAAGCATAAAGGCACGACTTAAATATAAAATTCAGAATCATATAGAAAACATAAATACCATATAAATCATATATAAAATATAGTGACATCATAATGGCCACCATGAATGGTGTTAAGAGGTGATTGAACAATCATCGTTTCGTGAGGCAGAAATTCGCCATCCACAGAAACAGTATGTTCTTTATCCATTAGATGAAGGTGTGTGTAAGTATAGCTCGAATTCATCACATAACAACATCCTAGTATATTTAAGATACCGGTGTCGTAACAAAATAAAGGAATAAAAAGATTTTAGGGGTTTGGAGAAGAAAAATAAAAGAAAAGAACACAAGGGAATACATTACATTTAAATCAGGTAACTCTTTTTTATTTGAGCTCAAAGGCTTCCTTGGAAAGAATGCTGCCCAAATGTGAGGCTTCAATGATGAAGAGAGGGATGTGGAGAGATGAAATAGTTAGGGGTTGGCCGAGCCAAAGGCTTGAGAGGTGTGGGTAAGGTGGTGGAGGTGGGGGCCTTTTATAAGAGGAGAGGAGGGGCACTCTTGGAAAGTTATAAAATATTATTTTATTATATAATTATTTTTTCATTTTAAAGGTCCAAAAAGGATATATTTAGAGGATAAGGTGATAGGGTTTCTAAATCCACCCATCCAATAGGTTTGTGACAAGTTTAGGTCTTAGATTTTACATTATCTTTTCATTTTATTTAAATCCTTAAATAATGAGGTAATCCCTACATCATCATGGTGTCATAAATAATTTAATTTATTTAGTATCTAAAAATTATAAAAAAATATCATGATGTATAAAATAGTTTTAGCTATCTAATTAATATTTATAGTCAAAAATATGACTTGTATAACCCCATTGAAAAGTTTTTTTAGTAAAACAACACATGTTTGTTACATTTTAACTTTAAATTTAAATAAAAAGGTATTAATGTCATTTTCCTACCAAAGTGGCTCCATGGGGTCCCCAAGTTGACCCATGGATTGTCTCGGTCAGCCATGATACATCCAATGAGGGTAGGGCATGTTTCTAGGTCATTTAATTTTATTAAAACATTATTTTTACCCTAAACTACACTAATTACCTCTAATCGCGATTAATAAACTTAAAAGTTACTATTCACCAAAAAAAATTATTTTAATCCCATTGAACCACATTTTACTTTATAATGACAACCATGTATGTCGTATTTTTGAAATTCAAACCACAGAAGTGGTAAAGTTTCATTTAAACAAAAAATCAGTTTCTTTAACTACCACTTAGTGGTTTCACTATTCATCAGAAATTGAAGTTTTTCATAAAATTACCAAAAATTCACCCTAGGATATTTTTGATATTCTGAATTCAAAAATGTTTTTTATTTAAAAAAATTCAAAACATATAAGTTATATTAATTAATTTAATAATTAATTCCCACTGTCAGAGCAAATAGCGTGTTTTTATGAAACAATAAGTATCAAAAGATTGACACTAGTTTAAGTCCAATTTCAAGATGAAATTAATTCCAACGACCACTATTGGATTAAATGGAAAAAATATATTCTAATTTAACTTTGAAACCAATTCAAAAGATAATTTAATCATATAAATACATTATATTAAAAAGAGTTTTTGAATTAAAATACAACATTTTTCACTATTCATTAAAAAATCGACATTATTGGAAAAATACCAATAATTTACACAAAGTAAATTTTGATGTCCCGATTCTAAAGAGGAATTTTATTTTTTCAAATATAAGAGATAAAATTGTCAAAATGTTTATTTAAAAGAGGTTCGTCATCCAAAGGTGGTTAATTGAACTTTTAAAGAATAATAGAATGTTTACGCTTAAAATTGGATTCATTCGCATTTTTTATCCTCTAACATTTATTGTAAAAATTAAAAATATTTGAAAAATATATATAAACATTTTTTAGTTATTTCTATTAATTCCCTCCATTACAATGGATATGCATTAACTACAATTTAAAATAATATTATTTTATTATTAGAGAGCAACGTAAGATTCCCAAGAAACTCTTTGTTGCATATTGGGTACGCCATCGAGCATAGCATTCCCATTAAAGTTATATTAATATTTTATTCACAAATATGGATATATGTGAAAATTTCATATTCATTATTTACCTGGGGTGTTACATCCTTCCACCCTTTTGGGAATTGCATGCTCGCAATTTTAAAATTGGGCTTGGAAACATCATTGGAAATCCCACATCAGAACAATAGTCAGTAAAAATATCAGATTAAAATAAAGAAAGGGAAGTACAAAGGTCAGCCGAGTTAACCCATACAAGGATTCCAATTATGAAAATATGTATATGGAGGAGAAAAGAAAGGGTTCTGTCCTGATGGAGTGTGATAGTAAACATGTTTAGGAGAAAGTTGACCATAAGAAAATCACAAACTTTTGGTGGGTTAAATGGTATTCGATACCCCAGTAGGAAAAGTTAACAGAAAACATTTTTGTTTTAAGTTACTCTTCATTGAGGAATTTATTTTTGAGTTTAACTAAATAATAATGATACATACTTACTTGTCACATAGATTTTAAAATTTTACTAGATTCCATAATCAAACTCATATTTTCTCAAAAAGATGAGTTTTTAGGATGACTTGTTCGCATTATGATTACTACAATCAACTTATTGAGAATCAACTAATCCAAAAAAGTGAAATATATATTTCCCATGTCTTTAGACAAAATCCAAAACCAAAATTGTTAGTATGAGATCAGATAATCCACAAAAGTACAATCCTTTATAAAAAAGAAAATCTATTCTTAATCTCTAAAATTTGTCCCAAAAAAACCCAAAGTTCAACGAAGACCATTTGATAAAAAATTGTTCCATAATATTCTTCAAAGTAAACCAAACTAAGATTGAATCCCATATATTTGAAGGATTTAATCCCATAGTCTTCCAAGGTATAAATTAACTTTTATCTCCAAATAACATCATTTGCTCTTAAATTCTCATATTGAAAAGTAATTAACCTAATCACATATCCTCAATGATAGGATAATAATTTCCATAGATAACCCAAAATAAACTTACTCTTGATTCCTAAAATCATTTAACTAAAATTAATTAGTCAAACTAACCAGGGACTTCACGTAGTCCAGTGGTAGGCGATAAATACCAGTCGCACTTTGGTTGTGGGTTCGATTCCCACAGCTTTGTCCAACACGACGGGTTGTCACACGGTCTAGATGTTGTCCTTTTTTCAAAACTATATAATTATTAAAACATTCCCCAAAATGAGATAAAATCTTCAAAAATAATCATAACATAATTTAACCTCAATTTTTTTTCTCATGCATTTCACATTCCATCATAACATATAGTAACCCATAATTACCTAAATAGTAAGGATCATAAAAACCCAAATGGTTCTTTATAATTATGACCACAAAAGAAAAGATAACTATTCCATGAATAAAATTTTCATATATCAAACATCAGGGTTACACATACTATAAAAAGTCTTCTAATGTAACCCTACCATCAAAAGAGACTTAATAATCTTAAGAATTTCACCATAACTTGTGAAGCCCTTATATGTTGACTTCTTACACATTCAACATTCTTCATGATCCATTAACCATTCATTTCAAACATATTCTGAAATAATTCTTTCCTACAAACAAAATCTTGAATCATATCCCAGGATTCCCAAATAGGAAAACAAAAGTTAAGAAATAATCCATACCTTTGATTGGTTATTGTCAGTTTCTTCATCATCAATCAGAATGGCATTAGGTATTGGTAAATGAATATTTGTACGATCTTAGTGATCCCATTCCTGAAACTTTTTCATAGGATATGTGTTTTCATAATGACCATGCACACCACATTTAAAACATTCAATTGATCCCTCATAAATAACTTCTTTCCCTTTCCTCGAGTCAACTGGATTCTTCCTTTTTCCATGGCAGGTTCTTTCTTTATGACCTCCGTTTCCACATCTATAGCATATTTAGGTCCATTTGAAACATTTTCCTAGTTTTTTCTTTCCACATCTTTGACACATAGGTTATTGAACACACTTACCTTTATGATTATTACCTGTAGTTCTGTAGGGATTTGTTTCTCGCATATATGATGCCTTATAGAAATCACCAAGGTTTAGGTGGTCAATCATGACTCCACATAGTTGGTTGAGCATAAACAGAAGAGTTCTCATTACAGCTCCCATAACATTCAGTTGCTCGCTCAGAAAACTGTCATAGTTTCCTTCACATCCACCGTTACTTTGGTGCCTGCTAGATCCATCCATTTACTAAAACCAAAAAGGTCAGTGTGAGTATATCAACAAAACCATCATGTACTAATGAGGAAGATAAACACTAAGATATACTTACTCATTCACTTTATCTAAAACGAGGACTCCTTTTTAAATCCTAACAATTATTGTAATGTCACTTATGCTTAGAGAATACCCTAACCTCTAAAGTTATCTAAACCAACCTCTAATACCAACTATAATTCCCCGACCTTAAAAATTAATTAATCAGGAATTAAACGAATAATTCACATAGACGATATTTTCTGGTTTAGAGTTTTATAGAATTAGGACATAACTATTGCATATCAAAAGATTACATAGTAGACACTTCTACTAAGTTTCCATAAAATAAAAAAAATAACTTAAAAAGAAACATGTCTAGTTCCATGTTTTTGATAGAATGTTTTTCCTTGATCGCATCCTTTACCCTATTGATCTTTAAGTCCTGTGGAAAACATTTCAGAAACATAAGATGAGCATAAAAAGCCCATTAAAGGATACACAATGAAGGAAAACTATTAGTTTTTCAAAACAACAAGTAAACCATGAATACATTACCAAAGTAATACTTTTCACCTTTATGAAGTAGTAAAAACTCTTCACTAAATAATAGACCATTACTTACCCTTTTGTAACCAAAAGATTACCATAAAACTCATATAAAGAAAACATAACATATAAAGGTAACTTGGGACATAAACATACTTAAATGGAATAACCCTACGTTTGACATCCACACATACTTAATGGAATTGCCATACGGCCGACATCCATACCCAATGCATTGGAGGTTATAACGTAACCACTTGTCCTGGTATTCACGGCACCACTCGTCATATGGTTTATCACGTAACCACCCGTAAATTGTCCATGTAACATCATTACACATAAAATATTGAAAATATAAGCATATCAATAACAAAATTTCATTTGCAATCAAAATAAGTAATTCCAACATATTGAATTAATCAATCCATTTTCAAAAACCATTTAAAAGAGATTTTTGAATCAAAGTGCCCCATAACACTTTGAATATTTTAATGGAATTATAATTTTAAAAAATTATTGTCCATATAAATAAATACTGAAAACCATTTTGAAAACATGGAAATTAAAGATAATGATTTAGAACAATGAATCTTTAAAACATTTAAAATGATATTTTTGTTAAAGAGTTTTTAACAAAATGAGAAACTCTTGAATACAAATAATTTCATAATAACATTTAATCCAAACATTATAATATCATGAGAATAAAGGGATTCATGATATAATATGTTAAAGGACAGTATATACACCATATAAGAGTGAATTGGTGCATAACAACAATGATGTCTCAATGGAATTGTAAATTGACATGAAATCCATTATAAAGATAGTATCCTTAAATTAAGGATAAATATATCACATAATTATGTGTGAGAAATATAAATACACCCAATATAAGTGGATATTAAGTGTGATATAATCATTGGTAATTCACACATATTCATAGGATGACAAGTTAAAGAATTACAAGTTGAACCCAATGAAATCACAATTGGGTTAAGATGTTCCCTTGTAAATATTCGACAGCCTAACGGCGTCACATTAAAATTCAGAAAATTAGTTGATGAGACAAAAAGGGTATCTCATCACTTGGAAGTAAATTTTACATAAATAAGGTTATCAAAGAACATATCCCATCATAATAAGATTTAAATTAAAAGACATAACAAAAATAAGTCTTTTAAAAAGAGGAGGGTGAAAGGTCCCCTTACCGAGTGGGGTAACTTTCAAAACGTACACCACATGGAAGAAGGGTCATACAATGAAGATGTAAATACCCATAAATGATGTTATACTACACAATGTGTATAATAATGGGTAGTACATACACCACTCAAAAGAAATAGTGGCAAACGTAGCATAAATGACAAGGGAATAAAAGTGATATTTTAAATCCCCTACGAAAACTCGCATGCCTAACGACGCCACTTAAATCTTGAAAAATGGATTGATGAGATCAAATAGGGTATCTCATCATATTGAAATAATATTTAAAGTATGATTAATAAAAATTGCATCCCAATCATATGAAATATGAGCTTAAAAGAAATGACATAAAAGAGTGTACTTAAAAAGAAAGAGAGGTGTGGGATCCCCTACCTCGGGTCCGACTTGACTCGATCGTTCGTTAATGACCTGAATAATAAATGTGAGTCAATTTATAATTTCATTATTAACCTTTTTCAAGTTCATTATTCCTTTTATATCACTTATTTCAATTTTATAAACATTATGTAATCATTTATCTTAATAATGTTTGTTTTGTCGATATTTGGTTCTTAAGTCGAAAGTGGACTTCTTACAATTACATGGTGTTATGTGGTCAAAGATTAATTATATCCAGAATGATATTCATGATTTTGATATCATATATATCATATATATCAATCATATACATGCATTTATTATATTAAATAATCATTTAGTGGTAAAAAATGAAATGCACCGTTTATGGAGACGGTAAGCCGTACGTACGCATGAATGCTACATGCATTTCTATGTCATATTAATGGAATTAAAACTAATTGAGAGAGATATATATTATAATCCCAGTATAATATATATGTTATATAGTTCACATATGTTCATTAATTTCATTTTTTACACATTTCATTTATTGCATGAACGAGTCACATCACTTGAGGGGGCGGTAGTCCACACTTCCTCGTATGAAATTATCGCATTTGCACAACATGAAAAGCATAAAGGCATGATTTAAATATAAAATTTAGAAGCATATAGAAAAAATAAATACCATATAAATCATATATAAAATATAGTGACATCATAATGGGAACCATGAAAGGTGTTAAGAGGAGATTGAACAATCATCGTTTCGTGAGGCAGAAATTCGCCATCCACAGATTCAATATGTTCTTTAACCATTAGACGAAGGTGTGTGTAAGTATAGCTAGAATACTTCACATTATAAAATACTAGTATATTTAAGATACTGGTTTTGTTACAAAATAAAGGAATAAAAAGAGTTTATGGGTTTGGAGAAGAAAAATAAAAGAAAAGAACACAAGGGAAGACATTACCTTTAAATCAGGTAACTCTTTTTTATTTGAGCTCAAAGGCTTCCTTGGAAAGGATTATTCCCAAAGGTGAGGCTTCAATGATGAAGAGAGGGATGTGGAGAGATGAAATGGGCAGGGTTTGGCCGAGAAAAAGGATTGAGAGGTGTGGGTAAGGTGGTGGAGGTGGGGGCCTTTTATAAGAGGAGAGGAGGGGAACTCTTGGAAAGTTATAAAATATTACTTTATTATATAATGATTTTCGGATTTTAAAGGTTACAAAAGGATATATTTCGAGAATAAGGTGATAAGGATTGGAAATCCACACATCCAATAGGTTTGTTACAAGTTTAGGACTTAGAGTTTACATTTTCTTTTCATTTTATTTAAATCATCAAATAATGAGCTAATCGCTGCATCATCATGGTGTCATAAATAATTTAATTTATTTAGTGTCTAAAAATTATAAAAAAAATATCATGATGTATAAAATCTTTTTATATTTCTAATTAATATTTATATTCAAAAATATTACTTTTATAACCTCATTTAAAAATTGTTTTAGGAAAATAATACATGTTTGTGACATTTTAACTTTAAATTTAAATAAAACGGTATTAATGTCATTTTCCTACCAAAGTGGATCCATGGGGTCCCCAAGATGACCCATGGATTGTCTTGGTCGGCCATGATACATAAAAAGAGGGTAGGACATGTGTCTAGGTCATTTCATATTACTAAAACACTATTTTTACCTTAAATTACACTAATTACCTCTAATGGCAATTAATAAACTTAAAAGATACTATTCACCAAAAAAATTATTTTAATCCCATTGAACCACATTTTACATCTTAATGAAAACCATGTATGCCAGATTTATGAAATTCAAATCACAGAAGTGGTAAAGTTTCATTTAAACGAAAAATCAATTTCTTTAACGACCACTTAGTGGTTTCACTATTCATCAAAAATTAATGTTTTTCAAAAAATTACCAAAAAATCACCCTAGGCTATATTTGATATTACGAATTAAAAAATGATGTCATTTTTACAAAATACAAATCATATAAGTTACATTAACTAATTTAATAATTAATTCCTGTTGTTAGAGAAAATAGCGTGTTTTTATGAAACAATAATTATCAAAATATTGACACTAGTTTAAGTCCAATTTTAAGATGAAATAGATTCCAAAGACCACTATTGGAATAAATGGTAAAAATATATTCTAATTTAACTTTGAAACCAATTCAAAAGATAATATAATCATATAAATAAATTATATTAAAAAGAGGGTTTGAATTAAAATACAACATTTTTCACTATTCATTAAAAACTGAACATTATCGGAAAAATACCAAAAATTTACACAAAGTAAATTTCGATGTCCCGATTCTAAAGAAGAATTTTATTTTTTCAAATATAACACATAAAATTGTCAAAAAGTGGATTTAAAAGAGGTTCATCATCAAAATGTGGTGAATCGACCTTTTATAGAATATTAGAATGTTTACGCTTAAAATTGGATTCATTTGCATTTTTAATCCTCTAAAATTTATTTTAAAAAGTGAAAATATTTTACAAACATATATAATCATTTTTTAGTTAGTTCTGTTCATTCCCACCATTAAAACGGCTTGGCGTTAACTACAATTTAAAATAATATTATTTTATTATTAGAGTGCAACGTAAGATTCCCAAGAAACTCGTTGTTGGGTATTGGGTACACCATCAGGAATAACATCCCTTTTAAAGTTATATTAATATTTTATTCACAAATATGGATAAATGTGAAATTTTCATATTCATTATTTACCTGGGGTGTTACAAATATTGATCAAGAAGGTGTACTGAAATTTCTTAAAAGAATATTTGATAATCTATTTTGGAAATAAAAAGTAAGATAATGGAAGTAGTTCATATATCTACATTCTCTATACATGATGGAAGCAAAAAAATGTATAGGGACTTTCATGATCATTATTGGTGGGATAATATAAAATGGGAAATTGCTAACTATAGTACAAGGATCCAGGTATGTCAGCATGTGAAAGAAAAGTGACAACTTATTAATGGGGTATTACATCCACTACCTATACAAGCATGAATTGGGGACAACATCACTATGGCCTTCGTCACTCGTCTCTCGATAACATTCAAATGATATAATGTGATATGAGTTATAGTGGACTGTCTCACCAAGACGACCCATTTTATCACTATTTGGAAATATTTCACTCTTCATCAACATTATAGGATATACATGAATTAATTGGTAATGCTATATGGAGTTACACTATATATCATATCTAATCATGATACAAGGTTCACATCAAAATTCTAGAGAAGTATTCAATATGATGTATGTGCTGAATTGAATTTGAGTAAGACCTATCACCCCCAAACTGATGGCCCAATATAAAGGACTAATAAAACCCTCAAAGACATAATAAAAACATGATCATTGAAATTTGATGTTGGATGGGATCAACATCTCTTATTAGTTGTGTTTCCATATAACAATTGTTTCCACTCGAGCATTGAAATGGAACCCTATGAAGATCCATAGGGGATGTGATGTTGAAATCCTATATGTTGGGATAAAACTAGTGAGAGAAATCTTCTTGGGCCTGATATTGTGAATGAAATGACAGAAAATGTTAATGCCATCCAGCAATACATAAAGGCTTCTCAGAGTCAGTAGAAGAGTTATGCTGAAAACCATTTAAGGGACATGGATTTTGATGTTGGTGACACATTCTTTATTCAAATTTCACCTTGGAAGAGAATTACGAGATTTTGGAAGAAAAGGAAACTCACCCCCAGGTACATTGGCCCCTATAAAATCCTAAATCGCATAGGGGAAATGGAATATCAGCTTTAAATTCCTCTAAATCTAGAACAAGTTCATGATTTATTCCATGTATCCCTCTTCAGGATGTACATACCCGACCCTTCACATTTACTAAATCCAGTGGTTGTGCAGCTAGAACAAGAACTATGTAATGAGGAGAAGCTGGTTTTGACCAGGGATCATAGTTACAAGGTTATACACAACAAGACTACCCACCTTGTTAAAGTGTTTTGGAGGAACCACAAATATGAAGAAGCCACGTCAGTACGAGAGGAGGCTACAATCTTGAAGTTCCAACACGTTTTCTCTTCGGAGGGTACAATTTTAAAGGTTAAGGATGGAATTTCTTAAGGGGTAAGAATGTAAAAAATTTAAAATTTGAATAATATTTTGTTTCTTAAAAATATATAGTTTATAATGTCATAATAAATAAAAATATATAATCATAATTGAAATGTAACAATCTAGATATGACTGTTATATGATTTTTGTATAATATGACTATTGGAAACAATAATAATTTTTAATGTTAAAATTATTATTTATAAATAAATGTCTTAATGGATAATTATTGAAGAAATAAGAGTTGATGGACTCTACTAGTAGAATCCTTCCATACAAAACATATGTTTCATAGCTTGGGAAGGATGTAGCAGCACATAGACTCTCTATGGACCAATCCCATCCTGAGATTCAACATCTTAATCTTGAACGAAATCTTCTACGAGAGAAGTTCAAGTTAACTGAAATCACCACATGAGAAATGTTTTTGGAGACACCCCAAGATTCTATCAAAATTTAACATCTTATTCTTAGGTCATATGATGGTGTTTTAAGTTTTTATGTAATGATTCCTTAGTTAGTGTGTGTAATCCTTTTTTATAAATAAAATTTTTTATTGTAAAATGAACATCATTTTTAAATTTCATATTCCAATATAACTTTAGGATATTTTTTGGTATTTTTCTAAGAAGATTCGTATTATTTATAAATACTAAAAAAATATTATTTAAAAATAATTTATAATAATTAAATAATTGATAGTGTGAAATGAATTTTTAAAAACAAAAAAACTTGATTGTGATCAGTACAAAATTTAGAGTTTGATAAGATCAAAATAATTTTTGGTGAATAGTAACTTATGTATAGTAATATTACCCTTATGAATAGTAATATGACCAATATAGTAGTAACCGCACCTAAGTAAGTATAAATATTATTTAGGCAACTTGAATGATAATGTCATATAATAGTAGTTTTATAAATTATTAGTTAAGTATTAGTATTTTTTTTCAGTGAATAGTGATTTTATATAAAAATTAAATTTCCCATATATATAAGATTATATTCATAAAATGGAGTTTATTTTTTATTTGAGAACATCAAAATTAGCTTAATGTGAATTTATGTTATTTTTATTAAATTTTTTGTTTCTCACTGAATAGTAAAGATACAATTTTTGTGCTTTCGATTTATTTTATGACATTATTATGATGTAATATGTAATTAAAAATTATAGTAAGAATCATTTGGGTTAAAATATTATATGAGTTTTCCTATGTATCCTAAATCATGGGAAGATACCATTGGAAATGCCATGGTTTTTCAAATACCACCGATGAGGTGTCTTTAGAAATAATTAAAATAGTCCCTCTCTTTCACTATAATTACCAAGACATCCATTAATTTAATTTCATTCCAAAATAATTCCACTCAATGATTTGATAGTATTACCTCCCATGTAGTCCCCCCAATTGTGTCCTCTATCCCTCAATATCTCGATCATTGATTTTTAGAAGATACACTTCAAGGTAAGGGAATTCCCAATATCTTTTTTCTTTACATGTTATCTTTTATGTGGAATGTATTTCAAATTTCCATAACATGTTATTATTTCCATTTTTATTCTATAACTATAATTTATAATTTTAAATTTAATAATTTTTTACTCCTTTACTATCTCTTTTTATTATTTTATAAAATTATGTTTTATACCTGTTAAGCTGTAGTATTTTAATCTTAAAATATCTTTTTTTTCTCAAGAAATTATTTTATTTCATTTATATGAATACTCAAACCTATTAATTATCTAGGTGTATTAATAAATATGTGAAAATTATTTATTTTATTCTATTATAAATCTAAATAAAACCCACATTCCCTTTCAATGTGTTATAAATGACATAATTATAATGTTTTTAAGCACTTTTGTAAAAACACCTTGATTTTGAAATAAAACCCATTACTTTTACTTTATTTTGGTTATTTATGAAATGATTGAATAAGATATACATGGATCACATGGAAATATGTATACATTAATGGTGTGTCTTTATATAACTCCAATCCATTGGGTAATAAATTTAACCCCTATATATGATATGTTTTTTGATACCTTAGCGAATAACCTTGGAAATTTTTATGACGCCTTGGGGATGGACCTTGGTGAGATTCTTATGAATTTATAAATTAAATGTTGTAGCCACAATTTCAATATATTAATCAGGTTATTATTGTCATGATATTATGTTTTCTCATTCGATTATGATATTTTCTCATTTTCTTATTGTGTTCACTCAAGATTACTTGTAAACTGTATTCCCTTTTTTCCTTAACTAGTTCTTAGGCTCACCCTTTCCATTGATGTATGTCTGTAGATTATGTGATGCAGTAATTTTTCATAGGAAGAAAATTTCATGAATCTATTCAATTAGATTATAATAATTTTATATGTTTTCATGTATTATGTACCTTATTTCCAAGACAGTAGACTTTAAAGATCACCTGTTTGTAAAATGATATGAAAAGATACGTAATAAAAATGCAGGATTCTATATGTACTAAATTCCGAGATCATTCCACCAGCCACAACTATTATGGTTGACCATTATTTTTGCCTAAAATCTGACCTTTCTAGCTTGGACAACCTGGCCCCAACCAGCCTATGATGGTGTGCCTGGGCACAGCTCACATCTGCTCGACACTGTTGCTCACTACAACTCCATGTGTCCACCCTCCATGTCTTATGTCTCGCTACCTTCATGTCACGGTCAATGTTTCCATCTCCTGTGGCTACCCCAATGGTAACAGCTGGCCACACCATTACATGTGATGCCACCGCTGTCACCTTTGGTTACTGTTCCATCAAATTGGTCCTTTTTGCAGACCATGATGCCTCATTTGTTACCTAAAAAATCCACCGGTTGTAGATCCAAGATCCTCAGTTACCGGTCTACACATTTCCAACTTCTAATGTCGATTTTCCTCTATTATGAGGTTTCATCATCGTTGGAGACACCTAATAAGGATGAGTTGTGACCATGGGGATCCTACAATAAATAACATTAAGAATGAGGGAGAAAATCACAATGAAAAACCCAGAGGAATGAATCTCAATCATTTTTCATGAAACACTCAATTTTTTTATATTAGAATGATAAATATTGAAGGATAATGAATAATCTACAAATAACCACACAGATAAAATCTCATACCATAATAGTGATCGATACCCATGTTAATCTATTTTTTATTTGTTTGTTTTCATCACATGATTCAATAATGGGAAAAAGAAACTCAAAAAACATTACATACCTTGATTTGGTTCGATCACTGACGAAGAATGAAGTGTTGTTTTCATTATTGAAAAGGTTCATCGAATCTATGGATCATAATTTCATCTATCCATCATCATCCTATAAAGGTTTTTGTCTAGGTTCTTTACCCACCCCTTTTAATAAATTCCACGGTTCTGATGCTAACCTGGAATTTATGATAATTAATAAATAAAAATAAGGTCATATAATAAAAATAATTTCTTTTTTAAATTATTTTGTTAATCTTTACATCCTCCATTAATTTTCCTACAAACAAATAGTGCAGAATAATGTTAATTTATAACTAGGGTAAAGCCTCCACTCTAAGCTCAGCAGTGCCCTTGGATTTCTGATATTGGAGTACAATTCAGATTTATTACATTTTTAAGGAAAATTGCAAGCATGTGATGTTAAAAAGTTTAATATTTTTCAAGCATTTATTCCAAGCACACCGGGAATCAGAATCCGACACTATATTAGAAACTTGTCTCTATATAAATCTATGTAATATCTAAAAATAATACATGGGAAATATGAGATGTTTCATATATCATTAACCATCCCATGAGTTCCTTAACCACCATTATTGTAGGAATTTCTCTTCTTGAACGGATGTGACATTGGGATCATAAATTTAATGTAATACCTATAATATTAATTTGACAACTATTTTTGTAGATAATTCATCATTGAGGGAATGTTTAATATTTCTAATGTCTCGAAATGACACAAACAATATTTTAATAGATTAATTAGAACGAATTGTGAATCCTTAAAAATATTTACGGTACATATCCAATATATTTTTATTTTCTTAATTTTTCACTTCTTTTGTGGCTTCTAATAATTTCCAAAATACATTATTACTTTTTAAAGATGTTAAATAGATTAAATTTTTTACTTTCAAGACCATATTGTGAGGAATTTGCAGCTTTTTTATTATGTTAAAAATTATTATTATCTTTATGATTACAATTTTCATTACATTAATTGTCTAGAGAATACTCATGAATTACCATTTTCTATATAGAATAAATAATACTTCCATGAAAAAATAACATCAAATTCATTCCATTGGAATAGTATATGTCAACAAAATAGGTGCATTTCAATCGGAATTATATTCCATAATAAAATAAAACATTGATTAAGATAAATATTTGAAAATAATTATTGGATAAAATAATTTTTTAAAAAGGAATTTATTTATTAAAATAAAAAATCACTCCATTGATATCAGTATTCAGTCTGAGATATATTGAATGTGGGGGTTGAATTTCTATTTTAAAAATGTAATGTGGAAATAATAATATAAAATGATAAATTAATTATGAAATTGTTGATAAATGCAATATAATTTTACATTGATAATATTAAAGTAAATTAATCATGGAAATGATCGATCAATTTTTATGTGAGTTTGAAAATACTTGCTTAAACTATGAAAGGTGTTAATTTTAAAGGAATACATACAACATTGATAAGTAGTTCAGTAAAAAATTATGTGATCCCCAATATATCTACCTCTCAAATCAATAGGTCTATATTATTAATATTATATTTATAATGATAGTGATCAAGAATCTTTTCCTTTAAATTTTTTATTTGTGAGACCCTCTTTAGCTTCTTCGATGGCCATATAACTCGTCCCTCAGTTTTCTAGAGTGATATCTCATTGGAGAAAGGGGGTTGAAACGGGAGAGGATTTATTTAGAAAAAACTACTACAAAGTCACTCAAAAATATATATGGATATGAAATTACAATTGAGGATGAGATAATTTAGAAGAATATTGAGATCCATTGAGAGATTTATAAGATTAGATTTTGATCATTTTGTGGTTTTGAGAAAACAAAAAATTTGGAATTAGATTATACTTTAGTGACATTGATAGAATGTGCATCGCTTAAATGGGCCAAGAGAGTAAATTTATAGGCTTTAAAATGACTAGGAGGGATCTATAATTATCATATAGTAATGAAGATTAATAATACCCTAATTATAATTTTTTTTAATATAATTAATGCCTTTACAAATCTTATTTTATGCCACCACTTGATAATTTTTAGCTACCACATGGAAGATAGTATGCTACATGAATATTTGGGTTACTGGAAAATCACTATCAACGACCCACTACTAGGTATGGTATGTCATGTGGCCTTAAAATAGATATATTCAACACTTAATTATCCATTTTTTTCTTAGTTATCCCATACTGAATGGTCAGTGGGAGATCTACAAACAACATTCAACTACCACCATGGAACCGGGTAGTCAGTTCCTTATATTGGCTATCTAATTCAGTCTTTACATAATCCTATTTAGTAATTATTAAATCTATTTCACTAAAATTAATTCTATGTATCCTCTATGTTACTTACATAAAAAAATAAGATTAATTGAGAAAATACCATGATTTTATAAATTTATCAAATTATTTTTAAATGTAATTGATTAAATAACTTCGATCTTATTTGAAACAATGATACTAACATAAATTTTTATATCTAGAAACACCTATGACTGTGTATGATTACGAAAAAATGATAAGAAATGGGTACAATGGACTCGAATTTTGTGGAGTAGATGATTCAAATTGTAGTTAAGATCTAGAAGGTGTTGTGAAGAAAGATAGTGCCACATTTTGGATTCCTATAAAATAATGAACATATTAAATATGGTAGTTAGGTATGTGAATGTGATGTTGTTCAATAATGATACCTAGAGACACTTCTCTGAGAATATATATTTTTAGGGGATGAGAATTGTGACATCATGGTTATTGATGGTTTATAGGAATTTCTATAAAGTTTATTGACCCATTTGGTTTAAATATAATTGTATTTTTATGTGAAAAATAATTATTTCCATTTTAATTTTACCATTATTCAGAACACATTGTCTATGTTAAAGAAACTTCTTTCTACCATTTTTCAAGGTGGTTTATGGGCGTTCTATGACAGTAAATCATAATTTTCAAATTTTGTGTAGGTAAAACTTTATATTATCTTGGAATATATGATTTTAAGGATAACCTAATATATATATAAACTTAGGTCTCGGTCTTGTAACACACAATGGTAAATCACCATACATCTACATGATAGTTATGTGTTTTTATGTGTAAAACCAGGATACCTTAGTGACACCCCAAAAATAATCTCTCATGTAATAGTAATATTATGGTTTTATTTTCATGTTATCCAAAAAAAATTTCACACATTATCTACAAGACATTTCATTTAAATAAAATGCCGAAGTGTTTACATTACATGATGATCAGGGGAAAACCATACTAAACAAAAATACCTATTAAAAGTCCTATTAGAATTAAAAGGAGACCACCCCAAACAACTAAAACCCCAAGAAGATAATATGGGTCCTTCAGATCCTTCACAACAAACATTAGAATGGCTAGGGACACTACAAGACCATTGAACATCATTGGAATAATGTGCACAATCTTTTTTAATTGTCATGAGTTTAAGACACCCTAATGTTTGGTTTTATAAGGAATCTACCCGACCGTTACCCCTTGGGTGACCGTTAGAGATGCTTGTGACTGTTGTTTTTCTTTTAGGGTAGATTGAATTTAAAAATAAGTGATTGTTAGTAACATTACATAAAAAATTTAATTTTAAGTGGAAAATTTAAATATACATTGAATAAAATTTCATAAAACTATAGAACATAGTAATAATTACTATTTAGATGCATTTAACATATGTTAAGTATCATATTTAATATCCTGGTTTTGAATTTAAGAGAGTACTTTATAAAACTAAGTATGTTTCCAAAACATAGGTAGGCTTTAAAAATACTTTTTAAATGTTTCAATCGTTTTAAAAAACATATGGTGTTACTCTAGATTTTATAAATTTAGTGTATTCGATTTTATAAATCATCTTTCAAAGGTTATATTAATCTTTCTTTTGTAAACATACAATATATATATATATATATATATCTTACTAGTAACTTTGGTATAAAGGAATCTTGAGTGTTTTTGGAAAAAGTGTACTTTGATTTTCCCAAGAAATCATGTTTTATAAAATTGATTATTTTTCTTTTGTTTTATTTTATTTTGAAAAGTTTTTCTATTTTAAAAAAATAAACCCCACAGGGGCTGCCCTCAAGCCAGAAAAAGGGAGGCATCAGGTGCTAGGCGGCCGACCCTAGCCCTCAGTCTCAACATAGGCAGGCCTGTGGGCTTGTGTGAACAAACTAATCAGGGGGAATAACTACCCTGAAGGGCAGACAAGAGCAGAGAGCACTACTTTGCGGGGAAGAACGAAGGCGTGGGCGGGCCAAGGAGTGCGCCCGCATAACTTGGTACGGGGAGGTACCGAGAGGGGGGACTAAGTATTTTGAGCTGTTTCTTGATGATCATGGCTTATAAAGAAGCCGCGATAGTCCCTTTGTTTCTATATGGGATGAGGGAATTTTTTCCAGGATCGAATACATGCCATTGGATCACATCTCAAGCAATCTAAACCATATATTTCGATTCGGTGCTTGACTCCTAGAAGCCACGTAATCCTCCACGTTTTTTGTGTGCCGTCTGATCCAACAATGATCTATTCTTGGCCGTCTGAGATTCTTAGAACACCACGTCGAACTAGAGCCATCTAATCTACCGTGGATCTAATCACGACCGTCTATTTCTTTTTTAATTGTGGCATCATCCGTGGACATCCGATATTCTCCGTGTTTAATATATGCTCTCAATTCGTTTTCCATTTTCCTCACCCCCAGTGCCTTCTTCTTCCTCCCGCCTGTGTTCGACCAGTAACCACTACCCTCCCTTTCTCTTTTTCCACACCCGTGACTCCCCACATAACCATCTGAGGCCACCCTTATACTCCTTTCTTCCAAAAATACTTTCCTCAATATTTTAATATACCTAGTAGGCCTCAGTTTTCCAATAGTATCATTAAATATTCTATATATTTTATACATAATATTGTTTAAAAACAATCCGCTACACCCCATTTCCCTCAGTTGTTCCTCCTCTCATCAAACCTCCAATAAGCACCCACGAGCCCTTCCAGAGGCTCCCCTCCTTTCTCAAGCCATGTAAGGGATAAGTTATCTTATGATGTTGTTTTTGATAGTATATACCTATATATGTGTTCTCATAAAATTATATTTATAACCTTCTGGTTTATTTAAAATTTTCTTCTTTACCAATCCTAGGTCTTATGGTTTTCATGTTCAAGTAGTGTTATGGATGTAAGGGAATTATGTTGAGTCATATATATTTATACATAAATATGTATACTCAACTTCATAATTGGGAATCCTTGTAGTTTGGTTGAAAAACCGCATATACATGGTTCAAGGACTTGTGGATTTTGGGTTATGAGGTAATTTTTTAAACTTGAAGGATTATTTATCAATTTCAATATATATACCTTATATATATTATTATATATGTACTTATATATATGTATATATAACCATACAGTTGTAAAAGAACCTCTATTATGATCAGTTTCAAAATGTCTAAAATTTGAATTTCAAAGATGAGGTAGAATTTTGTTTCAAACATATGGAATTATATTTTCATATATATATATATATATATATTATAAATAGGAATGTATAATTATTCAATTTATATAATAAACCCTCTGAACTAGTTTTAATTCTTTTAACATTGAACTTCAATGATTAATTTAAGTTTTCGGTAAAATAAATATGTTCCAATTAACATTGGTGTAGGAATCTTTTATACATGTTAGTTATATTTATTTACATAAAAATTTATGTAAGAGTGTTTAAGAATTAAACCCTTTAAAATTTATATTATTATTTAATGTATTAGGGACTCTAGTTAATTAATGTGTCTAGTATGTTAAAGTTGTATGGGTGTCAATGTATTTTTGGTATAATCCCATTAATAAATGATATATATTCATGTATGTGAATATATATGTACACATGTAAACATTGATCCTCAATTTTATATAGAAGGATTGATAAGATAGAATAAAACATATTTTTTTTGAAATATGTTTACATTTGATTGAAAACACTCATTTTATACCCTTATGTTTAAATAGATTTACACAACACTATACCCTAATTTTGGAAATTTAAAATATCATACTCTTGTTGCATTTTGTAATTTTGGATAGTTTATGAGTATTAAATTTGGGATTTACGACTCTTACATACATTATGAATCACATTTTTCAACTATATACTAAATGGTGTTAGTTATGGTTGAATTTATTTCTCTTCTTGTGTAACTTTATGTGTGCCCTTGGATATGTTAAACATAATATTACCAGTAGTTAATGTTTGGGTATTTACGTGTTTAATACCCCATTTGAAATATTTGGTTTATCTTCTAATTAATCACCCAATCCATGATTAAATATCAATGTGTAGTTTATCAGTAAATATTTTATCATTTAGGGTTATCATTTTATGTAAAAAAACATGTATTTATTTTAGTGCATTTGTTGTCATCATGTTTTCCATAATCTTCTTATCATACTCACCATTTAATTAAAAAACCATGCAGTTAATAGTTTTGAAAGTAATACTTACATGCTTGATTCAATATATATTTGTAAATGATAATTAAGGTAATTTAAACTCTTATGACCTTTAATTGAATTATGAATTAAATTATTCAAGGTGGTATGGGACACCATGAATAATATAAAATGTGTTATTAAATATTCAAAGTGGTATGGGATAGTTTGAATATACAACCCTATTTGGAATATGATGAATGAAATAGACTCGCTATAAAGGGTTGGGGATGGGTTAATGAAATCACCTCGATGCATCAATAGTTCTCTTGAGAAAATCAGGTCAGGGCACGAGGCCATTGACATTTGAAGTATTGACACAAGGTCTTGACAAGGTATGATATTATACATTTTCTCATTATTTCTATGATAATTAATTAACCAAGTGGATATTTTACTTGTAAAATATCCATGGTTATGATCCAATACTTATGAGTATCAGAAGAAGTAAATGATTATTGAATGACCTTTATTTAGGCCTCAGAGATTTATTAACCAGTGTGAGCTTCACAGTATTTAAGGATCAAATTGAAGTTATTACCTTTATGTGAAACTATTTTTTAAAAGGTTGGGGATGAAACCTCATTTATTATTAAAGCAAAGAAAATGCCTCTTTAATTGGGTAGAGAGAGAGACCCATTACATAGCCCAAAGGCCTAGTAGGAATTTAGCCCATTACATGGCCCATAGGCCAAATTTTTTGGCCCAATGGACATTCTGTGAATAGTACTACTACAGTACCCTGCACCTCTACAATGCACACCACCGATACAGTACTTTCCACTGCTACAGTACCAGCTGCCGCTACAACTCTGATTATGCATCACTCTTAGTTGTTAAATTTTCACTTGTGTATTCATATGCCATACTTGTTTATAATTTCATTACTTATCATTCTAAATGAACATGCTTATAATTGAATCATGATTCCTCATAACTCTGTCAGAATACCATGAATGTTTCCCTTATGATTATTAGTCTAAAAGCTATGTTGTGATTGTATTGTTTCTGTATTCCTTAAGAAAATGTTTTATGGGAAATGTTTAACTAATATTTTCAAATGTTATATTTTTATATTATGATATTTTTTTAAAACCCCTTACTGGGCATTTCTTAGACACTTTTTTTGATATTTAACATATGTTACAACATTTCTGAAGCAAATTTTTGAAGGAAAATTTTAAAGAATGTTTTCCAAAGTTATAATTGGTATATTATGTTATTTTTAAACCCCTTACTATGAATTTTTATTCTCACCATACATTTTTGAAATAAAATTTTCAAGTATCTGTTTTTAGCTAAAGAAGCTTGTGAGAAGAGGCTGGTTTCCCAAAACCTGAATCAAATTGATTCTCTGTATGTGACGTGATGTGTAAAATATCCGTGCGAGGTTTTTGTAAAAAATTACACATCATGTATCAAGGCACCAACTCTAGGTATTCTATGGTCAGGCTGTCATAGTTGGTATCCGAGGATTCAATTCAGATAACTCTATAAAACTAGAAATGAATGAAGAAATATTTACATAAGCATTACTAAGTGTGACATCTTCTTAATTTTTAGATGGAAAATTGAAATACCAGTCTTTTGTCTCTTCCTATTGAGGCCCTAGAAACCACAATTTCCATATCCATCCATGAAAACTTTTTAAAATATGCCCACATTTTTATGACATGAAAAAATCCTTTACGACGTGTCAAACTCTCCCCGTGTACTTCAACTCCACTGAGGAGCAGGTTTGGCCTACCTATTTATGATGCAAACCCAATTTCAATCCTACACATTTTGGGGAAAATGCTTTGAGGGACTTTTTAGATTCTTCACCACTGCATAAGGCATCCAGTCCCTTATAGATTTCCAAGAAGGATTAGCAGCGGGTGACCTCGGTACATCACACATGTTTCGAATCTTGTCCTATGGCCATTATGGTCAAGTAATGGAATTTTAAATTCCTGAATTTGAGGCCTCCATTATGCATATATACATCAAGTATATACAGATATCTCTCAGCTTTATACCCCTCATGTCTCACTCTGGAGACACCATAAGTGTACCCATGAGATTGAACTAGACTACTCGGGTTTCATTTGGTTTAGGGAGATCGATATTTTTGAAATAGTTTGGGGGATTCATGTAAATGGGAACTGGGGAAACATTCTTCTTCTGTGTTATGTACCAGTTGTTTATGAAAATATAATTTGTTGTCTCTTCCTTGTCCCACCATTATAGTGTTTTTGTTAAACTGATTATACACTCATGAAAATTTATATTTTTAGATGGAAGGATATAATCATATCTTATCTCTCCCTATTGAGGTACTAGAGGGCATTATGGTCAGAACGTGTGAAGAAGAATACCTTCCCTTTGAAAATATGTGAAGAACGTGTAGAAATAATTATAGGGTATCGAACAGTCCGAACATTCTCTACTCGAGCTAAGGGAATGCCTACATCTACCACCGCATAGCCACTACCCAACTCACTGAGTATAGGTGAAGGGGAAACTACCATGAATTTATTTTCCTAAGCTTCACACTTTCCTGAAACATTAGTGCCAAGGTAAGGTTTCAAGAGGATGCTTTGAATGGGGATCTTTATGCTGCCTATAATAACCAAATCCCGAGTTTCTGTTTGTACGACCACATCTATGAAATCAAAATTCTTAGAAAAGTGGCAGTCTGATTAGTTCATAGAGAGTTTATCCAGTCAGATATCTCTAAACTCTCTACCATTCG
This sequence comes from Viscum album, assembly GCA_963277665.1. Taxonomy (NCBI): domain Eukaryota; kingdom Viridiplantae; phylum Streptophyta; class Magnoliopsida; order Santalales; family Viscaceae; genus Viscum; species Viscum album. The sequence continues at coordinate 1,017,027,768 of OY728122.1, forward strand.
AGCCTCCCTCTGGAGGACTGAGTGTAAAATGCATGATTTTAACTCATACTATTGAAGGTTTGTCTAGGATAGGGAAGCAGAAGAGTTGAACAACAATTTGGGTATTCAGCTTTCCAACCCTGAGGACCCTCCACGGTGGAGGATGTGGTGAAGAACGTAAGAGAGTTTATTTATCATGGTTGTTTGAAATGAATTGCGATGATTAAATTCTTTGTAGAGGAGAATAATGTGACACCCCAAAACTAATCTCTCATGTAATAGTAATATTATGGTTTTATATGCATGTTATCTGAACAAAATTTCAAACTATAAATACTAGACATCTCATTTAAATAAAACACCAAAGTGTTAACATTACAACAATATCAAAGTAAAACCATAATAACCAAAAACACCAATTAAAAGACCTATTAGAATTACAGGAAGACCACCCAAAATAATTAAAATCCAAAGAAGATAATATGGGTCTTTAGGTTTCATCACAACGAACATTAGTATGGCTACAGCCACTACAAGAGAACTGATCATTATTTGAATAATGTGAACCGTCTTATTCAATTTTCCTGAGTTTAAGACACCCTAATGGTTGGTTTTATAAAGCATCTAGCAGACCGTTACCCCTTGGGTGACTGTATGAGATGCTTGTGACTGATGTTTTTCTTTTAGGGTAGCTTGAATTTAAAAATATGTGACCGTTAGTAACTTGACAACCCAAAATAAATTTATGTGGAAAATTTAAAGATAAATTGAATAGAATTTCATAAAACTATACAACTTAAGCATAATAACAATTTTGATGCATTTAATATATCATAAGTATCATATTTAACATCACAATTTTGATTTGAATAGCGTACTTTATAAAACTAAGTATGATTTGTTAACATAGGTAGGCTTTAGAAATACTTTTTAAATGTTTCAATCGTTTTAAAAATTGTATGGTGTAACTATAGATTTTATAAATTTAGTGTATTAGATTTTATAAATCAACTTTAAAAGGTTATATTAAACATTATTTTATAGGAATAACATATATATATATCTTACTTATAACATTTGTAAAAATGCATGTTGAGTGTTTTAGGTAAAAGTATACTTTGATATTCCCAAGAAATCATGTTTTAAAAAATTGATTATTTTTCTTTTCTTTTAGTTTGTTTTGAAATTTGTTCTATTTAACAAAAATAAACCCCACAAGGGCCAACCCTTTATTTGGGCCAAGGGAGGCAGTATGCGCTAGGTGGCTGACCCTATCCCTCAGCCTCAGCACAGGACAGTCTGTGGGCTTGTGCACATGGATTAATCAGGGGGCATCGCTACCCTGAAGGGTGCACAGGAGCAGAGCGCACCACCATGTGGGGAGGCATGAGGGCATGGGTGGGCGCATGAGCGCACCCACAAAACTCGATACGGGGCAGTACTAGGAGGGGGGATGGATTATATTGATCCATTTCTTGAAGGTCTTTTCTTATAAACATGCCACAAGTGTCCCTTCGTTTCGATGTAGGATGAGTAAATTTTGGCCCGGATCGAATCCAGGCTATTAGATCATGTTGCGCATGATCAGGGACATCTATTTTGATTTAGTGCTCGAATCATAGAAGTCACAGAATCCTCTGTGTTTTTTTGTTCACCGTCTGATCTAACACGGATGTAATCTCATCCGTCCATGATTTTTAAAACACCACGTAAAACCAGAGCCATCTGATCTACCACAGATCTAATCGTGACCGTCCATTTCATTTTAATCACCGCATCATCCATGGCCATCTGATAATCTCCACGTTTAATCTCGGCTATCCATTCTTTTTCCAAATTTCCTCACCCGCAACACCTTCTTCCTCCTCCCGCCTGTGCTGGACCAGTAACCCCTACCCTCCCTTTATATTTTTCCAAACCCATGACACCTACCATCACTATCCAAGGCCTCCCTTACACTCTTTTTCCCACAAATAATTCCCCCGGTCTTTTAATATACTGAGCAGGCGTTAGTTTTCCAACATTAGCATTAAATATTCAGTATATTTTATACATAACATAATTTAAAAACAATCAATTACACCCCATCTCACTTAGTTTTTACTCTTCTAAATCCTCAATCAAGCACCCACGAGCCCTTATCGAGTCTATCCTCCTTCTCAATCCATGTAAGGGATAATTTTTCTTTTGATGTGGTTTTTGAAATTATATACATATATATGTATGATAATTAAAGTATATTTATAACCATGTGGTTTAGAAAAAATGTTCTTCTATGCCAATCCTAGGTCTTCTCATTTTTGAGTTCAAGTAGTATTATGGATGTATGGGAATTATGTTGAGGCATATACATTTATCCATAAACATGTTTACTCAATTTCTTAAGTTTACATTCCTGAGGTTTTGTTAAAAACCCGCATATACCTGGTCCAAAGAATCATGGATTTTGGGTTATGTTGAAATTTTTTAAACTTGAAGGATTATTTTTCTCATGCAATATATATATACATACCTTATATATCCAATTATATTTATACTTATATATATATAACCATACGGTTATAAAAGAACCTCTTTTATGTTCGGTTTCAAAACATCTAAACATTGGGTTTCAAAGTTGATGTAGAATTTTGTTTTAAACTTACGGAATAATATTTTCATATATATATATATATAGAGTATACATGGGAATGTATAATTATACAGTTCATATAACTCACCCTCTAAACAAATTTTAAGTCCTTTAACATCGAACTTCTTTGATTAATTTATGTTTTTTGTAAACAATTATGTGCCCATTAACTTTAGTGTAAGGTTCAGTTATACATGTAAGTTAAATATGTTTACATAAACATTTATATAATATTTTTTTAATAAATAAACCCTTTATATATTTATATTATGATTTAAAGTTTTATTGGGTCTAGTTAATTAATGTGTTTAGTATGTTAATGTTGTATGTGTGTTAATGGATTTTTGGGATAAGCCCTTCAAAATATGACTTTTATTCGAATATTTGAATATATGTACATGTAAACTTTGATCCTCAATTTTATTTAGATGGATTTTTAGGAATGAAGTAAACATGTTGTTTTCGAAATATGTTTAGTTTTGTATGAAAAGAGTAATTTTGTACCCTTGTGTTTAAATATAGTTACATTACACTATACCCTAATTTCAGATATTTCAAATATTATAATCTTGATGCATTTATTAACTGTAGAGAGTTCATGAGTATAATATTTTGGATTTAATACTCTTACATACATATTAATGAATCACTTATTTTCAAACATATAATAAATGGTGTTAGTTGGGGTTTAATTTCATGCTCTTAATGATTAACTTTATGCATAACCTGGGATAAGTTAAATATAATCTTACCAGAAGTGAAATTTTGGGTATTTATGTGTTTCATACCCCTTTTGAAATATTCGTTTTTTCTTCTAATTAAGTACCCATTCCATGATAAAATTAAAATGTGAAATTTATCAGTAATGATTTTAGAATTTAAGGCTATCATTTTATGTGACAAAACATGTATTTCTTTTAGTGCACTGGTTGTCATCCCATATTCCATAATCTACATATCATACTCACCATTCAATCACATTTCCATGAAGTTTATAGTTTTGTAATTAATACATATATTCTTGATTCACTATATATATTTGAATTCAAATGAAGGTAATTAAAACTATTATGATATTTTTTGGAATTATGAATTAAATTATTCAAGGTGGTATGAGACACCTTAAATAATATGAAATGTGAAATTAAATATTCAAAGTGGTATGATAAATTTTGAATATACAACTCTATTTGGCATATCAAGAAATATAATAGACTCAGTATTATGGGTTGGGAACCAGTTAATGAAAGTCCCCCGATGCATCGATAATTCTCATGAGACAATCAGGTCATGCAATGAGGCTATTGACATTTCAGGTCTTGAAACGAGATCTTGACATGGTCTGATATTATATGTTTCCTCATTTGTCTAAAATAATTAATTTATCAAGTGGATATTCGACTAATAGAACATCCATGGTTAAGAGCCAGTAATTATGAGTATCAGAATAAGTAAATGATTATGGAATGACATTTATTTAGCCCTTAGTGATTTATTAGCCAGTGTATGTTTCACAGTGTTTAATGATGAAATTGAAGTTATTACCTTTATACGCAAATTTGATTATGTATCACTCTTAGTTATTAAATTTTTACTTGAATATTCATATGTCATACTTGTTTAGAATGTATTTAATTATCATTCTAAATGAACATGATTATAATTGAATCATGATTCCCCACAACTTTGTTAGAATAGCATGATGTTTTCACTTATCATTCTTACACTAAATGCTATGTTGTGATGTTTATGTTTTTGTATTCCTTATGATTTTTTTTGTGTGAACTTTTTAATTAATATTGTCAAATGTTATATTGTTATATTATGATATTTTTTAAAACCACATACTGGGAATTTATTATACAATTGTTTTGATATGTTACATATGTTATAACATTTGTTAAGAAAATGTTTTATGGAATATTTTAAATAATGGTGTCAAATGTTATAATTGGTATATTATGATAATTTAAAACCCCTATCTGAGAATTTGTATGCCCACCCTACATTTTGGAAACATATTTTTTAGGTTTTAGTTTTTAGCTGAAGAAGATTGTGAGAAGAGTCGGGTTTCCTAGAACCTAAACCGAATAGATCCTCTGTGTGGGAAATGATATGTAAAATATCAGTGCATGGTTTTTGTAAAAATTTACACATCATGTTTCAGGGAACCAACTCCAAGTATTTTGGGGTTAGGATATCACAACCTTTATATAGTTCCTTTTTTTCTTCACATAGTTTTTTTCTAAATATTTTCTTTATTTATATACCAAATTGATCTGGTAAATTAATTTCATTATTTTTAACATCATGATATCATGGGAAATTAATTGTATTGAATAATTTATGATTCTAACTCCAATTCTAGATGATCTTAGATTCCTTGCATTATATATTCACTTCAATGAAGAATTAAATTGTGTATTAAATTTTGGGTTTCCAATACTACAATCCAAAATCTAGTATTATTTTATTAAATTTAACAAAATTTATATCCTCCAATTTTGATATCCTCATGTGTATGAATAGCCCCAAACTCTATTATACAATATGTGTGATTGTATTATTCAATCAGTTTGAGTTATTCTTTTAGTTTACAAGTATAAAATAACTCTCTCTCTCTCTTTCTCTATTTTATTCTTTGGATTAGTTATTTCCAATCTATAAATTTAATGTACCAATTTTAACATATATACATAATACGTCATGTAATGTTTTTGAACTTTGTTTTCCTAATATTTCTAGAAAAATGTTGTGATTTTACATTAAAAAATAATTACATGTATTATTGTATTATTAAGACATTATTATCCTAGGATTATTTTGCAGGGATAAAATATATTGTTTTTGAAATTGTAGTTACTCATTAATGATATAAATTATTATGGCATTATATTGTTTAAATAACTAATTGGGAAATTATCCATGAGTGATAATTATTTATCACATAATGAGTTTTATAATTGGGAATAATTTATTTAGAATCAGTTCTTGGAATACCTGGTGAGATCATTTAAATAATTAATATACTAATGTGATCTGGGTGGTGATTCTTTTAAGAAATATTCAATTTGATATTAGAAATCATGATATATTAAGTTAACTTCCATAGAAGGGTCTTTAATATGATTGTTTTGAAGATATGATGTTTTGTGTCTATATAACACATGAGACCATTTAGGGTTTCATCATTTCTGTATGTGTGTGTGTATAGACATTGGTATTCATGCATGCCTGCTATTTTGTGCTATGCCTCAAGAGATATGTGACTGATATTATTAATTTGTTTCTATGTGATCTATTTCATATATTTTTTTTTCTATTTTTCTATTCATAGTTCCAAAGTAAAAAAGTGGACCTGTTATGGCTCTGTGTCCCTAGAGGGGCTATGTTTGGACATAACTTGTGACATGATTATTGGACTATGATAGGAAAATGGGCATGATGGACTTGTTTGTCGAAGCCTAAATATATTATGATCATATGTGATCTTATGATAAAGGATATATATATATGAATTATTTTATGCGATGATATTACCTATGATATACTGTTAAGAAATGATAAACATTTTTCTTAAACTAAGTTAGTTTTTGAATATGAAAGACTTGTGTCCCCACCTAAGTCACATAAGACTTGTGCCTATTAAAGTATATATGTATAATAATTAAAGTCAAATATAGATCATAATAAATATTAATACTATGATTTGATTATAGATCCAAATAATGTACGATCGAGGGACATGTTTCAGTTTTGTTAGGGAATATGTAGTTAATATTGGAGTGTATGTTTTTTCACACATGTTCATTAATTTAAACTTCAATACAATATTATCCTTGTTAACTTATGTTAAAAATATATTATTGGTTCCATATTAGGTTTATACTCACACCATGAATTCACATCCCATTTCACATGCAAACATCTTGGTCAGGGAACCGAGAAATAGAAAATCCCATGTAAAAGAGTATTGGGAGACTGAGCATGGTGATCATTGGTTGAATCAAGATGGACTTTGATGTGATATAATACTTTTTTTATTTAGATAACTGTAACACCCCAAGACTTTTCAATAATTTTATTTTAGAAAAAAATTAACATTTTTGATATCATTCATTGAAAAAAACACTGGTAATATAATACGTTACACAAAACAATGACTTTATTCAATGACATCCATTACGCACATATCCGATTTTTTCAAAACAATAATATATTATATGAAAATAATTATTTAATATAATAATATATAACATAGTTATTAATTTTGAGATTACCAATATGATTATAAAAATTATGGATATATATTTTTTAATTAATTGGTTAATATTTAAATATAAATTAATATCAAAACTAATTAAAAATAGAAGAAATGTTTCTATAAAGAACTATTTTTTGCTTCCCAATGAGTTTTGTATTAATAAATTAAATTAATTACTATTATTGAATAGTAAAAATAGAATATATATATATATATTAAATATTAAATAAAATATTTTTTATATTCATCAAATATAATTTTTTGGAATAAGATAAGAATAAATCCAATTTGATGGTTAAAATTTTTATTTTTCTAAAATGGATATTTCTCCACCATTTAATGGTGAACCTATCTTAAAAATTGATATTGAAACTTCTATAAATTTTATGTGTCAAAATAAAATGAATTTTTTAAATAATAAAATCAAAATTGGGTTTGGTTAATTTTTTTTTTATTTTTCTGAGAAGTTTTATTTTCTGATGAATAATATAAAAAACTGGATTTTAATTGAAAACTAAAATTTTTTATAAATTATTTATATTGTTAAATTATATTATTTAATTGGGTTCAAAGCTATATCATATCGATTATACATAAATTAATCTAAAATACTTAATATGAATCATTTTCAATTTGAAATTCCGAATAAAAAGTCACCAAACTTGGGAACAATTTTTCATTAAAAAACCACTATGTCGTCCCATTTGAAAAATTAATTTTAAAATAATTTCTGACCCTTATGTTATTGGAATTTATAAAAATTGATTCAATATTTTGAATGATAATAATTTATAATGTTTAATATTGTAAAAATATATTTTTACAAAAAATATTAGTGAATGTAGGTAAAATTAATTACTGTGATTAAGGTAAATTTAAGTTTAAAAAGGGACTAAACATAAACATTGCGGAAAAAATAATCTATACAATTGTATAAATTAAATTTTAGGGAAATATTTACCCTATTATTCCTTTTATCTAATATGGAACACTATTGGAGTCACATTATGTATGAGAGACCTCTCAACAGTGTTTACCTTTTTGTATTTACAAGAATGTCACTCCTCCAATAAAAAAAGGTACCCATCCATCCAATTTATTAACGACTATAAATCAATTTATGTGGTCTAAAAATAGACTAAATATTCTAAAAAAGTCATTCCCCTAGAATTATATTAATCACTTTGGGAAGAAATACAACCAAGCATGCCTTTTGCTATAAACCAAATGGAGTTCCCGAATACGAGGTGATGTTTTTCGATGATCACTTTTTCATTATTTACATCCACAACCCATCCATTATTTTTATATAATGATTATATAAAAATATATTTACATTAAATATACTTATAAAATTTTATTCTATGAGTTATACCTTCACATTCACACAAATCCATTGAATGAAATATACAATAATCATTCATGTGTATGAAAGACTACCATCTTGTGAAATGATGTTATTCGTTCTTCCATTAACACATATAATGGTTGGTAAAATGATGTATTTATAGATTATAATTGATATATATAATAATTATTGTTTATTTTTATTCTTTAATTTTTATATAACACATACCTTTATGATTTTTATTTTGATAGAATAAGATAACTTCATTTGTGGACATGTGGAATGCTACCTCCTCAAAGTGATGTGATTAATTCACACTATACATGGAATATATGTAAGATTATTTTAATAAAATTATTTGTAATATATTAAATAACCATGATACTATAATTATAATATATATACACATCATTTACATTCAATTCATTTAATCTGAAAAAGAAGTAGAAGCAGTGTTCTTGTGTACATATGTCCTACCATCTCAATGAAGGATGAATTTCATTTCTTATCTCAAAATTCTATGGATTATTATTAATAAATATGTATGGAATATATATTATATTTTTTTTTAAATTATAGAGATGATGAAATCATGATCTGAATAATAGGAACAAAAATAACAAATCAAAACATACTAAAAAATAATGAAATTAACAATCGAAATAAAAAAATTGATAAAATATTATTAATGAACAAGTTATAATAGGTTAATAAAGGGATATATACAAAATCATAGATATTAAAATGTTTTTATTTAAGGTTAGTAACATTCTAAAAACTATTATACTAGAGACTATATAGTGTTCAACCAAAAGAAAGTCTAAGGTAAGGGTTTTCATCTCATTTTTTATGATTGGGATATAAATGTCATACTCGACACATACATAATTTTTTGGGGTGTATCTACAACCCTTTTAGATATATTATATAATTAATCCAATTATAATAATTTTATTTTATGTTTTACATTGAATTATCTCCTCCAAAGTGTTAGGACATGAAAATTAACAAATGTTAAAAGTTATATTTGCAATCTCACTTTATTTTGTGCTTGTTAACATTCCCATGAAGCAATCACATCATAATAACTATTTTCCAATGCAAATAACATTTATTTTTATATATAAATACACTTATGTGAGGGTTATAGTTATTTACTAAACCATATTACATTTTTACATATAGTTTGTACTTTAAAGCTATTTGATTAACTGGGTAAATATTAGTAAATCTGTATCTTATACAAAATAAGAATATTTTTTAAGGCCCGTTATTAATGAATTTGAGATGATTATTTGATATAAAAAGAAATTATTTGGACTATAATGACATATCATGGGGACCATGTAATGTAATACCCTCAATTCATTAGTATTCTTAAGAGATGAATCAGTTGGCGAAATCATAAGAGTTTCAACCCGATTTCCTAAACCATCATTTGAAAGGTCTTGACAGTGAAGGAATCATATACCTAGGAAACCTGAAATTTAACAATTAAGAATTCACATTATTTATGATTCAGTTTTTATTATTATTACACAAAATTTTTTTCTTTGACATTATCCACTGATGCATTTTACCCTCACGATATTGATTAAATTTCAGAGGATTCATTTATTTACCTTTCTATATTCATTTTTAATGATCCAACTATTTGAATGGAATTTGTTCTATGTTATTTATCATTAAATGTTGATGTATTCTAATTTATTCATTATTTCAACCATTTAACTTATCCTTATTGGGCATTTCAAATCAACCTTATTTTTTCCCCTACCCTAGGTTATAAAGAAGAAATATTTGAATACAATTTCTAGAATAATATTCATTAATTTTTATTATATATAATGTTTTATTATCTATTTACCAATGTAATATTGGAATAATGTATGAAATATAGTATTTTAATATTGCTAAACTGATCGATCATTCATTATTTTATTTCCTTTAATCTTGCCAATGTATTATTGTATGGAACTGGCTCAAAGTTTTTGGGTTTGGGGCATTAGAGTTGGTATTAGAGGAAGTTTAATAGAAACATTAGAAACTAGATTTTGAAAAAGCTGATTATGGATCATAGCAATAATATATTATTTTTTGTTAAGTATATAAGTACATCCTAGAATTTTATAAAGGTATATATTGTATATGACTTCCATGCAACACATCTCTGTCTGGATACTACAAATGGACATGGTTCTGGTATAGATAAGCCTTGGGGTATGAAATCTCAAAAGGTGTGTTAGTAATGACTCGAACATAACCACATATTCAAAAATTGTCCTCACAACACCCCTTATTTGACACTCCTAAGGGATACACCTTGGATAAATCACATTTCATTACAAAACATTGTGAAAGATTTGAATGTAAAGATATATCCAAAGAAACATGGTTTATTATTATGATATTAGATACACACATATATTTCAATTAAGGTATTTTATTTCACTATTCATGGGATTTTACATTCTGTTACTTAATGTTGTCATCTAATCCAATATATTTCATTGTTTAGAAATACCCCCAGGATGGAAGAATGGTATCAATACTCATTGACAATGTAGTAAATTACCTAATGAGAAATCTGATATAGATTATATTGGAGCTGATAAAGTCATGAATATATTATGTAATCCTAACAAGGTTATGAAACATAACCTCACCTATATGAAGAAACCAATTCCACAACAAGATTGAACGATGTCAGATCACATTATGAGATATAGGTCCCTATCATTTAGTTGGAAAATTGATCCAATGGAATATGAGTAACGGATTAAGTATTTTTAGAATATATTTATGTAATTGTGATATAGTGAAAAGGAAAAGATTACACTTTTTTGTATATAATAATATGAGATGTGGGCCAATGGTGGTTGTTGATCCAAAATAATATATAGGAATAAGAAATATATCTCATGGAATTGATAAATTTTAAGGAGATAATCTTCGATAAATTCTTCCTTCATTAGTATGTAGACTATGATAAAGGTAATGTTACTTAGTTTTATGAAAAAGGATGACGAATGTATTGAATATTATGAAACTACATTTACATGGTTAAAAATGTGTGGTATGGATTTAATACACACTATGGAATTCAATATTGGCCATTTCTGTTTGGATGGATGAAACAAATTATCTGAAGGGTGCTGGTGTCTCAATCCTTTTCTATATACGATGAAAGGGTTTTATGTTATATCGGAATAAAGAAATAATTCTTTATGTGTTATGGTTTCAAATGGATGATAGATAAGAAGAGGATGATGGATCAAAAATTAGATAAGTAAATGAAGAGAAATAAGGGTATTCCAAAATATTATAATTTTGTAATGAGTCATCAAGGGAAGTGGTTAAAAGGATTGTGTGTTTGTTGTATGTGTAGTGAAAAGGGTCACAAAGAAAAATAATGAATATAAAATTATGAGATCAATATTATTTAGTGTTACAACTACAAGTAGAAGGGGAACTATGAAAACTAATTCCCCAAGATTCAAGAGAATATACATCTAAAGAAACAAAGGGATCAAATCAACTATACATTATTCAAGAAAAAAAGTGGAATGGTTAATGTTCTTATATATTTGTATATATGACATATGTAGTAAAATCATTTATTTGATGTTTCTATCATCATCTGAATTATGAAATATATATTTATTTCACTAAAGCACATTTTAATTAATGATTTGATATCATATGTTGAATGGTACCAATAAAAGTGATCTATTAATAACTTTTACTATTTGGAAAATACATGTTTTAGGAAAATGTAATCCTTAATATGTTACCAATGCGGAGAAAATGATTCTTGGATAATGATATGATTGATATAGATGATGTAAATTTCATACTACTAAATACAAAGTAAATGATTTTAAATTTTTTGATCAGAATATTTTTGAATGGTTATATTTTTATTAAACGGTATAATTTCATCATTGAATGAGGTTTTAGTGTTTTATATATTGATTCAACATATGATGAAGCTTGTTTTATGAAATAAAGTAAAAAATCATTCATGGCATAACTAAATGATAATATTGTGATTCTAGAATAACAAAGTATATTAACTTATATTCTTATAGGGAAAAAGAATGTGTTAAATCTTGAAAAACTGGTCTTGAATAAAAAAGTATGTCTTATTTGCATAATTTTTATGATATAAATGACATATTTTCACACAATATTTTTATATTTTTATGGTAAAATACCTTATAATGGACACATTTTCTATCAATCTCCATCAGAACTGGATTGTCAGATTTCTATTCTATATTCATTTTTCAACTAATGTTATCCTAATCTAATTGTTAGTTTTTTGGTATCCATTTCAATTAATTATCTGCATTATTAAGACTCTACCTTACAAAACCTAATTATGATGTGGGGTTTTCCATAATAGTTTATTTTCAAATATCAATCCCTTGATTTCCAAAATCAAATTTGAATAGTTAGGATGCAATTTAATTTACATGGGGAGAATGTAAAACCACGAGACATTAAAAAATTTACTTTAAAAAAAATTAATTTATTTATATCTTGCAATGCCAAGAACAGTGAGGTTATAATATGTTACATGAAACAATGCCTTTCTTTAATTAATTGTATTATATGCAAGGCTGAGTTTTACCGAACAACAATATATTATTAAATTTATTTATTTACTATAATAAGATAAATACTAGTAGATCAATTTTTGGTTATTAATAATTTTAACAAAATAATTGAAATTTAATTTTTAATTCATTTGTTAATAATTAAAAATTAAATTAATAACAAAACAAAATGAAAATATTGGAAATGTTTTTAAAATGAAATATTTTTATGCATCCAAAGGATTTTTGTCTTAAAAAATTAAATTTATTATTTTTAATTAATTTTGTTAATGGAATATATATATATTATATACCAAGTAAATATTTTTTACATTCATATAGTATATTCAATAGGCATAAGATAAGAATAAATCTTGTATTATGTGTAAAAATTATTTTTTTTAAGGAGACAATTTTTCCAAATTTTAATGATGGGTCTGTTTTAAAATCATATTTTGTCACCTTTATAAAATTTATATGTACAATTATTTTTTATTTTTTATTTAATAATTTAAAAATAATGTTAGGGTGAATTTTTGTCATTTTTCTATTAATATTTATTTTTTAATGAATAATAAAAATACTGGATTTTATTTGAAAATGACTTTTCGGCTCAATAATTTATTGGGATAAATTATATTTCAAATTTTTTTAGTAAAATAATATCAATCACACCAAGATTAATCCCATTTATGTGATTTTAATCGATTTCACTTTGAAATTGTGTATAACCCCAAAGATAAATTTTGAACATTTTTACTTTCAACAGATAATTTTTTATCCTATATGTGGGATTAATATTAAATTAATTACTTCCAATTATATGATTGGAATTTGGAAACATTTATTATATATTTGAAATATGAATAATTTATAATATCTAATGTGTTAGATTTTTTATTTTATTAAAAACATTTGTGAATATAGTTAAAATTAATTACAGAAATTAATGTAAAACAAAGCTAAACAAGGGACCAAACATTAAACTAAAGGGAAAAAATAACATAGAAAGATCTCCAAAATGCATTTATGTATATATTTCGACCATATACTCCATTTTCCTGAATATGAAACATTGTTATTTTAACATGATGTATGGGAGACCTCTCGATTGAGGTTTCCAATTTATATTTACAAGAATCCCACTCCTCCGCCAATATAAAAAGGCACCCAACAGTCACATTTATTCAAACATATAATGAAAATTGTATTAGTAAAAACCTACCCATATAAGGACAAAAATATCTCCCCTCCTTCTAAAAGAATCACATTGGGAATAATTATTTCCAACAAATTCTTTTTATATAAATGAAAAGTTGTTTCTTGAATAAGATGCAACGTTCCTCAACGATCACTTTTTATTTAATTACTTATCCAACCCTTAAGTTGTTTTCATACAATTATTATATAATAGACGTATTATAATAAATTTAATTAGTTTTTTCAATGATAATAGTTTAACCTACACATTCAAAGAAAACACTAAACCGGGACACACAATCATTGTTTGTGTGTATGGAAGAAAATAGCCTCAGAAACTGGTGCCATTTTTACTTCCATTATCTTATTTAAAAGATGGAATATGAATATATTTATAGTTTATATATAATATTTATTATATTTATGATGTATTTATGCTTATATTATTTTTATATAACACATACCTTTATACTTTCCCTTTTGTGCGAATATGATAAATTCGTTTGAGGACGTGTGGAATACCACATCCCCAAAGCATTGTGATTCATTCACTATATTCATGAAAGATATTATAGAATATTTTAATAAAAATATATTCTATATATGAAATAATTATGATATTGGAATTATAATATATATATTTTATTTAATACTAATTATTTTAATTTGATAAATAAATAAAATTAGCATTCATACGTACGTACATCCTACCGTCTCCATGAACGTTGAATTTTATTTAATGTTTTACTTTTAATTATCTCACCCAAAGGGTTTTTACTTGAAAATTACCATGTAGTAAATGTTATAGTAGTAGCCTCAATTTCATTTCTAATGTTTAAATTTCTCTTAAAACAATCACTTCAATATTACAATTTTCCATTCAAAATCACATTTATTTTTGATATCCAAAATATTTTTTGATGGGTATAATTATTTCATAAACCATATAACATTCTTATATATGGTGTGTATATGATTGTTATTTGATTAATTGGTGAAATTATTGAAAATCATTATCTTTTAATCAATAATTATATTTGATAAGTGACATTGTTCATGAATTTAAATATATTTTTCAATATATAAGGAATTATTTGGACTAGTACTACATGGGTTTGAGAACGATTAATGTAATTCACACAATTCATTAGTAATATCATTAGATGAATTATTTTTCCAAATCAGATGGTTTTATACATAATATGATAAACCATCTTCTGAAATGAATTGATGGTAAAGGTTCCATGTCATTATAATCATCATAAATTACATTTTTATTTCTAACACTTTTAAGGGAATGTGAGAACTGAAGCCTGAACAAAAAACCAAAGCATCAAACAATGAAAGAGATAGATAAATTCAATTATTATTATTAATATCCACAATATATTTTATTTAAAATTATCTATGGATGCATTTTACACTTATATTATTGAATAAATTAAATTTAATTCAATTATTTTCATTGACATATTTATTATTACTTATCAAGATATTTTAATTCCATGCCTTCTCAGTTACTTACCAATCCATGTTGATTAATTGTCATTGAATATTATTTCTTTCATTATACATACCCTTACTGATATTTTTAAAGAATCCTAATTTTGTTTCCTTTCCCCAATTTATGACGGTGAAATATGGTATATTCATTCAAGTATTATGTTCATTTAGTATTATTAATTATCAGGTTTTTTTTCAATTTCCTAATGTAATGTTGGTATCGTGTAAGAAATCTAGATTTCAAAATTTCCAAAACTAATCAGTCCAATGAGATGTAATTTCTTATAATAATGTTAATGGAATAAAGTAAGGAATTAACTTAGATCTTCTGGGTTCAAGAGTTACAATACCTTTATTTGTTTCACCCTTTCATGACCTGGCGTTTTGGGGGTCGTTGGATTATTATTAGATATAACTAGAGATAAATTTCATATCCATTATTATAATTGGAGATTTATTTGGGATAGGGAGTTTATTGGAATAAATTATAGAGTTCCATGTTTCTCTTCTAATGTAATATATGGTAGTTACCTAGAGGAATTGGATGAGAATACTTGAAAATAGCCTCGATGTGGGGGTTTTTGGTATAATATATGTGAAAAAAATTATTTTTCAAGATAAGGGTTCTATATTATATAATTTCCCATTATATATTCATTATATAGAAATTTATATGATAAACCAGTAGTTTTATAACCAAGTTCATGAAATCAGATGTTAGATTGTTAATGATTGAACCATTTAATTCAGTTTATATGGAATGATGGTTTTTTTGTTGGAGTAAGTCTATTAATGTGTTTAAATAATCATGTTCCTTTAAAATTCAATAAAAGTATTATTTAGAGGTATATTATATAATAAACCAATGGGATTTTAATATTCATTGAAATATTTCAGTTGATGTGGGGTTTTATTCAAGTTACATGCCTATAACATTGACCAATAAGAGGGCCATTAACGAAGATTAAAAGGTAATTTGAATAGATCAACCTATTATACCATCATGTAATATGGCACAGTTCTGGAACCTATATCACAAAATGTATTCTATTTATAATTTAAATACTAAATTATTAATCCATTCAGTTAATATATCAATGATTATCCTATATTGTATGCTGATGTATGAAAATATTAATTTCTTTTGGTTCTGTGTGAGTAAGAATTTTCCATTTTTTGTTTGTTTTTAATTAAATACTTAGTTATGTTCATTCTGAATTATTATGATATGTGGAATTATAATTTAATTATGTGTATAGTAAAATCATATTTTTTCCTTATTTCAAAACATTTTTCCTTGTTCTCCAGGTGAAAATATGGATAATCATTCATTTATAAGGATGTTTCAATGTTATAAAAGGACTCACCATGTTTTATGGCCCACATATATATGTATAATTCCCATAGAATATAATATAGTGCAAATTTAACATTTTTCATCTCACTGAGTCTATATATTCTTCTTAATGGACATTACATCAATTTAATAGGATTATGATAACTAGAATATAACATGGTGATCCACATGATCTTACATTTCTGAAAATTAAATGTATAAAAATATAAAACAACATATATTTAATGCCCAATGTATCTTAAGGATCCAGTACACATTAAAAACTCAATTAAATATATTAATAACTATAACACCCTATATTACAGGTATTTAAATTTACATAAAATAATGATATGTTACCCAATTGATGTTACCCATGTCATATCCTGAGACTATTCCATTATTAACATGGCCAATATCAAAACCATTGGATAGATCCTCAATAAGAAACTAAGGATTTTTATGATTACTTTATGCTTAATTTTTTAATATAATAGTTTCATTGTAGGATGGTATTTTAGTTTACGTGGGGATTGTTAACTTTCAAATAGGTGGATAGATTGTTGGGTGAGGAGTTTGGTAGCCTTTATTTAGTCTTATTAGAGATACGTTGGTTGTGTGGAATCCTTAATTTTTTCATATATAGGTTTTTCTTCATGATAATGTTTTTTTGTATAGAATAATTTCTATCATTGAACCTTGTATTGTGCCCCAATAGGATGAATCCATTAGAATGTTATTGATAGTTGACTAAGTAATCCAATGATATAATAGCGGTTTTTATCATGTTATGGATTTTAGATATAAAATTGAATGATGTTCACTATAGTGTGATTGTTTTTATTTTAGTATTGGATTTAATATTATTTATATTATTCTAGTATTTGGATATATTGGGTTTTTATTATAAATAGTGGAAAAAACTTTTACCCCTTGTATTTTACTTTTTAATATCAACTTCATAGTTTTTTGGGCAGTATTTTAAGGCACTGATGATCTTGGATGATCATTCAACTAGTGATGACCATGCAGTGATTCTTTTACCCTCCATGTGTATGAATTCTAATTTTATTAATGAACATGATATATGACCAGTATCTTTTTTAATACCATTATTCATTATCACATTAATAATTTTTATTTCAACTAATATTGTTCATAATTTCCCTTATAATATTTTTTTACAAATATATTTTGATACATAGAATTACTCATTCATTTCATCATTCAATTGAATGGATTACATTGGACTTTATGGTGGTGGTGTCAGGAATTGGTGTTTAATAGTAGAGGAATTGAATGTAAATGATAGTTCTAGATTGAATTGATGGAAATGAAAATTTAGTGTTAACGAGGATTTGGATATGTCATCCCACGGTTTTTTTCACCGCGATATTTTTTTTGAATTTTTTCTATCCTTCAAGGTTATATCATTTTACAACACCCCATTTTAAACTATGACCACCCCATTACAGTCGTATATAAGATAAAGCGTGTTTGAATTTGTGAAAAATAGTATATAGAGACCATGAGTTTATGAATTAATCATATATGATAGATAAAGAATACAATATAAAAACATTAATGTAATCTTAAAAGAAATTGTTCTCACCTAGAGTCACAACCTAATTTCAACTCCTTTGTCTCCTAAATGATAAAACACACAACAAAACATCATTTTTATTCTTGTAATATAATCTTGAGTAGATTTACTTTTTTACATCCTAGAGGTACAACCAAATGAAAATATTTTGTTTGGGAGCCACAACCCACAATCATACCTTTAATGGGTAGTATAACCAATTACAATTATGAAAATAGAAACATTTTAGAAGAAATAAAGTAAAAAGCCATATGAATCTAAAATTTCAACGTGTCAAGGTATCAATGACCTCTCCAGTACCTATTGATCAAACAATTGTAGTTCAGTTGAGAGATATATTTAATATACTAAATATGTAGGAATTTAATATTTTAAGATCATCATAGACAATATATCACTGTTTACACAGTTTTTATCCACTCTATATACTATGTTTCTTTGAATAATATCATTAAAATTTTATTATCATTGTGTATCCCTTTCTGTAGAAGTAAATATTACACATACAACTTCATTGAACTGTATAATAGTTTTCAATTATTATTTCCCATTTGATAATCCACATGTAAGGGATAAATAGTATTCTTATGAGTCATTCTTGATACACTATATAATTACTACAATGTATTAGTGTAACTCATAAATAAATTTAAAAAATTTGTAAAAATAAGAATTAATATCCTAAAAATATGGTGTGATTATATCTGAAACTAACTCCTCATAAGTCATTTAGTTTGATTTTAAATATCCCATGTTCAAAAAATTTCGGCATGAATATCCATACATGATAAAACACATGATGGTCCCATTTTATTCATCATAAAAAAATTCACCCTTTTTCTTAAGGACTGTATAATGTTAGTAAGAAATTTAAGAAGAAAATAATTATTTTATTTATAAATAACATATTGTGAATGTAAATGTGAAATAATGAGATGAAAATTGTATATTTATCTGTTTTTAACAACCAATAGAATTTCACATAACAAAATATGAAAATCCATGTAGGTTATTTTCATATAGATGTTTTCAACATGTACCCAAATCTCATAACATAAATGAATCAATATGTATCATTTAAGAAATTGAATAAAAGTTGCTGATTCATGTAAGTGAATTCACTTATTTGAATACATGTATCCAATTTCACAATGCTACTTATGTTTTTTTTTAAATTATCATTACTTTTAATTTTTTTTTACCAAAAAAGGCCTTCTAAATGATAGAATCATCTTTAGGATCAGTTGACCTATATTTTTAAAAATTCATTAGATTTATAAATAAACAATAATATCTTTATTTGAACATTTATTCCTTATTATTTCATAAAAATAATGATCCAAACCATTCTAAAAAACTAAAAAATTAAGGCTAAAATATAATGTGACTTCTAATATAATAATAAACTTTATATATTTTGATTAATTATATAATTTCTAAAAATTAAATGCAGGTAATTTTATTAACTATAAAACACATCTAGAACCCCTAAATTTTTAGTTGTTTATCCCATATAATTGTTGACATATAGAAGGTAAGTAAATCGAGAAAAATAGGCTACATAGATTTGAAATTGGCTACATTTATTTGAAATATGATACAAGATGATTATTAAATTGGAAACATTAGACTAGTATAAATTTTTTCTTAAGATTCCAAATTAATTAATTCTCATTGGAACTATTAATGACACTTTAGTACATTTTATGACCAATCAACACATGACATATATAGATATTTTAAACAGAGAAATATTATTTGTATTATCAATATTAAGAATACATTAATAAACAGACATGTAAAATTGTCAATTCGTTTAAATTAAATATTTTTAATTAAAAAACATAAATTGTTTCAAGTAGCCACTAAATATTCTCCCTCATTTTATAATTACAAAACGAAGTATAATTTCAGAAACATCTCCCCCATATTAAAATTTAAAATTAGATAAATTTTCCATAAAAAATTAAAAATTATAAATAAATGTAAATAGTTTATAAAATTTTCTTATACAATAAAATTTCAAAACACATGTCAAGGATAAAATATAAATACTTCTATTTTTAAAAACCTTATTCAATGTGCCTCTATACAATGAGCATAATTTTAAATGTTGTTTGTGAAAAATAATTATAAACTCTTCATAAAATTGTATTTATGAAATAAGAAACATTAATCTATAATTAACATGATATATAATATATGAGAAGTATTAAAATATTAATATAATAAAAAATATATACATTAATTTATAAATTGTAATTTAAAAAACATATTCTATATTTTCATGGTTTATGTAAATCCTAAAATTTCATCATAAAAAAAATTCATAATCCCCATAAATACAATATAGATAAATTTAAATTTAAATATCCAGTATATCAAGTTGGAAACATATTTTTCGAAACTTATTAATGTTATGAGGCATAGTTAAAATATCAATAATTAGATTTTTTGTAGAATTATATTTCATAATTATCATTCCTTTTTATGAATAATCTCTAAAAAATAAAAAATTACCTCAATTTGTTCAGAATTATAATTTATTTAGGGATTTCTAAAAATGTAAATAGTAGAGTTATTTTCATGAAAAATATGATTCTTTTCAAAATGAACACAAAAATTCAAAATAATTTCCCTTACCAATATTATTATAGAATAAAATTATATAGTAGCTGTATATTCAGATTCATCAGTTGAAAGTATGAAAGAATTATACTTCAATAAATCCTTAGAAATTATTAATTTATCATGTATTGGACAAATACTTGATGAATATTTTTTTACAATCTTACATCCATTGAAAATAGAATCATACTATCTTATCAAACTAATGTTAGTTTTAGCAGCATAAAATAAAAAATGATTTAAATATACTTAGAATTTTTAATAATCCTTGTAAAATATTTATTTATACCTTCCATAGGGTGAATTTAATATCTATCTTCTATGAAAAGCGAAATCATTACATCAGGGCGTTAAGTTTTTAAATATAACAAAATTAAAATCATAACACTATAGGTTTTAACATAATAATAATTTATAGATTTATCTAAATATAAATTTCAAGTAGTACTCTGGAGTATTTGATCATTTAATAGAATCTACAACAAATCTCTTAACTATATATTTATAATACGTGGATTATTTTATAAAAATGACATCATTTCATTGAAATAAATTCAAACTAAAGATGACTTTTAATTCCTCCATCACACTCAAATCAAATTCATATATGACAAATTCTTAAAATTTCTTATATTGATTTTTACAAGAGGAATAAAAAAATAATATCATCAATATAAATGCTCAAAATCAAATTATCATTATGAATTTTTATAATAAATAAATTAAGATCAAACTTTCCTTTTTCAAAAAAATTCATAATAAAACAAGTCAATATTTCATACAAAACATGATGAGCTTGTTTCGGACCATATAATGATTTTGATAGATAAAAAATATTGTTAGGTTTCCTTCCATTTTCAAACCCTATGGGCAATAAAAATTACATTTATTTATAAGTGTAATAATTTATAAAATTAGTTTTAACATCTATTTAAAATATTTTAAATCCAAGAAATTTAGAATAAGACATAAATATCCCAATTTCATATATTCTTGAAATTGGTTAAAATCTAAATCAAATTCATTCATTCTTCTTGAGAATAACCTTGAGTAATTAATAAATATTTCTTCATTGTATTTCCATATTCATAAAGATTATTTCAATAGATTTGGTTTTCTTAAATAATTTGATAACCATTTGGTGAAATAACTAGATTCCACTCATATATCTAGTAGGCTACTTTAATTCATCCTATGTACAAAAAATCCAGTTTGGATCATCTAAAGCCTAATTATTATTCATTGGTATAAAATCAAAAATAAAATCATGTAAAACACAAATATTCAAAATTACATTTCATATTTTTAAAATTTTATTCCATATTTATAATTTCATTATATATAGGATCATATAAATGATTTCTCTAATGTCTTTCTATAATATGATGATTTGGAGAAGAAATATTATCCCCCTTAATAGGTTTATTTTTATCTTATGGGGTTTTATCTTCAAAATTTAAATCTCTAAATTTATCCTTAATTTTATCAATATCATCATCACTTTTATTTAAAGACATCTCATCAAACATAACGTGAATTTATTATTCAACAACTATGGTTTATTTATATAATAATTTATATACCCTACTACTATATGAAATTCATATGAAAGAACTTTCATCATACTTTTTATCAAATTTATCTAAATCATCCTTACTATTGATAATAAAAACACTACACCCAAATAATCTAGAATAAAGAATTCCAGTTTTACTTCCATTCCAAAAATCATTATGTGAATTTTTCAAAAAAATTCTCGAAATAATTATATTACTAATATAATTATTAATATTCATTAATTATACCCAGAAATATTAAGATATATTAAACCCATTAAAAAGCATATTGAACATTTCTTAATGTATTATTTTATTTATTTCACTAAATCAATTTTATTATGGTGCTCTTAGGGATTATATTTCTGAAAATACCCATTTTAGAAAAAAATATACTTTATATACTATAGAAATTTCCACCATGATCATATATAATTTATTTATTTTAATTTCCATTATCATTTTGAACCAATTTTTAAAAGAACTAATTTTAGTCAAAGTTTCAAATTTATTCATTGGAAAATAAACACAGGTTCATATAGTATTATAATGAATAATAATAAAAACAAATTTACCACTCCAAATGTATGACCATGTTAATTTCTAAAATATTTTTCTAATTAATTAATTTTTTGATATCATTCACTATACACAAAAAATATTTTAGATCACATAGCACATAATGCCGAGTATACACGAAACATGACATGCTATTAAATTATTATTGATTAATATGGTAGTCATCACCTAGCCATTTTATTGGATTTTATGAGTAATATTAAATAAATTATTAAGATATATATTTTTCTCATGTATATAAAATTATTATTTTTTGAAAATTGTTTTATTGATGAAAATATGAACGATTTGAAAATATAAAACACCTTTTTATGTGAAAATTTTTTATGATAACAAATATATCAAAAAATAAATAAATTAAACAAATAGAATTTGGATAATTATGTTAATTAAATTTTTCTATTATATATTAAATCAATTATTTATCATTGATCATAAATTTTTTATATGTAAGTGATAAAATAAATGAAATTTTACAATTAAAAACCATATTTTTCATAAAATAATATTTTTGTCAAATTTTGTTCAATTAATTAAAAAAAAAATTTATAATTTTATAAAATTTTGTTAAATAATGAAATTAATTTTTTTAAATCATCATATAAATTTATATTAGTTTTATGTTATTATAAATTTCGTAGAAGATGAATTTTTCAATCAATAGTGAAAAATAGAGGTTTTATTAAGAATTGTAATTTATTTTAATGGTTTTGAAAACATTTAAATTATTATAATATGTTTATAAAATTTAAATAATTTCAATAATATATCTCTCAATCCAATTTACGAAATTTTAATCAATTTGGAAATGAATTTGAATAAGAAAAATTTTCAAACTATTGAATATTTTCTCTTGGGAAACCCAATTTTCTATCTGGTATGTAGGATTAATATTAAAATAATCATTTATTCATATGTGATTAAAATTAGTAAAAATAGATTCCCTATTTGGAATTATATTAATTTATATTATATTTTAATTTTAACATAAATGATTACAATAATTAATATTAAAAAAATAAAACTTATTTACCATGGGTAAGGTAAAAATGGGTTTTCTATGGGTTAAAAATGATAAGGGAAAGAAATGAAAAAAAAACATTTCCAACAATAATTGGATAGATATATTGAGTCTTTATTACCTATGTGGGCTTTAATTCCCCATTATTTGGCCTTTTTTCTTTTTAAATTGTTATTTCACCTTTAACATTTCAATAATTACAATGGCGACGCTCACCTCACTTATAAAAGGCCACACCGACTCCTATTATATTAAAGCATAAAAAACCCTTCAGTTTTTACAAAATGTTCTCAAATAAAATCCTTAATTAACTAAAATTATCCTATAATCATTTTCTTGGTAAAAAGTTATTCCAGGAAGGCCTTTGGTTGAAACAAAAATTAGTTTTTTGAAGAAGATTTAATGTCATAAACCTAACTTTTTATTTTATTTATTATTAAAAATCCTTATAATATTTTGAAAATATTATGATATAATAAAATAATTATATTAAATATAATAAGATTTTTTAATTTAATTTCATTATCTGGAATCTACTCTTCCAAACACAAATGGTAAACAAAACATTTGATTGTGTGTATGGCGGACTACAACCACATGATACAATGTATTTCATTTTCTTTAACCACTTATCAATGAAAGATATAATTATGTATGTAATTTTTTATATTTGATAATTTTTATATAATTACACTTCATGAATTATAATATCATATATACCATTTACATATAATTCAGTATAGCATATGATAATGTTGTTTATGTGTACAGTGGACTACCACCTCACGAAGCGATGTGATTCATTTTTCACTTACACTTTTCTTGGATGATAATAAATATTAGTTTTATTATAAAATATGATATAAATTACATATTAAATTTCCTATAAAATACATATATTATTTACTTTCTTACCCTATGATCCATTTAATAAATTATATTGTCACTCTTGCATACAAGTGGCCTTCCATATCCACAAAGCAATGTGATTCATTCTCTATGAAATTTTTTTTACAATGATTATTAATATTTATCTAACTAAAAACTAATATTTTGAAAATTAAAATAATTATGGATATGATGTAATTTCTTCATATATTTGTGATTGGGAACTATCACAATCAAACATGCAGGAGAAAAAAAAGACAATTAACAAATGAAACAATAGTGATAATGTAATATTATTAACGAATGGGTAATAAAATATTATAAAATGATATTATATGATATTATATAAAATAATATAAATCTATTATAAGGTAATAAATTTTTTAAAACACTATATATGAGGATAAAGAGTTCAAAAATTAATGGAATCATTGGGCAAGGGATGTCTTAACTAAATTTTCATTCACTGGGTAATATATATAATTAATAGATTATAACATTCCATAATTATGTGTGAAATGACTTATGATTTTTTTGAATTTAAAACTTTTATTTGAATGGATATACATTTATTACAAAAAATAATTCCATTTATTAACTATCAACTCAACGATAAGAACATTGTAAGGGGTTTATCCCAAATATCCTCATTTGAGACACATGTTCTTTTATGAACCTTGTTTCTTTTCAATGGTGTATATACCTCCCCTATAAATAATATATCATGAAGCCTTACTTCATAATGATATTTTATTTTACAAATATTCTTCTTAATTCATTGTATGATATGATACAAAAATTACCAATGCAGTAAGGGATTATATTTCAATCTCATTTTAATTAGGATTGTTTATACATAAATTTTCATTGAATAAATTAAATATATCACTGTCT
Source organism: Viscum album (assembly GCA_963277665.1). Lineage (NCBI taxonomy): Eukaryota > Viridiplantae > Streptophyta > Magnoliopsida > Santalales > Viscaceae > Viscum > Viscum album. Next base: position 1,017,053,800 of record OY728122.1, read on the forward strand.
AATAAACATATTAGATTTTATTCTCCTATAGGTATCCATGATATTTTAACACAATTGAACTATTTAAATCCCTTTGGTTCTTAAAATTATTGATAATTGTTTTGGAAGATATTACTTCATTTATCTCTTCGGTTGAAAATCATTTTTCTTTCGAAACCATGTTTAATAAAAAAATGTTTTTATCATTCTAAAATTGATTTATTAATCAAATTTATACCCATTTTTTATTTTTAATAAAAATTTAAATAAATACAAATGAATTTTTCCCTACATTTCATATTTTAATTTTTTAGAAAATTTGAAAAAAATATTTTTTTAACATGTACGACATGTATTGAATTTCCCGGAGTCCTAAGCACTAAATGTTTTTATGATTCCATTTTATGCTTCAATGGTTATTTTAAAAAACAAATTATTTAATTTTTTTTAATTTTTTATATTTTAATCTAATATATTTTTTTCCAAAATAGAATGAATATTTTCTATTGGAAATATTCAATTTGATCCTTCCAAATTGTTTCCCAAATAAGATTACATCCTTTAATGTCACTCAATATAAAAAGGTTTTTTTGTAAAAATGTTTTTTGTATTTTTAAGATTATTTTCATAAATGAAAAAACAATTAATATTATGGATCTGATTTAAATTATTTATATATGTATCACACCTATATAGATATTTTTGTCTAGCATACGTTTATGGGTTAATACATATCTAGTAATCACTTATTAAATGCCTTCAGTATAAAATTTACATTGAATATTATCTGAATGAAAATTATATAACCCATTTTATTTTCATGGGTAATTCTTATGTTATCACTAATGATTTATTTTATTTATATGGAATATATAGATCATGAGCAAGTTATGATGGGTGTGCCCAGATAGAGCTCCAATATATTAGAAAATGTTTTCACCTCATGAGACATCATGTATGGGAGTAGGGAGTGAGCCTAATACCTTATGGGACTCTATCAAACATGTCACATTTCCTTGGTTGTTAGTGTTCAATTACTGTTATTCAATTTTATATTTTTTGGAACATTTCCTATAATTCCATGATATTGTGATACCATATTCTTTATGTTATACTTCCATGTGATAACTCATGTGTCTTAAATTTTATCGTATTATGTTACACATTTGACTCACATGTTATGATTCCTTGTCAACTATATTCCCTTACTATACTTTTTAGCTCACCCCTTTATTTATGTATTCTTCAGGTTATCCCTTGTAGATTTAGTATCATGAATGAATTTTAGGAGCTCCCTATGGAATGAAAAATAATGATGACTTTTTCTCAATATTGAGAACATTGTATTCCAATTAAACTCGCCCTTTATGATCCTTACACTGAAATTATTGTGTATTTTTGTTTTAGAATCATTTAATAATATATGAATATTTATTAGGTCTCTATAGTTGGTATCTAAGGAAACATCTGTTTAACCTTTGGAAACTAGGAAGAGAAAACATTAATATGATCCGTAGAGAAATTTCTAATGATATTTCAAGATAGATTTCTAGGGATAGGTATAGAGATGATTAAAATTATAGGAAACTTTCCTCAAAATATTGGTAAAGGTTACAAGGAGTGGTTTCCATGAAATTAAATCATTTTCTGAATACTACAAGTGGTTGTGGCTCGAGAAAATTGGTACCCAGTTGTTATAAATTTGAAAATTGAACATTGAGATAGACTCTTCCTTCACCTCGTACATGAAAAAAAATATTTTATACATATATAGATCGACACACCTAAGGAATATGTTTTGGAAATTATAAAACTATTTACGAGCCATCTTGAATGATTTTAATAATGTAAATAAATGACTTAGGATAAGGATAAGGTGACAAAAACTGATAATTTGGTGTCATGATTTTTCATCCTAAAAATTATATTTAATGATTTTTTTGTTTTCCACTGATTGTTTTTAACACTGATATTTTTTATGTTTTAGTCAATTGCATTAACCAAGAAAAATTGTGATAAAATTGAATGAGATAGAAAATGTATTTATGTGAAATAAATTGGGATGAGTACTTGAGTGAAGGATATTATGATTATTTTCAATCATTTATCATGATATATTATTACCAACATGAAACTTAAAAAACTATTTTATTCATTAAAGAAGATAAGTATAGATTTTGTAGAGATTTCGGGTGGCAGAGCCCATGGTTGAATAAAGATTTTGTTTCCAATATATTGAGAATGTGGGAAGAATAACTCAATGGAATGTATCAATGGAATGATATAATGTTTCACATATATTGAATAAGGTCATAAAGTAAGTGATTACGGATGGAAAATAAAAATTTTAGTTAAATAAATGGAAAATAATAATAGTTCCCCAATGGTGTCATCGATGATTGAAATTTGTATATTTTGAAAGTATAGACATTATGAAAATATAAGTCCATAGGGGACGTCTCATGATTATAACCACTAAGTTTGTATGAGTAATGGTTATACTTTTGATGATAATGAGACCAAAAATTACATATGAAATGTATGGTCTATTTTATTAGTATTATTTATTTTAAATATAAAAATCACGATTAAATTGATTATGAGGAATTTTAATACATGATTCATGTTTCATATTGTAGGAAAAATATATTAAGGAATAAAATGATGAAGCATGGTTATTTGTTTAAGAATGATGTTAAATGATTTTAGTGTTTCTTTAATGGACTTGAAGAATTATGTTATATAAATAATTAAATATATAAGCATTATTTGGTATATTTTTTTCATTAAAGATTTTAATGAATATATTGAATTGTAATGAAATTCTAGAACATTGGTTCAATGGAAATGTGATATTTTATTGAAAGAAAATTATTAAATCAAGATAACACTTAATATGTTCCAAATGATTAAAAAATTGTGTTTATATTGGAAAAAAGATGATATATATGGATAATGTAAACATGATATTATTAATGACCAAAGAACTGATTAATGATTTGTTGTTAAAGTGGTATTTTTTATCATGGAATGTATTCGTAACATTTTTTTATTTATGGACTATATTCAACATTACAATTTTTTATTTAACGAATGGGGAAGAATGTAAGTTTTCATTGCGGTTTTATGGTAATTATAGTTATTACCTCACTTCATGAGAATATATGATCGATGTATTCAAATATCTATTCTATGAATATTAATAGAAACATATTGATATTTGGGGGATTAAGTAATGTTTATTTTAGGAAATTTAGTGTTATTATTTTTAAATTTCGAATTATTGAAGGGTTATAAGGTTAACTATTTGTGGAACAGATTATGTTTAATTTTATTATGTTTTTTTAGAGATTAATGTATTATTTCACCATAGGACGATTCAAGTATGACATCTATTAACTGGTTAATGTTTTCCAATAACTAGATATTTATAAGTAAAAAATAATCATTATTTTATGAATATTATTATCTATTAGTGTTTTCTTCATGAAACACTCGTCTCTTACAGTAATATATAATGTGCAAATTGGACAAGAAACTACCAAAGGATGAGATTATGATTATCAAATGGAATTAAATCATTTAAGTATATCTTCTTTAGAAAATTACCATAATTTAGGAAAGAGAGATTCAAATAAAATTTAATACTATGACCATAATTTCTTGTTATATTATAGTCACTTTTCATTAATCTTTTATTTATGGTTTTGTGTTTTTTTATTTTCCCATGATCATTCTCATTCTTATGATCAATGATCTATATCATTGTCCATCATTATATAGACATTGAATTTTACTCAACGAAAAAATATTCATTTCCCAACTATGTTATCCAATTTGGAAGATATGTATTTTTATTCTATATGACCTTCATACATCCCATTCCCTATTTTCAAGAGGATATTTTATTTACTCTTTTTATAATGTGGGTCTTCCAAAAATGGATTTTCATATGGTAAACCATTCTCTACTGATCATAGGGTCAAAATGTGATTTGAAATTTTATTTATTTGTTGTAGAATTTAGAACCCTAGGATTTGGTAAAAAAATTGAAATACGTTTTATCATTTCAATAGATATTTTTTCACAGAACACATATTGTATCAATTGTTACATGCAATATCATGTTTAAACCAAATGTGGAATACAATTAAAATATAGTTATTTAAAAGGATAATTATCACCTACCTATTGAATGGATGATATGAATAGTATTAACTAATATATAAAGATATATGGATTTCACATATAGATAAAATTAATTCTTTTTTTAAAATTAATTATAAATGAAAATATGAACTATTTGAATCAAAATGAAAATATTTTTTTGAAAACAATTTTTATATGCACAAATGTGTCTTACATCAATAAATTAAAAAAATCATATTTTTTGAATGATATTAATGAAAATTATATTTTATATATTCAATATAATATGTAATATTAATCTTTTGATATTTCTAGTAATGAGATAATATAAATTCAATTATGCTTAAAATATATCTTTTTCTAAAAAAATGTATGATCTATTTTTGAAAACTTTACAAAAAATAATTTTGGTATGATTATGAAAATTTATTTTTAAAAAATAAAATTAATTTTTATATCATAATATCAAAATAATCTTATGGTAAATTTTTTTTTGGAAAGGTAATTTTTTAAGAAATCGTTAAAAATTGTTTATTAAGAATTGTCATTTCTTTTTAATATTTTAAAAACATAAATTTGTTTTAAGATGGGTTTAAAAGTAAAATTCATTCAATTATAAACCTATTTATATAATTTGATTCATTGAAAAAAATTTAATATTGAATTTTTATTTGAAAAAATTGTTATCTTTAGAAGATTTTCTCTTTGGAAAACTGCTTTTTCATCACGTCTTCACGTTAACATTCAAATTAAAATTTTCCACTTATATCTGTTTAATTATGAGTAACATATTACATATTTAGAATAAAAATAATATATGTTATCTTATAATTTCTACTTAATATTTGAACACAATTAAAAGTAAAAATAATAAATATTATTTACTAAGGAAATGGTAATAATGGGTTTATTAGTGTTAAACGAAAATGATAAGGGTTGAAAGTGAATGAAAAGATGTGAAAAATAAATTTTAAATACATAATTAGTTTTTATAACATGTATGGGTTTTAAGGTATAATTAATGAGTCTTTAGGAGATTTAAAATATGTGTACACCTTTTTCTTTTTATAAATTACAATTGGGCCATTCACCTCAATTATAAAAGTCTACCCTCCCTCCTCTGCTCTTCCACTTCCAAAAAAAATTGTCTCTGAAAAAACCTAACCAATTAAAATCCCTTCACTCATTCCATAATACTTTAATCCTTTTTTTATAAATACAACCTATGAAGGATTTTGGTTTAAACCAATATAAGATGTTTGAAGCGGAGATAATGTCCTTAACCGAGCATTTTATTTCATTTGTTGTCCCACCTCATTCAAATATTATTAAAACATTGTGATATAAAAAAATCAGTATATAAAGTATAATTATATTTTTATATGCTTTTTTCATGACCATAAATCATATCCTCCTCCCCAAAATGGGAAAAAATCATTGATTATGTGTACGAAAGACTGCCATTTCACGAACCGACGCAATTCGTTTTACATCAAATCTTCTCATGACTATATGTAATTATGTGTATAGTATTTATATAAGATATTTATTTTATAATTATAGTTTTTTAATTATAATATAATATATAACTTCTTAGTTTCCATTTATTTTATAATGTGATAATGTAGGTTGTGTGTGTTGTGGGCTACCGTTTTGTCAATCAATACGATTAGTTTTTCTCTTATCCTCAACATAAATGGTAAAAAAGAATGATATGATGTTTATATATGATATTAATGAAATATTAATTACTCTATAAACGAAATATAACATATAACTTCTTAAATTGTCATTTATTAAATAATTTTTAGCTTCACTCCTATGTACATATATCCTGCCTTCTCCATGAAGTGATGTGATTTATTATCCATGTTAAAAATAAAATAATGACATTAATGATGTATCAATTGAAAAAATGTATTTAACATTAATATAATTATATATATAATGTAACTATAAATTATATTCATAATCCAAAACCATCATGTTGAAAAGTGCATGCGAAAATAAAGCAATAAACACCTGAAACAATAGTTATAATCCATAATTGTTAATAAAAGGGTAATAAGACATTATAAAAGAATAATATATGATATTATAAACAATATTATTATTCTTTTATAAGTTAATTATATGTTTAAAACTAATATATATGATGTTACAATGTTATCAACTAAAGATAATTCTGAAGTAAGGGCTCTCTAAACTCAATTCTCATTCATTATATTATATATCTACTTCATTGATTATATTATTCCAATATTTTTTTATGAAATTATATTATATTTAATTATTTTTTAGTTAAACTTCTCTTTATTCGGACCTAAATATTTTACACATAATCACCCAATTTACTAACTCTTATGTCAGTGATACCTCATTTGTTAGTGTATCATCTCGAACGTCACCATTGGACACACATGTTCTTTTATGCACATAATTTTATTTTAATGGTGTATATATTATCCCTCTACATAATATATTAGGAAAAATTCCTATATCATGATATTTTATGTTACAATTCATCTACCACATTCTTGGTATGTTATGAATAAAATGTTACCAATGTAGAGCGAGTTTATTTTTCAATCTCATTTTTACCAGAATGGGATATTATTTCATTTAAATTGAATGAATTTTTTTGATAATTGTATAACAAACAACTTACAATATATTTTCCTCCGGTTACTCATCGTATTTTCATGTAATAGTACCATTTAACCCTCATTGGTAATTTAAATGATAGAAATTTTTTTAAATAAAATTTGTATTTATTTCTCTCTTCAGTCAAGAATTATTTTTCTTCCATTTTATTTTTAAAAAATATTTTAACAAATATTTTAAACATAATCCAAATTATTTAATAAAAGAATTTTACACATATTTTACTTTTTAAAAAGTGTTTTTAATGTAACATAATTATCATTTTCCAAACAAATCACATTTTTCATTAACTGAAAATTTTAAAAGAATCGTTGTTTTAGCGTTGATGGAATGTGTGGAGTTTCCACCATTGATGAACATTAATTGTTTTTAAACTTACATATATTGTTTAAAATGTTATTTTCAAAAAAAAAACATTAATGTTTGAGAACATTTTATATTTTAAATAATTTTCTCCAAAGTGGAATGTTTATTTTGTCCAAAAATATTTATTATGATCTTTCAAAATCAGTTTTCATATAAGATGACATCATTTGATTCGAATTAAAAATTCATGTTATTCAACTTAAGAATGATTTTAATATTTTTCAAATATTTATTAATAAAAAAATACAACCTTTAATGTTATGTATTTCTTCTAAATTATGTATATATGTCACTCAAATATATAACTAATGTATTCTAATTTTAATTGATTGGGTGATACACTCCATATGAACACTTTTCAAATTCCTTCAGTATTAAATTTCTTTTGAATATAATATGATGAATTTTTATGATTTTTTTTCCTTCTATTAGCAATTATTATGTCATGACTTATGATTGATATTCATTATGTGTCACACATATCCCATGATCATTTTATGATTGGTGGACCTAGATAGAACTCTTATTCATTGGGTAACATTTTAGTATCATGAGAGGTCATGTTTTGGATTTGTAATTTATCCCAATCCATTATGGGAATCATTCCACCATGTGATTTATTCAATGATATTATCCTTGTTATATAATTATGACGTGTTTTAGGTTTTTACCATAATTTCTATGATTTTATGATATTATGACACAGATTTCTTCATGTTATGATTCCCTATGATTACTAATTTTCTTTCTCTTTTAATATGTCATGTTATACCTTTAAATCACATGTTATCCTTCCTTATCATGTTTTTTTACAATACAAAAATTTTTATACCACCCCTTTATTTCTATAATTTCGAGGTTATGCCCTGAATAATTAGGAGTTCGAATGGATTTTAGGATCTCAATTTGGAAATCAAAATAAGGAAATCTTCTTTTATTTATTAAGAACCTAGTATTCCGAAGATAATAGGCATTTGGGGCCATTATGTTGTAAATATTTGATATTACATATAAAGAATATTATGATAATATTTTTATATAGATTTTGTGTCCATAAAAACATGTGTATTTAATTGGACTAAATAAATACAAATGAATAATGTCAATAGGACATAGAGTTTTTAGTATATTGATTGACATGAAACTACTTCTTTGTTGAATGCAATTCAAGAAAGCATCTCAAATAAATTTGTTTCCTATAATAAGTTCTTGTAATTGAAAAACAATTTTATTATTGGGAATCTTGGGTATCAACATGAAATTGTCATGTACAAAAGTTTTATTCCATGAAATTTTATCAGATTTAATATGATATAAAAAATTTATTTTTGTATATGTTAATTTAGAAAAATTAATTATATTATTTATTAATTTATATTTACATAAAAAACCGATTTACCATTAAACGAAATTCATTATTCATTTTATATTTTATAAAAATTACCTCATCAAATTATTGTAAAATTATTATTAAATTACATTTCAATACTTCAACATATATGAATTTAGAAATAAAAAAAAAATTAAATTCTAACCTCCCCAAAATAATTTTCTTTTCTATTATAATTATAACCAAATGTAGCATTACCTCTATCACATTGATTAAAAGATTTATAATTTGATATATCACTATTTATTTTTCTTGATCATCCACTATCCTTATACAAAAAATACATTATACACTCCCAATACGTAGTGCGTACCATAAAATATTTAATAAAGATTTGGAGACTATTTAAATTTAGGTCCAATGGGATTCGAAAATAAAATATTTAAGTCTAAAATTATTTTAAACACTTTTTTATAGAAAATTTAGATTGTAAATAGAAATAAATTAAATCCATGTTATGTCCAATAGGCTTTGGAAATATCAAATAACACACATTTTCAAAATCAGCATTCATTTTACAACTAAAACATATATTAGTATTTGTACATCCACTAGTTATTTTAACGAATAAAGTCTTATATATTTTGGTTAAATTATTTTCATAACTAGGATTAGATATTTATTTTTATTTTACAAAAAACTCATCATTTAGATAAATAATTCACTACCTTGAATTAAAATATACCTATTTAAAATTAAACTTGCAATTTAATTTTTGATATGTCCATTATCATTAATAACAATATCAAAATGTAAATTGATTACATTTACGAATCATTTACATGAAATCAATTTCATTCAATAATTTATCATTTTAACAATGAGTAGAATTTATTTTTTCATGAGTAATTTCCAAATATGAATGTGTATAATTAAAAATAATTATTTTCAAATTTAAAACCTTACAATAATGATTTATACATCTCCGCATTATCCTTAAGAGCTCCCTTATGTTTAAAAATATGGTTCTTGTATACACTAGTGATCCTTTCAAAATTATGATCATGTTTATCAAAAAAATTCAGAAATTCACATTTATTGGGTTTTTTAGATTCCAATTCATAGTAATAAAAATATTTAGAGACACTTACTCAATTTTATGATACCATTAAGCATAATTTTCTAACATCCTTATCATAACAATAATATTACCTTGTAGTAGAATCCTTAGTAAAACTCCATCCAGCTTTCATTACCTTATTTATTTAATTTATTATATCCTCTTTTTTTTTCCTCATTTGATCATGGGAAATTAATTATTGTGTGTCCCCTTTTGTACACTCATAATAAAATTACTTTTTATAAAACATTATAAATAATATTACCTTTATTATTTTCCTTATGATCATCTATAATATCACATTTCTAGGATCTCCTTGAGTATCTCTTCAATTTATATATCCCCCTTTTGTAAAATATTTTTTATTATTCCATCAAAAAATCTAGAAAGCATAATTGTAATAGTAATTAGAAACTTTTGATTTAATCAAATTCCATTCTTCATTAAATTTACTTCTTTTATTCGATTATTGATCTCCAAATCGTACTGTAATAATTATATAATAATCTCATCAATTATATATTCCAACATATTCTTAAATTCAACTACAGATTCCTTCAAAGAATACCATTTTTAGGAATTGAAATAGACTCATTATCAAGATTAACATAATCTTCAATTGTTTTTTCTAAATAACTAATTCCATTTACAATACTAGTAAATCTATTAAAAAATTTACTAACAGTTTCATCTTCACCCATTTTAATTTATTTACATTTTTCTCTAGACATTCACAAAATAGTTTTAATATATTTATCTGCCTAAAAATGTGTAACATTCATAATTTTCCATATTTCATGTATATTTTTACATATAGATACATGACATAACTTTTTTTCATAATATGAAATATTAATTAAATTAAATTTTTAAGAATAATTTACTATATCACTTATAACTAATGATTGAAGTTCACCATTTGAATTCTTATAAGGATTTAATTAGATTGTTAAATTATAAATGCCTATTTATTTTATTGAATTATTCTATACAAGATAATAAATAATAATAATCAGTACCATCAAGATGAGTTAGTCTTTAATGAATCCATATATCATTCGATATTGGTCCTACCATTTTAAATATGATATTTTCCCCCTGATGGTTAGGTTATGAAGTGGTTAGTAAAAATAAAAAAATAAAGCTAAGGTCCATGTTCTAATACCACTTATTGATCCGGAGTTAAAATGTAAAATTAGACAAGAGGGGGTGAATTTTTATTTTTAAAACTAATTTAGGATTATGTAAAAATATTAATTTTAGTATTTTGGAAACAAATTAAATTAATATAGCACATTTTTGTAGTATTTTAGATTTAAATAATATTACTATACTCTTAACCCCTATCACAAACATAGAGATATGGAACCTAGTGTAACCAATATAATGGACCATTGTAGTGCATTGTTCCCTCCTAGAGTTATATCCCAATTACAAATCCTTTTCCTCCTAGAGGCATTAACACACAACAGAAATTACTCTTTTCATCCTTAAGACACAACCAAAATAGAATTCCACTTCCCATTTTGATCCTCAAACCAATTCATAACTTCAATTTGTGATAAAAAACCCATAATACAACATTTTAATGGATTGTATAACCAATCACAAATAGAAAAATAGAAAAATAATATATATATATATATATATATATATATATATATGTTAATAAATAGAATAAGATTAAATATTTAAAGGCAGAGTCTTGAGGTAAAAAAAATATCTACAATAGTAAATGATAAAAAATGTAGTTTTGTTTGGAGTAGTAGTTAATTACAAAACCATATTGAACTTTTATAGTTCATAGAAGACCTTAACCTCGTATCTCTATTATCACTGGTTTTATTAGATATATATATATATAGTTTCATTATGCACAAAAACTATAAAATTTGATTACTTCAGAATCTCCCTTTTTATATTAGGAAATATTTGTCCTGAATCTTCAATGAACAACATCATGTTTATACATTCTTGTTTCACAGTTGATAATGCACGTTTAAACGAAAAATAATATTCATGTAAGAATTTATTGATTTCCAATAAAATGAAAAAATATATATATAGCAACTCATCAGAAAAATTAATACAAGAGTAAATAATATTAATTAATATCCTCGAAAAAATCCATGAATATATCTGAGATTGACTCTTAATACTTAATTTGATTTGAATTTATATATCTCAAATTCCAAAATTTCAGTGTGAATATCCATACAAAAATAAAAAATTGAAAACCACATTTAATTTGTAATAAAACAATTTAAAATACATTCGCATGGATTCAGAAAAATAAATAATTATTTTTAAATAAAAAAACACATTAATTATATTAATAATAAACATCATGTAATTATAAATGTCAGATAATATAAAATATAGGGTATATGTACAGGTTATTGAATATTGTTTCACACAACCAGATAGGAAAATCCACATAAGTGATTTTAACATATATTTTCCTCTCTACATACGCAAATATAACAATTTAATAAAATTGAAATTTCTTATTTAGATAATATAATTATATTTTTTGATTATTATAAGTGAATTCAGGTATCTAAATTCATATAACTAATTTCTTATAGCCGATTCTGGAACTTTTTAGACAATACGACTTATCAAATTCCAAAAAAAAAAGATTCTTATAAATAATAGAATAATATTTGGACTGTGATGAATTATATTTATAAAATTTTATTATATTTCAAAATAATCATAAATCACCTTAATTGAACATATATGTCTCATCTTATCATCAAAATACATTATAAAAATTATTTTAAAAACTGTAAAATTAACACTAATAACATATACTGATTTCAAACCTAATTTTGAACATGATATATAATAGTTTTCAATTTTATATCCTCTAGTGAAATGTATATAATTTTATTATATTTACAAAAAATCAAGAATTTGTAAATTTTGAGTTATCATCCCAATTTATGCCCAAAATATAGAATATAACCCAATTTACACAATCAGATATGGGGGTTTGAAATCACCATTGTGGATTTAAATTCAGCTACCTGGTGAATTGGAAATTGGAAATGCAGTAATAGTAAATAACTTGTAAAAATAATATTATAAGTTCTAAAAATACATAATTATCTAAGTCTTTATAAAATTTAAATTACATGTTATGACCAATCAAAACAAAAAATCTAAAGATATTTTAAAGGAAATAAATGTGATGATAGGATCAAAATTAGGAATAAATTAATTAATAAACTAATAAAATTATTTTTACTTTTAAATGAAATAAAAAATAATAATTTGTTCACGGATCCAATTTTCAGGGATAACCTATCCGGACAATTTTTTGTATAACATGCGATAGTGCACCCCTCTATAGCATAATAGGTCATATTGGAATTTATTCAGGTTACTTTTTGGGAATTTGTGTTTTCCCTCTATAATTTATAGTTTGTAGTATTATTCTCCAATATGGACCGTAGAATTTGTCTCATGCATTATATATTTTAGTTGGCTTTACTATATATAAATCATTATTATATCCAATACGGAGATGAATGTTTTTTTGGAATATTAATATATGGACACCCCTCATGAATAATATTTTCATTCATTTGTTATCACATACATATATCCTCTTGAAAGTGGAATTAGGGTGATACACTTAGCTTACTTTTCATCTAGGTGGGGCCTTGATGGGCTAGGTATTATTATAGTGGTATTAATGTTGTTAGATCATAGTGATGGATTTTAGTGTAATATTTTCTTTTATTCATTTGAGAACATAAAGAAATGGTGTTGAAGGGTATGGAAATTAGGTTTAGGCCAACCAACCTAGTGTTAATGCAGTTCCCAACATATCCATACATGATGACTCTAAAAACCTCTATGTCAATTCTCATCTCCACGAAATCTATTTTGAGGAATATTTATAAAGGTAAATTCATCGAATTAGTATTTTTTATTGACATATGTTATTACTCTTGAGTCATATCCCAAGATATTATTTTTTAATTGTAGTCAATATTATAAAATTACAAACATCCTCCATACAGACATCAAGATGAGATCCGAATGTATGGATAAGACATTCATATCCCTATTATAGATCATATGATTATTGACTAGTTGATCAACATGTCTTCATTCTAGGGACAAGATAGTGATATATCTAAAATTAATGATAATGGAATAGTTCCACTATACATAGTGTAGTGAGAAAACCACTTCCGATAATTTAGGTTGATTTTATTCCATATACTGATTAATGGATTATTTTATTATGGTTAGATGATGATGCAATTAGGATTATTAAACATCACATATTTTGATTCGAGTGACTAACCTGGTTTTTAGCTGATTCTAACTACTAGGTTGTGGAGGATTATCTTGAGGAGACGATTTCATTCTTTCGATTTTACTAAACACACTCCAATTTGATAGTGGTGTTAGTGTCTACTATTATCAATGGTGTATAGATTTACTAGTGTAACATCATCATTTATACCCATAATAATGTAACTCGCCATGGGATTGAGTTTTAGTTCCTCTATCACGAGTAGTATTATTGAGCTAGTTTGTGGTGTGTATTCAACTGTATGTCATTGGATATGTAGTAGGACATCATGTTTGTTTCATAGTTTTATTGATTATTTAGTAAACATAATATTTACTACCTTAACATGATTTATAATAGTGATTAGACAATAAAAAAACATATGTTAATTACATTTTAATGGTATTAAATTTTCATTTTTGATCTTATGGGCCCGAGTTAGTGGATTTTATTTTTTAACATCTATTCTCAAAATTTGTGCACTTTAAGCCTAATGTAAACCAATTTAGGCCCAATTATTCATCTGATTTTAAGGAATGTAATTATCTATATTTATATTTGATATTTTGGGAAATGGATCTACCCTTCAATATGAATATTTTTAATTTAGGTATTAATGGAGGATTAATAAAGGATGATTGGAATATTTGGATATTAAGGGAAACAATTATAGAGAAGCCATATTGGACACCAACCCACTGATGAGAATGTGGGGCCCACATTACCAGCTCACTACAGCCCATATTTCGTGACATGCTAGAAGACAGATAGAGGAACAAACAATTCTTCAGGTGCAGGTGTTAAAACCTAACATATACATCTAGATAATTTGGGGCCCATAATATAGTTTTATACATTTATTTATTATTACATCCATTGTTAGATAGTTAGAGATACCATTAATTTATAAAACCTAACTTATACTTCTAGAAAATTCTTCTCATAGTGACAACGTGATTTCCAACATTTTATGATGATGAAATATTATTCACCATAGAGAATGGTTCAATTTTTACCTCATTGTGGATATGAAAATTCCCTATGATATAATCCATGATTTGGCGTAGTTATTATCAATCCATGGATATATAGACTACTATCATAAAAAAGTTTTGTGTTCTTGAGTAGATGGATTGATGTCTTAATTTATGGGTGACATGTACCTTTATTCTATAATAATAGAGTGTGTGTATGTGATGTTTAATCTAATAAACCATGAATTATAAAGAATATGTTTATGTATGTAAAATTCATTAGTTGATATTATTCTTAAAAATGATGACAATTGTATAATTTTTTTTTCAGAAATTAATCTTCTATTACACTTCATTGTGAGATCAAGTTTTGTATTAAAATTTATAATGAAAACAGTCTAATATCATTTTTAGTATAATTCACATTCTCTAAAGAGATCTAGGAGTTTAATTCATAGTAATTGGACTTTATAGAAAATGGTATCATTATAACTAGTTTCTCCTTTAAGAAGCTCTGGTGTTTTTCACCAAGAAGGGGATGGGCGGCTTGAGGCATTGTATTTACCATAAACTCCTGGATAAAGTGATATTAATGAGAAAATACCCACTATTGAGGAAAATAAACTGTATGACCATCTAAATTGACGAATTTATTATCAAAATCCATCATAGTACCAATTATTACTATATTTAGGTTTGTGAAGAGGATGTACCAAAGATGGAGATCAAGTGTCACTATAAAAATTATGTGCTTGAGGTGATTCCCAAGGCAGTCCTGAAATCCATTAATGAGGGTGATATCAAAAATATGGAGTTTATATGTAACAATACACAATATTTTTTTATATTGATTCCCTAGTATGTTTCAAATTCATTGATGTGTTCATGGACCCCAAGAACTAGATCATTCATCCCTTCATAAACAAATTCATGGTTAACTTCATTAAGGACATCATTTTCTATTAATTTTTAAAATATTAAAATGGTGTTGAAATGTGTAATATTAAAGATGTTCAATAGAATCAATTGATTTTTTTAATATCATAAAGTGTTATCATTTGATTCGATAGGTACAATTCTTACTAAATCTATTATTAGAGGGATAAGTGGCCACAATCCTAGTGATGTTTATGGAAATTCATTCATAGGATCCAGCAAAGAGAATGATTATGCTTGATATAAATAATAATTTTATAGGATAACATGATAGATTCATGGAATAATTCTCTTAGATTATATCACTCCAGACTATCCTTACCTTTAAAGGGAATGTATTGAATTTGTTTGGGCGATGCAAGAGAGATTTTAAGGTGATAAAGTGGGGGCTTCCCAATGATTATATCATATAGTTTAGATGAAGTAATCATGTATGTGGTGTTATTAAATTCATCTATACATATTCATGGATGTGTTCCAATCTGTCGGCAAGATGTGTTTTTCACTAGGTCTAGAAAGATGAGAACACTTAAATAGATCTATGTGACCCATGATTTGAAGTGAGTAGTGGTGGGGTTCACCATAAAAATTTGAAGACATTGTCTTCTATTTGAGTTGTTTATAGTTTTCACATACCATATGATCCTTAGTCACAAAATATCACATACAAATCATATCATTATGTAGAGATGTCGGTTAGATCACCCTCTAGGACTATGAATTAAAAATTATCTATATTCCAAAAAAAGGAATCTTGGGTACTATTTCCCTCAATTAGAAATACAAATATCAATTGATGTATGATGCATCTAATATATTGAATGTGAATATATGAATAAACCATATCATATATATATATTACACTATTATAAATTAAAATTAATTTTATATCAAAATAAATCCCACCGCATAGCATATTGGATTTATTTCACTTGAGATGATATAAATATATGAATTATCATACAAAATATTCTCAACATCTACCACAAATAATATTCTCACATGATACCTTTATAGATAGATCACACAAGATGTTGTTCTTTGTTACCTGAGGAATGGATATATAAAAATGTGTGAGATTAGATGATCAGTAATGGGTGAATATATGATATATGAATTGAATATCAAAAGTGGGCTTGATATTAACATGTTGGTATGAGAACATAATAAAGTTATGTGATCATACCATAATAATTAATAACTAATGAAACATGGATTGTATGGGGAGAATCATTCTAAAAAATCATGCATAATATGTGAAATGACACAAATAATTTTTTTATAATGAGATAATAATCCTAAAAGAAGGGAAATGCCAAAAAAATGTAATAAAATATTGTAATGTGACATAAGATTGGGGAAGATATATGTGAACTAAATATGATTTATTATATTAGGAATCACCATTATGACTATCAACACATAGTGGATGGATTCCTATAGTTAATTAGGTTCAATACTAATTCCAATAATCAATGTTGAAAGAGTCCCACAGAATATCAAGATCACTCCCCAATCCAATGAAAATAGTCTAAAGAGATCGATATTGGATTTGGTTGACTCCCTATTCCCTTTTTTATTATATCATGAGATATAAATAATTTACAAATTAATTAGAGGGATATATAATTCTGGGATCACTTCCCATCACATTAGGAAAAACCATATACATGAATATCAATTTTACAATTTTTTTTGATAATTTTTCCATATTTTAATTATCCACTAAGTAAATAGGTTTTATTAAAATTTAAACACGAAATGATCATAATACATATATATAAATAAGCATCATGGTTTCTTTACAGGTTATCCCAAGAGGGGAATATAAAATATTACTGTATATTTACATAAATGAAAAATACTTTTAATGTAAAATAATAAATTTCATTGAAATTAAATAATATTTTTTCAAAAATGGTAATGCTTATTTGAAGTAAATTTTTTTTATAAAAAAATTATTTTTTAAAAAATAATGATAAAGTAAAATAAAATTACTTTTGAGGACAATGATAACACTAAAATCATTCTTTATAAAGAAAATTAAAATTGTGGGAGAAAGTAATCATGTGGATAATATCTAAAAAATATTCATTTTATATTTTTGTAAAATAGGATCAAAGTCAAGTGAAATTTACCTCATGCACCCATTGAATAATGAATAAGGACTTCCATTAAAATATATATGAAAACATAGATATAAAGTTGAATTTTTCTCAATAGAAATGTAATGATAAGGTCATATCCACCTATAAGAAACCATTCAGATGAATTGTAATGAAATGTGATGTGAATTGTAAAAAAGGCATTTTAACCCCCAAAATAATGAAATAATTATAAATTAATTGACATGTTAGAGAAACATTATATTTACTTTTGATAAATTTAATTTTAAACATAGATAATATTAATTTTTAATATGAGACCATGAAATAAACCCCTAAAATTATACTATACATAAAAAAATTTCATCCTATTTGATAAACATAATAATTATAATAAAAAATTTGAAAGGATTATTCCTATTTATTTACTTTAGTTATCATAAATTATAATCCTTTATTGCACATATATTATATAGTTGTTGTTTATTTTAATTATTAGATGTCATAAATTTTTAATGTTACCTACGAGTGTTGGTATAAGGAGATATATAATGATATTATATTATATGGTAATTTAATATTTTTAAAAATAACTAGATATTTAATTTGACATAATCACTCCTCCTCGAAATAGGTTCTTTGAGAAAGATATATTTTGGCCCCCCTTCAGGGTACCAGAAATGGCGAAACATCCTAGAATACAATTGAATATATAAAAAATTTATATTAAAAAAAACGGAAAAATTATATTATTTTATTTGAAGTGGTTTTGGATACCTCTTTCTTGGTTGAGTTTTGAGTGAATTTTAATTAATAGTTATTACTTAATGTGTATGGTTTTAATTTTACATGGAATGTGGATAAGATGTTGAAAAATATAGATATGATTTTTTAATCTCATTTTATCCATAGTGAATATATGGAATTAGAAATATTTTAGTCCTTTTCCACATTATTTTTCATTTTTTTTCCTTTTTACCTGTACAACGATGGATAAATTTTTACCTCATAGATTTATTTATTGATAAAAAATTATTTCAAACAATTTAAACAATTTTATGATTCTAATTAATATTTGGTATAAATTTAATGAAATTTAATACATAAATATGACAAAATTATCTTTGGTCAAAATACATAAAAAATATATAAAAAAATAATAATATAGAAAAATGAATTTTTAACCCTAATGTCTTCATATTCTTAATTATTTTCAATTAATAATTAAATGAATTTTTATATATTTTTTATAACTATAATGATTAAATATTTTCAATAATCCATTAAAATTTGTAAATGTATTAATATTTCGCTGTTAAAATGAAACAATTTTAATCACATCCAATTGAAAATATTTATTTTTATTATATAGAATGTATTTTATAAATCCATTGGTATTGTGAAATTTATTTTTATTTTATAAGAAAATAAAATAATAAATTTCAATTAATTGCAGTCGTTATATGTAATAAATAAAACAACATATTTTAACATTATTTTTTGGCTATACGAATAATTTATTATATGTGAATTATATTATATATACTTGTAAAAAAAGTATAATTCCAATGAGTCCAGTAAATACTATTATATCCAATAACCATATATCCAGTAATCATATTTTAAATGGCCATATGTATAACAACTATATAACAAAATACTTTATATATATTAGTTATGTGACCTTCCAATAGATATCCTTTCCTACTTACCTAAAATAAATCACAATATTACTAAATTTATTTTTCATTTTTTTAATAATATTTTTAATTTATCAATTTTCTTATAGTTATCATTACTTATATGGTCTTCATCGATCATCATGATAATGATAATTTCAATCATATATTATTACTTTTTAATTTTGGTTTCATTCCTTTAGAAATTTTACTAACTATATTTTGTTTTCAAATTTATTCCATTTTGTATGTCAATATTATACCACAATAAAATAAATAATTGTTCATTTGGTTTAGGTTTTCACGTTTTTCATGTTATCTATCATGAATGATTTATTTAATGTGAAATACATACTGAAATAGTTGGGTGTTACATTTTACTCATTGATGGGATTTCTCCCTCAAAATTTTATTATTGTGATGATGTGTATAGAATGATATTTCTCCTCATTTCATCTGCATATTCCATAATTTATTCCTAAAACTACTAATTCCTCTAGTGAAATGTGGATATTTGAATGGTATTGTTTCATAGTGAATTATCTTATTGATCTGTTGTTTTTATTTACTGTTCCTTACAAGAGAGATCATGATTCAATGTTATTTCCTATTATTTTAGCATATGAGATGGTCTAATTGTATACAAAATAAAAAATGATAAATATAACACAATAAAAAATATAGATAGGTTTGGAAAAAATTTAAGGTAATGTTATATCATACCCTTGTAGTCATGAATTTTGAAGATGTAAATCTGTCAAGGGATCAATATTCCATTCCTCTAGAGCATCATAATTATATTCTAATGAGATATTTAAATAGTACCTTTAATTTGAATTCATAATCCAAACCTCACAAATTATTATCAATATATCTCTTTCATCTATATTGTGTAGTATTAATGTGTCAATGAATATTTTTTATTCTATATAAAATTTCATATTCATGATTTAGTCCAAGATGATTCCTCTATACAACTACATCCCAACATGTTTGAGTTCAAAACCATTTCCTTTACAAAACCTTATCTGGTTCCATCTGAATTCTAGAATGAAAACTACTATTAGACGAGATCTCTTCTATGGAAATTGTTAATCCCATCTTTATTTTAATCCATCATATAGGGTCATAGTATGTATTTATGGATTTAATGGTCCTCTCATATTTATTAGTAATTTGAGCATGATTATTTTTAATAAATGTCAACATTGTTTCCAATGTTTTATATATATATATATATGTATATCTAAAATGTTAACCAATAATTTGGATCAAATATAATTGAGATTAGTACTGTATGAAGCCTTATAATTTTATTTATATATATCATGGTATGTTGATCGACCCAACCCCATTATTAATGGCCATAACAAATAAATTTTTATATTTTATTACCCTCAAGCTAACTCAAACTATTTTATAAGTGAAGGTTTGTATCCATAGTGAATGAAATATAGTATTTTCTATGAAAAATAAAATATTTAAATAATTAGATAATTAGAAAAATATGTAAATTCAGATTTAGTATTGAGGATGTTAATTTGAGTGATGTGAAACAATGAATTATTGAATGAATAATTTTGGAATAAATGAAAACATTACCTGAAACGGTGTCCAAGGGTGAAAAATAATTGAATAACGGAAGACACAACTGATCTAAATGGGGAAAAAATTTCTCAGTACTTCTGGATAAATAATATTTATACTATGAGATGTGAAAAAATAGAGTTTATTCACAAATTATTGATCAACTAAAAATAAATTTATTTTACCTCTCTCTGAAGATTGATTTTTGAGCAAATTTCAGTAAAATGAATCATCCATTCCTTGAATATACAAACATCATCATTTTTTATATTATTCTTTTAATTTTATTCTATAAGGGATATGATTCCATAGTTTATTAATCTATGCAGCTTATAATAATTTAAAGAAGTTGATCATTATGATTTCAAATCATGAAAATAATTATTTTTTACATGAGTATTTATCAAAAAACCCAAAATAATTTTTAAATATTTGTAGAAAAATTAAATAATTTTAGACTATGAATATATTGATATTATAATGCTCTCTCAATAGTTCATCAGTAGAAAATTATGGAAGTAAAGTTGTTATAGAAAAATGAAGAAAAATAGAAAAAAATAAAACCAAACAATGAATTACAATAAAATTAAATTCATTTATCTCTATCAAATATGCATAAATTTAGAAACAAAAGTCTAAAAAATTTATTATATTAATTCTATTTAAAACAATATAAAAAAAGAAGAAAAATATCATGTAATATATTCTTAAATATCAATATAGATCCTTTCTCAAACAATGCGACCATTAAATCTATACTTGAGGTCATCCAAAACCCCAACCTGACCTCTAATGACATCATAAATAATCTTCAGCCCCTTGGTACTATTTACTTTATTTAAATGATTGAATCACATGAGTGTCCATCTAAATGACGCCCCAAATTATATTTGGAGGTTCCCTAAAAACATTCCATTGAGCTATAGTTTACAACCTTGAATATGAGCTCTCCACAAGTTTCTCATCACTATAAACCATACTCATTATTGTGACTTGATCTAAACATTCAAACTGAATATAATACACCATATGAAATAATTCTAATCTATAAACTACAGTCTTTTATATATTCCTGACATGATTCATTATTCAAAATATTATCTACCAATCATCAAAAATCATCCCAGCATTCAGCTACATCTTGAATAGATCCCCATTACATTAGTGTTTATTTTGATATAATAGCACCATGTGTATTTTAATTTAAATATAGGAAGATCTAACTGAAATGTCAAATTTCTAAATTTAATAATGTTATATCTTAAATTGATACTATTACAGACATGTAAATTAACCTTATTAATTATCATTCTCTGAATTCATATGTCTACAAGACTCTTGAAATTATTCACTTTTCTAACAGACCCCAATAATTGACTCACACTAAAGTAGGAACATTACTAAATATTCTTATACTGCATAGAATGAATCTTACATATGTATCATCAAAAAAATTAATCCCTTAGAAAAAAATATCAAAAATAATTTCTAAATTTATTAAATAGTTAATTTTAAATCCTCAATAGATCAAATTAAAAATTATTACACAAAGTACACCAATTATTAAAATAATAATTAATAAAAAATATTAATTCTATGGTCTCAAACCATTAATTATATGGACTCAAACCATTATCACTTTTACAAAAAAATATATCATTTATTATTACAATATAAATTTTTTAAAAACCCATTCTAATGATATGTGGATGTTAAAATATAAAACACAATGAACTAAGAACCCAAAAAACAAAATTTCCTTAAATTATTCAAAAAATCACATTTTATACAAAAAGTGGTTAAGAATAACTTATTGAAAAGATAAATAAATATTGATACCAAATTCAAATGAATATGAAAAATTAATTATGGAAAACTTGTATCGAATTATTTCCATGATAAACTCCCTCAAATATAACATGTTTCATATAATCATTTAATCAATTAATATATTTAGTATATTTCAATTAATTTAGAAAATAAAAAATTAAAATTCATATAATGACGTGGTTTCCAAAAGTATTACCTTGTGTAATCCTTAATATAAATAAATTATTAAAATCTAAAAAATAAAATGTTTGCTAAAAATATGGTTTCCAGTTTTTAATGAATTGATCTATATTAGAAACATTTAAATGGAGTTTTTTAAACTCATTTTTAAATAAAATACACTCCCAAAAATATTTTTCTCAACATTAAATAACTACAAAACCCAAGTTATCCCATAACATAGAAACTCAATATAATTATAAAGATACCATAATCTATTATTGATTATATGTAATAATTAATAGCTCAACATAATTATACACACCAAGAGATTAAATAAAAAAACTCATCCATGATTAAGTGTTCATTTTTTGACCATTTAAATGACTTATTTATTATCTTTTTTCCAATAATGATATTAAAATTCAATTAAAAATTAAAAATATAATTTAAATTTTTTACAAAGAATATATTTTCAAAAATAAAATAAAAAGTTTGCCTCTAATTGAATCCATGCAAGAATTAAAGTATTTAAAAAACTCACATATCCATAAAAATTTCAAAATTTATAAGTAATTTATAATCATATACGTGGATAATGATTCACTAAAATGATTACTTTCATTAAAACAGTTATTCTTTTTTAATGTGTACTTAATAAAATACAATTATTCCTATATGAAGATAGTTAAAAGAAAAAAAATTCACCAATATTTAACATCGTGTTAGAGGATACATTTTAATGAGTTGCGTTCAAATAGTTATGTAAATAAGTAGTTTATAGAATTGAACAAGGTAAAAATAAAAATAAAATGTTATGTTTCCCATGATAACTGCCATTATCAATTAATGATCATGTAAAATATTTTTTGTCCTCTAGCCATATAAAATTTTAGGCCACTTGGATGATTTTAAAAGAATAATAAGTTATATATGATAAAGTTAAAAAACATTCATGAAAAAATAACAATGATAACCCATTATTTAGGAAAATAATGTCATGTTAAAAACTATAAAATTAATAATTTTCTCAAAATTGATCCTTCTGAAAATACGACAAAAAAAATTCAACCCTTTCATCCACATAAGGAGTATACAGCTATTTTTTAGAAAGTGATGTTAAATAAATGAAAAATATTAAAATGAAACCCCTTTCATATAGATGACTAAATCATAAAAATTTATCCAACATATATTCCATATATTGCAATTGATAAACTTCCATTACTTATGATCTAAAGCTTATATAGGTGCATTTATATAGGCATAAATTTTTTAGAATTAATATTTTAAATTATATTAAAAAATTAACTAAAATGGTGGGCAGTGATTAAAAAATGAAACATAATTTAATCCAAATTATACATTAAAACCAATAGAGTTGATTCAAAAAAATATTAAAATTTTACCCTTAAATTTAAAACAAATTAGGCTAACTCTATTGATGAACACTAGAGTGGACCATAACTGATGTTTCTCGTATAATTGTTTCATAATAAAAATTAAAAAAACACCTTCAATGTAGTTTGAAATATTATCATATAATGAAAATTATTTATTTTTAAAAATAGGATAAAATTATTAATTTCTCATTCCAATGGATTTAAAAAAAATCAATTTAATAAAAAAAGTATCATCAGTTAAAACACATATTTAAAATTAATAATGATAAACAAGAGATATAATACTGAATACACATGATCTCATTTTAAGATCGTAAAAATTTTAATGTTCAAGTAAATATTGGAATGTATTTCAGTGATATATTTATTTTATAATACCTATAAAACATTACAATTACATTTCAAAAATTAATCAACAAAAAATGGTTATATAGTCTCCCCAAACACATACCTATCAATATTAAATATAATTTAACTTATAATAATCTAAATTCTCATCTAATAGTCTCGAAAACTATCATGGAATTGTTCAGTAGAGTATAAAACTAAAATTCTAGTACAACTAATAAATTGTGAAGAAATACTCTTCTTTTGGTGGCTACTATGTTCGTATAATTATCGATTAGTTAATCACCCATTTTTATAACACTATGTTTTATTATTTCCATAATTTATGCTCCCATAAGAGTAGATGAAATTAATCA
Organism: Viscum album; assembly: GCA_963277665.1. Lineage (NCBI taxonomy): Eukaryota > Viridiplantae > Streptophyta > Magnoliopsida > Santalales > Viscaceae > Viscum > Viscum album. The sequence continues at coordinate 1,017,079,100 of OY728122.1, forward strand.
TTAAATATACTCATTTAAAATCAATAATTTTAAATAAATTATAATATGATTGAATTTAAATGTGAAGCTCCGAGAAATTGATAATAAAGGTGATAATGTTCTATAGTTGAATAACTGGTTATAATTTCATCATATGGAAGAGGTGATAAAGTTAGTAAAACATATTCATTTACATTTATTTTCTCCCATGTAATGATATATTTTTATGTCCCTAGCTATAACTCCACCCCTAAAATAATAATACATATCAATTTGAAGCATTGATATCATTTTGGGTGCTATTTCATTATTTTTAATGAAAAATTATCTGTATTGATTTAAATCTCTATAAAACTATATCTAAGTAAAGGCTCCATGAAATCTTCGATAACTATAGGAAAACACTATAATACTGCTTTAATTTTTAAAACCAAAACAACACATAAAATAAAAAAAATTGTCACTGCATTCTATGAAAATTATCTAGATAAGAAGAAAAATCCTCAGAGTGTTTCCATAACATTACGACATCCAAAAATTATAAGATATATGTGATACCATATATAATAAGCAAAATATTTATAAAATAAACACTTTTAATTTTTATTTTCATATTATAAGAATAATAAGACACATCATCGTTCTCCCCAAACAATACGGTAACATTAGTGACTACAAAATATACTTCTAAAAAATAGTTTAAATATACCCGTTACTCTCCTCTTGAATTTATAATATATTATCACTTAGTATACTTCTGAAATTTGTGAACACGATTCTTAGAAATTAAAAATTAACTACTCTAGAATAAGATAATTCCATATTTTTTGATGATTTAGAAGACTTTTATATAGGTGAGAAATATGTTATAATAGTTTCATAGTTTAGAATATTATATATGTGAAACACTATATCTAAATTTTATCCAAGGGAAAAGGATCTATCATAAACAATTACAACTAAAAAATAGAATATTTTTTATGTGGAATTTATGTCTATGTCTCATCAGAAATAACCTGTCACCAAACATGCCATTCCAAAACATAGTTTCTATGATGGATCATCGCACAAACTATCTTTTTTAATAGATGTGTGGCCCATAAAAAAATACCGCATTATTTACTCCAAAAAATTTTCTGGTTCAAGGGACACATCATAAAAAATTATGATGGAACAGTAACCCATTGTAAATAATTTTAAAAAATTAAAAAAATAAATATTTAAATAAATATAGTAAAAAATATAAAAATTTGTCATTTTTTTACAAAATGATATATATAAATCTATTATAAAAAATATTTTCATTAAAATTTTTAAATAATAAATATTTATATAATGTATCAATAACATTATAGGGTGAGGGGAGGGTCATCTTGAATAGTAAGGGGATAAAACTCTACCCTTGTACCCTGAGTCTTTCATCCCATGTACTTCATCATCTTATGATATTTATTATTCTTCCATAATCTTAACTCCTCCTGTTGTTTCTATTACTATTGAAAAATCTATTCCAACTCCCTATGCATGGACTCTATAACCTCACACTATGCATTTAAGTTCTTTCATGCTGGGAGGACAATGGTGACGACTCTCCAAAAGATCCCCTCTAGTAAATTACAACCATGTAGTGGTACCATAAAAAATATCTTGCATTAATCAAGAATGGATACCAACCTCTTGACCCTTCTCAATTGGATATTGAGTCACCTACATCCTTGATTCATCATCAAATAATATCTCACTAATAGAATAACTCTTAGTCTTGGCTTGACAGCCATCCAATGTGTGGGATGTCTTGGCCTCATTTGTCTCCATCAATTGAAATTTAAATTAAATAGAGTTAAAATATTATTTTTAGTTTTTTTGAAACTCAAAATAAATTATACTCACTACAATTTGATGATGGATAACACATATATTCACTCTAGTGATAGTATTTATATACCTTCATTGATAAATTTCAAACACCATAATATTGGGTTGTTCAACATCATATATGAGTATAAAATAGACATATTACATTTAATGTCATATAAATTATCAAAAAAGAACTTATCATATATCATCGATGAGTAATAAATGTATAAATACCTTCTTGATGTGTCTCCTCCTACCTCCCATGATTCCGTTGACCGAATGATTATCTTTTATGAACTATATCTCTCCTATTGTATGAATATATTCCATTCCAAGCCAAAAATGGCATGTAATCTGGTCGGTGTGTGTAGAATGACTGATCAAAATCTATAATCCCAAATTATTCATGGTTTTACTCCTACGATTGGAAAAAACGGACGATATTACTCCTGCATACAGACCTACTAGACCTCCCAGATATAACTCTCAATGTAATCATCAAAGAAATGCCATAATCCCTATATTATTATATTAATATCTTGTTAAATTTTATATAAATTTCAAAATACCGATTATTTATTTACATAGCATCAAATTATCAGACAAACGGTGTTGAACGTCAATGGGATTCTAAACCCACATCACCCATGCTCAAAAGAAAAACATACAAAAAATAGATCTCCCTTGTGAAATAGTTGTATGTGAAAATCTATGAAAAAAAGAAAAAATAATAATACAATTACTGTATAAATAAATTAATTAAAAAGTAATGAAAATTAACTAAAGTACAAAACTAAACATACCTTTGTTTTCATGGATCGAAGCCAATACATAGACATTTCTCAGGAATAGGGTTGATAATCATCAATCTTGAAAGACCATGACCCCCATTGAGTGGGAGATAAATATATAGGAACTTGAGGTTCAGATGATTAAGAATGAGGCTCATCAAAAGGCAGTACAGCCTCCTCGAGACTATGGAAGATATCAACATAAGTCTCATTAGACATCTAAATAATGTAAAGGACACTGTAAGAAAATAACTGAAAATGTGTATTATATACATATACCAAAACTAACCAGTAATTCTGTCATTCTTAATCATCATCCACATATTCTTCTATGATAGTCTTAATATATTAATATTCCTCCTCAGTAGCATCATTTTTCATAGGAGTTTTAGCTTTATCATCACTTGTTAATTCAATTTCATATGTTACATCATCAGCATTATTGTCACCTTTGACACATAACTATGGGGTGTAATTAATGATATTTATTCCTATTCATTGTAAATATTTATTTGGGGAAGTCTCTTGAAAAATATCAATTCCTCTCACTTCAATAGAACAACATTCCCTTTTATAAACTATTTCCCATGAGATTTCGTTTTTAAAACTATCCTATAATATATTAACAATCTTGAAGTTGAAAATTAAATGGAATAATATATTAGGTTTCCTTGATGATACATTAAAAGTGGATCATTTACTAAAATAAGTAACTTATATTTAATATCAATGGTTTATTGGCGTGGATGAAAATATAGGCCTCTATCATTATCAAACCAACGATATATAAATATGGTTAAAAATACTATCGGAAAAAACACAACATAATTTCATCAACCAACATTAAAAAAAAGTAGACTTCTCTTTCTCTCTGATTATATCTTCTCAAGAAAATTCCAATATTCATTGTTTTTTATTCACTATATTCATTTGTATTATATCAAAAACCATTAAACACATATACATTTTAAGATTTAAAAATTTTGGATAGTGGGTTATTCAATACATTTAATTGATTACCAATTATATTGTCATGTTACAGTACGTTCAAAATTGTAAAAATATTAGAATAAAATGAATAATAAATTTATTTCATATGTTAATCCATTAAAAAAATTTTTTATAATTATATGAAATTTGTAGGAAAAATTATGTTTTCAACATTCTTTAAGAGAAGCTGTTGTAATTTATGGAAACTATTTCTTGATATGATTATCATATAATCTATAAATAAAATAATAATAATTTATTATTTAAATATAATTAAATAATATATGGTAATAAAAGTCACAGTACAAATAATTTCATTTCATCACAGTTGAGAAGAACATATATATTATCCCTTTGATATTTATTGTTTAAATCCATATCTCATTAATTTTACCAAATTCAACATTAATGTGATTAAATATGGATAGTTTATTAATTAGTGAATCATCAAAATTTTCCACAATATTTCCATTATGGTTACATTTTAGAGGATATTCATGTTGTATATAATGGAATGAAAAAAATAAATTTTCTTTGATATATAATCTTCTTATAATTGATGCTTCAACTAATTATTTATTACATATATTTTTTCTTCAGTTTTTGCATTTATATCTCATATGGATACCCCCATTGGAACTAAATCATTCCTCCACATATTGATTCATGTAGAAAATGTAATCTCTAATTTTGCATTGAATCAATGAAATCCAGTTTTTTTTTTCATTTATACATAAAATTAAAAAACATCTTCTTGTGGTTTACTAAGTGCATCATTTTTTATTGTCTCAGCATAGATGTCTCTGAAAAAAATATGATATTTCTATCAGAACATGCAAATATAATAATTCAACAAACCTCTAATTCCAATCAAGAGTAGTCTTTCCAATATATCATGACTATCCTTGATTTTTAATATGGTAATATCTATTTTTCTAACACATCTAACCAAATTGGAATCATAACCACCCTGTAACCACAAATCTGAAATACCCATAAAAAATAAATGGTTTTCTTTATAATGTGTATAAAAAAAATTTTCCTTCATTAATTTATGTGATCCTTCATTTTCAAACAACTTAAGTTCTTGTTTCCTATAAATTTGGGAAATATTTATCATGCCTTTGTATTATATTTGGTTTTACCAGGTGTGTCCAAAATTGTAAAAAATATATTATCAAAATATTTTTTCTCAATATGCATTAGAAACAATATTTGATGAACCAACAAATCCAAAAAATGTAGATGATCCAAAAAAAATACTTCTATATTCCAATTTTGATCTTTCATATATTCGTCTATTTTGTCTTGGTATATAGTCAGTCAAATGTAATGGGAGGTAATTAAGATAAAAATGATTTTAAATCAATACCTATGATCATTTCTGGAGATCTATCTATTTTAATAGTAACTTTTCTAAAATGAATTATGTTCCATAAAAATAATATCAAGAGGAAGATATTTCTGATTATAGTTAAAAAAAGATGGTTTTCTCCCAATAAAAAGCATAAATACTTTGATATCACTCATACAGTATAGAAATTATTTCAGACCATGTGTAATCCATATAGATAACATACACTATACTAGGAAGTCACTAATTGTCCACATAAATTAAGATTTAATTAAGAATATTTTCCCACAACAACATCATATATATTGAAACCATTACACTTCAGTAAATTTAACATATCAAATTATGAAATCAAATAAACATAGATATTATTGGTTAGATTCCATTAAATTAATAATGTCAAAAATATATATGGATTATTTAGAAAAATCTTTAGAGGTATGTTTTATAGATTTATAAATACATGAAAACAGGAATATTGAAAACCATAATAACTAATTAGACCAAAACTATTAGTTGAAAATCTCAATTGCATGTTATCGTATTTTAAAGAAAAAGTCAGATGTAAATATTTAGAATGTTTCCATGAATCGCCATAAAAAAGATGAGTTATGATTTTACCTATCGAAATATTTGTTTTGTGGTATGAAATCAATGACTCTATGTTATGACACATAAATAAATAGTTAATGGAGGCTATAAGTGGGAAAATCCTAAACTATTTAATAGCAATCAATCTAGAATTCCCTTATGATACTCTTTGTACCCCATTTTTTCACTTATAGGATAACAATATGATCACTCACCTTGATTATAATATCATATTTTAATAATTTTATCATGGATGAATCTTCATAAAACCAAGAATCAAATTATAAACCTGTCTCATTCCTTAATAGAAATATTTTTGCAACACATTTCTGTCTGGTAACATTTATTCAACCAAAGAGAATATCTGATCAAAACAACTATTTTACATTCAATTATCTTATTTTATAGCAAAAAAATTTTAATCCCCAATAAATTTACATACCATTAAACCATGATATTAAGAATCCTCAATCGACATTGAAAACTCATAAAATCTATTTTGTTCTATCTAGGGGTTAAAATCAATATCATTTGATGTTTCATTTTTTAAAGCAAACTAAAATAATCATGAACAATTGTTTGAAAAAGTGATGGATTTGGAACCAAATTATTAATTTCTTTTATAGAACATTTTATAGTATATTTATACAAAAAAACATAATCATTTTGAAGTGCACTGTGTTGCATTTGTTGTCAATGAGACATGAAGTTGTCATGGAATGAATGGAAGTCAGGTAATGTCAAGATGTGAATGACAAAGGTTGTTATGGTGTTGGTGGTGAAGGAGAATGGCCATGGTACTAAGATGCATGTCACTTAGGAGATTCACTAAGTGGTATTGGATATTGTGGTTGAAACATTCTCCATGGACATCTGACGATTGTTGAGCTGCTCTTAAAGTTCCAAGAACTTGTATCAACTGGATACAATGTCACAACATGATTAGAAGACAATGCATTGTAGTGACAATGCATGAGGAGTTGAAGAAGCAAGATGATCCATCCACAACCACTGAGTGGATGAAGTGGATTTAAAGAAGTCCATGTACTAACTCTTAGTGCATGTGAATTGGAATTGATCCAATTGATCACTAATTGGATCAATGAAGCACATTGAAGAAGTTTATGTGATTCAAGAGCTCAGTTGATGAAGAACCTTCGGGAATTCCCTCCTAAGTGAAGATTATTTGTTTAAGAAGAATGGAGGAATTCTAATGAAGACGAAGAATTGAAATGTGGGAAAAAGAAGAAATGGAGAAGAAGAGTTGTGGCACATGGCATTTTACACTTAGTCCTTATACAAAGTACTTAGTGTTTAAGTAGGAAACAAATATGCCACTAAGGGCCAGCCTTAAGGGTTCAACCCCCAAGGCACATGTGGGCCTAAGGCGCCACGCCCAAGAGGGGATCCTATGTGGCCAGCCCGAGAGGCAGGGGGGCCGTGTGTAAGCCTCGGGCCACGCAGGGGATCTGGCCTGCGCAGCATGGGCGCCAGAGCGCGCCCGGAGGATGCATAGTGGGCGCTAGGAGCGCGCCCGCAGGGAACAGAGTGTGCGCAGAGCGCGCCCGCAGGGAGAACACGGTGCGGGGCGGCACCGTGAGGAGGGAAGTTCAATTGCGGGGTTGAGGCAGCGCGAGGTTGATAAGGCGCGGCAATTCCTCTCGCCGTTTCGATGTGGGACGCGAAAAAATTCCCGGGAACGCATCCTGGCCGCACGATTGATCGCGCGCCAGATCTAAGCCGCACATCTGATTCGCGGCGAGATGATCTGATCCTGGCCGTTTAACATCGCATCCAACGGCCGAGAGCTCGTCTCCTTCCTCGAGCTCGAGCCGAGGACACCCCGTGCCACCCGACGTCCCCCGCTGAACCAGTGGCTCCCCGAGCATGGTTTTTGAGATTCCGGCCATCTCTCTCGAAGCCGAAGACACCATTGAGCTCGTCTCTTCACACCGAACTCGTCCATGTTTTAAAATGAGCCTGCATGCAACAAATGAAGATCTTCGTGTTCGGCCGAGGCAAGAGAATCTTCCGAGGCTTTGAAGGGTTCGTGATTTGCATGGATTGGAAGAAAAGAGGCCGTGCATGCGTTCTAAGTCGCATGCATGTGAAGAAGATAATAAATAAAAGAACCCGCGTGCACAGAAGAGAAAACGCAAAAAACTTGGAAAGATTTTGAAGATCCGAAATCTTCGGTGATTCAAGATTTAACACGCGGATGAACCGAGGCTCTCCTCGCCTATAAAAAGAGATCCCGAGCACTTGGAGTGCTTGCTGATCCATTGAATATTTGAATTCCCGTGAGAGCCTTTTGTGCCTCGTGAAGTTTGGAGCTCCGCGCAACCCACTTGCGCGACGAAGCAGCCCGAAGCCACCCTTGGCTTCGTGAAGTCCCTTTTGCGCATATTTGCGCAAAAGAAGTTGGAGGGTTCCCTGCGCGCTAATCCTTTGCGCGACAGGAAGGAGAGGAGCTTGTGCGACCTTGCGCGCTCCCTCTGTGCACCATGCCCCCTACGCGGTAGCACTTGCGCGCCCAAGGTGTCCTTGCACCCTTGTGGCTTGTGCACCTCACGGTGGTGCATCCTGCACACCCGAGTGATTGCGCGCCGCTTACCCATTGCACGCCGCTTACACTAAGAACCTTGCGCGCCTTCATTTGTGTTGGTATTCGGGTGTGTGCAAGAGGAGGCCGAGGCATAGCCTTGTGTTTGCACCAAGTGAAGACCACACCTTTTGTGTGTGCAAAACAAGAAGAGGACCTACGGGTTGTGTGCAAGAAGGAGTGGAAGGCCACCACATTTGTGTGTGTGCAAAACATTGAGAAGGCCGAGCCTTTGAGCTTGTAAAGAAGGAAGGCCACCACATCCCTTGTGTGTGTGCCAAGTGAGGAAGACCCTACGGGTTGGTTGTGCACACTTGAAGATTAGAAGAGAAAAACAATGTGTGTGTGCAATGTGGAAGAGTACAAGAAGGGAAGAAGGCCATAGGCATTTGTGTGTGCAAAAGAACTAGAAGGCCGAACCTAGTGTGTGTGCACTAAGTGAAGTGAACACACTTAGAAGAAGGAAGAAGGAGACCCTCACACTAAAGTACAACACACTTGGGAGTGTGTAAACAAAAAGAACAAAGTGTGAAGAAGAGTGAGTTGGTGTGTGCTATAATTGATTACACCCTTTGTGGGTTTATTGCACCAAGAGGAAGAAAGGAGAGTGCATGCATGCATGCATGCACGTGCACACGTGAACAGTGCTAAATCAGTGGTGTGCATCTGAGGAGTCCAAGACCAGGAGGTTCTTGAAGTATTGAGAAGGCCATGCTATCAGAGCATGAGGATGCAGAGATGCCATGCACTCAGTGCATGAAGTTGAAGTGGTTGAGACTGGACCAGACTAAAGTTAAAGACATCAGTTGTCTGAGTATTCAGTAATTGAGAAGAGCCTGATCAAGTGAAGTGATCAGAAGATTGCTGAGCAAGACCAACAGACCTTTTCAGAGGCTGTTGAAGATTCTTTAAGAGAGAGAGGCCATGTCATCTTGAAGAAGGAGATAAAGCCTGAGCTAGACGAGAAGCCCTGATCAACCACAAGTGATCAGAAGAGAAGAGCAAGGCCAGCATCCTTTATCCCAGGCTGCTGAAGTTACTTGAAGAAGCTTAAAGAGGAGAAGAGCTACTCGTGCGACTCGAGGAGCCAAGAGAAGACCATGTGGGACTCAGGGAGAAGAAGTCTTCAGTGGGATTCTGGAGCAGGCCAGTGGGACTCTGGTAACACTGTGGGACGCAGTATAAAGACCCTCCTGTGGGACTCAGGAGAGATACAGTGGGACTCTGTATCGACCATTGTAATTTTAACAGGTTATAATGGAGAATCCATGCTTGGAGAGCATGGCAAGGATGTAGGCCTTTGGTGCCGAACCTTGTAAATCCTTGTGTCCTGTGCCTTTTCATTACTGCATCATTCGGGAAAGGTTGAGAGATACAAGAAGAGTGGATCGATGCTTTAACCAGCCATAGAGGTTTAATTGATAAAGAATCAATTAGTAAAAAGTTTTAAGGGATCACTGATTCACCCCCTCCCCCTCTCAGTGATTCACACTGATCTGGGCACTTCAATTGGTATCAGAGGGGAGGTTACCTCTAAAAGATCCAAGGGAGTCTTTATGAAGTGCAGATTTGAGGAAATGAGCGACCAGCCTCAAATAGAGAATCTGCCAAGACTCAGAAAAATAGAAAGAAGAAACAGGCCAAGAATATGAAGAAAGCCTGTCCTAGCTGTGATGAAGTTGGAATAATGGATGATATTCAAAATGCACTCAAATATCTTCAGAAGATTGTCCCCAAGGAAGTGGCAATGTGTATTACTACTGGCATCCTTGATCTTCAAGAAGAAAAATTACAGCTAGAAGAAGAAGCCAATGCTATGGAAGATCAGCTGGCTAAAAGGGTTGGCATAACCAACACTCTCAGAAAGCTGGTAAATGCCAAAGATAAAACAGTATCTCTTTGCAATGAAAGGTATGAAGACACTGCTGAAGAATTGCAAAGAAGCCTTTCTGAGAATGAATTCTTTAAAGTAATAATCAAAGATGTTTACCATGCACTGGAGAAGAGGCATAGAGTATCAATGGTTGTTAAAGATGCTCAACTTGAAGACAAAGTCAAATTGTTGAAGGAGCTGGACAATTCATTGCAAGAATTAAAGAAGGTGCATGAAGACCAGATGAAACAACTGGTGGAGAATTGGGAAGGAAAGCTAAGAACTGTTGAGGATGAGAAGAACTCCCTCAATATGAAATGCTTAGAACTAGAGGTGATATTGAAAAATCTGCAATCACCCAAAGCTGAAGCCTCCCAGTCAGCTGAAAGAAGAAATGTTGTTACTCAAGTGAACTTTGAGAAGGATGATTCTAAAAGAAAGACATCCTCTAGTGAAAGTGCAACATCTTCTAAGAAGAATGTTCCATCCATCTGGATGAGGAAGGTGAAGAAGCAGAGCTCTCCTGAAATAGCACAATAGGTCAAGAAAAGTACCCAGCAATCAGAAGTACACAAGAGGTCAAGATTTGTGGGTCAATGTTGGTGTTGTAACAAGTTTGGGCATTGTGCAAAGGATTGTTGGTACAATCCACTGAATGCCAAAGCACAGAGGAAGCCCATTCCTAGGGGGAGCAAGCCAGAAGAAAAGAAGCAGCATCCACAGGTCCAGAGACATCTGTTTACTGCTAACAGATTTGGATTGCTTGACAACATCTGGGATGTTTGCAAAAGTGATCAAAATGATATATGTCAATCTCCAACTGTATCCAAAGATGAAAAGAAGAGAAGATCACTGAACCTGGCTAAAAAGGAATCCTTGGGAAGCAAGAAGAAGAAAGCTGAAAAAGCTCCCAATAAGATGTTGAAAAAGGAAGAGAAGTCCTTGGAGTCAAAATCCAAGAAGGGTGAGTCATCTAGAAGGACCACCAAGAATACATGCTTCTACTGTGGAAAGAAAGGACATTTCATGGATCTTTGTAAAGAAGCCATGAAATTAAATAGAAGCAGACTGGACTCAAAAAGACAATCAATCCAGAAGAAGCAGAAGGGATTGATTGAAAACAAGTTGCCTAAGAGAGGTAGCTTGACAGCATCTAAGGAACCATGTGGAACTTCCAGAACTGGGGCCACTCTTCCAAATGATTTACTTGTTATATGGCCACATCAGTTGCAACTTGCCAGAGAACTACAAAGAGTTGAAGATGAAGCTCTGGAAATTGCTAAAGCAAAAGGGAAGAAGAAGGTTTCACATGAAGATGTGTTGAGATCCACACCAGCACAACCATCATTGAAGATCAAATGTGCAAGTGTGAAGAATGGTGAAAATGGGACATCTCGGTTGAGAGAATCTTCTCAACCTTGTTGTTCACATTGATGAACCAAGGAGGTTCCATCTTATTCCCTAATCACTTGTATTTACATGTGCTAACATTACAGGGAATTGAAGATGATGATCATTCTCAACTAGAGGATGGTTTGGAAAGAATGGAGTGCACCCCTTGAGGGGGAGCCAATCTGAAGAAGATGGGATTCTTAGATTAATACCATCTTGAAGAAAAGTGAAGGTATTCCAATCATACATTCATCCCTTGTTTCTTAATTGAGTTTATCTTGTCAATTAAGGGGGAGTATGGATTGAAGACAAATGGACGAAAGGGGGAGCTTTATCTTTGCACCTGAACATTCTAATGTGTTTTGTGAAGTTTTGCAGGATTTAGCAAATTCATTGTTATATCTGAAAAATTTCAAACCCCTAAGCATGATCTCACATGTGTAGAGAATTATGGACAGCTTTGAATTCCTTGGTCATATCACTCTTGTTTTCTACACCGGGTTAGCCCATGTAGACTTAGAGCTGATTTACTAAAGGTTCTTTGCTAAAGAGAACATGTGACATCATCCCACTCCTAGTGTTTTTCAAGAAGATACTTTTCAATGGGAGGAAGATATTTCTGGAAGAGAACCACACCACACCTTTGCATTTGTTTGCCAATAAGGGGGAGAAAATATTGGCACACATATTGACCCATTCATATGTTCTGAAGGAGTGTATTGACAACAAATACAAAGGGGGAGATTGAAGTGCACTGTGTTGCATTTGTTGACAATGAGACATGAAGTTGTCTTCGAATGAATGGAAGTCAGGGAATGTCAAGATGTGAATGACAAAGGTTGTTATGGTGTTGGTGGTGAAGGAGAATGGCCATGGTACTAAGATGCATGTCACTTTGGAGATTCACTAAGTGGTATTGGAAATTGTGGTTGAAACATTCTCCATGGACATCTGACGATTGTTGAGCTTCTCTTAATGATCCAAGAACTTGTATCAACTGGATACAATGTCACAACATGATTAGAAGACCATGCATTGTAGTGACAATTCATGAGGAGTTGAAGAAGCAAGATGATCCATCCACAACCACTGAGTGGATGAAGTGGATTTAAAGAAGTCCATGTACTAACTCTTAGTGCATGTGAATTGGAATTGATCCAATTGATCTCTAATTGGATCAATGAAGCACATTGAAGAAGTTTATGTGATTCAAGATCTCGGTTGATGAAGAACCTTCGGGAATTCCCTCCTAAGTGAAGATTATTTGTTTAAGAAGAATGGAGGAATTCTAATGAAGACGAAGAATAGAAATGTGGGAGAAAAGAAGAAATGGAGAAGAAGAGTTGTGGCACATGGCATTTTACACTTAGTCCTTATACAAAGTACTTAGTGTTTAAGTAGGAAAAAAATATGCCACCAAGGGCCACCCTTAAGGGTTCAAACCCCAAGGCACATGTGGGCCTAAGGCGCCACGCCCAAGGGGGGATCCCATGTGGCCAGCCCGAGAGCAGGGGGGGCGTGTGTAAGCCCCGGGCCACGCAGGGGATCAGGCCTGCGCAGCATGGGCGCCAGAGCGCGCCCGGAGGATGCATAGTGGGCGCTAGGAGCGCGCCTGCAGGGAACAGAGTGGGCGCAGAGCACGCCCGCAGGGAGAACACGGTGCGGGGCGGCACCGTGAGGAGGGAAGTTCAATTGCGGGGTTGAGGCAGCGCGAGTTTGATAAGGCGCGACAATTCCTCTCGCCGTTTCGATGTGGGACGCGAAAAAATTCCCGGGAACGCATCCTGGCCGCACGATTGATCGCGAGCCAGATCTAAGCCGCACATCTGATCCGCGGCGAGATGATCTGATCCTGGACGTTTAACATCGCATCCGACGGCCGAGAGCTCGTCTCCTTCCTCGAGCTCGAGCCGAGGACACCCCGTGCCACCCGACGTCCCCCGCTGAACCAGTGGCTCCCCGAGCATGGTTTTTTGAGATTCCGGCCATCTCTCTCGAAGCCGAAGACACCATTGAGATCATCTCTCCACGCCGAACTCATCCATGGTTTAAAATGATCCTGCATGCAACAAATGAAGATCTTCGTGTTCGGCCGAGGCAAGAGAATCTGCCGAGGCTTTGAAGGGTTTGTGATTTGCATGGATTGGAAGAAAAGAGGCCGTGCATGCGTTCTAAGTCGCATGCACGTGAAGAAGATAATAAATAAAATAACCTGCGTGCACCGAAGAGAAAATGAAAAAAACTTGGAAAGATTTTGAAGATCCGAAATCTTCGGTGATTCAAGATTTAACACGCGGATGAACCGAGGCTCTCCTCGCCTATAAAAAGAGAGCCCGAGCACTTGGAGTGCTTGCTGATCCTTTGAATATTTGAAGTCCCGTGAGAGCCTTTTGTGCCTCGTGAAGTTTGGAGCTCCGCGCAACCCACTTACGCGACGAAGCAGCCCGAAGCCACCCTTGGCTTCGTGAAGTCCCTTTTGAGAATATTTGCGCAAAAGAAGTTGGAGGGTTCCCTGTGCGCTAATCCTTTGCGCGACAGGAAGGAGAGGAGCTTGCGCGACCTTGCGTGCTCCCTCTGTGCACCGTGCCCCCTGCGCGGTAGCACTTGCGCGCCCAAGGTGTCCTTGCACCCTTGTGGCTTGTGCACCTCACGGTGTTGCATCCTGCACACCCGAGTGATTGCGCGCCGCTTACCCATTGCACGCCGCTTACACTGAGAACCTTGCGCGCCTTCATTTGTGTTGGTATTCGGGTGTGTGCAAGAGGAGGCCGAGGCATAGCCTTGTGTGTGCACCAAGTGAAGACCACACCTTTTGTGTGTGCAAAACAAGAAGAGGACCTACGGGTTGTGTGCAAGAAGGAGTGGAAGGCCACCACATTTGTGTGTGTGCAAAACATTGAGAAGGCCGAGCCTTTGAGCTTGTAAAGAAGGAAGGCCACCACATCCCTTGTGTGTGTGCCAAGTGAGGAAGACCCTACGGGTTGGTTGTGCACACTTGAAGATTAAAAGAGAAAAACAATGTGTGTGTACAAAGTGGAAGAGTACAAGAAGGGAAGAAGGCCATAGGCATTTGTGTGTGCAAAAGAACTAGAAGGCCGAACCTAGTGTGTGTGCACTAAGTGAAGTGAACACACTTAGAAGAAGGAAGAAGGAGACCCTCACACTAAAGTACAACACACTTGTGAGTGTGTAAACAAAAAGAACAAAGTGTGAAGAAGAGTGAGTTGGTGTGTGCTATAATTGATTACACCCTTTGTGGGTTTATTGCACCAAGAGGAAGAAAGGAGAGTGCATGCATGCATGCATGCACGTGCACACGTGAACAGTGCTAAGTCAGTGGTGTGCATCTGAGGAGTCCAAGACCAGGAGGTTCTTGAAGTATTGAGAAGGCCATGCTATCAGAGCATGAGGATGCAGAGATGCCATGCAATCAGTGCATGAAGTTGAAGTGGTTGAGACTGGACCAGACTAAAGTTAAAGACATCAGTTGTCTGAGTATTCAGTAATTGAGAAGAGCCTGATCAAGTGAAGTGATCAGAAGATTGCTGAGCAAGACCAACAGACCTTTTCAGAGGCTGTTGAAGATTCTTGAAGAGAGAGAGGCCATGTCATCCTGAAGAAGGAGATAAAGCCTGAGCTAGACGAGAAGCCCTGATCAACCACAAGTGATCAGAAGAGAAGAGCAAGGCCAGCAGCCTTTATCCCAGGCTGCTGAAGTTACTTGAAGAAGCTTAAAGAGGAGAAGAGCTACTCGTGCGACTCGAGGAGCCAAGAGAAGACCCTGTGGGACTCAGGGAGAAGAAGTCTTCAGTGGGATTCTGGAGCAGGCCAGTGGGACTCTAGTAACACTGTGGGACGCAGTATAAAGACCCTCCTGTGGGACTCAGGAGAGATACAGTGGGACTCTGTATCGACCATTGTAATTTTAACAGGTTATAATGGAGAATCCATGCTGGGAGAGCATGGCAAGGATGTAGGCCTTTGGTGCCGAACCTTGTAAATCCTTGTGTCCTGTGCCTTTTCATTACTGCATCATTCGGGAAAGGTTGAGAGATACAAGAAGAGTGGATCGAGGCTTTAACCAGCCATAGAGGTTTAATTGATAAAGAATCAACTAGTAAAAAGTTTTAAGGGATCACCGATTCACCCCCTCCCCCTCTCAGTGATTCACACTGATCTGGGCACTTCACATTTAAAAATATTTACAACAAATGACCCTTAACATTGTCAAATGTGTCAATCCTCCTCAGATAACAGTTCATACATAGACACTTAATTATCCCTTCTGAATCAAATTTTGCTTTTTATGATGAAAATCATAAACATTATTCAACACCATTAATATATAAAATATTTATACCTAAAATGATAGTATTTCTATGATGATTTATCTAATCATGATCATCTAATAACGATTTTTTTGACTTCCTTGTCCATTATTTCTCTAAAAAATAAAAAATAAAAAATGTTTACAGTTAATTTAAAATATGAGAAAGGAGATAAAAAAGAGTAAAAAATGTAAAATTATAATTTACTTGTAAATATTGTTAATTTTATCTATTTATAACTTATTTTTCGAATTAGAGACAATGTCTACTAATTTCTATTAATGAACGCAAATTATAGGAAAATTTACTATTTATAAATAATTTTCACTGCTTATTGTTTTTTATTAATCACCTCTAGTTATAATAAATTACTACTACTAAAAATAAATTATTACTAATTAGCCTAAATTATTACAAATTTTTAATATTTGTTAATAATTAATGAGAATTATTTTTAATTACCACTATTGTTTTGTAAGTAATGCAATTTTTTACTAATTTCCACTAATTTTTAATCTTCACTATTATTTTTAGTAATTACATCAAATTTTTTGTAATTATTTTCAAATTTAAGTATTCACCGATAAATTTTATTATTTACAGCTAATTTTCTATAATTACCAATATTTTATTCAATTTACTAATTTTTTAACTATAAAATTATAAATACAATTAAGTTTTACTTTGTACCTAATATTATAACTAATTACAATAAATTTTTTTTATTACCACTAATTAATAATAATTACTGATAATTTTTTATAATTACAGCTAATAATTACTAATTAATACTAATTTTACTAATTATTGATCATTTTTACTAATTTTTACTTTTTATAACTAATTATCAGTAATTATTGCTAATTTTAACTAACTACTACAAATAAATGTTATTTAAACTACGTAATGCAAATTACAAGTAATTTTTACTAAGTACATCTAACAGTCTATAATTTTTAGTATTTACCACTAATTTGTTAGAAATTTATGATAATTGTTTTGTAATTACCCCAATTTTTTAATTACCACTAATTCATAGATATTATCACTAATTTTTACTTAGTACCTCTATATATTGATTATTTTTACTAACTACCACTAATTATCACTGGGTTTTAGTAATTCCTCCTAATTATTAGTAATTACTACTTATTTTTGTAATTACCTTTAATTATCATAATTTTTTACTAATTCCTACAAATTACAACTATTAACCATTAATTATTACAAATTATCTCTAATTGTTAGTAATTAGTGATAAGTATTTCCAATTACTACTAGTTATTACTAATGAACTCTAATTTATACTAAGTGCCTTATATTATTACTAATTACCCCTAATTAATTCTAATTATAACTATGTATATCAATATACCCCTAATGTTTTTATAAGTAGTGCTAAATACCACTAATGTTTTCTACCTACCACTAATTAATAGTAATTTTTTGTAATTACTTTTATTTTTTTAATTACCACCTCAATAATCTTTCATAGTTACTATTAATATTAAAGATATGCTTTAAAATCATTAAGGAAAAATAATAGTAGACTAATCTATATAATATTCATTATTTTGTAAAACCATAATATTACATCTACATAATTATTCTCGAATTCCAATACATAGGCACCAAATCATCCCACTTCTTTAATTTCATACTCAATATCTCCAATTTGTGATCATATAATAATTCAATTTCTATTTATCTTTAAGAGGATTATGAAATAAATAATCATTGTTAACCCTTATATTTAGTCACTTAATAGCATAATGCACATTCTCCTTACACTTTATTCATTGACATGTGGGGGTGCATTCTATTCAACCTTCTCCCTATTTGAATAAATAGAAATTTTTTTCCAATCAATTCGGTTGTTAAATTCTTGGTGACCTTCTTTCCCACAAATAAATAAATTACCATTCCCCTTATGAAAATTTCCTCTAGGTTTATTTCCAAAAATTTATCATAAATTAATCATCATCTTAATTTATATATGGATTTTATATTTTCTTTTAATGTCTATCTTCTTTTTTCATGTCAAAACAATGATATTGATATGTAACTTCAATATCCATTTCCACTATGATACTAAAACTCAAATTCACTTCATATCTAATGAATTCTATTATGGCTAAAAGCCATCAAAAACATTTTTTAATACACTAAAAAATATCTCAACCTCAATTTTAGGTGGAAATATATTACAAGAATCGTACCATTTTTTCTTATAAAATATGCAACATAGATTCGGAAGGACTCATCATCCCATTTCCTTAACTCAATGAACTCTTTATCCATATTCATATGAATAAGGCATGTGAATTGCATAGTGAAGAATAAGTTCTTGACTCGCCCCAATCCATGGATTCAAGTTTATCGTATTGCCTTGTATTCTTTCTTATAATCAACCATTAGTCCACATCACCTTCTAATTGATAAACAATCCAAATTATTTTTTCAAGTCCTAATCATTGAAGGATGGACGAATATATTTCAAATGTTATTATCCATTGTTCACTAACAAGGGGATCAGAAGACCAATTGAATGCTGGTTGGTGTTTCCTTATGATTGAATGAATGGAAATTTGTTCCCTCCTATTATCATTTAGAAGACCATCATGATTCAAATCTTCTTTGAGTATATTGATAATATTTTTCATTATATATACCATAAAATTTTAAGTCTCAGGAGGATAATCATTGAATTTCCCACTTAATGATATAATAACACAGTTCATTGGGGTTTTAATCATTGAATTAAAGTATGTAATGAACAGTGTGAGAAACACTATTAATACTAGAAAAAACTCACAATCAAGGAAAGTTACCTTTAATCTACAACATATTAGTTTTAATAATAGGTTATTCATGACCATTATGAAAACTCAAGTATTTCAACCTATACTTAGAGCTTACCATTCAGTTCTTACTAATGTTTTCTCATCCTAGTTTCTAAATACTAAAAAAACCATTCAGTAGATATGAACTATATCGAACTAGGATTAATTTACATAAAATTTATTTTTTTCGAAATGTTTCATAAATTACACAAAAACTCGTCCAATGACCATATTATTTTAGTTCCGAAAGGAATCCTGGAAGAAGAACATATACTTCAGTGAATGATATTCAATTTTTCTGAAAAATAAATTCTCCATTAGTAGTAGTACATGAAACCTATCTTTATATCCTGAAGAAAATAAAACATTCAGAAAGAGTGAGGTTAGATTCTGATTAAGGGTAAACAAGGGAGATACATAATCATAGACATGAACACAAGTGTTAAAGAGCATGAGAATACCATTTCATGATCATACCCAACATATCAAAGATTATATACATGATTCATGGAATAAATAATGGGAGTTAATAAGACATGAATCATGAATAAATCAAGATCATTAGCAATGAAATAATAGCGTAGGAATAAGACATGTAATTTATGGAAAAAACATAAATATATAGAATTATTTCCTCAGCTGTCAAGGATTATTTTCATGTCTGTATTCGTGGAATGGGTTCACTCCCCAAACCATATCAGTAGTCATGTTTCACTCCCACTATATCTTAGTAGTCATGGTTCACTCTGAAAACCATCGTAATGGAAAAGTTTTATACTAATCCAAGTTCACTCCCCATTTCATCCACGTATATCTCGTTAGATATAAATCATTACCTAATGCATTGGAGTGAGATATATCTCCCAAATGTTAAAAAAAACCATACGTATGTGTACCACAAGATAATAAGTAATTCATAATAATAAAATAAAAGTATAAAAAATAAAGATCGTATCATGGTAGCGTAATCCCACAAAACTATTAGTAGCATTTAAAAATATTATCTTATGTAAATTGATTTCGAATTTTCAATTGTAATAATTAATGAGAAAAATATACACCCCTATTTGAAATACAGCTTTTAAATCACAAAAATATGGAAAAATATTTCATTTAAGATAACCTTTAAAACTTATAATTTAATATTTTAAAATCAATTAAAATATATTTGAGATTATTTTTTTAAAAAATTCATATGATATCACATAAAACACTTTTAAATCATTTTAAAAAAATATTATTTTGAAGGAAAATTGATTTATAATGGAAAATAGAATAAAATTATATGAAATGTATAATATAATAAAAATATAGATATTAATGTCAGAACATGTCAATTGGGCATTATATTCACCTTGTAATAATAATATAGGTGCAAAACATAACATTTGTCTCAAAGAATGAAAATTGAGAAAAAAATCCCTTATCAATTTAAATACATTTGAACAGTAAATACCAGGATAACAAGATCATAAAATAGATATGTAAACACCAATAAAACTAAGGAATATTATCATATATTACATTCAGGTGAAGTATATATACACCATATAATAGAAACTAGTCTTGAATATATCACATGACTCGCAGAAATAAACGTGATACTAGATATCCATGTAACTTAAGTCTTGAATTACATCGTACGTGTTAATAAAACCTATTTAATAAATATATGATTATTATACATCTTCTAAAAATTAATATTCCTATGTATAATAACATATATTATTTTCTAATGAATTTATATGACTCATTTATTAAGAAAATCATGTTAAAGTTACCCTATGTTTTTCATAAATGTTTGATTTTTTATTCTTAGTTTTCATACATATTTCATGATTTTATCATATAAAGAATCATTACCATGATATAATTAATTATATATATTCAGAATATATATAGTTATGGTGATTCATAAAATTATAATGCAAAAAAATAATATTCACCGTTCCAAAAGACGGTTGGTGGTACGTACACATGAACGTTGTAAACATTTTATTTTCACTGAAAAGAAAGAAAAATATATGATTTATTATCATTAAATAATCATTTATATTTCACAATTATCACATATTTTTCTTAAAAACATTATTTACAAATTTCATTTAGTGTGTGAATGAATCATATCGCATTATGGGGTGGTAGTATTCCACACACACGTATGATGTTATTATATTCCCAAAAAATGGAAAGCATAATGTTATGTTTGATATAACAATTATAAAATAATTATTTTTTCATATATGTAATATATAATTATTATTCACATCTTAACTCCCAAATTTGGATTATTTTATAAATAAAATGATTTATGTCCCTATGTAGAGACTGCAAGTCATACATATGCATGTTTGATACTTTTACTTGTTTTTCGATGGGAAAGGGTTTATATAATGGTGTGTAATAGTAGTAATAAAATTTAGAATTACATATTATGATTAATTAATTTATATATGATATATATAATATATTTATTTCTAGTATATAAGACTATAAACTGAGAGTGATTGGTTTGAGTGATTACCTCTTCTTCGAAATAGCTCATTTAGATCTCCTCTAAAGTACTCTAGAGTTGGTCTTTTGGGATGAAAAGAACATATATAATGTGTATAGAGATGTTTATAATTTAATTGTTTATATTTTGGTTGATATAGAATATTGAATGTGGTGAAATTAAAAGTGGCATGAGGTGTCATTTTATAATGATGGAGAGTGGATCTCTTGTAATTTCTGAACATATTAACATATAATAAATCTAATGTCAATCCAAATACCTCAAAATGAATATTTATTATATGATAAATTAGTATAGTGTGTTAATACCACAAACTAATATATTTTTGGCAATTTTTTGTCTAATCTTAAAACTTATCATTTAAATTAAACATTATTAAACTAATTTTCATTTTAATAATGGTAAAAATATTTTCAATATTAAATGGTTGTTATATTTAGTTATAAGGTGTCAATTGAACAATAAATTGTCAAATTATGATATTTCTTTCTATTTGTTTTCATCTTTATCATTATTTTGTATTTTTAGGATTTTAAACTAATTTAATAAAATATTATTTACATAAAATATTATTATTTTCACTTTTTACACTATTTATTACGTTGACAACAAGAAAGTAAATAGTGAAATATTGCTTAGATAAAATTAATATAATACACCCATAATATGTCATATTGGCCTATAAAATTATAGTGTAACCATAACTAATTAAAATTATATATCTTAATATATTTTTAATATACAATAATTTTGTTTTTCATTAATTTAATAATTACTACTTCATCATTTGGTAATTATTTATGATAATAATTTCTTCCCGAAAAAATGAAAATAAATTTTCATGATTAATATAAAATGTTTATATATATTAATATTAAATATATTATAAGATATCTTATATTTATCCCCATATTAAAAATAATACACTATTTAAAAGTAGGATTGTGATATTTTTATCAAAATCATTGATATTAATAATATCAAAGTCATTTCAATCGAAGAATTTCCATCAAATAAATATATTTTGAACTATAGGTGTTATGGTTTGAATTTACTTAATCCAATAATTTTTCAACATGTTTTAGGGAAATTTTATAATATATGTAATATTATTTTTAACCTCAATTACATTTTATACCATTAAATGAGGCAATAAAAAACACTAAAGTTATTATTCATATTTTCCAAAAATAAAAGAGGAATAATAGATAAATATTAAACTTCTTATTGAAAATATTTAATCTATTTTTAAAATTCCAAACATAGAACATAATAAAATTAATTTAAATTTAATCTCACCAATGGGGTGAGAAAATGAGTTTTTAAAAAGAAAACATTCAAAACATTTAATGGTTTTTATATCCAAATTTAATGGTAAATTGATCCCTATAAAATAAATTGGAGTAAATGATTTAAAATTTCTCTAATTATACATTAAAACCAATATAAAATACAATTTTACTCTAAAAGTCTTTTAGATGAAAAATCTATTTTCAATTAAAATTCATTATTTTTCATTATTCATCAATAAGTTAATATTATTAGAAAAATAAATATAATTAATCCAATATATATTTTTAAATTTAATATTAAAACACGAAGTCTATATTTTCAAATATAATATATAAAAGTTTCCAAAAACATCATTTAAAATATGTGATTCCTCAAAATGTGGTAAAATAATATTTTGGAAAAATACACCTCTTATGCATAAAATTGGATATATGTTTTCTTAAATAATGTTTCGAAACACACAATATGAATGTTAAACATTATTTGTAATATAAATTTAATTAATATAATCCAAAAATTTATATTTTATTATTATTTTTATATAATAGAATTCTGAATATTTAAATAGTTTTCCCAAAACAATATTTTCTTTTATCTAAAAAAGGGATTTATTTTAATTTATAATTAATTCTCCACCAAAGAAATTATTATATATACAAGTATAAAAAAATATAAATAATTTTTCTAATCATGTTCATACCATATATTTAAATAGCTATGTTATAATTAGCTTTTTTAAATAATTACAAAAATAAAATTATGTTTCATTGAAACACTTTGTTGCGTGTAATTTAAGACATCAAAGAAAATAATATATTTAAAAATAATAATTCATAAAAAATTTAGAGAGTTTGAGTAGCAATATAACTAGAGGGTATAATATTAGTGGCCTCATCCCATAAGGGTACACCAGTAGAAGAACAATCCCAAAATGTTACATGGATACTATCTCAATATCGAGAGGGAACACATTGATTATCATATGCTGAAGAGGGTACACATGTAGTATCACATTCCCTAGAGGGTACATGGGTAGTTTCCCAATCTCTATAGCATAGAAATTGATATACCTGTTTATAATATGTTGTTTTTTATGTTTATTTTCATCCCATAAAAAAATATAGTACTTCTTTTCAATGATATAACATATTTCTATGTCATATTCCTATATTTATACTCTATGGATCATAATTATTATCATAAAATGTTTTGTCATATAAATTTTTATTCCATTATGATTAACATTATTTCTCTAATAAATTATGGAGAACAATTTTTATATTATGTTTTTATATATGGTATTTCACACATCCTCGTGTTTTTTATATGATTATGATCTAACCCTTTATTAAATATTGTTTAGTTTTTCCCCTTATTGAAAATTTATGATCACCAATTTCTTACACTTATATTCCCTAGTTTATTATATTTAATATAATTTATGATAATTCTAAAAGTGAATCTATTATGGTTAGATTATATAGGAATGTTTTCAATTATCATAGAATAACATTACTATAGAATTGATCCTCATAGAAATTTAACCTTCTACTCATTGGAATGTTTTATTATTGATAGATGTAATTTTTAAAAATGGTAATTTGGTAAAATAATGATAGGATAATAAAATTTTGAATTAAATAAAGTGTTTAATTAATGGGTTTTTAACACCAGACCAGAGAGTGTGTATTTAGGATCCCTCAAAAAAATATTATGTTTGATGTATATGGTAATTCCCGTAATTTAATTATTTAAATAATATTAAAAAAACACATTTCTTATATTTTTTTGAAATATAAAAGAAACAAATAGTAGAGAAATAATTATGGTTGATTTTATATTATTCAGTCTTGAAAACATACTGTATCGAAGAGAGAGAGAGAGAAGTCTATGAAATAAGGATAAAGTGTTCATTCTTATTAACTTTTAAGAACTTGAAGATGAATAAGAAAAACATTATGAATTTATAGGTTAGATTTTATGTAATGGTATAATGGAGACACAATTGAATTCTATTTTATTGAAGGAATCTCTTATGGTTATATAAATATTGTACAATAATTTTATTGTGCGGTATACAAAAAAATGTTGGGATACTATAGTATAATTCTATTTCATAGATAAAGTATTATTTTTATTATCCATACATTGATAATAGTTGTTAGTGCAATGAGGGATATTTTAAATTACATTAAGGATTAGTATTCTTATTTGATAGTTGAACACTTAAAATTTAGTATACAATGTTTTGTATTTTAATTTTAATGTTTAATATAAAATTAATATAACTCTAATAGGTGGTGAATTTTGTTCAAATTATAAGACAAATACAAATAATTATAAATAATTGAATATATTCCCTCTCATTTATCTAACTATTATTATGGGTATCTTTTTAAAAGGTTTCAAATGGTGGATTCCATGGATTAATCTCTATAGTTTGTAGGTTAAATAAAAATATTTTCCTTTATGTATTTGTTTTAGCCACTAAATTTGATGTCCAAAATTATGAATAATCACAATTCTTTGAAAAAAGTAGTTTCCCGTGACCAACAGGATGAATTACCATATCTTAAAGAGATGGATATTTCTTTATCTTTCATCAATAAGCCTGGTTGTATTCCAAGTTGTAACCCAAAAATTTACTCCACATAATGAAAGTTATATATTTTTAGTAACTAATAGATACCGTTTTTGGAAAATATAAATGTGATTATATTACTATTATATTATCGATAATGGAAAGGTGTCTCTAAATACAATGAAAATAAAGGAAACTAATCGAATATAGTAAAATAATAAATAAATATATGAACGATATTTATAGACGATGTATGAAAACTTATGGATTGTTATATTGGTATATGAATATCTAAATATAAAAGATGATGAATCTATTGATGAATTATTAACATGTGTTAATGAGATTTGGAGAAAATTCATATGATTTGGTGAGATTTTGGAGGTCTCAATAATGGTTGAGAAGGTACTATGTGTATTTTCTGAAATATTTGATGCTACATTTTTACATCAAGAGGATATGGAAGTAGGAACAAATCCTATATATTACAAACACAATACTTTAATAGTATATGAGATTGTTAAGGACAATCTTATAGAAAAATATTGTGATCTTCTAAAAGAAATTTCATTAACAACTTCAATGAAATGTAAAAGAATGAAATATGTTGAATAAGATAAATCTAGGTTTTCTGACGCATATGAAGAAACAAAAAAAATAGTTTAATGAATTTATATCTCTTATCTCAAGTATTTTGAGAATTGTTATTTGAATACATAAGTTAAATTTCATTTTAAACTGATTCAATTTTGGATTTATTGGACACTTTAGAAAAACAATTCCAAAATAGAATGATTTTGAATATAAATAAGATTATGATAAAATATCTACAATATCCATGAAATAGAAGGATTAAAAGTAAAATCATATTTCAAATTGGAATGTTCAGAAGTTATATAAATATTAAAAGTATAATCTTATAATCTAATTATGAAGTATGTGATTTTAGTGAAGACTATGAGCAATTCAACATTTCTCGGTTTATGAAGAATGATAAAGTACCGATAGTTGTGAAATTAGTGATTTTGGGTGTAAAAAATAAGAAAATATACGATGGTTATATTGAATAGATAGTTGAGTGAATGTCTCTCATTATTGTAAAATATTTTAAAGGGGAATAGTTTTTTGAAGAAGTGTTCCCAATCCAATGACACCAATGAATTGTACAATTTTAAAAAATATATGTTTTTATAATTGGTTACAAATATAAAGATGTATCATATTGATTTCAACACTGCAGACATAAAAATAAAAAGATAAATGAATGTGAAAAAGGATTATACAGAATTTTCACATTAGAAAATATATAAAGATAAAAACGAGGTAAAAGATATAGATCTATTTTTGATGTTCTGATTCAAGAAGTTGAGGAATTTCTATAGAGAAAATAAGTATGAAAAATAATTAAATAACAAAAAAAGGAGAAAATATTACTAATAAATTTTATAAAAGTAAACAAGTTTTGAAGACAATGTTTATGAATAAATCAATTAATTATAATAAATGTTAATATTCTAGTAACCCATTCAGAAAATCTAAAACTAATAAAACTTATAACTCATAAAAACTATGAATTAGAGAAATATAATTAAGATGATATAAGTATTTTATAATATTTTAGGATAATAAAATTTATCAAAAATTGTTTTCCAATAAAATGATGATAAAAAAGTTAAAAATTTAGGCATGAAAGCTATATATATAATAATGTATAATATTTAGTAATATTTTTGGCACCATGGAGGCTCTGGTCATATTTAAATATTTTTTTTAGTTATACTGTAATAATTTATATATAAACCTTGATGTTTTTTGGAGGTACATTCTATGGAGGAATCATGACACTCTAAGAATTAAATTTCAAAGGAATGAAAATAATTTTAGGTGAATGAAAAATAATATATTTCAATCATTTTAAATATTTATTGAAATTTAACTGGACTAGTCACATTTCTAAATCCCCCCCCCCATGTGACTAACCCTAAGGTTTGTTAATAGCAATATATGTAATCATTGTGAAAGGAATTAGAACATAATGGATTTAAATATTTTAGTTGAAATTTCACTGAATGGATGAATATGAAAATTATTAAGGATAAAGAATAGTATATTTTCATCACATAAGAAATGATATTTAAAAATTATAAGGAATTAAAAATAATTTAAATATGTTTTAATGATCATTGTAAATTATCGGTCCCTTATGATCTGAGATTAAAATTGACTTGTGATCGGATAGGATAATCTGCTGTCTATGAACACATTGTATGTTGATTAGTTGATAAAAAACATATTTTTTGTTTCTTAAATTTATAGTTAATTAAATGATGTTTATTGTCCTGAAAAAGTTCATGATGGAGAATAATAATAGAGATATAAATTTTTGTGAAATGATTATAATGATCTAAGGGTAATATATTTCTAATAGGTGATGTCCATAGTTCTTTATACAAGACTATGATTGGAGAAAACCATATATGGATATAATTATGTTGTCACATTGGACAATATAATATGATAATTAATAACCAACGAGAATATATTCATGACTATGAAAAATTAAAGAGGTAATTGAACGAGTTATTCTTAACTTTCCCAAAATAGATTATTTGAAAACTTCCCAAAAAGAATATTGAGATTCATATATCACATTACATATATTTATTCACTATACCATCATATAGAAAATGATAAAAAAATAAAAGAATGTTGATAAATAATTTATTTCCCTTATTTTTTTATCACTATCTTTATTTTAATTATGTTTATTAAACATAAATTAAAGATTCATAATATGTTATAGAGTTTCAGATGAATTGATGAAAAATGTGTGGACACTCTTTAATGAAAATCACGATAGATAATGGTTTAAAGTATAATAATTATATATTCATTGTGCACCTTATAAATCATAGTATTTACCATTATATTTGGTAAACATACACTAAAAAACAATAAAGCATTTCTAAAAGGAATAACATATGTTTTTTGGAGATGTATTCATCTCTGTTAATTTAGTATAATGATTAATATATCTTTTTTGAGACAGACCATTTTATCTTTAGTTAAAATTAAAAATCATTAGTTATCAAAATGAAATTAAAACATCTATATTTATGATTTTTTAATAATAATCCCCTATGTTTAATAAATTAGTGTATTTTGAATCCCTTTCATTATAAAATTCATCTGTTAAAATCCTTTGGGTTTCATAGGATATGATTTGACAACACCCTCCTACATCAACACCTAAATAAAATAGTATATCATAGTGATAATATAGAAATGTAGAATATTGTTGATTATTATGATATAATAGAGAGGAAAAAATCAACAGAAGAACAACACTTCATGAATAAAATTCCATAAGTGATAAATATGAATTTTTTTCATTGAGAAGTAAGATGATGATTTACATTGAAGTGATGTCTCCGAATCAGAACATGTTTATAATGAAGAATCAACTAAAATTGTTGTTGAGGAATAATATTTTACATTTCATTAAAGTCTATGAATTCATCTACTGTTCAAAAAAATTATAGATCAATGAAATTAGTTTTATACCAAAAAGAACAATGAGGACAGAATGTCATACTTTTTGATTTTGGAAGTTTAACCATGATATTTTGATTAGAAAATAGATCATAAAGACTATGTTTAAATTATGAATGAATAATTAGTCAAGAAAATAAATAATTATATATAACTTATAGACCACAATCCTGAAAATAATAATGTTATTAGAACAAAATGGTGTTCTGAAACATGTTATATAATAGGGGAAATGAATTATAAAATAAGGAAATACTTATATTCAAGGGGTATTCTATAGTATTGATATTTATTGTATTCTCGGATTATAGCCTTTAGACAAACTTCATCCAATGAATTGATACAATATCCCATCATATTAATCAAATATGGTTTCTTGGTGAAATTTGTTATCATAAATTTGTAATTTTTTAAGAAAAAATAATCTCATAATTTTTTATAATATGTTTTCTATGATATCATTTTAATTATTCCAAAAAAATACATTATATTTGGAATCCTGCATATCTGTTTACTCATACGACATTAGTATTTTCGATTACCGCTTTTTTAAAAAGAAATTTGACAACCTATTTTTATGGTCCTGTATTTTAATAATGTAATTATAAAATAATAAAAGTTTTTTCATTCTTTCAAAATCCACAATTATTTCTCCCAATACACATTCCCTTTTGAAATCCTATATTCCATTACAAAAATATGTTGTTTGTGATTATTTTTTAAAATTATATGTTTCCAAAAAAAAACTTTATTTCACCTTTTTAAAGCATTTATTTCGTTTTCAAGTATACATTATTGAATTTTCTATTAAAAAAGTTAAAATAATCAGGATATCTTATCCTCAAACGTTTTATATACTTATGCCTTTTTAATTTCTCTACTATTGAAATTTTATTCAAAAAATAATTCTTTTTCAAAAAAATCACTTCACCATATTAAAAATGAAATTTTAATGTGTTCTTAATTGTGACATCCCATCCTGAACCACCTGGAATAATTTGGTATAAAACATGACTTATGGTGAACCTCCTCATATAAAAGAGCCTGTTGAATAGTAGTTCGAGTCTGTGTGGAAAATTTTAGACACTACACCCATATTATCATGTAATTGGTTTAATAATAAACAATAATCAATGTAATAAATAATTAGATTAAACTTGTGGAAAACTAAATAAATGGAATAAATGTAAAATAAATATAAGAATCTCCCATAGATGGAATTCCTATCAAGAGGAAATAAGAATATAATGTCAATAAATAAAAAGTGGGTCCCCAATAGTCCCTCCTAGTCTTTTACTAGCTCCACACCCCACTGGTTATCTGTCTACCACATAGTCATTTACCTTTTCTAGAACCCCTATTGAATCTACAATCACATAAAAATATCTGAGTAGGGTTTGAGTACAAGAATATGTAAGACCCCACCATTTAATCATAACATGATGTGATTGAGTATAATCTTTTATCCTATAATAATGATCAATTTATAAAAATAATAAACATAGAATCCAAAACCAAACCGATATGTGCTAACCAAGATACCAAAAACCCC
This sequence comes from Viscum album, assembly GCA_963277665.1. Classification (NCBI taxonomy): domain Eukaryota; kingdom Viridiplantae; phylum Streptophyta; class Magnoliopsida; order Santalales; family Viscaceae; genus Viscum; species Viscum album. The sequence goes on from OY728122.1 coordinate 1,017,109,193, forward strand.
TGACTGTACCTACTTTGGATCCATACCAATATACATTTAAGCAATCCTGGAAACATTTCGACTTTAGATATATCCTCAAGGTTATTGATTGTCATATTTTCCCTAGGCCTCCAGGTCAATCCACACTCTATCATCACGCCCCATTACCATCGCTGGGTCAGATCACATAGGCCATCATGCCCCTCTATTTCAATACATGTCTAATCACTTCAGATCATCAAGAACCAAGTACATCGCATATGATTCTGATCAATCATGACTTCGATGTGCTAAGGTCAGTCCAAAAATAGAAATAACTCCCCATCATCAATCGACCTCTCTTCATCAAGCCACAAGAAATGTCTAAACACACACTACCTCTAAGGATATAGATCCATGATGGGTCCACCTATTACATTGGTACCATGAATAACACACCCACATAGCATATATAATAATATAATATGTAAATAGTTCCATCATACATAACATATCATGAATGTGATAAAAACAATTCATACACACATGTGATAAATACAAAATGGTCAAAATCATATCAACATGCATAATTATATTATGTAAATTTAAAAATACTCATGAAAAATTTTATAACTAAAAATATAATAGTAAATAGAGACACCCAAATACAATCATAAGTCAACAATGAAGTTAAATAATGGCACACATAAATCATATCAAGAAACCATGCATATAAAGAGACCCCATGAAGGAAAAGAACATCCAACCTCAAATGTCATCGATGTCAAAGCCATGGATAAACCATCATTGTTGTTCAATGGTTAGATTGGAAATCTCAATAGTTTATAACACGTCTTCACATACATATCATTGTAATTTATACACATCAATTCTTTAGGATTTTAAGGGTTAATATAACAAAATTTAGTTATTTTATTTGAAAATTAAATAAAACTTTGCATACTATAATACTTTATCTATCATAGATAATATATGAATTATTTTTCAAGGTCCGCACATGAACTCCCTATATTCTCTAGAAGAATAATTTTCTTCCGACAATTTCACATAAATTATCCCTTGATAATTATAAATTGACAATTTATCATAAATTATCTTTTTTAATTTTCTCTCATAATTTAACCTAAATGGTCCATTATAATTTTGTTTTCATAATTTTTTATAAATTATCCTTCTAAAATTATCTTCTTGTAAGTTATCATAAATTATCTTCTAATAATTACCTATTTATAATTTATTATAAATTAAATCATTCAGTTATCTTTTGATAATAAATTATCATTTGATAATTTTTATTTTATAAATTAGCATGTTTTAATCTTGAAATTACCGATTGATAATATTAATAATTATCCTAATAATGTCTTCATTATTGTTTGAATATTATAATAATTATACTTTGTTAAAAAATTAATTATCCTTTGTTAATTTTGATTATATTTTCAATGTGATAATTACCATATAAATATTATTTAACAATTTTTATGATTATATTCTAATAATTAATATTTATTACAAATTATCATTTATCAATTATCATATAATAATATTTTTCCACATGTTAGATTTTTATAAATGGATGTAATTATACACTATTAATATTTTATAATTATTCTAGACAATAAGACTAATTTTACTTTAAGGATTTAAATATATTATCATAAGAAAATATTATGAATCCCCCTTTAATAATTTCATGAGATAGTCCTTAAATATTTCATTTCAAATGATCAATTTAAATTGTGAAAAAACAAGATGAAAAATACCATGCTAGATTGAATAAAATTTGATTTAGGTTCCAATCTTCAATAAAAATCCAAAAACACTGACCATGCATAATTTGGATCAATATTTCAAATGATATTGAATTTACTAGTTAAAATATAATAAAAAATAAACAAAATTGAGAGAGGTTGGAAGAGAGAGGGAATAGAGAATAGGATTGTGATGTAAACGGGTGGATAAATACATTGAGTACATCCCATTATTCCTCCCCATCCCCACATTTCCCATTTATAATTTTTTCCTTTAAAACAACCATTATTACAACCTCCTCTCATTATGTTACAAAAAGAAACACACATGTGTTTTTTAATTTATTTAATTTCCCCTTTTTATTCATGTTTAAATTATCAATTACAAATAAAATAACATATATCCAATAAATATATGATAACTCATATATATATATATATGCATTATATATATATAGACACCCGTATATACATATATACACCTACACATATACCAACATATATATTTAATTAATTGACTATTTAACCCATTTATATATACAATATGTATATATATACACACGCTCGCGCAAACACACACATACACAGAGATATATATTTTTATATATACATATATATTTTAATAGACTTATATATATATATATGTGTATACATATATTAGTTTGATAATAATAAAATTGTGCTTCCGAATTTCATTATAATAATAAAATTTCCAAAATTTTATTATTAATATTAATTTTACTTCATCATTATTACCATGAATATTTAAATAGTAACATTCATAAAATAGTCTTCATTTAATAAATTTACATTAGTCACTCCATTTCATTAATGTGGGATAAATAATAATATCATTATTATCATCTAATATCCAAATAATTCATCCATGGATAAATGCCACACATTTATTAAGAAAAATAAAAATTAATTAATTAATAATGTTCTTTACATTTTATTTTTTCAATTGAAATAATAATATTAATAATTTTATAATGATTATACTTATGTGTGATGTTAAAAACAACCAATGTGCATAATGGTTATTTCGTATCTAGGGTAATCCCCACATCCTGGACCAAAAATTGGTATCATATTTCTCATAAGATGAACCATTTGGGTGCTCTTAAATTATTTTTAGAAACAAATATCCTAATAATATAAATTGAAATATCCTCACATGCTATCTAGACAAAAATATGATTCCCACAAATATTTTACCCTACCTAGGGTAAACCCCATGTCTCAAACCAAATAGTGGTATCAAATTTCTCAAAAAATGTACTATTTAGGATATATTCAATTATTTTGCTTAAATCCAAAGTTCATAATTTAATATATTTTTACTGTCTTTATCGAGGTTCTAGAGGCCTCGTAATCTTTCACTTACTCAATACCTGACATAGAAAATATTTGATAGAAAATTCTAAGTTGATAACTGAGATTGTAAAATTACACAAAGCATTTAAAGAATTTATTAAGTGGTGTTTACTGAAAAATTACATTTTTACATAAAAATTGTAATAATTTATCCTATTGAAGGTATTAATTATCTTTATAAATTTATTATATTACAATTCTCACCCTATATTGACATATTATTCTCAAGAAGTATCTACGGTTGCCCTACTATGATAACTCAAGGAAGTAAGCCCCAACATCATAGTCAAGGTCCCACATTTTCTCTTGGATCTGTCTGTGGTTCCACTAAATTCGGAATAACCGTTTTTGTCTTTCCTTGTAGCACATTCTTTCTCTTTTCTACGATTTGTACTGGATGCTTCTTATAATAATCATCGGTCATCATGTCAATTTCCTTGTAATAAATAACATGCTAATGATTGGGTATGTTCCATAAAAATTGTGAGATATGAAACGTGTCATGTAGACCTCGATAGTGAGATTGGAGGTCCAGATTATATGCCACTCCTCTTATTAGATAGGTTATGTCACAGGGTTTAACAAAATGGGTTGATATATTTCCCTTCATCAACCATAATATCTTCCCCAACTAAGTTTTCAGTAACAATAACACCTGATCTACCACAATGAATTTCAAGGGTCTCCTTCTATTGTCTTCATAAGTTATCTATATGATATGTGTTGTGATCAATATTTTCCCAATCAGATGCACACTCAAGAAGGCATACTAAACTAAACTGAGACCACAAACACTACCTATCCAACCTCATTCCATCAAGTGGTGATCAATATGTCCCCTAGTATATGGACACATTGTAGAGACTAATGCATGACGTACATGGACATTACATTACATTTTCAGAATATTTAATATATAACAAAAGTTGATACCCAAGGACCGTAATAGTTTAGTGTCTCTGGAAACTCGATACATAATATTTTATTCATGGTGAAAGATCACCAACATCTTCCATAAAGAACATCCACTTATGTTTTCTTACCTAAAACATTTAATTATATCCAGGGTAAAGGAAAACATAAAACATAGAAAGGATGAGCTCAAATGATCAGTAAGGGTAAACATGAAGAATATAAAACAAACAGTAAACACTTGAACTTAAAAACATGAACATAAAATTTAAACATCATAATATTGAGCATTGACATAGAAAATGGAAGTACGTAAGGCATGGATCATAAAGAACCATTAATCATGATAAAATAGCATGGAAATAAAACATGGAGATGTGGAAAACCATTATGAAAATAATATGATTTCTATATTAGCCAAGGCACTGCTTCCATGACCATCATAGTGGATGAAGTCCATTGCTGAACCAGATTTACTTGCCATTCCATCATTGTATTACTGAACCATATTTACATTACATTCTAGCCATTTCAATATCATGAGATAAATCTATAAAAAATTCATTGGAGGGAGATATAGGTCCCACCAATCTCATTATGGAATCATTCTTTAATTTTCCACAAAATAAACATAAATAATTCATCATAAGCTAATGAGTTTCATATACTTCATCCCATCATAACATAATACATATAAAACAATAGATATAATTTCTTCATAAAAAACAATACCTTGTAAATAATATGGACATTATACATGAAACATATCCATGATAAATAAATTCATCATAGATGGAAAATGTTTTGATAAAACACTTGAAATTAATTCTTGATAAAAATATCCTTTCCCATGATTGTGGAATTATTTTGACGTGTATGGTGTATAATATTTAAGAATAAATATCAGTTTAAAATAGTAAATTATAGTTATTTCTTCAATGAGATATAAATCATTACTATATTTATTGGATGGATATCTAGGTCTCACCAATATCATAATGAAATCATTCTTTCGTGTGCCACAAAATAAACATAAATCATTCATCATAACCCAATGGTTTTCATATACATCATACCATCATAACATAATCCATATAAAAAAATATATATAATTTCATCATAAACAAAATAATACCATGTAAATAATAGGGACATTATACATGAAACATATCCATGTTAAATAATGCCATCTTAGATGGAAAATAGTTTTGATAAAACACTTGAAATGAATTCTTGAAAAAAATATCCTTTCATGTGATTGTGGATTTGCTTTGATGTGTATGTTGTATAATATTTAAGCAAAAATATCACTTTAAAATAATCATATATACTTTTTTCTTCCATTATTATACTCATCCATGTAGGTTGGTTATGAAAAATAGATTACACCACAGCATGGAGACGGTATTCCGTACGTACACATGTGCGATGATTTCATTTTTTATAGGATGGATAAAAGGTGAAATAGGGTTGTTTCAGATTTATAATAACATATCAGTATATGATTGATACATATGTTATTACATTATAATGAAACAAATAAATAAGTGGAAGTAGGTGAATATATAAATTTGATAGAATCAGTATAAGATTTTACCTCTTCCTTGAAGTGACTCCTTTAAACTTCCAATTAGGGCACAAGAGTTGGTCTTTTGAGATGACCAGAACCTCTATAATGATACTAGAGTGGTTTAGAAGAGGAATTGGAAGTGTTTGGATGAGCTTTAATTCTAAAAATTTAGTGAAGAGGAAAGGGAAAGGGTGCCCTTTTATAATAGAAGAGGGGGGAACTTTAATAAACTCTCAGAAATATTAATTTATAATAAAATAAAACCCCAAATAAAACCCTCCAAAATGATTGAACATCGAATATGAGATGATTTAGGGTGGTAATATCATCATCAAATCAAATTTAGGCACGTTTTGATTTTATTTTAAACCTTATCATTTCAATTTATCCTTATTTAATCTATTTAATTTTATTTGTGGTAATAATATTCTAAATTTTAAATGGTTATAAATACATACTTATGTGTTATTAATTGTCCATAATTGGATACATTATGAGATTTTATACAAATTAAATTTAAATTTTTAATTTTTAAATATTTTATTTTATTTTTAAACAATTTAATAATATGTTATATTTATAAAATATCAATAGTGTCAATTTTGACACCATTCCTTTATTTGAATTTAAATAAAATCCAAACAGATGTTAGAGTCAAACCAAAATATTTAATATATTTATAACATGTTATATTAATCTATAAAATTAGTGTAGATTATTAATTATATCATATACTATTTATCATAACATTTTAAAACCATTTATTTGATATTTCTCTTAATAAAATTATTACTACAACATTTTTGTATAATTAATTAAAATACAAATTTATTGCATAAAAATATAAAATTAAATACTATGATGAATACAAATTGAATATATTTTATAATAATACATTTAGTCTAATTTATCTTCTAAAAATCAACTTTTAAAATGTTATGTTTATTAAATTATGAAGGTGACAAATTTTACATAATTTAAAATAAAATAATATAAATGTCCTAATCTGTTTTCTAAGGCTCCAAATGGTCCACAAGTCGACAATTGAATGATTATTGTGTATATATACTCTACCAATAAGTTTTGGTCAAGGTTTTGGGTTTTTTTATGGGTATTATTATTTTAATAAAATCTATATTATTGATTTTTCACTAAATAAAAAATTTCTGAATAATTAATGTGTAAGATATGAAAGTAATAATATATTTCATTAAAATTAAAAATAAATTACCGTGAAAAAGAAAAAAACATTATATTTCAAATGATTATTTATAATAAAATTTATATTCTGTATTACCTTATATTAAAAATAATTTAATTAATAAAGTTTGAGTGAGGTATATATCACATTCCATTAAATAAAAAAATTAAAGGACATTATCTCATCCAAGTATGTTCCAATAGATTCAATTTCGACCGAAGTATTTTATAGAGAGAAATATAATTAACCAATGATATCAATACATGTGTTAGTATAATTTTATAATCTTATTATTTACCCTTAATTACCTGATTTACCATAAATTGTGGTAAGTAAAATTTACCATAGTTACTATTCATAATTCCTAAAAAAAGTTATATATTGAGACAATTTGAACCTCATGATCCCAAATATGGAATCCATTTTTACAAATTCAAAACACATAATATGTAGTAATTAATATAAAATTAAGCTTGTTGTTGAAAAAATGGGTTTTTATTTAAAACATTGAAAAATATTGAAATGGTTTTACCTATGAATTCAATGTAATATTAAAGATAATGACATAAAATATATTAAATGGTAAAAATATATTCTATTTATACTTTAAAAAAATTCAATATTATAATTTAACCATATAAATTATCATGATGAAAGAAGTTGTTTTTAATTAAAATTTAGCGTATTTTTACTATTTATCAAAATATGAATGTTATCAGAAAAATATTAAAAAATAATCCAGAGTAAATTTTTAAATCTTGATTTCATATAATAAGTTTATTTTTATAAAATTGAACTTATAAATGTGTCAAAAGTAGTTTTAATGTGGGTACGCCATCAAAATGTGGCAAAACTGTATTTTTTGAAAAATACTTATTTTATCCAAAAAAATTATTTTGTTCTCATACAATGATCTAGAAATTTGTAAGATGAATGATAATGTAATAAAATTGAAAATTTGTTCAATACTATTCTTAACGGTTAGTTCATAATAATAAATAATTGTTTAGTGAAACTCGATATTGCATACAACACACTTTATTGAGGATGGTCGCTCTTGCGTGCGACACATGCCAAGAATATTGTTGCATATACTACACGATAATACGGTGTTTTGTATAGAAAAATATAATCATGGTGTAGTGTACAACATAAGATGTCAAAAAAATGAAAAAAAAAATATTTCTCAACAAATCTTAGGGTGTTACACACATAGAGTTCCATATGAATCAAAACCATGTCAATTTTAATGATCAAGAACTCAGTCTATTCAATACTATCATTACATGCCCCATCTATGTATAGAATGAAAAGTCAAATCATATCCCACAAAATGTGTATTGACCACATGGATTATTCCTCACTTAGAGGATGGTATTACATGAAAAATCACAGTGAAGTCCCTAGTAATTTCAAAAAATTCTACTAAAATATAAATATAAAATGGGAATATATGTTTGAAGCAATTCTCAAGGGAAACACATGCAGGAGTATGATCTCTCAAAAATAGAGCTTTCACATTTCCTCCCCGAAGCGAGTATCTCGGAGTGGTAATAGTTTAGGTGACCATGTTAGCCTAATGATAATAATTCATACTATTTCTTGACTGCTCAGGGTCCTGGTTAATAATATAAAAAATTCCATCATGATTTCATCTCATATCCACATAGATATAGATAGTGGCTATAACACTCCACAATGACATTGGAACTCATCATTCACCCTCTGATAGGTAAGGCTTTGAAACATGAACCAAATGACATCCTTCATTAACCATGACCACAAGATATATCTTTTAATGTCAGGATACATTTCATAAAACCAATATGTACCATACATATTGAGGTATATAATTCTCTCATAAACCCCTCTGTGATGGAATCATGTACAACTAATCTCCCACGTACCATGATCACATCGTCGTTGTTTATCAATCATCCAATTATCTAGTTTCCTCCAACTTACTATTCCATCATCATATCACAGTATGGGTATGACTCCATACCCGTCTTCATCTAGCCCACAAGTGATAATGTGATCACTATATGGGGTACAAGTCATAGAACCACCATCCTCTGAGGCATCTATCCTCTACACATCCAATTATCACCAAACATCACCACTCATCTAAATTCGTCTTAATAGGTTCCTACTCAACCTATGTATGATAAATGATATAATCTATAAATAAGTATCCTTTGAAAATTTTCATACATAATATCATAAAATGTGGTCTATAAATACCCAACCCATCCCATTTTTTTTGATTTTAGCTCCATCTATGTAGATATAGTTATTGCTCGGGTGGTTTGTATAGGAAACAAGTCTCTATCAAAAATTGTAATGTCGCTCGATCATTATATCATGAGCTTTTTCATATAACTATAATTAGTCTATGTATACATTTATATCCTATTGTTTGGTTGTAGATATATAATTTGGTGGTATCAAACTGGATTCACAACTGACATGAGCTTTATCTCAGCTTAACATTCCAATATTTCATATTCTCTACTGTGTTAAGGATTCTCCCAATGCCTTTAATCCAATCATCAATATCATGAGGTATTATATTGCCCTGATTGGAAGGAGAGTGCTAGAGTTGAATGTTATGACATGTTTTACCATAGCTTTGGACTATTACGTCTTGGGTAGACACTAAGATTAAGACTTCATGAAGAAGATTCCCGACTTCCTAGACCATATAGTAGCAGTGATAGAAAGATTAATTTCATTATCTTACATTTATAATGGCAAAGTAGAATCACTACCCCCTGCAGATTCATTCCATACCAAATTCATAATTATTTCACTAAGAATATGGAAAGATGACATATTCTGTTACATTTTGAAACATTAGAAAAAAAAATCCTAATCAAAATATGGAATCATAAAAGGTTCTCTTTTAGTCTAACCTTAACCAAATTTATAACAATCCTATCACTAAACCATATCTCTATCCCTACACATTAGTCAATCTCATCAAATATATAATAAATCAACAGTATTCTACATAACTATATTACAAAAATAAAATCAATCCCAAAAAAATATCACAAATCAAGGAATTTAATTATTGTACTATGATGTACCACAACACAAACAATATATATGTCATGAGAACCTTCATGTCAATTAATGATATACGAACGCACCCAAAATCTCATTAATCACATATCGACATCATGGTCATCCCCTAAGTTGATTATACTCATTAGTTTTAGGAAGACATAATTTATACAGTTTATTGATACTTGATGGTCCACAATAAAGTTTTTTCATGGAATTATCATATCTCCCTTTCCAAATTTAATATTTTCCTATATCATTTATATCATATCCCATCCCAATAATATCATAAGAAATAAGTTAGTGAGTTATGACCTATAATAAGAAATTTTAACATCCAAACATGAACTATTGGGTCTGTGAAGGAATTCCACATGACTTCATGTGTGCCTTCCCATATTCAAGAGGTTTCCAACATGAAACTAGGGAATGAGTTCCCCATTAGGGAGACTATACACTTAGTATCATGTAACATGATCAATAATTAACAACAACCAATGTAACAGAAAATTTGAGTAAACATGATGAAAACTGAATAAAGGGAATACATTTCAAATAAATAAAAGTATCACCCATAACTAGAAATAATGTCCTTATGAAATAAGAATATTAACTAAATAAATAAATAGTGTGCCCTACAGATTCTGTCATAGTGTAATACTAGCTCTATGATCCTCTGCTCCACTATCCATAATTGAGTACATTCCCTTTTCTAGAACCTTCGTGAAACTACAAGTGCATTAAAATTCACTAGTACGGTGTTAGTACAAGTCTCAGTATGACACCACCAAGGCATTCTAAACCTAAGGTGCTCAAGTATAATTGTTTATTTCATAATAATTATCAATGTATAACAATAATAAACATTCAATCAAATATCTAGTGGTCATGTGATAAAAAATCCACCAAAAACCCCTAGAAAAACCTACATCATCTCTACATTATAAAACATCAGAAAAATTTTGAAAATATATCAATGTTAGAGCCAGACTCAAGATTATCAATAGTCATACCACCTATTTTCCACTAGGACATACCACACTAGGAAATCATAACCCAACACTATAACTGGTTCAGATCACATATACCGTCTGACCCCACTCTTTCCACGCTAGTCTGACCACTCATGATCATCATGCCTCACAGTTATCACATACAGTTATGATCACTGATGATCATCATTCCCCCTAGGTCCAGCCACACTGGGACATCATTTCTCATCATCCATCTTCGTCTCATTATCATGTCACATAAAACTTCTAAACACACTCCCCCTCTAAAGATACTTATCCATGATGGATCCAACTATTAATTTGGAATCATGTACAACACAACAACATATCATATACCAAAAATCATAAGGGAACAATGGAATCATAAATACCTGATAATTATTGTGGGAAATAAATATACAAACACATATGTGATAAACATGAAATAGTCTAAATAAAACTAATTCACAAAATCATAATATATCAATCAAGCTGTTATCATGCCTCCAATTCTCACAAAAGATCTCATAGGACACACACATACAACCACATACGATCACAAGTCATGAAATAATATCAATAAATCCACACATAAATCTTAACATGATTATACGTTTATAAAAAGCTCCCACAAAGTTAAGGAACTTCCTACATCAAAAGTCGTCGAGCTCAGTGGCATGTATAACCCACTGGTGTGATTTGGATAGTTGTAGTAAAAACCTCAATAGTCAATAACCCATCTTCACAACCTTATTATCCTAATTTCCACACATCAATGATTGAGAATTATTATGTTTTCCTATAACAAAAAAAATTATTTTATTTCAATAATAAACAATATATCGCTTGCGATGATACATTCTCTCTACAGTATAACATTCTAATTATCATTCTAGGGTTGTACATGTAGTCATAATATTCTCCATAAGAATAATAATCAATCAAAAATTGTTCATAAATTTTTACTTTCAAAATTTTCTCCTAATAATTTATCATAAATTATACTTTTATAATTACCTCTGATAATTTTTCATAAATTAAAATTTATAATTTTATTTTGATAATATATCTAAAAGTAACCATTTATAATTGTTTTTTGTTTAATTTATCATAAATTATCCTTATATAATAATCCTTTCATAATTTTTTTAAATTACCACTTACGATTTTCTTTATATAAACAATTATTGTTTGATATTTGTTATTTCATAAATTTTTCAGTGTTATATAACTACTATCTATTGATAATTATAATAATTATCCTCATAATATCACATCTATATTTTTAAAATTAGATTAATTATCATTTTATAAAACAATAATTATGTTATGGTAATGTCGATACTCTCTTTCATGTGATAATTACCTTAGAATTTTCCATTAAAAATTGGTATAATTATATTATAATTGTTAGTCCCTATTAAAAATTATCAGTTCGCAATTATTTTATATTAATTTGGTTCTACAAATAATCCATTGAGAATTTGATACAATTATCCATTGATAATTTATTATTATTATTTTTGATAAGATGTGTAATTTTCCTTCATTAATTAATGAAATTATTATATCATTGTTTTATAAATTATCCCTTGATAAATTCATGTGATTACCTATTTATAGTAAATTTTAAATGACCCATTTAAAATTTGAAAAAACTGATCAAAATATATATTTCTTGCATAAAAAATAGGATTTAGGTTATTCACATTATTACGGATCGAACAACACTGAATCCTGCTAATTCTAATCAATATCACACAGGATATTGAATTTAAAAGTTTGAGTATAATTATTAAAAATAAAAAATAATAATTTATAGGGGATGGATGGGAGAGGGATATGATGATTGGAATGAGCTTTGAAAGTGTTGATTAATCACTTGACAATTGATCCTTGGCCCTACCCATTTCCCCATTTCCCATATAAAATAATTTTTCTTCAAAATAACTATTATTACCTCCTCCTCTTTTCATGTTACACAAATCACCACACCAATATTCATTCCTTTTTTATTTATCTAATTATACTTTTTAATTCTTGTTAAAATCATCAAGTAAAAATAACATAATTTTTATCCAATAAATATATAATCACTTATATATATATACTCCTAACATATTTACACACATACCTATATATACATATATACACCCATAAATATACAAACATATATATTTATTTAATTAATTATTGAACCCATATATATTCACACATTATATCTATATATATATATCCACAATCACACATACATATAGATATACATATATATTTTATCCAATATTTATACGTACAAAAATTTTAGTTTAATCAAAAAATTTAATTTTCAAAATTTAATGATAATAATAATAACAATGTATTATTATTATTATTAATATTATTAAATCTACTTCATCATTATCACCATGATTATTTCAATAAAAAAATTCATTAACCACTGATTAGTTAATGAGATTACATTAACAACACAATTTTAATTACATATGATAAATAATAATATGATTATTATCTTATTTCCTCCCAATTATTCATCCCTCAAGAAATGTCACTCATTTATTATGTGAAATCATAATTAGTTAACTACTCATGTATTTTTTCAATTTTATTTCATTGATAAAAATAATAATAATAATAATATAATTATTTTTATCCAAAAGTGTGATATAATAAAACAATCAATAATCACAATACTTATGTCATGTGTAGGGTAAACCCCACATCTTGTACAAAATGGTGGTCTCATATTTATCATGTGACGCACCATTTGGGAGAGTAACACCCCAGGAAAAATGAAAAATAAAAGGCTAAATGATATTACTCCTTTAAGAAAGGATAACCATTTATTTAGAGGTATATCATTATTAGAAAGGACCAATTATGCATCTTTGGCCTAGATTAGTGATCATGATGGGTGACCTTATAGGAAGAATCATAGTGTGTGTGCAGGTGAAGAAAAATCAAACTCAAAAGAACATGATTTGGACTTTGGGGATATTCATTAGTCTAATGACATGTTCGGGCATATTGGCAGACCTTGGATTGGGAAACATGTGTGTGAGGGGTAACTGTTCATACCTGGAGGGCTAGAACACGATTTCCAAATTAAGGTGTGGTGTTTTCCTTGACAATGGTACCTATTTTTTATATTTATATCATAAAATACGCGAAGATAAAATAAATTTCAAAAACCCATTTAAAATTTCTCAACCATTTTTAGTTTATCTCTATGGGATTCACTTCCTTGGGGATTCATTCTTCATTCACACTATAAATGTATATATGAAATATTATTTTTGGCTGGTTGGATTTTGGGTAACATCAGTATACATTTTTTGGTTCAATTTGGATGATACTCTCTGGAAATGTTATAGAACCCAATTTACATTTAATGAGTTATTTTAGATGGTTTGAATGATTATTTTGACGTGGAACACGTATGTTAAGATGATAAATGGATGAGTTATATATTTCCCTATAATTAATTGGTTATATTTTATATGTTATTATCTATAAAGGGTACACATATTGTAACCCAATCCCAATAGGGTTTATGGGTACATTCCAAAGAGGGTTCATGGTTTGTAGCCCAATACCAAGGTGGTACATGGGTACTAACCCAAACCAAATAGGGTACACAGGTTATAGAATAAGACCAAGAGGGTACATTGACAGTATCCCATGCCCAAGATGGTAGATCGGTTGTATCTCAAGCCCATGAGCATTGGAAAACTAGTATTTTTTTCACAATATGATATATTTTTTTTATTTACATTCATTCTATAATTCCTTTCCTTATTATATTTCAATGAAATTATATATTTATATTTAATATTTATATGAATTCCCTTTATGAAACATGTTTATTATCTTTCACTATTGTACCATTTACACGTTTTTTCATTTATTATTACTTTTCCTTCTATCGAGACTTGTGGAGAACACTTATTATTACACAATATTTTTAAAATGTCATTTTTGACATGATAATGTATCCTTGTATTATTATAATGTAAAACTTGATGACCTGTTTATGAGTTTTTTCCCTTACAGATCATTTGACCTCGCCCCTTTATAATGTTTGTATTACCTAGTTTATGATGATGAGTATAACTTATTGGAATTCCATATGGGGTTCTAGTGTCCTTTAATTATAATGAAATGGTAAAAATTATATTAGAACTATTTTATTATGTAGTTGATAGAAAAGGGAAATAAAAGTTATTTTCATATTATTTTTATTATTATTATGAATTTTAATGTTTAATATATAGTCATGTTTTTAAATAACGATATGAACATCTCGCTTTAAATCAATTCAAGTGATTAATGATTTTTTTTTATCATTGGACCATGGAGTGTGGTTTTGGTGAACCTCACAAAATGTAAATAAGGTATATGTATTCAGAAATTTACATAACTAATTAATGGAAAAAATATCAAAAAACATATTATTTTTAAAGGATGAAATATGTAAGTATAAAAGGAATAAAAAAATATAGAAGGTATAATCGATACTGTGAAGTGCTGAATATTAATAATATCAAAGAGAGATAAAAAAATAATAATATAGAATTAGAAAAATATATTCCACACTGATGTAAAGGAAATGGAAAGAGAAGAAGAAAAAATTATGATAGGGAACGTTTGAGATCAGGACAATTCATAGTGAAGACACATTTGTAGTTTGTTTGAGTGAACAAATATTTTATTTTTAATGAAATATACATTAATTTTAAAATTTAGGATATACATACATTGTTGGGAGACTATATAATAATTCATTTTCATGGATATACCATACTGAAAACAATATATAGGTTTGTACTTTTTGTAATTGTGATCAACGATGATTATAAATTACACAAATGAATAACCATATGATTTTTAGAGTTAAACATTATAAATATATTTTTCCATGTTATAAATGTGATTGATCTTGTTCAAAAAAATCATATCATTTTAACATATTTTAATGCCTTTTTAACATGTAAATACATTAAAAAACAATAAATAACTTATTCACTTTCATCTTTTCACTTTATCAACTTATATTGGTGGAATGTAAATTGCAATCTGATCAATGTATCAATAGATGACTCACTAATATTTAGTGGTTTATGGAAAATATTTTTTCCCAATTTTTTTTTCAGTCACTGCATTTCCTATCATCAATTGCGAATAATCATCGTTTAGTAAATAATAATGGGATCCAAATTTTTATTAGAATAATTACCACATGATGAAGGATAAAATTTTCACTAATATTTTTCTAATAACTAAGAATATATTAGAAGATGAAACTAAAAAATTTAATCCACATTTAAAAAACTCATTGATCTCATTAATTGATATAAATAAATTTGAAATTTGTTTATATTTTTAAAATTCCATAATAATTTTCCTTATTAGATAAGGATATTGACAATAATAAATGAATAATATTATTCAAAAGAATATGGGACAATCCTGAAAACAATTTGAAAGAACGATTGAGATGAGGTGATAAATATATACATATAAATTCAAATATTAAAATAAGAATATATAATGATGAAAAATGATGAATATTTAGATGAGTTCTTCACAAGTGATATTGAGATTTTGTGAAATGTAATAATATTTCATGATAAGTAGGTGGTTATAATAGTGATTGGGAAGATTCCATTCAATTTCCATAGAAATATAATACTGATGTTTTAGTTCATGATGATAGGGTTCTAGTAACACATCTTCTAGAGAACATACAAATTATTCTTATATCCAATTATATAATGAACACAAATATTACTAAAAATGAGTTATATGTTTTGAATTAAATTTCATTTAAGGAATTAAACAATTTATAATAGTAATAAAGATGAATAAGATCAAACAACATGTTTTTTTACTGAAAAAATAAATGAATAAAAAATAATTGATCTTTCCCCTCCTATATCATTTTTATTGAGAATAGTTAAGTGAAATTTTAATTTAATGGTCCTACTAAAGTGTCTCTTGTTGGGATTGATTGGATATATTAATATAAAATTTCCAAAATTATATAATGTTGAAGACAGTGACGATTAAGTTGAAAGACCACGATGTTTTTGATGAAGAGGCATGGCTAGTAATATTAAATTTCTAAAAGGGGGGTTAGTATGTTCTCTAAATCTAAAAATATAAACATTTTAACCAATTTTGAAGGAATTAATTCATGGGAAGATGAAGAGGATGTTGATACTTTGAGATTTGATGATGATGATAAGGTACACATTTCTAAGGATAAAATAAAAATCAAAATTGATGAAATTATGTAATTTTTATCTGAAAACTAGTAAATAAATATTGATTATATGCTGAAGATTGTAACAAAACATCACTTTTTGAAACATTAATTCATGATTTATTACATAATATATCACCTAATACAACCCGAAGGATCGATAATTCTAGTTTTTTGGGAAAAATGTATATAACATAACAATTTAAAACAATTAATACATAATCTTTAATGAAATACATTTTAATATGCTCATAATATTCTTACGTACTAAAAATTTCATAAGATGACCTAGGGACAAACATAAGAAAGGGGTGAGATATATATCCCAGTAAAGTAATAAACATGGAATAACATGAAAGATGTAATACATGATAGAAAATAGGAATATTAATGTTTCATAAAATTGGTGAGAATCATAAAATTGATCAATAAGAAACAATATCATGATAATATAAAGAAAACATGTTAAATGTGGGAATAATTTAAAATAATAACAATAATAATATGTCAAGGCTCACTACCAAGACATCATGATTGAAAAATTATTATAAAGAAATGAGATTATTTTTTGTCCCAATATGACATCTCATGAGACTAAACATTTCCCAATGAATTGGATGACAATATATTCTTAGGAACACCCATCATATTCCTTTCATTATCATGTTTAAGTGTGCAACCTAGATCATAATACAAGGGATCATTTATTAACAAATTTTAATCCACGACCATCAAGTGTGTAATAAATATTTTTAAATTACTAACTAATATGTGTATGTTTATAACAGTGAAAATACATGATAGTAAATTGGTGGGGGGATTTACGTCAAAATAGTTTCACATTAAAAATTGTGGTTTTGCTTCAACAACATTACAATGTCAATTAATAATTAGTAAATTGGGGTGATGAGAGATGACCACGTATCTAATCATTTTGATAGAAAATTTATAGAAATAGGGAAATGGAAAATATATATCTGAATAATAGGATTTGGAAATATAAGGCATTTGATAATTAACAATATTGAATAAATAGGAGAATAGAAATATCCAATACCTTGAGAGTTTGACACCAAATGATTGGGAGGAGATTCTTAAGAGCATGGGGCTCTTTGGGAGGGCTCCATATAGGGGTGGTAAGAGTAAGGATGTGGTATAAATATTTATATAGAATAAAAATGGGAGCATGGGTAGGATTATATTTCAAAATTAATGGGGAATTATTTATCATTTCTCAAAAATAAGTTTTGGACTATATATAATAAAATAATTTAACCAAAATATTTCTCATGGTTTTTTCCCATTTTTCAACCAAAGTGGAATATATTATATTATTTTATACGTTTTGGGTCTGAAAATAAGAAAATAAAACAGTTTATAAGGCATTAGTGATTCATACACCTAAAGAAATATTTTTAAAATCCTAAAATATATTAATGGTATTTGGAGGATTCATAAAAGATTTATAAAATTATAAAAATTAACATAAAAATATATTAATTAAATATAAAACATATATTTGGTCATTTAAAACTTTTATAGTATTTATTACATCACTTTTGGGTCATTATGTTGCAATAATACTGAACATATATTTATATGGTAGTTAATTCTATTATACGACAATTCGACTGTCTTAAAAAATATTGAAAAAATGACCATTGGGTTATTTTGAAACTATAAATCCAAAATTAATATTCATTTTATAATATAATTTTCTAAATATTTGAATTTTAACATTTAAAATAATAATCGATATTTATTGAAAAATGTTTTGTTTTTCAACGATAATGGTTTTCAAACACTTATAAAAGTTACAATAGACTTTATAAAAATTATATTATAATTTATATTTAATAAAAGTTAACTAAAACTAATAATTTATTAAAATATTATTTATTTAAATAATACATTAATTAATCAAAATAATTTTATTAATCAATATTTTATACAAATTAAAAATACAATTTTAGTTTTACTGAATAAAAATAAAAAACATTATAATGTAACGATAATAATAAATTATTAACATTATTATATTGAAAATAAAAAATATATATTCATATTAGTATGTTC
Source organism: Viscum album (assembly GCA_963277665.1). Lineage (NCBI taxonomy): Eukaryota > Viridiplantae > Streptophyta > Magnoliopsida > Santalales > Viscaceae > Viscum > Viscum album. The sequence continues at coordinate 1,017,128,385 of OY728122.1, forward strand.
TTGATACATATCCCTTTATACACCAAAATATATACAAAGGGTCTGTTGCATAATAGTGAGACATTAATGGGGTGGTTAGATATACATTGTTTGTGTTTTGATCTCTATGATCTTGATCTTCTCCCGTAAATAGTTTCAGTCGTGCTATATTTTTTGGATCACAACTAGGGCTTGGTCAGGGTATATTCCCAATGATTCTATCATCCTCAAAATCACTGATAAATGGAATTCAAAGTGTATCATTTTATTGTTTAAGGCCATCACATCCATTATTTGTGTCGATTGGATTTGTTAAAACCCAATAATTATTCTAATCATGTGATCATTGTTCAATGGTTATATTATAAATGGTAATGGTACATTATAATATTTAAAATATGACATGATATAAAAAAATCACATAAGATCATGTGTTTTCTATATCTCTAATATATAATAATACATTTTGTTAAAATTCAAGTGGAATTTTATTTATAAATGTTCGAGTGGTGGTAATCATTCCCCATTCAAAAATTTCACCCTCAAAATTTCCATTTCTCACACCAAAATATATGAGGGTAATTCTATTTCATCATATAACGTAGTTCACACTTCACTTCTTTAGACTTGTGGTTTATCCATAGCACTTTTAATTGGTGTATTGTCTTATTTTTTAGAACATTATCTCCATGATCTAAGATCCTCACATTTTTCGTCTGAATGGAGAGATCATTCTACAACGACACCACATATGTTTTGAGAACATGTGGGGGTCTCATATTTATTTATTTAAGAGGGATATATGTATTAAATCATGTACTCAAGATAATTTATGTGTTTGTTTCTTGGAATAATCTTTCCCTTCTTCCCAACAATCATAACCATCTTCCATGGATATATTGGGTGGAATACCATGTCTCCAAATCAACCTCCTGGCCTCTCCAACGATTCTCATCATGGATCTTTTGTTTACTATCAACATCCTTAATGTGGTACTAAACGATCATAAATTTTCCCACCATTTCCTCAACTATTTTAGGACCTAGATGTTTCTATTATCCAACATCATCCAATCATGGAAGTGTTCTACTCCTCTTCTTATAAATTGATTCATTGGGATCAATTTGTATGCTTCATTGGAAGATGTTATTGTATGAGAACTCAATGAGAGTATTATGTTGATCCCATGTCCTTGAATGTCTAGATAATTTTAGTAGACTAGACATTAGTTTTCATGTGATAATATGTGATGAAGGTTAACTCTATTTTTAGATCATATTGGATAATCTAATAGATCATCGAGGTTAATCATTTATCTTGATTAGATTCAAACGATAGTTTTGTTCAATGTAGCTTAACCACTTCATTGATGTATATCCTTGATTTTTGATTGAGTGATAATTATTCTAAAATTTCCATGATGTAATAAGTCTTCATAATATTTTCCCCCACAACCCATATAGCATTATTTCTGGTTGTTTTATTTGAATGAATAGTGAAAATGTATATGGTGATTTTTTCTCCTTTCAAGTTAGGTATATGTAATGGTTTCATCAACCCCTTAGATTTTTTCCTTTCCATATTCACTTTCTTACATAAAAGACTTCCTGATTTATATTCTGTGATAACCATCTTAATATTGTACCAAATATAGTGTTCTTAGAGTTCTCAATGCATTGTTGTACTTACGAGCTGGAAGGAAAAGGTTTAGATATATGTATCATCAAAAAAAATACTTTTTTAACTTAGCATTTGATAGTTCATGTAGGAATTACCCAAATCTCACAACTCCTTATTTACTAACATTGGTATTTGAAGATTTCAATTTTCATATAGTTTTTACATTCATTTGAATTATTACATCATCTCTTTGATGATATATTATCTTATTCAGATGGGGTGGTTGATGAGAGATAAATGGGTATCACATGAAATGGAAAAAAAATAAATAGTAATTGGGAAATTGTAAAAACTGATCCCAACAACATGAATTGGAAATAGAAGGCATAAAATAATGATGAGACTTGAATAGAGAGGAGAAAGAAAAGATCTCGTACCTTGAGAGAGTGTCTCCAAATGCATGGAAGGAGCTTCTTGATAGATTAGGTGAACCTTGGGAGGAAACATTAGATGGGAGGGTAGAGTAATTATGTTTTTAATGTATTTTTAGTGAATATAAATGGGATATTTTTCTGGGTTTATATAGGAAATGATTGAGGAATTCATCATTATTTTTCAAACAATTTTTATGGGGTCTATAAAATAATTCAACCAAAACCACAAACATTAAAATCATTTTTCCCATGGTTTCTACAAAAGAGGAGTGGTTTTAATATTTAAAAATTTTACTGTCCTAACATAATAAAATAACACTCCTTACGATGTGAATGTGAGTCATAGTGTTAAATAAATAATATTTAAACCTTAAAATATATTACTGGATTTTGAAGGATTCATAATGGCTTTATATAATTAATCAGATAAACAAAAAATCACATTTTTTAAGGAGAAAACTTATGTTTGGACTTTTATACCCATTATATTATTTATTACCTCAATTTTGGGACATTATTATTTCATTATACCCACTGTATATATATATTATATAGTTTTTTTACCCAAAACATAAAATGTCATAGAAATTTATGAAAAATTACCTTTTGGATAATCTTGTTGTTCTGATTCAAAAAATAATAATCTTTTTATCAGAATATTTTTATTTTCAATTTAAAAAATATAATAGACATTTATTTAAAATAACGTGTTTTTTGACAATAATTATTTATGAACACTTATAGAAATTAAATTTTACATTAAAATAATATATGGAAATTTATATTTAATAAAAATTTTATATCTCTAATTTTTTTAAAATATTATTTATTTCCAAAATCAGTTAATTAATAAATATATTTGTATTAATTGAAATTGAATACTAATTAAAAATACAATTTGTGTTTTATGGTATAAAAATATAAAACATTATATAAATTAATGATAAGAAGAAAATATTAAAATTATTCTTTTGAGAATAAAATATAAGGTCTTTTATTATTATGGTCTTGATATATATACCTTTAATAAACTATCCAAAGCCCTACGGGTAAGGTGTATGATTTTGAGATTTCTTGGGGTGGTTTAACATTTATAGTTTGGGCCATTATCAAAATGATCAAGAACATGCCATGTAACTGGTTTCTCTTAATCTTATGTTATTGGATATCATAATGGGATAGGTCAAGGGAAAAGGAAAATAATTTTATCTCCCTAAGAGGCTCTTATAAATTGGAATAATAAGGTATGATCCTAAAGGATGACTCTATAACTTTCTATTTCCATGTCAAATGGATTTTTTAAATCCTTATATTTACAATAATAATGTGATCATAAGTAAATGGATATATTATAAATGGTAATGATGCTTAATGATATTTTTAATACAATAGTATGTAATTAAACTATATAAGTAAATGTTTTTTCTATATCAATAATATATAATAATACATTTGGTTAGAATTATTTGGGAATTTTATTTATCCATTTTTTGTCATTACAAATATATTGGTGAATGAATGTATCAAAAAAATTAAAAATTTTAAAAGGAGAATTAGAATATGAAGTAACATTGCAAATCCACTAAAAGATAAGATCGTGACCCTTGAAAAAAAGATCCATTTTTAGACGAGTTCATTGATCTGGATAATTATTTTGATGATGATAAGACATTGAACATCAAAATGAAATATAAAATGAAAGTGATAATTATAGAAGATGAACTTTAAAAATTAATACTAATATATATTAATGTACAGTTAAAAAATACAGATCCAATATCTCAAAGTCTATTATAGAGGGTTACAAATGTTAAAAAATGATGTATGAAAATATATGGAAAAATGATCCTACAAGTGAGAATTTATTATTGAAAAGGATTAAAATATAAATCAATTGAAGAATACAACCATAACGATTAATATTGTTTAATCTATGAAAATAGAAAATCTTGGGAAACATAATAAAAACATAAAAATAAAAATAATTTTTTAATATAAAAAATATAACAATAACCTATATTTAATGAATATGATTTTGAAAGTCAAAAATAATCTTAGTTTAGTAAAAAAACAAAACTTTTTGACCAATAAAAGAATAATAAAGTGAAAAACACTCAACTGAAAACTGTTAGTAATAGAAAGTATTCATTTTATGCATACTATTGGAACTATAGAGGTTTTGATCAATAAAATATAATGTTTTGGATTGATGATAAACATACCAAAAAATATATATGATTGTTGAAACTATGTCTAAGGGGAGTAAACCCACTCTATGAAGAATTGATCAAATGAAAGATGAAAATTCAATACTAAGTAAAAATAAATAGTTTCAATAATTTGAAGAATTATGTGAATGATGTATATAGTCTAGTAAAATTAATAATTGTCTCATAATGAACACATAAAAATGGAGTATTAATAAAAAATTCAGAACCCTTAGAGAAATAATGAAAAAAAACTGAAAAAGATCGTATTGTTGAGGTTTCATTCAAATATTAAAAAGGAATAATACCAAAAATACATGATATTGGATTTTATTTCTATATTATAGGATATTTATGTCTATTGAAGAATTTAAGAAACTATAAATAATGTTTAGTGTTCATGGTATATAATTTATCCTTTTTATCAGAGGTCTTTGTTCACATGGAATTGAATAAGAGAAGCGAAATTCTAAGAAAACCATGTCTCATGATGGGATAAAACAGAACCTCTAATGTGTTTAATATCTATTTATAGAATTAAATGGGGGTTATATCAATCAATATGGATACATGTTCGAGAATTTAGGAAATTTAATGTTTATGAGAAGAGGACATCAAAATAAGGGTACTCTATTTCTGGTTGGTGATGCAAAGAAATCATTATAAATGAGTGTAGAAGAAGAAGAAAAATATAGAATTGAATAATTCACCATCATTGAATATATTTTTTATATATATTACCCAAATTAAATGTATTAATGATGTTACTAATTTTTAGAGTTAAAGTGATTGGATATTCTCTACTTTTCAAAAATGGATCATTACAAAATCATTACAAACGAATATCAATATTCATATATAAAATCCATTATATCATATTCATTATGATTTTTAGGGTCCCATGATAAAAATAAATTAAATAATACAATTAATTACTATATTTTCATTACTAACAACATCACTCTTGTTACTTTCATTATGATTACGAAAAAAAATCAAACAATCATAAGATATTTCCTAATTTTAAAAAAAATGTTAAAAAATATTATAGTTACTCCATCAAGAATACCAAGATGGATAATGTTACTGAATACACTAAAATGATATTTAAATCATACATTAAAAATCGTGGTATTCACCATCAACTCATGGAACTATACACACTACAACAGAATGGGGTGTTTAAGTGGAATAATAGATGTTTGAAGGAGATAGCTATATCTATATTGATTTAAAATGACACTTATAGGTTATTTTTGGGACAATACATTGGAGAAATAGTTCACATTCAAGATCACTTCATATATATAATGAATATTTACATGTGTACTAATGTGATTTTTTATAATAAAACCCCATGTTTTAAATGCATTTGAGTAATTAAAATCCCATCCATTATCAATGTTAATTTTTATAATATTGGGTTATTTTTTAACAGAGGTTATTATGTCATCCTCATAGAGGAGAGGATATTTATTTAATAACAATTAAATCATGATCATTTTTAATTTCCCTAATGTGTGGGTGATAAAGCCTTCAATTAATGAATATACACTTAATAAATCATGTTCTTGAAGTGAAAATGATGAATCTATATTGGTAAAAAATATATATATTTATAGAGAAGGGATATTTCAATATAAATATATGTTTATGATAATAATTTGGTCAACTTTAATAATAAGGAGAAATATTACTCATTTATTCCAAAGATAGTAATCCATGTCGAGTAGTAAAACATCATTAGTGATTAAGAACAACAAGTTCAAACTATATGAACGTTGATGATAGTTGGTCATAAATCATTAAAATATTAGTTTTAAATAAGAGATGTTGATTAAAATTTGTGGAATCCGGAGTGGGTTGATATTTTGAAAAAAAAATTGCACAAGATGTAGATTAATTATTGTTCATAGCTCATAAAATATCCTAAATACAATGTGTATTATCCATTTGTTGTCTTCTGTATATTATGATCCACGAGCTGTTTTTCAAACATCATCCAAAGGATCATATAAACACTTTTTCTTTTCCTTGATTGACATTTAAATGTGTTAATAAAAATTTATATAGTAAGTTGTTGAGATGTTATTTGACTCTAAGACATAGTAACCCCAGAATTTATTTTATAATAATATTAAATATAATTTATATCATGAAAAAATCATTTTTCAAATACAATTCAATATCACCCCAACATAGTCTTAGATCATAAAAATAATAGCATAGTTGAATATAATGTGTGGTGTTTAGAATATGTGAAACCTAACATTGTTCGGTACTAGACGTTCTGATGGGGAAGTCATTGCATAGTATGTTCAATTAAAATAAATAAATAATTTTATTGTTGGTTTTATAAAATGGACTAATTAAACATTTCTAAAAATATCCTCTTATGAAAATTTTCCATTGGTTGGCCACCTATGCCTTGATGAAGATAAAAGGAGGAGGAGAGTGTTATTATTTGGTGGAATTGGATCATAGAATGATAGACTATTAGATCATGGATAACCGTGAGTCAGAAGACGAACAAAGAGGGATCATTACCTTCCTTACTAGAGGATGTGTTTATTACAAACAAATAATCTATAATCGTGGTGTGAATAATCAATTATGTTTTTCACTCTTTTGATTAAAATTTTGAGAATGTATTAATATATTCATTATTTATATGGGATTATCCACCATTCAAATGATCTCATTCAATAATTTCATTTTCTTAAATCAATTATTTGTTCTATTATTCTATTCTATAATCCATGATTCTATTATTATTTATAATTGGAAAATATTTCATTGGCCATTAATGATTATATCATTTGTGTTATGTGACTTTATACCTCTATTCTTAGCATTCATAATCAGTAATTAGTTTACAGTTGATTTAATAATATCCAGGAATACCATTTGATGGGAATTATTTCATTAGCATAATAGATCATTTTCTTCAATTCAGATTCAGATTTTATAGGTGTGATGAAAGTGTGGTGATGACTATGGGAACCCGAATTGGGATCATGTATCATTGGTTTCTGATTTGGATTGAGTGGATTTATCAAGAGGTGTAGTGATTGATGCTTCTTATCATGGGTTCATAGAACCTGACCACAAACGATGATGATTTCCAATGTTACTGTAGAAGGTAAGGTGTCCCCAACTCGAGATGTGTGGCTTCTATATCCATGTTTTTTTTCCAATATATTTATTATTATTATTATATTTATTATTTAAAAAAATAAAAAATAAAAAATTATTAATGGGAAGCTCTATTGTGGAATGCGGTTCCACCTAGAAGAATATAACATGGAAAATAATTTAAATTAAATAGAAGAATGAATAATGAAGGTGGGTTGTGATTAGAGGGTTTTGCATGAGCATCAGCCACCACCCCTCATACAAATATTCAGATGTTGAATATAATAATAAATTTAATAATTAAATCTGATTTAAAATCGTGTGATGTGAATCTTTTATACACGTGGAGAGGGGGCATGTGCCCCTTTCCTTTGAGTAATACTAGTACTTTGCCCGTGCGATGCACGACACTGTAAAATAATTCTTATTATTAACTATAGATTACAATTTATAAAATATAATAGTTTATATTAACATTAAATATATATGAAAATATAATGACATACATAATGTGGAATAAAAGTTACAGAAATTGAGGAACAAAATTTAGATACTGAGAAACCTTCTATATAAAATTCACAACGAAGGAACCAACGGTGAAATCGAATGAAAATTAATAAATAATATATTGAAATTATAAATTTATTCATAGAAACAATGAATGAAAATCTAATTTATAGATACTTGAAATAGGTCAAAAGTGAAATAGGATCATGGTAAGTGGAAATCAATATAGTTTAACCTTTGATATAAAACTATGGTATGTAATTTAACAATGATAAGATAAAATCAATACTTTTTCAGTAGCAGATACATGTTTGACAACATAAATAGGAACCATGATTTTCAAAAAATGCGGGTGTGCAGATCAGATTACAATTCATGTCATCAAAATGTGCAGTCAAAAGCCTCCCAGTACCACCATGCATCATTGACGTAGAGTAGCAGTTTTTCATGTTTGTTGATAGTTTTATTTACCCCTTCAATCTATAATTAGAAATGAATGTGAGTAAATGAGACATAATACTATGAAAAAATAAATGGTTAATCCAGTGAACTAAAAAAAATCAATTCATAATGAAATGTATTATTTGTTTACAATATTCATTTATGAAAAAAAACTGTACAAAAATTCAATGAAAACAAATAAATAATATGAAAATGAAAAATCTCAACTAATTGAAGTAAATAATAGAAAATGCTATCCGGGTAATTTCCATCTGAAAAAAATCATGACATATTTGAAAAACTGAAAACTGTTTAAGTGGAGAAAAAATATAATCCACACATGCTGCCTAGGGCATTATATATCCCACGTATAGCCCATCATTACTGCCCTGCCCCGCCCCTGCCCTCTACCCTTCCGTCCATCACCCCCCGTCTAGCCCAACCCTGCATTGCAGCCGTCACCTGTCCATTTCCCCTCCTCTACCCCACTTATCCTGTCGTCACTTGCTTTCATTTAATTATTTAAATGCATTGAGTGTCTCTAATAATAGGAATCAAATTTCTTCATTCTATATACATGTATCCAAGAGGAAACTTATTTGAAATAAATAATTTAAAAAATCTATATACTAATAATTCCAAAAAGAAATGTACTTAATGTACCTATATGAAACATTAAAAAAATTAGAAAAAAAATAATTGATACAGAAATAACGTTATATTGAAAAATTACAAAACTGATTATATGTATATGCTTTTATAAAATAGTTAAAGAAATCAATGTGCTATAATATGTAGATAAAACATTTATAAAAGTACAAAGTGATAAAAAAAATGTTTATACATCTAAAAAATGATGCGTTGAGCAGCACTTGATTTGAGGGGTTGTCTCCATAACATACTTGATTGTTGTGTTTGAGAAGATATTTCCCATAGCAGCAGTCCATGATCAGAGCTGCACCAAAACGATGCACTACCATCAGTGACGTACTGGTGTGGTTGATTTTCTGCTACCTTAAAACATCAAAATGGTAGTCCTACAGTAAAGATAAACTTCCTAATGAATCAGCACTAAAACAGAATGATATGGAAATCAGTTAAAATAAATCCAACCCAAATAAAGGAAAATAATTGAAGAGAGCATAATAAATTAGTAATGTAGAATATATAATTTGTTAAAACAGTTTTATTCAGTTTTTCCCCTTCATCCAAACTGTAACTTCTATAGAAGACAATATCAAAATTTCACTAATTGGGATGTTCCATATCCTGAAAACATTTTGGTTTCCTATATTTATCATTATTTGGATTTGATAATATGGGGGTTAGTTTGTAAACATAAGGTTCTGTTTGGTTTAATATGCCTTGTTTTCACAGATGTACAACTACATAATAAAACAAAATTAAGTGTAATGTTGTTGGAAAATATTATTATATGGTGTATAATGATAACAAACACACCCATATAGGTAAACTGATCGTTCCAGATATGTGCATTGGTAAGATTAATTTCGTGCAGGTTAGATTTGACATCCAATTCATGAAACATTATCAAATAATAAAAACTAAGCCAATGTCAGTGCTGCAACTAATTTCTAATGATCCACAGCTCCAAAATGTGTCGCTTATTCCCTTTCCATGATGGATATTTCTCCTAATTGATGTCTAACTACACAATGTGACCTATTATGTTGGACTAAGACTATCCCAACACTGGTAATGTTTACTGATGATTTATCACCCAATCTCATTATACAATAGTGGAAATGATCATATCATACGCGTGCTTTCAAAATTTGCATAAAAAACCTATTAATGAATTAACACACTACTCAAATAATAACTAATAGTTGTATATGTTTCTAAAACATCATCACAATAGTAGTAAAAATCAATTTTATATGAAACAGAATACAAATTTATTTGTACCATTCAGATATAATATATCTGAAGTAACAGACAATTCAATGAAGAATTAATATTAATGAACATTGAAACAGGAACAATATACATGTGACTTTGAACATATTGGATAAATTCTTGAAACCAACAAAATATTAAAATATTTTTTCACACAAGAATTTAATCTTCAAACAAAGGGTGTTAGAGGTAACAAAAACTATATTTTTTTAAATGATATTCACATTATGCCTTCAACGACGGTGTATTCCTCCAAATCTAGTTTTACGTCACCTTTTCCCCTTATTTTTAGGATAAAAACCTGGAATTAAAATTCATTATCTTGAATATATTGAATACATAAATTAGTGGTATAGAATATTACAATAAAATTAGATTAAATATAGAGACTGTTAAAATAGTAGAAAATAGAATGGATAATCACATTGTACCTTTTTACTGAATCGTCATATTTAAGATCATCCGACATAGTCAACAATATCTGTACGTAAAGGAAGTGATAAATGTAGACCTTATTCTTTAAGGATATCATTTCAATATTGTAACATCCATGTATACATTGAAAACTTGTATCAAGAGGAGATAAATTACAGAAATCTACGTGGAAAAAAACATCAAAGAAATTCACAGAAATGTTTATAGAAAAATATAGATAGGTAAGTGTGGAAGGAAACGAATCCAAGAGAGTAGGCTCTCCTGAAATACATTCCTTGAATACAAGCTTTTCTAAGAGAAGTTTCATATTTTTCCAGTACATTATAGTTGGAAACCCCACAATTCCCTAAAGAACCACCCTTTCTAAAAGAGAAGCCAATTTCTTAACATAATTTCAATTATGAAAAAACTAAAGAAAAAATACACTAAAACAACATGAAAATATTAAAATAATAAAATTGAATTTGTTACCAAAATTATGGGACAATTCAACATTATTTCAAATAATATTTTTCTACATAATTCGAAAAAAAATGTAAGGTTGTTCTGCTCAATATAATGAAACATGTCTTCCAACAATTCTATGAATTAATTTCTGTAGTAGTATGCATAAATTAAATACGAATAGGAATTAAAATTTATTCTAAATCGATTAAATAGTAAACATAATGTAACAAAAATTAAATTTAAGAAAATAAAATGAAATAAAAGAAAAATGTAGGTTGAAATAGCTATTGTAAAAGAGTATATTTTTTTGGAAAACAGAAATTAATTTTCTCAGATTTAGTTAAATTTGCAATGCAGTTCTAAAATCTGATAGTATGTAATGTTTTTAACAGCACTGAGGTTCCCTTTGGATTCAGACACTCTGTATCATACTGTGTTAATTATTTGATCTCAATAGTTGTTTTATTTGTTCTTACATTGGACCAGCACTGATGGATGTTGTTTGAGAGTAATAAGGTTTCTTGTAGCACATAAGTAATGTTTATAAAATAATAAATGTAAAATTAATTCTTTTTACATTCTATTAATAAAAATAGTATTAATGAATAATTAAAATAGGTTTACCGGGAGTTGAAAAGAACATGTGGCAAAGAAGACCTAATGCATATCAGTGGCCATTTCTTATCTCTCACTAGAAAATGTTATAACAAAATATTGGGAGAAAAAATTTAGTAGTTCCCTAATTACTGAGTCTGGAATGAAGATGGATTGGAAATGGATTGTAAAACACAGTGTGAAATTAGTATGAATAGAGTCAAATTAAGAGATGAAAAGTGCAGAAAATTTTGAAAAAGTAGATAGGCAGATTAAATTAATCTATGCACGATGCGTTTGGTAATGGGTTGATTATGTGCAATAGGGAAATCCCAACCTATAATTGTGAGCTGCAAAGTAACAGAAATTTGTAGTTTCAAATAATATAGGAGGTCCCAACTGCCACAACACATAAGTATTCACTGCTTGAATCTACATCTACATGTATGTGATCCCAACTCAAAAGGAATTGAAAAACAATACTTACTAAACTCCATACTCTTGTAGTATCAAAATAGAAGCAATGCTCAAAATCTACCACATCTCCACCAAAGATCTCTAAAACACGTCTTCCCACAATTCTCAGACTTCATCAATGTAGTAGTAAGAATAAATTATATATAAATAGGAATTAAAATTTATTATCAACAAATTAAAATAGTAAACATGAAAAAAGAGACATTTCAAATATGAAATGGTAATAAAATCAATGAATCATACAAGTTGAAATATTCATTGTAACATAGTTGATTAGGATTTTGAAAACATGGAAACTGAAATGATTGTTTAGAAATATGGGTATCAGGTCTAATAAAATAAATAAAAATATAAATAGTATAATAAAATAGTACTATATAAAAAAATGTCGAAATTTAACCTATGAGGCAGTCATTCAGAGGAAGAATTTATTAAAAGATATATAAGACACACAGCCACCAATAATCGGTTCATCTTTTTCATTGACCAAAAAAACTACAACAGAAACATGAATCCCCTCTAAACAATAGACTCAAAAAAATCATTATGATTGTATAATAATTTCCCAAAGTTAATGATATTACCTTCAATAGCTTCATTCTTTACATGTTTTTCAGTAATCAAAAATTTGAACACATTGATGTCAATTTCATGTGCTGTCAAGTCAAACTCCAGAAGTGCATGATTATTGTTTCATCATTAACCCCTTGAGTTCTACACAATATAAAATTGATGAGTCCTTAGCCATATATAAAATCCAAATGAATAATTTGTTGCTAAAAAACAATAGGGTCAAACCTTATTCAGCCATAAATGATATGACTCTTATGTTTGTCCTTCCATATGAATGTAAATTGATGAAATTCATTCCATAATTTGGAGGCGTGCTCGAAGGTGTTGATATTCATGGATAATATGCAATCGCTGGTGAGAATATAGAGGTCAAATAAATAGTATTATTTTGAATCAACGATGAAGGAATTGATTGTCAAAGGGATACCAAACAATGATTCTAGAGGCAGGAAAATGTTAAAGAGGTGCTGAACTATGCTTCAAAAACCAAAGATGTGAATAATTGAGGATATAAAACTATAACCTCCCACACAATTGTATTCATTTCTATCGAACCTAGTAAGATGGTAGTGAATGAATCATAATTTAAAAAATGCAGGGTGAGACATTGAACCACCCACTAAAATATAAAGGATGAGGTGGTTCGAAGTGATGGATTCATACTAGATTGAAAGGGGAACAATGCGAAGGAGGGAAATTGGGAATAAGGGCTATCCGGAGTGGGAAATGTTGAAGGGAAATTATGAGTACAAAAGCATTAGAGGGAGAGGGAGCGGGAGTATTTCTAATGGAAATTTCTAGCGATTGAGAAAAAATTTACTCTGAAATCATCATTCGGAAATTACGAGGGTGAAATTTCAAGCAGAGTGTCTCTTGAGTAAATTTCGAGCCGGAATATCATTGTTGGAGTCGATGCTGCTTATGAATGCTCTGATACCAATGATGGAGGGATGAAAAGGACTATGAAGTGACATGTGAGAATAAATATGGGAAGAAACATGAATGTAAGAGCAGACGATCACAAACTATACTGATCCGCGGTTGATACCGTAGGCTTTGTCGAGTTATGCGGGCTGCACGAAGGAAACCAGAAGCTCATATAGAGTCTGCAGGAAGCAGAGGGAGGACACATGAGGAAATTTGGTATAGTGGTGTACAGAATAGATGCATAGAAGAAAACCTAAAAAGGATCACGGGATTGTGGTGTCAGAAGGGATTTGAGAATCCCGTCATGGGAGGAAAGTAATTGGGAAGGAGATTTTGTTTGCAATTGGAGGTGACGTGGAGCTTTTGGAAGGTGACACGTAGGCATGGAGGATTCCTTCTTTAGTATAGATAGTAGATTTTGGGATTGAAATAAAATAAATTTAAATAATAATTTAAAGTGGGAGAGGAAGATACGACCGGCATAGGGTAACGCATTGGAGGTCGTCCGATCGAGCTACCATCGGGTTTGACGGTGAGCGGAGATGCGGATTATTAACACATGTGAACCCTCGACGCGCAGGCACTTGTGCCACATATGACATCCTCCAAGAGGTGAAACATGGTGATGATGCCCCTAACCTCAGGCCACTCCCAATTTACATTATAATAAAACTCTTATTTTAATCCTTATTAATAATTATAATCCTTACCAAACTCCACTATTCAAGTTTTAAATTATTCATCTTTGAATTTTAGTCATAATCATTAATTAAATAAAAAATAATTTGGATGTCAGTATAATATATAATAATTGTTATCCCATTATAATAATTTTTATGCCCCACCGTTGGTGGTGGGTACTGTGGGTTTGGGGGGGTGAGAGGCAGGTCACAGGGTCAAGGACCCTGGCTTGCGATTTAATGTAATTTTCTTCCTAGTGTGTGTGCTGATTTCAGGGTTGTACACAATTTTATATAATAAATATTATTAAATGTTACAATTGGGTGATTCTCCAATTTTCTATTTCTCACCATTATTATTATTATTAATCATCATCATCTATGTGAAGTGATTATATGGGTTGGGATTGATCTGTATCACTAATTGTATGTTTGGTGCTATTGATATATATATATTATGATATTATAATGAAATGACACATTTTTCTTCCTCATTTCCTTGCATTCTAGTTTCTATAATTTATCTTATACATGGGTGTTGTGATTATTCGGCATTTATAATTTTACAACAGGTTTTCAATCAATGTTGTGCTCGATATTTTCTAATATAATGTCAATGCAGCACTCAATTTCATGAAGGGGTTCAGTTTATTAAGTAAGCTTTGTATTTCATGATGAACATTACTAACCTTGGTTTCCTTACATTAACATCATTTAAAAAAATTACATGTCATTAGTTATGAAATATTGAAATGTATTGATATGAAAATGAACTCATTTCATAACTTGATAAATATTCTGAACAATTTTGTTGTCTTTTTGTTGGTGAAACAAAATAATGAAACTTTTGTTGATGAATAAAGAAGTGTAACAAATTTGTTAAGCTCTATTCCATGAAGCAAATGAGAAAACATATGAAAAAGTAAAATAGTTAAGATCATGTTAATAATCGACATCATTGAGGTTGAGGAAAAAATCATACTCTAGATGGTCATAAAAATTCATTTAATGAGACTAAGCACCACTATAAGTGGTCAAATGGTGAACAAACATATCTAAAAATATTTAAATAATATATATTGTAAATGAATGTTTTCATGTTTATATGAAAGAACACATGTTGTACACATCAAAACAGTTTGTTGATACTTATCAACGGTCAATGTAATGGATTGGGGAAAGTGTTAAAGTGGCCAATGCTTATCAAGTCACGAATCACTATTACGATTCAATGAATTTTGAGATTTATAATTTCTTTGTATGATCTAAAGGTGTTGAGCTTGTTGATAATGTAAAAAGTCTCATAGAATATTCTATGATTTTATAATGTTTAAAAAATACTATATGTTATGTTTTTTTCTTCTACTTTGTATACATGCATACATACATAAATTCATACATCCACACACACACACAAATAATTTTCCTTGATCAGAAATGAATATTATCAACCATTTGATTGGGATAAATTTCTCATTTATGATTTTTTTCCATTGATTGTATCGCAACATAGGTGATACGTATATATGAGAAATATTTTATCGCCCTTAAAATAAGAAGTGCTCATATATGTCCCTTAATAAGTAGTGATAAATTAAACAATGTCCTTGAAATAGAAAATATATTTCCATTTGATAGTGCACAAATTTTAATAAATAATTTTTTATTCTCCCAAATTGTTGGAGTTTGTTCCTTAAAACCAACTGACATTTTCCTTTCTACTATCGGAATATTAATAAATATATTATTACATGATTAGGGTTCTTCTACACAACATTAATTTGATAACGTTCTTAGAGTATTTTTTTCATTGAAAGGTTTTGGAAATTATTCAATATAATGAGAACCCTGAAATGTTATGACAATATTCCTAAACACATGTCTAATGGTTTAGATAATGTTTGTCTAATGAGACTCAAATGATGTTTTGAATGTCAGATGCTTAATATCGGTATCAGGATCATGATTGAAGCGTGTGATGTGGGAAAATTAATTTATTTCACACCACAATCGATATCGTAACATTAGTAGTGGTGACGCACAACCCGGTTATCAATCTAAGGATCTCATGTGAGTTAAATAAGAATGAAATTGAAAATTGCAAACATACCCCATATGATTTTGATCTAATGTGTCACGCCCCTACCCCAATTTTCCTTTTTATTTTATTTATTTCTAACTATTTGATCTTTTGGTTAAAGATCAGGTTGAAATCCTACTGAATGTTTTTGATTTTTGGGGGTTTCATCGTGTTTTTGGCACCATGCAGGGTTAGAGTGCACGGTTTTGGGGGAAACATTGCGTTTAGTGGATGCAGTGGGTGTTTCTAGTTCATTTTGTTCTTTCACAATTTTTCTTGCATGGTCTCTGCACTATTTGGCCCAAACTGTGCAAGGAAAATGAGTAATTGTGTGACCTATTTGTGGTGTTCGAGACCTGGTGAATGGCTGCACACTGTTATTAGAAACCGTCAAAAAACATTCAAGAGAGTTCCATTTTGACAGAGTTTGTTTGCATAGTTGACGCATGGTTTCTCAAACCATGCGGCTAGCTCGTGCGAGGTGTTTCTCCTTTCCAGAGGGGTGCACACAGTTTAGTAAACTATGCAGCCTAACAGTGGAATATACCCAAGTCGTTAAAAACATCAAATTCTACGTTTTTTTCTTCTTGTTTTTTAACTAAAAATACACCCCCTCCATTCCCCACTCATTCGTGTAGCCTCTTTGGAAACCTGGGAGCTTCCCCCTCTTCAACTCCTTGGATCATTGGTGCTTATTCCTCAAATTTTGGTTGGATTTCTCCATGGGTAACTTCTCTTCTCCCTATTCATCCCTTCTTTTCTTATTGTTTGGTTCTTCTTTGGCTAGGGTTCTCCTTGGATATACCCTAGGGGTAGAGGGATGATATTGGATGTTTTTTTATTTTGGATCAGGGTACACATTTTGTCTATTAGGACTCATTATTCCTTCTCTCGGAGATTCATCACATTCACACATCGTTGAGGTAGGTGTTTCAATCCATTTTTTTTTCAAAGAATGCATTTAAATTCTCGATCATTCCTAAATAAATTTAAAATGTGTTCCTTGTGATTGTAGTGTATTATTATGATTTCTTATGGCTTTTCCATGCTAGTGGATTGATAAAATGGGTTTTCAAAAGAATTTCATTGTTATGTCTATATGTATTAAATATATATGTATGCAATGTGTTTGAAAAAATTCAATGTGGCTTCAAAAATGGATTTTGGTATTTTGAAATGGTGTTTGGACTTGTTTGAGTTTTGGTGTTATGGAGTGATGCGTGTGTAATTAATTTTGGATTGATTTTTTGGGCCTCTTTATGGTTGGGCTCTTATGTTGTGACGCTCCTCATGTTTTATTATGATGTTCCATTTATTCCTCTAAAATAAATTGTAGGCATTTACATGAATGTCCAAATATATGTTGGAGTGATATATGTAACTCCATATGCACTTTGGGTGTGAAAATCACGGTAAACATTCATATTAATGGTAGATTCCATTGAATGCCCATTTTCAAAAAACATGTTTCCCACATATGGTTTTCTAAAAATTCCATATGTTTTCCAAATGAATTCAGATGTTGTTTTCAAATGTGTTTCCTAAATCATGTCCCATTTGGAACATTGGAAATGTGGTTTGACTATCATCTCTCCTATTAGGTCTATTAGGTACCGTGGAATTTGTAGTTGGATAGTCACCTTATCTTTGGAAATAGTTTTGGATTATAAATGATATGTCTGGTTTGGTACTTTGAGAAGTTTCATGGAAATGGTTTTGAACTCTCTTAACGGGGAGGCTTGGTTAACACTTGTGAAAGGTTTTTTATGTGACAGAAACCCCTATGGATATCCTCGTTTGAAGAGGGTTGTCACATAGACGGTGTCAAAGAGTGGGAAAAGCATGCACAATGAAATCTAAGGGTTATATTTAATTCCATGTTTGTGATGACCTCCTCACTTTGCATGTATACCATTATCATGAGATTAATGGGAGTTATCTAGAGGATTGAGTGATGGTTTCTATGCATGTATCGATTATACGCACTAGATCTCATTAGAGAGAGTGATAATCTATGAGGGGTATTCCACTAGTGAGGCTAGTTAGAGAACTCAAGATGGTTATTGACTATGGATTACATCATACACTAGCTGATGGGTCTGAATCGATTGCATGCAAGGTTGCCTCTCGATATGTTTAGAACATGTCCATGATTACATATCTGCATGTTCATTTTTTTCTTTTTGGTATTTTAATTTCCCATTATACTTACTGATACCTTCTTTCACTTGCAGTGTTTCCTTTATTTATTGTTTTGTTTGATATACATTGTTGCATGTACTTAGTTTAGATTTTCCTTTTTCTTACACATTATTTGGTTTTTGTTTTCTCTTTGGAATTTGGTTTTCAAACTGCATTTTAAAATATAAATATGTTTTAAAAGAAAATTCATGCTATGTTTCCAAAAGAATATTTCTGGAAAGTTCTGCATAGCTCTTTAAATGATAAAACCCTATTATTATAAATGTATTTCAAACTAGTGTTTATGGACAGTTTCAAGAAATGACATGTATTGATTCTATGGAACATACCTACTGATCTGTTTATTCTCACACCATACTTGTGTTAATCAACATTGGTAAACATGATTTGTTTTGGTGGTTCCAGTTCTGGATCTTGTTTTAGTTTAGATTATCCCTAGTGTGGGTCGCTCTGTGGATGGTGGTGACCAAGTAGTCACATTGTTGTATATCTAGTTTTATTTCATTTTGTTGTCAGTGTTTATTTTATTCATGCTATTTATATTTATTTATCTGTAGTTTATGGGATTAATCATTCCCAATTGTGTTATATATGATGATCGAAAATAGTGGCAAGCCATGTACGATAAAGAAAGACAATTGTTCCTTGTCACGAGTCATCTCGAGTGACCGTTTAGGGGTTTACATGGGCTTATTGGTGATAAAATGGTATCAAAGAGACCCTTGTTATTTGGGAAGTTAGGTAGATTGGAGATAGGATTTTCAGGACTCGAGAGGTAAGTACGAAAGAGAATCGTGAACTCTTATTCATTCTGAGCCTCGATTTACTAGGGATATTTGAGCATTGAGTCTTTGATTTTTATTTTGGTTTTATACCATTAGTGCTTTTTTGGTTTGATGATCTCGTGCGTATTTGGGGATAACAATGGAAGTGGACTAATGTCACATGGTGAGCTTACATGCCGCAACAAACCATGTAGGTCCAAAGTGTGTGGTTCAATATGATTTCAGTGGTTGGTGCATTCTCACCACATGGTCTACTAAACCATGAGTCCAAGTTAGACATTACCTATATTTCTTCATTTGGGATGTTTTGAGTGAGTGATACAATTGGTCTGATTTTGGTTAGTGTGAGTGGATTTTGAAAAGAATATGATTTTTGAAAATGGTCATTGGAGTGAAAAAATGGTTTTAAAAGGTAAATGATTTTGGGAAATGGTTTCATTATAAAAGTAGGGATTTGGTGTTTAAATATGTTGGAAAAGAGTTTTGGTATTTGGAAAGTTTCCTTATAATGAAATGGTTTTAAATTTGGAATGAGTATTATGGTTTTTGAAATAGGATTTTTGTTTTTTTTTGTTTTGTGGTTCTTGGATTATGAGTTTAGTGTTTTGGTTTGCAGTTTTATTTTGGTTGAATTTTGGTTTGAAGTTAATTTTTTTGGAGTTAGTGCCCTGGAATCAAATTCTTTTTACGTTACGATAACTTATATTCCTAGTTTTTTAATATCAATAAATTCCACATCACATCATGATTGTTCTTCTGCGTGACATTGTATGTTATAATGTCCCAGGAGTACATGCCGCATCAAATGATCATAGCAGTTCCCCACTGTGATGAGAACCCAGAATTGGTTTGACACTATTCTTAGATATATGTTCTATGGCCGCATGATATCTTTTTAGGGACAAAAATGACATAGGCTATCAGGGGTGGAGACTCATAGGACATTGAAGCACCTTCTCATAGTGTACACCCTTGGTGATATCCAGTAGGATATTATGAGAACGAGACATGATAGTTGGAAATCCACATTTATAAGTTTCATTGGATGTTCCCATCTGTGGACATGTGTATTGGTCCTTATACTTTAAGATTATTATTTATGGATATTACGAGTTGTGTACTTTGATGTGTTGGAAAAAACCGTGGCAACAAATGTTCATGGTGAGGTAGGATATGTTGGGTGCATCACATGTAATATTGCATGAACGAATAATGTGAGAAAATATTTATCCATTATGTTCACTAATGGAAGTTAATATCTCACTAAATTTTATGGAAATGATATATCCTAAATAAATCCATGGCCATGGTGTTCTATATGCATGTTCCATTTCCAGAAAGTCAAAAAAGAGATATTGAGCATATAAGTTGATGGAACTGGCATGAAACCTTCTCAATTAGATATATTGTGATAAATGGATTATATTACACAATAAACGTTCATTTTAGGTGAAATGTCATTGTGATATTAACTTCTTTCTCTATGGGTGTCTTGGTGTGTTTCTAGATGCTATGTTTGGACTTTAGGCTGCTCTGCTAAATGAAATTTATAATGATACCTAATGGGTCACACACTAAGTGTGTCCAATAACTCTATTAAATAATTTATTGTTTAACATGTTGAATAAATATTATTCCCGGTCATGGTATAATAATTATTCACATATGAATGATCTTATTTATTCTGTCTTTATTTATTCAATTATTTTTTTTTTATTCTATTCTATAATATGTGATTCTGTTCTTAGTTATAATTGAAAAATATTTCATTGGCCATTGATGATTATATCCTATGTGTTATGTGACTTTAAACCTCTATTCATAGCATTCATAATTAGTAATTTCTTTACAGATGATTCAATAATATCCACGAATATCGTTTGATTTATATTATTTCTGTAGCATAACAGATCGTGTTCATCAATTTAGATTAAAATTTATAGGTGTGATGAAAGTGTGGTGATGACTATGGGAACCAAAATTGGGATCATGTATCATTGGTTTCTGATTTTGA
The DNA here is from genome assembly GCA_963277665.1 of Viscum album. Taxonomy (NCBI): domain Eukaryota; kingdom Viridiplantae; phylum Streptophyta; class Magnoliopsida; order Santalales; family Viscaceae; genus Viscum; species Viscum album. The sequence continues at coordinate 1,017,149,842 of OY728122.1, forward strand.
TTGAGTGTATTTATCAAGAGGTGTAGTGATTTATGTTTCTTATCATGGGTTCAAAGAACATGACCACCAATAATTATGTTTTCCAATGTTAGTGCAGACAGTAAGGTGTCCATGACTCGATATGTGTGGCTTCTATATCCATGGGTTTTTTCATTATTATTATTATTATTATTATTATTATTATTATTCAAATAATAATATAAAATGATAAATTTTAAAGGTGAAGGTCTGGAGTGGAATGTGGTTCCCCCTAGAAGAATATAACATGGATGAATAATTTAAACTAAATAGAAGAATGAATAATGATGGTGGGTTTTGATTTGATGGTTTTTCAGGAGCATCAGCCACCATCCCTCATAACCATATTCATATGTTGAATATAATAATAAATTAAATAATTAAATGGGATTTAAAATGGTGTGAGGTGAATCTTCTATACACGTGGATAGGGGGGAATGTACCCCTTTCCTTGGAGTAAAATTTTATATAAAAAAATAATATAAATGTTTATTATTATTATTATTCGATGCCCTAAAATATTTTATCCAACATAATTTCTTCATTGGGAATCTGATTGATGAGTTTTCAGTGGAATCATGACCCTAACTTCGAGGCATTATTTTCATGACCAATGTTGGATATTAAATATGGGCTCATGGTTAGGGTCCAAGATGTAGACAACGACAACGACAACAATAAAAATATAAAAATATAAAAATATTTTTATTTTTAAGGAATCTAGAATCTAATGTACCATTTTCATATAGTGTAGGGAAGAAAATTTGTCTAATGAATCATGAACCTAACATTGAGGTAAAAATTTCAATACCAATATAATATTTTCAATTCATCCTTGTGTATCTGGTCCAAAAAATGTTTTTTGAGGATGATGTGGGTAAATGTGTTGTTTCACTAGGTGTATGAATTAATAATCTCAATTTCTTATCTCTATATTATTTCTATAATGATATAAAAATTGGGATATTTTTTTCATTCATGACCATTGGTGATGACATATTGGTGGTTTCATCTTTTCACCCATTGGTATGAAGATGATCTGTGCGTGTTTGTGAAGATTTTTTCACAACATACTGTTTATTATAAGATTACAGAATAATTCTCAATGTTAAATAGGCTTGACTAGATTCATAGGAACCAATAGGTATATGACCACGAATAATAGTGGGACCACACACTATATCCACCCCTTAGACGTAGTTTACTTCAATATGAATCTTATATCTCTCATATATCTTTTTTTACTCATTTTTTTGCTTGTGAATACCCTATACAGATTATCTATACCACATAGAATGTGATGGGGGAATTTAAATGTGTACTTTGAGATATGATGACATATATTTCTAGTGTGACAATTAGTTATGAGATGCTTAATGGTATAAGAGATCATGCAAGATCATTAGAGAGATTCCAAGCTAAGTAAGTACTCCCATGTCACATCAAGGTATAATTCCTCCATGCCAATTTTACAGATACAGAGGTGGTGCTCCATAATAACACTATGGTGCATTTCCTCTATCGACTTATATGGTACTCCCATGTCAAACTTTGGTGCAGGTCTTCCACACTCTTTGTGCAGATACAAAGGCATCACTCCCCTATCGCGCCAGGGTATGGCCCCCCTATCCATGGAGATGGTACTCTCATATGTCACCATGGAGTGGGACCTCCGAACTCATTTTATAGATATAGATAAGTCACTATGCTATAATACCATTGATTTATTCCCTTAACCATTGAGATGGTACTCCATTATCATACTAGTGTGTGACTCCTCCATACTCGTTTCTAATATATGCAGACAATACATCACTATCGTACTTGTGTGTGAGTCTTATATGAGAATGTATATTTATGTTTCTAGGTAACCTTCCGTTTTTCTATAGGATTATATTACTTATTCAATCATGTCTTCTATTTCTCCATCTTTAGTTTTAGGGGTTTCCTAATGGGTATGTAATAACTCACCCCTACAAAGCCTTTTCCAACAAGTTTCATATAAAATGTAGAAGATCGATTATTGGTAGTTACTATAGTGAACGTTAGAGATGATTACGTGTGTAGAATTTGTATGGTGGTCAAGGATTTGTGATGAGAAATCACGCTCACTCATATTTTTTTTCTTCTATTTTTAGGGTGGGATACATTTTTTAGAAGGGAATGTATTTTTTCTCTATACATTTCATTTTTATTTATCAGTCTATTTTTATTCCATATAGGTTATTATGTTCATGGTTCTTACTCTATATTTTGTAGTCTTTTATTAATATCCCACTTCACTTTTTCATGAAGATGGTTGGTTGTGTGCGTACATGTACTTTTGAAAAAGGATCCCATTTTCGTTTTCCCTTTCATCACTTGTTTGTACTTGTAGGCCTATAGAGACGAGCGTGGTGTTGTTGTGACTAGACCATTCGCTAGCCAGGTCGGCCCCAATGGGTCATGTAATGATATATTGGTATTATAAATGTTTCAAAAATATGACATTGTTTAGTATTTTTATCTTTATGGTGTTCAATTGGAATTTATGAAATAATGTACTGCTGGATCAAGAGAATATTTTAGTTCAAGGGAGCCCAATGATGATGTTGGTGTAGATGTATCCAGAAACCAAGACTGTAACTACATTCTTATAAACTAGAAATGTCAATACATTTGATGCATGAAATAATATTACATGAATCCTAAAAGATAGAATCCTTTTATTATCCTTCAAGAGTCAACTCTTCATATATATATATATATTATTTGATCGTGGTAATTCATGAAAAATTTAATGATTTATTAGAAATGAAAACTGACTAGGATTTCAAGACAATATCATGATGATGATCGGTTGAGAAATAAGGCATCAATTTAGGGATCTAATAATGAGTTTATTTTCTCTAGATGGACATCGAGAAGTTATACGACCTATTGATAAGTACATGGATCCTTCTGTGGATGAGGGAGATGATCATCCACTTGTTGAGAAGTTAATATCTCCAATATATGTAAGAAAATTGAATGTATATGACTATCAATGTTACATGAGATAAATAAATCGATAGAATTGATGTTCCACAACAATAGAAACCCCCATGAAGTAAACGATTAACTCAAGGTAGTGGTATCTAATTTTTAGCTTCTGTGGAACACAACCAATCATATTGTAGTGTTGGAAACCAATAATCTATATGAAGTAGTTATTAGCTCTAGAGGTACTGGTATATGACTCACATGTGTTTAGTGAGAGTCATGGGACTCATATATTGAGATATCCTAGGTTTCATGGTAGGATACACTCCATTATCAAGTGGTAGAGGTTTGGTGTGAACCTGTAGTGTGAATGTACTACTTTTATTAGACCCCTCTTCAGGGTTTTCGAGGTGGAGAGACCATTCTAGGTTGATGTGGGGCATTGGTAGAGCCCTATGATGGATATATTCATCATGGATTCAAACATTTAAGGAATAAGGATACTTTCCCCATATAATAATGTTCTTTTGAGGTGATTCAAAATCATGATACAGATTAAGTCCAACCCAAATAAGATAGTGTTGAGGTGTGGTGGGAAAGTTCATTGAAACATATATGTGAAGTTGTTCTGATGTTATAGTGTTGGAGTGAGCCCTAGTTAAGGATAACAGGTAAGGGGAAATATGGCTTCTACCAGTGGATTCATGGGACCCCCAGGCTGTAGGTGCACTTAACGTTTAACTCACATCATGTTTACTCTGGTTAAATTTTTTTTGCACTGTTTCAATACATATTCTGTCAATGTATTCCTTGTATGAGACCTAGTGATACTATTGGAGCATTTTTTAACCCTTTTGTTTGATTCTCCTATAGGAAAGATCAATTAGCACATGATTATACTGATCGTGTAACCTAATTATTGGAGAAGATAGATATCCTAATGTGGAGTCATTTCATAGTGGTAGTGAGACCATATAAGGTTTTCTTTAGTATAGATAGGTTTCATATAATCCATGATCTGTTTTTTTTCTACCAGTTAGTATGGAAGTGTTTTCAACTTGTTCGGATTGCATTTTCCACCTTAAATAAGTATTGATCCTGTATGGTCCCAGTTCTGGAATCCACCCAGAGGTGCCCCGTACCTGGTTGATCACATGGCCTCAATAACCTATCCCCTTACGCCAGACGCTGCTGACTAGCAGCGAGGGATTGGGTGTGATAGTGGGGAAACTATTCCCTCATTGGCATAGTACACAATGGATGTAAACAAAACAAAATAGTGGAAGTAGTAAACATCCAACTACACTTAACAACGGAAGACTAAAATAATAAATAACTATAACACAAATATATATAAAATGATGTATGATACATGTATCTAGGAATGAATCCAAACAAGTCACAATGCTGGAAATACAAAAAGTGCTAAACCAAAGTACAAAATAAAAAGATAAGAAAATCCTCAGCATTGCAATCCTAATCTTGGTCACATGCTCCCCTACAACCCAGAAAGTCATGTACCTGAAGTATAAGGGCATTTTCACATATTTATATTTGTAGAAATATAATCAGTTTAGGCCCAAAAGTTTGACCCAAACAGGGTGTGAAACAAAATCCCAGTAGGAAACCACTCAAAGATATGTGCCAAATTTTCAGTGAATATATTGTAGTTAAAAGTATAGAAAATAGTAAACATGAATGTGCCCAGCAGTTAACAATCAACAATTTCAATATCATGAAACAATGAAACAAAAAAACCTCAAATAGGTAACCCTCTCTGAAGTACTCACATCCACCCCCTCTGGTCCTACCTAAGAAGTAAAAGAAACTCACTGGGTAGTGCACTCAGGGTAAAACCTCTAGTTTAGTCATAATAATATATAAAGACTCTCTAAGGAAGCTCACATATTCAATTTCCCTTATAGTCAAATGTAAAACAAGACTCTCTCAGGAAGCTCACACAATCAATTTCCCTTATAGTATATGGTATTCAAGGACTCTATGAGGAAGATCACATGGTCAGACCCCCTTATATCCTCAATGCCATGGACTCTCTGAGGAATCTCACACGGCCAATTCCCCTCATAGATAAAGTCGTTCAATTTAAACAATGACTCTCTGAGGAAGCTCACAGGGTTTACTCCCCTTTTTTTCTAATGTAATCATTGATTCTCTGAGGAAGCTCACTCGGTCAATTCCCCTTATAGTCCAAATTGGTCGATGGTTCTTTGAGGAAGCTCATGTAGTCAATCCCCCTTATAGCCTAAAGTGCTCAAAGACTCTATGAGGAAGCTCACTCAGTCAATTCCCCTTACAGTCTACTACACCAGTTTATCACGACCCTATATAGGTCAACGAGCGTAGCAGTGTAATATGGCCAAATTAAACCTATAGAACTACTTGGCTAACCATTCTACAACATACCAAGCATGTCAAAATACAAACTCTCCATCATACAAAAATAGGAAAGGAAAACGTGCAAGGCGGCTGAAAAGGCTAAGTTGGACCAAACAGTCGTAAATAGAACATGCATGGGAAATACATCCAAAAAATAGAAATCAACCCTATAATATCCAAATTACTCTACACAAGAATACAAGAATGGAAAGAAATCATGAGGTGTAAATGGGTATATGCACAATACCCCGTTCAAGGGTATTGGGCATAATCGCACATAATACTCAAATAAATTCAATAGATAGGCACAAACCACCTACCTCGGGGTTAGTAGATCTCTATATTTGAACCTTGAATCTTGAATCTCCTTAGAACATCGAGGATCTACAAAAATGTCTAGAATTTTCAACCCACGATATCTCACAAGAGAGGAGAAAATAGAAGATAATGCTCTAGGAGAAGAGAGAACTCCCCGATGCGATTTTAACGCAACTGACAGGTTTTTATTCGGAGGACGGACACACACTTAGGGTTTCATCAACAATCTGATTACATATGAAGCTATCAGTCGAATGTGACCTAAAAGAAGAGGGTTCTGGTGATTAGACACGACCCTGGTTCTTTTAATGAAAAAAAGAAAGTACATGACATGTAATTTTAGGTACACGTCATGTACTCACCGTTTCATTTCTCAACATTAAGCATCCTCCAATTCACTCCCACACAGCCGTGTGCATGGATACTAAACGGCTAGAACCCAACCTCATGTGGCCAATAAGTACACTCCATGTACTCATAATGTACACGTCATATACTTATAAAATTTCCAAAATTTCATTTTTCATCAAAAAACGACCAGAAATGGAAAACCTACATGAAAAGAAGATCCGAGTTGTTACAAAATTCCCCCCGTAAATAAATTCTTCACCAAATTTCCCTATCACGGCATAGAATAAGAAACACTGAATAGTTTCTATCATTGTGATCATACGTCTTCCTCCCTCTCCCATGTCCCATCATGTACTCGCATGTCCTGCCAAAGCACCCATACCATAGGAATAGACCGACCACAAAAAACCTTTGTACTTCGATCCACAATTATGATTGGATTTTCCTTAAATGATGAATCCACTTCCAATTCAACCTCCTCATGTTGGAAAGCATGAGATGAGTCTAAAATGTAACGTTGAAGCTGAGAAATGTGGAAGACATCATGCATAGCTCGGTACCTCTGAGGTAACTACAACCGATAGGAATCCTTCCCAACTCTCTCCAACACCTCAAACAGACCGACGTACCTCGGTGAAAGCTTACCCTATCTCCTAATCCAATTGTGTCCCATCCTTGGTGTGACATTCAGACAAACTAGATCCATGTCCTCGTACTCTAGAGGTCATCTCCACTGATCAGCATAAGACTTCTATCAAGACTATGTATTATCCATCATCTTCCGAATCAACTATATCTGCTCGGTGGTCTCCTGATCAAGATGGGGTACTAGAAAAGCTTCCTCTCCTACAACCAGCAAACATAAGGGTGATCGACATGGCCTACCGTAAAAAGCCTCATAAGGTTCCATCTGAATAGTTTCTTGAAAAATATTGTTGTAGGATAACTCCACAAGAGGTATTTGATTCTCCCAAGAACCTCCAAAATCTAGAATGCATTCTTGGAGCATATCCTCGAGCACCTGAATCATACGCTCGAACATGCCATCTGTCTGGGAGTGGTAAGCTGTACTCAAAAGTAATTGTGTAGCCAAATCCTTCTGAATCCTCTGCCAGACCCGCGAAGTAAAACATGAATCCCTGTTTGAAACAATGGAGTCCGGAACTCCATGAATATGTACAATCTCTATGATGTACAACCATCCCAGCTCATCGACACTGAAGGTTTCCTTGACCATCAGGAAGTGAGAAACCATCGTTGTTCTATCAATGACATCCCAAAATACATCATTCCCTTGAGGAGAAAATGAAATACTAGTTACGAAGACCATCATGACATTATTCCACTTACACTTGGGAATGCGTAACTGCTGTAAAAGCCCTGCAGGTCGATGATGCTCTACCTTCACCTACTGACAATTGGAACACGTCATGAAGACACCAAAAATGTCCCTTTTTGTACTTATCCACCAATACTGATCGTATAGATCACGATACATCTTGGTGATTCCTGGATGAACTTCCCAAACTGAGGAATGAATGTCCAATATCAGCTCCTCGCATATGTCTAATGGCACCCATACATTCCGTTGGAAATGAAAGATCTCATCCTCACCTATGGTTCATCCACGAATTGGGTCCTCCCTGACACACTTTACCATAAGACTATGGATTTAGAATATGATAGTTGTCTCATTCGAACTCGATCAAGAAGAGTAGAGGTTATAGCTACATAAGATAGAAAATTCTTCCCCTGTATATTGTGCACCTCCAAATGAATATCATATAACATAGCCATAAGTTTCCGCTCATTGATGGCTTCCTGAACTACCTGTATCTGAGTCTTTCTGCTCAACGCATCAGCAACCAGGTTGCCCTTCCCAGGCATGTAGGAAAGTTCAAAGTCAAAGTAGTTTAGGTACTCATCCCACCTGCGATGTCTCAAATTCAGATCACGCTAAGTAAAGATGTATTTGAGAATTTTGTGGTCGGTGAAATCCACAAAATGGTCTCCCTGAATATAATTTCTCCAACAGCATAGGTCATGATCAATAGATACCAACTCTGGATCATGTGTCGGGTAATTCCTCTTATATGGCCTCAAATACTGAGACTCGTACACAATGAATCCATATCCATGTTTAAGCATAGCTCCCAGCCCGATACCTGATGAATCAAAATACATAGTATATCTCTTTCCCATCTCTGGCAAGACAAGTATCAGTGCTGAATTCAACCTCACTTTCAGCTCTTGAAAGGCTGAATAACAAGAATCTGACCATAAGAAAATCACACCCTTTTTAGTCAGACCTATCATCGGTGCTGATAAGTATAAAAATTCATGTATGAAACTTCTATGGTATTCAGCCAGCCCTAGAAAACTCCACATCTCGGAGACGTTTTTTTGATGCTCCCCAGAAAATAAAACACTCACTTTCACCAGGTCTACTGATACTCTTACCTCTAAGATAATATGACCCAAGAAGTTATTTTGATCCATCCAGAAGGGGAACTTTGAGGGCATTGTATATAAATGATGACACCTCATTGTACTCAAAACGATCTCCAGATGGGTAGCATGGTCATGTAGAGTGTGATAGTACACCAAGATATCATCCATGAAAACCACCATGAATGAATCCATGTATGGATAGAACACTCGGTTCAATAGTGCCATGAAAACTGCAGTCGTGTTCGTGAGACAGAACGACATTACCACATACTCATATTGACCATACCAGCTCCGGAAGGCTGTGAGAGGTTTATGAGATGGTCTAACATTCAACTGATGGTAACCAGATCTTAGGTCAATCTTTGAGAACACCCGAGCTCCTCGAAGCTGATCAATGAGATCATCAATCCTCATCAAGGGATACTGGATCATGACCGCCAACTGTTTCATCTTTTGATAGTCCACACAAAGCCTAAGGGTGTCGTCTGCTTTCTTCGCAAATAGGACAGGTGATCCCCAATGAGAAGTACTAGGTCATATGAAACTCTTTGACTGAAACTCATCCAACTACTTCTTAAGCTCCAGCAACTCTGGTGTAGCCCAATAAGGAGTAATGGGCACCGCTGCCGCTCCTGGAACAAGAACAATAGAAAAGTATACATCATTCTCTAGAGGCAAACCTGAAAAATCTTCTGGAAAGACATCTCTGAAATGATCTTCCACTGGAGGAAAGTCTAACTATGAAGTCCCCTGGTCCTCCAGATATATACTAGAAATCTATGTTGTAACTCCTCCCAACACATGATGCTCTGGACCCACTCTTCTCACCTGGACATCCCCTTCACCCCTATGAAGAAAGGATTCTCCTTTTGGTGATGTGAAAATAACCCTCTGGCGATAATAGTTGATGACTACCTAGAATGGAACTAGCCATTCCATCCCATGAATGAAATCATAGCATGTCATCTCTAGTACATAGAGGTCCCAAAAAAGTCACATCCGCCAACCTCTAGTGGGAACTCCTTGCACTGACATAAACTACACATTCTAGTCCCCAACAGGGTTTCTAGCATCAAAATATGGACATAGTAGAATATACAGACCACAAGGCTCTCCAAAACAGCAATAGAGATAAATCTAGGGGAAGCCTCTATATCGAAAAGTGCAGAGGTTGGAAATAAGGCTACTAAGATCGTACCTAGAACTGTGGAGGGTCTTGGATCTTGCTCTTACTGTGTATGCTCCAATGCAAAATTATGACCTATGTCGTGGCCCTGTGACCCTGCCTACTCGCTCTGAGCTAACCCCCTAGTGTCGTTGAAGAACTAGCGACTGACTACCACGACCATCACCTCCACCTTGGACCAAACGTCCTGAAGAACACTGATTCCCAGACTAGTGAGAAACTGGTGGCGCTGATCCAGAATGAGGAGTCATAGAAGAACCCATGTCACCAGCTGCTGGAGAGAAGAACTGACAAAAGTGATAAAGGTGACCCATCTTTCCCCAAGATCGGAACTCCACTGGGACCCTCGGGCAACATTTCCCTATATGAACACTTCTACCACACTGATAGAACACCAACGGGATACCGAATGATGCATCCCACCGGCTCTGATCTCCTCATGCAGTCTCTCTACCAAGATTCCTCCTATCAGATGGCGAAGCGCTAAATCTGGATGCTGAACTGCCCATGCTCAATGCTCCAGAATCCCTCATATTATGCTATGTGATCAGCGCCTGGTTGATGATAGAAGATATCAAAGTCAACCTGAAGATGTTAACCTGGTATTAGATGTCGTTCCTGAGACCATCCTTGAACATCCGGGCAAGGAACAACTAATCACCTCCTAGAATATTTGTGAAACTCTACATCTGTATGATGTGTGAGGAATAATCCATAACAGAAAAAGTTCCCTACTCCAGACTCATGAACTCTCTCCTTTGATCGGTCCACAAGGTCTCCGGATAGAAATAATCATAGAAGATGTGCTGAAACTCATCCCAATAAATATTCTTTTTGTGTCCATCCCATGAGATCACATCCCACCACCTCTTGGAGGATTCTCGAAATATGTAGGTAGGGAGCTTCACCAGCTTCCCTAGAGGTATCTTCAGATGATCGAAAATCATCAATGTGGCTTTTATCCGTGACTCTGCAGCCGTGGATCCTCCATTCTCTATGAATGTGGGATACTTCTGTTTCTGAAAGCCCCATGTCAATTCATCCATCGACACGGTAGGAGGGAAAGCTCCCTGAACGGTCTACATCATCCTCTGAAATCCCTCCTGGAATTATGCATCAACCCCTATGTCATGTAGAACAGCTGGTGACAAGGCTAGCACAACTGGATGATCCATAGGTAGTCCATGATTATCTATGTCGGGTGTCTTATCACCACCTGGAAACTGGCGCATAACCAGAGGACGTCTCGGTGGCATGACTCTTCGAGGTCAAGAGCATACCTTATATCAATACTATCATGGAAGGAAAACTAGAAGCATAATAATGGATCATGAGAAAGAAATCATTCATGTTTTACCAAACATAACTACACGATGTGTACATTTCTTACATGGAGTGTTACCTTATTTCATTTACATGGGTGTGTATGCCTTCCTAAACTGGTCGTGTAACACCCCTATCACATAGAATGTTGTCTTAACAAATAACATGTACCTGAATCCCCTTTACCTTCCTGATTCCTTCTATACTGTTAATCCACATGGCTCTCCTAAGTCAATACTACACGACATGTTCAAGGTAGACCCGGCATGTACTAGGCAAGCTTCACCTGGCCCGTGTTGTAAGTGACACAGACTGACACATGGCTTACTCTACATGGTGTGTTTTGAAGGGACACGACGTGTACGTGAATAGATAACACCGACCAGTGTTGTTCGTGACACGACCGAGCACCTAGGTTCGACTACATGGCGTTTTCAATACTGACACAGTGTGTATGTGAAAGGATAACACAAACAGGTGTTGTTCGTGACACGGCCGGGTACCTGGGTCAGACTACAGAGCGTGTTCAATGCTGATAAAGCGTGTATAACTTATGGTCTATCCATCCATGTTGTTAGTTACATAGGAGGACACAAGGTTGACACTACACGGTGTGTTCGACTGGTACATGATGTGTTCCCACCAGACTTTCCCCCTCCTGTGTCTCTTCCCACATGGCCAACATCACAATCAGAGACTACATGGCATGTACATATAGTACATGACATGTACGTAAGAAAAACAATTTCTTCCAGAACATAAGAACACTTTGCGTGTACTTAACATTAGACGACATGTATTCTGGGTTTTTCCGGACAATAATCTTCAAAAACAACTTTGGAACCTAGAAAAAACTAAAACGAGAATTGAAAGTGCCAAATTCCGACTCTTGGGGACCTATACTCCCCACGAATCAATGTTCGGAATCTTGTACAAATTATAACATGGAAAACAAGGAAATGAACCACCAAATTCTCACCTATTAGGCCCAGTAACCCACAGGTCAAAGGATAGAAACCTCCCTCTGATACCACTTTGTAACATCTCGGTTCTGGAAGCCACTAAGAGGTGCCCCGTACCCAGTTGATCACATGGACTCAAGAGCATTTACCCACATGCCATAGGCTGCCGACTAGAGGCAAGGGCTTGGGCATGATATTGGGGAAACTATGCCCCCATTGGTAGATTACACAATGGAAGCAAACAACACACAATAGTGGAAGTAGTAAATATCCAACGAATGTAAACAGTGAATGAATGGAATAATAAAAAACTAAAACACACACATATATAAAATAATGCATGATACATATGTCTAGGAAAGGAGCCAAACAAGTCCCAATGCTGGAAATATAAACAGTGTTGGACCAACGTACAAAAGAAAAATTTAATCATCTCATAATCATCGCAAGCCTAAGCATGGTCCCATGCTCCCCAGCTCTATAGCAAGTCAAGTACCTGAAGTAGAATGGCGCTTGCCCTTATCTATACCTACTGAAATATAATCTTTTTGGGCCCAAAATCATGAACCAAACAGGGTGTGAGACTAAATCCCAGTAGGCAACCACCCGAATATCTGTGCCTAACAGTCAGTGAATATATGGCAGGTAAAAGTACAGAAAACAGTAAACATGAAAGTGCTCAACAGTAAACAATCTACAGTTTTAATATCAAGAAACAACGAAACAAATATCAAAACCTCAAACAGGTAACCCTTTGGTAAGTATTCACAGCCATCCCCTCTAGACCTACCTAAGAAGTACAAGAAACCCTATTAGAAGTGCACTCATCCTAACCCCTCTGGGTCAGTCATAATAATATATAAAGACTCTCTGAGGAAGATCACACAGTCAATTCACCATTATAGTCTGTGGTAAAACAAGACTCTGTGAGGAATCTCATTCAATCAATTACCTTTATTGTCTAAGGTAGTCAAGTAATCTCTGAGGAAGCTCACATGGTCAATTCCCCATATAGCCCCAAGGTCAAACACTATCTAAGGAAGCTGACACGGTCAATTCCCCCCATACCCCATGTCATTCAATTAAAACAAACACTCTCTAAGGAAGCTCAAGAGGTCAATTACCCTTATAGTCTAAAGCAATCAAGGACTCTCTGAAGAAGCTCACTCAGCCAATTCCGCTTATAGACCCAAGTGGTCCTAGGCTCTCTGGGGAAGCTCACACAGTCAATCCCCCTTATAGCCTAATTTTCTGGAAGACTCTCTGAGGAAGCACACTTAGTTCATTACCCTTATAGTCTACTACACCAGGTTCTCAAGGCCCTGTGTAGTTCAATAAGAATAGTAGTGAAATATGGACAATGTGAACCAAAAAAAATACATGGCTAACTAGTCTACAACATATCAAGCATGTCAAAATACAAACTCTCCATCCTATAACTACAGGCATGGAAAACATGCAAGGCGGCCGAAAAGGCTAAGCAAGACCAACCAGTCATAAACATAACATGCATGGGAAATACATAAAAAGTATAGAAATCAACCCTATTATATCCAAATTACCATTAAATAAATCATACAATCATGGCATGAAATCAACAGGGGTAAAACGGTAAATGCACAATACCCTATTCAAGGGTATTGGGAATAATTGCACATAATACTCAAAGTCTTTCAACTGAAAGGGACAAACCACCTACCTCTTGGTTAGGAGATCGCTATATGTGAAAGTCGAAGCTTGAATCTCTTTAGAACATCAAATATCTACAAAATTGTCTAAAAAATTCAACACACGATATCTCAGTAGAGAGGATAAAATAGAAGATGGTGCTCTAAGAGAAGAGAAAACTCACTGATGTGATTCTAACGCAACCGACGATGTTTGATTCAGAGGATGAACACATTCTCGGGGGTTCGTCGAAGATATACAGCCATACAGAGCTCGTGGTCGAATGAGACCTAAAATAAGAGAGTTATATAAATTAGACATGACCCCGGTGAATTTAATGAAAAAAATAAAGTACACGGTGTCTACTTTTGATGTGAACAACCTATACACGCTTCTTTTTTACTCCAAATTAAGCGGTCTCCATGTCACTCCCACACGACAGTGTGTGTGGAAACTACACGGCCAGCACACGACCACTTGCGGCAAGGATGTACACGGTGTGTACTCATAAAGTACATGGAGTGTACTTAGAAAATTTCCATAGTTTCCTCTTTCTTAAAAAACGACCAGAAAAGGAAAAACATACCTGAAATGAAGATCCTAGTTCTTACAGGTCCTAGGAAGAGCAGGATAATATGATTCATATTAGTTTACATATTATTTCCTATCAGATGTTTAGTATCATCATTGGAGTAGAAAATGCTATAAGATCTCAGTTTCTTATGATTGTCGAGGAGTATGAGGGAATTCTTCATGAGTTTGTGTCAATTTTACCTCAACATTAATAGTTTAATTTCTCTTGGTAATTTTACCAGGGAAGACTGGATATCGTCACTAGTATATCATAAGACCCATTTTTTTATAATAGATACATGTGTGGTAGGAAAAGTTTACTAATATGGGATTTGTAAGACATATTGTGTTTTCCTAGGTATCCATATTTTGTTCTACTAGATGTGGATGGGATCATGAGGTTTGTAGTTGATTAGCATCACATGAGCTATATGACTGTCTGGGAGGACTATCCAACCCAAAAAAATCAATAACCTCTTTCCTAGTGGATGTAGGTGAAGTGGACATCGATGTTTGAAATAAAGATGGTTTAATCACCATCTCCTGGATCAAGATTTTCATATAACAATAATGTATTTATAGATCCACTATGGTTTCATTGAGTTCTTGGTGATACCCTTATGCATGGTGAACACCCCATCATAGTGTTGAAGACTAATGATATAGATCCGTATCCTTTCTTAGTTTGGATCATTGTAGTATTTTCCATTTGCACCCCCATTTTATTGGTGTTAGAGTTGGATTACGTGAGTTATAAAACAATAGTGATAGAGAGGGTTGTAAACAGGGAGAAGATAATCCTAGGGTGGATGAGGACATCCCTGAAAACATCATGATTCCTTTTTAGATTGTCGACCATGGCCTTTGGTGTTCAATCAGGAGACCCCCAATTCTATGATATCATTCCATATTGAGGATCATAGATACTTGGCCAAGAATGAAAGATGTATCTAATTATTTTAGGAAATATTCCCTACTATTGTGTTGGGTTATTGATCTGGTGTACCACTTAACCTCATTAACATTGATGTTTTGGTGTCTTGTGTTCTCTATATGTCATAACTGAGGGGGTATGTGCATTGTTGAATGTGGGTTCCCTAGACCCAACATGTATTGTACATTGTTTACTATTACAAGTATTCAATTTGTTTTCATACATGTGTTTATCATGCAATAATAGTTTCGATACTTCTGCATTCACTTTGTTTATGTCAATGTCCTTAGATTACCTATCACATCAAACGGTTATAGTAGGTCCCAGACTATAATGAGAACCCTAAGATGCCATGATAGTAATATTAAAGTAACGTCCTATGGTCTAGTTACATCACTATGAATGGACACAGATGATGTGTGACTATCAGGTGCTGGGGGGTCATATGAATTGAGACTTCTTCTCATGAAGTTCTCACATGATGATCTCTAGCTATTGAGATCGTGAGGACATACCCACTTAATAGGAACACCACGGGTTTCCAGTTTCATTGGTCATTCCTATATGTGAACATTTGTAATGGTCTCCTGACATGAGATCATTATCAATGAATGTCATTTAATTATGTACATTAGATATAAGGAGAAAACCATGGCGTCCAATTCGTGGTGAGGTAGTTTTTATCGTGTATGTCATTAATGGCATGGAACTGATTGAATAATCGAGAATGGATTTGTCACTTCCGAGTTCCGGAAGAGATAACTCGGGTCTGGATGATTAGTATGGTTGCACCTTCAATAAATACATGGCCATGGTAGTCTAAGGTAAGATCGTCAGGAAAAATTAACAAACAAAATAAATCAAATAAATAATGATGGCACAAGTATGCATTCTTCTTTATTGAGATATCGATGACGAAGAGATTAGATTACACGGAGCATGTTCCTAAGAAGGCATCTGTTTATTTGACTATGCCTTATCTCTATAGGGGCCTCGATGGGTTTGTATACCCCACTCTAGGTCGGTGGTATGATTCACTGCTATAGAGATAAGGGCCTAGGGGGTCACACATTGTAGTTCCTTGAGAATATTCTCTATTCTGGGAATAGAAATTTACAACTTGGTGGGCCCCGCCAAAGGGTCCGAGCACTTTCCATGTTCTATAGATCAATAAAGAATAAATAAATTCATCAATTATTCAAGTTTAGAATAATTCGTTGAATTTATTTATAACATTTATTAATAAGTTATATAGGAAATATATGTATTAATATTATTCTAATGGGTTTCAATATCCAAGATTCATTTAATATTAGCAGGAGGAAGGAGTCGAGTTAAAGACTCAAATATATCACGTAATATATATTTATATATTACATGAAAGTGATGAATTGTAAATATTATTTATGGCATAATTTTAGTTGTCATAAATAATTATTTATATAGCTTATATAGCGGGCATCTATTACACGGGGGTCGGGAACCTATACCACGTGTTTTAAACACTCCCTATATAAGTGAGAGAGAGTCTCTCCCATGATGAATATTCATGTGTCAAGATTGAGATCTCCTCACTCCTCCTCGAATCTTGAGAGAGTCTCTGAAGAAAAGAAGGATCTTCAAGATCATCAATCTCGGATTGAAGATCCTTCCTTTTCAGGGATCATCGCTGCGTTGAAGTGTGTGTCGAAGATCCGCACTAGCACACAGATCTTGATGAACGGCATGCAAGCAAATTCGTGAGGCATGTGCGGATGATCTAGAGGGCTTCGATGTCGAAGTCTTGGAGCAACGATCGCCAGCATCCTGCGACAGACTTTCACACATCAATTATGAAAAAGGAAAATGTTCAGTTTATTTTTCGTTCTCTGTATAAACCATGCGAGATCCTCAGACCAAGCCATGAAAACATCACCGATGTTGACAGAGTTATGTCACTCCGGTGAAGCAGAAAATTTTATATTCCTGGCCCACTGGCTTTCGCTGCGCAGTCCCAGTACCCAACAGTGGTATCAGAGGGATCAAAAGGTTTTTCTGAGTCAACAAAATTACAACACATAAAATTTAATTGTTGGGTGTTAAAACGGTTCATTCGGATTCGACTGCGCATCTTTTCGTTTTTGAATGATCATGTTATGATCATTTAAAATTTTTAAACGGATCGACATCACAAGTTTTTTTGTTTATTTTATGATAATCTCAATTTTATTGAGATAAAATTAAATGTTATATTTTATTATTATAAAATATAATATATTATTTTATTATTAATTATTATTTTAAAGACTTGGGTCAAGTCCAGTGTAGTTTTATTTTTTTTTAATAAAAAACGGGAGTACTAAGACTTCATTATGTGTATCCCTCAGTGTTTTATAAAATTAAAAATAGGGAAAAAGTGGCCTTACATGTATAAAGGACAAAGAAAAAAAGAAGAAGACCCCTTTTGGGGTCTCCTCTCATGCGGCGCCTAGGAGGGAGGCCAAACCCTAGCCGGCCTCCCCTCCAACCGGATCGCCTCGGGCCGACCACCGCCGGCCGCACCTACCTCCCCTCAGCCGACCGCCCCTACCCGGCTACCCCGACCCCCCACTCTGACCTCCACCTCCATGCCAGAAGCAGCCCGCGCCGACCTCCTCCTATCGCGACGGAACCCCCATCACCGAGCTGCCACCTTGACTCCACCCCATACACGCCGCGCCGCCTCGGACACTCCGCCTCGAGCCAGCTGGCCGCCCCGACCCCACGCTAACCCTCTCTTCTACACTGAATTAGCTCCAGCCTGTCACCATGAGCCCTTGCCGGAACCCTGCACTGGACCACCTCCAGCCGGCAACCCCGAGCTCGCCGAACGGGCCGCGCCGCGCCATCCCTGCCGTCCTGGACCGAACAGCCGCCTCACCATCTCATCGGAGCAGTGGGCTACCATCCATGTGGCTGGACGACTTCTTTCTCGGCCTCCTTCCACTCCCCTCAGACCACGCCGGGAGATGAAGCCACTGCGGGAGTCGTTGGATGCTGCGGTCATGCCGCGGTCATGTCGCGGTCAAGCTATGATACCCTATTCCATGACGACATCCCACGAGAGTACGTAGTCATTCCGGACTCTTCTCCGGCTATACGTAACCCTGATTTAAATTAATTATAATTAATTTAGTTTTTAAAATTAAATTAATTGGAATTAATTTAAGGGTCTAAATTTTTTTATTACGAAATATTAATTTAATTTATGTTTAGAATTAAATTAATGGTTTAGTTTAATTTTTGGAATTAAAATTAAATTAAAAAAATGAAACTGATAAAATAAATTGTTTGAATTTAATCAAATTCCTTTAATTTTTTCGAACACCCTTGAATAATTTAAATTTATTTCAATTTAATTTTATTGCGCTTTTACCCCGACTGGTATTGAGCATGCGACCGACCTATGTATGTCTGGAATTTATTTAATTATTTAATTATATATTCAATGCATGCGATGATTGTAAAATATAATTACATAAATGACGGTCTGCGAATTGCCTATTGATTCAAATATGTACATGGGCCAACACGTCCATTGTATTATTTGTTTTTTGACCCCAAACCCCTTCACCTATGTGCAAGTATATTTGTAATTATAAGGTGACAATCCGAGAGGCAGACCCTTCCATGTTGAGGTGGTAGTTCAGACAGGAGTTGGGCGCTTTGCACTGGGGCCAGTAGTGACAAGAGTCATGAATTGACTCAGGTATGGATTCCCCTCGGTGATAATTGATCAGTTATTGATCAATAATTATATAATTCTCAAGACAAGTTTGAATGAGTGCTTTACTTTATGAATAGTTTATTATTTTATGCGTCTGCATGTTTATTGCATGATCACATTGGATATTAAACAAGATAAAATTCATAAGGTGGTGATGAATAATATTCTATTTCATGTTTAGTTGTGAGCGCAACAACCCAGTTTGAACATAATAAGTAGAAAAGGATTATATTCTTCATTTAATATTAAAAAAATCCCTCAAAGATATATTAAGTCTAAAAGCCTTCCATTTCTCACATCTTGACAAAACCGGCTGTTTGGGTGCACATCTGCCTCAGTTGAGAGTGCCTCTTACTACCGAGGTGTTTCCATGAGAAAAATGGGTTGAGTTAACAAACGTGAGTAGTCAGGGATTAGCCTTATCTAACTTGATATCACTTTAGAGGAAAAAATATGATGGAATCATGTTCAGAATCCAAAAGATGAGACTTTAATCAATAACACAAGGAACCACAAGAACAAGTGGTTGGCCAGAATAGCGCCTACCTTGAAACCCTAAAAGTAGTGTCGTAGCCCTATCTTGTAGACTATGAGGGAGGTTTCAAGGATCCTGCCACTAGAATTCTAAACCGATAGAGTATTATGAAACTAATAGTGAAGGCTATTATGGTTCGTTAAAATAATTGGAGACATTAAGTGATATAATTTATTAATCATAAAATGTCAAAAGGTAATCATGAAAAAGTACTAAATGCAAAATGTTTTTCATAATTAGATTCAAAATGGAAATCACCAACACCACAGGTACTTTATCACTACTATCAACCTTGGATAAAGGAAATATCCTGACCAGCAATAACTTCCAGGAGTGGTACAGGCGCTTGTGCATAGTACTACGCCAAGAAAGGAAGTTATATGTGCTGAAATCCCCAATTCTTACTATGCCTCCTCAGGGAGAAAGAAATAATTAAAAAGATAAGTTGAGAAAGCATGTAGACGATGCACTTGATGTTCAATGCATCATGTTGTCATCCATGTCCAGCCAATTGCAAAAAATTAATGAGGAAGAGGACGCATACAAAATGCTTTCACATCTCCAAGAAATATATGAGGAGTGGGCTAGGCAAGAATGGTTTGAGATCTCAAGTGCGCTTTATAAGTGCAGGCTAGCAGAAGGGAACCAATCTGGTTCTCACATACTCAAGATTATTGGGTATATTGAGAGTTTTGAAGCCCTTGGGTTCAAACTTAACCAAGAAAAAGCATTTGATCTCATTCTTGCCTCTTTACCATCAAGCTTCTCGACTTTCATTGTCAATTATAATATGAATGATATGAAAAATTCTCTACCATATCTCTTGGGTTTAGTTCACCATGCTGATAAGGACATGAAAAACACCAATTCAACTGTCCTTATGGTGAACAATAAAAACAAGGGCAATGAAAATGCGTCTAAGGCCATGTCAAGGAAAAAGACACCAATGCATCATCCAACAATGTAACCAATGATTTAGAGGCAAAGTAATGAGAAGGAAGCTGTCTACTTTGGATGTGGGAAGAAAGGCCACTGGGAAAGTAATTTCAGAGCTGGGAAGAATAAGCAAGCTGATGCTTCTACTTCAGGTATTTTGGTCATTGAATGCAATCTATATTTATCTACAATATGGGTATTGGATACGACATGTGGTTCACACATTTGTATTAATATACAGGAACCAAGTAGGTTCAAGAAGATTGCAAAAGTTCATGTGGATCTCCGAGATGCAAATGGTGTAATTCTGGCCGCCTTGGTAGGGGAAGACTTTCACTTGACTTTACCAACTGGTTTGGTTCTTGTTTTAAACAATTACTATTACTTACCCTTTGTTACGAGGAAATTTATCTCTATGTCAAGTTTAGACACTATGGGTTTTTATTTCATGTTTGGAAATAAAATTTGTCTCTTTTATAGGGATAACATATGTTATGGTATGTCACATCTTGACAATGGATTATATATGCTAGAACTAGAAAACTCAGTAATGGAAATCGATGAAAAAAATAGCCAACATGACTCAAACAACACCAGCCTATGGCACTTCAGTCTTGGTCATGTAAACGCGAAGCGATTACGAAGATTACATCATGAAGGGTATCTAGACTCTGTACAGTTAGAACCCTTAGATGTATGTCAAGCTTGTTTACCAGGAAATATGACCAAAGAACATATCTTAGGAAAGGGAGAAAAATCCAATGCAGTGCTCGAATTAATACATACTGATGTATGTTGTCCATTTTCAGTAGAGGCAAGGGGTGGTTTTCTTTACTTCATTACTTTTACCAATTATTATAGTATGTATGGATATATCTACTTAATGCGGTATAATTCAGATTCCTTTCGTTTCGTTAAGGAATACCAAAATGAAGTAGAAAACCAACCTGTTAAGAAGATAAAATCACTTCACTCAGACCAAGGCAGAGAATATCTTAACCAAGATTCCATTGATCCCTTGAAGGGGTGTGGGATAGTATCCCAAATAACTCCTCCATACACACCACAATGGAATGATGTTTGTGAAAGGAGGAATAGTACATTGCATGACATGATCAGATCAATGATGATTCATACAACTCTTCCATTATCATTTTTGGGATACGCCTTGCAGACAGCATCATATACCCTTAACCGAGTACCAATAAAGCTGCATATGGGATTCTGTATCATTTATGGTATGGAAAGTAACCCAATCTGACACACATGCGTGTGTGGGGGTGCGAGACATTTGTTACGACTTTACCAAGTGAAAAATTAGCATCCATAATCACTAAGTGCATCTTTATAAGTTATCCTAAGGAAACTTGAGGAAACAACCTATATAACCCTTTAGATAGGAAAGTCGTTGTGGCAAGATACACCAAATTTCTAGAAAGGGATCACATTTCTACTAGAAATAGTGGATGAATGACTGACTTCGATGAAGTTAATGCTCGAGATGCACAAGAGTTGGTAGAGGAACAATCTCCACAAGAGCATGTGGAAGAAGAAATTGTTCCTGAGGCACAGATACTGCGTAGGTCTACGCGAGAGGTTAGAGAACCAGAGCGTTATGGTTTTAATGTCACCGAGTCAGGTGACACAATATTCCTTGAGGATGATAAACCTCTAACCTACAAGGAATAAGTATAAGTAAAAGAATCTACTAAATTGCAAGAATCCATGAATTATGAGACAGATTCCATGTACCAAAATCATGTTCGGATTTTGGTAGACCCTCCAAATGATGTAAATCCCATTGGATGCAAATGGGTTTTCAAGAAGAAGTTGGACATAGATGGTAAGGTTAATACCTTTAAATAAATATTGGTTGCAAAGGGTTTCATACAACGTCAAGGCATTGACTGTGATGAAACCTTATCACCAGTGGAAATGCATAAATCCATCAGAATATTGCTTGCAATAGCATCCATTCATGATAATGAAATTTTGAAAATAGATGTCAAAACTACCTTTCTAAATGGGAATTTGGTTGAATATGTCTATATGACTCAACCTGGAGGGTTTGTTAAGTAAAATAATGCCAATAAAGTATGCAAGTTTCAGAGATCCATTTATAGATTAAAGTAGGCATCAAGATCATTGAATGTTCACTTTGATGAGGCTATAAGAGGTTTTGGTTTTGTTATAAATGAAATTGAGACTTTTTTCTATAAAAAGGATGAAGGGAATGCTATCGTTTTCCTAGTTTTATATGTTGAGGACATATTAATCATGGGAAACGAGGTGCTTGTCATACAATCAGTTAAGACTTGGTTAAATGAATGCTTCTCTATGTAATACTTAGGTGAAGCAGCCTACATTATAGGGATCATGATCTATCGAGATAGATCTCAAAGGATGCATGGCCTAAGTCAAAGTACATATATTGAAAAGGTACTGAAAATGGAAAATATGTAACAATCCATGAGAGGATTGTTACCTATGTCACATGGTGTAAATATCTCCCATAAAATGTGTCCAAAAAAAAGGAGAAGATTGACAGAATGAGTAGAGTCCCGTATAGTTCATCTATGGGTTCTATAATGTATGTCATGCTATATACTAGGTTTGATGTTGCCTTTGCATTAATAATGGTGGGTAGATATCAAGCCAACCTCGGAGAGCTGCACCTGATAGCTGTTAAAACTATTCTAAATTACTTATGGCGTACTAAGGACATGTTACTTGTGCATGGAGGAGATGAGGAAATAGTTGTGAGGGAAAAATGATGCTAGTTTCCAGGCAGATCATGATGATATGAAATCGCAGTCAGGCTACATCTTTTTCCTAAATGGTGGGGTAGTGAGATGGAGAAGATCAAAGCAAGCTGTGGTTGCTGATTCTACAGCAGAGTCCGAATATATTGCAGCTTCCGATGCAGCAAAGGAAGCAGTCTAACTAGGTATCTTTGTCTCAGACAATGGTGTTGTACCTAGCAGTGCAGACCATGTTCTAGTATATTGTGATAATACTACTACAATTTTACTTGCCAAGGAGCCCATGTCTCAGTAGAGGACCAAGCAAATTCTTCATAAGTTTCA
Source organism: Viscum album (assembly GCA_963277665.1). NCBI lineage: Eukaryota > Viridiplantae > Streptophyta > Magnoliopsida > Santalales > Viscaceae > Viscum > Viscum album. Next base: position 1,017,173,286 of record OY728122.1, read on the forward strand.
TCTCTTGAGGGATTTTAAACAAAGAGGTGATGTGATAGTTAGTAGAGTAGCCACATAGGACAATGTGGCAGACCCCCTGACTAAATCATTTCTCAGCAGAAGAATGATACACATGTGAGAGCTAGCAGATTGAAACCTATTTGCAGTTGACTCTAGTGAAAGTGGGAGTATTGAAAGTGGGGGCCCTAGACCCAACTTGTATTGTACTTTGATTACTGTTACATGTATTCAGTTTGTTTTTCGATATGTATTTATCTTGGTATGATAGTGTATATACTTCTGTATACACATTGTTTATGGAAATGTGCTTAGATTACCTATCACATCAAATGGTTATAGTAGGTCCCTGACTATAATGAGAACCCCGAGATGCCATGACAGTAGTCATAATATAACATCCTATGGTCCAGTTACATCATTCTGAAAGGACACATATGATGTGTCACCATCAGGTGGTGGGTGGTAATGAACATTGAGACTTCTTCTCATTAAGTTTTCATTTGATGATCTCTATCTATTGAGATCATGAGGACAGACCCGCTTAATAGGAACACCACATGTTTATATTGTCATTGGTCATTCATATCTAGAGACATATGTAATGGTCTCTTGACTTGAGATCATTATCAATGAAGGTCATTTGATTACATACCATTGATATAAGGAGTAAACCATGGCGATAAAGTCATTGTGAGGTAGTTTGTATCAGGTACGTCATTAATGGCATGACATTGATTGAATGATCAAGAAAGGATTTGTCACATTCGAGTTCAGGAATAGATATCTCGGGCCTAGTTTTTTAGGATGGTTGAACCTTCAAAAAATCCATGGACATGGTAGTCGTATGTAAGACCGTCCAGACAAATCAACAAAAAAAATAAAGCTAATAAATAACGATGACACTAGTATGCATTCTGCTTTACTGAGATATCGATGACGAAGAGATAAGAGTACACATACTATGTTCGTAAGAAGGAAATCGTTGCTTTGACTTTTCATTATCCCTGTAGGGGCCTCGATGTGTTGCTAGACCCCGCTCTAGGTCGGTGTAATTATTCACTACTATTGAGATAAGGGCCCAGAGGGTCACGCATAATAGTGTCCTGAGAATCTTCCTTATTCTGGGAATTGGAATTTAGAACTTGGTGGGTTGTGCCAAAGGGTCTGAGCACTATCCAAGTTCTATGGATCACCGAAGATTAAATAAATTCATTAATTATTGAAGTTGAGAATAATTATTTGATTTTATTTATAACATGTACTAACACGTTATTTAGTAAATACAATTATTAATATTATTCAAATGGATATAAATATCATAGGGTTATTTAATATCAGCAGGAGGAATGATTCAAGTTAAAGACTCAAATTTATCACATAATATATATTTATATATTACATGTAATTGGTAAATTGTTAATTTTATTTTTGGAATAATTTTATTTGTCATAAATAATTATTTATATCACTTATTGAGCAGACATTTATTACATGGGGGTCAGGAACCTATACCACGTGTTTTAAATAGTCCCTATATAAGTGAAAAAGAGGACCTCCCATGATGAATATTTAAGTTTCATGATTTGAGAGATTCTCTCTCCTCCTGGAATCTAGAGAGAGAGTCTCTCAAGCAAAAAAGGAACTACAAGAACATCCATCTCGGATCGAAGTTCCATCCTTTCAAGTGATCATAACTGCAATGAAGGGTGCGTCGAAGATCAGTGCTAGCCCCCTGATCTTGATGAACAACACACGAGAAGATTCGCGAGGCATGTTTGGATGATCTAGAGGGATTCGACATCGGAGTCATTGAGCAATGATCACCAGCGTCCTATGGAAAACATAAACACGTCAATTCTGAACAACGTAAATGTTCAATTTATTTTTTGTTCTCTGTATAAACATTGCAATATCCTCGGACCAAGTCAGGAAAACATCATCGGAGTTGACAGAGTTATGTCACTCAGGTGAAGTAGAAAATTTTAAATTCTCCGCCCCCCGACTTCCGCTGTGCAGTCCCAGTACCCAACTTGCAGGACACCTGGTGCGATATATAATTGGGTAATAAGGGTCATGGGAATAGAGTTTCCTTTTTCAAGAAGAATATGGTGATGAGAAAAAGCAGTTAAATTCCCCTTTTTCTCATATTTTTTCTTTGATTGTATTTTTTTTGTACAAGAAACAATCAGGGGAGCTCAGGGGAGTGGGAGACCCATTTGTGATCTATGTATCCCAAATTTTTTTCTTAGTTTTTTCTTTTAAGGTATGAAAATATCTAAAAAATGGAATAATATAGAGTACATATTTTTTCCTACTAATAATTTTCAATTTATTGAGAAATACTATAGGACCTAGGTGATAAGAGGAAACATAATTAAGAGTCCTAGTGAGCCAGAAATTAATTTAATAAAATTAATAATTATATTTTATATCACACATGCACCGTTCTTCAAAAAAATAGAATATATATCAAATGGAGTCTCTGATCCGAAATCTAAGACCAATACTTAATCCATAGAATGGTACATACCCTAGTAACAACCTAATGTTTTTCAATGCCAAATATTTATCTGAGGAAACCATTAGAAGGTTTTTTTAATTGAAATAAATAATATTTATTGTATATTTTACTTAATAGAATAATTACAATTATTTATAAATACCCTATTATTAGGTTTTCCATCAGATTGTGGCATAAACCTTTCTATATTGAATTTGAAGAGGAGGGTGTTTTTCATTTGAATACCAACATTAGAGATTGATGAATAATTAGATCGAGGATAATCATGACACAAATGAAAAATGTTGTTGTATCATAACATCAATCACTAATGGATGTGTTATTCACCAATCATCGATCCCTAATTAAGAAAGGGATAATCATTGTTTCTCTTCACCCTTTTGACCATATCTTTTGGCATGGATTCATGTAATTTTTTATTGTTATGTGATTATATACCATTAAAATAAAACCAATAAATAATTTTTAATTTTAATAAATTTTTTATTTTTTTATTCTAGATATCATTATTGATTCATCACATATTTATCATTAGATATGATCGTATTAGGAAATGATGATTATAACCAATCTATAATGTGTCATTAATATTTATTTATTATAATTCTTTATCGATAATCGGTTGACTGGTGATTAAATGATGTCTTTGAATACTGAATGTTATGTGTTATTTTTTCGTAATAATGGATCAAATTTATGAGTTTATATTTTTATTTTATAATCACGATACTTTTTTGGAGATCATGACAGGAACTCAAAATTGGATCGAGTATCAGTGGATCCTATGCCGGTTAGAGAATATCTCCCTAGAGGTGTAGTGATTGATTTTTTTAGCATGAATGGATATAATTTTACTAATCAAGATGATGGAGTTTGGTGTTAGTGCATACGGTGTGATTTTAGTGACCTGTGATGTGGCACATCTATGTTCAGAAAATTTACCATTATTAACAATATGCTTATTATATAATTATTAAAAAAGAAACTCAAATAAAATATATATATATATAAATGGGAGAGTCTACTGTGAATTGAGGTTTCATGTAGAATATATTATCTTCAAAAACCTAAATTAAATTTAAAAGGAATAATGAATTTTGGGTGGGCTTTGGGGCTTTCCCATGAGTAGTAGTTTCCACCCCAAACTACCATATTCTTATTTAGAATATAATATTAAACTAAATTTTTAAATGAATTTCAAAAAGGATTGGGGTACATTCTCTATATGCATGGATGGGGGAGTCCTAAACCATATTGTTTGGAGAAATATTTTATATAATAATTATAACATATCATATTATAATTATCATTATGGGTCAAAAAATCTAGTTTTTGACTAAAGGTCTTTGTAAATTTTCTGATTGAAGATCTATCTGGAGAATCATGACCCTGATATTATTATAATAATTTCAAGATCAATTTTGGGTATTTAATTTGTGTTTATGGCACCAGTCCACAAACCACACAATAGAAAAAATAGTAATGTTATTATTATTATTATTCTAATTATGAAATATAGTATCTGATATACCTTTTTTATATAGTGTCTTAATGATGAATTGTATGAGGCATAAAATCCAAATAATAAAGAATAAATATCAATACCATTATTGGGTATTTAATTTGGACTCATAGATCTGTCCCATGAAACATAATTTTAGAATGATGTAGAGAAAATAATTTTTTCACAAGGTGCCCGATTTGGGAAAATGAAATATCCAATGCTGAGGGAATTTCTAATAGAATCATAATGGTGAGATCAAATATTCTAATAATGGATGTTGGGGATGCAATATTAATGGTTTTAAATTTAACCCATCGAACTGATGATGAGCCTAATGCATTTCTTATGCTTTTTTCCAATCAAGTTGCCTATTTTTGGATTACATGGGAATGATTAGGGGTATACGAGCATGACCAGGTACCCGAGAACACTAGGTACACTTCCATGTAGTAGAGTGGGATATCACACATTTTTTACCCCTTAAAAATTTTATTCTTATTTATGAATCTTCTTCTTATCATTTATCCTTTTCATTGACACATATTTTGGCTTGAGAATATATTATCCTGTGATTTTCTATATAAAAGGTTATGGTGGCATTAATTGTGGATTTTGACTTATAATGTAATATATTAAATGTGTGATGATTTTTTTAGGAAATGACTGATAATGCAAATGATCATTGGGGATCCATAGAAAAATTCTAGGTTGAGGCAGCTCTCCCCTTTCGCACAAGGGTCAGGGTCCTCTATCTACAGATACGATACTCCCATATTACACTGGTTTGTTTTTCCTCCATACTAATTGTAAAGAAACAAAGTTGGAATGCTCTTATCTCAATAGGGTGTGGGACCTCTATCCATCAATATAGTACTCCCCTTTTTCACTTGGGTGTTATTCAACCATACATGTTTTATAGATATAGATGTGGTACTCCCCTATCATTCCAAGGTGAGGGTTCTATATCCATGTAGATAGTACACCCTTATCACACTAGGGAATAAGTCCTCCATATGAGTTTCTTAGATATAGATATGATACTTCCCTATCATACCATGGTGTGAGAATTATATATTTTGGAGATTTTGCACCATTCAACAATGGAATAGTGGTGAGGTACGGATCCTTCTCACGAATTCGTAAAACATACACATGAGATGTTGGGCATCAATGATTGACCATTTTGAAATTATAGAAGCCTCATCAACCTAGGATTTGATGTGAGATAGAGATCATATTTCTTTATATTTAGTGTTTATTATATGAGAATCCATATCTATGTTATTTGATTTTATTTATCTCTTGATTTTGGAAGAGATTAATACATCTATCATGTCATCTATTTATCCATCTTTAGTTTTTGATGTCTCCTAATTTGTTTTTATATACTCACCCTAATATGGGATTTTCGTAAATATATCATGTATTATTCATAGGATAGATAGATCGATGGAAGATTTGAAAATGCTTAGGCATTGTTTGGTTCATAGACTATGTGTGGTGGTTGGGGCTTGGAGATCTAGAGTTTCCCTCTCTCATGTTTCTTTCAATACCTATTATTTCTATGATGGGTCATATTTTCTAGTTTGGTTTCAGTTTTTACCCTTTATATTCCATATTAAACTATCATAGTATTTTTTATTCCCTAGTGGTTATTATATTTGTGGGTTTTAATCTAGATTTCATATACTCATATTATTATTCCTTTTTCACTTATGTATAGAGATTGTTTGGTGTGTGCATACAGGTTCTATCAACAAAAGGATCCCATTTCAGTAATGCCTTTCAGTGCATATCGCTAGCCCCTGGACTATGGAGGTGGGATTGGGGTAGTTGTGCCTTGACCTTCATCTTGGGAGGTGGGCTCTAGTAGGTTAGGTCATGAAAGATCGAGCTAAACCTTTCTAATATTTTACCCAGTGATTTTTCTTGATTACATTTCATTCATATAAAATTTCAATGATTTTAATAAAAAAATATAATAACCTTTAATGATAACATTTCCTCCATTTCCATATCAATGGTTACAAAAAATATTTTTCCTAACATATTTTTAAATCCAAATAAATGTCTTATCATGTAAAATTACTATTTTACATTTCCATTTTTAAAAGGAAATATAAATAACTCTTTTTAATTTTTCAGTTTTAAAAAATATTATTTGTAAATTTTAAATATGTTTTATATCCATTCAAAATAAAATGTGTTATATTCTACTTGATTTTATTTATTAAAATACCTTATATTTTTTAAAATATATATTATAAATAATTGTTTTTATAACGTTTAGATTTCTAAAAAATTATAACTTCACCTTTTCGAAAACATTATTTATTTTTCAATGATCTATTATAATGTTTTTTTAAAACTAATAAATAGTTTAAAAGATGTTTCCATATCAAATTTCAAAAATCAATATGTATTTTTTAATGATATACTATTAATTAATTTTAAAACATAATAATTTCATGGAAAAATTAACTTCACCATTTCTAAAAATTATGTGTTCAATATGACCATAAGTTTATCATTTATGGAAAATATCAAATAAATTTCTAGAAACTCTTTTAAGATTTTTCTATTATTCTTATCATTATATCTAAAGGATTTATTTCCTGGAAAATAATTTTTTTGAGAATGTCTATCTAAGTGATCTTTTGAAATAATTTTTTGGGTGATTGGATTTCTTAACATAGTAGTTTATATTCTTGATGTAAATTATGTTTATACCATCTTTTAATGTTAAGAAACCATATTTTCTATTATATGAGTTATTTACAGTGTGATAAATGGTTGTTTTCAAGCGGAACTCATAAGTATGTATGATTGATGTGTGAGGTCTTATATCACTCTCCAATTCCTTGGTTGATTTTTTATATATGATGATCTCAAAAGGGTATATGAATTTTTAGCCATGCCTAGTAGAATATATAGGTAGTAGATTTAGCTCAAGAGGGTGCACTATTATTAGCCCAAGCCCAAGATGGTACAATGTTAGTAGCCCAAGCCCATGAGGGTATACTAGTAGTATCCCTAGATAATGACTGTATATGGGGATTATCTCAATACCAAGATTGTATAAGGGTAGTATCCCAATCACAAGAGGATATATGGGTAGTATCCCACACCAAATAGGGTAACACGAGTAGTATCCGAAGACAAAGAGCACGAGAATTCATAGATTTATTCACAATTTGAAATTTTTTTGGAATATATTTTTGACACAATTACTTTTAATATTATTACTCAATTAAACTCCAGGTTTATATGTCATTCTCTGATGATTACACTATATGGTTCATATTTATTATCGTTCACTCTTATTCCATATACATGTTTTTTCATTAGATATTACATGTCTTCTATCATGAAATATGGGTAAATATTAATCTTCAATGTTCTTTTTAATAATATATTTCTCTTTTTCTCATTGTTTTATATAATTATGACATAACCGTTGATGACATTTAGTTGTGTTTTTTCCATTACTTAGTATTGGAGAACACCCAATTCTTATATTCCCATTTACCATGTTATGATGATGAGTATAACTGATGAAAAGTCTCGAAGAGGGTCTAATATAGTTAAATTATAATGAAAAATGTTAAAACTATCAAATAATAATTTTCTTATATAGACGATCTTAAAAGGATCTAAACCAATTTTTAATTTTTATTTTTAATTTTTATATCAAATAATTTTTATTTTTTAGTAATATCCATCGTACTTTTCATCAATGATAATGTTTAAAGAAAATATTTCGATCACCAGACCCTATAATTTGGATTTAGGTTGCCACATGAATTATGATGAAGGATTTTGTATGTGGGAATTTCAAGAAATCCTATATCAAAATAATACTCATAAAACATAATTGATATCATATGAGTAAATATAAAAGAATAAAATTATTTGATAAGTGAAAATGGTAGAGCTAATAATGTATAATTTTGAAAACTAACTATGTCAAAGGGAGAGGGATAGAGAGAAGAAATATAATATTTATGGAGAATAAGTTATTTCTCACCCATGTGAAAGAAAGGGAAGAGGAAGATGAAAAAACAAGTGCTATTGGGAATTGGCGACCATGAAAAAGAATTTTTATGGAACAATTAATGTCTATTTTGGTGAATTAATATCTTCTTGTTAGTAATATAATTTATTTTATATTACTATACGAGATACACATAATATTTTTGATGACTATTTTTTAATTCAAGTTAATAGATAAACCATTCTTTCTATAATCCATTTGTTGATACTAGTTGTTACTATGATCAAGGGATATTTTGAAATACGATAGATATTATACTTCATATTTCTAAAGGAATCTATTAAATATATTGGTCCATATTCCACATGTTCCTATGTGACATTAATAGTAAATTTAGATCACTCTTACTATTGGAAAAAGTTTTGTTAAATGGAAAATTAATATATTCCTAAATCACTAATTTTATTAACTATTTTTGGATTAACTACTCCAATGGGTTGAATATTAGGTATTATCAGAGCCTAGTTTCCTTATATTACTAACTATTGACTGGAGGATGAGGAAAAAAACATTTTGACATTTGAATGTTTCATACATTGAATATATTATCATATGATATGGATGATCATAATTCAGTGACCAATAATTGGATCCCCTTGTTTGATGGTATTAATTACCTCTTTGTGAAGGATCTAATGCTTCCTTATATTTTATTTATAATACTGAATGGTTTGGAATAAAAAACTAAAACATTTACTACTCATTATAAAAGTTTAATATTCTCATTAATGGAAATATTTTTTTTATAATTTTATATATTATCATAATTTTATAGTATTATCCCAATTTGAGATGAATTTTTTTAATATAAAGGGAATAAATAAAACCAAATCAATATGGTAAAATATTTAAAATACTAATGGACGAGTTATCAAGATAATGTGAGAAATGCTTAATTTTAGATATCTAAATATTAATCTCTCAATATTGAGGATTCTGAATCAATAAATGAATTTTGTACATTAGTTAATTATATTATGAGTAAATACTAATGATTTTGAGAAGTTGGAGGATTTAATTGTGTTTTAGAATATACTTCTTATTTTTTAGATTTATTCGATGTCATTGTTGTAGATCATGAGTCTATTGTTCCAATCACACATCCTTTAGAGAAAATAATGTGTACCACAATATAATATCATAATGGGATGGGAAAGTCTAGAAAAATTATGTGTGAGTATGAGAAATATTTTGTTAAATTCATCAAAGAAAGGAATACATAAGAACGAAGTTGAAGATAGTGAATATGGTTTCTCTAAACTAAAATAATATATTAATAGATAGATTAATGAACTTTGGACTCTTAAATAAAAAATACTTACAATATATAAACTAAAATATAATTTAAATAAGATACTAAATTGATTAATGTTTTTGTCCATTTAAAAATGTATGAAAACGTGACAAAAATTATACCATTTTGAATAAAATGTTGATGAAGAGGATTTTACCAGATTTTCCATGTAGAATATTGTACAAAATTAAAACCCTATTTATAAAATTTTGGTTAAGAAGTTAAATAAATATAAGAAGATAAAATTATTATCAATGTTTTGAGTAAGTGATGATAGTTTTAAAGAAGAGGAATCTAAAATATTTATTGTTGGAGATGATGAAAATGATCACACTATAATGGAGAATAATGAAAATATCCCTAGTAATGAAATTAGGGATTTCAGATGTGAGAATAAGAAAAGAAATACATATTTAATTATAAAGAGATATATAAAGTAATATACCCAAAAAAATTAAAATCAATAAAAATAGGATAGTATGTTAAATAATGATTCACATTTCACCAATAACATATGATTTAAACATATGAAAATTTTCATTTTTTTTAAAAGGATGATGACCATATGAGTTTTATTAATTAGGGGAATAATTTTAACATGAAAATAGATGATAAATGTAATGAAAACATATACAATATAAAATATTCATATTTTATGTATAGCTAAAATGTACGTTTCCATTTTCATGGAGTATGTTCAAGAAGTAGGGGAATGTTCAAGTAAACATATTTATTAATAAATCTACAAAAAACATCATAAAAGGATATATTTTATTGAAAGTATTGGAAAAAATTACTAATTTAACAGTTCAAATTTTTTCAATAAATTTGTTGATTCTATGAAATATTAATACTTTGGGATCCATAAAATATACATCACAAATTCTAAAAATTTTATTTCTACAAAAATAAAAATAAAACTATATTAATGAATGTAATTTTAGGAGTTCACAATTATTTTATATCAATAATATATTCCAAAAAATCAATAAAAGGAAAAATAAAATGAGAACAATAATTCATAGAAAACCCTCTTCGAAGAAAAGTATTAATTTTATTCAATATGATGGAATTATGGAGGATTTGATTAAAATGTTTTGGGTTAAAATTAAACATTAATATAAATATAGATGATTTTTTAGACTGATTATGAGGGATATTCAACCAAATCAATAGAAAAATTTCCAGTGGAAATTAGGAAATTCTCGAATATAGACTAATAATATAATTTGATCATTGGAAATTTATTTTGATAAATGTGGATAAACAAGTCACATTTATAATGGTTGAATCACCATTCCACCAGACCAGTGGAATATTAATAAAAACATTTAAATTACTTAGGAATGTAATGAAAAATGAAATAAAAAATACTATGTTATTGATGTTGCAGTCAATGATTAAATAAGGTAATTCTTGTTGATTAATATTAGCAGGTGATCAAAATATATGATAAGAGATTTATTAATATTAAATAATATGAATATCTATAATAAATGTGAACTAATCATTGGAAATTTCATTTCCCTTTTAATAAACTATTTTTATTCAAAAATGATTTTATTGAAGGTGTTAATGTCCAAGAATACATTGTATATGGATTCGATGGAACACAACATTTAGGAGGTTTCATCAATATGTGATAAAGGAAATGGGTTGATTTTCAATAAATATGGATTGTTGATGGATAATCAAGGATATTGAAGGCCTATGAAAAGATAAAATTAACTGAGGGTGATCTTTCTCATGTTGGTTATGCAAAAAAATGACGCTACCTTGACATGGAAGAAGAAAACCCACTATATAATTCTGTTATGTTTTTTCAAAAGTGGGGTATTATTGCTTTTACTATTTTTAATGTAATTGAACATTTAATGGAAAAGGCTATACTTGTAGAATAAATTTTGAGAAGTGTTGAGGATGAATCTATTTTGGTATAAAGTTATGATAAATATTTAGCATTAAGTGATGTTTCAAAATTATTACATGTTTATGATAGTAATTCTGATAACTATAATATAGAGGGTTAAAATATCTCATCTCATCCAAGTCTGAGAATTCGAGTGTACTTCCAAAATAGAATTAGAGATTAAGGATCCAAGGTTTAAACTAGATGAACATTAAGGATTGTGATTGATACCTCAATGATTTATTAAGTTAAACAAGGATATTATAATGATTATTCTTAGAATTAATAGTATGGTAAATTATGAAAAAATAATTTCTTCAAATAAAGAAGAATTATTTTTCTGATATGATACCCAATGATGGATAGTAGAATCATTTTAGAATAAAAATAGTTTTTTTTAAAACTTGTTAAATGAAAGAGGATATATTGTTTGAACTAAAGAGTGGATTGTGTGCAAGGGGTATTTTCAAGTTGATGGAATTGATAAGGATGGTACTTTTTCATTTTGTAGTCTAGAATCCATTAATAAATTTATTATTATTTTATATCAAAGTAAATTAATTTTTTTTCTAAATATTTTTCAATCTATCCTTTTAAAATGATAATTTTGAAGATACGTTTTATGTTAGAAATGAAGAATATTAATTATTTTATAGGATGAGAAGTAGGTTTTGGGATTAAATAAGTCCTTATATGGGTTGAATAAAATCCAAATTATAATTTCATTCTATTATTGATACATGTTTGAAGAAGTTGAATTTTAAAAAAATAAATAATGTACGATAATATCTACATTAAATATTACAAAAATATATCACATATAGTTATTTTCTATACAGATATAATCATTTTTTGGAAATGAAATATGGGAATATTATGGTTTTTCATGGGAGATAATGAAGTTATTTTAAATTCACATTACAGTTGAAATGATATATTTTATGTGTTTAATAATATCTCAAGAGGAAGGAAAAATATTCTTGATCAATTGGGGTATAATCTATAGCTTCTAAAGAGGTTTGGAAATGTTGGTTTAATGTTGGTTTGTATACCTATCTTAGGAGTAATAAAATTATAAAATTATGTGTAAAAAATGTTGTTGAACTAAAATAGTTCGATTAACCGGTTCAATGATTGTTTTTATAAGAATATATTAAACCCGAAATTTTCTAAATTTTCACCCTTTATTCCAGATTTCAAAGTCCAAAAAAATACCCATCTAATCACTGGGAGGAGAATTATCATATATAAAAACAGATCTAATGATTATGGGTTGATAAAAAATAGGAAAAGTCGTATTTATCTATTTTTTTGTACCCATTTTCCTTGGGTAGGATCTATTGATGACGAAAGATCTTTATCTAGTGTATTTATCATTATATGTGAGAGGTTATTGTATTGGTACACAAATAAGAATATTTCAATGGCATTAACCACTATTTAGGAAGAATGCGTGACATTAATATAATCCACATCTCAGATGATGTGGATAAAGGTTTATTTTGGAGATGTTAATGTGGATGTGAATCTTCCACTACTTATAGGCTGTGAAAGGAAAAAGGTTATTAATTTATCAAATAATATCTTCAATTTTAAATGTCAATTTTCATTGATATCAAACATCCCATCAATAAAAAACATTTGTTGAATGATTATATGATTTTATAAAATTTACCCTTCCTTGTACAAAGTATTAGATTATTTTATTATACTATTGACATTGAATTCATTTCAAATATTAATTCAAAATATGGGATTTTAACCATGTTTTTACAAGGCTATGGATTGATAATATATCCAAATATCTCATTTTGTAATTTATATATTGTTATAGAATTTGAAGATAAATACAACATAAATCACTTTCATTTTAAAATTCATATTATTTTCAAACATTTTGTGGAAAAGAAAATAGGGTTTGTTTCCAGAACTATGTGTCTCACATGAATATAGGAGTAGTGTATTTAGAGGGATTTATTAAAATGGGGATATTGTGAGGGATAGTATATAGGTGTATGTGGTTATAATCTATTTTAATATTTTTGTGATATTTTGTGTAAGACTCTATTTAACCCAGTTTTAATGAAAGTTCTTCAAATATTGATCTTGAATTTTTCTGAATGTCATATATTTAATGAAATAAAAAAATAAATATATTTGACCTATTTATAGATTATTGGGTTAGTAGTTTTTGATTTTTGAATAGATGTAACTGGTTATTATTAATAACATCATATTATGGATCAATGTTCTTAATTACTACACTATGTTTTCCCTAGTAGTCTTATAATTATTCAATATATTTTGTTTAATATGTTATTTGATTTTGAAATTTATTTATATACAATGGTTTCAAAAAAATTCTAATGTTGGTTATTGTTAATCAATGGAGCTACATTGAATATGATAAAAAGATGTACGATTTTTTAGATTATGAAGATGAATATGATTCTTGAAGAAGAGATAATGTGCACCTATTAATTATTGTTTCACGACCACTTAAGATGTGTTGTTTTCCAACATGGTTTGTTTGTTGTAGTAGAAAAACCCACAGACTCTCATATCCATGATGTCTCATGGAATTTCATTCAAAATTCAACCATCCATTGGGGAACTTGGACAACGACACATATGAAATCACATTAGATAGGAGGATGGGAGGTCAGAATCATCACATACTTTTAGGGGGAACAATCACTTATTTTGGGAATCTATTATAGATTTTATTTAAGATACATTCATGAATCCTTTATTAAATTTCAAATGTACATGACAATTCACCCTTATATTGATAACTGGTTGTTATCATGTATTGAATTTAGAATCATTTGTATATATCAGAGGTTATCCCTTAATGGAACAATTTACATCAAGACTAGTGTTTCTAGTGGCCTTTTTCATAATGAATCTAGTTTTAAGACACATAATGGGGCTCTCTAGATTTTAATTTTATCCAGGAAGATGAGAAATTTTTTGATATTGGGGTCAAACCATTTAAATTATATTCCTATGTATCCATGTGAAGGGAATCAAATACCATGTATTTTTTTGACACATAATGGGACACAACATACCCTGTAAGGTCACATGGTAAGGGCCAAATAGTGTTGTTTAATTTCATGTGGTAAGGACATCAAGGAGGAATGTGCCTTGTCAAAGGCCAATGTGGTACTTATTCTTGTTGAGTCAATCAGGATTCCATATGTCTTTTCCATTCCACCACATTTTGAAAATCACATTAACTTTATCATAAGGAAAATAGTTTTTCCTAATAAATATCTTTATAAGGAAAATTTTCCTTCTCCAAGGAAATTTTGTACTTACTTATGTTTAAGTGTTCATTTAATAGTTTCTATAAATATAAATCATTTTATTCCTTAGTCTAAAATTCGGATTCACATATAAATCCTAAGAATCCTATAAATCCTTGGTTATAAATTATTTTGTAATCAGGATCCAAATTCCTCAGAATTTACACTCTAAATTCTTTAGAATTCAGACTCCAAATTCTCTAAAATTAGGACTCCAGATTTTTTGAAATTGAGACTACAAATTCATTATAAATATGACTCCAAATTCTCTAATATTCAAGCCCCGAAATCTCTAAAATTCAGAAAAATAATTCTCTGAAATTCAGATTCAGAATTATCTAAAATTCAGACTCTAAATTCCTCAAAAATCAGACTCTAAATTTCTTAGAATTTAGACTCCAAATTCCCCATAATTCAGACTCTAAATTCCTCAGAATTCAGGCTCTTAATTCCTCCAAATTCAGATATTGAATTCCTCAGAAGTCAGACTCCGAATTCCTCAGAATTTAGACTCCTAATTCCTTAGATTTCAGATTCCGAATTCATTGGAATTCAGATAATGAAATCTATAGAATTTAGATATGGAATTCCTTTGAAAACAGAATCGAAATATCCAAGATCTATAGTCTCCTAATGTTGATTTTTTTAGAATCGGACCATTATATTTCTGTAGACTCTGAAAATTATATTTTTTTTGGCAACATTATTTTTCTTACACTTGTTATAGTTATGAAACGATGTCAAACATTCTGTTTGTAACTAAACATTGTTTGAGTGATACAATTATAGGTCCCTCTGATATTTAAAAAAAATATCAACATCGAAGGTGGGAGTCGACCATTAGAGAAGTGCATTTAAATATGATATCCTTTAATGAGCTCACAAAACTGAGAAATACAAGTTCCATCCCTCTTGAGATTTCATGTTGCTGAAGGGATTTCAAGAGAGAAGGACTCTCATGCCTTTTTTATACTAAACATCTTGTTAAACTTTCTTCATGTAACTCTAATTATTGCTGTGTATAATCAAGGTCTTCTAGGGATAGGAAGATAGAGGTACCGAATACATTAATGTGGGAAGACTTAAAGGGATAGAATGATAGATGGGATGACTACCTTAATGTTTGAGGGTATGCAGGGATAACATGACAGATTTCGATAATCCTATCAAGGGATTACCATATTGTGGGTAAGGCCGACTTTTTTGAATGTATAAATCAAGGGACCATTATCCTAGGTTGTCAGATACCCTACTATTTGGGTTAAAATATTTCATATTTGTTACTTGTTTTATTTCATGTTTATTTCTAATGTATTTTAATATATGAAGAAAGTACAACCTTATTATTCTTTTAGGTACTCTGATAAATAATATTATACATGCTTTAAGGTAGAATCATTACATAAGTAATCATTACTTAAGTTTCATTTCAGGAACTATAATTCCATAACCTAGCAAGTTTGTCTTATAGAACTATTTTTGGGTTTTTGAATTTACCTTGTTTAATTTAGTTAAACATATTTTTTTCTTAAGGTTAAAAATTAAGGTTTTTAAACATACAATTTACCACCTCTTGTAATTGAACATCTACATACACTATTTCTATCCTATAATGCTGATGTTTCTAAAAGGACATTGAAAGGATATAAATTTGTAGGTGGAAAAGACCCTACATGGGGTATGAAACATATTACATTACGGGGAATTTGGGGTTCTAGTTTTGGAAATAGTGAAGATTCCATTGTATCTCATTTAGTCAAGAATCAAATCCCACTTTGCATGAGAGGAAGCAACATACACCTATAGAATTCATCAATTTTTTTTCTTTATTAAGAATATGGCCCACTAATGGGTTTGTACATGCGGAATATGACCCTTTGAGATGGTGATAACATAGTTTTGGGGACTAATCATAGTATTAATCTTATTTGGTAACATGAATATTCATAATGGAAATATCATCCCAAGGATGGTCTTTTTCAATGTAGACATTCTGATCAAAACGAACCTCTAATATCGTGTGTGTCTTCCTTGGTGTCAGTTAAAAGAAAAAGTATAACATATAAAAATCTATAAAATATTAATCATGTTCTAGTGACAAATTATAGGTCACTAAAGAGTGATAGAGCTTGAGGTTTTAGTATCCTCTTTTGTTTTCATTACTAGGATGAGGTTGTATGAGAGAGAATGGGATCTGGTGCCTGTCTCCTATCTTGTTTACTTGATCAGTATAGGGACTTATGCACCCAGGAAGATATGAACCTTAATGAAATTCTAGGGGCTTACTCTAGGAGGGATAACAATTTCTTAATTTCATATAGGATGAGAGATGGATCTCACATTATCCCACATCATAGGAAATGAAACGTGGTTCCCCTAAGCATCTTAGACCAGGAGCTCCCTTGAACTACATCCAAAGTTTGGAACCTCATTTCCATGGGAATTTATAGTGAGAAGATTATGAGTACCCCACTTTTCATTTATGATACCAATAGGACCACATTGATAATTTTAATGTTTGATTGAGAGGGTGTGGGAGTGTACCCTTTGATTTGATCATTGTTATCTAGTATCATTGAGGGAGGCCTTGGGCTAATAGCTCATAAAGGGTCCCCTTTATAGATTAACGATTCATAACATGGTAGTTTATGTAGTATTATATTAGTATAGTTTATGGAGGTTCAATGGTGGGGATGAACACCACACCAAATGAAATTAACAAGATTAGGAAAGAGGAATGTGAGAAGATGCCCCATTTTGTGTAGAGTTTTTCTATGTGGCGTGGTTTTCCCTCTACATTGCTCTATTCTACAAAGAATGATGTCCCCTCTATGTATTATTTCACTTTGTGGTCTTGATTCCCTCTTCATTGTATTTTTCTATGAGTGACGTGGTTCCCTCTACATAGCGCTTTCGTACGCATGGAAGTGTTCCTTCTGTGAATTAATTTTCTACATGGGGTGGTTGTCCAAAATGTGTTTATCCACATATAAATTGTGGAATGGTATCTGAAAAGTATTTTGGATATGTGGATGGTTTTTTTATTCCCCTTCTTAATATTAGCATTATGTGGTGTCATTTTCTACTAACAATTGACTTCTCATTCACCTTCCTATTACTCTATGTTAGTCAATTTCTAAATTTACTTGTTCAACATGGGGTATTTATAAAGGCATTGATTTAACCACCTACAAAGTTAGTCAGGAATCTACCTAGACCATGAGGAATATTCAATTATAGGAGGACAAAAATGATGTCACATCCCAACAAATTGTTTTGGTTTGTTAGATCCTGAAATGAAATCATTGACCGTGAGATGATTTTTTTTCTTGTTCAAGAATGGACCATTAGGTACCTATAAACAGTTCTTATTTGTTAGAGCGTGAAGAAAATTTCATGAACCTGAATATGATTTTCAATATTGGGTGCTGAAAATGACCATTAGGACCCCACCAACTATTATCATTTTCTAAAGCGTGAAGGTACAGTTAAAGTTATTGGATTCCACATAGATAAGTGACCATTTTGATTACAACAACATTTATTGAAGCTATAAAAAATGGGATGCTTGGATAAATCAATCATCTATGGACAAAATTTAGGGAGAACATCAAAAAAATGAAGATGATATTTCAAGATTAGGTCTTATCAGTTATCCTAAATTATTTTAATTATGTGAGAACACCAATTAAGTGGGAACATACCTGAAAAATATGGATGCATGTGTTCACTCATTTATGGGTAATGTTTATTAGTCTAATTGAGTGTGGGATATAGTGATAGCCATGGTGGAGGAATATAGTGCCGAAAAGGAGGTAATATAATACTTTTTATCAACTATTCTTATTATTATTGACATGAACATGAATATGTACTCATTGTTCTCATAGAAAGCTTTGGAGACTCAGTCACCTCTCCCTCCTATGGAGTACACAGGAGTGGGTACTGTTGTTGGGGTGTATATATATTTTGGTGTGGGACTGACAAAGAAAGATATTTGAGTAAATATAGCTTATGCAATATGTTCTTGAATATACACATGATAATTCCCACCCTGATCCCCACAATTTTTTACCACACATAAGACTAAATTCATGGGAAATTATTAATAAGTGTTGGCATTCAAGAATGATTTCGATGAGTGATTGATCTAGAATTATAGGTGAATATTGTATCACTTTGCATAACCATCATTTTGTGATATCCTATGTGATTATTAATTAACTTATACACAGGTCAACAAAGGTTTGGTGAACCTGTAAGAATTAACCACAAAATACCTGATAACCCCTTATTCATTCGAGATAGATGCGATAATAATGGCTGTTGTAACTGAGCCAGGTGGGGGCCCCAGAACCAATGAGTAATTCATGGAGATTCCGTGGTCCATGTGTTTAACACTTCCTGATCAAACACCCTCTTAGCTATTTGGAGGGGACCCTCAGGGGTATATGTTTCTATTAGTCATACTAATATTAGTCCATTGGAAACTAGAGCCATAGTAGAGGCAACAACTCAGGATCAAGGAGAGTGGGACCAAACTATTTCTTCTAATTACCTGATCATCATTCAAACATGCTCTATATTGACGAGTTTCCTTCTAGAGGCCATTGATCTAGTTAGAAATATGAATGTAGCATGGGATTCCTTAGATGAAACTTAATCCAACTTACAAACTAAGGATGCATCATCTATTTTGTCAATAATTGGGGTAATGGCGTTCATGGATGCATAAATTTCAAAAAGTGATGGTAATTTATCCACCCATATAACAATTCATTCCCTTTTAAATTTTATGTATTGGAATCTTAAATCAAAAGATTATATAATTACCACTATAAGCCTCTCTGATTCCATATTTTCTTTCTAATAATACAACATTGTAAAACTAAAAATGGGTCGACAACAATAGAGCTATCCCGTGATCAAGGTGTTGTGTCAGGACCTTCTCTGGTAGCACTTGTTCTGGAATATATCTCACCATCTAAGAGAGATTTACAAGTTGATTAGAGAATATATATAATCTCTAAATTACCCATCAGACATTATAGAACGAAATAATGAATCTTAAATTTTAGAACCCCTAGGAAACCAATATATGATACTACACATTTTACTTTACAATTTTTTTATTTCTTGGGTATAGTGGTTTTTATTATCAGAAAATTACAGACGTGGTAAAAAAAAGGTCGTTATAAATCAAAACGGTGCTTGTGAACGCTAGTATCCTCTTCCAATAGAGGATTCTTAATCCCATCCTATTGCACCCAGACATATCCTTCCCAATAAAGCCTCCGAGAATGCTGGTGTCGATATAAAGTGATAGGGTTAAGTTGGAGAGTGGAAAACATGTGTGTAAAGGCATCATCCAGAGTTTGATCTACTCAAAAATGATGGCTCATGTGGATACAGTATCTACTGAAGGGAAACAACTAGTGGAGGAGTAAAATAAGTCATTAAGAGATGTTACAAATAGAATAGTGGCATTGTGTGATATTTCTAATATACATATTAAAATGTTTTCTAAGCTGTTCAATGCTTTAGAGGATTATGATCAGGTGATAATTCAATTTTTTTTCCCTCGGGATTATTCATTTTAATCATCCTGTGGATCCAATCAATAATAACATGTAATGTTTTGAAATCTATTCTCCTATATAACTCAAATTATTTTATAATTGTATATAAATCTAAATCATAGTTCAGGATAGTCATTTCGAAAGGATCTCTAACAGATCATTTCTCATGGATGCGTATAAGAATAATTTCTATCACCATGACACCATATTCAGACTAGTTATATGACTGATCATGTTGTGCTCTAATGTTTATTAATTTATATGAGTTAGTGTGCATATTTTTGAGTGCTACTAGAGTTACATGGAGAACCCTACAACTTCTGTTTCTTTTTTATTTCCAAACAATTTTTCACATATGATTAATTTTGGTTAGACTTAGAGGAAATGAAATGAATTTTATCCTGGGTTCCCATTGATGGTTTTCATCCTAGGGATTACAATATGAATTACATGTGTGGTTTAGATTATTTCAAGAGGAACTAGAATGATTGGTGGTTTATGAAAAATAGATATAACCATGAGTTACAGAATTCATAATTTAATAGGGAAAACTAGCCAAGAATTTCCCAAGAGTATTCAGATATATAAAGGGTAATCCAAAGCACTGATTTTGTGACATTCAAATCTGTAGCATGTTACATGACAGGTATTCAAGGAGTAGATATGGATAATGTTTTAAATGTGGTTTCTAATATGATATTGTTTGGGATTACTGAGACAAAAGATGAAACTATGGATTAATAATGTCCCTCAAGTCCACATGACCCTTTTTTGGGCGAATCAAGAAAATAAAGTTGGGGAATATCAAGATTGTCAATGAAGGAGTCAACCAGAATATGACATTGTGTTATTGTTGGTTTGGAGGGTTTACGAAGATCAATATTTCTCGATTCCATGACGGGTGGTTTATGAATGGAATGTTTTTGTGAATGAAGGGACCATTTGTGTTGGCGCTGGACATCAATGAGGAATTGCTCACAAAAAAATTGAATTTTTATTGGAGGGGGCATTATATATTGGTCATTGGATTGAAATGGAGATGTCCTAGGAGATTTCCTAACCCTCTCACCCAATTTGGGGTTGTGTCAATGAATGTATGAACCCAAATTTTTTCATTTTTGTGGAAAATAGTCAAAGAATAAAGAATCTAGGTATAAAAAAATGTATTTATGAATTGAGTATAAATTCATAAATAGTATTTTTGAATTATGTGGTGGGTGACCGACATCATGAGGAGTTGATCCCCCATGAAAATGGTTGAATAATTATACATTTTAATGTCATGAAACCCAAAAAACAAACCATGTAGTTTAAATTATTATGGTAATGATGTTTGCGGATACAATTTGAGGTCATTTTTCTATGACATATGGATTAGTATTTTTTCACACTGTTGGAAACTCATTCTACTCCAACGGTTTTAAACTGTTGGTAGTGGCTGGAAATCTATTGGTATAGGTTATACCAACAATTTTTGAAATTTTTTTCTCGTGAGGCATGGAGATAGACATATACCAATAGATATTGAATAATGGTTGGTATATGACATCAAAAAGCAAATTATACAAATGTTTTATAGTAACCATTGTTCTAAATTTTTACCAACGTTTTTGATACCGTTACAATAGTGGAATTTTAATGTTTACCCCAATCGTTTGAAAACAATTGTAATATTCTTTTAACTATGGTTTTATGTAAATGTATGGAAAATATTGAGTTTATGGGTCAAAAAAGGTTTTTACTAAGTATTCATATAGAGTGGGTTTTCACATATATACCAAAAGTTTTTAAACATTTGTCCTAAACTCCGTTCAATTCTAGAAGCATGCAGTAGACTTACTCCTCCTATGCAATTGATTTCAATTATAACACACATAGAATTCAGAATTCATTTTGTAATTACCTGGAATTACCTGTGAAATTGCAATAAACTTTTCATAATTCAGTGGTGTGGGTCAGTGTTTCTCATTTCCACTATGATAGGTGGGTGGATTTGATCAATGTCATGAGCTTTTCCAAGAAAAATTTATTGAATTAAGAACTAATAAAATCCATTAAGATTTTATTAGGATTCATGATTCATATATTATCAATAGCATGGTGTTTTCTAATTCAAATTCATTGGGATAAAATTATAGACCATTTTCAATCTCAATGGGATAGGTGGAACTGTGTTAAAAATTACAATTTTGGAAGGACATACCCTCAGGTGAATAATTTTAAATAAAGAGAATTACAATACATCCTCTGGGATAGTGTGGTTCTATAGTGAGAAGTTTTATGGGGCCCGGGAGAAGAACTTTTGACAGTATGAGGTAGATGAATCTTGGAATATCATGATGTTCTGACCCAATTATAGTGTTTTGGATAAATATATGAGTATGAAATTAGAATATTCAATAGTTAAAACTTTTTCGGGTGATGAAAGACATCTATACTGGTTGGTGATCAAGGATATTTGGTGAGTGTAGTCAAATTGGGGGGATCACACCATTAACAAATAAAGATTATGATTCATGGTTTAGAATAGATGTGGTGAACATTGAATTAGTAATGGTTGATAGATAAAAAAAATTATTATTGTCATTTTATGTTATTTTCTAAAACATCATAGGTGATTCATTCTAGGTTAATAAATTCAGAGTCATACTAGATGAATTTTCTTGAAATTTGATAGGGATTGTGAACCATACCAATGGGGAATGATATGAGGATGATCATAGATAGATCTATGATAGTAAATGTACAATTTTGTATTTATACCTTACTATATGTTTGTTTGGATATTTTTCCTAGGATAGTTTAGGAATATATATAGATTGCTGATCTTCATGTGTTATCAGATATTTGTGTTTTCCCCTAATGTCAAATAAGTGGAGATGAATGTGTAGATTGACCTGTATAGCTAACCCGGCTTATGAGTGGTTGGAGTTTGGTTACTGGGGATGGATTTTAAAAGGATTGGTCATAGATAATTCATTAAAAGTACTAACTTTTATGATTCATCTGTGGTAATTTGATACGCCATGTGTTCTAGGGGGACTAGTGAGGTATAAATTTTAATTAATGTATAATGTATGGATCAATATTTAGATATACATATTCAAAAAATAATAATATAGTAATAGATTCATTAATAGAGGTATTATATAGATGTTAAAATGAATCATGACATCCCCTATATAAGGAAATCATGTTTCAGGCTTTGAATGTGGCTTTTTTGATCATATGCTTGACTGATTTTAGATGATTTCAGCATGATTGACGATTGAATAATAATTTTTAGATTTATTTAGATATGGAAATATATAAATGACTTCAAATATTTCAATTTCATAAATGGTGGATACATAATGGCGATAGAATTTGGACTTTTCATTGAAAAATTAGGTTAATGGTAATGATTTTTCTGAATGACCAATTATCCATCATTTATAATCACGACAAAAAGATGACATTGGATTTTAGTAGTTGGGATATGGATTGAGATAATATTATACAAGATTATAAAGGATTATAGATTTTACAATTGATATTTTTTTACTACTAACATTGTTATATGTTAGAATAACTGGAGAATCATTGTATTTTCTAGAGTCGTAACAATAGTGTGTTTGAATTTTGGATTATAATGTAATCCATATTTATTTTACATGAAAATGAGGAATCTTTTTTCATGAACACATGTTATATATGAGTTTTATAAATTTGGCCAAGGTTTGGAGTAGGGTGGTGTTTCTTCCAAGTGTATCAGATAACACCAAGTACCCAGAGTTAATAGAACCAGTAACTAGTAAGGTCTAGGTGGTCTTAAATTTCATTATTCTTTCTTCTGGAATATAATGGTGGGGTATCATGTTTTTGATATTGTGGAACATTTTGTGAACATTCATGGCTATCCATTACGCACCCTAGGATAGTATACATGGTACCGAATGTGGGTTAACAAATTTTATATAAAGATGAGTATTTAAAAAATTTCAAATTTATCACACATTTAATTTATCGAAGTTACGGGACAACATGAAAGTCCATTTGGATATCTCATCATTTCCCTCTTTCTCTATTAAATCCTCAATGACTAAGGGTGATATTAGTGGTGTTAATATGTAATTTTTATGTATTATTCCTCCTCACCACCCTCAATTTCACTCTCCCCCAACATCAATTTTATTTTGAGGTTGTGTGTTTAGGAACTATATAAACATTCCTACACAACATAGAGAAATCAATAAAAGGGGATGTGGATTTTTTTATAAATTGATAGTGGATGGATGACGATGACAAATTAACAAGGTTTATTAATACTTTTGAAAGTCTAAATACCTCTTGTGAAATATAGTGGGTTGATAGTGATGATATCATTACTACATGGGTAGATTCAAAGGATCTTATACGGTATTTTAAAATCATATGGATCTATTTTCAATTGAATGGACTTGGGCCAAAAGGGATAGTGGTGAGTAAGAACTTCTAGACCATGAGAATATTTTACCATGAAATATGATATGGGATTATCTTGGTGTATGGGATTCCATGACTCCAATGTAAAACATTGATTTACGAAAAACTATGGGTTATATAATCTAACCTAAATGGGTTGCACTTATTGTGAGTTCAAATGATATATATTTAAATCTATTTATACTATCATGGTTGAGGTATTTTGGTGATGTGACCTACAAGAAGGTGGCATATAAAAAATGTAATTGATGAATAATGTATCAAGAAGGCAATATATATTCTTGGTGGAAAATTTCCTAGAGTGAAATGTGATGGTAAAAAGGATTAACTTTTATAAATGATAAATTAGTGTAGGGGTTTTTTTCTGAGAGTCCTAGTGTGGCGTGTTGAGTGATGAGGTAAAGATTTAAATAGAAACTATTATGGACGTTGTAACACCTTGACCCCGAAGCCCAAAGATAGTGAAATACATATTAAATTATCATTATTAAAAGAATTGAAATCATGTAGGAATGATCAGTTTAGTAGTCTTGAAGAATCTAGATACATAAATATAACTCATATTACACTGGAAATGGTGAACAAATAATATACATAACAAAAACTAACAAACTAAATCCATGAGAACTAAATAAATGAACTCCTACTCATAACCTATTTAAGGTAAACGAATGGAAGGGTTGATATCAAATGGTCATTAAGGATTACAAATAGAGGAAGAATGAATCAACATTTATTAAATCATAAACAGATTTTCATAGTCAATATTCCATGGTGAATAAATGAAAAACACACCCCATTAATAAAATGAGAATAAAAACACTTCTATAGATTTTTTCATAGTGAAAAACTCAATGATAATAATAAATGAAAAATAATTAATTGAATTCTTAATAATTAGATGTCATGTATTTGGAACCTGATACCACTATACCGTCAAAACATTTTAAGTATGTGGGTAGAACTCGTCTAATTTTTTGAAACAAAATCGAAGGGTTTTTTACCAAATGATTTTTCTCATGAGACCTATAGATGCTTCTAGAGTCTTTAGTAGACCCCACCCATCACTGCAAGTCAAAATCATTCTTTATACATGGATTTAACACCTATACAATATGCCTCCTCAATATCCAAATAGAGTAGAGGATATAGATTCCTAAATATTTCAATAGTTAAAACATCATTCAAAATAATCATCTTAGTAAAAGGGTATATGTCTTAAGAAAATATTCATATCCATGAATGATTAGGTGCACAATACCAAGTAAATCACAATGTATTGGAAACAGAAAGAAATTCTCTTACAAAATTGTAATTAATCGAGTTAATAATCATAATGTTAACCAGTTAATACAATAAATATAGAAAGAAACATGATATTATATGTCTAGTAGAGGTAAACATACACTACATACAGGATATAATTGTTGAACAATGGAAATATCAAATAAATGAAAATGAGATGAGAAACCCCTTAACTTATGCCCGAATGTGTTCTTCTATTGACATTAATGACCAGAATAATCCAATTTAGATTCATTAATTAATAATTCCAGAACCTCCTCTACATTTATTTGATTTATTTAAACCTTATTATGTTAATTAATTTCCTTTTTTATTGGTTTCTGTGGTTCAATTTCATTGTGTTTGAAGCATTTTCTTCCTCGGTTTTCATGATCAGATTTCTTGTATTCATGAATGGATGTTTATTTTTAATTTGTTCAAACATAACGAAATGTTAGTATATATTATTAGTGACATTAATGATAAATAAATTATCTTATAACAATTTTGGGTTACATACTATTTCTATGACATGTTTGATAAATGATAATAATAAACAATTCGATTAACTTTGAAGTTTTGTGCCTTATTAACTTGTTTTGTATTATTATTTCAAGTTATGTTAGAGTAAGGATTCAAGAACATTACCTTAGATTAAATACACATATTATGATCTGGTTCAAAAAAAATGGGTTCATTACTGGAATTTAAGATGGTACTAAAAATTGAAAACTCATCGTCATTGAATGTGATAAATTAAAGCATCTCAGACAATATTATCATATTTAGAATAAGAGGAGAGGAAAAGAGATATGATGATTAAATATTACTTTTGAACAATAAAACTTTAGTTCATGAAAGGTATTGAAATTATAATAGTATTTGGATGAAGGGAGGTGAGGAGGGTTCCGGAAAAAATGGAACTTGTTAAAGTAGTTGAATGAAAAAGGAAGAAATGTTCAACTATTGAGTACTCCTCCATGAGAATCTCCTTAAAACCTTTGTTTTTGTCCTTTTGGTGAGACTATTAGGTATTTGAATTATGGGGAGGGATTCAGAAGTTTATTTGGAAGAAAATATATACGGTTTAATGCTTGAGTTTTGTGGAAGGAAGAGGGGAATGAGGGTGGTATTTATAGTGTAGTAGAGGAGGGATTTAACATTATTTTAATCATTAATTTAATTTTTTTTCAAGACTATGAAGAGTTATGATTCCCGAGACACAAAATATTAATAATTTCATGTGAGTTCGAACCTTTTTGGCTTAAATAAGCCTTGAATCACCAATGATGTACTAAAACAAGTATTTAACAGTTTTCGCAATTTATCATATTTTACTATTCTTGAAAAATTCTTGAATTTCAGAAAATACCCAAAAATTCACCTGAATCATTTTTCAACTTGTAGAATTCAAAAATTAACTCCAATTTTAGAAAATAATTTTCTAAATATTATTAGTATAATTTTTTAATAAAATCATAATTTATTTTAAAATAACAATTTTAGATCCATAAATCATTTTTAACACCATGAAAAATTAATCCACATCTCATTACCTTATGTCCTTACGAAAGTATAAAAATAATATTATCCATTATTCATAAGGTTCATATTACTATTCATATTACTATTTATAAAGGTATGTTACAATTCACCAAAAAAGTTGGTTCTATCAATCTCCAAATAACTTGCTGATAACAACCGTAGATGAACATTTTTTGAAATCCAATATAGAGAAGTATAAAATTTAAGTTTAATGGAATAATTATGACATTCCCCTATAAATAAGAAAATCTTATTTTATATATACTCATTTCATTCTGCAATATAAGATATCTAATTAATTGAAAGTATTAATGATAAACGTACCATAAAATGTTTTGGCTGTTATAATATTCCCATCTTCATAAATTTTTTCCTAAAAGGTTTTCTTATATAAAGAAAATCAAAAAGATGGGGGTGGTTTTTTGTCCCAACATCCTCATATTCCGACATTTCTTCCCCCATTTTATGGTTTCTCCAAAGAACCTTTACTAGAATAATTTTCCTATTTCACAATACCATCCCCCACGTGTCAAGAATATCGATAAGATCTTCATAGAATGACAAATCATTTTCCTGTTCTATTTCTTCATAGCAGAGTACATACATTTCGTCTGGCATGTCCTTCTTTAACAACGACATGTGGAACACCTTATGAACTTTTTAGAGACATGGTGTCATTGCTAAACGGTATTCTACAACTCGGATCCTTCCAGAATTTCAAACAATCTTATGTACCTTTGGCTCAGTTTCCCTTTCTCATCGAACCGTAAGACACCCTTCCCCAAATCTACCCTTATAATGACATGATCTCCTACATGAAATTCCAATTCCTTTATCTGGTTTTCAACATAACTATTTTCCTACTTTGGGATGCATTAATATAGGCCTGAATTTTCATTACCTTTATAGTTATCTCCCCGATATGTTCTGGGCCAATAAGTTTCATATCCCTAGCTTCATCCCAACATGTTGGAGTTCGATACCACTTACAATATAATGTTTTATAGGGTTCCATTTGAATTATAGAATGGAAGTTATTATTGTTGGAAAATTTCCCCAAAAGAAAGTATTGACCTAACATACATTTATAGTCATGATATCGCGATATCAACATTTCTTCTAGTGTTTTAATAGTCCATTCAGTCTATCTGTTGTTTTGGGGGTGATAATTAGTACTCATATGATGCTCAGTACCCGATGTCTTGTAGAGACTTTTCAAATTATTTTATGTAAACTGTGGATCTCGATCAGATAGAATTTATAGAGGTTAACCATTAAGTTATATGACATCCTTAATATAATTTCTTTCTGGGTGATCATGTGGTATATTCTATCTTATAGTGAGAAAATGTGCTGATTTTGTGAGATGATAAACAATTACCAATATTGCATCATTCCTTATAGGTGTCCTTGGTATTCCTATGAAAAAATCCACCATAATGTCTTTGGAATTACATATAGAATCATGTAAAGGTTACATAACCCATCTAGTATGTTGACTCTTGGCCTTCACTTCTTGAAAAACTAGTCAACTTGACACATACTATGAAAATTTTCATTTCATGTTATCCCACAAAAAATGTTCTTTCAGATATATATATATATCATAGTGGTTCCATAGTGTATAGATAAATTTGAGCTATGAGCATCATCTAACACTTCCCTTTTTATCATTGGTACTGATGGAATGCATAACATCTTTCCAAATTTCAAACATTCATCCATATAATATTTTTTTACCAATATTCCATCCTTAAAAAGTTTAATTTTCATTTGTAAATTCTCATTATCAGATAGAGTGATTTTTATCATCACTAGTAAATATGGTTTATAAATCATTTGAAAGAGGAAGGATGTTTCCAATTCCAGAAAAATTCCCATATCCATTATTAGTTGATCCATGAATATGGGATCTATCTCAATCCTCATTTTGGTCAGAAGCCAATGATTTTTCCGTATTAATTCTTATTCATCCATATTTTCATTTCATGTGTGGTATTGTATTGAACCATCATAGTCATTGTGTATCGCGAGCTATCTCCTTTTCCTTATATTGAGTTATTTCAGTTTCAAAATGTATTTCAAACTATTGTGATACAAATATTTCTCAAATCATTCACCGTAGAGATAATGTCTCCATATTTTTAGAGAAAAGATTATGGATGTTAACTCAAGATCTTGAGTTGTATAATTATTATCATGAGTCTACAAACAACCTTGATGCATAAGAAATAACATTACAATTTTCAAACAGATTCAACCCATTTCATTCTTTGATGCATCACTGTATATCATAAATCCATAATTTCCAGATGAATGAGTCAAAATTATAGTAATGAACAATCTTATTTTCAATTCATAAAATAATGATGAACACTCTTTCTTCTATAAAAACATTACCCCTTTATGTGTGAGAAAGGTTAATGGGTTAGCCAATTGGAAAAAATTCTAAGATAAATTCCAATAGTAACCTGGTACGCCAATAAAACTATGTACCATGGTTATGTTGGTTGGTGTAGTCCATTCCTAGAGTTCCTTTTTTCACAGGATCAACTTAGATTCCAACCTTAGAGACAATTTAGACATGAAAAGAAACTTGTTGAAGCCAAATTTCACACTTGAAAAATAGCCTATATAATTCGTTTCTTCTAAATGCTTTTTTAATAATCTGCAAGTGATTATCATGGTGTTCATATCTTTTGGATTAGACCATGATATCATTGATAAATTCTACAAAAAAGATATCAACATATTCTTTCAAATATCTATTCATTAGATCTATGAAAATCAGGGGTCCATTTTTCTGTCCAAAAGGAATTATTGTAATCTTGTAATGCCCATTCCTCATTCTAAATATTGCCTTTGGAATATCTTCCTTTCTCACACATTACTAATGATATCCAGATCGAAGCTTAATCTATAAAAAATATTGGGCTACATGATATTGATAAAAAAATCATTAATTTGTGGAGGAGTATACATGTTCTTTATTTTAATAGAATTTATTTCCCTATAATCAATGCATAGCCTCATGGATCCATGTTTCTTCTTAACAAAGAGGACATGGGATTACAATGGAGAAACACTAGTTCTAATAAATCACTTGTCACTCAATTCCTCAAGTTGTTTTTTTAGATCCACAAATTACACATTGGACATTCAATATGGTGCCATTTCTGAAGGTCATTCCCCAATAATTTAATCAATATTTAACTCAACATTCAACTCTAGAAGATGTCCAGGTAAATCCTCTAGAATACATAAATGTATTCATGCACAATAGGTACATCTTCAATTTGAAGATTTATTTCGTCACCCATATATATTTTTCTCTTCATCTCCGTGAATTGCATTCAGTAGAGATACTGGAGGGGGGCCTAGATACGAATCAGATGGCAAGGCATCTTCTCTGAGGATAAGGGATTCCACACCATTATAAAAAATTTCAACTTCCTTCTTCTTGTGATAGATCTTCACATCCTATTTTGACATGTAATTCCTACCAAAAATTATATCATATTCAATCATCTGAATGATGATAAGTTTGGCATCTAAATAATTTTTTTGTGTCATGAGGGGGAATGATCAACACATATTTGATGAAATGATACATCCACTAAAATTTTTAACTTAAAACACCTTTTTAAATCAAATTGTGCATATCAAGTGTTCTTGGAAAACATAGAAGTTATAATTGAATTTGATGATCCATAATCAAATAAAGCATTTTATATGTTTTAGGAAATAATTAATGTACCTTCGAACACATCATTAAGAACATAAACCACCACATTTGAAATCACATAAGCTTTACCTTTCTTTCACGTCCTTTTTTGAGGTAAGTTTCCTTGGCCCTTAGGAAACTCATTTTTATTGTGACCCATCTCTATACAATTGTATCATTGAATATCATTGACTTCTTTCTTCCCCTCCCATTCACTATATTTATAACAATTTCTCCACAAATATATTAAACCCCTCATGCCTTTTAATCATTTCATAAGATGATTGTTCCACAGTTCTCACAGAATTGAAATTTAGTCATTCCCTTCATCTTTATTGGCACATTACATTTTCTAGGAGTTTTACAATGCCTCTTATTATCTTAATTTCACATCAAAATATTTGATCGAAAAAATTACTTCTCTATTATTATGGAACTTAATAAAATTTAATCATATGGGGAAAATGATTGAGAATCCAGGTCCCTTAAAATACTTGGCTTAATACCTTTAAAGAAATGATCAATCTTGTCTTTCGAATCACATATGTAATCTATTGCATACCAGTCTAATCTTGTAAATGTAACCTCATACTCCGCAACAATCTCATATTCCATTTGCATTAGGCTAAGTAATATCCTCTTCATTTCAGTTTGTTTTTCATGAGGAAAATATTTGTCAAAAAATATTTCCATAAATGATTAGTATTCCATATCATCTATTTGTTCTTACTCCATGGTATTCTGGATCAAGGACCACCATTAATCAGCATCACCATTGAGGAAATATACATACAATACTACATTTTCACTTTCATTCCATCTTAATGCCATAAATAACATTTCAAGGGACATTATACACTTCTCAATTACCACTATATTAGTAGTCCTGCTAAAATATTGGTCTTCTTTCACATGAAATGATCCAATAAAAATATAGCAAGGTTATTTTTCATATCCTGAGTAAGTTGTCCTAATATTTTCATGATCTGATCAGCTCCAATATTGACTATATTGACTTTTTCAGTGGGGAAATCCCTATATTTTTCATGGTTATTGATTCCCCTTATTCAATTAGGCACCATCATAAGAAAATGTCAGACAATAAATTTGTTCATTGTTCATAATTCCTAACTATCCAACCATGAGATAATATAAAACTTTATGCACAACTAATCTCATAATTGTGAACATTGTTTCTATTTACTTTTATGTAATTCATAATGCTTTGTAACGAAAATGTGAATTATCCTATGCATATCCACTAGGAGTGTCAAACTAGGTGCATAGTAAGGCATGTTTTCATATACCAGGATACCCCGGGTCATGCCCAAAACTCTTTTTGGGAGTTTTCACTTTTAGGTATGCCAGTGCTAGAACTATGTCCCCTTGTAGTATCCATATAGGGATGTATTTCAACGAAACATCCACATAACTAATTCTTTACAACAATTATAGGATTTTATTGTATAATTATCATCAAATACTATCATAGGGTTTTATTCCCTAATCTAAATTTTCTAAATCTAGTTTCTATGTTTTCTACTAAACCTCCCTCTAATACCAACTTTAACGGCCTGACCCCAGAATCCTGGAGCCGATTATATAATTATTACATTAGAATGATTAAAAGGAATGAAATACTAAAGGAACAATTAATTTTTTAGTCTTGAATAAACTTGATATATAAATGTAACTCATATTACATTGGGATAGGTAAAAAATACATCACATAACCAAAATCTGATAAAATCCATCCACAAGAACTCAAAAAAATGGTCTCATATTCATAACTTGTTGAAGGTAAAAAATGAAAGGGGTGAGATCAAATTCTCAGTAATGGTTTGAAACAGAGTAATCATGAATCCAAAAAAACTAAATCCTAAAAAAACTGGCATATTAAATATGGCATGGTGAATAAATGAAAAACACACGCCATTAATAAACTGAGAATGAAATTTCATCCATTGATTTTGTCATAGTGACAACCTCATGTATAGTAATAAATGAAAATGAATAAATAGAACTATTATTAATTGGATTTCATGTTTGTGGAACATGATACCGTTCTACCATTAAAATGGTTTATGTCTGTGGGTAGAATACCCTCTGATTATTGAAAACAAACTCGAAGGGTTTGTCGCCAAGTGATTTTTCTATTGAGACGTCTCATTGCATTGAAGGGAAATAACAAGCCCCGACTATCACTGCAAGTCCAAATATATTATTTATATTTATATTTATTTCAAGTGAAATATGCCTCCTCAATATCCATATAGAGTAGATGATACATATTCATCAATATTTCAATAGTTTAAACAACATTTCAAATAATCACCGTATGTAAAAGTTTTTACTTCTTACAAAAATAATCATATCCATGAAAAAAGATTATGGATACATTATATATTCCCCATTTAAAATGATAAATGATCTCAAATGGTAATTACATACACCACATAAGGATGATTAGGTCCACAATACCATGTAAATCACCAGGAAATGGAAACCCGAACAGTGTCCCTTATAACATTGTAATCAATCATGTTATTAATAAGAAAGTGAATCAATAAATACCAGGAATATATATATAAAATTGATATTATATATAAAATGTATGTAAAAAAACACCATATACAAGAAATACGTGGCAAACAATAGAAATATCATGTAAATAAAAGTGAGTTGAGAAACCCCTTACCTTATGCCCCTGAATGCATTCTTCTATTGATCTTAATGAACTGAATAATCAAATTTATATACATTAAATAATAATTAAATAACCTTTTATACATTTATTTAATTTATTTTAACCGTTTTAAGATTCTTCATGAACATTTTATGGGTTTAAGAGGTTAAATTTAATTGTTTTGGAAGCATTTGTTTCCTTGGTTTTCATGATCAGTTTACTTGTATTCATGAATGGAAGGTCATTTGAAATGTTTTCAAACATATATAATTTTTAATATGTATTTTTAGTTACATTAAAATTATATAGATTATCTTATAATTATTTTGTGTTACAAACCATGAAGATGACTTGTTTGATAAATGATATTGACCAAGGCATGGATTTACTTGGCAGTTTTGTGCATAATGAACATGTTTTGTATTATTATTTTATATTATGAGTGTTAAAGTATTAAATAAAATTATTTAAGGAGATATTTATATATTTGGATATAGGTCAACTAATTATTTTTTTCATGACCAGAGTAGAATATGGTATTAAAAGTTGAAAACTCATCGTCCTTGAATGTGATAAATTAAAACATCTCAGGCGGCATTTACATTTTTTGTACAAGAGGAGGGGAAAAGAAAGATGATGATGAAATGTTCCATTAGAATTATAAAACTAAATTTCATTTAAGGTAATATTATTATTATATAATTTATATGAGGTTAGATGGGGAGAGATAAAAAAATAATTGATCTTGTAAATTAAGTTGAAAGAAAAAGGAAGATATGTTTACCTCTTCAATACGCCTTGTTGAGAATCTCCTTAAGGCCTTAGTTTTTGTCCTTTTGGTGAGACAAGTAGGTCTTGGACACGTGGGGAGGGCTTGGTAAGTGTATTTGGAAGAACATAAGTAAGGATCAATGCTTGAGTAGTGTTGGGGGAAAAGGGGAATGAGGGTGGTATTTATAGTGTAAGAGAAGTGGGATTTTACATTATTTTAATCAATATTTTAATATTTGTTTCCCAAGAATATGAATAGTCATGATTCATGTGACACAAAATAGTAATAATTTCATGTGATTTTGAACCATGTGGGCTTACATCATCCTTTAATCACTTATAATATAGTAAAACTAGTATATAACATTTATCATAATTTATCATATTGTACTATTCATTAAAAATCATGAATTTTAGAAAAATCCCAAAATTCACCCAAACAATTTTTCAACATGTAGAATTCAATAATTAACTACATTTTTTAAAATATGTTTCTTAAAATTAATAATTTAATTTTTAAATAAAATCATTATTTATTTAAATAATATAATTTCAAATCTATAACTCATTTCATAACACCCTGAAAAATTAATCAATATCTCATTAACTTTAAACCATAAGAAAATAAAATAATAATATTATTCACTATTTATAGGGATTATATTACTTTTAATAAGGGTATGTTACTATACACTATGAAAACATGATAGTTCTATATGACCCTAAATTACTAACTGATCAAAACTGTAGAAGACCATTTTTCGAAATTCAAAACACAGTAGTTGCAAATTTAAATTTAATAGTTTGGATATGACTTTATCGTAAAAATAAAAAAAGTTTTGTTTTACATAGACTTAGTGACTCATGAAATATTTTCTATCTAATGAATTGAAAGTATTTATTAAACACATGCCATGAAATATTTGAGGTGTTATAGTAGCAATGTATAGATCTCGTTACATGATATATTTGGCTACCTGAAATTCAAATGTACTGGAAATTCATACATGAATCTGGAAAATTATATATTTCACTCAAATTCACTCATAACCTCCCCATATTACTTCTATAGGACCAAAAAGCACATTATAGTATCAGGAAAATATATACCATGATGTATCTATACAATCAATATCTATAAGATTATTATTTTTTTTGGAAAATCAAAATACGTTTGGTAACAAATACATCAAAAAAATGTCAAATACAACATGATATGTGGATGAGACCAGATCAAAAATGTTGTATTGTAATGTAATGTATCAACAGATAATTAATCAGTGAATGATGATGAAGAAGTGGTATAATGAAAATGAATAATCTCAAGTTCTTCAGCCTTGAGTTTTATTGTACGTAAAAAAGAATTATTAAATATCTTTGAAACCATGTAATAAAGAGAATTTATAGAATCCATACCTCAATGTCAATTAATATATTATTATATATCTATAAATAAATAAAGATAATGTGATATACCTAATCACACATATATTCATTCACAATAATCCATCAGACATCAAATCTATGTAATATCTGTTAAAAAATGTGATAGATCAATATGTACCTCATCACCATCACATTCATCCCCATCATCATTGGAATCTTCCTCATCCTCGTCCATGTCCCCATCATTACCCCCATCATCATCCCCATCCTTATACACATCCTCATCCTCAGCCTTCTACTCACCCTCCTTCTCGCCCTCGTCCTCACCCTTGGCCTCCTCCTCACCCTCTTCATTGGCATCATCGCCATCCTTAGCCTCTTCCTCACCATCTCCATGACTAGGAACCTTATTGTATCGACCAATGATAGAATTGAAACCTTATTAACTATATAATGAACTCATCAATGACATATTTTCATCGCAAGATGCACAATTCTCTAGATGAAGTGATGTACATAATACTTTCATCAATTTCATAAATTCAGAATTTTACCATTCAACTCATTCTTCTACATGTATGAACCTTTTTTAAGATTGTTCATCAATTGCATTACCATTTTCAAACTCGGTGGAAGTACAAATTATTACTTCATAAGTTCAATACCTCATTAAGAATGTAATGTTCCAAGGTCGGAAGCATACTCATCCAAGGTGCTCATCTCCCACCACCTGAAGTAAGAGATCAGTTGGCCCAAATTTGTTAGTTTCATTGGAATGAAGGGCCTCTAAAGGGGCCTATTTAAAATTTATATAATCTATTAAGTAATATATTATATATTTAAATTTTAAATCATCAATGTAAAACATAGAATCAGTTATTTTCTCTCTTTGTTAACAACACATCCATAATTTTTCTTTCTAATTAAAAAAAACAGTTCTCCTCAATGAACGTGTCCTTAAATATTCAATACCATCCACAAAATAAAATTGATTTTAGGTACCATAATTGATAATAATTTACCCATAATTAATTTCATAACTAAATTTATATCAAAAAAATAAGAAAAGAATATATTATTGAAGAATAAATAAGTTTTTCATTTCCTAAAAAAATTATAAACAACTACCGTACCTGCTTCCTCTCAGTATTTGACATATTAGTACACCCCATAGTGAAACAGTATTTTTTTATCATCAATTTTTTGTTTATTTTTTAGTTTATTCCAAAATAAAATTAAATATTTATAAAGATAGTATTATTTCCAATCATGAAAATTTTCAATTAAACACCTCTAATGTGATTAATACCTTAAACCTGATAGTCATCCAATTTAGTAATCATTTTCCACTATTGTTATGTCGTAAAATCATTCATGATATGCATCACCTCTATCTATATTTCTTATATATCACACTAGAGAATATACGTCTTGTATTCGTAGCCTCACCAATGCTCAACTAATTTTTGAAGACAAGTTGACCGTGCACCCTCACCTTTAGAAATATTAAACCAAATCTGACACAAAAAAATTAATTTATAAAAATAAAAAAAATTAATATTTTACATTTAATCCAAATGAAATTACCCATATATGGGCCCATGAATTATCCCTGACATCATTTGGAAAATTTCTTCATGAGAGTGGGCTGGAAGAAGTGATGTGGGTGTATTTGGAAAACATCACCAAAAAAACTTTGACATTGTTGTCCTATTATTTCAATCATATTATTGCCTTCATTGCAGTCTACCATCAACTGTGTGTGGCAGTTCAACACTACACACATGCATGTACCCCCCTCCCCAACCGTTTCATAGCAGATGTATTTATTATGAAACAAAATCAAATATTATATCAATAATTTTTATAATGAAAATAACTTATGGTATAAATTTTTTTAGGGTTCTATAAATATTCCTATTGCAATCTGACAAATCGGTGCCATGGGATCTACAAAAACTGAAGAAACACCCTATACAGGTGGAGTGGGTCTCAGTGTATGCTCTGTAGGCACATAATATTGTAGAGTAGGAGTCTATGAATATGGAATATATAATCATAGAGATTAGGATGTATAATTAAAAGAAGATGCCCT
Source organism: Viscum album (assembly GCA_963277665.1). Lineage (NCBI taxonomy): Eukaryota > Viridiplantae > Streptophyta > Magnoliopsida > Santalales > Viscaceae > Viscum > Viscum album. Next base: position 1,017,211,413 of record OY728122.1, read on the forward strand.
GGATGGCTGGCCAAATGCATGATATGGATGAGGAGTGGGAGTCATCATCAGATATGGTAATGACAAGTGAGGAGGCCCAGATGTAAAGGGTGGTGAAAACATGGGAGTCCTAAATATACCATGTATCGCTAACGAAACACTAAGATCCGAATGTGGGATAGATGGTACGTAAGTGGGAGGGGCATGATCTAATTGGGAACACCGACCTCAGTACTGGGACCACTACTAGGATGCTCGTCAAATAATTGTTTCCTATGTGGGGGGTCCTAAAAACGTTTAAATAAAATTTAATCACATGACAATATAAGTTATTTAAATGTATATATTTGAAATAAAATATTAACAACATGCACTAGTTGAGGAACGCCCATCTCATCCATGTGGAAATATTTGTGATTCATCATTTTTTATCACATCTCTTAAATAGGTTTCATTTCTTGTATTTGAAAACAAATATGGAATTAATTAGAAAAGGATAACTATTGTGTAACACGAAAAAATATATAAGAGGGGTTATGGGAATTCATGTGTTCTAGGGTTAATAAGCCATGGTCAATAATGTATTTAAATGTTAAAGGGGGGTCTTAGAGTTAAATTAATTTTACAAATGTTCAAAAAAGAATTGAAATGTCCACCATGTTATAAATGTTTGTTTCATAGGTTTGAATACAGTTCAATTCCAAATTAGAAAATTAAACTCAAATAAAACTACTACCAATAAACATTGAAAATTCATATTATGCTAATGTTGAGTATAACCAATTTTCAATTAATGATAAATAAATTTGAATATTACCAACCTTAACAACCCATGTCGAACAGAACCTAAAGAATTGAGAACATGGACATATGATTCTATATATTTACCAAAATAACATTAGGTTCAAAATAAACTATAAAAATTGTGATATTTGAGTTAACATAAGTAATATATTGATTGGTTCCAATGATGGAAGGGATGGTGTCAACTCCAATATCATCATCATCGAAAATATATATTTGAAGTACTTCAATAATAATTGGAAATATATATTGAAGATTATCATTTACATTAAAAGACTATTTCATCTTTGATTCTAATAAATATGGATCATCAGTAGCAAGAGTGAGAGTTATGTTAATAACTCGAAATCCACAATCATCAATAATGGTTCCATGCATTGTTATCAAATAAAACCACTGGAATTTATTTATTGTGACACTACCAATAGAGTAATAATCCAATATTATTATTTTCTCAATGACTCCATAATAAGTTATATTATCAAAATATGGTCTAATTCCAAAGCACTGGAATAACAGTATATTTTTGGAGTTATCATAACTCCATCATGTGGTGTTCTTGTGTTCATTTCTTGAACAACGATAATAAATCTATACTCATTGATAACAGTAGATTTACATTCATGAACAATGGTATTATTGCCAAATGTCAAACCACTTATTTCCTTAGAAATAAAGTATGAAGGCAAACTCGATACCTGAAATATAAACAATTTTTAATTTTATATACATATTGATTTTATATATTTATTAAAAAAATATTTATATTATCAATTTCAACCAAGTAGAAAACTCTTTCTATGAAAATTTTCTCTCCATTTCAATGATAAAGAATGATGATTTCTCTTTATCATTTCTTTATGTTACATGTAGATAAAAATAGAAATATTTTAATAGATAAGTATAATTACTTGAGGGGAGAAAATATATACTTTTTCAATTTACGTACATGATGTAGTCATTGAAAAAATCATTCTTCAACAACATTGTGCAATGTGACATCTCCCACTCTTCAATGCATAATGTCATCAAGGTATATGATCTATGAATTCCTCCCATTTTTGGTAGTGATGGAAAACTGGGTTCAATTTTCTCATACTGTACTTCTTTATTTCTCAATTTCTTGATCATTCTCGTAGTATGATCAGACAAATAAATTAAGCAGAAATCCATACATTTTTGAGTCAAGTAAACAATCACGATAGAACCTTCATAATGATTCATGTTCTGAACATAAATGATCAGTGTATACATATTTATTTTTGTTGGATACATCAAATGGAATGTAACATATCCTCTGAGAAGTATTTCTACTAAATGATGGATAATCAGATGCAACATGCATGTGAAAAATGATGTAGAAAATATTTTATCTAACTCACACAAAATTAATGGTGTCCTTTACCTAATTTTTTTGAACTAAATACAAGGACAACTTCTCATCACACGAATCTCTAAAAAATAGAACTAACAAATAAGTGACACCCTTACATTATTGGAAAAAATATGATGAATTGCGATTAGAATCAACTCATGCAAAAGGACAAGATAATCACAAGTCTTCCAATATATCATCATCAACTCTCTACTATTGACTCATTTTGTTACATTTTATAAAACACATTTAGGAACTAAAATAGTCTTTACTACTTCCATATATTGATTTCATTGTATAGGTGTCATCACATATGAAGCATATAAAACCATCTATTTATCTTTACTAAAAAACACATGATGCAATTCTGTTCTGATGCCCCGGTCCACCAAGTCACAGTGAGATCATAAATCATATTTTTTCTATCCCATAACATTTAAAATAATATAATTCAAAATTTAACATATATTCTATTCAATGTTCAATACATTTATGAAATGACGTAACAAATTGATTGACCTATATAGAAAATAACAGAAGATAGTCATCTTATTCCAATTGTATTAAGTATAATTACAAACATTCTTTCACTTTTTAAATTTCATTTTCCCCTCCCGAATGAAAAACTGATCTCTTTCAATTCATTAAGCACATCAGTTCTAGACATACACTGAGGTGGATCATCGATCTCCATGGTATTCTTGAATATTTGAGAATTTTTTCTATATGTATATTCCAATGGAAAGAATAGTCAATGTCCCATAAAACAAAAACAATTACAATATTTCTATATTCTGGATCGAGTATTCATCCTAATAATAGGACATGATTGTGTTCCCTTCGTCCTCCATCCAGAATTTATTCCATAAGCAAGAAAATCATCGATCATCCATATATGAATAGAACGAATATGAAATGTGTATTTAGAACATGCATCATATTTGTACACATCCATATACCAACAAGGATTAAACTATTTTAATAAGGGCTTCATGTATATTTCTTTATACAATATAGGATCAGATGGTCCAAATATAAGTATACTTGTGAAAGTGAATGATTTTTTCATGCACTACCATGGGGGAACGGTATAAATGTGTAAGAAAACTGGTCATGTGTTGTGAGAAGAAAGAATCTACCCCAAAGGAATAAAACCATCACATGAAATACCCAACCTCACATTACGCACATCACCTGTGAAATCAGGATATTGAGAATCAAGTCTCCACTATGATAATCCTTCTGCAGGGTAAACCAACACTCAGTTATTCTTCTTTCTCCGAGAATCATTCCATCACATTTTTATTGATATTTCAATAGACATGAAAGGATTATAGAGTATGGGGATCAATGGAAGGTTCCACATTAAATTATTTGTAGAATAGGATGGTATTCCATTAGCTTTTGGCTTCCATCACGTTGTTCCACATTTGATGCAATCATTTTATTATGCAGTTTCCTTTTATTATAAGATGCAATCTTTCAGGCCTTCAATTTTTTTTAAAATCCACATTCTTAAACTAACTTCTATAACATATAGTGGTTTGAGGGAATATATGCATCATCTAGAAATAATTCCTTCAAGAATGTAAGAATGTAATCGAAGGTGGTATTTGAAATCCTATATATGGTTTTCTCATGAAACATTCGAATTAAAAATTACATCTTTTTCATTTTACCAAATTGTTGATATATTGTAGACTTCATAGAATCATTTAATTTTTTCACTATGTTGACATCATCAATTTCATTGGATGCATAATGTGTGCCCATTTCAAAGTCGTCTTGGGTCTACATCCTTTCCCTCTCATGGTGATTAACAATCAATAACTGATCAATTACTCAATTTTCCAATCCAGTTTTCTCTTTTGGATCATCAGAGTTTTGAGATTCCATTTTCTCCCCATTATAATACCATAAATAATAGTTTGTTTGAAACCCATATTTGTTTATATGGTAACTATATTCTTCATTTATCATCCAATGTCTTCCAATACAATTATAACAATGGAAGCTTATGTGACCACTAACTGAAGAATTTTCAAATGTGAAATCTAAAAAACTCTCCAAATTGTTTTGAAAATGGGTTGAGATCCAATCAGTTTTATACATCCAACATCAATCCATTCAGTAAAAAAATTTCAATTAGTCATTTCATGAAAAAAATTCAACTATATTAATGTTAAATCAAAAATTTATTTAAGTAAATGATACTTTTTCTCTTTATATAAACCATAACTGACACAATATGTAGATACATGTTGAAATATATAAATAGAAATTATAGTATTGTATCAAAATATATTTTAGTCCATGTAAGAGAAAACAAAATGAAACATAGAGGAATTTTAAAAAATTGGTTTAGTTCCAATATAAAGACGGTCCTCAACTAATTATATTAATATACTACTAAAAAACATTTATTTAAAAATTAATCCATTTTATAGAATAAGATATGTGATAAGTAAGTATACATTAATCATAGGCACAACTCAAATATAAAATGAAACATAGAGGGTGGATAGTGATTTTTGTTTTTCATGAAAATCAGTATTATATCATCATTGGTCGATGAATTATCTTTGTAATGAACCACCCTTTTAACAGAGTTAAAAGGCGAAGGAATTTTAACTTTTCAATGATTGAACAGGTCCAATTTATGATCGGGCTACAAAATGCAATTTAAAAGGTTTGGATCCTTCTTTTTAATGTTTTTGAACATGGGCGAATGCCCGTTATGTTTTCTGAGTGTCTTGAGGGGTTCCAGGTGTGCCAGACCCAAAGACGGTTGGTTTTTAAAGAACAGATGAAGGCGCACGGTTTGTGCATGGTTTCCCAAACCGTGCGACCCAAGCTGTACGACCTAAATCAGGGAGGCATAAGAGTCTGCAAGGCCTGCGCATGGTTTACCCAAACTATGAGGCCAACCTATTTGCGGTGTCATGGGTCTCCAGGGGGGATGTACGGTTGGCGCACGGTTTTCCAAACTGTGTGGCACAAGCCGTGTGCTGTGCCCAATTTGGGTTTTGAAAATATTTAAAATAAATTAAAAACCAATACCTAAAATAATAAAATCTCCCCAATTCCTCACAGAACCCACATGAAACCCTCCCCCTTGGAGCCACCGGCCTTGATCGCAAGCCCCCTTGGCCGAACCTCCTTCATCCTTCATTCTTGGCGATTCTTCTTTCGAATCTCCATGGTAAGTCTCCTACCTCCTTCCTCCTCTCCTCTTGAAAAATTTTAGGGCTCCTCCTTGCCCTAATTTTGTTCATCCATGTACCCCTAGGTTTAGGGTTTTGTTGATTTTGGTTTCATTCTTGTTCCGCTTGTTCCAGGGTTGTGCGGAAGGTCCCTCAAAACATTGTTGGTGTGCATACGACACTTTCTGCCGAAGGTGAGGTAGATTGTGGTGATTTCGACCAGTTGGTTGGTTTCCAAGGCAAGGGTTTTACATGTGGCTTGTTTTAAAAGCCTCTAAATAAGTGCTTTGGTAGTTCTAAAGGTTTCCTAGTGTGTTTTGGTCTGGTGCTTTGGAGTTTTCGTCATGTTTTGGGTTGCCGGGGCTTAAGTGACAGCTTTAGAAAGAAAGCACGAAGAGTCGGAGTGGGCAGATGGATCCACCTTAAGGTAGGGTCCCTCTCCTTGCCATTAATTTAAAGTGAAGTATTAATAAGTTATTTCTTCAATGCTTCAGTATGATAATTATGCAAGTTGAGTTTCAACTAAATATTTCCATGCAAAGATTGTGAATTACAGGGACAAGATTTAAATGGTTCCTTGGACACTAAACAACAATTTAATAATAAAACCCCTCGATCAGAGGTGCAATGTCTTCATGATAAAAGTAGAAAGTAGGTTCTTATTCTTGCCTGATGAATTATTGTTATACATTGGTGATAATTGATGATGTCCTGTTTCCTCTAAATTTTACCAAATGGTTAAAGAAATACAGTTGTGTTCCTATGATTAATATGTTAATGTCTTGATATGGATACTTAAGAGTACTTGAGTTAAGTATAAATGCGTTGAATATGATAAATGATGTGATAATGATACTTGAGATGGTTTTCCTTAAGTATATTTGTATGAATGTGATTATAACCTCTTACGTGGATATGGGTTATATGTTTGATTGTGATTTTGATATGAATCTAGGAATTATTTGGAGGTAATTCCATAAGCAGTATCCTATAGACATGATTTTTTTGTTAGTGCGCACATGCTGATACCACATAAATGAATAGTAATAATGTTGAGTGCATTTTGAGGCCACCTAATGACAGATACATGTTTGGATGGTAGGATGTTAGACCCCATGTGAGTGTGACAGTACATGTCTGGAAGGGAGGCATTCTTACCCCTTTCCAGATGACTTCTAATGTGACAGTACATGCCTGGAAGGGAGGCATTCTTACCCCTTTCAGGTTGACTTCTAGTGATTTCCTACATGTTTTGATGGGAAGCAGTTATACCCCATGGCAGTAATATGAATGTGACGAATGGGAGATAGTTATACCCTATGATGGTTCAATGAACGCGATGGAAGGGAGGCATTCTTATCCCCTTCCAGATGACTTCTAACGTGGCAGTACATGCCTGGAAGGGAGGCATTCTTACCCCTTTCCGGTTGACTTCTAGTGATGTCTTACTTGTTTGGATGGGAAGCAGTTATACCCCATGCTAGTATTATGAACATGTTTGGATGGGAAGCAGTTATACCCCATGCTAGTAATATGAATGTGATAGATGGGAGGAAATTATACCCTATGCCAGTTGAATGAACGTGATGGAAGGGAGGCATTCTTACCCCATTCCAGTATACCAGGGATGAGAGGCATTCTTACCTCATGCCCACTATCTTCAGTTGATCGGTGGGAGGCATGCTTACCCCTCTCCATCATTTATAAATATTTACATATGTAACTATAGTGGAATGATTAGACTGAGATCATGGAAACGAGCCGAAGATGGTATAGCCGCCAGGTTTCCTTTGGGAAACCAGGACGGGTGTTGTTATTTTATGTTGACCAGATTGTTGAATCATGCGTGACTTCTTACTATTTATTTACATACACACTGTCTGGATTGGGTTAGACAACGGTGGTTCTGACCTACTGAGATTTATATCTCACACCATACTCGAGCCACCATTGCACTGGGGTAACCGAGTAGACCATTCTTGTTTGCAGGACATAGGTTGGATGCTGTGTAGCTTGTTCCTGGGGATAAGGGAAAATGAATGGGCAGGAGCTCAGGATGCTCAGGAGAGCGCCCGTCGGGCTTCACTGTCTTTTCTTCATTTCTTTTGAATTGTATTGAAAGAATGTTGTATTGTTTACTGCATTCATAAATGTAGCATCATTTTTACAAACAAGCATTGTAAACTGGAATTTTCCAACTTTTTGAAAATGGATATTATTTTGTCTTTTTCTTCTGCCTTCCAATTGTTACTGCCTCTGTTATTGAGTCTTATTTACTTTGATAATACCGTTTTGTTACTCTGATAGGGGGGTATAGTCTCCCCACTATAACCTCCCGAGACCCTCACAGATATTCAGCAGCCTCTACCATATGGGGAGACGTGCTTGAGGACATGTGACCTACCGGTCCGGCCACATGTTCGATGGTAAGCCGGGCCAGGACGTTACAAAGTGGAATTAGAGGAGTTTCTTTTTTCTGGTTTGTTTTACTATTTAGAGACAGTAGTCAGGGATAGGAAGGTGATGGAATTTGGTAATAAGATGTGCTCGGGTGTAGCTAACCCGTGTACAAGGAAAATACAAATTGACTCGAATGAAATTGTTATATTAATGATTTTGATTGTTACGGTTGATTTGATTTCATAATTGGGTGACACACATGGTTTCTATTGATACTGTTGGTGCAATTTTGGGTTCCATTTATGTTGCAACCCAATTAAATTAGGGTATTACATTTCATTCATCATATAGGAACTTTGTTATAAATCACTTGCCACACATTATTTCATGCCATCTAGGATGAATTAGTTGATGAATGATGTTGTGATAGGTGTTGTGGTAGTTATTCCATGCTTCTGTGATATATAATGTTCCTGTGATACTACTTTTGATAACATTCTAGGTTCAGTTAATATGGAATTTGTCACTTTGACCAAATTAAATGATTTCAATTACGATGGGAGCCAATTTTTAGCTATAGGGTGTATGGGCGCCTTATAGCTAGGAAACGGTAACCTGTGTAATAGAATTTCTAGAAAAAGGGGCTGCTAAAGTCAAATTGTAAAATTAATGGAAATTGTTTTTGAATGAAAGGATCCAGATGCCAAATTGTAAAGTGTATGGGCACTTTACGGGTTTGTAGTTGGACACCCGTGTTACTAGATAATTGTTTTGAGCAAGTAAAATTCTACAATATGTTTTGTTTTGTCTTTTGGGAGTAAATTTTCAACCCAGGGTGTGTATGGGCGCCTCCTGGGTGGGGAACTGGCAACCCATAATGAATGATATGGAAGGATGTTTTGTAAACTGCTTGTGTGCGTAAAATAGGTTTGGTTTTGAACTGAGTGTTTTGGTTTTTTAGGTGCCTTGTAGGTTGCCTGAATTGTTTAAAATGAATTTATCATGATAATATATCCTAGAAAAAATATGGGATGTCTGATAAATTTCAGATGGTTAAAAAGAAGTTTGTTAAAACTTTCATGTTTTGTTGTGAGCTTTTTCTTAAAAATCAAGGGCCTGATGATTTTGGTTTTGAAAGGGTTATTTGAAGTTTTTAATTGAATCATTTAAATTAATTAAAAGAATTAATGTCATTAGATATAAAAGGCTTGTAAAAGGAACATGTAGTGGTGTCCCCCTTTTAAACCTCATGTGAGGGTAAATTAAGTCTTTCTTACGTGTGCCTTGAGATGGAACCGCATGTGTTTTCCACGGGGATTTGTTTTCTTTTGGAAAATGACTTGAATGTTAGGCTTGAGCATGATGACTTTTGATGGGTGTGACCAAGTGCTTGGGTCGATTGTTGTTTTATGTGAGGGGATAGCCTATGGTAGGTAGAACCCTTAGAGATTTTGTGACTTACTAGCGGTGTGATTCTTCTGACATTTGGTACCATTCGGGTGTCATTTTCCCTTGTAAGACTTTCAATTTCCAATGACGCCCTTATTCAGATGGGTGGTCATGCTTCTTTTTATCTTGTTATGGGATTGATCATCGTGTAATGCTCTGTAGACATGCCTCGGTAATGGTTGGTTGCTGGTTGGTTGTTTGAATCCTTAGGTAATAGTTGACTGGGTATGTTTTCGGCTATGTAAACGGTCATATAGGGAAAAATGACGTTCGGGAAAATCTCTTGTGCTGTTGTGTACGGTCTGGGGTCGTCTCCATGGTAGAGTGACCTGAGTGTTTGAGAATCATATTTCCCCAATGCTCGGGATGATATTCGGAAGACTCGGGTGGTTGACACGCCGATCTTGTTGCTTTGGATTCCTTATGCGTTTCGATGTGGTGATTGTGGCTCGGAGAAGCGACACACATCTGTTTAATCGTTATGAACTAGTTCTCTTATGATCAGATGGTATATTCTTCTTTTGGTTCCACTGACGCTTCTAATGTGGTAAGCGTCGTGTCGGTTTAGGGAACTGTTTTCTTCCCGGTAGAAGGAACATATCAAGAAGGACCATTTGGGAATGCTCGGGTTTGTTTTAATTTCATTGTGGCTTGCAGGTGTCGTTATGCGTCGATGCTTGCTCGACATCATGACTCTGATCTGGTTGGCAGTGTCTGAAACCCCTTTTAAGAAACAAGTTTCTCATGGAGGACTTCAGTGATAAATCGTGAACGATCACGGAATGCCTGGTGTGGGGAAAATGCATTGTGATTGGTTTAGGAATCTTGTTGTGTCGGCAGGTGAAGTCGAGTTTCTTCTTTAGAATCGACCAGGGGTGGTTCGACCGTTCTCCTTTCCAGTTTTTGGGTATGACTAACTTGAATCCTTTTTAATTCCTCTTAGTGTATACTGTTATGTTATGGGCATGTACCATATCTTTTCCTTGTTCTAGATACACTAAGAGAGCGTTGGTCTTACACCGCTCTAATGATTTTAATATCTATTGACCTCTTTTGGATGTTCTATTTCCGCGTTGCATGTAGGATGCATTTTTTCTTTCATGGTTTGATCTTAGAGAAGTCACGAGGACTTGGGTATGAGCTTCGGTGAACGTTCTCCTCGTAAGTGTGAGATACCTTGGGAGAAGGCATCGTTGTTCAGCTTATAAACTGTCGGCCGTCTAAGCTGGGTGTCTTCTTGAATAGTCAGCCGATGTGGTTGTAGTATTTTTCACATGGGTTTTGAGGTCGATTTAAAATCGACCATTTGGTCATTTCAAAATCATGCTAGGTGAATCATTGGAACGCTTGGTGTGTGCTTTTGAAAGACAGTTCCAAAGGTGGTGGAGCAGTGGTTTGTGTTTTGACCTCTTAACATTAAAAATCTAAGGTGGGATGTACCTTAGATTGGTTGCTTGGAGAGATGAAGATGAGATTGTGTCTCTGGTATGATGGGATCGTGTAAGAGTCATCTGGGTGTTTCGGTTGGAAGACGAGCATTGGCTCGGGGGTTGATGGCTTAAGTGCCCTGTGCTTATGTGGATGTTCATTGTTGCATGGGCCATTTGGAAACGTAACACGATCGTTTGAGTGAAGCTTCACGACCCTTGTAGGTCGAGTGAGGTGTGTGTTGTTCACGATGGATTCTCTAGGATGATAAGTTATAAGGTGGGAAGGTTGGAATGACCCGTGTTTTGAACCTGGTTAAAAAGCGAAGGAATTTGAAAATTTCAATTACTGAACCGGCCGAATTTATGATCGGGCTTCAGAATGAGATTCTGAAGGTTTGGATCCTTCTTTTTAATGTTTTTGGACATTGGAGAATGTCCGTTATGTTTTCTGAGTGTCTTGAGGGTTTCTAGGATTGTCAGACCCGAAGACATCTGGTTATTAAAGAATAGCTGAAGGTGCATGGTTGGAGCACGGTTCTGCCAAACCATACGGTTCATGCCGTGTGGACTAAATCAGGGAGGCAGAGGAGTCTGCACTACCCAAACCATGCGGCCAGCCCGTGCGGGTGTTGTGGGTGTCTAGTGGGGGATGCATGGTTGGTGTGCGGTTTTCCAAACCGTGCGGCCCAAGTCGTGCGCCCTGCCCTGTTTGGGTTTTTAATATATTTAAAAGAAACAAAAAAAAACCTAAACTAATAAACTCTCCCCTCTTCTTCACAGAGCTCACACTAACCCCTCCCCCTTGGAGCTGCCAGCCTCACGCGAAGCCCCCTCCGCCGCACATCCTTCCTCCTTCGTTCTTGGAGATTCTTCTTTTGAATCTCCACGGTAAGTCTCCTCCCTCCTTCCTGCTCTCCTCTTGGCCTATTTTAGGGCTCCTCCTTGCCCTAATTTCATTTGTCCATTCACTCCTAGGTTTAGGGTTTGGTTGATTTTGGTTTCATTCTTGTTCTGCTTGTTCCAGGGTTGTGCGGAAGGTCCCTCAGAACCTTGTTGGTGTGCGTACGACATCTACTGCCGAAGGCGAGCCAGATTGTGGTGATTTTGATCCTCTAGTTTGTTTCCAATGCAAGGTTTATACTCGTGGCTTGTTTTTCCTCCTTCTAAATAAGTGCTTTATTAGTTCTAAAGGGTTCCTGGTGTGTTTTTCTTTGGTTCTTGGGAGTTTTCGTCGTGTTTTGGGATGTCGAGGCTTAGGCGTCAACTTTAGTAAGAAATCACCAAGAGCCGGAGTGGGCGGATGGATCCACCTTAAGGTAGTGTCCCTCTCCATGCCCTTAATTTAAAGTGAAGTATTAATATTTTATTTCTTCAATACTTCAGTATGTTAATTATCCAAGATGAGTTTCAACTAAATTTTTTCATTCAAAGAGTGTTAATTTCAGGTACAAGATTTAAATGGTTTCCTGGACACTAAACATTGATTTAATAATAAAACCCCTAGATCAGAGGTGCGTTGTCGACAAGATAAAAGTAGAAATTAGGTTATTATACTTACCTGCTAAATTCTTGTTATACTTTGGTGATAATTGATGATGTCATGTTTCCTCTGAATTTTACCAAATGGTTAAAGCAAGATAGTTGTGTTCCTTTGATGAATATGTTAATGTCCTGATATGGATACTTAAGAGGAGTTGAGTTAAGTATAAATGCATTGAATATGATAAATGATTTGATAATGATACTTGAGATTGTTTTCCTTAAGTATATTTGTATGAATGTGATTATAACCTTTTATGTGGATATGGGCTATGTGATTGATTGTGATTGTGATATGATTCTTTGAATTATTAGGAGGTAATTCCATAAGCAGTATCCTATAGACATGCTTGTTTTGTTGGTGCACACATTCTGATGCCACATAAATGAATGATAATAAAGGTGAGTGAATTCCGAGGCCACCTATTGACAGATACGTGTTTGGATGGGAGAAAGTTATACCTCATGTGAGTGTGACAGTACATGTCTCAAAGAGAGGCATTCTTACCCCTTTATAGATGACTTATTATGTGATAGTACGTACCTGGAAGGGAGGCATTATTACCCCTTTCCGGCTAACTTCTAGTGATTTCTTACATGTTTGGATGGGAAGCAGTTATACCCCATGCCGGTATTATGAAAATGATTAGATGGGAAGCAGTTATACCCCATGCCAGTAATATGAATGTGACGGATGGGAGGCAGTTATACCCTATGCCAGTTGAATGAACGTGATGGAAGGGAGGCATTCTTACCCCTTTCCAGATGACTTCTAATGTGACAGTACATGCCTGTACGGGAGGCATTCTTACCCCTTTCCGGTTGACTTATAGTGATGTCTTACATGTTTGGATGGGAAGCAGTTATACCCCATCCCAGTATTATGAACATGTTTGGATGGGAAGCAGTTATACCCCATTCTAGTATTACGAATGTGACAAATTGGAGGCAGTTATACCCTATGCCGGTTTAATGAACGTGATGGAAGGGAGGAATTATTACCCCTTTCCAGTATACCAGGGATGAGAGGAATTCTTACCTCATGCCAATTATCTTCAGTTGATGGGTGGGAGGCATGCTTACCCCACACGATATTTTATAAATATTTACATCTGTAACTATAGTGGCATAATCAGACTGAGATCATGGAAATAAGCCGAAGATGGTATAGCCGTCAAGTTTCCTTTGGGAAACCAGGACGGGTGTTTTTTTTTATGTTGGCATGTCTGTTGAATCCTGCATGACTTCTTTCTATTTGTTTACATACACACTGTCTAGATTGGGTTAGACAATAGTGGTTCTGACCTACTGAGATTTGTATCTCACACCCAACTCGAGCCGCTATTGCACTGGGGTACCCGAGTAGACCATTCTTGTTTGCAGGACATAGGTTAGATGCTCTGTTTCTTGTTCCTAGGGATAAGGGAAAAGGAACGGGCAGGAGCTCGGGATGCTCAGGAGATCACTTGTCCTCTTTTCTGTCTTTTCTTCATTTCTTTTGAACTGTATTGAAATCATGCTGTATTGTTTACTGCTTTCATAAACGTATCATCATTTGTACATACATGCATTGTAAACTGGCGTTTTCCAACTTTTAGAAAATTGATGTTATTTTGTCTTTTTCTTCTGCCTTCCAATTTTTATTGCTTCTGTTATTGAATCTTATTTACTTTGATAATATTGTTGTGTTACTATAATATGAGGGTACAATCTCCCCACTACCACCTCCCGAGACCCTCGCTGTTATTCGGCAGCCTCTAGCGTACAAGGAGACGTGCTTGAGGCCATGTGACCTACCGGCCAGGCCACCTGTTCGATGGTAAGCCGGGCTATGATGTTACAATGTGGAATCAGTGGAGTTTATTTTTTCTGGTTTTTTTTACAATTTTGAGAGAGTAGACAGGGATATGAAGGATATGGAATTTGGTAACAAGCTGTGCTCGGGTGTAGCTAACCCATGTAAAGGGAAAAGTCAAATTTACTCGAATTAAATTTTTATATTAATTATTTGGATTGTAACGGTTGATTTGATTTCACAATTGGGTGACACACATGGTTTCTATTGATACTGTTGGTGCAATTTTGGGTTCCATTTATGTTGCTACCCGATGAAATGAGGGTATGCCATTTCATGCATCATATAGGAACTTTGTTAGAAATCACATGCCACACATTATTCCATGCCATCTAGGATGAATTAGTTGACGACTGCTATTGTGATAGGTGTTGTGGTAGTCATTCCATGCTTCTGTGATATATCATGTTCCTATGTTACTTCTTTCGACAACATGCTATGTTCTGTAAATATGGAATTGGTTGCTTTGACGAAATTAAATGACTTCAATTACGACAGGAGCCAATTTTCAGTTGTAGGGTGTATGGGCACCTTATATCTTGGAAAGGGTAACCTGTGTAATTGAATTTCTAGAAAAAGGGGCCGGTAAAGTCAATCTGTAAAATTAATGGAAATTTTTTTTGAATGAAAGGACCCAAATGCCAAATTGTAAACTGAATGGGCATTTTACAGGTTGGTTGGTGGCCACCCGTGTGACTAGATAATTGTTTTGAGCACGTTAAATTCTGAAATATGTTGTGTTTTGTATTTTGGGAGCCAATTTCCAACCCAGGGAGTGTATGGGCGCCTCCTGGGTTGGAAACTGGAAACCCATAATGAATAAAATGGCAGGATGTTTTGTGAATTGCTTGTGTGTGTAAAATAGGTTTGGTTTTGAACTGAGTGTTTTGGTTTTTTGGGTCCCTCGTAGGTTGCCTGAATTGTTTAAAATGAATTTATCATGATAATTTATCCTAGAAAAAGGACGGGATGTCTGCAAAATATTAAATGGTTAAAAGGAAGTTTGTTAAAACTTTCCTGTTTTGATGTGAGCTGTTTGTTAAAAATCAAGTGCCTGTCGATTTTGGTTTTCAAAGGGTTATTTGAATTTTTGAATTGAATATTTTAAATTGAGTAAAAGAATGAATGTGATTAGTTATAAAGGGCTTGGAAAAGGAACATGTAGTGGTGTCCCCCCTTTGAAACGTCATGTGAGGGTAATTTAAGTCTTTCTTGCCGGTGCCTTGAGATGGAACTGCATGTGTCTTCCACAAGCATGTGTTTTCTTTTGGAAAATGACTTGAATGTTAGGCTTGCGCCTGATGACTTTTTTTGGGTGTGACCAAGTGCTTGGGTCAATGATTATTTTACATGAGTGGATAACATGTGTTAGGTAGAACCCTTAGAGCTTTTATGACTTACTAGAGGTGTGATTCTTCAGACATTTGGTACCATTCGGGTGTCGTTTTCCCTTGTAAGACATTCAATTTCCAATGATGCCCTTGACCGGATGGGTGGTCATGCTTCTTTTGATCTTGTTATGGGATTGAGCATCGGGTAATGCTCTGTAGACATGCATCAGTCATGGATGGTTGCTGGTTGGTTGTTTGACTCCTTAGGTAATAGATGACTGGGTATGTTGTCGGCTATGTAAACTTTCAAATAGGGAAAAATGACGTTCGGATAAATCTCTTCTGCTGCTGTGTACGGTCTGGGGTCGTCTCTGTGGTAGAGTGACATGAGTGTTTGAGAATCAAGTTTCCCCAATGCTCGTGAGGATATTCGGAAGACTTGGGTGGTTGACACGCCAGTCTTGATGCTTTGGATTCCTTGTGCATTTTGATGTGGTGATTGTGGCTCGGAGGAGCGACACACATCTGTTTAATCATTATGAACTAGTTCTCTTATGAGCAGATGGTATTTTCTACTTTTGGTGACACTGACGCTTCTAATGTGGGAAGCATCATGTCGGTTTAGGGAACTGTTTTCTTCTGGGTAGAAGGAACATATCATGAAGGACCATTTGGGAATGGTCGGGTTTTTTTGAATGTCATTGTGGCTTGCAGGTGTCGTTATGCATCGATGCTTACTCAACAGCATGACTTTGATCTGGTGGGCAGTGTATGCAACCCCTTCTAAGAAACATGTTTCTCATATAGGACTTTAGTGGTAAATCGTGAACAATCAGAAAATGCTTGGTGCGGGGGAAATGCATTGTGATCATTTTAGGAATCATGTTGTGTCGGCAAGTGAACCCGAGTTTCTTCTTTAGAATCGACTAGGGGTGGTTCGACCATACTCCTTTCTAGTTTTTGGGTATGACTAACTTGAATCCTTTTTAAATCCTCTTAGTTTACTCGGTTACGTGACGAGCATGTCCCCTGCCTTGTCCTTGTTCTATATGCACTAAGAGAGCATTTTTCTTACGCCGCTCTAATGATTTTAAAATCTGTTGAGCTCTTTTGGATGTTCTATTTCGGCGTTGCATGCAGGATGCATTGTTTCTATCATGGTTTTATCTTAGAGGCATCACCGGGACTTGGGTATGAGCTTCAGTGAACATTCTCGTGGTAAGTGTGAGATACCCTGGGAGAAGGAATCGTTGTTCAGCTTATAAAGCGTCGGCCGTCTGAGCTGGGTGTCTTCTTGAATAGTCATCCGGAGTGGCTGGAGTCTTTTTCACTTGGGATTTGAGGTCGATGGAAAATCGACCATTTGATCATTTCAAAATCACGCTAGGTGAGTTGTTGGGACACTTGGTGTGTGCTTTTGAATGAAATTTCCAAAGGTGGTGGAGCGGTGGTTTGAATTTTGACCTTTTAACGTTAAAATCTAAGGTGGGAAGTACCTTAGATTGGTTTCTTAGAGAGACGAAGATGAGATTGTGTCTCTGGTTTGACGGGATCGAGTAAGAGTCATATGGGTGTTTCAGTTGGAAGAAGAGCGTTGGTTCGGGTGTTGATGGCTTAAGTGTCATGTGCTTAAGTGGATGTTCAGTATTTCATGGGTCATTTGGAAACGTAACACGATCGTTTGAGCGAAGCTTCACGACCCTTGTAGGTCGAGTGAGGTGTGTTTTGTTCCCGATGGCTTCTCTGGGATGATATGTTATAAGGTGGGACGGTTGTAATGATCTGCGTTTTGAACCAGGTTGAAAATAAAAGGAATTTGAACATTTCAATTACTGAACCGGCTGAATTTATGATCGGGCTTCAGAATGTGATTATGAAGGTTTGGATCCTTCTTTATAATGTTTTTGGACATGGGAGAATGCCCGTTAAGTTTTCTGAGTGTCTTGCAGGTTTCTGGGAGTGTCATACCCGAAGATGGCTGGTTATTAAAGAACAGCTTAAGGAGCATGGTTAGAGCACGGTATCCCAAACCGTGCGGTCCAAGCCGTGTGGCCTAAATCAGGGAGGCAGAGGAGTCTGCACGGCCTTTGCACGGTTTACCCAAACCATGCGGCTATCCCGTGCGGGGTGTTGTGGGTGTCTAGTGGGGGATGCACGGTTGGCGCATGGTTTTCCAGACCATGCATCGCAAGCCGTGCGCCAAGCCCTGTTTTGGCTTCTAATATATTAAAAATAAATTAAAAAAACCTAAACTAATAAACTCTCCCCTCTTCTTCACAGAACTCACACTAACCCCTCCCCCTTGGAGCTGTCAGCCTGGCGAGCAAGCCCCCTCATCCACACCTCCTTCCTTCTTCGTTCATGGCGATTCTTCTTTCAAATCTCCATGGTAAGTCTAATCCCTCCTTCCTCCTCTCCTCTTGGCCTATTTTAGGGCTCCTACTTGCCTTAATTTAGTTTTTCCATGCACCCCTATGTTTAGGGTTTGGTTGATTTTGGTTTCATTCTTGTTCCTCTTGTTCCAGTGTTGTGTGGAAGGGCCCTCAGAATGTTGTTGGTGTGCGTACGACATCCACCACCGAAGGCGAGGTGGATTGCGGTGACTTCGATCCGTCGGTTTGTTTTCAAGGTAAGGATTTTACACATGTCTTGTTTTCCCAGCATCTAAATAAGTGACTTAGTAGTTCTAAAGGGATCTTGGTGTTTTTTGGTTTGGTGATTTGGAGTTTTGGTCGTGATTTGGGTTTCTGGAGCTTAGGAGGCAGCTTTAGGTAGAAAGCACCAAGAGCCGGAGTGGGCAGATGAATCCACCTTGAGGTAGGGTCCCTCTCCTTACCTTAATTTAAAGTGATGTATTAATAAGTTATTTCTGCACTGCTTCTGTATGTAACTTATGCTTGTTGATTTTCAACTAAATGTTTTTGTGGAAAGAGTGTGAATTGCAAGGGAAATATTTAAATAGTTTCTTGGACACTAAAAAATGATTTAATAATAAAACCACTCCATCAAAGGTGTGTTGTCTTCAAGATAAAAGTAGGAAGTGGGTTCTTATGGTTGCCTTCAAAATTCTTATAATGATTTGGTGATAATTGATGATTTCATAATTCCTCTGAATTGTACCAAATGGTTAAAGCATGAGAGTTTTGTTCTTGTGTTGAATATGTTAATGTCTTGATATGGATACTTAAGAGTAGTTACCTTAAGTATAAATGCATTGAATTTGATAAATGATGTGATAATGATACTTGAGATGGTTTTCCTTATGTCTATTTGTATGAATGTGATTATAACCTTTTACGTGGATATGGGATATATTCTTGATTTGTGATTGTGGTATGATTACTTGATTTCTTATGAGGTAATTCCATAAGCAGTATCCTATATAGATGCTTGTTTTGTGAGTGCGCACATGATGATGCCACATAAATGAATGATAATAAAAGTGATTCCATGCTGAAGCCAGCTAGTGACATATACATGTTTGGATTGGAGGCAGTTATAACCCATTTCTATGTGACATTACATTTCTATAAGGGAGGCATTCTTACCCCTTGCCAGTTGAGTTATAATGTGATAGTACATGTCTGGAAGTGAGGAATTCTTACCCTTTTCTAGTTGAATTATAGTGATGTCTTACATGTTTGGATATGAAGTAGTTATATGCCATGCCAGTATTATGAACGTGTTTGGATGGAAATCAGTTATCACCCATGCCAGTAATTGAATGTGACAGATGGGAGGCAGTTATACCCTATTCTGGTTGAATGAATGTGATGGAAGGGAGGTATTCTTACCCCTTTCCAGTATACCAAGGACAAGATGCATTCTTACCTCATGCCCGCTATCTTCAGATGATGGGTGGGAGGCATGCTTACCCCACACCATCTTTTATAAATATTTACATATGTAATTGTAGTGTCATGATCAGACTGAGATCCCGGCAACCAGTCGAAGATGGTATAGCCGTGAGGTTTCCTTTGGGAAACCTGGATGGGTGATGTTATTTTATGTTGACCTTCATGTTCAATCCTACTTGATTTCTTACTTTTTATTTACATACACACTGTCTGGATTTGGTTAGATACCGGTGGTTTCGGCCTACTGATATTTATGTCTCAAACCCTACTCAGGCCTCCATTAGAATGGGGGTACCTGAGTAGACCTTTCTTGTTTACATGACCTAGGTTGGTTGTTGTGTTGCTTGTACCTGGAGATTGGAGAAAATGACCGAGCGGGATCTCGGGATGCCCAGGAGATCAACCGTAGGGATTTTATGTCTTTTCTTAATTCCTTTTTTATTGTATTGGATGTATGATGTATTGTTTACTTCTTTCATAAATGTATCATCATTTGTACATACATGCATTGTAAACTAGCATTTTCCACCTTTTATAAAATGGATATTATTCTGTCTTTTTCTTCTGCCTTCCAATTGTTTCTACTTCCATTGTTGAATATTATTTACTATGATAATACCACTACGTTTCCCTGATATTAGGGTATAGTCTCCCCGCTATCACCTCCCGAGACCCTCGCTGCTAGTCGATAGCCTCTGGCATACGAGGAGACATGCTTGAGGCCATGTGACCTATCAGTCCAGCTAAAGGTTCGATGGTAAGTTAGGCCGGGACGTTACAATCATTAAATATATACATCATATGTGATTAAATGATCCAATGAATCATTCTCTTAGGTGTGGTAATAAATCTCAGCAGACAGTGTGTTATGTAGAGAATTAAGTAACATAGTTCCTAAATATGTTCCACACACCAATTTCATTTGAGGCATTATCGAATTTATAGTCAACTATTATAAAAGTAACCATTGATCAAACATAATAATTAATTGAAATTACTAATAATTATTTTTTAAAGTATTAAATTTCTGGACATTCTTGAAATACAATGATATTCATTAATCATATAGACACTATACAAAGTTTAAGTTAATTTTTTTCCAAAAATAAAATTTTCTATAAAAAATATAATCCATTAGTAATAAAATATATAAGATTTCAAATAATTAAAATAAAAATTCATGTGGTGGTAGTTCATTGAAACAACATGGTTGTTGTTGTGTCTTAAATGACCTCATCTTTTTTACTTAAAATAAATTCTCCCAGATGAAAAACATGTATCACATGATTGTTAGTGTATTAGAGAAGGTCTAAATTCATTAGATCATAAAATAATTAATTAACAAAAAAGATAAATAAATGGATAAATGCATGAATGTTAGAGGTCCTCCCCCAGATAATAAATAAAAATTTCATAGTGGTCCACCACATTGTAATAAATAAACCAATGGTGAATGTTTTACACCACATGGTGAAATATAGAAATTATCCCTAATTTTAAGTGGGGTCATGCGGAAAAGAGAAGGGGTGTAAACATTTTTCTATTTTTTAAAATTTTTTAGGATCTTGTGGGGTAATGTTTGGATTCTCACAAAGTTCTCTCAATTTTCAGAATTTATTTGATTTTCTAATTTTAAATCTAGTTGTAAAGGTTATCACACCACATTATAATATACTCCTACATACAATTATATTTTCCTTGGTGACCTAAAAATTTTTAATCTATGTTAATGGGGAATCCCGAATCTCTCAATATATTATCACCATCCTAAATATAAAATCTGATTCATTTATCCAAAAAATAGAGGAATATATATATCCAATTTATCCAAAAGTGGGTGTAGAAATATATATACCTACAATATAAACATATATATATAAAAACTATATTTGGAGAACATGTGTAATTATGAGACCACGTCTATCATAATTTTTTAACCAAATTATTGGTAAAATCAAATATAATTTACAGGACAAAATCCTTACAGAATCGAAGGATCCCATATGTGTGAGGAAAAAATAATATAGAGTAGTATATGATTCATAACATGTTACCTGCTGTCCAATGTATTATATAATGGAGTGTTGCAAGTCATGATTAAATCTATCAAAACATATGGGTTGATAGAGTGAACATGCATGAGTTAAATTAGGAAAAAACACATCGATCATTACTCTCTCTATAAAAGATTTGACATTGGAAGATGCAATAATTGAAAAGAACATATCCATAACCGATAAATACTATCCCCTATCAAATATCAATGGTATGACCCCACCATGATATACAACATGCAAGAGCGTAGATACACAAGGTATAGTGGTAATATTGTATAGTTGATGATATATGGATGGATAAATCAAATACTAAACATTACAGTTGTAATTTAATTAATCTGAAAACATAAATTATAGGTTGATATGTGATAAACAATAATGGTTTTAATATGTAAATGTAGTGAAACCACTGAAATAGGTCTATAAAATAATTATAAAGTGTAGGTAATAAAAGAGATATATTCAGTAAATATCAAAGTATTCATATTGTTCGTTGTAACTCCCAAAACCAGTTGGAAGGTCAAAAATCCATCCCACTTGTAGATAATAGTTTTTATTTTTTAAATTAAATAGGTGACATATGAAATATCAAAAAAATATTATGGGAACCCATTTTTAATGTCACATTTATATAGGAGGAATAATCTCTGATCATCTAGGATATGGTGTCTCTGTGATGGAACCATGGGTGGGTTTCCAAAATTTAAGAAGCACGGGTAACGTAGGAGTTTTAGGAAGTTCACATTGGGCATAAGCCAACCTATTTGTATTTAGTACATGAAGTGATTAATGGAATGTTCATGTCGCATACAGTTTAGATGTTTGTATAAATATTGATAGATGAAAATTCTCCCTAATTTTATTCCAAACATGGGATTCTATCAATGAAAAGATAGTTTTCTACATTATAGAATAGAAACCCTTCTATTAAGAGTAACTCCTAAAAACAAGACTATTATTACCAGATGTTGTGTAAATACATTATAACATAGTTTATCCAAATGATGAATTAAGAAAATAATCCTAATTGTCCCCTTTATTGAAACATTTATTCTTGTTGAATATAAATATTCCAAATAAGGTAAAATAATATAATGAATAACCACACAAATCTCGTATTTAGTCCAAATCAGAAAAAAATATTGGAACTTTAAAACTAATGTAGAACATAAATATTTGAAGTGTAGAATAAAAAAAATTCTTGATTGAATATAGATCGATCGTTGGAATATGTTTCATTGGCTTGGAACATGAATCACCTATTTAGGGACTCAATCACACGAAGGGGGAAACCAGATGCCTGATATGAGTTTGGGGGAAAACATTCCCAATCATTTTAAAAAATTTATGGGGTATTTTTTGATGGGACACTATCTCAATGGTTTAATCAAACCATTGGGATAGGTTGTTTCTAAACAAAATATACCAATGGTTTGTGCAAACCATTTTTATAAAAGTGTTGGTATATAGCCTATTTACATTAGTGTATTTCCATGGTGATCTAACCAAGAATGGTCTCCCATAATCAGGAATGAAGGGAGAAGATTGTATAATAAAATATAAAGGATTAAAAATCTAATGAGTGATATGGTAGAAGTATGTTGGGGGTGATTGTATACAATATTGAAAAAGTGGTTTAAATCATAAGGTTTTTTGAACTTATGATATCAGAAGAGGACTATCCCGAGGATGAATGTGTCTCTAGTTGACCGAATATTTAATGGGAGAGTAATGTTAATTAATATGTGGTGTATTAATTTATTTAAAAACAATGTAATCCTCAAGAACCTGAAATTACACTACTGATGGTCATGGAATACTTATGGAGATCAGGATTTTCCCAGACATAGAGTTTGTCATGTGGTAAGAAATTTCCTAGATATAGAGGGATCATATCATATAAACATTACCCAAGAATGGGTAGACAAGTTTTTCCCCCTCAAGTCAATCCCATAATAAGGAATAAGGTATTTCTTTTCATATGTTCCCATGACCTAGGATCTTGGAATCACTTTATTTCACATTAAAACATTAAAAAATCCATAGGTAGTTGCTGAATGAATGTTCAGTTTATTGCTCTGAAACATACACAATGAAGGGGACATTTTGTTGTTGTAGAAAGTCCCATAATTATAAAATTAGGAAACAATATGTATCCAATATTAATAGGAATCAATACATACGTAATTATTGGATTTACATATTTAAAGGGACAAAAACCGTGCAATTTATCATCATGTTGTACGAACATATGGTGTTCAATTTAATGTATTTCTACCATGTCCGTGGTAAAATTGATTTGAAATGATATTCCATGATAATGAAAGGAATACATAACCAAACCCCATAATACAACATGATATATGACTATTTTGAGAAAAAATGAATGGAAAAGGATTATTAAATCACACAAAGGTTTAAGAAAGGAAATATAAGGGAATATTGATCATGTTGTGGACAGACAAGGGCATATGATTCAATTTTCACTATATATATTGTGGGAATGATAATCAAGATGTAAGTTTTCCTACTATTTTAATGTCAAGTAATATTTTTGGTAAACATGAAGCTTAGCCTCATGTCGTTAAGATGATGGTTACTCGATGCGAAAAAGAAGGCATAAATACAAAAGAGTTTTATTCAGACATTTGAGGAATCCCTTTATGAAAAGAATCTCATGTTTGTGACATAAGGATTACTGAGACTGTTTTATAGAGTATCATATAATTGGTATATAGGTAAATATAACATTTGAACATAATGTTATGATGTTGTGATAATACAGTTTATTGTCATGTGACAAGGAAGACATGGTGTCTTAAAATTTCAGGTCACACACCTAGGACCAAACACTATATAAATAATGATTGATAAAAGGCATACTGGGCCAAGATGATCTAGCATGAATTGGATTTGAAGAGGAAAATTGTAACCCATGACATTGGGGTTTTTTTAGTGAATGGAAATAATTTGTGAAAAATACAAGTAATGATCACTAAGCATGTTTGAAAAGTAGCTTCCATCATATTGTTTTCATGTCTTGTGGAGTTAAAAAATTTCACTCATAATGACGAATGTTCCTCTGGTTGAGAATCCTTTTATTTGGGGACTTATTCAAAGCCAAACTAGGGTAATTAATACATTATCAAAATAAGGTGTCCTATGAAATCTGACACCATATTAACACTAAATAAGGTTATGGTGATCCAACATTTCCAAGGACAAGGAGTATGATATGTTGATGGATGTTTTCTGAGAACTTAAGAAGTATTCATACACAAATTGGATATAGTGTGTGAATTTACCTACAGAGATCTATTTCAAATGTATGGTAGGATTATATTTTTATAAAATGTGGTAGGGCTAAGACAAAGGATATAGTTTTTTCTACAACACATGTGTGGATAGAAATCAATAAATATGTAATTCTGTAACATGTCATGATAGAGGACCAATGGTTGAATGGGGGTGTATAATCTAATGGGGACATCGAGGCATCATACTGTTGTAATGAGGTATCTCATATTTATGGGATGGATTATTACTACAATTTATCAATTTTAATTGATAAAATATTCATTTTCCCTCTGATACTCAGTTGAATGAGGCATGCTCAGTTTGTCACGGGTTAATACAACAATTTATTTTCAATTAGATTTGACCATGATGGGGTGGGAATGTTTTAAAAAGGATTTTATGGCTATAAATAAGTTACGAACCTGCATTAAAAGAGCTAAATGGGTGCAATTTGCTAAAAAAAATGTCAAGACATGTTGCATATGGGGAATCATCATGATCCTTGAGGGAAAGGACATCATGAATAGTTTATAATGAAAATATACCTAGGAAAAGGGACTGGGGAATCACTATGTATACCATGATGATTTTAATCAAGTGAGATAATGTTATGGGATTCATGTATTCCAAGAGACATTAACTGTTCAGTTAATTGTCATGTAGTAAGGACATGTTTACCATGCTATTTAATGTCAGGCGATCAAGATGATTTTACCTTGAATTTTAACACTATGGGATCTGGAGAAGTTTAATATCTATCTTAACATCATTCTATCATATAGGGTTTTCCATCTTGTTTAACATCTTGTGATTGGGATGAGATTACAATGCAGTTTAAATGCATGTGATTTGGATAAATTTTCCCAGAATTTTAATGTTTTATGATCAGGATGAGTTTACCATTCATCTTAACAACATGTGGACATGATAAGTTTATCATGCATCTTAACATCATGTGATTATGATCATTTTACCATGCTGTTTAATTTTTTTCAACCATGATGATTTTATAATGAATTTTAATGTCATGAGATCTAGATGAGTTTACCATGCAATTTAATGTCATATAATTTGAAAGAGTTTACCATGTAGTATAGCATCATGGGATCAGGATGAATTTACCATGTAGTTTATTATCATGTGGCTAGGATGAATTTATCATGTAGTTTAAAATAATGTTAAAGAGACGAGTTAACTATGTAGATTAACGTCATGTGATCAATAAATGATAACAATGCAGTTTAACATATCATAATAAAAAATATTTTTCAATGTCATTTAACATCATTCAATTAAGATGATTTTACCTTGTTTTTAAATGTCATGTGATCAAGATGAGTTTACTTTGCAGTTTAACATCATGTTAATAGTGTTAGGACTCGACCATAAACATAACTTACTATAGGGTTTTTAAACTACAATTTAAATTCAATGATCTTTTTATTAGAGTGTTATAGAGAATTAGAAAAACACTTTCGATGTTGGAAAACACATTACAGGAGGAAACGTAGTATTAGTATCCATTTTTTCCCAAAAGTAAACCCTTTAAAATCATTACTTATTTTTAGGAAACTACTTAAATAAATTCCTCATGATATGACATCTTATTTTTCCTTAATAATCATTATACCAATGAAAAACATTTAAAAACATTGTATGAACACAAAAATCTCGGTAAGGGGAATAAAAATTGAAAACCATTAGTCCAGTGAAAGCCCATAAAATATTTCCTTAAAGTAAAAAAAACTTTTTTACCCTAAAAAATAATCATCATTTCAATAATATAATTATAAAACCTTTTTAAAACAAATTATTTTCAAGAAAACACATAAGAAACAATATAATATATCAGTTGCTAAATTGGGAAATAATTTTACCAATATAAAATAAGCATACAATCGACTTCGATACATGTCAATCAATGAAATAGAATACCTATACTACTTAATTCTATACCTAATAGATTAGAGGTTATAAGAAAACCATTATTCCTTTGTTTATCATGTAACCTCCTATAAAATGTCTACGTATCATTATATAATAATATTACATGAATTAATGAAATTTTCAACATTATAGTCTAAAAAATTTCCTTTACTCTCATTATAAATATTTTCATGTTATTGAAATAACAAAACCATTTTAGAAAACACTGTAAAAAATTTAAGTAGATATTTTTTTAATTAATGTGTTTGAAACCTAATTAATTTTTTGAAATAAGTTTGAAAATTTAAATTTTAAAACATTCATGTCCATATGAATAAATCCAGGAATTTTTTTTAAATATTTGACAACAATGAGAAATAATTAGGAAAATAAATCATTAAAACATTTAAAACGATGTTTTAGTTAAAGTTTCTCTTACCGTGAGTCAGAATCATCGCGTTCCTTTATTAAATTCATGAATTAAGAACATATTATAATTATTTACATGATTTAGAAAATTTTCAAGTTTATTATTCCTTTATTATCATGTTATAACATTTACTTAACTATTTATTTTCACATAGGAAATTTTGATGATATTATGTTTCGGAGTCAAAAATGAAATTGGAACATCAAATAATGTAAAAGGGAAACTATTATATCATATCAATAATAATATTAATAAAATAATAATAAATTTATACGTTAATATTACTTTTAAATACATCAATTAAATATGTTTATGAAATATGATTAATGTTACAATCATTGAGATAGTGAGATATATGTACAGATGCCTAAAATTTTCATTTTTTAGTGATCACTATGAAAAGAATCTAAATAGTAAATTGTCATTTCTGATTGATACTAATATACCAGAGAAGTCCAGCCAGAAGAAAATATTCATTCTATTTATTAAAAATAATGAAAAAGGTATAAAAGAGCGGTAGATGGGGTCAGATAAACAGAAATGCCCTCATCTACCAAAAACAGGTCTAGAGATCATAATACGACATATCATTTCAATAATCAGAGTCACCTATTATCTTCCTATCTGATTGAGTCTTATCTTGATTTATGATTTGAAAAATATTTGAATCCACCTTCCTTGACACATTATATGAAGATATAGAAGATACGTTTCTAGGAACATTAGAATAATCCTTCTGTGGTCTCCGCTTTATGGGAACAGAGCTGAAACCCTCCCTAGAAACACCCTTTGTATTTCCACTTAAAAAACATCATTGAAAGAGGTGTGACCACCATTGCTCGAGACCCTAATTGGGGCTCCCACATTCTCCTGTTCACCCTGATAAATGTTCCCCCATTTGTGAGGTAATTCAGAAACATGGAATATCTTATGGAATTCTTGCTGGAAATCAAAATGTTGTTGCGCATCATTCTTCTTAGAGGCGTCAACCTGAAGGGTATCAGGGTCCACAACTGAAGTATCCTCTTTGACCAAAGAAGACAGAGTTGTAAAGGGGCTACCATGGGACTTCATCAGAGAAACATCAATTAACATCCATTTTCCAGTATTATGCCCATCAGGAGAAGTGGGAACATGCTCTTTTAGTGAATCACCATCTTAGCAGTAGATTTTGGGAAAATCAAATCCTTCCCCTTTGACTTACTATGACAGAGAGCTGTTGAATATCCTCTCACCCCACATTCAAAACAAGAAACATTCCTCTGACATAACTCCAATGAGTTTCCGACGACCATACATTCATTGCAGAAAAGAGGTTTTTTTCATACTCAACATCAATGTGAATGTTGTCAGAAGGGGTTGAAAGGGTTACCATGTCAATCAGAGTGTTGTAGGGATCAACCTCCACTAGCATCCTAGAGAAATGACTAAACTGAACATCCCCGGTCTCTTTGTCAGGCAGAATCAGAGTCTCAATTTCCATGCCAATATCATGCAGAATATGCAGGTGCCAGAGAACCTAATTGAGTCCATGAAGAAGAATCTATAACTGAGAAAAATAATTTCTTGAACATGAGACATTAAAATATGATGACCATTCATGTAAATGAAGCCATCCAGGTTTCAGAAACAATTTTCAAATGCTCTATGCATGATGCATCAGATCATCAGATAGAAAGAGGTAGTAAAAAAATCCTCGACCAAGTGAAACACATTTCAAATAAGAGAAACCCCACAAAAGCGAGGTTCTACGGATCAAATCATCAAACTTCCATTGTTGTGCACCTTTAGGAAGGAAAATTCACAGAATCAATGATTTTATTCCAATTGGAATTCTCTCATAATGTGTTGCAGGTTTTTCATCAACGTGAGCTGATGGACCCTTGCGAAGAATTTTACTATGACCTAAGTCCTTCAACCGCGCAAATGAACAAGCTCCATCCAATTTCAATCCTGCATTTTATTTTTTTCATCACATCATAATAGGAATTAGAACGAGGAATAGAGTCACCATGGGGCAGAACCGAATCTTTTATCAATGCCTCACGGGGAGGAAGCGAATCACGTAGCCAAGCTTCAACAGAATCTACCACCGCATCAACCGAATCCAGACTTGCTGATGTCTGCAAGTCTACTTGGCTCACATAAGTCTTCAAGGACAAATTAGATTGTTGTGAAGCTTCTGCAGATCCAGTGTGTGGCTTTGAAGCCGCATGAACACTGACTGAAGAAATGGACTTCGCCACAACCAAAGGGTTGCATGCCTAATCCAATTTCCATGGATCGCAAGAAGCTGTCAAGGATGGAGCCGCCGACGCCACACCGCTAGGAGGAGAAATCCGATTGAAACACCACATGTACGAATGAAGGACATTATCATTTTTATGTGCATGGAAAGTAAGAATTTAATTGATATATTATTATATTAAAATGAAACATATTTCATGATATTTTCTATTAACAATAATTAAATCATTAAAACCTATCTTAAAAGATGGTAATGGAAGATGATTTAAGTCATTTTGTGGAGGTGATAGTTCACATGTACACACGAATGATTACTTATATTCCCATATGATTTAAGTATTGATGTATTTGGTGTTGAAATTAAAATAATAAAAACCTATTACATTGTGGATAATAGAGTTATTATTTCATCATGACTAAAGATTATTTTAGGGAAGTGGAAGAAGAAATAAAATAAAAATACTTTAATAAATACAGATACCGCTTCTTCGTGCGATATTATTTTATAAACAACTTAACACCTCTATGAATATTGTTCTCCCATAATATTGTATTATATAATGTGTAGAGGGATTCTAAGAAGGAATTTGGGTTGATATTTTAGGAACAAAATATTTTTTCATTATTAATAATAGAGATGAATGAGTGCTCTTTTTAGAAGAGGGGAGGGGAACTCTTCAAATTATTCAAATTAATAAAGTAATAAAATTTAATTTTTAAATATTAATCGTAGAAAAATGAATCAGTTAGATTATATGATTATTATAGGACTAAATAAAAAAATTATATTAAAATTTAAAAAATTTTTTTTTTTTTTAATCCTTATATTATTGTTTTACCCCCTTTAACTCTTTTCATTAATTAATGTTATTTACATTTTGAGGGTCAGTATAATTAACATAACATTCTTAAAGGCAAATAAAATATTTATATGTCAAAATTCAGGACTTATAACTACTATTTTAATTATTCATGTATTTATAAATTTTTTTATCATTTAATAAAATATTATATATTTTAAAATATCATTAGTGTCAATTTTGACACTTTTCATTTCTCAACTTTTAACAAATATTCTAACATCATGATATATTTGAAAAAACTCTCAGAAAACATAAATAAAATGTCAAATTAATCCATAAAATTAATTTATGTCATAAATTATATCAAATTATTTTTATTATAAAATATTTAATATCATTTATTTGATTCTCCCATTAAAGAAACAATTACTGCCACATCATTTCTTCAACATTTAATTTTGTATTTATTTGAAAAATAAATACATAAATTACCATGATATAGATAATAATATTATATTTCAAAATAATATTTATAGTATAATGGATCCCATATATAACCCATATTAAAAATCTTCCCTTATTAAACTCAAAAGTGTATGAAAAATGACTTTTCATTGAATATAATAATATAAACACAGTTATGTCATCCAAGTAGCTCCAAGTTGTACTAAAAATTACCGAAATAATTTTTTCTTTCAAACACATTCATGCAATTAAATTATTACATGTTTTAGGGTAATTTTATTGTTTATACAATAAGTTTTTCCTTACATTACCTAATTCACCTTTAACTATTGTAATGATAGTTATTACTGATGTTACTATTCATAACGTGAAAAAAACAAAATGGAAATATTTATATAATTTATAAATTATGATTTCAAATATGGAATAAAATTTTCTAATTTAATAAAACATTATTGGACGAAATTAATTGATAATTAATCCCGTTGATGTAATATGAATACGGGTTTGTAAAGCAAGTTGTCAAAAGTTCACCATGATTTTATATCTAATTTCAATGAGATATTTATTCCAATGAAATAAATTGGATTAAAAGGTAAAATATTTATCCATTTATTCATTAAAACAATTAAAATATATTATTTAGCACTATATCTAAATTTTATGAAAAAGTGGTTTTCAATTAAAATGCATTATTTATTCACAATTTATCAAAATATGAATCTTATCAGAAAAATACCAAAAAATTAACCAATGTAAATTATGATGTCCCCAATACAAATAGTAAGTTTATTTTCTCAACTATAATTTATAAATGTAACAAAATTAATATTTAAAATAGTTGTTTCATCAAAAGGAGGAACAAGTACCATTTTTTTGATTTACATATTTAATGGGTACAGTTGGATTTGATCTAATATAATTTCAAGAAAACACATAAAATTAATTTAAAACATTTCAAGGAATATATTATATATATATATTTCATTAATATTATCCATAAATATTGATTTATTTATTCATTGTTATAAAACAGTCTTGTGCACATTTATATTGTTTTTCAAGAAAATGTTTCCTTTTAAAAAAAGGGTTTAAATTCATTTATAATTAATTTTTCCCAATTTATTTAATAATTTTCATTACCACCATTATAATTGCAGTGTTTTAATGGTATCATTAAAATATTAATTAATTTCTCACATATTATTGATTTAGTGTATAATTTATGCTATCATAAATAGTGTTTCCTTTTAAATACTCTTGATGTTACATTCTATCCACCCCCTTTTGAAATTTAATCCTAATAATTTTAAATCATCGTCGATAACTAAGGTACGCCTTTTCAAAATTCATTTATTACAATCCCACATCAGAAAAAACATTGATAAAACTACAACTTTAAAAGAACGAAAGGGAAGTATGAAGATCACCTGATATAAAAACATAAAAGGATTCAAAGTAAAAAACATGGACATGGAAGAAAAAATAACTATTAAATTCATTTGGAAGGTGATAGAGAACATGTTATGGATGATGTTAACAGTCACAACACCAAAAAAATTGATGGGTTAAACGATTTTTTTTATTTCATATATGAAAATGTAAGTAAAAAAATGTTTTTGTTTTAAGATAATTTTAATAATTTTAGGGAATTATTTTAAAACATAGAATTTGATAATATGTAAATATACTTTTCTTATGTGTCCAACTTCAGCCATTAATCAAATTCCACAAAAAACGCATCTTTTTCTCCAATCCTTGTGTATTTAAGATGAATTTTTCATGTATGGATCACTAGAGTCAAAATAAAT
The DNA here is from genome assembly GCA_963277665.1 of Viscum album. Classification (NCBI taxonomy): domain Eukaryota; kingdom Viridiplantae; phylum Streptophyta; class Magnoliopsida; order Santalales; family Viscaceae; genus Viscum; species Viscum album. Next base: position 1,017,243,671 of record OY728122.1, read on the forward strand.
AAATCACATAATCAATGAATGATTAAGTACACATATATCCAATATTTATACATTAACCAATACAATAATGGTGATTAAAATATAATATAATTCCCAAAATGAATAAACCATATATGATGGAAAAATAATTCAATCTCCAAAATTCAAGAGTAACACCCAATGTTCAACATTGACCATTCAACAAATAACTTCACTTAAAAATAATCAAAATTTTCATGACTAATATTTAAACCAAAAATTTAAAATAATATTATCACACTGTCTTCTAATATAATTTTTTTTATTTATCTCTAAATAAAAACAATTAAACTTTATCTCTCATTCCAAAAGCCATTTCCCAAAATCCAAAATTCTTCATATTAGGATAATTATTTAAATAAAAACCCTAAATCACCCAATGTCCAATATAAAGCCATAGTTTCTTCGGAAATATATTTCAAACATTAAATTTTAAAGAAAAAACCATAGTATTATATTTACCATAATCTTATAGGATTAGTAAAACAATGAACATCTTCTAAAACAATATTATCCACTTAATACCAATTTTTTTTTCAAATTTCATATTTATATATCTGTTAAAAAATAAGTTCCAAAAATAAACATATTATTAATATGTAATCAACATTTAAAAAAAATTCAAACTACCAAGTAATTCACATAGGACAATGGTAGGTGATGCACCTATTTCCCCTTTTGGTTTTGGGTTTGATTCTCCCAGCCTTTCCGAATGCAATGGGTTTTCACCCATCCTTTGGGGTGTACATTTTCTAAAACAATAATATTCATATATCCTTACCAAAATATGGGAAATTACTTAAAAATTAACCATAAAATATTTTAACTTCAACAGTAATTTCATGCCTTTCATTTTTCATCCCTAAATGAAATAATTGATAATCAGAAAAAAAACAAATGTATCTAAAAATACCATTAGTCACCATATAATTTCATTACATAAAGACTCAAAATGGGGATTAAGTCATTAAACTTCTGATAAACATGAAAATTATAATCCCATTATTACATCCATATATTTTAATAATACACCAAAATATTTATTGTTGTTTAAACCCTCCCTTTGATACCAACAGTAAGGATCGGGCCTTAGTAATAACTTATTCTAATGCTCTTGAACTAGATTTCAAATTAATGTTTTTTTAGAATAAAATTTTAGATAATGAGGGGAGAATCATTAAATTTATTCCCATAAATTATATGTGGACACATATTCTTGTTATCAATTTTTTTTCAAAAAAGAAGTCCCTTTAAAAAAACTTGACTTTTTTTAGGTGCATCTTTAAAACATTCATCCTGACATGGAATATTATTTGTCCCAACCAATAATAAGACATGTGAAAAACATTTTAATACATGGAATTAGTTGAAAAATCTCATTAAGAGACATAATTAATGAAAACAATTAGTCTAGTGAAAACCTATTAATCATTACCTTAAAATAAATTGATCTTTTTACCATGAAAAAGATATCATCATTCCCAAATTATAATTATTATACCTTTTGAAAATCAATGATTATCATGAAAACTCATAATAAAACATATAATATATATATATACATATATAACTTGGGATAAAATTATCATAAATTTTAATGACCATATTGATGAATTCAATACTTTTCACTCTTAAAAATAGAATAACCATACAATAAAATTTCATACAAATCAATCTTACAAATGGAATATCCATAGGGCCAACATCCACACCAAATTCATTGGAGGTAGTAACCTAACAAACCATATTTGTTTTGTCATGTAACCAGAAATAAAATTAACACATACAATTATAAAACCATAACATAAGAAATCATGAAATTTTCAAAAATTTCAGCCTTAAAATTTCATTTAAACTAATAATAAAAGAATAAATTTTATTTAAATGACCAATCCAGTTTCAAAACTAATTCAAATAATTTCTAAATGATAATTTTGAATGAAATTATCCCATTCCAATTCAATGTTTTGAATGAAATTTGAAAATTAATATTTTAATACATTAAGGTACATATGAATAAATACATAAAAACAATTTGAAATAATGTACATCAATGATAATGATTTAGAATAATAAATCATCAAAACATTTAAAATGATATTTTTGTTAATGACCCCATACCATAAGTCTGACTTGCCAGGTTCCTTCATTATGTTACTGAATAATAAACATAGTTTAATAATTTAATAACTTCATATCCGTTTTCATGTTTTTTATTCTTTTATTATCATGTTATAGCATTTACATAAATATTTATGTTCGTGTTGAACATTTTTATGATATTCGTTTTTTGAGACCGAAATGAAATTGGAAAGTAAAATAAGGTTAAAATGGACATCATTCCATCATCCCCATAAAAATATTAATTAAATAATAATAAAATTTAGATGTTAATTGTAATTTTAAATCCATAAATTATATATAGATATTAAAATTTAACAATATTACAGTCATGGAGGTGGTAATCTGTACGTATGCACGACAATCATTTTAATATTTCCATGATTACTATGTAAATAAGGTAAATATTATATTATATTTATATAAAGAGAATAATATAATTAATATCATATTAACCATTTAAATATAATTATATAAGTTATCTATGTGGTGTGGCTATTAATAATGAATCACATCAATTCGTTGCGGTGATAGTTCAAACATATGCAAGAATGATGTTGTTATTTTTATGTGCATGGAATGTAAAAATATAATTGATATATTATTATAATTCAATGATAAATATTTCATTAATATCCCATATGAAAATTAATTTACCCATTATAACCTTTCATGAGAGATGGTTGTGGAAACAAATTATGTGAGTTCGTTGAGGTGATAGTTCACATGTACGCATGAATGATTATTTATATTAAAATTTTATGTAAGTGGAGATGGATTAATGTTTTGATAATTAAATTATTAAATATAATTATATTCATTATAGTGGATGTAGACGCTGGAAAAGTCCGTTGTTCCCAAACGAAGCTCCGGATGCGGAAAGCGAAGTGATATTTGGAGTCAGAGGCACGTTCCGGAGGGCCCGGAGGACTTGCGCGAAATTTCAGAGACCCGCGCGCAAAGTCGAGTCGCGGCGCGCAATCCTCCCGGGATGCGCGCAAAGCGCTGGGCCGGCGCGCTATTTTGCGCGCCCGTGGCCTGCGCGGATCCCTTGCGCGCCGGGTCCTGATTCCGCGCCCGCGAAGAGAATTCCGCGCCCGAGACCGGATTCTGCGCCCGGGGTTGCCTATAAATATAAGGCGACCCCCGACGTTTTGAAGGTTGCCAGAATCCGAAGCGTCGCTCGTTCGCGCAATCCAACCCCTTCCGCGCGCAATGCCGATCTTCAGGTAACCTCCTTTCTTTCGCGCAATAGAGCCTTGGGGTTCGCCTTCACACGCAATCCCCTTGGCTCCTTTCCTTTGCATAATCCTTAACCCGAAGGCCTTTGCGCGCAAAAGAACCCGCTTGCGTGCAATTGCCCCCGGGTGCGCGCAATCCAGCCCGATTGCGCGCACCCCCCATTTTCAAAGTGGTCGTTCGTTAGAGAATGAGCCGTTGCCCCCGCGTGCTACCCAAAGCCCGGTGCGTGCAATCTTAACCTTCCGCGCGCAAGGCGCTGGCCCAATTGCGCGCCAGCCTGCCATTTTTGCGCGCCGACCCGCGGTTTTGCGCGCAAAGCTCCTCTTTTGCGCGCAAACCGCCAGGGTCGCCCCCTTTGACCCCCTTTGGGTACCCGCCTGCGTGGCGCCCGATGGTCTTCATCGCAGGTGCCCGCACCGTGCGTCGTCTTTCCGTGTGGCCCCCCCTAGGCTCGCGCGAAGTGACACGGACCTACCGGCGGCTTCATCGTCCTGCATGATGCTAAACTGCACCACGTCCTGCACGACGTTAAACTGCATACGTCCAACATGACGTTAAACTGCACATTTGTCCAGCATGACGTTAAACTGCACATTCGTCCTACATGACGCTAAACTGCACCACGTCCTGCACGACGTTAAACTGCACACGTCCCGCACGATGTTAAACCGCACTTCGTCCAGGCTACAAGACGTTAAACTGTTCAGCATTCGTCCGCGCTGCAAGACGTTAAACTGCCAAGTGCCTCGTCCTGCATGACGCTAAACTGCACCACGTCCTGCACGACGTTAAACTGCATACGTCCCGCACGACGTTAAACCGCACTTCGTCCAGGCTATAAGACGTTAAACTGTTCAGAATTCGTCCGCGCTGCAAGACGTTAAACTGCCAAGTGCCTCGTCCTGCATGACGCTAAACTGCACCACGTCCTGCATGACGTTAAACTGCATTCGTCCCGCACGACGTTAAACCGCACTTCGTCCAGGCTACAAGACGTTAAACTGTTCAGCATTCGTCCGCGCTGCAAGACGTTAAACTGCCAAGTGCCTCGTCCTGCATGACGCTAAACTGCACCACGTCCTGCGCGACGTTAAACTGCATACGTCCCGCACGACGTTAAACCGCACTTCGTCCAGGCTACAAAGACGTTAAACTGTACAGCATTCGTCTCGCAAGACGTTAAACTGCACATTCGTCCTGCATGACGCTAAACTGCACCACGTCCGCGCTGCAAGACGTTAAACTGCCAAGCACCTTCGTCCTCAGCACACGACGTTAAACTGTACTTCGTCCGGCAAGACGTTAAACCGTCCGCTTCATCCTCAACACACGACGTTAAACTGTACTTCGTCCGGCAAGACGTTAAATCGTCCGCTTCGTCCTCAACACACGACGTTAAACTGTACTTCGTCCGGAAAGACGTTAAACCATCCGCAACCTGATCCCGTGCTCCGCACGCAGGGTCCCCCCGGTTTGGATGTGGCCCCCACCCGCTTGTCTCTGCAGGGATGTCGGGATTGCCCCTCTTTAGGGACGATTTAATGGGAGCGGATTTTCCCTACGGGAGTAGGGTATTACAAACCCCTAGTTTCTTGTGGGGGGCTGCACATGTGTATCTCCATTGCGCTCCCCGACTGCCGAAGCCAGTAGAGGGTATGACTGGGGTCGAGGTGTCTCCTACTTTCGGTCCAAGTCCCTTCCAACTGAGTTTTGCCGCATCCGGGCTGCCTCAAGTGCGTAAGTCCTGACAGAATGAACTACGTGGACTTTGATCCCTGTCTTCTACACAGGGTACGTAGGAAGCCTCCCTGAGGTTCAATCCCCCCACCTGGTCGTCCCGGTCGTATTCACGTCGGTTCGTCCAACAGTGGACCCCTCCCGGGTTCACACTTGCGTCGATTCACCTATGAATCTGCCACTGTGGGAGACTGCCCGTGTGTATCTCCACTGTGCCTCCCCACAGCCCCTTTTTCCATTTCTCCTTTTATCGTCCAGCACGACGTTAAACTGTGATCCACCCGGCCGTTCCATACCCCTCTGTGCGAGGTGGTTCGGTTCAATCCTCCATCTGGCGGCCTCGATCTCTCTGTGGGTCGGCTTGCCGACGTCCAGCATGACGTTAAACTGTATACCCGAACTACGTCGACTTTGATCCGTGCTAACGCGCGGTACGTAGGAAGCCCCCACGGGGTCCAAGATCTTCACCCCATCATCCACCCTGATCCTTACCCGGGCCGCCACATCCCGGTGGGGTCATTCCACTTCACTCCACTCCATATCACTTGGGAAGCCGCCCATGTGCTGGCCCCAGCGTCGGAGGTTCCTCGCAAGGGGTTCTATCATCTGATCCACTCTTCGTGTCGATCAGTCTGATGCCGTCCCCGCTGGACGTTAAACTCGCGGCATACCCCGTGTTAAACATGGGAAGCTGAGGAAAACCTCAGGGGACACAGTTCCCCGCACCCAGTGCGGGATGCCTCAGGCCATCACGCCTTCGAGAAGCCCTATTAGGGACGGAAGACAGACGTGCAGAGCCGCAGTGTTACGACACGCCCCCAGCACCCAGAGCCACCCGGCCTCCTCACCGCAGGTTGCTGCCCCGACCAAACTCCTTGGAACGTCCGGGCGGAAGCAGCTTAATTAACCGGTGTCCATGAAGATATGGCGCTGGGAACGAGATTCACGAACATTCTTAAGTCTATGAGGGAGACCCGGATTAGGCGACGAGTTCCGAGGAGACGTCCACGGAAGGAGGAGCCGACATCCCATCATCCCGGTTTCGATCAAGGAGCAGATGCCCCTGAATAAGGGACGGATGCCGCCCGCCCTTGGAAAGTGGGACTGCGGGACCACAAGCCGCGCGCCCATCCCCTCGGGTCGACGGGTGCACGCGCGAACGTGTCCTGGCGGAACAGCGTAACCCGACGCACATCCGCACCGAAACAGAAAAATGGTGAACCCGACGTGAATCTCTTCTCCTCGATACGAAGACTGATGGCTTTCAGAGGTGTTGGAAGACCGGCATGTTGCCCGGCCAAGCATTCAGTCTTACCCGCCAGGGGCTGGGGAAGGGACATCGGGCACTCCGTCTCGCAACGTCGAGGGCCTGGGTTCCCCCCACGGAAGGCGTCGTAGCGCTAATGGTTGGTTGTCGATTCCTTTTTCCTGTCAGTGTTAATGGGTCCTTCTCCCTGCTCTCAGAAATCAGGTCACCCGATCCAGTGCCCGATCGCCACCCGCCCACTGGCGCAGGGGTAGGGGAAACACCGACGCGGTTACTCCGCGCGGTCCCGCCCGTTCCACAGTTGTCCCAGCAGCCGCAGCTACGGGGCAACCACGCCCTCTCTCCCCCTCGGAGGTCATCCAAAGAAGGGTGATCAACACCCTGGTGCGGAGATATGAGGAAGAGGGAGTCATCCCCACTAGGGACATGGCTCGCCTAGACCTTGAGGAGGCTGCACCTCGCCGCCACCGCCGCCCCCGAGGGCCGCGCAGGGAGGCACCGCTGCCTACCTCAACGTCCAACCGCTTTGGGAGCTTATCCCCGGAGCGCTCCGACAACTCCTTCCCCTATGCGGATGAAGTGGAAGATGCCCGAGACTACCCTATCCAAGGTCCGCTCCAGGGATCCACGATAAGGGATCCCGCCAGGCCACGGCGACACCGCTGCCAGGCCCCTCAAGTCGAGGAACAGGCTCTCCACCTGACCGCGCCGCTCATCCCGACTCGTCTGTCTCGACGCCAACGTCGGGCACGAGCGGAAGAGGATGCCCACCTTGGGGCCCTAGCAACGGCGGCCGCACTGGCCCAAGCCACTGTTGGCTCCAGTCGCCAGGCCCCTGCGCATCCTGAGCAGGGGAACTTCTATGCCCGACCCAGATCGAGGCCCCGACCGCCCCAAAGGCAGGTTGGGTTGACTCTCCTGGTTGCTGGTACAGACAATAGCCACCGCGGACCACCTCGCGGTAGCGCTATTCACCAACAGGGGCTACTCCCTGCGGCCGATCCAAGAGGCATGGGTCATCCCACCTTCCGATCTCGGCCCGAAGGCCCGCCCGGAATCATCTCTCCCCGCATCCCCTTTGATATCTGTCCCGGTGCCCCTCGCACCTTGATTTCCAGTCCTCTTGGCCCCAGTACCAGTGCGGCCGGAGGACGCCAGGACAGAGATCACCCCTGCCCCGATGAACCACCCAGGGGCAGGAAGGCAAGGCGTCGACGCTGAGGGAAGAATGTTACGGAATTCCGGACAGAGATCCGACCGGTTCGCTTCTCTGATTCAGAGGCGGAGTACGATTCGGCGACAGAGCCCTTTCCCCAATCCCGCCAGTCAAGGGCAGGGGTAGGAATGCGGCACGTCAGCCTCGTGCTCCCCGAGAGCGAGATCGATGTGATCCCCGCTTCTCTCCGAAGGTATGTCCGGAGTAACGAGGGCCTGGTAGACCCCCAAGGATCAAGCTTGCGGTTGGTACCGGCCCCTCTGGAAGTGCCTTCCGTCTCGATCGGAGAAGCCGGAGACTTTTTCTGGGGACCGACGGTCGAACCACGATCTAGTGCACCCTCGGCGAGCACCAACGCTACGACAGGATGTTTGCTCGTCGGCCCGTCCTATCGTGATGTGGTAGCCAGGGCACCGCCACCCTCAGAGGGTGGCCCGGGATATGGAGGCCAATCGGCCTGCTCGCCGTATTCACCGCCCGCCAGCCCGTCGGCCCGGCGGCCCGCCTCGGCACCATTGCCGGTTCCCCGTCCGTTCCCAGCCATTGAAGAGGACCAAGGAGATCTGGGTCCCGAGTTTGAGTCGTGGAGCTTCTGGACCGTCCTTGCAGAGGGCCACTTCCCTGAGAAGTTTTGGCCAGTCGCAGGACCGGACTTTGATGCACCCGAATCGCTCACCCCGGATGAGTTCGAATGCTTCCGCCGAACTCTCCGGGAGACTCACTCCTGTCTTCACCGCTTACAAATGCCATATCCCGGGAGTCAAGCGCACCTGGAGGATATTGGTGAGCAGTGCCGTCAAATTGACCTGGCCACGCTCCCCGCGGTTCGGCACCCCGGGTCATTTGAGCACCACGAGGCCCTCCAACAACGATGCGTTGAGTGTTTTCAAGTACTCCGCAAAGTTATCGAGGAAGCCACTCCCCACGTGTATATCCGTGGATGGGGGCAGTACGCTGCCCTACGCTTCAGTGTGATTCGCCGACAGCCCGATTCGCCGGGTGGCCCTGAGGGTATATCCCCAGGGACAGAAACGGTCAATATGGCTGACCTGTCGGGAGAGGGGAACGACTTGGAACTTCTCGACGGGGGCTTCCCCCCCGAAGACAAGCCGTCGTCAGAGCCATCGGTGAGAGTCACTCGTCATCAGAGGAACCTCCTGGGGCTCCCCGCACCCACTGAAGCACTGACGTTGAGCCGAAACGTCAGCAAAGGAAAAGAGAACAGCGAGGCTATAAAGCCCGCCGACCCATCTGCCTCCATGCAGAGGGTAGAGGAGGATCCCGAGAAGGCTACGCTACGTCAGCAGCTCGCCGAACAGAAGAAGCTGGTTGACCAGCTCCTCGCCGAGCGCGCTGCAGAACGGCGGCCTGACTACGGTGATCCTAGGCCAGGACAGCAGGGACCGGAACAACCGCTCCTCGACGAGACTCTCCTGGGCAACCGTGATTACGCCGTGTTCGCCGACAGGAGAGAGGCCATTGCCTACGGCAAGAGGGCGCGGTATGTTTCACCACACCCTCCCGAGCGGCGTGACTACCTGAGAGACCCCGCTCGGATTCCTCCCGCTGCCCCAAGGGCCTCTCCGCCCGCCATCCCACGAGCTGCCGAGTTCGACGACCCGGTCGACGACCCGATTGAAGGGCCATGCAATGCGCTCGTGGTTAGAGATCCTCGCCAGGACTGGAACCCATGTCCGGACGATCCGATGGCGGCACTCATTGCCCGCTTGGAAGCCTTGGAGACTCGGCAGGTGGTGATCCCACCGGACGGCAAGCCCTACCCAGCATGGGTGGATGACATGTCGGCGCCTCCAGGATTCGGGAATCCCACTTTCGCTCCCTTCAACGGGACTGGAGATCCGCCACAGCATTTAGCCCACTTCAACTCGAGGTGCGGGCCTATGTTGGGGACTCCGGTGCAGCAAGAGGCCGCTAAGCTTCGCTGCTTTGTTCAGACACTGGAAGGGCCAGCATTTGTCTGGTACAGCCAGCTCCCCGTCGGGTCGGTAACCAGCTGGGAGGACCTCCGTAGACAGTTCCTCTACCAGTTCAGTTCCATGACCCGGAAGACAAGTATCGCAGACCTCTTCAAGTGCAAGCAGAGGCCTGATGAGCGAGTCGCGGACTTCATCGCCCGATGGAAGGGTCTCACGTATTCCCTTGACATGCCATTGACTCAGGAGAAGTTGCTGACAATGTGCGTCGGGAACGTCAAGACCGAGCTGGTCCCTTCCTTGATCACTCAGAATTACCCCGGAGGGTTCAGGGACTTCTCAGACAAAGCTCAACGTCTTGAGGAAGCCCTGCAACAGGCCAGCCAGGCACACCCGCTGCCTCCTATGATTCCTGCAAGGAGAGCCAGCAGGGCTGAGCCCGCTGCTGTGGCCCAGATAGAGGCCCCCAGGCCGTTGGAGCTGCTGCCGGCGAGACCAGCTCCACAGCCTCACAGGAATCCGCCTCCACGGGCTCAGTTCCCGGCCCAGCAGCGGCAGCCTCAGAACCGGCCGGCCCCTCCGCGTAATGTACCGCCACAACCCAGGCGAGATAATCAGGGTCCACCTCCTCCGCAGGCCCCTCCAGCCCCTCGTCAAGACCGCGCTCCCAGGGGCCCACGACACATGACTTACTCATTCCATGAGGATCAGGTCCCCGGTTATTTCCGGAGCGCCCTGGAGCAGAGGATTGTGCGACTGCCTGAGTGTTGGAATCCAGAGGAGGCACATCTCACGGATAACCCCCGCTACTGCCCCTACCATCGAGCCCTGGGGCACACCATCCAAAGGTGCTATGTGTTTAAGGATTGGCTCCAAGACCAGATTAACAACAATGTAATCAGGTTGGGCCCAGCTCCAGCACAGGTGGCGGGCGTGTTCGTGGGATCAGATGACGATAGCGGCAACGAGGACGAATGGCAGCTGGTCTCCGACCGCGGGTCCCAGAAGTATAAAAACTGGATGGCCCGCAAGACGATCATTCGCGCCCATGGAATCATCCGTGCGTGCTTGAATCAGCATGAGCCCCCAGATTCTGCGGGTGCTGCTTCGGCATCGTCGTCCCAGCCTGCCTCTTCCAAGAGGAGCAAACGGCGGCAGCGCAAGAAGGAAGAGCGCGCCCCGCCAGTTCCGCCACTATCCCGCACTCTCGGCGATTTCATGCCCCCGGAGATGGGGATCCCTCCTCAGATCCGCCCCATGGTGAATGATTCGTCCGATGACAGTATTGGGTAAGCTTCAGTTAATACCGTCGAGCTGGTAAATCCCTTCTCGGTTCCCGACGTTGAAGAACACCAGGTGGACCTCCCTAGTGTCCCCGGTCGTCGCCACCGTCGGAAGAGCCCCAACAACAGGAGTCGCCGGGACACAGCAGTTGGTACCTCCAGCCAGGCCGTGCACGCCACCGAGACTAGGCAGCAGGCTCAAAACCGAGCTCAATGTGCGCAGGCCCCCCATTCGGGGATGACGGATTCGCCTCCACCACTGTTTGTGGTATGGGACCAGGCAGAACCGCCTCGGCCGCGTCGCGATCAGCTCCGCCCTGCCACAAGTCCATCCCGGCCTACTGACCCCAGTACGGTGACTATTTCCCGGACTGCAGCCAATGAACAGCGAGATGCGCCAAGTACCAGTCGGCCGCCGGCCCAACCGGCAAGGCCCGTCATGCTTCCAACCGCAGAGCAACCTCCTGCAACCAGGGGCTCGCGCTTGGCTAAAAAGTATGATGTCCTGAAGCACTTGGCCGACATCCCAGCGAGACTCTCCATCCTTGAGGCTCTGCGCATGTCATCTGAGATGTGCGAAGCACTCGCTGAAGCCCTGCAAAGCCCCCTCCAGTTTGAGACAGAGGTTGCGGCTGCAGAGGCCTTTCACGCCGAAACGATCGGGGACGCCGAATGTCAGGCAGTTATCTCGTTCTCTGGTAAGGATGAAGACCCTCCTATACAGGGACACATTCGTCCGCTGTATGTCACTGGCCAGTTCAATGGCCTTGAAGTCCAGCGATGTCTTGTCGACACGGGGTCCGGGATTAACCTGATTCCAACTCGGACGCTCCGGAGATTGGGGTTGTCTGAGGATGACTTGATTCCCTCCGACCTCAGGATCCAGGGGTACGACCGCACCGAGCAAACCCCGGTCGGCAAGGTACGTTTGAAGACCCGGTTCGGTGACTTGGTTGCTAACACCGAATTCATGGTGGTCTCTCAGGACACTGCGTATAACGCATTGATGGGCAGGCCATGGCTCCACCTTCATGCGGCGGTTCCCTCATCATACCACCAATGCCTTAAATACTCCCTTAACGGTTGAGTAGGCGTGCTTCAAGGAGATGCCTCTCCTTTTGCCTCATGTGAAGCCTGTTATCTGGACGCGGACTATTACAAGAGAAAGGATAAGCAGATCCTGGCAGGTGAGGTCGAGCCTGTCGCTGTTGCAAGTGATCCCTGGGCAAGTTTGGATGATGCTTACATCCTCCCGATTCAACGGTTGGACGTAGCCATGGTCTCGACGGCTTGTGAGTCTCCTGATGAGATGACCGCGACCGCCTGTGCCAGCACCAGCAGCCCAGCAGGATCTGGTAGCCCCAATGCAGTTGCCAACGCAGTCTCTCCCGTGGACAATCCCTCCCCGAGTGGAGAGGACGTGGAAGATGCACCCCCAGCCTTTGAGGAGGGCGTCCCCGCCACGGTCGATGAGTTAATACAAGTGAACCTTGGAACCGAAGCAGATCCAAGACCCACATTGGTCAGTGCCGCCATGCCCTCTGAGGAGCGGCAGCAGTACGTGGACTTTCTCAGGCAGCACCGTGATGTGTTCTCTTGGGGCTATGACCAGATGCCGGGGCTGGATCCTCAGGTAGCCGTCCACCGACTTGGTCTCCCGGCGAACCATCGCGGGTTCAAGCAGCCTCCCAGGAAGATGCACCCATTTCACGGTGCCATGGTTGAGGCCGAAGTTGACAAGCTTATCAAAGCCAACTTCGTGAGGGAAGTTCAGTACCCCAAATGGCTGGCCAACATTGTGCCGGTCAGGAAGAAGAACGGGCAGATCAGAGTCTGCATCGACTTCCGCGATCTCAACCGCCACTGTCCGAAGGATGATTTTCCCCTTCCAGTGACAGAGCTGTTGATTGACGCCACGACAGGGTTCCAAGCCCTCTCCTTTATGGATGGATACTCCGGATACAACCAAATCCGGATGGCCCCTGAGGATGAGGAGTTCACTGCATTCAGGGCCCCCCAAGGTACCTTTTGTTACCGGGTCATGCCCTTCGGCCTGAAGAATGCAGGTGCCACCTATCAACGGGCGATGCACCGCATATTCAAGCCAATCCTCGGCACACTGGTGGAATGCTACATCGACGACTTGGTTGTCAAATCGCGCCAGCGTCAGGACCATCTCAAAGATCTTGAGAAAGTGTTCGGCTTCCTCCGGTCTCGTTGCCTGAAGATGAACCCGTTGAAGTGTGCCTTCGGGGTTACCTCCGGAAAGTTCCTTGGATTTGTGGTAAGATACCGGGGTATTGAGATCGACCTAGAGAAAATCAGGGCGATTAGCCAGATGCCTCCCCCAGGTAACATCCGGGAACTACAAGGGTTCCAAGGCCACTTAGCCTATATACGCCGATTCATCGCGAATCTGGGCGGCAAGTGTAAGCCCTTTTCTCGGCTCATGAAGAAAGGTGCCACCTATGTATGGGATAAAGAGTGTCAGACCGCTTTCGAGGAAGTCAAGAAGTACCTGCTGCAACCTCCGGTTCTGATGCCGCCTGTATCCGGGAAGCCGCTGGTCCTCTATGTGACCGCCCTGGAACGGTCCCTTGGCGCCCTTCTCGCCCAGAAGAACAACGAGGGAACAACGAGTAGCCTTTATTACCTCAGTCGCATGCTCCTCGATGCGGAAGTCAGATATTCCCCCATTGAGAAGAGCTGCCTGGCGCTCGTATTTTCCGTACAGAAATTACGGCACTACTTGCAGCACCATGAGGTACAGTTGGTTTCTCGGGTAGACCCGTTGAAATATATCCTGAGCTGGCCTATGTTGACTGGCCGTCTAGCGCGGTGGGCTGTGATTCTCCAGCAGTTCGACATCAGGTATGTGTCTCAGAAGGCCATCAAAGGGCAAGCGTTGGCAGACTTTCTGGCTGCTCACCCAACCTCCGCGGATCAGCCGCTAGATCTAGGCTTTCCTGATGAGGCCATCCTCTCGGTCGATCGAGCCGGTCCATGCTGGCAGATGCACTTTGACGGTGCCTCCCGGATCCCCACCGGTAGAATACTTGACAATCCTAAGCTCAACAGAGTGGGCTTGGGTATCGTCTTCATCACCCCGGAGCAAGCCGTGCTGCCATACTCTTTCCTGTTGTCAGAGGGTTGTACCAACAATGAGGCGGAATACCATGCCCTCATCACTGGCCTCGAGTTGGCTCTCGAGATCGACGTGCCCCATCTGTGTGTGAAAGGGGACTCCGAGCTGGTTGTTAAGCAGATCAATGGCGACTATGTTGTCAGGAAGCCGGAACTCGTGCCGTTGCTGGAGTGCACCCTCCTGCTGATGGCCCGGTTCCCTTCTCGGCCAGTAATTGTCCATATTCCCCAGTCGCAGAACGGTCGAGTAGATGCTTTGGCCAGCCTGGCTGTGTCACTTGCAGAGCCTGAACAGGATAACCTGATCGTCCGCGTGACGCACCGCAGGCTCATCGCTCCTGTTATCCCGGAGGGAGATCGCGGCCCGTCGGTAAGTAATCTCACCACGGTTGCCCCTGTGCCTGGAGCCCCGAGTACCCCAGATGTGGCAGTCGAACCAGCCCCTGATTGGAGGGCGCCTTTGGTTGAGTACCTCCAACATGGCATTCTCCCATCGGATCGGGCCGAGCGCGAGCGAGTTCGATGCCGCGCATCGCAGTTTGTCCTCCAGAGTAGTCCCGGCCTGGAGCAGATCCTCTATAGACGCGGATTTTATGGTGTTCTCCTCCGTTGCCTTCAGGGAGTCGAGATCCCGCGAGTCATGCAAGAGGTTCATGCTGGTTTATGCGATGCCCATCAGACCGGGCCGAAGCTATCCCACCAGATTCGGAGGTTGGGATACTTCTGGCCCTCCATGATCCACGACTGCATCGAGTATGCCAGGAGGTGCCATGCGTGCCAGGTTCATGCGAACTTTGTGCATCGGCCGCCGGAGCCTCTCCATACCACCAGGTATTCTTGGCCCTTTGCAGTCTGGGGGATGGACGTCGTGGGACCCTACCCGCCGGCGACAGCTCGCCAGTGCCGGTTCATTCTGACTGCCATAGACTTCTTCTCCAAATGGGCAGAGGCGATTCCGCTCAGAGAGGTCAAATCCTGTTCGATCGCTGACTTCGTGACCTCCAACATCATTCATCGATTTGGAGTGCCTCATGCTATCCTCACGGATAACGGAGCCAATTTCCGAGCAGCCGAGTTTAAGAAGTTGTACGCCAAGTATAACATTCGCTTGAACCATACATCTCGCTATCATGCGCAGGCGAATGGACAGATCGAGGCGTTTAACAAAACCCTCTCTAACATTCTGCAAAAGATGGTTGGTCAGAACAAGAAGAGTTGGCCGGACAAGCTCCCCAATGCCCTCTGGGCATATCGGACGACGACTCGCAATTCCACCCAGATGACCCCTTATTCCCTGGTGTATGGAGCTGAGGCTGTCCTGCCCATCGAGATCCAGTTACCATCATTGCGCACCGCGGTCTACGACCAGCAAGCGCCGGACAGAGTTGCTGAAGCCCGTCTAGTCGAGTTGGAAGCACTGGATGAGAATAGACTTCGCGCTTTGCACAACATGGAGAGGCATCAAAGCAGAATGGCTCGAGCTTTCAATAAGAAGGTTCGCCTCCGGTCCTTCCTGCAGGGTAACCTAGTGCTAGCCCTAAGAGCACCAATGATCCCCGGCAGGAAGCCACCCAAGTTGGAGCCCAAGTGGGAGGGACCTTTTGTCATCCACAAGGTCTATCCCAATGGCGCGTACTCCCTAGAGACTATGGATGGTGAGCGTGTCACTCCTCCCACCAACGCTAGGTTCCTCAAGCAGTACTTTTCCTGAGTGTGCATTCGTCCCGCAAGACGTTAAACTGCACATTCGTCCTGCATGACGCTAAACTGCACCACGTCCTGCACGACGTTAAACTGCATTCGTCCAGGCTACAAGACGTTAAACTGTTCAGCATTCGTCCGCGCTGCAAGACGTTAAACTGCCAAGTGCTTCATCCTGCATGACGCTAAACTGCACCACGTCCTGCACGACGTTAAACTGCATACTTCCAAGCTGCACGATGTTAAACTGCCTAGCATATCGTCCGCGCTGCAAGACGTTAAACTGCCAAGTGTTTCATCCAAAATGACGTTAAACTGTACCTCGTCCAAGCTACAAGACGTTAAACTGTTTGGCATTCGTCCAACATGATGTTAAACTGTACTACGTCCGAGCTACAAGACGTTAAACTGTTCAGCGTTCGTCCTGCATGACGTTAAACTGCCTCTCAAGAACTACGTGCTGCTTGATTCCCATCCTTATGGGATACGTAGGACCGCCTGAACATTCATGTTTTCATGCCCAGCCCCATCCTTCGGGAAATTTCCATCCCATCTCGGGCCCTTGGCCCAGTTGCCTCTGGGTATGTGGCGTATGGTGTGGACGTGGGGCTATGCCCTCATTCACGTCGGTTTGCTCGCCACGCTGTACGCCCCCCACGTTTGGGGATGCCTTCTGCTCCCCCCTTTTCCTCTCTCATCGTCCTGCATGACGTTAAACTGCACTTCAAGAACTACGTGCGGCTTGATTCCCATCCTTATGGGATACGTAGGACCGCCTGGACATTCATGTTTCAGGCCCAGCCCCATTTCTCGGGAATCTCTATCCCGCGTTGGGCCTCTGGCCCCAGTTCCCCTCCTTTTTGTGCGAGGCGTGTAGCGTGAGCGGGGGATTATGTCCTCATTCACGTCGGTCTACTGGCCGCGCCGTACGCCTCCCCCGTGTGTGAGACTACCTCACACCCCTCATCGTCCTGCATGACGTTAAACTGCCTCTCAAGAATTACGTATGGCTTGATTCCCATCCTTATGGGATACGTAGGACCGCCTGGACGCTTGTGTCTCAGGTCCAGCCCCGTCTCTTGGTTGATCACGGGGATCTGACCTCTTTTGGTTGCTCTCAGGGTGAGTCCTCCGACCCTTTCCGGTGATCTGTTAACATGTTTTGGGTACTTCGGTCTATGACTCGTAGTGTCAGATTCAATCCCGACAAGTCCTGTGTTGCTTGTCGGTTCTCGCGCTTCCTCTTGTTTGAGCCTTCACTCAAAGGGATCCTCGTTAGAGGTTTGGGTACGATGCCTCAGTGCTCTCCCACCGCTCCGGGTCGATTTACCGGCGGGTCTTGGGCCGCAAATCGGTATGAATCCTGCGATTGAGCGGTCGATGCTCGTTTGCTTGCCCCGTCTTAGGCTGACGCGATCGGATTTTGTGTTGCGAATATGGTCAGCAACGTCCTTGATCGCCATGTCGGCTCTTTCAGGCTCTGAACATTGGTTGCGCAGTCCTCATCACACTACGCCTTTGTGCGTTGTAGTGGAATCTCGACACTCTCTTCATACTGACCTTCAGCACACCTCTACACGTTAGGCAGACCAACCAGGGTAATGATGCCGTTCGAGGCTCCCATGATCTGAGCACCAAGGATATATGCGGATGTCCTCCCTAAGGGCCATGCGTAGCTGGACCCTCGTCCCCATAAGGAGGAAGGAGTCGCCCGAACAATCGCATTCTGGGCCCAGTGTATCTGGAGGCTAGCATCTCTGCCCCTCGGGTGATGGACATACGCAGGCCCCTATCCCAGGATCCTTCTCCTGGAATCGTGCGTGACCGCAGGGTTGGGTACGTTCCCACCTTCGCTGAGTTCGCCATATCGCAATACGCGGATTCCTCCATGGTCCGAACCACACGACCATAAACTGTGTTGTCTGGTCCTACCACACGACCGTAAACTGTGATCGTCTTGGCCGCCCGACGAGAAACGGCACTGCATCGTGATGTTCTCCTCAGAGGACACTCACGTTGGGCACTGGTTAATAACCACGTCATTCATCAATGCCTTTCATGGCTTGATTATTGTGGCGACGCCAGAGATTTCTCAATCACAGGCATGTCGCCGCACAAAGAAAAACCATTCATCTTTAAGGACAAACAAGAAATATCAAATGCCGCTCCTTCTGTGTGCGAGGGTCAGACCCGCACCCTTCCCCGCGCTGGTGCCCGATTGTGTTGCGCCGCGCTTCAAGAACTACGTGTGGCTTGATTCCCATCCTTATGGGATACGTAGGAACGCCCGGATGTTTGAAACTCCGGGTCCAGCCCCCACCTCTTAAAGATTCCCCCCTTCTCCGGGGAATCCGCCGCCTTCAGGCCACCCTCAAGGCGTGTCCCTCGACCCCTTGCAGTGGTCCACTGGTGTCAAGAGTACTCTGGATTATTGCCGGGAGGGTCAGGTTCAGCTTGGTCAGGTTCTTTCCATTTTCAGGCTTCATGCTCCCTTTCATTCGGACCCATCGCCTACGCCATGGGTGGAGCCCCCGTGAATGGTTCAGACACAATGCCTCAGTTCTCTCCCACCGACTCGGGCCGGTACCCCCAATGGCCTCGGGTAGTAAATCAATATGAATCCTGCGATTGAGCGGTTGATGCTCGTTTGCTGCCTCATTCCACCAACGGTTAGTGCGATATTGAGGCTGCTTTTCCGCCACGGTCGGCAGTACTCCCATATCGTTACGCCGGTGCCCCCAGTCCTTGAGTGAATGGCCGCATGATTCACATTTTTCCACCCCCCATTCTGACCAGGAAGAATCTCGACACTCTTGACACTATCCCTCAGTGCATCTTCGCATATCCAGGGGATGGGACCACGATGTGGCGTACTTTGAGGTTCTTATGGTCCGAGCTCTAAGACCTTAAACTAAGATCTCCCCTTATGGTCCGAGCTCTAAGACCTTAAACTAAGATCTAGCCCCATGGTCCGAGCTCTAAGACCTTAAACTAAGATCTACCCTTATGGTCCGAGCTCTAAGACTTTAAACTAAGACCTCCCCATATGGTCCGAGCTCTAAGACCTTAAACTAAGATCTACCCCTACGGTCCAAGCTCTACGACCTTAAACTACGATCTCCCCAAATGGGGTTCTACGTCCCGCATGACGTTAAACTGCACTTTCAGAACTATGTGTGGCTTGATCTCCAGCCTGATGGAGTACGTAGGAACGCCCGGGCATTTCGACTCGGGTCCAGCCTCAGGGATAGCTAAGTCCCGCCCCTCCTCGTCGCCGGCCGTCTAGCCTGACTTCGGGTAGAGTGGTGCAGTCGTAATATTCTCCCCGATTCAGCTTGGGATGCCCCATCGCAATGATGGGAAGCGACAGTTTCCTCGTCAAAGAGGTTCTGTCTGAGAATTGGGGTGATTCACGGCCAGATTAGTGCATCCGCCTAATACGCTTTCCCCACGGTGGCGCAATTTTGAGAGCGTTGGATTCTATCCGAACAAATCGTCACTTCGCCTCACGCTTCGCATGCCCTGTTGATCTGGATCTCCACCCTTGTGTCTGAAGGAACCCCCAAAGCGGTATTCATGATGACATGTGGTCCGCCTCCTGCAATATGAATAATGACCTGCGGTCCGTCTATTGCAGTTGTTATGGTCGATCCACTGTCCGCCTACCGTCTTGGGCATTTCCTGGAAGGCCGACCGTTGTGGATGTCTGGATTCGGGACACGCGATTCACCCTTTCTCATTTCCCTATGTTCGGATAAAATCTCAACGCCCCTGGCATTGTCCCGCTCGTGTGTTGGACCAAATTGGGGGGGATGATACATTGATTAGGCTTGAGGTCTCCTTTCTTAGGAATGACCTCCCTCTTTTCTCCAGAAATCCAGGCCCAATTATGGATGCCTGAAGCTTGGTTAACGCTCCCGCGAGACAATTTGTGATTGAGCATGTTAAACCAAAAGACGCAGATAAATATGGTGATTCATACAAATGGATCAAAGTAGCGGAAGCAAATGTTCTGGGAATGGAAAAAAACAAAGCCCCTAGGGATCAGCGTGCTGGATAAGTCTTTCTAACGCCGCTAACCTTTGGCTGGCGGCCTCCAGAGCTGCTTCTCGCTCTCTGCGTGCCCTCTCCTCGTCGGCGGTCGCAGCACGCAGTTCTTCGATTCTGGCCTGTGCACGCTCCCGCTCGACTTTAATTGTGACCATTTGTTGGCCCGCCTCCGTCAACTGTACCTGGGCGTCAACCAGCTGGGCTGCTAGTTGCTCCACAAGCTCGGTGCACGTTGCGACGAGGGCCTCCTTCTCTGCCGCCTGCCCTTCGAGACGCCGGACTTCCTGCTCCGCCGTGAGGAGCGCCCGCGTGTTCTCCGACATGTCACGACTTTGTGTGACGTCGGCACGCCGGCAGCTCTCGCGCATCTTTTCGGCCATGAAATCACGGACCGTCAGATGGAGGCGTTGAGCATCAGCTCCCCCGGCACACAGGAAGCGCAGCCAGGTTTGGAGTGACCCCATGCGCCCCAGCCACTCCGATGGGTCTCGCTTGAGGAAGCGCTGGATGCACTTCCACCCCCTTCGACGCGCTATCCGGCTCTCCTCGACCGCCTCCGCGTCCGAGTCATCCATCTCCTCGGGGTCGGCAGGCCGGTAGGCAGGGAAGGCAGCCAGCAGGTCTGCTGCAGGGTCCGCCCCTGGGATGTCCTCATGGGGGATAGGTTCCCCAACATCTGGGCGACCTTCTTCTCCCGCCCCAGCGGCATTGGCACCCTCGTCAGCCCCCGACACCTCTCCGACGGCAGCACCGCCGACGTCCGTAGCCCCCTGATCAGTAGTTGGTGGGGCCGACTCGGTTTGGGAAGTCTGTTCCGGGGCAGGCGGCATGTCTGCCACTGGTCCACTCGTGGATGGCCCGGCTTCGGCAACCCGACGAGCCTCCAGTCCTGAGATCACTGCGCAGGGCATGCCGTGGTTAGTCACGGATCATCAATGGCAAGCACCAGCAGTAAAGTAAGGAGACTTACGGGGGTTCAAAGCGTCATCTTCCGCTGCCCCAGCCGCCGCAGGAACAGTTGTAGCAGGGGACCCCTCAGTGCTTGTCAGTTCAATGACGGGCGTCTGGCCCCCGCCTTGTCCTGCCGGCGCCTCTCCTACTCCCGCTGAGGACGCTTGACCAACATCCGTGTGCTCCTGAGAAAGGTGGAGAAATGGGTTACAAGCTGCATAAGAGAATGGATGAAGCAGGTTGAGTAGGGATAGAAGCGGACCTCGAGGAGCTCAGTGACATCAACATTGTCAGAGCCGGCCACCACGTCGCTCTCCCGCGGGCTCCCCCGATGGGACCTTCCCTCGGAGCCTTCATCCTCCCCCGTCTCCTCCTCCTCCTCGGAGTCGTTACTGTCATCTTCTCCCGGCGGCATCTGTTCTGGAGCGGGCTCGAGACTGAGCATCACCTTCACCAGAAGGGATGGCTCCGCACGCTGACCACGTTGGCGCGCGTACTCGTCCATGGCCGTCAGATATGCATACTGCCGGTTGAAGTCCACCCTATCGGCGATCTGGAGGCGCCCGACCTCTGGAAGATAGATTCCATCTCTGAGTATCTTTCGCCAGATGACGTCAGTCCCCAGTGACTGCCGCAGGGTCATCCAGGCCGACAACAGCGCAGGGAAGACTGCATCGTGGGAGGGTTTGAGCAGACGCCTTACCTGCTTCCCGGGCCGCTCTTCGACCACCGCACGCGCCCCCTCTCTGGGCGCCGAGGTCGTAGCGGCAGCCTGCGATGTACCCGCCGCCGAAGTCCCTGCTCGCGCCGGCTCCGCTGCTTGGCGCGCCTCCGTTCTCCCCCGTGTGGCGGCGCCTCGCCTCCTTCCTTGACGCCCGGTCTCCGCACGGGTGACCTCGAGCCGCCGAACCAGCTTCCGTAGAAGCCCCTCGGGGTAAGCGATGGCCCATTGTTCGGCGTACTCGGTTTCCAAGCCTGCGTCGACTCCGGTAGGAGGGAGAGTGATGACGTCGCCAGAGCCGAAAGCGGCGAACATCAGCCACATCTGACGAAGGACGCCAGGGTTCGTCTCCTCCCGGACAGCCGTGAATACCCTCTTCGGCATCCGTTGAAGGCACCCGAACTGCCTGGCGAACCAGGTTGGCACGTAAGGCTCGCAGATCACCTTCCCGTCGATCCGAGCCACGAGCACCCCACCCCGCATGTTCAGGAAGTACTCGTGCTGCTCCAGCAGACCCTGCCCGTTGTCGATCATTTGGCCAACGGGAGTGGGGAACAGGCTGAAGTTGAAATTGGCATGATTGCCAATCCGAATCCTCACGCCCTCCTCACTTAGGGTCATCGGAGCGACCCCCGCAATGTTCAGCAGGGAGGGTCGCAGGCCGTTGCCCGGAGGAATGATGTCGTTCGGAAACGTGTACCCACCAAGGTGAGCAGCCACCCATCCGTGGAAGAATTGGAAGGGCCCACAGATCCTTCGTGGCGACCCCCCTCGTGAGATGCGTCCCAGGATGGCATACAGCTTCACCAACACTGGGACCCCGAGGTTGTATCTCTTGTTGGCGGCCATAGCGCCCGCCATCGCCAGAGTCGCCGGGCGAACGCCCATTCTCGCGTCCCGCACTGGCAGGAGCCACCCACTCAGAAAGGCGGCCAGGAACGCCGCGTACCGGACATTTGGGTCCCGGGCCTCGATGACGCGGTACCCCCATGAGCGGTAGTCGCCCGTCTCCAGGACCCGCCAGTACGACCCGTTCCGGCTCCTCTGAGCCGCGGTCGGGCACCGCTTCCCCCCGCCTGGCATCTTGACCGCCGGGTCATGCTCCAAGAACTGGCCGAACCACTCCTTGTAGGCTATGTCCTTCTGGAAGTCCTTGATCCCGAGCCGCTGCGTAGCCAGGTCGAGCAGATACCAGTTCAGAATGGGAGTCCGTGACCTGTCCTCCCAGGTGTTCTTCGGTGGCAGGAACTCATCGTCCTGGTAACCCTCCAGCGGGATACCTCCGATGCAGTGGATGTCCCACAGACCGATGCCGACCTCCCAATGGTGAAGATGGAAGGTGTTGGTATCCGGGGACCATCGGGTGAACAGCTCCGGCCCGAGCTCGGACTGCTGGTAGAAATGGAACTGCGACGTCCACACCGCCTCAAACAGGCAGATGTACCGCAGCTCCTCCGCGAAGTGATCGTAGGTGTGGCGTACCCAGAACGCCCAGGCCCACTCGCTGGTAAAATAGCCCCCAGACCGCAAGTCCCAGTCCTTCAGCCAGCCCTTGGTGTCGTCCGTGACGCTCTGGCGATATATGCTCGAGTAGAGGGCTGGAGAATTCTCCGCAGTAGGCTCACCCCCGTCAATGGTTCGCGTCCTCGGGTTCAGGACATAGACATTCAAGTGTCTGGTCTCCCTGGCAGTATGCCCGTTGTTGGTGATGTTATAGCGGAGAAGCTCGTCCTCCCGGGTCACCCAGGTCCGCGGCGCATCAATCTCGAACCCTGGCACCGGAACCTCATCTAGGATGCCGAAGTTCCAGAGCGGCAGGTTGTTTGACAGTGGATATGTATTCTGGGCCGGCGTCAGCAAGTCGAACAAGGATTGATTGTTGGAAACAATCTCCTTGGCTCCGTAGACCTCCTCGTTCGTCGCCATCTCAGCTCTGCGAGTGGCGGCATCCCCCTCATTTCCTTGATGCGCGGCCATCTCAGAAGTTTCGGGAGTCGTGCGGGTAAAGGGATGAAGCGTGCAGGATCGGACGAGGCTGGTAGAGAAGTTTGAGAGTTGGCGCGCAATCCAAGCGGACGGCGCGCAATTGGGAAGAATGTCGCGCAAAGTTCCGGGTTTTCGCGCAAAGTCAGGCGAATTCCGGACGGTTTTGCGCGCCGATCGGGAGAATTTCGCGACCGGGAAAGTCGATTTCGCGCACGAGAGCGTTGGAGCTTATCGCGCGGAAGGCCTGAGTACGGAACGCGGGACCCAGGGCCCCTATTTATAGGCGAGGCCGGGGTCCGCGCTGCGCGGAAAGCGCTTTGCACGACCGCAGCGGCGAATTTCGCGCCCGGCGCCCCTTTTTTGCGCGCCTAAGTCCCGCGCGGCCCAGGACTTCGGCATTCCGGCGTCTCCCTCGGAACCCGATCGTTGCGACCTCTCGCCGATCAGATTCCGAGGGGGGGCTTTTGTAGACACCGGAAAAGTCCGTTGTTCCCAAACGAAGCTCCGGATGCGGAAAGAGAAGTGATATTTGGAGTCAGAGGCACGTTCCGGAGGGACCGGAGGACTTGCGCGAAATTTCAGAGACCCGCGCGCAATGTCGAGTCGCGGCGCGCAATCCTCCCGGGATGCGCGCAAAGCGCTGGGCCGGCACGCTATTTTGCGCGCCCGTGGCCTGCGCGGCTCCCTTGCGCGCCGGGTCCTGATTCCGCGCCCACGAAGAGAATTCTGCGCCCGAGACCGGATTCTGCGCCCGGGGTTGCCTATAAATATAAGGCGACCCCCGACGTTTTGAAGGTTGCCAGAATCCGAAGCGTCGCTCGTTCGCGCAATCCAACCCCTTCAGCGCGCAATGCCGATCTTCAGGTAACCTCCTTTCTTTCGCGCAATAGATCCTTGGGGTTCGCCTTCGCGCGCAATCCCCTTGGCTCCTTTCCTTTGCATAATCCTTAACCCGAAGGCCTTTGCGCGCAAAAGAACCCGCTTGCGCGCAATTGCCCCCGGGTGCGCGCAATCCAGCCCGATTGCGCGCACCCCCCATTTTCAAAGTGGCCGTTCGTTAGAGAATGAGCCGTTTCCCCCACGTGCTACCCGAAGCCCGGTGCGCGCAATCTTAACCTTCCGCGCGCAAGGAGCTGGCCCAATTGTGCGCCAGCCCGCCATTTTTGCGCGCCGACCCGCGGTTTTGCGCGCAAAGCTCCTCTTTTGCGCGCAAACCGCCAGGGTCGCCCCCTTTGACCCCCTTTGGGTACCCGCCTGCGTGGCGCCCGATGGTCTTCATCGCAGGTGCCCGCACCGTGCGTCGTCTTTCCGTGCGGCCCCCCCTAGGCTCGCGCGAAGTGACACGGACCTACCGGCGGCTTCATCGTCCTGCATGACGCTAAACTGCACCACGTCCTGCACGACGTTAAACTGCATATGTCCAGCATGACGTTAAACTGCACATTTGTCCAGCATGACGTTAAACTGCACATTCGTCCTGCATGACGCTAAACTGCACCACGTCCTGCACGACGTTAAACTGCATACGTCCCGCACGACGTTAAACCGCACTTCGTCCAGGCTACAAGACGTTAAACTGTTCAGAATTCGTCCGCGCTGCAAGACGTTAAACTGCCAAGTGCCTCGTCCTGCATGACGCTAAACTGCACCACGTCCTGCACGACGTTAAACTGCATACGTCCCGCACGACGTTAAACCGCACTTCGTCCAGGCTACAAGACGTTAAACTGTTCAGCATTCGTCCGCGCTGCAAGACGTTAAACTGCCAAGTGCATCGTCCTGCATGACGCTAAACTGCACCACGTCCTGCACGACGTTAAACTGCATACGTCCCGCACGACGTTAAACCGCACTTCGTCCAGGCTACAAGACGTTAAACTGTTCAGCATTCGTCCGCGCTGCAAGACGTTAAACTGCCAAGTGCCTCGTCCTGCATGACGCTAAACTGCACCACGTCCTGCGCGACGTTAAACTGCATACGTCCCGCACGACGTTAAACCGCACTTCGTCCAGGCTACAAAGACGTTAAACTGTACAGCATTCGTCTTGCAAGACGTTAAACTGCACATTCGTCCTGCATGACGCTAAACTGCACCACGTCCGCGCTGCAAGACGTTAAACTGCCAAGCACCTTCGTCCTCAGCACACGATGTTAAACTGTACTTAGTCCGGCAAGACGTTAAACCGTCCGCTTCGTCCTCAACACACGACGTTAAACTGTACTTCGTCCGGCAAGACGTTAAACCGTCCGTTTCGTCCTCAACACACGACGTTAAACTGTACTTCGTCCGGCAAGACGTTAAACCGTCCGCAACCTGATCCCGTGCTCCGCACGCAGGGTCCCCCCGGTTTGGATGTGGCCCCCACCCGCTCGTCTCTGCAGGGATGTCGGGATTGCCCCTCTTTAGGGACGATTTAATGGGAGCGGCTTTTCCCTATGGGAGTAGGGTATTACAAACCCCTAGTTTCTTGTGGGGGGCTGCACATGTGTATCTCCATTGCGCTCCCCCACTGCCGAAGCCAGTAGAGGGTATGACTGGGGTCGAGGTGTCTCCTACTTTTGGTCCAAGTCCCTTCCAACTGAGTTTTGCCGCATCCGGGCTGCCTCAAGTGCGTAAGTCCTGACAGAATGAACTACGTGGACTTTGATCCCTGTCTTCTACACAGGGTACATAGGAAGCCTCCCTGAGGTTCAAGCCCCCCACCTGGTCGTCCCGGTCGTATTCACGTCGGTTCGTCCATCAGTGGACCCCTCCCGGGTTCACACTTGCGTCGATTCACCTATGAATCCGCCACTGTGGGAGACTGCCCGTGTGTATCTCCACTATGCCTCCCCACAGCCCCTTTTTCCATTTCTCCTTTTATCGTCCAGCACGACGTTAAACTGTGATCCACCCGGCCGTTCCATCCCCCTCTGTGCGAGGTGGTTCGGTTCAATCCTCCATCTGGCGGCCTCGATCTCTCTGTGGGTCGGCTTGCCGACGTCCAGCATGACGTTAAACTGTATACCCGAACTACGTCGACTTTGATCCGTGCTAACGCGCGGTACGTAGGAAACCCCTACGGGGTCCAAGCTCTTCACCCCATCATCCACCCTGATCCTTACCCGGGCCGCCACATCCCGGTGGGGTCATGCCACTTCACTCCACTCCATATCACTTGGGAAGCCGCCCATGTGCTGGCCCCAGCGTCGGAGGTTCCTCGCAAGGGGTTCTGTCATCTGATCCACTCTTCGTGTCGATCAGTCCGATGCCGTCCCCGCTGGACGTTAAACTCGCGGCATACCCCGTGTTAAACATGGGAAGCTGAGGAAAACCTCATGGGACACAGTTCCCTGCACCCAGTGCGGGATGCCTCAGGCCATCACGCCTTCGAGAAGCCCTATTAGGGGCGGAAGACAGACGTGCAGAGCCGCAGTGTTACGACACGCCCCCAGCACCCAGAGCCACCCGGCCTCCTCACCGCAGGTTGCTGCCCCGACCAGACTCCTTGGAACGTCCGGGCGGAAGCAGCGTAATTAACCGGTGACCATGAAGATATGGCGCCGGGAACGAGATTCACGAACATTCTTAAGTCTATGAGGGAGACCCGGATTAGGCGACGAGTTCCGAGGAGACGTCCACGGAAGGAGGAGCCGACATCCCATCATCCCGGTTTCGATCAAGGAGCAGACGCCCCTGAATAAGGGACGGATGCCACCCGCCCTTGGAAAGCGGGACTGCGGGACCACAAGCCGCGCGCCCATCCCCTCGGGTCGACGGGTGCACGCGCGAACGCGTCCTGGCGGAACAGCGTAACCCGACGCACATCCGCACCGAAACAGTGGATTTATTTTTTCAACATCTTTGATGAATATTTTAAGGAAGTGGAATAATAATTAAAATAGAAATACTAAAATAAAAATGATAACTTTTCTTAATTTGATCTCCTTTGATGAACACCTTAACTACTCTAAAAAGAATTATTTGCCTAACATTAGGCCTATAAAATGAATTATGGGATTATAGCGAGTTATTTTGGAATATATTTGATAAAAAAATAGGTTTTTAAAAGTTATGAAAAAATAATAATGAGTTCCCTTTTATAAGAAATATGAGGTTAAATCTTGGAATGATTCAAATTATTAAATTAATATAAATTACATTTCTAATATAAATTGTCTCAAAATCATTAATTTAAAATATATTATGATTATGGGACTAAATTCAATCATCCATGAGAAATAATACAACTTTTTAATATTTTATAATCCATATCTTTTTTTACCCCTTTTAACTCTTACTATATGATCATTTAATTTATATTTTAGGGTCAATATAATACAAATCACATTCTAAACGACAAATAAAAGATTAAATAAATAATATTTAGGAATTATTCATACAATTTGAATAAAAAATATAGTTTAATAAATTTTATAAAAATTAGTAAAATATTTTTTATTTTAAAATTACATTAGTATTAATTTTGATATTATTCATTTCATACCTTTTAAAAAATATCATAATATCATGATATAGTCAAAAACAATCTTTTAACACATCACTGCTATGTCAATGTAATCCATAAAATTAGTTTGTGAAATAAATTATATCAAATTATATTTATAATTGTATTTTTAATATCATTAATTTGATTATTCTATTAATGAAGGAAACAATACATCATCATCGTGTCACCATTTAGTTTAATGTTTTACATCCTAAAAATCATAAATAAACTACCATTATTTATGAAATAATACTTATTTTATCCATAATATTTATAGTTTACGAAGTACTTTATATAACCCCATATTAAAAATACATTATCAGTTAAAAATAAAAGTGTAACAAAAACGAATTTTCATTTAATATAATATTATAAATGAATTAAAGTCATAAATGTGGCATAAAGTGGTAATTAAAGCTTCCCATGGATTTTATTGGTCATAAAAAACTTATTAAATTAAATTTTTACATGTTTTAGGGAAATATTATATCATTATAAGAAAATTTTTACATTTAATTATACCATTTACCCTTAACTGTGGTAATAAAAATTATTACCAATGTTAATATTTGTAATGTCCAAAAATAGAAGGAAAATATTTACATAATTTGGACCATATGATTCCAAATATGTAATCCATTTTCAAAAATTCAAATCACATAATTGGTATAAAGTTATTAAAAATGAATCTAATTGATAAAATGAGAAAAAAAGCTTTAAAGTAAAAAACATTGAGAAGTTCACCAAGTTATTATTTTTAATTTCAATGTGAAATTGATTATAATGAACTAAATTGGATTAAATTATAAAAATATTATCTAAGTATAATTTAAAACCATTCACAAATATTATTTTTCAAATTATATAAAAAAGTTGAAAATTAGTTTTTAAAAAATGCATTTGTTTATCTAATATTCTACAAAAAATTAATCCTATCACAAAAAAAATTAAAAAAAACCACAGAAAATTTTGAGGAGAAACTTACAATTAATAATTTTATATTTAGAAATATAATTTTAAAAAATGACAGAAACAATTTTCATAATTGGTGGACATCAAAAGGTATCAAACCTACCATTTTTTGAAATACATCTTTTATGTATAAAATTTGATTTATTAATATATAATGTCTTGAAAAGACATAAAATTAATTTAAAACATTATAATATATATATATATCTCTCTCTAATTAATATAATCCATAATGGTTTATTTTTTAATTTATTGCTATTAAACACACTTGTGCACATTTAAATTATAATTTAGAAAAACCATTATTATTATTTTTAAAAGTGTTTTAAATTAATTTATTATAAATATTCCACAGAAGAATTATTTATATATACATGTGTAAACAATATTAAGTTAATAATGGTCACATCCACAATTCAAGGAGAATGATTTTATTGGTAACATTTAAATTTTAATTATTTGTCCGCATAAGCGTGACATGGTGTATTATGTACGCTATCAAACATATTGTTTCATTTTAAGAACTCGGGATGTTAGAATCTATAGGGTTTGACCATAAAGATCATAGAATGTTATAAGTACATTTTATGTGATATTACTAAAATTATTTCTTCTATAACCTCTAGTTGGATGGTGTTGTGAAATGTTTTATGTCCATCGAGATCAAATAATAATATTGGTCGGAGTAGACATTATGAATTTCATACGGTACCTCCCACATTGGATCCATCACAAGAGGTTTATTTACATGTATAATCAGTTTATATGGACTAACACCATCTATCCATCAAGTAACAACTATAGGAGAATTATATTCCTAAAGGCATACAAAAATACGAGTTTTGAGGACTTTTAAATGATGCAAGGTATGAAATGTCTTCACATATATTCACTCTAATTCATCATGATGGTTTTAGGATAGTTCATCTATGGAAAATGATAATATATGGAAATCTGAAGAATGTTAAATTGAACTTTGATGTGTAGGACCACCTTTGTCTTCTACACCAAAGAATATAGGGTTTCTTGTGTAGTGGTGCAGGTTTTCATTCGATAAGCCCATAAAAAATGAATGAACTTGTTCAGAAAAGACGTTTCACCATTAAGTACCTTATTTTGAAATATATTCGATATGGTCTCGATGAATCAATATATCTATGCACCATCACTAAAATATAGTGATATTAATTGTTGTACAAGATGTTATACTCATGATGTGTCCTTCCCATCGGAGCAGAATTTGGGTCCATTATCCATAATTATATATTAAAGGATGCCAAACCTAATGAAGA
Organism: Viscum album; assembly: GCA_963277665.1. NCBI lineage: Eukaryota > Viridiplantae > Streptophyta > Magnoliopsida > Santalales > Viscaceae > Viscum > Viscum album. Next base: position 1,017,273,797 of record OY728122.1, read on the forward strand.
TATTGGCTCTCACAATGATGACAATATTCCATCCCTGAATCTATTAAGAGAAACCACTTCAACCCACTTAAAAAAGAAGTTAGTTGTAGTGAGAATGTACTTGAATTTATTTTCTATGGTAGGAGGATATTATAACACCCCAAAAATTCAAAACAATTATCTTTTTATTTGATATCTTGTGTGACACGCAACAAAAACCATTGAAAAGAGTACAACAACTTGGGGAATTATGGTGTATATAATATTTTAAATAAATTCAATATATTTTATAGCATTCAAATCATGAAATAAATAGTATGATTTTATTTCATACAACAATGAGTTTCTTAGATATGATTTGTTACATGCAAGACTATGTTTTACTAAACAGTGATATATTATTAATATATTATATTTAATACAATAAGATATAACATAGACCATAAATTAGTGGTTATGAATATGATTAAATAAATTATTAATATATATGATTTACACAAATATAAGACAAATCCTTTGGTTACTAATTAATTAGAAATGATAATATAAACCAATTGAAAAAATAATAATAATTGTTTTATTATTTCAAAGGTATTTTATCCAAATAATGTAAATTAATGAATATTAATGAATAAAATTAATGAACTATATATATATAACATATTAATGTAAATAATTTTTATATTCATCCATTAGATTTGGTATCCATATAATAAAAATAAATCTAATTTTATGCATTAAAAAAATATTTTTATAAAAAGGAAACTTTGGTGACATTTGATGGAGAAACAATTATAAAAATATATTTTGTACCATTTAAAAATTTATTTTATTGAGAGGTTTAAATTTTAATGAATAGTGAAAATACTGAATTTTAATTGAAAAAAACATTTTCATATCATTTAATTATATAGTTTACTTATATTAAATTTTTTATAAAGTAACATAGGAAAATTTTTACATCAATTTATAAATTTTTATTTCATTGGAATCCATTTAAAGTTGAAATTTTTTATAAAAAAATAACAAGCACTAGAACATTTCTACATTAAAACCCTACTTTGTCATCCCGTCTATGGGGTAAATTTTAAATTTATATATGTAAATAATGTTATTTCAATTTGGAAAAAGTGATAACATATTTAGAATAAAATTTATTTATAATTTATAATATTTTATACTTAGTTTTTGAAAAAAAAAATATTGGTGAAAGTGATAAAAATTAATTACAATGATTAAGTGAAAAATTATAATAGTAAAGAATTAAACCACAATATTAAAGAAAAAATGGCCTTTAATGTTGTACTACACCAATTTAATATCCTTATTTTGACCTAAATCATTTATTTCAAGGATTTTATATGTTATAAAAACCCCATGGTAGGTAAAAAATGGGGATCACATAATTTATTTCAAAAATGACAAGTGTGTCCCCTCCCTCCACTATAAAAAAGCACTCACCCTACACCAATTTTAACACCTCTAAATACCATTGATTCATAGAAACCCTTACCTAATAATATCCCAAAATCATGACCCATATCCTAGATGTCTCACATTGGATGTAAATCCAAACAAAGGAAGAATTTTGGTATAAAGCAAAATGGGGGTCTTGAATAAGAGATAACTATCTTCAACGATCACATTTGATTTATTTACTTCTTCACATTGTAAATTATTTTTATATCATGATTATATAAAATCCCAATAATAGTAAATTTAATTACGTGTATTTATACTAATATTTAGATATAAATATTAACACACATCCATAAAATTGGGTACACAATCATCGTTCATGTGCAGAGTAGACAAATGCCTTGTGAATCAATGTCTTTCATTATTCCATTTACCACCTTTTATGGATTGTAATAATGATATATTTATAGTTTATTTAATATATTTATATATATATTTAGTATTTACAAATTATTTATGATTTTATAGTTATTTAAAAACACATACCCTTATTCTTTCCATTTCGTGGGAACATGATAACATCATTTGTGGTTGTGTGGACTACATCCTCCTCAAAGCGATGAGATTACTTTACAATATACATAAAATTTATAAAGTAAGGTTTTAATAACTATATGTGATATATAGGAAATAAATATTGTAATTTAATTATAATATATATATATATATATCATTTACTTATCATTCATATAAATACAAATATAAAATGGAAGTATCGTTCATGCGTACGTATGACCAACCTTCTCCAATATCAATGTATATCATTTCCCTTTTCTCAATTTTATTGGATTATTATAAATACATATATACTGAATAAAGTTCATAAATACATCATTCTTGACATATTTTAGATTATGAAATCTTGATCAACATAACATGATCAAAATTAATAAGTCAAAACATACTCGAAAACTAGGAAACTAACACACAGAAAAGTGAAAATAATAAATGAGTGTTCACAAATGGGAATAAGATATAAAAATAAAAAAATATATGATATTATAAATATTTTTATTTTTATATTACATGTTTTTAAAATACTTAAAACAATTATGCAGGAGGTTTATAGACGTTCACCCAAAAGGAAACTCATGGTATGATATTTTATCTCACATTAACATTTTTGAAGAATTAATAATATCCACAACAAATTTTTTTAGGGTGTATAAAAATACCCTAATGTATTTTATAACATTAATACCTTTATCTTAATGTTATTTAATGTTTTGTTTTATTTCATTTCTCTCTTGGGGCCTATAATTCAAAAGTAACCATGTGATAATGGACTTCTTCCAAATTTTATTTTGTTGAGGCTTTTTGTATTATTATGAACCTAGTATGTTTCATGAAGTGTATATACTTATCCTTTGACATGATATTTCACGGATTTCCTTAGTTTCTCAAAGATTGATTAGTTCTCAGTAAACTTAATCTGATGATTAAATTAACTTTTGAAACTAACTTACTGATTTATAATATATATAAACACTTGCGAGTTTAACTATCAAAGTAGCTTTGAAGAAAAATTATATTTCAAAGTAATAGCAGTGGAATATGAAAGAGATATGTATTGTACGGATATAAACATTATCTAAAAACACAGAGGAGTTAACCAAGAGGTTCAGTCTCAAGCCGAGACTTAGTCCTCTCAAAATCTTATATAAGGATGATTCACACCCTGAATCGGGGTTCAACAGTTTACAACTGTCCAGGTCCAAGACCTCTACCACTATTATCCGTGGGAATCAAAACAACAGCAACCATCTGTCCAGGTCACACCCGACCTCTACCACTATCCACAGTGGGAAAAAGAATGAAGATAGTGAGTGAGGATTTACAAATCCTCCAGTTAAGGTTCAGGAGACAGTGTGTGTGTAAAATACACCAGATAACACACACTGCTCGTAATGTATAAAGTAAATCACACAGATAAAGATTTAGAGATTAGAAATGGCTCTAGTGATCATCGTGCATCTCTCGACTCCTTTTGTTGATCAGAATTCGTTATGATTCTTCTTCTAGTTTTTGTCTGGAAAATAGAGCAGCATATGCTTCCTTGACTTCCAGGTTCAGCTTGCTTATCGGCTCAAAGAATGATGAGTTTTGTGTGGTTCTTCTTTAGCATAGATTGCTTGATGTATGCTCTATGTTCTGGAGGCTGGTAGTAGTAGTCTCGTGAGTGCAAGTTCTCCAGTTGTTCTTGGCACGTTTTAAGCTTGATCACCAGTATGTTCTGTGTTCTTGATCTCTTTTGGTCTAGTGTCTCACACTCTTTGATACATGCACGATGTCCTTTTTATTCCACTGCTTTTTGTTTTTCTGAGGAGGAATGATAATGCTTTTGGATCGTACTTGGTACGGTTTCTTGAAATAGCAACACAAATAATTTAATAACATTAAATGCATCAAAATTATCAAATGTAACCGTTAATATAATAATCAAATAGGGTCGAGGATATAGGATTTGACTCCATAGTTCATTATAGGTAGACGTTTGTTTGTAGACGTGTACGGTTGACTCAGTGTAGGGATCTTCCATCTGTAGCTCTTCAAACTCTTATCGGTGGCTCTTATCGGTAGCTCTTATCGGTAGCTCTTATCGGTAGCTCTTATCGGTAGCTCTTTGTGCATCGGTAGCTCTTTGTGCATCGGTAGCTCTTTGTGCATCGGTAGCTCTTTGTGCAGCGGTAGCTCTGGCTATCGGTAGCTCTGGCTATCGGTAGCTCTGGCTATCGGTAGCTCTGGATATCAGTAGCTCTAGGTATCGGTAGCTCTGGCTATCGGTAGCTCTGGCTATCGGTAGCTCTGGCTATCGGTAGCTCTGGCTATCGGTAGCTCTGGCTATCGGTAGACCACATATACTTGACTTAGAATTGTTTCAAATCTTGTATAAACAAGGATAATCGAGATTAACATAAATCAGAGATTATTTAAAAATTATTATTAACTTGATCACTGATTTGTAAGAATTAAAATGTAAATCATCAGTAATTGAGAATAGCATAATATATGAACACATAATTGGGATTATCAAAACAGGTGAGTTCAACAATCTCCCCCTTTTTGATAATCACAACTTATGATATGACCAAAAATAGTGAGAATATAGTATAATAGAATATAACGTTTATATTCTAATTTATCAAAGAAAGCAATCAGAGGAAATAGAGGAAATAGTAATAGACTGAAATAGATCAAAAATTATCATAGGAAGTATTAAATACAATAGTATCAGAGATAAGCATTGAAAGAGTTGGTACAAAGGAAGGAAATTTAATAATAGTAGAAAAGGCTCAAAATTTATTCCCTTTGATATTTCCCCCACTCTCTTTATATTTTTCCCCCTCTATTTATATTTTCTCCCCCTTTATAATTTTCTCCCCCTTTGTGATAATCAAAAAAGTGGGAAAGCATACAGAGAAAACTGAGAAACAGAGATTGTGTAAAGAAAAGCATTTGTATTAGACTAGACAAAACTTACATAAACAGAATAGAAAAAAAGAAGAAAAAAAATCATATCAAATAGCCTGGCCACTTCAGCAATCCAGATCTTCAACATGAGATTTGCCTTTTGGATCAGAAGAGGAGGCAGGTGGTGATGATGTGAGTGAGGGCTTTGGAATCCCAGAGATGACCACAGGAGGCTGAGCCACTGATACAGTTCCTGGCCTATATTGGGAAGTTTGTTGAGTGATCATAGGTGTGAGGCTTCGGATGGCATGAGCAGGAGTCATCTGGACTGGAGACTCAGTAGAGGCAGAGGCAGGCAAGGCAGGAGGGACAATAACTGGTCTGGCATCAACATGAAAAAATGGATGCAACAGATTTCTGAAATCCATAATGATTCCTCCCCCTCTTTCCATTGAAGATATAAAATCATCTTTGTTTTCCATAAATTTTTCTAAGGCATGAGTCAGATGTCTTTTCTTGCTCACTTGTTCTTGGAAGGCTTGAGTTACAGGGGGTAACTTCATGTTTTCCAACATCAGCTTGAAATGATGGGTGAGTTGTTGCTTGGTAAAAATCCTTTGGAAATAATAATCCACCTTGTTCTTGATTTCCTCCTGAGAGGCAGAGGCCTCTTTCATAGTGTCGTGGACGATTTTCATTATTTCCCTTACTGAATCTCTTGTAGAGAGCACTACCTGGCTTAGATCTGATGAGTCCATAGAGCCACTGGTTGAAATAGAACCAAGATCCTCCTTCATCATAGCATGTAATTGATTTAAATCAAATGCAGGTTTTGAAGCTAGAGGACCAACCGAGAAAGATACAGTTTCTTTGAAACTTTTGGTCAAACCACTAATCAGAGTTTTCAGTTGAGAGTCCTGATTTTTAACATGATACTTTATAGAAGATTTGAAATCTTAAAATACTGAGACCATTTGGCTTACAACACTTTTCACATAGGCTAAATCGTTATCAGCTTGAGGCTTTGAGCTCATGTAGGAATCTATGGTAGTAACAGACTTTTTTAAGGATTCAAGATCTGCTTCTATTCTAGAAGATTGGGTCTGGCACTCTTTGACTGCTTCCATTAGCTCACCCATAAAAGTTGACAGATTGAAACCAAGAGAAATCTCAAGAGATTGTTCTAACGACTTCATTTCTTCATGAAAACAGTGCTTCATCTCAGTAACTGAGGCACTGAAGGATTCTTTCACCTCATGCTTCAGGGATTCAAGATCAGACTTTGTAACAAAATCAGTAGGAGCAACTGTAGTAGATACTCTTGCAGAAGCTAAGCTGACAACTGAATCATTCATGACTAATTGAATCGAGGAAACTAAAAAAGATTCCATTGTCTTTACTTCTTCTACAAAACTGACTTTGAGATTTTCTTTCAGCACATCTAAATCATTTACTCGGACCACATCATAAGGTAATAACTCAGAATTTATGTAATAGTTGATCTTTGGTCTATTCAAGGATACTTCATTATCCGAATCAGGATAATCCAAACCAAAGACTATAAAACCTGGGTCTTCTACGCAGTCTTCAATCTCAACAGCCACTATAACATTTCCAAGATTGGAATGATGATCACCCTCAATGTGTGCATTCTTATGTACAACAACTACATTCTCTATGGGTCTTTCTTCATCAGAATCTTCCACAACAACTTCCATCTCAGCAGCAGTAAGGGGATTTTCTGAAACATGTACAACTTCTTCTCTTTCTTTTTCTACTTCATCAGTACGCACAACTGAGTTTTCAATCAAAGGACTCAGACACAACCTAGAAGAAGCAGATGATTTAGATACATTCTCTTTTTCTCCTTTCTGCTGAGGAACTGGCTGGTCTTCCTCATGAATAGATAACACTTCCTCTACTTTTCCTTTTCTTGAGTATACAAACTCAATAACAGGACTTGGGGGCAAGTCTGGATCTCCTCCAATATCCATAGGAGTATCTTCCTCTTCTTCTTCTTCTTCTTCTTCTGACCCATCCCTGTACTCGGGTTCCTCTTCATCCGATCCTAAACCTGGATCTCTTTTATCCTTTGGCCTTGAAGGATAATCCACAGGAATAAATTTATCATACACCTTCTGGTCATCACTGACCCATTCTCCTTTCCATGGGTTCCAATTGATTATCATGTACTTACAAACTGTAGTAGTGATACAGAAGTTATTCTTAACTACAACTGTCTCATCCTGAGACTCATCTATCCCTTTCACTTTTATCATCACAGAGGTCATTTTGGCAAAGAATAAAGCATTAGTCTTTGATTTTGGTCTAATCATATCTTCCATTTGATTCAATAGCAGTCTGCACAGATTCACTTTCACACCATGTCTTAAAAGATGTAGAAGATAAATATCTTGATATCTCAGATTAGAAAAATCACCTCTCCTCGGTATCAAAACATGTTGAACAAATTTGAAAAGCAGTCTGTTCTCTCCATCCAATTCAGTAGCAACCACTTGCCTTTGACTTCCATTACCCGTTAGCTTCTTTAAATCGGTCTCATAGTCAAAGATGTTACTTATAGGTGGAATTGCTCTTAAGATATGCCCGGATAAACCTTCATGTGGGAATTTTAAACATTCAGCCCACTCTACTGAAGAAAACGAAATTTCATTTCCATTTAAAAAAGAACTTACCAGATTCTCATTTTCAGACTTCTCGAAGCTTACGAATTCGTAGAACTGTTCCACTAACTTTGGGTAGTAGGGACCATTGTTATTTGAAAAACAGTCTACACATTTCTGATCTTCCAGAATTGCAAGCACCAAGGACTTTCTTGGTAGCAGCCGATCTACGCATAGTTCCTTTTCAATCACAATATCTCTATTCGGCAAATGAGGGTTTACTGGTCGCTTTCCCGAACTAGTTCTGACATTACTTCCACGAGCTTCTGGCTGCACTTTCTGCTTCTTTGTTTTAGGCTCTACACTGTCATCTCTATTGGCAGGATTCTTGGTTTTTTCCATCACAGATTTAGGGTTCTCAGTCGATTAGGGAGCTAGTATTCAAAGGTGAAGGGTTTTGGGTCCGGTGGAGTGAGAAGCGGTTTTAGGATTAGATTTATCATGTAGGAATCATAAATAAACGAATAAAGTAAAATAACATAAAAATAAAACGATTCATATTCTTGGCAGCAGACAGATGTTTTAAAATATAGCATCGGTGAGAATTTCAACATCGGTGAGAATTTCACATCGGTGATAATTTCACATCGGTGAGGATTTCAGCATCGGTGAGAATTGATCATCGATGAGAATTTCACATCGGTGAAAATTTCAGCATCGGTGAGAATTGATCATCGGTGAGAATTTCACATCGGTGAGAATTTCAGCATCGGTGAGAATTTCAGCATCGGTGAGAATTTCACATCGGTGATAATTTCAGCATCGGTGAGAATTTCAGCATCAGTGAGAATTTCACATCAGTGAGAATCTCAACATCGGTGAGAATTAATCATCCCCAGCTCATGCCTAATGTAACTTAACCTATCAGAACTTAAAGGTTTAGTGAAAATAACAGCCAATTGATGTTCAGTGTCAATAAATTCAAGAGTAATATCACCTTTTTGATAATGATCTCTCAGAAAATGATGTATTACATCTATGTGTTTGGTTCTAGAGTGAGATACATGGTTCTTAGATATGTTTATTGCACTAGTGTTGTCACAGTTAATGGAAACATGTTTAAACTCAAATCCATAGTCCAATAAAGTGTGTTTCATCCACAGAATTTGTGCACAGCAACTACCAGCAGCTATATACTCTGCTTCGGCAGTAGACAATGCAACTGAGTTCTGTTTCTTACTACATCATGACACTAGGGATTTACTAAGTAAATGACATGTTCCAGATGTGCTCTTCCTTTCTAACTTACATCCAGCAAAGTCAGCATCTGAATAGCTTGTTAGGTCAAATGATTTTCCTTTTGGATAAAACAAACCTAAATGTACAGTATGCTTAATATATTTAAAAATCCTTTTAACAGCCAGTAAGTGTGATTCTTTAGGATTAGCTTGAAATCTAGCGCACATACATACACTGAACATGATGTCTGGTCGACTAGTAGTAAGATAAAGTAAGCTCCCAATCATACCTCTGTAATTGGTTTGATCCACTGGTTTCCCAGCTTCATCTGTATCCAACTTACAGGTAGTACTCATAGGTGTATCACTTTCCTTAATACTATCCAATACAAAACGTTTTAAAAGATCTTTTGTATATTTAATTTGATTTAAAATAATTCCATATCTAGTTTGAAAAATTTGAAAACCAAGAATATACTTAAGCTCTCCCATTAAGCTCATTTCAAATTAATTTTGCATACTTTTTGAAAAATCAGTACATAGAGAGTTTTTTGAAGATCCAAATATAATATCATCAACATAGATTTGTACAACTAAAACATATTTAGAAATTCTTTTAATAAAAATAGTTGGATCAACGCTCCCTTTAGTAAAACCTTTTGAAATAAGAAAATTGTTGAGTATATCATACCAAGCTCTTGGAGCTTGTTTTAAACCATATAAAGCTTTAGAAAGTTTAAAAACTAGATTTGGAAAATGAGGGTTTGTAAATCCAGGTGGTTGTTCCACAAAAACATCTTCAATTATAAAACCATTTAGAAATGAACTTTTGACATCCATTTGATATAACTTGAAATTCAGATGTGATGCATATGAAAGTAAGATCCTAATAGCTTCCAGTCAAGCTACAAGTGGAAAAGTTTCTCCATAGTCTATACCCTCTTCTTGAATATATCCATGTGCAACTAGTCTAGCTTTGTTTCTAACTATGTTTCCTGATTCATCAACTTTATTTCTAAAAACCCATTTTGTGCCTATTGTCAAGGTGTCCGTGGGTCTGTCTACTAATTCCCAGACTTTGTTTCCTTCAAATTGATTCAACTCTTCTTGCATGGCTATTACCCAGAATTCATCATTGATAGAATCATTGATATTTTTGGGTTCTAGCTATGACAGAAAAGCTTGATGTTCAACCTGGTTCCTTAGAGAAGCTCTAGTTTGTGTTCCTCTATCAAGATTACCAACAATAACATCTAAAGGATGATTCTTTAGAATTTTAGTCGGTTTGGTAATGGCTGGACTAGAAACTTCAGGTTCATCTATAGGTTCGGGTTCAACAGAAGTAGATTCAGGAGAAAGTCCAGAACTGGATGTTTTTACAACAGGTTCATTAGATTTATCATTAAGATCCAGAATAGGCAAATCTTCTTCAAGATTCTCAAGAGTGGTTTTAGGCTCATATGGATCAGTTTCATCGAATTTGATGTGAACAGATTCTTCCACACATTTGGTTCTCTTATTGAAAACTCTATAAGATTTACTTGAAATAGAGTAACCTAGAAATATTCCTTCATCGCTTTTGGGAGCAAACTTATCCAGATTATCTTTATTATTAAGTATAAAGACTTTTCAACCAAAAACATTGAAGTAATTAACCTTAGGCTTTCTATTGTTCCACAACTCATTAGGGGTTTTCATAAGAACAGGTCTGATTAAGACTCTATTGATAACATAACAAGCTGTATTAACAGCTTCAGCCCAAAAGTAAATAGGCAGTTCATATTCATTGAGCATGGTTCTAGCTATTTAATGAAGGCTTCGATTTCTACTTTCTACTACACCATTTTGTTGGGGTGTCCTAGGGGCAGAAAAATTGTGACTATAGCCATTGTGTGAGAAATAAGATTCAAACTCATGATTTTCAAACTCACGACCATGATCACTTCTTAGGGTTTTAATCTTAATTCCACTAAGGTTCTCTACAGACTTGGAATATTTAACAAATTAAGGAAAAACTTCACTTTTGTGAGCTAGAAAGTACACCCAAGTATATCCAGAAAAGTCATCTACAAGGATATAGATATAATGCTTCCCATTTAAACTAGAAACTCTTGATGGTCCAAACAAATCCATGTGAACCAACTCAAGTGGTTGAGAAGTTGATACTTCTTTCTTTGATTTAAAAGAAACATTGTGTTGTTTTCCCTTTTGACAGGGATTACACACTTTGACATTTGGGAATTCTAATTTAGGTAAGTATCCTACTAAGTTTTTCCTAGCCAGTTTTCTAAGTGAGTGAATGTTGCAGTGTCCTAATCTTCTGTGCCATAGCCAAGATTCTTTATGAAAAGCATTCAAACAAGAAATATTTTGTTTGGCTATATATTTTCAATAAACAGCATAAACATTTTCATTCCTTAGAGCAGAAAATACTAAAGAATTTTTGGAGTTAATGAATTCACACGAATCATTTTCAAACTTGACATTGAAACCATCGTCACATAATTGAGATATACTAAGCAAGTTATATTTAAGTCCATCAATGAATAAAAATTTAGAAATTAATACTGAGTCAGTGTTACCAATCTGGCCTAGGCCGATGATTTTTCCTTTAGAGTTGTCACCAAAGGTGGCATGACCTCCATAAACCTTTATTATGCTCTTGAAGCAAGAATAATCTCCAGTCATGTGTCTTGAGCACCCACTGTCTAAATACCATATCTTCTTGTGACAGCTCTTCAAGCAGGTCTCCTATAAAACAGATTTAAACAGGAAATGACTTTGGTACCCTGATTTTCTTGGGTCCAGATAGGTTAGCAATCAGGGCATTAGGTACCCAAATTTGTTTTATGGGTCCCATACAATTAGCAGAAGCGACAGATTTTGAAAGATAAACATTATTTGGTCTATAACCATGTGAACAACCTGTTGAAGCATATGAATTTCCAAAACTGGAACTAGCAGAATGTTTTTCAGACTTAGGAATAAATCGGGTTCTAGTGAACTGTCTCTATCCAGGTTGGTATCCCAAACCAGTAGCATATCTAGGTGCAACTTGCTTTCCTAGCATTTGAGTTAAAGCATCCTTTCCATTTGTGATTTTTTCTAAGTCCTTTCTAAGTTTCTCATCTGACAGTTTCAGTTCTGTATTTTCCTTTAGTAGTTGAGCATTCTTTTCCTTTTCTATATCAAGATCATATTTATGATTAACACTTAAAGCATACTGTTTCTTTAAACCTTTCTATTTGTCTTTAAGCTCATTACAGGTTCCTTCCAACATATGACAGTACTCAAATAGTTCAGATTTTGACACGTTTTCGGAATCAGAATCATCTCCAGAATAATATGAATTTAAAACAGGAGTTTCAGATGTTACCTCAGAAGTATTTGTCATGAAACACATGTTGGCTCGATTCCTTTCAGAGTCCGAAGATTCTGCTTCACTAGTGCTGTCTTCTGAAGCACTCTAGGTAGCCTTCACGGCTTTCTTGTACTTCTTGTCTTTGTAATCATATTTCTTTTTTAATTTTATCTTTGGACAGTCTGCTTTGATATGTCCTTTTTGCATGCATTCATAGAAGACAACTTTATCAGTCCTGTCAGCCTTCTTCCAATCCTTTTTCCATTTGCCTTGTTGATCATACATTCCTTTGTAATTTGGTTTCCTAAAGAATTTCTTTTTCCTATAAAACTTTTTGAATCTCCTGGCTATTTGAGCGATCTCAGCATCACTGTCAGATTCTGAATTTTCACTCATTGAACTCTCAGTCTCCATTTGTAGTTTATCCTTGTCTTTACTCTTAAAGGTAGTAATTTTAAACGCTATAGATTTTATTTTCGGTTCCTCATCTTCTTCTTTATTTACTTTAAGCTCTTCTTCATACATCATCAGCTTACCAATTAACTCCTTGACATGCAGTGTTCCAATGTCACAAGATTCTCTAATTGAAACGGATGTACCTCTCCATCTATCTGGCAAACATCTCAGTATTCTCATAATTTGTTCTATTGCAGGAAAAATCTTTCCGAGTGAGCTCATTGTGTTCACTATCTCATTAAACCTGAGATACATGTCAGAAATAGGTTCATCATGCTTCATTTTGAAATTATCATATTTAATAGTATAAGTGTTTAATCACATTTCTTTAACATTGGTTGTTCCTTCGTGAGAAACAGCCAAGGTATCCGAAATTTTAAAAACATTTTTACATGTAGAAATTCAATTAAATTCTTCATCTCCTAGAGCACAGTACAGAGCATTCATTGCTTTACAATTATTATTGTAAGCAGTATTTGTAGGTTCATCCCATGTAGATCTATCATTAGTGGGAACTTTATATTCACATTCAATAGCAGTCCAAATATCAAAACTCATTCTTTCTTGATGAATTTTCATTTTAGGTTTTCACTGAGCACAGTTATTTCCATTAAAGAAAGGTGGCTGGTTAGTAGCAGCACCCTCAAGTCTATTACCCATTATAAACAAAATTTAAAGAGATAAAAATTTAGAAATAACAGAAATTTTAAGAACATTAAAATACAACTAAAATCACAGTTGAAAACAAAGTAATTTAGAAGGTATTAATAAACCCTCTGATACCAAATGTTGGTCGGAGTGGACACTCAAGAGGGGGGTGAATTGAGTTCCAATTAAAATTTCTGCTAAAAACAATTTCTATTAAAATTCCCCAATTTCAAAAACAGATTAAACTGTAGTAAATTTATACAGATTATAAAGGTTCAATTAGTTTCTCAAAGATTGATTAGTTCTCAGTAAACATAATCTGATGATTAAATTAACTTTTAAAACTAACTTGCTGATTTATAATAAATATAAACACTTGCGAGTTTAACTATCAAAGTAGCTTTGAAGACAAATTATATTTCAAAGTAATAGCAGCAGAATATGAAAGAGGTATGTATTGTATGGATATAAACATTAACTAAAAACACAGAGGAGTTAACAAATAGGTTCAGTCTCAAGCCGAGACTTAGTCCTCTCAAAAGCTTATATAAGGATGATCCACCCCCTGAATCGGGGTTCAACAATTTACAACTGTCCAGGTCCAAGACCTCTACCACTGTTATCCATGGGAAACAAAACAACAACCAGGTGTCCAGGTCACACACGACCTCTACCACTATCCACAATGGGAAAAAGAATGAAGATAGTGAGTGAGGATTTACAAATCCTCCAGTTAAGGTTCAGGAGACAGTGTGTGTAAAATACACCATATAACCCACACTTCTCGTAATGTAGAAAGTAAATCACAGAGATAAAGATTTTGAGATTAGAAATGGCTCTAGTGATCTTCGTATAGCTCTCGACTCCTTTTGTTGATCAGAATTCGTTGTGAATCTTCTTCTGGTTTTTGTCTGGAAAACAGAGTACCATCTGCTTCCTTGACTTCCAGGTTCAGCTTGCTTATCGGCTCAAAGAATGATGAGTTTTTTGTGGTTCTTCTTTAGCATAGATTGCTTGATGTATGCTCTATGTTCTGGAGGATGGTAGTAGTAATCTCGTGAGTGCAAGTTCTCCATTTGTTCTTGGCACGTTTTGAGCTTGATAGCCAGTATGTTCTGTGTGCTTGATCTCTTTTGGTCTAGTGTCTCGCACGCCTTGATACATGCACGATGTCCTTTTTATGCCACTTCCTTTTGTTTTTATTAGGAGGAATGATTATTCTTTTTGATCGTACTTGGTACGGTTTCCTGAAATGGAAACACAAATCATTTAATAACATTAAATGCATCAAAAGTAACAAATGTAACCGTTAGTATAATAAACAAATAGGGTCGAGGATATAGGATTTGACTCCATAGATCATTAAAGGTAGCCGTTTGTTTTTAGACGTGTACAGTTGACTCGGTGTAGGGATCTTCCATCGGTAGCTCTTCAAACTCTTATCGGTGGCTCTTATCGGTAGCTCTTATCGGTAGCACTTATCGGTAGCTCTTATCGGTAGCTCTTTGTGCATCGGTAGCTCTTTGTGCATCGGTAGCTCTTTCTGCATCGGTAGCTCTGGCTATCGGTAGCTCTGGCTATCAATAGCTCTGGCTATCGGTAACTCTGGCTATCGGTAGCTTTGGCTATCGGTAGCTCTGGCTATCGGTAGACCACATCTACTAGACTTAGAATTGTTTCAAAGCTTGTATAAACAAGGATAATCGAGATTAACAAAAATCGGAGATTATTTAAACATTATTATTAACTTGATAACTGATTTGAAAGAATTAAAATGTAAATCATCAGTAATTGAGAATAGCATAATATATGAACACATAATTGGGATTATCAAAACAGGTGAGGTCAACAAGTATATCATCCATTGTACTTCACCTATATTGATCATTTGATATCACTTTTATTTTTTTCCTCTCTCCATCCAATAATTTTACATAGTAATATATGCATCGAGAATCTAGATTGTATAAAATTTTCCTCAGAAAAATATATATGTATTTATTGTATTCATTTGTAATAAAATACTCATGTATTTATCAGGTTTATAAATACTACTCAAATATTCAGTTCTTTGGGATTTGATTCATCGTAGTCATTCTAATGTAATTATATTAGACACTGGCTCTGAGAATCTATGGTAAGGACAATATAGTTGGTGTCAATGGATTTTTATTAACAACCATAGAAACTAGATTAGAGAACCTAAACCTAAGGTATAATATGATGAATGTTAAAGGAGAACATCCTAGATTTTCAGTTAGATAGTTATTGTGTGATTTTCCTAGAAATACATCCATCTATATATAATAAAAGTAGATGTGGTTTTGGAATAGATTTACCTTGCATTAACAACTCCAAAAAGGATCATCATGATAGATTATAGCATAACCAGGTACAAGACAACCGATCATACTATTCACCTAGTTTGACACTCCTAATGAATGTTCTCAAGATAACTCACATTT
This sequence comes from Viscum album, assembly GCA_963277665.1. Lineage (NCBI taxonomy): Eukaryota > Viridiplantae > Streptophyta > Magnoliopsida > Santalales > Viscaceae > Viscum > Viscum album. The sequence continues at coordinate 1,017,289,458 of OY728122.1, forward strand.
TCATTACAAACTATTATGAATGATTTTAATAGATAATTACAACTAATGACCTCAGATAAACCATATACTTTGTAAAGATCGATGCTGAAATAAATGGACTAAATATTTATATATTTTAGTTTTATTGAAAACCATTGTGGAAAGACACTTTAATGATTAAATTTCCAGGGTTTCCATCATATATTAATATGGTTTTACAAAAACAATAACTTGTATGATGGGTGAAAACCCATAAAATTTGGAATGGTGGTGGGGCTTGAACCCATGGCCGGTTGATGATAAGGTATTCATTACTACCCCTAGTATAAGTGTTTTTAGTTAATATATCATTGTTTCAAGATAAAAAATTTGAATAAAAAATATTATTGATGAAGCAATCGTATCACTTTTAAGGATTAATGATTAAGGTATTAACCATATTTGTTTTAGAAAATATTTATAGAAAAATTTAATGATTTATTTTTATTTATATAATGATATTTTAAAAGAAAATTTTAGCGCTTACATAATAGAAATTCCTTTTGGGATAATATCTACTTAGAGTTAAGGGTTGAATTTAAAATTTATCAATGAAAATCCATAGGGTGGAAGTATTTTTATAGAAATATTTTTTGTCAGTATATTTTATTATATTTTAAGAAGTAAAATAATTACTCAATAATAAATAAATGATATTGAGATAAAATGTATCCAAATAACATCATTTTTATTTAAATAAGGGTTTATTAAATCATCATTTATTTATGGATTTGTGACCCTAATAATTCCACTGATAATTCATTATTTTTTAATTGATGAAGGAAATCACCCCTATAAATATTTACACATTCCCTCTATGTATTTATATCCACATTCCAAAATTGTCCTCCAACTTAGAGACCATGTTATATATTATCCCATATGACCATTGTATTTATCACTCTTTCCTATTTAGAGGATTTTTATTAACTATTGTCATGATGTGTCATTTAAAAAAAGAAATTTTCAAATTTCAATCCCTTGATTTCTGAGATAAATTTTTAATTTTAATTTTACATTATATTTAAGGTGATGAAAATGATACACCACAAAATTCTAAATGGGTAACTTTTTAATTGATAGTATTTATGAAATGCAACACCAAACATATAAAGGAATAATACCTATTGAGTGTTTATGGTATATTTAGTATTTTAAATAAATTTAATAAATTATATAACATGAAATGCATGAAATATTTAGATATATTGTGTCACATGAAATAACAAGTTTCTTTGATAGCTTCTATTTCATACAACACCGAGTTTTACCAAAAAATATTATCTTATTAAAATATTATTAATAAATATAATAAGATATTACCTAGATGTTAAATTATAATTTATGAGTATTAATATCTAACTTCTAAAAATATATCGTTTTCACAAATATAATATTAATTCATTGGATTAAAATTAATTAGAAACAAAAAATATAACAGATTGAATGTGAAGGAAATTGTTTTTTTATACACTCAATTTTTCTTATCATTTTAATTTATTTCCATTTGTGAATGATATTAATGACATATATATATATTAATAAATAAAATATTTTTTTTATTAATTAAATATATTTGATAGGCATATAATAAGAACAAATCCATATTTACACATAAAATATTATTTTTCTAGAAAGGAAATTTTACAACATTTTAATGGTAGAAATATTTTAAATCTAAATTTTGAAATTTTTATAAATTTAATATCAAAATTTAAACAAAATTATTTAATTAATTAAAAATTTTATTAGGGTGATTTTTTGGTATTTTTCTGATAATTTTCATTTTTGGAATGAATAATGAAAATTCTAAATTTTAATTAAGAACTACATTTTCATCTAATTTATTTATATATCTAAATTATATTTTAAATTAGTCTCAAAGTCACATTAAATAAGTTATTAAACCAAATAATATAATCAAGGTCATTATAATCAATTTGGCATTGAACTTATATGTAAAAATATAACCAACTTTCGACTATTTTTACATTAAAACCCCACTTCATCATCTCATCTACTATAATAATGTAAAATTAAATAAAGCCACATATTTGAATAAAAATTGATAAAAGATATTCAATATTCTTAATCCGAATAATTTAAATTATATAATAAGTTAAACATAATATTTTACCTAAAATATTATTGAAATAAATTTATATTAATGAGAGTGATTAAGAGAAAAATGGTCTTAATAAATGACTAAAACATTAAGGTAATGTCTAAAATGGACCAGAAACAGGGCAAAGAATTTTTATGTCGATATATAGACATAAAACCTTTCATGGGACTAACATTTCATGTTATTGAAGCCTCCTGGTAGGTAAAAACGTGGGGATCACAAAATTATTTTAAAAAATGCTTTGTGTGTCGACTCCCTACATTCTAAAAAGAAAATCACCCACCCCCATTTTCCAGATGTCTCAATACCTTATGTTCATAACCCCCTAAAAAATATAATATCCCAAAATCCATATCCTCATCTTAGAAGCCTCATTTTTGGAAGAAAATAAAATCCATGAAGTCTTTTAGTATAAACCAAAAGTAGTTACCCGAATAAGGGGTAAATCTCTTCAATGATCACTATGGTTTCATTCAATTATGCATACCTTAAATTATTTTTAAAGAATTGTTATATTATAAAATCACAATATTATATAAACTATGATTTTATGCTATTTTTTCAACCAACACTTTAACACACATCCATCAAATGGGATGTGTAATAATCATTCGTGTGTATGGTAGACTACCGCCTCACAAACTGGTGTCATTCATTATTCCATTTACCACCTTTAAAGGTTAAAAATAATGATTCAAATATAGTTTATTTTTTATATATATTAATTATTATTTATTTATTATTTATAATTATTCCATATGACATTCCTTTATGATTTCTATTTCGTTGGAATATGATAACATAGTTTGTGGATGTATAGAATATTGCCACGTCAAAGCAATATGATTCATTCACTCTATACACGGAATGTATAAAGTATAGATTTAATAAAAAATTTGATAAATTTGAGAAAAAAATTACACTATAATTATAATATAAAAATATATAATTTAATTTTCATTATTTTAAATAAGAAAATGAAATTGAATTAACATTCATTTATATTTACAACCAAGTGTCTCCATGAATGGTTCATTTAATTTTCTACTTCAAAATTTTATGGATTATTATAATAACATATATATATATATATATAATATGAGAATTAAATTATTTATTACATCATTTATATGATAAAATCACAATTTATGTAGAAAACAAAAACAAAAATTCAAATCATGCATGGAAAACTAGGTAATTGACACCCAATGTAGATAAAATAATGAAACATTGTTAATAAATGGGTAATGAGATATTAGAAGAAGATAATATAAGATATTTCAAATATGATTATGTTACATTTTTTAGGTTCATAACATGCTTAAATCAATTATAATTTTTTCTAAATGATGTTCACCCAACTTATAACATAAGGTTAGGGATTATTACCTCACTTTTACTTTTGTCAGGAATACACTATATTCCACACATAGTTATTTTGTGTTTTTTATGTAATGAACCTATTTTATTTTATATCCTGAATAAATTTATATTCATGTTATTTAATGTCTCATTTTATTTTATTACATTTTTTGAGCATATAATTACAGAGGTACCATATGGTGAGGGATTTCTTCTCAATTTCATTTCATCGATGAACATTATAATATTATGCTCCTAGTTTCTTTTATAAGGAGTATATGATTCTCCATCGACATGATATGTCAAGAATACAATTATTCTCATGATATCCTTATTTCAATTTAATTTTGTTCCTTAATTTGTTTTATAATTAAAATATTTCATTATGGTATGGGAAACATTGGAATGATAAGGATGGTTTTATTTAATAATGGATTTAATGATATTTTGAGGGTTTTTTTATTTATCAATATAATACTTTTTATTACTTGTCCTCCATTGGGAATATGTTTTATTGACACTATCCTCATTTTTCATTTGTATGGTTTATGATTTATTTTACCAATGATATTATTTAAAATCACTACCTCGATTCTTTATGTAGTCCCCTTGAAATATTCAATTTCCAATGATCATAGAATATTAAATTTCTCAAAAATATCCATATTATTTATCAAGTATATGATTTTTTTAAAGTGTATCCCATTTTTATAAAAACTGTATCCCTTTTTTACAAATGGTGTTCAGTTTTATTATTAATTGTTATCTAGGGAAATATTGATAAATATTAAAAATTTACCCAATAAAGATATTGGATAGGGCATATATTTCATTAATTAAAACTATTATTTGATATATGGTGAGTTCTTTGGATTGGTATGACATAGGTGGGTCCATGTTATAGATATACCATTGATGCATTAGTGGCCTCGTGAGAAAAAATCATTTGGATATCCAAGTCTAATCATTTTTAACCTATTACATTTTAAACAGTTTAGGGGATAGATATTTAGATTAATGGTATCGCGTTCTTGGGAAACATGAAATCCATTATTTAATCATTACCTTTATTGAAAATTCAGTTATTGTTATAACCCATGATATTTTTTCTTATTAATTAACCAAGGATTCATTTTCATTCTTAGTTCATTCAATAAATGGCATGAGAGTTCAATTATTTATATTTCCATATTGATTATTCTTTATCCATTTATTTAAATGTCAATTGTTTTTTTATTTACCTCCCCATATTTATTATTCTCTATCCAGTAATTTCAAATGACATATATATTAAGTTATATACATTTCTGTACTATTTATGTAATTCCTAATCAGTTTGTGGATTATAAGGCATGTGTGCCTAGTTTTTAACTTTACATATTGATTATTATCATTGATTCATTATTAGTTTTTATGCACATTACCCTTGCTAATAATTTGAGCTCAAACATATTTTATTTCCTTTCAACATGAATTAAACAAGTGTACTATGAAATTTATTCAACGATAACCTAGATGGTATAATATTATCCTTAAAAAAATCATTGTTTTAATTAGTGTTTTATTTCATTATAAAAGACTCATTTATGTATCTGGTATTCCAAGTCTACAAAATTCATTAGTCCATCAGGATTTTATTCATTGTAATCATTCCAATGTAATTTTATTTTACAATATCTCTAGGCTTTTGGGGTTGGGTTTCTATAGATATTTTTCTATGATATCCACTACCAATATTGAAAATGGATCTGAGTATTTGGGTGTGTGCATTAGAACTAGGGGTTGATGAATGAAATTGTTATGTACATGGAAGGAATTGAAATTTTTAGTGAATTTCAGGATAAATTATTCTATTTTGTTCTACTAATACTATAACCTCCAAATTAGATGAGGAATATTGAAACCTGATTGGTGGTCGCAACGGGCTCCAATGTTTGATTCATTTAAGATAGAAGTGGTCTCTACCCCATCAATTCACATGTGAAGGACCCTATCATTGCCCAACATATAGATGACCTTTTGATGATTTCTTCCATTATAATGAACAATGTTATTTTCACACAATTAGATTCTATATTTCATAGCTTTATTTTCTGAGAGTACTTCATTTAAAAGGTAGTTCATAATGGGTGTCATCCAATTGGTTGTATCACCATTCATTTCCACGATAGGATTGACCTTTTTGTTCTCTATCATGTTGTCTTGAACAAGTGGAACAATAATTAATTAGTGCACAATGATTATGACTATATCATATTTGTATATATTTGAAAAATATATACCTACATTTTATAGGGAATCATCATGGTTATTTTTTGAGTGCATGACATGAACCAATGTCAGCTTCGAGGGGAATTATGCTAGGAATTCCCAGACGTAGTCAAGTTGGGAAATGAAGACATATTTTTTGATAGAATAATAACCATTGACCTAATTTATTAAAAATTATGAATAAAATTTTATCTTGATGTGATTTACTAGTACTAAAAGTGCCAACTCTATCCCTGGGATGAGGGAAGGTTATTTTGATTCATTGTTCGTGCACCCTTTTAAAAGAAGTAATTAGTGGGGTAGGACTAACTTTTCTGAGGAAATGATCCAGGATTCCAACCCAAAATTATAGAGCTTGATGTATTATATCCACCTCACTATTGGGATTATAGATGAACCATTAGAATACATGTCACATATCTTGGGTTCCCCATTACATGAAATGATATCTTCATCAGGTAATTGAGTTTCAAATGACATCATTTATACTGATGGATGTTTCGTATCGAAGTCCACAAATACCTATCCATTAACCTATTTCTATGGCACGAACTAAATATTTAATTATAGGAGTATGAACTCCAATCATGAAAGACAACTGATCAACATATGACTTCGGAGAAAGTATTTTAGTTGGTTTTGATGAAAGAAAAAATAGACATCTTGATTCTATAGGTAATGCCTCATCTTATGAACAGAAAATTTACCTCTTGATAACAAACCTCGATATCAAAAAAATGAGTTAGTATCATGATTTTCTTGTATTAGGTATTAATTTTTTTCACCCTTGATATCATTTTTTGTGTACTGAAGGATCTAAGTGATCTCATTAGGGCCATCATCTACAAAATGAGTGCTCTTCCTTAAAAATTAGGCACCATCACTAGAGATTGCATATGACATTACATAAGGTTGCAGAATACTTTTTGGCAATCTATAGTCCATTGATATGAATCCTAATTTTTCATTAACATTTTTAATTTAAAATAATTGCATCATATATTTGAAAAAAAGAGTGAAATGTCAGACATGTTTTTTTGCAGTCCTCTAGAACTATTTATAGCTTCTTAGAGGTGGCATGTTTAGGATGATCATTTTATTCTCACGGTAAAATTATATTTCATGTCAGAATACCAACAAGCTAAAAAAATTATCTCAGTTTGGTGGTTTGATAATTTCATGAATTTATCCAACCAATTATCATTTTATCATTATAAACACATCCCTTTATAGTGATTCAGGATTTGATGCATGAAATGTTGATATATAGTAGAAAAAGTATTTATTCTAAACTGAATTACTAGGTAGTAATATAATCTCTGAGGGGCTCTGGTGGAATTGGATTCTTCATCTTCATGTTCTATTAAGATAGTTTGATACCTTCAATATCAATCAATTATTGAAAGGGATTGATACCCATCTATTTCATTCATCAATAGTTTTGTAATTAAAATTGGAAATCATCTTTTGGATAATAATGTTTGAGATCTCTAATGTCAATGCACACCGTAATTTTCTCATTAATCTTCTTGATAGAGACTATATTGTAAAGCATTTTTTAGGCCTTCAGAATGATTTTGAATATAATGATGTGGTAAAAGTCATCTATAATTTTTGGAATAATGGGTTGTATTTGTCCCTCTAGTAGCCTACTTATAGCCCTAACTATACTTTGGAAAGACCAGGTGGTTAGTGGCTCCCTCATGATCAAGGCCCAACATTTTTGTGTAACTCAAGGGAAATAGATCCCAATGATACATCATAATGGAGGTATATAACTATTGTTCCTCAAGATTTATGATCACACTAGTTAAAGTGGGTTATGGGTCTTCTTAAAAACCAAGATTTATCTCTATGAGAATATAAATGGTGTAAGATACACCCTCCTTAAATTATCGAGTAGAATCTATGAGATCCTCCTCCTCTTAATCTTCCTCATCTTCCTCTTCCTCTTGTTCTTCTACATTACCTTTTTTGGGGTTAGGTGACGATATAAATTTCTCCGAGATTGGAGAGTAGTAAATAATTTGATCTAATGGAGATAAAGTGACTTACTCTAAACTAGATAATGATGAAGGGTGTCTTATAATTTCTAAAGGATATTATAGGGATATATAATGAGTAAATTTATATTCTATTATTGACATGATGTATTATTTTGATTTAGATGATGATTCAGTGATCTTTAAAAATATATGGAATTGAATGAGGTAATTTTCAGTAAATCTTTTTCCATTTTCTAGAGGGTCAAAAGCCTTTTCATAATTACTGGGATCATTTTTGATGAATTATATAAATAATATTGTTGAATATTCATCTAAATTTGTAGTCACATGCTCAACCTGATTGATGGGTAACACACTTTCATAACTAAGTTATTTAGAGGGGTTTTGGGGTTATTTATAGATCATTTTGGGATGTTAACCATGATATAATATCAACCATGGTTTTTTTACCATCCCTAGAATAGAATCATACATTGATATAATATGACTCAAAATATTTGAATGGGGCCTTAAATGTATGTGGCATCCAGATTTTTTCATTAATGAAGTATTTTAGGCATTGATAATATGATGAGTGGATTATCGTATGTTGATTCAACATAGAACATCCAATATATTTATTTAATGTTGTATCATTCCAAAATTACAGAAATTTATATTCAGAAACAAGGTCACAAAACATAAACCTAATCTTGATTTTAATGGGATCTTATCACACATTTCATAACCAAGTAGTGTTAGAGTAGAAGGAATTTTCTTATTCTAACAGTACCCCAGCCAACAATGTGACCACACTGGAATGACATTAACTAATAAGACGTTGTTGATGAATGAACATCAAACAACGATATTCATTATCCTTACAGATGCATATAAGGTCCTATTGTGTCCCATTATAATGGAATATTTATCATTCTATATATAAGAGATAATGAAATGAAATTATTCAGTATTGATTTCTTCCAGATAGTCCTCAACTGTAGAAACCTCATCATTAATCTCTCAGTGGCTAAATAAAGCCTTTATGAGTCCCACCTTGAAGTCTATTGATAAACTCAGGGAATCCAAGATTAAAAAATTGGATGGTTCCAGAGCTAATTACTTCTTGAACTGATAAATTTTTTATAATGGAACGCCTTTACCCATGTGTGGATGCTGTTTGAATGACACATTATGATATAGAGTACTAAAAATTGGGGGATCATCCCATGAAACAAGAGTTAAATGTAATCATGCGCTTGTTGGGATTTTTCAAACATGTATAAATTCAAGTTGATGGTGATCAAACACATACACCACCTCTGGTTGATATAAATGAATGATCTTGGCATGATAGATTTTTGAATATGTATATGGATTTATCTTCTCAGTTTGAACTCACATAATATCTCTCTCGTGAGTTTCAATAACATTGAAAATTTGAGTAGGCAAGTTACTAGAATTATGATTTCCTCCACGACAAGATCTTCCCCTATACCCTTAGCTCCTACATCCCCATCCTCTAGTTTCCCAATTAGGAATGGAGAATTAGGGTTCATGGACATACTCATTAATAGAGAATGGATCCTTTAAATGAATAAAATGAACGGACCAAAATTTTAATTCCTCATTTGATATAGATTATATATGGATGAACAATTTTGGGGGTGTTTTTCTATATGGAGGTTCCCATTATATCAAAAAGGATGGAATAATGTATGATAAATTCTAAGAAAACCTTGGAATTGGTATTAATTAATATATTTTTTATTTTGTACCCACCCTTATGACCATTTTATTTTTTATAATATTAGATTTTGGAGGAAAGTGATATCGATAAAGTTGGTTATTCCACCACAAAAAATGGTTGGTTTCATAGTTGGTTGTTTGAATTGTGCTCAATTGATAACGTCAGTATCGTGGATTTTTTTATTCATCCAATCACAAATTTTCATTGAACCATTTGTAGAACATTTTTCAACTCACCTCATTTCTCATGAGTTGTAGTAAAAAAATATGTTATATGTGATGGAAATTTCAGAAACATTACTTTCTCACAGTGTATATTATTTTTCAAATTTCATTGAAAATGATCCATTCATAAATTTTGTGACCCAAAATCCCATAAAAGGGTAAATAATACAGTTTCTCAATGAGACCAAAAATTTTGGGCCTCTTGTTATCTGAAAAAAGGAGTAAGTATTTGTCCATATATGATTACAAGTATTCATATAATTTAAGATCTCATAAGGAATAAAATTTATTCTTTTGATCCTAATATTGATTTATTTATGGTCTCTTATACTCATCTTTATGAGGCATGTGTGTTTTTTTACATTCAAGGGGATTTTCATGATATGGTGTGGGTTTTGGATCTAGAGATGGTGTAGAGGTTGGATTTATTGGGACGATTATAGCCTCTACCTTCCTGTTCACCTCCAGAGGGATGACATGCCCATTTGGGACGTGAGATTATTTTTTTGTATTGAAAATTCCATTATTTAGGAAATACGGACAAGATAAAAAAAATTTGTATATATATTCAAAGGATGAGTAGTGTTTTTAATTTATTATGGAGGTTCACTACAAAGAGGGAAATAAAATATTATTAGGAGATTTGGTCGTCCCCATAAACCTAATAATAAAATTTGAAACCATCCTATAATCCCAATTTTTATAGTTCAAGAGATCAGTGATCATTTTATCTTCAAATGATGAGATGAATTGAAAGGGAAAATTTCAACAGAGATTGTACCATCCTTCAATTAAACAAACTGTAAAACTGGTGTAATAATGATTTCCATCCCTCGAAATGTTTTCACAATGAAGATAACTTGAATTGTTTCTTGGTGCGTAGGGGTTCCCATAATGGGATCATAATGAGAAACAAAATGTTGTAGATGCGACTCTGAGTGTCCGGATCCATTGAATAGTAGAAAATTGGGGCTCCTAAAATGAATTAAGGGTAGGATAACAATCACCCATTCATGGTAAGGATGAAATTCTAGATTAACCATTTCATGCCACTCCTCTATAGCTTCCAATCTATCAATCAATGATTTTGTGGTGTTAATAAAACCTTAATTATTATTTTTCGAATATGATCTCAAATAGGGGTGGAAATTGGCACATCATGATGTGCTTTCTCTTCCACTCTTTATGGATAAAAACTGACATGGTAAATTTCGTGAGGTTTTAACTGAATCAGTTATGTTTTCTCTCTAATGAATAGAATTAATGAAATTGGTCCATGTTAGAGTTCATGTAAATAAGTGTATTGTGTATAAGGTTGATTTTATGTTCTTTCTCATCTCTCCCAAGCATCATGAGCCCCTCTAGTTGAGGGTTATTGGTTGGGTGGTTCAAATGTAGTCCTTCATAAAGGGCATACCCAGTGGGAATATTGACATTGATTATATCTTTATTTACCTTCCTCACCACCTATATTTATAAGTCATATAAGGAAATTATTTCTCCAAATGTGAAAATATTGTCTCTTCCCAATAAATGTTGAGATATGTCTGGGAAATTACCCTTTTCCTTGACATAAAAGCATTTAGGGGTGGGGTGGAACATTTTCTAGAGCTCCCAAATTTTATGGAATTATTCGGATTCCTAGCGCACACCCCTTCTTCATTTACCTCTGTGTGGGTCAGATTCTAAATGGAATTATCCTCTTTTTTCTCCTCTATATCGGTGTCATCTTTGATCCGTCCATAGGATTGATTTACATGATGTTCATAGAGTAATAATTCATTTTTGGGGTCTTAATATCCCGTGAATTATAAAAGGGTTGTTTCTTGCATTTACAATAACTTCCTCCTCCTTTGTAGGAATATCATTGAGCTTATTTTAGAAGAGTAACTTAGAGGGAACCTCAATACAACCTATCATACATGTCCCATCTGAGGTAAGAGGATCACAATATATGATGAATTAGGAGACATTATTTCATGATGTTTACCCTAAATAGGAAAAGATTCATTTCAATTAGAGAGGAGGATGTGGTGAAAATGATCCCATACCTATGGGCTAGGCTTTTCGCCATTCTTCCATTTTCATTCAATGAGATTAGTTTTTTAGCTTTGACATGGAAATTCATGTTTAAATACACCTACCCCCCCTTCCCATGTTATGGATGATTCTGTACCATGGTGGTTTCTAGTAATTTCTCCTCTATCATTATCTTTATCATCCTAATTCGATCATGAGTTGGGTGAAATTCCTGATCTTCACATGAGCCTGTTGCTTTCATGAACACATGAAGTGCCAGAAGACGGTCTTCCCTTAAACGATAATCTTTCTTTCTTTACCAGGTTACTTGATTTATGAGATTTTTTATATCATTCTATCATTGGTCCTAACATGTTTCAGACATAATCAATGATGATTCTTACTGATGTTACCATATATATTGAGTGGGGGACTTTTTTGATAGCCACTCTTGAGCAATGAAATTCCAGGATTTCACCTATAGTGGATTTTGCTGTCTGGGGTGTGTGGTGAACTAGATAAAACTATTAGCTCCCTATACATAGATATAATCACTAGGTGCAATGTCAAATATTAGTCAATGTAATTGATGAAATGAATTGATACATTCCAATTTATATCATTCCATTTATTCCCCAATCATGGTCCTCAACCAACTAGATGATATTCAATGTCAGATTGATGACATAGCTCTACCAATACATTATCATGACCTGTATACCAATCACAATGCTTGAAAGCTTCTTTAGAGTGGTGCATATTGGTCAAGATATTCAAAAATATTTCATGTATGAATCATTATAACAATAACTATGAAATTTTAGATTGAGAAGTGGATAAGGGCCAAAAATGAACGGAATATTATCCCTATGCAGTTTTCTTCACATAAGTAATTCATTAATTTCTCATACTAGAGATTCCTCATCCTGATCGTCCAAACATAAATGCTAATAAGATTTTTATTCTTATGATACTAGGATACTAGGGGACTCATTGTCATGGAAATGATATAGAGGTGGTTGGGGGGAAGATTTTTTCCTCCGATCATATTTGGATTGAGAAAGAATTCCTTTTAACATTGATAGGTTCTAAGGAATGACTGACATACTCCTTCCAAGATCCTCATTGTTTTATGGATTTCAAATACTTTTCTTAATAAGTGGAGGAAATACTTTTTTATTCATCTTCTAGCCCAGTGACGGATATCGTGGAACTCCATATGATATGATCTATCATGATCAATCGGATTGTTCTCCCCATTAAATCCTTCACCGTAAACATTTTGGGGAGGACCCCCAAGAAAACATGTAGAAGTGTCATGTAGAGGACCTTAATGACTGTTACTGACACTTCTTTAATTATGAAATGGATAGGGAGGATCCAAGGAAACTATTGATATGTTTTTAATGACCTCAAGAATTCAAACCTTGAAAAGATAAGGTTACAGAATCTTCTATGATATTTTGAAATACATTGGGTGGGTTTTTTTTTCAACGTTCTCCCATAGGATTCATGAACTACATTTTCTAAATGGGGATCCCAATCATTATAGGGGGTTCATGTGACTCCAGTGTTGATATGAAATCATGAAAACATGTTTCTAAAATTTCAACAGGGATATAAGCATTTCATGGAGAGTACCCTAAAATGGGCAGATGATCCCTAGTTGGAATGGGGATGTTCATTGGGTCCAGCTTTTTTAAAAAAAATGAGAATTTCTAGAGGAAATCCTAGATAGGATGAGTTATATATGTATACTATTAATTTACCATCGCACTGTGTGGATAAATCACTCTAAATAAAAAAGGGTGTCTTGCACCTGACTCCAAGATATAGCTGCGGATGAAATTACACCTTGTAAAGTATGTAGAATATGGTAAAAAACATTATTACCATACATAATTTGTAGGATTTGATGAGAAATATCATTAGTGGGAACATGGATAAATAGGCACACTACTATTAGAGCATGATTATGAATTATTCCCCAATTCATAGCTGGGTTACCCCCAACTATCTCCTCTAGTTATTGCCATAGTTGACTGGTGGGATTTATATGCATGATAACATATTTCTATCTTCTCATTTTTTTATAATCATATTTTATTGGATGGATTGATACACATGAGAAGATACTTGAATCTTATAGTGGATTATCGCCATATTTTAATAGTTGACTTGATATGAATGACAAGGTATATGGATCTTCTCATTTCTTATCATTGTATTTTCTAAGAGAGATTTATTTGTAGGGAAATGAACATTGATATATAATTTATTGTTCAATGGTCTCCCATTGAGGTACACCATTGGGGATTGGGGAATTATGAGTTGGTATGGATCCCATAGGAAGGTTTCCCCTTCATGTTGAGGATTCTAGTATACAATGTTTTGACAGTAGTGTTTTTGGGCGGATCTGTCATGGTTGATCCCTATGTCAATATGGTAACGTCACAGGTGACTAGTTGGTTAGCATTTCAATTTTAACGTAGGAACCTATTATCACTTTCCATGGATACGAACCCAAATATTTTTGAGCTGCCTATAGGTTTCATCACATTCTAGACTACCAACCATAACTGATTTGATGGTCTATGGGGCATTATGAATTAGTGGGTCGGTCAAGCAACCTCTAGAGATGGGAAAGTACAATTGATATGGTATTTATGAATAGTTTATTTGATTATTGGATTGTAAGAGATGATTTGGTGATAAAATAATTTAATTGAATGAATATCATGATTTTATAATAGTCAAGGAATACGTATTATCAATCAATTAATATTCCATTTGGATTAATGGTATTTCATGTGATATTACATGTAATATATGTGAATAACATAGAAAGGGAATCCTAATAATAGAAGAATCTCAATAAATGGTTATATTCCTAATAGAGTATTTTTGGCCCTATTTTATTTTGCCTCTAAAAAGGAAAAGATATTTGGGTAACATAGTCATCCTAGTTAAGGATACATGTCGAGTTCACCATTTTTTATTTACACCGTCTTGAAATGGGTCGGTTTCCAAAAAGGAATGTCCTATGAATTAAAATCACCCAAAATATCTCATATCCATGATTTCTCATGGACATATATTACAATTCCTCGAATTAATTGGGTAAATTGGATGAAAACACTTAAGAACTCAATTTGGTTAAAGGGATGGGAGGTTAGTCTCATCACACTCTTTTGGGTGGAACTATTACCAATTCTTGGACTCCCTCATAGATTTTATTTAATATATGTTCATGAATCCTTTATTAAATCCAAAATATAAATTATAGGTTTCCCTTATGATGATTTCAAATCATTATAATCTATTGACTTTAGATTAATATTTATATATACGAGGTCCTCCATTAATGGAACCATTTACATGAGTAATATAGATTCTTATGATGTTTTTCATCATTATGCGGGTTTTAAGAAAGATAATGGGCCAATCTATAATTTACCTTCATCGAGGAAGATGAATTTTTTTTAATGTTGTGGTTGGAACCCATATATGGGAATCCCATGTATCCTTTTGAAAAACATTAGAACTAAAATTATCTTGTTCCACTAATCAAGACACACCATATCTTTTAAGGTCACATGGAATTCAAGAAACCATATAGTTTTACATCATGTGGTAAGGAGTAATAGGTGGAAGGTGCCTAGTCCATGCCTAGTGTGGGCATAGGCTAATTCATCCCAATGGACCTATAATGATACCAAATCATTTGTGGATATGATATTACATGGGATATTTCTCAAATAAATTTAGGTTTAATTTAGTGTGATGGTTTTGGACCTCATGGATGCTTTATATGTATCATATTTAGTAAGGAATAAAATCCCACATAGTTATAATGTTGGGGTTTACACCTATGGAAGTGGCCCATTTGGTATATGTATTAGGAATATAGAACCTAAAAGTTTCTACTCACTTGTAATTTGAACATTTGAGAGGATTAAAAAATGATTTTGGGTCTTATACCTCTAAGGAGGCCTATATAGTGATTAGAGGATTCACAAAGGAAATATCATCACAATGTGGTTATTTGACTAAGCAATTATCTTGAACACTACTAAGGTTTAAGCCCATGTGATTCATGATCTGTGCAAGAAAGAAGTTTATTTATAGTATCTAATGAACTACTCAATTTTTATCATCCTCAGATAGAGATGGCCATGTCACATGAGAGTGTATGGATCTAGAGGTTCATGTCACAACTTTTTTTAGGTGGTTGGGCTGGGGTTGATATGGAGAGAGAGAGAGTGAAAGTGCTCCACACCTGATCCTATCTGGTTTTAATAACCAGGATTGGGACTTATGAAGATTGGTCGATACATATATATATGAAATGATAAGGTCTTACTCTATAAGGGATTACATTTTCAAAATTTCATAGAAGATGTGTTATGGATCCAACACTAGCCATTGTCAATTGGAATTGAATGTGTTTGACCTCAACCTTTGAGATTGAAAGGACCCTAGAACTACCTCTAATGTTGGTTCCCTTGTTACCATAGGAATGTATGAATATGAACATTTTATAGACCCCATTGTTTTTTAGGTTACAAATAGAGCATCATTTACCTTGAAAAAATATCACCGAGAAAGAATAATCATGTACCCTATGTTTGATCTTACATATCTGGTGGATTGGGGGGATTCCTAGGACTGATACCGTGTAAAGGTTACCATTACAGAATTAAATCTTCATATAAATGAGGTCGAGAGAGCACGGTAAAAGGATAGATTGTATAGGGGTCATGGTGGGCCGAACACCAAGCTATATGAAATCAATGGTAGTGGAAAATGGGAATGACACATAATGACCCATAATGTATAATATTTTTCCATGTGGGTTGGGGTTCCCTCTTTGTTGTGATTTCCTATATAATTATTATGTTTCCTATAGATAGTGTTTTTCTAGATGATTCTTGTTTCACTCTATATAGTGTCTTCCTACATTTGGTACACATGGAAGGGTTCATTCTGTATAGTGTTTTTTTACATGGGTTGATGGACTAAAAAAGGATCATCTAAATATTAATTATGAAATGGTATTCACAAATGATTTTGGTTACATGGTTGTTCAGGTGATTAAATTTTATAACTATATAATTATATAGCAATTTTACCCATAGAGAATTGATTAACTTAGAAGATTATCCCAATTATTCATTTATTCACATATCTCTTAGTCGGTTCTCATTAGGGTTAAGCTATAGATTCATGGATGTAACCACATATCTGAATTTCTAGGAATCTATGTTAACCATTGTGATTATTTATTTTAATGAGCCTAAAATAGATTCCAATTACCTATAAAAAATTTCCATTTGCGTGATCTCGAAATTACACCATGTCCTAGAAAAAAATCATTTGTGGGATCCGGAAAGGTCCACCATGGCCCCACAAATTATTTTAGATTTTTCGACCAGAAAACACCATCATGGCCCAACAAACATTATTTTGGGATACAGAAAGGGTATTTACATCCCACAAAAGAATAAATTTGTGGGACACCACATGGAGAAGTGGTCCAAGAGACAATTTTTCTATAAAAAAAAGAGCCATTATTTTTGAATTAATAAACATTGATACTTTTAAATGTTTATTCCGGGTATATTCCACTTTTATCGAATTCATGAAAGCCTTTTTGAATTCCATGTTGATTTTTAATCACACAATAATTGTGTTGAATTTTGTAATCAATGAATCAATCATATTCAAACCTACATGATGTTAATTTTATTTTTGTGATATGTGTAAATGAATGGTTAAAATTTGAAAAGGTTAAGATATTTTTTTTTATAAAATCCTGAATTTAATTTTCCCTAAAAATTTTATTGTAGGACATAAATTTATGAGGCATTTAAACTATAGATGAGTTATCTGTTGATATATTTGATAATGAGTGATATTTATGAGTAATTTTAACAACTTATGAGTCATTCTAAATAAAATTATTTGCCAAAAAAGGTCAGGTTTAAAAGTATTCCAATGGGATAATGACCATGTATTAGTCATGAAGCTATGGGAATGCTTCGTCTATAGCTGTGTGTGATTCATTTTGACATTTTTATGAGTCTCTTTGACCATCATATGTGTAATATGGACCAACTAATAAGTTATGAAGATAATTATATTTTTCATCTATTTATAATGTATTTAAACCTCAAAAGGCATCATATATATAAAAATACAGAGGATAAAATTTTCGAATATTAAATATTCATATTCTTATGAAAATATTAAATTAGGTGTTGCATTCTGTGATGTCCTTCATCAAATCAAACATAAAAATAAAAAATTATTATTTTAGTTTATGTTAGACTCTACACATTGCAAATAAGGCTACCACATCACAAATATTTAAAACATGATTTAATGCATATTTGGATATAGAATAAATTAATGTAACTTTAAAAAATTTTATGGAATGATTTCAACATATTAGGAAATTCCATGATTTATACAATAAATAATATATGAATATCATGGGAAATGGAAAAAGATAATTTAAAATTAATCATTTTATATTACACAGTATGATAATGATAGGATGAAATTTTAAAACAGTTGAAATAAATTTTAAATAAGTCAGATATTCAAGGAAAATTTCCAATATAATTTGTTTAAACAATATTAAAAAACACAATTAATATTAAAAGAAAAAATGGAGAATAAAAAAGATTCTAGAGATACATATGGTAGAACTTATACAACAAAAATGGAAAATTGACCATATTAAAGGGAGATAAATGAAGAAGGAAAAATAAATAAAATTACCTGATCACTGATGTAAAATCAAATTATGAAGAAGAAGAACATACATGAATGGAATACTATATAAATAAATAATGAGAAAATTGATGACATGATTGAAGATTTTTTTGGGAAACACTATTATTATTACAAAAACACTTTACATTTCAGTAAATATGTAGAATGCCCATAAACTGTTGCGTGACTATAGTGTTTCTATTTCTCAGTGGTAAAATAAAATTTTAATAATCCTTATGTTGATACTAGTGGGTAGTATGATAATGGGTGATTTGAAATCACACCATAGATTGTATTTATCATTTTAGAGGGGAAAATTTTAAATCATTTATTTATGTTCTATTTATGTATGTTTAATTCTAACAGTAATTCCATATCAATCTAATAGATGGTAAAGGCTGTTTAAAAGGAAAAAAATAAATCTAAATAACATATTCACCCCATATTATTGATTTCATCAGTTCATCATGTCTTATTTCTAAAATTATATATAAGTTGAAAAATAACACAGATGGGTAAAAAATTAAACCACATTTAGAAACCATTATATTATGTTTAGATATGTTTTAAGCCTTTACCCATTTATTTATCATTTTAACTCATTTAATTTTTTTCATTGTAACTCAATTTCACAATGGTAGCTTATTTTTTTCCCAAAAATTAAATTCATCATCTAATATAATTTTAAAATGGTGATTCCAAATTTTGACTCAATTTAATTCAATATAATTTATAATCATATATAACAAAATTTTTAATTTATAACAAAAATATATAGGAATATATACTTTTGTGTAAAAATTAATTTTATAATAATTATGCGTTCTTAATATTATTTCATATCAAATACTAATTACATGACGGTTGATATATATATATATATATTAAATTTTTATAGAATAACCTATTAAAAGTGATCAATATATTAATATGAAAATATAAAACCCTTATAAAACCAATTCATTGAAATATATAAACTTTTAATACTAAATGGTACTGATCACATTTTATTGACATTAATTTTTTATCTTATTATAATTCAATTTTTTAATTTCATTATTTTAATAGTATTAATTTTTAAATCATAAATGTATTCAAATAATCCCTAAAAAAGTTATATTAATCAAAATAATTTGTAATAATACAATAATATATATTTTATATCAAAATTTATTAGTTATCTATTTGTACTTGATTCCAATAGTATATATTATAAAGAAATTATATTAATTTAAAAATTTTCTTTCAATTATAAATAATTAGTATAATAATTATGTATAATTAATCATAACGACATTGTTTCTAAAAACCATATAATAAAATTACATATATCTAATAATCATATAACCAACAACCATATATAAAATTGACATTTTACAATTTTATATATAAACTTATACATATATATTAAATCATCTTTCATTTTCCTTAATTTATCATTCATTGTGTTCATAATATTTATAACATTTCAGACTACTTCCATATTAATAATTTATAGTATCATATTCATGTATGATCATTATTATTTGATATTGAACCTAGAAGTAAATTTATTTAGTTTTTGTTTCATTCCCTTAGAAATATTTTTAAATATATTTTATTTATTTATCTCTTTTTCTGTTTTATTTTTATTATAATATTCTAAAATAATGAAATAAATAATTGTTCATTTGGTTTAAATTTATTTATATCACAGTATATCAGACAAATATGATCTATATAAAATTAAATGAGTACTAAAATAGTGGGATAATATAGGTGATGTAGTTATCCTCGGTGGATATAGGAAATGTAGATTATCTTTGATCGAGGGTGGTGGACTTATATCTCTATATCGTGTAAGAAATTACCAGTTGGGAAACATAATATTTATGGTCCTCTATTATTATATATCCTCATGTTATGAACAATATTGTTTTGTTAATTGTGTGAAGCATGTGATACTCTTTGTATGGAAGATAGTACAGAATTCATGAGGAGGTTATGAGGGAGATCCCCACATTCCACAAAATAGTATATCCATGTTTGATGAAGACATACCCATACCTCAGGTATCAAATTGGGTGGTTTGAATAAAGAAGCATTTTTATTATATCTTGAGATTCCTCATATCTCACAATTTTATTTCTAAATAATATATTCTAATAAGTTTAGGTAAACTCTTTTATGATTAATAGTTAATGTGGGATTGCATATCAATAGACTACATGATTGGACTTCCATATTCTTAATGGGGTTGTAAAATAATATCAGTGATCATTGAAGGAATAACCTAGTCAAACTACTTCCTTCTTGTTAAGAAGTAGAATTCATAAGAATGTTTTTTATGATTGTACCAGAAATATGACAATGAGTGGAATGGGGTATTATTGGGGATTGTTTCAACCCATGATTCTTGTTTTATAACATCATTTTAGAGGTGTTTAAAAGAGGATCTGGGGACCTTGTTATAGATTATTATGTAATTCCAGTATCAAAAGGATTGGAATTATATGAAGGCTATTTAGTTCGAGGGCTATTTTATATGTCCATACTTGTCATATTTTTTACAGAATGGGGAATATCACATATCATTAAAAGAATTATCACTTAAAAAATATAACCACTCCACTATTAGAATGAATATTTTGGGGCCCCCTAGTACAGACACTATACGTTACCCCTATTCTGTATGAAGATTATAACATTTTTATTTATCATCCTAGTGTTAGTATATCTAATGATAGAGATTGTGTGGCTAGTATGACAGAATATATGGGTGGATTATCGTAATTTAAACTCCTACATTGGATGATTAGAAATGCATTTGGAATTCAAGGATAGAAATAATGAGTTCATGATGGTATCTTCATAGAATTGTTTTAATATAAATACATATGGAATCAAATTATAATTTAGTATTGTCAGATCAATGTTGATTTTATATTGGCTAGGTGTGGATGATTTACACCAAGAGTTTCCCCCAATTTTAGAACTTCTGAACACTTTTTTTCATTTTTCATAACTGAGGTTGTACCTATATGATCCATCACAAGTCATCAACTAAAATGAGTTGTACATCAAGGATATTTTTTCCTATTTAGAGTATCAACCGTAAATCATAGATTTTTTGGATAGAACCCTTTACTATTGGGTGATATAGATTTTGTGATTTTTTTGGTTGCATGGGAAATATCAAAAACGTACATGGTAACAAGATTGTATGATATAGGATATTTGAAATAAAAATTTATTATAGGATGATCTTTTAGTGAGGAAAATCCTATAAGTTATGGAATATTTAATGAATTTAGGTATTTCTTGAGTGAATTATTTTTAATTTTAAATAAATGCGTCTCTTTATTGGGTGAAATATTATATTACACTATGATTATTAAAATTCATAATGGTGTTTAAGTTTTATTTTGAGGATTGTGGTTACATCATGTTTATATTATGAAAGAAGAGTGGGATTTATGGGTCCCACTATTTTATCTTAGATGAGAGGTGTTACATCATAATAGATTGAATCATGTCATGGTGGGTAGTATGTGTAGTAGAACCTTATGGTGTGGTACTGTAATATTTATTTATAAGAACATTAATGAGATATATAATAGTTTTTTTGGTTTAAAAATTATTTTCTTCATGTTAATGTTTTCAAATATCATATATTCTATGGTCCTCTACATTTTGGTTGTTCAAATTGGTCATTTCTTTTTGTATGTGTAATATAGTGGAAGCCATTTTAATTACATAGTGATTTAAGTAGCCTAGTTTTATCACTTAGAAAATAATAAAACCCTCTCTCCATTATATTTTATTTTCATCTTTGAATTATTGGATTTTAGTGTTATCATTATAGATAGATAATTTCAGGAAGATATTTCTATTGGTTATGATCATGAGGAGATCATATTATTATCCCACATAAGGACTAAAAATATTCAATGAAAACATTATCTAAGGAACTTCTCTCATGTAACAATCTAGTATTGTATTATTAATTATAAATATATGTAATAATTTCCATTATTCGTTAATATGTTATTTTCTTGAATCATTTTCATTCCCTATAAATATTTTTCGTATTAGAAATAAACCCTTATTGATTAATTTCATTTATTTAAAATCACACTGTTAGACCAATTTATTAAATCCTATATTATTATCATTGTTCAATTAAGTAGTGTCAATAAGCCCTTAAGATTATGGAGTGGGAAATCAATTTTTGGTATTGAAATAATGAAATAAATGAGATAGTTCTAGATGTATATTATGACTACAAAGTGTTTTTTAATATAAGATATCATTATTTGATGATAAGATATTTAATTATGGAATATTTTTTTTGAAATTACCCAAGAATACAATGTATGATTCACTATAATACTCGCTGATTCACTAAGAACACCCCTTTTAAGTTGTATATAAGACAATAAAGGGTTATCTTAGAGATGAATCTCACATAGAGGTTGAGAATAGGTTTGATTTTCCCATGTAATGTGTATTTTAGAAATGAGGTTCTAGCTATGACCAGATGGTTATTGTGGTTGTGTAAATTCTTAAAAAAATTTCCATATTCAATAGAAACACTAATATTTTTTCTATGATGATTATCAACTATAGTAAGAACCTCGGGGTCTTATCATTTTCGTGGCCAATATTTGTCTCACACAATGATTATGTTGATCCCACCTTACATGAGCTCTTGTAGGCTGGTTTCATATCTTCTCAACCATTATAAATAAATTTGATATCCTATCTTGATAATCTTTCAAATAGGTTGTGAAATAACACCCCTCTTCGACAACATAAGTTTTATATGGGGTAGTTCATTATGTTTAGTTCACTTAGCTCCATATGGTCGATGCCTTGGTTTGGTCATGACGAAAAGTGTGTTCCCATGGGGTTTTTATGCCATATTTAAATTCATAAGATATATAATGCAACCTTTATAGGATTATAAAATCCAATAATCCATACAATTCATAGGATACAGGTCCTCTAATGTCCGAACATGCAGTTGGTACTCCATTGCACCCAATAATGTTTGAGTCCCCCACACAGTTAGTAATATTATGTAATCCCCTGGTCAATATTTCCACTATAAGAATGACTAGATCCAATATTTAAAGTGTTTATACACCACCATTCAATGAACATGTTTCACAAGGATTGGGAACTTCATTAGGTATTTTTTACACCCAAAACATAATTTTATCTTGGAAAGGAACATGTACCTCACCATGGTCGGGGAGATCATGTGGCATTGGATTTTCTATTTATATTAGTTTCATGTGTTTTCTAGATGACAAATTTCATTATAGATATTTTTTTAATGTGGTACATGGTGGTTATGGTTTTCTTAAATGGAGTCATATTTGGGATTTTTGGTTTTTATGTTCTTTCCATGATTAGTTTAATCATTTACATTCGTTATTTTTAGATGAATGGGATTTTTATCATGTCTTGGTTTTTGCGGTATCTTTATCAATATGTGTATATCCTATTTAATAATAGTCACTTAACCAAATATATCATGTCATATAAATATGAAATGTAATATTGTGGTGATCTTGGTGGACTATGTGTAGATGGAGTATGATATTAGTGGTATAGAGGTTGTAGAATAAAATTATGATCATTTATAGTTCTAGTTCCTTATAGATATACTATCACATTATTTTCATTATGTTATTTTCCATTTTTTATTTTTTAATCATTTACTTTCCCCTCATTACATTGTTAGTTTTAGTCTTGTTCTCCAATGTGAATCATAACCTTTTCTGAATTAATTATATATTTAAATTGGTATTATTTTCTATATTTTATTGTTATATACTCTTTGGAGATGAGTTTTATGAATAAGAATACTATGTTATAGCTTCATATAATTATCTATTTGTATATTTGGTTTGATTCAATATCCATTAGCCTATTGGAATCTGTTTTGTGTAGCACACTTAGCTTACTACTAGTCAAGGTGGATCCCTAGTTGTTCAGGTTGTGTCATATGTGATCTATTTTATTTCCAAGAAAAAAAACATAGCTTACAAGTAAAATGAAATTTTATAGATTCCATATTGAAACAAAATTATAATGTTTGTCACTTATAAGGATACAACAAAAAATATTTCATATCCAACATATGATTCATGATCTATTTGTAAAAACATTGTAGTTTGATAAAAATTAAAAAAAAAATGTTTTATAAGTATTTGTATTGCCTGAAAATTAAATATAATAACTCTAAAAGATAAACATTGAAGTAAATATTGAAAACAAAGAATTGGGATTCATTGATTCATGGAGATTCAATGTAGACTATAAGCATCACTTGTGGGGGAAAAGGCAGTCCAAGAACATAACTGTATATCCAAATAATATAATAAAAAACCAATAATAATAGATTGTATTTCATCTAAGGGAGTGAAGATTTTTTCAATGTGGAAAGGTTAGTGGATCATAATTTATGGAAGGCATGTTGATGTTTAATGTGATATGATCCTTAAAATTGACTACCTCAATTGATATATATTGTGAGTGAAAATATGTATAAGAAGGTGATCCATTCATAGAGAAGTATTGTTAACTCTATTATCGAATTAGAGTTATATGGTCTAAACATTGAAATTTTTTAAAATAAGCTTAAAACATGTTAAATATTCTTTACTCTCTCTATTTTAATTTTTTATTGGATTCTTGTGTGGATAAATATAAAGTGAGGTCATCATGAATTTTAGTTTTTTTATATTTTTAATTCTTAATTGAATTAATTTATATCTATAATTTTCTATTTATCTTTATCCTTCAACGATTTGATCACCCAATGTGTGAACCATGATATTGTAGAAAACTAGTGAGAGTGTAAGGCCTATACTAGTAATAATAGTTAATGGATTAGTTCTCTAAAAATCCAGAGTTTCCAAAGATACTAAGTCACGCACTTATATAATTGACATTAAATTTGAATCCACTTAGTGAAAAATGGAATTAAAAGCCATTAAAATAACTAAAATTGTTCTAACAAGTTGATTATTAATATGAGAAAAACATTTATAATAATAACATGGTTCTCTCATTATGATATGTGAAAATCATGTTTAAACACTATAAAATAATGAACCCAAACTATACACCCACACTATTCTCTAATTAAAACATAAAAACCTATTTTTATTTTTATTTTTGACATATTCTTTTTAAATTTAATATTGTAATGAATTTGTCCAATATTATTTGGTAAATTACTAGAAAAACATGTTAACACTCATCTACATGTGTAACATATGCAAACATCCATTTGTGAGTTGTTTTATCCATCCTTCTATTGATAACCTTTGTAAATATCAGTTACTGTGATGGAAAACCTTGTACAAATAGAAATATACTATGTACCTACCAATATATAGATTTCAACAAATAATTTTTTCCCATTATAAAATACTATATGATTTTAAATAATAATCTCTAAAATAGTCTTTGGAAAACTGAGATCAAAATCATCGAATAAAAATCTATAAATAAATATACAGGTTTAATTATGGATATAAATTTTGAGTAAAAATATAATCATGAAAAAAATATAGACAAACTCAAAATAAATCCCATAAGGAAGACATAAACATAGTACAATAGGAAAAAAAGTAGGTGGCCTATATTAATTGTATAGTCATATAATAAAAATGAGAGATGTGAATGATGTGCCTAATAAAAATAATGTAAATAATAGCCTAACATAAATTGAGTGTATGAGATGTGTGGAGAATACATTAGGATCATAGGTGGACCATAAATAATTTGAATAATTATAAACACATTATTCATGGGATAATAATTAAAATGAAAAAATTTATTATAAAAATAATATATAAACATATGATCTTTTAATGAGGATATGTGTTCACAATTTCAAAGGAATAAATTTCTGTTAAAAAAATTAAAATTTAGATCATGGGAATGTCCTCATGAAAAAATATTTATTTTCCTGAAAATGTTATATAATAGATAAAGGAATATATGTTAATGTTATTTTTTTATTGGTTGTAATAAATGATTCAATCATAAACTTTATTGGGGTAAAAATTAAAGTAAAATAGAAGATGTATCTAATGAAAGTGAATATAATGTTTTTCGAATAGGGTAATTAATGAAGACTAATATATTATATAATAATTATACATTAATTACTATGTTGATGAAATTATGGGTTTTTATTTAAATAAATCATTATATGGATTTAATTGGTCACTAAAGGCATGATATTCTTTCTTTTAATCATTCTTTATAATGACAGAGTTCATAAGAGGTAGTGTATATCATAGAATCAACATGAAATCAATTGTGTTAAAAATATTTCATGGTCTCATATACCGTTATATATCATAATTTATGAAAATAATTAGAAATTTATATAATAATTTTCTAACATAATGTAATCCAATTTCAATATTTCAATGAATATATAAACCACTTATTTGTAAGGGCTATAATAAATAGAAATGATTATTATTCATTTGAATATCATGTTAAATATTACCATGGGTTATTAAAGAATTCTGATATTCATTATTTGAAAATTATTTCAACGACAATAAATATTGTAACTAAACATCAAAATCATAAGGGTAATTTTTTTAATATTATTTTATTCTAGAAATCGAATAAAAAAATTACTATATTTTATGTAAGAAATGCTTGTAATAATTTTTGAAACTCATTTTTCATCAAGATTTAAAATAAATCAATAAAGAGATTTCCATATGTTAGTAATTTGAATCATGAGGTAATTTCAAGGAAACCATGACTATGTATTGATGTATGATGAAACCCAAAAGAAAATTTAATGAATATTTTAAATATCTATAAGGATATATGATTTATTGAGTGAAAACCCAGAAGGGTAGGATAACTCTTCTTTACCAGAATGTTTTTTATTTTCATTGGTAAGAAGAAAGAATATAATTTACTATAACAACTAAAGTGAAATATATGTTGGGAAAAAATCATGTGTGTAACTAATATATGTGAAAGACTAGTTGTAATAGTTTTCTAGTAAAGTAATTATACTGATGGTAATAATGATTGACAGAAAAAATGTGAATGAGTGTATAAAAAAGAGAGATAACATTTTCACATAAATTATATTATTATAAGGTATCATATTATGAAATAATATTTTGGTCATGATATAAATAAATACTAGAATATTGGAAAAAAGTAATATTTTACATATATAATTTTGAAATAATTAAATACCCACGTATTTTAGAAAATCATATGAATCAGTATGTTCAATGAAATATAAATGATTTACATGGTTTTGTGTATCCTCTCTACCAAACGTGTTTAATTCCTAACATGGATACTAATATATTATAATTCTCAAACCATTTGGATTTTCTTTTAATGGGATATAATATTGAGATATATAATATTATAGAGTTCTTTAAATATAGATATTAATAAGATATTGGAGGCATTTCACATAATAATGATCATATATAATATATTTTTTCCCTATTTTTATTAAAATATAAGATTTATAATCACATGCCAAAGTTGAAATGTATTCTTTCTTAGGGGATTTATTTTTACCAGAATGGGGGTTCAATACTATAAAATATATGTAAGGAATGATGAATACGAAAGGATTTTTATCAAATTAGTTCTTTAAAGAGAAAATGAATTATAGTAAAAAAAGAAATATTTCTAGAACTATTATTACATATATCAACAACATATCCTAAAGGTTTAATGTGATAAACATGAATTTATATAGGTAAAGTTATTCAATATAAATATTAAAAATTAGTAACAGTATTTTTTAAATTATGTAAAATGAAATAATTAATAAATATATTCATAATAATTTTAAATGGGGGAGGGTGTTCGAACCTAGGTTAGTCAACCAAAGATAATAATAGAAGGATTTTAAAAACTAGTAGTTTTTATTATAAATATGAATTATTTTAAGAAATATATATATAAATATACATGGATGTTTGTTTGAGTTGTTAAAAAATGTTACGAATAATGATTTCTGATTGAATAAAAATTATTTTCCATGTATTATATCCTAGACATAAATATTTAAAAGGATATTATATATCTAATAAATAAAATATTATATATTTAATAACCTGTATTACTCTTTAATTTATGAAACATATTTAATAATGTTTAATACCAAGTTATTCACTGTCATTTATGGTGTTCCATTCACATAAAAATATAAATCCTTATTTTGTAAGGAGTTTGGGTTATTGTTTATAACCGATGAGCTAAATTATAATTCAATTTTTATTTATAGTTTTTAAATAAAAAATTGTGGCCATTATTTTTATTAAATTATTTTTTTAATAACTTCATGGAATGGTGGATTATGGTTAAAAGGTTCAACCAAATTGGAAGGAAAAAATTTGAATTATTTTCATTTGTTTTTTATAATTAATTTCAATACACGATTACATGTTAAAATTAAGATACAATTATATATTAGAGAATGAGATGTTATATATTTGAAAAAACTATTAGAATATAATTTATAATGGTTTATTATAATTGAAATTGATAATTTCATATTTAATTTATAATTATAATGATTAACTAGAAAAAATATACGCAATAAGATTACATTCTCCTCATATATGGGATGGTTTTCATAATTACTTAAATATTTCACATTAATACTATAGATATTTTAGAAATCTAGTTAGAATATGAAATCTTTTTTAAAATTTTAATGTTTTTTTGTGAATATAATTAGACGTCACTTTTGATGAATTTTAAGAAGATGTAAAATGTAATTGAAAAATATTATTGTAATAATACCGGTGCATATTTCAAACAAGGATTTTCAAAGAGTTTTATATGTTATTAATGAATAAGATACACATTATCAGGCATTTAAATTATCCCATTATGATGTATCTAAAGAGAAATGAATATTTTATATATAGTATATGAAATCACATACCAATCATTCATTAAAAAAACGAATGATTCAAACCCTTTATAACCCTATATGAAAATAATTTGTGGAGAGACCAGAGGAGAAAGCACCCCATATATTTAATTCATCAATGGCCTTAAATTATTTTATCATAATATTTAGTTACAGATTGCATGGTATATCAAAAAATAACCTTTATATTCTCATTGTATGTATCCCCGTATAGTTTAACCATGTAGTTAATCATATATATTTTATGTTTAAATTAATTAAATTTATTTTGTTATTATTTTTATTATTTTAAGGATTTTAATATTATTTATAACATGAGGAGAAGAACTATTTGATTAGAGAATTTTACAACTATAATTTACCCCCACTTCATAGAGTAATTAGGGTCCTTTTAGTTGGTATAAATATGTTATTTTTTGAAAATCAAAATAATATGTAAATTTAGAAAATTTTATGTTAACTAAGAATGGTAATAATGATAGACTAAATAACTCCTTGTTTTATTTTTGGGGTTTAAATGTGTTTATTGTTAGGTGACAAAAACACTTTTTGTCTTCTAAATTTATTTAGATATTATAATGGATTTGTTGAGGAATAATTATTCTATTGTTATTTTTAGAAACACAAATCTGTATTTTAATTTCATTTTTAAGATTTTAAATAGGAAATGTCATTTATAATTGATCAATTTTATGATATTATGGGTATGGTGAAATTTGGAGGGAAAAGTGAAAAAATGTGAGCCCTTTGATAATTCAAAGTTAGGGTCCATGATTTTGAAAATTTGAAATAAAATGTTGGAATAATAGTTAATGAATATAATTTACTTTCTTAAATAGGATTGAAAACCGTAATCCTATAAAAAAAATTAACATAATACGCCTTATATAAAAAATACATTAATATTTCTTAATTTATTTCCCCCTTTTTCCCTATATGGCTCATCCACCCCCATCGTGGTTCTACTATAATCTATTTTAATGGAAGGTAGTATAATGTAAATTTAAATAGTGGTTTAATGGGAAAATATCAATTATTCTTCTCCTCCATTTGAGATTTATTAATCCTTTCTTTTATGTTTCAGGAGGTTGTTTCAGGGAATTTTTGTATAGTTATTTCTCAAAATGATGGAGAGAAACACTCTGATAAGGTTTTTTTGGTTATAAAGACACTTAAAGATGTCATTATCAATTAAAAACATATCATTAAATTATATTTATATAATATGAAAACAAGATATTAATACGTTTTTGTTCACAGTTTATTATTTTTCATGTATCATTCTAAAATATTGATTGGTGTCTTAGATGGGGATTTATTTAATGCTAGGTTTGGTGAACATAATGAGGATTAAATAAATTAATGAAGTGGTTTGAGAGTGGTTTCCATTTCATTACAAGTTATTTATAATAAATATCTTATAAATCTTGATCCATGTTTCATTAATTACTATTAGTATTGTTATTATTATTTGTATGATATATATTGTGCCCATAATGTGAATGATCATAGGTCTAATTAAATTTTTATTAAAAATCTATATATTTTGGATTAAATTGTATATTCATGTGTAATGTTAATCATTTTGGTATTATAAAAATACCTATGTGACCATTTATTATTGATTACAACTGATTTTTTTTAATTTATATATATATTTTTTCATTAAGGGTGTATTTTATGAATTTTTTAAATGTTTATTTTCAAAATTATTTAAAATTATTAACTATGTAGTTTTGTTTAGTAACTATTAAATAGATTAATAATTTGATTAATGTTTAGTTAAATATTTTTAAATTTATAAATTTTTTATACGTGGTTAAGTGATATGATTTTATATATTAATTATACTAAGAAATGGATTTATAATTTTTTATAAGTGATTTAATTGATGATATAGAGAATAGTTTATTTTATATAATGAATTTTTAAAAAATGGTTGTAAAATATTATTTTCAACTATATTCATAAAGAAAAAAATAATTTGTTACTTAAATAAATATTTATTTAAATTCAATGTTTTATATAGATATAAATAAAATTTATAAAATTACAAAAAAAATTAACTATATATTTCAATACTCAATATGAAATCAATGATTTAGATTGACTGAATTCATTTTTTTTGTTTACCTGGTTATTTATTTTTTTACTTTGAAAGTTATGAGTAACATGTTTTTCTTGAAGGAATTCTTATATTGTGGGTTGTTTGGTCAAGTGATGAATTATCATTATGAATGTGAAAATTATCTTTTGTAATTATATAATTAATCTATTATATGGAGGTTAAATTTTTTCCAAAGGAAGATACCCATGTTGACTAGGTATAGTAAGATGTAAAAAGATTATGGTAGGTGTTTTCGGGAAGGATTATAAAACGATTTCATTATAAATGGGTTTATATTAGATATATGTTTTATAAGTAAATTTTTCTGGTTATTATAAATTGATATCTCTATTTTTATATACATATAACAGCTTGACATTCTTAGTAATCATGGTTCGGAATCTATGCATATAGTTGTGATAGATTGTCTTTATTATATTCAACATAGTGAGTTAGTTATTGGTGATGATCAAAATGGTATTTTTTTGGTTTAAAATTATTATAAGAGAGGTATACATTGATTTATTACCTCTAATTTTATTTATTGGAAATTTTGGGCCTTTCTCCATGAACATGCAACTTAATTGATATCACATTTGAGTTTTTTAAGATAAATAAGTCATATTTCCTATGTGATTTTATGAATTTATTTCCATTT
The DNA here is from genome assembly GCA_963277665.1 of Viscum album. Taxonomy (NCBI): domain Eukaryota; kingdom Viridiplantae; phylum Streptophyta; class Magnoliopsida; order Santalales; family Viscaceae; genus Viscum; species Viscum album. Next base: position 1,017,321,705 of record OY728122.1, read on the forward strand.
AATGTAGTGTTTAGACTATATTCATTCATATATCAAAAAATTAATTTTTTGTATTAATCCTTTATTTATTAAGGGATGAGTAAAGAAATAAGAGTTCACGATCATACTAATTTTTTGATTATATTATCTTTTACTAGAATGGAGGGGATAGTGTAATTTTATTTTCATTATGTTGGTAACCCTTATTGATTAAATACTATATGTGGTTCCCTAGTGTGATGATACATCTAGCAAAGTGTTATTTTATAAGTCATGTTATTCACACTAATCAATGATTTGATCAGGGATTAATTAAAATGTTGTCATTTTCAGTCTTTCTAATGTGTGAGAAATTTGTTTCATTATACAGATTTTACTTTGTATTTAATTCAAACCATGATATGGAATATTTAATTACTATCCTATTGTTGAATATAATTCCATAAAGTGTAGTTTATATTAAATTTTGGATGATCATGATACTTTTGGTAAGAACTAAGTGTGACCTCCCGTTGGATTATTTTAAGGTTTAATCCACTGGTTTGATTTTAGGTGGTTACCTTATATAATTAATGTGAGAAATTTTCCAAAATTAATGATCATGTAGTTTCTTTTAATATTATAGAAAATTTATTTATTTTTAATGATTTTTATATGAAATAAGAGTGGGAAAGAGATATTAGGTTGTTATTCTATTCATACCTATTTATTTATATTATCATAGTTACTTTTTCTAATTTGTTTTATACTATATCATTTTATGTTTATTATGTACTTATATTTTGATATTTTAATAATGAATAAATTTTTTTGGTAGGGATTCATTTTATTCCACATACATTTTCAGATTCATCAATGTTGCATCTGAACCTAACTAAACTCCTCAATCCCTACATGGATGTAACAATATAATCTAAAATAGAACATTGAGTCATAAATTAACTAATGGATAAATGATAAAATATATAGATTAAAAAAATCAATGGAAAATGATCTATCAAACCCCTCATGTACTTACATAAAAAAATATAAATATGATATGTAGTATACCTATGCATGTAGATTCCTAAGAGACATGCATGAAATCGAACATTAAATATTTACTAATAAACCGTCATAAAAATAATAAAATATTATATATTACATGGAATCTACTAGTATTATATAACCATTATAGCAATCCATAATTTTCATACATAATAATCAGTTCTTATGAAATTAATATTTAACACATAATGGTATGAATAATTCCATAATTGAATAGGTTTAGGTGCTTTTGAATCATGTATATATAAACAAATTTTTAAAAATAAATCTACATTGTCTCCCATTGATAATTTCATAAATAACACCCCAATTTTATATATCAGACATAAAAAAATTCTTCTTAACCTTGGGAAAGGAATCATAAGAAAGGGTTTGGAAATATTATTAGTAATGGTAAATAAGAGAGATCACAATTATCACTTAAGCATGACGTGAGTTTTAGGGTATGATAACTTGAGAATAAAAATTAACAACCATACTGTATAAATCAAAAATCATTATATTTATTTATTGTATAAATCATGGACGTTCATAAGACCTGAATCATAATTGAATCAAATAACATGAGAAATAAGAATATAACATTGGAATAGGAAATTATTTTATGGTATAGACATAATAAAGGAAAATAATTTCCTTAGTCAATGTTCACTACCATGGTTATCATAGTGGATTGGGTTCACACCCCATTCCATCATATATTTAGTCTAGGTTCACCATCTAGACTTCAATAGTGAAATATTCCTTTACATTACATTGTTCACATGATATTAGAGTCCTTGTTATCTTGTTAGATATCCATTATTACCCAATGCATTGGAGGGTTATATAATTTCGATCCCAACTGCCTTGTATTGAATATCATAAATATGTTTCCCAAAATATCATAAAACATTAATATAAGAATAACTATATAAATATATATGGGTTTAAGAAATATTTCATAATTTCATCATATAATAACTTATTGAATGATAACAGGGTTAAAAAATCTTTCATCAAAACATTATAACTAGTGGGAAATATACTAGTGATATAGAATCACGCTAAAATCCTCGTCACAATCCATCCAAAGAATGAACGTTCCTATTATTATTTGATCATATCTCCAATAATGTATAATTAACATCAAAGGATGTTATTATTGATGAAAAATTACTTAAAAATCATTCTAACAATTCCTGAGGAAAATTCACTTTTCAGGTTGAAATAACACATTTAGTATAAAAAAAATTCTCAAATATTACAAAAAAGGTTTTTATTAAAGTGAAACACAGATACTTGTGAAGGATGACTCAAAAAAATATGTTTTCATTATGATGGGAAATTATATTTTTCCCCATATGTTATAAACATTGATTCTTTTCAATTTTTTTCTAAGAAATAAAAAATACATCATTTTGAAAATAATAACAATATTCCATTTAATCAAATTTTGGAAAATTAAATAATGGCTAAAAATAGCTTTATATAATAATTTGATAAAAGTAAAAACATTCATGAAAGAATTTTTATAGAACATGGATAAAGAAGAAAACGAATTTTTAATTCAGGAGAGAAATACTGTCAATTTTACCTCTTCATGTATCTTGAGTACTTAATGTTAAGAAAATGAAATGAAAACTTGTAATCTAAATAAATAACCATAGGAGAAGAAAATTAAAAGTATATTTAGAGATAATTCATAAAATTAAATCATCATACACATTATCATTATAAAATATATTAAACAATGATATTGTAACATAAATACCTTACCTCATGATTTAATTTCATCAAAAGATACCTATCATCCTCTATAATAAATTTTAATTTTTTAAAATTATATATAAAATCATGTATTTACTTATAATATTTCATATAATACACTTATATTATTTTGTCAGCCAATTAATAATTATTATTTAGTAAAATAAATTTTCCAGTATTAAATTTTTATGAGAATTTTAGTTTAGTTTTTGTCATACAAGTACTTTAAACAAGGTTTCATGGAGATGATAGGTCATACATATGCATGAACTCTATTTTCACTTTTCAACGGATGGAAAGAGAGAAATGGAAATTAATATTAACCTTTAAAAATTCATTATTGTATTACATATATATATATATATATCATATATAATCATTAAATCTATCCTTTTTACTATCATTGAAAATGTGATTGATAAAATTAATCACGGCCCATCATGAGGGTGTTAATCCACAGATAGGCATGAGAAACATTATCGTCTTCCAAAATATTGGACGGGAGAAATGTATATATGTTATTATAATTATAGAATAATAATAATTTCAAAAATATAATGTATAAACAATAAACCATTCATAATAACCATAAATGTAATTTGGGGACATAAAATGATTTTTACCACTATGTGGAGGTGGATGTCCTCATATATGGAAGTGAAATACTTTAACATCCCATTTGATGAAAAAGTGGATGTATTTCAGTTGGTCTATAAAACTAAAAAAATATTATGATATTTATTATTTATATTTTGTTACTTTGTTATTAATACCATGTATTTATAAGAGGTAAGAGATGAATTTAATTGAAGGATGTTTGGTAAGATCGCAACCTATTCTTTGATGGGCCACCTTTATATCATTTATTAAGGAGCTAGTTATTGGTCTTTTAAGGGGACCAAAATGTATAATTCATATATAATTAAGTTGATAAAATAATTGGGAAGGTATTGTTCAATTTATACGGAACAATGTTGTGTGACAATGTGAAAGGAGGGGTGTCCATTTTTATGTGGGGGATAAGAAACCCAACGAATTTGTTAAAATAGTAAAATTTATTATTTTCATACATAATAAAAATGTGTACAAATGGACATATGTTAGAATTAGGGATAGTATGAGTTTAGAATATTGCCATAGAATATGATTTAGACATTTTTAATTAAAAAAACATACACTTATCTTTTGGTTTACCCCTAGTTAATAAGTTTTAGCCTTAATTGTAGTGATTTTTAGTGTTTTTACTATTAATAATGACCAAAATGAAATTGGATTATTTATAATTTTTTTGAAATTACAAATCAAAATATGGATTCATTTTTATCATATTCAATTTATATAAGTGGTTGGTTTTAATTTAAAATTAAACCCAAAAAAGGGATGCAAAACATTTTTTCAAAATAAAATGTTTTCATATGTATAAAATCATTTTATACCGAAATCCATCATAAAATTTCACGACCCAGCCAGATGAAGGTTGAACAGTGACAATCTCAAGTCATCTCTATTATTCCATGGGTTTGTCACCAACATCGAGTAAGCATATCACACTCATGAGAGGCATTATCCGAACGTACCCATAAACACACAAAAATATCAAATCCCATACAATGATAAAATTAAAAACAACTGAAACCAATTCATGCATACATCTTTAATCCCATAATCATAGTATGATTGTAATGTACTTAATGATATAATGTCTCTAAATACTTGACTATAAAAAAACTGGAGGGTGTCCAAACTACTCAGAAGGCGATGAGTGCTATTAAATGAAACCACTTAGAAAACACTTCAGTTTATCTATCTCAATATATGCTTCCCTTGCTCATTGTCCTCATTGGACACCATCAAATGCTCTATCCTCTATATTAGACATGACATCTATCAGAATTTACAAGACATGGGTGAGTACAGAAATACCCAATAGGACTACCAAAAAACACTAAAAACATAGCATCAAAAACCATCCACTCATAACAATGATATTAAAATAAGAGGAATAATTAAAACACATATATTATTATGAACAAAATCACACATACATGAAGTCTCAAATAAAACTACCAACCATAATATTATTCTCAAAGATTCTAGGTCAGGCTCGTTCTGGGATAACTCACTGCATAATCCATGTTATCATTAGATACACTCATGAACAAGGTTATAATCATTGGTACCCACCCAAGAAAACTCACTAGTCTCTAAGGAGCTCAATAATCAGATTAGGGGTCACACCCAAAACTACTTTGGGCACTACAGATACTGTATGGAACAACCCGTTATGTTGGGGATTATATTCCATTTTTATCATGATCCCTTCAGAAATGTATTTCTAGATAGAGGATTATTTCCATTTGAATAGAGATCACAATAATACCATGAACCACAACAAGGGTATATAATGTAACTATAGAGGTTCACACTCTAGTATCATGGAGGGACACTAATAACTCTATCAGAGAGTCATCCTCATGGGTGGATCACAATGAAGAGGTTTGGATGTGATTTTTAACTATACTATTAAGGGGATAGACAAATAAAACACACTAAACTAATATTGGTCTGAACTGAAGAAAAAATGCATCCAAATACCCTCAAATGGGGTATATAAAATGTACTAGGGATTATGCGGTGTATCTAGACAACCTTTTTTCTTCCCAGGAGTCACTAGCTCACAAATCATGTAAGCCTCAAAATAAACTATGTGTATGTAAGTATACAGGGTCTGTAGAGGTCTTCTAGAACCCTTCCCATGTCATTTGACAATTCCCATGTACTTATGGTCTTGCCTGTATACCAACCTATGTTCACCAATCTTTTATCATGTACACATGGTCATGTCTGAGTTCCTGAGGATTCCATTTCCCATGTACCCTCTATGGTACATGAAAATCCCCATTCACAGTTCACGAAGCGTGTGACAGACATCACATGGAATGTGATAATTTTCTCTCCATAGAAACCTGTGCGCCACACATAGGTTCCCACAAAGCTTGTATCGCTAAATTATATATTGTGTAACTTGGTATTTTCTAGAGCCAATGGATTCTTCTCCACATCGTTTTCCATGATGTTTCCATTGTGATTCTGTCTAGGAATCATGCATCTATGTCTATTCATCACCTACAATCACCGACCACTAGGAACCAGCTACTGATTTACTCATAAATCACCTCTATAAAACCATATGTCACTATTGTTGATCAAAAATGGGAAACACAAGAAACCACAACCTAATATAGTCCACCTCTGATCATCCTCCATTTCTTCACCTCAATTTCACCCTTTATCATGATCATAACTTGTGGTATCAATCATTTTCACTAAAAAATGGCGGTTCAATGAAAGAATAATTGGTGTTCAATTAAACAACGAGTTATAAGAATTTCTTATAATAAAGGTCTGAAGAAAAATGGGAGAATTACATCAATAATAAGATGTGGGTAATGAACCTCGACCTTTTTTCTCTTTAGCCTTGATTCTTTATAAATGAATTATATGAATGAAGTGGAAAATAATCAATGAATAGTAAGTTAACCATAAATAAATAAATCATCAATTATTATTTGTGGGATTGATCTGCAATTAACTAGGGAGAATGAACATCGATGAATCAAATAAATTAAGAATTCTATCAAGATTATTTATTAGACATTGATGTAGAATTGACATGCATTTTCATTGTTGGAGAGACACAAAAATCTAGTGGTGCATCAATTATCAATCTCTCACTAATCTGATGTCATTTTCCATGTAATATTTCTCTAACATTACTCTATCTCTCCATAATTAAGTAGATTTCCCCATGATATTACCAAAAATATCCATTTATAATTATTTTTCATTCATAAAAAATTAGTAATATAAATTAATTTTATTACATAATTTTCAATAAAAACACACCTATGACTAAGGTGAATCAAAGAATCCATTGTGATCCACGGTTATATCACAAATAGGGTAAAACCCACATACTAGACATATAATTGGATTCATTTTTTAGAGTCGAGCCTCTATTTATGAGTTATTCTACTTTTTCATTAAAAATATGTGTAGGTGTAACTAATATTTTCAATAATTTTCAAATACAAATTTTTCTGTCACCAAGCCTCATCATCTAATGACATGTCATCTCCATGCTCTATATTTAATCCATGTAATATTCTAGTGTAATACCTATAAAAATCTGAGTCTTTAGGTTTTACCCATGTTAGGGGTTTTTATCCGAAAAATTAAAAAACATACTCAAAAGATGATGGTATTAAGATTTCATCCAGGTCTCCCACTCATATGATCTCTATTGAAGAATATCATTCTACCACCGAACACATATTAAGGGAATCAATATCAAATGAATGATCCTATCCTTATAATCCTTTATCTCTAATGGGTACTCAGCAATGTTATCCCCATCCAAGGCGTCCATCATTCTAAGTGGATAACATGTGATAGGTTGGGCATGTACTTCCTTATCTATGAAACGTTGAAGATTCCTTATACTCAATATATCTAAAGTGGAAGAGATACATGGTATTCCACCTCATGAACTGTACATAGTATTTATATATTTCCCATTAATCTTGTATATGATTATCTATCCCATCCAAATAACCAAAATACACATTGAGGTGTGATCCTCCAGTACACATAGCCTCTCTCAATAAACTATAGAGGACTCCATCATTTATTCTAACAGTACATTTGATGGATCTATGCAGTCCTATTCTCATCCTTGATAATCTACACCTCAGCTGTCATAGCACACACCAACTCTAGTCCCATGAGTGATGACTCACATGGATCTATCTAAAAGAGAGTCTCTCTATAGGGACTCCCACACAATTCATTAAATGGTTCCATACTCGTGGAACAAGGTTTTTTTGTTTTGTAAAAAAACTATACAAAAGGTGGGTGATATTCCCAACTATAACTAATGTATATCATGAAAGCCCATAACATGTCCTCCATGACCTGAAATTTATTCTCATTCTGGAAAAATTCATGGGGTGAAACTCTGTGCTCAAATGAAACTAAGTCCAAAATTCCACCTACAATCCTCTCCATTGTTATGATGTGATGTTAGAATCACGATTTCAATGATCATTGAGGTTGGTTCATAGATATATAATATGTTTTTCATGTTGAAGAATTACAATCTCTCTACTGAACTCATCTATTGAATAACAATGAAGTGGATCAACATGGGGACCCGGTCTATAATCACCATGATAAAATCATTACCTCATGATATATGTTGCACCCCCATCAAAAAATCATTGGATATCACATCCCGGATCCAATCTAGCACATCATGTGGTTGATCTAAAAATGATAGAATCTAGTGATCATCATTCACTTACTAACATGTGAGGAAACGATTGGAAAAATCAGGAACACATCCCTTAATTCCTGAACAAATAATATAATTACGGATAACCTGGTACATATTTTCCACATAATGATATATCATTAAAGGGAATATATGAAACTCCTTCTTCACATCCTCACACAATGTCACTTGTACCATTTTCCTTCATTTGAAAAGGATAATTATATCCCCACATTCATAAAATACATTAAGAGTTCATCTAGTGGATATATGTGAACATGAGGTCCACATAATTGGTATCTCCATGTTGAGATTCCATAATATTTTGTGAAATATATGCGGTAAAAACCAGGGAATAAAGATATAATTCACCATCCATGTCCATTAAGGACAATTTCAACGAGGTTAAGTGCTATGTTGCATCTTCCAACAACTGCGAATAATATTGCATACTAATATCTCCTTCAACCATGTTTTGCCTCCCAAGAATATAGTAATTTATAATGTAATAGTCCAGGAAGAAATCTATCCATAACCTCTATATAATGTTATGATTCGTCTAATATAATATATAAATTATTTTCTTGTAGTATGGGTAGATGATAAAATTCTCACCCATAATGTAGTAACTCCATATCTTTAAGGTGAAGACTACATCTTCCAGCATAAGATCAGGGGTTGCATAGTTTTTATTAGGTGGTCTCAACTTCCTAGACCCTTAGGAATTCAAATCTAACCCCTTATTTTTGAAACATACATATCCCATCCCCAAGGTATTATAGAAAAGATAATACTCGACACCCTCTCAAAATCTAATGATTGGGGATCAGATCAATTACATTATCAACTTTTGAAAACAATAATTGAACCACTTTTCCACGTGAATAGTTTCTACATCAGGTAATAGATGTAAAGGGTTCTTACAATCAGTAAAAATTACGTATAAACCCCTAATACTACGCTTCCAACCCAAGGATACATTTCACAATGGTAACACTCATGGGTGGATCACAAGCTATCACTGCCTTAACATTAACTATGTCGAATATCACTTTTACATCTAAGATGACATGTCCAAGTTAGTGAAAACCTCAAATCTAAAACAGACACATTGATAGTTTACTATAAAGATGTTTCACTTATATTATTTTTATTTCCTTCCTCACATGTCTCACATGCTCCTCCTAGGTCACTGTCCACACTATGTTATTGTCAATGAAGACCCCCCCAAACAGGTCTATGAAGGACTTAATGATCTAAAAAATGAGTCCCAAGAAACCATATGGGAAATTCCACTAACCAAATGGAATCAACATGTAATTATAGTGAACATATATACTACTAAATACCATCATCATTTTATCATCATCGCATACTCACAAGTGGTGATAGCCTGATCTGGGGTTAATCATCAAGAATCGTCACACACCTCTCTACTGATCATGGAGGTTGTCAATCCTTGCTAGTGGATATATATTATTCATTGTAACCAATTTCATGATCTATTAATAAATATATAGCTAAATATATCATCCTGTTTCTTGGAAAAAAAACCTTTGGTAATCTTTGGGACAATCATTAGGGCTCATGAATCCCTATTCTTATATGTCCTTTAACTGAACCCTCAACTAACAAAGATTGATGAGATTCATCATATATGTAAGTGAAGATATCAGGGTCATAACATGGTGTAACTCAATGTTTATGTCAATATCTATAGAGATAGGTAATCTCAACACATCCTCACCAATGATATCCTTGTACTCTACCACTTATATAGTAAACGGGTAGCTCAAAGATTCCACTACTACTAGATTCATTATAGAAAACATGCATTTAATCATCTATTCTCTTTTATTCCTGATCTTATCCTTCTATTAATAGAATTTATTTTCACCCATAAAGTAAAAAATAATCCCATAATTTCATAAAAACCACATCCACTACATAAAACAATCAATCTAAGCCTGAACTGTAGATAATCAGTAAAAACCTAATATAATGTTATATGACCTTGTTATTGCTATAATGTGTTCCCATGCGAAGATATCACCTCTAAGAGTTTGATCAAACTATTAGTGGGAGTGTGAAATATTTGAGTCAACAACTGTTGGAATCTCTAAGAGAAAAGGTTGAGCTAAAGGCTCAACCAGAATCTAAATGTATTGAACTAGAGAAGTGGAATGAATGGAAATGATCACACCTATGTATATCATCACTGTATATCATGCAGAATAGGAAAAAATTATAACTCGTATAATTGATGTAATGTCATGTTTATAGGCCTATATCATTTATAGTTATCCCCTTACTTGACCACAATATCCCTGATATTGGTTTAGACCACCATGGTGTGTTTGTGGTAATAAGTAAAAAATTCGACCAACTCATATCACTCTACCTACCCCTGTGCCACATCCACTACCATGTAGACCCCCATTCTTATTACCCTTCCACCACCACGGTGGTCCGTAGACCATATACAGATCCACTATATGAATTGTTTGGATATATTGAAAAAGATATCCCAGAATAGAATAATAGAAACACCATCTCACCCTCAGCTGACTTGAACCATAATGAGAGTGATGAATCACTAATCCTCTATACTGGGATCATATCCTGAAGAATCCAACATGGAAAAATCCATATAACTATCATCAGATACATTTTTCCACAGTCTTATCTTCGGGGTACCCTTTATAAGAACACACTATCGACACTCACACCGTCAATATTATCTTCACTACTAATGTATGTTAACACAATGTAGAATAAGTGGGAATGTAATGATATATAACTAAATTCCTGATATCCCAGTGTAATCCCATATCAATGTTCCATGATATGAAGATTGGATCCCAAACCCTATCCATGAAATACCACAAGAGATTAGTAAAACTCTCTGAATACTCCTCCACTATTATACATCCCTGGTTTTGGTGCAGAAGTTCTTATATGATAACCTACATCAGGGTGTACAGATAAATCTCCACACTAGAGGGATTCTTTAATTCTAACCCAAAAACAATTTCCAAATCCTTTGGCCAATTAATCAGATTCCACCATATCCTATTTTATCCCTAAAGATGTCTTTTTGTTAGGATAACCAGTTGATCTATATGAATCCTCATAATGTGGAAATCACTAGTGACTACCTCGATCCTGTCCTCATCCACATGGGGGTATTGATCACCATGATTCCTTTGATTTTTATACCTCTATAACTCATGTACTGTACTCAACATGTATTCATACTTTTTTAGAACAAAAGGTGATAACTTATACTCAATGGGTGGTTGTATATTTTTCAAACCACGAGGGTGTAATGTCTTTGGTAAAATTCCTTGTATTGAAACCACATCAATGATTGGATCGTCCTCGTGTTCATGTAATGGAATATAAGAGATCTGTCTCTAGGGAGGCGTCTATAAATATAAAAACATACCATGGTAATGAATTATACCAAGGTATCATACATTAGTAGGTAATGGAATCTACAACCCATTATTATATAATGCATGTAACAATTATTTTCCTAAAACCAATGCCCACATGTACTGATTTGAAAGGCTTGTGATTATAGTTCTAGTGTATTTATATGTTGGCTACCACACCAACACTAGAGCCCCTGGCCTGAAATCCAATGTAAAAACACTATACATTGTCAACACAAAACCCAAAAAAATTTCACTGACTCTATTCCTATAGTATAACTAACTCTTATGATACCACTATATCATGACCAGGCCCATTGGGGCTCGAATTATGAATATCCCATGTCTATCTCCAATTGGATAGGGATGGAGACCATCACTAATTATTAATACCACATATAGCGGAGGAATTTTCCTAATTTACCATTAAACATGCACACATTTCTCATACCATACAATTATTGAATGTAAAAAAATAAAAAAATCATGTATTCATTAATAATCCCATAATCAGAGTACAATAATAATTTATTGAAAGAGATTGTGGGGTCAACTACAAGACCAAATAAAAACTATAGGGATTCGAACCTATTTATATGGAAAGTAAAATGATCAAATGAACCCTCCAAAAAAGTTCAACTTTCTAACTCCAAATCTACTGCACCAGCACCCTGTCCTCCCAGGACACCGTTAAATGCGTTGTGATATAGGTATGAAAAAACACATGTGATTAGATCCCTTGTAGGTATTATTATAACCATACATAGTAAGACACTATTAAAACACTATACAAATTGGATCATGTATATTCATCTCATTTGGATGATATATAATTTAATTTAACAAACAACCCAAATATACCTAGGAATCACACCATGACTATAGATGGTTTAAACCAAACCACAATCCACATTATTATACACGGAGCATTGAGCTTATTACATCTTCAGGTTAACCCCCTCAATGTGCCATAATATCATCACATATACTTATCCAAGAGGTCATTATCATTGAAACCTACACATGAAAAACCATTGGCCTCTCAATACCTATATAGGAAAGTGTAGGATCACACCAAGGATTGATTGGGGACACTACAATAAAAATATTGACCAACCCCCTCAGTATGATATCGTAATTGGTAATACCGTAGACCCTATTAAAATGGCCGACTACATGGAGGATTAACACCCATCGCTTGGGGGGTAATGTTGATTCCAAGAACCCCACCTAGGTTATAAAAATAAATTATAGATTATCACGCTCTGGTCTAATGGATTGACACCACAAACTCTATCTGAGACTCATCCTTCAGAGGGGATTACAATCCACATATGTGGATATAATGAAAGAGTATACCTATGAGAGGATGTAAAAAATAAACAAAATCAACTGATTGTAGTCCAATATGACAAAAATATGGGATCCAAAAACCCTCAATGCTGGTACATTGAATGTACTAGGGAGTACATGGCGTGTCTAGCGAGCCCTTGGTATGTTCATGTGTCACTACCTCACATAGTTGGTAAGCATTGAAATAAAAAGAGTGTGTGTATTTATACAAAACATGTATAGTTATGTTTCACACTATCCATTCCATTTATTGGTGACCATGAACTTATTTTCTTGATCATATACCTACTCATGTACATCTATCCATAACCATATACACCTGGATGTGGCCATGTACCCCGACCTTCCCATGATGGTATAACCTGTGCGATATACACCGATCTACTGGAACTATTCACAAAATCTATGATAGATGTAACATAATGGGTGATATTTTTCTCTCCACACAAACCACAATACAAAACTATTGGCCCCACATGGTGTGTATCTCATGATTAAAGTCCATGTAACCTGGGATTTTCTAGAACCCGTGAATTCTTCTCCACATCGACATCCATTATATAACCAAGATTATTCAAGCTGGGAATTAGGGATTTGAATCTGGTCATCCAATGTCATCAATAATTTTTAGGATCTGGGTTCTGATCTGCATGGAAATCACTTCCATCGATCATTTGACACTATTGTACATCAAATACTAGAAAAAAGAGAAACTATAATGGCCCGGACCTCTCTGGCCCATTCCTTTGTCAAAAAGAAGGTCAAGAAGTGTTCTGGAGTGTAAAATGGACTTTTCCCACACTTTCCAGAATTTTGAAACTACACGCCGTGTAGTTTGAGTACACGTCATGTACCCCCTTTCCGGGTATACCCCATGTTGAAGGTCATGTCATTGTTGTGTGGAATAACGGGTGCACACCGTGTGACCAGTTCTACACGCCGTGTAGTCCTTCCCAGCGTATGCGTTACCAGTCAAAGGCCGTGTACCGTGTTGGAGCCGTGTCCTTGCCGTGTGCAATAAAGGAGTACACGTCGTGTGTCCAAACTACACACTGTGTAGTCCTTCCTCGCATATGTGTTACCCTCAAACCATGTGTTGACCAGTCAACGGCCGCGGAGCCATGTTGGAAGCCATGTGGAGACCGTGTGAAAGAACCGAGTACATGCTGTTTACCATAAAGTACACACCGTGTACTTTTTCTTGTCATGCCTATAAGAGGAGGGGTCCCCTCATCCTTTCAACTCACACCTATCCTCCCCTCTCCTCTAAGCATAGCTCTACTAAGAGACTCGAAGGCTCTTTCTTCCATAACTTCTTCGTTCGAGCTCTGATTTATGATCAGTCAGCGGCCACGGGATCGTAACAACAAGGTGGAGCTTCCGAGATTGGATCCGTTGTCTCTCCTTCATCCTTTACTTTCCGACCTCCACCCGAGGAGGTTTTTCCGGGACCGGAAAGAAGTGACGGATGCTGATGGATGTCTTCTAAGGTTGATCTGGTGGAGTGTTGCAATCAAGAACCTGTTGAGGTAGGGATCTTACCTTCATCCCTCTAATTTGTGCATCATGTGGGGTTGGTATCCTCTTGTTTTAATGAAGAACATTTGAACCTTTAAATAAATATAATAACTGGTTAAAGAACGGGGATGGGAAGTTGTGTTTGTTGTTACCGTATATCCTGTGATATTATGTTGTGTATTGAATGAGATTCTACCTATGGAAAATCACGGTCGTTGGGGGACGTTGCTTACGCAATTAAATGTTGCCCTCTCCTTCTGGATTTTTCTTGTGGATGGAAACTTTGTGGAATGTGGAATTGGTTAATCACGTAATGTTGGATGTTTAAAATCTGGAACCCTTGTGTGATCACCCCGGTTAAAAAAAATGGAATAATGAACATGTGGGTGTTGTCTTGGTTACGAGTGATGTGTTGGGGGTGTTTTGTGGGTTATTGTGGATCGGGTGAACAGCAGGACTGTGGTTTACTTGATTGTGGGTTGGTGTGAATGTTATGATGGTGATGGGCAACGAGGCTGCAATAAATGGTATTAAATAGGTGATGATGTAAGGTACGGTTGTGTTTATGGTGGTTGACAGCGGGGCTGCAGGGCTGGGTTTAAATGTGAACGCGATATGGGTTGTGAATAATAAATAAAATTGGATGAATTAATAAATGGTGGGGTGTGGTAATGAAACGAGATTAACAATAAATGGGGATTTTTGTTTAATAAGAAGTACTTGGGTGTGTTGCTTGTGTTTTCCTAACATGAATTGTTGATGACAGGGATATGTTTTTTGAACGATCGATGTGGCTGGTTGTGGATAGTTTCCCAGTAGTTAAGGAACAAATAAACTAATTCTCTTGAAACGTGAAAACCTAAATGGGGTGGGGGTTGTTTGTTGTATGCATGCTTTATAGTAGTAGTGCTGAGGAATGTACTCAGTTTCTCTGTTAAGAAGCTGTAGGTTAGGCTGTGTGTTTGGTATACATATATGTATTTGTATCTCTTGTGTTTTATCTCACCCCACCCATGTTGAGCACTGAGTGCCGAACACTCCCATTTTATGGGAGAGGGTGTTTTTCCCTTAGTTACTAGCTCCTTCATGCTCCTCTCCTAGGCTGTGATGGCTTTAGGAGACCTTACACCTAATACTCTTTGGGTAGGATTTGATTGGGGTGGGTCATCCCAAGACTCTTCAGGCAGGTTCTACTGTTTCTCAAGAATCTTAGGGATGAGGCCTAGGTGTGTGCGGGTGGGATACGTGGTTGTGAGGGCCATGTGTGTGCGGGAGGGATATGTGGTTGTGAGGCCCAGGTGTGTGCTGACGGGATACATGGTTGTTAGGCCCATGTGTGTACGGGCGGGATACGTGGTTGTGGGGCCTAGGTGTGTGCGGGCGGGGAGAGTGTGGCAGCGTCATGATGTTCGTCGTTAGGAAGAGCAGCTAACTAAAGGGAAATGGTGAGGGGTACCCAATACTCTTCATTCATATATACTACTACCTGTTGTTCTTGAGTTCTGGTAAGTGTGGCTGGTGAGGTTGGGTGGATAGAATTCCTTTCTAGGTTCCTTCTGTTGTTGTCACAGGACATTAGGATGTCTCCCCACTTTTTCACGAGAGCTTTAGGTTTTCCTTACTGAGTATACTTGTATGCTCACCCTACGTTTACTTTCATGTTTCTAGGAGGACTACCAGGGCCATGCGGGACCCTACTAGTTGGAAAGTTGGAGTTTTTGTTGTTGTTGTACCTTTTTTTTCTTTTGGTATTGTACATTGAGCTTTCTTGTAATTGTACCTTGTTAAGAAATTTTTCTAACATGCATGTGGGCTTGGTTTGGGTTTATTTCAATAAACTTGTTCTTTTTCCTTTTTGGTGGTTGACTTGTCCTTTTTTCCGATCTTTAAAAAAATAAAAAAATGGTAATGCCTCCCACACTTGTGAAAAACTCATTCCCTTGGTGCTAGTCCCCACCCCGAGACCTACTGGAGGTGGGACTCGGGGGTCATTATATCCCTTTCACCATTTCCAGCTCCGGAGAGGCATCTTTGGTGGGAGGGGGTCATGACAGAATGGTATCATAGGTGATGGTTGAGTTATAGGATGATGTCTGGAGTTAGGCACAGTGAGGATTGCATGGGATGGTAGGGCAACAATGTTAGTTGATCTTGGTGTGTGACATAGGATGGGGATGACTGGCCAGGACGTGGGATTTTAGTTCCCCCCGTGATCTGATGCACAGACTCTGAGCCTACCGAACGGCCATGTGAGACTACATTGATTGCAGGGTAGAAACACTAGGAAAGGTACATGCATCATCATGATTTTGTTTTACTTGATTTGGGTGTTCTGGGAAAGAAATTGAAATAAAATGATAAAATAAAACCTTGAGTTTTCCTTACTACTTGGGATTAGGCGATCCTTGTTTATTGTAAAGATATGGAACCTGGACGTCATCCCCGGGTGGATCAGACGGCCGAGCTACAAAAGATTCAATCGGTCGATCAGTTGAGGATTGACCGAGAGGATGAAGATAGACAGTGGCAGAAGACTCTCCATTCTTTCCAGCGGCAGACCCACAAGAATTAAAAGGGTAGTACTTCAGATACGGAGACGGAGGGTTGGCTATAGGAGCTAGGGATAGCTTTTACCTTGATTCGTGCTCCGAAGGAGTACTGGTTTCCCCTAGTAGTCAATCAGTTGAGAAGTGCGGCGTGACAGTGGTGGAATCTCTCCCTCGAAGAGAGGATAGAGGTAGAGGTTCTATGGGATGACTTTGATAAGGAATTCCGAGAGGAATTCCTTTCTTCCATGATCAATCGGAGAAGCGATAGGAGTAACTCTCCCTTCAGCAATGGAGTATGTCAGTACGAGAGCTAGGGATCATGTTCAAAGATCTCATGCACTTTTCTCCGGATCTCATTCTGGATGGGGAGTCTCGGGCGAGACGTTTGTAGGAGGTGCTTCGTCCTTCACAACAGTATGTTGTCACCCCCTTCACCCTTCCGATGTACTTGGAAGTATAGAAGAAGGAAGAGTATGTAGAGTGGATGCACTCGCTGGGAGGTGCACCACGAGAGGGGATCTAGCCAGGTTCGTCGAAGGGAAAGGCATTCAGCAGCAGGTCGCCTATGACGAGACCATCCAGGTTTTGACTAGTGGGGAGCAGGCCCTAGCAGTTCCCATTCAGATATTCGGGTCCTTGTACCTTTTTCACGATCCTAGGACCGAGGTGTTTTTCTTGTGGAGGTTTTGGTCACGTTCAGAGTCGGTGCCCGACCAGAGCTCAGCACGTTGGAGGTGGGCAGGTTCAGCGCCCACCTCAGCTGCACCAGTTGCCACTGAGGACCTTCCAGCAGCAGAAGGACTATACTCCTCTGAGAGTAGACTTTGTAGGAGGAGGCCGAACATAGGGTGCTCTTCAGGGACCTCGACCAGGGAATGGTCGAGGAGGTGGACGACATCAGAGAGGCAGACGAGTTGGGCATGGACAGTTGCACGCAGTAGAGTTGGCACCTCCAACAGGACTAGAGGTGGTCCAAGGTACGGTTTGTTTTTTTATAAATCTTGTTTCTTCTTTGTACTATTCGGGATCTTCGCACTCCATTGTTGCACCTGGTCTAGCCCATCCTTTGGGACTAGAATTAGAGAGACTTTCTGTACCACTGGTACTGAGTACACCAGTTGGGGGACAGACCAGCTTATCTTGTGTTTGCTGGGGATGTGGGCTGACTTTGGGACCACATCGATCTTGTGGGGACCTTCTTCTATTACATATGTAGCCATACGATGTCATCCTATGCATCGAATAGTTGTTTTCGGTTAGTTCCGTTATCGACTGCTTCAATAGAATAGTTGTGTTCTCGGACGTGGATGGGCAATGTGTATCTTTTATTGGCGAGAGGAGCTATCATGTGGGAAGACGACATGTGGAGTCTCTCCTTTCCTTGTTAAGCGGTTCATCAGTGGTTCCAACTGATACAGAGATGATGGATGTCCCACAGGTTGTTGGGAAGATCTTTGATGTTTTTCCTGAGGAGGTTGTGACTCTACCCCCTCCCCCCCCCGACATGACGTTCAGTTCGGGATAGACATACAACCAGGTGCCCGTCCGATTTCGATGGCCCCTTATCAGATGTCACCTTCGGAGTTTCGAGAGTTGCGGATTCAGATTGATGATTTGATGGAGAAGGGTTTTGTTTGACCCAGCATGTCGCCATGGGGTGCTCCGGTTTTGTTCGTGACGAAGGCAGATGACGGTCTCAGGCTATGCAGAGTCAACCGAAGGTTGAACCAGGTAACGGTCAAGAACTGTTACCCCCTTCCAAGGATCGATGATCTCTTCGACCAGCTGAGGGGAGAAGGATGGTTCTCTAATATTGATCTATGATCAGGATATCATCAGTGGAGGGTGAAGGATAGTGACATCTTGAAGGTGGCTTTCAGGTGCAGGTATGGGCACTTCGAGTTTGTAGTGAGGTCGTTTGGAGTTACGAATGCATCGGCTATGTTCATGGGACTTTTGAAAATTGTCTTCCGAGAGTTTCTGGACCGGTTTGTTGTCGTGTTTATTGACGACATCCTGATCAACTCAAGATCAGAGGAGGAGCACGTTGAGCATCTCAGGTCAGTCTTGGAAGTCCTTCGACACAACCAGCTTTACGGGAATTTTCCAAAGTGTAAGTTCTTGTCGTAAGAAGTACACTTCCTTGGGCGTGTGGTGTCTCAACATGGAGTATCGGTGGACCCGTCGAAGGTGGAGGAAATTGTTTCTTGGGTAGCACCCAAGAGCGTGGCAGAAGTTCGTAGTTTCCTGGGGTTAGCAGTTTACTATCGGAGGTTTGTTTCGGACTTCTCTCGAGTTGTTGCTCCATTGAAATCTTTGACTAGGAAGAACCAGGTCTTCCTATGGAGCGAGTAGTGCAAGGAAGCTTTTGACTACCTGGAGGAGAAGTTGGTCAGTGCTCACGTACTCTTGTTGCCATAGGAAGGGTTGTTGTATGAGGTGTTTTGTGATGCTTCAGGCCTTGGTCTGGGGTGCGTGCTGATGTAGAAGAAGGGTGTGATTTTTTATGGGTCTAGGTAGTTGCACCCTCACGAGTGTAACTATGCCACCCATGACCTGGAGCTTGCAGTAGTAGTGTTCACATTGAATTTGTGGTGACATTACCTCTTTGGGGAGCGCTTTGTGGTCTTCTCAGATCACAAAATCCTACGTTATATCTTCTCCCACCATGACCTGAACTTACGGAAGCAGAGATGGGTCGAGTTTCTCCAAGTCTATGACTTTGAGATCTCTTACACTGAAGGTAAGGGAAACATTGTGGCCGATGCCCTGAGCAGGAAGTTGCATCAAGAATTAGTTCGGGAATCTGCTTATGCTTGGAAGGCGATGGGAGAGTTGGCAGCTTTGCACTTGGATGCTAGGGTATAAGGTGTTAGAGGCTGTTTGTTTTAGATGACAGTGAATTCCTCCTTGTTGCAGCAGGTGGAAAAGTCTCAGTGGGGGGACAGCGAGGTAGATGTGATGCGGAATCGTGTCGATTAGGTGAACACTCCAGAAGGATGGTCAGAGGACAGTCGACATCGGATGCTCTTTCATTGAAGGTTGTTTGTTCCGGAGGCAATGCGTGATGGAGTTCTCTGTGAGCTCCATAGCTCATCCTTGGCGGTACATCCAGGAGTTTCAAAAATGTAACGAGGCTTGAGGGATCAGTTTTGGTGGCCTGGGGTGAAACGGACAATGGCGGAGTTTGTGGCTAAATGCCTACTGTGTTAGCAAGTGAAGGCTAAAACCCGTGTTCCCAGTGGTTTTTTACATCCTTTAGATGTCCCCGAGTGGAAGTGGGATGACATCTCAATGGATTTCGTCACAGGACTACCTAGAGCTCAGGGAGGTTATGATGCTATCTGGGTAGTGGGGGATCGTCTGACAAAATTAGCTCACTTTATAGCATTTAAGGAGTCAGGACCGGTGAGTACCTTAGCACAAAGGTACGTAGATGAGGTGGTGCATTTGTATGGGGTCCCGAAGATTATCGTCTCAGATCGGGATACTCGGTTTACCTCACAAGTCTGGAGGGGGCTACAACATGATTTTGGCACCTAGCTACGCCTTAGCAGTACTTTCCACCCCCAGACCGTTGGGCAGATGGAGCGAACTATCCAGACGTTGGAGGACATGCTGTGAGCATGCGTTCTGGATTTCGGAGGATCATGGGTATGACACTTGTCTTTAGTAGAGTTTGACTACAACAATATCTTTCACTCTAATATTGGAATGGCACCATTTGAGGCTTTGTATGGAAGGCCATGTCGTTCAACCATTTTCTAGGTAGAAGTTTGTTAGACAGGTGCTCTTCGGCCAAAGGTAATGCAGAGAACCACAGAGAAAGTCCAGCTTGTGCGTGAGAGGATGAAAGCAGCTCAGGCCCGACAGAAGTCTTATGCTGATCGTCAGAGGAGGCCCTTAGAGTTCAAGGTGGGGGAACATGTGTTCTTGAAGGTTTCCCCTCGACAGGGGCATCAGAGTTTTGGGAAGGGATGAAAGCTCCCACCTAGGTTCATCGGACCTTTTGAGGTGTTGAGGCGAGTCGGCGAGGTGGCATATCAGCTAGCCCTGCCACCTCAGATGGAGAAGGTTCATGACGTCTTCCACGTCTCCCAGCTCCATAGGTACTTACACGACGACTCCCATGTTATCAACTAGAGAGAGCTAGATATGGGGGACGACACGACCTTCGAGGAACGACCAGTCAGAATCAAAGATCGTAAAGAGAAGGTGCTCCGTGGACGAACCATTCCCTTGGTTCGTAGGTTGTGGATGCATGGAGGCCTTGAGGAGAGCACTTGGGAGCGAGAGACCCAGATTCACACTCAGTACCCGGAGTTGTTTTGACTTGTATTTTTCCCTTCTTCTTCTGAGCATTGTGTTGCTGTTGTACTCTGTACCATTGATATATTGAAGGCTTGCCTTGTCAGTTGTGAGACCTTTTGTTTCTTTTTTCCCTGGTAATTTGTAACATGTCCGGATGTGTGGGAAAGGGAAAAACATGACCCTTAATCGAGACGCATTAATGAAGATGCGATTGAACCCGTGCGGGCGAGTCAGTGCCGCCTAAAGCCGATAATATCTCGACATAGGTAATGGAATTTCCCAAAACCATGTATTCGGGCAGTGTGTTGGTTGTGTGGTGTTGGGGTTAGTGCGAGTTGAAAAATCCTAATGTATGAAAGTGGGAAGACCCAATTCTTAATCGAGATGCATTAATGAGGACTCGATTAAAACCGTGCAGGCGATTCAGTTCCGCCTAATGTGGTTAATATCTCGATATGGGAGAAGAAATTCCTAACACCTATAATTAGGGTTGGTGGTTGGGTTCATGTTATAACAGGAACCCTAAGAGGTATCTTGTAGGCTTCCTCTGGGTTGGTTTTTGAATTCTCGGGGATGAGAATGTTTTAAGAGGTATCTGATGTAATGGCTCGGACCACTCCGACCCATTCCTTTGTCCAAAATAATGTCAAGAAGTGTTCTGGTTGGTAAAATTGACTTTTCCCACACTTTACAGAATTTTGAAAATACATGCCATGTACCCCATTTCAGGGTATACCCCGTGATGAAGGCCATGTCCTTGTTGTGTGGAATAATGGGTGCACACTATATTACCAGTTCTACACGCCGTGTAGTCCTTCCCCGTGTATGCGTTATGAGTCAACTGACGTGTACTGTGTTGGAGCCGTGTCCTTACCGTGTGCAATAAATGAGTACACGCCGTGTTTCCAAACAACACACCGTGTAGTCCTTCCCCGCGTATTAATTACCCTCAAACTGTGTGTTGACCAACCAACAGCCGCAGAGCCGTGTTAGAAGCCACCTGGAGACCGTGTGAAAGAACAGAGTACACGCTGTGTACTATAAAGTACACACCGTGTACTTTTTCTTTTCACACATATAAAAGGAGGGGTCCCCTCCTCCTTTCAACTCACACCTATCCTCCCCTATCCTCTAAGCAGAGCTCTCCCAAGAGACTCGAAGGTTCTTTCTTCCATAACTTCTTTGTCCGAGCTCCGATTTACGATCTGTCAGCGGCCACATGATCATAACAACGAGGCGGAGCTTCGGAGCGTGGATCTGTTGTCTTTCCTTTAGACGCCAGCGGACGTCTTCTATGGTTGATCTGGGGGAGCATTTTGATCAAGAACCTGTTGAGGTAGGGATCTTACCACTGTCTCTCTAATTTGTGCATCATGTGGGGTGGGTATCCTCTTGTTTTCATGAGGAACAATTGAACCATTAAATAAATATAATAACTGGTTAAAGAACGGGGTTGGGAATATGTGTTTGTTGTTACCTTATATCCTACGAAATTATGTTGTGAATTGAATGAGGTTCTACCTATGGAAAACCACAGTCATTGGGGGCCTTTGCTTACGCAATTAAATGTTTCCCTCTCCTTCTGGATTTTTCTTATGGATGGAAACTTTTTGTAATGTGGAAATTGGTTAATCACGTAAATATGGCTGTTTAAAATATGGAAGCATTGAATGATCACCTCGGTTAAACAAAATGGAATAATGAACATGTGGGTGTTGGCATGGTTAGGAGGCATGTGTTGGGGGTGTTTTGTGGGTTGTTTTGGATCGGGTGAACAGCAGGGATGCGGTTGACTTGGATGTGGGTTGGTGTGAATGTTATGATGGTGATTGGCAGCAGGGTTGAAATAAATTGTATTAGAGAGGTGATGATGTACGGAACGGTTGGGGTTATGGTGGATGGAAGCGGGGCTGCAGGGCTGGGTTTAAATGTGAACGGGCTATGGGTTGTGAATAATAAATAAAAGTGGAAGAATGAATTAATGGTGGGGTGTGGTAATGAAACGAGATTAATAATAAGTGGGTCTGTTTGTTTAATAAGAAGGGCTTGGATGTGTTGCTTGTGTTTTCCTAAAATTAATTGTGGATGATAGGGATATGTTTTAGGAACGATCGATGTGGCTGGTTGTGGATAGTTTCCTTGTAGTTAAGTAACTAATAAACTAATTCTGCTAAAATGTGAAAACCTAAATGGGGTTGGGGTTGTTTTTTGTATGCATGCTTCGTAGTAGCAGTGTCAAGGCACATGCTCAGTTTCTCTTTTTAGAAGCCATAGGATGGTCTTTGTGTTTGGTATAGATATATATATCTGTGTCTTTTGTGTTTTATCGCACCCCACCCATGTTGAGAACTTAGTGCCGAACACACCCATTTCATGGGAGAGGGTGTTTTCCCTTAGTTACTAGCTCAATCCTACTCTTTCTCCCCTAGGATGTGATGCATTGAGGCGACCATACACCTAAGACTCTTTGGGTAGGTTTCGATTGGGGTGGTTCATCCCAAGACTCTTCGGGAAGGTTCTACTATTTCCCAATAATCATCGGGATGAGGCCCAGGTGTGTGCGGGCAGGATACGTGGTTGTGAGGCCGAGGTGTGTGCGGGCGGGATACGTGGTTGTGAGGCCCAGGTGTGTGCCGGCGGGATACGTGGTTGTGAGCCCTATGTGTG
Source organism: Viscum album (assembly GCA_963277665.1). Classification (NCBI taxonomy): domain Eukaryota; kingdom Viridiplantae; phylum Streptophyta; class Magnoliopsida; order Santalales; family Viscaceae; genus Viscum; species Viscum album. Next base: position 1,017,345,647 of record OY728122.1, read on the forward strand.
TGCCAGAGGGATACATGGTTGTGACGCCCAGGTGTGTGCCGGCGGGATACGTGGTTGTGAGGCCCAGGTGTGTGCGGGCAGGGAGAGTGTGGCAGCGTCAGGACATTCGTCCTTAGGAAGAGAAGCTAACTAAAGGGAAATGGTGCGGGGAACCCAATACTATTGTTTCTTATATACAACTACATGTTGTGCTTGTGTTTTGGTGAGTGTGGCTGGTGAGGTTGGGTGGATAGAATTCCTTGATACGTTTCTTCTGTTGTTCTCACATGACATTAGGATGTCTCCCCACTTGTGCCCGAGAGCTTTAGGTTTTCCCTACTGAGTATACTTGTATTCTCACCCTACGTTTACTTTCAGGTTTCTAGGAGGACTACCAGGGCCATACGGGACCCTACTAGTTGGAAAGTTGGAGTTGTTGATGTTGTTGTACCTTTGTTTTCTTTTGGTATTGTAATTTGAGCTTTCTTGTACTTGTACCTTGTTATGAAATTGTTTAAACATGCATGTGGGATTGGTTTGGGTTTATTTCTATACACTTGTTCGTTTTCCTTTTTGGTGGTTGACTTGTCCTATTTATTGATTTTTAAAAAAATAAAAAAAGGGTAATGCCTCCAATACTTGTGAAAAACTCATACCCTTGGTGATAGTCGCCACCCCGGGGCCTACTAGAGGCGGTACTCGGGGGTCATTATCTCCCTTTCGCCATTGCCAACTCAGGAAGGGCATCTTTGGTGGGAGAGGGTCATGACAGAAACCCTAGTCTAATCATGTCAAACTCTGATCATCCTCTATCATTTCACTCGATCACATCCTCAACTATGAACCATTCTCATGAAATCGACCCGTTAAGCTAATGAACAATCATAAAATGATCAATCACTGGTTATTTAATCGAACCATGGGGAAAATAATTTCTTATGATGAACGTGCAATGGAACATTGGAAATATCCATGAACCAAAAATTTTGGGGAACAAACCTTGTTCTTTCTTCATTTTTTTCCCGATTCAATTTGAATAATTAGATTAAGGAAGAGGTAAATAATAATTTCCCAATAAAAATAATTCAAAAAAATAAATCATCGATACTTGAATCAATTCTTGTGATTGGAATTGATCTGAATTCAATCGAGATAGAAAATAAGACGGAATCAAACAAATCAGACATCCTACCTATAGTTTGGATCAATTTTTGATGAATAATGGGCTTCCATTTCCATCTTCTTCAATATCCACCAGCTTTTATGGGCCAATGAACCACGTTCTTACTCTATATTTATGTTCATCCCCATGAATCCCATCCTCCAATAGTACTCTAGATCCCCAGTTTTATGTAGATAAACCTAAGATCTCATAATAACCAGGTATTTATAATAATATTAATTTCATAAAAATTTATTAAATTAAGTTATTTTCCTTTTATTAATTTTTTATAAAATTATCCCACGAATGGAACCCGAGCATCAAACACGCTCCACTGTTTTGTCACTCCTATGGTAAACCTCATGCCCTGGACTCAATTGTAGACTCAAATTTCCATTCCAAGTCTCCATTTAACATTTATTTATCTTTTAATGGAAATATGTGTGTTTGTGTGTGTTACATTAGTATTTTTAATATTTTTCAAATATCAATTCCGAGATCACTGGGACTCGGAATCACATGTCATCGCAGCGTTTGGTTTCAAAAATAATCTATATAATATGCTATAGTAGTAGATGGGAAAATCAAAATTGTTATGTAAAACTAATTTTAATGACCTAAATTTTATTATTAATAATATAAATGAAAAAATATTACTTTTCAAATTATTTAAAATGAAAATTAAACACTTTAAATTACTGAAACAGAATACAATTTTCTATAAAAAAATCAGTAATTTTTAATATTCATCGAAAAATAAATTTATCATAAAATTCCAAAAAATAACTCTAAGATAATTTTTAAAATATTATTTCAAAAATTACCTAAATTTTACAAACTAAATTTTCAAATAGTGGTGAAAATTATTTGTATTGTTTTTTGAAAAGGCAATAAAAATAATTACGAGGAAACTTGTATTTTTAAATTAGATAATGAATTTAATAAAACATTTGTACTTATTTATCAATATATTTTTTATTTATAAATCCTTTATACATAATATTCAATAGTTTGTTAATCTTATTCAATTTTTTCCTAATAAAGGTATTGTTTTAATGGTATATAATATATCAGTTCATTTAGACTCGAGGTGTCATATATCAAAAGATATCGAGGAGATTAAATTTATTTAAAGGAAAATATATCATAAAATATCACGTTGTTACTTTCTACCCAGGTTAAATTAAAATTTTCACTTAATATTAATCACTATAATACAAAACAAATAATGATGTCATAATTTCAACACATCGTAATGTTCCTATGTCGCATCGTCGAATTTTGGATTCCTCCTGTGATCTTTAACTTAGTGAGAAGACCAGTTCCACATCACTTTATATCTATGATCTAGTATTTCTACTAGTTTTTCTTCATAAAAATATATCACATAAATTGTGCGAACAAAGAGATTAGTACATGTGAATAATCAGTTTTGTAATTTCTCATGAGAGATGGGAGGGCCATATCATGGACTTGAGAGAGGTTCTATGGAAGATTCAAGAGATATGATATTATCCCTACCGAATCAAGAATCTTGAAGCGACCAATATACCTCATTATTAGATTTATCATTTTTCCAAATCTTATAACCAGCTTCCAATGGGAAAATAAAAACATTTACTTATTAGAAACATTAAATTATAGATTTCACAAATGAATTTCAGAATAACTTTTCCTTCATCTCTCTGTTAAAATAATGAGTTATAGAATGGATCTGACTTTTTTTAACAGTCCATCTTCTAGATCGGGTCTCAATAAGATTCATCCTCTAACATCATCATAGAAATTTGTAGTTCTACACATCCATCCATACAGGGTTTCATTAGGATTCATATGAATACTGAAGTGAATTATATTGTTGTAGGAAAAATCAATTAGTGGAAGAATTTGATATCAACCAGCATTGAAAAACATTGTAAAAGTTATCAGTATATCCAAGAGTTTTTTATTTGTTATGCCAAACAAACCATCATTCTAATGATGGAAAGAATACTAAAACACAACTCTGATTCTAAATCTGGAAGAAGAATTCTCTAGAATATTGAGATATACATTGGATCAAGATCAAATAAAAAATTGCGGTAGTCTATAAAAACATACCACATCCTTAATATATATTCAAGAATTCTAGACAATAAAGATATATTCTAGGATATAACATATGTGTTATGAAATTATATGTCGATCAACTACAACAAAAATATCGTGAGGGAAATTAAATATTTTTTAAAGTATGGAAAAAAAATTAAACGTATTGTTTTCCAATTTATATAACGGTATGTTTAATAGATTTAACATCCCCTTAGACCAATGTTTCTCAACCTTAACATATAGGCATATTAAGCACCAAGATGGTTACACTGCAATATCTCAATTTATATTCCCCCAAAAAATTAATTTTTTGATTAGTATACATCATTAAACATAAAAAATGAATAGATAATGTTGGACTATATGCTTCATAAAACAAATCCTTCTTTAAATATTGTATGGATGGGACACATACATAGTTCTTGAAACTTATCATTCCATCACATTCATGGTTCACCTTAAAAAAGTTCTCACCTTATTTAACACCACTATACATCTGTTCTGTGCCTCTTTAATAATCAATTGCATAGATTTTTGAAGACTCATTTGAAAAATATAATATTTTCCCCCTTCCTTCAAGATTTAAAAATCCATCATTTTCAAATCAAGAAACATTAAATCTTTGTTTATCCTTATCCTCGATAATATATAATTTGTTGACTCAGAGTATCAAACATGTTTTCTTTCATTTATAGGGTGCTAATGTATTGATCCATTATAACATTAATCAAATAAAACCAACTTCTATGGAAAATAGTCAACTATATTTGTTTAAATATATACTGTAAACTGTTATGATGAATATATATATCACAATTTTTTATTTTAATGACATTCCTCTATATCATTAATGAAAACATTACTGCAACTAACTTCAAATTATGAGTTGTGAATTATTTTCCCAAAAAATTAATTTTCATGATAAATTATCTATCACCATATCATTCAGTATGATGACGCATATTGATCCCTTAGTTAATTCACCATATTTGATTACAAAACCTTTTTTTTCTGTTGGGTAGTGTATGTATTGGTTCAACAAAAAACATTCTCATCAGTTCATTTAAATTGTCCTCAGATTCAATAATTTGAAGAATATTATCTCTAATCTGAGTAAACATAGTGAGTAGATTAGATTTCATTGAGATATTATTAGAAATGTGTCAATAAAAGCAATCTAAACCAAGAAATCTACAGTTCTCAGCCACATTTGTTCGTTTGGACCAATGTTCAGTAATTTCTATACAATCCTCATGAGATATTCACTCTCCTTCTTACTTTTGGAATATACTTTTGGAATTTATAAGAATATCATCTATAAGGACTAACATAGATTGATCCAGGTAATATCTGTAGAATTTATTCATTAAATCCATGATGATAATAGGGAAATTGTAAGAAAATAGTGAGTCACTATAAATTCATTATGTCAATACCTCATATGGAAGGTTGTATTTTGTTTAAATTAACATTTGATCATCAAATGATCTTATATAGATTGATGATCAATCTTCAAAAAATATTAATATAATCTAAACTAATATAAAAAATCATCAATACATAGGTCATGATAATAATTATTTATTTTGATCTTTTTTATTTCTCGATAATAAATGTAGAGTTGCATAGATCCATCTCTATTCTAAAAAATATAGCAGTACCCAAAGGTGACACAATAGGTCAAATTATTCCCTTATCATGATTCTATAGGAATTCTTTATTCAATTCCAATAACTAAATTTGGAAAATTTTATATGGATATTTTAAAATGGGTGTAGATCCAATTATGATCTCCATAAAAATATCATCTTCTTGATTTAGTTGAATACTAGGAAACTCCTTTTGAAAAAAAACTCTAATAAAATATTTTTATCTTTCATGTTAAATTACTACAAAACCATTTATGATAAACATCACTTTTGAATATGAATTTATACCCATATATTGTATGTAATTTATATTGAATGTTCATATTTATCATTACTCAAATATAATATCATAGGATAGTTACAATATCAAATGTGAGTTTAATTACATAGATATTTATGTGGTGTTTAAATAGGGAAATCCAATCAATGTCTAGGATAACATAAAATTTAACTTAATGCGAATAATGTTACATGCAGAACAAGTGTTCCCATAAACATTAATCAAAGAAGAATCATAGACTAGAGATGTAATCATTGTACCATAATGTGTTTTCACTCAAAACTCAAATCTAATTGTTGATGATAAATTTCAATACAATTAAAAATTTCTTCAAATATAAATGAGTGGGTAGATCCATAATTAAAAAAGTTATTATTAGTTATAGAGTGTATGGTAAGGGTACATTTCACCACATCATTATTATACCCTATGTCGGCAATAGTGATCGCAATAGATTTACCTCTATACCAAAGATTAAGATGTTACCATTTCTGATAATAATAATTAGAAATTGTATTTTACAACTGGTTATCATAATTTATATACTCCCTTACATTAATACTCTATAGTTTTTGTTGTATATTTAGTGGTACATTTTCTCTATTATTAACCATCTTTTTCTCTTGACAATCTTACTTTCGCCACATAAAACATTTATATGTACCATTTGGAAATTTCCCCAAGTGTTTCCTTCAATAGTCCAAGTATAAAGGAATGTACATCTTATAATATACAAGGGTTTAATAATTTATATTAAATTTCCACTTCATTTTCCAATCAAAAAAAAGAATTTTTTTTATAACTACATTCTCCATATCAACATTGATAACACATCAACTTATTTTTTCTTAGCTACTGATGTATCATATAGGAAATGTCCTTTGAAGACTGGGTTTTAAGACACTAAAGAATTGAAAAAATAACATTATGTTTCGATGATTATACAAGAATCATACATTAAAATTTTTGTATAATTTTAACACCTATAGATTTTGTGAAATATATTTTTCAAATTAACACAATCTCTTCAATATTTTTCATTTCATAGAATATTAAATTCAGATTTAGTTATAAAACAATTAGTATATTTTTATTATGTTATATGCAAAATAATGTCGTAATTGTGCTATATGAAAAAATAATATTAGCTTGTGGTATACAAGACACTATTCCTAGTTTGTGTTACACACAATGCCGAGTTTAATTGATAGATTTCATTACATGCATGACCATGATTTATCTTATTAAAATATTTTGATATAATATAATAAGTTATAAAAATGTCATTAAATTAGATGATATAAATAGTATTAACTAAATTATGAAGATATATTTTTAATAAGATGAATTTATTTATTTCAAATTAATTAATATTAAAATATATGATAATTGATTATAAATAAAATAGTTTTATTTTTATTCGCCCAAAGTCATTTTGTCTGAATAAATTTAATTAACAACAATTAGTGAAAGAAATTTGTAAAGTATATATTTATCTATTCAGTAAAATAATTTTGATATATATCAAATATATTCTATTGGGATATGATAATCAAAAACCAAATTTTACGAATAAAAACTATTTTTTTCAAATGGGTAAATTTACCATATTTTAACAAAAAATCTATTTAAAATAAATTTTTTGAGAAATTTATATATTATATTTGTTAAAATAATATTCTCATTAGAAATATGAATATAAAAAAATCATTTTTTTATTTTTTTTATTTTTTTATAGGTTTCATGTTTTAATGAATAGTAATAAAATATTACATTTTAATTAAATTTTTTTTTTAAATAAAATTTAGTGTTAAAATATATTTTTTTTTTTGTTTTAAAGTATTATTAGATCAAATTTTTATCATTTAATTAAATTTAAATCATTTGATTAAATTTACTATTGAATTTCTATTTCAATCATTTGTACTTTTTCTCTTTTAAAACTCGTTTTATCGTTCCATTAATGGGATTAATTTTAAATTAATCACTCCAACTTCTATGTTTTGGATTTTAAAAAATGTATGTAAAATTTTAATTCATAAGGTCCAATATTTTAATTTCTTTTCTTTTTATTTTAAAAAAAATGTATAATAACCATGGTAATTTTATTATGACGGTAAAGGGTAAATTAGGTCATTTAGGTTAAAAATACAATTACAAAGACTATAAAAGGGCCTAAAAAATGGGACAAATTTATTGGATTAGTGGAATATGACCCTTATAACTTAGGGATAGAAATTAAGTCATTTAAGGGACATATTTCCATGAAAAAAGTCTTATATATGAAATAAATCAAAGAAAGGCACAAAATGCAATTTTCAATGCCTTTAATATATCTTATATGTCGACATGATGAAAAAAAACTCTTATGAATGAATATAAATGTAAATGTTTAAATTAATAAATATATTTTCATGATATAAATGATATATTGTCTTTTTATCCAATTTGTTGATATTATGATATTTAAAGTATTTTATTTAACAAAAAATTAAAGATTTCACAATCATGTTTTAAATAATAGATCATTTTTAAATTTGGGTTATATTGAAGAAATATTTGACAATAAATTTTTTTTATGAAAGATAGAAGAATTATATTCAGAATGGTAATTTATTTTCAATTTTTACAGATAAAATAATTTTATTAATTAATTATCTAATACATATTTAGTAATTATTTTATGAGTGGATACATCATTGAGAAATTATTTAAAATATTAAAAAAATATTAGATAATTGTTGTGATAAATATATTTTCTAGATAAACCATATCATTTAGGGAAAAAACATATTTCATTCAAAGTTAACATTTTTATAATTATCTTTTTTGAAATCCAAAAAATAAGTGTCAAAATTGAAAAAATTGATATTTTACCAAAATAATGTTTAATTTAATTATTTAAAGGGAATAAAACAAATTTAGAAACCATAAATGTTATAAAATGTTATAAAATTTTAATGTAACGTCTAATTTACATCACATTAGAAGAAAAAAACCTTTTAATATTGATGAATGTAGTTGACATAGACAAAATTAAAATTGATTTACTAAGGGTTAATCAAAACAATAATGTCTAAAGAAATACAAAAACATGACAATATTATATTGGTTGATGAGATTAAAATATCATATCCTCTAATCTAATAATCCATTTTATTTTGGATATATTAAGGTTGATATTTAATTTACTATAAATTAATATTTATGAAATTCCAAAAGTGAACCTCAACTCAATTATTAAAGGGAACCTCCTCCCTCACTTCATCACATAAAATTGACCATTAAAGATAAAAAATACCCAGAAAATTTCCCATAAAAACACACTAAGTCACATTCTTTTGGTTTTCGTGTTATAAAAAGAAAATCTCTACAGTTACTAATATGATGCCTAGATGGATCTTACTGAATAAGATGCAATCCCCTTCACCGACTCTTACAAGATTATTTCTTCCCCTACTTCCATATGATGTGTTCTTTACATTATAAAGTAATAAATATAGTATCACAAAAATTATTAAATATTATTATGATTAAGGAACAACAATATTCCACCTTTTAACTATCCAATAAAAAATGGAATCACTACGCATGCATATGCAAGACCTTTCATCTCCACGTCGTGGTGTAATATGTATTTCATCACCTCTTTACATGGACGGGTATAATGAAGAAAATAATAATTATATATAATTATAATAGAATTAAATTTATTTTGGATCAAAATATATACTATCCATATTCTTAACCTTTCAAAATTAATTGAATTATATCATTGTTCATTCATGCATACGACCTACTATCTCCATGATGTGATGTGATTCATTTTCCATGATTTCCACTAATGAATGACTATATAAATGTATATAAGGGATAAATCTGTTATACATTAACTTAATATCATTATGAAAATTAAATAACTATATAATATGTTCCTAAACTATGACTTATATGATAAATCATGTGTAAAAAAATTAAGCAATTAACACCTGAAAGAAGAGTTGTAATGAAATGTTATTACCAAACAGGTGATAAGTTGATCATATATGATATAATAAATATAAATATGGTTCTTGTATAATTTAATAACATTATTTAAAAAATTATATGTTTGTATCGTATATGTATGAAAGAGATCTAACTTAAGGTAATGAGATTTTATTCTCACTTATATTTCTATGAGACATACACCATATTTAACACTTGTTTCATCTACACGGTGTATATACTTCCCATGAATGCATTTTATGGTTTTTATCCAGGAAATTATGATATTTTATTATCCTTATAATATTATTTCATTCATGAGGCATATGATTATACCGATTATAAAGAGATCATTATTAATTTAACAATCACATTAATATTGGGAGTGTTTCTTTTTAAGTCTTTGATGGAAAATTTTTACCAACAATGTCCATGATTTCTAAAAAAGTTTTTAATTTTTTTACTATTTTTATATGGATTTTGATGTTTATTTTTACCAAATTTTCACTTTTTAATACAATGTTTGAAAGGGATCCTTTACTATTTTCCAAATGCGGTACTTAGTGACTTTTTTTGAAAAAATATGATAAGACTGTTTTATAATAAATTATAATGTAATGAATGTGATTTTACACTTTTATGATTCCTTATTTACTTGATTCCTCCCCCATAATATTACATGTTCATTTTCAAATAATATTTTTCAATTTAAAAATGTGTTATATTTTAAGAAAACAAAATGTTTTCAATGAAGAAAGGATATTTTCCTCAATCATTATTTTCAAGTGATCTATCAATATTAATTTTCATCTATGATAATATTCATCGATGTTAATTATGTTTTTTGGGGATATATTTCAAATTTATTATGCATATTATTCATATGGATGTTTTATGTTTATGATGATATTTATGAAGCATATTTCTCTTCCCCAGGTTATGTTATGGTTGAATGATGTTTATGAAATCCATTTATTATCATGGATTAATATATGATGTATGTTTTATGTTCATGTGGAACACATAATTATGGTTTTAATTATATGATTGGTGATACCTATATATATTTCCAATGCTTTGACTAAATATTAATATCTCATGAGAAATATAGGGATAGAAAAATAAATGATCTCTGTTCAGTAATATTGGGCTTGAATTACAAATGATCTCAGTTTAGTAATATATGGCTAGAATAAGAGGTAAATATAATTATTTAACATAAGGTTGGAATAGGGAGTGAAATTGGTTTAGTAAAGGACTCTTTCAACTATTATGGTCTTGGAAATGAGACATGACTAATATAGAAATTATATTCTATACTTATGTGTTTTCCATAATTCCATGTTTTATTCCAACACTCATTTCACATATTTTATTCTTCTTTATTATTTAGTTCTTATGAATAGCCAAAATTTATTCCAGGATTCAATATGTTGTTATATGTAATACATGGTATGTTTTTCAAGGTTGTGTCCATTGTTTTTTACTTTATTATTCTCTTGTTTTTTGTGATATTCACCTTGTATACCCATACTGAGCATCCAAGATGACCATTTTCATTTTTTTCTTCCCCAAGTTTGAGAGGAATAATATTATGTTTTGGTATGAAAGGGATATAAATTTTTTGGAAACATTGAATATTTTTCACCACACTAGAAAATTGTGTTCCATGTTTCCAAAGGAACTAAACTAATATACTCTTAGGGAATCTATTTTTGTAATGTATTTTGTATAATAAAAAATGAATCTAATAATTATTTAGGTCAATCCTCTCTCGTTATATTAGGTATTATAGAATAGTTTTAGTCAATCAGTGAAAATATGCCTGAGAAAACATTTGGGATATACCTAGAGATATTTTTAACGATATGCTAGAGATGTATTTAAGTATAATACTAAGTATGTGTAATAATGATAATGTTTTAGTAATGATCATTAATAACCTATGATTAATCAGAAGGTGTCAAAGATCAAAATTTCATAAGTAATGTCCACAGTTTGTGTCATTTTTTGACTATGATTATTGTTTCTTACATCATGTTTTTTGGTTTTATTTGATGGCTCAAACGAGAATTAATCATGTTAACATTGAATCTGATTGAATATTCAGTGATTATAAGTAAAAATATTTTATGATTAATAAGGATAAATATATTTTGATTATGTGTAATCAGTTATCATAATATATTATTAACAATGTGAACCTTAGTGAGATTCCTAACACATAAAATAGGAGGAATATATACTTTTATGAATGTTCTTGTGTTTATCAACATAAAGGAATGAAGATTCATCTTACCACATGTAAAGATAGTGGTAAGAACAACCAATATGAGTATCTCAAATGATGTGGAAGATTCTAACATTGTGGATAATAAGGTCAGAGAGTGAAAAGTTTTTAAAGTGTTCAATGTCTTATATTTGGGGAACACACATATTATCTAACTCAATTCCCTATCTCAATGATTGACATACATATAATTAAACGATATATTTCATTCCAATAATTGATTTGTATGTATTGTTGTATTGATGTATTTTTATTCAATAATAATGTAGAAGAGGTGCTTTTATGCCTAGAAATCTTAGCCAGAGAGAAAGTATCTGACCATTTATTAAAATAATTGGAAAGTAAGGAATAAGCATAACAAGCCATGAAACACAACTACATGTCATAACAACCATACCCATCATCATTCCCATAATCAAGTGGTTCATCTACAGTGGTCGATTCTGATTCCGAGCTTTTATAATGATTGAGAACCTTATCATACTTTCTCTATAGATTTAACAATTCCATATATAAAAACTCCTCAGAAGGCTGAATAACATTGCGTTTGCTAACGGAGGACCTAGTTAGCATTGGCTTTGGCATAGAGGAGTAATCTCACCTTTGCTTTCTTCTTGTTGGATTGGTAATAACTTCTTCCTTCCCAGACGCAATCTTCTCTCCACCGTGAACAATATCACTATAAGAGGTCCCAAACCTCCAGCCCGCATTCTCCTTTTAACATTCAGATATATCTCTCCAATTTCTAGAGATACTCACCCCCTAGAAGCCATCATTCACTCCTTGTTCTTTCCCAATGAGGTTGTTATCATCATCCACTGCTAAGCATTACAGATGTTCTATAAGTTCAAGATCACCATGAACCTATTTTTGCAAAATATCTTCTTCACATATAACATTTGAGGACTGAACATCAGACTGTATTTTGTCACCATAACTCCTTTTCATCTCCTTGTCAACATGAGAATAACTCCTATGATAACACTCTTTTCCCAGGTTCACTATCTCGTTTCCATTAAAGTCATAAAAAAATTCTACCATTGTCTCTCCATGAGACATAGAAGATACAGCTTGCTCCCCCATAGGCTGATCCTAAAACTATTCCATACCATCATTCATCAGACCCTCAAAGCAATTTCTATGTGCAATGCTGGTCACTTGTTTTCCAGCTCCTGCCTTGTCCCAGCTGAAACCTTCACCCATCCTCCATTTTCATCCAAAGGAATGCCTGCCAGGATACCCACATGAGGGATGCCCCTAACTACAACATTATCTCCATCAGGTTCAGCTGTTGGGATCACAACATCCACCATAGATCTGGTTTTTTTCAAACTCGAGAACATTCCCATTGGTCCCGGCTGGTTATGTAGCTTGTATATTGTCCAACAGACATCTTGTACTCCTTCCATCCACCACATCCACCCTCGAGTTAAGAGGCACCTCCACCGACTTCAAATGTACTTTTCTAACAGGATCCAAGACCTGTTTCCCTGGCCGCTGCTGCAAGTTCCCCACAGCCAATCCATCCGATGCAACCTGCAATGCCACCCTTCTACCCCTACAATCATCCTTCTGATGCCCATCTTTGAGACACCGGGAGATGTACTCAAGCCACGACTTAAACACCACCGACTGCTTATACCTAAATTCCTCACTCACAACAATGAAAAAATAATTGACCAGAGGATTCGAGTGATCAACTTCAACACATATTCTCGGTGAAACCGGATGGCACACAACATTAGTTCTACTGTCTTAATAGAGATACCTTCCAACCAAGTTTTCGAGCATACGAATAATGGTAGGGCTCTGGAATGGAAGCAGTAATTCAAGAAATCTTACCCAGATTGTAGTGGTGGGAGAATCTGGTTTCATGTGGAAGTCATACGACCAACGGAAGAGAAAAAATTGAGTGCCATCACATGTTCTCAAGGCAGAGGACCATGACATAACCAGGTCTTCCTCCGAATGAAAACAAACCATGACGTGTGTTGAGTCGAGGAGACCAACAGTTGCACGCTCCCTTAAATTCCACGAATCGAAGATGAAACAATCAAAGAGATCAACGGGTGGACATAGTTGCTTGAACCATGATATCAAGGTCATGTTCAATAGAGATGAGGAATCCGTGAATTCAGGGGCTATGAGCGATAGTTGCAGAATCCCATCGAACAGCTCAATAACTTTGGGAGATAAAGGGATTTTCGGAAATGAAGGTAGGAGCTCAGGATTTCAGAAAGGAAGAAATCGATGAGCCATATGGGGGAGCGATGATCGCCCCTCCACCAAGGGAGGAGGGATCAAATCGGATGACATCACCGCCTACGGGGGTGATCGCCAAGCTCGAACCCTAACGCTATCTCCCTAAGGTTCTTTTATGGTATTATGGAATAATGAAGCATCTATTTAGTGGTCCAGTTTAGTTTTTCTATAATTATTATTGATCATATGGTGGGTGGTAATAAGGTGATATTTTTGAAAAGACATGATTAAGGAACAATAACGCTTAAAATTTTCATGATGTTGAGAAAACTATATTTGGATAATGATTTTTTGGATATAAATAAGTAAATTGGTTGTTATTGATTTTCATAGAGCAGACTAAATATTTCTTGAATTTTTGTTGATGCTCTCTTGGATATTTATCAAAACACATTAGAGTTAAGGAATATATTCAATAAAACATGAAATAAGGAAAACCTGAATGTATTCAACAAGTATTTAGGGTGACTGATGTTTTTACCATATTTTAATAGAATTTTTTATGAAGGTATTCACATGTATGGATTGTGACAACCATGAACTACCTTATTATTTATGGGGGATAAATTTTGAGCTGATTTACTGAACACGATCTATTGTTTTTTACATATATATGTTTGAATGGTAATATGGTTAAACATTTAGGTTGTGGATTATGATAAAAATAAAATGAGATTTATATTGATTAAATTATTATCTCACCAATGGGGGATTTAGGAGTATTGGATAACTTGTGAAAACCTTTTTATTGTTATTAAGAAAAATGGAATGAATTTTCATTCTATTTATGGACCTCATGATCTTATTATGGTTCAGGAGTGAAACATTCACCTTCATTTATTGGAATAAGAGATTATGTGTAAATTTATTAAGGCATAACAAAGGATGAGTTTGTCTGGAAATCAATTAAGTATATCTTTTCATCAGATTTTTTCATCTCTAGGGAAAGGATATTGAAACCCAAAATGTTATCCCAGAAAATTATTTTATGATTAATCAAATGGTCCCTTAGATAATCACATATTTATATCCTTATGAATGCTAGCTTTCTCTAGACAGTGTTCTCTATAACTCCCTATCATGACATGATATTTAGATTTCCCTTGAATGTACATGTTTTAACATTCATCTTATTTTATCCTATGTGGAAACCTATATATGAGTTACTTTGGGTAACCTTTATGTTTCAAAATTTCAATTTATGAAAATATTTTTAGTACTCATTTTTACAGAGTGATTTTCTATGAATGAAAATGTCAAGTATTAAAACATTGATAACCCAAAAAATGTGAGCATAATATAAATTTTAAGGATGTAGAATGTACCACAATGATATTTTTTGAAATATATTTTTTCAATTAAATTAATATTTTTAGTATTTTTCATTTCACACAATATTAAATATAGATTTTTTGGTACCAAAAACAATATATTTGGATTACATTTTACGAAAAACCATGTCATGTTTCACTACATAAAACACATATATTAGCTAACAGTGTACACAAAAATATTATTGTCTTGTGTTACGGACAATGCCGAGTTCATTTGATATCATTCATTACACACAAGATCGAGTTTTGTCTTATTAAAATGTTATTATTTAATATAATGATATTTGACCTAGAAATTAAATTAGTTTTTATGAATATTATTACCAATATTATGAAAATATATGGTTTATAATATAAATTCATTGGTTACCAATTAATTAGAAATGAAAATATATTCTAATCGATTATGATGTCAATTGTTTTATAATTATTCCCCCCAATGACTTTTTTTATTAATAAATTGAATTATTTACAAATATTTAATTATATTAATGAAATATATATTTTATATAGTCAAAATTATATTATTTATATTTATCCAAATGATATTAACCTCATAAGATAATAAAACACACAATTGTACGTATAAAACCTATATTTTTTTAAAAGGGTAATTTTATTTCACTTCAATAGTATTTTTTATTAAAAAATGAGAATAATGAGTATGGGGGCCTAAGGAGGTATAATTTTATTTAGGATAATGGAATCACCTCTTAAAGAAATCTCCCCTAAAAGACATATGAAATTAATACTAGGAAAACAAGAGAAACTAGATCCTCGAACAACCTTGAATGCAAGGTGGTCTGTAACATTATTTCCCTCTCTCAATGTATAGAGAATACAACTATTATTATTGGGAAGAGATTTTCATTTAATAATTTTGAATGAAATGGACCATGGAATTATTTTAACTAGAGGTAGGGAATTATGTAAGATAATAGAGTCCCATTCCACCTTAATCAGCATGATACTCCCTTAGCGACATAAGTCTAAACAATTGAGCTTAGACATGGTCTGAGCATGGAGGGAGAAATAATCACCATAATATGTTGTAAATCTAGAATAATAGTACTTGTGGAATCCTGAACAACCCCCCCCCCCACACACATGTCAACAAACGTGTAAGAAACATCCTTGTTTAATTTGATCTTTGAGGGGGGTCCTTAGAGGTCCATGCGAGAAATGAGATTGTCAGACCTGGAGACATAAAATTAGCTGAGAGAGGGAACATATTTCTAGTTCGTGAATGGTGAATCCTTCTTAATTAGTAGGTCACATGTTCTGGTAATGATAGATTTCCTTTTTGGATGACTAGCCTCAAAGAAGGAAGAATTCTATATATGCCAAATGCACTAGCAAATTTCATTCATAACCATCACCAACACTATTTTTTCATGATCCACCACTACCACACCCTAAAACCATAACTCCAATAAAGGGACTCCAATGAATACTCTAGAGGATAAGCCAGTGAAGTCTCCAAATATGATTCAGACATCTCTCACCCATTCACCATAAAAAAATACTTCATTCAGACTCTCGTCGTAGTATTCTTTTTCTATCACACACACCTAGATTTGAGGGAAATACCAATTCTTTTAATGATGTCATTAGTGACCACACCCTATTTCATAATTCTCCAAACTAGTAAGTTATATTTAGTGGGGATTATATTGTACCACATAAACTCATTCCATCTATCCATGTTATCATTTTTTGTTATCACTCTTTGAAAATAATAGATGGTGAATGTCCAAGTAAAACAAGATATAAAAAAATTATGTTTTAGGGGTTAGGTTAATGAGATACTGAGTGTCTAGCTAGGATTTATTTATTACATAATTGGTAAATTCTCAATACATTTTTTTATTCCCTAAAGGAAATGATATTACCTCAGCATTCATGGAAACCAATAGGTGAACCTTGCCAATTATGGTGCCAAAAAAGAATGCCACCATTTCCCAGGATCCATCAAGTATGTGGTTGAGTGGATGAGATAAGTGGAAATATCCTTGACCATAAGGAAAAAGTGATACCATTTTTCACCTTTAAATCCCTACTACAGATAGGATCCATTACATTTCACAAGAGAGTACACTCTTTATGATAATCCCATGCAAGCTTGGCTTACATTACATTGATAGTGTCTGATATATTTATCACATTGATTAATATTTCTTTGATAGGCCCTGCCATCCTAGCCCAGGAGACCCAATTACATTTTCTTCTGGAGAGGGAATCCCAAATAGATATGGTCAGGACACTATCAAAGAAAATGGATGACTCCCTTCGGAGCCCTGATCACGACCAGAACATAAATTGGTATGTATGAACAAACACTTTTTACCAAAATAATTCTGCAACCTAACGACAAGTGACAGGTTTTCCATTTCTAGATTGTGTCTGTTATCTTGCTATCAATGGGATAAAAAGGTAAATGTGACCACCTTTTAATGAAGAACCCATTTTAAATGAATGTTTGAAAGTATTAAATATTCTACTAGAAAAAATATACTCCATATTTATAATAGTAATATAATAATTTACTTTGGTTGAATTTTTTATTTTTTGTTGACATGTTCTTTTTTTGTGTATAATAATAAAATATTTCATTTTAATTGAAACTAGTTTTTCATTTAAATAATTTATATTGTTATACTATATATTAAATTGGTTTTATAATATAATTAGATAAATTATTTATAATTTAGTATAATTTATGTCATTCAAATTAATTTAATGTTGAATGTCTATATTAATCATTTAAGAATTTTCACTTTTAAAACTAGTTTTATCATTACATCAACGAGAGTAATTTTAAATCAGTTACAGAAAAATATATGTTTGGAATTTTGAAAAATGAATATAAAATTTGGATTCAAATGGTGCAAATTTATTAATTAGGTCCCTTTTATTATTTTGGGTCATTTTAATAGTAACCATTTTAAATTTTATAACCATAGTAAATGATAAAATGGGTGATTCCGGTGAAAAATTAAATTATGAAGACTTCAAAGCGACAATAAGATCAATTTTATTTTTTTAATGAAACTGGACCCTAATAAATTAATTGTCAAAATTAAGTCATTTTATGGACAGTTGTCCATGAAAATGACTTATATAATATTTAAATCCAAAAAATCTTATTTTTTATGTCTTTAATATATCTTAAGTGTCCACCTGGTGAAATGTGAATGTTACGAACAAAATAAATATCAATATTTTACTTCATAAATATATTTCATGATAGATATTTGTTTTTTACACTTTCATTCATATTGATAAAATTATTATATTTATAATATTGTATTCAATAAAACATTAAAGATGCCACATTCATGTGTCAAATAACATGTCATTCCTAATACAAGGTTTAACAAAAATCAATAATATGTATATTTATGAAACATAAATGATTTATATAATTCACATTATTTTATATTAAATCTTGAGGGAAAAGAAATATATTAAATAATAACTCAACAATGAGGTGGTTATTATTTTATTAATGGAAATATCAAAAATATCATTAAATATATAAATATATAATTTAATTTTAGATAATTAATTTCATCAATGAATTTTATAGAGGACCCATACCTTTTGGGAATGTAAATTTTTTTGATGCAATATTATTATCTTGATATGTTAAAAATTGAATAAATAAATAGTGTCTAAATTGACAATATTAAGATTTTTTCTAAATTTTGTTTTATTAAATTATTTAATGATTATAAGATAAATTCAACAAACAAAATGATAAAAAATATTATAAATTATTCATTTATTTTCTAATTTACTTCATATATGTAAAAACTGTAACCTTTTAATATTTACAAAATTTGTTACCTTAATAAAAAATAAAATCGATTAACTAAGAGTTAATCAAAATGATATGGTTTAAAACAATACCAACTCTTGTTAAAAATATATTGGTTGATGATATAAAGAAATTATCTAATCATTTATTTTAATCCATTTATTTTTGTAGGTATTCGGTTTGAGATTGAATTTATTGTAAATTAATATTATTTAAATTCCAAAAGATCCTCTAACAACATTTATAAAGGGGAACCTCCTCCCTCACTTCTTCATATAAAATTGAGCCATCAAGATCGACCATACCCTGATAAAATCCCTTATAAATCAAAATAGGCACATTATAGATGGGTTTTCCTTCTCAAAAGACCTACTATTGTGTAACTATGAGGAGATATAGTGTGATCTCACCAAAGAAATGTTAATCACCTCTACCGACTATTTTAAGATTATTAATTCATCTACATACTTACAACATATTTTTTCCATTATAAAGTAATATTTGTACTATAACATATATTATGACATGTTATTAGGATTATTTAACAACTATATTCCTACTTTTCTCAATATAATGAAAAATTAAATCATCACACGAGTGTATGTTCGACATATCTTATCCACCCCATGATGTAATATGTATTCCATCACAACATTTTATAGATTGGTATAATGATAGAAATAATAATTATATATGTTTATTATAAAATTATATTAATTATGTAATAAAATATATACAATCAACTTTCTTACCATTTCACAATTTTGGAAATGAAATCGTCGTTCGTGTGAATGTACGACCTACTGTCTCCATGATGTGATGCGATTCAATTTCAATGATCACTATTAAAGAAAGGTTATAAAAGTGTATTTAATTAATTTTTTTTATTTAATACCTAAAAATAATTATATAAATGAAAGAAATATATCTGATTTGATTAACTCAGTCTTTTATGATAAAACATGCATTGGAAAAGGAAGCAATTAACTCCAAAAAATAGAGTAATAATGAAATTTTATTACCAAATGGGAGATAAGGTTACCATATATAATATCATAAATATAAATAAGGTTCATAAATAAGTTAAAAACATTACTTAAACCATTATATATTAGTTTTAGATATATATAAACGAAATCCTATATAATGTATGGGATTTCAACCCACACTTTTATTTCTGCAATACATACAACATATTCACACTAATTTCTTGAATGTGGTGTATATACAACCCATGAATATATTTTATAATTATTATCGAAAAATTTATATAATTTTATATACTTATACTTTTTTTTCATTCATATATAATATGATTCAACTGATTATAATGTTATAAGTATTTAAATCACAATCTCTTTAATATTATGGATTCTTTCATTTTAAATCTTCATCAGGGAATATTTTTCCTCCATTTATATGTTTTCTAAATATGTTGGAATTTTGTTACTATTTATAGGAATATTTTTATGTTCGTTTTTACTGATTTTTTAAATTTTATAACACGGTTTTAAATGAATTTATTGTTGTAATCAAAACGTGGTAATTTTTTTATTTTTTGAAAAAAGTATGTTTAGAATGTTTCTTAATTATATAACAACATGAATGGATTTTTCTTCATTAAAGATGAATTATTCCATTGGATCATCCCTTAAAATATTACTAGTTTATTTTAGAAGGAATTTTTTTTCTTTTAAAATTGTCTAGTATTTAAATAAAACAAAATGTATTCAATGTTGAAAGGATATTCTCATGAAGAATGTTTCTCAAGTGTTATATCAAAATTATATTATGTCTATGCTAACATTTGTTGATGATAATTATTTTTTAATGGGTATATTATTCAAATATATTATACCCAATACTCCTATAGTTTGTTTATTTTTATGATTCTATTTATGAAACCCATTTTTTCAATGGGTCATGCTATGATTGAATGATATTTAAGAAACCCACTAATTTTCATGGGTTGTGATATGATGAATAATTTATGTTCTTATGGAACACATATGTATGGTCTTCATTATATGATGGGTGAGACCTATATATCCATCAAATTCATTGGTTATATAATTATAACTCTTCATATATATACTTATGGAACGTGAAATGATATCCATTTAGAAAAACGTGGAATGAACGAGAAATGATATCGGTTCAGTATGACAAGGATGGAATGGGAAGTAAACTTTGTTATGCAATACACAGCTAGAACGGGGAGTAAAATCATTTTAGTAATGTAATTTTTCCACTTTTATGGTCTTGAAGATGAGACTTTACTAATATTTGAATTATTTTAAATGCTTATGGGTTTTTCAATATTACTTGTTTTAATCCAACAATATTTTCACATGGATGACTCTCCAATATGGTTTATGTGATATGAATTTCCCTAATTTATTCTCTAACTAAGTATTTTGATATATGTTATACATGGTTTGATTTTCAAAGTTATTCTCATTTTTTTAATTCTTACTCTCTTTTCTTCTTGATATTCTCTCCCATTAACCATACTGAGCATCTGAGCCCACCCTTTTTTAGGTTTTCTATTCCATTATTGTGAATGAATTTTTTTAGGTATGGGTACTTTAGGGGAAGATCATTGTGGGAAAAATTTATGTTATATCCCCACTCAAAAAGACTTTTTCCCAATTTTACAATGGTATTAAACTAATATGGTATTTGGGATTCTATTTTTGTAATTTATTTCCTATTCCACAAAACGCAATGCATTATAATAATTTTCCTCATATGTACTAATAGATTCCTCATCCATATAATTTAATTAATGGAATACATTATCCATTTTCATATGAAGATTACAAGGAAATTAATTATTGTAAAATAATATCATAAACTCATTCAACTATATGGAGATAATTTCTTCCCATTAAATTGTTTTCTTGATAACACTCCACCATTTATTTTATTCACCTTAAAAAACATAACCATCCTAAATAACATTTTCATGTTATAAAAACTATAAAATATAAAATATACATTTAGTGGAACTTTTACACTACTCAGAAACTAGTAGATCCATAGACCCAATAAAATAAGGTGGATGTTACCTCATGAAGGACTCAACAAAATGTTGTTCCCTCATTAACTCATATTAAATATAAATATGATTCCTAGATTGAGAAATTATTGTACGAAAAGAAATAATATTGTTACTTTGATCATCCATAATGATTGGTTTCTTAGGAAGACAATCATGTCATTTTCTATTAAATTTTTTATTAACAAGGATTATTTATGATCCAATGACTGACAGAAACTGAAATTCATTGTTTGATATACAAGAATCCTACTCGGAAAAATCATAATAATTACAAATATATTATTGTATAAATAAATAGCAAGACTATATTTTTATCCTATGACACATTATGTTTTACCATGGTCATTCAATTTCATAATATATTCAAAACCTTTATAATGATTTGTAAATAATATGTGAATTAAACCAATAATATCACTTGGGAGTGCCAAAATAGTTTTTCAGTAAGGGAACACTCGTAGTTCACCATAATATGGGTTCTGATATAGTAGATAAAATATTTTTATTTTTATTTTCCTTAGATTCAACAATTCCATAACCAAATCCACATGTAGTATCAAGATATGCATTTTTTTCATGGAAACCCACACTCCATTCATTACCATAACACATGAAAACTCTTATACTTAGTATTATCCTATGAGTACCCACTAACATCTTTTCATATTTAATACTAAAGGTAACTAAAACATTCCATAATATCAACAATATAGACCCATACATTTTATATATTAATTTAATATCTTTTTATATTAATATTAAATTCATTACATTAGGATCCATACCAGAACCATATGGGATTAGTTTCGTTCAAAACCGGGATAGATAAACTGGTTGTTCATAATATATCTATATCATCTCCCATAATTTTGGTTATATATTGAATTATTAATATACATATCATTCATAAAATATTCCCTCATAAACTAGGAAATGAAAATATAAGAATGGATGAGCTCAAATACTAAATAAGGGTAAATAAGAACGATATTATGGAGCACTAAATCATAACATGATCGTAAGGTTATGAGAACATTACTATAACCTTTGGAATCTATAACATGCATAACATAGATCATGATCATGATTCATAGCATAATTATTGGTATTTTATAATAAATGATTCACAAATGAATATAATCTCATGATCCATGAGATCCAAACATTGGCATAGGTCATAAGTTTGTGTCACAAACATAAACATTGAATATTTTTTCCATTGTCAATGTTCGCAATGAATATAATCATAGTGTATTAGGTTCACTCCCCTTTCCATAAGATTCTTATTCATGGATATCTCCCAAGACAATCATTGTGGATAGAGTCCCATACTCAACTTGTTTCAAACCTCATTCTAGTATTTATTATCAAATGAGATATCCATCCACACCTAGTTCTTTGGAGGGATATATAATTAGGTTACCACTCATAACATTCTAAAATTCATTAAAATATGTTCCCAATGAACAAAAACATTCATCATACCATAAACCATAAAAAATAAATAGAATTATTTATTATTCCATTATTTCATCGTATTATAGACCTTGTAAATGAAACATATTTCATAAAGGTCTCATAACGAATTATTTGTCTCGTGAGAAATAAAAAGTTTTTATTGAATCGTCATTAAATAAACATCATAATCAAATGAATTTAGATGGTATCATTGGTTCATATCCCCTATAAATCATAAGTAACATGCAAGGATGATATTATGGAGGTAAAATTCCATTAAAAGACTAATGGAACCATTCATGAGTAAAATTGAATTTTAAAATTAAAATAAAATATTTAAAATCTAAAATCTCACCAAATATTATTGAAATAATTTCACATAAAAATAACCCTTGAAACATGTAAATTAGTCTCTATATAATAGAGACATAATGATGAAGGGAAATTACATTCTTGTCTTGTATGTTGTGGATATAAATTCCTTTAACATTTTTAGTAAAAAGTCAAAATTACCATGTTATGAAATTTAAAAGAAGATTCCTTTTAATCCATTTTGTAAAAAATAAGTAATGGATAAATTTAAATTTATAAAATATTATTATAATAGTAAATAAATTATTTAATTTTTTATGAAAATATAGACATGGAAAAAAATAAGTTTCGATTGAAGAAAAAACAAATCTCTTTCCATAAAAATATTCATTTAGCTTCTTGAGTACTAAAAAATTTGAAAATAAATGGAAAAATGAAATCTATACAAACAAATTTGGGATAATAAAATTAAATGGGTTATTTAGATATATTTAATAAAATTTTATCATCAAAAAAATTATGATTAACAATCATGACAAACAATTTGATTGTAATATATATATTTTAACACAAGTTCGATGTTATTCAAAAGCACTCTAACATCATGTATAATAAATTTAAATTTATAATACAAAAAATAAAATCATCTAAAAAAATTCATATCATTTATGATCCACTAATAATATTTAAACACCCCTTAATTAATATTCCTTATTAAAATCATCCTTTTTGAGTATTAAATATATAATTTTTAAGATAATTTTTTATCGATAGTTGAAGAACTTGTATATTGATCATGGTTATTTCATATAAATAATGTCAATAATGATATAAATAATATATATATTAATTATATATATATTTTCTTCATCTATAAAAGGTATAGATAGAGATCTTAATTAAACTATTCTTGGATATGGTAGGCATTATTTATGCATGAGTGCTATTTTCACATTTTCACAGATAGATCAAAAGAATGGTAAATAAAAATTAACAATTATTTAATAATTATAAAGTAATATATTTCATATATTATAATTAAATATATATGTATTACCATCAATGTAAATTATTATAATGAAAATACATAATGCTTCGTAATGGAGGTAGTCGAAACATACACATGAGCGACAATATTATTTTTAAATGAATTGGATGGTAAGAAGGTAGATGTGATATTATAATTTACGAAGAATAATTATGTTCTATATATCTTTCATATGCATTAATTACATCATTTATCATCAATATATTTATTCCATCCACTTTTTTACATGACCGATGATATTATCCTCACTTTGGAAACAAATTTGGCGTTTGATTATAAATATGTCTCCATTACTCAAGAAAAAACATGTTGGATTTCCATTTTCCAAAAGACTAATCCACAATAAGGGTTAAGGATTAATTATAAATTATTCCCAATATAGTGGCTTAGTGGATAAAATCCCCCTCTAGTTGGGGGTTATGGATTTCAAAAATTACTGATAAAGATGTTCTTAAATAATAAAACCGAATTTGAGGGTATTTCATGATATTTTTTCAGTATATAACCCCATAATATGGTTTATATGATACATCAAGGGGAATATTAGTTTTCAACAGCTTTGATTTTACTAGTTTCATAGCGCAAATTGACATTTGGATTAAAATTTATCCATATCAAAAGTCGGATAAACTTTTTAATGGAATTTATGTTCCCCTAAAATCCATTCACATAGCTCCCCTATGAAATAAATTAGCCTAGTTCCCTTATGAATTTATATCAAAAAAACTTTTTCAAAAATTCTTAATGCATACGCATTGCCTATGCCAACCATGAAGTCTTTAAATAGTCCCCTCCACATCTGAATTTTAGAGGATGAATGAACTCTCAGACAATAAAGCAAGGTGATTTCCTTATCACATAAATCATTTCACAATGTATTCCATACCTAGTTGGGAGAAATATTATGTCCATCCATCTACATGGACGTGGCACCATTTGGTCGATCCACCTAGGAAATCCCCCACCTCAGTAAACCACTTGGGTGAATAACCATATGGGTGAACTACTAGGGGAAGCCCCCACCTGGGGAAACCACCTAGTCGAGCCCCACAAGGGTCATCCACTAGGGAGATTCCCCACATGGTGAACCACTTTTGTGTTCCCCCACATGGGTGAACCACTTAGACAACCCCCTTCCTAGGTGAACAATTTGGGTGATCCCCCAACTAGTTAAACCACCTAGGTGACCCCCACCTAGGATAACCACTTGGAAGAGAACCCACCTAAGATAACCACTTGAGAAATCCCCCACAAGAGTGAGATACTTGGGGGGACCCCCCTTCTCAGTAAACCACTTCGGTGATACCCCACATAGGTGAGCCTCACCTAGGTTGGCCTTTTACCATGTCACCAGATATTAGTGACCCTTCTCCCAAGTCATGATCCATGGGAAACCATTTGTACACATTGGTTTTTACAGTGTGAACTACTATTGTACAACCCAAAATGGGATTAATACCAATATATGATTCCACACCATTAGCGCAATCTCGTTACTACCACCACTGGTCCCCATGAAAAATTTAGAGTCTCAATATGAACTCATTGAGTTGGTTTGAGGATGTTTTGTGGTGCAACACATACATCCCCACATGTCATTTGAAATTAACATGAGTTTAGATACACTTCATGGTTATAGAAAATTTGGTATCCTCCAAGGGTTAATCCCCAACCAAACAACTATATCCTAATTATTCAAGAAACTCCATGTGTCTTAAGAAACATGGGAATCCATCAAGGTGTCATACACAACCAAACCTTCAGATTACTTTGTATGATCTAATTCAATGTGTCTAATTTTATTCAATATCATGTATCACAACCATAACATGACTTAGGTGCTATTAGAGATCGGTTATGATCATCCAATCATCACGATGAAAGTACCTAAATCATAGGGACATTTTTCCGGTGTAAGTCCCCAAACCATGTTAACATTATCTCAAAGGTCTATATTCCCTACTTTAAAATCCTTTAAAGAGACATATTACTAATTAAGGGACCGACTTTTCATTCTCTATAGTTTTAAGTGAAAAAAATCCAAACTATGTGGGCATAGATTTGTATCCAAACGGGAAACACATGAATCCTACACGAGGTTCAAAACTAAGAGCCCATACTCACCATAATATTCTATTATACATATTACTAGTAGGTTAATATCTGACTGAGATGGGTACATTACTTCTTGGGACCCTTTGTATCACTTTGAAATATGTCCAACACTCCCATTATTAGCCAAATTTGTCCTAAACATTCTTATCGCATGCCAAAAAAATAATGGATTGGTACCCATCACATGACCATAAAAGGTATGAGGTGTCCCTTTATGTGGCATTAAACTACATGATTTTAGATTCCTTTCATAAGGATTCACATGAACACCATTTAATGGGACCAATCCATACACCCAAAATCTCTCATATTCATGGATGATGAAAAATTCTAGAGCACCCCACTTTGTGTCTTAAAAATATCATCATAATGACAAATTACATAAAAATATCTAATCCATATACAGAAGTGTACCATCAATGGATAACCCTTGATACATAAATATGTAACTATAGATGAATAACCTCAGATAAAAAAATATGATTCTAAAGATAATACATTCTATCAATCTATTTTCATTATAGGGGAACATCTTCTGTATTTGGGATTTAATAAAGGATTCTTGGATATATCATAAATTTATAAATGAGTCCTAGAATATGAAATAATACCACACAATGTTTTATAGGATACTTGAATATTATATCCTCAAAAAATATATATCACTTTTTTTTGCTGAAACCATTATGAATTGAACACCTAAATTTTTAAATCTCTTTTGTGAAACTTCTCAAATAAATTAAATGTTTGGTATTTCTGGTTCAATGAAAACATCTCCTTGGAAACTAACTTTAAAGGCTATGGTAATATTTTTCAAATGTGGTGGTGTTTTCCACCTCCACCATAAAATTACCTTCCAACCTCGCATGATTTTTGAGAATGAAACAACACCATAATAACTATCCATGAAATATAGTGATGTAAAATGATTTATCTGACGACGTGGTAGTGGTAGTCCACATGTACACATGACCAATACAATAATATCTTATTTTATGGAATATGGGGTGGATATTTGGGGTTCCATAATCATAATAACATTTAATTATGATATGTAGATGTCTATTAATAATTAATGATTAATACCACATATATACATGATTTATAGTGAGATATGAATGGAAACTGGTCGAGTAAGATGATTACCACTTCTTCGGTTCTTCTTATTTATATACATTTTTAAGAACACTTGTATTAATATTTTATGAATAAAATACCATATAATTAATGAATAGTGAAGTTTATAATATATATGTGTAGGTTTTTTTTTATTTATAAATATCATTGTGATGAAAATAAAACAATGTAGGGGTATCATTTTATATGTAGGGGATATGACAGACGTTGAATATTTTTTCAACGATTAAAATTTAATAATGTCATACTCAAAAAACGTCTTCCTAATGGATATACGATAGATGGTGGGATATGATGGGATCAAAATATTTCTTGAAAATGTGATTTAGATAATTTTAATTGGAAATAATACCGTTATATTTTGGTTTAACCCCCCTAGTAAAACATTTTTAATCTTAACCACGCTGATTTTTTTTACTATTTTGACAGTTTATTATGACCTACATGAATGTTTAACCATTAAAAATTTGTATATGATGATTTCAAAAATTTTATCTATTTTATAAAATTAATTTCACAGTAGTTATAGAATAGAATTTTAAACTATTTCCCCCAACTGCGACTAATTCTGGTTTTCCAAACAATATGTTTTCCGAAGAATAAAATATTTTTATACCAAAATACCAAAAAATTCTTATAGAATGAATTGGATTATTTATAACATAAATTAGTTAATATTACGTTCTAAATCATTTTAATATAAGAAAAAACTTTTTAAAAATTTTATCTATAAGATAGATTTCAATAAAAATCTATATTTTCACTATTAATTGAAAAACAAATCCTCTCAGAAAATCATAGAAAATTCACAGTAAGGTAGTTTTATAATTATGATTTAAAAATTTAAGTAATTTTTTCAAATTAAATTTCTATAAGTTGAATAAATTATTTATATTATTTTCTCACAAAATTAATGATAATCATTTTTAAGAAAAATAATGTTTTAATTCATATAATGACTTAACTAAAAAATGGGAACTTATATGTCAACATATGTTCATTGTTTAAAACATTTATACATAATTTTTAAAATGAGGGTTATATTACTTATTCTATTGATTTATTAAATAAGTCATAATGGTATACTATATTACCTATCATTTAGACTTGGGGTTGCATATGTGGAAATCTATTGGGAAAATTAAATTTTGTGGATGAAAAATATATAATAAAATATAAAACTACTAAAAAATGGTTATATTCTCGAATAAGATAGTATTATATGATCTCTAGTATCTAAAACCAAATATAATATTTGAAATAACAACATATGCACTACGATGAACATGATGTAAATGAATATATAAACATAGTGAGGGTTCTAGAACGAAATTATATAAACTCCATGTATGTTAGTCCCATAGAAATCATATAAATTTTATAAGAACATGGCCATACCATGGAAATTGATATAAAAAAAATTACAAACACATCAATCATAATCTGTATCAAAATATTTTCATAAGAAAAGAGTCAAACATTTTATAACATCAAAATTCAAAAACCATTCACCCATGGACGTATCAATACATAAATCATCAATGAATCCCTATGTATACAAGACGTATTAATTATTGGGAAACCCCTACTTATGAGAGGGTAAAATACTATCTTTTATCCTAGTAAAAAAGTAACTAATATTGTAGATTTATTTGTAACTCATCTATATAAAACCCACCAAGAAACCCCCCCCCCCCAACAAAACCAATAACCATGATTTTGAAGATTATTATAATATATTTCACTTTTCTAAGGAAAAACTCACTTCGAGTGAAACAGAAACATTTTAAAAATTAGTTTTTTATACAAACACACACACTAATATAACCAACAAAACCATTTCCCTTGAAATCCAAGCATATGGAAATTAATTTGGACCAATATTATATTTTAAAAATCCATTTAATTGATAAAGATAATATAATACATTCTCACAAAAAATTAACCATAATTTAAAATGTTTTATAAAATACACATACATATAAAATCACTATTTTTTCATTAAAATATACATAAAATACAAAATGCACAATCAAAGTAATTTATTAAGAATTTGTAAATAATATGAAATCCAATTTACAATTTTTTTTAAAAAAAC
Organism: Viscum album; assembly: GCA_963277665.1. Lineage (NCBI taxonomy): Eukaryota > Viridiplantae > Streptophyta > Magnoliopsida > Santalales > Viscaceae > Viscum > Viscum album. The sequence goes on from OY728122.1 coordinate 1,017,375,733, forward strand.
TCTTTGTCGAAAATTTTTCATCTGACAAATAACATCTAATAGAATTCACCAACCACATTTAAATTCCATAAATTTATTATCATCTACCACAATCCACATAAACATTATAAATTCAATCTAAAAAAATAGTATATTACTAACTATGAAATATAATGAAAAGAATATATAATTTCAAAAAATTGAAAATTATCATTAGGTTTCGTAATAATGTTGACAGAAATTAAAATAACATGAGTACACACAATAAAACCTACTCTTAGAATCAAAGAGAGAAAAAAAAATCAAATTTAAGGATTCAAAATGGTTTGTGGAAACCACTAAACCAAATCCCAAATATAAGATACCCATATGGAAAATTGAATAAACAAATTTTTTAATTAATGGGAAATGTATGGGTTTTTCCTTAATCAACAGTTCCACCAAAAATTGTTTATGATGGTAATGGAAACACATGGGGATATATATGTCAATCATTTTACTAAAATGGGAAGAAAAATATGGAATCCTAACTAAAAATGATGTTTTAAAAGAAAATATATTTTTAGAAACTATTATTTAAATAGTATATTAATCTGTACAATTATACATTATTAAATATATATCCCATATGGTTCAATTTCATGGCTCCACTAACCATTTTTTTTAGAACAATTATATAACATAAATATATTTTTCATTATATTACATGGTTATTAATAAAACATTGCCAACAATTAAAAACGCACCCAACCAAAAGGATTAATATCTTTTGGGATTAAAAATATATTTATCTAATAAATCAGTAATACATATATCTCATCCAAATAGTTCATCAAATATGATTCGCCCATAACCATATCACTATATAAAAAATCCTATGAAATTACATAAATAATTTAAAGGCTAATGTAAAAGTATATTAATTGGAAAAAATTATGGATATCAATGAGATATATAGGAATGATGATATGGTATCGAAAAAAAATATTCTTTTTATAAATTTTTATATGTTGAAAAATGAATTTGATAAATAAAATTAATGGATAGAAAACATAATAGACTAATAAGAAATCATTGAAACATAAACTTAACATTGGATTATTGAATATATATTTATAAAGGATATCATAAATATATTTCCATTCTTTTGTATAAGATAATCATTACATCATGGAATATACAATACACTATTTTAGAAAATATAATAATCTCATTTTATATAAAACATTACTAAATTCATTAGAGGTATATATAACCAAATGAAAACCTAGCAAAAAAATTAATCAATATCTATCTATGGAAATACAAAATAACAATGACCTTTTGTACATTAAAATACATATAATTTCTAATTCTTTGAAACTAAAATAGATATAACATAAAAAAATTTATAGAGTCTAAATAACAAGTATTCTGAAGAAATAAGTTTGATGACAACATTATAGTATATACTAATATAAAGAGAGGAAATATACACTGATAAATTTTCAAACTGTATAACTTAAATGAGAATTAAAATAGAGGAAATATCATCCTGATTATGAAAATAAATTTATTATTAATTAAGAATATTTATTATACCTTACAATGTATTTAAAAAAACTATTTCATATATAATTAAGCTTAAATGATGTAAAAAGTATATAATATTTATATAAATAATAATTTAGAAATCTTATAAATGAAGCTATATAGATAAAATAACATAAATATGGGAGGGAATGAATCCATGTAATAAATATAATACCAGGGAGGTAAAATATTCCATGAAATATTTTTTTACTAAGACTCAATTATTTAAAAGTGAAAAGAAACATACATTGAAAAAGAGGTTAGAGTATAAGATATATCAATTAATTTTCAAAAAATTGTCAATAATTTTACCAATTTTTAAGCTAAATTTCATAAAATTCATATCGTGATCCCATGTATTATATTTAAGAACATGAGTTTTTTGTTTTTCCTTTAAAGTTTGTGTAAAAATATACATCATTGTTAAATAAATCCATTTTTATTTATATCTAAAATAAAAAACATGATCATACTGCATTAATAGACTTATTTATCATATTTTTTCTTTCATCTTTATATAATTTATATATATATATTAAATTAATCATTTTTAATTCAACTCATTTATTCATTTATTGATTTATAATTATTTTTCAAAATAATGTTTTACTTTGTAATTATATAGAGGTAAAGAAGATATTATTGTAAAATATTGTTGTATACACCACATAATGAGAATTAAGTAGAGAATACCTCAAGTATCATTTTTAAGAGTATTCATTGGGACCCAATGATATCTTATTTTATAGCTCGATTCCACATTGGATGATAATATATCTAACATTAAAAATTATAGAGTAACACCGCTACACAAGTAATAATTTATTAGAACCAGTCAGGGGTATCATGTTCCCTCAAGTTCATCACTACATAAGCTATAGGTAGCTAACTAATAGTGAGACTATTTAACAAACATGGGGAGAATATAATCCTTGTATTATTATAACCTAATAAAATTTAGATAACTAGATAAACATTAAACAGAATAGTGAATTGGTAGAATTAAAAAAATGGACATCCATTTGTAATATATATTCGTGAAAAACATTATAGATTATGTTTCCAATCATAACATACAGTCACACAAAAAGACATGGAGTGCCCACTAGGCTGACCAATTATATACAAAAACAAAATACAAGGATCTCATGGTGATATAACCAGAAAACCTAATACTGATATCAGTCAAGTCTCCTAGCCACCACAAAACCAGGCTATCAACATCCAAAAACATAATATTACCTAAAATGTATAATTAATGTCTTCATGAATGTAGGGGTTACCGTGTAGGGAAGGGAAAATAAAACATTGTATGGAACCACATATCAAGTTCCTCATATATTTCACAATATTTAGCATAGGTATGCATGAAAAATACATAAACAATATAGATGTAGCCTTGTCTGGATATCATGTTCCAAATAGGCCCCTACAACAATTAACGTCACCTATGTTAGGCACTACTGAAACGATAAGTCACCAATCACTATAGATCTATCTCTCATAGAATAATAAGTGTCACTAAAGTTGGTATTACATATAAAAGCTCCCCTTTCATGTAACCAAAACACTATCACATAGGGTATGTTCATTAATAAGCTCACACACCACCACCTTATTACTTATGTGGAGGTATCTTGTCATTTATCACACCAATACCCAATTACTAAGGGTTATGTCCCAAAACTATGCCTAAAATATTACCCCCCTCACTTAGGGTAGGGACCCATGGCTAGGTCTCACCAATACCCTCTCACTCATGTTAGGGTCCCATAAATGGTTCTCTTAAAAACACCATATCACTCAAGGTTATGTCTCGTAACCAAATCCTGAATTGAGTTGCAGGAATATTTGTATAACCTAACGTAAATCCCAATAGAAATCTAGATCCGAGATCACAACTAGCCACAAATCTACACCTTGAACTGCACTAGAGGATAACCCATAATATCTCAATATAACCACCCCTGTAATATATCAAATAAAATAAAATCCCAATATAAAATGTTGTTTAAAAAGACAAAATAATTATCTTCAATCCCATAGGCTTCAACCAATCAACATGTTTAACACATTGGCCACCTCATACGACAACAAATCACTAATAACCTCTTTGAACATGCACTATTCCATGTATCCTCTATAATGAATTTACCATCCTCCACTTCAAATTACTAGTGCACTACTAGTAACCAACAAAACCCTATTGAATTTTACTAAATACTAATACTCTTATAAATAATGTACCATTCATTCGGCTATTTCATGATATATTTCCTCATTTAACACATCACAATCATATACCAAATTAGTGATTTTGGATCAAGAGAGAATAATTTCATATATAAACTTTTCATTGTTCCTATAGAAACACCTAGGGCTAACATAACATAAGATATATACAAGAATAAACTACTATAGATTACACTATGTAATGAAAATTTCTCAGATTGATATTATATTTCCTCACATATAACTCATATCATAAGAAATCTACTCTTATATAGAATGATACATAATATATGGTAAAATTAAGTCCCTTAACATGATGTTCCCACAAATATCTTCTAAATGAAGCTACTACTCAATTCCCACACAACTCAATAGACTAATAAACCCTCTAAAAAATCCTCAACTGAATCACCTCTTACATAATTACACAAACTACAATAACCATGATGTCATTTGGACACTACTCGAAGTCACTCTCAATTGTATCATTGCCTTCATAAACCCCTATCATCACCAAACATATCATTAAATACGAAATTCACATCAATGTGGTCTTACCCAATCATATCACATCGTTCATTTCTCACCCATCCCCTAATAAAATGCATTTACCACAAACATAAGGCATGATATGAAAATCACATAAAATCACATGTAATATGCTAAATTTTTTATTTAACCACCAACCTCAATATCCTAGATGTTAACCCATCTGATATAGAGACATTATTCATCCTTATCTAATTAAAAATGAATATTATGAAAAATAGGTCCTAATATAATGATTACACTAAAATAATGGATTAAATTACGAAATTGTTTGTGTGTTTCTTTTAATTACCGTATAATCCGTATGGAAATATTATTAATTCATCTTATAATTTGATCTTGTGAAACATTTTGGTTAAATATTATGTAAAATTATTTGTTTTATATAGCTTTTTAGCACATTCATGGGGTTATCACTTGACGATGTTCAAAAAAGGAAGTTTTTAGGAAGATTGATCATGGTTCACTATTTTTATAATTGTGTGGCTAACCCTGGGAGGGTGATGATCATGTTGACTGTGGGGTTTTGCACCATTTAAGCACAATTTTTCAAACTACCTGACACCCATGAGAAGCTATGAAGATTTATTTTTATATAAACAGTATCCCTGCATTGCTTTCATGTGGGGTTTAAAACAATTCGTCTAAATCATGTAGGCTATACATGTTATATAAGAATTATTATTTTACCATTCCCCCTATTGAATTTTAAGGGTTGTGGACTTCATTTTATATCCCCGTAATAAGTACCCATTATATTTATGGATGGATCTTTCCCTATCATTTGATTGTATATTCCAACTTAGTTTCACTTTTATTTGGATTAAGGATAAACAATTTCATTTAGTTATATTCTTCTTTCACCCATCTCAAGCTGTGTTCTTCTATTTCATGGAGATATATTACCCGAGATGGGGTATTGGTAGAATATAGGGTCTGTAATTAGAGAAATTTTTTCATGGATTCGGTTTTTGTGGCATTGAATCATCTTATTCTAGTTGGTTATAATTGAAGGTGGAGATTTGGGAACAAATTCTGAGGTATGTGTCACTATTTAAGGTCGTATTCCATGTATTTTCTTTATATTTTGAATCACTGTTTGTTTTTGTTAGTTTATTTTTCAAATAAAGAACTTATTGTTGTTTTTTATCTTATATGTTATGTGTTATATGACTTAGTTTAGTAGTTGGGTTCTTTAATAGAGGTTTCCCAATGGGTGTGTCATGGGTGACCCCAACGTATTTGATAAATTGGATAAAAGGGATTTTATGGACCTAACTGGATATTTATAATGGTTTTAGAAATAGTTTTACCTCATGGGATGTTTTTTTTTCAAATATTAGAATGTTTATTTATTAGATTATCTTGTAAAATTTCATTCCAGGATTGGACCTAGTTTCTAATAATGTAGTTATGGAGTAGAACATCAGTTAACTAGTGTATGAGCGTGGGGTTTGTCTACGAGACCATGATAGCCTTCAAGGAGGAAGGCCATAAGAGATATAAATTTGGTTTCTAATGGATTGTGATATATTTTCAATAAGAATACCATGAGAGATTCTATTTGGGTACTGATAGACCATGAGAGATATTGCAGTTAGGCATGGGGAAGACCTCTAGACTTTTAAATTCACTTATCCAACTAGCATAATTTATTTAGACTCAACCAAATTGTACCCATGTGGATTGATCATAAGGATTAAATTACTCTTAAAATGTTATTTTATATGATTTATTCAATTTATTGTTGATTTATTTTATGTGATGAGTTGTGGTATGCCCATTTTTGATTATTGGTTATATGATAAAGTTGATATGCCCAACAATTTTAAGGAATTATAGGATACATTGAGATTGATTTTATTTATGTCCATATCTATCTATTGAGATATGTTAGGTTTTTTGGGAAATTTGTTTTTAATTGAAAATAAAAGGGGTTTGAAATGATTATTTGAGAATGTGATGTTTTCGATCTGGTTTAGTTTGGAAAAGTGATTAAAAACTAGTTTATTAGTTTTATTGGTAATAGAAATTAATATATTCATGGTAGTTTCCTACTAGTATCTTTTGGATTCCCATACTATATATTCATTTAGGTGTGTGTAATTTGTTTTGTAGAACATGGGTAATGTAATGGGAAATATGTAATTGGGTGGATATGCTTTATTATGTTCAACCATTGATTTTTGTAAGAGGCATTATATCATAGGGTTTTCTCATGAGGATTCATTTCGTAATTTTTTTTATTAACTGGAATGTATGCATTAACCATTTTTTGTCATGTACCCATTGTTTAGAGTTTTTGATTTTTACCAGAGATAAAATCTATATGTCTTATTATGTCATGTTTTCTATGTTATGTTTCTTATAGTATCTTATAAGTAATTTTTTTTGTAATGTGTATTACTTTTTATATAGGGTTTATTTTGATGATCCTAGATTGATCATTCCAATTCATGGAACAGTCATGTTAGTTTACCATGGGATAAGCTATTCTCCATAGATTATTGGATATTCCTAGAACTTTTTAGTGGCATGTGGTGATCAGGAACCAATTTTAGGAAATATTAATTGCTGACTCAAGAGATGGGTTGGGTTGACTGTGGTTATTTTGATAAAATATATTATAGGACTATGCTGTTATTTTGGATTTAATTGTATAGTGGTTCTCAGACAATAAGCTCATTAGATCTGGGAACAAGATAGTTCTTTACTAGTTCTTTTTTCATCTAAACCTTGATTTCCTTAGGGTGGTCAACGATTGTAGTTATTTCATATGATTGGTTATGTGTTTTTATGTGACATTTAAGTATTTACCAAATATTTTTGAATCTTAGGTTGATCATGGGGTTGATTTATATTTTTCAAGGTCAAACAAGGAGGTCAAGGTGAGGTATAGGTTAGTACATATGGGTAGTGGTAACCATGAATATGTCATGAATCCACGCCTACCAAATATAGTGAAACATATATAGTTGGTTCAATGTTATCATAACCATGTGGTCATACCATCAAAAATGGGATATTCATTGATTTTTTAAGTTATTTATCCCCTTTTAGTTAATTATTTTTTTAATACTTGTGTTTCTTGTTGTTAATCAAGATGGGGGGTTTCATTTGATTTTATTGATGTTATTTGATACTGAATTGTGTCGGTTGATGATTTTAAACTATTTATTGTTATATATTCCTCCCAGATGAACCTCATTCTGGAAAAGAGTGGTCACTATAGAGAATACCCCACAGTCGAAACCTCCTCTTGAATCAATTTGGGTGGATTCAGTGATTCGTATGACCCAATACATGGGTATAGTGAGTTTTCAAGAGAAGATATGGATGATAGACCATTTTATAGATTTTAAAACGAAAAATCCAGTAGGGATATATGAACACAGGGTTCCCAAGGATTCCATGTATAGGTAAGACAATATCAATTTTATCTTTGTGTTTTTGAAGTCCCTTAAAAACACTAATATGAGATTCACTATATATATGCTTGAAGGGCTGGGTGTGAAGTGGTGGGACTCAATGGTTCTAATGAGGATGAATGTGGATATCATATAGACCACTTTTAAGGTGTAAATTATCTATAGTTTACCTAGTAGACCATGAGATCAGTGAATTCCCAGGAGCTCTTGATATATGATTTAGGGGATCATTCATTTGTAAAGTATGAAACCCATTTTATAGGGATTTCACAAGCCTCTTTAGGTCTCTTAATAAATAAAATTTTTAGGGATCTATGTTTTGAGATCAAATTGTCTCTATAGATAGGATATATTCAATCCTTATTATTTTTACAGAACTATTAAACTGTGTTTGATTTGGAGACTATGTAAGTGGATGGTTTCAATGGTATGATAGGTGTTAGTGGAATTATTTACATGTGCAGAATCGAAATTTATTCATCAGGGATGATATGGAAGTGTGATAAGAAAAATCAGGGTAGTGAAAATATTGTCCAACAGTTGATGGGATAATCTCTTGTGAATTATGTTGGCTGTAAGCTAAGCATATATTGTTAGTATGGGATAGTTGGACACACTATAACTTATTTCCTAGATACTTTGAGAATGTAGCACCAGTGTGGTATGTCAGGGAATTTCCAATTCATTAGTTAGTATTATTTTTGGGGTATCAGTGTGGGATCCATATTTATAATGGTCTCTAAGGTAAATTTAGTGAATTAAAAGGGTTGGGGTTCTCAACCATTTGGTATATGGGATTCCCAGACATGGAATAATATTCATGGTGGGTTTGAGTTAGGGAATCTCTTGGATGTATAGGTTATTCTAGAAGAATCTTATTATGGTCTTTCCACCATGTGAAGTATGGTGATTATTTCTTCTTCCATGAAATCCATTTTTTAGAAATTATAGAATACTTTTAGTTCTTTTTATCTAAAATAATTTATGATTTTGTTATGTTTCTTAATATGATACCATTGGTTTATGATTTTTTGACCCAATTGGGTTAGAATAGAAGCATGGAATCAAGATTCCTAAGTTTTATGTTATGGTAGCTATTGTGGATGTCATCAATAACATCATTATTTTAAACCTATATTTTATTTACATTGTAATCATTAAATATTAGTTGATCAAAATCAAGGCACTAGTCTATTATAATTATTTCGGGGTCTATTTCCATAAATTTTATTAGAGAACTCATGACTTTTTGGGTGAGTGGGATATGTCATCATTGAGTGAAGGTCCCAATACATTAGTGTTGGTTTTTCTTTAATATCAGTTTTCAATGTTATTTCATGGTGCTTCTAAATATCTTTTAGTGGGAGAACTTATAATGGTCGTCCAAATTTTCAACGATTTGTTCTCGAAGAATTTTTTATGATGTTTGCCCCAATGAAATGATTAGTTCACTGTCAATGTTATTCTTGTGATGAGACCAATATCCTCTACTTCCTATTAGATGGCTCTGACCGAGAAGAATGAGTTATTGTTCAAGATAGAGGATATTGATGGAAAGGGATTTATCCACCCTTTCATGTAATAATTCACATTTCTATTGTGGGTTTTAAAGAATGTAGATAGAGGGATGTAAATTTGTATATATTATCTTAATCATAACATAGCGATCATGAAAAATAAATACTTGTTTTGAAGATGGATGCACACATTGATCTACTTAAGGGAGCCCATTGTTTTTCCAAGATAGACCTAAGATCTGGGTACCACCATTTGAATGACCAGAAAGAGGATGTTCCAAATACCTCATTTCAGTGTTGGTTTGTTCATTTTCTGAATTTGGTTATTTCATTTTGGGCTTACTAATTATCCTCTATTCATTATAGATTTGATTAATCAGATCATCCACATATTTTTGGATTCCGCAGTAATCATTTTTGTGGATGATATGTTGGTTTCTTCTCAGATGAAAGAGGACCATATGGACTATATATAGGTTTTTTCAGTGTTTTAGGGGAGGACCATCAATATTTCTAGCTATCCAAGTTCTAGTTCTGTATGTGGGAGGTATATTTTTTTGGTCATGTGATTTTTAAGGTAAGATTTTTAATTGATTTATTGATATTTAAAATAGTCACATCATTAGTGCATCCTAATAATTTGTTTGTTCTCCAAGGAATTATATTATGGGTTTTGTATTATAAAAATTTCATTCAAAAAATATCTAGGATATGTTCTCCCTAGATATATTTAACCATTAAAGAAGTGATTTTTGAGTGGTATGAGAAATTCTATAGTTCCTTTGAGTAGTTTCAATCCTATTTGATGTCCAGATAAATTTTGATTCTTCCTGATCATGATTGATCTTATGGTGTGTATTTTGATGCTTGAAATTTGGTTTTTGGATGTATGATGATTTAGGAGGAAAATTTAGTTGTCTTTATGTCATGAAAGATATTCCCACATGAAGAGATTCATACAACCCATGATCTGGAATTAGTAGTTGTGATGAATTAATTGAATACATGGAGATATTACTTATTTTGGGAGTGTTTTATAGTATACTTAGGTCATAAAATGATGAAGGAAATTTTCACCCAAAGGGGCTTGAATAATGGGAAATTATTCTGGGTGTAATATCTTCATAATTTGGATTTTGATGTTTTATATATATTCGGGAAGTGGAATGTGATCACTCACTTGTTAAACAAGAGGAATCAAGTGAAATTAATTCTCGAATTAATGGTTTCGTTTTTTTGGGGTCCTTTATTACTTATATGAGTTTGGATGTGAAGGAGTATAGAGGTAATGGGTTCATAGAATGTTAGTAGTTCACACCATCTATTATCAGTCAAGTTATGAGTGATCAGGATTTTACCCCATGTTATAGTAGATTAGTAAAGCTTTAAATAATGGGAAGATCTTAGGTGTGTGGCATCAGTCTCCCAATGGTACTATCCTCTTCCAGAAGCAACTAGTAGATCATTTGATCCCATTGAAGGAATTTAGGTGTAAGGTGAATCATTCTAATTTTGAATTTCACCTGAGGGTGACCAAGATGTTTTATTCCTTGATAGGTTGTTAATGTTGTCCTAGGATGAGAAGGGTAATGAAATACATTGTTTCCAATTTCATAATATACTTTGAGGATCAATGATGAGTGTCATAGTCCTTATAGGTTACTACATCCACATAATGTCCTAGTGTGTAAGTGGAATGATATTTTCATTGTTTCAATCATTAGGTAACATTATGATCCAAGAGGGATAGATTATATTTGGGTGATTATCACCTGTCTGATGAAGTCAGTCAATTTCCTTCCCATCAGAGAGTCAATAAAGGTATATAACCTCAGAATTATATTTTTTTGATTCCATTTGGCATTAGTTATTTATAATGGTGAGAGTTTTAGTTATAGATAGCCTCTTTACTTCAAGATTCTAGAAGTGAATCTAAGGGACATTGTGAAAAAAGATGAATTTGAGCACAGTGTATCACCCATAGATGGATGTCCAATCTTAGTGGACCATCCAAAATCCAAATGATATGATTCTATCAAGTGTACATTATTTTATAGGATTATAGGAATGGAAAAAACATTGTATATCTGTTCTTATAATAACATTCACCTTGCATCGATCTGGATATCCCTGTTTGAGTCATTGTACATGTATTTGTCCCAATCACATTTCAGTTTGGTTGAGGTATGTGAGAATTAGGTTGTGGGACTGAGCCTAATCCATGATATTATAGACCTAGTTTGGATGATTAATAAATTTTTATAAATATATTAGTGTCACAAGAAGTCATATTTCAACCGTATTTATCATTGTTTGGTGTTTCATATTGGTAATGAAGTGTTTCTATGAGTATCACTTTGATAGGGACATCATCGCCTTTGAATGATGTTAAATATAGCATTAAGTTGTTTTGGTTAATTAAGTATGATGAATAACTATTGGTAAGGTAGCCTATCAGTTGGAGTTTTTATCTTGTATTAACTTGATCTGTGATGTATTTAATGAATCCCATTTGAAAATATAACATCTAGAACAATATCATGCATTATAGTGGGTTTATTTGGAGCTTTTGATTAATACCACCATTGTGGAGCACCTCTTTCGTATAATGAATTATGAAAACATGTTCCTCAGTGGTATGTAAAAATTTTTGGAATGTTTTCTCTGGAATAAAGGATGAGATATCCATGATACATGGGGGATGGAAGCATTAGTGGGGGAGCATTAGCATTCCCTTTTTTATTTGAGTATGCGTGAGGATTTTATTGGGAATGAAAGTGGAATGATGGGGAGTTTTTAACCCCTTTCTAGTCACCCATATTGAAAATTTTGTGTTTTATTTTCCTTATTGGTTCATACATAGAGTTATCTAGTGTTAGGGGTCAAAATTGGGATTCTTTTTTAAGATAGAACAAGGATCATGATTAGCGAACAATTTTTCTGACCAAGTGGATAACCATGTGAGGGAACTTTATTTGGTTAGAAAGTGTTATTCATGGTTTGAGAAAAGATTTTCTAACCCTGTGAAAACTAGAAGGAACCATGCAACATGATTTTTTGGGAAACAGTAGCACCACATAATTAGTGTTTGATTTGTCTAACTATGTGGCCAAACTATACCATATGTTTTGGTGTCATAAAATTTGTTATTTTACCATTTTTTCCAATATTCTATTAAGGGTATCACCCTTAATTTTCCTTCCTCATCTGCTGTATCCCCTTATCCCTATTGGTGGATCCTACCCTCTCCATTAGTGGCCAGCTTCCTCTTGGTTTCATAGTTGTTTGGATTGATGTAAGTCAATTTCATTGATATCTAATCTTATTTCCACATTCTCACGCCTTGTTCTTCTATTATCATAGAGATGTTTAACCTTGTTAGATATATTGGAATAATATATTATTTATAATTGGGTAAATGGGTTTTTTCTTATTTTAGGGTGTGTGATGGATTTATCTTCTTATTTTGGGTGATAATCCCTGAAGGTGGTGAATTTTAAACTAATTATGTGGTACATGTCTCTATGTGGGGTTTGTTTCTGTGGCTTACAATTAAATTTTGAATTTCCATCAGTTTTTGTTTATTTTATTTTCAAATTAAAAAATTATTGTTGATATACAACACATTTTTATGTATTCCTTAACTATTTTTGGAAATTTTGTGCTTAAAAAATGGTTTTCAAAAAGGGGGTGGCATGTGTTCACCCTAAGTGTTTGATAAAAGAGATCAATGAGATTTTATGGCCTTAAATGGATTTATAAAATCTTTTAGGAAATTATTAACATTATATGAATTTACTTATAAACTCAGGAATGTTTTTTTATGAAATTGACATGTGAAATGTATTTTCATGATTGGAACATATTTGTGATTATTTTGGCACAAATTAGTACACGGTATAACTTGAGTGAGAGCATGTGGTTTTCTACGGGACCTTTAGAACCAATAGTGAGGAAGATTATGATAACATCCATTTTTGTTACCATGGGATCATTAGTGAAATTTGGTATAAAGACCATGAGTTCAACCATTTTTTTATGAGAGACCAGGAGATAAATTATTTTTGGTATGAATGAAGAAAATGAGATATTCAAAATTATTTAGTCACCTAAAATACTCTTTTTAGACTCACTCACATTATACTATTGAGTATAGAGCCTTAGGTAAACATTAATAATTTTGGATATGTTTATGTTCTTTATGAATTTTATTATTTCCATGTTTGATTTGACCAGATGTGTTATTCCAATTTTTTATTATTAGTTATTTGATGATGATTCTATAAATATCATCTGGTATTCCATAATGGATTAATCTACAATCTTGTGATTTTTGTACTTTTTTATCTTTAAATCCATGTCTGTGTTATGTTTTTTTGGAAAACTAGTTTTGTTTGAAATGGAAATCCAAAGGGGTTTAAAATTTGTAGTTGAAAATTTTATCTTTTCAACGTAGTTTAGTTTTTAAAAGTGATGTAAAAAAGGTTTATCGGTGTTCATAAGTAAAATATTTATATAGATTCATGGTACTATCGTACTATGCTTTGAGCATTTCACCCTACATATAACATTGGATGTATGTATATATTGTTTTGTATGACATGGGGTAATGGTAAGGGAACTATGTACCAGTGTGGATCTTCTCGGTCACCGTCCTCTTTTTAATATCCGAGGAGACGTGCTCCCCAAAGATTTGTTAGTGAGGATCAGTTTGAAGATTTTTGAATCAATTTCGATGTAAGTATTGACCATTTTTTTCCCATTCTTAAATGTTTTTTCCATTTAACTTTAGATACCATGTATGTGTCTTAATATGGTATTGATTTTTAATAATGTTTCTTGTAGTATCTTTTTTTGTATTGAGTACTCTGTATGACTTTTTGTGTATAGTTAACTCTAGCGATCCTGATGTGGTATTACCGATTAATTTTATTTTTATTCTATTTTCACATGGGTGAAAATGATCCCACTAGGTTTTTGGTTTTTCCGGGTCTAGTTTCTGGCCTATGGAAATATAAGAAATGATTCAGGCATTGTAATGGTTTGACTCTAGTGACTAGTTGGGATTAACTAGGTTGTTTAATTATAGATCCGATAATATATGGTAAACTAAGAGACAAAATAATCGGATAGAGAGATGGGACAATTTCACAAAGATAGGGAAATGGAGGGATTAGTGAACAATCTCTCCATTTGGGTGGTGTTTGACATTAAAATAAAGAAATAAAGTAATAAAATAATAAAAATTAAAAATATTCCATTGAATACCTCTGAGTTACCAGTTAGTTACCACCAAGTATATAGTTTCACCCCAAGGGCTAACCTACTTATGGGGGTCTCATTGGTTACATGGTGCACCCTAACATGTTATATGGGGGTTATTTTATTTAATATAGTAGGTCCTCCCCTTCTATAACGCTAGAATAACCCGATAATAATTGTTAAAAAAACAAGTCATGTCAAAACACCTCATATATTTTCATTAACTCTTAAAATTCATATATAAGTCATATTTATTAGAACATCCATTTCAACAAAACTTGAAATTATTGTTTTATTTTAATTCAATTGTCCATAGTGATGTGGATCATTTAAATCTCACCACTAGACCGAATATCACCATAGAGAAGTATTTAGAATAACTCCATGACTAAAATTCATATACAAGAAAACATTTTTAGTGCTTGTTCCCTTTTTCAAATAGGTTATTACTCCATAACACCCACTCCTCATCTATACCAAATAGATTTTAACTATAAACTTTTTCCCATATTCAAAACACATCAACCAAATCTATAATCATACAAATATAAAAAAACTAGATTACTTGGACTAATTATGTGAAATATTATTAATCAATTCTCTAATTTACCAGTTTTCATTGAAATGATATGAATATAAATGAATATCAATTAAAAACCAAATCCTAACACACTATCCTAAACAAAATTTCAAAACACATGACCTACATTTAGATTATATCTTTTATAAAAAACATCATTAGTTTTCAAACACACTAGTGATATAAAAATAAATATGTAAATCTCTAAATATAGTATTTCTGTAAAATTAGATATGATTCATCCCGCATATTAATTTATTGAAAAAATGTAAACCATTACTTTCTAACTAAGATGATTCATTTCTAAACCCTAGCATAGATAACCACAAAATATAGTTGATACAACATAAAAATTGTCCAGTTTGATGTTCCTCATTGTAGGATTATTCATACCATCATCTAGTATATACACACAAAACTTATTATCTTTTTTTATCTGGGAATTACCATACTCGATAATATCAAGAATCATGTAAAAAACTAGATTAATTTTAAAAACATAGGCTTACCAAGCACTCACCACCTAAACTTCCTCTACAGCTCAAGTTTGTATCATTTTCCTATACCCAAAAAGAATCGTAATTTGCCTAACCGATCTCATGTAACCACCTGATATGATGAAATTATGAACATATTTACTACTAACTCTAATATTAGAATATACACAGGATCCAAATAAAAACCAACATGTCTCACGAAGATACCACAATAAACACCTCTATCACCCAATATCAATCATCAAAGTAGACTCTAGACCACACACACTTAGGAAAACCTTATTTGGATCACTGTTAGGGAATCATTAGAGGAAATCCACCAAAATAAAGTTTCTTATATCATTGTACTATTAATACCATTTCACCTAAACACTAATATCCAATAATTATCACCATAGAAAATTCCTACTACTTAAAACCAGATGATCATGACCCAGATGCCAATATCCTGGGTCGGATTGTATCCGTTTATCTCAAACATCAATATCTTTATACAGGAAAACCTATATCACAAAATCTTATAATAGATGTTATATAGTGAATATAGTAACTTTATATTTCATATATGAGTCTAATATATACCCATCATGGTGATCCCCAACCACAATCCCTTCCTTTTAATGCACAACAAGTACACATTCACCTTCCTCCCATGGAGAAACTAGCAATCTCTAAAATATCCCTACTCACTTCGACTGTGGAATTCCCTTCCTACAACGATCAATCAAGAAATCAACCAATGGTAGTTTGACTTCCCTTATTTATTACTAAACATGAATTCCATAAAACCAACCAATTCATTTGTGTATTATTATAAAAACCCCACATGAATATACCATAATCCGCCATTAATTTATTATTGTCACAAACTGATATTATAGACAATGTAAACCTGATGTTATAATGGATAATTAGAATTAAATTATACAGTTATATAAAAATTACTATAATATATTAATAAAAAATATAATACTTTTATAACCAAGACTCATATTTTATTCCTTTTAATATTTAATAGATAAATAATTAATACAATTAAATATTGAAAAATGTTTTTCAGATAAAGTCATTCACTTTGTATTATATATTTTCTATTAAAATATAAATTTAAACATTTTACAGTCTAATTATTATAAAATAATTTATTTTTTAATATCTCAATTCAAAATAAACTTATTATGAATTTTTATTTTTGTCAGATGTTGATATTCAAAAAAAAAATAGGGTTCTTTGAACATTATTTTTTTATTTTATCATTTTAAATATTATCCTTCAATATTAAATTTCCATTTTAGTAAAAAAAATATTTATTTTATGAATACCATTATTAATTTTAAATTATTTGTTTAACTTATAATCATTTGTCCAAAAAAAAATTAAAAAATTTAAATGTAACTTTAATAATTTTTTTTGGTTATTTACTCTAATAAAGTGTTTAGATTATGAAATTCGGTTTCATATTAACATGAAACAATATTCCAATAATTTTTTATAATCAATATATTTATTAAATAAAATAATTTTCAAGGATTTTTTTATATTTTTTATAAATTTAAATCATATAAGTCATTTTGACCATTTTTATGTGATAAATTTTGTTTATTTAAAATCTATTTAATAAACCATTCGAATTTTATGTGATAAAATTATTCTATAACATTAAATAATAATATATAAATTATTTAAAAGGATCCAATATTAATTTTTATCATTAATGATAATTAAGAATGATAAAATTTAATTACCAATGTAAAAGTTAATTTTGGAAAATTGATAAAAGTTAAAATAAAAAAGGCCATATATCACTCCTATAATTCCTCATAATGAACATATGAGAGATTTTTAGACCTTATATCGTCCCACATCCACACTTTTTCCACTTTTAATCCATTAAAACTAGAATAGTGTCATGAGATTATTAAGAATATATTTTTTTCACAAAATATCTATTTTCTTCTCAAATAAAATGATATTACATAAACCCTTTAAAAATACACATAACCTTCTAAATACGCCTTGACAACAAAAATTTATTATTATTTTATAACCATGTCACACTATCATAATCATCTTTTCTCCTTTTGTTTACTTATGGATTTCAATTCAATGGAGTTTTCCATGAGAAAACTAATGTTTCTAATCTGAGTATTACCTTCTCTTAGTCTTTTGTTGTTTTCTAATACTTCAAAAAATAATACATTACCCTGTTGATATATGATATAAAAATCATAATAATTATTAAATTCAATAATATTAATTATTAAACAATGATGAAATTTTTCCAACCCATGATGAAAATAAAAAAGAATTGATCATGCGTAAGTGAAAATTTTCCCCTCAATGAAGCATTGTGTTTTTTATTACATAACCTATCCTTAAGGAAAGTATAAAGTATAAATTTTATGAATAATTATTTTTTATATGTCACAAAAATATTACTAAAATTTTAATTATACTTATTATAGAAATTTTTCCATTCATTGGGAAGTATGATCATCAATAGTGTGTACCTACATACTATCACATCTTCAAACAATGAATTTAATTTTTCATATCAACCCATCATAGTTGGTTATAAGAATTAGTTTAAGGTATATATATGATAAGGATTAAATTTTAATGAAAATTTCAATGATATATTAACATTATAATATAATATTCTCTTTCCCATTCAATCATTACAACACACTCTAGTTTAGGTTGTTTTTACCACCTATATGAGTGATGTCGTGCTGTTTTTATCATGAAAATTTGACTAATGTCATATTATGATAAAAATATGTAATAAAAATTTATTAAGTATTTAGAAAAATATATATAGTTGTAAAATCGTAATACATTTGTTTTATTAATATATCACCATTTAATTGTTAAACTCAACAAAACAAGATTATCTCTATTCTATTGTCACAAAACATGTCAAAATCTATTAACAAAAGAAATTATAAATTTATTCATTGTTTTATAAAGTGTATTACAATATCTTATATGATATATGAATGATGTACTTTTGGATAATAATGAAAAATAATACCTCATTTAAAAATTTATTTTAAAATGATCAGTATTTTCTGAAAACCAATTTTAAAATATATAATAACTAACTAACATTAATTTACTGAGTATTTATAAATATTTATAAAAATTAAAAAAATATAATTTGTTAGTAAAATATGTGATTATGATGGTTATTGTTTTGATATAAGACATTTGATCACATTTATATAATAAAGATTAAATTTAAGGGGTTTTTTTTGCCTCAAATCCTTCCAATGGATTATAATTACATCTCTATATATAAAACCTTTTGAAGTACAATCGTATGTAACATAGAATAATTTTATGTATTATTTAAACCTTATATTCATGGTAAAACATGTTTCATACCGTGTTCTTTTTCGTTTATTAATCAACTGTTTTGTGGAGATGAAATTTTCTTGAAAAAAAGTCTCATATATTTTAATGAATTTTCCATCCCCAAAAACCTTTTTACTCCTTGTAAATGTTCACCATTACCCAATGTAAAATAAAATTAATTTTATATTGAATGAAAATTTTAGTCCTATTAAATCTAAAACCGAACGTTTAATATATTTTTAGTTATGTGGTATTTTTAATGGGTTTTTTTCAAACATTTCAATGACATTTCATTTTAATTACCATATATTCTTCACATATACATTTCATTTCGACATTGTATTTATATACTTTCAGCGTCTCATTAATGGAATTTATTTTTAAAAAAATTTTGTAATATTTTTTCTCTTATATTTCACTTTTTTTTAATGTTACACAAAGATCATGTCTTTGTACAATGATATTAATAAACTATTTTAGAAAAAAAAACTAATTGTCATTTGTATCTGATTTTCAAAGTATTTTTCTCTAATAATATAATGTTTCAGAAATGACATTTTATGTTCACTTTTATGGTGAAAATATTTTTTTAAAATTGAAATATTTTTCAATTTTGTGAAACAATTTGGAATGCTATAAAACCTCTTTTTATTCTCATGAGTTATCTATGGTAAGATGAACGATTTGATTTTAATTTGGAACTCAGATATATGGATGATGGTGGGTTGGGTTCTATATCACCCTCAATGCATTGGTTATGACTTTATATCTCAATAGATAATGATGTGTGTAAAAACATATTTTTTTTTTAAAAAAAATTGTGGGAATAATTATATTTTTTCACAAAATTAAGGGGTGTACGAACAAGGGGTTTTTACCACAATTTCTTACTATTAGGTGTGTGCCACTAATTATCGTAGATTTTCCATATTTTTAAACTATTCTAATTGATTATTATTTTCCATGTTCTATATAAAATATTATTTCATATTTGTTAATTTTGTGGCCAACACATTTTTCTATGACATGATTTTTATGACCATTATTTGGTCTTTTATTCCAATGTTGTGATACTAAATGATAAATGATTTTTTTTTTCACATAGAATTTCATGACCTATTTATCAAATATTACTCCCCACTGATGTTTTCACTCATATTTTATATTTATCTATTTGAGTAGTCGATATGATTCCTGTACTTAGAAATCTTGTCGTCCCATTCTTATGTTTATATTACTAAGATATTGAGGTTCATTACCTCAGTCTAATTTTCAATTTGTGTTTCTAGAGGAGAAGTGTTATCTATAAATATTCATAAGTTTAATAAAATATGATGTTTATATAGATAGAATTCAAGACATCAAATCCTTCGGTATCATTTGTGTGTGACTATTTGTGGAATGTAGGGATTAATCCATGAAATCATTTTATTATTTATGTTTTTTTTACCTTAGGTATCCATAGTTGGTATCAAAGTTAAGGTTTATATTTTTTTGTGTATTAATTTATACTAATTTAGTGAGAAAACTATGAATGAATCTAAATATTAGTTAACATACTATTGTTTTGGTGTGGAATATGTTATGTTCATTTAGTATATATACATCTATATCTACATACTAAAAATGGATGCAGATTTGGAAGAGATTAACCATGGTGAACTCACCCAAAAATGGTTGGTTGGGAATTGACATGATCCTTACACAGATGAGAAATAAGAGGTCCTAATACTACACGACTATATAGAAGCTCTCAAAGTGTATTCTTAGGTTAATTCATATTTTCATTAATACCCATTATGATGGTTTTCGTTATCATGTTAACTATTGTGGTTAAGGAAATTAAAATAAGGAAATAGTAATGGTTAACATGTATTCAAACATCAATAGTTGTTGATAATGATTATACTCATTATTTTGGGCAATTTATTCTCTAATCATAGTCCTCCCAAGTAATGTGAGGTTCAAATCACAACATATCTCATCCTTAGATAATTTCTTATCTCAAAAACGTGTAATATAATAGATTACATTGAATTATAGTAATTAAATAAGAAATTATAATGAAATATTGATAAGGTATTTATATGGAATTTTGCTTCACCATGTGGTGAACCAATCCTTTTTTTCAAATAATAAGGTTGTATTAATGATATTTTTCCTCTATATTGGTGATCTCAATTAAATAATGATAAAAACATGTATCTTATTCCCCGTAATGATGATATTTCTGTTTAACATATATGATCTAAATGTTTCTCAAAGACTATCCTTCTATCTGGATATCATCAATCAAGTATTAAGAGAGAAGATATACCCATGATAGATTTTTTCACAAGGGACAACCACTATGATTTTTTATTGATTAGATTATGTCATAAAAATTCTCATTCAATAATTATGGATTTTATTAATAGGCTTTAGAGATTACCTTTTTATTAATTATTTATTGATAATGTTCCCATATATTCTAAGGGATAAGAATAAATTTAATAGAATTTGGTAATAGTTATAATGACCTTAGAAAAGTATATATTATATTACATGTTCTATAATTTTGAATTTTGGGTAGTAAAGTGTATCCTATTTTGATCATGTCATCACCAGTAATGTATGTCTTTGGACAAATCAAATATAGATATAATTTAAAAATGGTCAAGATCATCTTATTATACAAGGTCAAAAGTTTTCATGGATTATATGGATACTACCTGTATTTTGTGAGAAAATAATCATGAATATACAATCAACAAACCATGTTAATCTGTAAAGGAGTGACATTCCTCTATACAATGGAATATTGTGAACATATTATATTGGTTGAGAAGGGATTGATCATTGTGACATTGCTTAAATTACCCAATAGGTTTTTAATTTATATATATTCCTAATTTAATGTTAGGGATAATTTGTCATGAAAAATTAAATGGTAATATTTTATTCCTCCTATCAATTGAAAACATATTTGAGAAATTAACAAATGCATGATTGGGAATTTGTTTTTGTGTTCATTATAATGAAAAATAGGTAAAATTATTATTATGGTGAGAAGTTTGATATATGGATTGATAATAAGATCATAAAATAATACATAATCTATAAATAATTAGACATGTTCCAATTTTAATAGTAACAGTTAATCAAATATAATGATATCCAAATAAATTGTCACCCTATGAAGGTAAATATGTTTATTAATGCTACAGGAAGGAATTACCATGCAACTAAAACAATGAAAATGACTAAAAATGTTAAAAAATTCATGGATCTAAAAAGTATTAATCGTGATGTCATAATGGGAGTAGATAAATCATATCCTAATAAAGTGATTTATCAACCATCCATTCAAGTAAATATAAATGAGGACCAGAAATAATATGTAGAGTTTTAAAAAATGTGGGGAATATTTTGGATCACAACATTGAAAACTATAGAGTTATATGTTTTAGAAAATATAATATGTGTTCCATCAATATTTAATAGAAAGAAGGAGGTTTTGGATGGTGCATATATCTCATCCTTCTCTATACATTTAGGAAGTATAAATATTTATAAAGATATGATAAAAACATTATTGTGGGATAACATGAAGTGGAAAATCATATAGTATATATCTTGATATGTTGTATGTTATCATGTTAATATATTGTTACAGAATACTAAATAGATGATGCAACTATTACCAATACATATTTGGAATTGAGAAAACCTCAATATGGAATTCATCGTAGGACTCTTTAAAACTAGTAAAGTAAAAATTTACAATTGGGTGGTAGTCTCCATAGAATTTCAATTCATTTTATTTCCATATATTTTTTTACCATTTGAAAATCTCTCCATAATATATAAAATGGAAGTGATAAGGCTTCATGGAGTTCCACTATCCTCTATTTATTATTATGGAACATGTTTACATCATGATTTTGGAGAATTATTTCGAATGTGTTGGAGAAAAAGATGAATATTAGTACTATATACCATCCTCTAAAAAATGGATTGTTAAAGTGGATAATTCAAACTCCACATGATATGTTGTGATTTTTTTTCAATGGATTTACAAGGATTTTTGAATCAAAACCTCCCCGTTTGAGTTCTCATATAAAAATATATTCCATTATTTAATTCATTTGGAACCATTTGAGGCACTATATGGGAATAGATGTTGGACACCAACATACACAGACGTTGTTTGATAGAGGAAGATGAAAGGTCCTCAACATTTCGGAGAAATGATGTAGAAGGTTCTCACCACTCAAAATCATATAAAAGTTGAAAAATTCAATCTATGAGTTGGGATGGATATAATATATGATAAATATATTTTTATGAAAATTGATAATGTATATCTCATAACATCTCTATAGAGAAAGTTCATGAAATATATGAATAAATTAAATATGATCCCTATATACATTATTTTTTTGAGATCCTTGATCATGTTAGAGTAGTAACGTATAGCTTATAACTCCCTCCTCACATCTCCCAATTGAATGATGCCCTCAATTGGTAATTATTGAGTAATTAAATATAAGATCTATCACATTAACTAAATGATGAAGCTAGGAAATTGAAACATGAACAGTCAGTTATAGAACTAATAATTGAAATCTCTATTCGATGAGATAAGGTGTTATGGAACCACAGTAAACAAAGTCTCAATTTTCACTGGATAAATCTTATGTACGATCATCTCATATAAGAACATTATAATGTGATGAACGAAAATTACCCTTTATTATTTTACTCTATGTAATAAAATTATATTAATGAAATTCTTTTAAGGGGGTAGAATGTAACAATATGAAATATGAGGCTTTGTAAAACTACTATTTTTAGAGTAAAATTTCATTCAATGAACACCTAATTACAAATAAAAAATATATATTAAAAATATATATTAATTAATATATAATGAATAATAATATGGTAAACAATTAATGATTTTGGAGCTAAATAATTTATATGCATTAATATTGAAAATATTTTTTTTCCAAAAAATCAATTTTTTTGTATTATTTAATTTCATTTAACATTTAAATATATAAATTATATATTTTATATTTTAAAAAAAACAAATTTCTTATTACTTACATAAAATTTTTTATTGTTTAAACTTTTGAGTTTTCTCTAATAATGTTGATTTTTGATTGAGAAATATAGTTTTTCTGAAACATAAAATTTTAATGATTTTATCATTATTTAAGATTATCCTATATGAATAAAAAATATTTTCATAGTAAATATATTTAAGGTAGAAATATATGTATTTTAATAAATAATTTTATATTATCAGCCTATTTCTAATAATATTGTATCTAAATTAAAAATTTTCTTTATAAAAAATGTTTTGGGTCTTTTCATATACTTAAAAATTTAGATAGTGGAATTCAGTTTAATATTTCCTTAAGATCATTCTACTGTTTATTTTTTTAATAAATATTTTTATGTCATTAAAATTAATGTCCAAGAAAATTTTATCTTATGTATTAATTTAAAGATAATTTTTTTTCTATGAACTATTTTTAGACGATTTGATTTTATTCTTTGAAAACTAATTTCTAAACCAATAAAAAATTTATGTTTTAAAATTATTCACAAATTTTAAATAATATGGTTAAAATAGATGAAATGACTCAATATTAATTTTTATCATTAGTGTTAAATACTAATGATTAAAATTAATTATCATGGTATATGTTAATTTGGGTATATGGTTAAAAATAAAAAAATAAAAACATCATATCACTCATACGTTGTCCAAAAATACATTAATGAGATAATTTTTTACCATATAATGACCCAAACCTCTAATTTACTTTTTTAGTCATTGACCCTTGAATAGTGTCATGGAATTGTCAAAATATTTTATCTATTTCTAAAAGTGAACTTTTCTTCCCTTATAAACAAATAACAGTTACACCTTTTCAATTTTACACAAAATGTTAGGATAAATCTGTAAAAAACCATATTTTTATCCATTTATAAACATATCCAACCTATGTTGTATTTCTATCACTATAATATAGATTAAGGCCTTCACTTCCATGGAGTTTTCCAAGGGAAAACAAAATCTTCCAAAGTGATTATTGCCTTCGCTGACTCTCTATTTTCTTTCTAATATATTATAAAATCATTTAAAAAGTTGATAACATAATAAAATAAATAATATTATTATTGTTAAATTTAATTATATAAATTATATAATAAATATATAATCCATTCCATCCATTAAGGAAATAAAATAACATAAATTTTTCTTACGGTGGGATTACTACATCCACTACGTGGCATGAATTGTTTCCCATCACCACCTCTCAATAATTGTATCACAGATGAATTTTATGGATTAATTTTTATTATGTCACAAATAAATCTCTAAAATGATCATTTTTCAGGTACCATTATTCCATCTATTCATTGGAAAATGGGATCATAAGTTATGTCTATATAATGAGAACCACCTCTATGAACAATGAATTTAATTTATCATAACCATCCATAATGGGTGGTTATAAGAATGAGTTAAATTAAAATATATGATAATGAATAATTTTTCAATATTACTCAAAAGTTATTTTAACATTATATAATAATATTATCTTATTCATTCAAATATTATAACACAATCTTATTTTGGTCTTTAATGCACCAAAAATAATGATATAGTAATGCTTGTTTCATGGAAGATTAATAAAAAAATTTATGAAAAACATAGGTAATAATAATTTATTAAATATTTAAAAATAATTCTATAGTCAGAATATCAATATATACTGATTATATTAATATATCACATTTTATTCATTAAACACACCAAAATGATCTCATCTTAATTTCATTATCGCTAAACACTTCCAAAAATAATTTACAAATGACTTTATACATTTGTTATTTTTTTTAAAAATCCATTATAGAACCTTGTTTGATTCGAGAAAAATTAAATTTGTGATTATAGTGATGAACAAGTCTACCATTACAATTTTTTTAAAACAATCTTGATTTTTTACACTCGATTTGGAAAATAGATGAAAACATACTAATATAAATGAATTGGATATTTATAAAGGAATTTTATAAAATATATAATAAAATAATAATCTTATCAAATATGTGATTAGTAATTTTATTTTTCTGATACATGATGTTAGAGTGCATTCGACTAAGTGGGAGTAAAGGCATATGGTTTTTTGGACTTAATTCTTTTTCATAAGCTATAACACTTCACATTGTCTAAAATCATTTAAATTAAAATCAAATCTATCATATGGTAATGTTATGTTTTATTTCCAAAATATGTTATTAGGAAATAATTTTTTCTCCAATATATTACTTGAAAATAGATATATTGTTTTTTGAGAATTAAATTTTATTTTGGAAGACCCTCGTCCATTTTAATGATTTTTCCCTTTATATACATATTTTTACATCACAAAAATGTTCCACATTCCATCATCAAAAATCAAGCATTAAAATTTCTATTGAAACTTATATTCCCCACTATTCTAAAACCATATTTTGGAAATTAATGAAATTAAATGGGTTGTTTAATAATGTTTTTTTTAAATATTTCAATTTGGTTTTCTTCAAATAACATGAATTATTCCCGTCTAAATCACATTTTGAAATTATGTTTATTTATTTTAATGGTCTATTTAATAAAATTTATCTTAAATGAAATATTTTAAGATATTCCCAGTTAATTTCCAAAAAACATCTTCTGTAATGTTATTTGATGATCATGTCCTTTTCATATAATACTAAGAAACAATTATTAATAAACTTTCTTTTTTAATAATATGTCATTCTAAAGGGATAATTATACAATAAATTAATGGTTCATTAATCAAAAAATTTATTCTTTTTGGTGATCATTTTTTGTATCAAATGAATATGTTTTTTCTTTATCTTATACAATTGGGAAATGGTGTTAGACCAGTTTTTATTCTCATGTGTTATTTATAATCGGTTTAAATATTTGATTTAATGAGGAATTCATATGTTTGCATAATGATGGGTGAAGGCCTATATCACCGTCTAATTAATTTTTATGGTTTTTTAACTTATGAGATAATGATGTGTGGATATACATGTACTGTTTCACAAAACTAAATGGTCGAAATAATTAAATACTTTCACAAAATGAAATGCCAGACATACATGGATTTGTTTACAATGTCTTCCGTCACCAATTGTTATAACACAACCTCCCTAAAAAATACCATATTATAAAATTATGCTAAATTTTTTTGATATTTTTTGTTCTAAATATATTATTATATATTATTTGTTGAGTTTATTTTAGTTATTTGTTTCTTAGCCTTGTTTTTATAATTATTATTTCATCTTTTGTTCCAATGTCATGATCTTTAATGATAAATAAATTTATTTTCACTTATTATACTCGTAATAATTTTATACTTTATTAATCCCTTAATAATTTCTTCCATGATATTATATTTCTAAGTATTAGGACTAGTTGATATGTTTCCCTTACTGAGAGTTTGAGATAACCCCTTTTTATGTTTTTATTCCCCAGTTTTTGAAACTATTATGCCATACGAGATGTCTAAATGATGTATAGGAAGAGAGTGATTATATAGAAATAATTATAGTTGTGTTAATATAATATATATATAAATATATTCTTTAATATAATAAACATTTTTGTACCTGGTTTGTGTGGCTATTTCTGGAAGGTATTAATTTTACCATGAAATTACTGTATTATTTATGTATGTTTATCTTAGGTCACTAGAGATTGGACTAACATAGAAACTCGAATGAAACATTTAAAAATATTTCCTCTTTCATAGACCCACTTATGATAAATTTAAAAAATTTATGACATACCCACTAAAAATATATTTTTCCTTATGGAACTACTAGTTGGATATACCCACTTACTCTACCTTGAAATTAATGAGAGACTATCAACTGACCATTTTCTCATCAATTAAAATCCATTATTTTTATTTTTTATCCCAAATAATTTTAATAACAAATATGTTAATTATTTAATTATAAAAAAATATAACATTTAAATGATATTTTTACCATTTCAGAAGAAAAAACGTAATACTATTCTCAGTAATTGTAATGTAGTAAAATAAAACCAAAGGGGAAAATTGTTTTTAAATGGATAATACACATATTCTAATCCATGAATCATGAAATGGAAATGTCCATATGAAAATGAATGTCTATTTTTAGTTCATTAAATAAATGTTTTGACCATCCTCACATAACATATTATTTTAATGACATTCAAAAGTTGAAGTCCCATTGTTCTCAAATAATTATTGTATATATTTCTACTAATGGTGTCACTACTTAGATTATCATAAATATATAAATAGTATTACACCATAAATATTGATTCAATATAATAATAATTCTTCCACTAGAAAGTTTGTAAAATAATTCCATTGGCCATGTATCTTAAATGACAATCTTTTATTTCCAATATTTCAGTGAATTTTCTCTCCCTCTTGTTCCTGAATATTATCTCTTTCTTCGTGTGATATGTTCTCTTTAAAATATTTAAAGATAATTATATTCACCTATAAAATTTACCCTTTGTAAGTTGGTATTTATTATTTCTTTTTTTAAAACCCCATTGATTTCATTGTTGTTGTACAACACATTTTATTATCGTCATAATGAATTTTATTGAAATATATTAACTAACTAGAAAGAGTTGAATCACTAATGATATTTTATAATTTTCTTTAATCCTACTATTTTACTCTATAACATTTAAGTGTTTTTAATACAAAAAATTTATTACAAAACCCATCACATTTGAAATGATATGAAAACAAAATAAAAGGATCACATGTTTTACAAATCTTATACCCAAGTGGTTACCTACTCCATACTATTTATGGTTGTTATCCAAGGATAAAAATATTCATTAAAAATATAATTTGAAACATTTTGTGTTTCTATGGAAAGGATCAATTTTTTATCCCAATATGAAATAATATTGGTCCCCACTATTTACATGATTATTTCATCTTTTGAGCCAATATAATAGATGATCATTGATTTCTACTACAGATGTACCTTTTCTACAATAAATTCTCTATAACATCAATATCCATAAGATGTACATAATGTTTATATACTCCATAATTCATCAATATTTGTAAATAAATTTTTATATATAAAACCCCATAACATCATCACTCTTTAAAACATTTGTATTCTCTAGACAATGAAATTTATATACTCCCAAAAAATAAATTATCATAGAAAACTAAACAAAATCCTCACTGAGTTTTCTATAAACTAAATATTATATAATTACACATTTCATGGATAGTTAATTGGTTCATGGTATTTGAACTATGAGACATTCATATTTTTCCATTTTATATTGGGAAACTTCAAGACTTCTTATAATTTTTTAGTCAATATTATTATCCAAAATATCAATTAATATAAGCTTTAAACATAATAATTACTTCCTAATTTCCCAAAAAGAATCTACAATTTTACATTGAAAAAAAATATTTTAATACTTTTTTACATATCATATCTATATTTTTTTTATAAATTTTACCTATAGGTGTTAAAATCGATTTATGTCTTCTTTTCATGATCTCCCCAAATGAAATAATTATTTTGACCAAAATTAGTTAAACTCAAATACATTGTTTATATTTATTATTCTAATAACAACTCATTTATATTATTTCTAATCTAAACTATTTTTTATAGTCTATCTATTTAATATTTTACAATTCCTCAACATCCTTCAAGATTCAAAACAATGTCATACAGAATTCAAGTTCATCAAGTTAACAAAATCTATGTCACCAATACATTGCTAAAAATAATGTTTTCCAGTTCAATTCATTTAATGTTTTAATCAACTCATACATCTATAATTAGTATTGTTATGTTGTGATGACCATAACATGTCTTTATTATCTCTAAATATAGATATAGTTTATATTATTCACACTTGGGATTCCACATGTTTATAATGTGGTGATACATACCTCTAACACATGTATTTATCATTATAAAAGGTTATCAATATGATTGTTGATTTGTACTTATGATGAATTCATGATCCAGACCCCAATGTATTTTATTTGGAAAATCTAAATAATTAATTTTGAAAAATAGAGTTCACATAATTATTTATTCTATTTATTACAATCATCTTGGTTGAATGTTAGTCTTTCTAACTATATATTCATTTGATTTTCCCTATTTTCTAACTACCATACCTCCCATTGATCACACATCTTGTGTTTTCATATATCACTTATTATTTTTATCATTAAAATCCTTGAAATTAAAAATTTGGAAACCCTCAACCATCTTAATATTGATATATAATTTGACCCACTGTGATTGTATCATTGTTAACACATAATATGGTGTTTTTTTCATTAAATGAATAACATATAGAATCATCTTCTAATTATCTATTTTTCACTCATATTCATCTTTATGAATGTAACAGATGATCTTTTGATCAATTAAAATAATAAATCCAATTTTAGTTATGTCTTTTAGATCTTGATTGTGTGTGTGTGGTTCAAATGGACCTAGAATGAGATTTTAAAGCTTAGAATATGGTTAAAAGGTTTCAAATTAAGGACAAACAACATCATTAGAATAAATTATACTAGACTCATGTTTCACATAGCTAATTAAAACATTCATATATATGAGTTTACCACAGTATAACTTCTTATAAAAATATATCATTAATTAATAGTAGTGCTCCACTACATTTTATACAAATATGGTAGAGCTACACTAATCTTATGATATTTTATTCTTCCCCTGATAGAGGTTCTTCTAAAGAACAAACATAGACTCAAGGATCCCATCATGACAATATAAACCTAATATAGTTATGCATAAGATCCTATGCAATATAACCAAATGTTGTTGGGTAACTTTCAACTCATATCATACTAATATATGTGGCAGATTGGGTGTCCATCATAGGAATGAACTATTTTTTATAGAAAATGTAAATAAAATTCTATCATGTTTGTTCACAATGTTTAATGATATATTTCAGTAATAATATAATATCATGATAAATTTTTCTACAAGAATAAAAAAATAAAAAACAATAATATTAACTTTATTTTAAACTCAAAATCATTCTCAAATAAAAGGTTAACAAAAAATAAAATAATTTAAAAATTCTATAACATGGTTTATTTAATCCCCCCCTATGTAAGTGTTATTAACACAAATATCAACATCTCTTACTTCCCCTTTCCTTAAATTATAATTAAACCACTCCTTTTATCATAGAGAAGTGTATTGAGACTACACTGCTAGATTAATAATTTTTATTATAAAATTAATTCCCTTAGGGACAAGGTATTTTGTATCCATGATATTTATATACTCCCCCTAAATAGTCATTCAAAATTTTTACATCTTGAGCTTATAGTACCCTTTATTATAACATAACTAGATATAGATTAACAATTGAAAAATGAAGTACCAAATTGTGTAATTCACTCCCACCCCCACTAAACCATTGAATCCAAATAAATGTTGGGGTCACATTTTAATTCCATAAATTATGCATGGAATCTAAAACAGAATTTGTAGCCTCAATGACTCAAATATTTCCTTTTAGTCAAGAAACAATTTCTTAGGTGTTTTTTTATCAATCCAATCCAAATCATCATTCATCCCATTTCATCTCCCCTTATTTTCAACTAATTTAAACATTCATTGTGGTATGTCCATCGAGATTAGTGTTATTTGAATTTGAAACATAGACATCTATCAGTTCTGAACCAGAGATCTCTGATATCTAATGAAATTATCTAGTTTAAAATGTTTTCCTAATGTCCTAAATTTCATTGATTTCATCAGGTCGTACTTCCCTAATTAACTGACAGATTGGAATAAAAATGAACAACACTAGGCTCATTAAATTTTTTTCCATTTAATACATTAAATTGAAGTATTATTTCATACATTACATCATCTATATATTCCTCAATAACTACAAATTATGGGGACTTATTTTCAACAAATCATACATCAAAGGAATCAATAATATTTTGTGTCCATTTATTTAAAATTGTATCGAATAATCTAATGGATGAATATACATGGACAACATAAATTTTTTCCTTAAATATCCCTAGATCTAGATTTTTAATCCACATTAATAATAGTCTCACAAAATACATAACATTTATCAACATTATATTATTATTATACAACACATCCTAGGGTGTCATTTTATGTTTTCATATGTAGATGATATATTTTTCAAACATTCATAGTTGTTCCTATAACTTCCCACCAAAATAAAGTTTAATGTTCATATTTAGAATCCATAGTTATTCCCATATAAACTAGAATTTAGTTTTTACTTTATGAAGCACTATTTTTTTAGGAGTGTAGGGAGAACTACATCAATGTTTAATTCTATGTTTATTTATGTTATACCTGAACGAGATACTTGTGAAATAAATTACATTATCCATTCTAAACATTGAAATATATACACCTAAATCTATCTCAACCAACCTTCTAAATATTTTGATTAATTCAACATATTTAGGATGACATTTCATAAATATTATATTGGTTATCTAGGTGAATTCATCAATGAATATAATCTATTTTAAATCCAACAATTTTTACTAATGTATCATCTATACACGCAGTTCAACATGTATAAGATCATTTATTCAATTGTTATATGTTTATAATTTTTAATCACATAACCTTTTAATCCGACCTTTTTGAAACATTATGAAAATAAAATCATTTTCCCCATTCAGTGGTGTAAAATATCTTACAACATCTTTACTTGAAATTCCTCTCATAATCTATGGTTCAATAGGGCCATGTATTCTGTGACATAAATTATTTTAAACCTTGGTACATAGAAAGACTAAATAGAGTATCTGATTTTGGAAAAATACTAGATATTCTACCACCCATAATAATAATATTTATATCTTTCAAAAAACATCTGATAAATAATTATTTCATGAAGATAAATTTCTTTATAACATTAGAGGGTTTTCTTAGACCCTATAAGATGATTTTATGACTATATAAAAATAGATATTCCTTGTAATTTATTCTTCTAAGAATTCATTTCAGAAGTAAAAATTCATAACGTTTTTAATGAATTATCATTTATAAATGTCATTGGTCCTCCCAAATATTATTCATTATTTTGTAAGATTCCCACATCTTTAATAAGATGTGATTAATAGTTTATTTCATGTATCCCTATTTTACATTTTAAGATATATTTCAATGGAACCTCAATAATAATACATTTTGATACATTAAATACCATAATTGTTTTCATTTCTTATATAAGTAACCATGCTTATAAGTGTCAACATATATTATTTATTATAGTCTTTCACCTATTAACATCTTCCACAAATATCAACATATAAGTAAAATTTGGTTTTTATTGAGCTTTTTTTGGCATCCAATTTATTCATTTTTTATCTTCTATTACCCCATGAATATATTTCATTTTCTAATAATGATTCCTCAAATAATTAATTTCCACACCAATAGAGTGACATGTCATACCCCAAGATTTAAACATTATTACCTTGAATCCCATGAATCTAATAATATATTTTAAACATTTACCATTCATAGTAGTATGGATTTTTCTTAGGTTCATTTTTAAACATCCTTATACATGAAAACATCAATTTTACCTTTTCATGAGGAGTAATTTTTACGGATTCTACACTTGTAATCCATTTATGTGAATTATTTCTCACATAAATTCTCAAAAAAAATCTCCTAGGTTATTATTTATTGAATTTATATTGTTAAAATAATCCTAGAAAATTGTAATCATAATTTTAATAGATTTCATCTACCTTTTGGGTGTATTTTCTTGGAATCTTAATATGTTTCATCCTTCACCTTAGAATATTTTTTAAAATTCTCATTCATCGTTGTCAGTTTGTTTTGAACCGTAAGAAATATTTATTTTTTCTTATTTATATTTTATTAATTTATAATAATTTTACCAATTTTTCTATATATTTTCCCTAGTTCTAAAACATTAAACTTTAAGTAATTAATTTCTCCAATGTAGACATCTTTTTTTTTGAAACGTTTTCCCCCCTCTTATATTCAACATCATTTATAAATATCAAAACCTGTTTATTTAGTTTTGTGTCTTTATTAAGAAATACATAATTTTATAATTATATCGATTGTTCCATATTTGTTTCTTCGCCTATTTTTTTTCACTAACTGACATATCATTCATTTGTTCAATATGATCCATGATGCTTCTTTCATCTGAATACCATACTATCATGATGTCTCTTCAAAGGAATATCCATATTTTTAACCCACCATATTTCTCCTCATATTTCAAAGGATCCATTTCAGGATTTAAATGTATTTTAAAACATTCAATAATGTTTTACCCCTTGATGTTTTATTTTATAAACATCATTATCATACTATCTATCTTTGTTATTCAAATTATTTACAATGAAATTTTGTATTCCCCAAAATCCAATATATTTGAGTGGGACTTTTCATTTTTTCTAGACTCCATATTTTTAGAAACATCAAAATAAGGGACATAATTCCTTAAGTATAATTATTATCATTTTACAAATCTTCATGTTTGCTGATGTACATACAATCATCTTCTGCTTCTCAGTGTTGAAGCTCCCACAATGCGTAAAAATATATATCATCCTTAACATAAGTTTTGGGTAATGGAGATTTCCTCATTTCATAAATAACATATTTGTTAAATCTGTATTATATTTTAATGCTAAAATTTAGGATCAAATATATCATCAAATTTCTTTATGAGTTTTCTAACAATACATGAATCATCCATGAATTATCTGAATCCCATAATGTTGTTGACTACATCAGTCACTATTTTAATGTAATAATGAATATTTTTAGCAATAACTATATAGATATATTTGATATTTCTTCACCATTTTTGAATTTTGGATTCATTAACTTATATCTTCTTCATAAATATTCTTTAATGTTACTCCTATTTCTCCTTCATCCTTCAAATACAGAACACCTTCACATGTGTTTTATCTAAAAATTATATTAGAATAGTATTTTCTTATTTTTCGATAATCAATTAGATTAAATTTTTCATTAATGTTAATATGATAATATATTTCCCTTAGCTAAAATCTGATATTATCAGATTCAACCACCTTCAGACGTAGTGAATGATTGTAGGGTAAAATTTTATTTTTTCACACATGATAATTTTTGTCTTCAATGGTTGAAATACCCCTAAAGTCTAATGGTTTGATATTTTATTTTAAAAATATATAAGGATATTATATAAGAAACCAAGGTTCTATAATACTAATCAACGTTACAAGGAAAATATAAACCACTGGGAAGTGTGGGATAAATCTTTTTCTTTCTTTTA
Organism: Viscum album; assembly: GCA_963277665.1. NCBI lineage: Eukaryota > Viridiplantae > Streptophyta > Magnoliopsida > Santalales > Viscaceae > Viscum > Viscum album. The sequence goes on from OY728122.1 coordinate 1,017,411,132, forward strand.
TAATTTCCATTACTCCAAATATTAACTTATGAAAACTATTTTGTTTGTTATGTTATCCAATTTAACACATAAACTACCATATATATAATTATAATATATTTAAATATATTGTATACATTTTTAATAGGCTTCAGGGCCAATGTGGAGGTTATTACAAAAATATTTCAAGTTATTATTGTGGGCCATAAATATCCATTTTATAAAACATGTGAATACTCTAGAAAATAAAATTATATCTCATGGTAGAAAAAAATATTTTTTCCCTAGTATTATAAAATTTGGTTATTCTTATAAGAAAACTGTGTGGCTGAACATTTATTTCTCCTCCAAATATGACAAGCTTGAAATAAAGTATATAGAATATCAATCATTGGAATATGTATTTCGGATTTACCATCTAAGAAGTTATATGGTTATATTTTTTTTATTTTTTAATAAATATTCCATTAATTATAATCTTATTTAACCCTTATGATTCATTATACGTACTAAGTCATAAGAATCTAAAAAATAAATTCACAGGGAATATGGAAAAAAATTACACCATGATTCAAATAAACACAATTATATATGGTCATCCATTTCTAGAAGAGTTTAGAGGATTATGGAAATTGGAATTTTAGATTCTTATACATTCTAATTTTGAACTAAACACTTTAAAAGACACATATATTTTTTGTCATCATACCTTCTTTTAGAATCCTTGAATATCGTATTTAGTCATCATCAAAGCTTCATAATATCTCAATAAGAACCATGCATTTATTTTATGAATAAGGTCATTGTATATCAAGTTTATTATCACCTTAATATTAATTTTATGGTTCTTAAAACTTCATATTTTACACTAGGCATAAATATAATTATGTGATATCCCTATAATAATGACAAAATTCCATCCAAAGGGATTTAAATCAAATACCTTGGTTGACATTAATCGTCTGATCAGAAAAACCTCTTCAATCATGTTCATATCAAATGTAATTACTAGTTCGTATAACATACACATTATTTTTTGAATATATCCATAATTATTTCCTAAACACTCTTACCTATTTATATTGATGATAGTGAATAATATATATTCTACCAACACCTTTATTGACCTATTTCTTATCGTTTCTATTCTTCTCTGTATCCAGTCAACTCATCTTTACATCATCCAAAGATTTTAGTTTTAATTACCTCCCCAATTTATGATTTCTAGTATCTATAGATGTGATTCATCATCTTAACACCTAATTATCTTCATCATTATTCAACTAATATATCTTTAACTTACATACCACTATAACTTAGTTTTTTCATCTCATAAGTTTATCTGTATAACTGGTGATCTACATTTTCATAGAAATCATATTTTAAAAAACATTATATCTTCATGTAGTAAACTCAATAATTATTTATAAAACATATATTCATGGTATTATCATTTCATTTAGAAAAATAAAAAATATATCATGAGAATTTCATTTAGATTCTTTAATTAAATTTCAATGTTGTTTTCCTGCCTTTTCTACCATTAAAATATTATAATGTGGGTTCACATATAAATTCTTAAATTTCTCACCTAATATACATGTATTTTTTATAAGGAATCCATTATCCATATTATGATGAAAATATCATTAGATAGAAAAATAAGGAATTATTGGTAAATCCTATGGTGATATTTATTGAATTAAATGTACAATCTATTGAAATATCTCCATTACTATTTAAAAAATCTACTAGACATTCTCATTAAACATCATGAATAAAACGTAAGATCCTTTAATGATTTTTCATATCAAATTTTAGTATTTTATATGATTTGAGTTATTAATAGTTATACGATGGTTCTGCAAAAATAAAATATAGAGAATCACATTATAATCCTTCTAGTCCATGATTGAAGATGACACTACTGAAAATCATGAATATAATTTCACTAGTAAAATGAAATTTTTATAACTATAGAAGTGATGATAATATAATCAATGTTAAAGCGTTATATTTTAAAGTTATCATAAAAAGACATGAAAATGACACCTTTAATAGTGCTTAAAAAGCCCTGATAAAGACCCTACTAGTAAAGGGTACAATTTTTTTTCACTCCCCCCTTTATCGGCACTTCCCACACTTACCCCCCTTAATCAGCACAACCCACCATCCCACCCCTCTATCAGCACTTTATAATGTTCCCCTACCCCCATCTAGTTTCAATCCTAGAACCTTCTGTTTATAAACAATGGCCTTTTCCACTCAACTATACTTTTTTACAAATTAGGATATATATATATATAAATATATCATAATGATTTTTGTCAATATATATATATTTTTAAAATAAATATTTATTTATAAATATTTATATTCAAATTTTTTTATTAACATTATAAAACCAATAAAACACATAAAAACATTATGAAACTATAAAAAATCTAAACCCCCAAAAATAATGAAATGAACATTACATCTGATCTGGGATTTAGTTTCATTTCTAATACCATTAAAATCAAATCTAGTGAAATGAGGTTTGATATGTTATTTTTTAAAGACCTAACTGACACATAGTTTAGATGTTATAGTAGTTTCATGTTTAAGAAATCAGGGATAGTTATTAAAAACTATTTTTTAGAAGCCTTCTATGACTTTTTGGGGATAAAAAGTGGTAAAATACTCAAAGAGATAGTCCTAAACCTATAAGGATTATTTATCATCATATAATTCTATTATATGTTGATGTTCTCACATGGACACCCAAATGAAATGTTATGGTCGTTCGATTTCGAGTTAAATTTTTGAATATTTTGAAACTACAATATATTTTATTCCTTTTATTTTAACACGATTTAGATCTCATGTGGTTTTATATGATTTCATAAGATTCGATTTGACTATTTGTGGAGATGAAATAGTCTTCTGGATCATATGTTATGGTCATTTTATGGTTTTTAGGGTTTCTTAACAATTTTTTTGGTTTTAAGGGATTCTAAAGTTAATATCGATTTTTGGGGGTTTTGTTTGGGGTTTGAAGGGTCTTTCTATGGTTATAAACCATTTTAATTAAATATATTATATATCATCCATAAATTCTTATATATCCTTATCTAAAATATATTTAAAATATATATATATATTGTTTTTATATCAATATAAAAATATGAATATATTATTTTTATTGAATGTTTTTAAATATACTCTTTATTAGTGATAGTAATAGTGTCCTGGAGGGGTCTATATCAGTGTTTTTAAAAAATCCCGGATAATGGCCACATTTTTATTAGCGCTTATTTTCTAATGTTGATAAAGGACCCCCTTTGTTAAAGATTTTTTAGAAGTACTGATAAATGAGAATTTTATCAGATCATTGTCTCCTAGTGATGATAAAGTGGGCAAATCAATCAAAACCTTTTTACAATGGATGATAAGGTCCCCCCATTATCAAATCTTTTATTAGGGATTTTATAACCCATACACTAGATAAACAATGTTTTTTCAGTAGTATGGTTGATGAGCGATATCATTAAAATAATTCTACTAGAATTGTGTTTCAATTAACTTATGAATATATTTCACAAGAATAGTATCCCATATCTAAACATCAAATTAGTATCACACTCGAAAATACTCAGATATATTCTATAATCGGTTGTGAAAACTGAGTGGATCCACCTCATTATTAAGGTTCAGTATATTGACCCACATTATGTTTCCTCCCAAGAGCTACCCCATACTACATATTCTTTTGAGAATAGTTTTTAATTTCTCTGTACACCTAATTTTGAATACCATTGAGATTAATATGAATGGTTTTACTCGTCCTATCGGGTAGTTTACTAAGGATGGAAATGATTTTTAGTAGAAAACCAAAATATGGTTTACTCTTAAATGTTCCCCTAATTCAAAATTTTATCTTCGGATCACATAATTAGATACCATTGAATGTACATAAAAAACTCATATAAAATGAATCAATTATATTATATTTACCTACAACACAAAATAACTCTCAAAAATGATTTTGACAGAAAAAACAATAAATTTAATAATTCCAAACCATTTGTTCTTAACAAAATCTGCCAAATTGGTTGAATCAATCCATGTAATTTCAATCTATTTAATTATTATTCTTGTTTTTACTAGAAAACACCATTATTATGGAAGGACACCATTCACCATAGTTTGTAGTATCTAAAATTCCGTAATTATATGGAATGGACCCCACTTTTGGGGAGTGGTCAATGATCAACAACCAGATCCACAAAATCTATTTAATACCTTCTATTGAATTATCACTTGACCTTGAATAAATTTTATCAATCAATCTAGTTCATTGATATAGATGTAGTGAAACCATTATTCTGTTTTTTGAGGTACCCAAACATCATATACCTCCTAAATTTGATTAATCGTACACTACTGTAAAACAATTATATTATAGTATGTATATTTTTCAGAATGGATCAACTGGAACATTAAAATCCTCCTAGTGATAGAGAAACCATATGTTATCAGCAAGAATCCCTCTATACTGTCATGACCCAACCTCGGGGCTCATGCCATGACTACCTCAAGCCCGCCTTCCATAGGCCAGGGGCTGGCGATGAGCACCAAGGTGTAATTACCGATAAAAGAAGGGAAGGCATTGCCTATGTAAAGTAAACAAACACCATAGAGTAAGTAAGAAGAAGTAAATACTGAGTAAAACTGTGTAAAAATGTATGTGCGGAAAAATAAGTGGGCCAGAATAAAAACCCAAACTGAAAGTAATGTACAACTGGGATGTAATTACAGCAACTGAAAAGTAAAGCCGCAATGTTGTGTCGTCCACAGGAATTCCCACCTGAAGGGTGGGTACAGATAGCCTCCTCATCTCCACGGGTCCAGCCGTCCACTCCGTGTACATCCTGCCCAGTGGTCCACCTCCAGGTACCGACTTGCTCCACAGGCATCCACCACGATCAGCATTTTCCGTCGTCTGCATCCAACACAATGTAGTGCGGGCATAACCTGTGCAAGGGTGAGTATAAGCTACTCAGTAGGGACCCCGAGACCGCCGAATGTCTCCTAGTATCCACAAAGGATAATCCACAAAGGAAATATACAATCATGAAGTAACATCCAACACTACTTAGGTATATGCCCATACATATTCCTAAGTCATCAATTCCAGTTCGGCTCCAGCATCGGAGCCCAAGTTCATACACGTCCACACAGGATAGCACAAAAAAACCCACATAGGAAAGAAGGTCAATCAAATAGAAGATAATGATTGAAAATCAAGAATCAGCTCAAACAGGTATACTTCTTCGTAAGGCGATACAGATGATCAAATGTAGCTACTAAATCATCTATGTTGTCGGACACACACATGATAGATAGGTACTAACCCCCACAATGACCCACACAGGATCTGACCCACACAGGATCGGTATGTGCTGTCCCACACAGGACAGGTGAGTGTTGACCCGCATAGGATCTGACCCACACAGGATCGGTATCACTGATCCACTGAGGATCACTGAGTGTTTTAGTCATCGCTGTCGAACCCACAGAGGATTCATGCACAGTCTCCATGGTCGTCACAGTCGCAGCCAGCTCTAGGGTTCCCGCACATAGCAAGATCATTTTGGGAGGGTCCGCCCTATGAGCCAAGGGGATGATACATCAACTGATAAAAAGTCCAGAGTTGATGTATCTCATGTTCTGTCATGACAAGAAGAACTCAACGTGACAGATGGCGCGTCAATCGGACGCCCAGTCTAAGAGTTATTGGCTATTTCGTTCCAGGGGCCCGGTTGGTTTTAAGTCAAAACCAACCCGACCACATTCCAACTGTGTCCAAACCACGAGAGGAGTAAGCCATATGTTTTGTCTCACTAACAGGAATCCAACAACGTCGACAGAATGTCAATCAGACGTCCGGAGCTCAAGTTATACGTGTTTCCGCTCCAAGGGCCCGATTGGTTTCGTGTACGAACCAACCCGGATGAACCCAAAGTTCTCCGAAACCATGAGTGTAATATACCGAAATGTACGTCTCGATCCAAGGATATCATCGCAGCAGACGGTGCGTCGATCGGAGATTCGCAGCCCACGATATGGGAAAAAGACCGAAAGAGGTCCAGAAATAGGGGGCTCGGGCCCGGTCCGACCCAGCCCGATACCCCCTGGGGCGGCCCAAACCGGGTCGACCTGACCTGGGTCTCGGTCCGGCCCAATAGGGGGCGGCCCGGCCGGTCCGGCGCAGCCCGACAATGCGCACTCTGCCTGGCCGGCGGGGCGAGGTGGCTCGGTCGTAACGGCCGAGCAGAAGGGGGGGGGGCTGCCCCCTCTGTTTGGAAAACCACGACCCCCATGTGGGGGGCCGCTCCTTCAGTCGGCCGGGGGTTACGACCCCAAGTTCCTCTTTCGGTCGGCCCCGCCAGCCGGCCGAGCTGCTATCGTGGGACCCCGCGGTCATGCCCTCCTGCTCCGGCACAGGTAGCCGGAAGTCGGCCGTTGCTTCCTGCTCCGCCGCGCACATGGTCTGACCGGCGCGGTTTGACGGCGTCGTCCCCCTCTTCCACGGCGTCGCTCCGGCCGCGGCCTCTTCGAGGTTCTCCAGCGCGGCGCAATGGCGCCACAGCTTTGTTCGTCCCCAACGGCGCAGCGCGAAGGCACCACGCTCCATTGCTGTGGTTCCCTCGTTTCTACGCGGTGCGATGGCACCACGCCATCTCCTTTCCAATCAGCAACGTAGGACAACAATAATAATGGAGGGGGGTCAGATGTGTTTTTGCGGTCTGGCCCCTCCCGTTAATCGATAGCATATAAATAAAAGTTTATCGATGAACGCCCAGAATTATTCAAGACATAAATCCAAACACCTACTTCGATTAAAAGGTTGAACGAAGGTTCTTCATGGATTTGAACGTCACGGAAGAAGGCATCGCGGAAGAAGTGTCATCAACGTCGCAGAGAAAAGATTCTTCGGCGTCTCGTCGTCGGTCACCGAGGATGGCATCTCCCACTCACTGCGGAGAGGGAAGATGACGGTACGATGAACTCCCCTTTGTGGTGACAGAGTCCTTCATCGAAGGCTCGACATTCTTCGCGTTCTTCGTCGTGGAAGAAGAACTTCAAGACTTAGAGCAAATCCTCTCCAAAATCCTCTCGCACAACCAAAACCACACTAATAAAATAAGTTTTTCCTTATTTTATTACTCACGCCAAACGTTTTGAAATTCAAAATTGAATCATTCAATTAATTGAATTAATTGAAAATTTTAAACCACCCAATTAATAAGGTGTTTAATATTTAGTTAAATGCAAGAGTTCACTTCATTTAATGGGGGGTGCTGGTGCGTTACCAATTAACATAGGGGGGTTTGAGGAAGTTCCATAGGTGGGGCTCATGTGGGCCCCACCCCACTAATATCCTACGTAATGGAGTAGGATATAGTGGGTCCCACTCCAACCACTTAGCTTAGGTTAAACTATATTAAATAAAATAAAATTGGTTGAACCATTTTATTTTATTCCTTTACTTAACCGCAAAAATTTAAAACCACACCCGAGCAAACAAAACTCCAGAAAAGGTGTTCCTAAGAAATTACCGGCACTGCGATTCCATCGGTGTCCTCAGATTTCGATTCCAAGCACTGGTTCAAAAGTTAGGAAAACCCGCTCGTTCATTCAGTGAACGTACCTGAGCTAAACTTTGGAAAATGATTCCGGGCACACATGGCCTCAGAATCAGGTGCTGTTAGAATCTGCGTTCTTGTAAATCCAAAATAAAATTAAGAAAAAATTTCCCTTGAATTTATATGGGTCATTAAATTACTCCCACCTCAGGTCTTTACGTCTGCGTAATGATACATCATAAACTAGGGAAAAAATGTGGGTACTGACGACGCATCTAAGCCTCCCGCTCCTATGTGCTCTCCTGGAGGTTCCTGTGCTTCCATCTAATGCACACTAGAGGAATCGACCGTCCACATAGGACCTGCTTCTGTTGATCCTCATTCTCCACCGGGACCTCCGTAAAAGTCACCCCATCATCAATGTCCAGCTCTCCATGGTCAGTGATATTCATCGGGTCGTGCACGTATCTCCTCAGGTGAGATACGTGGAAGACGTCATGAACCCGGTGCAACTGAGGTGGTAGAGCCATGAGATAAGCCACCTCTCCAATCCCGCGGAGGACTTGGAATGGTCTGATGCAACGTGGAGATAACTTGTCGCCCTGGCCAAATCTCTGTAATCCACGTCTAGGTGAGACCCGCAAGAAGATGTGGTCGCCATCCTCAAACTCCAGTGGCCTCTGCCTCCTGTCAGCATAAGACATCTGCCTGCTCTGAGCTGTCCTCATCCTCTCCTGGATGACCTGGCCCTTCTCGGTCATGGCTTGGACCATCTCCCATCCCACAAGTGCTGACTCCCCAGGGTCTGTCCACCACAGTGGTGATCTGTAAGGTATGTCGTACAATGCCTCGTATAGTGTCATCTCGATGGTGGAGTGGTAGCTATTGTTGTACGCGAACTCCAACAAGGGTAGGTGATCCTCCCACATATGACCAAAGTCGAGGACACATGCACTGAGCATGTCCTTGAGAGTTTGAATGGTCCTCCACATCTGACCATCCGTCTGAGGGTGAAAGGCGGTGCTCAGATGTAGTTGCGTCCCGAAAGCCTCCTACAACCCCTTCCAAAGCCGGGAAGTAAATTGAGCATCTCGATCGGAGATGATAGATGATGGCACACCATGAAGTCGTAAAATCTCCTGACTGTAGACATGTCCCATGCTCTCCACTAAGCCCTGCTCTCTGATGGGTAAGAATTGAGCCAACTTGGTCAGTCGGTCGACAATCACCCAAATAGAGTCGTGACCTCTGGAAGTGCGTGGATGTCCAGTCACAAAGTCCGTTGATATACCATCCCACTTCCTCTCCGGGACTTCCAAAGGATGTTCCAAGACTGCTAGTACCTGGTGCTCTGCCTTCACATGCTGACAGGTGAGGCATCGATAAACGAACTCTGCGACAACCTTCTTCATACCCGGCCACCAGTTCTGTCATCTGAGGTCCAGGTACATCTTCTCCACTCCTGGATGTACCGCTAAAGGGGTAGTGTGAAACTCCCTCATCACCTCCTCTGGTAAATAAGTTGGTACCATGGTACGTCCTCTTAAAAGGATGACATGCTCTCATCCCCTAGTGAATCCATCAGGTGCATGTCCTGAGGATATCTGTACACACCGTGTCTCATAATCATCATCCCCACGTTGTGCCTCTCGGACCCGCTATAGAAGTGGAGTGACTATGAGTGACTGTAGAAAGGCTTCCCCATCACTATCCACGAAGGATATCTGCAAAGTGCCTAGTTTCTCTGTCGTCTCCCCAAGTAGATGAATGTCCGTCTTCCTGCTGAGAGTATCAGCTACAACGTTCCCCTTTCCAGGAGTGTAGACTCTCTCAAAGTCAGAGTCCTGGAGGAACTCGAGCCATCACCGCTATCTCAGGTTGAGTCCTTCTGCAAGAAGATGTACCTAAGACTTTGATGGTCAGAATAGACTGTAAAGGGCTCTCCCATCAGATAGTGTCGCCACATCTTCAGAGTAAAGACCACTGCTGATAACTCCAGGTCATGTGTAGCGTTGTTCTTCTCATTCTGCCTCAAATGACGTGATCCATAGGCGATCATGGCCCGCTCTTGCATTAGGATACATCTGATTTTGGTTCCTGATTCATCGTAGTAGACTACATACCCTACTCCTTACTCTGGTAGCCTCATGATAGGCGCGCTGGTCAATCTCTGTCTCAGCTCCTAGAAGCTATGCTAACATCTGTCTGACCACAAAAAAGGATTTTCCCTTCTTTTTCAAAGATGAGAGTGGTTTTTCAACTTTGGAAAAGTCTGTCACGAATCTCCGGTAGTACCCAGCTAGCCCCAAGAAACTCCACACTTTCGTCACGCTCCTGGGTGGCTCCCAAGCTAGAACTGCCTCGATCTTCACAGGATCCACAGCAACTCCTACCTCAGAGATGATGTGTCCCAAGAAGTGGAACTCACATATCCAGAACTAACACTTCGAGAGATTGACATAAAGTTGGTGCTCTAGGAGTGTGTATAGTACAACCCGCAAGTGGTAGGCGTGCTCCTCCTTAGTGGTTGAGTATATCAAAATGTCTTCCTATGAAGACCACGACAAATCGATCGAGGTATGGATGAATGATCATGTTCATGAGGCCCATGAACACTGCTGGAGCATTGGTTATGCCGAATGGCATAACCAAGAACTCATAGTGTCCATAATGACATATGAAGGTCATCTTCAGCACATCCTCATCCCCAACTCTGAGCTGATGATAGCCAGACCTGAGGTCTATCTTCGAGAAACACCATGCTCCCTTGAGATGATCGAAGAGGTCGTCAACTCTCGGTAGCAGATACTTGTTCCTCACAGTCAGCTGGTTTAGGCAACGATAGTCGACACATAGTCTCAAGCTCCCATCCACCTTCTTTGTGAACAATATCGGGGAAGCCCAGGCTGAAACATTCGGTCGGATGAATCCCTTGCCCTACAAGTCTTCCAGCTGTACTTGTAGCTCTTGAAACACAGCAGGAGACATCCGATATGCTTGGGTGGAAATCAGGGATTCCATGGGGTACAATTAAATATAAAACTCTACCTCTCTGCGAGGAGGTAGTCCTGGAACATTGTCAGGGAAAACGTCTGCATACTGATCCACCACTGCAGGTAATCCTGGACTCTGCACGTCAATTGCTCCTAGGATGAGGCTAGCCAACTGGTGAGTGATGGGTTGTCCTCTCCATTGTGTGAGTCCATCCTGCGCAGCAAAGGTTCCCTTCTCACCGGTGAAGGTGAACCTGCTCCCATCTTTGCGAACACATCGCACCTTCTGCCTAATGCAGTCAATACGAGCATGGACTGTAGATAACCAATCCATGCCCAAGATGACATCGTAAGGCCTTGACGCCGCTATAAGAAGATCCCACCCAATGCTCTCGCCTCCTAGAGTAATATCACACTACCAGCACCAGTGCGTAATCATCATGACTACTCTCGTAGAAGTCTCTATCCGTAAGGATCGAGCCAACGACTCCGTCAGAATCTCCGAGCTCTGAACAAGGGCAGCGACAATGAAAGAATGACTCGCTCCTTTGTTTATATGAACTATATCAAGGGTGGAGTAGACACAGATGGTATCTCGAATAATCTCGAGTGCGCCGTGTTCATAGGCCTCCGCTACCTGAAGTTGTGCCTGTCTCTGCCCGCCAGCTCCATGTGGTCGGGGTGGACCTCCTGGTGGTGGTGGTGGTCAAGCCTCAAAGCGTCGTCCACCACCAGCTCCTCTGCATCGTCCACCTACTACCTGCAGACCGCCATGCCCGACCCTATGCCTCTGCTTGGGTGGTCCCTCACCCGTCTGCTGCTTCTCCGCACGGCGGGTTTGGCAGTCACGAGCCATGTGGCCCTGTCCGCTGCAAGTGTTTCCATGTATGCCTATCGAAATACTGGCTCTGTGCTATGTGCCCCGCACCTCTGAGCCAGTGTCCTGAGGTCATCTGCCTGAGGGTCTGGTCCACCTGGACCCTTGTTTCATCCATAGACATCCAGCTGTAGAGGACTCTGCTATGTGCCGCCCTGCGGTAGGTCTCACTGCTGATGTAGGCTCAGCAAGAAATCTCTCGATGAGAACGGCTCGCTCCAGCACCCCTGCCAGTATCTAAATGATAAGGGAGATTAGCAATGCCCTGATCTCATGCCTCAATCCCTGCTCGAAGGTATGGGCTCGGAAAAATGGGTCACATACCATGTCCGTCGAATAGCACGATAGATCGGTAAATCTTGCCGAGTACTGGGTGACCGACGTGCTACCCAGTTGCAGCTGTAGTAGCTTTTGGATGCGCACCGCATGGAGGGTGGCTGGGATGAACTCCTAGCCGAAGAGTCTCTCAAAGTCCGCCCAGAGGAGATATGCCTCGTTTTGCACGTTGAGCATCAAGCTCCACCGTCTTCCTGCTGCCACATGTAGGAGACTCACTGCAAGGATCACCATGAGGTCTTCTGGTGTCCCTAATAATCGAAAAACTCGTACAACTGCCTCCAGCCAATCCTCGGATGCCTGAGTGTCCATCTCCCCGCAGAAACTGTGTGGTCTCTGACGATAAAACTCATGCAATGAACTAAGGCGACGTGCACTATCAGCGGCTGGGGATGGTAGCATCGGTGGCTCGGCAGGTAGTGGTACCGCCTGTTCCTCTGCAGAAATAAGGCCCTGCACCGAGGCATCGTCACTCGATGGGATGTCTTCACATAAAAAACTCAGAACCCTAGTTGGCTGTCGTCATGGGGGCATCCTGAAAAGAGACAGGTGCGCCACGGTCAGAACATTATACCTGGTGAGCTGACACAAAGTAATCACAAAGAAAACACGAAACACAAATGGAATCAATATTTTCATTCATTATGTCGGAAATCAGAAGTCAGGGTCCTGGTGTATGGATACGTCGGTCGCCGCACTAACACAAGACTCCCTGGACTGATAACCACACTAAATACTATTACCACTACTGCTTCAAATAGAAAAATATCAGAGTCCTAAGTTCTGCTGTAGAACCGAACTCCTCTGATACCAATTTGTCACGACCTGACCTCGGGGCTCATGTCGTGACTACCCCAAACCCACCTTCCATAGGCTAGGGACTGGCAACTAGCACCAAGGCGTAATCCAAGGCGTAATTCCTGATAAAAGAAGGGAATGCATTTCCTTTGAAAAGTAAACAAACACCACAGATTAAGAATGAAGAAGTAAACATTATTTAAAACTGGGTACAAAAGTATTTGTGGAAAAGTAAGTGGGACAGAATACAAACCCAAACTGAAAGTAAAGTACAACTGGAAAGAAAGTACAGAAACTGAAAAGTAAAGATGCAACGACGTGCCGTCCATAGGAAGTCCCTCATGAAGGGTGGGTACATATAGCCTCCTCAGCTCCAAGGGTCCAGCCATCCGCTCCGTGTACGTCCCGCCCAGTGGTCCACCTCCAGGTACCGTCTTGCTCCACAAGCCTCCACCATGATCAGTGTTGTTCGTCATCTGTATCCAACACAACGTAGTGCGGGCATAGCACGTGCAGGGGTGAGTATAAGCTACTCAGTAGGGGTCCCGAGACCCCCGAAGGTCTCCCATAATCCACAAAGGATAATCAACAAAGGAAAGATACAATCACGATGTAACATCCAACACTACATAGGTATATGCCCATACATATACCTAAGTCATCAATTCCATTTCGGCTCCAGCATCCAAGCCCAAGTTCAAACACATCCACACAGGATAGAACAACACAATCCACATAGGAAAGCAAGTCAATCATATCGAAGATAATGATTCAAAGTCAAAACTCAACTCACATAGGTATAATTCTTTGTAAGACGATAGAGATGATCAGATGTAGCTACTGAAGCATCTAAGCTGTTGGACCCACACATGATCAATAGGTACTAACCCCCGCAATGACACACATAGGATCGATAGGTACTAACCCTCGCAATGACCCACACAGGATCTGACCCACACATGATCGGTATGCACTGGCCCACACAGGACCGCTGAGCGCTGACCCACATAGGATCGGTAGCACTGATCCACTGAGGATCACTGTGTGTTGTAGTCATCACTATCGAACCCACGAAGGATTCTGGCACATTCTTCATTGTCGTCGCAGTCACAGCCAGCTCTAGGGTTTCCGCACATAGTAAGCTCATTTTTGGAGGGTCTGCTCCACGAGCTGAGGGGATGATACATCAACTGACACAAATTCCGGATTAGATGTATCTCAAATTCCGTCACGACAAGAGGAACTCACCTTGATAGACGGGGCATCAATCGGACGCCCGGTCTGAGAGTTATTGGCTTTTTCGTTCGAGGGGCCTGATTGGTTTTTAAGTCATAACCAACCAGACCGCACTCCAACTACATCAAAACCTTGAGCAGAGTAAGCCAAAAGGTCCGTCTCACTAAAAGGAATCCAACAAAGTCGATGGCACGTCAATCAGATGTTCGGAGCTCAAGTTATAAGTGTTTCCGCTCCGAGGGCCCGGTTGGTTTCATGTACGAACCAACCTGGCCGAACCCAAAGTTCTTCGAAAACTTGAGTGTAATACACCTAAACGACTGTATCGATCCAAGGATTGCATTGCAGCTGACAGTGTGTTGATCGGAGGAGCGCATCAAAATATATCGGCAAAAGACCGAAAGGGGTCCGGAAATAGGGGGTCCGGGCCCGGCCCAAACCGGGTCGACCCGACCCGGTTCTGGGTCCGACCTATTAGGGCGCGGCCTGGCCTGGCGTGCTTGGCCTGGCCTGCGTGGCCAGGCGGCTCGGCCGTAACGGGCGAGGGGAAGGTGGGGGGGGGTGATGCCCCCCATGTTTGGAAAACCGCGACCCCCATGTGGGGGCCTCTCCTTTGGCCGGCCGGGGGTTACGACCCCTAGTTCCTCATTCGGCAGGCCCGGATGGCCGACGTGCTGCTGCTGCGGGACCTCACGGCCCCGCCCTCCAGCTCCGGCACCGGCGGCCGAAAGTCGGGTGCCACTTCCTGCTCCGCCGCAGCCAAAGGCCCCAACCTTGGTCCAACAGGCACGACACGATGGCGCCACGCCCCTCCACCACAGCCCCACTCCGGTTGCGGGCACTTCGAGGTTCTAAAACGCAGCGCGACGATACCACGCTCTTTTTCCGCTGTTACCTAGTTTCCGTGCAGTGCGATGGCACCACAACATCTCCGTTCCAATCCGCAACGTATGACAACAATAATATGGGAGGGGGTCGGTCGTGTTTCTATGGTCCGACCCCCTCATGTTAATCGATATCATACAGTTAAATGTTTATTGATAAATGCCCAAAATTATTAATGTCCTAAAACCAAACCCATACCTTGATGAAAAGGTTGAACGAAGGTTCATCGCGGATTTGAACGTCGCGGAATGAGGATCGTCGGCGTTGCAGAGAAAAGATTCGTCGGCATCCCATCGTCGATCTCTGAGGATGGTATCTCTCACCGGCTGTGGAGATGGAAGAATACGTTATGATGAACTCCCCTTTGCGGTGACAGAGATCTTCATAAAAGGATCGGCGTTTTTACGTTCTTCGTCATGGAAGAAAAACTTCAAGACATAAAGGAAGTCCTCTAAAAAATCCACTCGCACAACAAAAACCACACTAATAAAATAAGCGTTGCCTTATTTTATTACTCACGCCAAACGTTTTGAAATTCAAAATTGAATCATTCAATTAATTAAATTAATTGAAATGTTTAAACTTGCCAATTAAAGAGGCGTTTAATATTTAGTTAAATGAAAGAGTTGACTTCATTTAATGGGGGGTGTGGGTGCGTTACCAATTAAAAGAGGGGGTTTGAGGGAGTTGAATTGGTTGGGCTCGTGTGGGCCCCACCCCACAAATATACTACCTAGTGGAGTAGGATATAGTGGGTCCCACTCCAAACACTTATCATAGTTTAAACTATTTTATATAAAATAAAATTTGTTGCACCATTTTATTTTATTCGTTTACTTAACCCAAAAATTTAAAACCACACCCGAGAAAACGCAACTCCGGAAAAGGTTTTCCTAAGAAATTACCAACGCTGCGATTCCATCGGTGTCCTCGGATTTCAATTCTGAGCACCGGTTCAAAAGTTAGGAAAACCCACTCGTTCGTTCATTGAACGTACCCGAGAAAAACTTCGGAAAATATTTCCCGGAAAATCGGGCCTCAGAAGCATGTGCTGTCAGAAACTGCGTTCTTGTAAACTCCAAAAAAAATTAATAAAAAATTTCCCTTAAATTTTTATGGGTCTTTACATATACCTAGAATTTTCATAATGGTCGGAGAGATGCCAGCAGAGCTTTCAGGTGCGGAGGAAGATGCTGACTAGTGCCCCCATCTTGATGCTTCTAGAGGAAGGGGTTAGCTCACGCCTTCTGGGTCCTGAACGGAACTGTCACTAGGGTGGTGCTCCATCCGACGTCGGGTGGTGTCGGAATAGTACACGTGGGACCCGAAGGGGTCCCGATCCTCCTGGAAGGATGAGCAGCCAGCATCTCCGACTACACGACGACTAGCTGCCATTACACCTCCACCGTGGCGTAATGGCATCACAGTTCTGCTGCCCTCTACACGGCACAATGACACTGCGCCTCTTCCATCGGTCATGGCCCTCCTAGTCACGGTACCTCTTTGGCGTGTTGCGATGGCACCGCACCCCTCCGGCCCCACTGTGGCCCACCTGGCCATGACTTAGTTTCCTACGCGGTGTGACAGCGGCATGCCTCTCCGGCGGCCCGACAACCCTGGCACTGCCAGCTTCATCCGTAGTCCGTTGTGCCATCAAAACATAAGAACAAAAAAAGGGGGAGGGTTGGGCCATGTTTGTGGGGTCAGATCCCTCCTCTTCATGGCGATAACATTTTTCATTTCATAATCCATATATTAAAATGACCAATAATGGAGGTTAGAACTCTAATATAAAAAAAATCAAATCCCCCTACCTCAATTTCAGTGATCAATGATGGAGTCGCGGTAAGGCGGATGTCGTTTCATTGACGTCAAGAAGCGTTTGGGGTAGGAGACCGAGGATGAAGCATCGTTGGCGTTCTTCACATTCAGATCCTTATCTTTTGACTAGGTCGAAGATCAAAGGAGAAGTTTGTCATTCTTCGGTGGTTCTTCATTGGAAGGATGTTGTTGTCCATGGTTTCTCCAATCCCTCTCTCAAGCTCCACCAAAAGATTATTCCAACACCAAAAATAATAGACTCACTATTATTTTTATGGTTGGAATGAATTCAATAGACATAAAAAATTAATTAATTCAATCCAACAACCAATTTTTGGCGGAATTGGCACAATTATGGGGAAGTTCAAGAGTTTCCACCATTTATGGAGATTTCAAGGGGTTAATTCCCATGTGGTCCCCACCTCTTTGATTACAAGAGGGGTAATTTGGTGGGTGGGAACCACCAAATAATATCTTCCCAAGGGTGGTTATGTGTGGGTGGGTCCCACCTCTACCCTCCACTTGAAGGTTTTAACCACCAACAAATAAAAATAAGAACACCTTATTTTTATTTATTTTTATTTAAAAACCCCAAAAACTAACTTCCACTCATGTTATAATAAAACTGTCGTTAAGGTCTCACTAAGAAATCACCGACGCTGCGAGTTCAACGGTGCCCTTGGATTTCAATTCCAAGCACCAGTTTAAAAGATATGAAACGACGTTCTCACGTTTACTGAACATACTAGAAAAAAAGTTCAGAAAATTATTATCAGACACCCTCGACTCACTGCGATCATGGTTTGGATTTTCCTAGGTGAAACACGCCCCATCAAACCCAATGGTGCTCTCAGATTTTCAATCTGAGTTACCATTTATAAGTAATGAATCTTACATTAAAATAATCATCACTTAATTATTTTATTGGCGGAAAAAAACAAACTTCCTCTGGTGGCCCACGCTGGCCAAATCTAGTATCTTCTTAAAGAAATCATACACTCATGAGTTCAGCGGTGGTCTCAGATTTTTAATCCGAGTTACCGTTTGTGAGTTAGAAACATTTGAAAAATAAAATAACTTATTAAATTATTTTATTTACGATTATGCCATTTTTGGGTTTCCTCGCAGGAATCTCATGCCGACTAATCTTACATCGAGCCAAGGGTAAACTCACCATCTTGAGTGCAACAGCACCCTCAGATTTCTGATACGAGTTACTGTTTAAGAGTTATTCCACTTTTTTAGAAAAACTGCTTACGGGTGTTAACTAATGATTAAAAAAACATCGACGGGCCATTGCGGGCACTCCGGGCCTCAGAATCACGCGCCGTCAGATTTGGTGGACCTGTAAAATTCCCATTAAAAAAAATAAAATGATATGAAAATTCCGGGACTTTACATTCTCCCTAGATTAGGGCTCCTCATTCCCGTAATCCACAACTAACAACTAAGGGATCGAGTGGGGGTACTGAGCACACATCTGAGCTCTTCTGCTCCCATGTGCTCTCCTGGAGGTTTCCGTTATGCCAGTGAACTCGCACCAGAGGTATTGACCGTCCACAAAGATCCAGCTCATGTCGATCCTCAATCTCCACTGGAACCTCCGTGAAAGTCACCCCTTCATCGATGTTCAGCTCTCCATGGTCGATGATGTGGGAAGGATTATGCACATATCTACTTAGATGAGATACGTGGAAGAAGTCATGCACCCGGAGGAACTGAGGTGGAAGAGCCAGGCGGTAGGACACCTCGCATACTCTACTGAGGACCTGGAAAGGTCCGATGAATCTCGGAGATAACATGACACCTCGGCCAAATCACTGTATACCTCTTCAAGGAGAGAATCGTAGATAGACGTGGTCAACATCCTCGAACTCCAGAGGTCTCCCTCTCCTGTTAACATATGACTTATGTCTGCTATGTGGAGTCTACATCCCTTCTTGGATGATCAACAACTTCTCTGTGGTAGCCCGTACCATCTCTGGTCCCACTAGTGCTGACTCCCCTGGGTCTGTCCAGCACAGTGGTGATCTTCAAGGTTAACCATACAAGGCCTCAAAATGTGCCATACTAATAGTGGAGTAATTTATATAACGAAACGTCAAATATTTCAAATTATTGTTTATAATAAGTGTAATATTTTTAATATGATGGCATTGTGAGGATATAATATAATATAAATATTATTTTGGAAACCAATATATTTATTTTCATCATGTTATTTTTATTATTATTTAGTTAATTAATCATTATCATAAATGTTTACACATCCTTGATTTAATTATTATTAAATTAATAAAAACAAACCAAATAAATTTTTATGATAAATATTAAAATAAATATATTTTGAGATAAATAATGTGATAAATATATTTTTAAATACCCTTGAAAAATTAGGAATTTTTTAAAGTAATTTTTTCAATTATAATTATTATTATAGCATTACAAAATTCAAAGGAATGAATAGTTATAAAATTGCCATTATTAATATTTCAAAATAAATAATAATTTAATTAATGATATAAGATTTATATAAATATTATATTCATAAAAATTATTAGGGTATGGTTTATAATATTAACCATTTTCCATTTACGGGCCTTTTTACTTCTATAGTAAATTTATGAACACTCAAAGAGTATCAATCTCTCTGGTCACAGTAATTTTAAAAAGGGATAAGGAGAGTTTGAAAAAATGAAATGGGTAAAAAGGTGACATTATGTTATCCAAAAATTATATTGTGAGAGTATTTTGGAACATACTCATCATCACATTAGAAAATATAAGTTTTTAAAAATTTGGAATTAAATATTAATTAGTATTAATTAAATATTTTTAGAAATATCAAAAGTGTCATTACAAAAATGTTGGGGGATTAAATGTGGTTTTTTCATTTAGAATGTTTTTTGACACCTTAAAAACACTTTAATAGATATTACCCACAATTCTCACTAATATTTCTATCTTCTATGATTTTGTATGGTTTTGGATAAGAGCTTTTAAAACAAGGGTGAATTTAATGGTGGCTAAATTAGAGGGGATCTTAAACACCTCTAATTTATTCCAGAATTAACCAAAAAATAGATGAATTAGGAGGGGTTTTAACCTTCAATAATTAAAAATATGAATTTAGGTGTGTTTCTAATGTCCACTAATTAAATTTCATTCTCCCATTTTAGGGGAGGAGATCAAATAACTACAACTAAAATTTCCACTTTTTAATTTTTTACTTCACCCCACCAAAATAGTTTATCTATAGGACAACCCACCCTGAGCTAGCCAATTTCTATGACAACCGACCACCCCTCTATCACCTCATCTTTTTAGCATAGCATCCCACCACGACCACAGAATTTGTTAAGGGAAACCCCTATCACCCCTCATTAGTCAGCACCCCCCCCCCGACCCCTAGTTTTCGATGCCCTGCCCCAGACAACACACCCTCGATTTTCTTGCATCACATCTTCAACAAATCCCTCGATAAGTGGACAAAATTCCCCAACACTTTACTGAAAAAATTTCCTTGGTATAGTATTAAATATGGTATTGGGATGTTCACATCGCATGACACCCAAACTCTAACAACTCAACATTCATTATTCATACAAAATAATTACCTTTAATTTATTTCCAGAAATGTATGTTAATATATATATATGTATTTAAATATAAATATATATAATATAATATATTAGTGCAATATATAAATATATATTTATAAATAACTTTTTTTATACCTATATGTGAGTCTGTGTGTTTAAAAATAATAATATTATTTGTTGTTGTCATCATCATTCCACCTATTTTTTACATTATAAAAATTATATCTTGGTTTTATAAATATTATACATTCTATTTATGATTTACATTATACCTATATTATATTAAATACATTTAAATTATATACTTATTTCATATATAAACACACAAAATTAAATGCATTCATATTATTGGTAATATAAAATATAATTAAATAATAAATACCTTTGGTAAATTAATCTATAATAAATATGGTATACTATAATATATATTATATAATTAAATAAAATATAAAATATTTATATTTTAATATAATAAAATATTTGTAATATATATATATATATATTATATGTACATAATGTATTTGTATTTGTATTTGTATTTTGTTGTGTATATATTATATATATTTGTATACATAATATTATATCAATGTATTTATACATAAACATATAATATAATGGTATTTAACATAATATATGTAATATATAAATATTTTTATAATTTAATAATATATATAAGTCCATATATATATATATATGTTTTTATATTTGAATAAATATATTTATAATTACATTTATATTATGTATACCAATATATATATATATATATATTTGTGTGTCTGTGTGTTTATATTTATATATATTTATTTAATATATTTATATAATGTCTTTATATATATGTGTTTATAATGTATTTAAATACATTTATATAATGTGTTTATGATATATATATATATATATACACATGCGTGCACACACATATATATTATAATTTTTTAATATATATATGATATTTATTTTAAAAACAATTTTATGGGTTATAACCCCCTCTAATCCAAGGGATTAGAATTAGATCATAAACCCCTATACTTTCATCAATAATAAGGGGGGTCAAAACCCTCTTTAATCAAAGGGATTAACATCGGTTCATGAACCCCCTCTATGTCATGAATTGGCGGGGATTATGAATGACCAATTTTTCCTTAAAATAAAAAATTATTTTTATATATAGCCATTAAAATCTAAAAAAATATTATATAAATATAAATTACAGCTCTAAAATCCAAATTAACATCTATCACCAATAATTATTAAAATAGCTATAGTTTTGACATCACCACTTCTAAAATCCTACCAAATATTAAACAAAATTAAAAAATTATTATATATGGTTGTGAACCCACTATAAATTTTATTATTAGCAGTAATTTTCTATAAACTACTCAAATTTATTATTAAAATTACATTAGACGTGGTTTTGAATTACCCCTATAAAAAATCCGCTAATCTAGTTTTTCGAAGTCTGTCATTCCCCTATCTTATAAAATGACACCTCATATTCTCAATAATTCACAAATAATAACCCATTTGGTTAAAAAAACTAACAAAAGAAATTCATAGAATCCACAAACTCAGTCTATAGTTCTTATTCTTGTGAGGGAACCGACATTAGTTGTCTTAAGCTGATAAGAAACAAAGGTTGTCTAAAGAAGTGAAATTTTTTTAATAATTAATTTCTGTATTATTTCATCTTGCACCTCCTTCAAGTATTCCTCAACCATGATAAAATAATAATACAATTATAGTCTATATACTGAGATTTTATTATTTTCAATTTTAATATCGTTTTTGATGATATGTTTTTAACAATTTTTTTTATTTTTTGATAACTATTATTTTTTAAATGAAAAAAACATTTTAATTTTGAATAATATTCAATCCTAAAAATAAACATAGAGAAAAATTTTGTTTTTTATAAATTTGTTATCCAGACACAAACGTTCAAACTAAGATGCACTGGTCACACAGGTTTTCCGAAAATTAAATTTTTTGATTGGAAACATAATCAGTCTCAGATTTATTAGCATGAATTTCAAGATATATTTGACCCAATGTTTGAAAGAAGTAATTAATATTGAATGTTATAATGTTTCTGATGATGTTGAATTAATATAGTTTTGTCAAGAGTTATATATTTATTATCCTTTCAAACTATATTTCAGATCATTCATTTATAATTAATAATTAAAACTCTAAACATAAAATATTTTTATGAAATGATGAAATAATAATGATTTTATCAGTTATAAGAATGTAGAAAAAGTTTACATCATATCTAAATGTATCGAATACCGATTTTTTCATGTGTATGAATATGTTATAGCTAATTAGGTTTCAAGAATATAATTGTTTCCATGTGGAGTTTCCATCTTTATTACAATTCCACCATAATGAGAATTTCATCATAATTAGAATCCTATCATAATTATATTTCCTTCATTATGAGGATTCCCTCAAATTGAATCAACAAAAGAAAGTTAAATGAACTAACTATAAAGTTAAATGTCAATTTGGCTGACTATGAAAAGGAATGTCAATCAGACTGACTCTATGAAAGATATTCAATTGGAATGGCTCTAAGTAGAAAACATAATAAAACTAACAATAAGGAGGATATTCAATCAGCATGACTCTTAAAAGGAATTTTAATCAAACTAATTTTGATGAGGAACGTTCCATCATAATGAGACCATGTAGTTACGTCATAATGAGATGAGAAATTTTCATCATAATGAGACAAGGAAGATCCACTGTGTTGATATGAATATGATACATTTTGATGAAGAAAATTTATGATTTTATAGAAGGATAACTACTAAGAAAACTCAATATTATTCAAGATGGTTATAGAAGTGTTGAGCTTTTCAAACATAAAGTTAAAATATGTGTAAATTTTAGAATTTTTTTCATATGAGTAAGAGGGAATAACAATTCATTTTTATGAGTTTTCTATTTGAAGATTCAGATAAATATTTTCATAGTACATTAATTCATTTAAACAATTCACGTGAGTATAAAAAGAATAGTGTTGTATAATTCATGTCTGATTTATCATTCCGGGTAGGTATCACATCTGTAATATCAGATGGAAGAATGTTTTCTTTCCAGATTGTGGATGTTCAGATTGAGTAAGATCATAAATACATGATCAGTAGTGTTTGGGAAATTCTATTTTAGAAAATGTATCATCATAATGATTCCATATGGAAATAAGACCTAGGGTCATCAGACTGAGGTTTTAGACATAGTTCTATAGAGATGTTTTTTTTCCGATATTTTCCTTTCTGGGCCAATTATTTGTAAGAAAACATTATAACCTTATTGTATTAATTAAAATCATTCCTAATGAATTATATATGGTGTATAATGGGAGCTATAATATTTTTTTATTCTCTTATTCGTAATAGTGAAGGATTTACATTATCACACTAAATCCAAAAAATGTAAATCTTATGTGCTTTACTTTATTTACAACTTTTTCATACATGCATATTTACTAAAATTTTATATTGATATAAATAATAATTAGTATGAAGGACTATAATTTAAAATTATTGAAACATATAATTAAAGTATAATGAGTATATTTCTTAACATATTTAATGTTAAAAATGTTATTTCTCATGAATTTAGAAACATTACAATGAAGAATTAGTTTGACATTCTAAAAAAGTTTATATAGTATGTGATCATGAAGGCCATAATGATAAATAATGTATAAATACACTTCCTAAAAAGTATTTTAATGGATGAAAATAAAAGTAACCCTGGAAAAATAAATTTTATGAATGAGACTTTGTTCATGTGACTACCTTGAAAGTATGTAAAAAAAACCTTGTAAATTTGATGGTGGTTTTTCTACACAAAGGATATGTTATTTTCAAATAGTAAAACATATTATGAATCATGATGGAGTTTCTATTACCTTTGTAAATGATATTTCTCTAAAAATCAGAGCAATCAGATTGGCTCAGGTTTTAGCTAAGTTGTTGAAATATAAAGAAGTATTATTTTTTTATCGACAAAATCAAAAACTACTTAGAGTATGTAATATTTCTGATGATAGAAAATAAGATATCTTCCTAAATTATTGATGTGTTATCAAATGTGTGAAATTTATAAACTTTATTAAAAATGGATGAAAATCGGTCTGTATCTCTTCAAAATAGAAGAATTTATCAACACATGTCACTTAAGATTTGATGATTAAAATAATTTGGGGCATCAATGTCATGGAAAACTTGAGTAGAAAAACATGGACAAAATTTATTCTGTAGATGCTGTTTGATACATTATAATATTGAAAATTGGAGAAGACAATGTTTTTGTAACTTTTCATAAATTTAAGGTAACTTTTACAGGTCTTATGTTATTTGATATTTAATATACAAGGCCTCATAAAGTTATTAATTATTATTTTGTTGCACCAATGTGAAATCAACCAAAAAAGGTAATTGAATATTATCCTTGTTATTGAAGATTTCACCAAGATGACAAAATTCATGTTTATGATACACAATTAAGAGGTAATATAAATATTCAGAGTCTTTATAAAATAATTTGAGAAATAAATGGGGGTATATAAAAATGAGATGATAATAGATAATGGAAATGAGATTATATTATATAACATAGAACGCTCTCTGAAAAAACATCCAATAAAAATCATAAAAGTGTTCCATTCAACCAAACAACAGAATAGAGTAGCAGGAGGAAAAAATATAAGTGTATTGAAATGTAACGGATCATCTTATTAGAATACAAAAAATCAATGTTTTATTGGGGAAAAGATATTAGTATAATTGTTAATGTTCAGATGAGATGTTTGTTAATATCAGAATCCAACACACCATATGATGAAATGTGGTATTATGAAAATACTTCATTAAAGTACTCTAATGTTTTTTGAATCCCATGTTTACTTCAAATAAAAAATCCAAATATGGTAAATTTCGTTGATAAAGATGAGGAATGAACTTATATGGGTTATTTACCCAATAAAAGAAATTACAGATGTTGAATCAAGCATTTACAAAAGATATAAGAATCCTATGATGTGTATGTTATTTAGAATCCATATTCCTAAAAAAGGTTTTGAGATGTTGAGGATAAAAATTTGAATGTTTTCAAGGAAAATAATGGTGAATAAAGTAATGTTTCTGAAGATTTAGATGTTTATTCAGATGAGGAATGAGAAACATGATGGGGAACTCTATAATTAATTATCATAAAGATCATGTTGAGATTGAAAATATTATTGGTATTTAGAAGGCTCTAGTTTAGAACAAAATAAAGAAGATATTGGAAAACCAAAATTCACTCATATAAAAAGTTAAACCATAATCAGTTTCATAAAATATTCAATATAATGAATGAGTGAATTGTATGAATGATGATTTGGATTAAATTTTGAAAAATAAAACATGTGAACTTGATCCATGTATAAAACGTAAAACAATTATAAGAACAAAACCAGTTTACAAAAACATGTTTAATTAACCTGTAGATGTTTTAGAAATCAATGAAAGGACAGTTTTAAAGGCAATAGATAGTTGGAAGGTGTTGATTTTGAATATATTTTTTCCCCAATCATAAAATTGGAAACTATGATAATGTTTTTATCATTTGATACACATAAAAATTAAAAATAATTTTAGGTGGATGTAAAGTCATATTTCTTAAATGGAGTCACTGAAGAAGAAGATTAAATTTATGAAACATGTAGATTATTATATGATAAAGATGAATACAATGTTTGTAAAACAAAAAAAAAACCCATGTATGGGTTGAAACAATACTCACATGCTTGATAATAAAAACTAGATATTTTTTGAGATTGATGAATTTTTCTGGAGGAAAGTATGATAGTAACATGTTTGTGACAGATTATAACTCAAACACACTAAGTGTAATTGTATATGTAGATAATAAAATTTTTATTGTCTATAAAGAAATATTTTTTAATTAATTTTATAAGTTAATCAAGAATTATTAATAATGGTCAGTGTTGGGAGAATTAACATTCTTCATTATCATTTAATTTTAACAAAACTAAATCATATATATTCTTGTCTTAATAAGATTATATAAGGGAATTGTTGATGAATTTTTTCATGGTAGAATACAAATATTATCCTTATCCTTTTTTAGAGGGTGAAAATTTTAGTAAAGAATAATCTGGAAAATGTTTGAATCAGAAAGAGTTTTGGAATTAGATATGATTTTTTTCATTATAACACAACCTCAAGGCTAGATATTTTCTATGATATGACTTTTTGTCACATGTGTCAATGTAATTAAAAAATAATCACAATTGTGGTAGAAAATATAATTATGATACATGTCATTGGAAAAAAATTAAAAATGTTTGGTATATAAAACAATTATGAGATGATGTTTCTGGGTTATACTGATTATGATTGGGTTGGTGATTGTTATGATAGAAAATAATCCACCATGGGATAACTTTTCTTTAGTAAATGATCTAATGGCTGGAATAGTAATAATAAAGGTTCAATAAATTTCACCACACCTAAATCAGAATATTGTTGGCAACTCGTTCTTATACGTAGAAGTTATAGATGAAGATTCAACTGGATTACATGAATTTTATAGTTTCTAAACCATTTAAAATTAATTGTGAAAAAATAATTGCAATTTATCTTTCTAAAATATTTTACAACACTCAAGATCAAAACACTTTAACATGATGTTTTACTTTATAAATGGTAAATTTTATTATTGTTATTTTTTTCTAGAATATATCTAAACAAATTGTCAAATTACTGATATCTTCAAAATATCAATGCCAAATGAATGTTATTTCAATTGATTTTACAACTTCTTGATCATCCTTATCTAATAATTTTTTAATAAACTTAATGAAGGTCACCCCACCATGCATTGGATTATGTTGAAAAGGGGTAGAGGAATTAATAAAATTTTAATTTTTATGAATTTTTTACTTATATTAATTTTTTAAATCTAAATTTTTTATTATCAAAAAATAGTATAGATAAAAATCAAGGGGAGAGAGAAAAAAATGATGAAAAGATAAAATTGTGGTGGTGTTTATCATTCCATGTTGGAAAAAAATTAATTTCACCAATGTATGTAATTCTTTAAAAACAACACATTATCCATTACTGTTGTGTCAAGACACTATTCATTGAGAATTTCTATGCTTTAAAAAATAGTGAAACATTGATTTAAAATAAAAAAAATCAAAAAACAAGAATGGTTGTTTGAAAATTATCGATTTTTAAAGTCGTTAACAAATATTTTATAACAAATAAAATGGTAGAGAATGAAGAACCTTTGTGTTTTTTAAATTCTTTTTTATTTTAATATATTATGTATTTTTTTTAAAGAATGTTTAAAAAAAACAGATGAATGTTTCTTAATATTCAAACCCAAACATAAAGGGGGAGAAAATATTTGATTTGGGGAAGTTATTTTCCAGACATAGAGGATCAGACTAAGAATCACAAGTCATAGAAGTCTTAATAATGGTATAATTATTTATTAGACAATTCATCAGTCTCAGATACATCTACATGATATTAAAATACTTATTATACAAGATTTTTGTTTGAATGAAGTTGATGAGTTAGAAAGTCAGAAAGTTGCTAAAAAGGTTGAATGAAGACAGTGATATCAGCACTTAGAATGTTCTTAAACATCCTAACTTTAATTCATAATAATATTTTCCAATCTATAAGTTCCTATAAATATTCAAATCTATCATGATTAATTAGTTGGACGAAATATAGGAATCATAAATAATTAATGAGTTTCAGGAATCTAGAAATTTTTTTCAAAATATCCAAAAGTACCAGACAGATATGTTTTAATAAGACTGAAATATTTATAGCTGATGAGGTTTGAATAATTTAAAAATTTTAGAGTAGTGCTTTTATAATAATGATAATTAAATCCAAATGATAATTCAATATTAATGATAATTTTATCATTATGGGGATTCTATTTAACATACTCTTAGAAGGAAAGTTAATCAAACAAAATTTGAGGAGGGAAGTCAATAAGACTAACTCTGATAATTATATTCAATCAAACTTTTTAAACAAGTAATGTAAATCAGGGTGAGTCTGAGGAGGAAAGTTAATCATATGGACTCTATGGATAAAATTCAATCATCTTAACTCTAAAAAGTAAAGTTAATTGAACTAAATTTGATGAGTAAACATCTATTTTAATATGATGATAAATTTTCATTGTAATGATATAACGGGGATAAAGCATAACGATTTGAAGAAGTTATATCATAATTAGATAAGGAAGTTCCATCAAATTTAATAAATGATAGGATGTTCAAGAAAGAAGATTACTAAGAATTATCATGATGATTCAAGAGGGAACTAAAAGAGTTTAAGTGGTGAAAAAATAAGATAAATTATTTGTTAATTCTCAATGTTTTTTAATTTTATTAAGAAGGAAATGTTTTTCAATTTAATTATTTTTCTCTTATAGTATTACTTGTTTCACAATACATTAACACATTGTAATTTTTTCATGAGTAGACAAATAAGAGCCTTGTAAAATTCATGTCAGAGTAATATTTCCCGATAAAGATCTCGTAAGGAATATCATGCTACTGAATGTTTTCTTTTCGGAAAAACTATGTTCAAAATAGGTAGTTGACTAGATTCTGAGAAATTAATTATGATAAAAGGGTTCACCATATTGAGACAATCATATTCTATCAATTAGACTTATGAAATCGGACCCTGGGTCAATAGATTTTGGTTTCTGACAGATTTTTGTGGTGAAAAAGTATTTGGGATATTTTCTTTCATGGTTCAATTTTCGATATGAAACATTTGTAAACATAGAGGGGTTAGTATAATCAGTCATATCAGGATATAGATAGAGTCTAATAGGAGTTTTCACAAGTGGAATTTACTTTTTAATAATATTGAATTTCTATATACCAATTGGAGTGGAAATGAATAAGATACAGGTTCTCACACTAAGGAAAAACATTATAAATATCAACTCCTTTAATTTCATTTCATCATTTTCATGAATGGAGATTTTCTAAAATGAGATATGTTTAGAAAAGTTAATAGGTTGTCGAGGAATGTTTTTAAAGTATTAAAACATATGAAAACGAAATAATATATTAAACCACACCACAGTCCCCCTCTCATTTTTCATTTGATCCTTTGTATCATTAAAAATAATTATTTATATCCATATCCAACAACTATCACATAGGAGAATAATTCAACCATAATTTGTTTGGTGGACAATGACCCAACAATCCTTGAAATTTATTTTCCATCATCATCTCTAAATACAATATGTAATGATGAAATTAATGTTTATATATGAAATTAAATCTATATTTATCATTAAAAACCATAATATAACATTTACCTTATTACCATTCTATTCACACAAGAATCATAATGTTGTTCATGTGTAATAGTGGACTACCACCTCCATGAAATGATGAAATTCATTTTTCATCACCTAATAACATGGATGATATATATAAGTATATTTAAATAGATAGTATTACATTTTAAATATTATTATCATTCGTCAATGACAAAATAATATGTACCTTCATTCTATAATGATTTTTTAGAAATGGGAAAGTTAATCATTTGTGTGTACAACCGACCATCTCTATGATAGTAACATAGTTCATTTTTCATTACCATATTTAATAATTGGATTAATAAGTATAAATGATATATAAAAATGATAAATATTTCATGATTCTTATAATATATATGGTGTAATATTTAATACTTCATCCATATTCGACCCACTAATGTCATTTTCAAATTATATATCAAATATCGCCAAAAAAATCTGGTTTGAACTTTAATGATTATATTATTATTATAAAATAGTAATAAGTTATAAAAAAGGAGTAATAAACAATAAAAGAGTTATTAATAAATAAAATAATTAATCAAAATTTATTACTTAGGACTATAAATAACATTTCTGAGGACTCGAACTCAAGGTAATACATTTTTGTCTCACTATTATTAATGTAGGACATATGCCATATTCACGACTTGTCTTGTTTGTGAGGTGTATATACTACAAATGAATTAATTTTATGATAAATATTTTTAATAATATGGGTATTTAAATATACATATATTTTTCTTTCATTTATAGGGCATTCAATTCAAATGTAAGCAAATTATTAAGGGTTAACTACACAGTCTCTTCATTATATTAGATTTTTTATTCTTATGCCCTAATTGGGGAATATTTCTATTCCATATCTATATTTCATAAAAATGCTTTCCCCTATTTTTTTTAAAATCATCATATAGTTTTCAATATATTTTTGCCCATTTTTTATTTTTAAAAATGGTTTTAAGGTAATATTATTATATTTGATTTAAAAATGATGTACTTTGTGACATTGTCAACATACATATAAAAGGAATATTTTGAACATATTTGTAATGACAGATTTTATCACTGTCATGAAGCCTCAATGATTTTATTCTTCCTTTATAATTTTATATGATTTTCTTGAATGGAATATCTCCATTTAAAACATAAATATTTTTTTTAAATAGAATTGTTTTAAAAATGCAAATTTTATCTCACTCAAGAAATATTCATTGTGATATTTCAAAATCATTTCTATCTAGGATGAAATATTTTGATGTTATCTAATATTTACTAGAGATATGATCCCAAGATATAATCATTTTTAATTATATATGTGGATTATCTTTATTAAGACATTGTATTTATGAAACCTATTACCATTCCATAGGAAATACTTTGTTAAAATAATGAAATGATTATGAAACCCATTTTGATCCCACATGATATGTTGTAATAGGATGTTTATGAAATCTTTTTTAGGGGTTCTTATTAGATTAATTTTTAATAATATTTTTGCACATATATATTCGGTTTCATTATGTGATTTTGGTTGTGTTATCACTAAGAATGGTGGTTCACTTATAACCATGGACAGTGGTTATGTTTTAACAGACAATGAGTGGGATGTAAATCTCCCTCCAACGCAGTGGGTAATGATAGATATTTCCTGCTATAAATAGTAATGGAAAATGGATTAAACTGAGTTTAATAAGTTTCCTTGTCCACCATGATAATATTGGGAGTGAACCTTGACTAATGTGATGGTTTGGGGAGTGTAGAAATTTAACTATGACAATTTTATAAAAGATACTTGACTAATAAAGAATTCATTTTTTTCTTAAACTTATGTTTGAATTCCATGTATCACTCCAATTTTATTATATCATGGATTGTATTCCATTATGAATCATGTGTTATGAACTTCCAAGATTCCATGACTAAATATTATGATATTTGATATATAGTGTATAATATTCAAATGTTATGTTCATTTTATTATTCTCATATGATTATGTTGTGATTTTCTAATCATTGATATATCTATTTTTTAACTCTACTACGCATCATAGATCGCAATTTTATTTTGTTTCCATCCCCCATGTTATAAATAAATGTTTCATGTTTGTTATTTCATAAAAAGGTATTTTACATGAATATATATTGCGATTTGGCATAAATTTTTATGTGGAAGTTGTTTAATTTTAAATATTTAGAACAGTTTTTCCTTATTTAGTAAAACATTAAACATAAATGTTTCTTTAGTATGAAATTTATCCAATATTTCAATGTAATTTTTTTATATTTTTTAAGGTTGAAATTTGGTTATGTTTATATGTATCAGTGATAGAAATTTATATATATTGTTTTTAGCTCCATATCTTGGATAATGGGTTATGTGTTGTTATAGTTGGCATTAGAGGTTGGTTTAGATAAATTTAGAGATAATGATATTTCATTGGTTGTTGTCTTATGTGTTATGGATACAACCATCAATTTATAATTTTATGCTTGACCATAATCTCAAAATCTCAGATACCCTTTTTAGGTTTTAATTAATGGAATTTTAAAAAGGATAATAATTTTTTGTGATGGTTATATAAACCCCTACAGTTTAAAATGAAGTATTATTTGATTAATAATTACATTAATTGTAGTGGGAATATGTTTAATGGAATTTCTAGTATTTAAGGATTATAATATCTATGATTTTGAGATAATTACGGTTTGTTGAATTTTTTCAGATGTTCATCATATTTGGGGAACATTATTGGAATTATATTTATACTATTTCAGTAAAATTAATAACCACAGGATGGTGAAAATAATTCAAATATAGAAATGTCGTGAGGCTTGAACACACAACTAAATGGTGACAAGATAAAATCACACAATACATGCCTATATGATGAATGGATTAGTATGAAATTGTGTTTATTTATTTAAAATATTTGATATATAAAAGGTATGTTCATTTGGGGAATATATATTTTATTGTATGGATGACCATGGTATTGGAAATAGATGTAGTGTTATGTGATTAATGTTATTTTGAAATATGCTCAGTATTTTGGGAACAATATATGATTAAGGTAAACAGAATATTTTGGAATTATATTTCAATAATAAGTGCAAAATCATTTATTTGGAAGCATATATGGCTTATTTAGATCCATGTTAATTATTGAAATAGTCAATATATCTTGGATATTAAATGATTAGGGTGTTTATATTTTGGAAGTAAAATATTATATTTATATTAGGTGACTAAAGGATAAAATCCTTACTATTTTATTAATATTTTTCTAAATTTTTTATAAGTAATTCTAATGATAGCTATTTTTTGAATGATCTATGTTGAGATTTTGGTTTTAGTGTTGAATTTTTCTTGTTAAATTAGTTTTTCATAGTGTAAATGTTTACTAATTTAATGTAATTATCTTTTTTTTTCTTCCTTACAAGTTAGTTTTTATTTAATTTATAAAGATAGTAAAAAGAACTTGTAATCAATTTTTGGAATTATGTGATCCATTTTAAGGTTATTCTACAAGTACATACAATTAAAATTATTCTTAAATAATTATATATAGATAAAAATTATTACATTGTGGTGGAAATTGATTAAAGGGTGAAACTATACTTGTCATGTATATTTCATCATGTTCTTATACAAGAAGATAAAGTAACTCCTCAACTATATGAAAAGTAACTTAAAATAAATAACTATATGTTTACTTTTATTACAGTGAAATAAATGGTCTTTTAACCCATCATGGAGTTATGTTTTTTAAAATTTTAACTTTCTCTCGACATGATTTCTATCACTCTTTATCAGTCCATGGTAGTTAGTTTTTTCTTCCATATAAATGTTTTCACTTGCCACTAATTTTTTATACATGGAATCCTAGTTATGTATTACTCAATATGACCTTTTTAATTTCCATTCAATCTTTTTAATTGGTTGTTTTACTAACCCTCTTTACGATGTGGGATTTGGAAAAAGTTTATTAGAAAATTAAAAAATAATTTGTTGAGAATAAGAAATAATTTAAATGAATTTTTTTTAATGGGGGGAGAATTTAATACCCCGTGATTTTAAAAGGAAATATAATTTTCCATAGTATACAAGATAGAAAACATCGAGCTAAAATGAGAAAAAAATATTATCATTTAAATTTGACAATTATCACCTAATAATTACATTGGAAGGTATCAATATAAATAACTAATTTAAAAAATAAATAAAAATTTCAAACTCAATATAAATGTATTGACTAATTCTTATGAAATAATCACAAAATTTTTTAAATCATTTTATTCTTTACAGAATATGTTTTCATTAAAATTAATTTTTTCTTTTTTTATGAGTGATTATTATAACCAATTTCTTGAATTTATTGAAAATATACATGAAAAATTAAATTTAATATTTTAATTCATCAATTAATAATTATCTTCAAATGAATTTTTGAGATTTTTCTTTATGTGATATAGAAATCAACCATCATGGATGACCGCTAGCTTTGGGCCACTTATTCTTTATCATGCCCTTGGATATGATGATTTTGGTAACCGTCCCTCCACCTTAGGAGGGGGAGGGACCTCTGTCATCCTCTAAGAGGGTCCAAAGCGTTTCTATCCCCCTTTTCCAACCAATAATTTCATCCTCCCTTCCCTCAAATCTCCATCTTCCTAAATTTTCTAGATTTTTTTGAAAAACTTCTATAACTTTTTCTCTTTTCCTCAAAAATCAATGATGTCTCTTCTCTTATATAGTTGATGTTGTTTGATCAAATTAAAAATATTATATCAACAAGTGTATTGGTTTGTTTGGATCCCCGTTTAATCATGGTTTTTTCATTAATTAACTATAGTTTCTCTTCTAAATAACTGGGATATATTGATTTCATTTTATTTGGAGGAGGATTTGATATTATCTTGGTCTAGTGCAAAAAAATATTACTATATATTTCACTTATTACAATTCAATTGGTCCTCATATATCATTATGTACTATGAATCAACTTCATCAATGATTGGTGTTAGTTTTCTAGAACATAACCTTATATTTTAGAATCCATCATTCATTCCAATGATTGGTCATTAATTTTCTCAGTTTTTATGTACTAATAGTATAATATGGGATGTTTGTTACCCAATTTACATAAAATCTTCATTGGATTAGATTTATTAGGAATTATTGTTGATTATGTGTTGATCTCAGTTGGATTTTAACTTTTATAAATTCAAACACTATGTTTCATGATATGGGTTAATTATTGATGTTTTTTCAAGCATCTTGGCCATCGGAGGGTAGTGTGTATGCGTCGAATCATCCACTATCTATAGAATTTTCATGGACTGGGATTAGTACCTGGTGGCAGTGGGTGGGAAATCATGTCTAATATAAGTCGGATGGAGTTAAAAGTTTATAAAACCCTAGATATGTAGTCTTCTTCCTTTATGAATGCATGTGATCAGTTGGGTTTGACTGAAGTAGAAAAAGGGGGTTCTCCCTAGGAAGAGGATCATCCAAGAATGATTAATCCAAAATATGTGGATGTTTATTTCTAGTGAATGTGTAATTTGGTTGTTTATGAACTGCATGGAATTTCTATGTCAATGTGGCTTGAGGTTATGTGTTCATCATGTCCATTTACTTCATCCAAGATAGCTTCCTATGTGGAGGCTGTGAGAACTAGAAATGGAGTCATGCCCAAGGACAAGATACAGAGGACATTGAAAGTGTGTCCTAACATTAATTCATTCCATGATATTATTATCTATCCCCCAATTGAAATACATTCAATGGAGTACATGATATAGGAAATGAATTTCATATGGTGGTGTAGAGATGGAAGCTAATGGGTTAAGATCTAAGAAGGATGATATTTAGATGAGAAATTTTGTTGTTGTTTTTCCTTTTAAAGGATTAGTCTGGGAACAACAATAACCCATCATGTATGGGGTTTCTTCTATGAAAATGGTATCTCTAGGGTATAGTCATGAGATGAGAACTCTATCCATTTTCAGATGATAGTTTGTATGGATGCCCTTGTTGTGGGAATTATAACTAGAACAGAAAGATGGTGTCGAAAGAAAACAAGGATTTATGTAGCTATATTCTGATTGAAAAACAAAATTCAAAGGATTTATGGGATATTACTATATACCTAAACCAATATTGACAAGGTCTACCAAAAGAATGTGGCCTATGGAGATGGACTTCAAAACCAAGGCTATGGAACAGGATCAGATGTTGTGTGTGAATATTCAGTGTGGAACCCAAATTACCAATAGTGATGTATCCAAAAAACTAGGTATGTTTGATGGTGTTATGGTAGATGTAAATAAGATACAACAACACTCAATGGTATTGGGTCACTCCTATAGTGAGAACACCACTGATCGGGATGATCTCACTAATGGTGTGCATACTCACTAGAACTAAGAAGTAAGAAAGCATATTCCAAATAATCTAAAGACTCAAGAGATTATCCTAAACTATGAGGAATAATGTTGGATTAATCTCTCTTAATTTATACCTCATAAGGAGATTCTGATAAGTTTATTGAGATCCTATTTCATGTGGAAACTAATAAGGAGGAAGCATATTGGATGAACGAGAAAGATACTAATATGTTAATAGGTTTAAATTTAGTGAAGATAAAAATGGATAAGTATATGGAATCATTGGAGAAGATATTTTTTTTATTGAAGACCTTTTCTTGGATGATTTGGCTACATAGTTAAATAGACTCATTTCGAAATTATTTAAGTAGAATGTGTCTATTCGGATAAAATTATATTTCATTTGTTCAACCATCTCTTTTTATAAATGATGTTTTTTATTTTTTAATTTCACGTGTACTCACTTTTCCATAAATTTGTTTTCAAAATAATAAATGTAAATTTCATTCATAAAAATCAATTTTCTTAAAAGATTGATGTATAAATGAATAGTGAAAATTTTTATTTTTTTGGAAAACATTATTTTTGTTATTTACAAAGGAAAATTATATTTTTCATTTTCAAAAAACTAATTATAGTCGAAAATATGAGATTATGAACATTATAATATCTTATATAAATAAATTTCAGACATTTCTCACCCTTGTTTTAAATTAGTGTAATAATTTTCATACAGATTAATCTATATGATATGTTGGACTATAAATTGTATTTTGAATACTAAAATATTCATATTTATCATGGTAATTTGTTTTTAACTTTTATTGAAAAAATAAATGTCTTAAATTCTTACACAATGAATATGTGGTAATTATTTTTTAAATGGAAAAGAAAAATTTATTATATTAAATATACTAAAATATATATAATTAGACCTAAATTATGTTAAAAAAAATTCTCTATATGTCCTTGATATTTTTGGAATTTATAAAATTATGTATTCTAATTATATGTGCTATAATGAAATGATTAATGTGGTTTTACAAGATATAAATATGCTCTATGTATCATTTGGTTAGAGTAAAATAAGTTAATGTTCCTACGATAGATTTTTGAATATGGTACAACCATTTTGATTATTTAGTTATGACATTCAAGTTGTCAAATGATATGGAATTTTTCAGTGACCTTATAAACCAATTGTTTCATAAATAAATTGTGTAACGTCACGGTTTCGGGTGCCACTCAACAGCTGCCCCGAACCCGGTTCGTCACATGACCTCAAGAGCATTTTCGCAAACGCCAGAGGTTGCTGACTAGCAGAGAGGGCCCAGGTCTGATAGTTGGGAAACTATGCCCTAATTTGTCAATGTGTAGCACAACAGAATATAATATAAACATACAACAACAGCAAAAGCAGCAATAGTATATATAACTGAAATGGATAATATATAAAAAAAGGGAAACCCGCAGCCATATATATATGAAGTTGCAACATGTCACTATTCTACTAAAATATCCAGAACATGTTACACTGCAATACAATACAATACAAAGTACAGCAAAACAAATCAAATTAGCTAGCAGCATCACAAACCTTAGCTTGGTCCCATGCTCCCCTACTCCTCAACCGCAATCAAGCACCTGTATAGGGACTCCTGCCCCTATCTACACCTGCAGCAACATAATATGTTTAGGCAGAAAAGCATGGCCCAAATAAGGTGTGGGGAATAAATCCCAGTATGCCCCCACCAAAGGCCCATGCTCGACTGTGTGTAAAACATGAAACAATGATGTGAATTAGTAAAATGAAATCAAAGTAAGCAGTACTAAAAGTAATTAACTTAACCATTTATATTGCCATTTTAATATCCTCTTAATCATTTAATTTAAAATATCACCACAGTGAATATTCTAAGTAAACAGCTAATGTTTTCAGACACGTAAACCTCTAACCTCAGGTAAAGAGTACCCAACACAAGAATCTTCCCACAGGTATATAGATATTGCCCTTGGGCATAGGAAGTTTCTTCCACATGCGCATAATCAACTTCAAACAAGCACGGAAGAAGTTTCCCTCAAGCTATGATAACAATTGCCCTTAGGATAAGAAAAACAATGCCCACAGGCTAAGAAAAACACTACCATCAGACGCGAGTAACTGGGCCATGCCCAACATGTAAATAAAAATTCACCAGAAATTCATATCAAGGTAATTCTACAATCATTACATTAAAGGCATACCCTCGGGTATCCTGGCCAAATGGATAAACAGTGGAACACACCCCTGGGGTGGTCCTGGATCCAGGAAATGATCCCAACCAGCATTTTATTATCAAAATTAATTAACTATGCAATTACAGGTATTTAAAATAACCACGTCCTCAGCCACACGACACCCCAACATGGGTTTGTGGCACCTAAAATGCACAAAACACACAACAGTTGGAAAAAAACACCCAGCCACCTACCTTGTACGCCTCAGATCAGTATACTTGAACGACATTCCATGAATCGTCCTAGAACGAGGTAGATGTGAGGTAAAATATTTCTTGATTAAATTAAAATAACTCTTTTATTGGAAGAATTGGAAAGAACTATTAAATAAGGTTGGTGGGTTACCCGTGCGGTTCCAACGAGATAGTTCGAGGCAGAAATAGATTCCCGACGTGTGCTCGGCAGATCTCAGAAGCACTGGCCTCCCCCTCCTATTTTTTCATCCCATTCTAAACATTCCCTATGAATAGGGGAGGGTACTTCCCTTTTTATGTGAAAAAAACAAAGTACACGATGTGTACTTCCAAGTACACGACGTGTACTACCAATTTTTAAACTGTTCCTCTGGAGGCTTCCCGCCAGTGTGGCACTGTTCACATGTCGACATGACTACACGTTGTGTCTTCATGAGTACACGACGTGTTCTGCCCCAGAGCTGGCTGGTACCTTACTATTCGTCTGACGACTAACTACATGGCATGTAAAGGATGACTACACGGTGTGTAGTCGGTTCCTACACCCTTCATCACCAACAACGCCACACGCTCCGTGCAGTCATCCCACACGTCCAGAAGTACACGGCGTGTGGAAAAGTATACGGCGTGTACTTCCAAAATTTAGGATTTTTCAAATTTTCCTTATTTCTTTAGAAACACTTATGGAAAAGAGAAAAGAATAAACTCGTACCTCAATAATAAGAACAATGTTCTTACGAAATTACCCCCTTATATAAATTTGTCCCCGAATTTCCCTTCCATGTGTGGTGAAGATATAACTCAAAAAAGCTCTTTACACTCAGCATGTACGTCGGTCTCCTGCTCCCAGGTTTCGTCCTGCACTTGGGCATGCTACCATAGCACTGGTACGAGAGGAACTGATTGGCCTCAGAGAACCTCCGTGCTCATGTCAACAATACTAATCTGATTCTCCTCAAGGGACACATCCATCTGAATCTCAACCTCATCGGGCTAAAAGATGTGAGACAAGTATAAATGATAGCGTCGCAAGTGAGATACGTGGAAGACATCGTACATGGATCGGTACCGCTGTGGTAACTACAACTGATAGGAAACCATCCCAAATCTCTGCAGACTCTCAAACTGTTGCACATACCTCGGTGAAAGCTTTCCCAGTCTCCTGGTCTGTCTATTTCCCAGCCTCGGCGAAACATGCAAGAAAACCTGCTCCTCGACCACGAACTCCAAAGGTCATATGCGGCGATCAACATAAAACTTTTGATGAGACTGCATGGTATCCATCCACTTCTGAATCAATTGGACCTACTCAGAAGTCTCATGTATGAGGCGTGATCCCAGTAAAACGCCTCACCTACCTCTGACCAACACAAAGGTGATCGGAATGGCCTACCATATAATGACTCGTAAGGTGCCATCTTGATAGATTCCTGAATACTATTATGGTAGGAAAATTTGTCTAGGGGTATATTCTTCTCCGAAGAGCCCCTAAAGTCAATGATCCATGCACGCGGCATGTCCTGACGCACCTGTATCGTATGCTCTGACTAGCCATCTGTCTGAGGGTGGTATGTTATGCTCAGAAGCACCTGTGTACCCAGTGCCCTCTGAAAACTCTTCCAGTAATGAGAAGTAAAGTGGGCATCCCTATCAGAATCTATAGAATGTGGGACCCCATGAAGAGGTATGATCTCTCAGATATACAGCCTTATGAGCTCGTCAACACCGAAGGTCTCCTTGATCAGAAAAAAGTGAGATACCATCGTGAGTCTATCCACAACAACCCACACGACATCATTGCCTCGAGGTGATCTCAGAAAACTAGTCACAAAATCCATAGAGACATCATCCCATTTTCACTCCAGGATTGGTAACTGCTGTAACATTCCAGCTGGTCTCTGATGCTCCACCTTCACTTTCTGATAGGTGGAACAACTCATAAAAAAACCATCTACATATCTCTTTATCCTCGGCCACCAGTGCTGACATCTCATGTCACGGTACATCTTGGTAACCCCAAGATGAACTGCCCAATATGAAGCATGAAACTCTCACAGCAAATCTGTGTGTATATCCCATGGAACCCACACTCATCCATGGAAATGAAAAACTTCGTCATCTCCTATCGTCCAATCAGGAGGTGGGTCCTCACTTGCCACTGACTCCCATAGAACTAGGCATTCTGAATCAGATAGCTGTCTCATCCTCACTCTGTCCAAGAGGGTATATGTCCCAGCTAACATGGAAGGATAAGTCTGCCCCTGATTGTCGTGCACCTCCAGATGCATCTCAGAGAATAAGGCCATAATCTGCCACTCACCACTGGCCTCATGCACTTCATGTATCTGATTCTTCCTACTAAGTGCATTGACTACTGCATTACATTTACCCAGTGTATAGGAAAGCTCAAAATCGATGGAGTGTAGGTATTGGACCCACTGCCTCTGCCTCAGATTCCAGTCACGCTGATTAAAAATATATTTGAGGCTTTTGTGGTCGGTGAAAACCAGAAAATGCTCTCCCAATAGATAATGTCCCCAACAGCATAACACATTCACAACTGCAGGCAACTCGAGATCATGTTTCTGGTAATTCCTCTCATGTGGCGTCAACTGCCGAGACCCATACACCACAACTTAGTCACCCTACATCAACAATTCTCCCAGCCCAATACCTGATGAATCATAGTAAACTGTGTATCTCTTCCCCTTCTCTGGGAGTATCAGGATTGGTGTTGATGTCAGCCTTATTTTCAGGTCCTGAAATACTGCTTCGCATGATTATGAACAAATGTATTTCACACCATTCATCGTCAGACCTGTCAACGGTGCTGCTATGCAGGAGTAGTCATGTATGAAGCGTCTGTAGTAACCAGCCATCTCCATGAAACTTCATATCTCAAACACGTTCTTAGGATGCTCCTAGGAACCTACTGCTCTCACCTTCTCTAGGTCTACTGCAACACCTGCCTCTAAGATAATATGACCCATGAAGTGAATCTGGTCCATCCAAAAGTGTCACTTTGACAGTATATCTTATAGTCGATTCTCTCTCAGTGTACTCAATACGATATCATGATGGGTGGCATGGTCGTGTCGAGTGTGAGATTACAACAAGATGTCATCCACGAATACTACCACAAAAGAATCAAGATACTGATGGAACACACGATTCATAAAATCCATGAAAACTGTTGGCACGTTCGTGAGTCCGAACGGCATAATTAAATACTATTATAGACCATATCTGCTCTAAAAAGCTATAAGCAGTATTTCCGATGGTCTCATGTGCAACTGATGATATCCAGATCTTAATTCAATCTTAGAGAACACTTGTGCTCCACGAAGCTGATCAAAAAGATCATCTATCCTTATCAAAGGATATCAGTTCTTGATCGTCAACTGGTTTAGCTTCCAATAATCCACGCAAAGTCTGAGGGTACTATCGGCTTTTTTCGCAAAAAGGACCGGCGAACCCCACGGAGAAGTACTGGGTCAGATAAAACCCTTCGCCTATAACTCCTCTAACTACCTCTTGAGCTTCTGTAACTCTGGTGAGGCTATCCAATGAGGAGGAATGGACACCAGTGCTGCTCCTGGAATGAGCTCAATAGTGAAACCCACCTCACGCTCTGGAGGTAGACCTGAAAAGTCATCCGGGAAGACATACCTGAAACAATCAACCACTGGAGGAAAATCCATCTGACCAGTCCCCTGATCATCCAAGTATAAGCTAGAAATATGGGTTGTGACTCCACCTTACACATGATGCTCTGGTCCAACTTGACTCGCCTGAATATCCTATTCTCCCTTCTATAGAAACTCTCCACCCTCTAGTGACGTGAAACACACCCTTCGACGATAGTAGTCTACAATGGATTGAAAGGGAACCAACCAGTCCATCCCGAGAATGACATCATAAGCCGTCAAATATAAGATATAGAGGTCCCAAAGAAAGTGACACTCACCAACCTCAAGGGGGAACTCCTTGCACTGATGCACACCAACCATTCTAGTCCCCAACGTAGTGTCTAGCGTCATGATATCAGAAGATATAGATACACAGAGCCCAAGGCTCTCCATAATGGGAACAGATATGAAACTATGTGTAGCACCCATATCAAAAAGTATTGAAGATAAGAAAGAAGCTACTAGAATAATACCTCTGACTATAGATGCTCCATGATCTTTCTCTTGCTGGGTCTGTTGCACTGCATATGCCTGCCTAGTGTCGCGGCCCCTGCGACAATGCCTGGCTACTCTGAGCCGTCCCGCCCTACTGCCTCTGAGATCCTAGTGTCTAGCTACCACGACCACAACCTCTATCTCTGCATGCACACCCGGACATATTCTAGTTCCCTAACTAGTAATAAGCCACGAGTCCTTCTCCCGCTTGCGGAGTCTGCATAGAACCCATATCACTAGCCACTGGTGGAAACTCCCTATCAAAGCGATGTAGATGACCCATCTTACCGCAAGATCGTCACACCACTGGATCACGTGGACAATGTTACCTCTTGTGCCCATCTCTACCAAACTTGTAGCACATGACCTGACCACCTGAGGAATTCTTCGGACAGGCACTGCCACCCAAAGAGAAGTCCATCTGTCTCTTCCTCTTGCCCGCAGAAATAAAACCAGTAACTGGTGCTGGATCTCCCTAGCCCACAACACTAGACTCTCATAGGTTCCTCTCTGTAATCAGCACCTGGTTCACAACATCATATACTGAAGGCAACCTGAAAACATTCACCAGCGCTCATATGTCATAACAAATACCATCCTCAAAATGTCTTTCTCTCAACGTCTCATCACCCACTAGCACGGGTGAAAAACGCTAAATCTTGGTAAAGCGAGTAGAATAGTCCATCACCGACATAACGCCTTTCTGCAGATTCATGAACTCTCGAGCTCTATCTTCCCTCAGCATCTCTGGAAATAAGAAGTCATAGAAGACTGCCAGAAAATATTCCAACGCCATATCTATGTGATGCTCTGACTGGGTGGTTACATCCCACCACCTCTTGGCAGAATCACGCAACATATAAGTCGCAAGCTTGACCCTATGCCCTGGAGGCGTCTCAAGATGCTCCAAAATTGTCTTCATTGACCCCATCCAAGACTCCATAGCTTGTCGTCCACCATCCCATGAAAACGTAGGCAGATTCTACTACTGGAAGATACGAGTTAGCTCGGCCACAGATGTGGTAGCCTGTGGTGCTCCCTAAAAGGTATCCATGAACCACATAAAGCCTTCACGGAATAACGCCTCCATGCCTGTGTCAGGTATAACGGCTGGCACTACATCTGGCTCTACGGGAGGATCAACTGGTAGCCCATGCCCCACCATCTCTAGAGTATAGTCATTGCTGCTCTCCAAGCGAACAACACGCGGTATTCTGGGAAGCATGACACTACAAAGTCAAAACATGCCTTAGATTCATGATTTATCAAATAGTGAAAGTGAAGGAACCACAAAGGGAGAAAGAAGAAGAAGGAATTTCATGATTTGAAAAACAGGACTACATGGTGTGTACAATAACTACATGGCGTGTACTTGACTTCTCTTCCCCTTCCAGGGTCCTTCTACACGGCTAAGCGACACAGATCCCGTTGAACAAAAACTACACAGCGTGTATTAGATCTACATGTCGTGTATGGTGTAATTTTACAACTTCCTCTATTGTTTGTGACACAGTCGACTACTCAGCTTTACATTACACAGCGTGTTACACCCGCACACGGCGTGTACATCACCCTGTTTTCTAGCTAAATGGAAAAGCCTACACAATATTTCCTCAGACAAGACTAAACGGTGTGTACCATAGGTACACGACGTATTCAAGGAGAAGTGGAACCAAC
Organism: Viscum album; assembly: GCA_963277665.1. Lineage (NCBI taxonomy): Eukaryota > Viridiplantae > Streptophyta > Magnoliopsida > Santalales > Viscaceae > Viscum > Viscum album. The sequence continues at coordinate 1,017,455,417 of OY728122.1, forward strand.
CCGTGTTGTTAGTTACATGGCCGAGTACCAGGGTCACACTACACGACGTGTCCATCATTGACACGGATTGTTAAAGGAATGAGTCCACCGACCCTTCTTGTTAGTTACACAACCGGAATCCGGGTCAGATTACATGACATGCGCCATAGTGGACACAGCGTGTATGTCTCAAGGTCTCCTCCGTCCTGGTTGTTCGTCACACATGCGGACTCCAGGTCAACACTACACGGCGTGTACATTCAGTACACGACGTGTTTTACCCAAACATTCACTACCCCGTGTTGCCGCCCACACGGTTTGTGTCACGGAAAGAGACTACACGGCATGTACTCCTGGTACACGACCTGTACTCAAAAAGTTCATTTTTCTTCCAGAACAGAAGACCATAAACGACATGTTTAAAGATACTACACGGTGTGTATGCTGGGTTTTCTTACAGTATGCCTCAGAAACTTCTCCGGAACCCAGAAAATAACGAAAAACAACACGTAAGTGTCAAATTCCGACCCGTGAGGGCCCATACTCAATATGAATCAATGTTTGACATGTTATCTATGTTATAACTAAATAAAAAGCTAAGGATCCACAAAATTATTGTCAATGGAGGCCCATACTCCCCAAAAATCAAAGTTTGGCGTCCATTCTATAAACAGGCTCACACAAAAAAATACCCTATCACAAAGCAGGTATTTATCAAGCCACTATCACAAATGCATGCTTTTATAGTACAAAAACTATCACAACAACATGCAATTTCTAATGCACAGAAATTTCATGGAAACTATGCATGGCATGTGATATCTTGCATGTGCCTATATGATGCATGAGATGGCATACCATCATCTCATTAGGTTGCATCTAAATAGAACTCATAGATAACATATAACAACACAATTCCAAGTGCATCACCAAACAGTGAAAATTACATGAACTGTAATTTGAAAAATCAGTAAAATTTGCAACACGGGGTAAATTGGATTTTCCCCGTACATGGGTTAGCTACACCCAGGCACAGCTTATTACCAACTACCGTTCGTCCTATCCATAACTACGACTCCAAATAGTACGTCAATGAAAAGAACCCATTTGATACCACTTTGTAATGTCCCGGTTCTAGGTGCCACTCAATGGGTGCCCCAAATCAGATTCGCCACATGTCCTCAAACGCATTTTCCCAAACGCCAGAGGCTGCTGAATAGCAGCGAGGGCCTAGGTATGATAGTGGGGAAACTATGACCTCATTTTTTAAAGTGTAACATAGTGGAATATAATATAAACATACATCAACAGCGGAAGAATCAACAATATATATAACTTAAATGGATAACTGATAACAAAAAGGAATACAAGCAATCATATATATATGAAGATGCAACATGTCACTATTCTACTAAAACATCCAGAACATGTTACACTACAATACAATATAATACAGAGTACAACAAAACAAAACAAAATAGCTGGCAGCATCACGAGCTTAATCTCAGTCCCATGCTCCCCTACTCCCCAACAGCAATCAAGCACCTGTATTGGAACGATATCCCCTATCTTAACCTGCAGCAACATAATCTATGTGGAATGAAAAGCATGGCCCAAACAGGGTGTATGAAATAAATCACAGTTGGCACCCACCAAAGGCTCGTGCTCAACTGTGTGTAAAACATGCAACAACGGTGTGCAGTATTAAAATGCTATAAATGTAAGCAGTACTAAATGTAATTAACCTAACCAATTATATTGCGATTTTGACATCCCTTTAATAATTTAATTTAAAATATCACCACATTGAATATTCTATGTATACAGCTAATGTCCTCATACACATAAACCCCTACCATCTGGTAATGAGTATCCAACACAAGAATCTGCCCACATGCATACAAATATTTCCCTCGGGCGTAGGAAGTGTCCCCCATAGGCAGAGATCCAACTGCCGACAAGCATGTAAGAAGATTCCCTCAGGCTACAATAACAACTTCTCTCGGGCTTAACAAAACAACTCCCACAGGATAAGAAAAACACTACCCTCAGGCACGAGTAACCGGGACATCCCCAACTTGTAAATAAAAATTCAAATGCAATTACTCTCAAAGAAATTCTCCAATCATTACTTTAGAGGCATACCCTCAGGTATCCTGGCCAAATGGCTAAACAGTGGAACGCACCCCTAGGGTGGTCCTAGATCCACGAAATGATCCCAACTAGCATTTTATTTTCCAAATTAATTAACTATGAAATTATAGTTATTTAAAATATCCATGGACTCATCCACACGACTCCCCGACATGGGTTTGTGGCACCTAAAACGCACAAAACGCACAACAGTGGAAAATAACACCAAGCCACCTACCTTATACGCCCCTGATCTGTATACTCAAACGACGTTCGACGAATCGTCCAAGAAAGATATTGATCTGAGGAAAAATATTTTTCACACAAATGAAAATAACACCTGTTAGGGGAAGAATTGGGAAGAACAATTAAACATGGTTGGAGGGCATACACGTGCGGTTCCAACAAGATTGTCTGAGGTGGAAACAGATTCCGGACGTGCGCTTGGCGGATCTCCGAAGCTCTGGCCTCCCTCTCACATTCCTTCTTCCTGTTATTAACCTTCCCTGTGAACAGGGGAGGCTACTGGCCATTTTATGTGAAAAAAACAAAGTACCCGGCATGTACATCCAAGTACACGGTGAGTAATTCCCATTTTTAACTATTCCTCTGGTGGCTTCACACCAGTTTGGCATTTTTTACCTATCGACATGAATACACGGCATGTCTTCATTAGTACACGGTGTGTGTTTCCCCACAGCTGGCCACCGCCTAACTATTTGCCTGCCGACTGACTACATTGCGTGTAAAGGACCACTACACAATGTGTAGTCGGTACCTACAACCATTATCACCAACATGGACACACGCCCCGTGTACTCATCCCACACGACCTTAAGTAAACGGCATGTGGAAATGTACATTGCGTGTACTTCCATTTTTTTTGAATTTTCCCCATTTTCATTATTTTTTTAAAACACTTACATAAATGAGAAAAGAAGAAACTTGTACCTCAAGAATAAGAACCGGGTTCATACACATTGACTCATTTCACCTGGTGTTTAGGGATGACATGATATTAAACTCTATTATAGATGAAGAGTGTATTAGACATATGAGTATTGTTCAAACCAGATAACGGGGCCACCTTATTTAGTCTATACTCTCAAAATAAAGTTTTTTGATCTGGATGGTTGAATTTTTTGGGCTTGTGATATCAGATCTAGGGGTATCAGTTGATCTAAAAAAACTTAGGGCATTAATTTAATGGGAATAGTTAAGTAGTTATATTGAGATTTGGATCTTCTTCGGCATGGAAGGATACTACATGAAATTTGTCGGATATTACTTTCAGATTTCATTTCCATGAATGTGTTTACTGGTAAAGGGGTATGGATTAACTTGAGTCCATAGTTCCATAATTACTTTTCAGATCTCATGTACATGTTAACCACTTACCCCATTATGATTTTAGTTGAGGATGGAATGGAATTTTTAGACTATTGTTATTATTCTTGTATGGGTTTGCGATGTAGGTTAATATAGGGTGAACGTGTAGTGGTATATGGTTCTCACCAAATCCATCCACAAAAAAGGAACTTCCCAACCAATGACATATTGTCTGAGTTTGTGATTCATGCAATACAATCTTCATGTAACTATAGTTTTTGGGGAGAAATTATTGGCATAATCATATAAAAAAATTTGGGCCATTAATTTTTATCATCAGGATTTGAACGTAAGGAAGATACTATGGGTTGTATACCTATAGTTGTTTGAATATTATATCCTATTTACCCAAGGTAAAAAAAATTCGGTTTCTAATTTATTAAGATGGAAAATACCAACCCATGATTTTAAGTAGTCTAGTGATGAGTTTTAGTTTATGGGACAAATTACTTTGAGGATTTTAGAAGGTAAGAAATATAATGATGGTATGTTAATGGCTAGAATATTTTTAAAGCACTATAATCTGAAACTTTTCATGGAAGAGAAGAATAAATATGACATATTCTATTATTATTTGTAGCTTCTAAATGGTGGGAGCTTCCTAATAGATATTTTATATTTCCTAATTGAATTTTCTACCTCAAGGGAAGTTTCATTGTGTAGTTGTCTTTGTGGAAGGTTGCCTTGTAGGTTTGGAACTAGTCTATGTGGCCCATTCAACCTAGGGAAAACATGATGTTTTATTATTTAATTTTTTTATTTTGTATTCATGTTATGTGGTACGGAATATTAGACTTTGTATCTAGATAGTAAACATGTCAGAAAAATAAATATGTGCACTATAGCTACATTGGTATAATTTAGACACACACTATTCTATATATAATTGGTAGTTAGTCTCTATAGATTTCATCATTGGGATTCCTCAAACACACAAGGGAATAAATTCAATATTATTTTTTATTTATCATAAGAATAAATTCTCTCATTTCATACCGATAATATACTCAACATAAGTGGAAGAATTGGGAGGGATGTTTGTCCCTGATTACATGAGTTTTCAGGGTGGGTTGTTGGATATCATTTTAAATAGGGACCCTTGTTTTACCTATCAAAATTGTGAAGGAATTATAATTGAAAATTTGGAACCAGTTAAGATTCGTATTCTATACCATCCCCAAATAGATGGTAAAAAATAAATTAAAAATAAGATTGTGAAAAAAATCCTTCTTGCGTTCATGAGGGAAACTGAGTTCATTGTATAACCATATTGGATTGAATGAATTTTCCAATGATAATAGTTACAAATAAAAAATTTATATAGATTATAATTGGTCTTGTTAGTCACCCCTATGTTGTATATAAGTGGGTGATACTTATTTAGTTGGGTTGATCCTTGTGCAGGATACATTCGATAAACGTTATGTTATTAAACTATGGTTTTTGATAAAAAAATATTCTTTATAAGTATTATAAAGATATAAAACATTGATCCTTGGAGTTCTATGTGATGGACCAAATGTTTATAATGTTGACACATCACCTAGGTCGCTATCATCATACTATGAAAGGGAATATTATGTTAGGATATGTTGGAACTTTCAAATTACCGAAATAATTAGTATGGTGTCATATAGATTGGATTTCCCTAAATTGTTGAATTATATTCATGAAATGTTCCACATATCATAATTAATGAGGTATAATCAAATCCTATTTGAATTTATTAATTAATAAGAGATAAATCTGGAACCTGATCGATTAGTAACTGTGAAAATAGTGTGAATTAAGGATTATCAGGTGATATTGCTTTGGGGAAAGTATATGGATTTAATTCAGGTCTATAGAAAATTGGTAATTATGAGAATGATATCAGTGAATGTATTTTTTTTTTATTAGGATCATTAGTCTCACTTATTCTTTAATTGTATTATTTTTTAACTTTCGGTGGGAGTAATGTATTCATGGTTTTGAGAATTATCACACTTGTGGTGTTATTTGGAGTTATATATCATTTATTTTTATCAAACATATGTTATATATATTTATTGGTTTTTATCCAATGAAAAAGTAGTTTTTGGGGGATATAGAGTGGAATACGATTAAAGAATGTTTAGGGGATATTTTTTGTTAGTGCAATGCAAACTGTGTGACCCTGACAGTGGCACTATCTTAGTTATACGACTAGTCGCATGACCACGTTCCAGCCTGTTTCAAAACATGAACAATGAACAGTGGAACAGTCTAGGTTGTATGGATAAGAGAATTACCATGATACCATCCCATGTAATCATTTCATCTCCCCATCCTCATAGATATATACATTTCGTGGTTTGATTAGTGTCTAGAAGACCGTGTGAACAAACCATGTAGATTACCATATTCTATGAAATTATAATATTTCAGTTATACCATAACATAATTTTAACCATATAAACCCTATAACTCACTTCATTATACCCTCTCCATCACAAATCATATACCCCCTCTCCATGCACAATCTCTGTTGTTGATTTTATTGTAGATTTGTGCATCATTTTTTTCCAGAAACTCAATGTAAGTTCTTCCTCCTTTCTCTACTTCCCTATTATTGGTCAGACCTATCTTCAATCATGGGATATATATTCCCTAGTGGTTATGTTGAATCATTTACTTGGATTTTAGTTTGATGGTTATAGTTTTCTCTTTCATCCATAGGGATTTATATTGGTGTGACTTTTAGATTTCAAAACGATTTTGGTGGATTCAATTAAAAGGTATGGGGATCCATTATTATCCATTTTTAAGTGATTTAATTATTATATATGTGTTTCCTAAATTATTTATAAATGTTTTTGTGTGTATAAAAATTGTAAACTTCCAATTTATGTACATGTGAACAATTTTAAAATAGAAACCCCCCAGGAAATTGATATATATTTTTTTGTAATGGAATGTGTTTGGAAATATGAAGTTTTTTATGATAAAATAAATGGGAAATAAAATGGAAATACTAGGTAATTAGGTTGTCAGAAAATGAAATGTATACTAGTAATGTCCCTCCATTCCAAGTAGGAATATTTTTACAACACTAATATAACATTAAGGATGGTGATTGGATGAATTAATCTCAAGATGGACCTTCAAATACAGGATTGATCACCAAAAGTAAAAGGATCCTATGTACCCACTAAACATTATGTTTGGGATTTATCATAGTTTTGGATATAATATGTATATGTATATGTATATTAGATGGAACAATAAAAGAGGGTGGGTGAAGTGTAGGTTAAAAATGTTGTGTTTTAAATACTTAAGAAATTAGTTTAAATGATCTTAAACTAATACAAGAACAAACACCCACAATTGTATTGGATAATGTATGATAGTATGTAATACTATAAGAAATGTAAAACAATTGTATTCAATAGAATACAATAATCAGAGTAATGTAAAATTGTGAGATTCTATCATAAAGCGTATAGAATCTAACAATATAAAATGTAATACTATAAGTGTAATTGGAACAATTAAAAATATATATATAATAGAAAAGGAAACAAAACAATTTCCTTTCTAGTACAATTGGCAGCGGAAATGTAAACGTATTACAATTCTTTTATCCCAAAGAGAATGGTTATCCTTTGCCCTAGGATAAGAGGTCTGTCTTACCACCACCTTGGTAAGCCCTCGATATGATGATTGTTACGTCTGTCTGCCTATACCAGGAATCCCTCGATATGTTGATCAGTACGACTGTCTGCCTTTCCCTCGCATCCCTCGATACAATGGTCTGATTGTCTATCGGCCTGTCCCTAGCAGCCCTCGATTTTGTAGGTAATCGGATCCTCTGTCTTTCAATCACTTGAAATCCCTCTATACGGTGATCGGTCACACAAAGAATAATCAAAGCACTTATAGAAATACAAAAACTAAGAATGAGAAGTTCACATTTTGTTGTTTCAAGGCTATCACACGAAGCAGGAGAGAAGTCACAATATCTCTCTCTAGAACTTGATAGCACGAAATGATCAGTCTTATACACGCATATTTTATTCTCTTCAAATGACCTCCTATTTATAGGCCTCAGGTTCCAATGGTCATATTTCTCCAAAAAAATCAGAGGGACTTGGACACCTGTTATTATAATGGTCATATTGAAACAGAAAACACGATATTGTTTTTATTAGATTATAACTAACTCCATGACCGCATTTTGGTTAAAACAAAAGATATATGAAGATGATAAACATGAGTATGATTAATTTGAAACTTATTTTTGACTAAGAAACATAAAAAATAAGTAATGAATAAAAAGTATGAATATTATAAGTATTAATGTGTAATGTTTTGAAATGATACAAATTGAGTATATATATAAGACTTATTACGATTAATAGAGTCAAGAAAATTCCCAGTCAGTACGAAAATTATAGTCAGTACGATCAGCATGGTCAGTACGATCAGCATGGTCAGTATGATTAGCATGGTCAGTATGATCAGCATGGTCAATATTATCAGTATGGTAAAAGACTTTTGTGATTTCCCAAACAAGATATAAAAGTCAAAATGGAACTTTTGACACAACAATATCCCCCTTTTTGTAAAGCACAAAACTCAAAGTAACAGAAATAAGAAAAACTTATCTCCCCCTGAGTTATTAGAAACTCTTCTGAATATGAAATTGAATACAACTAATTCCCCATTAGGTATGTACTTTCATAAGGATTTTATTCGTAGATTTTCCTTGATTTAGACGTGTTTTCTTTAACACTCCCCCATTATAAAACATCCTCCCACTTTGTAAAACATTCTCCCCCTATGTAAAACATTCTCCCCCTTTGTAAAACATTCTCCCCCTTTGTGATTTGCAAAAATAATGGGGTAACTTGAGTTAACTGAATGAGTTAGAAAAGAAATGCGGAACAAAAAAGAGTAGTATAAATGTTATTACAATAACATATAGAGAAAACCAATACAACAATTATTTGTTTTCTCTTTCCTTTTCCTTCTTTATCAATTCATGAAGAACATGTTTCATCTTTTTGATCTCCTTCTTGTCTTCAGAAATTGAATCACCCTAATATCTGAGAAGTTCTTTTTGGATGGAAAAAAGCTGATCTTGATTCTTAATTGTCTCCTCCTGGACTCTGATTAATTATTCAAGAGTTTCAATTTTTTCTTTGAAATTCTTGTTATCTTTGGATAGCATAGAATTTTGTTTCTTAAACAAAACTATTTCATCTTTAAAAGACGAAACCTTCAAAAACTCATACTGAAAAGAATTCATTCTCTCTTGTAATTCTTTCACCGAAGGAATATCTACTCCATGAGTTACCTGATTTAGTCATTCAACAGTTTCTTTGACATGTTTATTGATATAAATTGCATGATCATTTGACAACATCATTATATCTTCAATTTCTACCTAATGGTCACCTACTGAGCTCTATGTTTTGTATGAACACTTGGTCATCCTGATTCAATCCTTCTTCTGAGCAGCCGAACTTTCAGACAGAACTTTCAAATCGGCTTCAACTGACAAATGTTTATTTCATAATTCTCTTATAGAGCCAACCTTCTTTAACTGATTAGCAGTGATAAAATCAATTTTCCCTTCCAACCTAGGAAAATAGGGAATAGTCTTTTCTACCCTCCTTAAAACATGAACGATGTAATCACTCCTCTTTAGAGAGATTGTTTGTTCTGAATCAATAGCATCATCAAACAAATGTAGTTCATTTGATTGACTTGATTCAACAACAGGTTGTTTTCCTTTTGATTTTTCTTTCTCCTTTCTTTATTCTTCTATTTTTTCACTGATGACAATAAATTTTTCAGTATGAGAAGATTGAGCTCCTTGAAATGCTTGAGAAGAAATTTTATCTGTTGTTTCAAAGGATTCAATAGGTGCTTGATCATCACGTGGAACTTGTTGAATACGTTCACTCTTCTTTTGGTACGATTCTTCTCTACTCTTTTTCGATCTTTGAAGGAATTATAAAATAAAATATCCTTCCTCTTGTTCATATTACTGTATTTCTTCCAAAATATGTTTTCCTTTTTTTTCTGGAAGATTCTGTATGATTGGTTCTTGTTTCAATTCTTCCTTTTACTTGAGCACTAGAATCCTCAACCATTTTCAAGACTTTAGAGATATCAAACTCTTGAGACTTTCTTTTCAAAAAAGTCTTCTTTTTTATTTCAGCTTGAATGGTTTCCTCTATCCTTATTCTTTTTTCAAAGGATTCAGTTGGGTGAAGACTGAACATCGGTTCACATTCTTTTCTCTGTTCTCTATAATTTCTCCACATGGCTACAACCTCCTTACTGTACTTCAGTTTCTTCGTAGGCTTTGAACTGGTTTGCAGATCTGACTTTTGAGGAGTACTGAGAGAAGGGTTTTCTTTGACAGACATAGGTTCCGATTTATTGTGAACTGGATCAACTTCTAAATCATTTACAAAAAGCATTTAATTTTGATCAAAACAAACATTCAACTATTTCAATGTACTCTTTCTAATCTTGGATGGCTTCTGATCTACAAAATTTCCTTTCAAAGGAATATTATAATACTTCATGTTCTCGAGAATGAACTTTTTAAGAAACGCTGGATACATAATCAAATGGGATTTGATTTCTCCTAACATTAAATTCCTAATTGTTTCAAAGATATATCCCATGAGATTTACTTTTCTCATGTTGACAAGATAGTCCAGCATGAAAATATTAAAAACCTTCAATGTCTCTTATCCCCTTTCCTTGGGATAAGAAAACCATGCATCCACAGCATCACAAACCTGTTATCTGGAGAAAGATGAGACACATTCCCCTTTTCTTCATTTATAATAAACAATGACTTTTCAGCACTTTCATTATTATGTGTACCAATATCCTCTGGTAGTTTATGAGATGGACATAAAGAATCACCTTTTATTAGAACATTTAGAAAATGAACCGATTGTTTCACAGACATTGAAAATTTTCTATCGTACATAGAAAATTTTATAGTCATATTCTTATCAAAAGATAATGTTTTGTAGAACTGACTCACTTCATCAATAAGAACCGGATCTTGAGAAACAGGTTTCCCAACACATAAATGCTCCTAGCCTTGAAACAGAATGATTCTTCTGATTGTAGAATCGTATGAATCAAAAACGTCCCGAGAAACTAATCTTTCTCTAAAAAAATTCTTTCTCTGAAAAATACAATGAATATATTTCGGCGGGAGTATTAGGAGAGGACTGAGACATATAGGTGAAGCTTCTTGAATGATCGTACAAAGTCTTAAATTTATGGGGCAGAGCTTCGCCACAAATCTTGAAAACCTTGTGTAAGTTTGGAGAGGGGGGTCTATTTATAGGCGGAAAAAAATTACCGTTGGTCTTCTACGGTTGATATTAGGAGAAAAGAAATCAACAGATAGGATTAAAATAGGGAAAAAAATAAAAAAAATGGAAAGTATGTACCTTCCGGAGATCGTACAGTAATTGTTGGTTTAGATAGTATAAATAGTTAAATAAAAACACAAGCATACGAAGAAAAATAATACCATCAATCTTCATGCCAATGGGAAACAAAGTCATTACCATGAACTGACAAGATGATGCGAAAAAACTTTTTACCATGAATGGACGTGCCGGTGGAAAAGAAATTCTTTACCATGAATGGACATGCCGATGGAAAAGAAATTCATTAACATGAACTGATGTGTCGATGGAAAAAAAATTCATTACCATGAACGGATGTGTCGATGGAAAATAAATTCATTACCATGAATCGACGTTCCGATGGAAAAGAAATTCATTACCATGAACGGACGTGCCGATGGATAATAAATCCATTACCATGAACTGACGTGCCGATGGAAAACAAAAGATAAAAACTGTAACTAATCAATTAATACAGTATGAAGAAAATTAAAAAAAAGTCAATACAATAAACAGAAAAGAAAAAACAGTTAATACGATAAACATAAAAGTAAATACAATCAATAAGATAAAAAGAAAAGTAAAACCAGTAAATATGATTAATAGAAAAGTAAAACAGTCAATACGATAAACAGAAAATTAAAAACAGTTAATACGATAAAGAGAAAAGTTAAAACAGTCAATACGATAAACACAAAATAAAAAACTGTCAATATGACAAACAGATGAGTAAAAATAGTCAATATGATAAATAGAAAAGAGAAAAAAAACCAGGAGAATTTACAGATAAAAATAATATCCATGTAAAAAATTGTTCTTCCCCTTTTTTAAGAGGAGTTATTTGATGTAAGGAGACGTAGAAAACATAAAGTATACCTGAATTATTATTTTACTGTAATCATTCCTAGCTTCTATTTTATAAAATCATATCTATCAGAAGGTAATGGTTTTTTAAAAATGTCAGCAAGTTGTTCTTGCATTCCAAGGAATTGTAAAATAAGATCTCCTTTTTGTGTGTGATCCCTAAGAAAGTGATGCCTAATATCTATGTGTTTGGCATGAGAGTGATGTGCTGAGTTTTTACAAAGAGCTATGGCACTAGTGTTATCACATAAAATTTGGGTTTTGGAAAAACTCAATCCATAGTCAGTGAGTGTTTGTTGCATCTACAACACTTGAGCACTACAACGTCCAGCTGCTACATATTCAGCTTCAGTAGTGGAAAGCTCTATTGCGTGTTGTTTCTTACAGGACCAAGAAAACAAAGAACCTCCTAATAAATGACATGTTCCAGATGTACTTTTTCTATCCATTGTATAACCACCAAAGTCAGCATCTGAAAAACTTTTTAAAAAAAAATCTATTCTAGAAGAGTAAAAGAGTCTTAAATCCATAGTGCCTTTTAAATACCGAATGATTCTATTTACGACTTTTAAATGAGACTATTTTGGATTGATTTGGTATCTTGCACATAAGCATACAGAAAACATTAAGTCTGGTCGACTAGCTGTTAAGTATAGTAGACTTCCTATCATACCTCTAACAATTGTTTGATCTACTAGTTTCCCAGTTTCATCAAGATCAAGTGTAATCGAGGTTCCAATTGGAGTGCTAATACTTTTATTGTTGTCGTAAACATAATTTTTGAGTATGTCTTTAATATAGTTATGTTTATATATATATGTTCCTTCTGGTTTTTGAGAAATTTGAAAAACTAAGAAGAATGTTAACTCACCCATAATACTCATTTCAAACTCATATTTCATTATATTTGCAAAATAATCAGTTAAAGATTACTGAGTTGATCCAAATATGATGTCATCAAAAAAATTTGAACAATCAAGACATTTTTATCTTCCATTTTTATAAAAAGGGTTGGATCTGCTATACCTTTTGCATAATTGTTCTTTAAGACAAAACTTGTTAGTCCATCATACCATGCTCTAGGAGCTTGTTTAAGACCATATAGAGAATTTGTATGTTTAGAAACATGATTAAGAAGTTTTGGGTCTAGAAAAATAGGAGGGGTTTTGACAAAAACATCTTCTTGAAGAAAACCATTTAAAAAGGCATATTTAACATCCATTAGAAAATGTTTGATATTAATGTAAGATGCAAAGGATAATAGAATACGAATAGATTCATGTATATCTACTAGAGCATATGTTTCTTCATAGTCTATTCCCTCTTGTTGATTATATACCTTAGAAAAAAGTCTTGATTTATTTCATACAATGATTCCATTTTCATCTCATTTATTTCTAAATAACCATTTTACACCAATTATAGTTATTTCTTTAGGTCTTTCAACTAATGTCCAGACTTCATTCCTCTCAAATTAATTTACTTCATCTTGAATTGCTTTAATCCAATCTGCATCACCTAAGTCATCACTTGGAATTTTAGGTTCAGATTGAGAAATAAAGGTAAGAAGTTCTATTTCATTTCCTAAGGAATTTATGGTCCTTGCAGGTTGATTTACATCACCAATGATGTTATCACTGGATGATTCCTAATGAAAAATTAATTTGGGATTTGTAAAATATGTTCATCAACATATGGAAGAAAATATTCTGGTTTAAAATTTTAATGAACACATTCTTGAACATTTTCCTTATAAGAATAATCTTCTAACAGAGGTTGATAAACATTTTTAGAAAACACATTTGAAGAAGTAGGTTGGGTTTGATTGAAAACAAAAGGATTGGTTCCATCAAATTTAATATGTACTATTTATTCAATAGTACAGTTGTTTTTATTGAAAACTATATATGCCTTAGAAGTTGTAGAATAGCCTAGAAAGATTACTTCATCAGATTTTGGTACGAATTTTTATAGATTATCTTTAGTATTCAAGATGAATACTTTGCACCCAAAAACATTGAATTATGAAAATTTAGGTTTTCAGCCCATCCATAATTCATAAGGTGTTTCATTAAGAAATTGTACGATTAAAACACGATTTATAGTATAGAAAGTAGTACTAACAGGTTTAGCCCAAAAGTGCTTAGCAATTGAGTATTCAATCAAAATTGTTCTAGTCATTTCTTGAACAATACGATTTCTTCTTTCAACAACACCATTATTCTGAGGAGTTCTTGGAGATGCGAAATTGTGAGTAATGCCTTACTACAAAAAGTATCAAATTCGGAATTTTGAAATTCACCACCATGATCACTATGAATAGTTATCAATGGTGGGTTTTTCTCATTTTTAAATTTGGCTCTAAAAGTTTTGAAATAGGAAAAGGCTTCAGATTTCATTGTTAGAAAATAGACCCATGTTAATATAGTAAATTAGTCAACTGAAACAAATACATAGTATTTTCCTCCAATGCTTTCAGTTTGTGAAGGACCAAATATATCCATATGCACTAGCTATAATGCATTAGAAGTCGAAACTTCACTAATTGATTTAAATCTAGTTTTATGTTTCTTAACAAATTGAAAAGAATCACATACTTTTAACGAATAATATCTATGTTTAGGTAGTCCCATTACAAGTCTTTTCTTTGAGAGTTTACAATGATTTCTTCAGTTACAGTGTCCTAGTCTTCTATTCTATAACCATGATTGGTCTTCTATTTTACTTAAGAAGGGTAAATTTTGTCTCCTAAGGTCTTCTAAGTGAATATTTTTTACATTATCTTGCCTAGTGGTAGATAGAATGAACTTATCCTTGGAATTGTGAACTAAACATTTATCATTCATAAAATTCACAAGGTATCCTTCATCACATAATTGGATTATGCTGATGAGATTGTGCCTATGACATTTAACAAACAAAACATTTGAGATAAGAACTTTTCCAAGAAAAAAAATTACCTATCCCAACAATCTTTCCTTAAGAATTATCTCCGAAGGTAACCTTACCACCTATTTTTGATAATCTTTTCAAAGAAAATTTTGTTTCCGGTCATGTGTCAAGATCAACCACTATCCATGTACCAGATATTCTTTTTGGTACACTTATTATTTTCTTGAAAAAGGAAACAATTATTTTTTTGGAATCCAAACATGTTTGTATCCAGAAGAGTTAGATAAAAAAAATTAGGAATCTATATTTGTTTTACAAATGATATTTATGAAATCCTAAAGATTGAGTTCTATTAAGAGAACACTCTCTTTTCCAGTGTCCACCACATTGACACTTAGAACAAAAAGGTGTATTTTGAGGAACAAAATACTTATTATTAACGACCGATTTGGAATGAGTATTACCAAGTCCAGAATAATTTCTCAATGGTCTATTTTGAGAATACATTTTTTCAAAGATCTCCTTGCCATAAATAAAGTTTGACAAACATTTTATCAAGGAAAATATTTCTGACTTTATTTTTAAAACTCGATTTTTATCCTTCAAATAATTTGATTTTTAACTGGAGTTAGTCTCAAAAATATTTTTCTGAGAAATTACATTTTCTAGATCCTTAAAAATTTTATCCTTATCAGATTTGACGTTCTCAAGGGTTTTTGAAATACTTTCAAAATCAGAATTATTCATATCAAGATCATTTGAAAGATCCGATACTTCTTTATTTATTATTGAAATTCTAGAATATTCTTTATCAATATTTTTCTTCAGTTTAGAGTTTTCATTATCAAGTAATTTAGCAAATCTATATTCTTCTACAAATGAAGGTATTGTATTATCTTCCGATGATGAAGAATCATTTGAAGATTCATAATACGTATTATCATTATAATTTACATTTAAGGAAACATTTGAAATAGCTTCAGAATTGTGTACAATTTCCATGAAACAATGATCTTCAATTGGTTGTCTGGCTATAAGTCCAATATTTCTTTGTCCTGAGGACTCATATTCTGAAGAATTATCTGATGAATTGCTACCACATGAACTCTAAGTATCATTTTCCTTTAATACTTTCTTTGTATTTTTCCTGTAATACTTCTTCTTATTCCTTTCAGAATGATTATCTTTTCTATCTTTTCTCTTCAGTAAAGGACAATCAGGCCTTATATGTCCCACTTTCTTACATTCATAAAAAGTTACCTCTTAATCTTTCTTATCCTTCTTATCTTTATTTTTGAATCTTTATTGGAAGTCTTTCTTTCGCATAATATTGTTCATCCTTCGAGGAATATTGGCTAACTCATTATCTGAGTGATCACTATCACTTGATTCGGATATAATAACTTTCTTGGCTTTGGATATTGTTATCATTTCAGGTGTTTTAGCATTAGATGTAAAAGCTTCCCTTCCATCCCCATTTTTCTTTTTCTTGAAATCCACATCTCGCTTCATTCTTGTCTCATGTTGTAGAAGAGTTCCAAAGAGTTCATCAAGAGTAATCTATGAAACATTTCTATTATCATCAATAGCTATCATTTTTTATTCCCATTCATTTGGCATTATGACAATAATATTATCTACAAGAAATTCATCATCAAGACATTTTTCTCCCATAGATTGTAATCTGATGACAATTGTCATAAATATTTGTTGCACATTACTCATTAGTGCTCCATAATTAAATGTAAATCCATGATACTCAGCTCGAAGCATTTCTCTTCTTGTTTCTATAACCTTGGATGTACCAAAAATGTGTGACTTCCAATTTCTTCCAAATACAGTTGGATTTTTCACAAGATGATATCTGACGTTATATATTCCTGGTCATAGAACATAGTAAAGTATTTAGTACTCTGTAATTCAGTTGATATTCTTGCTTCTATTGATTTGTGAAAGTACTGACTTATTTTTCATGGATTTTGTAACCTCTAGTAAGAATAATAATATTGTCTACAACAGTATTGATAACAAATGACTTCATTCGATCTCTCCAGTACTCATAATCATTCCCATCAAATAATGGTGGTCTAGAAGGATTGAGGTTGTCAATTGACCCAATATTTATTTTTTCCATCTAATAAGACAAAATATTTTCCACATCACATGTTAGTGTAGTAAATAGTTAAATTGAAAGTTTGAAAAAATAGAGCAAGTAATACAAATTTGTGGAAACCTCCTATGATACCAATTGTTGGATCGAATATATAGATGTATATGTATATTAGATGGAACAATACAAGAGGGGTGGTGAATTGTGGGTTAAAAAATTTGTGTTTTAAATACTCAAGAAATTAGTTTAAATGACCTTAAACAAATAAAAGAACAATCACCCACAACTGTATTAGGTACGGTATGATACAATTTAATAATATTAGAAATGTAAAACAATTGTATTCAAAAGAAAAAAATAATCAAAGTGATATAAAAGTGTGAGATGAAATCAAAAAGAATATAGAATCTAACAATAAAAAATTTAATAGAATAAGTGTAATTGGAATAATTACAAATGTATATAAATTAGAAAAGGAAACAAAACAATTTCCTTTATAATAAAATTGGAAGCAGAAATGTAAAAGTATTACAATTATTTTAACCCAAAGAGAAGGGTTATCCTTTTCCCTAAGATAAGAGGTATGTCATACCGCCACCTTGGTAAGCCCTCGATACAATGATCGGTACGTATGTCTGCCTATCTCCGGTATCCCTCGATATGATGATCGGTATGTCTGTCTGCCTATCCCTGGCAGCCCTCGATACAATGATCGTATCATGTGTCTGCCTATCCCTGGAAGCCCTCGATTTTGTAGGTAATCAACACCTATGTCTTTAAATCACTTCAATACCCTCGATACGATGATCGGTCACAAAAAGTACAAACAAAGAACTTATAGAAATACAAAATCTAAGAACGATCAGTTCATGTTTTCTAGTCTCAAGGCTTTCACACAAATTAGGAGAGCAGTCACCGTATCTCTATCTAGAACTTGATATCATGAAATTATTATTCTAATACACGTGTATTTTATTGTCTTCAAATGACCTCTTATTTATAGGCCTCTAGTTCCAACAATCATATTTCCTCCAATGGTCATATTTCTCCGAAAAACTCGGAGGGACTTAGACACCTGGCATTATAACGTTCATATTGAAATAGAAAACATGACATCATTTTGATAAGTTTATAACTAACACCACGAAATCATTTTGGTTAAAACAAAAGATATATGAAGATGATAAACATGACTACGATTAATATGAAACATATTTTTGACTAAGAAACAAAACAAGCATGTAATGAAAGAAAAGTATAAAAACTTTAAGTATTACTGTGTAATATTTTGAAATGATACAAAGTGGGTAGATTTATAAGACTTAGTACGATTAATAGAGTCAAGACAATTCTCAGTCAGTATGAAAATTATAGTCAGCACAATCTGCATGGTCAGTACGATCAGCATGGTTAGTACGATCAGCATGGTCAGTACGATCAACATGGTCAATATGATCAGCATGGTCAGTATGATCAGCATGGTCAGTACGATCAGCATGGTCAGTACAATTAGCATGGTCAGTGTGATCAGTATGGTCAGTAAGATCAGTAAGGTAAAATACATTTGTGATTTCCAAAACAAGATATAAAATTCAAAAGAGAACTTTTGACTCAACACATAGAACACATGTCATGGTTTTATTATATTCATTTACTTATGCACCCTTTACTTTCCATTTCTTATGAAAATGTTTTATAAAATAATGTATTTTCTTCTTCCTTTAAAATAATGAATGTTTTAATTTATATTATTTTCCTCTTTTGAAAAAAGATTGTTTAATTTACTAGTAATATCTATGAACAATACCTTTGGGTGGTACCCTACTAGAAATGTGATATCCCACCATATATAAACCCTAAAGTTATTGTAGACCATGTTCAGTTTGATTCGAGTAAGGGAAATCAATTCTACAGAGGTGATGGTGGTCACTCATGCTATTAGTTTCTTCTTTGCTAGTGTTGATGGTGGTGGCGTAGTGCAAGTCAACCCACAGGTCATCCGGATGATTCTTTCATCTATTCGGTCCCCACCCCATTTTGGTTATTTGTTTCTTATTTGAATTAGTAGATTATTAACTCACGCTTATATTGTATTCTTTTCTCTTGTATATTTGTGATGTTGGTAATTATTTATGTAATTATTTTTTAATGTTTCTTTTTATTATCTTGATTGAAAAAATTCCCAAAGGTGTTCCACCAATTTGTGAAACTAAATTATATCACATGGGGATTGGGAACACCCTTTAGACCATCTCACATATTGGGTTAGGAATCAGGTTGGATGGAAGCCCAAACATTTCATGACATAATATGTGAAGAGTAATATTTTTCTCCTAACATTTGATGTTGGATTTATATAAATATTTAAAATTTAATCCCAATAAATCATAAAACCATACTAATGGAAAGATTAATATAATTTATCAATGATTCATTCCACAAACACTAATTAGGAATGATTTATAAACTTATGATACAATAAATTTTCTATTTAATGTTCTCATAGATTGATTACCCCTATGTTTTGATGCGGTGTTTGAATAGTTCTACGAAACTAGACTGATATTAATGAATGTATATAAAATGAAAAAAAGAATGTTTTCAATTCGTGAGTGAATAAATGTCATAACTTTCTCCACATTATTATTGGGATCCATCTTAGTAGTAGTGATATAATATCACCTTCAATTCACTCTTGGACGTGGAGGTTATTGTAACTGATTGTCTCCAACAACCCGTTTCTTATGGAATTGTATTTCATAATACAAATGTTCTATACATTTGAATCGATGTACCATAGGCTGTGTATTGATTTTAACCTTCTTTTCTTCCATTGCATGAGTGGACTTATTCAATTTTTTGGAATTAATTATCTTTATTCATATATATTCCACACATACAACATCTATCGATTCCCTTTCGACCTTTTCTAGGATGATTACTCCCACAATTTTTATAAATTGGATGTTGAGTATTATTTTATCCATAATATTTATCTTTTAATCCTCCCTAAAAACTCAATTTTTATATTTTTATCCTTAATAACATTATACCAGTATGTGTCTTCAATATCTATATTGTCCTTATGTGAACAATGAAAAATAAATTCATATTTTCCAATATCTCGAATCTCCAAATATTTTCAATGAATCGAAATTATCCCATGAAACAAGCAGTCCACTTTGCTTTAGGAGTTGATCAAAAAACCTATGGTGTATCGTGGAAGATTTATGAAGTTCACATCATACACCATGATAAAATAATATTCCTAATTATTCAGTTAGGGTAAATACCTCTCAATTTTAAGATAATGAGTATGAGGAATTCTATATTGAGAAATATTTTAATGAATTCTTCCCATTCAATGGAATCAATGTCCTCCTTATACATTCTCCTCTCGATCAACATCTACTATTGACCATATTACCACTCTATGTGATAAATAGATTCTACAACATTACCCTATTCTGATAAATTGGTGATAGATAATATCTTTTCAATGGAGTAAATCCATTGTTTTATGATGAGGTGATCATAAGATACACTGAAGATAAGTGGCCTCTGTCATTTAAATGACATGACAAAAAATAATTATTTTTTTGGAGAATGAGTGAGTTATATATGAATCAAGTTACTGCTAATATCGTGATTCAGAATATATATTTCTTCAATGATGTTCCCATATCATTCTTATATAAAATTAGGCATACCATTTAAAAAATCGTAACATAACCTATTATATTGGTCATTGACATAATTTCTCCAATATCCCACCATTATCAAAAAAACAAAAAATCAAGATGAGGTTAATTTAACTAATACATATAAAAAAGGGAAGCCTACAAACAATAATGGAATAACGTAAATTGATAACAATATCTTAACTTATGAGTCTATAGGTTCCAATATGGGTAATCCATGATTATTTTTCCTACTAATATCTCTAATAATAAATTATATTAATGTCCATTATATAAGTTCATACTGTTATTTTGAAATATTCAATGAATATATTTATGGGGTTCAAAAAAGTTATTGAGTAAGGAAACATTATCATGAACCAAGTAATTATCAATTCTATTATAAATGTGACCATTTTGGAGTTATTACAGATAGTTACAACTTTTTCCAAGTCACATCAACATGTATTATTTATATATGTATTTAATCTCTTGGAAACCACTAAATCTATATTTCAAAAAATTCTGATAATTTTTCAAAAAATAAAATTATAATTGTTAAAAAATTAATATTTTTAAATAATCCCTAAAAAATCATTCATTTTAGAAAAATACCAAAACTACAGCCAATGAAATTTTGATATGGTCATTTTAAAAATGAATTTTATTTTATAAAATTTTTTTACAATGTTTTTCAGAAACAAAATATAATTATTTGAAATAAAAATGAATAAAAATTCATTTTAAGAATATTTTTTTAAATAATAAAATAACTATCCTAAAAATTATGTTATAAAATATATTAAATTTATATTAAGGTGGAACATCCGTATAATTTATAATATAGTTAATCATATCGATAACCTCCAACAAAAATTCTATGTGATAAAATTATTGAATAATATTTTAAACTGTATATTTTTTGTTTTCTAAAACTCATTGTTGTGGGTAATTTAAGAAATTGAATAACTTAAATATAATTGAAATAAAATTCATAAAAACATGGGGTATTACATACACATGAGATGTGTTTTGAATTTAATAGGGTATAAAAAAAATAAAAAATCTATTTATAGAATAATTATAAATATATAAATTGAAAACACCTTCATAAAATCCATCCCCCCGGACCATCCACGACAGACAATTCTTGAAAAATGAAGTACATCAGTATGTGGAGACGGTAGTATGTACATACGTACATGAGATGATTCCATTTTTAATAATTCAAATGATATTATGAAATATAATATATTATATTTCAGGAATAAAAATTATTCGATGAATATCTTATATATAAATTAGATCCATAATAATAACCATCCTTTTATGTCGGTGATGAGAAATAAAATACATCATTTTGTGAGGCAGCAGATTGTATGTATACACAGATGATAGATTCATTTCTAATTTAATGGAAATGGTAATGAATATGTTTATTATATTAAGGTAATAATGTATCATTATATTTTTGATATTATTTTATTATATTATAATTTTTAGGAAAATATTAAAGGAGGTACAAGGGGAAGTAAAATGAAAAGGCTCATTTAAGATGATTACCACCTCCCTAAAGATCTTCCATTGGATCCCTCAATAAAGGCATTGGAGAAATAATTTTAAGAATATAAGAATATAGAAAATGTATATATGGAATTTATATGGTTTTTTCAAGGTATGTTTCTGACGAAGAGTCAAGAATAGAGGAGGGGTGGCCTCCTTAGAAAATCATGAAATTTTCATTAATCACACAACTAATGGTATATCAATAGAAATCACCACATAAAAATATTTCTAGTTGAAATCTATATAAATTACCAAATTCTAAAAAAGTTAAATTTATAATTCTCAAAAATAATATAATATAGAATTCATGGTTGATTCCCAAATAACAATACATGGATTAATCATTATATCCCCACCTTGCAGGTATAGAGTCTTCATGATGGTATGAATCCTTTATGAATATCTTCATAGAGATCCCAATGACTAGATCAATCAATATGCATCTCCCTACTAGTGTCACTCTAATTGGCTCTGGGATCCATGACCTTGTATATAGCTCAAATGATTAGATAATCTCATAAAACTTGACTAATATACGCATATGGTCCTTATCTAGAACCAAAAGTTAGAGAAAATACAATATCTCCACCATAAATGGTGTTATTCCATAAAACCTATATATGTTCCTTATCTCCATACAACATAGGCACTCTTTTTACTATTTGTCATAATAATGACTAAAATGGCCATAAAAAAATAATAACATTCAATTGAGTCCCCCGCTCTCAAATTATGTGTTGAACTGTTTTACAAGCTTTTATTCTTGTGACTTCTCTGGAGAGTCTCCACAATCCTTGGGTTTCTACTTCTTGATGTCCCATTCTCAAACCTATTAGAAGAATCCCTATGAACTTATGATATATAATCTATTTTTTTCTACTAAATAATTAGAGCAGGATTCATAAACTCTTATAATTATTTCATATAAATTATATTAACCAATTACTATATACAAATCACCAGGCTATTATCAGAATACCTCCACCCGGTGATCTCATAGCTTTCTAAAGTACATGAAAAATGAAACAGTTTAGTGAAATTTGAAACATAGTCCATAAAAAAATTACCCCTATAATAAATGAATGAACTCCATGGTTTTTTCATCCCTCTAAGTGTCATATAAAAAAATATAAATAATTGAATTTGAATATCTTTCCTGGATATCTTCTCATGTTATACTACCTTCACTAAAACATCTGACATGTTATCCAAAAATCATATAGGGAATAAGATTCACCAAAAAATCATGTGTATCTATATCTGATCAAAAATAATCTTCATAAAATCTATATATAACTCAAATACCATATCAACCCATACCCCCAATGATTAGTGGGTGGTGTACATAAAACTCATGGTTTAATTTTGATATGGTTGATTTAGTTTTTTGTTCACCGTGTTCCATTGATCTTAACACATAAATTAGACTCTTCATGAGCTACTTATGAATAGGTGGAACATATTCGATAGGTCTCTTTAAAACAATTTTAGTTGGGTGGTCTCACATCCATAATTTGGGAACCAAAAATAAGATCACCAAGGTGGAATATCACTACAACTACAAGCACATGAATAAAATAAGAATCTAGTCAAAAATATTTATATCATAGTATAGGGTAATAAATAATAGGATTCAATACACTCTTGTATAAATGTAAATCCTATGATATAAGGGATTCAAAAATATTATCTTGAGGATATCCCAAACTATCCACTATCAGATCATGTATAGTCTTACATATGATCAAAAAAGAGTTATAACTTATCAACAATAATAGTCAATGATCTTGGACTGGTCTGGTAAAATGACACTATGATTTTATATAAAAAACATCTATATATGTTATTTTTAACAACTTAAACGACCCTAACATGTATTATAAATAGAATATAAATCTCATAAAATCATAAAAATGTCATGTGATCATTATATGTTAGGAATGTTTCATGAATATAGGATCTCCTACCACCAAATCCACAATTACTACACATAAAATAGAAATAAATATCATGGTGTTCCTTATTCAATAATGGAAAAAAATTGTAAATAAAATTGTATCATCCTGATAAACAAGGGATTCTCTTAAATATAAGATTGATATTCCCAATAAAAATCATATTATCTCTTTCAGACCACATAAAAAATTATATAAAAAAACAAAATCAAGACTCTGAGATAAAATTTCAATATATCTAATATAATTCACCTTCATTATAATGAAATAAGGAAACACCCACTCCATGAATATGAAATTATACACCAAAGGATTACAACTAGTAGTGTGGGTTATCATGAATATGTGTTATGATTATGATAAAAGGAATAAATACCCATAATTCATAGTGGAATAAATATCAATTCCTATTCAATATATAAAATAACATAAAATATACCTCATAGATAAATAATATACATATGTAAATAAAAGTAAAACGTTTTATAAAAATAAACTATTTCACATACTATATGAGTCATAAAATCATAAAAGTATCTCTAGTATCATATCACATACAATTGGACCAAAAAGCATCCAAAACTAGATATATCCAGAAACTAGTCATAGGCTTGTCTTCTTCGAATATCATGAATCCAATCAATCTCACACATTTCAATCATATTTCACAGAAGGGTTCTTTACCTTAAAATGGTCATGAAACAAGACGTATGCTTGGGTACTAGGGTTCCAAAGTAGGGTGTGTGTACGACTATATAGACTACACAAAATGGTGTCCCTAATAAATTAATATATATAATAGGATTTGATAAATATGGATTGGCAATAAATTAAAGAAAAATATATAACTTATCGCTTCATATAATTCATAGAAACCCGTCTATTTGTGACAATACATACTTTTATAGTTCCAAAATGGGATGTTATACTTAGGTTATAATAACACGACATGGATTAATTTATTAACACTTCTCATTTTATAATTATTTTGAATAAGATAACACCATGAAATATAAAATGTCACTAATTCATTAACATCAATGTTTTTCAAATAAATAAGCCATTATATGTTCAATGCCAAGGGATAATAATCCATCTCTGGGGGAATGTTGAATCAACCACTCTAGGTGGATAATATAATACCAAATATGGTGACCAATTAGATAATTTAAATTTATACATATCAAATTTGAGGAGGATTTATCCCCATTATCAAACACTAGGTAGATAACAAACTACTGATAACAATCTCTAGGAGGATAATATACCACCAGTACCAAACACAAGGTAGATGATATACCACAAGAACATCCTCCATAGGTGATTAATTCACCACCAGTATAATTATCCTTATAGATTAAGTACATTATGAATCAATTTATAGATCATTATTCGACCACTAAAATCAGTTTATAGGTGGGTGATAAACCATAATGAAATATTATCAATTAGACAATGTATAATAGGTATAACTCTTATAGGTGGATAATGCATCACTAAAATGAATCCTTTACTATTTTTCATACCACTACTATGAAATATAGAATTTTTATGATGATATAATAGTTCATAATCCACATAGTGAACGATTGATCATTTTTTTACTTCTGGTTAATTAGTTACAACAAACGTATCAAGGGTGGAAAATAAACCAAAACCAGTTTACAATAAGAGAGGGAAGTATCAGTTACATACTAATTAGCCTTCGTGAGAAATTTTTATAATTAAATAATAATATAAATATGTTATAACCGTTTAACACATCTTATGTTATGACCATAAGTCACTAACCTATTTGTTTTTCCATTTCTATGCCACCACTCCACTATCGTAGCTTATTCTCAACCCTATGATACTTGTTAAATTCACTACGAAACCACCCTATAATCCTAGGATTAAGTTATTAGTATACTTTATAAATTTTAATTTGAATCCAACATTCACATTCCACCCCACATTGATAAATTTTCAATTGTGACAAACAATACCAACACTAACCTCTCATGGGTCAGTAATATCTTCTCAGGGATCTATATTCACAATAAGAATTAAAAAAAAACCAAATTATTTTAGTATTGTGGAATAAAAAATAATTTCTTATTTATTATTTTACACAAGATTTTTGTTAAATGATTAAATACAAATGGCATTGATAAATAGAACCTCATCGAGACTAGTATGGTTGTTCTTACCAAGTAATTATGGAATTTTTTCTTAAATTAATTAATTTAAAAAATAATGGTTAAAACAAATAAATTTTACATATTTGGTGATGAATCATGATAGAATTTTTTTTTTGTTGACTATAGATTTTGAATTATCCATGGAACTCTTATAGGGATGACGTCAATCTCGTATGATCCTGAACAAAAATAAATTATAAGTCTGACAACCCATCTCTTTATTTCAAATTAATTCATCATTTATTTCATCAGATTGTCAAGAATAAAAACAATACGATCAATAAGTATAGATTCATTGGGATTTAATAACCTTATCTAGCAACTAAAAACATCCAATAGAACATCATTATTTAAAACATTCATAACATGTTCATATTTTTCTTTCGTACATAAAACTGCAATGGATAACATGAGGAAATACATAAAAAAGGGGTGAGATATAAATCCCAATAAAAGAATAATCATGGAATAATGTTAATAAATTAAAACCTGTTAGACAATAAGAATATTAATGGGGTATAATAATGTTGAGAATCATAATCAAGAACAATGAGGGATGATATAACAAGATAATCATAAAGGCAACATGAGAAATGTGGAGGAGATTTAAAATATTTCATCATAATTATAGGTCAAGGAAAAAATTAATTAAACGATAATGGGAAATTAGCCTTGATTGATTAGGATCACTACTTAATCCCTTGAATGACGTCTCGTGAGCCTAAAATATTTCCCAATTTAATGGAGCACTATATAATTCTCTAGGTGCACCATGATTATTACTTCATTCACATGCATAAGTGTTCTACATTGGTCATAGCACATCGATTAATTAATAAAAATATTTTATGACATGGTCATGTATTATGGAATAAAAACATTTATTTCCCCAATAAAATATTTATACGTGAGTAAAGGTGAACATGCTTTATTTGAAATAGTAATGGTGATCACTACAAATTTGTTTGGCATGGAAAACACAGTTAAATTTTGGCACCATAACTGGGGAGTATAATTGTTCATGGGAGGTATTGATGAGATTGAAAGGGGTATATCATCATTTATTTAGAAAATGGGATGTAAGGGGTATATTTATGATGATATCCCAATATATGGAAATGAAGATAACCCATAAGAAAATGGAGATTCTTCAATAATGAGGATAAGGAGAGGATCCCTTACATTGAGAGGGTGTTCCCAAATGCTTCGTATGAGCTTATTGAGATTTTAGGGAAGCCTTATGAGGACTATATGTAGGGGTTGTAAAATTTAGGATGTGATTAAAGGGTTTTTAGTGATGATAATTGGGATATTATGTGGTTATATATAGAAAAAGTGAGGGGATTTATTTATTATTTCACCAATATAGGGTTTGGACTCTATATAATGAAATAACCAAAACCAAAAATATTAAAATATATATTCCCTTGGTTAAATGCAAATTGAATTTTTTTTACTATTTTAGAAGAATTAGGTTCTAACATATTCAAATATTACAATTTTTTATGTGGTTGTTTTTCATGTACATAAAGAAATAGTTTATGAAACATAAAATTTATAGTAAGATTTTAATGATTCAAACATGACATATAAAATTAATAAAATAAACTTATAATCAAATTATTTTCAATTTTAAACAAATTTATATTCCTATATTCATTTTATTTTATTAATTAATTCATTTTTGGGTCATTTTGAGGTCATATTACATATAATTTATTTATACCATATTTGAATTTTACCTGATAAATTGAATGTATCATTAGATTAAGAAAAATTACAATTAGATAATTTTGTTATTCTAATTAAAAAAATAATATTATTTTTATAAAAATAATTTAATTATTCTTTTAATTCTCAAATTAAAAATAATAATCTCTATTTATTGAGAAACACTGTGTTTTTTACAAGAATTGTTTTCAAACCATTATAAAAATTACATTTGACTTCATAAAAATTTTATGATCATATATATTTCATAAAAATTATTTAATAATAATATTTTAATAAAATAGTATTGATTTAAAAAAATCCATTAATTCATATATTCCTTAATTGAATTTTAATATTATCCAAAAATATAATTTTCATTTTATTTTTTGAAAATCATAGATAATTTATAATGTGAAAATAATAAAAATTAAAATATTTTAACTACTAAATAAAAACTTCATTTTCATATTATTAGTGTCTTGATACATATCCAATTAATATAATGGATAAATCCCTAATAGTAAGGTGGACAATGGTGATACATTCATGGGGTCGTTCAAAATAAATTGTTTTGGTTGTGATCTTAATGAGCATGCACTTCTCCCGTAATTTGTTTTTCTCATGCATATGATATTAGATCTCAACATTGTATTGGTAAAGGAAAATTATGATTGATGTTATCTTCCTTAGAAGCTCTAATAAATTGTATTCATCGTGTAGGTTAATACGTGTTGAGTCCATCACTTTCATTCTCTTTGTCAATTAGATTTGTTAAAAACCTAAATTTATACTAATAATATGATACCGTATCATCAGCTATATTATCAATGCTAATTATTATTAATGGAATTTTAAATCAAATAAGAAATTATAATAAAAATAAGTGAATTTTTTCTATAAACATGACACATAATAAGATCTTTAATTCAACCACAATGTGAATTTTATTTATAATATTTAGGGTAATTAAAATATTCCTCCCCTTAGAAATTTCACCCTAAAAATTTTCATTTCAAACATTACAAAATATGAGGGTAATTCTATTTCAACACTAAATCTAGTTCCCACATTTCTTTTTCAAAATATGGTTTCCCTACAACACTTTAACTATCTTCATTGTCTTATTCAATATAACTTTTTCTTTATGGTCTAAGATCTTCACAAGATGCTCCTCATATGAGAGATAATTTTACAAAGGCTCCACATTTGGATAGAGTACATGAGAGTATTCTGGTATGTACATCATTAATAAAGATATATAGAATACATCATGTACTTTAGATAGGTTATGTGGGAGTTATAGTTGATAAGAAACCACTCTAGTGTGATGAATGATTTAAAAGGGATTGATATATCATGGAATAAGATATCTTTTCTTCGTAAAGATCATGAATTTATTCCATTTATATAAAAAGAGGAATAAAATGTCTCAAACCCCATATTCACGGTATCATAGATGATTTTCAGCAAAGATGTTTTTTCAACTCTGAGCTTCCTTCATGAATTGTTGATTTTTTTTTACTTTTTCCCCAATTTCCCTGACCATTTCAGGACCTAACTATTTTCCTTCCCCATATTCATCAAAACGATTTGATTTTTTAAAAATCTTACCATAAAGGGATTCTTAGTGACCTATTTAGATGATTGAGTGGAAACTATTATTATATATGAACATGACCAGAGGACGATGTTGGTCTCATCCTCCATTTAAGAAAATTAAGAATTATCTAAACATGTCCTGAAATGATTGGATAGTCTATGTAGATTGGACATCTGTTTGATGGTGATAAATCATGCAAACGTTGAATTCAGAATATAGATCATGTAAAAAATATTCTTCAACATGGAACTAAATTTTGTGTCTCATTTGAATATAATCAATAGTGGTGTTCCATGAAGACTCACCACATCTCTAATGTATATATGTGAAATATGATCAAGTTATAATACATCTTGAATTGAAATGAAGGGAGAAGTATTTTAATGATGATACCCCACTACCAATATATAATTATTTATTTTTATGTCTATAGAATACCAATGACAATTTGTGAGGTGATGTTTTCCCATTTTAGTGTGGGTATGGATAATGGTTGAATTATCACACTTTATTTTTACCTTTCAGCCTTCACTACTAACATACAAGACATCTTCATATATATTATGTGATTTTCTTCTTCATATTTTCCCACTAATAGTGAACTCATAGGTTATGATACATCTTTAGGCTTCTTGTATGGAAGTAGAAGGTTTAACATTCTAAATCATCCATCAACTCATTCTTAAACTATGGAATTGAAGGCAAACATTGTCATGACCCAAATAACACAACTCATCCTTCATTAGCATCGATCTATATGGATTTCCATTTTCATATAACATCCATTTTCATCAGAAATATCATTTAATATCTTTGAGAATACATTATATTCTCTAAAATATATGGTTGAGTAACAATATTTTAATGGATTTTTGATGTTCTTTCCATTACGATTCGGATGTCCATCCTTTTTATGTTTAAAAAGATCATATCCTTCTAAATTCGCATCAATGATAAATTTTTTTGGTCCTTTCTATATAGAGTGCCTTATATTTTATTAGATTTCCATAAATTGTAGTGGATTATGTAACCAAATTACTTGATCATCTCTATGAATTGTTATTGGTGCATATTCAACTATTTCTATATTTATATATACCTAAGGATTTTTTGATATGTATATATTTCAAACTTACTCACATAGAGATGATGCCACAACATTTTAAATGTGATAATCATAGAATCCAACTTAATATCCTTCATTGGGTAGTTCTATACATGATAAAAATATTTCTACGAATCAGAGGCTATCACTTTTTCATTATGAATTATCATAAAACCTAATCCATTATTTGAGTCATATATGAATACCATGAAAAGTTTTCCACTTTTGTGTAGAGTATGAACATGTGTAGTTATATGACTCTCTTTCAAATCCTTGAATCACTCATCACATTCATTGTGCCTAACAAACATGAATCCGTTATGAGTCTGCTCAGTTATATGATTTCACAATCATGAGAAATTTATCACAATTCAATGATAGTACACAATTATTCAAGGAAACCTAGGGATATCTATCATAGATGTTGGTCATGGATGTCATTGAATAGATTCTATTTTTTAACAGTCCAATGATATCTCATATCTTGTTATAATGTCCCCAAATAGTGTGACTCCTTTCATCTATACCCCACATTAGTTTTACTCTTCATAAACCTTCTCCCTTTATAAGGTTTTTAGCATAGTTTTCAGAATCTCCTCATGATCCACTTTGATTTTATAGTATATTTGAATATCAACCATTAAGACTAACACAAATTTTATGAGTAAATATATAAATTATATATTCATAAATTACATGAATATTGTTGGAGCATTAGTTACACCAAATGACATTACTATGAACTTATAGTGCCTATACCATGTTCAGAAAGGAGCATTGGGATATCATCCTTCTTCACTATAAATTGATTATATCCCAACTAAAGATCCACCATAGAGAAGTATTTCCCTCCTGGTAGTTGATCTAACAAGTCATAATTTTTTTTCATAGGATACTAATTCTCTATCATGATCTAATGAATCTCAAAAAATCAATACAATGTACCATTGACCCATCCTTTTTCATAAAAAAGAGGGCGGGTGAATCCCATGGTAAAACACTTGGTCACATGAAAGCATTGTCCCAATTCACTTTTTTTTTCTTATACTCTAAAGGTTCTACAAATTTTATTCTATATAGTGTCTTAGATAATAGAAAACCCCCGGGAATATGCTTGATTAAAAATTAAACCACTCGACTAGGAGGAAGAGAGGGAATTTATTTAGAAAACACATAATGATATGCCCTCACCATTGTAACTTATGCAAGGATGATCATTTCCATAGACTCAATAATATAACCATGATATGTTTTCTTATAGGAAAATACTATATATTCTTCAAATGTGGGTGCTAAACAAGAATCATCCTCCAACTTGATCTCATTCAGAACTAGGGGATGATTCGTGATACGTAGAGTAATTTCCTTCTTGTGAAAATTTATGTTGGAAATTTATAATTAAATTGAATCCATGACCATACATATATTAAATTAAAACAATTGGAGATTTATAATGATTTCAATGATGTTCATCCCACAAATTTTTACATGGGTGGATTTATATACTTTGAATGAAATAATTTCACCACATTTTATTTTCATCAAAAACTCAACTTCAATATTTTGAGGTGGGGTTTTAATAGATCTTGTAATCTTATTTAATATAATAGAATTTTTTGAACTAGAAAAAAAATCTTATGTTCAGTATTAATGATGGAATAAATAATTTAATAGTCCCCAAATCATTTTCATGATTCACCTATGCAGTTGTGAGCGAATAAACTCTCCCTTTCCGCCTTTGAGGTTATCGGATGTCTCAAAATATTTTCCCATAGTGCTCAGTTTTAAAATTTCCCATATTCCTTGTAATTGAAAGAATGAAAAATGTCTTTAGGCTTTACTAGATCATTCCTATAATCTGTCAAACAAGTGATTTTCCCTATTTGAAATCGCTAGCTCGGTGTTCTTCATTCTCATACCAAATGCATTTTCTAGACCCCCTTAGGAAATTTATGAGGTTATTCATTACAAAAATTTGAAAAGTGGGATGTTTAAATTTTCTAGAACCATTATATATTTCCATCAAACCACCAGAATTAAAATAAACTTTCCACTTCTTATCCCTATGATTACATTGAGATTATGCGATCTCTATTTAAACTTCTATGGAACACGGAATAATTTCATCATAGATATCAATTTTTTGGATCAATAGTAATTTTCATAGACTAGGGTTTATGAAACCAAATATGTTTCCAATCAATAATTCAGAGGTAATGAAAAATACACAGGCATATCATGAAATTCTATTAATGTTGTCCCCATACACGCTGATAGATTCATTGTCTTTCAGCGTGATAGAGAGGAAAACCAATTCCATTTTTTCTCCAAGTGTGCAAGGAAAATATTTATCCAAATTTTTTTTCTATAATTCCTTCCTCCCCATCGCTTGAATCTCTTCCTCATGATTGATTTTGTTGACCAATTTCAATCATTGATTTTCTTCTACCTCCATACAATAAACATCCAATAGAACATTATCATGCTCAAAACATTAAAGGATGGAGAGTATCTTGTCGATGGAGTTGATCCATTGTTTTGTGATTAAGGGATCAGATAATCCATTGAAAATAAGTGTCCATTTTCATATAAAGTTATAAATTCAGCCTTTTATTTATTAAGGGGATTTGGAAACTCCTATTAACAGATTGTTATATTTAGAACATGGGTCAGAAGTGATATTATCATGAAAATATACTATATTCTATCCCCCATCGAGTTAAGAATCCCATTTTGGAAATCATAATACTTCCCTTCACATTATTTCCCTAATTCCTCATATTTAAATCAATTAGCTATAATAAAGGGAAAATAGGTGATGATTATTTTTATACAACTAAAATAAAAAATAGGAATCAAATGACATTAAATGGATATCTTATAAATGAAATTTATTTCAAAATATATCAATTTATAGACTTTAATATATGTTATCCATTATATATTTTCTAAAATATAGTCATATGGTCATTTTTGTACCCTTAATAATTGATTGTAATGAGATTTTGAATTTACTAGAGTACATTCTCTAGGAGTGTCAAATTAGGTGTGCAATAAGGCTAATTTTCATGAACTTTTTCCCAGACGAGTCTATCTCAATGTTGTGTTTTCTTATTTAACACCTATATAGGTCTCATTTTGATCCACATCTACTTTTACTATCTAGTTAGGGACATATATTTCATGATAAACCACATAATCTATAATTTACCAAAAATTCCATATTTTCTTATACGTAGTTTTATCCCTAATCATTATTCTAGATCATTCTAATATTAATCCCAAAAATGAATAAACATTTCCTTTGATATCAACTTTGACAACCCTTTTATTTGTTACATATTAATTCATGATTTATTATATAATAGTAAACATAATAAAAATAGGGAGATTGATAATTATAGTGTCTTTGGGAATTAAGTACAATACATTACAACTTAAAATAGGTAATAATTCATCATTATGGAAAACATCCATAACATGCTCATGTTTTTATTTCTTACTTAAAACAACACGATAAAACATGGGGATGTACATAAGAAATGGGTGGGATCTAAAGCCAATTAAGGGAATAAACATGGAATAACATGAAAAAATTAGTATTTGTTGGAGAATAAATATATCAATGGGGAATAAAATGTGTGGAAATAATAAACATGAATAATGATAGTTGACATAGCATGATAATAAAAAAGGTAATATTAGAATTGTTGAAAAAACATAAAACACTACATCATAAACATTAGTCAGGGATAACTGCAAAGAAACAATGATGTAAAAAGTACCTTTTTGGATTAGGTTCACTCCCTAATACCTTTCAATACATCTCATGAGACTAAAAAATTAACCATTTCTTTGGAGCACAATATAATTTCAGATTCACTAGTTACATTCATTTCATTATCAAGCATTAGTGTGCCACATAGATCATACAACATGGATTCATTCATAATCAAATTTTATTTCATTATCAAGTATTGTTGAATAAATACATTTATGTCCCAAAAAAAATACATAATCGTGAACACTAGTGATAGGAAATGGGTATGGGTATTCACTACACAATTGTTTAGCATATAAACTCACAATGAAATTTCAGCAACAAAATGAGGGCGTATAAATGTTCATGGAAGGGTTTGATAAGACTGAAAGGGGTATATCATATATATATATATAATTTATTGTTTGGAAATATGTATGAAAAAATCACATCATTATTAAATTTAGATAAATGGAATAAGAGAATTCAGATCTTGAAAAAAGAGGATAAGGAGAGGATTCCTTAACTTGAGATGGTGATTCCAAATTCATCATACAAGCATCTTGGTATCTTTGTGGAAAAATATGAGGACTCTAGAGAGGTTAAGATAGAGTAATTACATTATCCATGATTTTTACGTTATGGTAAATGGGATCATGGGTCGATTTATACATGAAAAGAGAGGGTGTTCTTTATTATTTTTCAAACTTAGGTTTTGAAATCTATATTATAAAATAACCAAAAACAGAAACATTACCATAGTTCTTGTTTTCTTCCGAATTTTATTTTTTTAATTATTTTAAAAGAACAATTGTATAAAATATTAAAATATAACCCTTTTGGATGTAGAAGTGATTCATGTATTTAAATAAATTATTATAAATCATAAAAATATTATTTGTTTTGGAGGATTCATAAAGGATTTATAAAATTAATTATATAAAATTAATATCACATTAATTTTAATATAATACATATTTTTATTCATCGATACGTTTTATAGTATTTATTAGATAAATTTTTGGTTATTATTCTTTCACAATACACACCTCATATTTATACTGTATTTAAATTTTACCCAAAAATTTGACTATGTCACAAAAATATAAAAAAGAGTCAATTTTATTATTGAAATGTTATAAATCTAAACAATTATTCATTTTAACAAAATAAATTTCTAAATTTTTTATTTTCAAATTCTAAAATAATAATAGCAATTTATTGAGACACACTGGGTTTTTTGACCACAACAGTTTTTAAACAATTTTAAAAAATAAATTTGGATTCATAAAAAATATATAATCATTTATATTTCATAATTATCATTTAGTAATAATATTTTAATAAATTATTAACTATTTAAATGATTATAAATATCATAAATTCCTTAATTTAATTTGAATATTACCCAAAAATATAATTTATGTTTTATTGTATCAAAATCAGAAACCTTTTATATAGTGACAATAATGAAAAAGAAAATATATTCATTGTTCTATTAATGTACATATTAATATTAGTAGGGTCTTGATACATTTCCATTTAAGACAACAGAAAACTCCATAACAGTAAGGTTCATGACGGTGAGACATTCATGGTGCGGTTCATTGTACATGGTTTGGGTCGTGATCTCAATGAGCTTAAACATATCCTGTAAATAGGTTTTCATGTGATTATGTTATTGGATATTAGTATAGGATTGGTTAAGGGAAAATCCAAATTTTTCCATCCCCATGGAATCCATAACAAATGATCTCTTTTGTGTATGATCATACTTGTTGAGGGCATCACTTCTTTTTTCTATGTCCATTAGATTTCATAAAAGCCTATATTTATACTAATTTTATTATCTATATTCAATGGTGATATTTTCAATTATAGTGAGGATAAATGGTCTTTTAAATATGATAGGATATAATAAACCAAAATAATTTCATGTTTTTTCTATAACCATGTCACATAAAATGACATTTAATTCTACCATAAATGTAATTCTATTTATAACAGTTTAGTTCGTAATAAATATGGAAGTGGATAATAAGATATGGATAAGGGAGATTAGTTATAGCAATTGGGGAAAAAGGGGGAAGGATATCCACTAATCATAAATATATAAATATTTTTATATAATAAAATTTTTATAAAAATAAAATTGGAATGTACTATGTATTAGCCAACTTACCACTGGGTACCCACTATATGTCCACCCTCAATACTAGGGCCTACCTAGAGCTACATCCCCCTCGTTCTCCAGTATTGGGTACTCAATATCTTTATACCAGGTATATAGTGGAATTTAAATATACCTCCATATTCTATGTTCATCTTCCCAAAATATATTTCGAAGCCACCATAAAAACACAATCATCAATAATTCCTTAAAATACATGATGATTAGAAGAAATTAGATGAAAATCAATGTTTGTTGTGGTCATGATGTTACATTATTGGAATTATTATATTTTCATTTGGTTTCTTCAAAGGAACTCTCCTTGTCAAAAATAGTGGATTCACATTAAACACACATTAGTAATATGTGAGTTTTATAACATTTGATTGATTCAATTTTCTGTAACTATATCTAATATTGGGGTGGTTAGTAACCTTATATTATAAATCCCTTAAAGGTAATATCATCTCTATTTACCATTATACTACACAAACATATTTAATTATCCATTTAGTTTTAAATTTTTTTGAAACACTAGATACTCTACTACAGTAGGTAAATATCGTATCATGAATTATCATGAAATGTTCCCTTTAAAGATACATTATTCATGAACATATTTAATATATATATTTAATAATTTTAAATTGAAATAAATTAATTTACTTTTTAATTAATTATATGGAAGTAAGGTGAGTATTTATTTTTTATCTTTTTCAGAAAATGTCTATTTTTAGTAGAAAATTTTTGTTTTCCTGAAACTTATAATTTATATGAGATTATCTTTATATAATAATGGTCTAGATGTTTATAAAACCATTTATATAATAAAATATAAATTTATGAAATAAAAAATAAATTTATAGTATTATTTTAATTAAGAGAAACTTGGTTAATTTTTTTTAGAATTATTAAAATTTTTACATTAATATAGAACCCTTTTTTTTGTCTTTTCATTAAAAAAATTATTTCTTGATGGTGATTCTGTATTGCGTTTCCTTAAAATTCAGATATACATTATTTATATTATAATTAATATACTATGGTCATTAAAATATTTTTCAAATATTTTTCCATATATATATTTAAAAATAAAATTTGATAATATTTTGTCTCTACAAATAGTTTTTACACAATTAAGCATATTTTTAATAACATTATCCTTTCACACTATTGAAAATTATATTTTCTGAAATGATTTAAAAATTTATTATCTTATCTACCAAATTAGTTCAAATTTTAATCGCAGACTTTTTAATTGAAATTAATTAATATGGATAAAAAAAATTAATACGGTTGAATAATTTTAGGTTAAAAGATAAATGTTTAAAATAAAAACCTAAAAACACTCAATGTAGTCAAAAAATAGTTTTTGGAATAATTATTGAAAATATATCATTTAAATCTCATACTGATTCTATTTTATTTACTTTGGATCTAGAATAATTACCTTACATTATTGAAATGTATGAGTTACTCAATAAACTATAGTTTCATTCACTAATAAAAGTGAAACATATTCGGCATTTAAGGACTCGTATTTCTATCTAATTCCCTCTTGAAGCTCTGATATTTTACTATCACATTTACTATTTAACAGTAACTCAATCACTTGTTCAATAAAAGATTGAATAATACCTTTAAATACAAGCAGTTGTCCAAGAAAAAATCAAGTCCCTGATGTGATTTTTCTCAACTACCCAGTTTTCTTCTTAATCATGTTTTTTTGAAAAAATTCAATACACACTAATATAATGTTATTATTATCATTTATATAAATTAGATATTACTATATTAATATTTTTATCATTATATATTCATATTACCCATCCATTATGAAATTAAAATGGGGTTTTCTGCGTAATGTGGGTTGTTATCTCTATGATGCAACATGTTTCATTTTCATATCCCTAATTACAAGGTTAGATATAATGATGGTATTTCTAAAAAACCAGTAATTTCATAGATAAATATTAAATTTTGTTATATCAATATTCAATAAATATCTCAAAGACATGCCTCGGGACTACAAAGGTTTAATATCTTTTCATAATAGATACACATTTATCTTATTTAATGAAATATCTATAATATATCAAACATTTATATCCTGATTTAGTAATCTTGTTAAACATACTCTAGGTAAGACATTTTTCATAACCTATGGTAAATGGATTATAATAATGTGCGATCTCATGTGCATAGTGGAGGTAAGTATGGGAGATATCAATCGATTGTCATATGAATGCATAAGATAACCGAAAGCTTATGAGATTATGAATATAAATTAAACAGTTCATACCCAATCTATAATTGATCATAAAAGTGATCCAAGTAATAAAGCATTATAATTTCAAAGTAATTTAAAAATACGAGTGAGAAATCATTATAATTAAATCATGAACAATAAGCTCATGTCCTATAAGTGCGGGGTCATCATAAGTTTAAAAATCGTTTTACATGTCAACGTTAACATCAAAGACCATAAAATAATAACAAATGAGGCTTAAATTTTTTTCCCATTCCATAATAGAGGATGCACCATCACCTATTTAATATTTCAAAATAGACTATGAATCGTCACTTTTATCCCAAATTGGATTAATCCCATTGACCTATTTTAAACAATGGATCAAGTAGATCATCATATTTCCCAGAGCTATATCAGGAGATATAATACATTAACAAATTCACTATACCGATATATAGTTATAACCCATATTTGGTTTTAATTTAGTAAACATTTTTTATTACATAACCACCATACTTGGACATGGAAGAAAAATGATATTTGACTGAAGAGAAAAATAACGGCTGTTTTACTTAAAAACATTATTTTGATATCATTAGTACGTAAATAGTGAAAAATGTAATTAAAACATATATTTTCATAAATATATAATGTATAATAATATTTATGGGTTTATTTAATGTTATTTCACTATATCACATCATTGGAACTTTAATCATAAAGAATCCCAACAAATAAATAGGTTTCAACAAAAAATCAAAACCACATTGTTATCATTTGAATCATTATCCCCATAAAATAAATAATATTATATATATATATATATATATATATTTCTATAATAATTTTCTTGAAAATAATCGTAAACTATGTTGTTGGGCAATATATACACCACACAAAATATCATAATGGTGTATAAGGCATGTGTCACATAAAAATAAAATGAAAATCATTTACCTCTTTAGTAACATTTGAATCATATTCTTCATTGAAGAATGAAATTAAATTAGACATTAAATTGAATTATAATAAATATATTCATGAAAAAACATGAAAATACGGTAATATATTCACCACTCAAAATAAACTAGTAGTGAATAATTCATGTGTCTAAAAAATAAAAGAGAGGCCCAAAAACTATTACCTTTTGTCTAGACTTCCTTCACAAACATTATAAACTAATATATAATAAATATATATTTACAATAAATCAATAATAAAAAAATATTCATATTTATAAAACAATATAGGATTTATTAATGGCTTTTTGGCAATCATTTATTAATCATTATTTGTTAACATCACTATTTCAGGTGATAACTGCTTTTTTTTATGTATGTTTTTGATTTTGTAGTTTCAGTAATTTTACAATTAGCATTCATCCATAATATCTATAAATTATAATATATTTTCATTATATTTTATTTATATTAACTTATAATAGTTAGAGATAGAATATTAGTTAAACCTTTCATGGATAGGGTTTGTAGTACGTACGCCTGAATATTGATTTCATTTTCTCGACAGATTGAATGAAATGAAGTTAAATAATATATCACATTTGAAGAGTAATTATTATTTCATATAGGTCACAAATATTCATTTATTTTAACCATTTTACCTTCCTTTTAATGTGTATGTTAAAAATGAATCCCATCTCCTCGTGTGGCAGTAGTGTATCAATCACACCAGTAACATTATTGTATTCTCACAGAATGGAATGTAAGATGTTATATTTGATATTATAATTCCAAAAGTATAATAATATCATTAATATCAACTATATATATATATCTTAAATAAATCATTATATCCATTCATTAGTGGTGGTAATGAAAAATAAATTACATTGGTTTGTGTGGCGGCAGCCCAACGTACTCACGATTGAAATTTTCATTTAACATTTGATGGAAAAGGATATGAATATAGGTTATTACATTAATATATAAAAATAAGAATATATAAAAAACAAGTGTTATTATATTGGAATTATTAATACATGAATGGATGTGGTAATATAAGATGTGGAAATAAAGAACATAGTAAAGATAATTACCTTCACATAGAAAATACACCTTTTGATCAATTATTAAGGTCCCAAGGGTTAGTATTTTAGGAAAAAAGTTTCTATAAAATCATTATAAGGATTTTCTTTGGTGATTATCTCATGTTTTAATTAATCCAAGTGGCTTCAGATGTGTTAATAACTGAGGGGAGTAAGTTCTATTTCATAATTATGGAGTTTAATTTTTGTAAATAGGGAAACATATATAATAATGGAAAGTCACTCTCATTGCAATTTATTCCAAAATTTAAATATTATTTATTTTAAAAAAATGATATCATCAATCCATACCTCCATAATAAAAAATATATTTTTAATCATTTTCCCTTAACCTTTATGTTTCTTCACTTTTACCATTTTTATTTTTCATCACGGTAACTTGTCTTTATTTGTTTACCTTTGTAATTTATAAACAAATCCTGAAAATAAAATCTGACATATTAGATAATTTTATAAAATTATTTTAAATATTAAATAAAATTTATTAAATTAATAATCTCTATGTGTTGAAAATTAATTTTAACACATGCACATTTAACACACAAAACATCATTTTATCCTTAATTGTGGTTATTAAATTTTTTGCAATTTTGAATATAATATATGAAAAATAAATAACTTTCCATTATTATATGATACATATAATTATTATCATAAATATAGATTCAATTTAATCAAACTCAATTCACATTATTCGATGAGTTTAGTTTAAAATAAATCCAATATATGTGATGAGAAAACTATTTTCCAAACAAGTCGTTTTCCAAAAATATATAATATTTGTAACTAAAAACTGAATTTAATATTATTTTATAAAAATATATTGGATTATTTATAATATAATTGAATTAATTTTAATTTTAAAACCACATTAATATATAATATTAATTTATGTTTTTTAAAAGGAAATGAAAGTTTTAATAAAATATATATTTTTCTGTATTCATTGAAATATTCATTTTTCCAAAAAAATCTCACTAATTCATCCTAATATAATTAAGAACTATTTATTTCAAAGAATATATTATTTTTTTAATATAATTTTTCATATAGTGTTAAAGGTTATTTTTAACATAAGTTTTCATAACATTATGAAACTTCTTCTTAGAAAAATTCATTATTTAAACATAAAATTGGATTTATTATTATCCATTCATAAAAAGAATATTAGATGAATGGTAAAATATTTAATTTAATATATTATATAAATATTTCATTTACTAAATTCACCAATAGTTATTTCTATATTTTATTAATATAAAAATACTTTGTATATGTTGATATTTTTTCTTTGAAAAACATTTATTTTACATTCAAATGATTTCATTTTCCATTATTATAAATTCCATAAAAATGAATTTATTTTATTCATGTGTAAACCATATATTTTTTATAATTTATTTATTCTTATTCAAACCCACCAATTTATTTTCATGGATATAATGGTCTGGTTTAAAAATTATATTTATAGTATATTCTGGTTCCCAAAAACTCGATGTTTCTTTTAACGTAAGATATCAAAAAATAAAATTTATTTAATTTTTGTTTTCATGAAACCGTAGTGAGTTATATCCTCCCCCATAAATACATTTCTTCCTCACACTTTTAACCTGTTTTTGTTATTCAAGTGATTGATACTTTGAAATTACTTTGTGGAAAACCCACATCATAGAAAAGGTAAATAAAACTTTCTCTTAAAAAGAGGGGAAATAAATTAGGATGAAAAAATAGAATAACAAAAAAATTGGTTTCCAAATAATATAACATTAGTGGGATGTGAAAATTTTTACAAGGAATAAAAGTAATTTTGATAGATCATTTATCATAAGAATGTAAAAAATTACAAGAATTTTAATGTCCAAAAAAATTTAGTTCTTCTCATAATAAAATATCCCTACTTTATATCATTCCATTACATAAGAATAATTAAATTTGTTGGTTATTCATTGATCAATTTCCACATTATCTCTTACACCAATAAATGAAGATGAATATTTTTTTATGTATGAATCCCTAAAATTGGCTTCTAATTGATCATATGATCTATAAAATAATTATATTAAATTTCGTAAGTCTCTATTTATCATCAAAACCAAAATTATTTGCACATATCATTCATAATGTTAAAATGTTCATATAAAAAAAATATTACATTAATATTTAATACCTCAAATAAATTTCATCTTAAACAATTCTATTAATATTTATCGTTAATTCCCTTCAAAGAATAATAAAATTGATAAAGAAAATCACTATTTTTTTATAATAAACCTAACATTAACCCCCAAAATATCATAACGTGTCTCTTAATTTCCTCATACCAAATATGTTAATACCTTGGTCATATATTCT
Source organism: Viscum album (assembly GCA_963277665.1). NCBI lineage: Eukaryota > Viridiplantae > Streptophyta > Magnoliopsida > Santalales > Viscaceae > Viscum > Viscum album. The sequence goes on from OY728122.1 coordinate 1,017,498,596, forward strand.
CCTGAAACATGGTAACAACTAAAATTACCATAAATCCTCAACAAATGTACAAATGGTTCATCAATCATTAAATAAATACATATACTATTGAATATATTACATAAATCTAAAAATTATGTAATATCCATCAACTATAACATAACACATTTTTTAATCAAATATGTAATTACATACATGGTAAGAAAAACTATCCAATTTATATTAATTATATCATACATCTATTTTTCCCTACTAAACACCATTATCTCAACATAGGACACATATTAAGGGTAATCTTTTTGTTCACCATTTGTCTTTCATAAAATATCACCCAGCCATTAAATCAATATTGTAGAAAATCTTTATCATTCAACCAATTCTTGAAAAACATTAATATAAATTTTCTATAGAAAACCCCTATATATATTTCATGATTCATATATCATAATTCTTGAGTTTAAAACATAAAAAATTAAATAATTCAAAATCAGTGTTAAACAATAACTAGGATTAATCATCTTATAACGAAACAAATTCTTCTTTTTATATTTTATTTTATGGTTTCCTCATCTTCAACATCACTACATTTACTCATACAACCTTGTTAATCCTCTTCTTGATCATTCTTAATAGGACGCCAATTTTCATAATTCATATTCTTTTTACATGCAAAACATTAAACCATTGATGATTCCTTATTAAATCCGTATTCTCATCTGTTACATAGAAATTTCTTTTCATTTATTTCCTTTGTAAATTCATTCCATGATCCCTTATTCTCTATATATATAAAATATTCCCATTCCATTAATAATTTTCCTAAACTACTTCTTCCGACATTCCTAACATATATAGAAACAAATCATATTTTCTTTATGGTCTATACCACCTGATATCTTTAAAAACTAATTTTTTTAATTATTTGGTGTGTTTGAGATTTGGATAAGGTGATTTTTAAGCATATATAATGATAACAGATTTGGAATAATTATAATATCATTCAGTTTAGTCATAATCCTATTTTACTTCCTATCAACACATCATTTATCACATTTTTTGTTAACACAATTCTTTCTGATTACCTATATTGACAAAAAAAGATAAAGTGTGAGAACAAATATTTAAAGTGGGAAACCATGTAATCATGAAAATAAATAATATTATTTCTGAATGGATAGTCTACTAGTCGAATAATAACATGTAATATTAATAGACAATTTCATAATGATGTAATTCATAATGCCAGAAATCATAACCTCGTAGTCGAGGAATCATGCCAATAATACAAATAATATTTTTTCAAGGCCTTGTGCCAAGACAGTAGTTTGTCTCATGAGACTGACCGATGAATCGAGGTGCTAGAGTGGGATCCTCCAGTCACTAACTATGATTAATGCATTTCTCATAAGAAAAGGATGAATCATAACATTAAAATTTATATTAAATCAAGCATATGAAAGGTCAATAAATTATCTATAAAACCTGAACGGTATAAAAATAACAAATCTATAGTCAAACATATAAAAAAACCTTAAAAAATATGTGAGAGAATATTTCTTTCAATAATGAAATAATTTAAAAATCACATAATTATAAAAGAATTTTTTTTTGAAAATAAGCTTAGAATATTTTAAGAGGAGCTTCGAAGGTGTTATAACAGCCGAAAAGAGCATCACCCACCATAAAAGTTAAAAAAACATTCTTACAAAAATTTATCGAAAAGGTCATAAAGTAACTTGTTTGGAAAGATATTGAATGATTCCTTTAAATTTTTTTTGAAAAAAGTCCAAAAAGGGTATAAATGAGTTTAACATATAGTATAAGAAATATAAAAAATGATCTAAAATACAATTTTATGAAACAAAGATGTGGATGATAAAGAGGTCCTAGTAGATAATCAGGTATAAACATTCTCAGATAATGAAGAGATCTCAGAATTAACCCTTTCCATTTAATATTCCTTTATCGAATGTATGTGCACTTCATATATAATATTTAAAAATTCTTATTAAATTATACAAGAACCACATACATATATATGATATTATATAAGATCTTATAATACTTTTTTGTTAATAATATTCTAGTTGAATCTTTGTTTTGGGTATTAATTTATTCATATTAATTTATATGTTTTGTAACATATGTCATGTTGGATATGGATAGAATGTATTTGATTCATATCTATAATGATATTACGTTCTTAAAAATTATGTTTAATCATAAAATAAAATTTATTTTTGAATGGTTATGATGGGGAATGAATCTTATCCTGTTCGTGGAGATGGTGATCCCTACGTACTCACGAATGACAATACTACTCTATTTATGGTGAAATATTTTGTAATTGGATGGTATATCATATATAGAAAATAATAAAAATCTGATGTTTATTATTTAAATCTATTATACTAATTATTATACCCATCCAAATAATTAAGTGTTTGAATAACAAACTACACCACGACGTGGAGATGGTAAGCCATACGTACGCACGCCAGGTGACATTTCATTCATAAGATGGATAAAATAATTAATATGGTGGTACCATATTTATAATAACATCACATTATGTATAAGGTACTGGAGTTATTAATTTGGTATGTAAACTAGAAAGAATGTGGAAGTGGAAGAAAAAAGTAACATGGAAAGAGGGGGGAGATTATTATTACCTATTCTCCAGGTGTTTCCTTTTGAGTTGATCATAAGGGAAACGTAGGATGTCTTCCTGATCAATGAAAGGTCTCTAGGTTGAATTTAAGGTAGTTTGGAGAATATTTGAGCCAGTTTTTCCTGATCTAAATGGATTTGGATGTGTGATTTTGAGAGTATGGAAAGTACCATTTTATAAGAGTTGTGAGGGTCACTTTAAGAAAATCTTGAAATATTATTTTATTATACAATCATATTCGGTTTATAATTTGCTTGAAAAGAATTTATTTCGAGGATATGGTGGGGATGGGTCGAAAACCTCTAAAAAATAGGTTTTAGACAGGTTTAGGTCACCATATTAAACTTATCATTTCTATTTAACTCTTAGATAAATAGTTTATCTTTTACAATGTCTTCTTCTATTTTTATATTACATGGTTAATAAACATACTATAAAATTCCAATAGAATCCCAGGTGGTTATTTAATGACATATGTATTATTATTTAAGTCATTTCATCAAACCATATATTTTTAGGAATATTATATCAATTAATAATATAGTATTTTTTTTAAAACTCATTCATGTCAATTTTGGAACTATTTGGTATTTTGTTTTTGTGAAAGTCATAACAACATTATCACTTCAAAAAATGTTTTTTTAATCAACCATAACATTTCATATTAACCTAATAAATTTTTATAAATCATTATAATTCTCAATTTACATTTATTTGGATATTTATAATTTCAATTATATTAATCTTTCATTTATAAGGTAATTACTGCATCATCATTGTGGCATAAATAAATTAAATAATTTAATGTCTAAAAATTATAAATAAAACACCATTATTTATAAAATCATTTTATATTTCTAATTATTATTTATAGTTTAATATATCCAATGTATTACTTTATATTAAAAATGTTTTTGTTATAAAAAATTTAATTTAACACTTTTAACTATTATTTAAAGGAAATAATAATAAATGTCCAAATCTCATACAAGTTGATTTAAAGTATCATATTTTATTCCTAAGGTTGATTTTGGTAGAAATAAACTTTTCCAATTGAATTGTGACATGTGTTAGGGTAATTATAATATAATTTTTTACCTATAATTACCGTATTTACTTTCAACATTGGTAAATAAATGTCAAAAGTTTCCATTAGTCAAAAACTATTTTCATCTTATTAAAAAAAATTTACATACTGATGTCAACCATGTCTCTATGATTTTTGAAATTCAATTCATAAAAGCGGTAAAATTTTGTTTTAAACAAATTTACGAAAATGCGCCTAGAATGTGGGTAAAAGATGGTAAAAATTTCAATAAAATATTATATATCTAATATTAAAATAAAATGATTCCAATGAATTATATTGAACATATATAGGTATTAATTATATATTTTTAGCTAAAATGAATTTAAATTAAATAAATAATTATTTAATTAAAAACATTGTTTTATACAATGACACAATGTTTCATTGATATTCCTAAAAAAATGAATGTTTTCAGAAAAAGACTCGAGTTGTTCTACATCAGAAGTTCCTCGGGATCCCACGTAGCCTCTTCAATCTTACGGTTTCTCCATAGAGCTTTTACCAGGTGAGTCGTCCATTTTGTCAACACTTGTTCTTTGGTATTAATAATTATGAATGGCTCTTCACAATAACACAAATCGGGTTCCAGTTCTATTTCATTGTAGATGAGTACGTGGGTTGGATCAGGCATGCATTTTCTCTACAGTGATATGAGGAACACAACATGATCTTTGGAGAGACATAGAGGAATTTCCAAATGGTATGACATAACTCCAATTCGTTCTATAATACTGAAAGGTACGATGAACCTGGGACATAATTTTCCCGAATCTTGATGTAAAATATGTATAATGATCAGAAACAATTTATATGGGTACTCCATGATGTCTTACGACTTCAATAATATATAGTTTTGTGAAACGTTCAAGTGGTAAATCTTCTTTTATAGCAATAAAATGTGCTGACTTGGTAAGAAGATAAATAACGATCCATAGTGATTCATTCATTCTAGGAGTCTTTGGTAGCCCCATGAAAAAGCTCATCATCATATAATCCCATTTCCACTCAGGTATGGGAATAGGTCACATGAATCATCTAGGATGTTGTTTTCCAGCCTTCACCTGTTGACAAACCATACATCTTGACACATAATCCGAAATCTACCTCAACATTTTGTCCCATCGAAAATGTACCTTCAAGTCTCTATACATCTTATCGCTACCAGGGTGTATAACGAAATTGGATCTATGAGCATCATCTGACAATTTCTTTTCTTGTTCTTGTATGTCAGGAACACAATGTTTATTCTCAATTACAAAATTCCATCTTCATATACGATGTTGATCAATATCCCATTGTTCATAGCTTTACATTTCTTTTGAAAATCCTCATCAATATCCATGGAACATTTTGTACATTCTATTAAATATGGTTTGGAAACTATTTGAAAAAGTATTCATGTTTCACCTTCCATGATTTTTCTAATATCTATCTTTAATAGATCCATGAACATAGGATCCCTTTGAACTCCCATATTGTTCAAAACTCCCTGATCCTTTTTTCTCAGAGCATATTCCACCTTATTTGTAATCTCCTAGTGGTAATGTATAATTCAACAATAATCCTTGCATAGTTCAAGCCATCATATTTTCCTCATGTTGAGTTCTTTCAATGAGAAAACATACTTCATACTCTTTAGATCTGTATATATCTCATATTTTCACCTTAGAGATAGTCTCTCCCTATCTTCAAAGAAATGATTATAGCTCATATCTCAAGATTATTACTGGGATAAATTTTTTCATGAATTTTTAGTTGTTGTGATACATATGCAATTAATTTATCATTATGCATTATGACACGATCATATCATTCCATTGAAGCATCACTATAAATAACTAACCCATCATTCCCCGATGGTAGATTAGAATCATTTACTAATATTCAATTCATATAATTAAAAAATTCTTCACAATCTTTTGTCCAATCAAATTTAACCCCTTTAGATGTGATCTTTATTAATGGGTTATCCAATTGGTCAAAATCATGGACGAAATGTCGATAATAACCTGCTAAGAGAAGAAAAATCCGTACCTCTATTATACTCATCGGTGCTGGCTATTCTTGTATTTTTCTGGTCTTATAAGGATTAGTAGTGATTACTTCCTTAGAGACAATATTACCATGAAAAAATATCTTTATTCAAGAATTCATAGTTTCTAAACATCCCATATAATTCATTTCATCTAAGAGTCTTTAGAATAATTTACAAGTGATTTTCATGATATTCAATACTTTTTGAGTATACCAAGATATCATAAAAAAATACCACCAAAATGTCATCAAGATATTCTTTAAAAACTATCTTCATTAGATCCATGAAAATAGAGGGTGCGTTAGTCCGTCTAAAAGGAATTATTGTCAACTTTTAATGCTGGTACCTGGTTCGAACTGCTATTTTATGAAAGTCTTCTTTCGTCACCCACAACTAATGATATCCAGATCGAAGGTTAATCTTTGAAAAATATTGATCTCCTTGATGTTGAAAAAATAAATCATCAATGCGAGTTAGGGGATACTTGTTCATTATTGTTATATCATTGATCTTTGTGAAAAAAATGCATAATCTCATAAATCCATCTTTAATCATAACAAAAATAACATGAAATCTAAATGGAGAAACTCTAGTGTGAATAAATCCTATATTACTCAATTCATCTAGTTTTTTCTTTAGTTACAATAATTTCATAGTGTCCATTTTATAAGGGGTCTTCGATATAGGTCGTGAACCAGGAATTAAATCAATAGAATGATTAATTTATCATTGTGTAGGATGTCTAGGTAAATCCTCTAGAATCACATCAACATATTCTTGCACAATAGGTACATCCTCTATTTGAACATTCGTTTTCTCACCCATAGATTTTTCACACTTTTCCTCTACAATAATTGAATTTAGTAGAGCTATAGAGGGTAGATCTAGATAAGAATCAGATGGTGACGATTTTTCTCTAAATATAAGGTACTCATTATCATCATCAAAAATTGTAACCTCCTTATTATAATAATTTCTCACAAGTGATTTTCATGATATTCAATACTTTTTGAGTATACCAAGATATCATAAATAAATACCACCAAAATGTCATCAAGATATTCTTTAAAAACTATCTTCATTAGATCCATGAAAATAGAGGGTGCGTTAGTCCGTCTAAAAGGAATTATTGTCAACTATTAATGCTGGTACCTGGTTCGAACTGCTATTTTATGAAAGTCTTCTTTCGTCACACACAACTAATGATATCCAGATCGAAGGTTAATCTTTGAAAAATATTGATCTCCTTGATGTTGAAAAAATAAATCATCAATGCGAGTTAGGGGATACTTGTTCATTATTGATATATCATTGATCTTTGTAAAAAAAATGCATAATCTCATAAATCCATCTTTAATCATAACAAAAATAACATGAAATCTACATGGAGAAACTCTAGTGTGAATAAATCCTATATTACTCAATTCTTCTAGTTTTTTCTTTAGTTACACTAATTTCATAGTGTCCATTTTATAAGGGGTATTCGATATAGGCCGTGAACCAGGAATTAAATCAATATAAAGATTAATTTATCATTGTGTAGGATGTCTAGGTAAATCCTCTAGAATCACATCAACATATTCTTTCACAATAGGTACATCCTCTATTTGAACATTCGTTTTCTCACCCATAGATTTTTCACACTTTTCCTCTACAATAATTGAATTTAGTAGAGCTATAGAGGGTAGATCTAGATAAGAATCAGATGGTGACGATTTTTCTCTAAAGATAAGGTACTCATTATCATCATCAAAAATAGTAACCACCTTATTATAATAATTTCTCAAATCATGGTCTAAAATACAATCTTTGCCGAGGTATGTTTCATGGGTTCATGGAATTTTCTGAGGTATGTTTCATGGGTTCTTAGGATGTTAATTTTCATAATGACTAAATTACCTAAAATTGTATCATTCAACATTGACAGACTATTTCTTTCCCTTGCAATCACGATCTTGGTGGCCTTTTTCACCACACGTTTAACATACTCCCATTCCCTTCTTGCAAGTACATAGGGGTTTCTTCCGTCATTTACTATAGGATGGAAATCCAACTTTTCCCTTATTCCTTTTATTTAAATTTCCAAAGTGTTCAACATATGTCTTCTTCTCATGATTTTCTTTAATGTTGTAAGACTTAGAGAATTCATTTTCTGTCTTCATAGCACATGAGACAATATCTTCGTACGATGAGAAGTATTATGAGACTAATTATCAAAAGAGAAATGGTTTAACCCATCAAAGAATAGATCAATCATACTCCTTGGGTTACATATATAATCTATTGCATGCCTTTCTAACCTTATAATATTGGCCTCATACTTTGCAATATTTCATCCTCCTTTTTCCTCAGACTCATAAATTTCCTTTCCATATCCACTCAAGTGTAGAAATGAATGTATTTTTCTAAGAAAATATCTTTAAACACCCTCCATTAAATATTTGGTACTACATCATCTTCTATTGTGTTTTGAATTAATGAACACCATTGATCTTCATCTCCCTTGAGGGGATAAACTTCAAGGACATCATTTTCCCTTTCATTACTCCCCAAAGCATGAAATATTTTCTCTATGGAACTTATACATTTCTCAGATAAAAATGGATTTGCAGTCCCATTAAATGTTTGTGGTTTTTTCCTCTTGAAGTCGCCAAACATTGATCCTCTGTGTTGTGGATCAGGGTTCTCCATATGGGTAAGGTAATTATTTATTACCTGAGTGAGTTCTCCAGGTATGGTTATAAGTTATATATCAACGGTTTCATCACCAGCTCCACTATAATTATCTTGATTAGGAGTGAAATTCCTCCATGGATTATGCGCACTGATACTGTTTCCATTCATTCAACTAGGTGCCATTTATAAGAAATGGCATACACTAGATTAGTTTGTGAATCACAATAAACATTTCCAAAATTGTAAAACACTTAATAATATAAATTAAACAGTTTATTGATATAATCCACAATCATAAATAGGACTTCATTGAGTAGGTATATACTCATAAATACTTCATAATGGTTTTTAATGAAAATGTGATTTATCCTAAGCATATCCCTCGGCAGTGTCGTAATAAATAGTGTAGCAAGGCCTATTGTCGTGTACCAGGTTACCCCGAGTCAAGCCTGAAACTCCTTGTCAGAGTTTTCACTCTTAGGTACATCTATGACAGAGCTGCATCTACATTCTCTTATCCAGACAGGTATGTATTTATTAAAACAAGAACAAAATCACTACATTACCTAAATTCTGCGAGGTTCATTTATAATAATCCTCAATGTCTATCTTAGGGTAATGTTCTCTAATAAGAGTTTTTCTAAATCGTGCTTCCATGGTTTGTACTAAACATTATCTGATAATAATGGTAATTCATGGACCCTATTTACCCAGACTACGTGCATTATTAAATAACATTGTCACGATATTAGGAATCATGTCTTGAAATACAAAATCTGTTTAGTAGCCAAGGAAGTATTAGATAAATAAATAAGTTTTTCATTACATCATGAAATTCAAAAAACAACATTATGTCTCCTTTGAACACACTCACACCCCATAGCCTATTCTTGCAGTTTAATCGTAACACACAAATTTGCATCCGGGGAAAAATAAAACATAGAAATCGATGATCATAGATGCTTAGTAAGGATAATAATATAGCAGAAACTATCATAAATAAGCATAATCATTTATGGAAATGTATAAGACTAAAAAAATCCTTTTAAACTTATTTTTCAGCATCAAATTAAAAATACAAATCAAATAAATCCATTTTCTTATTCACATGGATATTCTACTAGTCAAATAATCACATTTAATATCAACATCCAATTTCATAATGATGGAATTAATAATTTCAGACATCATTAAGACATATTCGAGGCCTCGTGCCAAGACTACAAATAAGATTTTGTACATGAATTGTGCCGAGACAGTAGTTTGTTTCATGAAATGTACTGATTCATCGAGGAGCTAGAGCGGGCTCCACCCATCACCTACTAAGTCTAATGCATTTCATATATGAAAATGTAGAAATATAACATAAATATTCATATTAAAACTAGAATACAAAATTTCAATAATTTATCTACAAACCATGAATGGTATAAAAAAACAATCAGAGACAAACATATAACTAAACCCTCAATACAATTTGGTGTATTGTATCATAATAAATCAATATCAAACAAGTGTAAAATCTATCAAAGGATGTTGAAATAGATGAAATCAAAACTATTTGAGAGAAATATCTTTTTCTATTTTTAAATCAATTACAAATCACATAAATATAAAAGAAAAAATTTATTTTGAAAATAATCTTATCTTATTTTAAGGTAATCTTAAAAGGTGTTATAATGGAAGAAAAGAGCTTCACCCACCGTATATGTTAAAAAACACTCATACCTCAATTTATCAAAAAGGTTGAAAGTACCTTATTTGTAAAGTGACTAATATATTTTGTTTAAAACATTTTATAAAAAGTCAAAAATGTTATAAAGGAATTTAACATATATTTTAGGAAATAGTAAAAATGTATTGAAATAAATTTTTCAGAAACACAGATTTGGATGATAAAGAGGTCCCAGAAGATACTCACATATAAACAACCTTAGATAGTGAAGATATTGTAGAATTAACCGTTCCCTTGTACGTTTCCTTGATCGAGGGTACATTAAAATTCTGTATAATAGTTAAATAATTGTTATTAAATTATAAAATAACTGAATATATAAATATGTAATTATATAAGATCATCTATTATTTTTTTTAATATTATTTCAATAGTATCAGTGTTTCAAGTATTAACAGATTCATTTTCCTTTATATGTTTTGTTACATAAGTGAAGTTTGATATGGATATGATGTATTTGATTCATATCCATACTGATATTATGTTATTAAAAATTATTTTTAATCATAAAATGAAAATTATTCTCTAATGGTTATGATGGGGAATGATTTACATCACGTTCGTGGATACGGTAATCTGTGTATATGCACGAGTGACAATACCATTCTATTTATGGTAAAATTATATATAATTAGATGGTATATCATATATAAAGAGTTATTAACAAGTTATATTTATTATTTACATCAATTATACTCATTATTATACCCTTCCAAATAATGAAGTGTTTGAATAACAAAATACATCACAACGTGGAGATAGTAAGCCGTACGTCCTCACATTTGGTGACTAGTCATTCATAGGACGGATAGAATAATTAATATGGTTGTACCATATTTAAAATAAAATAATAATATATATAATTTATTGGATATATTATTTTGGTATGGAAACAACAAATGAAAAAGAAGTGGAAGAAGAAAAGAACATTGAAAGAGGGGGTGAAATTATTACCTCTTCTTCCAATGTTTCCTTTTTAGTTGATCAAAAGAGATCATTCGGTTAAATTTCTGATCAATATAAGGCCTCTAGGTCGATGTGAGGGTAGTTATAAAGATATTTGAGCTGGGTGTCGGCTAGCCAAATGGCTATGGAGGTGTTATTTTGTGAGAAGTGAAAGTTCCCTTTTATAAGAGAGGCGAGAGTGAATATATGAAGAGGTTGAAATATTATATTATTATACAATCATATTCTGTTTATAATGGATCAAAAAGAATTTATTTCAAGGATAAGGTTGATATAGGTCTATAAAATCTCATAAAATTAGTTTTAGATTGGGTTAGGTCACCATATTAACATTATCCTTCAGATTTAACTCTTAGTTAAATAGTTTATCTTTTTAATGTCTTCTTGTATTTTTATGTTATATGGTTAATAATCATAAAATAAATTTCCAAGAGAACCCCAAGTGGTTAATTAATGACATATATATTATTATATATGTCTTTTAGACAATAAATAGATTTTTTGAGAATATTAAATCAGTTAATAATATATTACTTGTTTTAAAAACTCATTGATGTCAATTTTGAAACCATTTGGTATTTTTGTTTTTGTTAAAGTAATAACAACTTTATCACATTGAAAAAAGTTAATTTAATGAACCCTAACAATTCATATTATCCTCAAAAATAAATTTATTTTATCAGAAGTCTCAATTTTCATTTATTTGGATATTTATAATATCAATTATTTTAATCATTCATTAATATGGTAATTATTGCATCATCATTGTGTCATAACTGAACTTAATTATTTAATGCATAAAAATTATAAATAAAATACCATTGCATAGGAAATATTTTTATATTTATAATTAATATTTATAGTCTAATTTATCTTATTTATAATCTGAAATTAAAAATGGTTTAGTTATCAAACATTAAATTTAGCACTTTTAACTCTTCTTTAAATAAAATAAAAATAAATGTCCAAATATAATAAAAGTGGATCAAAAGAATCATATTTTATTCCTATCGTTTATTTTTTTCGATATAAACATATCCAATAGAATTAGTACATGTGTTAGGGTAATTATAATATCATTTTTAACCTTTAATTACCCCATTTACTAAAAACATGGTAAATAAACGTGAAAAGTTACTATTCACCAAAAGTTATTTTCATTTTATTGAACCACATTTTACTTACTATTTTCATCCTTTTCTCTTGGATTTTTGAAATTCAATTCACATATGTAGTTAAATTATTTTTTATGCAAATTTGAAAATGCACCAAGAAGTTGGGTAAAAGACAGTAAAAAGTTCGATAAAATTTTATATATCTAATATTATTATAAAATGACTTAAATGAATTTCATTGAACAAATATAGGTATTATTTATGTATTATTACCTAAAATAAATTTAAATAAAATAACTAATTATTTAAATTAAATGTCAGTTTTAAACAATAATGTAGTGTCTTTCACTATTCATCATAAATTGAATGTTTTCAAAAAATAACAAAAATTTACCCTAAGAAAAATTTGATATTCCAAATCCAAAAATGAAGTCAATTTTAAAAAATTAAATTAGTAAATTTTTTAAAAGTGGGTATTACTATTCATAACGGCTAGTTTGATTGGTCATGGTGTGTTATAACACAAAATTGTGTACATCGCAAGCTATTGTATTATTCAAAGAGAAACATACTGTGGAATCTTGGGGTGTTATAATTACTAATACTATTATATAATACCTACAATTATTGACCTTGATTTTCATATAGAAATCTAAAATCACTTTAGAAGAATCACCAATACACTCCCCAAATAAACAATTTATGACCATAAAGGTTTAGTTTAGTTTTAGACTATTAATAATATATTCTTATGTAATGAAATATATTTAGCATCTCCCAACGAGGTCATCCAATTTATAAATCATCATAAAAATACCCTACATAAACATTTCTTAATAACTTTGGGGGAATGAAACATATGAAATGTTGATATTAAATGTTTAGTGTCGGTAAACAAGGGGGATATCAATCGAAGATCATAAAAAAGTATAATATATGTATAATAGTATTATATTATGAATATAACATAAAATTTTCATACCAAATCTATCATATATATTAAAATTGAACCATGGGATAAAACCTTATCATTTCAAATCATATGATACATAAGAGTGAAAAATCATCATAAATTAATCATGAAATAAAATTTCGTTTCATATATGCGTGGAACGATGACAGGTTTGTAATCCATTTTATATAAAAGAGTTATGATATGAAACCATTATAGCACAACAGATCAGACGTCAACACACATTTCTAATTTTATATCGGATCAAGAGTCAACACCTATTTCTCTTTTAATAATGGATGAGGTATCATCACATAATTCCCATAGTTAATCAATCACAAAAAACTATTTCTAATAGTGGATCATGAAAATATTTCTATCTTCCATATCAAATTCATGATATATAATAGTAAACCAAATGTATTACAGGGAGATAGAGGACCCACAAATATTTTGTTAAAATATAACCACCTTCTATAGTAATAACATAACCATTATCAATTTTTATAAGGTAACCATTATCAAATAATTAAATACATATATAAGTGTGTTTCATGATCATTAAGCAAAAATAATATTATATAAAATTAAATGAAATGGATTTTATAAATATTTCATCAGATAATAACGACTAGAAAAGGGATCGTTTTCCTAAAAAATAATTATAAACACAAACTATCTAGATAAATAATAAAGATGTTATACTTTGAAATTATCCCCATTAAATCTTAGGTGACATCAAATGATGTCATCATTGATGAAAAATGATTTTAAATGATCTCCTATAAAATTTCATGAGTAAAATACCCATATTACATGAAAAATGGCCATTCTAAAACTCAATGTTCACAAAAAAATGTGATATATTTTAATTTGAAAATCATATTTTAATCATATAAGGAAATATTTAAAACATTTCGAGGTTATGATTGTGGAAAAAAATCTCATCATATACATGTAAAAAACAAGGTTTCTTTTCACTTTTTCGGTAAAAATTCATAAGTGGCTTGTTCAGGAAAAGGAAAGAATAATAATTTTAATCCATCTTCTAAAATTATACCTGATTTAAAATTCCATTAAAATATCATTTTTTAATTGTACAATATTCCTCTGAAAATTTTTAGAAAAAAATTTCATGGAATAAAAAATGATTTCCAACCAATGAGAGAAATAATATAAATTTTCCTCAGTAATATTACTTTGATATCGTAAGTACATAAATATAGGAAAATTGTAGGATAAAATAATTTAAAAAATTAATAAATGAAAATTCATGTTTTTTATGAGAGGTAGAACATAAAATCTCATCTTTGGAATCATAATCATAATCAATCAAAAAAACACAAAGATATTGTAACATAAATCCTTTACCACTTCTGTGTTTTTTAAATCAAAATACCTACGATAAAATTTATATTATATTTATATGTATATCAATCAATTATCATGATAATTATTATAAAATAAATTCATGGTATTTATACACCCTATAAAAAATAACATGTTGTGTATAAGTCATGTGTCCCATAGATATAAAAGTGAGACAAAAATCCCTCACATCATTGGAAATACTAAATCTCAATCCCCATGGAAAATTAAAATTAAATAAAACCATAAATATCATTATAATAAATAAATTCATGAAATTACATGTGAAATGAGTAGTATATTCCCCACTCAAAATAAACTAGTGGTGAATATAGCTTGTGTCGCCAAAAAATAAATGGCAGATAATAAATCCTTAACTTGAATTCTCAGATACCTGTATAAACATTAGAAAATCAAGTGTAATAAATATAGGTTTATTATAAATATATTATATAACCATACTCATTTGTATTATATGATAATATAATTAATATAAATTTTTATTACTCATTTATTTACAATTCATTGTAGAAATCACTATTTTCACACGATAACTATGTCTTCTTTTATTTATGTTTTGATTTAGTAGTTTTGAGCCTTGTAAATTTTTCATGGTACAATAATATCTATATAATATCATATATATTAATTATATATGTATTTATACTAATAAAAAAACTCAATATATAGAATATAAATTAGGTCGTTCATGTAAAAGGTAGTTCATACATATAATGAACGTTGTTACCATTTTATCAAAATATGGAACAAATGGAAAGAAAAATAATATATCACCTTGATAGAGTCATTTTGATTTCATGTATGTCCCATATAATCATTAAATATATCCATATTACCTTCCATGTAACACATACGTGAAAAATGAATCACATCACGTCCTGATTTGGTAGTCTGTCGTAGACACATGTGACGATATCTTATTTCGACAAAATGGAATGTAATATATTATATATGATAATATAACTCATAAATCATAATATTCCATAATTATCATATATATGTGTTTTTTTTCTGTTTTTTTGTGTATTACTTCCAAAATTATATCAATTTGTGAGATTTGGTGATTGAAAACGAATCACATCAGTTCGGGAGGCGGTAGTCTCACATACATACGATCAGAAAATGTGTTTCCCAAGTTATAGAAGAAAGAGATTTATATAGTTTATTCTATAAAAACAATTAAATATATGAATATGGTACATATTACTGTTATTATATTACAGTTATTAATAGTTAAATGATTGTTGGAATATATCAAGTGAAAATAAATAGCATAGCAAAGATAATTTCCTTCACTTAGAAAAATCTCCTTTGGATCTATTATTGTTGACTATAGTTTTGGAATTTATGGAAGACCAATATCTCTAAAAAATTTTAAGGATTTTGGGGATATTTCTTGGTAGTGTTTGATTGATTCAAATGGTGATGAACCCATCCATAAAACCCATTTGATACTGGTACCCGACCTAAGCTTTCGCACAACTTAATGGAATTCCCAATCCATATTGGTTGGCAACGATCACTAGGGCATCAAACTGAAAATAGAGGGAATGTTTTAAACCAACATAAAGCTGAAAAATGAAATACATAAATATAAAAAAAATAAGAGATGAAAAACATTAATATATAAATCATAACATATAGAGAATAATGGAAGTGATATAACTGAAAAAGTAGAAAAACAGTCCCCGAGTGAAAAGTCCAAATAAAAGGCTGATAAATCCATAATTTTCTCCAACATTATCCATGTGATAGTGTGGGAAAACTCCCACCATCTCAACACTATCTAACCTAATCCCAAATAATAGAAAACCACTTTTCCACACTGAGTCTCCCTTCATTTCGGAACATGGAAACACGTAGAATGGTCTCTGCCCAGCCCAACGGGTGCACAGGGTGTGAGAAAATAGGATCAGTAGGGTCCCACCCATGTGTTACATATCATGAATCTATATAATAATCCATGTGTGATCAACATTAATGAAAATAAGGCCGGATAAAAAAATTATTAATTTATATTAAAAGCATAGAAAACCAATTTAATTTCCCCTTTTCCTCATTTTCAAAGAAATAAAAGTTAAAAATTCAAATTATTTCAAATACATATTTCAAATTAGGTATATCAAATAAAAATAAATTATGTATCACATATTAGAACAAAATCCATGGAATTACAGAAAAATTTGTACAAGCCAAAGCATAGGTAACATCATGTTAGGGATCACACTAGGTTAGGATATCTAGGACACTCATACCTAACATAGAAAATTTTTCATGCATAAACCATCTATGGATATTCATTTATACTCTAGATAATTGGATCACTTAAAAAAGTAAACCACAAAATTGGTCTAACATGTCCCTAGACAAACATACCTATGGATCTTAGGAACACCCCATGTATGAACACCCTACCCACTAGTAGTGGAAGATTCCTATTTTGATACCGTCCACATATATACTTATGGATTCCTATGTTCTCTATTTTCTAAACCATTTTTCATTTAAACCATGTTTTGAAAACCATTTCTCAAATCGATTCCAAAAATTATTTTCAAATCATATTTTCATTTACAAAAACTAGGGGAAAACAATATTTTATCAAAATCCCATTTCCAACTACAAAAATAAAATAGTAAATAATGCCATTTCATTGAGAAAATAATTTGAAAAACCAAATAAATGAATTTATCCCAACATAGGCTAGAGACAGAACCACCTTCTTCAAACATGGGGTCATACACGCCTGCAAAAAGATCCACCAAAAAGAAGAACACAACAATAACAATAATTAATGACATGGAATCAATATACACATCTCATAATTTCATTAGTTTAACAAATGGTGAAGATAACTAGGCATATCATGCCATTACTCAATAATATACACCCGCATCACCGTAACAAATAATGTAATGGCCCCTATAATATGATACCTTAATGGTTATAGAATAAATCATAAATAAACATGATCACAAATCAATGGATCTAGAAAATAGTGAAAACAAAGTACTGTGGTCAAAGGAAATGAATATGTATAAAGAATTACTCACCTTGACAGATACAACCCTACTGCAATGGAGATCAATTGTTTAACTAAATTATTTTGATGGAATAGAGGCCCCCAAAATTTTCAATGAGAACTTATAAGACAAGAGGGGTGTGTGATGTAAAATAATGAAATAATAATTATCCATGTATAACCATAAATCAACAACTTTTGAGTCATACATGGAATGTAACCGTTATACACATTTTGTAATCCAAAGTACTCATGTACTCCCAAAAACATGATTTCTTCTTATTAAAACCCCCGATTTTTCTTTTATAAGGTGTTTAATATTTAAACCACATGTAACATGTCACAATGTGAACTTAGATCACAAAAAGGAACCTAGAGATCAAATAAATGGTGTGTAAACCAATTACAAAATTTGTAATATCCTTGAAGTCTATAAAAATGGTATATTCTTACACAAAAACCCAATGCGCTTCAAAAGTAACTTCAACTTGGGAAAAATCACACTAAACAATTAACATATTTATAAAAAGACCCCATTAATTCAAATAACTATACATCCCTAAAATTAGGTTAATTTTACCCAATAAATTATCCCCGCCCTCGACAGTCCCATAGGGAACCCAACTAAAGTTAAAACATGTAAAAAGATGATAAGTACCTAAAATACAATAACATGATGTTACAGTCTCCACACCAAAATAACTGCATCCTTGAGAAGTAGCGAGAGAGTGTGAAGCCCAATAAATATGTGAGTCCACTACTCCCTCATAAAAAATTCATTCCACATGTCTCTTGAGAATATTATATGTGTAGCCATAACACTTTGACAAAGAGAATTAACTTCCCATGCAATACTTTCAATTGAGAGTAAACAATATATATTGTATTTTGTTTAATATTATCATTGGTCTCTAAATCTATCTATTACCAACTCATAACTTGAGTGGGATCAGGATGGTATTTCCTAAGAAGAGATATGTGGAAATATCATGAATTTTTATCTACAGAACTGGAAATTATAATCAATAAGACACATATAGAAGATTCTCATAATGATAAAACTATCTAATATATCATGGAGTCAACATTCATTACTTTCTAAGATGATGATGACCCAATTGATGATAAACATCCAAGAATACTGAGTCACCATAAAAACTCCAAAGGATAGATCTATTGATTCAAACAATATTTTGTTTAATATATTCTATATGTAGATGCCATTATATATATTGAATCCTCAAATAAATCTCTTGAACCAAACTTTATCCCACTAGAGAGGCTTCATTCACCTCTTTCAAATAAATAGCTGACATACAGGTGAATCTCCAAAAACCCTCAAAATGAGCCATTCTATTTATTGACTACAAATTATTGTTATAATAAAACTCCACCTATCATAGATCTTTTTCTAAATATCCACCAAAATAGATGACACTAGCACAAAGAATATCCTATTAGATCTAAAAAAATTCTCTTTCTAACCATCTATTTATTATTGATAATTTTTCCTCAACATGACCTATGTCCCATTCACATCTTAGATACTTCTCTAGAACCTCAAGGTAAACCAACGATCTCTTTTTGAAAAAATGTAACAAGGAACCCTTGGTAACGTCACAATATAATACACATAAAGAAAACTTCGATCATTACCATTATCGAAGTCCCTAATTAGAATGAAATGATCATAATTTTTCAACTTATCAATCACCACCTATAAATATTATCTACCTTGATAATTCTATAGTAAAAAAAAGATCATAGACACCTCATCCAATTTCTAAACTATCACCGGTAGAGGCTTGAGAAAACCATATCGTTTCTAATTCTCTAACATTATCTATTGTAATGTATAGAAGTGGGACACATATTAAGCAATGTATTACTTCATACTAGGCCATCATAATCATATTCTCATATCATAATACATATTATTAGTCATTGGATTAATGGAAAATGAAAAATAATGAAAATAAAAGAACCAATCTCTTGGAAAATGTGAGGATGAACAAATGATTTCCCAAAAGTACTATACAATTTGAGGAGAGATTCAAACCAGAAATGATCCCGCCAACATATAGGGGTTCTCAAATTCCATTTATCTCATCATCCATATTCATTATCTATAGAATAGATTGATGTAGGGATGATGATAAATAAACACTATCCATATCCACACCTGAAATATCCTACTAAGAATCTAGATTCAATTGGGAATATATTCCGAGGAACATCACTTCTTGGATCCATAGTATATATTTCTAAATATTTCCATAAAAATAAAGACTCCTAAAAAATTACATAACTGGACTTATATGGTAATTAATCTCATGATCAAATCATGGATAAACAAAAATATCACCCCTAAACACTTCCAAAAAATGTTATATACTGATGGAATTTTTGATTCATTAGAGCCATAAAAACTGTAGGAGAGTTATTCAGATGATATGGAATCTCTAGATATTCAAAATGGATATATGTACCCCAAAAAATCCACATTCGGTATATTAGACTCCTGAAATATGATATAATTACATCCCTACTGAATATCCATCTAATAAAACCATATACCTCATTTATTAGGTCAAACAAATCATCCACTTTACGCAAAGTATATTTATTCTTAATCATTACCTGGTTTGACTTACAATACACTATACATAATTTGAGTGAACTATATACCTTCTTGGATATGTCAAATAGGGATACCCTAGGTGAAACACCAAGTCAACAAAACACTTCACTATTATGTCATCAAATAGTGTCTCGCGATACTTTAGCTTCATTTGATCCATATGATAATATGGTATCAAAATTGGTTGCATACATGGCACTATGTTAATTGTAAACTCTACCTCCCTCTATAGGGGAATCTTGGTAAATCATCTAGGGAAATGTAAGGAAATCATGGAATAATAATAGGAAGGTCAAAATTGAATAAACAATTTCAGGCACAACTGAAATAGGAGACAATAAAATCCTGAGCGTTGGGTGGGATTGTTGTGCATGACTAGACCATAGTCTCACTCTGTCTAAAACACCCAGGATCTCCCATAATCTAATACAAATGAGAATTTCCACTAAAAAAATAAACCTCATCTGGATAAGAATCATTTAAAATAATTTAAATGATGCTGTCAAATAGCTATAGATCAAGAATAAAAAAATCCTATCCTAACTCTACATTAACTATCAATATTACAAATCAATTACATAAAAACCCGTTATCATTCTTATTTCCAATAGGTGTCACATACTCCATAAAAATTGATATGATATCCATTGTAATTTTAGTCCCATCAATGGAAAAACTAGTTATAAATGAGTGGGAAGAATAAGTACCAAATAAAGAAACCACTAATGAAGATAAAATAAATATGTTACCTCTCACTATAATTGGAACTACATTGACCTATACTCGAAACTCATCAATCACATGAGAGTTCTACACTCCTAAGTCCAGTGAATGGAACCCTACAGTCCTTGAATCATATGACATCACATAAGTTGTCTTTGGGGATAACAATCTATGGCCATATCAAGGAGTAGATGTATCATGAGAAAAACATTTTAGATGACCATAATTTCCACAATTGTTATACATAATTTCATTAGAAGGAAAATAATTATAGGGGTGTCCAACCATTATACATTGATAGAAATCTAGAGGCATATCACTAGCTACATCTATAGGTGATGAATAGGTTTTCTACTGATAGCCCCCTCCACCATCCTGAAATGATATTGTCATGTCATATTCATCCCATGTAAAAAACTAAAGATACCACTATGTGGAAGAGAAGAAGTAGAACATATATCCTTTCATACCATATTAATCTCAGGCATCATATCGCTATATAATATATCCCCATAGGTTGAAATTTTTACTGTAAATACCTTTTATCTTATATATAGTCTCTGTCCCTATATGAACTTATGAGCAATCAAATATTCATTCTTTGTAACCTCTAGTTCAAACGAACCAACTTAGCTTTCCAAATGTGGTATGCCGACAATGAATACTCTCCAAAAAATTAAGGAGAAGAACTCCAAGGACATATACATCATAAAAAAATATAGATAAACCCATTGTAATATTATAACCATAAAACATTCAAGTCTAAGCCCATGTGTCTATCCTCATGTACAATTTAATCCCACAATCACCATTTGTCACCCTAATTTATAAATAATGCACACTTCACCTTCATACTCATAGGTTTATCAAGATAAGTCAAATATCTGATTAATATTTTCTATCCAATCCTCTACATCTTGAGGTTCATTCTTACAATTATAGGATGATGGATTCTCTTGAACGAAATCACTTGATCTAACCCTTTCTCCTCTATATATTGTTTGTACCTCCCCAACTACGTTCTGGATATATGGTATGTTATAGTCAGCTGCATAAACAACTCACATGATAGCCTCAATAAATATTTTAATCATGGTTGGATTCCCCTAATGATCATCATATTCTCCATCATTCAATACTTGTGGAATAAGTCTCATAGAAATAATGATGCACATTAAAATAAAATAAATGATCAGGAAAAAAAGTAATATCAGTTCAAACTGAAAAACCCATAAGCAAAAAAACTTAAATTAAGATCAAAATCATAGACAAGATGCACAAATCCTTATATTCCATGGTAACTTGAGTCTCTTTGTATAAATATCATGTCAGGATCTACTAAAACCTACCTCTCATATTTGGACAATCCTATATTCAGTCTACAAAACATCCCAAGACAATGATTCCTGAGGAAAAATCTACTTTGATATCAATCGTCGATAAACCCAACCCATATACTATATAGAATCTAGTGCCCTATCAAGGCCATCACATAACCAAATGGGGTTCCAAATCATAAAAGACCAGTGAATAGCACTCAATAATCAAACAACAAAAAGATGGAATTATTTTTCAAGGCCTAATGTAGAAAATAATTAATATATATGTATATATATATAAATAAATAGGAGAAGAAACGTGAATCTATATGTCATAAAATATAGAGAACAATTGATGCGATATAATTGAAAAGTTAGCAAACAAATATATAAGAGACAAGTTTGACAACAAATGAAGACAAAGATAAAAAGGTACTGCAATATTCATTATGTGATAGTGTTATAAAACACCCAATATCACAACAATCTAGCCAAAACCTTGCTAAGAGAAAACATCATAGTCTCACTATGAAACCTTATGTTTTCTTACATCTAAAGATATAGAATGTTCTATGCACCCCTAAAAGGGTGAATAGGGTGAGAGATAATAGGATATATCGGGTCCCATAATTGTGTTATATATAAATTATCTATTCAATAATCCAATCACGATCAACATTATTGAATAAAATGCATGATAAAAATTTTAGTATCTTTATATAAAAACATCATAAACTAATTTTATTTCCACTTTTCTAAGTTTAAAAACAATCATGGTAAAATATTTAAAAACATTTCATTCACATATATCAAATAAAAACATTGATTGTATAACATATCATATAAAAATATAGGGTAGTACAACCAAAACAATACAATCCAAGGAATAGGTAACATAACACCAAGGATTACTCTAGATTAACAAATATTTGACAATTATACATAACATAGAAAATCACACATCCTTCATGCCTCTATAAATATACATCAAATGTATATATCAGAAGAACATCTCCAAAACTGAACCCCCCCCCCCTCCGAATAGGTCTAACATGTACCTAGAACAATAGGTCCAAGGAGAAAAGTAAGACCACCAAAATGAACACACTAACAGTGTATGGGGCATATTATAACCCCTTCGTCCTAAGTTCCTAAAGATTCTTAATTTCATTATTTTCTAATCCATTTAATTTAAACCATTCTTTTAAATCAAATTCACAAATCCACTTCATAGTCATTTGAAAAAATATTTTAATTTACCAAAACTCGGGAAAAACCATCTTTAAAAAACCCCCAATTCCACATACCACAATCAATCAATAAATAATTTCATTTAAATTATATAGAAGTTTTTGAAACCCCAATCATTGAAGTTCATCCAACACAGTCCAATCATATTACCAACTATCTCAAACTTTGGGTCGCACACACCAACAAAAAAATCTGAAAACAAGAGTAAACACAATTCGAATAACATATTTCCTAGAATAAATCTACACAACTCATGATTGATTCAAATTAACAACATGGTCAGTGAATAGAAAAGGTTATGATAATCCTCGAGAATGCACACCCACCATACCAAAACCTAAAAGGGTCATCCCTTGGAAAAATACCACACAATTGATCTAGAAGAAGTCAAGAAGTGGAATCATCAAAGATCAATGGATATAGAAATGAAGTAAAATAGTTATTTATATAGAATTGAAGATGTATAATGGATTACTCATATAGATATTTGACACTCAACCGTGACTGAGATTAATCCCAGATTGAAATGATTCAAATAAATCAATGTTTTCCAAAATCGTTATAGAGTTATTCTATATGATGAGGGATTATGTATATAGAACATTGAAATAAGAATAATTCATGCATCACCCTAATTAAACAACTTGTGATACTTTGAAGGAATGTATCATTTTTACATGTCTTGTAATCCTCGATACTATGGTACACTAAAATACCATTCATCTTTTTATTAAAAACCTAATTTTTTCCACTACATGGTGTGTAATATTTACACAGCATGTAACCTTTCATGTTGTGTAATTTTATCGTTATAACAAACATTCATTTATTACATATTTTAATATGTTTTATTATATAATATTTCACTTAAGACAACTCTAAGGATCGATAGGTCTAGTGTATTGGGAAAATAGAACATTACATGACAATATATGACATAAAATACAACCTCATTATTGAAAATTTCTTTTACATGAACAGAACATCCTTTCATAATAATCATTGGATGGGATATCCTAAGGACATACATATGAAAATGGTGATCAAAAATCCCAGTGAGGTAGTAAATAATGAATAACATGATGAATACAATACAGGTTAATAAATCGGTATATTAATAGAGTATAAGAAAAACATGAACATAACATCATGATATAACATGATTATCATAAAATGGGGTTGTAGAAAAAAAATTTAACATTATATTAGCATGATCCAAGGCTCATTACACATAGAGAATGAGAAAACCATCATTGCACATGAATTAGAATGAGTAAACCCTAATTTAAGATGAATTATCTAGAGTCAACTGTCATTTCACATTACGTATTATGATACTATTCTTTAACCAATGCCTCAGTGTGGTATCAGGGCGCACCCTTATTATTCATTTCATTTCATGCATAAGTGTTCCACATAGATCATACAACATGGATTCATTAATCATAAAAATTTCTTCAACGAATAATAGATATGGATTCTAAAATGCAATTCATCAATAAAAATGTGAATGTGCATAATTTTGAGAACCCTTGATAGAGATATGGGAATGGTATTCACTTACATGATCTTTTTGGGATGGGATATTTTGGGGTAACTTCAGCTGCATAATGACGTCAAATAGAAGTAAAAAATGGGTTGATGTGAGATAAATGGGTAACTCATCATTTATACATGAAATTAACATTAATCTCTTCATGGAACATAATATCCCAAAATATGTAATGGAATTTAGATTCATAATATTATATAAGTACTTGAATATAAATGAGAAGAGAGAAATCCATTAAAAAAATTGTGTTTGGTAAGAGGTGTACATGGTAGGAATTAATGAGAGGGAAATGGGCCTCTAATCATTAAAACATAAGGAGGGAAGTATAAAAGCGGATAAAAATCATACCCCAACATTTTTAATTGAAAATAAAAGGTTAAAACAATATAAGGAATGATGGACATAATTAAAGAAGGAATGTAAGGATCCTATACATGAGTGTGTGACTTCAAGAGAATGAGGAGGGGCTTCTTGAGATCTCGGGGAACCTTTGGAGGATTATAAAGAGAGTATGGAAGAGTGGGGACGTGCTCTAGTGATTTTGAGTAAAGAGAAGTGGGATATTTGGTTGCTTTATATAAGGAATGAGAGGTGAATTCATCAATATTTTACAATCATAGGTTTTCAAATCTATATAATTAAATATTCAAACTACAAACCATCCCATGGGTTTTTCCAGTGGTTTTTTCCAAATCGGAGTGGAAAAAATTATTTTATAGGTTTAATGGAGGAACTTATAAAAATAGTAGTCTTTCTTAAGTGGAGGTGATTCACACTCCCAAGTAAATAATTTTGAAATGTTAAAATATTTTAAAAGTTTTGGAGGCTCCACTAAGGAATTGTAAAATTAAGAAAAATATATATAATCACATTATTTTAAAGGTAGTACATATATTATCCGAATATCCATTTTATATTATTTTATTACATCACTATTGGGTCATTATGATGTCATAAAACTCATTATATATATAAACAGTATTTAATTTTTTCCCAAATATATGACAATCATTTTAAATGATGAAAAATTCACCATTAGATAATTTGATGTCTGAAATAAAAAAAAATATTCATTTTAAGTTTATAATTTTCTAAATATGTGAATTTTCACTTTAAAAAAACCACATTATATTGAAAATTCATTGTTTATGAGCAAAACATTTTTCAAACATCAATAAAAATTACAATTTTATAAAAATTATATGATCATTTATATTTAATAAAAATTTATTTAGTAATAATATTTTATTAAAATATTATTTAATTCAAAACTCAATTAATTCATCAAAACAGATTTCTTAATTGAATATTAATTGATAATACTATATGTCTTTTATAACCCATTTACAATGTAATAATAATAAAAAAAATGTATATTATTTATTCTATTCAAAAATATGGCACATGATCATAGTGCCAGTGTCATGTTACAAACCCCCTTATAACACCCACATAAGTCCAAAGTGTAAGGAGTGCGATGGTGACAGACTCTTTGATTGGCACTATAACATCGCTCATGTGGTAATATCTATTAAATTACACTTATATCGTATGATAATAGTTTCAAGATTATCTAGTTGAATCTGCTTGGTCCAGAGCGAAGCCCAGTGAAGCTTCTTCCATCCCGAGCACTAAAAAACGGGCTTCGTATGGAGAAATTATACTAGATGAGGCCATCACAACCTTTTTCTAAGTAAATTGGATTTGTTAAAGACCTATATTCATACTAATCACGTGATCACTGTTCAATATCTATATTTTCCATGGTAACAATTCATAATGGTGTTTTGAAATCCGGAAAAAATATGACCAATGAATTGAATATGTTTTATATAACCATTTTACATAATAAGACATTCAAATAGAATAAGATGAATTTTCATTAATAAATTATTAGTTAATTTAAATATTCCCTCTATAGAATTTTCTCTCCCAAAATTTCCATTTCCCACACTAAAAAATATGAGGAAACTATGCATCATCACTTCATCTTATTCCCACGTATCTTCTTCAATGTTGTAGTTTTTCAAAAACACCTGGATTAGGGGAATTTTATTATTTCATAGCCCTTTTTCTCTATGATCTAACATATTCACGAATTCTATTTATAAGAGAGATAATTCTAAAATGGTACCACCTCTTGATTGAGTACGTGCAATGGGTCTGGTATGAACTTCTTTATGTGTGATAAATATAATACAAAATGTTCTTGAGACATGTTTTTTGGGAGTGATAGTCGATAGGCCACTACTCCACTGTGATCAAGGATCTAAAAAGGGAGGATGTACCTTGGAATATTATTTCCCCTATTCCCAAATATCTAAATCTCTTCCACAATGATTTTGGAAAAAATACCATGTCTCTAACAACAAACTCTAGGTCTCATCAATGATTATTAGCATAAATCTTTTGTCTACTCTTAGCATGTTTAATGTGATGCTTGATGGTATTAAAATTATCCCCCATTTCTTCGACCATATCTAAACCTAGGAGTTTTCGCTCCCCAACTTCATCCCAACATGCCGGTGTTATGATCCTCTTTCAATAAAGGGAATCATAAGGATCCATTTCGATGCATGAGTGGAAACTGTAATTGTTAGAGAACTCAACTAGAGGATGATTTTGACCCAATCCTCCATTGATGTCCATTGATCTTTCTCTCAACATTCCCTAAAGTGTTTGCATAATCCACATATATTATAAATCAGTTTGAGGATGATAAGTCCTATGAAAGTTCAGGTCAGTATTCAGATCGTGTTGGAGACTCTTCCAAAATGTAGAGGTGAATAGTGGAAATCGATCAGATACAATAGATAGTGGTAAACCACGAATCCTTACAACTTATCTGATGTATATCAATTCCAGTTGATCCAATGTGAAATTATCTAGAATTGCAATGAAGTGTGTAGTCATTGTTTGTTGATCCACTACAGCCCATATATCATTATTTCATTTCGTTGTATTAAGAATTATGGTGATAAATTCTATAGTTATGTTTTCTAATATTCATATTGGTATGGGTAATGGTTGCATTATCCACTTATAATTCATCCTCTCAACCTTCACTTACTAACACAGTAGGCACAATAATGTATACTCAGCAATCTCTTTTTTCATATTATACCACCAATAATTCTCTCGGATATATTGATACATCTTTGCGTTTCCTGGGTAAAGGGATAAATTTGAAATATGTGCATCATCCAAAAGTTATTTATTTAAATCCATACATTATGAAACACATAGTCATGTCCCAAATATCACAAGTCATTCTTCATTAAATTTTAAATCCGAGGATTTCCATTTTCTAGTAGGTTCCAATTTATTTTGAATTCCCACATCATTCATTTGATCTTCCTATAACCTTTCCAAAAGACATGGTTGAGAAATAACATGAGAATGTATTGATGATGTTACCTTTATTATGATTCCCATGTCCATATTCATCAAATTTAAGAAGATTATATCTTTTCCAATTCTTGTCAATTATAGAATCGTTGGGTCCTTTATTATTAGAGAATCCTCAACCTTGTTCACTTAACTGGGGTGGTAATGGATTGAGAATTCATTGTATTTGAACAGCTTTAACCATATTTTTTGACACATGTTCAACTCTTTTAGTGTGAATTTCTACGTCGATATTTTCTTATTTGTATATATTTCACACTTCTCCCCAAATAGGTAATGTTTCCAAATTTTTAATTCGAAGATTTCTGGAGCCAATTCTGAATCATGTGATGGATAGTTTTTCTCATAAAATTTCAATTACCTTGAAGCATAGGCAATGAATTTATCATTTTACATCATCGCACAACCAAAGCTTTCGTCGAAGCATAATTTATTACCACAAAATATTCTCCAATTGCGAGTAGTATGAGCACGAGATTAGTGATTAGCCACTTTTTCAAATACTTTATGATTTCCTTGAATTCATCACTCCATGAAATATTGACTCCCTTCCGAGTTATCTTGGTTGGAGTGTTATAAATTTGTGATAAATTTCTCAGAAATCAGAAATAATATCCTTCTAACTGAAGAAGCTACATATATCCATCACATATGTTGACCTTGGACATCCTTTAATAGCATTTTTCGTAGAGGGATCCACAAATATTCCATTACTTATGGTGATATGAATTAATAATGAGACCTCCTTCAACCAAATCTCAGAATTTTTTTTACTTTTCATAGAGATTCTAATTTTACAAGGTCTCTTGTATAGTGAATACTCTTAATTATCCATTTTGGTTTTGGAGTATATTATAATATCATCTATAAAGATTACCACAATCTTCTCAAGGCAATCACTAAAGACACTATTCATCAAGTCCATGAATATTTCTAAAGCATTAGTGTGTCTGAAAGGCATTACTATGAATTCATAGTGCCTACACCTTATTCAAAAAAGTAGTCTTGGGTATATACTCATTCTTCACCCTTTCTTGGTAATATCCCGATCACAGATCCCCCATGGAGAAGTATTATGATCCACATAGCTGGTCGAACTAGTCATCCATTGACGGTAGTGGATACTTGTTATCTATAGTGATTTGGTTGAGATTGATATAATCAATGTAATGTCTCATTGACCTATTATTCCTCATGACAAAGATTACTTGTGCACACCATGGTTAAGCAAATGGAATTATAAACTCTTTATACAGATTCTCTTGTAGTTGATTCATTAGCTAAACAATCTCTACAACATCCAATCTATATAGAGTCTTAGATATTTGAAATGTCATGGGAATAAAGTTAATCAAGAATTCAACATCTCTTCTTGGAATAAGACTAGACAATTCCTTTGGAAACACTTCAGTGAATTACCTCACCATAGGCATGTCTAAAAGGATGGTTACTTCCATGGACTCCATCATCTGAGCATGATATGTGTTCTCATAGGGTAGAAAAATACATGCATGATATGATGTTTCAAAATACGATTCATCCTTATCCTTCAACTTGTACTGAATCAGGGGTCGATTTTCCATATAGAGTGTGATTTCACTACGATGGAAATTTTCGTTAGATATATATAGGGAAATCCAATCCTTGGTAAGAATAGTTTCAGATTCCACCAGAGGGAGTTTGAAAAGTTTATCTGGGAAGTTCAATCGACAAATTTCCACCGGGGAGGAGTTATATTCACGGGATGCAATAATTTCCCAATTTTCCATTCTCACCAACGTCTCTACTTCCATGATTGTAGTGGTGTTTGGATTGTTTTACTAAAATTTTGGTATATAAAATAATAAGTAGAACCAGAATAAAAAATTATGTTATCTATTATTTATTAAATAACTAGTGAACATGTCACTAATTCATTGTCAAGAATTTTTTAGTAGTAGTGATTGATAAAATATGCCTTTTCTACCTTGGAAGTTATTGGTTGCCTCTAAAAACCCTTGGCTTAAAGAACAGTTTTGAAAAGTGCCCTGGTTCGATGAATTTGAAGAAACGAACAATGTGTTTAGTGTCAAAGGAGTGTTCCTCTCCTATTTCACAACATCGGGTTTTTCATGTTGGTAATTAATAGTCTGTTTCCTTTCTCTTCCACACCTAATACATTTCTTCAACCCCTTGAGGAAATTTTTGTGGTGATACGTTCCACACATTTTTCATCTGGGGTGATTTAATTTATTAACACCATTAGATTTATCCATCATATCAACATAATTAAATACCACTTTCCTCTTTTTATCTCCATGATACCCATGATATTCCCTGATCTCAATTTCATGTTTGAGGGAAAATTAGAAAATTTTCTCATAGATTTCGAAGTCACATATCATTAGGGATTCCGTAGGATAGGTTTTTTCCCACAAATAATTGGTCAACATTGTATTTAGGGGTTATGAAAAAGATGAAGTTGTATCCTATAAGACTTGTGAAATGTTCCTCATTCACTTCTATGGATTATTCACCTTATTGATTGAGGTCAAAGAAGTCCCTTTCCATCATAATTTGGAGAGTATGAGGAAAATATTTGTTGGATAAAAATTTCTTGAAATCCTTCCATTGAAATGCCTCAATCTCTTTCTCAGGATATATATTTCTTATCAATGTCCACCGTTGATCATAGTCACCCTCCATATGATAAGTAGCCATAAGATCCTTTATCCATTGTTCGACGATTGAGGGATTAAATGAACCATTAACAGTAGCTGTCCTTTATCTCATGAAGCTCTCAATTTTAGATTTTTCATTTTGATATGGGGTTGGATGTTACTCTTGACCAATGATTCTATTAAAAACATTAGTTAATCGACATAGTTTCATGGTAGAGTTTCTTATTCTCATTCCCATCCGATTTCGAATCTCATTATAACGGTTATTACATTAATCTTCCCATCAGTTTTTAGCACGAGACCTCCTATTACTCGACATTGGTTGTAATAAAAGGATTATTATGTGTAAAAAATAAAGGTAATCCAATGTCATAATGGGTTATCTTATACATTACATTTATTTCCTTGACATATTAATTTATAGTATCTAATGATTATTATCCATGATCTACTTCTCAAAAAATATTCATAGGGGAATTTTTCCCACAATAATGGTTCATACCAAGCCTACGATTATACCAAAGTATATCACCCCGAAGTTTCGACAATAGAGGGAAACAAGGCCCATTTTGATGCACCATTTCTTGTTCTAGTCTAGATCAAAGTAGTTTTTTATTGTTTTTCCCCTAGATACATATTTGGCAGAGCCACCTCTACTTGTTAGTATCCAGATAGGAATGTATTTTCATGATAAACCACTTTCTCTCTACTCACCTAAATTTGTGGACGTTTTAATTATACGTAGTATTATCCCTAAGTCTTTCAATAGGGTTTTCTAATCATAATCACAAAAATAACTAAACATATACTCTGATACCAACTATAACATCCCTCCTCTTTATTACATATTTAAACATGATTTATTAGGTAAACATACACTTAAGACAACTCTGTTGATTTAGAGATCTAGTTTCTTGGGAGATAAGGAACATTACATGACCACATAAGAAATATAATCCAACATCATTATTAGAAACATAATTTACATGACCACAACATTCCATCATACCTTGAATTGATTAGGGTAACCTGAGGACATTAATTAGAGAAGGGTGAGTTATAAATCCTAATAATGGAGTAAAAACAAAATAACATTAAGGAAACAATATATGTTAGGAAATAGGCATATCAATGGAGAATAAGAGAAAAATGTAAATAAAGGCATGATATAGCATGATTTTCATAACATGGAGTAGTGGCATCCACATATAACATGATATTAGCATGAGGCATGGCTAATTTCACATGGAGCGATAGTAAATCCACATTACACATGAATTAGGATGAGTAAACCCTAATTGCACATGAATTATCATGATTAAATAATCATTTCACCTGAATTATCGTCATACAATTCATTACCCAATGCATTGGGGCACTATTAGGGCACACCCTTCTTAATCATTTCATTTCAGGAATAAGTTTTCCACATAGATCATACAAATGGATTCATTAAACATCATAATTTATTCCAAGAACAAGAGATGTGGAATAAATAACGTTAAGTAATCAATCACAATGTACATGTTTATAAATGTGAATACCCAGGATAGGGAAATGGTTATCATTTTCACTAACACGATGATTTAGGAATGGGAAAATTTTGTTTAATTTCAGCAGTATAACGTTGTCAAATAGAAAACATAAAATAGGTTAAGGAGAGTGAATGGGGTTACTCATCATTTATTCATAAATTGGAATGTATGGGGGTAATGGAACATAATATACCGAAACATTTAATGGAATTTGTATGCATAATATAAAAGAATTTTGTGAATGTAAATGAGGAGAGAGAAATCCCTTACAGAATTTCAGCATGGTAAAAGGTGTACATGGGTGACATTCATGAGATGGAAAGGGATATCTAATCATTAAAAATTATGTATGGAAGTATAGTGGACGTGAACAATCATATCCAAACATTTTTAATTGAAAATAAAATTGAATAACAATATAAGAAAACAAGGATATAAATAAGGATTGAATGAAAGTGAGGATCACTTACTTGAGTGTGTGACTACAAGATCATGAGGAAGGGGAATCATGAGATCATGGGGAAACATGGGAGGATTATAGCGAGATTTTGGTAGAGTATAGATTTTATTCAAGTATTTTGAGTGATGATAAGTGGGATCTTGGGTCGGTTTATGATGGAAATGAAAGAGAAATTCAATAATATTTTACAAACAATGTTTTGGGAATCAATATCAATAAATATTCAAAACCAAAAACTGAACCATGGTATTTGACCATGTATTTTTCCAAGGGGAGTGGATAATATTATATTATAAATCCAATGGCCGAACAAATTGAAATACTATTGTTTCTTTCATGGAGGTGAGCCACACTTTCAAGGAAATCATTTTTAAATGTTAAAATATTTTGTAAGTATTGGAGGGTCCACTATGTCATTGTAAAATTAATAAAAAATATATAAAATAACATTATTATATAGGTAATACATATATTGGGCGAATATAAATATTATAGTATTTTATTACATCACTATTAGGTCACAATGAAGTCATTAAACACATTATATATTTAAATGGTATAAAACCTTTACCAAAAAATTTGATTATCGCTGAAAATTATGAAAAAATCACCATTAGATAATTTATACATCCTGAATCTGAGAATAATATTATTTTAATCTAATTTTCGTTCAATATGTGAAATTCCACGTTTAAAATTAAAATAGTCATTTATTAAAAATTAATGGGTTTTGATAAAAATAGCATTCAAAGCATAATAAAATATAAATTTGTAAAAACAATTATGATCATTTATATCTAAAATTTTAATTAACTAATATTATTTTATTAAAATATTATTTAATTAAAAAAATCCATTAATTAATCAATATATATTTATTAATTTAATATTAATTAATAATACTAATTGTCTGTTAAAAACCATTTAAAATGGGATAATAATAAAATGAATTTATAGTTTTTATTCTAAAAAAAATAACACAAATAAACATAGTGATAGGGTTTTGTTACATATAACCTTATAACACCTACATAAGACCTTATGCTAAGGTGTGAGATGGTGAAAAAATATTGGGGAGGCTCAGATAACATCAATCGTGGTGCGAACTCTATTAACTTTCACTTCTCCCATAGGAAATTTCATTCATGCTTAACCTGTTGAAGCTCAGCTTGGGATTGTTTGAGAGTGAATCGCATGGATGCTACCTCTTTCTTGAGATTTGAAAAAATGGTATTCAAATGGGTAAATTATACTAGGTGATTCCATTGCTACCCTTTGTCTAGGTAAATTGGATTTTTCAAAGACCAATATTTATACTAATAATTTGATCATTGTTCAGCATTTATATTAACAATTATAGCAATTCATAATGGTATTTTAAAATCAAAAAACATTAAAAATGGAAGTTCATATGTAATATATAACTGTTATACGTAATAGGACATCTAATTAGATAAATGGAAATTTCTATTAATAAAATTTTGGGTAATTACACTCATGAAATCTGACTGTAGATCAAATATATGGTGTGTATACTAGTAACTCAGTGTGTGATCACCTAGAATACTACAACAATAGTATATTAATACAGGAAAACCCAAAAAAAAGCTTATAAATTCCAAAAAATCATGGATAATCACACTAAACTGTTAACATGTTTATACCCGAAATCAATTAATTCAAAGAAATACACATATCTATCTTGTTGGTCATTTTCCCTAGAAACTGCACTTCATCATCAGGAGTCCCAAGATGCACCCAATTGTTGATAACAACTATTACAGTGATTGTAAATACCTTAAATATTGTAATGGTATGTTACATAAATGTGTTTAGATGTGTGAATATGTAAGGGGAGGAAATTACCTTTTATAATTTTTAAGGAGTTTAATTTTTCAATGTACTCAAATATTTTCAATAATGAAAAGTCACCATCTAACCATGTTCCTCGAAAACTGATAAATAATTTAGTGGAGGGAATATTTGGTTGATATAAATCTCCAACCCAAATTGGAAATTTTTTATTCATATTTTCGTCAATATATATTTTTAATGACATTTACCATTTTATTTTTAACCACGATGACAAGTTCCATTTTTATTTACCTATGAAATTTACCCTTTAAGGCTAAAAATAAATGGATACTTATCATATCATTTTTTTAAAATTATTATAAATATGAAATAAAATTTATTAATGAAGAACCCTTTGAGAGTTTAAATTTATTTTTAGTACAAGAACATTTAACGCGAAAACCCATGTTTTAGCTTTACCATGGTAATTAATTATTGTTACTTTTTTTACTTTTCATTATAAAAAAAATTAAATTGAATTATTAAAATATATAAATTTTTATGATTAAAAATAAAGGGCCTAATTGAATAAATTGAATTACTATAAGTCTAATAATTGAATTTAATTTAAACCACACAGATGTGAGAAAACGTTTCTTTTCCATTGAACGTTTTTCATAAATTTAAGACATTTTTATATTAAAATCAAACATGAGAATTATTTTAATGAACTAAATTGGATTAATTTCAGATTAACTAAACTAATTTTACTTTTAAACCAACTTGATAAATTTTTTATCTTTAGTAATTTAGTAAATGAAAAATGTAGTTTTCAATAAAAATTAGTATTTTTGACTATTATTTAAAAAATATAATATTTTTTTAAAATTATAAGAATATAAACATAATAAAAATATTAGAATATTATTCATAAATTAAATTCATAATATAAAATACATTTTATGTAATTTTTAAAAATTAGTTTTACAATATGTATACAAAGTGCACTGAAACCGCTTTTTAGAAAAATACACTTTTTAAAATGTAAATATGAATTTATTCTTATCAAGGCATAAAAATATATTAAAAGATTGATAATTTTTTTAATTAAATATATAATATATAAATATCATTAATATAAATTAGAAATATATATTAATTTAATTTATTATGATAACTAACACTTTGTGTGCATAAAAATAGTTTTTTCAGAAATATATTTCTTTTACAATAAAATTAATATCATTTTCATTTGAAATCATTTGAAAACAAATTAATTTATTTTATTCATTTGGAAACCATTTATTATTAATAATTT
The DNA here is from genome assembly GCA_963277665.1 of Viscum album. NCBI lineage: Eukaryota > Viridiplantae > Streptophyta > Magnoliopsida > Santalales > Viscaceae > Viscum > Viscum album. The sequence continues at coordinate 1,017,534,887 of OY728122.1, forward strand.
TGTTATTACAACTCAGAATATTCAATTTAACTCTACGTTATACACTTTTGTTTTAAAAATTAATATTAATTGAATATTGTGGATATCTAAAATCGGCGTTTCATGTAGCTGAATCTATCAAATAATTTGAATTTATTTGAAATAAATCTATTTCCTAAAATCATGAGGTTTTATAGTAATATCTTATTTATTTAATTTTTATAATTTCATCATGGTTCAGGAGACAGGGGCCCAGAGAAAGAGACTCAGACCATTATCCTTCTAGTGGGGCTTTTGAACTTGTGTCATGCTTATAACAAGGCAAGACACGATGGAGTTAGCTCCTAAGATATATATATCCTCATCATAACCAAAAACATGGTCTTGGACATCGCTCATCTCTTGAATAACTGGCAGGATTTTTCATCCCTTCACTTTCTACAAATTAGTATCCCCGTCATCCAGCCAAGCTCTGCCTACGGCGTAGGTCAATGGGTCTGATGGATTCCCCCCTCCAGAGGTCTCAAACTAAATTCGTATGGTTATTGTTCTTCGAGGTTTCTCCAAGGTGGAGGTGTGGTATGTGATGAAAAAGGGTCAGCTACCCTCGATTTCTCCTTCATCCTTGGCATCGGGTCCTCCCTCCAAGTAGAGGCATAAGCACTTTTTCTGGGTATTAGTTTATGTCATTAGAAGGCCATCGACTTATCTGAAGTTGGAACTGCCTCCAAAATCCTCTATAATTTATTGATTAGACTTATTACCACACTTTGATCTATTTCCTACTTAGTCAAAAAGTGCAGAAACCTTCTCAGTAGCATCAAAAAAGTGTTGCATGTGTGGAGAGAAGAGAGTCATGTTGGAGGTTACCTCGCACTTATGGATATCTCTGGCGTCAACCCCCTAGTCCTCCATAATGTGATTCCATTGAAACCTGAAGGGGATAATTTGATTCGAGGGGATTACCTCGGTCATCACTACTTCACACCCCCATGATCCCTATTATAATGTGTCCAGTGTGCCTCTTTCATTGAATAAAAAATTACTCGATGATGATGATAAATTAAGTGTAGTAATAGGATAATCATTTATTAAATCTTCTTAATGTTTTCATTTCCATTAATAATTATTATAATTGATTGTGAATATAATATATATTAATATTAAACATAAAATAATATCATTATGCTCATTTTATAATGATATTACAGCTAAATCATCTTATAATAATGCACTAATCATGGTAGGTCTAGGATTGGGTTGGTTTTAAAAGATACATTAAAAACACTATAAATTTATGTTATATATTACTATGAGAACTTATTTACAAGGATAATATGATATATATTGGTGAAGAATGATTTTTTGGTTATCTAAATATTATAAATATATATATATATATTTTTAATAATTTAGGGAAACAACCTCCATTCTTCAAAAATCACTATCGAATTTATCATAAATGATAAGGTCTAAAACAAAAATAAAATAAATTTTAATCATCATACATTGTTATAAATCATAACTAAAAAAATAATTAATTAATTATTAATTATTAAATTTGGAATAATAATGAATAAAAACACTACAATTATAAAACTATTACAAGTAATCAAAACTATAAACATCATTGTGGAAAATTAGAAAACTTCATATAGATAATGAAAATTTATGATGAGTGTGAATGAAAATGGATGTGTGTATGGTTAAGAACAAGGTTTTTATGATATAAATTTTTGTGATATGGTATTTTAAATTGTTTTAATGGAATTCAGCATAATAAGTAGGGGTTTTCAATCTAAAATTCCTCTCTTCCAAACATGTTTTATATTATGCAACAAATTTCCATTAATGTGATGTATGTATTAATTATTTGACATGTTTGTCATTAAATTTATTTATTTAGTGAATTATATGATCTATTTTAATATCTATTTTTAGGAGGTTAGGATTGAATTGTTACCAAAGACGTATAAGGTTTGTTTTCTACTCAATTTTCAACTTTTAGGAGTCATTTTATAATCAGAACATATTTTATTTTATGTGGTGCATAAAATTTCATGGAATAATTTTTCTATGTTACTCATGAGATTCAAGGGATTTAAAATCCCCCCCCCCCCCCCCCGCAGAAATTTTTTGGATTCATCTGTTTCATTTTCCATAGTTGAAAAACATCATATGTTTAGATAATGTAATAGTGTGTGTAATTTCATAAAATATATATCCCATTATGTATATCTGAAAGTGGATGCAACTATGGGAAATATACAGCTAGGGATAATCACATTCAAAATGGTTGGATGGGAAATGAATCAATAGCCAATTTCATGCAGATTATGCCTAACATTTCACACTTTTATAGACACTATTTTGGGATATGATTTGGATTATTCACAAGCCCTTTATTAACCATGATGAAGAATTTTTCAAACCATTTAATTGGCCTCTATCTAATGAAAATTATTTATCTGAAATATTATATTCCATTGATAACCAAAAACATTGAAGATAATGTGTCCCCTATATTTCTTTGGTAAGGTCTCTCCTTGATTATTTTATGATACCCCATGCATTCTATGATAATTATAGAAGGTTATCCGAGATATCCACCTTATAATATTGACCATGTAAATATCCTATTTAAAAGGGATGTATTAGATTTATGTGTTTCTCAATAAATAGATATCCAAATTTTATATAACAAGAGGTCCCACAGGGAATTGAATGAAATGTAATGATTACTCTTATGGTGAATCCATTGGAATTAAATAAGTGAATTATGGGGATAAGAATTAAATATCTCTAGGATGCATCAACATTTCTCATGAGGCATGACATGTTGGGTTTTTTTAATTTCTCTTCCCATGATAGCAAAGGGTCTTATCACAAAGCTTTGATGAATTTTTTTTGATTTTCTACAATATTAATTAGATTAGTTTTTTATCAATGATTATTTTTATCCACGTTTTCATTTATTTTTATGGATATAGTATTACATTTATTTTATTTAATTATAGGTTCCTGCTGTTCATTTATCCATTCCATATCACTTATTATTAGTCTATTTTATAAAATATTCTATTGTATGTTACCCCTTATTGAACATATAAAACCACCCATATTTTTTCCATTCCATGGGAAAACTGGAGGAGGAAAGTGAGTTATTTTTATATATATTTTAGATGAGATAATGATTTTCACTGAATATGTTCAAATTTTGACTTTCATTTTGAAGTGTAATTTTTTCATGTATCTATTCTTCTAGGAATAGTAAACCATTTGATCTTTCAGGATATATTATATGTTATACAAATAATTTAATATAACTATGAGCTCTATGTTACCTGATTATATAATTATATAGTTGGAATAAATTTGAGGTTTTGAAGAAATCGTGAATGATATATTTAATTGAACCAAGTTGTAATTTTTTATTAAAATTAAATCCAATTAGATAATTAATTATATGATATTTTTTTATATACTTAAACATAATAAATAAGTACACTATTTGTGAAGAGGTATTGAAACCATAATTTTTCAAGGAGATATTTAATCTCCTTATCATTTTATAGAACCACACCTAGTATCTTAACATAATGAAATATTTGTTTTGGATGAACATCAATTGGGATTTATGGATGGGGAAGGTATATTACTAATATAGTATGCATCCATGATAAAAAAAAGTTAATTTATTTACATTAAGAAGAATTTCATGGTCATCCACTAAACCATGATGTTGAGTTCACAATTGTCCTTGTTCTTGATATATCGCCCATATCTAAAAATCATTATAGAATTTCACCAATGAAGTTTGTTGACATTAAAAATAGTTTTAGGAGTCTAATAATAAAGAATTTATTCAAGCATGTTTTTCAATATGGGGATCCCTTTATTTATTCATTAAAAAATTTGTATAGTTCTATGTGACTATACACCAATTATAGGGATATCCATGTCAACACTATAATGTATAAGTATCGTTTTCCACAGATTAATGATTTTTAAATAAAATTCACAGAGAATAATAATTTTCAATGATTTATCTTTACTCAATTTTTCATCATTTAAGGGTAAATAAAGATGGAACACTAAGGAAATATTTTAAATATGGTATAGACATTATGAGTTTACACTAAGTCCTTTTGGAATGACCAATTCACCTTCTGTCTTTTTAGATAATATGAATAGTGTATTCCAAGAGTATATAGAAAACTTTTTTAGTGGTTTTAATTGATTATATATTAATATAATATATGATTTATGAAGATCATGAGAGTCATTTGTAAATAAATATAGATACTGTTTGAATAAAATGACTTATATGGGAAGTATAGTGACTTTGAATTTTGACTGAATGAAGATTACTTTCATGGACATATTCACTCCAATAATGAGATATATTTTTACCGATAAATTAAAAAATTATTCAAGGAATGTACTACATCATGTAATATAAATAAGATCTAAATATTTATGTGATTAGAATATTTATTTCAGTGGTTTTTATAATATTTATCCTTGTTGGCCAATCTTTTAATCGAGTAAACATGTAAAATTGATAAATTTAGATGATAAAGGGAATTTATAAGTAATTATTTTATGAACAAAATATGAGACAAATTGTTACCCTATAATGAAATCTTCCATCAGGTAAAGAAGAAATTATAATATATTGGGACTCATAAATAAAATGACTTGTTCATGTCCTTAAATTGAATGATAGAGGGATTAACTACGTATTAAGTCAATTGAAAAATTCAGGAATATAACTATCCAAACCAAATCCGTGATATGGAAGATAAAATGTTTTCTTTTATAAATATATTTACAGTACCTCTATGGTGAAAGAAGGAAATATATATAAGCCATTAGAGTGTTATGTATATGTCATCTCAAAATCGGATCAACTTGGCACAAAGAAGATGATTTTAATTCCACAAGTAATTTGATTTCATGATATAATACCATAGTAGGAAGGAAGAAAATTTGGTTGTTGCATTGAACAAGGGGGACCCAAGAGTTCTTTGAATGATAATTATTGACAATTATCCAATATTATAATTTCTATTAATTATGGATATGGTTATTACAAGGAAAGGGGAAGCATTATTTATTTTCCAACAAAAATTGTGGTAAAGAATCTATATTAGAAAGGATAAAAAGTCCCTATATAATAATGAGAACATAAAAAAGCAATAATAAAGCATTGAATGATGTGAAACTGATAGACTATAACTAAAAGTATTCATTGTTGATGTTGGAGAAGAGGTTATGTGTTCCATTCATACTAGAGTTGATATAGGAACTGGTAGATTAATAACATAGATCAAATTTCATCATATAACCAAGTACCATAATGAAGTATTGGTATTTAAGAGATCATATCTAGTGGGATGGTATGAACAAAGTTATTAAGTAAAATATGTCTGGATTATTTTTATTCTAGTAGGTGAAGGTGGAAATAAAAAACCACGTTGGAGTCATGAAACCTATACTTATAACTATTTGAAAGTGGGAATATTTGAAAATGATCATTGTAACTGGACTCTAATGTGGACTCTAAGAAGAATTATTCTAAGTGGTTCATCATTATAAATCTAACAATAAATTTTTTTATGGGTGAGAATATAATATCTACACATTGATCACCTTTTATAGTGCTATATCAATTAAATTATAAGGATTTATGGGGTACCTTTATCAATTTCATCAAATCAGGAACCACACATTAAATCAAAATTATGGGAGAGTCTTCAAAAGGCTTTCAACACTTAGAAACATTAAAGCACCATCTATCATCCATAAACAATTATGCTATTTAAAATGACTATTATAACATTGGAATACATACAATTATCATATTTTCATGACTTACAAGGTATGTGAGATTAGTATCTAACATTGATGGGATTTACAAACAATAATAGTTTTGATTTGAGTATCCAAATAGCACTACATAAAGCATTGAATGGGATGAGGTGTCGTATTCCAACATGTTGGGATGAATGTAGAGATAGAATGTTAGTTTGCCTAGATATTATAGTGGAGAAAACTACTAAAGTGAAAACTATTTTGGATCATGTTAAATTATCCCAATGAAGAAAAATGATTTATGTGGATAAATGAAGAAAATACATCCAATTTTATCTTGGGGATCTTGTATTCTTTAAATTTCCTCCATAAAATAGAGTTTGAAGATTTTTAAAAATATTAATTTAATCCCTTGGTACAGTAGGCCTTTTAAAATATTAGAAATAATTGTGGATATATGTTTTTAGTTGACTATGCCCCCCAACCTTTATAGAGAACTTGGATTCTTTCATGATTCATTACTAATGAAAAACATACTAGATACAATGAATTTTTTCATATATTAGGTAATAGAGTTAGATCATATATTTTCATATTATTGTATTATTTCTAGATTATTGGCATGAGAGAGAATGTGTTATAGAATTATACAACGTGGTTAGTGAAGGTCATTTGGAGAAATAAAAAATTGGAAAAGGAATCCTAGGATCGTAAAGAATATATAAAGAATGAGTATCCATATCTTATCAATAGGATTTATATACACTAAATTTGATGATGAAATTAATTATTGGGGAGAATTTTATACATGATACTATACTCTAGAATGTAAATATTATATCATCAATAATCATGAAATATGATATTTAAAGAGACATTATTTATATATTTATTTAAATGATTAATTTATAAATTTGAAATTGAAAAACTAAATTCATTAAATTGAAATTAACATAGTAATTTTTTTTCCTTTTCTGAAAAGATCTTTTATAGTCCTAAACATATAGTGGTTACAAAACATGAAATTTTTATGACTTTACCATCATATTAGAAAGACCTATATGTTTATAAAAACATTCAATAATTAAAATAAAAATTTAATAAATAATGTTATAAATGATTGAATATTATTTTAACTTTTAAAACCCATTAAAACATTTTTAGAACTAATAAATAGGTTAAATTAATAAAAAAATAATATTTTAGTTTTTTCAAGGAATCAAATAATTTTAAGGGATATTCAGTTTTAGATTGAATTAAAATCATAATATCCACTATTTATTGTATAATAAAATTATTTAGTTCATTAAAACACATATATAAATTATTTTACATTAAACATATAAATATAAATCTTAAAAAACTGTATTTCTCAAAAAACATTTTTTAGGAGATTAAAAATATTTTTTTTAAATTATATTTTCACTCAATTATAAATTCTCTTTGATAAAAATAATTTAAAAAATAAAATATTACTTCTATAATTTTTCATGTTAAATATTTATTATCATCACTAAAATTATATACTAAGGTTAGAAATTAATTTCCATGGTAAAGGTAAATTAGGGTATAAGTTAATAATTAAAAAAACCCTAAATCAATCAATGTTGTCTCAATTGTAGTTTTTGATGTGATTTTTGACACATAATAATTTTCCTGACGAACAGTTTCCATTTTTTGTCCTTGGAAAATTTAATAGTAACCTGTCACTGTTGAAAATGATAAGGTTACTCCCAAATCTACCCTTCTCTTCACTTATAAATTTGAAACATATTCACCACTTCAAGACTCACTTATATTTCAAATTAACTCTTTTGTCTATGAAATATTATTCTATTTATAACGTTTTAATAATAAAATAATCCCTTGGTTGTTTTAATGATTCATAATCCCATCAAATCTACGGATACAACTGTGGAAAATTCATGTCCTGGACATGAGTATTATCAACTACTATGTTTTATTCATAATTGTTTTCATTCAAATTTACTCCACAAAGACTAATATTTTAATATTATATTAATTTATATACTATAATGTTACTAAATTTGTTGTATTATCATTATTTATCCTCATTCCCCATCTATTATGGAAATAATGATGATTGTTCAGGTGTTGTGTGGGCAACCACCTCCATGATGTAACATGTACCATTTCTCTGCACACCATACCAGGTTGGATAAAATAATTTTATTAAAGGATAAATAATATTTTTATAATTTAATTAATGTTTTGTTGGGAAAAATTTAAGCAACTACTTATGATATTAATCAAAAAAAAACATCATTAATTTATTTGTTTAAAATACTAATACTAAGAATAAAATATTTTATTCAAATTGTGTAATGATTTCATGTCCATCAATTATTATTATAATTTAATAAAATTAAGATATATTAAAATAATAAACACTAAATAATGTCATTATAAAAATTTTCTAATTATATAATAACTGAACCATCTCATAATAATCTACTTTACAAGGTAGGTTCTTGTTGGGGTTTGTTTAACCACCCACTAGATTGATACTATAAATATATGTTATGGATGACTATGAAATCATTTTTATTATTATAATGTGATATTAATATGAAAATAATTTTTATTTTTTATTATTAAAATATAATATTATTACCTTGTACATTAATTAAGGAATCACCCTATATTCATTAAAAATAACAAAAACATTATTATTATCAATATTAGCTACAAGGATAAGGTCTAAAAAACTCATGAATTGAATTTTCAACAACATTAATTTCTATAAATAATCAATAAAAGTATAGTTAATGAAATAGTAATAATTTAATTTTCAATTATATTGAATACAAACACATTTCTCATTAAACTAGTGAAAATGACCAAAACCTCAGACACCAATGTGGAAAATCAGAAGAATTGATGAAGAGAATAATAATTTTTAAATAGTATTAATTATAATTAACAAAATTAAGGTTATTTATTATGTTATTAATATATATATATATATATGTTTATTATATTAGAGTTTAATTTATTTTCTTTTATTTCCATCATGAGGTAAGGTTTATCCATCACAAATTCTTCTCTTTGAGATATATTTTGAATTATGAGCTTAATTTACTTTTTTTTTGTCTACATACTACCTATTTGAGATGTTATAGAATGAAAAGACTTTATTAATTTTTTTTTATATCATGTTTAATATCTATATTTTAATAAGTTATGATTTAATTTTTACCCAACCCATGTGTGGTGTTTTTTCATCTCAATTTTCATTCATGAGACACATGTTATAATCACCACATTTTTGGGGTTCATATATTGTCATTGAAGTATTTTTTTCATGTTACACAAAAAATTTAATATATATTCAAGCCTATATTATTTTACACCTATTATATTATTTTTATTTTATATATACCTTTTAAATATTTTAAAACCCATCGTATGTTTTCATAAAGTAAACGTGTGTGTATTTCTGATGAAATTACATCCCTATTGGGTTATTAGAATGTTGATGGGATTTAAGAATATATTATTTTAGGGATAAATTAAAAGAAATGGGTTGGTTTATAATTCAATAAATCATAACCCTAACTCATTATAAGTGAACCTAATACTGCATATATGGTGATTCACTCTCACAGGATACAATTTAGAATATCCACAAACTCTTAATGCACCATGATAAAGGATTTTTTCTACACATTCCTTGGTATCATTCAAATTAAAAATATTGAACCCAAATAATATCATAAATTGATAGCCTAACACATTGAAGGTTTTATATCTCCATTATTTATTTTATAATGGAATAAAATATTTCATTAATGATACACCAAAACATATATGTTTATTAAGTTATGTTAACCTATACATCCAAATTATACTATTGAATCGGGAATTGTCCTATTGAATTAATGGGAAAGTATTTTGTGTATTTATTTCTCAATATATATATATCTATGTTTTATTATGCATGATATTCCATAGGGAATGGTATGAAACATTGTAATTACTCTTGTAGTGAATGCATTGGAATTAAAAAGTGATGGGTGTGTCTAATCAATATATATATTTTAGATACCTCAATAGGTATCATGAGAAAAAACATGTTGGGTTTTTATGTATTCCTCCTACCATGATAGGAATGTGTCGAGGAGTAGGGGCTTGAAAGAAGGTTTTGGATCTAGGCTTTATGGATTCCAATATGATTAGATCAATGATTATTGTTATCCATGTTTTAATTTTTTATCACAGACATAGTATTTCCTCAGTTTCATATGATTATTGCCTCATGTTGTTCTTTTATTCTTTAAATATCACCTAAATAATTTTTATTTTATGTATTATTATTTTATGTATTTTACCCCTTACTGGGACTCTAATCTCATCATTGTTTGTTTTACTTTCCCCAAGAAACCTAGACGAGGACCGTGTGTAATTTTCATTGATATAATGTATGGTCTAATATGGTTCTGGAAATATCTTCATAGTTTATCTTGTGTTTTAAAGTGTAATATATATATACTTCCAAGACAACCAAACTATTAGATCATTTGAAAAATTATGCATTTTGTAGTAATAATATAATATAAGTATCAGATCTGAGTTTTTAGAGTCAGGTATTTTGTAGTTTTCCACAAAAATATTACAAAAAAACATTTTTATATCAACTCATTTAGAGATGTAGATAACCTAGTTACCCACCAAAATTTTTCTGGAAATTTACCTATGCACTTTCGAAGAAATTTTTAGATAAAATTAATCATTTTTATTGTAACACCCTGACCCAAGATACCCAGAGTCGGTGCATTATTACATAACATTGGCATGATCATAAGAAAGATCAAGTCTTAAAGGACTGATTAGTTTAGTAGCGTTGGAAACACTAGATATATTCATAAAGTTTACATTACATCAATAAGTGAAAAACAACAACAACATATTGTCTTCATATCCCCTTATACTATTGCTGCAGTTCATTCATAAAATACTTCTTCACATACTGGGAAAAATAAAAAATTTAAATGATTGAGCTAGATGCTCAGTAAGGATAACAATATAGCAGAAACTTTAATAAAAAAACATAAAAATTTAAGGCAATGTATAACTAAAACAAAAGCCTTTTAAACATTAACATCATAATAATATTGCAAGGATAAAATGAAATAATTCCATTTACATATTCTCATGGATATTCTACTAGTCGAATAATCACATGAAAATATTAATAACCACTTTTATAATGACGGAATTCATAATGCCAGACTATCATAACCACGTATCCATGTCCTCGTGCCAAGACTACAAATAAAATTTTGTCAAGACATCATGACAAGACACTAGTTTCTCTCAGGAGACCTACTGATGCATCAAGGAGCTATAGCGGGCTCCACCCGTCACTTACAAAGTCCAATTCATTCCTCATATGAAATGTTTGAAATATAACATAAACATTCGTATTAAAACCAGCATACGAAATGCCAATACTTGATCTAGAAACCATGAATGGTATTAAAATATCACATCCACAGTAAAAAATAACTAATTCAATACAATATTAAAGATTTTATTGTATTAGATTAACCTCAAACTAGGATAATGACAAATATTTACACAGATGAAAATAATCATCAAAACTATTAGAGAGAAATATCCCCCTTTTTCTTGAAATCATTTAAAAGTCACACTAGTTGTCAAGAAGCCATTTAAAAATAGATTTTTTAATCAAAGTGTCCCATACCACATTGAAACTTTTAAAAGTAGTTTTAAATTTAAAAATTTAATTTCCATATAAATAAAATCCTTAAAACCATTTTTAAAACACGAACATTAATGAGAATGATTTAGAATAATAAGTCTTTAAAACATTTAAAAATGATATTTTAGTCAGAGTTTCTAATCAAAAGAGAGACACGTGAATACAAATAACTGAGGTAATAAAAACATCTTAATGTCATGAGAATAAATGTATTCATGATATACTATGTCAAAGAACATTATATACACCACATAAAAGTGATTTGGTGTATGACAACAAAGAAGTCTCAATGGAATGTAAATTGAGATGAAATTTATCATAAAGGCCGTATCCTTAGGTCAAGGATAAATCAACAACATAATTATGTGTGAAAAATATAAATACACTCAATATGATTGGATATTCAGAATAAAACAATCAAAGCACATTCACACATATTCTTGTAAAAACAACACCAATGAATTGGAGCTTTAACACAACAAATCGAGATTGAGTTAAAAATTACTCTTATCAAGTTCATACTGATGACTGATAATTCATAAATGTAGTGATTATGTGTATCAAAAGTATTTCCACAGAAATGGGAGTGTAATTTATGACATAATCAAATGAATAGTTATTCTACACAAAGTCTTGGAGTAAAATAATCAATGAAGTATGCGTCAAGCCGAATGAGTGGAAATTGAAATTTCAAATTCCTATATTGATTTGGTAACATAAAAAAAATACACCCATGAAAGAAGTATAATACAATGATGATGTAAATATACATTAATTAAAGTATATTACACAATGAATACAAATATGTGCAGTACACACACCACATGTAAAAAATAAGTTGTGAACAATCGAATTCTCCCGGAATTAAAAGTGAGATAAGAAACCCCGTACTTTGTACTTTTTCCTTGGTCAACGTTAGGTTAACCTCCTTTATAATGGTGAAATAATTGTTATTGAATTATACAAGAATCATTTACATTAATATGATATCATATATTATCATTTAACATTTATTTGTTAATAATAACTTAGTATTACCGTCATTTCAGGTGTTAACTTAATCGTTTTCCTTTATATTCTTTGTTACGTAAGCCGTGTTTGTTTTGGATAGGTTGTAACATATTCATATCCAGAATTATATAAAGTCCTTAAACATTATTTTTAATCATAAAATAAGATTTATACTTGAATGGATATGATGGAGAATGAATCTCATCGCGTTCGTGGAGATGGTAGTCCGTACGTACGCACGAGCGACAATATCAGTCTTTTGATGTTAATATAATATATAATTGTATGATATATTATATAGACAGAATAATTATCATGGTATATTTATTATTTAAATTAATTATACATGATTATTATAAACATCGAAATAATAATTTATTGAATGACAATTACACCAGGACGTTGAGACGGTAAGCCGTACATACGCACGTATAGTGGCATGCCATTCAAAGGATGGATAGAATACTGAATATGGTTGTACCATATTTATAATAACATCACATTATATAGAAGATACTGGAGTTATTATTTTAGAATAGAAATAACAAAGAAAGAAGAAGTTGAAGAAAAAAGTAACTTGAAAGAGGGTGGTGAAAACATTACCTCTTCTTCGGGTTCTTCCTTTTGATTCGATCAAAAGGGCTCCTTAGGTTGGATTTCTGATCAAAATAGGGCCTCTAGGTTGTAGTGAGGGAAGCTAAGAGAGTATTTGGGTAGGGTTTGGCCGAGACAAAAGGCTATGAATGTGTGAATTAGTGAGAAGGGTGAGTTCCCTTTTATAAGAGGGGTGAGGGGGACCTTTGGAAAAGCTAAAAATATTATTTTATAATAAATTAATATTCAGTTTATAATGGCTAAAAAGGGGATTATTTAAAGATTATGGTGGGGATGGGACGAAAGCCACTCAACCTGTAGAATTTAGACAGGTTTGTGTCATTATATTAACCTTATCTTTATGTATTAACTCTTAGTTAATTAGTTTCACTTTTACAATGTCTCTTTGTATTATTATATTATATTGTTAATAAACATACTCTATACATTCAAGAGACCTCCAAGTGGTACATTAATGATACACCTATCGTGATATAAGTCTCTAGGCCGATATTTATATTTTTAAGAATTAAATATAAATTAATAATATCATATTTGTTTTAAAAACTCTTTTATGTCAATTTTGACACTATTGGGTATTTCGTTTTTGATAAATTCATAATAGATTTTTTACTTAGAAACAAAATTATATAATGAATCCTAATATGTCATATTAACCTAGAAAATTCGTGGAATTTATAAAAAGTCTCAAATTATATTTATTTTGATATTTATAATATCAATTATTTTAATATTTCATTAATTAGGTAATTACTATATCACCATTGTTTCATAAATAAATTAAATTATATAATTTCTAAAAATTATAAATAAAATAAAAATATGTAGGAAATATTTTTAGATTTCTAATGAATATTTACAATCGAATTTATCTTATGTATAACCCTATATTAAAAATGTTTTAGTAAATAAACATTGATTTTAACTCTTTTAACTCTTCTTTGAGTTAAATAATAATAAATGTCATAATCTAAAACAAGAGGACCTAAATGATAATATTTTACTCCTAACGTTGTTTATGGTCGAGATACACTTTTCCAATAGAATTAAGACATGTGTTAGGGTAAAATTAATATAATGTTTACCCTTAATTACCGTATTTACTTTTAACCGTGGTAAATAAAAGTAAAAATTTACTATTCACCGAAAATTATTTTCATCTCATTGAAACACATTTTACTCCTTGATATTAACCATGTCTCTTGGAATTTAGAATGTCCACTCACAAAAGCTGTAAAATTATGTTTTATGAAAAAAAATCCATTTTTTAACTACCACATAGTGGTTTCACTATTCATTAAAAAAATGAAAGCTTCCAGAAAAATACCAAAAATTAGGCCTAAGATATATTTGATATTATGAATTCAAAAAATATATCTATTTTAACAAATTGAAAACATATCAGTTTCATTAATTAATTTAAAAATTAACTCCTATAGTCAAAACAATTAGTGTTTTTATGAGATAATATCTATCAAAAGATTGACACTTGTTTATGTCTTGTTTAAATGTGAAATTACATCCAATGACCAAAATTGCATTAAATGGTAAAAATATATTCTAAATATACATTAAAACCACTAAAAATTATAATTTATCACTATTAATTATTTCGATTAAAAAAGTTGTTTTTAATTAAAATTTAGTAATTTTCACTAGTCATCAAAATATGAAAGTTATCCAAAAAGTACCAAAATTTCACCCTAAACTAATTTCGATATTACGAATCCAAAAATTAAGTCCATTTCGAAAGATAAAATTTATAAAATTTCCAAAAGTAGGTATTACTATCCATAATGACTAGTTTGATTGGTTGTGGTGTGTTAGAATCTCGAAGTTACGCACAATGCACACCATTGCATTATTCAAAAGGAAACGTACCATGGAAGCCTGGGGTGTTACATTCTCCCCTCATTCAATAAATTGTGTCCTCACAATTTTTTTAAAATTGGGCTAGAGAATATAATGGAAAGTCCCACATCGGAAAAAGTGTCACTAAACTATCACTTAAAAAAAAAGAAAGAGAGGTATAAAGGTCACCCAAGATAACCCATAATAAGATTCCATGTAGGAAAACATAGATATTGAAGATAAACTAAGGGTTATGTTCTGATAGAGAGGGATAGAAAATATGATCAGGAGAAAGTTAACAATACGAAAATCACAAACTTCTGTTGGGAAAAACTGTCATTAGTCTCCCAGTAAGAAAAGTAAACGGACAACATTATTTGTTTAAAGATACATTACATAAGGACGAGTAATTAATTTATGATATTGAATAAGAACATAAAGAGATATACTTAATTTTTAAGTAGAGTTTCATTATTTATTAAATTTTTACCACTAACACATTTTTTTGAACAACGAGTATTCAATAAGACATGGTCACAATGGAAGAGCTAGAATAAACTTTTATAGAAATTCATGGTCCACACAAGATATACTAAATATTTACCTTGTATTTAGAGATTAATCCAAACCAAAAATGGTTAGTATAATATCTGATGATCCCCCAAATGGATATTTCAATAGAGAAAAAAACAGTAATCTTAATTTCTAAAATTAATCCACCAATACCCCAATGTTCAATAAATACCTTACAATAATCAATTTTCCTTAAAATCCTTAAATATATTCCAAACTAATATTGAAACCCAAAACATATAACAATGTAGTATTCCTTGTTAAATTGTATCTCCAAATGACATTAATTACTCTTAATTTCACATACTTAAAAGTAACGAACCTAATCATTTCCATAAATAACCAAAACCACAATAAATCCACAATAAAAACATAGATAAAAATCAACCATTACTCCTCAAATAAAATCTCATACTATTCTATTTTCTTGGGCATAGAGTGTTCACAATAAAGCGAAGAACTTCCAAAATAACATTTATCACTTAATCACCCAATCATTTTCCTATACTACGGGTATTCATTTGATAAGACATAGGATCCCAAATCAAATTATTATTTATCAATATAATAATTTAACTAAAAATAATAGTCACACTAACCAGGGACTTCACATAGTCCAGTGGTAGGCTATAAATCTCAATTGCACATTGTTGGTGGGTTTGATTCCCACAGCTATGTCCGACGCAATGGGTTGTCACACGTTCTGCGAGTTTTCCTTTTTCAAAAACTATATTTTATAACATTACCAAAATGATATAAATTCCTCAAAATAACAATAAAATAATTTAACCCCAAATCATATCTCATACCTTGAATTTTCATCCCAAATTATAATAACATATAATTGCCTCAAACCCAATGATCATATAAAACCAAATGGTTATTTATAACTATAGCCACAAGAGAAAAGATAATTTTTCCTCAAATATAATTCTCACATGGAAAACTATAAGGTTCAAAATAAAAGAGAAAATTATTCCAAAGTAAACCCATCAATAAGGAGCACTAATACTTTTTAAACATTTCTCCAACCATTTATTCCCACATAGCTTCTTCATTGACCAAGACAATATCCTATAGAATAGGGAATTCACTCGGGAATGGCCCGGTCCCCTACATTTACGGAAAATGACAGTAAATGGATTCTTGGGACAATTTTTATCTTCTTCCATAATACTCTTCATTTTTATTCAGGAATTCATCACTTTATGTCCTTCCTTCCCGCACGTAAAGCATTTCGTTGTCCTATTGAGACACTTTCCTGGGTGTCTCCATCCAAATTTCCTGCATGATGGATATTGAGGATTCCTTTCTCCATGGTCTCCACTGCTGGAGCTCTTATCATTCATCACCATTCTCTTCTCTGTTGAGTTCGGGAATTGGTTAATATATATACTGTTGATCATATTTTTGGAAAATTGATTTGGTATAAAGACGATATCTTTTGCGCCTATCAACATTTCATTTTGTTGCTCATTGTAATGTCCCGAGTCCAGAGCCCCTCCACTGGTGCCACGTACCCAGTTCGCCACATGACCTCAAGCGTGTTTCCCCAAATGCCAGAGGCTGCCGACTAGCAGCGAGGCCCTTGGTGAGTCGGTGGGGAATATATGCCATCATTCGGTAAGGTATAAGAGGTAATAAAAATACAATAAACAGCGGAAGCATCAACCAAAATGCATAACAACAGAAACCAAACCGCAGAAGCAATGTAAATATATAACAATGATGATAATAATACAAAAAGTAAAAGTATGCATAGAAATCAGAAAACACAACAACGTGTTGGAATACAACTGAAACCAAATGCGAAAGAAAAACAAAAATAATCTCCTCAGCATCACGAGCCACGACATGGTCCCATGGTCCCCAGCTCCTGGTACAATCAAGATCCTGAAGTAGAAGGGCACTTTCCCTTCTCTATACCTGCATCAACATAGTTTTCTTGGGCCAAAAAGCATGGACAAAATAGGGTGTGAGATACAATCCCAGAAGGAAATCACCCAAAGATTTGTGCCTAACAGTCAATGAATTCATGGCAGTACTAAAACAAGAAGCAGTAAACAGAAAGCACAAACAGCTACAATCCACATTTCTAATAAGTATAGCACACAAGTAAGCAGCCACCAGAAAAAGAGAAAACAGGTAACCCTCTGGGTAGCTCTCATAGTCTAGCCCCTATGGTTCAACCTATAAGTACTAGAAACCCTCTGGGAGGTACACACAGTCTCACCCCTCTTATTCAGCTACGTAATTACGTAGACTCTCTGGGGAAGCACTCACTGTCAATTCCCCCTATAGTCTCGTATCGTGGTAAAGGATCTCTGGGGAAGAACTCAACATCAATTCCCCATGTGGCCTACGTCGAAGTTAAAAGACTCTTTGGAGAATCCCTTCAATCAATTATTCCCTTGGTCTCTCATCATAATTAAAAGACACTCTAGAGAAGCCCTTCCGTCAATTCTCCCTTTGGTCTACTACTATAGGTTCTCATAGTCCTGAGTATAACTAAACATCCTCAGCGCGTGTATATATATCGACCAAGTAAACCTCAAGAACTACTTAGCTATCAACTAAGGCTCAATAGAAAAACAAGGCAACAATCCGCAATCCTACAACTAGTCATGGCAACTGTAAAAACACCAAACAGGCAGATAAAGCATGGAAAGAAAACTAAGCACAAACAAAATTCTCTAATCACAAGAAATAACCACTACTAAACCAATCATGCAAAGCAGGAAAGTAACAAGGGAAAAATAGGAAACACGCAATACACCGTTGAAGGGTATTTGTGGAAATTGCACAAAATATCCATCAACATTCTACAGAAAGGCACAAACCACCTACCTCGATCCTAGGAGATCGATATACGTGAACCTCGACTACAAATTCCCCTTAGAATGACGTAGATATGAGAAAACTCACAAAAAGTTCATCCCAAGATAACATGAAAATAATGAGAAATCAAGAAACAAGGCTCAAGAAAAAGGAAGAACTCACAGTTGTGCTTCCAACGCAATCGACCATGCTCGAATCGGAGAACGGACGGCGAGGTGGGAGCACGTCGAAGATCCGGCCATACGGTCGCTTCCGGATAGTCGAAAACTGAAGAAGAAGACGTATTTGGGGGTTAGGCATGATCCCAGTCCATTTAATGAAAAAAAGTACACTGAGTGTAATTTTTGAGTACACGGTGTGTACATCGAATTTTACATACTCCGAAATAACCATCCTCCACCTCAACCTTACACACCGTGTGTGTGGCCCGGACATGGCCAGCACACGGGTTTGAGTCAGGGAAGAGTACATGGTGTGTACTCAGAAAGTACCGGCGTGTACTTCTGAAATTTTAATAAAATTCATTTTTCTCAAAAAAATCTAGAAAATGGAAAACGTACCTGAAAAGAAGATTCGGGTTCTTACTATCTACCCCCCTTAAAGAAATTTGTCCCCGAATTTCCCTAACGAGTCGAAGAAGAAGAAACCTCGAACAGCTCCGACCACTGTAATCATAGATCGGGATCCCTCTCCCAGGTCTTGTCCTGTACTCACCCATGCTGCAATAGCACTCGTACCAAAGGAATAGACCACCCGTGGAGAACATTCGTACTATGATCGAAAATCCGGATAGGATGCTCCTCGAACGACGCATCCGCTTCTAGCTCGACTTCCTCGGGCTGAAAGACATGAGAAGGGTCTGAAAAGTAACGTCAGAGTTGAGAGACATGGAAGACGTTGTGCATGGCCCGATACCTCTGAGGTAGCTGCAACCCGATAGGCAACCGGTCCCACTCTATCCAAGACCTCAAACGGCACGACGTACCACGGTGAAAGCTTACCCTCTCTCTAAATCCTTTTGTGTCCCAACCTCGGTGCAATACGTAGGAAAAACTGATCACTGACCTCAAACTCCAGAGGTCATCTCCGCTGATCACCATAAGACTTCTGTCGAGACTTTGTTGTAGCCATCCTCTTCCGAATAAGCTCTATCTGCTATGAAGTCTCCTTAGAAGATGAGGTCCCAACAAAGATGCCTCTCCTGCCTCCAGCCAGCATAAGGGTAACCGGCATGGCCCACTATACAAAGCCTCATATGGTTCCATATGATTGATCTCCTAGAAACTGTTGTTGTAGGCAAACTCCACCAGAGGAACATGCTTCTCCCAAGAACCTCCAATGTCAAGGATGCAACTCGGAGCATATCCTCAAACACCTGGATCGTGCGCTCGGACTGGCCATCAGTCTGGGGATAGTATGTTGTACTCAAAAGTACATGTGTACCCAAGGCCTTATGAAGTCCCTGCCAGAACTGAGAGTTAAAGAGAGCATCATTTTCTGAAACAATAGGGCACAGAATTCCAGGGAGACGAACGATCTCCCTGATGTAAAGTCGTCCCAGATCACCAACACTAAAGGTCTCCTTGACCGGAATGAAGTGAGAAACCTTCGTAAATCTGTCAATGACAACCCAAATAACATCGTTCCCTCAAGGTGATCTCGGCAACCGGGTCACGATGTCCATCGTGACATCGTTCCACTTCCACTCCGGAATGGGTAACTACTGTAAAAGGCCTACTGGTCAGTGATGCTCTGCTTTCACCTACTGACAAATAGAACATCTCATGAAAAAACCAGAAACATCCTTCTTCATACCTGGCCACCAGTACTGGCAATGAAGATCTCGATGCATCTTGGTGATTCCAGGATGAACTGCCAGAACTGAGAAATGGAAATCCCGCATCAGCTCCTCACGTATATCTGCTGGCACCCATACGCATCCTTGGAAACACAAGATCTCATCCTCTCCCAGTTTCCATCCAGGAGGAGGGTCCTCTCCTGACAAACTCTCCCGTATGACTAAGAATTCCATGTCTGATAGCTGCCTCATCCATACCTGATCAAGTAGCGTGGAGGTAATAGCTACAAAAGATAGAAAGGTATGTCCCTGTCTATCGTGCACCTCCAGATGCATCTCTGATAATAGATCCATAAGTTGCCACTCACTACTGGCCTCCTAAACCGCCTGAATATGAGCTCTCCTGCTCAATGCATCAGCAATGGCGTTGCCCTTTCCCGGTGTATAGGCAAGCTCGAAATTAGAAGACTGAAGATACTTGACCCCCCTGCGCTGCCTCAGATTCAGATCCCGTTGATTAAAGATATACTTGAGACTCTTGTGGTCAGTAAAGACCACAATGTGCTCTCCCAGATGATAGTGTCTCCAACAGCGCAAGGCATGAACAATAGCTGCCAACTCCAGACCGTGCGTAGGGTAGTTCCTCTCATGTGGCCTTAGCTGCTGAGACCCATACGCAACGACTTTATCTCCCTGCATAAGCATAGATCCCAACCCGATACCCGAAGCGTCACAATAAATAGTGTAGCTCTTGCCTGGATCTGGAAAGACTAGTATCAGTGCTGACGTCAACCTCCCTTTTATCTCCTGAAAGGCTGACTCACAAGAATCTGACCATAAGAACTTTGCCCCGTTCTTTGTCAGACCTTTCAAAGGTGCTGATAGACGTGAAAAGTTCTAAATGAAATTTTTGTAATATCTATCCATCCCTAGGAAGTGTCGTACCTAAAAAATGTTCTTCGGCTACTCCAAGGAAACTACAGCTCTCACTTTCTCTAGGTCCACAGATACTCCTTCCTCTGAGATGACGTGACCCATGAAGTAAATCGGATCCATCCAGAAGTGGCACTTCGAGAGTTTAGCATAAAGCCGATGCTCAGTCAGTGTACTCAGAACGATCTCAAGATATGTGGCATAGTCGTGTCGAGTGTGAGAGTACACCAAGATATCGTCTATAGAGACCACGAAGAAGGAGTCCATGTAAAGATGGAACAATCGGTTCATCAGCGCCATGAAAACTGCAGGTGTATTTGTGAGACTGAATGTCATGACTTTATTCTCGTATAGACCATACCTTCTCTTGAAGGTTGTCAGAAGTATATCTGATGGTCTAACGCGCAACTGATGATAACCAGACCTTAAGTCAATATTCGAGAACACCTGGGCTCCTTGAAGCTGATCGAAGAGGTCATCAATCCTCGGAAAAGGATATTTGTTCTTGACGTCAAATGATTCAGCTTCCGATAATCCAAACAAAGTCGAAGGGTACCGTCTGCCTTCTTTGCAAACAGAACAGGCAAACCCCAAGAAGAAGTATTGGGTCAGATGAAACCCTTACACTGTAGCTCCTCCAACAACTTCGTGAGCTCCTGCAACTCAGGGGTGTCCATCCTATAGGGAGGAATGGACACTGGTGCCGCTCCTGGAACGAGCTCAATAGAGAAGTCTACCTCACGCTCTGGAGGAAACCTTGAAAATTATTCTAGAAATACATCCCAGAAGTGATCCACCACTAGAGGAATGTCCAACTATGTCATCCACTGATCATTTAGGTAAAGGCTAGCAATCTGGGCCATCACTCCTCCTAGCCCAATATGCTCGAGTCCCGCCCGACTCGCCTGAACGTCCCATTCACCTCTATGAAGGAAAGATTCACCTACATGTTAAATGAAACTGACTCTGCGGCGATAACAGTCAGTGACTGCCTGGAAGGGAATCAACCAGTCCATGCTGAGAATGACATCATGGCATGTCATCTCTAGTACATAGAGATACCATAAGAAGTGATACCCTACAACCTCGAGAGGGAACTCTCTACACTGGTGTACACTAGATGTCCTCGTTCCCAAAGGTGTGTCTAGTGTCAACGAGTCGATAGAAGAAAAGATTTAGAATCCAAGGCTCTCCACGATAACAGCAGAGATAAAGCTATGTGTAGAACCAATAGAGAAAAGGGCTGAAGATAAAACTGAGGCTACTAAAATCTTACCTCGAACTATAGAAGGGTCGGGATCCTGCTAATGATAAGTCTGCTCGACGGCGAAAGATAGGCCTGCACTGCGGCCCTATGCCCTTGACTAGTCACTCTGAGAGGAACCTTCCTGCTGGTGCTGAGGGACTGGTGGCTGACCGCCATGGCCTCGACCTCCACCTCGACCCGATAAGCCGGAAGAACTCCAATTCCCTGACTGGTGAGAGACTGGTGGGTCTGCTCCTCAACGAGGAGTCATGGAAGAACCACAGTCACCAACTTCTAGTGAGAAAGCGTGGTAGAAACGCTGAAGGTGACCCATCTTGCCGCATGATTGGCACTCTACGGGGTCTCTCTGGCACTGCAGCCTCGTGTTTCCAGTCCGGCCCCACTGGTATCATGTCACCTAGCTGCCTGATGTTGTATCTCGCTTCTTTGCATCACCGCGTGTAGGCTCCCTACAGTGCTTCTTGCTATCATCTGAAGGGAATCTAGCTCTGGATGCAGAACTACCCTGACTCGCAGCTCCAGAGTCTCTCAGATTGCGCTCTGCAATCGGTTCCTAGTTGACGATGGAAGTAATGGAAGTCAGCTGTAAGATGATCACATGCGAGTAGATCTCCCGCCTGAGTCCATCCTCAAACTTCCTCACCAAGAACACCTCACTCCCATCCCGAAGGGGTGTAAAATGCCACATCTCAGTGAAACGAGAGGAATAATACATGACAGATAGAGTACCCTACTCTAAGCTCATGAACTCCTGGGCTCGATCGGCCCTCAGGGTCTCCGGGTAGAATTAGTCGTAGAACACCCGCTGGAACACCTCCAAAGCCAAAGCCTACTACTGACTTCCCTGTGATATCATGTCCCACCACCTCTTGGCGGAGTCTTAGAGCATGTAGGTGGCAAGATTGACCCACCTCTCTGGAGGCATCTCAAGATGATTGAATATAGTCAGCATGGCTTCCATCCATGACTCTGCAGCCTGAGGTCCTCCCTCCCCCGAGAACGTGGGAGGATGTTGTTCCTGAAAAACCCGTGTCATGTCTGCCATAGAAGAGGCAGGAGGCGGTGCTCCCTGAAAGGCCTACATCATCCTCATGAAACCCTCCCTGAACTGAGCATTAGCTCCTACTACTAGTACAACAACTTGTGCCAATGCTGGCTCGGCTGGGGGATCGACAGGAAGTCCCCGATCAGCCATGTCTGACGTCTGATCACTGCCTGATGACAGATGTATGACCGGAGGACGTCTCGAAGGCATAGATTTGAAAGATCAAAAGCACACCATAGATCAGGAAAAAAATTCAAGGAACACAAGAGTAAAAAAATGGGGACAGGGGAAGAAAAACACACATGATTACAAAACACGACTACACGGCGTGTATAAAACTACAAGACGTGTCTTCTTAAACTGCTGACATGGCGTGTACTCGAAAACTATTTTAATGCCCGAGTCTCCTTACATGGATAACCCACACGGTTTGACTCAACCCGAGACTACACGACGTGTTCGAAACAAACACGGTGCACACTAGACAAGGCTTCGGCGGTGCGTGTTGTTGAGTACACGGCCGTCTACACGGATAAACCTTACACAGCGGGCTCCAAACAAAAATGTCGTGTATAGACGAAGGTGACACCGTCTCATGTTGCTCGTGACACTGCCGGGTACGTGGGAATGACTACATGGTGTGTTCCGAAAAAACACGCTGCATGGAAAAGATGGTCGCGCCGGCCCATGTTGTTCGTGACACAGCCGGGCACCTAGACATGACTACACATCGCGTTCCTAGCAAACACGACATGTGTAAAGGAAGATAACGCCGGCCCGTGTTGTTCGTGACACGACCGGGTACCTGGACAAGACTACACGGCGTGTTCCATATAGACACAACGTGTTCTTACACGAGCTTCCCCGACCCGTGTTGGTAGTGACACGGCTAGGTACACGGACCCAAACACACAGGGCGTGTACCACAGGTACACAGCTTGTTCCCAAAGTTACCCCCACGACACTGTGTTCTGCCCACACGGTCAGTGACACATCCTAAAAACTACACGGTGTGTATCTAAAAAGTACACGCCATGTATTCTGGGTTTTTTCTAAGCAGTAGCTCAGAAACTGCGTATAATTCCAGAAACACTAAAACAAGGGAAAAGGTGCCAAATTTTGATCCGTGAGGGCCCATAACACTCAAGTACCCAAAATTAGGCGTTCATTTTTAATCAAGGATCAAAACAAACAATTTTCTAACATAACCGCAGAGAATATGTCATGAATTTATCACAACAGCATGCATAATTTACACAGAGCCTATCACAATAGCATGAAATCGCCAATGCACCCTAGATGGCATGGCAAGAATGCATGCCATGTGATTTCTACAAGTTCCTATATGATGGATGAGATGGAATACCCTCATCTCATCGAGTTGCGACAGAAATATAACCAAATTATCAATAAAATAACCACACAAGTCATATGAATAACTCTAGGTGAAAAAATTTCAACCATAAAATCTCAAAACCAGAAAACTGCAATTAACATGGTAGTATGGCTTTTCCCTATACACGGGTTAGCTACTCCCGAGCACAGCATAATTCCAAGTACCGAATCAATCCTATCTCTGGCTATGGTCTCCAAACAGTAATACAAGATAAATGAACCCCTCTAATACCACATTGTAACGTCCCGAGTCCAGAGCCCCTCCACTAGTGCCCCATACATGGTTTCCCACATGACCTCAATGGCGTTTCCCCGAACGCAATAGGCTGCCGACTTGCAGCGACGACCTTGATGAGTCTGTGGAGAAAATATGCCCTCATTCGATAAGGTATACGAGGTATGAAAACTAAAACAAATAGCGGAAGCAGCAACCATCATGCATAACAATAGAAACCAAACTGCATAAGCAATGCAGATATATAACAATGATGATAATAATGCAGCAGGAACAAGTATCCATGGAAAGCAGTAAACACAACAACATGATGGAAAACAACTGAAACCAAGTGAAAAAGAAAAACAAAAATAATCTCCTCAGCATCGCAAGCCACGGCTCGGTCCCATGCTCCCCAACTCCTGGTGCAATCAAGATCCTGAAGTAGAAGAGCGCTTTCCCTTGTCTATACCTGCAGCAATATAGTCTTCTTGGGCCCAAAAGAATGGCCCAAATAGGGTGTGAGATCCAATCCCAGAAACCAATCACCCATAGATTTGTGCCTCACAGTCAATGAATACTTCGCAGTACTATAACAAGAAGCAGTAAACAGAAAGCACAAACAGCTACAATCTATAGTTTTAACATGTATAGCACACAAGTAAACAACCAGCAACAAAAGAGAATACGGGTAACCCTATGGGTAGCTCTCACAGTCTAGCCCCTAGGGTTCAACCTCTATGTACTAGAAACCCTCTGGGAGGAACACACAGTCTTACCCCTCTAGTTCAGCTACGTAATTAAGTGGACTCTCTGGGGAAGCACTCACTGTCAATTCCCCCTATAGACTCGTATCATGCTAAAGGCTCTCTGGGGAAGAACTCAACATCAATTACCCCTCTGGCCCACGTCGTAGTTAAATGACACTCTGGAGAAGCCCTTTTTTCAATTCTCCCCTTGGTCGCGCATCGTAATTAAAAGACACTCTGGAGAAGCCCTTCCGTCAATTCTCTCTTTGGTCTACTACTCTAGGTTCTCACAGTCCTTAGTATAACTAAACATGATCAACGCATGTATATATATCATCCATGTAAACCTCAATAACTTCTTGTCTATCAACTAATGCTCAACAGAAAAACAAGGCAATAGTACACAATCCTACAACTAGGCATGGAAACTGAAAAAACACCAAATAGGCAGGACAAGCATGGAAACCAAACTGAGCACAAAGAAAACACTCTAATCACAAGAAATAAACTCTACTAAAGCAATCATGAAAAGAAGGAAAATAACAAGGGAAAAATAGGAAACATGCAAAACCCCGTTCAAGGGTATTGGTGGAAATTGCACAAAATATCCATCAACTTTCTACGGAAACGCACAAACAACCTACCTCGATCCTAGGAGATCGATATACGTGAACCTCGACAACAGAATCCCCTTAAACAATATAGATATGAAAAAATTCACAAAATGTTCATCCCATGATAACTTGAAATCAGGGAGAAATCATGAAACAAGGATCTAGAAGAAGGAAAAACTCACCGATGCGCTTCCAACACAATCGACCGTGCTCGAATCAGAGAAGAGATGGCGATTAGAGAGCCCGTCGAAGATCCGGCCGTACAGTCGCTTCCGGATGGTCAAAAACTAAAGAATAAGAAGACGTATTTGGAAGTTAGGAATGACCCCGGTCTATTTAATGAATAAAATTAAAGTACACGGCGTGTACTTTTTGAGTACACAGTGTGTACTTCGAATTTTCAGTACTCCTAAATAACCTGCCACCACCTCAGCCTTACACACCGTGTGTGTTTGGCCCGGATACGGCCAGCACACGGCTTCGAGCCGGGGAAGTGTACATGGCGTGTACTCAGAAAGTACATGGCTTGTACTTCTAAAATTTCCAGAAAATTCATTTTTCTCAAAAAAACACCAGAAAAAGGAAAACATACATGAAAAGAAGATCCAGGTTCCTACACTCATTGCCACCACCATTACCACCTTGTACATCATTCTCAATGACACTATGACTTCCTTGGAATCCATCCATTAACTAAGACCAGAAAGCATTAAGTGAGTAATAGTAGTCATAAAATCATTTAGAGATTAACATGTCAGCATATTATCAATTTGAAACACATTAGGATTAACCAAGGTCATTTACTCTCATCTTATATATATAATACTTCAAATCAGTTTGTAAATAAAATGTAAATTATCCTAAGCATATCCCTCGGCATTGTCATAACCAAGAGTGCAGCAAGGCCCATTGTCGTGCAACAGTTCCCGTTCGAGTCTAGCTCAATGCGGTGCTTTCGGGTTTTACCACTAGGTACATCTGTGCCAGAGCCGCCTCTACCTACTCGTATCCATACAAGGATGTATTTCCTAGGAAACTCACAAAATCTCTACAATACCAAAATTCTAGGATGTTCTTCTATACTAATCCTAAAAGTTCATCTTAGGTCTACGTGCTCTAATCAGAGTTTATCTAAATCTAGCTTCCAAGGTTTGTACTAAACTTACTCTGATACCAACTGTAACGCCCCGACCCTAGATACCCAGAGTCGGTGCATTATTACATAACATTGGCATGATCACAAGAAGGATCAAGTCTCAAAATACCGATTAGTTTACTAGACTTGGTAACACTAGATATATTCATGAAGTTTACAATACATCAATAAGTGAAAAAATACAACAACATATTGTATTCATATCCCCTTATACTATCCCTACAGGTCATTCATAAAATAATTTTTCACATCCTGGGAAAAATAAAATATTGAATGGGGTGAGCTCAGATGCTCAATATGGATAACAGTATTGCAGAAACTTTCATAAATAAACATTAAAATTTAAGTCAATGTATAATTAAAAAAAAGCCATTTAAACTTGAACTTCAGAATAATATGACAAGGATAAAATGAAATAATTCCATTTACTTATTCACATGGATATTCTACTTTTCGAATAATCACATGAAAATATTAATAACCACGTTCAAAATGATGGAATTCATAATTCTAGACTATCATAACCACGTATCCCAGGCCTCGTGCCAAGAGTACAAATAATATTTTCTCAAGGCCTCGTGCCAAGACACTAGTTTGTCTCATGATACCTACCGATGCATCGAGGAGCTATAGTGGACTCCACCCATCACTTACTAAGTCCAATGAATTCCTCATATGAAAAGTTTTAAATATAACATAATCATTCGTATTAAAACCAGCATACGAAATGTCAATACGTGATCCACAAACCATGAATGCTATAAAAATATCACATCCACAGTAAAACATAACTCATTCAATACAATATGAAAGATAGTATTGTATTAGATTAACCTCAATCGAGAATAATGAAGGATATTGACATAGATGAAAATATTCATCCAACCTATTAGAGAGAAATATCCCCCTTTTCTTGAAATCATTTAAAAGTCATGCTTGTTGTCAATAAGCCATTTAAAAATATATTTTTTAATCAAAGTGTCTCATACCACTTTGAAACTTCTAAAAGGAGTTTTAATTTTAAAACATTAATGTCCATAAAAATAAATCCTCAAAACTATTTTTAAAACATGGACATTAATGATAATGATTTAGAATAATAAGTCTTTAATACATTTAAAAAATGATATTTTAGTTACAGTTTCTAACCAAAAGAGAGAAACTTGAATACAAATAATTGAGGTAATAAAAAAATTTTGTTGTCGTGTGAATAAATGGACTCATTATATACTATGTCAAAGTACATTTTATACACCACATAAAAGTGATTTTGTGTATAAAAACAATGAAGTCTCAATGAAATGTAAATTGAGATGAAATTTCTCATAAAGGCCATATCCTTAGGTTATGGATAAATCAACGACATAATTGTGTGTGACAAATATAAATACACTCAATATGATTGGATATTCAGAATAAAACAATCAAAGGAAATTCATACATATTCTTGTAATAACAACACCAATGAAATGGAGCTTTAACTCAACAAATCGAGATTGAGTTAAAAATTACTCTTATCAAGTTCATACCGATGACCTGATATTTTATCAATGGAGTGATTATGTGTATCAAAAGTATATCCATAGAAAGGGTAGTGTAATTTTTGACATAATCACATGAATAGTGATTCAACACATAATCTTGGAGTAGAATAATCAATGAAGTATGCGTGAAGCCGAATGAGTGGAAATTGAAATTTCAAATTCCCTAATTGATTTGGTAACATACAAAACACACACCCATGAAAGAAGTATCATACAGTGATGATGTAAATATACATGAATTAAATTATATTACACAATGAATACAAACATGGGTAGTACACACACCACATGTAATAAATAAGTGGTGAACAATTGAATTCTCACGGAATTAAAAGTCAGATAAGAAACCCCTTACTTTGTACTTTTTCCTCGGTCGATGGTAGTTTAGCCTCCTGTATAATGGTGAAATAATTGTTATTGAATTATAAAAGAATCATTTACATTAATATGATATCATATATGATCTTTTAACATCGATTTGATGATAATATCTTAGTATTATCGTCATTTCGGGTGTTAACTAACTCATTTTTCTTTATATTCATTGTTACGTAAGCCATGTTTGTTATGGATAGGTTTTATCTTATTCATATACAGAATTATTTCAACAGTGTATCCATCATCACAGAGTTGAGAGATACATTTCAGATTGTGTTTTAACCCTTGTACATAAAGTACTTTGTTGATTGAGACTGTCTCTGGATCTCCAACTGTTCCAATACCAATAATCTTTCCTTTGGCATTGTCACCAAAGGTGACAAGTCCTCCTTCCTTTCGAGTAAGAGAAGAGAAATTAGCTGAAGTTCCACTCATGCGTCTTGAGCAGCCACTGTCCATATACCATATTTCTTTCTTTCTTTGGTGACCTGCTACCTGCAAATACATTCAAACAAATTGCTTTGGTACCCATATTTTGTTGGGTCCAGGAGTGTTAGCAAGCAGTGAT
Organism: Viscum album; assembly: GCA_963277665.1. NCBI lineage: Eukaryota > Viridiplantae > Streptophyta > Magnoliopsida > Santalales > Viscaceae > Viscum > Viscum album. Next base: position 1,017,564,978 of record OY728122.1, read on the forward strand.
CTGGGTATCCAGATTTGCTTTGTTTTCTTAAAATTGATTGAATCATATAGATCATTGGAAATATAAGCTTTCTTAATTCCACATATTTGAGGTTGTCTTAGAAAACAGTTTTTAGCTATATGACCTTTTGTTCCACAGAAGTTACAAATAACCTGTTTAGTGCTAGGAACAAAATAATTTTTGTATAACTTAGGTTTTTCTCCTTTACTTCCAATTCCAAACCTTTCCCTTTTAATTACAGTTTTTCCAAGTATCTCATTTAATGTGTTTTCTCCTTTTGTAAAACTAATGCATCCTCTTTATAAGATTCTACTTCATCCTGTAGAGTTTTTATTTTTGATTCAAAATTAATTTTATTTGAGTCAGCAGAGTTGTATTTGTCAATTAATTTCTTATGTTGTTTTAGCAAAGTATTTCTTTCATCTGAAATAGCTTTATGCAAGTTCTTTATAGATTTATATTTTTTAAATAATGAGTCATATTTTTCTTCAAGCATATTGCAGTATGCTGCAAGTTTTTTATTTGAGAAGCTTGTTTCAGAGTTTGATTCATTATTTGAGTCAGAGGAGTAGTATGAGTGTACCTCATCAGTTTCAGCCATGAAACACATATTTGCTTTTAAATTGGCTTCCTCCTTCTCTGAGCTTGATTCAGAAGAATTACTTGAGTCTTCAGAAACACTCCAAGTAGCTTTCATAGCTTTCTTGTCTTTCTGCTCATAATCATCTCTTTTGAAGAATTTCTTCTTCTTTGCATCTTTCAATTTTGGGCAATCCAGTCTGATATTTCCCATATTTTTGAATTCATAACATCTCACTTCCTTGCTATCCTTCTTGAAAGATTTCTTGAAGTCTTTCTTCTTACTGTAGAACTTTCTGAATTTTCTGGCTAGCTGAGCCAGTTCTTCATCCGAATTTGAAGAATCAGAGCTTTCTGATTTAGCATTTACTTCTCTGTTCTTCATCTTTCTATCCTTTTGTTGAGAAGTCGCTTTCAAAGCAGTATTTTCCCTTTTTATATAGACTTTATGCTCATTTACCTCATCTTGCATTTCAGCCTCGTACATCATCAATGTACCAATCAGCTCTCTCATATTTAGATCTTTAATAGAAGTTGATTGTCTGATTGCTGCAGAGATTCCATTCCATCGAGTAGGAAGTACTCTCAGTACCTTTAACGATTGATCAGCCTGCTTGATTGGTTCTCCTAGAGCTGTTATATTATTGAAAATTTCTTTCAATCTTCCATTCATCTGAGTGATGCTCTCTCCTTCAATCATTCTGAAAGTATCGAATTTTAATTTCGCAGTTGCATATCTCATCTGTCTTACATTATCTGTTCCTTCATACGAAACAGCTATTGTTTGCCACATTTCATATGCAGTCGGGCATTGAGATACTCTGTTAAATTCATCCGGTCCTAGACCACAGATGATTGCATTCATAGCTTTTGAATTCATGCCATACTCAGCCTCTGTAGCAGCACTCCATGTATCGGGATTTTCAGGAATTTCATAGGGAGTCAGAATCTTTGAATAGACTTTGTAACCAAGATTTTTCAGATAAATAATCATACGTGACTTCCAGCAGCCATAATTATCTCCATTAAAGTAAGGTGCTCTGACCATTGACATTCCCTCTCTCGTATCAGCCATGATACACTTTGTATAATCTTTAAATACTTCTAGCTTGATAAGACTTTAAAAATAAGAAGCTCCTCCTTTGATACCAATTGTTGGATCTGAATCTACGGATTACACACAAGAGGGGGGGTGAATTGTGTCTTTTTACAATCTCTTCAATTTAGACAAATTCTGTCCTCTATGCTTTTGCACGATTAAATATGCAGCGGAAAAACTAAAAGCATGAACACACGGATGTATAGTGGTTCGGGGAACAGAAGGCCCCTAGTCCACTCCACCAACGCTCAAATCCACGAGCTTGGCGATTTTCACTATCTGGTCCTCGTTTCCACAGACCTGTTCACAACTGAGTACAGGTAGTTGACACCTTTACAAGTTTCAGGCAAACACAGCCTTCCTGGTTCAAACACGAACCCACACAGCTTAGAACGAGAAGCTGATCACTCAAAAATAAAAAGAGTTTCGATAAAGAAAACACTTCTCCAGTTGTTCTTCACAATTGCAACAGAACGCAATTGACAGTAGATAGACCGTCGTCTTCAGAAAATAATGATATGTAATCAAAACAGTTCTGAGTCGATCCAGTTGCAATAGATATTACCAGAAACTTCACAACTTCAGCAGCAGTAGATTCACAACAGATAGTCGATGTAGAACACGTGAATCTGTTATCAAGATCTTCTTTCGGTTACCAGAAACTTCACAACTTCAGCAGCAGTAGATTCACAACAGATAGTCGATGTAGAACACGTGAATCTGTTATCAAGATCTTCTTTCGGTAAAAAGGATTTTACACTTCTTCTCGATCACAGAAAAGAACGCCTTCACACAGTCTCTGTTTCTTTCTCGTTAAAAGATCAATCTCCTTATTTCACACACTTTCCTGTGTATATATATATCTCCGAAGTTTCCAAGATAGAACATATATATTCAAATCTGAGAAAATCTTCCGCATAAATAGATCCATGAAAATCTCCTTTAGATTCGCGATATTAAATAACAATAGAGTCGTTGTAACTCCCCTGAAGAATCGGCATAAAAAGCTCCATTTAAATCAATTAATAATCCGTTGAAAAACGTCTTTGATTCAGTCACAGTCATACTTAAGAATCGGCTCGAAATCCGCTTAATAATCCGCCTGTTTGACCAATGCAAACGGTAATATCGTCTGTCAAAAATATCCCGGCGCCAAACGTAGGGTTGATGACGTGGCTCCAAACGTAGGGTTCACAAACGTAAGGTTCACAAACGTAAGGTTCACAAACCTAAGGTTGAACATACATACTTTCTCTTCAGCATTCTAACGTAGGGTTGATCATCCATACTTTGTCTTGCTTCAACTCTCCAAAGAACGTACGGTTGATTATAAAAGTAAGGTTGATGATCCATACTTTTGAGAAACAAACTCAACACTGAAAACTAACGTATGGTTTCTCTTCCATACTTGTCCAACAAAAACGTAAAGTTCTTTCCAGACGTAATGTTCTTCTTCCATACTTTTCAACAACGTAAGGTTCATTAACCATACGTTCCAAAATAACGTAAAAGGTAAACTTTTCATCCATACGTTACGTTCATCAACGTAGGGTATGAACAGTGATTCCAGTACGTGCTAAAATTGATCTTGCGCTACAGTGATTCCAGAACGCGCTAAACATGATCTCGCGCTACAGTGATTCCAAAACGCGCTAAACTTGATCTCAGAATAAATGAAGTATGAAATCTCGTTATATGAAATAAATAAATGAAATAAACTCCTGCAAAATACTCAACGAAATAATTAGTAAATAATTAAGGGTATTTGTGAGCATCAAAATCATCATTAAGAGACAGAGTACTATTTAAAATAATCTCCTCCTTTAAAAAACATTATTTTGAATTGTTTGAAAACAATACGTTGCTCAACAATCTCCCCCTTTTTGATGATCACAAAACCCATAAAATAATAGAACTAATTTAATTGCAATATTTATTGAAAAAATTAGTTTTATAAAATTTTAGAATTCTGAAAGGATTAAAACAATATTTCACTATAATAAAATTTCTCCCCCATAAAAATAAATTTTCAGCTAAAAAATAGATAAAAGATAAATGTCGTAGATATCCAAATTCTCCCATATATCCAAATTTCTTCATAGGATTCATAGGAAACAAATGAATTTAAATGTTGTGTTTATCCAAATTCTCCCCCTTTTTGTGATATCAAAAAGAATGAAAAATTACGGATTTGAACACATTCAATATTGCACTGAACTATAAGTAAATGCTATAATTAACTGGGTATGAATAAGTGAATTTGTTATACTGGCGAACTTAATCATAAATAAATAAACAACAAAACAAAAAAGTAAGAAAAAAAATCATTCACAAGCTGTTATATATAAATGATTGTGATATACAGAGGAATCAAGGTTCATAGATAAGACAGGGAAAAAGGTGTCTATCTCCTTTGAATCGCAGTCTTGATCTCTGTAAACTGATCTCTGAGCCTCTTCATCATCCCATCTCCTAACTTGATGATAAGATCTCTGGTCTCTTGAGTCATATGAATATCTTCAATCAAATTAACTCTGAAAAACTCATGCATTGTTTCTTCTTTTTCAACAAAATGAGCCAGTTTTTCTGATAACTGATTCAAAAGAATCCTAATCGGTTTCTCTCCAGATGTCAACTGATCCACTAAAAATTTCTGAATATCTAGCAAAACTGACAAAGGGGCACTATTACACTGAAGATCGTGTAATCTGTCACTCATATTGCTCAGTGCTCCAGTAATTGCTTAAAATCTCCGAATCAAATCAGGTGAATAGCCTGATCCACTTACAGCACTGTTTGCAACATACTGAAATTTATTCTCCATGTAAACCTTCAACTCAGATAAATCATCTTTCTTTACCATCTCTGATTTTAACTGATCAACAGCATGCAGCATATCAGTCTTAAACAAATCGACTTCCTGTCTTGAAACAGTACATTCTTTCAGTTTCTGAAACTTCAACTGTTCTAAGTTCAGAGAATTTCTGAGACTAACATTCTCAGATTCTAACTGAGAGATACGCTTGTACAGCTCAACAACTTCTTCTTTTCTCTAATCAGGGGCACCCTGTGCTCTATTCTCATGTCCAGAAATAGGTTGATGAGGCAAGGCAAGTGGTAAAGAATCTGCATCTGATTGTTCTTTGTCCTTGTCCTGACAAGGTTGATCCACGGAACTAGCTTTTGAAGCCTGAAATTCTTCCACTGAAAAATCTTCCTGAAGTACTTCTGTATTAGCTTCAGAAGTATGTTCATCACGAACAGTAGTCTCTCTGACTTCTACTGATTGATCAAGAACAATATCTTCATGTAAATCTTGAGGTCGGGCCACTTCTTCACCAGGCACTGCCTCCATAAGTTGTTCTTGTTGAATTACTTTTTCAACAGCCACATCAGCAGATTGAGGTTCTTTTTGGATTTCCGATTGAGCTGCTGGTTCCTCTATAGGTGCAGTCTGCTCCACAACAGCTTCTCTCACAAATGAATAACAAATTACTGGTTCAGAGGATTTCAAGGCAGGATAGATAATTTCTTCATCAACTGACCTCTTCCTTCTAGATTGAAGTCCTTCCTGACTTCTCTCTTCCTCAACTTCCTCCATCTCAAAACGAATTCTCCTTGCCACTGTACTAACTCTTGATTCTGCTTGTCCCTCCTTGGACTTAGCCGGTTGAGCCTGAGCACTCTCCGAGTCTTCCTCAGCTCCAACAGGTAAGAGTTTTCCTTTAATTGTGCTCCAGAAGTATCCGACTTTCCTCAAAGTCCCAGCATTAAAAACATTATTGTGGTGACATTTCACCCCAGCATCGACCAATCTGATCATTCCTCTTTTAAACAAAAACCAAGAAATGAACCTTCCATAAGGGAAAAAGGTCATTCTTGCTTCACTCTGACAGCAGTAACTCAAATATCTTATCATAAACCGAGGAAAATTAAACATAATATCAGACATCAGAAGATACATTATGTACATGTCAGGGTATATGATTTTCTCCATCTCAGCCATCCTTGGTGCTAAACCAGTCTGAACAAATTTTACCAAAATTTTCTGATCAGGTTCCAAATCCTTCATAAACATCTTCTTTATCACTCTGGTTCCAAACAGAAAAGACATAATGTCTTCAGACTTATGTACAGAATATCCAATATTCCGTAAATCAAAATGAAAAACTCCTTCATGAGGGCAGTTAAGAATTTGACTTATCTCTACAGATGATATTGAAAAGTCCTTATCCTCTATTTGAGCCAATAAACTATCTTCCGTATCTCTAAGGCTAAACTGAACAGTTCTAAAGAAATGTCTCATTTCTGCCTCATAAAGAAACTCAGAATTTTCACTATTAAAAGCTTGCTCAAGGCTTTGAAACGATAACGCTTGCTTCAACAGTAAATTAGTTTCAAACAGCCACTCTAAATCGATGACTTTACCTTGCAGTATTTTCCGACCAACTGCTTTAGGTTTCTTTGCAGCACTGCTCTCGGCTTCATCTGGACGCTTAGTCTTTTCCATTCCAACAACGATTTCTGAAGGTTCGGAAGTTTAGGGTTTGAAGATTCAGAAAAGGGTTTTGGAGCAGATGGGCGGGTTTAGGTTTTCGAAAGGGTTTCCGAAAAAGGTGAAGTAGTTTTAGAAGGTGAAACGGTTCTGACAGCCTTGATTCCCGTGTAATCACTAATCATTACTTTTATTTAAAACAAAATAAAATTACTTATAGCAGGAAATAGAAATTAAGCAGAATTCAAAAACAGAATAAGATTTAAAAAAAATTGTTTAAAATTAAATAAACCTAACTCCCCCTTAATAAATTCAAACCTTGCCGTGGGAAGTGGTTTAGTAAAAATATCTGCTAATTGATTTTCTGTATTTACAAATTCTAAAAATATATCCTTTTTAAACACATGATATCTTAAAAAGTGATGTCTTATATCAATGTGCTTAGTTCTAGAATGACTAATAGGATTTTTTGAAATATTAATTGCACTAGTATTATCACATAAAATATATGTATTATTGAAATTTAATCCAAAGTCCATAAGAGTGTTTTTCATCCACAACACCTGTGCACAGCAACTACCTGCAGACACATATTCTGCCTCGGCTGTTGACAGGGCAACTGAGTGTTGTTTCTTACTAGACCATGATACTAAAGACTTTCCTAAAAAGTGACATGTTCCTGAAGTACTCTTCCTATCTAATCTACAGCTTCCAAAGTCAGCATCTGAATATGAAATTAAATTAAAATCAGAGGTTTTTGGATAAATCAGAGATTGATAAATAGTACCTTTTAAATATCTAAAAATTCTTTTAACAGCAGTTAAGTGGGATTCTTTGGGATTTGATTGAAATCGAGCACAAAGACATACTGAATACATTATATCTGGTCTACTAGCAGTAAGATATAACAAAATACCAATCATACCTCTATATAACTTGTTGTCCACTGATTTTCCAGTTTCATCCAAATCAAGTTTTATATTAGTACACATAGGAGTTGTAAATGGCTTGCTATTTTCAAGTCCAAATTTCTTAAGTAAATCAGTAATGTATTTGCATTGATTTAAAACATTTTCAAAATCATTTTGAAATATTTGAAGACCCAAAAAGAAATTTAATTCTCCCATCATACTCATTTCAAATTCTTTTTGCATTAATTCTGAAAATTCATGACAAAGAATTTTATTGGTTGATCCAAAAATTACATCATCAACATAAATTTGAACCAACAAAACATTATTTTTCACAGTTTTCTTAATGAGTGTTGGATCTGCTAGTCCAACAGTAAAATCATTTTTCAAAAGAAAAGAACTTAGTCTTTCATACCAAGCTCTTGGTGCTTGTTTAAGGCCATAAAGAGCTTTAGTAAGTTTGAAAACAGAATCTGGTTTTTGAGAATTTTCAAAACCAGGAGGTTGCTCAACATAAACTTCCTCCATTAAATAACCATTTAAAAAGGCAGATTTAACATCCATCTGAAATAATTTAAAATTCATATAAGATGCATAGGCTAAAAGGATTCTAATGGCTTCTAACCTGGCTACAGGTGCAAAGGTCTCATCATAATCTATTCCTTCTTCTTGATTATATCCTTTAGCTACTAATCTTGCTTTATTTCTAGTTATTATCCCTTGATCATCCTGTTTATTTCTAAAGACCCATTTAGTTCCTATTACTGGATAATCATGTGGTCTTTCAACTAATTCCCAAACCTTATTTCTCTTGAACTGGTTCAATTCATCCTGCATTGCTATTACCCAGCTCTCATCATCTAAGGCTTCTTCTATGGTCTTAGGTTCTTTTTGGGATAGGAAAGCAGAGAACTCAACTATGTTTCCAAGGTTTCTTCTAGTTTGAATACCAGTCTCTAAGTTACCTATCACAGATTCTAAAGGGTGATTCTTTAAGGTTCTAGACTGTCTAGGCATTACATTCAAAGGTTCTTCAGTATCATGTTCTCCTGAACTGGACTGAATTTCTTTTATATCATTTTAAAAATCATTCTTTAAATTCTCAAGTCTCATGTTTTCATTAGAATCAGGTTCATCTATTTGTTCTATCCTTTTCTCAAAAGGATCAGATTCATCAAATTTCACATGAACTGATTCTTCAACAATCCTTGACTTTTTATTATAGACTCTATAAGCTTTGGAGGTTGCAGAATATCCTAAGAAAATACCTTTATCAGATTTTGGATCAAATTTACCAAGATTATCTTTGGTATTCAAGATGTAAACCTTGCATCCAAAAACTTTAAAGTAATTTACTTTAGGTTTTCTGTTATTCCATAGTTCATAGGGTGTCTTTTTCAAAATAGGTCTTATTAAAATTCTATTCATTATATAACATGCTGTATTAACAGCTTCTGCCCAGAAATATATAGGTAGGCTATATTCATTTAACATAGTTCTAGCCATTTCTTGAATAGTTCTATTTCTTCTTTCTACAATCCCATTCTGTTGAGGTGTTCTTGGAGCAGAGAAGGTGTGTTTAATACCCATGTTTGAGCAAAAGGAATTAAATTCCTGGTTCTCAAATTCTCCACCATGATCACTTCTCAATGAGATTATATTAAAACCTTTTTCATTTTGAATAGATTTACAAAAACCTTCAAATAAACTAAAAGCTTCACTTTTATATTTCAAAAAGAAAATCCAAGTAAATCTAGAATAATCATCAACTAATACATAAACATATAATTTACCAGATAAACTTGCTACTCTCGAAGGTCCAAACAAATCCATATGGATATGTTCTAGAGGTTTAGTTGTAGAAACTTTATTAACAGATTTGAATGATGATTTGTGTTGCTTGCCAAGATGACATGCATCACAGAATCTGTCATTTTCAAATTTGAGACTAGGCAAATCAGAAACTAAATGTTTCTTAGATAATTTATGTAAAGGATATATATTGCAATGACCAAGTCTTCTATGCCAGATCCAGGATTCACTTATATTAGCAGTTAAGCAGTTTACTTGTTGTTTACACAAGGAATACAAATCCAAAGTATAAACATTATCAGTTCTGGGTGCTCTAAACTTAAACAGTTTATCTTTAGAAACAGTACAACTATTGTTAGTAAAATCAACAGTGTATCCATCATCACAGAGTTGAGAGATACTTATCAGATTTTGTTTTAACCCTTGTACATAAAGTACTTTGTTGATTGAGACTGTCTCTGGATCTCCAACTGTTCCAATACCAATAATCTTTCCTTTGGCATTGTCACCAAAGGTGACAAGTCCTCCTTCCTTTCGAGTAAGAGAAGAGAAATTAGCTGAAGTTCCACTCATGTGTCTTGAGCAGCCACTGTCCATATACCATATTTCTTTCTTTCTTTGGTGACCTGCTACCTGCAAATACATTCAAACAAATTGCTTTGGTACCCATATTTTGTTGGGTCCAGGAGTGTTAGCAAGCAGTGATCTGGGTATCCAGATTTGATTTGTTTTCATAAAATTGATTGAATCATATAGATCATTGGAAATATAAGCTTTCTTAATTCCACATATTTGAGGTTGTCTTAGAAAACAGTTTTTAGCTATATGACCTTTTGTTCCACAGAAGTTACAAATAACCTGTTTAGTGCTAGGAACAAAATAATTTTTGTATAACTTAGGTTTTTCTCCTTTACTTCCAATTCCAAACCTTTCCCTTTTAATTACAGTTTTTTCAAGTATCTCATTTAAGGTGTTTTCTCCTTTTGTAAAAACTAATGCAGCCTCTTTATAAGATTCTACTTCATCCTGTAGAGTTTTTATTTTTGATTCAAAATTAATTTTATTTGAGTCAGCAGAGTTGTATTTGTCAATTAATTTCTTATGTTGTTTTAGCAAAGTATTTCTTTCATCTGAAATAGCTTTATGCAAGTTCTTTATAGATTTATATTTTTTAAATAATGAGTCATACCTTTCTTCAAGCATATTGCAGTATGCTGCAAGTTTTTTATTTGAGAAGCTTGTTTCAGAGTTTGATTCATTATTTGAGTCAGAGGAGTAGAATGAGTGTACCTCATCAGTTTCAGCCATGAAACACATATTTGCTTTTAAATTGGCTTCCTCCTTCTCTGAGCTTGATTCAGAAGAATTACTTGAGTCTTCAGAAACACTCCAAGTAGCTTTCATAGCTTTCTTGTCTTTCTGCTCATAATCATCTCTTTTGAAGAATTTCTTCTTCTTTGCATCTTTCAATTTTGGGCAATCCGGTCTGATATGTCCCATCTTTTTGCATTCATAACATCTCACTTCCTTGCTATCCTTCTTGAAGGATTTCTTGAAGTCTTTCTTCTTACTGTAGAACTTTTTGAATTTTCTGGCTAGCTGAGCCAGTTCTTCATCCGAATTTGAAGAATCAGAGCTTTCTGATTTAGCATTTACTTCTCTGTTCTTCATCTTTATATCTTTTTGTTGAGAAGTCGCTTTCAAAGCAGTATTTTCCCTTTTTATATAGACTTTATGCTCATTTACCTCATCTTGCATTTCAGCCTCGTACATCATCAATGTACCAATCAGCTCTCTCATAGTTAGATCTTTAACAGAAGTTGATTGTCTGATTGCTGCAGAGATTCCATTCCATCGAGTAGGAAGTAATCTCAGTACCTTTAACGCTTGATCAGCCTGCTTGATTGGTTCTCCTAGGGCTGTTATATTATTGAAAATTTCTGTCAATCTTCCATTCATCTGAGTGATGCTCTCTCCTTCAATCATTCTGAAAGTATCGAATTTTAATTTAGCAGTTGCATATCTCATCTGTCTTACATTATCTGTTCCTTCATAAGCAACAGCTATTGTTTGCAACATTTCATATGCAGTCGGGCATTGAGATACTCTGTTAAATTCATCCGGTCCTAGACCACAGATGATTGCATTCATAGCTTTTGAATTCATGCCATACTCAGCCTCTGTAGCAGCACTCCATGTATCGGGATTTTCAGGAATTTCATAGGGAGTCAGAATCTTTGAATAGACTTTGTAACCAAGATTTTTCAGATAAATAATCATACGTGACTTTCAGCAGCCATAATTATCTCCATTAAAGTAAGGTGCTCTGACCATTGACATTCCCTCTCTCGTATCAGCCATGATACACTTTGTATAATCTTTAAATACTTCTAGCTTGATAAGACTTTAAAAATAAGAATCTCCTCCTTTGATACCAATTGTTGGATCTGAATCTACGGATTACACACAAGAGGGGGGTGAATTGTGTCTTTTTACAATCTCTTCAATTTAGACAAATTCTGTCCTCTATGCTTTTGCACGATTAAATATGCAGCGGAAAAACTAAAAGCATGAACACACGGATGTATAGTGGTTCGGGGAACAGAAGGCCCCTAGTCCACTCCACCAACACTCAAATCCACGAGCTTGGTGATTTTCACTATCTGGTCCTCGTTTCCACAGACTTGTTCACAACTGAGTACAGGCAGTTGACACCTTTACAAGTTTCAGGCAAACACAGCCTTCCTGGTTCAAACACGAACCCACACAGCTTAGAACGAGAAGCTGATCACTCAAAAATAAAAAGAGTTTCGATAAAGAAAACACTTCTCCAGTTGTTCTTCACAATTGCAACAGAACGCAATTGACAGTAGATAGATCGTCGTCTTCAGAAAATAAAGATCTGTAATCAAAACAGTTCTGAGTCGATCCAGTTGCAATAGATATTACCAGAAACTTCACAACTTCAGAAGCAGTAGATTCACAACAGATAGTCGATGTAGAACACGTGAATCTGTTATCAAGATCTTCTTTCGGTTACCAGAAAATTCACAACTTCAGCAGCAGTAGATTCACAACAGATAGTCGATGTAGAACACGTGAATCTGTTATCAAGATCTTCTTTCGGTAAAAAGGATTTTACACTTCTTCTCGATCACAGAAAAGAACGCCTTCACACAGTCTCTGTTTCTTGCTCGTTAAAAGATCAATCTCCTTATTTCACACACTTTCCTGTGTATATATATATCTCCGAAGTTTCCAAGATAGAACATATATATTCAAATCTGAGAAAATCTTCCACATAAATAGATCCATGAAAATCTCCTTTAGATTCGCGATATTAAATAACAAAAGAGTCGTTGTAACTCCCCTGAATAATCGGTATAAAAAGCTCCATTTAAATCAATTAATAATCAGTTGAAAAACGTCTTTGATTCAGTCACAGTCGTACTTAAGAATCGGCTCGAAATCCGCTTAATAATCCGCCTGTTGGACCAATGCAAACGGTAATATCGTCTGTCAAAAATATCCCGGCGCCAAACGTAGGGTTGATGACATGGCTCCAAACGTAGGGTTCACAAACGTAAGGTTCACAAACGTAAGGTTCACAAACGTAAGGTTGAACATACATACTTTCTCTTCAGCATTCAAACGTAGGGTTGATCATCCATACTTTGTCTTGCTTCAACTCTCCAAAGAACGTACGGTTGATTATAAAAGTAAGGTTGATGGTCCATACTTTTGAGAAACAAACTCAACACTGAAAACTAACGTATGGTTTCTCTTCCATACTTGTCCAACAAAAACGTAAAGTTCTTTCCAGACGTAATGTTCTTCTTCCATACTTTTCAACAACGTAAGGTTCATTAACCATACGTTCCAAAATAATGTAAAAGGTAAACTTTTCATCCATACGTTACGTTCATCAACGTAGGGTATGAACAGTGATTCCAGTACGTGCTAAAATTGATCTCGCGCTACAGTGATTCCAGAACGCGCTAAACTTGATCTCGCGCTACAGTGATTCCAAAACGCGCTAAACTTGATCTCAGAATAAATGAAGTATGAAATCTTGTTATATGAAATAAATTAATGAAATAAACTCCTGCAAAATACTCAACGAAATAATTAGTAAATAATTAAGGGTATTTGTGAGCATCAAAATCATCATAAAGAGACAGAGTACTATTTAAAATAATCTCCTCCTTTAAAAAACATTATTTTGAATTGTTTGAAAACAATACGTTGCTCAACAGTTAGGGTAATATTAATATCATTTTACCCTTAATTACAATATTTACTTTTAACCGTTGTAAATAAAAGTAAAAAGTTACTATTCACCAAAAATTATTTTCATCTCATTGAACAACATTTTACTCCATGTTATTATCCGTGTCTCTCGAATTTTCAAAATTCCACACACATGAGCATTAAAATTATGTTTTATGAAAAAATCAGTTTTTTAACTACCACTTAGTGGTTTCACTATTCATTAAAAAAAAGAATGTTTCCAGAAAAATACCAAAAATTATTCCTAAGCTATATTTGATATTATGAATTCAAAAAGGATGTCTATTTTACCAAATTAAAAACATACCAGTTGCATTAATTAATTTAAAAATTAATTCCCGTAGTCAAAACAAATAGTGTGTTTTTAAGAGATAATAACTATTAAATGATTGACAATTGTTTGTGTGTGGTTTAAATGTGAAATTACATCCAATGACCATCATTGAATTAAATGGTAAAAATATATTCTAAATATACATTAAATCAACTAAAAATAAAAATTTATCACTATTAATTATTTCGATTAAAAAAAGTTGTTTTTAATTAAAATTTAGTAATTTTCACTATTCATCAAAATATGAAATTTATTCGAAAAGTACCAAAATTTCACCCTAAGATAATTTCGATATTACAAATCCAAAAATGAAGTCCATTTCTAAAGATAAAATTTATAAAATTTCAAAAAAGTAGGTATTCCTATTCATAACGGCTAGTTTGATTGGTTATGGTGTGTTCGAATCTCGAAGTTACGTACAATGCACGCCAGTACATTATTCAAAGGGAAACGTTCCATGGAAGCTTGGGGTGTAACATTTATTTTTCAGTTTTGTATCATTTTTGTGTAATGATTTTGGTTAATTTGTGTCTTAGGGAAAATTAAAAAATATAAAATCATAAAAATAAATAATTTGTAGACTCAAAAATTAATCTAAATGCATCGATTTTCAATTTTTATTAAACTCCATGGGTTATTTTATTATTTTATTTTAACCAAGTTCATTTTGATTTAAACGTATTTTTATGTCAATTATATTTTTTATATTTTTTAGAAGTGCGAAATATATGGTGGAAGGGTCTATAGGAAAATATTTTTAGAATTTAGGATACTTTATCACATTATTTTAAGGACAATTAATGACCTTAGTTGAGGTTAACTATATAATAAAATATAAAAAACATTTTTTAATATTAATGGAATATGGAAAAGAAATTTGATTGTTTTTAAAATAGAGTTCATGATTTATCTTATTAGGACCCCCTTTTTTCATCACAACTCTTTATAGTCTATCATGATTCATATATCATTATAGATGTGGTGGTAAATAGAAATTAAATTGGATATGAGGAAATATGAGGGAAAATAGAACATTTTATTTAGATGGAAATTTATGTAGGTAGTAAAAATCCATGAGAAAATATTTAATTCCAGGAAGAAAAAGATAATACAATATTTGGTTTCCCCTATATACTAATTTACACCCAAATTCAAACAAGGTATTATTCCATAATAAATATTGAGCAACGGCTATTAACACGACTCTTGTTGGGAGGCAACTAAATATTTTAAAATAGTTTTATTTAATTTTTTATCTCAATTATTTATTCTAATTGGGTTTAATTTTTATTTTTATGCTCGGAAATTTTGGTCACTAAAATATTTCATAGGAACCCTAGAGTCTATTTAGTGATAAAATCATGATGATTATCCTGCTATAAGAGAGGAGGTGTTAACTAAAAAAAATTACTTAATATATTTGCTGCTTTACATGATCTAACATACCATAGATTTAATTCCATTATATATAAAATTAGATAGAAAAAATTGAGGAACTTTTCTCATTGTATAAATAATTGAAAGTGTGCCATCATTCGATCCGTTTATAATTGATTAATCTTGGAGTCATATTTATTATGATAAACATAATATATTGGATTTAATAATTATTTAAAATTTTAATTATATTAAAATATTTCGAGATTGACAATATAATTAAATTTAACTGGGAAGCCCTAACATGAGTATGTTAATGTGTTTCAAGAATAATAATATTTAAAATATTCCTTTTAGATGTTAAATTTATTTTTGTACTTAAATACATAATTTATAATTGTAAAAAATATTGTTTATGAATAAAAATATTGATGACTTGTGTTTATAATAAATATTTTGTGAAAATGAAATAAAACAATCTGAATTATAATCAATATAAAATCATGAAATCCACACAACATCCATAACATAATGATCAAAAATAGTTATATGGTGTTCCTGTAGTTATAATTTCTTATTGTAAGATCTTCCTGCCTATTTATCAATAAAATATTTTTTAGAGGAAACTATCCATCATGTATTCAATTCCCAAATTATTACACGTAACATTTGGGGGTTCAAATTGATTTAAAAGATTTAGTTCCATACATGATTAATTCATTTTGATGATGGGATTTGAAGAAATTTCATATATAAATTTATTAAGAGAGAGGGACAGAGAGAGAGAGAGAGCGTGTGTGTGTGTGTGTGTGTTCCTTTACAACAATAGAAATGAATATTGTTTTATTAAAACTCAATATCTATGTAATCAATTTAAATACTATATATTAGATAAATAATTGATTATATAATTTTTTTTGATGAAAGTAGATCACAATTACATTATTGATATTTTTTATAAAGTGTATATTCATATAAATAGACTGCTGTGTTAAAAAATAAAATCAAATAGTATTTGTTTGGGGTTTAAGGAATTATAATAGTTATTATTAAGATTCATTAATATTGTATTAATAATTTTGAGATTTATACTTAATAAAAATCATGGTTTATGTGTGCGAGAATGATGACCCAAATTGTGTCATTACTTTTAATATTATTTAAGGATAATTTAATGTTATTTCATGACAAGACCTCATTTTAATATTGAGTTTCATCATTATTGGGTTTTATATTCACATATTTGGAAAAGAATACATTATTTCTTAATTCAAACCATATTTAGAGTATTGTTGAAAAGTCATAGGTGAATATACTACTTTTATAATCATATATATCCAATTTATGGAACATCATTATATACAATATATATTTGGGTAATTATTTTTTAATTTAATTGATATATTAATTATTTGATTCATAATTAATTGTATAGTAACACATTTAATAATATAATTTTACAATTTCAATTCATATTGAACATTGAAGACATTTTATGAATTCAAATTACAGAGAATCAATTGGAGAACTATTTCTCATGTATCAAGGTTAAGAGTACACCAAAGAGCATCTGTTGTCTTGCATTACTGCCTGACTCTTTGTTGGAACCTAATGTTGTTTTTGATGTAAAATATGGTGTATCACCCATAAATATTGTAATAAAAATCCCAAACATAAGGAATAAATATAAAATTATTATATTGCATTAAAATCAAAATACTAAATCATGCTAATTTAAGAATCATTGAGACAATTATATGAGAGAAATAAAAACAATCATAGTGTAATAGTCATTCATAGATCCAATAGAAAAATAAAATTACACTTTATTCCAGGGTAATAACTCAACATAATATCAATTGACAATATTATAAAATATCCCTTATAATTATCTATTAATCTCATGCATAATAATATTATAGTCACCAAATGTATTATGTATCCACCTATAATAATATATAATCTAAAAAATTCATGATTTATTTAACAGTAACCATAATATAAATGTCAAAAAAAATCAATATCCTTAAATCATAGGTTCATCATCATATGTATGAGGATTTCAATGAAATAAAAAAGGATATATAGTAGTAATATATTCCACCTACGTTCTATGTGGATGACATAAAAAAAGAGGATAATATACTTTTAATTTTATATAATGAATCTAAAAACTGGATAATAACATCTCCCCATGAAAATATTGAGTACATAAAGGCAATATATGAATCCTAATTCAGTTAGTTCATTTTTAAGAAGAGAGTAGAATACTGTAGAAAATAAATTCCCCATTGAAGAGATCAAATTTCGTATACACATGTCCAAATCATCCAAATGGACACAAATAATGAAATTTTATAATAGTTTGAATTATAATATGTAATTAGGGAAAGGTGAATACTCATGGATTCATGGAGCATGTGCATGGGTGATTATGTTCTCCTAATCCAAGAGGAGACTACCTTCTGTACTAGATAACTTATTGATGAAAGTATTTGTGATCTACATGTGGATTATAGGGGATGTCACAATGACTTGGTTGCATCCTATCAATATATTTTATTCCCCTAATCTGATTACATTTACTTCTCAAAATGATCTTCATGTTTATATGAGATTGATTTTTAATTGATTTTTCTTTTTACTTAATCCTTTTTATTATTTTATGAGGATTAAATTTATAATAATGTTATCCTTATTTAGTTAATTAATAGTTGAATGATAATTGAATTCTAGTAAAGTAATAAAGGCTTAATATAGAATTGTGTACTATGATTGGGAAAATATAACAAGAATAAGATTGGTTTATCATAATAAACCACTCATGTCTGTTATGACAAACCACACTACCAATTATTAATCCACTCATAGTGGAAACACACTCTCCACATAGTAATCATTCCTCATACTCGAATATGGGATGTGATATTAAATCATACAAGGTCCAACATCATCATCAAGAAGTCTTTGGATTATGATGAAGTAACCCCTACAATAACAAAAATTATTTCCTTTCTAAAAAAATATTTATAATAAGTGAGTTTAAGTGAATATTATTAATTCTATTCACTCTAACTTTATTATCCATAATGTAGATTGGTACCAAGGGTAGTTGAATCTTGGATAGGTAGTATCTCTGTATTTTGAATTCAATCATACACACTTATTAAGAATAACAATTTATTTTAATATTTTACATTAAAATAAAATAATGAACACTTGTATCTAAATGCATGCCCTGATTGAAATAATTTGAATACTCACTAGTATTATATTTCTATTTATCGGTCCACATATTAAGGAATATATATTGTTTAATGCATTTTCATCAACGATTAAAGAAATAAAATATAAATATGATGTAAATAACACAGATATTAAAGAGAAATATCAAATTTAAATCATAATTTCATAAAAGGTTCTCATACCGTAAACCTATAATTCATGAAATACACTCTAACAAACTTTTTATCGATATATATTTAAAAAATAGTATAATTCATAAAGTTAAGTATATTTATTTCTTTGATTTTTTAATTATATTCATTTGTTAAAAATTAATTAGTTATTCCTATTTTATACGGATCATCGAATGTCAGTTGATCAAATCATTTCAATTTTCATAAAGATTAGTCACCATGGTCATTAAGATTTTTCATTCCATTCATTGTCTCAAGAATATTAAAGGTTCAAAAAGTAAAATATTATATGTATTTAAAATGTTTCATGTTCATTCTAAATAATGTAATACTATAGTTCATATTGATTAATTCCATAACTCACTTGATTAAAATTATTTTTGAATATATTTATATTAACTTAAAAATATTATTAATTTGAATATTTTTTTAAATAACCATATATATACATTAATTATTTATAAATATCATATGTATCCCTAATTAATATTTTTTAATACATTATTTATATAATGATGAAAATTGTGAATCACATCTTATTTATGTTGATAAACAAGCCCAATCTAAACATGCTTCATAAAAATAATGATTATGAATAAATACATATATCATATTTGAACCAATATTCAACAATATTAAATAAAAATTTCAATACATTAACTATTGTATAATGAAAAAATATATTATTTCATTATAATATAACCACAAAAATAATTAAAATACAAAAAAGTAATATAAATTCCTAATAATTCATTAAAATAGTGTTTTAATAGATATAACAATATATGGTCTTACCATTATCATGATCTCAAAAGGATCGTACACTAAATAGAATTGAAAATATATAATAAAAGACATAATTATGATGAAAAAATGATAAATTGAAATTAAATGGTAAATGAAATAATAGAATGATATTAATCATTTTAGATTTTATAATAATGTTTATATATAATTGGTAATATGAATTTTGGACAGGTAAGGTGACTTTTGTAATACAAACCATGTGAATTAGATGATTATAATAGTCAAATCACTTTTATAATTTTTGTAACCAAAATTTAAACCTTTTACATACATGTGTATGACAAAATATAAATAATAAT
The DNA here is from genome assembly GCA_963277665.1 of Viscum album. NCBI lineage: Eukaryota > Viridiplantae > Streptophyta > Magnoliopsida > Santalales > Viscaceae > Viscum > Viscum album. The sequence continues at coordinate 1,017,584,400 of OY728122.1, forward strand.
TCAATAAAAGTATAATTATTAACTATTAATAATGTATAATCTTTGATAAATAAATGTGAAACTATATAAATATTCTTTAAAATGGGGTCATTAACTTTTTTATTCTAAATTCTTGATTTTTTATATTTTATCATTTCAATAATTAATTTTCTCTTATATATAGGAAAGAAAATTATCATAAGAAGGACATAAATTTGATAATCGATACATCAAAATTTTGAAATTGTGAATTTTTTTATAATATTATCATAAAAAAAATTTAAATAGTAAATATAATATGTGTAGATATGAATAATGAGGACCTCATTATTTTGCAAAAATTATGTAATAAATTTCCCCCATGTTTGGCTAGGTTACTGTGGGTAGGGAGAGGATTGGGGAAAGGTCAGGGGGTCGAGCCCCAATTTTTTTAAAATGATATAATAAATTTTATAATGCCTTTCTCAAAACATATTATTATTCCTTAAAATATTGTATTTTAATGTTATAAAATTAATTTCCGATTAAAATAAATACAATTTCAAGACATAATATATATTTTACTATTTTAAAAAATAATTCATTAAAAATATATTTACTATATTCAAAATAATGTAATTTAACAGATTTTAGACCACATATGTTTAAAATTCATAATCTAGGTCCTAAATGTCAAATTATATTTTCAAAACAATGGGAAAGCCAATTATTTTATATTTTTACATAATATAATGTCCAAGAACATTGTTTATAAATTATTAAACAATTCTCCCACATTTTTTATAAACAATTTACTATCCTCAGAATTCTCCCTAATCTAAAAACTGTGTTCCTAGTTTTTCATTATTTTTCCAACTAAAGACTTTTTTTGGAAGAGACGATGATACATAAGGGTTTAAAACTATATCTTTATTTCTCTTTCTAATCTGGTCTTATGTGTTTGTGTTTAAGAGATTGACTGTTGTAAGATTTCCAAAATCCATATCTATATTTCTATATTAATGTTTTAACTTTTAAATATTAACGCAGTTCATTTTAAATGTAAATGAAGGGACATGTAATGGTAATGGTATTTTTATGAAACTTTTATTTTAAAATAATTTTCTTTTACGTTCTTAATGTGTTCAATTACACGATTCAGACACAACACTAAACAAATATAAATGACGATACATTAAGATAAATTTGTGAGTAGTAAATATAATAGTTATAATTTATCCATTGAATTTGATGGTATAAATAGAAATCAAAAAATTTATAAATTAGTGTAGGAATGAGAAAAAGTGGTTACTTTTATTAAAAATGAACTGATTATATTAAATTTGTTTAGAAAAATAACTAATCAGATCAGTTTTTGATTAATTTTGTATTTATAAAAAAATAAATTTTTACATTACATGTTTTTTATTAAAATAAATAAATAAATTTTATTTACATGATAAAAAATTATAATTTTATAATAATATTATATTAACTATAATTTAATGATTTTTCTTGGCATAAAAGATGAAGAATATGTATTATTTAAGAATTCATCTCCAGTTAAAATAGTCAATATATATTAGTATTTTATATGAATGTTAAATTCTAAAAATATTCAATTTTAATTCAAATAAATAAGAATTATTTTTCATTCATTATAAAAATATTATCGTAGTGTAAATGTTTGAGGATTTTTTTAAATATTTTATTTTTTAATGTATAGTTTAAAATACTATGTAAAAATATATATTAGATTTTATGTAATTATCATAAATAATGTATCATTTCAAATTTTATATAATATAATGAGATAAATTTACTTAATGAGTTATGTTATTCATTTAAAAATTCAATTTTGAAATTATATTACCCATTTCGATCAATTTGAATCTTAAGTATTATTTATTTTTAATAAAAAATTTTTTTTCATTCTTTTAAATAATTATTTAAAATATATGAATTCAGCTTTCTGTTATATTATAAGACACTTGTCTCATATTTTATAAATACTAAGTTATTTAGTTTCATTAAAATAATTAAAATTGTTAATTTTTTCATATAGATAATTTTTATGCTCAAAAATAAAATTTTACATAAAAATGTTTTTAAAAATAATGTAACATAATATTAAACTAATTTTTACCAAACATAAAAATTTTATTTGTTAAAATGGATTCAATGTTTTAAATAATAATTTTTAAATTTGATTATATATACATTTTACTTTTTTCTCAAAGTTATTATATATCCAGGTTAAAAATGTAGTTGTAGTGGTAAAGGATTATTGAGTAAAAAAGGATTTAACAAATGAAAAATGGATACAACCTATTAAAAAATGCCTATAAAAATAATATATGACATTATTACTGAAAATAACTATCTCCTCAATAGTATGGTTTACTTTTTATTCCACTTTCTATGTGAAACATGGGGTCATTTTGTGTTAAGAGTTTATATTTAAAAATTTATCAATCCCTTCACATATAGCAGGGGACTTCAACCACCACGTAAATGACACTATAAAATTTTAATTACTATTTATAACCATCCCAATTTAATTCCTATAGATTCCAATTCCATATAACTAAGCCTCATGAGGGATTAGGAATTATTAATTCTTCTATTTCTATGATGTATATTAATATAATGCTTAAATGTTCAACATAAGTACTTTTCACTGTCTAATAATTTTCATTGTCTATATTTCGAATAAAAACCATAATTAACCATAAGACATGATTATATCAGTATAATTTATTATATTTTAGGTTTTCATCATTATGATATAAATATTATCCACATTTTTTCATTTATATTACAAAATCCAAAACATCATTTGTACGAACATGCAGACAGTCACCTTCATGAAGCTAATTGTTCCATTATCCTTCAATGTATTAAATTTCTTTTTGAAAATATTTATATAATTAAATAATATTTTATTTATAAAGTTAAAAATATTCTAAAGAAATAAACCAATCATGTATTCCTCAATTTTTTGTGGAAAATTAATATGTTGACGAAGTATACATGTGGACAATAACTCTGTGAATCATTATATGTAATTTACTCTACTCTTATATCATTTATCTAACTCATTTAAAATAAAATTCACCAGCTTAAACACAGATAAAAAATATCATCTTCTCTTATAATGATATTTTTTCAAAAGAAGATACTTCAAAACCATACTAACCCATTGATTATAGTATATTCTTATTTGGGACAATTGAACAACCAATATGAACAAGGAAATAGATTTATATCATGGATGACTATGGAAACATACCTACTATTATTTTTTGAAATTAATGGGAAATTAATGGCTTTTATTTGGTTTGGGGAATTTTGTATTTGTATTTAACCAATTATCAATATTCACACCTTTTTTCATCAAAAAAATTATTAAAATAGGATAATCATAAATACTAATATTTCATGTCATAACTAAAAACATCATAGGGAAAATTAAAAAAATTATAAAAACTCATGAAAAATATATTCTTTATTATTTAATAATCTATGAAATTATTTAGATAATATCAAAATTATAATCATCAACATCCACAATGAAAATCATGTAGAAGACAAACCAATTTCCAAATATCTAATTTTGAAAACACATTATAACTAACTATTAAATATTTAATAATTGAGTATTATTAATGGGAATATAAATTAATATATATGAATAATGTTATTAAAGAAATTATTAATATTTTTATTTTTATTATACAAGAGATTAATGTGTTCTCTATGAGGTAATAATTATTTAATTGAATTTTCTTTACTAAGTTTTATTTCTTTGGGTTACAATGATTATTATTGAACTATTCCATCCAATGTAAAATTATTTTATATTTATTATTATGTTATATTTTTTCCAATTTCAGTTTTTTATATTTATAATTCTAACTCATGAATTCCTTTCTAAAGGATTTTTAGTTCAATGATTTTCATATTCGAAATGGTTTTTATCTCAATCCATCGACAAAGAGACATGATTTAATATTATGCCAATAATGTTATTTATATGGTTTAATTAATACCCCAATGGAATATATTATTTTAATTATTGTCTATTTAATGGTATGTACATTTATTTTCAGGAATAAATCCTTCAAATTCTTTTGATTCATTTTTTCCCATATTTGTAAGGGGTTTCTAATTTTAACATGAATCCATTGAAACATTGGCAATATTCCTAACTTCTATTTTTTTATATTGTATAAATTTTATTAGATATTTTATTATATTCCACATAATATTAATTAAATTTAAATATATATTTAAATTTATTCCTTTTATGGGTTTTTTATTCAAGGGTTACTTATTCCAAAAGGGTTATTTATATGAATTTCCACTTCTTGAGACGTATTTAATATTTCACCCCAAATTATATTTTTCATGGTCTACTTGTCACATTATTATATTCTCTAATAATTATTTAATATTTTTTATGGAATTTACTTTCAAATATGTTGATCCTTCACTCATATTCTTTTTACACAAAAGTTACTGAAGTCGTGACGGTTTTTGGTTGTCCTAGTTTTTTTTCACTAGATAAAAACCGATCTTATTTAATGGTACCCAATTACATTTTTATATACAATCATTTCTGTAATATAATTTTTTTTAATATTTTAATCCAGGTAAAATAATTCTTTACATTAAAATATTCTTCCTTTATATATTTTGTTCCATTTTAAATATGACATTGTTATAAATAATTCACATCCTTTCAAATTGACCTATTTATTCTATATAAAAAAATTTCTTCCATGTTAACTTAATCATTACTCAATTGAGAACCATAATATGGTTTGTATCATATGATTTTCATTTGAATTTTCAAAACAATGCATTATAATACATTTTAATGTGTGGGTTTCGAAAATGTATTTTCAAAATTTTAGAAAGGATTTCCCTTTCCAGATTTTATTTTATTCTTCCACTACACAGTTCATAATGAAAACATTTATAGTATTTTCAAGTATGTAATATTTGTATTAATTTTAGAATAGCCTTCAATAATCATTTTTCATGTTACCTCATTGAATGTGGCTTTTGAAATTGAATCAAAACATCGTATTTTTTGAAAATTGTAAAACAAATACTAATATAGTGTTACCATTTTCTGCCATATTCATATTTATTTCATATGTTTTTTATGTATTGGGTTTTTGTTTCTTGAATTAAATCTTATATATTTTCACACTACTTCCATTTGGGGGATTAAACTCGTAGTATCATACAATCTAATTATTTATTACTTCTTAAATAGTATCATTAAAACTATTCTTCATAGGAAGATGTTGTTCATATGTTTTGACATCTAAATAAATTATTATGTCACACATTGGATATTCTATAACAAAAACATCAACCCTTTTTCTTCATTATAAAATAGGATCACGTAGTTTCTTTTATTGATTTTGGTTTTTATTAATATATCATATATTTATTATTTCAATATAGAATTTAGTTGATTACAAATTCATGATTTTTATATATTCTAATTTTTTCATTTCATTAATATGATAAATATATTTGATATAATTAGTGATAGCTAGAGACATGTATTATATAGCCCTTTAATACATTAGTTGATCTAATGAGACAAACATTCAAAGACATTTGGGGTATTCTAACCCAATTATTCACAATTTCTTGGAATGATGCATTGATCATATGTTTATGATGTCTTGTAAAAATTTAGTAATAGTAGGAATTTCTAGAACTATGAATTCAATCACTATAAAATCAGTTATTTTTATCCGTTTGATTTATATATGTCTATTCTTGTATATTGTTATATTTCATTTGATTAGTAAGATGTAATTATTTTATTACCATTTACTCGTACAATATTTTTCATTCCATATTTTTCAATGATATCTATTAATGTATTCTTCCCCATACTAGGTGATTAAAACCAATATTCTTATGTTTCTATTTCCCATAGTTTTGAAGAATCGTATCATATATGATATGATTTGAGGTGTAGCACATGTGGAAACCTTATATGTGATGTTGAATAGAAGTAACCAATTTTTAGAAAACTTTTAGGAAATTAAAATAATGATCATGTTTGATACTAATGTACTTGGTAATTTCAATTATTTTAGTTTAATAACTAATAATAATATTTTGTTATTAAAATTATATTTTTTTTCTAAAAATAGTTTTTATGTGATATGTATTTTTCTTTCAACAATCTTAATATATTATTGTTAGATGATGATAAAATAAATTACTGATATGAATAATATATAATCACTAATTATAAGGGTAATTCGCGTGAATTAAGAATATGAATATTTTATATTTAAATAATCATATCTATATTTAAACAGGAATTCATAATATTTTTTGATTTTATTTTAATGGAAAATTCTAAAATTTTATAATTTAAATTTGAAATAATGAATATTATGCATTAATTATAAAAATATTATTTTAGTGTGAAATATTTTAATGGTTTTTGAAGAAGAATAATTTTATGCTATTAATGAAAAATAGAATTTACACATATAGTGTAGGTTTTTTGAAATTATCCTAAACTATGTATCAGTTTAAAAAAGGAAAATTATTTTCCAGTAAAATAAATGAATTTTAAGATTAAAATAATTCTATTAAAAAAACTATAAAAACCCATATATATCATTTTGAAACATCTGTATTATTTATGTTATTAAAAAAATTGTCTGTTTCTTTTAATTATGTAATCATAAGATGGAATTTAATTTTTGATTTATTTGGAAGCCACGTAAATAATTATTTGATAATAATTATATAATTTCAATTAAATATTCTAAATTGATAATGTCATTCTAATCATAATTTTTTTGTTTAAAAATATACTATTTTAAATGATTTGTTTTCACGCATAATGTACGCTATGTTAAAAATAATTCACACCTGTATAATATTTATATGATAAATTGTTCGTAGGGTCTCAAAATTCTTTCAAGGGAAGAAAATACACTAAAATCTCTTTGTAGAAGGAACCAAGTACTTTTATAAGACTAGAAACGCGAATGTTCTCAAATCATGTTGCTTATTTCAGAATAAACTTGAAGGAATTCATCTTTTCGAAGCATTTGAAGTGGACCACGTACCATAACTGGAATGGTTCACAGAATACTTGGATCACGAACCAACATGTACGTGGAAGGATATGAAATCCACCATCCCAAGAGCGATGTCCAGTGAAATAGGCATGCTGCAAACTGCATCGCTAAAGGAACCATTCATGTGAAGTCCATCTGCATATAATCCCACGAACTTTACAGTTTATGGAAAAACAAAACCAGGAATTTCGTGGGTCAGAATATCTCTTCAGGGGCATCCGTAAATGGTGTTGAATGCCCATATATACAGTTTCTATAATTCTCTATAAAATGGAGTACATAAAAATGTGAAAAGAAGGAGAGTGGAGATCGATGAAGAAATATTTATGGGTACTCAGTGGATGGAAGTAAGAGTTTAGGGAAGATTCCTTATTCAGACTTGATTCATTGGTGAAGACCGAATTGTGAACCACAATCTCCATAGGTTCAACAAGCCGTGAAACATAAAATGGGGAAACATAAAAATATAAGGAGATCCATGAAAAAAATGGTGAAACCGAGAACAATATACTTATCATAGATGACTTTCTTGTGAAATATAATACCCCAGACCCTTCTTCAATATGGTGCTCCACATAGTGTACCTCTACGAGGAATGAACCCGACATCACGTACTACATCAGTACACAGATAGAACCCAAATTGGTGTGATGGGCCGCAGACCACTATGGTACCCCAATCATTTATACCCAAGACCAACTACCGCATTAGAACATGGATAACCCCTATGAAAGAATTACACTATAGTATGCAGAGTCTTCCCCATCCTGCATATGAAATCAGTACGTAGAATGTGGTGTTTTCAGATATTATTTCCTCCAGTTCCAACCTCACCCCTCTATTACCATCCAGTCCTCCATAATCTCTATGTAAATAGTCACCATGCATCCGGCCAAATCCTCCTTCAATGCCACTAGAAATGTATTATCGGACCATCAGGTGCATCAGCGCACCCATTTAAGACTTCATAACCATGGTAAACATAGTCACGAAGGCTCTCCCAGCAATGGTTCGTGCTTCAGAAATGCATGTGGGTCTATATTATCATGGTAACCTAGAGTCCAACCATGGGATGCCAACATGAGCCTTCCCATTATAGGTATTAAAGAGATCAATTGTTTTTTCATCCAATGAGGAATAGTGATTAGTCGAATGAGTTATGTTAGCTTCTCCTTTAATGAGGAAGAAACACCTCCCCTTACCCAGAACGTACTTCAGGGAACTTCCACAATGGTATGTTTCCAATATTTTTCTGCTGAGCCATATGAACTTCAATTTAATTTAACATGGAAAGGTTTATTTCTCTCCAACCTCACCCATGGTCCCCCCAACCTCATCTTCTGTAGGCTCACCCTCTCACACTAGCAGGATAGGATGCATGTGCTTTGATAAATCTTTCACATCCTATTGTTTCTCACACTGAGAATATATCATTTGGGCTTAGAGGTTTGTGATGATTACAACATCCACACAAATATAGTCTATGAGAACTCTATTCCTAATCATACCATGATATTTAGGACCCCTATCTAAAGGCCCGAGCTAAAAAGGGTTCCCTCCTATAAATGGTCCACACATTCATGATTTCTTAAATGGGATGCTTCCATGTGTAAGACCCAACCAAATATGAACTATGAGAACCCTGATTTCTGACCTAATCAGCATATGTAGGATTTCTACTCAAAGGCCTGATCACAAAATTGTTCCCTACGATAAAGTGTCCACCCAATCATGTCCACACAAATGGGAAGCTACCATGTGTAAGCCCCAACCATTCCAAACTATGTGGATTCGATTCATCTCTATATGTTACATAGGAAAAACATCTTATGGGTCCAATCCCAACATCATGTCACCTTCCATCCCCTTAAGATAATAAAAAACACCAGAGCACTTTATTGTATGGCCAAGTTAGTAGTGCCTCTATTGCATATACTATATGCATGATTACAATGATCTATCAAACCGAAGATAGACAATAGACACACTCTTCGGTAATGAAACAAGGATCCAAGAACATATAAACTTGACTTATATCTATAACAGAGTCCCAGAACAGGCAATAATCCTCCCCCATAAGGGTGTAGTGTGCCTGACATCCCATCTTATCTAATAATGGGGTCATCAAGTGTCATTGGTTGAATCATCAATAAAAAAATGCACGTAGTTTAAAATCAGGTCAATGAGTCATGGATACCAGGGCTGTTGGGTTTTTCTATTTCTACAAATAAATCTATTGAACACCATCCGAGGAATTTATATCTGAGGAGGAAAACATGCATAAGTACTTGACCCCACGCAATCACCTGCTGGGACCGACTGACTATGGAACCCCTTTTTCAATAAGAAAGGGGTTAATTTATTTTTCCCCATGAGGTTAATCCAATATTTTTCTAAAGGATAATTATTACATATGATTCATAACATGAGAAATGGTGAATTCGACAGGAAACTGCCTTTGGAAAAAGGTATTGGTGAGGATCCTTGTCGGACCATTTCTGCTCCAACTAAAACGTTCCACCTTAGAGGAGGAATAATGGATTCAATGTTTCAAATAATAATTTAAAATTTAGGTAGTATGGTTGTTGTTGTTTTCATTCATAAACATTAGTTACCATTGTTAAAAAAATTAGTTATCAAAATAAAGGTAAATTATGGAAAATTGGTTTTATATAAGGGAAAAGAGATAAACCATGTTAAACACTTGTCTAAAAATGGATTTTTATATTTTTACCCATTATTTTCCACTTTATATTATAGTTTCCACATGAAACTTGTGTTACTTTTATTTTAAAAGATCATATTAACAGAATTTATATTCACATCACTCATAAAAGGGCCTTCTACTACCTCATCAGGGATACTCTAAAATTATCATATCTTATGAAAATATTCCCATTTTTATTCACATATAATACAAATTCAACTACATAATTCTATTGTAATAATTTTTTGTCTTTATTCCAACATATCCATGATATAGTTCAAGAAAATATTCAAATTCTCAACATAAGTACTATTAACTCTTTAATATTTTTCATCATCTATCTATATCATCCCAAAATGTGTTACCAATTAAAAAATTATTAAATATATATTAATTATATAATTATATAATATTCTTTTATTTATATATAATTAAAGGCCTTTTTCATTTTCCCTTATATAAATTAAAACAGTGTTCATGGAAACGTGTGTAATACCACCTCCATTAATTGACATGATTAATTTTTATTAAAAACCATACTCAAATGGATTAAAAATTTAAAATCCATAACTTATAGTTTTTACCTAATTATTAATATTTTTAAAAAGTAATCCATTTCTTACCCTCCTCTCATTCTTTGGAAAAATAAAACATCACCACTATGATTGTGCATACTACTACCTTTATCATGAAACATATTTCTTTTCATATTATCTTTTAAAATTTATAAATATATTTTCAAATATAATTTATCACCTTATATACTTATAAATAAGAAAAATTATTCTATAAAAGTAATATTATTCCAAAAGAATCAATTTCTTAACCATACAAATCCATTTATTAAAACATGTTCTTGTTTTGGTCAGTTTAGCCACCTACAAGAATAATGTAATAAAATTAAATAATAGATGACTATAGAAACTTAAATAATTGTATTATTAGTAAGTAATTATTAAATAATTATTTTTATTTGGGTTGGAAGTGGTTATAGCATTATTTAACCTAGTATTATTATGACAATTGGTGTTCATTAAAACAAATTGTTGAAATAGTTTTATAATATATTTTACCTTTAGATGTCCAAACTAAAACTATCATAAAATTAAATAAATTTTTTTAAAATAATCATGAAACATACATTCTATTATTTTTAAAATATAATAAATCAATTAACTTCAACAAAATTTATATGGATCTTGATCCACATTAAAAATTATTTGTGACGAAAACAATATTACTAACATATGATTTTCAAAATAAACAAAAAAATAGTAAATGTATAATAAATATGTATAATTGAGGTAAATAAAAGTAATTACATATTGATTATTTTCAGAAAAAACTTATTAATATGGGTGTTTATATTATATTTGAGGTTAAATCATGTTTGTGGAAGCAAAGAATTAAGGTTTGTTTTTTTTCATACTCATTTTCATTTATTTTAGATATAATGATTATTATTAAAACCCATTATTAAATACTGAACTATTTTATCATATGATTTTATAAAAAAAATTATTTTAAGTTTAGTATCATTATATTTACATTTTAATGACATAAAATCTTTTCTAATGGATTGTTATTTGAAATATTGTGATATTCATAAGAGTTTTCATAACTATTGAACTTCATTGAAACATGTTTTAATATTATGACCATAATTTTATTTCGTATTGTGTAATTTATTCCACCATTTGCTTATATTTTATTAATAAATTATATATAATTAGATTTGAAATTCTTTTAATCAAACGATCCTTTTAAATTTCTTTGATTATTTTGTTACTAAATTCATTATAGGAATCTAATCTCAACAATCATACATTGATAATTAAACCATTTTCATCACATTTTAAATTTCTTGGTGTTTTAATTTCCATAGATGTATTTTTAGGATATTACTATTGAAATTAAATGGATTTAAAGATCTATTTCAAGTTATTCATTTCATTTTTTTTTGATTCAAGGGTTACTAAATCCATAAGGGTTATTTCTCTCAATTTTCAGTACCTAAGACACATTAAATATGGCTCACAAAAATTTTATTTTACATTTTTTACTTACTAACCAATATAATTCAAATAGAATTTCTATCGATTATTTTTTAATATTTACAACTTAATATCATTATACTATCCATATTCTTCAGAAAGAAAATTCATTCCATTCAAATGGGGTTTTAGTTAATATGATTTCTTTTCATTGGGTCACAAACCATCTTCTTTGGTGATAATCATTTAAGATTATTTTATTCTATAATTACTCTATTTCACATTTTATATACCATTTTACTCTACGGATATTAATTATTTAAAAAATAATCTCATCCATTAGTGGATTTCATTCTATTTAAAAGACGACATAGTAAATTATAATTCAAATCATTTATAATTGTCCTTTATCTTCAATGAATATATTTTTACATCCCACCAATCATCTCCTATATTAATTAGAAACTATTGAATGTTTTATCTCCTACGATCATTATGTATTTTTTTTTTAAATTTGTGCTATATTTTCCATTTTACGATGTTTGTTTCATAAAGGTATTGAAAATATTAAAAATTATTTCCCCTTCAGGTTTTTTATCTTCAATTATATATTTTTAATAGAAATAATTTTTATAATTTTCAAGAATATATTGATAGTATTAATTTTAATATAGTTTCTTAAAAATTAAATTTCATGTTACCAAGTCCAAAATGACATTTGATTAGATTCGTAACTTCTTCTTTTTATAGAATTGTTAAAAATAATTTATAAACACACAATAATTATTTCGATCACCTTTTCACCATTATTTTATATGGTTTGTAACTCTTTAGAATTATTATTTTCCTCTTAAACTCTCTCATTGTATTTTATTTTTCAGGATTAAACTCATTTTATCACGTAATTAAATTTGTGATCCCTTCTTATGTGATATCATTCAAGGTGTACTTTATAGGAATGAGTTGTTCATCTATGTCAACATCCTTCAAAGTTATTATGCTACATTTGGGATATACTTTAATAATATTATCTTTCATTATTATATGGACGGGGTATATTCATAGAAATGTATTTATTTACAGTTGAAATTATTGACATCTCATAGATTTAATATTCCAATATGGATGTTTTTTGGCACTATGTCAGGAGTGTTATATGTAATATTATCATTATTATACTTAATATGATGAATTTATTGGACTTAAATTGTGATGGGTGGGTCCTAGATTTTTATAACCCCTTAATTCATCAAAATATCTAATGAGACACACTAGCTTAAGAATTTAGTGTATTCTTACACATTTATTTTGGTTTTCTTGGAATGAGGCGATAATTGTGGGTTTATAATGTCTTTCCCCAAAGCCTTGATGATAAGATTTATAATCTATAAAATTATGAATTCACTCTCTATGAAATCATTTAATTAAATCTAGGTGATTGTTTATATTTTTTCCATTGGTGTAGTTAAAGATATAGTGATTAGTTATTTAAATTTTTTTTTGTCATTTAGTATTTCCATATTATACATGAAGTGATTATTCTATGATATGTATTGTTTTAAACTTTATTATAAAGATTTTTTGTTCTCATAATTAATATATTTACATTTACACATGTTTTAAATAAATTTATCACATATGATATGTCTAGAAGAGTATCATTTGTGTTGAATTTATTTGATATGCTGAAGAATTATTTTAGATTAAATATTTTCTTATATAGTGTTAAAATGACCATTTGATAAAAAATATATAACAATAATTAGTTAGTACGTTTTCATTAATTTTTTAAAATTGTTTACCTAAAATCTCCACAATCAATAAGTGAATCAATATTTATTATTGATATTATAATATAGAATTTTCATGTTTTGGCTTCTTTAGTTGGTTTCTGAGAAAATATATAATATATGTGTTCATTGGAATTAGATTTTATGAGTGTGGGTCTGAGGAACCACAGTTTCTATTCCTTTATTTTCATATCCGTTTTGAATGTCATTTGAATTAAATTATAATTCTATATGTACGGTTGTTATGTTTCACTATTAAAATTCATCTATTTTTTATGAATGAATAATTACCTTTCCTTTTATTATAACACCATTATAGTCCATTACAATTCTAAAACAATTATCTACCTTAATGTTTAATGGGAAATGATTCAAATATTTCATTAGTATTATAATATATAATTCATTGAATAATTCATAATAATACCCTTATATTATGGAATTATCCCACTATACTATATCATTATCAAGGACAACATCTATTCTGTTTCAAATATCCAATAATTCCCACAATATTTAATGATATTCATATAGATAGCAGTATAAATATACTAACTAGGGAAACTTTAAAAATATGTATAACCAATATATCTATATAGATAGGTATTTATCATTACAGCATGCATATATAAGTGGCTCTATTTATCATTATGTTTTTTATTTTTAAACAAATTCTTTCATATAATGTATGGATTAGACTTACTTTATGGTGGGTGTACTAGTTTAAACCTTTTAGGACCATTAATTTGTGTTTTTTTGGTGTTAGACATGCTTAGAGGAGGCTTGAGGAAAAATCGGCATAGTATCTAAATATTTTTACAAGAAATAAATGGTGTACATTATTATTTTTAGATATACAATGTGTTTTTAGTTGAAGGGTCAGGATTTTGTGTGCTTCCATTAGTGGTGGCGTAGGAACCTAATTTTTCAGAGTTTGTGGCCCTACCATTTCAACAACCCATGTAGGGTAGCATTTGGGATAGAACATTTTGTTCCCCTACTGGTTTATAATGGTGAAGATAATTTTATTGGTTGTGAAATGATATTTATAGTCGAAATTGGGTTTATAGAGTGGCAGATTTTAGTTGTTTTGTCAATTTAGGATACACTGCATCATGGAGCTCAAGTAGCATCACAGAGGGGTTTAGAGTCAAGATTATACAATATGGTGTTATTCTTTTTATTATGTTATTTCTAGTGATTTACTAAGTCAATTGAAATTAGTTCCATTTTTGAGTATTTAGTAAAATGCATTGTTCAGAGTAGAAAATCATTTTATATCATTGTATTACAAAAAATACAACTGTTGTGATGTGTTATATTCCTTAGACCTCTAGATTCTATTTTCCAACCTAGATATAAATTCTACTGCACCCAAAAATTTCATTCGTTATCAATTATTTACCTCAATAGATGAAAAAATATAATTATATTTTGGAAGACCTTTATGCCCCTATTCCTTGGGATTCATCCTCATCCATAAGACACCAGATATATATGATATAATTTGATTCCTCCCACCTTACCATTTGGTTTTCTAAAAGATCATCATCAAAATACATTTGTTGATATATGATGTGGTTGGAATGTGTGAGTAAGATGAAAGTGGTTGATTATATATCTTTTCATTCAAGGTGTTGTGGTTTCCCTTGGTGTCTCCTTAGTCTTGGGAACATCTCCATCTCCTATTCCTCTTACATTGTGGATTTTTAATCTATAGTAGTGTTGGGGGAATTGAGAAGAATCCCTTTTTTAATAAATTACTCGGTTTTCATGATTTTATCTTTATTGGTTCATCTGTACAAATATAGCTAATAACGATAATTAAAAGGAAAAAAAATTAAAGGGAATGGAGTGAATCACTTAAATTTTACATATTTCAGATATTTCTCTCATACTTAGTGCTTGTTTGTTGTTATTATTAAAAATAATTGATGTTGTTTGGAAATATATGTCACTTCTACGGTTGTTTTTTTGATTCACTATACGTAAATGGATAAAAACTAAAACATAGTAATGAATATGTTTCTTTTAAGAAATAAATTGATATAATTAAAATATCAAATATAGAATAATTTGGTAGTATTTGATGAAAAAATTACAATGTATGTTGGTAAACATTGTGTTCTTCTTATGTTTATAGGATTTTTATCGGTTTTTTCTTGAAGACGGGGAAGTGGTTATTGTTATATATTACACGGTAGGATGAGTGGGATATAGTTGACATTACAGATTATGCACTGAAGATATGACTTGTTTTCTAAGGGTAGAAATAGATAATTAGTGGGTAAATATGGTAAATAATTTGGTTGGTTGGCTGAGAAGTGGTTGAGAGTATTTTTGGAATGAAATAGTGTTGGAAATAAATATCCTAAAACATGTATGGATGGAATTGAATATCCTCCCGACCAAAAATGAATCATTGATGCTTGAAATGAATGGTCAATGGATTGAAATAATATGGGTGATGACTTGAGAGTTGAATAATTAAATATTGAATTTAATGGACTACTAAAAATAAATTGTTTGGAAAATAGTAAATATATATATTTATATATTTTATGATTTTATAAGAATATGTGCATAGTTTTTGTGGATATTTTTTAAAAGAAGTTGGGTTAGTGGTTGTGAAATTGTTGGCCGAAGTGGCAGTATGTATAGAAGGTAGAGTGGTGATATTTATAGGTAATATTTGTATTGTTTTTGTGGACTCTTTAAGATATTATTATGTCTGGATTATATATTTTTTATATTTTTTATTTTTTATTTTGATACATTCTACAAAAAAAATAAGGTCCCTCTATCAATTCCCTACAATCTATGGGTACTAGATGTTTTCCCCTAATAACCAGGTTATTGAGGTAATGGATAGATGACTTCTCCCTTTTCCCCATACTCCATTTTAGGTGTAGTATGAGTATTGATGGCATGATGCAGGTACAATCATATTACTATAGTATGTTGTGTACTATAATATCCTATAGGGTATTATAATAGGTAGATTATGTACTAGAGACCATATATGGTATGGATGGAGAGGAATATCTTTCATTCATGGTAGGAGGTGGGCATGAGGTTTCTGTATTTCATGTTTACATCACATTGTTGTAGTGGATCTATGATCCGTGTATGGGATGTGACATATAACAGTAAACATGGGATTATGATGATAATGATGATGATGATGATGATGATGATGGTATGTTTTTTTTCTGATTGATCATTATGAAATGAGATCCAGTATATTTTGGAACAATAGAAAAATGTATTGGGAGAAAAAAAAATTGACATCGGGTACTAATAGATACAAACCCATGGTTAAGATGTTGTGTGGTTAATTTTTAATATATTATTTATAATATATTACTATAAAAGGATGTGATATTTAATGAGTGATCCTTGATTAGTATGAGTAGTAGTTAACCAGATAGCATCTGGTATAATTGTTTGGTTGTTCACAGACGCATTAGTATTCTCCTTCCAAATTGATACCATATGTCTTAAGTATAATCTTACTGAGTATATAAGTTATGATCAATTATATATATTTATGAAATCTCTCAAGTGTCCAGATCATGTTTTTTGAACAAGCCAAGAAATACTAGCTTGGAGTTGGGGATAGACAATGGAGTTTCTACCTCAGACTTTAAATGGTATTTCATTTAGGATTTCATAATTTTTGGACACTTCCGTGTATTATGGGTGTTTAATAGATGTTATTTTGTTTATATAAAAGTTTTTTGTTGTGATTTTATTATATATTTATGGGTTATATAAGGGAAATGTTTTTCATTTTTATGTTTTATACACTAAGGGTTAATAGACAATACAAATTTAATTATTTGTGAGCCTTAGGGATCACCAACATATTCACTCCACACTCTGAGGGATTCCCAATGGGGGTAGGTATTGAAATAGTGGCATAAGATACTTTGTGTATGTGATAGGATTAATTTTAGAGTTGGGAAATTGTGATGATTTACTTGGTTATTAGGAAAATAGTACTATATGTACTTCGATTGTGATAGAGACTAGGGAACTAGCAAGGTCTTAGGATTTTTGGTCCCCTCTGATTATACGTATGGAATATAGATTTACTGAATGAAAAAGTGAAATATTATAACTTATATGTTATATACCCTATAGATTTATATTTATTATGCTTTTTTTTATTTTATTTTAATGGATGGGTTTTGATGAATAATATATATATATATTTAAACTGATAGGATTAAATAAATTTTGTACTACATAGAATATAAATTTGGTCTCATTTTTATAGTTATTTTGGATAGCCATCATCTATGAATGGTTCATATTGGTGTGGTTAAATTGGATGAACCAGTAGACAAGAGGAGTACAGATCTATCTGAAGAGTAAAATCTATAGATGAACATTTCTAAGAGTTCCAGCATTATGTAAATTCTATGTATGAGGGGTGTATCTCAAATCTAGATATACAGAACCAGTTGGAGGATTCTAAGATTTCTTTTAGATTTATCTAATTTGTGGATTAATATTAGGTTCCACTATATTTTATCTCTATGAATGGAGTAGTGTGATAGTGGTGGATCTTGTAATTGGAAAAGCAGATGGAGGAATATATTTCAAGGGATGATTTCTGTGATGTATTCTCAGTAAACTTCTATAATTTATTATAAGAAAGGTTAAAAATAACGTGCTTCTCTCACCTTATAATGGGTTCCTAAGTGTGGGGTAGATTACGATTACAATTAAATACTTATATTACCTCGCTCATGTTTTTCTTCCCAATGAGGAGCCTAAAGCATAGAAAATATCTGAGGCATTATACCTAGTGATTCAACAGTCATTCACCCTGTTTACATTTCTTATAGAAATGGATATTTTTAAATAATATGATGTTATTGAGAGGATACAATTTTTTCAAGACCGCCTTGAGAGAAGAGCCATCAGAGTTTCTCATGGAATGAGGCTCGTGGTGGTGGATTGTAGGTGTTGGGGAAGTTAATTATTTGGAAAACTTGTATTATACCTCCAAAATTTTCTTCCTCCCATTTCACTGAGGATATGAATTTCTTGGCACCTATTGGGGGCTCAGGACCGATGTTTTATTCTTTTAGGAGGTATTTTTGTTAAAAATTTAAACTCCCTAACTTCTTCGCGAATCATCATGGTGTATGAAATTAGGTTCCTTATCATCCCAAATTGTAATAACATCCATATAGGCCATATTGATAGTAGGGGAAGTATATTTACATTCAAATATGAGGGAATTGATCTAGTAGTTACAACCCACGGTTGTTTCCCACCCTCAAGAATACATGGTTGACTATGTCCATGGTGGTGGTCTTAGTAATGAAGTAGATGATCCTAAAGGGGAAATCATCATGTTATGGATGTTCCAAATCGAAAGGGTTCATATAATGTCTTAGGAACCATTTTATTATCTTAAAACATTCTTTATGTCTTGACAGATTATGTTCCATCACACACCATTATATCACCATCCATGGATTATTCCATAGTAATCAAATGTGGAGAGGTTATCCATTCATTTGGTGTAGAATATGATAGTTTGACTCCATGCGAGACTTCATGAAGTGCTTCAATTTTCTGTGATCATGATAGGGAAACATTAATTTGCAATTGATTTAATTCTTCTTCACATGTAGTTATATGATTTCATTCATGGAATCAAGAGGTTATACAATATGTGTTTGGTTATTTATTTCTTCTATTGGATAGTTGTTCTCTATGATGAAAAGGGATATTGAGCAGTGTTAATGTGTAAGTGGGGGTATTAGATAGACAATAAATGTTCAATTTCATTTTTCATTTAGTTTTTAGCTTTTTCATTGGGATCATTAGAGGTGAATATTTGGTTTCTCGGGTTTTAAAGGGAATTAATGATGATTTTTCCCAAGGACATTGTGGCTATACCGATCATCATGACATCATGTTTATGACCTAGTCATAGCTCCATGCCTCATTGATTTTAATAGGTACATAACATAAGGAACCTTGTAAGATAGGGTCCTAAGGATTTTGTTTGATGAAATTATGTTGATGGGATTTATAATCCCTAATTTATCACTGTGGGGTGTTCCAATATTATTCACCTATAAAGAGAATAATGGAAGTCATGTTCTTATATACTAGTGGTTGTGTAATCTGGTGAAGTTCATGAACCAATACCATCTTCTAAAAATTGATGATTTATTTTACAGACTACTATGAACCAACAAGTTATAAAATATATATCTATGATCTATATATCACTGGAATAGATTTATGGTGGATGACGTCCTGAATATTACTATCTTGGTTTGATATGGCCCCTTAATGTTCCAAGGTATTTCATTTAGTTTCAAAAATGATCTGAATGTGTTCATGGAACTCATGAACATAATGTATTTTAAGATCCTTAATAAGATTATACTCATGTTCATTAACACCATTCACATATACTTGATGTCATAATAGGATCATGATGATCACCATAGGGCATGTTCTATCTCAGTAGGGAGTGGAAATTGAGACATCAAAAATTGATGCTGTATTTTTTGAGTAAAATGACATGAACATTTTAGATATTTTTAGTTTTCTTAGTCTCATAGCTAATTATCCGAGTTTCATGTCTAAACACTCTTGATTCAAATTCCGATTGATAGTCATGACTAGGAATGACCATGACTTATTATTGACTGATATATATTTGGAAGATTCTTACTACCTAGAAGAGTGGTTTATCAGGGATCCCTTTTGTTTATTTCCATAGTAGGGGCTCGTTATTAAGGTTTTCTTGTATGATTTCCATAATAGTTTTTTTGTTTTTATGGATGAAATATAGAGTCGTAATATCATACAGTTTCTAGAAGTTATTTACTCATAAATTTAAATATTCAACCCATGATCCAGTGTTAAGGGGGTATAATTTTATAAAAATTTGTGTCAGCATTAACTCATTAGTTAGAGCGTAGTTGTTTTTACTAATCAAAAGTGTTGAAGTCATGAATTCTCTTATAAAAATTTGAATATGTGAAACTAGAGGTTGATGGAGTTTCTAAAAAACATTATTCTTTTAGAAACTCTTGGGAAATGGTATTTAGTTTAGAAGAGAAGAGTAAATATTCAGAGCGAAATGTTTTACATGAATCTTGAGATTTTTTGAAATAGAAGGAGGAAATTTTGATGATTAATATCTATATATAGGAGGTAATCGAAAGAGTTTTTTTTCAATTGATATCCAATTGTCCTTTTTTGAGTGGGTGGGAGATTCATAGTGGGGGGCTTAGAGGAAAACATCTTGTGGGACCATGTCTTCCCCAGATATGCTCTAGATAGATGAATCAAGGATGAAAAAAATTTGATCATGTTTTGAGAAATATCATACATTAAATAGGTGGTGAATGATGAGGTTCTTCATGAGTTCCATAACACATTTGTGTAATTTCATACTAGATAGTCTAAGATCTATCATTGTTTCAGTAATTGACATTGGTGGCACAAAATGATGTATTCAGTGGAAGAGTATATGCCATGATGCATGTGTTTTCAATACGTAAAGGTGGAGAATCATGTTTTAGGTAGTTTTCTGAAAATATTTGATGTCCCAAAGATCATATATGAACACATATCGATTTATTTCTTCACAATTATACCATGATCCCAAGGATGATGTAATACTATTTGGGTGATCAAGGATTGGAAAACGGATTTCTCTAAATTACTAGAAATTCGGGTGTTAGGTTCAATGGAGAATTTCTAAATGTAGTATGTGGATGAAGTTTTTCAGATTAATCATGTTATGAGGACCATAATTTCTGATATGAATCATAATTTTACCAAACAATATCTACATAGGATTTTAATAGGATTTGGGATCCCAATTTTCCTTCAAAAATCATTCTGTCCATAGATTGATGGATAAAAAGAGAGGACCATCTAAACACAAGAGGAAATATTTTAGTCTTTCATTCTAGAATTTTGTGAGTCATTGGTGAGGAACTCTCTCTTTGATGAGTATTAATATGATAACAGAATTAATTAATCAATTGGATTATACCCATTTTAGATGTTCTATGAGAGTCCATGTCCTTCTCAACTATGATAGACTAAGGTTGGGTAGTCAACATTCATTATTCAAGATGTCTTATAGAAAATGAAAAAGAAAACATAAATTATATTAGAGTGTGTGATGTCAGAAATGTATGGTGGGAAGTATTAGGAATATTGGTATAGTGGACCTTTATTGTTTGATTTTGAGGATCATGTGTTAATGTGGTTTTACTCTCATTATGACAAGTGAAGGTTTGGATGGGGGAGTTGTTTTCATCTTAGATTATCAGAAATTTATAGATCCTACAATATATTGGAAATGGGTCATATCAAATATCATCTCCACCACAGTTTTCATGGATTCATGACATCTTCCATATGTTACAACTTCTGTGATATTTTTCTGATGACTCTCATTTCATATAATGGGGATATTTGTAATTTAGTATAATGATTAGTTTTTATACTGGTTGGTTGAGATTTATGATCATTTGGTGAAGGTATTATATCATAAATTTATTTTTTATTTTAGATCTTGTTGAGGAATATAAGTATGGGGGAGAGTTTTGGGGAATAGTAATTGTTGATGCATGCTTAATATATCAAGTTATTTTTTTCAATTATTTTACATATTGATGAGATACCTAACATTCCAGGGGATTAAAGAAATTTTTTCCTGTATCTATTTCATTGATTTTTCTCACTCAGTTTCATTTCATATTTAGTTAATGGTTTTTTCTAAAATAGAATGAATCTTCTGGGGAGTACTTTTCAGTAATTATGTTGTTTTTTTTCTAGGATTGGTTTTTTATTGGTAGGGATAATAATTTTATAATATTTTCTAATTTAATAATTCTGACCTTTCAAGAATGCTAAAATATGTTTTTTGGGTTTTTGATATATCAATAAGGGGACTAAGGAATGATTTTTTGATTTTGCATTAAATTTTCACTCTACGGGAAATTTTTAATTACAGTTATTTATGTTATTTGTTGAGGGGAAAACTGGGGGATACAATTGTGCCATGGTTTTAGTAGTGGGTGTATAGTGACCCGTGGAGTGTTTAATTTAGTATCCCAACAATTTTAGGGACCTCTTATATGTGGCCTTTGACTTGTGATGTAAGTTTGGTCCTGGATATTTTTATAGTGAAGAGAAGGTTGAAGGACATGTTGTGGTCTTAATGGTTATTGTGTGGAGCTCTAAGAAACTAGTTTTAGTGGTTCTAATTATTTTTGAGTCATTATGTAACGCCTCATTATTTAGTGAATTATCTTTACCAAATTAATTTAATAATTTTGATATTTTTTAATTCAAATGACACTTAATATAGTATTTTTTTAAATTGATATGTTTGACTTGCATTATACACTAAACCAAGTTAATATTTCTCCACAAGGAACACTCATGTTCAATTTTTGTACATGAAACTCTATGTTTGTCATTTGTTACACATAATGTCGTGTTCCATTGCTAGCTTGTGTAACACTGAAGATTGGGTTATTAAAGAACAAAAATATACTATTAAAATTATTTTTAAAAAATTATTATGGATTCCACCTATCCATTAGAAAGGATATCAGGAATATAATTATCTAAATTGTGATAATATTATTTACACTCTTACATAATATATGTCCTTTGTATATCAATTGTTATAAGTAAATGTAAGAACTATTTGAAAATAATTAAATTACTAATTTAAGAAAACTATTTGTCTAAGGAAAAACACAATATTATTTCAACAGATTAAATGAACCACTATTGATTAATATTATTGATAACATTTATATTTTACATATTCAATAATTCCCCATGGGACGTAATTTAGTTTTTATGATCATACTATAGCTGTGGTGGTGAGTTGAAAAGGTCCTCGTTTCGAACCTACAAATCTGAAGGTTTCATTCCCTTGTACCCCCACCTCCGGATCTACCGTGAATATATTCAATAAATATATTTGATATTCCATATATATTTTATAGGTATAATATAATAATATATCCATTTTTATGTGTAAATAGATGTATTTTTCTAAAACATAATTTTATTTCATTATAATGGGGATCCCATTTTTAATATGTTTTTACCCTATAATAATTTTTATTTTATGAAAAAATATTCACATTTAAAATTTAAATTTAAAAATTTACCAAGGGTGTTTTTGGTATTTTTTAGAGAAACCTTCTATATAGATGATTTTTGAGAAATACTGAATTATAATTCCAAACTATTATTTCCTATAATTTATTTATATAGATATATTAAATTTTCTTTTCTTTTAAAAGTTAAATTACTTAAAATATACATCATTTTATCCAATTTATGTTATTTCAATCAATTTCACACTAATATTTTATATATTAATATCCCAATCTTTTGGACCATTTTAATTAGAAAAACTATCTTTTTTGTCTCCTGTGTGTGATTAAATTTTATTTAAGTTCTTCCACATTAGTGATTGGAATTTGTAAATCATGGATTCCAAATTTGGAATTAGAATAATCTATTATAATTTCAACTTAATTTTCACCAAAATAATAGTTAAGAAATTAAAATTATTAAGAGAAAAATTACATTAACAATGAAATAAGGCATATTCGTATGACACAAAATAAGCTATAAACTTTTAAGAAAGAAATTTTATAGAAATATTTAGAATAATCCTTCATTTTTGTGGGTTTTAATGATTATTGGAGCCAATTTTCAAGGGAAAAACGTGGGTGTAATTCCATTTTCATTAATTTACAAAAATGTCACTCTTATATAAAAAGGCACTCAACCCTCTAAATTATTCACACCTCTCATGCCCTTTGTATCACCCACACACTATTCAAATAAGCTCCCAATATGCAAAATTTCATACAAGAATCCCAATTGTTTATAATATTCCATCCAAGGATTCCCCTTAGTTCCATCCATAAGAAGTTAACCAAAGAATAGGTAACATCCATCCTCATGATCCTTTCATTTATTTTCACTTTCTACCACCTCAAAAATTTTTATTAAAATATTATATAATAAAATTAGTATCCACAATATACATATATTATTTTCTTCTATGGTTTTTTCCGACAATAACACAAACAACCATCTAATGGGTAAAGAATACACAGGTCTTTTGTATAGTTAACACGCCTCGTGAAACGATGTTGTTCGTCTGTCCTTTACCGCCTCTCATGGGTGGTAATTGTTAAAGACTCAATGTTCTTGTATGATATATATATGATAGGTATTATTTATTTATATTTATTTATTTATTTTAAAAAATATAACTTCATGCTTTTTGTATTGTGTTTATACGAATACTTCATTTTTTGATGTGTAGACTACAGCCTTTTCAAAGCAATGTGATTTATTCACACATTTCATTTAATATATTAAGGATTTTTTTAGTCAAAATATATGATATATATGACCTAATAATACTATTTTAATGTATAATATATATATATATATATTCCTACATCTTATTTACATTGATTCTATAAGTATGTAAAGAAAAGAGAAATGACATTAATGCATATGAATGGCCTACCATCTCCATGAATGTTGTATTAAATTTCATATTTCTGTATTTTATATATTATTTTAAATATCTATATAATAAATATATATTTAATTTTTTACATGTTTTTATTCCTTAAATATTTACATCAGGATCTATGTAAGAGTATCAAGTACAACAAGTCAAAACATATACGAAAAATACTGATATTACCCAAAACGCAACAGTTAGATGGAATTATTAATAAATGTGTCATATAAGTGGTAATAAAATCATATATAGTATTAGATATAAAAATAAGATTCCTTTTTTGTATTATAATAATCCTATATTTATTATATAAGAGTTTTTATGTTGTATAAAACGAGTAAATACTTATAGTAAGGGTTTTCTCATTTTACTTTTATTTTCAATGAAACAAGCCATATCCAAGTTTTAATTTTTATGTGTGGTGTATATAAACCACCTATATTTATTACGTGATTATTATAATTAAATTTATTTGTATTTACATATAATTTTTATTGTCCTTCTCTCACGGGGTTTATGTTTTAAGGGTTACAGAATTTGTAAAGTAATTTTATCTCAATTTTTTTTGAGATGCATGCCATATTATGAAACTATATTTTTAAATGTGGTGTATATAGTAACTCTAAAAATATATATAAAGAATATAATTATTTCATTATATTTTATGATTCATGTAATTTTATTCATTCCATTGAATTATGATTCTATGTTACCAAAGTGGTAACAACTAATTTCTATATTCTCATCGTTTATCAAAAAATTTTCTGATTATGTTTCCATTGATTGAATCTTATGATCCATATCTCAAGAAATATCATGAATTTTCATATTCTCTGGTTATTCATGTTATTTCCTAGTAATGTTCCCATTTTTTCACTCTCTAATTAAATAAAATATATTTATGAAAATCTGACATTATCTCTCTTTTGAGTTTTAAATTTGGGTTATTCCAAAACAATGTTTTCTAAAAAAAATTCAAAAATTTTTCACTATTATCCAATGATTTATCAATAGGAATTTTTAAAAATTACTTCCTTATTAAAAAAATTAAAATTATCCCTTTTTATCTAATCATGTAACTTTTCAATACATTTATGGTTAAAATGGAATGTTCGACATGTATAGACTAACCCTCCCCTATGCTCGTAATTTCCTTTATGATTCATTTGAATGTTCAAAAAAGATTTTAAAAAACGTTTTTCCTAACATTATGAAAAAAAACATATTTTAAAATTATTTTCAATGAAAATTTGTTTTTTAAAATATATTTATAAATTATTTTATATTATTTTCAATGCATCCTTTACAAATTTTCCAAATTTTATTTTCAACAAAAATATTTTAAATGATTTCATAGCATATTAGAGAATTTCTAAATTTAATATAAATTAAAAAAATCATAAGGTTTTCAATATTTCTCAATAAGCCTCAATGAATTTTCATGGAGAACCTTTTTTAAAGTGGTTTCACGATTATTTATAAGTTTTCAAGGAAATCAGTTTTCTAAATGTTTCGAAGACATTTTTATAAGTTCTTAAGAATTAAAAAATATATCAATCCTTATTACAATGTTTTCATATTTACATTAAAAGAAATTGGTTTTAATTTTTTTTTCAAACATACATTTTCAATTAAGAATGTATATTTTCATCAAGAAATGTTTTTAAAATATATTTCAAAATTTTATTCAATCTATAATGACATTAGTGGACGATACTCATTCTTTTCTTGGAATTGATCCAAAGATTCTATTCATATTCTTTCTCAAAATGGTATATGTTTTTATTATGTGATGTACATGAATCCTATTTCCATTTCAAGATATATAGGTTTATAAAACACAATTACTTTAATAGGTTATGATTATATGAAATTACTATGAAAACTGTCTCTTTTCCATTGTATATTATATAATTACATGTTTATGATACCAATTTCATTTCATGTGTTATGATATGATTTCATATAATCATGTGGAACACGTATTTTGGATTTCATTATGAGTTGGGTGGTACTTATATATTCCATCACTTCAATGGGTAAATATTTATTTCTCATGAGATATATATGGTTGGAATGAGGTTTGAACTTAATTCAGAAATGGAATTGGCCCACTATGATGTTCTTGGTACTGAAACATAACTACTAAAACAGTCATGGATGTTTACCATGACTACCAAGATGGTTATGAAGATTTAAAAAATAGATTTAATTTTTTTTTATATTTTAAATTAAGGAAAGATAACACTTAACGTGTTCCTGATGTTGAGACAATTTTTTTTATCCCAGATAAAAATTAGAATGATTTGGATAAAATAAATCGAATAGTATTTATGCCATCAAAAATGATATATTATTTTTATGAAAAAGAGTTATATATTGTCATGTATGATGTTTAAAACGTATTATATTATTGTAATAAATCCATTTTCCATCAAAATAATTAATCAATCATGTTTTGAAAAAGGATTTATGACAATTTAGTTTATTACCATGTTTCAAGAGTATATAAGATCAGAGTATTCACATGTTTGGAATGTGATAACCGAAAGATACTTTATAATATATGGGGGATCAATGTTAAACATATTTCATTACCTTATTTAATTTCTTTATTTCTATATTTTCAAAGGGATTATGGTTTACCATTTATGGAATTGTTTATGTTAAACATCAGATGATATTTTAGAGGTTAATGTATTTTCTTACCATATCATTTTTTATAAAATCTTGATACCATGTGATAAACATTTTGTGTGATAAAAAATAATAGAATGAAAGAATTATTATTCAATTTTTGGATCTCATGATATATTAGTTCTTCGTGAATGACAAATTGACCTTCATTCCCTCGAGTAAAAGATGATGTGGGAATTGCTCAAGGCAAATCCAAATAGTGATATTGTGAATATAGAATGGAATAGAATCAATTAGTTATATAATCATTTTGATGTTCTTCAAATTTAAGATATGGTATAATGAATTAAAAAAATATGGTATTTAATTCAATTATGATAAATAAAATGGGTCCACAGAAAATCATGAATTTAGGGATTTGTGATTGTTAACATTCTCCAAACAATGTTTCCTATCAATCTCCATCACAAAATGATTATTAGGTTTCTATTCCATGTCTAATTTTTAAAATCCCAACTATATTCTCCTTTGTTGACACATAATTATCTGTATATTTTTGTAACTATTATGT
Source organism: Viscum album (assembly GCA_963277665.1). Taxonomy (NCBI): domain Eukaryota; kingdom Viridiplantae; phylum Streptophyta; class Magnoliopsida; order Santalales; family Viscaceae; genus Viscum; species Viscum album. The sequence continues at coordinate 1,017,612,771 of OY728122.1, forward strand.
TTTTCAAGAGGATATTTTAGTAATAATTTTTGGGATGTGTGTTTTGTTGGATCTGAATCTATAGATTACACACAAGAGGGGGGGGGGGTGAATTGTGTGTTTTGAAATTTTTCAACAACTCTTCTTTTGAATGAGTAATGGACGTTAAACGTTATCAGATTTTATTGAACAACAAAAAAAGTAAAAACAAGTACACAAAGATGTATAGTTTTTTGGGGAAAATAAATCCCCTAATCCACTCCAACAACGCTATACTACACGAGCTTGGTGATTTTCACTATCTGGTCCTCTATTTCACAGACCGATTCAAAACTGAGTATAGGAAGTTGACACCTTTACAATCCAAGGAAAAACCTCCTGGTTCAAGCACGAACCTACACAGCTTATAAAGAGAAGATGGTTACTCAAGAATAAAAATAATTTGAGAAAGAAATTTTCGGTTGATCTTCACAATTGCAACAGAATGGAATTTACAGTAGAGTGATCAACGTCTCTAGAAATATTGATCATCAAGACAAAGAAGTTATGAGTTGATCCAGTTGTAGTAGATATAGAGATATAGTTCAAAACCTCAGGAGTAGTAGATCCACATAAGATATTCGATGTAGAACGGGTGAATCTTCTATCAAGTTCCTCTTTCATGAACAAATAGAGCTTTTATACTCCTGCTGAATCAGTAGATCAATTGTGAATAATTGCAATCTCTATTTTCCACCTTTTTCAATAATAGATTTATCACCACCTTTTGTGTTTCAGAGAGAGCATATATAACATATCTCTTGCAGATTTAGATCCATAAAAGTCGCCTTCTGATTCGCTATAATCAAAATTTGGAATTTGCATAGAGGTCGTAACTTCCCTTAAGAATCGGCATAAAAAGATCCTTTTAAATCGATCGTAAATCCATAAAAAATGGCTTTGAATCAGTCAAAGTCACAATTTAAAAACAATTTTAAATCCGGATTGAAATCTACCGAGAAATCAGCTTACTGATCGTTGTACATAGAAACTGTCTACCGAACATTTCGACACCAAACGTAAGGGTGATGACGTGGCTTCAATACGTAGGGTTAATAAAATAGTCTACAAATGTTGGGTTGACAATGTAAGGATGATATCAAACATAGGGTTGATAACGTAAGGTTGATATCAAACGTAGGGTTGATCTTCCATACTTATTCTTGAACATTCAAACGTACGGTAAAAGATCCATACTTTTACTTGATCCATACTTTTCCAAGAACGTATGGTTGTTTACAAAAGTAAGGTTGATGAACCATAATTTTGAGAAATATACCTAACCTTCAGAAATTACGTACGGTTCTCCTTCCATACTTTGCTGATAACCAAAACGTAGGGTTCCTTCCTAACGTAAGGTACTTTTTCCTTATGTGGCTGAAAACATATGTTTGTTTAACCATACTTTCTCATATCTCAAAATGTTTACATTCTTTTCATCCTTATGCTACGTTTATCCACGTAGGGTATGAAAAGTGATTCTAGAACGTGCTAAAACGGATTCTGTGCTATATTTATCTACGTAAGATGTGAACAGTGTTTCCAGAATGCCCTAAAACAGATTCCACGGTACGTAAATAATTCTCATTATTTCAAGAGTAAAATAAATTAATAACCTCTTGCAAAATACTAAATGAAATCATTAGAAAACAACTAAGGGTATTTGTGAGCATCAAAATTATCATAATGAGACAGAGTATTATTTCCAAAAATATCCCCGTTTAAATAACAATAATATGCAATGTTGAAAACAATACATTGTTCAAAAATCACCCCCCTTTTTGATGATCACAAAACCCATAAACCTAAACTCATAAAATAATTAAAATTATTTAAACAAAAGAAAAATTAACTTTCAAAAATTTGTTATAATGTTTTAAATAAAATCTTCTTCTCCCTTAGTAATCTTCTTCACCAAAAAGACAATTATAAATCCAAATGTCTCATCTAAATTTATCCCAAAGTAAAATGAATTATCCCCCTAAATATTGATTTTTGTGTGTTTATCCAAATTCTCCCCCCATTTGTGATATAAAAAAGAATGAAAAATCATGGAATTTAACACATTTAATATTGCACTAAACTGTTAGTAAATTCTCTTACAAACTGTTTTATCAATAATTAAATCTAGAGTACTGGCATATTAAAAACAAAGTCAGTAAAAAAATAAGGAAAGAGACAAATAAAAAATGAAGAAAATTTTCATTCAAAAAACTGTAGTATATATATGTCAATGATATACACCGGAATCACGGTTTGGGTATGATAGGCAACAGGGTATATCTCCTCTGAATTGCAGACTTGATTTTTGTATACTGTTCCTGAAGTCTCTTCTCATCCCTTCTCAAAGCATGATAATGAGATATCTATTCTCTTGAGTCATATGAATATCATCAATTAAATTGACTCTGAAAAACTCATGCATCCTTTCCTCCTTTTCAACAAATACTGACAGCTTCTCTGATAACTGATCTAACAGAATTCTGATTGATGGCTCACTAGATGTTAGTTGATCCACTAAGAATTTCTGATTGTCCAGCAACACTGACAAAGGAGCATTGTTGCATTGAAGATCTTGTATACTGTCATTCATATTACTCAACGCAGCTGTGATAGCTTGAAACCTTCTGATTAAATCAGGTGAAGAACTTGATCCACTAACAGCATTATTTGCAACTGATACAAATTAGTTTTCCATAAACAACTTCATATCTGATAAATCTCACTTCATAACCATTTCAGATTTTAATTGAGTAACATTATTCAACATATCCTCTTTAAACATTTCAACTTCTTGCCTTGAGACTGTACACTCCTTCAGCTTTTTAAACTTCAAATGTTCTAAGTCTAAAACATTTCTAAGAGAAGCATTCTCAGATTCCAACTAAGATACTTTTCTGTATAGTTCTTCAACTTCTTCATTCGTTGAATCAGATACACCATGTGCTTGATTCACATTCTAAGGGTGATGCATCAGTACATAAGGCAATGATTAAGCATCAGATTTCTCCTTTTCTTTGTCCTGAGAAGGTTGTTCCACCGATTTTTCCTTAGAGTTTTAAAACTCCTCCACAGAAAAATCCACTTGAAGTGCCTCTGTTTGAGCTTCAGAAGCATGCTCATCACATTCATCTATATCTTTGTCTTCCACTAGAATTTCAAGAACAATATATGCAGAAGTTTCCTGAGGTCTAGCCACTTCTTCACCAGGAACTACGTCTATCTCCTATTCCTATTGAAGTTCAACTTCAACATCAGCAACAATATGTTCCTGATGGTCTCTTTTAGCTTCTGCATGAGCCCTTGATTTCTCTAACGGAGATTTTCTCTCGGTAACATCTTCCATGGGTTTATCAGCAACATCTTCTCTCATAAAATAATAATAAAATAAAGATTCTGTTGGAGTTTTCAATGTAGTGGAAGTAACTTCCTCATTTAATGGTCTTTTTCTTCTTGATTGAATTCCCTCTTGGCTTCTTTTTTCCTCAACATTTGTCACTTCAAAGCGAATCCTTCTTTCTACATTTTTGACTCTGGATTCAGCTTGTCCCTCCTTGGACTTAGCAGGGTGAGCCTGAGCACTCTCTGAGTCATCCTCAGATCCTACTGTAAAAATCATTCAATTAATTGTGCTCCAGATATATACAACATTTCTCAAGGTTCTAGCAGAAAACGTATTACTGTGATAACAGGTAACTCTTGCATCCACTAATCTCACCATGTCGTTCTTAAACAATAGCTTAGAAATAAATCTACCAAAGGGATAGAAATTCATCCCTGCCTCTCTTTAATAGCAACAACTGAGATACCTTATCATGTATCATGGAAAGTTTAACATAATTTCACTTAGAAAAAGAAACATTATATACATATCAGGGTACAAAATATTCTCAATTTTTGCCAACCGTGGAGCTATTCTGGTCTGAATAAATTTTACCAAAATCTTCGGATCAGGCTCCAAATCCTTAAAAAACATTTTCTTTATAGTCTTGGTACCAAAAAGAAAAGACATAATGTCTTCATATTTATGCACAGAATCTCCTATATTTTTTAAGTCAAAATAAAAAAACTCCCTCATGAGGGCAGTTGAATATCTGACTAATCTCTACTGAAGAAATTGAGAAATCCCTATCCTCTATTTTATCCATCATACTGTCTTCGGTATCTCCCACACTAAACTGTACATATTTTTATCAGTGTCTAAGTTCTACATCATACAGAAATTCCTTTTTTTCGCTGTTGAACATTTGTTCAAGATTCTGAAATGATATTGCTTGCTTCAACAACGGATTCATCTGAAATAACCAGTCAAGATTGATTACCTTACCCTTTAAGATTTTTATTTTTCAGTGCGTTTTCTCTTGTCATTGTTTGGCTTGGCCTCACTGGCTCTTTTAGTCCTTACTATTGCTGCGAGAGTCGATGAAGGCTTGCAGGTTAGGGTTTCAGAAGTTCGAAGGATAGGGTTTTAGAAGAGGAAGTGCAATTTTTGGATTTCGATAGAAGTGAAAGGTTTTAGACGTCAAAAAGTCTCAGACAGCCTTGATTCCCGTGGAATCACTCATCATTACATATATTTAAAAACAAATAAAATTTTTATACGATGAAAGAAATAAAAACATAAACAGTATTCAATAAGTAAAATAGGATTCAAAAAAAATTATTTAAAATTAAATAAACCTAGCTCCCCCTTAATAAAATCAAACCTTACAGTGGGAAGAGGTTTAGTAAAAATATCTGCTAATTGAATTTCAGTATTTATAAATTTTAAAAATATATCCATTTTAATAACATGATATCTTAAAATGTGATACCTTATATCAATGTTCTTAGTTCTAGAATTCCTAATAGGATTTTTTGAAATATTAATTGCACTCGTATCATCACATAAAATAGGTGTATTATTAAAATTCAATCCAAAGTCCATAAGAGTGTTTTTCATCCACAACACTTGTACATAGAAACTGCCAGCAGAAACATATTATACCTCATCTATTGACAGGGCAACTGAATGTTGTTTCTTACTAGACCATGATACTATGGACTTTCCTAAAAAGTGACATGTACCTGAAGTACTTTTTCTATCTAATCTACAGCTTCCAAAGTCAACATCTGAATATGAAATCAAATTAAAATTAGAAGTTTTAGGATAATGAAGATTTTGAAAAACAGTTCCTTTTAAATATCTAAAAATTCCTTTAACAGCAGTTAGATGAGATTCTTTAGGATTTGATTGAAATCTAGCACAAAGAAATATTGAATACATTATATATGGTCTGCTAGTAGTAAGATATAACAGGCTACCAATCATACCTTTATATAACTTTTTGTCAACTGATTTACCAGTTTCTTCCAAATCATGTTTTATATTAGTACACATAGGAGTTGTAAATGTCTTGATGTTCTCAAGTCCAACATTCTTATGTAAATCATTAATGTATTTGCTTTTATTTAAAACATTTCCAAAATCTTTTTGAAATATTTGGAGACCCAAAAAGAAATTTAATTCTCCCATCATACTCATTTTGAATTATTCTTGCATTAATTTTGAAAATTCATGACAAGGAGTTTTATTAATTGATCCAAAGATTACATCATCAACATAAATTTGAACCAATAAAACATTATTTTTCCCAATTTTCTTAAATAGTGTTGGGTCTGCCATACCAACAGTAAAATAATTTTTCAAAAGAAAAGAACTTAATCTTTCATACCAAGCTCTAGGTGCTTGTTTAAGGCCATAAAGAGATTTAGTAATTTTAATAATAGAATCATGTTTTTGAGAGTTTTCAAAACCAGGAGGTTTCTCAACATAAACATCCTCCATTTAATATCAATTTAAAAAGGCTGATTTGACATCCATCTGAAATAATATAAAATTCATATACGATCTATAGGCTAAAAGGATTCTAATGGCTTATAACCTAGCTATAGCTCCAAAAGTCTCATCATAATATATTCCCTCATCTTTATTATATCTATTAGCTACTAATCATGCTTTATTTCTAGTTACTGAGCCTTGGCCATCCTGTTTATTTCTAAAAACCGATTTGGTTCCTATTATAGGATAATTCTTAGGTCTTTTAACTAAATCCCAAACTTCATTTATTTAAAATTGGTTTAATTCATCTTGTATTGCTATTACCCATCTTTCATCATCTAAAGCTTCTTCTATTGTCTTCGGTTCTTGTTGAGATAGGAAGGCGGAGAATTCCACTAGGTTTCCTAATTTTCTTCTAGTTTGAACACCATTTTCTAAGTTACCTATTACAGTTTCTAAAGGATGATTATTTAGGGTTATGGACTGTATAGGTAGAATATTTAAAGGTTCTTCAGTATCATGTTCCTCTGAACTGGACTGAATTTCTTTTATATCAATTACAAAATTATTTTTTAAATTCTCAAGTCTCATGTTATCATTAGATTCATGTTCATCCATTTTTTATGTCCTTTTCTCAAAAGGATCAGATTCATCAAATTTCACATGAACTGATTCTTCAATAGTCCTTGACTTCTTATTACAAACTCTATAAGCATCAGAGGTAGAAAAATATCCTATGAAAATAACATCATTAGATTTTGGATCGAACATATCAAGATTATCCTTGGTGTTTAAGATATAAACCTTGCATCCAAAAACATTAAAGTAATTTACATTAGGTTTTCTTTTATTCCATAGTTCATATGGTGTCTTTTTCAAAATAGGTATAATTAAAACTCTATTAATTATATAACAAGTTGTATTTACAGCTTCTGCCCAGAAATATATATGTAGGACATATTTATTTAACATAGTTCTAGCTATTTCTTGAATTTTTCTATTTCTTCTTTCTACAATTCCATTTTGTTGAGGTGTTCTAGGTGCAAAAAAAGTGTGTGTTTAATACCCATATTTGAGAAAAAGGAATTAAATTCCAAATTCTCAAATTCTCCACCACAATCACTTCTTAATGAGATTATATTGAAACCTTTTTCATTTTGAATATATTTGCAGAAACTTACAAATAAAGTAAAAGCTTCATTTTTAAATTTCAAATAGAAAATCCATGTAAATCTTGAATATATATCAACTAAAACATATACATATAATTTACCATCTAAGCTTGCTACTCTTGAAGGTCCAAAGAAATCCATATGAATAAGGTCTAGAGGTTTAGATGTAGAAACCTTATTAACAGATTTGAAGGATGATTTCTGTTGCTTTCCAAGTTGACATGCATCAAAAAATATGTCACTCTCAAATTTGCAACAAGGTAAATCAAAAACTAAATGTTTCTTGGATAACTTATGTAAAACATATACATTGAAATGACCATGTCTTCTATGCCAGATCCAGGACTCACTTACTTTAGCAGTCAAGCAGTTTACTTGTTGTTTACACAAGGAATTTAAATCCATAGTATAGACATTTTCAGTTCTTGGTACTTTAAATTTAAACAGTTTATCTTTAAAAAAAGTACAACAATTGTTAGTAAAATCAATAGTATATCCATCATCACAAAGTTGAGATATACTTATCCTATTTTGTTTTATTCCTTGTACATAAATTACTTTGTTGATTGAGACTGTTTTTGGATCTCCAACAGTTCCAATGTCAATGACTTTTCCTTTGGCATTATCACCAAATGTGACAAGTCCTCCTTCCTTTTGAGTGAGTGAAAAAAATTTCAATGAGTTTCCACTCATATTTCTTGAGCAGCCACTGTGCATGTACCATATTTATTTTCTTCTTTGGTGACCTGCTACCTCATCAGTTTCTGCCATGAAAATCATGTTTTCCTTTAGATTGACTTCTTCTTCCTCTGAGCTTGATTCAAAAGAGCTACTAGAGTCTTCAGATAAATATAATCAAAAAATTTTATTATATGGTTTCTACCTACGCTTACAAACACTTCTATCAAATGGGTAATGAACATACCATTCTTGTGTATGGAGAACTACCACCTTAGGAAATGATGTTGTTCATTTTTTCCTTTTCCTCATATCATATGTGGGAATTATGATGGAAGTGATGTTTTTATATGATATATATGATATATATTATTTATTTATTATTTTTAAATTATTACATAAAACATTACATCAAGTTAACCATGATTTGAATATACGATAACTTATTTTTTAGACGTGTGGACTACCACATACTCAAAGCGATGTGATTCATTCAAACATTACAGGGAATGTATAATGAATGGTTTTACTGAACCTATATGATATATATTAAATAATAGTTATAGTTTAATTATATTATATATATGTTCATAAATGTTTTTTACCTTCATTCATTCAAAACAACAAGAAAATGGAAACAATGCTAATCTATATGTACGTCATAATGTCTACACGAATGGTGTATTCAATTTAAAATTTCAATTATTTAAATATTATAATAAATGATTATACATGTAATATATATGATTTTTATATATTTTTTATATTCATTAAATAATTAAAATATGATCTCTGTAAGAGAATTGAGAATAACTAGTCAAAACATATATGAAAAACAATGAAAATATTTCCTGAAATGTAACACTTACAAAGAATCATTACTAAATAGATAATATAAACTCAAAATTAGATAGTATAAGTTATTATATATAATAATATGGTTATTTGGTGGATTTATAATTATATTATATTTATTATAAATGAGGTGTGCATGTGTACAAAGGATGTCATGACTTAAGGTAATCATTTTCTCATCTCACTTTTACATTCCATAAGACATAGGACAGGTTCACCCCTATTTATTTTATGTTCTATGTATACTGGCCATATATTTATTATATGTTTATTATAATTAAATTAATTTATATTTACATTTCCATTATTTGACATTTATTTCAATGGGTTTATGTTTCAAAAGATACCAAATTGGTAAAGTAATTTTGTCTCAATATTCTTTCTTTGAGAAACATGTCATGTTAGGCACCTATATTTTCCTATTATATGTATATAATTCCTTTGATATATTACATGACTAATATAAATATTTTAATAACATTTTATGTTTCATGTAATTTTATTCATTCCATTGTATTATTATTAAATGTTTCAAAAGTGGTAATGGTTTATTTTTATAATCTCATCATTTGTCAATATTTATTATGATTTTTCTTCCATTGATGAAATATTATGATCTCTATGTCAGGAAATATAATTAATTTTCTTACACTCAATTTATTCATGTTATATCCAAGTAATTGTATCAGTTTCCCACTACATTGTACGTAATATAATTTAAGAAAATTGTCTTTATGAATGTCCATCTTTAACACTCTATTTGGTCAGAAATCTATGTTATTTCAAAACTGTGTTTTCTAAAAATGTTTTCAAAATTATTTTAATATTATCCTATTATTTTTAATGGAAATTTTCACAAAATTATTACCTTTAATTTTTTTTAAAAAAATTAACCTTCTTTTCTTTTTTTATGAAGGGACTTTCCTAAACATTTAACATGCAAAATAAACATTTATAATATACATACATTCCCACTTTCATGAAAATTAGTTACATTATAATTAAATTTTAAGATTAAAAAGATTGTTTTTAAAGACATTTTTTCAAAATTTTTTGTAAATTTATTAATTTTTTAAATTTATTATTTAAATTTTATCTTTTTTCGTTTTACAAATGAGGTATTATTTAACTTTTTATAAAAAAATGTGAAATGAATTTTTTCTTTTAACATATACTTCTTGAATGGAATTTTAAAAAATGATAACCCATATATAATATTTTAATTTTTTTAAGACTTTTATAGGTCTATTTAAATATAAAATTAATTTAATGTATTTTTATGTTTTTTAATTTTTGAACGAGCTTTTCTAATTGAAAATGGTAAATTCCATAAGAAAGATAAAATGAAATTATGATGATAGTTATATTCATTAAAGACAACAAACCTAGATTTATCTTATCTTATAATAGGGTTATGATCCAAGGATACCTTTCATATTATTTCTCTATATAATTTATGTTTCTAATGACATGATATTTATGAAACATTATCATTTTTGATGCATTATTCTATAATGAAATGTTGAAATGTTAATGAATCCTATTTCTTTTCTATAGGTTTTGATATAATGAAATTGTTATGAAACCCATTTCATTTCATGGGCTATGATATGATTATTTTTTATGATCTTATGTCACACATATGTGTGATATTCATTATGTTATGGGTGGTTCATATATCTCCTTCCAAGGAATTGGGTAAATATCAATATATCCTGGGATAAATAGAACTTCAATGGGGAGTAAACCCAATTAAATAAGGTGACTTTTCAACTATAATACACATGGTAGTAAACCATGACTGCTAAAATGGTTTGGCGAGTGAACCCAATCCCCTATGATAGCATTGGTAGTGAACCTCGATTACAATGATGGTTTTGTGAATGAACTCAATCCACTATGATAGACTTGACTATGAGCCTTGGATTATGTGGGAATGATTTTATACGCTCATGTGTATGCCAAAAATGTATGTCATATGATAATGTTATTATATAAATTATAATGATCATTTTATTACATTATGAATCATGCCCTTTGAATTTACAATCCTTATTTCTATTACTGAAGATATTGATTCATGATAGGCAGGGCATGAATTTCAATTGTCAGTGTCATCTTTCTATACCCTTATACTAATTTTATGATATATTAATAATTTGTGTCTTCCTTGTTTTCCCATATTAAGAATTTATGATCACCCTTTCTTATATTTATATTTCCCTAGCTTTTGAAGGAATTTATTATGTTTCATTTTTCAAAGATGGGTTTTAGTTATGAAGAACATAGTAGGAGATGATATATTTTAGTTATGACCCAATTGTTTATGTATTCATGTTTCCAAATGCAATAGACCTACATGAGTATATCATCTATCCTTATGTTATGTAATTAATATTCATCTAGAAATTTTTTATATCTATTTATGATAATTTTGGGTCATTATAGTTGGTATCAGATAAAGGTTTTAAAAAAAATTCAAACTAGGATGACAAAACATTCTCTAGAATCCTAGAGATATTTATATTTATATAATGACTTCATAATGTTTGGTTAATGATAATAGATATCCAAGGATAAAACTATAGTTTAATAGTTATGAAAGATGTTTCAATATTTATACATCCTAAAAAGGACTTTTCATGGTTCCTCATTGTAACTATTGTTTCTCACACTATGATTTTTCATTTTAGAACTTTGCAATAACTATGAATATTTGGGTTACTTTGGTGCAAAATGGAATTATTGTTCATATGAGCAACCAAATTAGATGGGAGATAAAATTTTAAACCATATAAATATTCTATACTAGTTATCATGATATATGATCATCAACCTGCAACTTAACCTACTCTTAGACTCACCAAAGATGATGGGGATAAAGATCTCTAAGATCACGACTTAAATAGACTATGAATGAATGAAGATTCTACTTACTATATCTAGAGAATGTGGGAATAGGTACTCAGGTGAATGAAAAGGGGGGATAATAATATTTTTTTATATAGAAACAAATGGAATAGATGAAGGAATTGAAAATTAAAAATTAATATTTTTAAAGAGGGAAATAATGATCATTGTACTGTCACATTATTTCCTTAATGAATTAAAATTATGGAATATGGGCATTAACTGAGTTAATTACCTAAACTATGGGTTGACTATTAGAACATGGAAACACAAATTATGTGAATGATTTTTAGTTTTTATATATTATGATTCACAGATTATGCTTTGGAAGAGACATATCAATGATATTTTGGATATAAGCATCTCGAAACATCTATGGATTATTACACATTATAATTTGAAAACATATGATTAATTTGGATAAATAGAAGATTGAAATTTTCAAGAAAGTATAGGTGTCCTATAAATTAATAAGTTTATGATAGTGGGATTGGGGAATTATTTTATAATTTGTATTTCAATTTCATGAATTGTATATTATAATCTTTATTTTTTATAATTATTTTATGAATAAGGGCTGTGATAATTTTGGGAAGAAAATTTGTTTCATTTTATAATAACATATAATTTATGGATACTATAAAATGTTTATAATATTAATAATTTTCATAAGATCAAAGGCATCAAAATCCTAATTTTACTATTTTAAGCAATGATATTTTGATGTCATTTAAAATTTTTACATGGTTTTAGGAGTCATAATATATTTTGTTTTAAATAACCCTTTAGGGTTGGTATATGATTTTATGTTAAGTAATTATACTCTATTAGATAGTTGGTAATAGATAATCTTGATGATTGAATTAATTAACTATGTCTTGTTTTAAGACATATTTATGGACCCCTTAAGGATTACCATTAAAGTTAGTATCTAAATTTGATTTATGATATTTTTGTAATTTTCACTATGGTAAATGATTATACAGTGATTTATCATGGTGATTAATAATATTTGGTAGATGTCTCATTGGGTTGTGGTATATGAAATTTAATATCTCAACCCATCAATGAGGTATGTTCTTCTTTAAACATTGATTTCAATCCATTTAAATAGTATAATGATATTATAACCAAGAGTATAACTAGTCTCTGTGGTGTTTTGGTGTTACAAGGAATGAAAAAAGGGAGAAAGGAAGCCATTGAATGTTGTTAACTTGGTTGGGGCATGATTTGTAATAATTTTACGCTATTGGATAGGAAATTGTGCACTCCAACTCCCTTGGATAGTGGCTGAAGCACAATCACCACATGGTTTTTCAAGCCATGCATAGAGCCTAAAAAAACTGTTGGGCTTGGGTCCCCTCTTGTATAAAAGGTTCTTCATGGTTTTCACATAGTTTTTCCGAACATGAAGAAAAACTATTCACCTATTTAATGAAAGAAATTTCTCATTTCCCCCCATAGGATCTAAGAAAAATTTCATGATTTCCCCCCCTCTCTACATACTTTATCTTGACTAAAGAACTGAGGCCTCCCTCCACCACTAAGGGTGATTCTCCCCCAATCCCAGTTTATTTAAAACACTATTGGTTGCAAATAAAAGCTTGAGGTGAGTCTATGTAATAGCCCCAAAATGATAAAGGGTTAAATTACTAAATGATGTGACTCATGTAAACATGGTGCACCTTTCTTTTCAGGATCCTGTCTAATTAGAACTCCATAGTAAAGCGTGCTTGGCGTGGATTATTCATCAGGATGGGTGACCTTATGTGAATTTTCTTAGGGTGTGTGTGAGTGAGGAAAAATCACACTATAGAGGAAAAGTGTTGTCATGTGGGGACTATCATTAGTTAGATGATCCGTTCGGGCATGTGGGTTGACCCTTGGGTGGGAACCACATGTCTATGGCACAACTAGTGGTATGTGCCCAGTTGTAACATTAAGTGTTAAGGACAAATGAATCTGTAGGGCAGTGGATGTGGAAGCGGAGCTAGGGGAGTAGCATGAGGTGTTTTACATTTCGACATGTTACAACCACCCCTTTTCGTGAACCCTTCCAGGCTCAGGGAGCTAGAGGATAGGGGAAGATAGATGTTGAAAACGGTTGAGGAATGTGACCAAAGGGCTCTAGGAATGATTTGAGGTATGATATATGTCTACTACTAGCTATCGTGTCAATAGACTTAGGTACCAATCATTCCTTCCTTCCAAAAATCTTTTCCAAGACCTAGAGATTCCGGTTAAACCGTTGGCTTGTCCCTCGCATCTAGAGATACCTTTGGAAGGAGACTCAATAATCACACATACGCCGACAGTGTGATCAAACCCTTCAAGAAAGAGTTTTAGTTGGATCCTCTTGGTGGGAGCAAAAAGGCCTCACGACATTAGTTTGGGATTGGACTTGACATCTATAGTTCACACTCAGATTGACTGTATTAGGAAAAATGGTTGGGGTTTATGATCAACTTTGGAATGAGGTTTTCCTTGGTCGACATAAAAAGGAAACCGAGGCAGCACATGATAAACTCATGAACCACCCCTTTTTGTGGACCATGCCAGGCTCATGGAGCTGGAGGATAGGGGAAGAGAGAAGTTGAATGCAGTCAAGGAATGTGACCCAAGGGCTCTATGAATGATTCAAGGTACGATATATGTCTACTACATGCTTTCATATCAATAAACATAGGTATCAATCATTCCTTCCTTCCAAAAATCTAGTCCAAGACCTATAGATTCTAGTTAAACCATTTACTTCACCCACATGTATGTAGATATCTTTGGGAGGAGACATGAAAATCCCACTTATGCCGATGGTGTGATTAGACCATTGAGGTGAGAGTTTCGGTTGGCACCTCTGGGTGGCAGTGTCAAGGCCTTAAGATGTTAGTTTGGGTTTGTACATGACATCCACTATTCTCACTAAGATTGAATAAATTAGGAAAAAAACGTTGTGGTTTATCTTCAACGTTGGAATGAGGTTTTCCTTGGTCAGAGGAAAACGGAAACTCAGGCAGCATAGGCTAAACCCATGCATAGGAGTTTTTAGCTTTCAGGAGAAGTGACAGAGTTTGGGGAAACCCATTCAAAATATGTATATAGGTCCCCCCCCCCCCGAAGGGAGAGGGACTTCTACTTATCTGGATACTATCAAAGTTTCGAACCAGACATTCTCCAGAGTTGCAACACCACAATCAGCCTTGATGAAGAAGGGGAAACCCTTCGTGTGGTCAGAGAGATGCTTGCGGAGATCTCATAAGCTGAGGCAGAGGATGACTAGTGCCCCCATCTTGAGGCATCAATAGGAGGGCGTAGGGTATGTAGTTTACTACGACGCGTCAAGGACTGGACTCGGTTTTGTCCTGATGCATGAGTGAGTACTGATCGCGTATGGTTCTCGGCAGCTGAGACAACATGAGAATAACTATGCTACCCACGACCTAGAGTTAGAAGTAGTGGTCTTCACCTTGATGATGTAGTGGCACTATCTAATGGGAGATCATTTTACCGTGTACTCTGATCACAAGAGTCTCTGGTATATCTTCTCTCAGAAAGACCTAAACCTGATACAGTGACGTTGGTTTGAGTTCCTCCAGAACTATGACATCGAGATAGTCTACACTCCAAGGAAGGGGAACGTTGTTGCAGATGCGCTCAGAAGGAGATCTTGTATACAGTTACTAGGAGAGGCGGCAGAGCAGCTGGTTGCTTTACAGATTTCTTATGTAGACCGAGATAGAGCATATTTCCTTCTGTATCATATAGTCACTCCTCCACTTATTCAACGAGTCAAGGAGGCACAACATGGGGAAACTGACTACGAGACACGACATGCTCAGATATCAACATGGCATGCACCTGATGAATTTTGTGAAGGTCGTGAGCACATGATCATCTTCAGAGGACGTACCTTGGTACCTGTGGAACTTCAAGATGATGTGTTGAGGGAGTTCCACACTTCCCCTATGATGGGATATACATGGACTTTGTGACAGGGCTTCCATGTATATCCAGGGGTCACGACTCGATTTTGGTGATCATCCACCGACTCACCAAGTCGGCCCACTTCCAACCGATCAGAGATCATCGTTTTGTAGAGAGCATGGGACACCTCTATGTTTAGGGTATTGTGTGTATACATGGAGTAACTTCAGCGACTCTCTCCGATCATGACGTGTGGTTCACTTCCCGGCTATGGAAGGAGTTGCGGAGGAATTCCGGATATAGCTACATCTGAGCACAACCTTCCATCCTCAGACGGATGGCCAGACTGAGAGGACCATTCAGACCCTCGATGAAATGTTGCGTGCTTTTATCATCGACTTCAGTCATAGATGTGAGGGTCACTTACCATTGGTTGAGTTTTCATACAATAACATCTTTCACTCCATCATCATGATGGCCCCTTTTGAGGCATTGAACATACGACCTTTCAGACCACCCTTGTACTGGACAGACCACGGGGAGTCAGGACTGGTGTGACTAGAGATGGTACGAGCTACCAAAGAGAAGGTGAAGATCATCCAGGAGTGGATGAAGACTGCACAGAGCAGTTAGAATTCGTATGCCGAAAATATTGGGAGACCTCTCTAGTTCAAGGATGGCAACAATGTCTTTCTTTAGGTCCCACCATGATGAGGTGTACCGAGATTTGGTTGAGGTGGAAAATTATATCAAAGATTCATCGGATATTTTCAGGTCCTCAGTAGAGTTGGCGAGGTGGATTACCGCTTAGATCTTCCACCTCAGTTGCATCGGGTGAACGACTTCTTCCACGTATCTCATCTGAGGAGATACATGCAAGACCCTTCTCACATCATCGACGATGGAGAGATGGATGTCGATGATGGGGAAACTATTATGGATGTTCCAGTGAATATTGGGGATTGATATGATCGGGTCCTACGTCGGTGGTCGATACATCTGGAGCACGTTCGCTGGCATCACAGGAACCTCTAGGAGAGCACATGGTAGCGGGAGGCTCAGATGCGTGCTCAGTACCCCCATTTTTTCCCTTAGATCGATTTGTAGCTTATGCGGATGTAAATCCCTAAGGTGTGGAGAGTGTAAAGGCCCGGAATTTCCGTGGATAAAAATAATAATTTTTCTTAAATACATGGTAATTTTACGAGTACGCAAAAATTTACGATGCATGATTCTGAGGCCCGGTGTGCCCGAAATCCATTTTTTGAGTTTTTTTTCGGGTATTCTCAGTAAACATACAAGTGTGTTTTTATAATTTTTTAATTGGTTCTCGTAATTGAAATCCGAGGGAACTTTTGAACTCAAATTGCTGGAATTCTCTTAAGGAGACTTTCACCTCGATGACAGTTGGTCGAGAAAGAATGTTAATTTTTGGGTTTTAATGAATAAGTTAGGTAAACATTAAGTGGTAGATTTATTTTTATATTTAGTTGGTTAAAATATCCATTTGGAGGATGGTGGTGGGGACCACCCCACCTGAACCTCCCATGAGAGGTTATGGTGGTGAGGCCCACGTGAACCAAACCTCCCACGAGATGTTACGATGTGGGGACCACCTGGGACTTAACCCCACAATTAATGGTGCCTCCATCTCCCTTTATATGTGTTCCAATTACCCATATTAATTATGCAAAATTATCCTATTTATTTGTTGAGAAAAGAGTTTTAATTTAATGTTCCATCCTCATGAATTAATTTGGTGAAGCCATTTAATTTAATTATTCTTTTTTTTGAATATTGTGTCAACGAAATAATAAGATACTATAATATCTAATTATTTTTGGGGTTGGTAGATATATTCATTTTTGAAGGAGATCATGGGAGAAAAAAAGTTCCCCAATGAAGAACCTCCTCTTCCAACATTGAACAAAGAATGACGGAAAATTCCTTCTTTGACTTCTTCTTCAGAGCTTCAACCATCGTGAGATGTATTCAACGACCGACTTCTGTGACTCCGTCAATGAATGAAGAATGGAGAATCAAGGTAGGGGGTATTTTACTTGATGATGTTATACATTTTCTTATCTTCTTTAATAGTTATAAATGAATTGTTTTCAGACGTGTTATTTGTTCATATGCTTTTCTTGATGAACCAATTTGCATGTCCCTAAACGTGGAGGGTGTGGGCCAACCTAACATGGCCCGACATCCTCCATCGATTTTCCTTCTTGTGTCATTCTTCGGCATGGCGATGGTACAACGATGAGATGATTGAGGTGGCAACGACAAAGGCTGTGCTACTTGTGGCCTCTGTGAACCGTACTGCCCCCACGGCGTCCCGCACCACCTCCAGCCAAGCCCGCGCAGGCCTGACCTCTCAGCCGCCCGCGTCTCCAGTGTGCCCCGGCAGTGAGAGATCTGGCCTGGCCTCCTAGATGCCCACACCTCCCGTGGACCCAGACGACCCCGTGCTGGCCCGACCTCCAGACGGTCCGGCTGCCCGTGCCACCCGCGCCCCCCGGTAGAACCCTGCGTCGGCCCGCACTATTCCCAGTCACTTGACCAGCCTCCAGTCCGCCCGCTTGGCCACCCACGCTGGTTGCGCCCTGCTCGAACCTGCTGCCCACCTAGAAGCCCTCATAGCCACCCACGCTGGCCCCTCCCTTGCTGATCCGGCTGCCCGCTTGGAAGCCCGCCTAGCCACCCACCTGGCCACCTGTGCTGGTTGCGCCCTGGATGAAACGGCCGCCCGCATGGCCATGCCCATCCCGGCCACCCGGTCTCCCATCTGGATGTGCTTGAACTGGAAGCCATCCGGCCTCTGCGAGCCCCTATGCACCGCCTCGAGACGGCCCCCTTTTC
Source organism: Viscum album (assembly GCA_963277665.1). NCBI lineage: Eukaryota > Viridiplantae > Streptophyta > Magnoliopsida > Santalales > Viscaceae > Viscum > Viscum album. The sequence goes on from OY728122.1 coordinate 1,017,631,008, forward strand.
GGCCACCCAGCCGAGTCGGCGAACCGGCCCCCTTGCATCCTCCAGGATGAGCAGACGAACATGCCCCCTTCTAGACTCCCGACTGGACCGACATTTTTCCACCCCCCCCCCCACGCGGTGCCCTCGCCAAATCGGCCCGGCCGCGCCGAGCTGCGCCTTCTCGACGCTCCACGCCAAACTTGCCTCGACCGTGTGCTGAGAAGCCCTCGTGGCCTACGGTGCTGGGCCAAGCGGGCCGGGTGAAACCTAATTGGCTAGCCCGCCCAATGGGCCGGGCCAGACCCAATAGGCCTGAACAGGTCTTCCCAGACCGGGTCGGCATAGACTGGGTTGGGCCGGGTCGGACCGGAAACGAGCCCACTATTGACCCTTTACTTCCTTTGGCAATATACTTTGCACTGGACGTCCGTTTGAAGATCCGTCAGTGGTACTGAAAATCTTGGAGCGTAGACATCCATTTGAGTACACCCCTACTGGAGTTCAGCATTTAGTTGAGATATGATCACGTTGGATCATACACAAATCCAACTGGGCCTCCTGGACTAAAAGGATAATAACTCACAGACCGAACATTTGTTTGACGTGCCATATATGGCGTTGAGACCCCTATGACAAGGCTACCCTCTGAGTTACTTCTTCGAGGGACTTTGTACTCGATGAAATATCAAATCTTGACTTAAGAGTAGATCCTCCCAGAATCAAGCATTCTGTAGTGGAAACCCTGAGGCTGGCTGTGCTCCGACTACTATTCCTGGATCCTGTTTGGGTCCGACAGTACAAATCGCTGGTCTTGGATCATTTGCGGGTCTGACATCATGACTACTATTCTTGGATCATGTGTGGGTCTAACAGTTCTGACCACTGGTCCTGGATCCATTGTCGGTCCGACAGCTCTGACTACTATTCATGGATCCTGTGTGGGTATACCAGTACTAACCGTTGGTCCTGGATCCTATGTGGGTCCAACAACAAGACCATTGTTCCTGGATCCTATGAGGGTCCAATAGTTCTTACCCCTAGTCTTGGATCCTATGTGGGTTTGACATATTTGATGATTCAGTGGATATATCTGATCATCTCTATCTCTATACAATAGTTGTATACCAGTGTGAGCTGAGTCATCAACTTCTTTGTTTTCTTCAGGATTGACATGAGTTAGTAGATAACATAGGTATATGTATGGTCATATACATATGTAATGGATATATGTTGATTTCATACTCTGTAGTTTATCTTTGGTGGATTTTGAGAGACCTTGGTGGTCTTGGGGACCCAACTATGTATCGTTATATTCACCTCTACACGGGATATGCCCACACCTCATTGTGTTGAATGACAGAGGATGAGAGCACCAGGACTAGTCTGTACCCAGAGGTGGACCTTATGATGAGTCAGTACATAGCGGATACTGACAGACATGGAGTGCTGAGGAGGCTATCTGTACGAACCCTTCAGGTAGGACCCATGGTGGACGTTCCAGGAGCTTCTTTTCTCCTTTCAGGTGTTTTTCTTTATCAGTTGTACTTTTACTTTCAGTTGGGCTTGTATTCCTACCCCTTTTACTTTTTAGTACACCTTGTTATACAGTTTTACTTAGTGTTTTGTTTCTAGATTTTACTCTATTATGTTTGTTTATAGTTCAAAAGGCAATGACTTCCCTGTATTAGGGATTTATGCTTTTAGTGTAGGTCACCAGCCCCTGTCCTATGGAAGGCGGGATTGGGGTAGTCACAGAATGGGCCTCGGGGGACGGGTCATGACATTCTATAACTCCTATATTTTCAATTTTTTGGAATAATTTTGGTGGGACGTTTTCTCTCATTATGAATGCTAAAAATCATTTGGAGAATATTAATTTATTGATGGCGTATGGTTTATTGGATTCCAATCAAGTTTTGTGCATGAGTAAGCAGTTTTCATGAATCTTAAGGAAGGCAGTCTTCAAGTTATATCCCATAATGTTGACTGTCATGACCCGTCCCCCAAGGCCCATTCCAGGACTAACCACAAACCCACCTTCCATAGTCCAGGGGATTATGACTAGCACCAAAGTAGTATTCCCTAAAAATGGGAAGGCATTTCCATTATAAAATACATACTCACGTAACCAAGAACACAACAAATAATGAAAACAAGAAAACTGTATAACCAAATGTATGCAGAATGTAAAAAATGTGGTCGGAATACACCCTCAATAATAAATGTATATGTACAACTGAAATACAATAAAGATGAAGAAAAAAGAGAAGAGACAACTACTAGATCATCCTCCAAGGTTCCTACCTAAAGGTTAGGTACTGATCGCCTCCTCAGCACTCCACATCCACTCGTATCCTCTACATACCAACACGCCGTATGGTCCACTTCTAGGTATTATCCATTCCTAGTACTCTCATCCTCAGTCAGTTCTGTCCGTCATCTGCACCCAACACAACATGTTGTGGGAATAGCTCGTGCATGGGTGAGTATAACGATTCTCAATAGGGACCCCGAGACCCTCTAGGTCTCCCAAAATTCTATCATGGATAAATCAAAATGTAATAAAATAAACAGATAAACTTACATAGGTAGATTCCACAACATATAACTTTATTATCATGTAGTATATCTCAATTATGAGGAAACAAACAGATGTACTGACTCAGCTCACACCAGGATTTATTCAAGGGGTAATATCAAGTAACATTTTCAATCACAACGTCGAACACATCAGCAGCTAGAGTACTCCTCCTCTATCGAGTACATTGGTTTTGCCGCATCACACATAGGTTCTTCCCACTAAACATGGACTGCTGAGGTACTCATCCTATCGATTACCATGGGTCTACCACATCAAACAGAGGCGCTAAACACTATGAGATTTCCACGTCACATAGTGGCCCTCCCCCGCATGACTTGTTGAGGTACATCTCCTGTCGAGTACTATGTGTATACCACATCACATAGAGGTGCTCCCTTATGTGGCCTTTTGAGGTATTCCTCTAGTCATGGACCTTGGGTCTGCTGCGTCACACAGAGGGGCTCCTCGCCATGGGTCTGTCACGTCAGACAGAGGTACTCTTTACTGGGCCTATCAAGTCACTCTAAGTCAAAAAGGCCAGTAGTAATCAAGGCTCTTCCAGCTGTTGTTTTCCAGGACAATGATCTCTCGTATCCGGGAGGATCCACTCCATAAGCTACTGAACGATACTACAACTACCATGAATTCCCACAAAAAATTATCTCAAAGGTATTCCGCATAATAGGGGTCCCAAGAAAACAGACGACGGGTCAATCAGATGATCGGTCTGTGAGTTATTATCCTTTTTGTCCCAGGGGCATGGTTGGATTCGTGCTCGATCGAACCTAACCATTTCCCATATTAATCCAATACATAGTGGGATATCACTCAAAGGGATTGACTCGCTCCAAGGTTCCCAATGCCTCTGACGGTTTTTCTAACAGATGTCTAGTGCCAACGTTATGGTCAAAAGAATGTAAATGGGTCATAGTGGGTCTCGGTCCTATCCGACCCGGTCGGCCCACCAGGTGCAGGTAGACCCAGTCTGACCCATTGGGTTTGGCCCAGACCGCAATGCTACTCGGCGTGTTTGGCCGCGAGGGGCCGCGGAGAGTGTCGCGAGGGTGCGAGGTTGTGGGGCAGCTCGGTCTGGGACGACGGTTCGACCGTGGGGCGGCGTTATGGCCACGGGGCGCTGGTCCGGCCATGGGTCGATTGTCTGACCGCAGGGCGGTTGACCGGCCACGGGTCGGCGGTCCGGATGGAGAGTGGTGGACCTATCGCGGGTCGGTAGTCTGGTCGCGGGTCGGCGCCGATGGCTCGACGGACGACGGTGGCAGCTCGGTGGATGGTGGTGGTGGCTTGGCGGATGGTGGCGGTAGCTTTGAGGATGACGGTGGCAGATCGACCCAGTTGTAGGCAACGACCCGGCCCAGATGGCAGTGGCTGTGGGCGGTGCAGTTTGGCCACATGTAGCAATGTCATGGGGCGTGGGGGTCGCAAGGCGGCGGCAGCCGCAGGGCAGTGGCGTTGTGCAGTCGCCTTTATCAGATTCAATATCGCAAAACATCACATGATTTACGGAGGGGTCGGGCCATGTTTTTTTGGCTTGTACCCTCATCTTTAGGGTGGTAGAAACCGGCTCATATAGAACATGAATATTGAATGTCAATCCTATCCTCCCCCAATGATTGTTCCCAACACACAAATAAAATCATTTGCTTTCGTTGTTCCAAAAAAGATGAACACGGGAATATAATCATACAAAAATTAAAACCCTACCTTGGATTGTTTATTTGTTGACGATGAGGAGAGGAGTAGAAGTCAGCATCCATCGTGGAAATCACATGCCTCTGATCCCGAGCTCGTTCGTCAGATTAACGTTCTTTGATGGAGGTGATTCTTTGTTGATGAAGAGTCCCACCATTGGAGGATGTCTCAGGGAAGATGGTCGAAGTCGAGGTCGGCGTTCTTCATTCGCTGAAGAATTTATTAGTTAGTGATCTTTCTCCAAGAGCTCTCCCTTTTTGCCAATATCTTCCACCAATTACACCCAAATGAGGTTTAACCAACATAATAGATTAAGTTGGCATAATTTAAAATTCGAATAATTAATTAATTGATGGGTGAAATAATAAATTATGGGGAGGGTTAGCATAATAAATTATGGGGATCTCAAGAGTTTTCTATCCTCGGGTGGTCCCCACCACTGTAACCCCTCAAGGGAGGTTTTACAAGATCGGGTGGTCCCCACAACCGAGCATTCAATTAGGATAATTAAACTCATGTGGTCTCCACCTCTAAAATATCCACAAGATGGTGGTTATAATAAAATAAAATAAAATGTGTGTTTATTTTTTTTCCCACGAAATACCCAAAAATTAATTTTTACTCTCAACCAACCGTCGTCATGGTGAACGTCTCTTTAAGAGAATATTGTCTTTGTGAGTTTGACATTGCCCTTGGATTTCAATTGCAAACACATGATCAAAAGTTATAAAAACCCACTCGCATGGTTACAAAACGTACCCGAACAAATGTTTAGAAATTCATTCCGGGAACTCTAGGCCTCAGAATGATGTTCCGTCAATTTTCGCGGACTCGTAAAATTCCCATATATATAAAAAAAATTCAATGGAAATTCCAGGTCATTAAATTCTCCCAACCTCATGGATTTGTGTCTCTAAAAGCCACATCACAATAACTAGGAATAAAAGTGGGGATACTAAGAATGAATCTGAGTCTCCCGCTCCCATGTGCTCTCTTGGAGGTTCCCATGATGCCATCAAACACACACTAGTGCAATTGAAATCCCATGAAGGACCCACTCATTTCGATACTTAATCAAAACTAGGACCTCCTAAATCATCGCCCCATCACCAATATCCATCTCATCATGCTCGATGATATGAGAAGGGTTGTGCACGAATGTCCTCACCTGGGATACATGGAAGACGCCGTGCACCCAGTGCAACTGAGTTGGAAGAGAAAAGTGTAAACCACTTGCCAACTCTTCTGAGGACCTGAAGAGGTCCAATGAACCTCGGATATGAGTTGACACCTCGGCCAAATATCTATAGACCTCATCTGGATGAGACTCGTAGAAAGACGTGGTCGCCATCCTCGAACTTTTGAGGTGTCCGTCTTCTGTCAGCATACGACTTTTTCCTGCTATGTGAAGTCTTCATCTTCTCCTGAATGATATGCACCTCTCTTTGGTAGCCCATTCCATCAATGGTCCTACTAGTGCTGACTCCCCTAGGTCAGTCCAGCATAATGGTGATCGGCAAGGTCGCCCGTACAATGCCTCGAAAGGTGTCATCCAAATGGTGGAGTGATAGATGTTGTTGTATGCAAACTCCACCAAAGAGACTGATCCTCCCAGCAGTGACCAAAGTCGATGAAACAAGCACACAACATGTCTTTGAGGGTCTGAATAGTCTGCTCAGTCTGACCATCCGTCTGAGGATGGAAGGAATTGCTCAAATGAAGATGCATCTCGAAAGCCTCCTGCAACCCCTTCCATATCCAGGATGTAAACCGTGCCTCATGATTAGAGACAATCATCAAGGGTAATCCATGTAACAATAAAATCTCCAGCACATAGAGGCATCCGAAATTTTCTACGGAACCTTGCTCTCTGATCGGTTGAAAGTGAGCTGACTTGGTGAGTCGGTCGACGATTAGCCAAATTGAGTCATGACCCTTAGATGTACGTGGATGTCCTGTCAGGAAGTCCATGGATATCCCATCCCACTTCCACTCTGAGACCTCTAAAGGCTTAACCATGTCTGTTGGTACCTGATGCTCTACCTTCACATGATGATATGTGAGGCACTGAGAGACAAGCTCTGCAACTGTTTTCTTCATTCCAAGACGCCACTACTGTCGTCAGAGATCCATGTACATCTTTTCCACTCCAGGATGTACCTCTAGAGGGTATGTCTTGATCTCCCTCAACAATTCCTCCCTAAGTGACACTAGTACCATGGTACGTCCCTTGAAGAGGATGATGTGCTCCCCACATTCAAAAAATCCATCAGGTGCATGTCCTGTGGATATCTGAGCATGTCGTGCCTCACAGTCAGTGTCCCAACGTTGCGCCTCTCGGACTCACTGATGAAGTTGTGGAGAGACTCTAATATACATTAGAAAAGTTTCTCCATCTCTATCCATAGATAATAGTTATAAGGCAGCCAACTTCTCTGTCGCCTCACCTAGAAGCTGTATACCAGAACTCCTACTGAGTGCATCAACTACAACGTTCCCCTTCCCAGGAGTATAGACTATCCTAACGTTATAGTTCTGGATGAACTCAAGACAACGTTTTTGTCTCAGGATCAGGTCATTCTAAGAGGAGATATAACTGAGATTCTTGTGATCAGTGCACATTTTAATGTTCTCGCACATCATATAGTTTCACCACATCTTCAAGATGGAGACCAATACTGCTAACTCCAGGTCATGGGTAGAACAGTTTTGCTCGTGCTATCATAGCTGTCGAGAACCATATGCAATCACTGCTTTCTCCTGCATCAAAAAACATCCAATTCTGGTCCGTGATGCGTCATAGTAGTCTATGTACCCTACGCCCACCTTTGGAAGTCTCAAGATAGGGGCACCAGTATTCCTCTGCTTGTACTGCTGAAAACTCCATTGGAATAACTATAACCACACGACGGGTTTCCCCTTCTTTGTTAATGCTGATAGTGGTCCTACAACTATGTAAAAGTCTAAAAAAACCTCAGGTAGTATCTAGCCAAACCCAGGAAAATCCGTACCTCCCTCATACTCTTGGGTGGAATTCAAGAAAGTACCTCCTCAATCATTGATGGATCCACAACAACACCAACCTCCAATATGACATGTCCCAGAATGTGATCCTCTCGGATCCAGAACTAGAACTTCGATAGCATACCATAAACTAGGTTCCCTCCGATTTTGTCTAGTACTACATGAAAATGATAGGAATTCTCCGCCTCAGCAGTCTAGTAAATCATTATGTCCTCGATGAAGACAATTAAAAAGTGATCAAGGAATGGCTGAAAGATCTTATTAAAGAGTCCCATGAACAATGTTGCAGTGTTGGTCATGCTGAATGGCATAACCAAAAATTCGTATTGGTCGTATCGACACATGAAGGTCATCTTCTAAACATCCTCATCTCGTACTCTGAGTTGGTGGTTGAATGATGTGAGCTCTATCTTCGAGAACCATTGTGCTCCCTTCATCTGATCAAAGAGTTCGTCAGTCCTCGGTAGTGGGTACTTGTTCCTCACGGTCTCCTGGTTCAGGCGCCGATAGTCAACAAAAATTCTTAACCTCCCATTTTCCTTCTTGGGGAACAAAATCGAGGCTTCCCAAGGTGAAACACTAGGATGGATGAATCCATTCCCCTGCAACTCATCTAACGTTACCCACAACTCAAGAGGCTTTACAATAGCCATATGATATGCTGGTGTAGATATCGGTGTCTTCCCAGGGTACAAGTCAACGTAAAATTCCACCTCCCTATGAGTAGGTATACCCAGAAAATCATCAGGGAAAACATCCATGTACTGGTCCATCACTACAGGATATCTCAGACTCTCCAATCAACAACACTGAGGGTAAGGCTAGCCAACTGATAAGTGATCTGCTGCACTCTCCTCTGGTTAAGTCCATCCTGCAATGTAAAGGATCCATTTTCACAGGTGATGGTAAACCTGGTCTCATCTGTATAGACACACTACACCTTACGGCGAATACAATCAATATGAGCATGGACTACAGATATCCAGTCCATACCCAAGATGACGTCATAAGGCCTCGACGCTGCTACTAAGAGATCCCATCCAAATCTTTCACCTCATAGAGTATGCTCACACTTCCATAACCAGTGAGTAATCATCGAATCATCTCCTGTTAGAGTCTCTAGATGTATGGGTCAAGATAATGACTCTGTCAGAAAATTTGAGCTCCAAATGAGGGCAGCGGCAATAAAAGAATGATTGACGGCTTTTTCTATAAGAACTAAAGCTAAGGTGTTGTAGACATAGATCTTACCTCATATCATCTCTACAGTTCCTTGATCATAATACTCAGCTACCTAGAGTTGAGATCTCCTTTTCTACCAACTCCCTGCAGTTGTGGTGGACCTCCTGGTGGTAGTGGTGGTAACATCTTGAATTGTCTCCCACTACCATCTACACAACCAAATTGTCTTCCATGTACACCTGATGTCTGTGGACCACCACGATCGAACCACTATATCTTCCTTGGCGGTCGCTCGACCATATGTTGGTCATCCGTATGATAGGTTGGATAGTCATGAGCCATGGGACCTTGCCCGCCGTATGTGAAACACCGCCCGCTCCTGGTATAAATGGATCTTCCTCGGCTGCCCCTCACAACCGATCCTGAGTCATGTGGTTGTCCACTAGTAGTTCTGGTCCACATGGACCTCTACGACATCTGTCTTCGGCCAGCTGCAGAAGACTCCGCTACGTGAGGATTGGTATTGGGTCTCTCTACTGGTGACTGCTCATCAAAGAAACTCTCCATCAAAAGGGTTGCCTCTAATACCCTCGCCTTTGTTGGGATGTTGAGTGAGATCATCGAAGCCTTTATATCTTGCATGATCCCCTTCTCGATGGTCTGGGCCCTGATGAAAGGGTCCCACACCATATCTGTGGAGTAGCGTGAGAAGTCAGTGAACCTCACTGAGTAATGAGAGATAGTCATGATGCCCTACATTAGATGATGAAGCTCATGTATGTGCACTGTGTGAAGAATTTTTTTGGAAAAACTCTGCCAGAAGCAGGATCTCAATGTCTATACAAAGAAGTGTCACCTCTTCCTGAACCTGGAGCATCAAGCTCAACCATATGCATGCTGCTTCCTATACAAGGATAGCAGTGAGGATCCCCATGCGATCGGCTGGTGTCCCTACGTGTCGGAAGACTCTCACCATTGCCTCCAACCAATCCTCATCAGCCTGTGGTCCTGTCTCTCCCCAAAACCTGGGTGGCCTCTGGCAATAGAACTCATGCATCCTACTCAAGTGGCATGCACCATATACTATTTGGGCTGGTGGCAATGGTGGCCCAACGAGCAATGGAACTAATGGTGCCTGTATTGGAAGAGGGCCCTACAGTGAGGCCTCATCAATCGGTTGGCTATCAATGTATACAACCCTCAGAACCCTAGTTGTCTATCTTCGTTGAGGCATCCTGTAAAGAAACAGGTGTTCCACGGTCAAAAATTTATACATGGTGAGAAGACTCAAAGATTTCACAACGAGGACTCAACAAAACACACATGAAATCAGTGTATTCGTGCATTGAGTCAGAAATCAGAGGACATGGTCCTGGTGTATGGATACGTCGGCCGCCGCACCAACTATGGACTCCATGAACAGAAAACTACACTCATTACCCTTAACTCTATTTCTTCATAAAAAATACTAGAGTCTTTGTTCTTTGGTATAATAGACTCATTTGATACCAACTTTTCATGACACATCCCCCAAGGCCCATTCCATGACTAACCCCAAGCCCACCTTCTATAGGACAGGGGCTGGCGACTAGCACAAAAGGTGTATTCCCTAAAACTGGGAAGGCATTGCCTTTATAACCTGCAAACTCACGTAACGAAGCAGTCAACAAGATACAATCACAAGAAAACTATATATCAAAAAGAGTGATGAATGTAAAAAAGGGGGTCGGAATACAATCCCAATAGTAAAGTTACAAGTAGAAATGAAATAAAATACAACTAAAGAAAGAGAAGGGTCAACTACTATATTTTCCTCCAAGGATCCTACCTGAAGGGTAGGTACAAATCACCTCCTTAGCACTACACGTCCACTCATCTACTCTGCATACCGACACACGGTATGGTCCTCCTCCCTGAACCATTCGGTCCTAGTACTCTAAACCTCAGTCAGCAATGTCCATCGTCTACATCCAACAAAACATGGTGAATGCCTAGCCCATACAGGGGTGAGTAAAATGATAATCAGTAGGGACCCCGAGATCATCTAGGTCAAAAAAAATCCATCATGGATAAATTAAAAAGTATGAAAATCAACATATTACCTTTCATAGGTATATGCCCATAAATATACCAATGTTATCATGTTATCCATCTCAGTCATGAGGAAAAACACAGATGTACTAACTCAGCTCACACCAGGATTTATTCTAGGGGTAATATCAAGTAACATTCCTAGTCACAACTTTGAAAACCTCAGCTGCTAGAGAAATCCTCCACTATTGAGTAATGTGGGCCTACTTCATTACACATAGGTGCTTCCCACTAACCTTGGGCTGCTAATGTACTCATCCTTTCGAGTACCGTGGGTCTTCCGAGTCACACAGAGGCACTCCCCACCATTGGTTTGCCGCGTCACACAGAGGTGCTCCCCCTCGTGACTTGCTGAGGAACTCATCCTATCGTGTACTGCGGGTATACCAAGTCACATTGAGGCTCTCCCCTTCATGGGTGTGCCACGTCACACATAAGCGCTCCCCACTGGGCCTGTTAAGTCACTCCAAGTCGAAAAGGTCAGCAGTCATCACGTCTTAGCCAACTATGAGGATCTCGATCTATGCTAGCTCATCTCCAGGAGGATTCGCTCCGCAAGATACTGGTCCATACACTAACATCCATGAAGTCCCATGAAGAAGTATCTCAATGGTTCGCCACATCATAGGGTCCCAATGTAACAGACAACGCTCTAATTTGATGCCCAGTCTGTGTGTTATTAGCCTTTTAGTCTTTGGGGGGCTGGTCAGATTCCTGGTCGATCCAACCATATTATTCCACATCATAATCCAAAACATACTGGGGTTTTACTCAAAAGGGATTAAACACTTGAAGGATCCCAACGCCGCTGACAGTTCGTCTAATGGACGTCCGGAATAAACGTTAAAGCCAAAAGAATGTAATTGGGTCATAGTGGGCATGGGTCTGGTCTGACCCGGTCAGACCGACTCGGCTCGACCGGACCTGGGCCGACCCGGTTCCAGACTCCCCGATCAGACCCATTGGGTCTGGCCCGGCCTGTAGTTCTTCTAGCCCCGTTGGGCTACAACGGGACGCTAAGAGTGTCGTGAGGGTGTGAGGTCGCGGGGCAGCTCGGACGTGGATGATGGTTCGGTCGTGGGGAGGTGGTGAGGTCGTGGGGTGGCAGTCTGGCTTCAAGGCGACGATTCTTCCGTAAGGGGTGGCGGATCGACGGATAGGCAGCTGTCCGGCCTGCGTTAGGAGAACCAGCCATGGGTCAGTGGTCTAGCCGGGGGGGACTGGCTGTGGGTCGGCGGTCCTACCGTGGGGTAGTGGCAGCTACTCGGCGGACGATGGTAGAGGCTCGGCGGACGACTGCGGCAGTTCGGCGGATGGTGGCGGTGGCTCGGTGGATGGCGGCGGCGGCTCGGTGGACGGTGGCAGAGGCTCGGTCTGGTCAGCGATGGTGGCTCGGCCCGGACGGTGGCGGCCATGGGCGGCGCAGCGGGACCGCGAGGTGGAGACGTTGCACCGTCACCTTCATCGTGTTCAACATCACAAAACATCACAAGATTGGCAGAGGGGTTGAGCCATGTTTGTTTGGACCGTGCCCTCTGCGTTAGGGTGGTAGAAAGCGACTCATCAAGAACATGAATATTGAACATCAATCCTATCCTCTGGAAATGATTGTTCCCATCCTACAAAATAAATCATATGCATTCTTTGTTAAAAAAAGAAGAACATGAAAATATAAACGTACCCAAATTAAAACCCTACATTGGATTTTTCATTTATTGACGACGAAGGTAAAATTCGAAGTCGGCCTTTGTCGTTCCCGTCACACGCCTCTGATCTCGAGGTCATTTGTCGGATTTACGATCTTCGATGGAGGTGATTATTTTTTGTTGAAGATGACAACCATTGGAGGTTTTCTCAAGGATGAAGGTAGAAGTCAAGGTCGGCGTTCTTCATTCGGAGAAGAAGTTTTTCGTTGGTGAGCATTCTCCAAGAGGACTAACTTTTTGCAAAGAGTTTCCCCCAATTCCACCCAGATGAGGGTTACCCAACTTAATATATTATGTTGGCATAATTTAAAATTTGATTAACTAATTAATTGATGGGGGCCATAATATGTTATGGGCACCATTGTCATAATAAATTATGGGGAGCTCAAGGGGTTTCTATCCTTGGGTGGTCTCCACCACCATAACCCCTCATGGGAGGTTTTACTAGCTTTGGTGGTCCCCACACCAAACATTCAATTTGTAGAACAAATATCATGTGGTCCCCACCTCCACAATAGCCACAAGAGGGTTGTTACAACAATATAAAATAAAATCTTTTTTTAATTTTATTTTATTATTTCCACAAAAAACCCAAAAATTTACTTTCACCCTCGACCAACTACCATCGACGTGAATGTATCATTAAGCGAATACGGGTGCTGCGAGTTCAATGGTGCCCTCAGATTTCAATTCTAAGAACCGGTTCAAATGTTAGGAAAATCCACTCGCATGTTTACTGAATGTACCCAAACAAAAGTTAAGAAATTCATTTCAGGCACTCCGGACCTCTGAATCACATGCCGTAAAATTTTACTGACTCGTAAAATTCCCATATATTTAAAAAAATTTACATGTTAATTTTGGGTCTTTAAATTGACTAGTATTCATGGGTATTTGGTTTATTTTTTTTTCTTTAGGCTTCACATTAATGTACATGGTATTAATTTAAAAATTTAAGGTTTTAATTATGAGTTTGAACCCTTAAAAACCCAATAGGATCTGATGAGGATGCTTAAACCCAGAATATGGTCACTCATTGGGTGCCCCACTCCCGTTGTTATGGTAAAATGAGTTGGGAGAAGATTATTTAATAAGGATAATCATTTTAAACAATATAATTTGAGTTTGAATTATAATTATGGGAGAAGGTAGCTATTTTTTTTCCTTAAATAAGTAAAATGATTTATGATTATTAATGTGTAAATGTGATAAATTATTAATGGGTAATTTCCACATTTTCATATTTTGTGAATGAATTTCAAATAGATGGTGTTATGAATATAAGGTAAAATGTGATAGTTATGAAATTCAGTTAATCATATAAAGAGTGAAGAACCATGGGATTTAAGTTTAATGGTATTATTGGGATTTTGGATTAAGGATACTCATTGTTGGATTGGGATAGACAGAGGCTCTTGGACCCACAGATGAAGTGTATGGTTTGGATGTCTGGAAGATTGTCAAGCCTTCCCTAGTATGGATATTATGTGGATACATAGAATGAGGATCCATGGTAAAAGGATTTGATTGAACCAATTAATGAATTTTAATGAGATGTTATGTGATATCCCCCCTATAGAATTGGATCAGACTTTAGCATGGGTTGAATATTTGTTGGTATGAGAGTGTCTTTATGGAAACTAGGAGCCTGGGTGTATATATGATAATTTTTCAATTAAGAAACTTGTTTACTTCCATTGCCTTGTTTTTTCTTATTATTACTTCTATATACACTTATATCTTAAACTAATCACTATTCTAGACATTGTTGTTGATGGTCTTCTTTGTTTTACTCACATTGAGCTCAGTTTGTTATTGGGTACCTGAGAATAATTCATTGTTACAGGTCTGGATAATGGAAAAGACCATATGTTAGATGGAGGATATTGGTTCAGGATAGCACATAGATAATGGGACTGAACTAGCTCACTTGAACTATTTCAAGAATTTTCATTTTTGTCTTATTTTTATTTTCCCTTGTCACATTATACTCTCATGACATGGTATATTTATTACAATGGATTTTTTTACATACGTAGTTTTTGAAATTTGTTATTTTATTCATGGTTGTTGATTATTAGTACATAGTTATTATTTATATTGATATATGTTATTTTTTCACTCTAATAAAGATGTTATAGTCTACCCACATGTTTCATTAGACCCTCGCTATTTTTCGGCATCATCTACTGTACTGGGAGTTACACCTGTGGTTATGGGGAAATTATACTTCAGCAACCAGTTATAGACACTCTAGGGTCATGAAATTTCAAATATGGTAGAAGAGTTTTTTTTTCTTTCTATACTATTTGGTAATGGTATACAATAGATTTAGATTTGTTGGTCCTTTCTAATAAGCTCATGCTTGGAAATAGCTTATAATGTATTGGGGGGAAACCCAATTACCATGGGTGGGATTGATGTGTATGATGTTTTCAATTACCATCGGATGTTATTTCCCATTAGGTGATGCCCATTTCTTGTGATGTTATTATTTTACAAGGATTAATTTGTTCCCCAATATAGGACAAGGTCTGTATATACTGGAATCATTTTATCCCATTGTATTTATGTGGCATGAATTATATTAGGCTCTCAGTGAAATGAAATTTATGGTGGGTTAGAGAAAATGAAAACACAATTATTTTTTACTTGAGGCATTAAAAAAATAGTTCTCAAAAATTATGATAAATAATAAATTGATTGAATAGTGATAACTTGAAAGGGTTAAAATGGTGTCAAGTGAGAAATATTAATATTGTTTGAAAGTGTAATAATTGAAATGGTGTGAACTAAATGTTTTTTGATTACGTAATTTTTGTTTACACATTGTTAGCCATGGACTGTGATAGGGATGGTTCATGTAAGTGTAACAGATGTTACTATATTTGATTGGATACTATTTGTGGATTAAGATGTTTTTGGTCAGTAGTGACCCCTCTTTTGTATAAATTGTGGAATTTATAAGCTATATGTTTTGATGTGTTTGATTTAATTTTTAAATGGATGAAACCATGTTAGGATATACTAGTTCTTATATTGGTGGAAATCTCTAAGAATGATATAATGATAGTGGAAAAAGATCCCATATAGATTCCAATTAATAGGGTGAAAGAATAGTTTTTTGAGAACTCCACTTGTTCTATGCAGTTTATAGAGAGATACCTAGGGTGGGATTCTATGAGTACATTTTAATTAAAAAATATTTTCAAATATAGAACCCTCAATCCACTTATATAGAGGGTGGACCTATGTTAGGATAATTCTTTTGTAAGATATTGTCTTTTATATTGAGTTTTTTCAACATTGTTTTTTTTCATTGGACCTTGATAGTTGAGTCATGTTTGAATATAGAGATGATTTGATGGATTATATCACCAAAACTATGAATATGTATTTTTATTTTTATTAATGTATTCTCGTTATAATGTGTTAAAAGGTTTATTAGGGGGTTTTCTATGGGAAGGAAATGTATGCAGGTGTTTGGATGTATTTGGAGATCCTACATGTAAACTGGTATTAGAACTACCCTATGGAAGCTTATATGTCATTTACATGTTACATGATATTTAAATTCACAATAATACATTATGAACAAATTCATGGAATTAATCAGTTAAACATTGTGTAAACATTGCACACCATTTAATAGTCGAGAAAAGTATGAAATTAAACCGAGGAGATTCATTTTTCATCGTATATTATTAATTTTAAATACATGAAGTGAAAATAGTAGACACTATGTAAGTCAAAACACTATTGTTTTTTATTTTAACATTCATATGGTCATTTTATCTTCAGGGTGCATCCATTATTCATCTCGAAACCTATGGTGATCATTGTTATTTTCTGTCTGTTCGCTCTATTTCAAACATTATATTTCCATATCTGGAACATAATGAGTTCTTCTACATTTTTTTCCCCAATTTTAAATTATTATTCATTCTTGTGGTGGAAATATTTTGATCATGTCTTTAATTTCTGGTTATGATCTTGACTTAGGTTGATCTAGCTTCTTATTGAGATTTTATGCACCTTCTTCAGTGTTTTCATTTTCCATTAAAAGCATTTTTTGGTCAATAGATAATGATATGGGTCGTAATGTAGTCCTATGGTCTATTTATTGGTGAATTATATGAAATATTGTGACTCTGATGGAAAAACATGCACTCTAGATAATTATTTTATTTATAGTAAATAAAGGATTTGGAATATTAGTTACATCCATCTGGAATAAATTATTGATGTGAACTAGATTATGGCTACCTGTGGGGTGAGAAAGACACTATGTAATAATAATTTGTCTTATGGTTTAAATTGTAAATAGGATTACAAGATACCATAGGTTATTTCATGATATAGAATCTATGGTTTATTGGATTATTGCATACGGATATGGATATTGATAAATTGATATATAATGTAATGTTTAATTGAATGGAAATTGGAAATTTTCCTAATTTTCAATTGAAGATTATGACGTGATATTGTGAAATCCCTATTGTGTTGAATCATTATGTTAAAATGATGTAATCACTATATTTAGTGGGATTTACCCAGTCCCATTCATTAATGCTTATATTATACATGCTCAACTTATTCCATGTTGTAATACTCATATTGAGTGGGATCTTCCATGTCCCATGCTATAATGATTATATAGTGGGGGATATAACATGTCCCATGAAATGAGGATTATATTAAGTGAGATCGGAATAGTGCTATACTAAAATGATTATATAGCAGGATTCCCCTAGATTGGTTTTAATTTTACATGGAAATATAGTAGTTGGTTGGAATGGATATGATACATGATCAGAGATATTCTTCCATGGTCTAGAATATTGTTTATTTATTTATTGTATTAATTAATTAATAAATACCATGGTTTTATACAGTATTGAATGAACTTATAATCTAATTTTTTTAGAAATGTTCATGTTGAAATACTTGACTTATCAAAATCTATTTAGAACATTGTTTTGTAGCCTATATTATTTCATATATGAGGGTCTAGACAATGGAAATTGAACTTGTCACTGATTATTTTGTTGTTTCCCAGATGGGATGGAGTTTTAGATGGGTCATATGTGGGCTTCGAGATCGGAGTCTTTTGGGATTATTTTTTCTAAGAAGGTTCTTTATTATTATTTTTTTGTTTTATTATTACAAACATCACAACCTATAATTAAATGGTTCATATTTATTGTTTTTTCTTTTACTTACAAGTTATAGGATTTTTTGTTTTTTATGTTCTTCATTACTCTGATATTATTATTATTATTATTATTATTTGTGTTATAACACTATTGTAACACCCCAAGATTTCATAGTGTGTTATTTCTTCAAAATAATTCAATAACTTGCACTACACACAACACCGAGTTCAATCACACCATGACTTACAAAAAAAAATCCATTCAAAAGAGGTTATGAATAGTATTATCTAAATTTTAAACTTTATATAATCCTTATAATTTTAGAATCCATATTATGAGTTTCTTAGACATAATGTAAGAACAAATTCATTTTCAGTATTGCACTTTTACCAAATTTTAATAGTGAACCCTTTTTAGATACTATATTTTAAACTTTTTGACTAAATTGGGACTTCAAAAATTTAAAATGAAACATCCCAAGCTTCCACGGTATGCTAGCATGTGTTGTACGCAACACCGAGTTCTAACACACCGTAACCAATCAAACTAGCCGTTATGAATAGTAATACCTACTTTTTGAAATTATATATATTTTATATTTTAAAATGGACTTCATTTTTGGATTCGGAATATCGAATTTAGCCTAAGGTGAAATTTTGGTACATTTCGGATAACTTTCATATTTTGATGAATAGTGAAAATTACTAAATTTTAATTAAAAACAACTTTTTTAATCAAAATAATTAATAGTGATAAATTATGAATTTTAGTAGTTTTAAAGTATATTTAGAATATATTTTTACCATTTAATATAATGTTGGTCATTGGACATAATTTTACAATTAAACCAAACATAAACAAGTGCCAATCTTTTGATAGTTATTATCTCTTAAAAAACACGCTTTTTGTTTTGACAGCGGGAATTATTTTTAAATTAATTTCTGCCACTTCTGTGTTTAGAATTTAGGAAAATGGATTCCATATTTGGAATCAGGATGTTCAAATTGTGTAAATAGGTAACTTTTATTTTTAGACTTTTTGAATAATTACTGCGGTAAATATTTTATTTACCATGGTTAGGGTAAATCCGGTAAATAAGGGTTAAAAAAATAATATTATAATAATACTAAATTACCCTAAAACGTGTCTTAACCCTATTGGTTGATACATGGTCGACCATGGGCATATTTGGGTCTATTTTGGGACCCCATGGATCCACTTGTGAGTGATAATGACACTTTATTTTAATTAAGTTAAAATGAATACAAAAATGGCATAAGCTTACATCTTTTAGAAGAAGAATTTTTACATAAGGTTATACATGTTGGCTTTTCGATTATAAATATTCATTAGAAAGCTAAAACGATTTCCTACATAATGATATTTTATTTATAATTTTTAGACATTAAATAATTTATTTTATTTATGACACAATGATGATGCAGTAATTACTATAATAGTGAAAAATTAAAATAAGTGATATTATAAATACCCAAATAAATATAATATGAAACTTTTAATGAATTAAACTAATTTTCTAGGATAATATGATATATTAGGATTGATTTAATTGACTTTGTTCGAAGTAATCAATCTGTTATGAGTTTCACAAAAATCAACTATTGAATAGTGTCAAAATTGACATAAAAGAGTTCTTAAAACAAATATTATATTATTAATTGATATTAAATTCCTAAAAATCTAAAGTTCGGCCAAGAGACTTATATTATTATAGGTTAATCATTAATGGACCACTTGGGGGTCTCTTGGATGTATATAGTAAGTTTATTAACCATATTATATAAAAATACAAAGAGACATTGTAAAAGTGAAACTAATTAACTTAGAGTTAATACTTAAAGATAAGGTTAATATAAGTACCCAAACCTGTCTAAATTCTATTGGATGAGTTTTTTTCGACCCATACCCACCTCAACCTTTGAATAGTCAACTTTGGAGCCATTAGAAACCGAATATGAATTTATTATAAATTAATATTTCTAGCTTTTCCAAAGGTTCCCCTCACCCCTCTTATAAAAGGGCACTCCTCCTTCTCTTTTCCTCACACCTCTCAAGCCACTTGGATCGTCCAAACTCTGCCCAAATAAGCTCCCCACATCCCTCTACTCCTCCTTGAAGCTTCCCCTTAGGCAGAAAGCATTTCAAGAAGTCCTTTGGTTCCAACCAAAGTGAGTTACCTAGATTAAAGGTAACGATTTCTCTTAAATTATTTTCATTTATTTTGCTTCTCCAACCCCAAAACTCTTTTTATTTCCTTTCTTTTGTAACAACACCAGTATCCTCAATATACTAGGATGTTGTTATAAGAAGGATTCAAACTACAAATACACACATCTCCATCTAATGGATGATGAACATAATGTTTCTGTGGATGGCAAACTAACGCCTCACGAAACGATGATTGTTCAAATACATCTTACCGCCTCTCATGGTGGCCATTATGATGGAACTGTAATTAAATATTATATTAATGATATATATTTTATATATAAGCTTCTGTAATTACATTTTATTTAATACCATTATTCGTTTCATGTTGTATATACATACGATAATTCCATTTGAGGAAGTGCGGACTACCGCCCCCTTAAAATGATATGACTCGTTCATACCACACATGGAACGTATAAAGGATGGTGTTAATGAACATAAGTAACATATATAAAATATTATATTATACTGGAATAGTAATATACCTATGTATCATTTGGATTCAATTCTTTTAAAATAAAAATTAAATTGAAGTAGCGTTCGTGCGTACGTACGGACTACCGTCTCCACGAACGCGGTGAGATCCATCCTCCATCATATCCATTCAAGTCTTATTCTCATTTTAGGGTTAACAATAATGTTAATATCATTCTGATTATGAATAAGATATAATCTATCCATTACAAACATGTCTTACGTAACCAAACATTTAAGAAGAACGAATCGATTATCACCTGAAACGACGATAATACTAAGATATTATTAATAAAGCAATGTTAAAAGATCATATATGATATCATATTAATGTATATGATTCTTGTATAATTTAATAACAATTATTTCACCACTATACAGGAGGTTAACCTACCCCAACAATGGAAAAATACAAGGTAAGGGTTATTTCACAATCTCTTCATTATCCGAGGTTGTTTATACGTAATAATCTACTGGGATATCTTTATCATCCACATCCATGTTTTCTTAAAAATGTATTTCAAAACATTTTTACTATTTACAAGAATATGGGTTAAAGTCATTTATACCCTGGTTTGACTTTTTTATAAGAGGTTTATAAAGGAATCTTTCCGTCGTTTTCAAAACAATGTCCTTTTTAACCTTTTCGACAGAATTGAGGTAAGAATGTTTTTTTTAACTTATACGGCGGGTATGGTTATTTTCCTCCATTATAAAATATTCAAAGCTTTCCATACAAGCTTATAAGAATATTTTCAAAGAAAATGTTTTATTTTATATGGATCTTAAATGATTTCAAAATAAAAGGAGATACTTCTTTAAAAAGAATTTTGATTTCATCTATGTCAACATCCTTTGATGGATTTTAAGATTATTTGAAGTTGATTTATTATGATACAGAACTTCTATATTGTATTGAAGGTTTTGTGATATGTTTGACTGTGGATGTGCTATTTTTATACCATTCATAGTTTATGGTGAAATTATTGAAATTTCGTATGCTAGTTTTAATACGAATGTTTATGTTATGTTTAAACCTTTTCATATGGGAATGCATTGGACTTAATAAGTGACGGGTGGAGCCCGCTATAGCTCCTCGATGCATCGGTAGGTCTCATTAGACAAACTAGTGTCTTGGCACAAGGCCTTGACAAAATCTTATTTGTAGTCTTGGCACGAGGCCTTGACTATGTGGTTATGATAGTCTGGAATTATGCATTCCAACATTATGAAAGTGGTTATTGATTTTTGCATGTGATTATTCGATTAGTAGAATATCCATGTGAGTAAGTAAATGGCATTTTTTCATTTTATTTATGCCATACCATGTTGAAAGTTCATGTTTGAAAGGATTTTGTTTTAGTTATACATTGCCTTAAAAGTTTATTCTTATTTATGAAAGTTTCCGCTATATTGTTATCCTTACTGGGCATTTGAGCTCACCCCTTTTCTATGTTTTAATTTTCCCAGGATGTGAAGAAGTAAGTTATGAATGACCTGCAGGGATATTATGTGGGAATATGAGTGTGGATTATGGAGACAATATGTTGTTGTAGTAGTTTTTTGTTTAATGATGTAATGTAAAATTTATGAATATATCTAGTATTTCCAAGGCTACTAAACCAATCGATCTTTCGAGATTTGATCTTTCTTGTGATCATGCCAATGTTATGTAATAATGCACCGACTCTGGGTAACTGGGGTCGGGGCGTTACAGTTGGTATCAGAGGGAGGTTTAGTACAAACCTTGGAAGCTAGATTTAGATAAACTCTGATTAGAGCACGTACACCTAAGATGAACTTTGAGGATTAATATAGAAGAACTTCCTAGAATTTTGGTATTGTATAGATTTTGTGAGTTTTCCGAGAAATACATCCCTGTCTGGATACGAGCAGGAAGAGGCGGCTCTGGCACAGATGTACCTAGGGGTAAAACCCGAAAACACCGCTTTGAGATAGACTCGAACGGGAACTGGTGCACGACAACGGGCCTTGCTGCATTCTTGGTTACGAAACTCCCGGGGGAAATGCTTAGGATAACTCTCATTTTCGTTACAAATCATTATGAAGGGTTTATGAATATATACTTCCTCAAAGAAAACATTTTTATGATTATGGATTATATCCAAAAATAGTTCAATTTATGTTAAGTGTTTTATAAGTATGGGATTATGTATTTTGATTCATAAACTGATCTAGTTTATGCCATTGTTTAGAAATGGCGCCCAGTAGAAGGAATGAGAACTCCAGAAATGCACATGATCCAAAGAGAAGGAAGGATCATATCTTTCATGGTCTTAAGCTAGAATTGATAAGAGAAATAGACTCCCATGTATTATCATCATATGAAGAAATAATATCATGTGTTGATAAGATAAGTAAAGAGTTTACTGAGTCCCATGGCTTTGAAGGGAAGCAAGAGAAGAAAAGGATGGAAGAGAGAAAATTGGATAAAGGGAAGAGGGAAAAGAAGAATTTTCCCATATGTGGTAACTGTGGAAAGAAACACCCTGGAACATGCCTGAAAGGAATGGGAGTTTGTTATAAGTGTGGAGGAAAAGGGCACAAAGTACGTGACTGCAAGGGTAAGAAAATGGTTTCAAATGTACAATGCTTCATTTGCAAGGAGTTTGGACACTACGCGAACCTATGTCCCAGTCATCAGACTATGCCGCAAATGATGCTATTGGATAATAATCAAGTTATGATACTACCACAGATGAAGAGGAATGATTAGATTTCTTATGTTGATTATGTCAATTGAGTGTTGTATCAACAATGTACTTGTTATAATGATTATGGAGTATATAAGGATTGTACTGCAGTACTATTTCATTAAGGACTTGAGATTGTGTGGAACAAAGAAAAGTGACTCAATAGCAGGATAAATTTTTGGAAAATATATGGTTGAGAGAAAGATAAACCATAATATGGTCCTGATACCGAGTTAGTGATTTTAGAATAATACATGATTGATTTGGATAAATTATATTGGATATTCTTGACTACCTTGGAACTGATTAATGATCTGTATATTCCATTATTGTTGGGGTTTAAAACATTTTTGGATTGATGAAGTATATCCATCATTCTATATGGAATAGGGGAGAATGAATGTAATCAATAAGGAATATGGTAATTCAGGATGTTTCAGTGTATTAAAAGAATACAAGATGAAGGTATTCATATGCTATTATGGGGTAAAAAGGATCTACATTATTCTTATCTTCCTTATAAATGTTGGACTGTGAGTTTGGACAGAAGTATTTTTGATAGTTCTAGTTTGGATTATTTTGGATTGCCATAAAAGGACAACCCGGAGGTCGGGCGGCAACCCGTCGCGTCCGGCAAGGCTGCGAGACTTGAACCCGCAACCGAAGGGCGACAAGGGTGTATCACCTACCACTGGCCCACGAGATGTCTTGGATTAAATAATGTAGTTTTTTTTAAAAGATCTGGTAGATGAATTATAAATTCATTTATTTTGGAACCCTGTACGAATAGTATAAATAGAAAATTTTTTTAAGTTCTATTATCTTTTAGAGTGAAAGATGAGTTTGTGGTAGAAATTTATTAATGGATAAAACTCTAATTATAAAGTAAGTATATCTCCTTATGATCTTAGCCAATCTCATAAATAAATTCCTCAATATTAAGAAAAGCAACTTAGAACAAAAATGTTTTCCTAGATGGTACCTTAAATCATCAATAATTTATGGCTTTGGGATTGTTGGCCTTTTCATAGCCATGTTCTCTACCACTCTCCATCTGGTAATTGATGGTTAGATTTTTCTTCCATATCCATATTTTACTACATGGAACCCTAGTATGTGTTCTTTTCGGTAATCTTCATACTTTCCACTCTTTATTTTAAATAGAGGCCTCGTTAATTCATTTTTCGATGTGGGATTTCAACTAAGATATTTTGAAATGTCAAAAATGTGTTATCCTAATACCCTATGTTTTGTTGAACCGATGGTATTTTAAATCATCATAGATTGATGAATTTAAGGACCTAAATTTTGTACTTGTTTTTGATTGATGACCTCAATCACTACCTATAAATATTTACGTTTTTCCTCCAATTATATGTCTCTAATTGCCACCAATGTTCTCCTAATCGAGATCATAATTTGGTGGTGACCCTTTCATTTCCCTTTTACTCATATTAAGACTAAATTTTAGTAACCCAATTTCCAATGTGGGTTTTCCCACAAATATATTTTCTACTTTCAACCTTTTATTTTCGAAGAACAATTTCAAATTGCGAGGACGCAATGTATTAAAGGAGGAGAGAATGTAACACCCCAAGATTTCATAGTGTGTTATTTCTTCAAAATAATTCAATAACTTGCACTACACACAACACCGAGTTCAATCACACCATGACTTACAAAAAAAATCCATTCAAAAGAGGTTATGAATAGTATTATCTAAATTTTAAACTTTATATAATCCTTATAATTTTAGAATCCATATTATGAGTTTCTTAGACATAATGTAAGAACAAATTCATTTTCAGTATTGCACTTTTACCAAATTTTAATAGAGAACCCTTTTTAGATACTATATTTTAAACTTTTTGACTAAATGGGGACTTCAAAAATTTAAAATGAAACATCCCAAGCTTCCACGGTATGCTAGCATGTGTTGTACGCAACACCGAGTTCTAACACACCGTAACCAATCAAACTAGCCGTTATTAATAGTAATACCTACTTTTTGAAATTATATATATTTTATATTTTAAAATGGACTTCATTTTTGGATTCTGAATATCGAATTTAGCCTAAGGTGAAATTTTGGTACATTTCGGATAACATTCATATTTTGATGAATAGTGAAAATTACTAAATTTTAATTAAAAACAACTTTTTTAATCAAAATAATTAATAGTGATAAATTATGAATTTTAGTAGTTTTAAAGTATATTTAGAATATATGTTTACCATTTAATATAATGTTGGTCATTGGACATAATTTTACAATTAAACCAAACATAAACAAGTGTCAATCTTTTGATAGTTATTATCTCTTAAAAAACACGCTTTTTGTTTTGACAGCGAGAATTAATTTTAAACTAATTTCTGCCACTTCTGTGTTTAGAATTTAGGAAAATGGATTCCATATTTGGAATCAGGATGTTCAAATTGTGTAAATAGGTAACTTTTATTTTTAGACATTTTGAATAATTACTGCGGTAAATATTTTATTTACCATGGTTAAGGGTAAATCCGGTAAATAAGGGTTAAAAAAATAATATTATAATAATACTAAATTACCCTCAAACGTGTCTTAACCCTATTGGTTGATACATGGTCGACCATGGGCATCTTTGGGTCTATTTTGGGACCCCATGGATCCACTTGTGAGTGATAATGACACTTTATTTTAATTAAGTTAAAATGAATACAAAAATGGCATAAGCTTACATCTTTTAGAAGAAGAATTTTTACATAAGGTTATACATGTTGGATTTTCGATTATAAATATTCATTAGAAAGCTAAAACGATTTCCTACATAATGATATTTTATTTATAATTTTTAGACATTAAATAATTTATTTAATTATGACACAATGATGATGCAGTAATTACTATAATAGTGAAAAATTAAAATAAGTGATATTATAAATACCCAAATAAATATAATATGAAACTTTTAATGAATTAAACTAATTTTCTAGGATAATATGATATATTAGGATTGATTTAATTGACTTTTTTCGAAGTAATCAATCTGTTATGAGTTTCACAAAAATCAACTATTGAATAGTGTCAAAATTGACATAAAAGAGTTCTTAAAACAAATATTATATTATTAATTGATATTAAATTCCTAAAAATCTACGGTTCGGCCAAGAGACTTATATTATGATAGGTTAATCATTAATGTACCACTTGGGGGTCTCTTGGATGTATATAGTAAGTTTATTAACCATATTATATAAAAATACAAAGAGACATTGTAAAAGTGAAACTAATTAACTTAGAGTTAATACTTAAAGATAAGGTTAATATAAGTACCCAAACCTGTCTAAATTCTATTGGATGAGTTTTTTTCGACCCATCCCCACCTCAACCTTTGAATAGTCAGCTTTGGAGCCATTAGAAACCGAATATGAATTTATTATAAATTAATATTTCTAGCTTTTCCAAAGGTGCCCCTCACCCCTCTTATAAAAGGGCACTCCTCCTTCTCTTTTCCTCACACCTCTCAATCCACTTGGATCGTCCAAACTCTGCCCAAATAAGCTCCCCACATCCCTCTACTCCTCCTTGAAGCTTCCCCTTAGGCAGAAAGCATTTCAAGAAGTCCTTTGGTTCCAACCAAAGTGAGTTTCCTAGATTAAAGGTAACGATTTCTCTTAAATTATTTTCATTTATTTTGCTTCTCCAACCCCAAAACTCTTTTTATTTCCTTTCTTTTGTAACAACACCAGTATACTCAATATACTAGGATGTTGTTATAAGAAGTATTCAAACTACACATACACACATCTCCATCTAATGGATGATGAACATAATGTTTCTGTGGATGGCAAACTAACGCCTCACGAAACGATGATTGTTCAAATACATCTTACCGCCTCTCATGGTGGCCATTATGATGGAACTGTAATTAAATATGATATTAATGATATATATTTTATATATAAGCTTCTGTAATTCCATTTTATTTCATACCATTATTCGTTTCATGTTGTATATACATACGATAATTTCATTTGAGGAAGTGCGGACTACCGCCCCCTTAAAATGATATGACTCGTTCATACCACACATGGAACGTATAAAGGATGGTGTTAATGAACATAAGTAACATATATAAAATATTATATTATACTGGAATAGTAATATACCTATGTATCATTTGGATTCAATTCTTTTAAAATAAAAATTAAATTGAAGTAGCGTTCGTGCGTACGTACGGACTACCGTCTCCACGAACGCGGTGAGATCCATCCTCCATCATATCCATTCAAGTCTTATTCTCATTTTAGGGTTAAAAATAATGTTAATATCATTATTATTATGAATAAGATATAATCTATCCATTACAAACATGTCTTACGTAACCAAACATTTAAGAATAACGAATCGATTATCACCTGAAACGACGATAATACTAAGATATTATTAATAAAGCAATGTTAAAAGATCATATATGATATCATATTAATGTATATGATTCTTGTATAATTTAATAACAATTATTTCACCATTATACAGGAGGTTAACCTACCCAAACAAAGGAAAAGTACAAGGTAAGGGTTATTTCACAATCTCTTCATTATCCGAGGTTGTTTATACGTAATAATCTACTGGGATCTCTTTATCATCCACATCGAAGTTTTCTTAAAAATGTATTTCAAAACATTTTTACTATTTACAAGAATATGGGTTAAAGTCATTTATACCCTGGTTTGACTTTTTTATAAGAGGTTTATAAAGGAATCTTTCCGTCGTTTTCAAAACAATGTCCTTTTTAACCTTTTCGACAGAATTGAGGTAAGAATGTTTTTTTTAACTTATACGGTGGGTATGGTTATTTTCCGCCATTATAAAATATTCAAAGCTTTCCATACAAGCTTATAAGAATATTTTCAAAGAAAATGTTTTATTTTATATGGATCTTAAATGATTTCAAAATAAAAGGAGATACTTCTTTAAAAAGAATTTTGATTTCATCTATGTCAACATCCTTTGATGGATTTTAAGATTATTTGAAGTTGATTTATTATGATACAAAACTTCTATATTGTATTGAAGGTTTTGTGATATGTTTGACTGTGGATGTGCTATTTTTATACCATTCATAGTTTATGGTGAAATTATTGAAATTCCGTATGCTAGTTTTAATACGAATGTTTATGTTATGTTTAAACCTTTTCATATGGGAATGCATTGGACTTAATAAGTGACAGGTGGAGCCCGCTATAGCTCCTCGATGCATCGGTAGGTCTCATGAGACAAACTAGTGTCTTGGCACAAGGCCTTGACAAAATCTTATTTATAGTCTTGGCACGAGGGCTTGACTATGTGGTTATGATAGTCTGGAATTATGCATTCCAACATTATGAAAGTGGTTATTGATTTTTGCATGTGATTATTCGATTAGTAGAATATCCAAGTGAGTAAGTAAATGGCATTATTTCATTTTATTTATGCCATACCATGTTGAAAGTTCATGTTTGAAAGGCTTTTGTTTTAGTTATACATTGCCTTAAAAGTTTATTCTTATTTATGAAAGTTTCCGCTATATTGTTATCCTTACTGGGAACTTGAGCTCACCCCTTTTCTATGTTTTAATTTTCCCAGGATGTGAAGAAGTAAGTTATGAATGACCTGCAGGGATATTATGTGGGAATATGAGTGTGGATTATGGAGACAATATGTTGTTGTAGTAGTTTTTCATTTAATGATGTAATGTAAAATTTATGAATATATCTAGTATTTCCAAGGCTACTAAACCAATCTATCTTTCGAGATTTGATCTTTCTTGTGATCATGCCGATGTTATGTAATAATGCACCGACTCTGGGTAACTGGGGTCGGGGCGTTACAACTATACCTAGGGGTATTTTTCCCTAGTATATTCATGACACCCCACTACTAGTTGGTAGACTATGTAATATGGGTTGGTGTGCTTATGATCTAATAACTAATAATTTTTTGCTATGTGAGATAGATCCAGTTTGGGGGACGTTACAAAGTGGTATCAAAGGACATATTTTCCTGTTATATTAAGTTACTATTTGGGAAAGGTATAAAGGATATGGAGATGTTTTGGAACATAGTAAATAGCTTGGGCATGGTATGTGCTAACCCATGTATACTGGAAGATCTTATTTCCCAGATATGGGATTTCTATTTATGATTTTTTCTTGTAAAAGTTGATATTATTTCACTATGGGTGATTCACATGTTTTTTATGTAATTAATTTTTTATGATAATTTTTCATTAGATTTCCTCTTAAGGCCCAGTATGGTGAATGGTGAGTATGAATTAATCATAATAGTCACACTAGGATATATATTTACATGCATTGTTCAAGATAGGGATAGATTTATTTCATGCGTTATTTACCTTCCTTTATGAACTATGAAATTTAATAACTATTATATATGATAAATAAAATTAAAAGAAATGATATTTCATACTAGAAAACTAGTAATCAATGCATTGAGAGATGAGGGGAAGTGGTTCTCTATTATTTGTCACCCATTGAGGTTGAACATATATTTATATAGTTTTATGAGGAGTAGTTTTGTCTTATATAGAAAATTCCACTGAATTATCTTTGAGTTGAGAATCATGATAGTAAAAATCCACATGCTTCTAATGTTGTTGAAAAATATCTTCAAATATTTCATGAGGATCACAAGGATGTTGAGTTTCTTGAAATATTATTGACGATCATGCAATCCATGTAATGGTAGATTCATTATACTATTCCTTCTATTTTGGAGATGGTGAGAGACATCCAGCTATTGTATCCGCCTACGTTCTCTAAGGAGGGAGGCCACCAAGTATAAATATTTTGGATCGAGTTTGTCCAGATGATGTTATATCATTTTAAGTCATATGCAGGTATGTGGGTGAGGATTCTCTGTACATTATCTATGGACCATCTATGAGTGGTTGGTATATTCAAGATAATTATGGCTACTAGGAGGAGTTATTTTTGGACGGAAATTATAGTGAACATAATTATCCACATTTATCTTGATACATTGAGGGATTAGAAAGAACAAAAAATCATGCATCTGACATAGATGGTCATTTTAGGGATGGACAATGTTGAAGGTTTCACCGACTTTCAATGCATTTTTCCATCTTTATCTGTTGATTAGATCCATATGGTGGGAAATTTTCATGGTGGTATTTTCATATTAGATCACGTCATAGGTGGACATATTTCATCTGAGAAAATTTTCTGATGTTATGAACCATGAAATAAATACATAAGATAATCCATGAGAGTCCCCAAACCACTAATAGACTATTTCATTAGGGAGAACTAGGTGCACTTATTTTGGTCACATGGATTATTTCAATGATTGTTATTACTAATGATATTGAGAGAATAGTGGTCAAGAAGTGGGCATCCATACCATGATTATGATTCATTGAAAATATATTAGTGTGTAAATTTGGTCCATTAGAGGCCATAGTGTCTTTACAACTATTTGGACTTCCATGATTGCAGTAGTTTGGGCCATCATCAATAGTTTTGTTAGAAATTCTCAAAGTAGAGTAGTGTAAGGGACTAGGATAGGTACTAGACTCTAAAAAGAAATAAAAATCTCATTAGAAAATAGGTAGCTATTGCTCCATGGGATGTTCATGTCAAGGAAATGGATGTCATACCCCATTGAAGGAATATTAGTAAAAAAGAAAAGATAATAGCTTAGGGGAGTTAGTATGAAGTCTAGGATAAAGGGGTTGGTCAGTTTCACATTATACGGACTACTCCAACTATTGTAGATGCATGGCCTTCTACTACCAGAAGTAAAATTCTTATAGTATCTAAATTTCTTGGGTTTTTTTGATAAATTAGAGTCACGTCTATTTAAACTACCCCTTCTTAAAATGTTTTTTCCTATTTTGTGAAGATGTTAAATGGTGAATTGGCCATTTATACATTGTTGAGAGTAAACTCAGAGAATGTAAAATGCCTCAAGGCATGTTCTCTATAAATAAAAAGTTATTATTTCTTGTGGGAATTTTTTGTGATGTAACTGAATGGTTTTTAGGTTATTTTTAGTATGGAATGAGTTGTCCCAAACAATGATCATATTGATTATTATCGGTGGAAAATTACTTTCATTTATCTAGAATGAGGTAGCTATTCTCACTAGGGAGTTTGGGATCTTCAGGCTAGTCATGTAAGTCCAATTCATTACAGATGGGATTGTCTCATGGAAAAAATAGTTAGAATTGTTCTAGATGATGGTGAAATGGGGAATGATTATTTTCTTTTATTGTTAGACAGATATAAATATGTCTTTCATGATGAGTTATACAGATTACCACCGGAATGAGAGACTGAGTTCATGATGGACTGGGTTCTAGGAGAAGATTCATTTTCAATCTCACATTATTAAATTCATCCAGTAGTGTTTCGGGAGATTAATGTTTAGTTAGAATATTTGGAAGCTAATGATTTCATATGGCCCAGTATGTATCCAAGGGGTTCTACACATTTTTTCACAATAAAGGATTATGGTACATTATTCTTATGTGTGTATTATCATAGATTAAACCAAATGATGGTTAGTAACTAGTAAATCATCCATGAATCGATGATCTCATTGACCATATTATAGGTAATAAGATGTTATTAAATATCCATTTGACATTAGGATACCACCAATGGAAGAAAATACCTTCAATGAAACCTCTAAATACATTTAGAGGATGATATGGCTTGTATGAATTTTTAATGATGCTATTAGGTTGGACAAATTTTCTAATGGTATTCTCAGCCCAGATGAATTGGATCTTTCACCCTTTTATAGATATTTGGTGCTATTTTACTTTGACTACATATTAGTGTACTCTAATTATGTAAATGATAATTTATAACATCTTTAAATCTTCTTGAGTACATTGAATGATAATTGGGTTTACACCAAGCTAACCAAATGTAGTTTCTATATTGAAAAATCTCACTTCATGGGTCATATAATCTTTGTGGAAGGATTTTTAGTGGACATAGAGAAAATATTTAGTCGTGGTATATTCGAAGTGACCTAAAAATGTTTTCAAGATTCTGATATTTATTGGTTTAGAAGTTTATTTTCAGATCATTATTAAGGACTTCTCCAAATTGGTATAACTAATGTAAGCGATGAACAAAGAGGGAGTGACGTTTTTTGGTCCAATTAATGTAAGGAATATTTTAGTGAACACAATAGTAGGGTGACCCAATAATCTTACATCATTTTAAATTTTTCTACTGAAGCTTATATTGTGTATTTTGATGCATCAAGAGTTGGACATTGAGTAGTTTTAAAATAGGAGGATCATGTGCATGCTTATGGATCTAGAAAGTTGAGACTATATGAGAGAAAGTATCATACATATGATCTAGAGTTATATATAGTGGTAGATTCATGGATATGTTGGATACCTTGTCATATGGGAGAGTGTTTTGGGGTTTACATGGACCACAAGATCCTTAGGTACATATTTCCTCAAAGGTTCCTAAACATTTAGTATAAGAGGTGGGTTGAGTATTTATAGTATTTCATCTTGGAGATTGATTTTTCAATGTGTATGGAAAACATTTTTATTTGTTCTTTGATTAAAATACATAGAAAAATTCATTACGGTGGTCTTGTGATCAGTATATGATGTTGTAAATCTTTTTAAACATGAATCTATATCTCCATGAGTCTACAGGATTGTTAGATTTCACATCGACATCTAATTCAACAATGTTTTTTTGGACCAGATCATTATAGAGAATTTATCTAATATGAATAGATTAGTTTTGAGAGATATTTTATATACTGGGGTGACATTATCAGGATAGTCTCTTGGTAGTGAAAAATCTCCTCCTTTTTTTGGCTGGGTATTCGTTCCAATGGAATTTCATGAGATGATGATGAGAGATTTTCATATATTGAGATTGGTTGTAGACCCTAGATTTAAAAATTTGTATCATGATCTCCATAGAGATTATTGGAGGTCAGGAATGAAGAAAATGATATAAGGATTCATTATGAGATGATTCCCCAGTTATCTAGAGAAAGACGAGCACCAGAGGACAATTATGTTTTTGATGCCTTTTCCCATTTATGTGTGGAAAAGGAATCATGTCATTATAGATATTATGACATGATTTTCTAGGACAAAAAATAAGAATGATTTAGTATGGCTGATCTTGGATCAACTGAAAAAGGTATCCCACTTCCTACCTATCAAGGAAAACTTCATAGTTGACGATTTTATTAGTATATACATGCCCAACATAGTTCGGTATCATAGTGTTCTAAATAGTATTGTATCCAAAAAATATCTTATTTCACATAGTCATTATAGAAGTGCCTTCAAAAGGATTTATGATCATAGTTTTTTTAGCACAACCTATTATCCATATAATAAAAATCAATCTAAGAAGACTACATAGGTTTTGGAGAATATATTACTAGATTATGTTCTATATCATAGTGATTCATGGAATAAGTATATGGAAGTCATGGAGTTTTCAAATAGTAATAGCTTCTAGTAATTGATCCATATGGATCCTTTCATGTCATTGTAGGTAGGGTTGTTCTGTATGCTTCTTTGTTGGTTATAGTAGGTGAGCCTATTTTTTTTATACTTGTCTCAAGTAGAATACTTATGACTATATTCATATACTCTAGATGGGGTTAGTGACCATGAATATAAGGGAAAAAATTATACTAAACATTAGATATGACCTCTACAGTTTATGGTTGGTCACTATATGTTCCTTCATTTGTCTCCTAGTTTGGGGAAATTCAGAATTAGAAATGGGAAAAGCTAGAATTGAGGTTTTCTAGGCCATTTTAATAGTGGATATGGTTTTAAAAGTGGAAAAATGATTTCCTATTTATTATAGTTATATTTTTGTGCAAGACATGTTTCACTTGTCAAAACATCAAATATATGATTCTGACCCTTCCCATGTTGTGGACAATGAGGATATCAAGAATTGTGTTGATTCTTCATTTGGGTTGAATATGACATGTTGTGTGTACCATAGTGAGAATTACATTCATGGTAGGATATACCTTACTTTTGACTGTTGTGGAATCATGGTCATGTCCAAGAGGAGACCATGGAGTGGGAGTTTGATATGAGAGACCAATGGCCAGAATTGTTCCCTGAGACCCCACAATGATGCTTGGAGTAGCTTGAGGATAAGCATTTATAATGTAGGGAGGTTGTAAGTTCCCATATTTTTGTAGGTACACCACTATTTGAGTTCATCATTAGATCATGGTGGTTGATTCCTATTTAAATTTGGAGAGCCTTTATTGTGAAAATGAATTAAATTTTATTGATGAAGGATTATTTTTATTAATGGAGTCTGGTATAAACATGATAAATGGATCATGACTATTTTTTTGTGGTTAATAAATATTTTTGTGGTATTTAGTGATATTATACCTAAACTAGTATGATAACTTCTCAATTGATGTTTAAAAATCATAAATTTGTTACAAAATGTGTAAATGAATAGGAAGATGTCGTGAAATGGTGTAGTTCATGGATCAGTTACACTTATTTTAAATAAATCACATAGTGTAAACGTTGAGAATGGTTAAAAATTAATCTAAAGAGAATAATTTCTCAGCATATCTCATTCATAAAAAATAAAAAATGTAAAAGGGTTACACAACATGTTTGTCTTAGAGCCAGTGGTTTTACGCATTTTTTTCATTTGATTCTTTCATTGTTTTAGTTTAAGTCTTCTTCCTCTAAAAACATAATGTGAATATGAAATTTTTTGTCCATTCCCACCATTATGGATGTTCATAATGCTTATATGATACTTGATGATTTGTTCTACATTGTATTTTTCCTCACTTCTATCATTCTCCATTTTTTTAGTGACAATATTTTGACCGTGAGTTGAATTTTGGATTTTGATATTGATCTAGGTTGATCTACATTATTATATTAATTTTCCTCACCATCATCTATGTTGGTGTTTTCTATTGGATGTGTTCCATTGATCATCTAATAAGGTATGAGTTCTAATATGTACCCTATGGTATGTTTAACTGTGAATTATATACAATATTATGACTATTCTCACATAACATGTACTATATTTATTTAGTTGATTAATGGAAAATCGTGTATTTTGTATATTTATTAGATCATTATGGATTCAATGGTTCATGTGACCTGGATTATGGATACCCATTGGATGAGAAAATAATGGAGTAATAATAATATTTCTAGTGGTATAAAGTGTGTTTATCATGACACGAATCCTTAGGCAATTACTTAACATAAAATCCTTGGGTAATTGTATTATTGTAAAATGATATTGTTATTGGTAAATTGATATATTATTGAACTTGTAATTGAAATAAAAATAAAAATATTCATAATTAACCATTGATACTTATGATGTAATATTGTTAAATCCTTATTTTTATTTCTTATTTTATAAAAGGGTGTTAATGATTTAATTGAGAGGTATCTTTCTAGTACATGGTGGTAGTTCTTATTTTTAGCATGATCATCCAAGTCCCATACTGTAATGAATATATTGTGTGGGATACTCCAAGTCCCGTGTAGTAATGATTGTATTGAGTGGGATCTTCCCAATCCTATATTGTAATGATTATATTGAGTGGGATCTACTGAGTCGCATCCTAAAATGCTTATATAGTGGGGTTTTCCCAGATTTCTGTGATTTTCCATGGATATTTCGTTCTCAGTTGGCGTAGTTGTGCTACATGATTGTATAAATTCTGGAATGGTACTGAAGGTGGGTTATATATTTAGTATAGTAATTGAAAAATTAATATACTTTTTTATCACATTATTTCATGAACTTTTTATAAAATTTTTTTATTGACATTGTGGGTTGACCAACTTTATTTTTCTCACACCCTATCAAGACCTCCATTTAGAATCTTAGTAGATTACCTGGATGTGGATCTGGATAAGTACAAGTGACAATGTAATTGATTCTTTTGCTTAATTCTAGATGGGATAGAGTTTTTATATGGTTCTTATTTGGGGTTCAAGACCAGGGTATTTTAGGATTACTTTCTTTGAACTGTTTCTTTTATTTTTTTCGGTTTGTAATTTTGCTAGATCTCATCATTACATTGCATGATTCAAAATTATTGGTTTATTGGTTTCTACATTACTCCCCAATTATAGAATACTTGGTTTCCAGTGTTCTCTTATACTCTAGTATAAAAATTATTATTTTATGACTCCTCATTGTTATTAATCTCTAGGGGGTATTTCCCCCCCCCCCATGATATTCATCACACCCTCAATGCTCATCGGAAGCCTATGATGTATGGGGAGGCAGGCTTAATGTCTCATAACTAACCACTTTTTTCCATGATAGGGTGTTTTAGATATGTAGATATTACATATTGATAGAGACTATAGAGATTATTATAGATCACTAAGAGACTGCCCCAAATAAATAGTTCATGTTTGAAGCCTATATTTTGTGAGGACTAATGAAATTCTAGTGGTATATCCAAGTTTATAGTGAGGAGGTAGATGATATGATGTGGAATGATTTGTAAGAATTATTTTTTGAACATTTAGATATAGGAACTATGATATGGGGCTAAGCTATATGTTTTATGAGGTTTAATTATAGGAATATGTCTTTGATGAATTATACTAGTTTCATCACTGAATTTCAAGGAATTCTTCTATAAATTTAAGGGGATGAGGCAACAATGATGAGAGGTTTTTAGGATGGAATTAGATGTGTGATAAATTACCAGATATATATATTACGTTTAAAGAGTTTTAATAAGGTTGTGTAATTGGAATTTATTTTTTCGGGAACCTGAAAGAGGATTCTCGTGGCGGACATGAGGTTTCAACTATTAATTATATTGGTATAAATTCTAATAGTTGGTAGAATTATTATGAGATATTTTTCAAGAGGGGTGGTGGAAATAATTGTTAGGGGAAGGGAAAAGACTCTTACAGTAGTTATTAAGAGTTCTTATATCAGTGTGGAGGGATGAGACTCTTGCATGGTCTATTTCCCCCACCACCAGTTGATTTCAGAGCAAGTGGTAAGATGGGACCTGTATAGAGGTTCTACCATAACCCTCATTAGGTGGGAAATTATGGAGGATCAAGATCGATTTAGAGTGAAATAAGGGGGATTACTAACCCACAACTGGTAGTCAGTTGGATTTCAATTGTTAAAACTTTTAATTGTATTGGATAAAGTGCTTCAAGAACATAGTTACTATATCTATATTATAGTGTGTTACATAGGACCCAATAAAGATCTCATGCCATTTGGAAAATTTTGATATAAAAAGTTCAGCCTACACCCCGTGGTGGCTACATTGGTGCATCAACTATCTGAGTAATGATTCATATATCTTCTTATAATTAAACGTTTTATATTTTATATAGTATCCACTAATTATTTCTTATCTACCCATTTTCTATGTGTTTGGGTATTGAGCTAGAGTATATATTTTTTGTGATGTCGATCAACATGTTGTTGGTTGTATGATCAGAATATATTCACCAATGTAAAGAGAGTTCCCATGAAGTTGGTGGGTGTCTTATTTAATGGTACACATAAATTTTTTAGATGATTTTCTATCCCTAATACTAGGTATGGACTAATAGGTTACAAACCATGAAACCATTTACCATTAGAATGGTAGAGTGATCATCACATCTCTTGAATGTGGTTTTTATGGTCATCATGAAGAATAGAATATATATTATGGTGGTACCGTGAAATATCGTATGAAATTGTTTTATATCACAGATCAGATCGAAATAATTATGATTGATGATATGGGAATAGATTATAATTCCTTATCTCTTATAGTGGATAGGTTTCAAGATGTGTTTCCGAATGATTGTTTTAGGTTTCCACCTAATAGAGAGGTTGTGTTAATGATTGAGGAGATTCCTGGAGCTTAGCTAGTATATATTCTTCCTTATAGAATGGAACCATCAGATTTTCATGTTATTAAAACTCAGTTTTATGAATTAGAGGATATGTGATTTATCCTTCTGAGTACATCATCATTAGAATCTCCAGTTTTTTTATTTCTAAGAAGAATGACGGAATGCTACTGTTGTGTGTGGATTTCTGGAAGTTGAATCAGACAATGGTTAAGAAATGATACACCATTCTTCATATTGATGGTCTTTATGACTAGATAAAGGGTTATTTCATGTTCTATAAGATTGATTTGAGTTCATGGTATCATTAGTTGAGGGTAAGACATTTTGATATACAACAGACTACCTTTAGAAGAAGCATTAAATTATACGAGTTCTTCATGATGACTTTTAGTTTTATGAATGAACCCTTTATTTTTATGTATTTGAGGAACAAAATATTTCACCAGTACCTATATCAGTATGTAATTACTTTTTTAGTTGAAATATTGATATACTCCAAGAATCCTGACAATCATGTCCAATATCATAACATTACCTTGAGTAAACTGAGAGGGCATCTTCTATATTCGAAGATAACAAGGAATCATTTCTACATAAAAATTAAACCATTATAAGGACACATGATCTTTGAGGGATGAGTTTCAGGGTAGTCTGATAATGTTCAATTAGTTGTATCTTGGGGGTTTCCCAATGATTGTTTTTGATATTTAAAGCTTCTTGGGTTTGGTAGGATATTACCAAAGTTTCATCAATGAATTTTCTCAATTGGCATCACCACTCTTGTGTTTGACTAATAATGGTATAAGTTTTGAGTAGTCTGAAGAATGTAAGAATGATTTTTAAGAGCTGATGAAGCATTTTACCAATGTGCTGATCTTGATGATATCTGATATCGGTGAGGAGTATACTTTTTTATAAAGCATCTAGGACTAGACTAGGGGATGTGTTGATGTTGGTGGATCATTTCATGGCATAGGGATCACAGTATTTGAGAAATCATTAACAGTACTATCCTACACATGATCTCAAGTGAGCTGTAGTGGCTTCTACGTTTAAATGTTGGCGGAATTATCATTTGTGTAAAAATTTTGTGGGTTTTCCTGACTATATGCTCTTTAATTAAATATTTTACCAATGCTATTTAAATCCTCAATAGTGGAGATGGTTTGAATAGATATTTTTCTTATGACATTGAGAGAGCTTATATTCCAAGGAAGGGGAATATTGGTGAAAATTATAAGAGCTGAATGATACAGACTCAGGTATTTTAGGAGTATTATTCTGAGTGGGTGATGATATATTTGTTTACTGAAAGAATATAGGTATTAAAGAGGGCCATGAGATAATGAAAAACATTTCCTTATTAGTTGTTCCCTACGTTATAAATTGAGTAAATAGGTGACAGAAATATCATTCAAAATTTCTGCCTTTGAGTGATAGTTTTAAATGTATGGATCTACCTTCTGGATTTACTATTGATGAGTATGAGATTATTCAAATTTTTGGCTATGTTTTTGTGACTACACGTATTAATGGATAATGGTTGCATGAGTTTCATGCCTTGAAGTGATTAGTGCACCCTAGTTTGACCAATATGTATTGAGATCGTCGAAGAGAGTATTGGTGGACAAGAATGGAAATCGAGATTTCTATTGTTTTAACATGATGCTATACATATCATCAGGTGAAGGTAGAGTATCACCATCCGTTTTGAGTTTTACCACCATAAACCATTCTATAATGGATGTGAAAAAAATGTTATTATGGATTTTTTGGTAGGTCTGTTGAGAAAACCTCAAAATAATGAAGTTATTAGAGTGATTTTGGATTTGTTGAAAAAGATAGATCATTTAATTCCAATTTGAGAGTCCATCACCATTAAATAATAAGCTAACTTGTACCTTTGGGACATAGTACATTTTCATGGGGTATGTTAGATTATTATTTCATATTGTGATACATGTTTTACTTTATTATGCTGTCAAGGTCTGAAAAATGTATTTGGTACTTAGGTAATTTCGAGTTTGTCCTTTCACTTGTTGGATGATCAGTAGTTAGAGAATACAATACATGGGTTGGAGGATATGATCAGGTTAAGAATATTACAATCTGATGGGTATTTTGAGAAATAATTAGTTATTATTGAGTTCCCCTACAATAATAGTTATTAGGAAACTAATAAGATGGAAACATTTGTAGTTTTCTAGAGTAGTCCATGTAGATATCCTTTTTGAGTGATGGAAGCTGTATAATCAGAGTTATTTGGACTTTGTCTCAGGTAGGAGACATTGAATCGAGTTTTGTATATTTGAATGTTTATGGACGTGATATATAGTTGGAAGATGTCTTGGGATGATTTATTTCATCGAACTCCTGTGTTCATGGTGGGTGATCATTTGTTCCTTCAGATTTCTCAATGATTCGGTCACCATTGGATTCATAGACAAGGTATGTTGGCTCTTAGATATTTGGGGTTGTATGAGGTGGTTGACAGGATTAGACTGGTGTCATATGGATTGGAGATTCATCAATGGTATAGTAGAATGAAAAATTCTTGTTATGTGTGTAATTCTTTGGGGTATCACCCTGTCCCTTATCATTTGATAGATGTTAATGATGTTGCGATTGAGGCTAATGCATCATTCGAGGATCATACATATTGTATTTTGGATTATAGTGAAATGAATATTTGGAGTAATACAACAAATTTAATCTATTTTTTGTGGAATCATGGACTATTTTAAGAGTAATATTCAGAGATGAGGGTATATATAGGCCAAGTGGCGTAATATTTTTACCTTAGAGACTTACTGATGTTTAAGAGAGAATCTCTAGGAAAATTTGTTATAAGGTGGGGGGATAATAAGATCCTGACCCATTAAGGATGTATATTATTATTAAAATTTTAATTTCAATACATTTCAATTGGTTAATAACATGGTTCCCAAGAGTATAATATTTCTCAAGGGTGTTTCAGGGATTGGTAGCAAAGAAAAAGGGTGAAAATAGGCCATTATATACTGGAAGTACGATTTTCCCATGGTTAGTACGCACCATGCACATTATCCAATAAAACTATACAGCCTAACCCCTATGGGAAATGGTCAGAACACATAAATTAGATGGATTTTAGAAACATTTGAGTCTCCTAGAATAATAGTGCTTCTAAGGCCCCCACATAGATGTAGGGTGCCACATGGTTTTCACATGGTTCGGTTATCCCAATGGCTAAATCATGCACCTCAATTAAAGGGGAGACTTTCCCATTTTTCCTCCACTGAATTTAAGAAAACATTCTAAATTTTCTTTCCCAATCCACCTCCATAATATTGAGAGATTAAATAAGGCCTCCCTCCACATCAAAGGATAGTTCTCCCGGAATTTTGGGTTATTTAAATCATCATTGAATGTGAATCATAGCTCTGTGTGATTTTATCACCCACCATTATTTTTTATAGAATAAACATAGTTTGATTTTATCATTATTTCTAAATACATTACCCATTATTGTTTCAAAAGATAATTAGATTGGGTTTTGAGGGTATTTTGGGATTGAATCAAGGGTTGGGTATAAGGGATCAGTTTTCTACAAACATGTCTTTTGTGTTCAACAATTTATATCCCATTGTATTGACGTTGATTCAAGTGTATATAGTTGTTATATTTTTACTTCTACTAAGAATGTGATTTATGGGTAAGAATTGATATATTATATGTCTAGAAGATGTGTTTAATCCCTCATGATCACCATAGGATCTGGTGAGGATACATATAATAGACCTATGTTTACCATAGGGTTTAACACTATCCATGATATGGTAAAACTGATTTGTCAATTGAAAATTTAATATGGGATCATTTATTAAACCATATAAATTGGGTTTTTATTGTCATTATGGAATATGGGGGATTTTATTACTTGAAAAAGTTAAATGAGTTATTATTGTTAATGGGTAAATGTGATAAATGATTAAAGGGTAATGTCCAAAGGGTCATATGGTTTGAATATTTATCTAAAGGTTGTCGTTATAATTGAATGGAAAAATGGGATACTTAAGGAATTCATTTAAACATTTTAAGAGTGACGAATGATGTGATTCAAAATTAATGGAATTATTGGGATTTTGGATAGAAGTTTTTCATCCAGGTTTTGAGTTAGAAAAATGCTCTAGGCCTGGGAAATTCCAAATATGGCATGGATTTTAGATTGATGCTCCAAGATTCTCTAGTATGGATATGATTTGAATTCTTATACAATGGTTTTATGGAATAATGGTTTAGTTGAAACAATTAACGAATTCACATGTATTGTTAAGTGATAAACAACATTATAGTATGTGGCTTAGACTTTTGGGGTGGGATGATTCATGTTTAATATATTGGATTCATTGTGGAAACTGGCAGCCTGTGAGGATAAATGATCATCATTTATTTAATAATCCAATTTATATCAACTATTTTTTTATTTCATATCTATAATTCTGACTGAACTATGGTTTTAGACATTATATTATTCTAGAAACAATTGGTGGTCACTAACTGAGGTATACTCACACCCCACCCAGGACACCATTTGGTATCTGAGTATACTTTATGGTTGCATGTAAGGATAACGGAAAAGAAACTATGTTTGATAGATGGTATTGTGTAAGTTTTTAATAAGGATTAGAGGACTATGGTATCTCTCAGAACCCATTTTGGGGATTTCCACTAGTGTCATATTTCAATTTTTTATTGGAACATTAGACTCTCATGAAATGGAACATTTATTATATTTGATTTTTGTTTTTCCCCGGTTTGGGGAATTTATTATAGGATTCATGGATATTGAATAATATTACTTTGTTATTATTTATATTTATTTTCATAATTTTTTCACTCAGGTATAGAGGGTATAGTCACCCCATGTGATTCATTAGACAATTACTACTAGTTAGCAGCCTCTAGCATACGACGAGGAGTTCTTGAGGTCACATGGTGATTCGACTCTTGGAACATTTTATAGTGACTCTGAATCTAGGATAAAACATATGTACCATATATTTAAAATTAAATATATATTAAAATATTATTTGAGAAGAATGAGACAAAAGATTTATGTTGTTGTGTTTGGTATGTTCATTTAGATTAAAACATTATTCAATGTTTCAATTATTTAGTTAATTAAGGCATTGTAGTTTAAAGTTGTATTTATTTATTTGATAGTGTTTTCATTTTTGGTATTATATTTTTCTAAATATTATTTTTTGTTTTAATGCCTAAATATGCGAGGAATATCTTGATATATTTTTTTAATTCATTTTTATGATTATTTTAGGGCATCAGAAATGCAAAATTCGACTCAAATACTCGTCTATTTGAGAAATATATTGTATTTTTGTGTAAATTGATTAAGGATAAAATTATTCTTTTCATGTATGTATAAATGTTACGATATTTAAAGAAAATTTATTGTTATTATTCACTAACGAAATCATTTTTTGAAAAAAAACACCCAAATATAATTTTAACATTCTGATTCAAAAAATGAAGCTCATTTTATAATACTGAAATTCAAAATATTTTTAATTTAACTTTTTAATGAAAACATAAAATATAATAAAAACAATTTTTATAAAAAATGAATTTTTGAATCATTAAGAATCCATAATATTATTTCAAACTTGTTATAAAAAAATAATTATT
The DNA here is from genome assembly GCA_963277665.1 of Viscum album. Lineage (NCBI taxonomy): Eukaryota > Viridiplantae > Streptophyta > Magnoliopsida > Santalales > Viscaceae > Viscum > Viscum album. Next base: position 1,017,674,472 of record OY728122.1, read on the forward strand.
AATGTTTTCACACATTGAAACATTTTATATGAATATTCATTACAATTTTTTCAATTTAATAAAAAATGAACAACATATGGAAAATAGTTTTCTGAAAACTATTTTCATAAATTAATTTTCCTCACATCTAATTTTTTATTATCCATTAGAAAATTAAATATCATTTAACTAAAAAATATTATAATACATGAAATCATTCTTTAAATATTAATAATAATATGTTTGTATTTTAGTTAATTCCTAGCTTTTTATTTACTTGAGTTTTTATACATGTAATTTTACAAATGCTGTTTATCATTATATTCTAATAATGTATTAGTGTATTTCTTAATTTTTAATAAAATATAACAATTTTCCTATAATTAAATTTCAATTTTAACCCATCTTGTTAAAAATATTTATTAAAATTAAATTACATACTAAAATCCCGTGGGTTTTTATTTTACCCCCTAATATAAATCTCCCCATAAAATATTTAATGATCATTCACCAATGATAATATATAAGGGTATTCATAATTTATATGTGACATAATATATAATTTTTAGTGATAAATAAACATTTTAATCATGGAATTTTAGAAAATTATTTATGAAATAAATCATTGAAATTCTATATAATTAGACATTATTCATTATTGAGTTCGATCCCTAACATATGAGAAAAATATTCTTTATTATTGGGTATTAAAGAATCATACGGACAGAACATATTGGAAACCATGCAACGCAAAAACATGGGATGATTTAGGATATTAATTGTGATCTCCCTATACCAATTATTGTTATGCCCCCTTTGTAGAGAGAAAAAATGAAAGCCCAACATAATTGAAAATTTGACTAAAGAGAGAATAATCAGATTCCCAAAAAGCACACTACTAGAAAATTATATCAATGGGGAGTTATAGACATGTGATTCACTGAGCATACCATTATATGTTTTCAATAATTAATTATATAATTAATTTGGTAGTGATTTTATTTTTTAAAAAACATTATATACATATTGGAGTTGGTAGTCAAAGAGTAATATAATTCATTTTTTGTACTTGATTGGATGATGAATAGAAAAATCGCACATTATTCTCACCAATGACATCATCTATTTGGATTTCATAAACCTTCACATTTTCTATTTTCTTAGGAGGTTTCATATATCTATTTACATCATTATCCCATGGGTTAGGGAATGCATTTTTAAAATTTTCAATTCATTTTAACCGAACCACTGAAGTGTGGGTCACAAATTAGTTAGTACCTCTACTATATTATATGACCTATTTATCAATCATTCACAATCACATTAAATATTTTCATGCCTTTATAACATGAAAAAATACATTTTACTTTCCAAAAAATAACCTGGTACTCGTTTCTGTATTTTTTTATATATAACCGGGTAAATATTATGCCACGTATTTTATATATAATTAACGTTTCCAAGAAAATATAATTTTTATTTAATATGGACATATCAATGAGCATAACTAGAGTCACTATTTTCCATTTATAACTAAAATTCACATAAAAAATTATTCATATTTTCTATAGACCCAAGTGGAAAATTCCATTTATATATGTGGTTTTATGACTACCAAGAAAAGATTGATCACACATTTAGGGTCAACAAATAAATTAATGTCATACAATGTGAGTATCCAAAAATATTCTTCACATGAACCAATAAATTCAACTTGCATTTTATTTAACTAATATAATTCATGATATATTTTAAATCGATGTGTCTGAGGAAAATATTATCTTATGAATATGTCTTTTAAACTCCAACCATTCCATGATGAAAACCTCTTCTTTTGGACTTGTGTTAAATATAAATTTCCACCATTTGATAGATTCACCTTATAAATGATATATTTCTAATACATTCTTTTTCATGATCTAAAATTTAGGGAGTATAATATATATTTTTCATTTTATTATTCCATTTATAAAAAATTTGTGGATCAAGACTCCCACAAAAGGATGGTGTACATTGAAAAATGAAATTCTCATTAAAATGATTCACATTTATCGGTGCATTCGAGGGCTCAACATTCTTCATGATATTATTCATAACTTGATATATTATTTCAATAAATGATTTCACTCCATATGATATATCATTTTATCACACATTTAGATAATCACTATATTGTTCAACACACTCGTTGTTAACATGATTTCTCTTGGTTCTAGTCATTTACTTGAAACCAACATTATATATTTCATCACAATGAAAAATAATTAGAGTACTAAAAAATATTATAATGTAAATAAATTCTAACATATCCAAGATAATGAAAATTTCATTTTAAACTATTTATTTATATGTTCATTCTACTTCAAATATGGTTCAACAAAAGTTGTTTTATGTTCCATCCCCTTATTTCTCATAACTAAATCCACAAAAATAACTAAACCCCACTCTAAAACGTACATTGATTCCCTAGAACCTCACTCTTATATATGGTGATAAAAACATAATATTTATAACCTATGTTTCAAATAATCTCATCCAACATGAGAATAACACGCATATAATTTACCTCAATTCCATAATTTAAACATTTTATCTCACATAAAAACAGAAAATACAAGAACCCAATGGTATATTGTATTTAGATATTATTTACATTATCTTCTTACACGTTATTTTCAAATTAAAAAAATCATGCATAATTTCCTTATTCATAACTAGGGAAATGGAAACATAATAAAGTGTGAGATTGAATTTTGGAAAAGTGTAAACATATGGGATATTAGTCGATGCCTTTATATAAGAATTAGTTGAGAATATGAGTACGATTACAAAACAAAGGATCTTGTACATAATATAATAGAGACATTTTAAAAATCATAGTCCATATATCATTAGTCATGGAATTAAGCATTGGATTATAAAAAAAGGATTAATAGGGATTCGTAAACCAAAATCAACAATCTTGTTCCATGGATCAATAACATAGGTATATTTAATAATATATAAACATGGAATAAACATAAGCATGTAAAATAATTTTTCGTAAAAATATTCCCATAATCATGTCTATGGAAATACTAGTGAACAAATCTACCCAAAATAATCTAAATTCACAAAATTTTAAATAAAGATAACAACAATCATTTACAGACACAAACATGTTAATAAAGAGATCTGTAATAATTTCCATGAACAACATCATTAAATCATGAGAAACATAATTAACCAATTTATTGGAGGCCTATAACTGACCTTCCCAACTCAAAATTGCAGACCATAAATATATTTCCACATCACACCAATCATACTACAACTTATGAACCCCCCCCTCACGAGATGAAAATGAATTCCATATCATATCAAAATGGAATTTCATATCATGACAAAAAGATTGGATCATATGATAGCTAAAATTCAATCTCCCAGAGGGGATATAAAATAATTTATATTATAATCATGTAGATTACTCCATAAGAGGTATAACATTTTTAGGTAGAGAGGAAAATGTTAGTGATGTCTTGAAAAAGTTTTTTTGAAATCATTTTTATCATTTCAAAAAAATTCAACGTTTTAAGTAAATTTCCAATGAATTTTAATGAAATTGAAAGAGATAAATTATAAATTTTTTAAATGAAATTATAATAATGAAACCGTGAAGTGAAATAATTTTTATGAAAGTAAATATAATTTGTAAGATAAAAATATATAGATGTTGAATGAAATACATTCATTTATTCTTATACATTATTATCCATTTTTTAAAAATTATATAATAATAAAAAATGGAAATTGAAATTACATTAAAAGCAATGAACACATGAAGAGGAATATTAATTAGTAAAAAATCATTTAAAATAAAAAAAATATTCATGTCGATAAAATTAAAAATAATATTCTTTTCATATGTTTATAAAATAAAAAAAATGGAACATCTGAAAATGTTAAAAATTATACTTTTAACCCTTAGTATATTAATTAAAATAGATTAAAAATTAACCTTTATAATAATTTAAATATAGTGAATAAAATTCTTGAAATAATCTAAATAATATTAACATAAGGGGAAATGATTCATTATAAAGGATGTGAGTTATTCGTGAAACATCATATTTTTTTAGGGGGTGAAATCCATCTAAAAAACCATTTTTATATAAAGTTGTAATTTCAATGTTGGGAAATAAAAAATACAACCTATTATATATAAAATTATGCAAAAATGAATCTGAAAAAAAATATTCATGGGATAATATGTAATGTGCCAATGAAAAGTAAATTTATTTGACAAACACCTTTCGATTATGATAACTTATGATTAATAATATATTCAAGAATGAAAATCGAAATAGAATATTAAATACCATCAATAAAAATATAATCATAATATAATACATTATCAAGGAAGTGTATAGAACATATAAATAAAAATAGGTTCATAATATGAAAAAAAAATAACTAAGGAAATTTAAGATGGGAAACACATTCATTATATTGATTCATAGTTTTTTACCCTCTCACCTATAGTATAATAAAATTATAATCATTTATAATTTATTTTAGAACCATTTAAAATCATTTTACCATTTATATTAATCATTTAAATTAATTCATTTTATATTTAGTACATATTTTTTTAATATTGATCATTGATTGTTAGCGGTTTCAACCATTAAATTACTATTTTTGTATAAAGTTTGTGGTCATAATTAAATTTTCATGTTTTTTTCATATAAAAAATATTAAGATACATTAATAAAAGTTCAATAATTATTTTTAATGATACTAATTTATTCCTAGTGGGGTTTGGTCATGTTTCCCCAAGATGAAATTCAAAGAGCACTTTTTTCAGTAATTATTAACTAAAGGATATATTTCTTTAAAATAAAAAGTTGTATCTCCTTTTGAATGAATTCATTGTTGTTATGGAGTAATGGAATTATCGTGACATTATGTGCCCAAGAATGTGTGATATTTTTATTATAGAAAGAAATTAGTTTGAGTATTGAGATGAATTGTTACTTTTGGTGTGTCTAGGGTGTTGGAGAGGTCCTTTTATAAGTGAGTGGGGGTGTAATTTTTTTACATACTAATTTATTAATATAAAAGGGATGTAATATTAAATGAATATGGATCCAAAATTCACTAGTATTGAAGATAATATGATTGGTGGACTCGATTTCCCTCATCCAAACTTTTAAATATATTATTTTTCTGATATTTTGTGAACCTATATATTAATTTGACACATTTAACATATTTTATCATTTTCTTTGGTGACTAAATTTTACATTGGGAAATTATTTTGATGAAAAAAATAAAATTAATCATGTGAAGTAATTTATAAATTTTTTTATAAATATAATATAAATTTTTTAGAGTCTATTTCTAAATCTAGTAAAAACTAAAACCAATATATGTATGTATATCAAAATAAATATAGTGTTTGTTAAAATATATTTTCAAGGGATAGAAATGAATTTATAAATTCATAGTCCATAATTATTAATACCGATAAAATTTATTGGTTTATTTTTAAATAACGAAGAAATATTTTATGTTCAAACCAAGAAAAAAACATAGTGGAATCTTTTTAATAAATAATTAATGTAAAATAGCTAAAAAATTACCTAATGGTAATTTTTACATGTTTTATAAAAAATGATGTTCATTTTATCAAATTAAAAACCACAAATTTACAAATATAACTTTTAATTGAAAATAAAATATATATTCAAACTTTTTTTAAAAAAATATTTTAAATAAAAATTATGTTTTCTTAAACTTATTCCATATCAATTTTAAATTAAGTGACTATTATTCTATGTGTTCTAGTATTGAAATATATTATTATAATATTTTTTAAAATGTGATTTGTTTAATATAAATAAATATCGCATTAAAAACTTTGTTTGGAAAATGTATCTTTTAACATTAATTAATTTTCATCACTTTCAATTATTTATTTATCTTCCAAAAAATGAATTTTACATAATTTAATTGTACTAGAAGGCATAAAAAAATTATTTTAAAAAATTTAATAATAATAATAAAATGAAAGAATTTTAATAAATTAACCATGTTTTCGTTACATGAGGTTTTACGCTTCTTATAATTTTCCCAGTTAAGTCTCACATTGTATTATCATAATATACTATTGGTTATCATTATTTGTAGTAAAATACATAGGGTATTATTTGAGTATGGTAATTTTTGGGATATAACATATTTAACATATTTTTATTTTATTGGATTATACATATGAAAATCATGGGGTATTACATAAACACTCCCTTATGAGAAAAAAAATAATTCCCAAATTGAACACATCCAAGTTCTGTAATGTGGATAGCCATACTACATCAAATCCAAATATCCACCTTGTAACTCCTTAACCTAGATCAGCTGAACTGCACCCAAGAAGTGATGCTGCAAGTCTTCAGGAACACTTCCCCTATATGTCAAAGGATTCTAACTATAAGAAAGGGGTCCAAAATAATCTTAGAGTGACTATTATATAAAATGTAAATCCCTTTATTAATGCTCGAATTAATGGAATATTTGGCATAACACATATATAAAACATGAATCCAAAAATACTTTATAAAATAATTATTTATCAAATAGTTACCACATAGTTAAGAATATAAAAAAGAAAAAGTATCTATATGGGGTATAAAAATATAACAGTGAATAATTTGTAGATAGATTAGTAAAAAATAAATTATTCTATAAATACAACAACAGGACATCGACTGGTACTTATGTAGAATAATAAATAGATAGTGGTTAACAAAATTCTACATAAAAAATCACATAATCATCTTCATCAAACCCTTGATCTCTTTAATGTAACATACCCAAACCACATGTCCGTCTCTAAGTGATACATGTGCTTGAAAAAAATGGCCTACCCATTAAATTCAAAATCCATTCCATGAATGTGATTAAGGATTGAGTCCAATGACTATATGGTATTCCCCTTATTTCCTTAAAGAACTGTGTAATAATGTGATCATGTTGATGTGAATACAATACATTTACTGGGATGAATTCAATATCAAAATACAAACTCACCTCGAAACATAACACATGATGCACATGCATGAAAATGTTTTTGGTCTTCATGTTATAACTAGACCACCATGCTAGAAGTACCACATTTATTGGTCCATTTATTAATAGAGATATCAACTCACACCATAAAACCTTTTAGAACCTGAAATATTTCTTTGGAATCAAGAAAAAATCACACATCAAGTACCACGTCAAGTCCTAGATATAGTACATTAACAAAACCTTTAAATCATTTTTTATCAAAAGAAAATTATATCCAAAATCATGAACCCGACCATCCTTTATCACTCAAAGTTGGATATATTCCAAAACCCATACCAAGTACCATACCACACCTTATAACTTGAGTTTGGTCCTATATTACAGCATAACCACTTCTTTTTCACATGAGGTAGCATCCTAAAACAAACCATATCTACTACCTTATTAATTAAGGTTGTGTGATATATCATATTTGGATCACTTCCTTTTCAATCAATCTTCGGTCATATATCAAAAAATTACAACTAATTATCCACACATTGTATGGCCATGTATCATCTCGATTCATTCCCTCTCACTCAAGATAAGTTCAATGTAACTATCTATGAGATCTACCCTCTCAATCAGGTTGGTACCAACATCCTATATCACATGGTTACATATAACAACACACTATCTTGTAACTCATGATGTTGTCAAAACCATAAATGTTAATATTTTGTAAAAAGGTATATGGAACATAATATAATAAAGTAATGTCCAAGGACTTAAATCATCTCAATAAGGAATTCTAACCAAAAAAACTATATCCATAACACATGTCCCAACTAGAGTTACCACACTAGTGAGTTTTGTAAACTCAAGCCCCCCTAAAATTAAGGACTCATCATACAAACACATATTCCAAACTACTAGGTCACTCAATCCTTAATTGGGCCTCAACTATTCACTCTAATTGTAAATTACCTTCCATAAATAATGGAAGCATCCATGGTTCCATTGTACCCAATAAATTATACCCATCTATACAATCTATAGAGTTAAATACATACTCTCATACCAACCCAACCAATTCAATGACAAAATTATTACATCATCAAGGAAACTCATGAACCCACAGGGATGATAATCCATACAACTACCCAAAAATATTGGAACATGTTATGGGATTCTAATAAAATCATTAATCATAATGAAATATTGAACAATTTCTAGAATAAAAATATATCTTGAAGCAAAAAAACAATAAACTATTTTGAAAATAGGGAATTTCCCACACAATGTCTTCCAGAATATAAAAATACCAAAAAATTCCTTCTATATTTCCCTTAAAGACCACGATAAATCCTATTTACGAACCATTTATAAATTTAATCACATTCTGTCTTACTCACATTATTCCCTTTTCCAAAATCCCAGTTATAATATTCTTGGAAAAACATTGACATGTTTTCAATTTTTTATTCAAATCTGTCACCTAAAATCAACTGATTTACTATGAAATTATTTTTAAAACCATTTATTTTTAGAGAAAAATATTTTCATAACATCTTTGAAAAGAAAAATTCAAAAAAAACCAACTTTCTATTATAATTAAAATGATTCCCCTAAAAAATATAAAAATAGGGCCACTATTATATGTTCAACCATAGAGACACCAATGAAATTATTATCAAGCAATGTGGTCCTTATCGATTGTAAAATTTACGTAATATAATCCCAATTTATGGAACTATTAAATAATTTACCTTATTGTTTAAAAGAGTATAAATAATTTCAAAATGATCAACATATTAAGTGATGTATATTTTATCTACCTCATTCAGAGTAATATCTATTTAGGAAATTCTCAACCACCATCTACTAATATCATATAGGATTTATTATCCATTACCCAACCACATGAGGACCTAAATCCATAAATTATTACTAATCAATTCTAAAACACCTAATATTAATTTACACATTATATAAATATTATATTACATACATAATATAAAAATCCAAATTAAGGAACAACTCACATGGAGATCTCCTATGGATTAAACCTTGGGAAACAGGTTGAACCCCATTCTAATTTTGATCCAGAACCCATGAACAAAAAAGCAACATATTATTATTTTAACACATAAGTTAATATCATCTAACCTAGTGAAAATCCATAAATATTTCACTATAGAGAAGTGCCTCAATGAAACCACATGAAACGTATTGTTTTCAACCTTATGAGATCCCCTCAAGGGAAAACATTTAAATCCCTATAATCCTAGATATATTTAAACCTGATATATTTAAATTAACACTAGACACATTATATTAGACAATTAAAATTAGTTGTTAATAATAGGATTATAATAATCATGGAAGGAGGATAAAATAATAAGTTAAATGATTGGATAACCCCCATCAATGACCACATATCATGGTTGTTAAAAGGTAAGGAGGAAAAAAGTGGGGTACATACTCCCCCCATATACATGTCTAAAATAACTAGATCATCAAAAGGGAATTAAAATATAATGACTCAAAAAAACCATCTAACCCATATTAATACTACATTTAATCCCTTATATAATATTTTGGTAATGTTTGGAACCCATATATGTATCCCTTACGTATCGACATGACTGACCCTTACATATCATCTTACCCTTCATATCATAATGGAAACACTTATGTTTCTCCAAATAACCATTTATATATCTCATACATAACCTTTTTTAATCCTTATTAATTATAGTAACCCTTACATCTGAATAGATAATCCTTTACATATGATACAATAGGTAATTTAATTGACCTTGATGTATCACATATAAATCTTGTTACCCTTATGTATTAGTAAGGAATTACATATATCAAAGGGATAATTTTATTAACCCTTATGTATTGACCATTAAATAATAGGAGAGATCCATTTTTAAAAAATATATGTACCATTGCAGCCATAATGTTTCAATAAGTTAAATTTTACATATTATCATTTCTACCATTACATACCATATGGTGACCTATATTTATGCTTAGAAAACATCAAATATACCATTACTTATTATAGGGTTAACACTTATGTATCAAAAATTTAACCCATATGCATTTTCATTTTTAGGTATAAACCATTGAGTATACTAGGGTAACCATTACATGTCAATGGATATATACAAATATATCCAAAATTAAATATTATACATCATAGGGGATTGAAACACTTGGCAAATTTTCTAAACGAGTTAGTATTTACCATCAAATTTGTGAATATTTAATTTTGAAAACCCTTATTAATGGGACCCTTACTTATAAGACTAATTTCATAAAATAGGATCTATATTCATGAGCACACTTACATATTTTACATTTATTAATTTTCTAAAAAGTAAATTGTTACCCCAAATCATCAAAAAATAATCTCCAACCACCTTTAATCACCTTCAAAATTATTCTAACCACAAAATTCCATCATTGATCATGTTCTATCCCATAAGACCCTATTCTATGGGTAAAATAACACAGTGATAGTGTTTAAATTTAAAATTTCAATATGAGATAAAAAAAAAATCAATTTCTTAATACTCATTCTATTACACTGACCATTCTATGACACTAATCTGAGCAACCTAGACACTTCTTGACCTTACTATGGCATCCATGAACAACTCTTGTAGATGTTAAGACTCTGAAAATTTAAATCGGAAATCCAACACTCAAAACATCCCATATTATAGGACTTATAATTCAAATTTCCCCTCAAAATGTGTCCTATAAATTATCAAGTCATTAATAACTCCTAAAAATAATGGCACTCATCATAGAGAGGACACATTGGTCCTTCAATAATAATTCCCAACCCATCATTGTCATCAATTCACTTCTAATCTTCAACATGATATCTCAAAATACCAAAAACAATTCCATTACCCTACTCAAAGAATCAAAGCTCACTATCAAAAAATAGTAGATCTACCCATTCATTGAGAGTCAAACATCTGTATCCACAACCAATCACAACCGTGGATTCAATTGAATTTAAGGTGTTAATTGATACACATGAGAAAAAAACAAATCTCATAATCACTGAACATGGAAAAGATATTAATAAGTCACGATGATTCATTAAGACACTTACTGATTCAAAAATATTAAAATATTGGCAACTGATCTATCTCTGGCAAAAATGCACTACTCACAAAAAGATTGAATACTAACAGAAAATATTTATTGATGGTTCTCCTTTCCAAATGAATTCCTTTCCAAAACCCATATCAATTATTCCAAACTATATACCTAGGGAAATCCATGTCCAAATACACAATATTTACTTCAACTTTCCATTCCACATTTCTAAAACATGTTACTCTCTAGAGAAAATGAAGGAACACATAATTAATAATAATTAAACCACCCAATAAAATATTTCTCTACCAATGAAAATCAAGAAAAAACATTCTACCCATACACTATTTATCATTCCAAACTTTAAAAAAATTGATCCCTCACCCACTAACGTCACTTGGATCTTTCTAAACAAACATGAAACTCTAGAAAAAAAATATCCAAAAATCTAGGTCACTCTCAAGCTCAAAAATAAATTAAAAGAAATCTAGTTTAAAAAAGTATTGGTTTCTTATTCCAAACCCCTATTTAATAAATTTAGAAAAACCAAAACTTTCTACGATATTCAAATATCATATTAGAATACATGGGAATTTCACAAAAACCCAAAACCCAAAACCCTCAACCTAGAATTTTTTTTACAAAAAATATATCCTAATTTAAAAAACCTCTTTAAAATATAGAATCAAAAACATTCCCCCCATATTTTCTCAGAACCATAAAATCCAAAACCATTTAAAAATTATAGGATTTATGACCCGTTTTATGAAAATCCAACTCATAAATCCATTTCATGCACACCTTATGTCACCTCAAGAGTATTAAAATTTAAAAAAAAAATTATAAAATACTAAAAATCGTGATAATAATTTCCCAATAGAGGATAATTAAGTACTATTAAAAATAAATCTGATAATCACCTCAATCCCATATTATTCTATTAACCCCTTATAATATAATTAATAAGTAATTATATATATTGTATTTCCCTTTAATTGATGAAGGATTCTAATGATAAAATATAAAATATTGTTTCCCATAATCATAGGTGTAATTTAAAAATAATTCCACATTCATTATTTAAGAAGAACTCATCAGATCATTCAATGAACTATAACTCATTCGGAGTCTCATCCATATGGAATTGGTATTCATAGACAATCACCTCACTCATCCGTGAGTTCCTAATCATAACAGTAGATTTCCCCTATTAACATTGATTTAAACTAATTTCACGATGGTGGAAATGCTACCAATCTACACAAAGTGTTGTTAAAATCTAACTCCACCTATAACTAATAATATCCCAAATAAATACATAATTTGATATAATGTCATAATTTCTTTTCTAATATCACCTAAAAACAACTGATTTTGTATAATACATAACCTCAGGTTCACTTCCCATCATTATTGAGGTTTCCAACAAGATGTTGGATTCTAAAGTAGTCATGGGTATACAATACCTATAAATTAAAATCCAAAGGCCCATTATCTATTCAAGAAAAAAATTCAACGTGACATGTTCATATGAAAATCATTCGGAAAACCTAGATATAATAAATAGAGATCCCATAGTGGACTATAGTGCTAAATATAGAGAATTAAAAAATAATATATGATACATTTAAACATTATAATGTATTAGCAATGGATACACATGTATAATAGGACTAATGATATAAATACAATAGTAACGTAACAATTAGCACATATATAGAACTATAACATGAAATTGAATAACAATAGCCTCCTGCCAAATTCACCAAATTGTCTAGGTTTAATCCTTAGCTTCCATGACCTACTTGACCCAAACCACATGTCTATCTCCAAGTGCATCCTATTATATAATGGAAACCTGGTGTCCAACCGTTTCACATCAAAACCCATTCATGCATACATGAATAAGGTGAATCCATTGATAGAATAGGGTAAACTCACTCACCTCAACATGATTAGTTATTATTTGAACAAAATTATTATTTTAAGGGAAATTCATGATTATGAGACACCCCCAAAAAATTTAGAACACATGTTAAAAAAATTAAATATTCTATGGAATTGGGTATTAATAATTTCCTTTAAACTCAAGGAATAGTCTTGCATCATGTATCAAATAAAATACCACATCATGTATATGGCCACACCTTATCACTGTTAGTTCATCACATGTCAAATTATATCCCATTTCATGCACCAGAATATCTCTTTTCACTCATGATAGGATATTTATTGAAACACATACCAATTCTTTGACCCAACCTTCTCAATCATGGAGAGTCAATGTATCGCATCTAATCCCAAACATCACACTAATGTTAGAGTCCTATAACACATGCTTTAATTTAATGAAGGGACATGTATTATATCCTAAACTGTACCTTCTCATTAAAGCTGAAGTCATATACCATACCATGACCACAAATTTCTCACTAATGGTGGGGTATTTTGTTATATCCTGACCACTACCTTATCAATCAAGTAGGGGTCACGTAACCTCTAAGATGATCCCATATCACTCAAGGGAGGATCTATGTCATTATCTTAAATCCCAACCCTCCTACTCTAGTTTTCTCAAAAATCCATAAACACATTCAATCATATTACAAATTTTCATCCTCTCAAATATGATATTGTTAAAAAATCAATTTTATTATATTATAAATAAGCATTGTGGACAGAAGATAATTAAGTCATGGAAAATTTCAACAATTATCCAAATAAGTCATCCTAAGAATAAAGAACCACACAGATAGTGTATGACATTCCCCTAATCAAATACCTATATTTTTATAACACAATTCATTTTCATGCATCCAAACCACCCAAAAATTAAGGACTCATAAAAAACCCATATTCCAATCCATGAAATCAATGAAGTCTTAACTTTGATTTTATATATCACTCAAATATTAATTTATCAAAGAAGACACTTCATGGAAAATGAATGGTTAAATAAAACACAATACTTTTTACCATTATATATACTATGCAAGGTTAAAAATGTTAATTTAGTCCAACCTAGAAACATTAATAATAAAATTAGAACATCATCATAGAAACTCATGTACCCACCTGCATGATAGTCTATATTAGAACACATCAATACAATACCTAGGAATTAAATTCCTATACAACCATGGATCATCATGAAACTATGGAAATATAATGCATAATAAAAATATTATGAAGCATAACAAATCATAAAATATTTTAAAAATAGGGTGGTCCACAAACTAGGTAATATAGACCAAAAAAATGTTAACCCAATAAATTTTAGGATTCCATTCGAACAATCATGGAAAACTCTAGAATTTTTTTAAATACCATTTCTAAAATCATCACCTAGAATCACCCCATTTATAATGATATTCAATTTTAATCAATTTCCTTTTGAAAACCATTTTCCTCAAAAACCCCTTTAAAAATTAACTTTCTAAATGGAAGCTCATTTACACTATGAATGAAGAATAGGAAACCAAAAAATCCTTAAATAGGGTCATTGGATCTCATTTGACTAAGACACAAACAATTAACAATTTAGAAAGGTATATAGTCTTCATTTATTATTATTCTAATGGTATTAAATCAAAATTTATTAAAAAAATCACACAAGTTAAACAAAATTGTTATTAAAAACCCAAAAAATAAAAAAAGAATATAAAATCGTCAAAAAAGAAGAAGATTTAGTAATTTGATGGGTACCTATATAATTTGAATTTAGTTCCCATTCTTTGAATCTCAGTTACCAACACTAATGATTATACAAGACTAACTATCCATATCCCAAAAAAATGGGGCCCTAACACCATTAAAAAACACATTAATAAATATTTTTACACTTATAATTAATTTGCATGTTATAGAAATATTAATTTACATAATTAATAATTATAGAATAATACGAGAATCACTCATTGGGTGATCTCACATGCATTAAATCTTGAGCACCTGGGTGCACACAAACCCTATTATTCACCTACACCTAGAGTAGAAAAAAATAAAAAATTTCCATTTTAAAACATCATTTAATTTTACTAAAACTAGTGAAAATCCAAAACTAATTCCATGTAGAGTAATCCATTAAAGGAACAATATGAAAACTAGTGTGTTCATCTACATTGGATCACCTATAGATAATAAAAAATAAATTTCCCCCAAGTTGTATAATTTTACTATGCTTTTGGGATATAAACATTAAACCATAGTCTATATTTACCAAAATAAATGGATAATAAAAGAGGAGAGGATCTGAGGAAGGATTAGAAAATAATACATTAATTTATATAATATCCCACTTTTATTCACTATATATCATGGAGGTTGAATGGATAAATAATTCGAGGAGGTATCATCCTCCTGCCACTCATAATCCTGAAAATAGAATAACACTAAAGTAGTTCTAATTTTTAAATCCTTAAAATATCATCACAAACTTATTGTTGCAGCATCCTGTCCATCGTAATGTTTTTTTTGAAAAATTATAGAACCCTTTCAAAAGCCTCTTAAATATAATCCAGACTAATCCTTACATATCATCTCACTCATAAGTTTCATATTGGTTGAAATTATGTATAATCATAAAACCACTTTCATATCCCATAATTCACTATTTTTTAACAATTATGTTTCATCAGACCATCCCATACATATCCCAAACATTATCATTTTCTAAACCTTGTGTGTCAATGTAACCCTTATACACCCTCATATCAACCATTACACATAAAAAAATTCATTATTTCTCTATCCTTGAATTGTCACAGTGAACATTGGTTACTTATACATATAATTTATGTATCCCTTATGTATCACATGGAAAGGTTTGGTTTCCCTTAGTGATTAACACTTACATTACATAAAATTACCATTTTTCTAACACTTATGAATCATGGAGACCATTTTGTATCAATGTGTTAATAATTATGTATCATCATATATACCATTACATACCATAGGGTTATGTGGAGTTAACCTTACTTATCATCAAAGATATCTTTATGTTTCACAGGGGTAACCATTATGCATCATGGAGTTAAAATTTATGCATTACTATTTACACAAATCAACTGTTATGTACTTCAATGTAACCCTAACATATAATTAGATATAACCTTAGGTATTCCAAGAAGACTCTTACACATCATAAATGATTCTAACAATTAGTAAATTTTTGAAATGAGTCATGATTAACCCTTATATTTGAAGAACATTACTTATAAATAACCTTATGCATGGGGCTCTTACATATATGAATAACCTTACATAAGAGAACCCTCACGCACAAGGAACCAAATATATCCACCACCTAGTAATTTTCCCAAAATTCTGATGAAACTCCAAAACCTCTAAAATTCATCTATAACCACATCCAAGCACCTCTAGAATTTTTCTATCCATATAATTGTAGAAAGGAACTCAAGATGAATTTAGGAAATGATTCCCTGCATATAATAACACCACTTACATGTAAATATGGTTCATATACACTTGGTCAATCTGAGATTTATTGAAACTAAAATTCTTATATATAATGTCTATTACACCATACTTTCAATAGTACTCACCTTAGAACTTCTGACACCTCCCAGACCTCAACAAACTGATAGAATTATCAATGGAAGATGTTTTATCACTCAATATTTTGATCTGAAACCAATTTATCTAAATTTCCCCAACCTGAAGCCAAAAATTAAATTCCATCCCAAACAATAACCTGTAAAATTGTATTTTGTTACAAACCTAAAATTCAAAGACTATCCATGATCACATCAAGGCTCATTAGATGTGACTACTCCTAATATGTTGTAATCATATCTCATGTAAATGATCTTTTACATTAAATAGGCCAGAAAAATATACCATACATGCCTCTCCAAGGGATGACATGTCGGGTTTGAGTAAAAAGTAAACAATCAATGGAAAATACCAATCCTCGGCTAGTATTCTATAAGGATAAGTGTTTAATTTAGTATAATAATTTAGTTATGTAATACGAAAATAGGAAATTTAATTTACAAATAGTTTGATAAAAAGTAAATATTCTAATGAAATAAACATGTTATTCAATTAATCAGACAAAAAATTAAATTCTATATAGTAACTTTATCCATTCCCATATGCCTTCACTAAACCAGCTTTAGGACATTCTCATAATCAGAGAAAGGAACCAATCAACCAAATTGTTATCGAAACATCGAGGGTGTCCATTAAAACCCATTAAATATAGTTGGAAATTTCCACATATATATATATATATATATATTAATGTGTGTGTGTATTTATATTAATGTGTGTATATATATATAATTAGTTTTATCATCTTCTCATATAATGGAACAATATATATATATATATATAGAAAAACATTTTCATGGACACCCATCTTCTCGGAGAAAGGAACATTTTCATTTTCATGTATATATATATTTCCATAATTATCTACATATATGTGATCCTAATTCTATAGGAGGCCTCTCCCTTGTATATATAATTATATCATTTATTTGTACATATATCCCCATGTGTAACATATACACATGTCATCATTGGCACCTACAAATAAGGTACACATAACTACAAAAGTAATATAGATTAATACTAAGAGAAATATATGTAATTTCATCAACGAAACCTCTAAACATTGTTATCATGTGAGAATATAAAATATTATAGCATTAGTAGATAACTGCAAAATCAATATTTTGAGAAACATACCAAATGAAAAATAAACCATTATAAAAAACATATAAAAACATTATTCTTTTCATTACAAGACATAGTAACTCTTATTTTTTCTAATCAATATTTATCTCAACTTATAGTTTTTGGAGTCTCGAGACCACCTCATATAAAATTGGTAAATTTACCCTAGAAAATGACCTTGAAGAAATTATCTGATGGTTTTTTGATCTCTAGGTGTGGTGTTTTCCCATAGGTTGTGCTGTCATGGTAAGACAATTGGACATGGAGGCTCCCAAATAATATAACATAAATATTATATTATTTGTAGTCTGCACACATGAATTTTTTATAAAGGATCATATCTATTAAACTAGAAAATGGATATAGAATCTAATTCTTTTGTTAGTTCCAAAATGGGGGTTTTACCCTTTGAATTATTTATCTAGTGATAACATCAAGTCCAATGATAATTCATTTTTGTAGGCATACTACTACAGATTAGACTTTTAATAGTGCTAGAAATGGTTTTTGAGCATATTAAAAAACAATGACAATATAAGAACCTTTAAAAACCTAGACCCTCAATCAGTTCTATACAAAACAGTGATAATAACCCCAAAATAAATACATTTTTAGCCTTGATAGAACCCACCCTTTATCTGTTCGTTCTTTTTAACATTGATTATGGTTTCCTTAATCATATATTTTCTAGCACAGAAATTAAAAGACATTATTTTCCAATTTTCTAGCACTGATAAAGGTCGTACTAGTTTTTGCAATGATGCAACCCTGAATCAACCCTATTAAAAGAAACCCAAAAATAAATCATAAATAAAAAGGATTAAAAATATATTAACATCCTAAATGGAATAAATTTTATACATTTCACCATCATTTCAATTCAAAATTTATATAAAAATATTGAAAATATTTAATATTTTCATTTGATCATATATTAAAACACATAAAAAATATAAAAACACATATAATGGAATTTTATCATTGATCAACCTCCTTACAAATAATTTTCCCGCCAATAAAATTATAGTTTAGTTTAGAAAAAATACATTAAAAATAACAAAAAAGTATGTTTAATTTTATTCAATCCATATATGATAAATTACATTTAATTAATAAATATATTAATGATTTTAAGAGTTATAAAATTATTTATATAATTAATGATTATAATATTAATTTTATTTTAAATATTTTTTATAAATTATACTACTAATTAATAATTATATTATAGAATATTAATTAAATTATTAAATAAAAATAAATAGAAATTGAATTTTTAATTACAAAAAATATTAATGATACAATATGATATTATTTAAGATTATTACTAAAATTGTTGTTAATAATTATATAATTAGATAAAAATGACAGTTTGTATTTAAAACAAGCACTTTGAATTATACTTATCACATATTGTGTCGAATTGTTGGGTGGTGGATTCATACATGTCAAAAATGTATTATGGATCAATTTACTAGAATTTGAAAACAATCTAAGCTCATTTTATTGATTTTGGCTATGTGATGAATGTTTTTAAAAAAATGGCACTTTTATATTGAAAGCATGAACATTGAATCATAATGACCACATCTTGTGTTATGTTTAAGTTCATTTGATTCCAACATTGAATAAATTAATTTTAGATCATTTTTCTATAGTTTAAAAACAATATGTGATCATTTTATTCATTTTGAAAATATAACAAGTATTTTAAATTGAAATGCAACATCTATTTTGAAAACAAACACTTTGTGTCATACCGGCCACATCATGTGTCAGATAGATCTACAGTCTATTATTACACATCAAAAATTAATTCTAGATCATTTTCATAATGTTTCATAAGATAAATATGAGATCATTTGGTCAATTATGGCTATGTGACAAGTGTATTAGAAATTGGAACTTATATAATGAAAAAACATACATCGAGTCATACCAACTTCATAGTATGTTAGATAGACATGAAGTTGATTACTCTACATTAGAAATGAACTATAAGTCAGTTTACTAAATTTAAGAATCAACATGTTTGTTTTTTCTTATTTAATACTATGTCACACTTGTTATAATTTTAAATGATAATTCATTATTAAAAACACTCTCTTCTCTTTGTACTAGATACATCATGTGTCAAATTTATGTGCATTTTATTCATACACATCAAAAATGAATTATGGATTATTTATAAAAATTTGAAAATAAATCATAGCTTATTTATCTATATTTTCTAGTGATGTGTATATTAAAATAAAATGCCACAGTTATATTGAAAATAAGCACTTCGAGTCATTTCAGCAATGTCATGTTTTATATTGAAGTGAGGTTGATTAATATATATAACAATTGAATTATGTATCATTTTTATAATTTATGAAAACAATATGTGCTCATTGTAATGTTTTTTTATATGCGATATTTTTTTAATCTAATATGTAAATTTAAAATTTAAAACAGAAAATTCATGTCCTAATAGCCACATCGTTTCTTCGATTGACGTTCAATCGATTTATACATCCCCAAAAATAATTATGGATTGTTTTTTAAATTATTATGAACAATTTGTGTTCTTTTTCTTGGTTTTATCTATGTGACATTCATTTTAAACTAAAATTTCATTTTAATATTGAAAAAATGCACTTCATTTCAAACCAACCACATAATGTGTTGGATTAATGTGTGGTCAATTACTAAGCTTCATAAACAGAGAAAGGGAAATTTTACTATTATTTTAAAATAACCCATTTTTGTTTTATTGATTTTGTATATGTAGACATTATTTTAAACTATATTGAAACTTTTATACTGAAAACATACACTTTCAATTATAACCTCTAGATCATGTGTCATATTGAAAAGTAGTTAATTAAAAGACCTAAAAAATAATTTTAGATCATTGTATAAATATTTGGAAGAAATCAATATCGTTTTATCACAATTGGATTACTGATAATGATTTTAAAATAAAATGGAACTTCTATACTAAAAACACACACATTGATTCAAACCGACCACATAAGGTCTTGGATCAATGTGTGGTTCATTAATACAAAAATTTAACGAAATATAGATCATTTTTCTAATGTTTGAAAATAAATTAAACTCATTTTATCTATTTTGACAATGTGATGTGTGTTTGAAACGAAAATGTATCTTTTATATTGAAATCAAGAACATTATGTTTTAAAGGACACATCTTGATTCAGATTGATATCTTGTCAATTCTTACATGTCACAAGTAAATTATGGACCATTTTTAAAAATATTTAAAATAATTCTATTTGTATTTCATATTTTTTGATATGTGACTCATGTTTTAAACTAAAATAGAAAATATATATTTAGAAAAGAAACAAAAATTCATACCAGAAACATCGTGTTCCTAATTTATGTTCATCTTATCCCCAATTGTCACTAAGGAATTGTGGATCCGTTTCCCAACGATTGAAAATAATTTGATCTTATTTTCTTGGTTTTAGCTAGTGATGCATGATTAAAACTAAAATGAAATATATATATTGATGGAATGAACATCGATTCATGCCATACACATCATGTGTTGTATTTATGTGTGGTAAATTTCTACAATTCAAAAAATAATAATGTATTTTTTTCCTAATGTTTGAAATTATGACGAACACTTTTTATTAGTTTTGGATATGTGACTTGTTTTTTAATCTCAAATGGTACTTCTATATTGAAAACATGTAATTCAAGCCATATAAACCACAAACTATGTTGGATTAACATTTGGTAAATTCTTACATGTCAAAAATGAATTTTGGATCATTATCCTAATGTCTAAAAATAATCTGAGCCCATTTTCTCTATTTTGGCTATGTGAGGTGTGTTTTAATATATAATTACACTTTATATTGAATCTATAAAATTAAAATGATGTGGTTATGAGAATGGAAGTACCTTCCATATAATTTGTTAATATTGCATTAGATTTTTGGGTAGAAGGATCCTTGACCCATTTCGTTATCACCATTATCTCAATTGCAACCTCAATGCCCAATCTGTTAGGAGCACGAGTAGATTCAGACATGAAAATAGATTTTATTGAATCCTTAATGTGTAACCCACCATTATAATTCTACATTATAAATTGGTCTAAAATAATATTTGAGCTTTATGATACTAATTATCACCATTCCAAATGTATCTCTAAGGCCAATGCATGTACTAAATCACCGACATAATTGGTAATTATGTCAACTTGATGTCGGAAAACATTCTGACACTATATATTCTTCCCACCCATATATAATAAAATTTACTTATTTATTATTATGTATAACGTTTGAAATAATTGTATTACTAAGAAAAAAAGACAACCCATTGATTAATAAATATTTTAAATAAAATAGTAATTACCTTCTAAGATTACATGTTTAGGGATGCCAGTATTTGGATAATATATGATATCTTGTATAAATTTTAAATCATAATACCAACGATCGTTTTAATTATATTTCTTTTGACAATGAAAAACGTTTAACAAAATGAGTAAGTGTTTTTGAATTTTATTTATAGATAAATGTAAAGATATATACCTTAATCTATTTCCGATTGGAGAAATCCATAGGCTCTGAATGTTTTGTCACTGATCTCATAACATGATTTATTTTATCTCCAATGAAAAAAAATTCTTGTTAAAATAAAAAATAAATGATATAATTTTATGTTTATATATAAAATTTTTATTTTGGTGCATTACAAATTCAAAAAAGAAATAATGTCTAGGAAATCCTTGGTTTGGATCAAAAAATAAATATTTGGGGTATCAAAATAGACTATGATGAGCCTCAAGTGATTTCTAAAAAATAAATAAGTGATGAAAAAATAAAAAAAAATTATATGAATATATTTTAGAAATTTACTCTGAATTGAAGGAATTAATAAGATTTTTTTTTATTTTCATTTCAAAATCCACTTTTAGGGAATATTTTTTCTTCTCAATTTCATTAAATTCAAAATAAATACATTTTTTAGAAATGATAGTAGTATTAATGATACGAAATATATCCTCTTTGGATTTTCCATTTATATAATAGTAATATATATTCCTATAGAAAATATGAATAGTTATTAACAATAATGAACATAATAGATCATTTTGTAGAATGATGGATTATAAAAATATACCACATGTATGTATTCACATATCATACACAAATTCATTCAAACAATATAATATCATCTATAATTTCTAGACCAACCATGTCTATACTAAAATCTCCAAATGTTTCTTTATTATATTCAATGTAAGACATATTTTCATCATTGAATATTGTATCTACAAGAACATTTATTATGAATATATGTGGTAGCGGAATTGGTGGGGTGAATGAACTCTCATGAGGTCCATTTTATTTCTTGGTTGATCCACTATATTTCCTTGATTCCACCTCATGTTTCCCCTATAATATATTCATCTAAAATACCATATCTCAATTTTGAAAAATTTTCATCAATTGTAAAAGGTTTTTCATTTGAAAAAAATTGAGGAAATATATAATATCCTAACATTTTCAGGAGTAGTATCAAGCTCATTTATAGGTACTCTATCACCTTTATTTTGGTATATCTTGGGTGGGTTTTTTGATTTGGGGTGCTCCAGGTTAAAATTGGGTATTTTTTAAGGAAAATGTGTAGTGTACAACTAGCAAAAAAAAAATTCCAAACCATTCACCTAACCCCAGCTAACCATGCAACACTAGATAGAATGTTGTTACACAGTCCGTGTACAATTTGTAAAATAGTTTTTTCTATTATTAGTAACTATGTTACCCCTGAGAAAGGTTCATTATAAGGGCATATGGTATTGAAAACTGTGTGCCCCACCCTAGGGAACTGTGTGCCCGAAATCATTTTTTCAGAAAAAATTATTTTAAATTCCCCTACCTGCAGTTTATTACCCCAACACACACATAAGAATTATAAAATAATCCTTAAAATTTAGTGGCTCTGATACTGACTCCAAGATATTATTAACATCATTAATGATGAATTGAAGATCTGATATATGGGTCTACACCTCTCCTTGTATGAAATATCTTTCCATGTGGTTTACTCTCTCGAATATATCTCTTTCTAGACAAAGAGGATGGATTTAGTAACTATTATAAAGGTTTTAGATCAAGGTTATGATAGATCATACCTCATTATATCTTGAACAATGGTTTTTGTTCTATATCATGTTCTTCATTGGGTAATTAAACATTCCACATTAATTTGTGGATTTTTTGGTTAACAAATCATCATCAATGACATTGAGGTTGGTGTTCTAAATTTAAAATCCCATAGTCTTGATTATATTTGATTGTACAAAATTATGAAATATAAATTTCTATGTTTGGAAATCACATCTTGAATTGGATTAATTAATTTGTATATTAATTAATGGAATGATATGATTTTGAAAACTGATATGATATTGGGGTTTTGGAATTGGTAAATTAAATGGGATTGAGTAATTGGTTAATTTTTTGGGTATGTAATTGATTGAGAATGGGAATAATTGTATTTTTTTCATAACCTTGAAGGGTTATTGTGTTATTTTCTTAAATGCTGAAATATGGTATAATGATGAACGATTAATATTATTTAATGTGATTAAAGTGAAGAAACATGATTGAATTGATAATTGAAACATGGGAATCCACCCAAAGAGGCTAATATTCATGGATTATATGTTCAAATTAATGTGTTTCATTGTCCATAGACATTATTTTTATTGAATTTTTTAAATTGAACTTCATTTCACATCATTTGTGCAATTCATGTTTAATGTTCGTATTTGGGAGCATTCAATCATAAGAATTTAGACATAATTATATTTGTTATTTGAATTTGGTATTATGGGATATTATTGATCCATTTTTTTGAACATTTTATATTTCAGGATCAATCGATTAATCCCAATGGATGATGGTGATTTTTGGGCATGATTACAGAAATTTTTGGGAAAACCCATAGTGGGCCTAGGGGACAACAAACATACATGGGTCCCATAATCTAAAACAAAAGAAACATAAATTTTACCAGTATAACTATAATGTTATGGGGTTCATTTCATTAAACTTTAGAAAAATCTAATTAAGATGTTTTAATGAAGAACCAGGTGGTCAATGATGAAGATAAATTTAATTTCTAGATCTAAATGCTTATAATGGAAGCCCACCATTTATACCATAACATACAAATGGATGATCCAATTGTCCTGAATTTTTAAAATATTTTAGAGGAAACATTGTATAATATATATTTTTATGACCCCTTTAGGTTTTGGAATATTCCATTAATAATTCACAGTCTAAGAGGGGGGATACATATTGTCTTATTTTGGTGGTCAATTTTGTAATGCATAGTTGCATTTATTCTCAACCACATGTTGGATATCCTATTTTATAGGGAGGGAATTTATTGATGTGTTCTCGAACAAAGGTACCTAATATTACTATATAAAGAGGTAGTAGTGATGTTATTAAGTGCATCTAATTCTTTTCTATCATTTTTAATTCCACGCTTTCATTTTTTAACCCCATAGTCAATTTGTCTCATGTATGTTTTTAATTAATGATAATTTATTAATAAAATTACATATTTTTCTTCCTATTTTTTTCTATTAAAAAATTAGGAATCATTTAATAAAGGTGTGAATTTATTCAATAATGTAATTATTAATTCAATCACACAACACTAACGTGTTTTATTATTTCAATGTTTTTGTTCTTCTTCAATGACTCCCCCTTAAGTCTAATTACTATTTCCATTGGTATAATAACATCTATGTAGGTATAACCTTTTAGGGGTTGATCCAAGGGAGTATCAAGGTCATTGATTAAATTTTGTTTCATGTACATAATATTTAAAATATTTTCATTAATTTAAGATTTACATATGATGTGTTACATTCATCATTGTCATCTACCACTTTAACAATGACACATTCTAATTGCAAGTACAATCCATTTCCTTGGAGTGATCATAAAAGTTATCCTCTAAGTTCATTTTCAATTATCCTTGGAATTGTGTAGGAATTAAATTGGTGAATGATTTTTTAGAATTATCTTGTTGTTTCATTACATCTTGAATAAATGTTATGATTTTTTATGAAAATAAATCAATCGAATCTACCATGAGAAAAAACCAACGATCAACCCATCAAAATTATTTATATTAATCCAAGATGTTCTATATTTTTTTGGTTATTTAATTTAAATAACTAAGAATATAATCAAATAAAATCCCAAGTTGGCGACTCCATAGAGAAAACCATCATTAAATCATAGGTGTCTATTGGTTTTTTTGGTCCCTCATGTTTCAATTACACAAGATATACTACAAGATACTTCTTTTACCATAAAACATGAGTAAAATTGAGTGTACGAAATTTTATCACTTTTTTCTGGGACCGATTTATGTACCTTTGTAATGTCTCAGATTTTTTACCATGTTTTATTTTAATATTATGTGGGAATAATTTCGAGACCAGGCTCTATGATGTCATGTAGTTCCGAGGCCTGGTGAGCCCCAAAAAAATGTTTTAATTTAATTAAATGATTAATTTACGTGTGCGTGCAATTTTCCTGAAAAGTTTAATAACACCCGAATGATGGCTTAGATCAGAAATATGAAGGTACCACTGCGTTCAGAACATAGATTTTACCTTAGGAGAGGCCTAACATCGGTCGGCGCAGGTCGGTGTTGAAATCTAATTTTTTGGATGTAACAATAATAAAATATTTATAAAAAATATTTTATTTTGTAGGGAAATATTTTTATTAGTCTATTGAAGCAGATATCGTTTTATCCATTATAAATAAAGGCTTGGGAATGGGTCCAGGGTTACAAACCTCATAACCCTGAAACCCTTAGTGGCTCCGGAGGCTCTGGAGAAAACCTCCCAACATGACGACAAAGTTCTTGACAATTTTCTACGGCAACGACAATGCGACAACCATATCATCACCAACGAATGTCGCAGTCTCAGGTAGGATGTATGCTTTTGATTTTCCATTCCTCGTTCTTGGTTCCTACAATGAACTCGGACAAATCTGCGAACAGATTAGCCCGTGGATCGATCGTTTTGCGGGCGGGTGTGATTTGGGGTTTTATCGGGAGATCAAATACTCGTGATTTATAATTTGTGGCTTGTGGTGGTTTCTGATTTAACGGCGATGAACTTGGATCATCATGAAAAATGATCGAGGTTTGTCCCCCTAGTTCGGTTCTTTGTATTTTTCTCCCTCGCGTTCTTCTTTGCGTTCTACACGTTCGTGGAGGAAATTGACCGTTGTGCAATCGTTTGTCGGTGCAACGATCCGAAATTGGAGATCCAACCCCGGAGCGATGTCACAGAGGTGCGACGATGGTTTCAGTGGATGATTTGGAGCGGATCGAGAGATATGTGTTTTCGGGAATTTTCTTCGGATGGATAATTCGTGGTTTATGATCCTATTTAAGAACTGAAAACACCAGTTTTAGTGTCTGTATGATAAAATGGACCAACCCCTGGAGTATCGGGACTAAAGGATGAGAAACTGGGGATCCGGAGGATCAGCCACGACGCGAGGATGAAGACGGTGTTTCTGTAAAAATCCCGACTACACGGCATGTAGTATGGGCTACATGGTGTCTGTTCGTTGGCGGACCACATGGTGTGTACTCCTGGAGTACACCGACACGGGTTGGGTACACGACCAAGGGCACGTCGTGTATACCCCTCCCCGACCAGACCCAACAAGATCCATGGGATACCCTGTGTACTGGTACACAAGCAGGAGACATGTACATAGACCATGTACGGGCACATGGCCAGCGTACACTAAGTGAGCCCCGGGTGCTCGGACACGTCATTTGATTCTTCTACACGCCGTGTATTTACTTTCTATTTGACTAGACAAATGACACGGGCCGGTTACACGGACAGTAACCAGAGTCAAGGGACACGACGTGTAACCATACTACATGCAGTTTAGTCCAATTTTACAATGCTTGGATAGATGACACGGGCCATTCACACGGGAAGTACCTGAAGTCATGGAACTGGGCATGTAACCATACTATACACCGTGTAACTCGTTTCACATGGCTTGATCCAGTTTCCTTCTATGACGTGGACTAGTTTCCTTAGTGTTCGTCCCTTTGGTCTTCTCTTGACGTTTTTCGGTGTCATTTCCCACTTATAAGAGTATGATCCCTTTAGCAGGACTTCTTGAATATAGTTATGGGAATCCCCTCTATAAGACTTAGAGTCAGATCCTCTATTCATTCATGGAAGCCTAGGTAGTGTTTTTGGTATCGACGTGACCAAATTTACCCGGGCACCGATCCTTTGATTAGAGGATTAGCTCAGACTGAGTTGTTTGAATCACCCCAGGGATATTAATTTAGATCCTCATCTGAGCATTATGTTCCCAAGTACTTTAACTGTGTTCTCCCGGAACGAGTACTTCTTATCTCACTCTTCATAACTAGGAGTGTGTTCTACCGGTTGCATGATATGTGGAATCTTTGAGCTGGATCTTAGTGGGGATTTCACAATGGTCGTTTGTGTAGGAGTATATCTGTATATTCTTGTTATATATTCCATAAACATATATTTTGTAGAGATGATGATACCTTTCTTTTGTGGAAGTTTCCCTTTTTTTAGTCATTTGTGGTTTTGAGGTGTTCTACTGGGTATTGTTATTCTCACCCCTGCAAGGTATTTTCCCGCATGTGTCATGTCTTGTGTAGAAGAGAGAGCCTGAGACAGGATTCTAGGCGGACCGGGACCAGACAGTGCTCAGTGAGATCAGGCATGCGGAGGTGTGGTCCTATAGCTATAAATTGCAGTCCAAGAACCTTTCTTTATAGGTTGGACATTTTTACGGACTCTTTTTGTGGGTTTTTACTTTTTGCCCAGGGGTTTACATTCTTGTACTTCACTTTCCTACCATACTCTATTGGTTGGGTTTTAGTGTATGCATGAATCTTTTTCCTTTTACTAGTTTTTTTCATCTTTGTGGGTATAGAGATGTGTGTGTGTCTGTGTACAGGTTTATAGGCAATGCCTCCCATCTTAGTAGCATGACTACATGGTGCTAGTCACCAGCACCTGGCCTATTGGAGGTGGGATTGGGGAGCTGCGGCTCGGGCCCCACTGGGACGGGTCGTGACAGAGTGGTATCAGAGGTGGTTGGTTCTACCTTAGGACCGAGAGTCTGTGAGTTGGTTTGGGGGAACAGTGTTAAGTGTTTCGAGTTTGGATTTCAGGCCAGGGACCCTAGTGTTGGTGCGGGCGACCGACGTATCCATACACCAGGACTCTGATTACTTGCTTTTCGACATGGAACATGAGAACATTTGTTGCAGGGGAAAATAATGGTACATGCTTCATATAGGAATGGGTTGGGGTTTCTATGTCATCCTTGCGTAAGCTCTCCAGATATACTCACTGATTGCGATACATCTTGTTTTATTATAGGATTCCTCCGCGATGCACACCCTCTAGGATCCAGCAGCTCGATTGCAAGAATGACCCCCTCAGTGATGAAGCTTCGATTCAGGGACAAGATCCCCCAGTTTTACCTTCAGGTGGTGTGCTAGTTATTCCACCACCTGCGGAGCAGTGTTTGTTGCCTGTTGTAACACTAGGGGAGGAGCGCAGGCTGAGCGCACTCCACAAGTTTCTGAGACAGAGACCCATCGGGTTTCAGGGCGATCCTAAACCTCAGGCAGCAGAGGACTAGCTTGAGGTAGTGACCAAAGTCTTTCGTTTGGTCAGGACACCAGTAGACCAGATAGTGATCCTCACAGTGAGCCTTCTATAGGGCTTGACAGGAAGACAATGGAGTTTGGTTATTCAGACTCCTGACGAGGGAAATCATGCATGGTCAAAGTTTGAGCATCTCTTTATGGATGATTTTTCACCGGTTACCCTGAGATCAGTATATATACATGATCTTCTTCAGCTCCAGTAGGGAACTATGACTATGGCTGACTATTCATCGAGGTTTACCGACCACTCGCAGTACTCGATGGATATGGTCAAAGATTTGTACCTTAGAGCTCGGACTTTTGAGCAGGGTTTGCGCAGAGATATCTGAGCTAGCATCGTCTCTAGGATCATTCCTACTTATGCTGGGGTGCCCGAGTGGGCTTTGGTGGTTGAGAGATTCTTGACAGAGCAAGGAAAACTGGCAGTTGTTAGTAGTGTGTGAGCTGGAGTAGAGACCTTGGCAGTAGGGAGCCGACTTCAGGGACCTAGGCATGGGAGACATTTATAGAGGTTATCCCAGGACAAGGGATCTTCCGTACAGGGTTCACAGGGTGCATCCAACTAGCCATGAGAGAGGTGATGATACTAATGTGACGGTAGGGGACATCTTTGTCAAGATTGTCCGACCCGTCATACTAATGACATGGGAGCAGTGGATAGACCACTGAGGTAGAGGCAATGTGTGGAGAATATAGATCCGTGAGGTGATGGACGTGGTAGGGGAGGAGGAAGAACACCTGGAGGTGGTCAGTGTTATGACCTTTTACCACCACCACCCCCAGGAGGTCCACCCCAGGTTCATAGAGCCTGTGGACAAAGGCAGGGACAACTGTAGGCGGCAGAGGCTTATGACCTAGGTACTCCCAGAATGATTAGTGGTACAATTTGTGTCTTTTCTACTTTTTTTGTCGTACAGAAAGACATAGGTGCTATTCATTCATTTCTGGATGCTTATCTTGTTTGAGACCTTGAGATTCATATTGAGTCGTTGAATCGACTCTTACGCTTAGAAACACCGACTGGAGAAGATTCAGAGATCACACACCTCTATAGACTGTATGACCTGACCCTTGGAGGCGAGAGTTTAGGTTGGAACCTCATGGTGATAGCGTTGAGGCCTTACGACGCAATTCTTAGTATGGATTGGCTTTCAATAGTTCATGCCCAGATTGATTGTTTTAGGTGAAGGGTGTGGTGTGTCCGCAGTGATGGAAAAAGGTTCTCTTTTGTCAGTGAAAGAGAGACCCATGCAGCGTATGATGGACTTGTGCGTAGGAAGGTGCAACTGATATCCTCTCTATTGGCTACCCTATCCCTTGGCACATCAGATGTTACGAGTTTCCAGTTTCCAGCAGTAGTGGCTGAGTATGTGGACGTCTTTCCATAGGATGTCCCTGGACTACCTCCCCATAGAGAGATAGATTTCGGCATAGATTTGAAACCTGGGACGACACGGATATGAGCATCAGCATATCGGATGGCTCATGAAGAGCTTCGTGAGATGAGGGTGCAGCTTGAAGACTAGAAAAATAAGGGAATTGTGAGACCCAGCATTTCACCTTGGTCGACCCTAGTGCCATTTTCCTCGAAGGCAAACGTGAGCTTGAGGCTTTGTGTGGATTACAGGTGCCTGAATAAGGTGACCTTAATGTAAAGGTATCCACTACCGAGGATTGATGAACTCTTCGCCCAGTTAAGAGGGGCACGATGGTTATCAAAGGTTGATCTAGGATCTTTCTATCATCAGTTGAGATTACGGGAAGAGGATGTACCAAAGACGGATTTTAGATGTCACTACGGTCAATATGATTACTTGGTGATGACCTTAGGCATGACGAGCGCCCGGGCAGTATTCATGGGACTAATAAACCAGATCCTTCAGCCTTATCTAGATCGGTTCGTAGTAGTCTTCAACGATGATATCCTTGTGTACTCTACATCCAAGGAGGAGCACGCGAGGATCCTAAGGATGGTTCTGGACACACTCTGAGAGCACTAGTTGTATGGGAAACTCTTGAAGTGTCAGTTCTGGATACGGGAGGTCCACTTTCTGGGACACGTTATCTCAGCAGATGGTGTAGTAGTGGACCCAGCCAAGGTAGAGGCAGTGTTATCATGGAATCCACCTGGGAGCGTGATGGAAGAGCAGAGTTTCCATGGGCTGACATGCTACTATCAGAGATTCATTCTTGATTTCTCATGGATTTCAGCACCCATGACAGCTTTGACCCGAAAGGGGCAGCATTTCGTGTCGACCGAGAGATGACAGTAGGCTTTCCAGCAATTGATACAGAGTCTAACAAGCGCCCCAATCTTGAGACTACAAGAAAAGGGTGTCGAGTACGTAGTGTTCTGCGATCCATCAGGAATCGAGCATGGTTGTGTCCTGATGCAGAGGAAGGAGGTGATTGCCAATGGCTCATGCTAGTGGAGGCCCCCCAAGCACAACTACGCAACCCATGATCTTGAGATGGCAGAGGTAGTCTTCGCGTTGAAGATGTGGCGGCACTACCAGATGGGAGAGTGGTTTACTGTCTACTCTAATCACAAGAGTCTTAGATATATATTTTCTAATAAGGATCTAAATTTGAGAAAATGACGATGGCTTGAGTACCTCCAGTATTACGACATTGAGATCATTTACACACCTATGAAGGAGAACGTTGTGGCATATGATCTGAGCAGGAAATCCAGTTCACAGTTGCTGGATGAGGTGATGAGGTAGTTGGCCTCCTTACAGTTATCCTTCTAAGATAGAGATGATGGAGCTTACCTTCAGTCAATGGTTTTTACCCCTCCACTATTACAATGAGTCAGGGAAGCACATGTTGAGGATGCTAGCTATGAGACTCTACGTGCTCAGATGTCCACTGTTGATGCAGCTGATGGATTTTCAGAAGGTGGGGAACACGTTGTTCTTTTCAGAGGGTGCATAGTAGTACCAGTGATGTTGCGGGAGGAGGTTCTGAGGTAGTTCCACACATCTCCATTGGCGGTGCAACCAGGCATGGAAACAATGAACAAGGACCTATGACATCAGTTCTGGTGGCCAGGAATGATGATGAGTGTGGAAGAGTTTTTTCTTGGTGCCTTACTTGTCAGCATGTAAAGGATGAGAACCCGGTGCTAGTAGGATTGACTCAGCCCTTTGAGGTTCCTGAGTGGATGTTCTAAGGGATATCCCTGGACATTGTGATGGGTTTACCACGTATGTCCAGGGGATACGATGCCATCTATGTTATTGTTGATTGACTCACCAAGTTGGCCCACTTCCTAGCCATACGGGAGAAGAGTTAGGTAGAGAGCTTGGGACGCCTCTATGTGCAGGAGATAGTTCAAGTTCATGTATTGACATCCACGATCATCTCAGATCGTGATGCACATTTCATATCCTGTTTGTGGAAGGGATTGCAGGAAGCTTTTGGGACTCAATTATGCTTGAGCACAGCGTTTCATCCCCTGACTGATGGTCAGACAGAGCAGACCATCACGGTCCTGGAGGATATGCTACAAGCTTGCATACATGTCCTCGGTCATAGCTGGGAGGATCACCTACCACTGGTGGAGTTTTCTTACAACAATAGTTATCAATACACTATTGGTATGGAACCATTCGAGGCTCTGTACGGGCGACCTTGCAGGTCACCACTTTACTGGAATGACCCAGGAGAGTCAGCATTCATGGGCCCAGAGATGGTGAGAGCTACTACAGGGAAGGTTCATGTCATCAAGAAGCATATGAAGACTGCACAGAGTCAGAAAAATTATTATGCTGACAAGAGACGAAGGACCTTGGAGTTCGAGGAGGGAGACCATGTGTTCCTTCGGGTCTCACCACGATGGGTATTGCGGAGGTTTGGCCGAGGCAGCTATCTATCTCCAAGGTTCATCAGTCCTTTCTGGATTCTGAGTAGAGTTGGTGAGGTGGCGTATCGCTTGGATCTAACTCGTCAGATGGACCGGGTACATACCGTCTTCCATGTGTCGTAGCTGTAGAAGTACGTGCATGATCCATCGCACGTTATCGACTGGGGAAAGCTGGAAATCGATAATGGAGAAACCTTTGATATGTAACCTATGGATATTGAGGATCAACAGGAGAAAATCCTTTATGCGCAAGCTATTCCTTTGGTGTGTGTCCGGTGGCAGCATAGGAATCTCCAGGAGAGCACGTGGGAACGGGAGGCTCAGATTCACGTGCAGTACCCACATCTTTTTGAGTAGCCTTTGTTTTGGATTTTCGGGGACGTAAAATCCCTAAGGTGGGTGTGATGTAATGTCTCGGGTTTTTTACCATGTTTTATTCTAATATTATGTGGGAATAATTTTGAGACCATGCTCTGAGACGGCGTGTAGTTCCGAGGCCCGGGGAGCCCTAAACAAATGATTGAATTTAATTAAATGATTAATTTACACGCGCATACGGTTTTCCTGAAAAGTGGAATAACTCTCGAATGAGAACGCGGATTAGAAATCTAAAGGCACCATTGCATTCAGAAAAACGATTTTACATTAGGTGATTCCAAACATTGGTCGGCGCTGATCGGTGTTGAAATCTTGTTTTTGGACGTAACTGTAATAAAAGATTTATAAAAAATATTTTATTCTGCAGTGAAATCAATTTGTTTAAAATATGTTGTAGCAGATATCTTTTTTCCCTTTTTAAATAAAGGCTTGGGCTGGGGTCCAGGGTTACAAACCTCATAACCCTGAAATCCTTGGCAGCTCTGGAGGCTCTACAGAAAACCTCCCAACACAATGAAGACGTTCATGATAATATCCGTCGGCGACGACAACGCGGCAACTTGATATTCACTAACGAACGCTCCTGTCTAAGGTAGGCTGTTTTCTTTTGATTTTACTTCCCCCATTCTTAGTTCCTATGATGAACATGGACAAATCTGCGAACCGATTAGCCTGTGGATCAATCGTTTTGCGAGCGGTTGTGATTTGGGGTTTTATCTGGAGACCAAATACTCCAGATTTATAATCTATTTCTTGTTGTGGTTTTGATCTAACGGAGACGAACCCAGATCATCACGAACAACGATCAAGGTTCTTCCCTCTTGTTCGATTCTTTATAATTTTCTCCCTCGCATTCTTCATTGTGTTCTACGCGTTTTTGGAGTAAATCGATCATTACACATTCTTTTGTTGGACCACCGATCCGAGATTGGAGATCCAACCCCGTAGTGATGTCACGGAGGTGCGACAACATTTTCGGTAGGCAGTTTGGCGCGGATCCAGAGATATGTGTTTTCATGCATTTTTCTTCAGATGGATTGTTCGAGGTTTATGATCAGATTTAAGGACTGAAAACACCCGTTTCGTTGTTCTTATGATGAAATAAACCAACCCCGGTAGTCTCGGGATGAAAGAATTAGAAATCGGGGATCCGAAGGATAAGCCACGGCGCGACGAGGAAGATAGTGTTTCTGTAAAAATCTTGACTACACGGTGTGTAGTATGGGCCACACGACATGTGTTCATTGGCGGACCACCTGGAGTCTACATCCGGAGTACACTGACACAGGATGGGTACATGGCCAAGGACATGTCGTTTATACCCCTCCACGGCTAGACCCGGCCAGATACATGAGATACCTCGTGTACTAGTACATGGGCATGCGACACGGACAGAGACCATGTACGGGCACATGGCCAGCGTACATGGAGCGAGCCGCAGGTGCTCGGAAAGGAGGTGTGATTCTTCTACACATTGTATATTTACGTTCTATTTGACAAGCCACATGAAACGGTCCATTTACATACGTAGTACCTAGAGTAGAGGAACACGGCGTGTAACCCTACTACACGCCGTGTAGTCTCGTTTTACACAGCATGGACAGATGAAACGAACCATTCACAAGGGCAGTACTAGAAGTCTAGAAACACGGTGTGTAACCATACTAAACGACATGTAACTCGTTTCACATTGATTGAGAAAGTTGCCTTTAATGACTTGGACTATTTTCCTTAGGGTTCGTCCCTTTGGTCTTCTCCTGAAGGTCTTCAGTATAATTTCCCACATACAGGAGTATGATCCCTTCAGTAGGACTTCCTGAATATAGTAGTTGAAATCCCCTCTTCGAAACATAGATCCAGATACTCTATTCATTCTTGGAACCCTAGGTAGTGTTCTTGGAATCGACGTGACCAACATTACCCAGGCATCGATCCTCTACTTAGTAGATTAGCTCAGACTAATTTATTGGAATCACCCTAGATCTATTGGTTGTGATCCTCATTCTGAGATTTATGTTCCCAAGTACTTGTGGAGTGTGTTCACCCAGAATGAGTACTTCATATCTCTCTCGTCAGACCTAGGAGTGTGTTCTCCTAGTTGCATGATTAGTATAATCGTCAAGCTGGATTTTAGTGGTGGTTTCACAGTAGTCGTTAGTGTTGGATTATATCAGGATATTCTTGTCATATTTTCTACAAATATATACTCTGTAGAGATAATTTTACCTTTCTTTTGTGGTATTTTTCCTTGTTTTATTCCTTTGTGTTTACGAGGTGTTGTACTGGGTAATTTTATACTCACCCCTGCACGGGTTTTTCCTGTATGTGTCGTGTCTTGTGCAGATGAGTGATCCTTAGACATGATTCTAGGCGGACCAGGACCGGACAGTGCTTAATGAGATCAGACAGGCCGAGGTGTGTTCCTATGGCTACAGATTGCAGTACCAACACCTTTTATTACAGGTTGGACATTGTTACAGACTCTTTTGGTGGGCTTGTACTTTTGGCCCAGGGTTTTACATTATAGTACTCTTATTTATTATTGTACTTTGTTGGTTGGGTTTTAGTGTATGCATGCAACTTTTTTCTTTTAATTTTTTTTTACTTTTCATATTTTTGGGCATGGAGATGTGTGTGCATGTGTACAGGGTTATAGGTAATGAATCCCAGGTCAGTAGCATGCCTACTCGTTTCTAGTCACCATTCCCTAGCCTATTTGAGGTGGGCTTGGGGAGTTGAGGGTCGGGCCCCACTGGGGCGGGTTGTGAAAACCTTAGATTCTATCTTTCTTTTATCACCCAAATTATCTTTTCTCACCCACATTTAGCTTCTCATTTTCCATTTCTTTTTATGTGTGCCTAAATAATTTTAAATTATAAATATTATCTACTCCAATGGAGTATCTTCAACCATACCCCATCATAATCCTATGGAGCTTTCAAATGGAAAATCAAAATTGGGATGCGAAAAAACCATGTTAATTTATCTGAACGAACCATTTATGATTGCACCACAAATGATGAGATGTACAATCAATGGGATGATGAATGATTAAAAGATAAATTACATACCCTCTCAAGGATGATTAATGGGATAAATATAGGTAAATTCCATGATCTTCATCCTCATATCCATTTTATTTCTCATACATTGATTAAAAAATTTAGTAATGAAATAGAGATAATGAATTTTGGTGTTTCAACATTGAGGTTAGAACATCAAAACAGTAACACATGTATGAACCACATCCCCAGAAAAAAATCCCATCTTCAAAGTTGATATAAGAATTTATTTACCCACTACCACTATTGAATTTTCTGAATAAACAACCTTTGAATCTTTTGAACTTGTAGAACAGTAAGGAGTTGTTGATGTTACATTAAATTTTTTGGAAAATATGTTTTTTGATTCATATGGGGATAATTTTCCTTTATGGATTGAATGTCCAGAATATTACTCCAATGATGATTTAAAAAAAATACTATACCATTGGAATAAATCTCATTCATCAATTCCATTCCCGTTCTTGAAACTCATATAGAAAATTTGGGGGTTGAAAATTCTATTTAATGGTAACCAATTCCATTATGAAATCCTCAAAATGAAACTATGTTCGATTCAAAATCCTAACCTATTTTTGAATGTTCCGTCAAACCCGAACATGAATTCAAGGTACATATGTCATCTATAAACACTTATATCATATGGGATAACCAAAAACATTTTGTCACCATTTCACCCTCACTTGATTATAATAATTAGAAAATTTTCCTTAGTGTAGCATGCATCATTAGGAAAAAAATTGGATGGACACATTTATATATTCATAGGATTAACCCTTTCACATGGACCCATAAATTGTTTTTGTGAATCGAATTTTAAAATTTTCATGCAATCCATAAGGGAGACAGAATCCCAATAAATATTATATGGGTTAATATGGGGTCATTAAAATTTTGTAAGTTGGAATTGCCAACGTTTGGGGCCCAATTGTGTTAAAGATTGTAAATTAAGCACTTTATAAAAGGCAATATGACTTCTGAATTACATTTATTTTGTTTTGCGTGTTTTTGTTTTTATTCTCCATAGAACCCCTTGGTGTTTCTGATGTTATGTAATGATTTTTTATGATATTTAATAATTTAAGATATTTGGTCTTTCGAAATAAAAATCTTACCTTCTAGAGTTTTACTCCCAACTATCAATTACCCCCAAGGAGTCTACACATCACATGAAGAAAAAAATTTATAAATTACTTATTAAAGGATCATCAATATAAAACTCAGTTATTTTTTCCATGATTTAATTTCAAATCAAATTATCTCACTCTTTCATCCCAATTAATGAACTCTCTCTTCTCTTCTCTATAAACACTGATTGTAGTGTCATTATATATTGGGGGGAGTGAAATGTGGTATTTTTCA
This sequence comes from Viscum album, assembly GCA_963277665.1. Lineage (NCBI taxonomy): Eukaryota > Viridiplantae > Streptophyta > Magnoliopsida > Santalales > Viscaceae > Viscum > Viscum album. The sequence continues at coordinate 1,017,712,761 of OY728122.1, forward strand.
AAATCCAAATATTCAGATTTTATAAATAATTCAATTAAAAAAATTCAATTCAATATCTTTGAGTTCATTAATATACATTTTGAATCCAGAAAACTAAATATAAAATGATTTTGAATGCCTTGATTATGATTTTAATGCATATATAAGTTCATGGGTTTATTTTTTGGAATGTTTTATTTTTCAATGTGATGTTTCAACATTTAAATATTCATACTCTTAATCAAAATTTTACAATTCAAGTCAACTGATTCTTGGGTGAAATTTTGAGTTCTTGGGTCACTTTCATCATAGAATTGTGTTTCGGGCATATTTCATTTTAATTTTAGTATCCAATGAATATAAAAAAACCATATAGAGAGATTTTTTTTCCATTTATGTGGAGTTCAACACTTGGGGATTGTGACTCCCTGGTTTCATTTCCATGAGTTCAGCTTGATATCTCTTTTGTATATTACAGAATTGATAATAATTGTGGCGTTCGGCACTTGGGGACCGTGAGTCCATAGTTTTATTCCCTATAGTAAGTCTTTTCATATCATTTGTGGTTCCTAAAAAGGTGAATATAAACAAAAAAACAAAAACAAAAAATATCAAATACTCAAATAAATGTTTATTGTAATTATCACCTAGCGCATCCATTTGTTTCCCCTTGAATAAGAATATTGGCCCCATGTCTTTTATAATGCACAAAATATCATTATGCTTGATTGAAATTGGATGAAATGTGGAAATGAATTTAAACAAAGGAATGATCCTGGGTTTGGGCTATTATATTGAACCATTAAGGTTTTGAATGATTTTGATAGGTTTAATGGATGTTTGTAATGATTTATATTTCTGAGGCTCTGGAGAAAACCTTCCTACCCAGCGATGAAGTTCTTGACAATTTTCTCTGGCGACGATGACGTGACGACCATATCTTCACCAACGAATGACGCGATCTCAGGTAGGATGTTTGATTTTGATTTTCCTTTCCCTGTTGTTGGTTCCTACAACGAACACAGACTAATCTGCGAACAGATTAGCCTGTGGATCGATCATTTTGTGGGTAGGTGTGATTTGGGGTTTTATCGGGAGATCAAATACTCGTGATTTATAATTTGTTTCTTGTGGTGGTTTTGATTTAATGACGATGAACCTGGGACATCACGAACAACGATTGAGGTTCGTCCCTCGGGTTAGAATATTTGTATTTTTCTCCCTCGCATTGTTCATTGCATTCTACGCGTTCTTGGAGGAAATAAATCGTTGTTCATTCGTTTCTTGGTGCAACGATCCGAGAATGGAGATCCAGCCCTGGAGCAATGTCACGGAGGTGCGACGATGGTTTCAGTAGACGATTTGGAGCGGATCGAGAGACATTTGTTTTCGGGTGTTTTCATCGGATGGATCATTCGACGTTTATGATCCGAGTTAATGACCGAAACACCAGTTTCGGTGTTTGTATGATGAAACGAACCAACCCCTAGAGTATCGGGATGAAAGGATGAGAAAATGGGGATCCAGAGAATCAGCCGCGATGCGAGGAGGAAGATGGCGTTTCTGTAAAACTCTTGACTACACGGCGTGTAGTATGGGATACACGATGTGTGTTCATCGGTGGACCACATGGCATGTACTCCTGGAGTACACTGACACGTGTTGGGTACACGGCCAATGGCACGACATGTATACCCCTCCCCGGCCAGACTCGGCCAGATACACGGGATACCCCGTTTACTGGTATATAGGCAGGCGACACGGACAGAGACCATGTACGGGTACATGGCCAGCGTACACTGAGTGAGCCCCAAGTGCTCGGACACAGCGTTTTATTCTTCTACACGCCGTGTATTAACTTTCTATTTGACTAGACAAATGACATAGGCCGTTTACACGGGTAGTACCTAGAGTCAAGGAACATGGCGTGTGACCCTACTACACGCCATGTAGTCCAATTTTACAATACATGGATAGATGACACGGTCCGTTCACACAGGCAGTACTCGATGTCAAGGAACTGGGCGTTTAACCATACTACACACTGTGTAATTCGATTAACATGTCTTGAGCCAGTTGCCTTATGTGACATGGACTAGTTTCCTTACAGTTCGTCCCCTTGGTTTTCTCCAGAAGGTTTTCGGTATCATTTACCAATTACAGGAGTATGATCACTTCAGCAGGACTTCTTGAATAGTGTTGTTGGAATCCCCTCTATGAAACTTAGAGCCGGATCGTCTATTCATTCCTGGAACCCTAGGTAGAGTTCTTGGTATCGACATGACCAAATTTACTCAGGCACCGATCCTCTGCTTAGCAGATTAGCTCAGACTGAGTTGTTGGAATCACCCCAGGGATATTAGTTGTGATCCTCATCTGAGTATTATTTTCCCAAGTACTTACGGATTGTGTTCTCCCAGAATTAGTACATTATATCTCTCTCTTTAGAACTAGGAGTGTCTTCTCCCGGTTGCATGCCTTGTGGAATCTTCGAACTGGGACTTAGTAGTGGTTTCACAATGGTCATTTTTTGTATGAGTAAATATGGATATTCTTGTTATATATTCCATAAACATATACTTTCTAGAGATGATGATACCTCTATTTTATAGTATTTTACCTTTTTGTATTCCTTTTTGGTTTCGGGGTGTTCTACTGGGTATTTTTATACTCACCCCTACAAGGGCTTTGCCCGCATGTGTCATGTCTAGTGCAGAAGAGTGATCCTTTGACAGGATTGTCGGCGGACTAGGACCAGACAGTGCTCTGTGAGATCAGACATGCCGAGGTATGTTCCTACAGCTACAGATTGTAGTCCGAGAACCTTCCTTTACAGATTGGACTTTTTTTTATGGATTATTTTTGTGGGTTTGTACGTTTGGCCCAGGGTTTTACATTCTTGTACTTCACATTCCTACAATACTCTATTGGTTGGGTTTTAGTGTATGCATGCATCTTTTTCCTTTTATTAGTTTTTACTTTTCCCCTTTGTGGGCATGGAGATGTGTGTGCATGTGTACAGGTTTATAAGCAATGCCTCCCATGTTAGTATCATGCCTACTCGGTGCTAGTCACCATCCCCTGGCCTATTGGAGGCGTGCTTGGGGAGTTTCGGCTCGAGCCCCACTGGGACGGGTCGTGACAGAGTGGTATCATAGGTGGTCGGTTCTACCTTAGGATGGAGAGTCTGTGAGTTGGTTTGGGGAAACAGTTTTAAGTGTTTCGAGTTCGGCTTTCAGGCCAGGGACCCCTGTGTTGGTGCAGCCAGCCGACGTATCCATACACCAGGACTCTGGTAACATTCTTTTCGACTTGGAACATGAGAACAATTGTAGTAGGGGATAATAATTGTACATGCATCATATAGTAATGGGTTGGGGTTTCCATGTCCTCTTTGCGTAAGCTCTCCAGATATACTCACTAACTATGATTCATCTTGTTTTATTAAAGGATTACTCTGCGACACACACCCTCTAGGATCCAAATGCTCGATCACAAGGATGAACCCCTCAGTTATGATGCTTCGATTCAAGGACCAAATCCCCCAATTTTACCTTTAGGTGGCGTTCCAGTTATTCCACCACCTGCGAAGCAGGGTTTTGTGCCTAATGTACTAGTAGGGGAGGAGCACATGCTGAGTGCATGCCACGAGTTTCGGAGATAGAGACCCCACAGGTTTCAGGGCAAGCCTGAACCTCAGGCAACAGAGGACTGGCTTGAGGCAATGACCAAAGTCTTCTGTTTGGTCAGGACACCAGTAGACCAGATAGTGATCCTGACAGTGAGCCTTCTATAGGGTTCGACAAGATGATAGTTGAGTTTGGTTATTCAGACTCACGATGACGAAAATATTGCATGGTCGGTGTTTGAGCATCTCATTAGGGATGAGTTTTCACTGGTTACCCTGAGATCAGTATGTATAAAAGAGCTTCTTCAGCTCCAGCAGGGAACCATGACGTTGGATGACTATTCATCGAGGTTTATCGACCTATCATAGTACTCGATGGATATGGTCATGGATCAGTACTTCAGATCTCGGACATTTGAGAGGGGTTTGCGCAGAGATATCTGATCTAGAATCGTCCCTAAGAGCATTCCTACTTATGTTGGGATGTTCAAGCGGGCTTTGGTGGTTGAGAGCTTATTGGCAGAGCAAGGACAACAGGTAGTTGTTAGTAGTGTGTGAGATGGAGCAGAGACCTTGGAAGTAGGGAGCCGATGTCAGGGAACAAGGTGTGGGAGACATTTTCAGAGGAGATCCCAGGACAAGGCATCTTCCGTACAGGGTTCGCAGAGCGCATCCATCTAGCCTCAAGAGAGGCGATGCTACTAATGTGATGGTAGGGGACATCTCACCCAAGATTTTCCGACCCTCCGTACTAATGACATGGGACTAGTGGATGGACCACTAAGGTAGAGGCAACGTGTGGAGCAGATAGATTCGCGAGGCGATGGACGTGTTAGGGGAGCTGGATGAACAACTGGAGGTGGTTAGTGTTTTGACCTTTTACAACCACCACCCCCAAGAGTTCCACCCCAGGTTCATGGAGCCGGTGGACAGAGGCAGAGACTATTGCATGTGGCATAGGCTTATGAACTAGGTACTCCAAGAATGATTAGAGGTACAATTTGTGTCTTTTCTACTTTGGCTGCCGTACAGATAGACATAGGTGCTAGTCATTCCTTTCTGGCTGCTTATCTTGTTTGAGACCTTGATATTCCAGTTAATCTATTGACTCGACTCTTACGCTTAGAAACACCAACTGAAGAAGATTCAGAGATCACACGCCTCTGTAGACTGTATGACCTGACCCTTGAAGGTGAGAGTTTAGGTTAGAACCTCATGGTGGTAGAGTTGATGCATTACGATGCAATTCTTAGTATGGAATGGCCATCCATAGTTGATGACCATATTAATTGTTTTAGGCAATGTTTTTGGTGTGTCCGCAGTTATGGAAAGAGGTTCTCTTTTGTCGTTGAAAGAGAGACCCAGGCAGCGCAGGACAGACTTGTGCGTAGGAAGGTGCAACTGATATCCTATATGTTGGCTAGCCTATCCCTTGGCGCATCAGATGTTAGAAGTTTCCAGTTTCCAGAAGTAGTGGCTGAGTATGTTGACATCTTTCCGTAGTATGTCCTCGAACTACCTCCCCATCGGGAGATAGATTTCGGCATTGATATGAATCCTGTGACGACACTGATATCAGCATCAGCATATCGGATGGCTCCTGCAGAGAATCGTGAGCTGAGGGTACAACTAGAAGACTAGCAGAAGAAGGGATTTGTGATACCCAGCATTTCACCTTGGGCGGCCCCAGTGTCATTTTTCTAGAAGGAAGACGATAGCCTGAGGCTTTGTGTAGATTACCTGTGCCTGAATCAGGTGACCTTAAAGAAAAGGTATCCACTACCTAGGATCGATGACCTCTTCGACCAGTTAAGAGGGGCATGATGGTTACCGAAGGTTGATCTAGGATATGGCTATCTTCAGTTGCGATTACGGGATGAAGAAGTACCGAAGACGGCTTTCAGATGTCACTACTGTGACTATGATTACTTGGTGATGCCCTTAGTCATGATGAGCGCACGGGAAATTTTCATGGGACTAATGAAACAGATCCTTTATCTCTATCTAGATAGGTTCGTAATAGTATTCATCGACAATATCAGTGTGTACTATGCGTCCAAGGAGGAGCACGCGAGGCTCCTAAAGATGGTTCTGGACACACTCTGAGAGCACCTGTTGTACTAGAAACTCTTGAAGTGTCAGTTTTGGATATGGGAGGACCACTTTCTAGGACATGTTATCTCAGTAGATGGTGCAGTAGTGGACCCAGCAATGGTAGAGGCAGTGATAGCATGGAATACACCCCGGAGCATGATGGAGGAGCGGAGTTTCTATGGGTTGGCAGGCTGCTATCAGATATTCATTCTTGATTTCTCACAGATTTCAGCACCCATGACAGATTTGACCCGAAAGGGGCAGCATTTCCTGTGGACCGAGAGATTCCAGTAGGCTTCGCATCAGTTGAGAGAAAGTCTGACAAGCGCCCCAATCATGAGACTACCAGAAGAGGGTGTCGAGTACGTAGTGTTCTGCGATGCATCAGGCACCGAGCTTGGTTGTGTCCTGATGCAGAGGCAAGTAGTGATTGCCTATGGCTCAGGCCAGTTGAGGCCCCTCGAGCAGACCTACGTGACCCATGATCTTGAGTTGGAAGCGGTAGTCTTCGCGTTGATGATGTGGCGGCACTACCTGATGGGTGAGCGGTTTACTGTCTACTCTAATCACAAGTGTCTTAGATATATCTTTTCTCATAAGGATATGAATTTGTGACAAAGACGATGGCTTGAGTACCTCCAGGATTACGACATTTAGATCGTTTACCCACCTGGGAAGGAGAACATTGTGGAAGATGATCTCAGCAAGATATCTAGTTCACAGTTGCTGGATGAGGTGACGAGGCAGTTGGTCTCCTTACAGTTATCCTTCGTTGATAGAGATGAGGGAGCTTACCTGCAGTCGATGGTTTTTACCCCTCCTCTCTTACATCGAGTCAGGGAAGCACAGCTTGAGGATTCTAGCTATGAGACTCTACATACTCAGATGCCCACAGTTGATGTAGCTGATGGATTTTCATAAGGTGGGGAGAACATTGTTCTTTTCAGAGGGCGCACAATAGTACCAGTGACATTGTGAGAGGAGGTTCTGAATTAGTTTGACATATCTCCATTGGCGGTCCATCCAGGCATAGAAACGATGTACAAGGACCTCTGACATTAGTTCTGGTAGCCAGGAATGAAGAAGAGTGTGGCAGAGTTTGTTTTTCGGTTCCTTACTTGTCAGCAAGTAAAGGATGAGAACCCTGAGCTAGCAGGTTTGACTCAGCCCCTTGAGGATCCACAGAGGATGTGGGACGGGATATCCATGGACTTTGTGATGGGTTTACCATGTACATCTAGGGGATACTATTCCATCTGTGTTATCGTTGATTGACTCACCAAGTTCATCCACTTCCTAGCCATACGAGAGAATAGTTCGGTAGAGGGCTCATGATGCCTCTATGTGCAGGAGATAGTTCGAGTTCATGGAGTTCCATCCATGATCGTCTCAGATCGTGATGCTCATTTCACATCCCATTTGTGGAAGGGATTGTAGGATGCTTTGGGACTCAGTTACGCTTGAGCACAGTGTTTCATCCCCAAACTGATGGCCAGACAGAGCGGACCATCCAGGTCCTGGAGGATATGCTACGAGCTTGCATACATGTCCTCGGTCATAGCTGGGAGGATCACCTACCACTGGTGGAGTTTGCTTACAACAACAGTTATCATTACACTATTGGTATGGAACCATTCGAGGCTCTGTACGGGTGACCTTGCAGGTCACCAGTTTGCTGGAATGGCCTAGGAGAGTCAGCACTCATGGGTCCAGAGATGGTTAGAGATACTATAGAGAAGGTTCAGGTCATCCAGGATTGGATGAAGACTGCACAGAGTCAGAAAAATTCTTATGCCGACAAGAGGCGGAGGCCCTTGGAGTTCGAGTAGGGAGACCATGTGTTCTTTCGGGTCTCACCATGATGGGGATTGCAGAGGTTTGGCTGAGGTGGAAAGCTATCTCCGATGTTCATCATCCATTTCCCAATTCTGAGTAGAGTTAGCGAGTTGGCGTATCGCTTGGCTCCACCTCCTCAGATGGACTGGGTACACACCGTCTTCCATGTGTCACAGCTGCAGAAGTACGAGCATGATCCATCACACGTTATCGACAGGGGAAGGCTGGAAATCTATAATGGAGAAACCTTTGATAAGTACCCTATGGAGATCGAGGATCAGCAGGAGAAAATCCTTCGTGGGTGAGCTATTCCCTTGTTTTGTGTCTGGTGGAAGCACAAGAATCTCCAGGAGAGCACATGGGAGCAGGAGGCTCAGATTCTTGTGCAGTACCCACATCTTTGTGAGTAGCCTTTGTTTTGGATTTTCGGGGATATTAAATCCCTAATGTGGGTTTGATGTAATGTCTCTAGTTTTTTACCATGTTTTATTTTAATATTATGTGTGAATAATTTCTAGACCATGCTCTGAGAAGGCGTGTAGTTCTGAGGCCTGGGGATCCCTAAACCAATGATTCAATTTAATTAAATGATTAATTTACACGCGCGTGTGGTTTTCCGGAAAAGTGGAATAACTCTCAAAAAGGCACTCGAATTAGAAATCTGAAGGCACTGTTTCATTCAGAACAACGATTTTACTTTAGGGAGGGCCAAACATTGGCCGGCAATGATTGGTTGGGAAATCTTGTTTTGGACGTAACGAAACTAAAATATTTATAAAAAATATGTTATTATGTAGCGAAAACAATTTGTTTAAATTAAGTTGTAGCAGATATCTTTTTATCCTTTTTAAATAAAGGCTTGCGCTGGGGTCCAGGGTTACAAACCTCATAAACCTAAAACCCTTGGAAGCTCTGGAGGCTATGGAGAAAACCTCCCAACACGTCGACGACATTCATGACAATTTTCTCCGGCGACAACAACGTTGTGACTTGATATTCACCAAAAACGTCATAGTCTAAGGTAGGATGTTTTCTTTTGATTTTAATTCCCCCATTCTTGGTTCCTATGTCGAATGCTGACTAATCCGCGAACCAATTATCCCGCGGATCGATCGTTTTGCAGGCGGGTTTGATTTGGAGTATTATCGGGAGACCAAATACTCGAGATTTATAATATGTTTCTTATTGTGGTTTTGATCTATCAGAGACAAACCCAGATCATCACAAATAGATATCGAGGTTCTTCCCTCTCATTCGATTCATTGTAATTTTCTCCCTTGCGTTCTTCATTGCGTTCTACACGTTTTTAGATAAATTGATCGTTAGACATTCGTTTGTTGGCCCACCAATCTGATATTGGAGATCCAACCCCAGAGCGATGTCATGGAGGTGCGACGATGGTTTTGGTGGACGATTTGGAGCAGATCCAGAGATATGAGTTTTCAGGTGGTTTTCTTCGGATGGATCGTTCGAGTTTTATGATCCGATTTAAGGACCAAAAACATCCGTTTTGGTATTCGTATGATGAAATGAACCAACCCCAGGAGTATCGGGATGAACGAATGAGAAACCGGGCATCTGGAGGTTAATCCACTACGCGACGAGGAAGATGGTGTTTCTGGAAAAATCTTGACTACATGGTGTGTAGTATGGGCCGCATGGAATGTGTTCATTGGGAGACCACCTGGAGTCTACTTCGGAAGTTCACTGACATAGGTTGGGTACACATCCAAGGACACGTCGTTTATACCCCTCCCCGGCCAGACCTGGCCATATACACATGATACCACGTGTACTGGTACACGGGCATGCGACACGGATAGAGACCGTATACGGGCACATGGCCATCATACACGTAGCGAGCCCCTGGTGCTCGGACACGGGGTGTGATTCTTCTACATGTTGTTTAGTTACTTTCTATTCGACATTCCGCGTGACACGGGTCATTTACACGGGTAGTACCTGGAGTCGAGGAACATGGCGTGTAACCCTACTACACGCCGTGTAGTCCAATTTTACACAGCATGGAAAGATGACATGGGCCGGTCATATGGGCAGTACCTGAAGTCTAGAAACATAGCGTGTAACCATAATACACGATGTGTAACACGTTTCAAATTGATTGTGTCATTTGCCTTCCGTGACTTGGACTAGTTTCCTTAGTGTTTGTCCCCTTGGTCTTGTCCTGAACGTTTTCAGTATAATTTCCCACATAAAAGAGTATGATCCCTTCAGCAAGACATCCTAAATAGAGTTGTTGAAATCCCCTCTATGAGACATAGAGCTAGATCCTCTATTCATTCATGGAGCCCTAGGTAGAGTTCTAGGAATCTACGTGACAGACTTTACCCGGGTGTCGATCCTCTGCTTAGCGGATTAGATCAGACTGAGTTATTGGAATCACCACAGTGCTATTGGTTGTGATCCTCATTTTGAGAATTATGTTCCCAAGTACTTGTGGAGTGTGTTCACCCAGAATGAGTACTTCATATCTCTCTCTTCAGACCTATGAGTGTGTCCTCCCAGTTGCATGATTAGTAGAATCATCGAGGTGGATCTTAGTGGTGGTTTTGCAATGGTCATTAGTGTTGTAGTATAACTGGATATTCTTGTCATATGTTCTGTAAATATATACTCTGTAGAGCTGACTGTACCTTTCTTTTGTGGTATTTTTCCTTTTTGTATTCCTTTGTGGTTATGGGGTGTTCTACTGTGTAATGTTATACTCACCCCTGCACAGGCATTGCCCACACGTGTCGTGTCTTGTGCAGACAAGCGATCCTTTGACAGGATTCTAGGCTGACCAGGACCAGACAGTGCTAAGTGAGATCAGACAGGCCGAGGTGTGTTCCTATGGCTACTGATTGCAGTCCCAGCACCTTTCATTACAGGTTGGACAATGTTATGGACTCTTCTGGTTGGCTTATACTTTTGGCCCAGGGTTTTACAATATTGTACTTCTCTTTCTTGTCGTACTCTGTTGGTTGGGTTTTAGTGTTTGCATGCATATTTTTTATTTTATTTGTTTTTACTTTTCAGATTTGTGGGCATGGAGATGTGTGTGCATGTGTACAGGTTTATAGGAAATGACTCCCATGTTAGTAGCATTTCTACTCGAATCTAGTCATCATTCCCTAGCCTATTTGAGGTGGTCTTGGGGAGTTGAGGATTGGGCCCCACTGGGGTGGGTCGTGATGACCTTAAATTCTATCTTCCTTTTATCACCCCAAATTCCCTTTTCTCACCCACATTTATCTTCTCATTTTCCATTTCTTTTTATGTGTGCCTAATGAACTTTAAATTATAATTATCATCTACTCCAATGGATTTTCTTCAACCATACCCCATCTTAAACCTATGGAGATTTCAAATGGCAAATCAAAATTGGGATGCCAAAAAACCAAATTAAATTATCTGAACAAACCTTTTATGATTACACCACACATGATGAGATGTACAATCAATGGGATGATGAATGTTTAAAATATAAATTCTTTACCCTATCAAGGATGATTAATGGGATCAATATGGGAAAATTCCATGTTGTTCATCATCATTGCCAATTTATTTCTCATACATTGATTAAAAAATTTATTAAAGAAATATAGATAATGAATTTTTATGTTTCAAATTTGAGGTTAGAACATCAAAACATTAACACATGTTTGAACCACATCCCCAGAAAAAAAAATCCCATATTCAACGTTGATATAAGAATTTATTTACCCACAACCACTATTGAATTTTCTGAATAAAAAACCATTGAATCTTTGGTAATTGAATAAAAATAAGGAATTGTTGATGTTACATTAAATTTTGTGGAAAATAAGTTTTTGGATTCATATGGGGATAATTTGTCTTTATGGATTTAATGTCCTGAATATTACTCCAATGCTGATTTAAAAAAATTCTATACCATTGGAATAAATCTCATTCTTCAATTCCATTCCCATTCTTGACACTCATGTAGAAAAATTGTTGGTTGAAAATTCTATTTAATGGTAACCAATTCTATTATGAAATTCTCAAATTGAAACTATGTTCGATTCAAATTCCAAACCTATTTTTGAATTTTTCATCAAAATCGAACATGAATTCAAGGTACATACATCATCTATAAACTCTTATATCATACAGGATAACCAAAAACATTTTGACACCATTTCATCCTCACTTGATTATAATAATGAGAAAATTATCCTTAGTGTAGCATGCATCATTTGGAATGAAATTGGATGGAAACATTAATATATTTATGGAATTAAAACTTTCACATGGACCCATAAAATTTGGCTGTGAGTCAAATATAAAATTGTCATGCAATCCATAAGGGAGACAGAATCCCAATAAATATTATATGGATAAATATGGGGTCATTAAAATTCGGTATGTTGGAATTGCCAACGTTTGGGGCCCAATTGAGTTAAAGATTGTAAATTAATCACTTTCTAAAAGGCAGCATGACTTCTGAATTACATTTATTATATTTTGTGTGTTTTTGTTTTTATTATCCATAGAACCCCATGGTTTTTCTGATGTTATGTAAGGATTTTTTTTGTGATATTTAATAATTTATGATATTTGGTCTTTCGAAAGAAAACTCTTACCTTCTAGAGTTTTATTCCCAACTATAAATTACCCCCAAAAGAGTCTACACGTCACATGAATAAAAAATTGATAATTTACTTATTAAAGGGTCATAAAAATAAAACTCAGTGATTTAGTTCCATGATTTAATTTCAAATAACATTATCTCCCTCTTTCATCCCAATTTACGAAATCTCTCTTCTCTTCTCTTTAGACACTGATGGTAGTGTCATTCTATGTTGGGGGGAGCGAAATATGGTATTTTTCAAAATCAAAATATTTATATTTTAAAAAGAAATCAATAAAAAAAATTCAATTCATTATCCTTGAGTTCATTAATATACGTTTTGAATCTAGAAATCTAAATATAAAATGATTTTGAATGCCTTGATTATGATTTTAATGCATATATAAGTTCATGGGAATATTTTTTGGAATGTTTGATTTTTCAATGGGATGTTTCAATATTTAAATATTCATAATCTTAAACAAAATTTCACAATTCAAGTGAACTTGTTGTTGGGTGATATTTTGAGTTCTTGTTTCACTTTTATCATAGCATTGTGTTTGGGCATCTTTCATTTTAATTTTAGTATCCAACGAAAATAAAAAAACCGTATATAGAAATGTTTTTTCCATATGTTTGGAGTTCAACACATGGGGATTGTGACCCCATGGTTTCATTTCCATGAGTTCAGCTTGATATCTCTTTTGTAGATTACAGAATTGATAATATTTGTGGCGTTCGACACTTGGGGATCGTGAGTCCATAGTTTTATTACCTATAGTAAGTCATTTCATATCGTTTGTGGTTCCTAAAAAACTGAATATAAACAAAAAACAACAAAAAAATATCAAATATTCAAATAAATGTTTAATGTAATTATCACCTAGTGCATCTATTTGTTTCCCCTTGAATAAGAATATTGGCCCCATGCCTTTTTTAATGCACAAAACATCATTATGCTTGATAGAAATTGGATGAAATGTGGAAATGAATTTAAATTAAGGAATGATCCTAGGTTTGGGATATTATATTGAACCAATAATGTTTTGAATGATTTTGATAGGTTTAATGGATGTTTGTAATGATGTCTTTTTCTGAGCGATGTATGTTAAAATATTTTTGGAAAAGGAAAATAAATTTCATATTTTTTATATTCTTTTTGCTTGGAACTAAAAAAAATCTTATTTTAGGGTGATATTATCCATTGGAAGAGGCTAAAATTACATTATAATATGTCAATATTTATTTTTTTCAATGTCCATAAAATTATTTTTTAGTGCATTATAGAAAGAGAACTTCATTTCACATCAATTTTATATTTCATGTTTAATGTGAATTTTTTGTCCCAATCAATAATCTACTTGTAGAATTAATTTAATAAATTATTTGGAATTTATATTTTGCTATATTATTTAAAAAATTGTATTGAAAATTTAATCTATCAGTATCTATGGATGAATCCTAAGGGATGATGGAGATTTTTGGGAATGGATGTATAATGTTTTCTTGACAAAGCATAATGGGCCTAAGGCCCATCAAAATATTTGGGGCCCACAATACAAACCCTATAAAGAATAAATTTTAAAAGTACAAAAATAAAATTATAGGGGACATTTCATTCAATTTGAAAAATTCCCATTCGGATTTATTAATGATGATCTAGGTGGTAAAAGACGAAGATTAAATTAATTGCTAGATCAGAATGCCCATAATGGCAGACCAGGATTTTCACCATAGCATACAAACAGATAATCCAATTGTCCTAAAATGTGAACTGCTACTATTAGAAAACAAAGGGCTCCATATATTCCAATATAATGATCTGGTGGAGAAGTTATTTCCATTATGTAATTTTATTCTTTCTATTTTAATTCCACGCATTCAGTTTGCAATCACAATGATGATTTTTCTCACGTAATTTTTTCATTCAAGTTAATTTATTAATAAATGTTCTTATTTTCATCATAATTATTTTTTATATTAAAATGTTGATTCCATTTAATAACATTTTGTATTTATTCAAATAATCACTTTTTAATTCAATCACAAATTGGTTGAATGTACCCTTATTTCAATTGTTTTTTTATTATTCAATTACACTCACATAAGTCTACTTCCTACATCCCTTAGAAGAATACCATCATTGGAGGTATAAAATCTTATGGGTTGATCCCAATTAGTTACATGGTTATGGTTTGAATGTTATTTCATTTAAAAAAAATTAAAAATAATATTTTAAGAATTCCATTTGAGGAGTTACATTATTCGTTTCCATTACCAACTATAACCATGGAACATTCTAAGTGCTAGTATGATCCAATTCATAGGAGTGATCATAAAAGTGATATTATAGGTTACTTTGTTATTATACTTAAAATTTTGTAGGGATTAAATGGGTGATTTATTTATTAAAATTATCTATTTTTTTATACTTTGTGAATAAATGATATGAATCTTTGTAAAAATAATTCATCCAATCTTCCCTAAGTAAAAACCTAGGGACAACCCATCAACATTAATTGTTTTAATTCTAGTTGTTGTATGTTTTTATTAGGTTCATTAAATTAAATAAATAATAATTCAATCAAAAAAACCCAGGTTTTCCGCTCTATAACCAAAACCTCCATAAAATCATAGGTGCCTCTATATTTCATCTTTGGTCATGGTGGATTCAATAAGCCAATCTGTACTACAATTGACCACTTTTATCATAAAAATCATATATTTTTGTGAATAATTTTTTTTCAATCATTTCCAAAATATATCATTTATTTCATTTCCAAAAAATCATATAACCCAAGATACATGATGAGATGTACTATCAATGATATGATTAATGTTTAAAATATCAATTTCCATCCCTCTAAATGATGATTAATGTGATCTGTATTAGTGATATTTATGATTCTCAACATCTAGACATTTTTATCATCACACATTGATTGAAAAATTGTCTATTAAAATGGAAATAATGAATTCCAAGGTTCCATATTTGAGGTTAGTACTACAAAACAATAAACATTGGGTAGATCCCATCAACACTAAAACTATCCCATACTCAAAATTTATATAATAATCTAGTTACCAACAAACCAATCATGAATTTACTAAGGAAAAATACAGTGGATCTTGGGGACATGAAGACCATGAAAATTTGATTTAGGGTTCCTTAAATAAAGATTAATTTAACATTCTTTATTCAAAAGTGGATAGTTTTACTTCCTGGATTAAATATCTTGAATATTGCACAAATGATTATATCTTAGAACAACTGATAACTAATCCATTTTATGATATCTCAAGATTCAATTCCATACCCATTCATTAAACTCATTTAGATTATTTGGGGAATGAAATTTAAATTAAATGTTTACCAATTCCATTAAGTTATTCTAAAAATGAAACAGAGCTCGATTCAAATTCCAAACCTGTTTTTAATAGTATAATACATACCAAAATTGAATTCAACGTACATACATCACCTCTCAACTCTTATATCATAGGGGTTTACCATGATCATTATTTTACTATTTCATCCTCTCTTCAGTCTAATAATAAGAATATTATCCTTGGATTATCTTCAAAGATTAAGAAATAATTGGATGGAAACACTTTTATATTCATGGGACTAAACCTTTCACTTGAAAACATATGGTTTTTCTTGAAAAAAATTTAAAACCATCATGCTAACCATAATGGATGGAAAATCTCAATCATATTGAAGTGGAGAAATGTGGTTTTGTTAAAATTTTGAAACTAGAAAATGGATATTTCAGTTGTATAATTTGAGATAAACACTTTAAATTAATTTCTTTCCAAGTGGAAAATCCACTTCGGAATTCATTTTATTTTCATTTGTGTGTTTTCGATTTTTTTTCAATGTAACCCCTTGAGGTTTTTGATGTCATAGAATTTTTTTTATTTTTAAGATTTAATAGTTGAAGAATTTTGGCCTTTTTAGATATAACTCATGCCTTCTAGAGTTTAAAACCAACCTTAAATAACCCCTATAGAGTCTACATGTGAAATGAATCAAAATTGACCAATTCCTTATTAAAGAATCATCAACATTAAACCAGGTTATTTTGTTCCTTGAATTCAATTCAAATCACATTATCCCATATTTCTTCCCAAATCTAATCTCTTTCTTCTATTCTAATTAAAAATAGTGGTAAATTTCATTCTATGTTTGGGGGAGAAAAAATCTAGGATTTTGGAAAACAATATTAGGAATTTATAAAAAACAATATAAAAAACCAATTTATTTTCATTGATTTCCTCAATGTACATTTAGAATCCTAAAAATGTAATGTAAAATGAATTTTAATGACTTGATTATGATTTTAATGAATTTTTATGTTCATGAGAATAATTTTTGGAATGTTCGGCCGTCTGATGATATTTTTAAACTTTTATATATTCAACCTCTTAATAAAAATAATACAATGCACATCCATTGGATCATGGGTGTATGTTTGAGTTCTTGAGTCCCTTTCATCATAGAACTGGGTTTGGGGCTAGATTTATATTTAGTTCAGTATTAAACAAAAAAATGTCCACATAATGAAATGTTTGGTCTATAAGTTTTGAATCCCGCACTAGGCAATCATGACTCTATAGTTATCTTTCCCAATGTCATGATTTGTATCTCTATTGTTGATCAAGAAATTGACAATATGTATACTTTCTGAAAAATGGGGATCATGACTCCATAGTTTTTAATCAGAGTAAGTATTTTCATACCTATTGTGGTTCAAAAGAATGTTAAAAAAAACCCAAAAAAATGACACAAAAAAGTGGATACTTATATTTTGTTATAATGTAACTCTCACCTAGCACTTCCATTTATTTACCCTTGAATAGAAAAAATGGGCCCCATGTATTCTATGATGAACAAGAAATCATTTTTCTTAATTGAAATATATTAAAATGTGAAAATGAATTTTAAAAAAGTAATAGGCTTGGGTTTTTTATATTTTTGTGAACCTAGTAGGTTTTAAAAAAATTATTGGTGTCAGGGTTGATTGGAATGATATCTTTTTGTGAGAAATTTCTGTTAAAATATTTTCAGAAAAGAATATTCAATTCCATATTTTTGACATTATTTTTATTATGGACTAGAGAAAATCAATATGTAGGTGTGATTATAATTTTTTATAGGATAATATTCATTTTTTACTTCATGATATTTATGTTATTCAATGTCCATAAACCTAATTTTTAGTGCATTAGATAAATTAAACATCATTTGACATTATTTATGAAATTCATGTCTAATGTGAATATTTGGGCCCAATAAATCTAGTACTTTTAGAATAACTATATTAATTATTTGAATTTATATTTAAGTACATTGTTGATAACTTTGATTTGAACCTTTTACCTTTTTGGATGAATTGTTGATTTATAATGGAAGATGGAGATTTTTCAATATCAATGAAGAAATTTTCAGGACAATGAATAATGGGCATAAGGGATTTAAAAATAGGGGGGACCACAATCCAAAACAAATGAAGAATAAATTATAACTTTGTAAATATAGTATTATGGGTATCATTTCATTAAATTAGGTAAAAAATATAATTATGATGTTTTAATGATTATCTAGGTGGTCATTGATAAAGATTAAATTATTGGCCAGATCTGAATGCCCATAAATGCAAACCACCATTTCGATCATAACATTATTACTATTGATCCAATTTTCCAAAAATTGTGATTTTTGTTATAATAAACTAGTAAGAAGTTATTTTTCTTCTACGAACCATTTTGGATCGGCCATATTCTATTACAAATTTACACGCCATGATAGGTGGTGATTGAGTTTTTATTTTTTGGTCAAGTTTTTAATTTCCAATTTCATTTATTCTCACCCATATTTTTACTCTCCAAATATATTTAGATGGAATTTATTGATGGGGTTCCTATCTAAGGATCCTAATGTTATTATAAATGGATTTTTTGGTGAGGTTTTTTATAACATAATGTTTTTTCTTTCATTTGTAATCTCACACTTCAATTTTGTAATCTCAACCTAAATTATCCTCATGTATTTATTTCAGTCATGTCCATTTCATAATAAATTTCTTCATATTCTTCTTAATTGTTTTTCTATTATCCCATTGATACCATTGATTCATGTTTTGAATTTATCCACACAAGAACTTTTGAATTCAATCACACTAAGGTTGATTGTTTTCTTATATCAATGTTTTTATTCTTCTTCAATTATACCTCCATATGTATACTTAACCCTTTCATTGGTAGAATAGCTTCAGTGAAGGGAAAACCTCTTATGGTTTTTCAAAGGGAGTATCCAGGATATGTATTTAATGTAATATCATGTACTAATTATTTAACTCATTTTGTTATTGTAAGATTTCTATTTTAAGTGTTAAATTCTTCTTTAACTTTTCCAAAAATAACTTTGACACATAATGAGTGATACTATGATAAAATTCATTGGAGTAATCATGAAAGAGATCCTCTATGTTCTTTGGTTATTAGCCTTAGAATTATGTAGTTATTAAATTAGTGAATGATTTTTGAGATTATTCTCCTTGTTTGGATACATCTTGAATAAAAAATATATAATTTTATAAGAAAATAAATTCATCCAATCTACAGTAAGAAAAAAACTCGGATCAACCTGTAAAAATATTTTTTTTAATTCAAGTCATTCAGTTTTTTCTTTATGTTATTTAAATAAAATTTCTAATACTCCAATCAAATCATAACCCATATTGGCCACTCCATATCCAAGGCCTCTATCAAATCATAGGTGTCTATAGGTTTCTTCTTCGGACCTTGTAGATTTGACAACACAAGAGCTACTATAAGTGGCCACTTTTACCATAAAACATTGTTAAATATTGGAGCAACCAGAATTGCATACAATGATGTGAAATGTTGTTGAAAGGGATAATGATGATTAACATTGTTAAATGTGACGTTTTGGATATATTTTTTTATTTAGAAATGTGTTGTGGGATATAAATAGACGATATATATAACCAAGGTGTTATTTCTATGATGTTATATGACTAAATGAATTCATGTGAATAATATTTTATGGGATAGGGACTGATGCTCCAAATACACATGAAATTCAATAAAGTGACTCATGTTCCAATTACCCAGGGAGTTCTAGACATGATATTCTACATCCTTGAAATTTTCATTAGACTATGGTTCCAAATGGTCATGATATGAAATGGAATTATATGGATAATGAAATACCATGTTATAATGAATTATATTTTCCATTATTATATATTCCAGAATCCATCATGGGATGAATCATGTATTGAGGGTTATTTTGCCATCATGAACTCGGGAAAATGGATGTGGTTAAATAAAAAATAATTTATTATGAAATTTGTTCACTTTATTGAGAGTAATTTATTCTTGATAAAACTGAATACAAATTTAATGAACATATAATTTTGTAGACACCATTGATGGTGTCCTACTGAGTAGTATTCACACCCTACTCTGGATGCCTAATCATTACCTTAATAGACTTCAATATTGCAAGATAGGATAAGACAAAAGCCTAATGATAGATGGATAAGTTTGGATGAAGCATGGATTAGGGCACCAGACATTGTTTCAGGACACTCTTAGGAGTAATTCAGTCTTTATTTTGGGTTTTCATTAGAAACATAACACTTATAATGGAATGAAATGTCTACTATTTTGTTTAGAATATTGTTTTATATGTTGGTTCATCATGTGATACTTGTTTTTTAGTTATTTTATTATTATATTTGTTGGTTAGTATCATATGGTTATTTTTTATTATATCCTCCACAATTTTATTTTGATAAATAGGGAATAGTCTCCCCATGGTACCTATATTATAACATCGCTTCTATTCATAAGCCTCTGGTATATGAGGAGGCATGCCCAAGGACACAAAACCAAATGGTTTTGAGTACTGGTAAGTGGCAATCGGGCCCGGATGATACAAAGTGGTATCATAGGAGGTTCAATTTTCTTTTATTTTCTTTTTCCTTGAAATTTGGAAGAGGTATCAAAGAGAATAAGATGATTCGGTCCTTAGATTATAGTTCATTCATGGGATAATTTACCCTATGTATGGGGGTAAAATCAAAGTACACAGGGCGAGCATTTTGTTATTATTGTGAGTTTTTACATTTGAATGTTATTTCACCTCATGTAATGAACTATTTGTGTGGTATTATTCATTTCTCTGATTTTATAATATTCGAATCATGGACCAGAAGGGAATGATATTTTATTATTCATGCATCTTTCTAAGAAGTTCATATTTATTATATTGTGCATCATTTTAGGCTCACATGGGAAAAGAACATTTTGGTAAGAGTTTTTTATATGAATGTAATTTTTTTGTAAATTTTTAATGTAAAAGGATCTTAATTGGAATGTGAAAGTTATAAAATGATTAAAAATGTGAAAAATGTGTGTGTAATGATAATATTTAATATGAAAATGTGTTTACACTTAGGTAACCATGACATATATCAGGGTTGGTTAAGGGTAGTAAGAGCACATTAGTTTCAACTGTGTTGTTGGGTATGGGGGAAGACTTGTTATGGATTTATGTAAATCCCCGTAATTCTTCTAATGGATGTGTTATGTTCCCTAATATGTGTCTTTGGAATACGAGATATTTTCCTCCAGGATGATGAATGTCGGTAGGATGATATGGGGGATATGGTGGAAATGTGTATCCAGTAGTGGAACATGGGGATCCTATAGATTTGTGATAGGATGATAGAGAACATTTATCAATGTATTCGGTTTATGGGAATAGAAATATGGTAGGTTGTGAAGATTTTTTCTGACTAGAAATGGAATTTTCTGTTGGAGAACCCAATGACCTTCACTAGAGAGAGTTTACATGAGGTAACATAAATCCGTACTTTGTATATCATGATGATTCATGAAATTGTAGAGACTCCTATTAAAAAGTGTTTCAATCTTGTAGCTTATATTTTGAAAGGGTTAGTGAAGTGATGGTGGGATATTTAGGCTATGATTGAGAAAAATGAAAACATGGTATGGAAGGACATACAAAAGAAGTTCCGATATAACTTTTACCTATATACATTTAGACATGAGAGAGAAGTAGAATTTATTTTCCTGAACTAGGAGAATATGTCCATGGTGGACTTTGTTAGCCTCTTTACTAGCATGCAATGGTTTTCTCCATCATTGGAAGGGGATTCCACAACTATGACAAGATGTTTACATAATGGGCTTAAATATGATATTATGTTTCAGGATAACATCTTTTAGTTAAAGAGAATTCCTAAGATATTGGATCATTCTAGTGTATCTGACGAGAACCTAAATGAGGCTTCTAGTAGAGGACAAGTGGTTTCTATTGGATGACCAAGAGGTATGACTTCCTAAAGAAGGAAGTGTATCTATGAATATGTTGACCAGAGTAGTGGAAATAATAGTCTCCAGGGGGAAGGATTGGTTACTCAAGATCTTTCCTGAGGGCTCTTCCACCAATGCGGTTGGATGGGTCACATTCTTAGACATGATTCCATACCATAGGTAGAGTTCCAAAATTGTAGAAGGATGGTACATCTATAACAATTCTGCAAGAACCCATAGAACATGGGTAATGATGGAGGATCTAGATATAATCAGAGTTCTAAAAGTGCTTTTTAAACCAAATATCATTGTAGAAGTGATTTTTCTACTTGATTTGGTGGTAGTGGTATTATGCGAGGTGATTCTGGGTAAAATATCACATATCAGTCGACCGGTGTAGGTTAGGGGACTCATACCGTATCACAAGGAAGAAGAGAAGGGATTTTTTTTAAGTTTATCATATACATTTTCATTGATTGGTTGGACCTTCGATGGTAATATGTACTATTATTGTAGATTCTATTATTAATAGTGACTTATCTGATACCGGTTCCTCTCATTCCTTTGTATCTACACAAATTTTGAATTGGTTCAGTCTAGCATTAGATTGGGTAAGAGGTCTTTTGGCGAATGATACACCATTGGGAGTATAGTTGTGAGACATCTATTTGTGCAATGGGTGTCCTCCTGAGATTGGGGAGTATCATTTTTATGGTTTATTTACATAGTTGATATTTTAATATTTTAATTAATATTGGTTACTAACTAGTGAGTATCATACCGATCCCAAAAAAATTTTTACCACATGAGACTGACTTTTATGTATCATGATGCTGACCATTAGGTTTGTTATGGAGAGTGGGACATCTAGGTTTTCTGTGTGGGACAATTTCATTAGAATCTAGGGAAGATCACATCCCAAGTTGTAAGTATTATTCTAGATGATAGGGCCGTAATGTATGATGTCTTTACATCGACAATGGACCATTTCCAGGATTTTTTCCTAAAGAATTATCAGGACTTCCACCTGAGAGGGACATGGATTTTAGAATTTATCCTAGGACTAGAGCTATGCTAATTTCGTTTCGAGCATATATAATGTCACTAAAAGAGCATTAAGTGATTAATACTCAACTGGAAGAGTTGATTGAATAGGGTTTTATCTGTTTGAGTAAATCACCTTGGGGTTCTCGAGGGTTTTTTTGCAGAGAAGTATGATTCGAAAATATTTTTATGTGTTGAGTACAAGAAGATTAACTAGATGATTGTGAAGAACTGATGTATTCTTCCTTATATCAGTGATATCATTGACCAATTAAGAATGGCTAGTATGTTATACAATCTTGAATTGAGTTCAGGTATCATTATTAGAGAGTTTTAACTATAGCTATACCTTGGAAAACATTGAAAAGGTTCTATGTCCTTTATGAGTTCTTTATGATGACGTTCAGGTTGACGAATGATCCAAAAAAATTTATGGACTTGGGGAACATAATCTTGCACTAGTACCTGGATAATGTTTTTGCAGTATCTGTGGATGAAATATTGGTACACTCCAAGACTCTCGATGATCATTCCCAACCACTTGACAACATATTGAGAACACTGAAAGAGAATAGGAAAAACACAATTTAATCTATGTGTAAATTGTTTTATTCATCGGGTCATTTTCCGGGATATCATCATTTGGAGGAAAGGTGTGAATGTGGACCTAGAGAATGTGTACATAGTTGTTTCTCAGAGACTCCCAAAATATTTTATAACAACAGTTTTCAAGAATGAGTTGTCCACTATTAGAGGTTCATCCAAGACATTACCTTCTACCAATGACTACTTTCATCCTTTACCAAGAAGATAGTTAGGTTCAAATGATCTGGAACATGTGATAATTAATTTTTAGTGTTTAATATTTGCATGACTTCCACTCAAATCTCGAACCTCCTGCCCATGGTAGGGGATGAGTATACGGTATATCATGTGGAATCCAAGATAAAAAATGCAATAGTTTCAATGTCGGGAGAAAGATTTTTGGCATATTGTTCATGATAGTTGAGGCCACACAAAACAAATTGCCCTATTAATGAACATGAGTTATACGTTGTTTTTATTCCTTAATGTTTTTGTGACATTATCTATTGGGTGAAACATTTGTTACATATACCTATCACATGATCATAAATTATACCATTTCATAAATAGATTTGAATCTCCAGTTGCGTAGGTGGGTTGATTTTTTGTATTCAATTGATTTTGATATATAATATACACTTGGAAAGGGATATAATGATGCTAACGCTTGGAGTTGGAAGACAAATACATAGGCAGTTCAAGAGTATATTTCAATGTAATAGATTATTAATTAACAAGTTCAGATGCTTTTTATAGTTCAATATGGATAATAAAAAATAAATATTATATTTGTATCAGTGGATTCTGCACTCTTGAGAAGCACCCAAGATATAAAGTATGAGGATATATATTTTTTTCCTTGAGAAAAAACATTAATGGTGGGGAATCACCTTTCAATTGGACTATAAAATATGATTAGAGATCCATGTCCAAGGCCTTGTAGGTGCACCTACATTTTTAATGGAGCTGCAAGAGTGTGAATTTCATGCATCGATGTGGGTGGCACATTCAGGTTTGAAAAAAATATACCATGACCTACATCGATAGTATAAGTGGTTCAGCATGAAAAAGGTGATAGCATGTTTATGGACATGATGTTATAATGTTCAATAGGTGAAGGCCAAACACTATTGACCTTGTTTTTTATTAAAAAAATTTCCATTCCGAAATGGAAGATGGATTATGTAACCATGTAACTTTTGGTGGGTCTTCTGAGTAAGACATAGAATAATGATTATATTTTTCTGATTGAGGATCACCTGACGAAAGTAGTTAATTTCATACATATGACGTAGAAATTATCAATTGACTAGTTCAAGGACTTTAATGTTTGAGAAATAGTTTGTCTGCATGGGGATTTATTGATTATAGTTTCATTCCATGACTCATGTTTCACTTCATTCTTCTATAATGGTTTTCAAAAGTATCTTGGTAGATATGTTTTACTATGTTTTTATATCCACCCACAAACAAATAGGAAACAGGAACATACTACACATGTTTTGTTGGATGTGTAATGAGAATGCCTTTGGGAATTTAGTGGGCCTTGGTAGAAGCACCTATAACTTGTGGAATTTGACCTTAATAATAGTCATCAGACAAATATTTATATGGATCTATATGTGGAACTTTATGGTAGTCCAAGAAGATCACCTCTATGCTCGATGGGGGCAAGTGAGTTAGAGCTGTTAGGACCGAGATTCGTGCAAGATACATTGGAGTAGGTTCAGAAGAATAAAGAATGTCTGGTTATAGATAAATGTAGACAAAATTCATATTCCTATAGATTTTGTTGACCCCTTGAGTTTACATGGGGTGATCGTATATTCCTTTGGATGTCTCCAAGATTGGGTCACCATAAAATTCAGAGATAGGGAATGTTTTCACCAGATATTTTTGGATCATTTGAGGTTGTGGATATAATCTGGTTGGTGGTTTACTGATTGGAACACCCATAGATATATAGTGCTCTGCATGATGTTTCTCATGTTTCACAGCCTCATGAGTATCACACCCAGCCTTCTCATGTGATCGATGTTGATGTTGTGGAGATTCATAATAATTTTACCTTTGAGGATTATCTGATACATGTATTGGATCAAAATAATAATATGTTTCATGGATTGATTGTGATGATAGGTCATTTATTGTGGCAACATGGGAATGTTCATGAGGAAACATGGGAGAGATAAGAGGATATAAGTGTTTAGTGGCATGATATTTTTACCTTGGATTCATAGTGATGGTTGGGAGTACTAGATGACAATGAGGTGTTATAAGGTGGGGATATTCTATGATTAGGATCTTTTTTATAGTTTTGACAATATTTTTTATATGTAATCTTTCACATTTATTTTTTTATAACTTTTGATTGTTTTTGTTTCTTATTTTTTCAAGTAAAAAATGTGAACTTTGGAGGGAAAAGGGATGGTTCATGGTCAGTAGTTGATTTTCCCAAACATTGATCCTAGCCCCAGAAAACCATTCAACCATTGATATAGTGGGATTCCATTTTTGGAATGTAGTTTGAAAAATTGTGCACCCTCTTAGTGGTAACCGTGAGACCCATAGGTAAGGTTCATGGTTAGGGAGCATGGCTTAGAATAATGTGTTCCACAACACAAGAAACTATGTGCATGGAATAATTTTTTACAAATCAAATATATTGAATTATTGAACCCCCCTTCTTTCTACGCCTAAATTCCATAAATCATCTTGACACTTATTCCATTGAATTCGGAGTCTTCGAGACAGATTCTAATGGATTCTAAAATCCTTTATTGATGAATCGAAGATTCGATTAATGGATATGTGACAATCCAGGTAATAATTTTTTCCCGCATGGTTTTATTCTCTCTATAATCTATATTTCTAGAGAAATAATAGTGATTTAATACTCATTATAAATGGTTTAGATATTTTTTTTATAGATATAAATATATTTGATCTTGTACCTTGGTTTTTGTTCTAGACGTAACTCCTTTCTGTCATATTGAACATTCCACTTCAATTTTGGGGGTTTCTGGTTCAGTAAATACTCACCAATGACATTGAGTTAGGTTGTATTAATTGAAAATTACATAGTATTGATTATATTAGAGTGTACATGATTATTAAATTTAAATTTACAAGTCTAGAAAATTCATCTTGAATTGTATTAATTAATTGTTAAATTAATTAATGGAATTATGTGATTATAAAAATTCATATGATATTGGGACTAGGGAATTCGTCAATGAAATGGGATTATGTAATTATTAAAATTTTAAGATATTGAAATTATTGATAATGACAATTATGGGATTTTTTTCTTAACCTCGAAGGGTTTTTGGGTTATTTTATTATATGTTGATAAATGGTTTAATGGGGAATTGTACATATTATTCAATGTGATTAAAGTGATGAATCACGATTAATTTGAAAATTAAAATTGAATACCATGATGATAAATGTTGATGAGAGGGTTAATGAGGATTGAAATTGTTAAATTTTATGTGTATGATATGTGTGATTGATTGAGAAATAGGGTGTGGGATAAGGTCTAATGCTCCAAATAATCATGGGGTTCTAGACACGATATTCCAGGAAAAAATGAATGCATGTGAATTTTATTTAATTTGATAGGCATTAATGCTCTAAATACCCATGAGGTCAGGGATATGGACTAATTCTACAAATATTCATATGGTGATAGACACAACATCTATGCCCATGAGATTGGCATTGTCCTATAATTCCAGTTGGGCGTGTAATAAAGTAAATTAAATGGATAATGAAATCCCATGTTATAGTGATTTTTTTACCATGTGATATGGTTCAGACTTCATTAGGGTTCAATGGAGGTATTGATGTTTAATGTTTCATCCTAAACATAAGAAAAAATGATGTGGTTAAATAAATAATAATTGATAATGTAAATTTTTTTACTTTATTGAGGGTAATTGTTTCTTTATGAAACATCATATTATATTGTTGACTGTATATTGAATTAGATGTCATTGGTTGTATCCTGTCATGACCCCCTTCCACTAATGATAACCCTCCTGGGATGTAAATGATGAAAGGGAGACCATGATCCATGTGTCCCATCTCTAGTAGGCTATGGGTTGGTTAATAGAACCAAGGGTGTATGAATCTCACAATATAGGGGGAATTACCCTTTACAAGAAAACAATATCTAGAGATAAGATATATCAACCAGAATCTACTCTATGAAATCTTATAAAACAAAGATAAACCATCCACAATGAAAATATAGATCAAAAATAATATATATAATGTCTGTAAAATAAAACCTAAAATATTAAATTCCAAATCATTGACATGGGAATAGCACCAATTTTCTAAAATAGAAATGTCCATCATGGTCAAAAATATCTTCTTGGAAACAGATAAATATATTTTATATACATAGGCTGAGCATACATGTATACTCAACTGGAAGAAAAATTATCAAATATACATGTGAAAGGATCATACTACTGCAGTCATGTGAAAATAACACAATCGAATAACACTTATAATGTTATACTAACCTTCCCAAACTCACCAAGGAACACTCAGAAAATAACACAATCCACGTAATACAATATAAGGTAAATCACATCTATGATAGGGTACCTCACACCACTTCCCCACTGATTAGCTGCTCTAACATAATGGGAGACCTCCTCATGCTCCCCAAACATCTGAAAGTACATTGTCATAACTCTCCGACATACACCTAGGCCTCACAAACCCCACCATATACCTCCCACAAAAACATGTTCCAAAAACCACATCACATCCTTACCACAAACACATGGTCCACAAACCACACTACATCCTACCCATAGACACCTGGGCTCCGAATCACATCACATCTAACCCATAGAAACATGGGCCTCAACCCACCTCTCATCCATAATAAACCTATGAAATCATAAAACATTTCATCTCAATGACACTTGCGAAGTCATAACACAGATCACGCCAAAGACACTTAGGAAGGAACCACTCGATCGTACACACCCGACCCTCACAAACCATATCTTACCCAAATAATAATGGGTTATCACAACATGGAAGAGGGAGTTTGGAAGAGTAGGTGGCCAGCTAGGCATCCTCTGACTGTGGTGTTTGTGAAAGACACCTTCCCCCCGTGATGATGGTGTTGTTTAGCACATAGTTCTCAAAAATGGTGGGCTGGATATAGAAATCAAGAGTACATACTGTGTATATACATATAGATTTATAGAACATAATCAAATCCTATAAGTTTATATTAAGAACTAACCATCTCTTAGAAACCATAAAATCGATAACATCTTTAAATTCATTAAAACACACAAACAAAACACAATCCATAATTCTTTTAACCCATATTCCATATTACAGAGTATATGTCTTATCAATAATGGCCTCTTTATCATCCAATTTGATTTGTAAAATGAAAAATCATTAGAAAACTCATTTATTTTATAAATACATATTATTTCATATTCACTACCCATTTTTATATATATAGACATTAACAAATTTATCCCCATAACCCATCATCAATTTTCTCATTTAACATAGACATTTGATATTATTAACATAAAATATTGATTCAATTAAAATATAGGTAGATATAGTAGAACCAACCACATAGAAAGAGAATAACACCATAAAAAAATAATACTAGACAGAAGTCACATTATACTTTTAATCTAAATTTTTCTTCTTAACAGATTTCAATAATATCATATAATCCCATATTAACAACTCATTGGTCAATTAAATTCCAACATGTTGTCATTCATTCAATAGTTTTTCACATTCCAAAATCCATATCAAAAAAACCATTTTCATTTTCTTTCCATGAATGGATATTCCCCTTTAGTTACATAAATCCTAATAAACTAGAATTAATTGACATAATACAGTAACCAACAAACGAAAATTACCACCACCCAAAAAACCATTAATCTCTTACAAATAATACCACATAATAACATATTGACATCCATATACCCATTTTATGTCCTTGTTGCACATCGAAACACTATCCATCATTACAGCCCCATTGTATAACCATACCACACCCATCATCGTAGCCCTATTGCACTATTGTAAAATTAAAACAATCAGTACCCACCTTCATAACCACATCTCATCCACATCCCCAACACACATCACAACATAGCAATATTCCATCTGTAATATCACTAGAGCCAACCCACAACACACAATTGTGTACAAAAATCACATTGTACCACATAATAGAGAAATATATACATTCATATTTATGTGGGAATATATTATTCAATTTCACATAGTTGAGGGTGTTATCAAATAAACCATATAATCACGGGGCATCAATTTATATTAACCGAATGTATGTGGTCAAACAATTATATTATAAGTGCATTAACAACAACATGATGTGCAAATTACTTCACGTCCCATAAAATAGTCCACAAACAAGGTCCCCCAAAGGATATGATTTTTATGGGTATTTATCCTTTACAATTGAAAACATTGACCAAAATATCAATAAAATAGCAGAATCATATCTCACTTTCCCAACCTGTTTATTTTATTTTTAAGGAATTTCTATTATCTATATGAATTAAAATTCAACCTTTTTCATAAGACGTTACAATAATAATCCCATCACACATGGTACATATAAATATAAATGAATGAAAACCCTATGTGGGAGATGAAAGGCCGAGGTAGCCGTTTTCCATTACTTGTTGCATAAAAATATGGGGTGCGTACCAGAGGAAACTACTTCAGGGGGGACCAAAACTATAGTCAACATCTCATTATAGAACTCATATGGGAGGAATGATTTGGTATGTCCCATATCAAGAGAAGGAATGACCAAAAGATAGTTGGAAGGATATTAGATTTAGAAAGACTAGATCCTGAACATCTTGGGTTGGATATAGTTTAGAATTTCAATTAATGGATGATCTCAATAAACCATATAGTGTGAATATTTAAAAGTTTTCACATATTGGATAAATTTAAGATATTATTGGTTTCCCTAGAATTTGATTTCAAAACTCTGAAATAAGGCATTAAAATAATATTATTTCAATGTGGCTGTCAAAAGAAGAAAAAAGAAAATCTAGAAACCCTGATTACTGACACCCCCAATGAGTCAACGCTAGGGATATACTTCATGGGAGAAACCTATAGGGATCCACCTCCTATGATTCCCCTCTGGACAAGTAAGCTCCATCGAGTCACCACAAGGGAGTTACCGCCAGTGAGTCACCGCTAGATGGTTTAACGCAAGTTAATCCCTGCTAGATGAGTCACCACCAGTATGTCCCCACAAGTGAGTCACTTCCAGAAGATTCCCAACTAGAGAATCACCAGCATACGATTCCCCACAATTAATCTGACACCAGGATGGGCAACCTCCAGAATGACCTACCGCTAGGATGAACTACCACAATAATGCGTTGTTGCCAGAATGAGATACGATTGGAAATGTCTCACTATTACAAATGTATCAATGTTGGAAATGATTCACCATTTGAATGTTTCCCCATTAGAATAAATCAAATCTAGAAATGTCTCACCATTGAACATATATTGTAATGTTTCACCGTTGGAATGAACCATATGTCCTAAAAATACATTGGAATACCTCCAAACACCCTCAAAACCCGATTTCTCACAATATAATGGACTAGATAGTCTGGGACATTACATAAGATTCCTCTCAAACTATTCTCACACCAATTAATTCAAAATCAATTCATTATAAAAGAGGCGAATGGTTCAAAAACTATACCATCAGGTGCCTCTCAATTTTCATGATGTATTTGGAACAAAACAGTCACTCTAAAACTATCCATTAGGGAAAATAGCTCTCAAATAAGGACATAGTCACATAGATAGATATAACAATTTTACTGTAAAATATATAATAATTATAAAATAATAATAACTGTGTGGATAGAAAAGTAATAAAAATAATATCACTACATTATTTTAATAATAAGAAAAAGTTTTTAGATGGATGAAAACATTGTTATACCTTTTACTTCAATGACATCACTTAGGTATTCAATTGTATGAATACCCATACAGGAATTATCCCCAATTTATATTCCCTAAATTTAAATTTGAAAACTTTAATACATATTATGCACAACATATCAGGAATAACATATATTATATTTCTTGGGAAATAATTTTATTAATTCAAATCGATGAAGCAACATAATAGATAAGCACAGATTTGTTCAAATGATCTATTACATTCTATATATGTATCTCAATATTATATTTTGAAGCATGTTATGTTTTATAAGTAGCCGATTCAATAATTTTCATGAAAAATATAACAAAATCAGTAGGCAATGAAATCCAGTTCGAGTCACAACCCATTTTGACTGCTTTTTATAGCATTGAATTTCTCAAAATACCCATTGTGAAAAAAAATTCAAAAAATTTGGAAAAACAATTTCTTCCACATATTTCCCAATACAAATTAAATAAATTAGAAGGCTTTGTGTATTCAGAAAATTTATTTTGTTCTACCAACAAATCTATATCGTGGTCTTTACATTGTCAATATTAATAAAATTTAATATATAATTAAATAAACATGAATTAAAAAATGGAATGCATCAAAAATAAGACATGAGTTCTAAACATAGCATCTTATCCATGTTTATAAAATTTCTAAGGTTGTCATCAAAACATTAACTAATGGAAACATACTTATTCAGAACAGCAAGGGGTTTATCCTTTCAATTTTTTATTCTTTTCAAGTGCATATGATTAGATGAAATTGTTTCAAATAGAATTACTATACCTAAATTAAAACAAATATTAATTTTGGAAGAGCTTTCCTAATAATAAAAATATATGGAACCCATCCACCCTACCATTATATTGTCTACTTTTGGAAGCACCAACTCTCCCGTATGGTTATAAAACGTGTTGTAATATAACTTGTCTTGATGGGAGGAAATATTTTCCCTCTCTTCATATGATTATATTCATAACATGTGACGTCAATATGAGATAGAAAACCCAACCAATATCGTGGTCCCCAAAAATTCTAGATACTTCCTTTTTAAAGAGATTTAGGCATGGTAGGAAATCTTATATTTATTGATTTCATGATTTCCAAAATGACAAGTTTAATTTATTCCAACCTTTATGGGATTATAATTTTTTTGAGAGGTTAGGGATTATATCAATAAAAACATATCAAAACACATCAAAACAGAAAAAAATCTATCATATCATAAAATTTCAACATATCTCCTCTACCAAACAACACCACTAATATATATCACAACCAATAGCTGAGCCTCCCAACCATCAAAACATTCCACCAAAAAGTTTACTCAACCAAATCATCACACCACTTCACCTTACACAAAAATGTACACTTTTCACATAAAAACACTTACCATCACATCCTCCACACCTCCCCAACTAACCATCACAATTATCATCACACAAAAATCCCCAAACATTCAAAACAAGGAATAACATTTTCCATGTCATGATATTATTAATTTTGGTCTATGCTGAATCTCCCACAGGGTTTAAAATATTTTAAAATATAATTCATCTTGATTAAGGATCATGATTACCCCTATTTATATGCTTTATGTTTCAAATCACATGTCACACAAGGAATCAAAATAAGAAAAATCACAGATAGCTACAACATATAACATCTTCCATAACTATCCAATGGATTATATGATTTCATGTCCTTATTTTTAATGGGTACATTTCAAAAATAATAAATTTTACATGGGGAATTGGTTCACTATCCACATATAAGTGTTTTTTCTTTCAATTAATAGGTCATTTAACCCTGTAGTCAAATTAAGAGTCCCATAATCTATAACAATCACAACATAAAAAGGATTCAGATATCTTCTATTTTCAGTAAGTCATAAAAAAAATCAATGAAATGATAACAATGATACCAAAAACAACACTCAACTTTTCAAGGTTATTTATAGTGAAACATAATTTATTTCATTTAAGTAGATCAGTCATGAATCAAAATTAATGGAAAAATTAAATGCATATTATATCACATTCCTTGATTATTATTGGTAAGTAAGCCTTTTTGGGTGAATTTTATTATCCATGAAATACACTTCCAACATCATTTGAATAATTAGACATTCTATGTTCTTGTGTTCAATTAAAATAACACATCTAATATTCAATAATTTTCCATAATTATCAAAGTAAAACATGATTTTTGAAAATAAAATTAAAACTACACAAGTTGTATTACTAAATTCAATGACTTATCATTCTCATAGTGAACATTCTATAATCACTTCATGTCTCAATAAAAAATGAATTCTGATGAAAAAAAAATTTAAACTAGACATGTTTTATCATTATTTTTCATGTTTTATCATAAATAAATACTTCCTAAAAACACAGTATTCTTGTTGAATCATCAAAATAAAAACTACTTTCTGGACATGAAATTATAACTCAATGTGTTTTATTTCTATATTTTAGGATTTATCATGATTGAAATATACCTTATTTAATCATTTAATTGTTCAAGAAAACATTAATATATACTAAAATAAGGATAACATGAATCTACATTCAAAATTAAATATAACCCATTAATCATGTTAAATGTTTAGGTATCCCATACTAGAATTTCCCTAGTTACCACACTAATGATTTCAACATTAGGCGTGCTTACCATAAGAAATCACTCAAGACTTTACTTATGGGGTTAGGTTATTTAAGTACTTAGAGTTTTTATTCGTAGTAAAATAATAACATTAATCAATTATTATGTTTTAATTCTCAATAAGTTACCAAAAAGCATGCTTATAATTTTACCAAATTTAAAAATAAATGTCACATGGATTTCTAACCTAACACATGCTTACAAGATATGGTTATATCAATAAATTATAACTTCAATCTATGAAAAAATTGGTAGAATGCCATTATTTTATTGGATTCTAAATTGAAAATAATTATAAATAATTAGGATAGAAATATTCATCATATTTAGAATTTAAATGTCTAAGACACATTTACAAAAAGTAAACTATAGTTGATTATGAAAAATTACAGATGGAATGAAATGAAAGACATTGTAACTCACATGGAAACTAGAATACATCTAATCATGCTTCTCTATCAATATAAAACATTAGAAAAAAATAGGGAATGCTATACGTTGATAATAATGAAATAAATATTCAATTCATTATGATTCATTCTATAATAGTAATGGGAACAAAATATTCAAACATCAATAAGTTTTGAAACAGACACTACATGAAAAGTAAGTATAATTTTACTCTTTCCTTGTAGGTTATATTAATAATTCAGAAGAAAACTAATGGATTTGATTTTTCATAATGTCATGAGAAAAGTCATATAAACACATATAAAATATTATGATTCATTTAATTAGATATATATTCTTACAAATCAACAAATTAAAAAATGAACACAAGTCAATATGATGTATGTACCCATCCTAGGACTCTACCCTTCAAGAAGGGATGCCTCACATGGTCATTCAGTAGGATTAGAGTTCACATACTAGATCATTGGGGCCTTAAAATCCCATGTCGTAGCTATTATCCTAGCCTTTGTCTTGCACCAAGATCAACTGATACTATTTCCATTCCAAACCATTCATTCCATACTATCTATATCTCTGAACTCCACCATATCTCTCAACCATCACCTCTGATACCATTCCTTCATGATCTGCTCCATCCAATTATACAAATCCTAGGATATAAATGAATAAAGGTAGATAACACAGGTTGGTGACTAACACCAAGGGTGTACAAATCTCACAATTATGAAGGCATTACCCTTTATACGGAATGAATATCGGGTGATAAGATGTATCAACCATAATCAACTAAATGAAATATTATAGAATAAATCCTAACCATCCCGCAATGAATGTTCAAATCAAAATTGATACATTTAATGTCTCTAAACGAAATCCAAAAATAATAAAACCTAAGGTAGTGACATAGTAATAACACCAAAGGTCTGAACTAGAAATGTCTAACATGGTCCATAAGTCCTCCTAGAAACCTAAATATTGTTTTTATATATGATGGCTGATTTAACCTATATAATAACTTGAAAACTAATTTCTTTAGTGCACATGGGTATAGATAATGCTAATTAACTCGCCCAAAAATAGTATAACCAAATAGCACCTATAAAGCTATACTAACCCAACCAACCTCAAAAGTTCACACGCACCAAATAATATAATCCATGTAATATAATATAAGGTAAATAACATCGATGTTAGGGTACCCTACAACACTTCTCCACTAGTTATCTGATCTCTCCTAATGGAAAAAAATCTCTCACAACCATCTCTTCAGAATGTATCACATCACAACTCACCCGCACACACCTGGGCCTCACAAACCACACCACATCTCACTCATTGACATATGTGCCACAAACCACACCACATACATACCAAAGTCTCATGGAATAAAAACCAAACTACATCCCACATATAGACACCTAAGACCCAGACCACATCACATCTTACCCGTAAACACATAGGCCACAACCTACGTCTCATCCAGAAGACAACTGGGAAATCATAACACATCTCTTCCAAAAGACACCAAGGAAAGCATAATGCATCTCATCTCGAATACAGAAGGGATAAAGACACTCACCTGCACAAACTTAGAACTCACAAAACACCACATTCCTAGAGAATCTTGGATTATCACAATTTAGAATAGGGAGGAGGGAAGGGTGGGTGGTCATTCATCCATTCTCCCACCAGGATGTTTGGGATGAGGGTGTTTGGAACATAGTCATCATCAAGGGTGGGGTGTTTATAGAAATGATGAAAATTTATAGTTTATATACATATAGTGTTAGAGAACACAATTTCATCCCATGGGTTTATAATAAGAACTAAAAATATCACAGAAACTACACAATTGTTTCCACCTCAAAATGTATAAAAACACACAAACAAAACACAATCCATAAGTTTTTTAAATTATTATGAATTATTTCAAAGTCACACTTTTATCAATAATTTAATCTTTATCATCCATAATGATTTTTGAAATAATAATTCATTAGAAAACCCATTTCTTTTATAAATACATTTTTTATTCACCTAACCCATTTTTATATAAAAACATTAATCAATTATTCAACATATCTCATCATCAACTTCCCCATTTGACAAGGTCATTTTTAATTATTAACATATGAAATTAATTTCATTAATACATGGGTAGATATAACATAACTAGACACATAGCACAACCATAACCTTATAAAATCATAACATAGTCCATAAGTCACATTATGGTTTTAATCTACATAAAGATGCTTACCAAGTTCCAAAAATATCGAATAATCCTATTTTAAAAACTCATTGGTTTATTAGATTTCATCCTGTTATCATTCATTAATTAGCTATTCACATTCCAAATTCAATTTTAAATAAAATATTTTTTCATATTCTTCCCTAGAATTGATCTTCCACTTTAGTTCCATACTTCCCAGGAAAATAGAATTAATTCTCACAGTACAATAACTAGCACATAGAAATTCATACCAAAAAATATTAATCTATTACCAAGAATCCAAAAACATCATCATTTCATAGCCACATCCCATTGTCGGTTCCTTTATCGACATCCACACCCTAAACATCACTACAAACCAACTATATTATGGTATTGCGGCCATTATCGCATCCTCATTGCACTTTTGTACCATTAAAACAATCACAACCCAACTTCACAACCACATCTCATCCACATAACCCACACACATCACAATAGAGTTATATTCCATCCATCATATCACTGGATCCAACCCATAGTAGAAAATTATGTCCATAAACACATTACAACATATAATTGAGAAAAACATAATTTCAAATTTAGCAGGGCATCCCTTATTCAATTTCACTTAGTTTAGTGTGTTATCACATAAACCATATAATCTTAGGGAATCTATAACGTGTGATGGATGTGGCTTCATATTTTCATTCATGAGTTTATATATAAACGAAATAACATATGGTTTTTCATATCATATTAAACTTTTATTATATATTTAAAAAACATATCATTTTCTTCTCAAGAGATGCATACCCCATACTTGTTTTATGGTAGGGGTACATGGGTTTTGATTAAAACATATTATTTTCATCAATCCATTTTTGTTTCATAGATTTTTTTGAATCAATGTATATAAAATAAATATTTTCAAATAAAATATTATTCATTACAATTAACCTAAATTGATTATTCATCACAATGAATAATTAAATACTTCCATGTTTCATACTTTACAATTTGTGCATGTTTAACTGGGGGGTGGGGGTTTTCTAACCCCTCAGCCTCTCTGAGATGATGATTTTGATAATGTTTCTAGAAGATAGCATAATATTTTCTAATGAAAATTAAGATATATTTCTTATAAAAATCATCTAAAATAAAAAAAACTCTATAGGGGAAAAGGAAAAATAAATCAATATTTTATTATATAATTTTAATAAAATTGGGAATTTATATCATGAAATTACCCTAATATGTTCCAATGAGGTTGTATTCAATGAAAAAAAACATTGTTACATGTATAAATATCAATTTTTACATGCATTTACATTATGATCCTAATTTATCATATGAACATTGACTTGTTGGGGTCAATAGGTTGTTCGCATAGATTCCTTCCAACCTCTAATAGTATAAGTTTTTTTCTTTCATAGTTAATTTTAGTTAACACGATGATGATACATCTATTTTTATTATAAATGTTGTTGATACCTAATAATTATGTAGTTTCAATATTAATTATGTGTTCTTCCTTGATATTAGTAACATCAACATGTAGAGAATTAATTATCCAAATGAGTAGTCATAAATTTAATTTATATTACATATATGTAATAGAGAATGTGTAATATTTTGTGTAAACGTATTTTTTTAAATTACACATTAGCCTTCTCATGGATTTAACATTGAAGGAATTTTCTATATTGGGATCTTTGTGGAATGATTTTGATCTCCCATTTAAAGGGTCATCCTCAAATGAATTTTCACAAGACACTACAATTGATTTTTTCACCAATATCACAATTGACCAATTATTTTTTTCTCGATGTGAGATATAAAATACCTACAAAAAATGTCATTCCATTATGAGTATCTCATCCTTATACACTCATGTGAACGAATTCACCTCCAAAATCCAAATTATCGTAATTTAACTACACTTTGATTTTTAACCCATTTTCACTGGAAAATTGGAACTTTGAATATTGCATAATCCAACTCTTTTATCTATTTTTTGATTCCAAAATATAACATATTCACTTAAATTATATTTTTATACATGGAATTGGATATCTGCATCGCTTCTGACATAATAGTTACTCTATTGATTTTCATCATAGTACATTCATCATGTTCTATTATAGAGAACATATAACCATTAATTACCAAAATAGTATAAGATAAAACCATTATATTTGGTCCATTATAAGGAAATTTAAGTCATTTTAATATTGAATTTATATTTTCAAATAAATCCTAATAAATATGATCTCATAATCATCATATAAGCTATTGATTATTTCTATTTGATTTCTATCGTTCATCCCTTGAGGTATTCTATCATCTATGAGTTATATTGAGGGCCTAAATGTATGTATAAACCTCAAAATGATTTTATAAAATGTAAATGTGATCTTTTACCTACTCTATGATGTTTATTTTACAAAAATATCTTCCCGAAATCAATTTTCCATTAAAAAATCCAATATGATCTGATTGGGGTATATAGATAATATCAACATCTGATTGGTAACCGGTATATAATTCAATAACTTATTCAACAATGCATAATTATACAATACTACCTCCTATCGAACATTCATTCCTGATGCACCCTATCAAAATTTTAATATATCATTCAATTGGGTTCATCCACTTGAAATGGATAAGACCACATATTTTAATAACTCTTACCATGTGAACCATTAATTAGACCATTATATGTAATAATTATGATGGGAAGGCCATATCTAATTCAGATAATATGACTGTGATCTTAAAATTCATATTTGAAACATCCCTCAGTCTAAAACATTACTATTTATGTATTTGAAAAATAATCAATGTTTGGTTAATGTATGTAAAATATTTTTAGGAAAAATGTAAGGTAAAGTGATAGGAATCAATTATTTCATCAGAATATGACGTTTATGTCATTTTTGACCCTAGAATATATAATTAGTCAATAAAACCACATCCTGGATATTTAATGAATACCACATGAGAACCTTTACAACATTAATGAATTTGAAAAATTAAAATGTATCTATTCTCGAAAGAGTGTAACAATCTAGAGGAAGAAGATTTCATCTTTTACATTTTGCTGGTTCAAATTTTTCCCATATCCCCATTTATATCATGTCCAACACAGCCTTGATGATGTATTTATTATGTCATGAACATTTTATAACATTCCAATAAAATTAGAAAATATTTTTTTCTCTACATGAACAATTTCTTTAAAATAAATAATAAACAACCTATTATATTATGGCCACTCAATGATAATAGTCTATTTTTAACATTTTTTCATAATTGTTTTCAATTATTTTTACCAAAATAAGTGTCAATATATTTTACTCTCTTTAATAGATGATCACCCATTAGTAGAGACTGTGTTACACCTTTATATTGTATTACCATAAAATGATGTCCTCAGGGTTCGATAATTATATCATAGGGGTATGAAACTCAATGTCCAAAAAACACAGTCTCTGAAGAATGTTTCAACCTATCTTAGAATGTACACTATTTAAAAATAGTATACACCAACATTACACTAATGTTATAGCCTGAAAAATTTCCATAAGAAGGAATTCCATTTATCATTTCATACGACATGGATCATAATGTGTATTATTCACTTTTATGAGAATTATAAAATATAACACATTTATCCCACATAAATTTCAGATATTTGATCAATAGATCACAATGTATATAAATATCATTACTATGTAGTTTTGGTTCAGATATTAGTAGAAATATTATAATGTGTTTTCGCTTCATGCATAGACACACTGTCCAATTATAATTTACCAACATGACTATATATGTTGATTGAGATATAAAACATAAAACCAAAGGATTTATTATATATGAAGATAGTGTTAGATGGTTGTCTCTCATCTCATCTTCAAATTATGAAGAATCAAAATCAATTTTATTCCCCAAAAGAGAGTATGATGGGTGATGTAGTTTTCTATTTTCAATAATTATATTTATATTCCATGTCAATTTTTTAGTTGTTTCAAAACATCTATATATAAATCCAAACCATGTAATGAAAATATATTACAATAAGGATTTTTATGTTTTTGACTAATCGTTCTTATATCGATCTGCACAAGAATTAGGGAATCATCAAATTGATTCATGGTCATTGTGGAACAATATGAAATCAATTAGATAATCATATATTTTTAAGAAATCATTCCCATTTAGTATAGAATTTTTTGGTTCCATATGTTTAACAATGAAACTTATTTTGTTTTGGTTGCATATAATATAGTAGAAAAAGTTTTTATATAATGCTAGACTCACTCCATCTGTTGTTATCTATCAAATTATACAACTTCAATATAGATGACAATGATTAATATTTAGTACAATATTTATACAATGGTATCTTTGAAAATCTATTTATATTATCAAATAACTTTGTAAAATAATGAAATTAATCTTCAATATCCATATTCATTTCTTCCATACGAGCTCCATCATCATTTTTACTAGTATTCGTATTAAATGATACATAAATCATAGAATCATCCCAATCAGTATGTACATTCATTTTTCCACCATATTTTGACTGACATTTAATTCTATGATCAATCACAATACCTCAAAAAAATTTAAATTAATAACAAAACATTAAACACAAAAAAGGTTCTAAGAAGGATTATTAATATTCCCTATTTCAAAATTGATGAACTCATTAAATCCATCCTCATAATTTTTTATCATATGATTAGTTTCTATTCATTTTGGATTCATATTCATCTGAATAATTCCAAAATTATTGTTTTTGTTAAAAATATACATAAGGTAGTCCTAATAAAAGGTTAAAGGTATAGATACTTGAATAAAATTTTATTATTTTACTTAGAAAAAAGTCATACTCACTTTGGACACTCAAAAAAGAAATAAAAATGATATTATTATTAACAGGATAAAAGTTATTGAAATTGGAATTCTTGACTCCTTTTGTGAATGTTTGACCTCAAAAACCTTCCCATATAACAATAATTTTGAATGTCTAAGACAAAATTGGATGGTTTGTGGTAGCATAAATATAGGAAATAAATGATGGATGAAAATTTTGAAAGTAGAGAGATGAATGATGAAGAAAAATACCATTATGGGGATCCCACCACTTTAATTAAATTAATGATGATTCCTAAAAAATTATCATTTTACACATTCTTAACTTCCATGGATGCAACACATTGTTGTTGATGGTTTATAAATTTACCTATAGAGGGAATAAGTATTGAAGC
The DNA here is from genome assembly GCA_963277665.1 of Viscum album. Taxonomy (NCBI): domain Eukaryota; kingdom Viridiplantae; phylum Streptophyta; class Magnoliopsida; order Santalales; family Viscaceae; genus Viscum; species Viscum album. The sequence goes on from OY728122.1 coordinate 1,017,754,485, forward strand.
ATTCATAAAGAATTATTTAAGCTATATAAAAATATTCTTATATGAAAATAATAGATTAATGAAGTGCAATTATATTTTTTTAGTGGTGGAAATCATTGAATTAAAGGAATGTGTGATATCAATAAGGATAAAAAAATACTTATTGAATTTTCATCTGTTGAAAAACATAGAGATCAATAATGGTCACTCACAAAATTATTAATGTTTATCAACTAGGCTGAAACTGTAAAGTATAATTATGTTTTTAGGGATAAATATTAATAAATTATATTTTTAGATGATTTATTTTATTTCTAGATTAAAAACATATGATGACTACAACCATAAAAATCAATTTCTTATTAGTATGTTGAAATAAAATTTCCTCAAGACACTACATTATTTCATCTTAGTCAAATATGAAGTACCCATTGGATCTATGAATCATTATTTCCATCATTTGAGAAGAATTATGCCTTTAAAATTTAGTGGATTCAACATTGGTGGACAAAGTCATCATTTTTTGAAGTATAATAAAGTAATGTAGAGATGTGAAAATTATTCTGATCTATTGAGAAATCAATAACATGTCCCCGGAGAAAACCTATGGATATTGGAAAAGGATCTAAATTAGATGATTTTATGACAATAATGTCATAAATAAAAGATGTTTTCAAAAAAAATTCTAGGAGAGGGTCTAACAACCTGGTTTATTTGATGTTTTTTCATTTCTATACTTGGTATATGGTGAGTCTTGTGGTGTATCAATTATAGGGTTCTTAGGAGCCAAAGTTCATGATAATTATTCAAATGATGAAAATGTTGATAGGGCCCAATAACAAAGTCTTGATAACCCATCATTAGAAGGAACTATTGAATTCAAATATAATAAACCAAAAGTCTTGGGATGGGGTTCTCAAGCATCTGAAAAAAACAATGTAATTGGGATTTAATGAGTGATTCAAATTTAACAATTCACAAGGATTGTATGAAGACTCAAATAATATCCATGAAAATGAGATCAATAGTGTGACATGAGAAGTAATTAACTAAAAAGAAATAACAAAACAAACTAATTGGGATCATGGCTAGGATGAAAGATGAAGGAATCATCAATGGGGTTAATGGGAGGAAACAACTTATAAATGTAAAAATATATAGAACTAGGTGACTCTGAATGAACATTCAGATGAATTAAATCAATTTGAAAATTTTCATGTAATTATTTCTCTAGATGATGGTGGTATAAATTAAATGTAATCCACATCTCAGTGGGGACATCAAACTATATTACCTTTTAGGAAGGGTCATGTGAATTTTTCATGTGGTTGGGGTGAGTCATCTAATTCCCTGGACTACGAAAACTCCAACAATGTAAATAATCTATGATAGGGAAATAAATTATTAAAATGTTATATAAGACAAAATTTAATTTTTTTCTCCCTCTAGACAGTCGAGTGTCAATTGATGCTCGACAGTCATCGATTCTAAAAAAATAATTACACTAAAAAATTATTTTTAAAACTTTTTCATGATATTCTATGATGTTTATTCATCTGGAATATGTTTCTACATTTTCTTTTTGATTAGTAGGATCTAATGTGAGTGAGAATCCTATTTGGTTGTGCTATCCTAGAGTTCTATTGATGTTAGATGATGGAAGGATGTTGCGGTGGTGGTGATGGAATTATTAATGAAAGAGGGAAGCAATGCTATTTAAATGGGGTTCCTATTAAGGGGTGTCACAATTGTAAGAGAACATGGGCGTCTTGGAACCTAATGAAATAAATAAAATTGATTTAATGATTTAATATCTTCTAGAAAGGAGAATAAATAATCACATTCCATAGTTTTTATGAGGGTCAATTCATCCAAGAAGTCTGAGGGGGAGTGACGGTAGTGTTTTACTTCCATGATAACATAAATGGGGATATGAAATTGGTTCTCTTATGGATGAATTTCCAAAATCCATAAAAGATTTATCAGAACTAAAATACTAATTTATATTAAAATTAATCATTATGAGTGTCGTAATATCCCATCTCTGGTGCCCAAAAACGGATCCTCAAGGTGGTTGGTCACATGCTCTCATATGACCCTCCCTATACGCAAGAGGGTGCCGACTAGCAATGAGGGTCCGGTAAGTCATTAATTGGGATACTATACCATATTTTATCATAATAAAACAGTAATAGAAGAGAACAAAAATAAACAAATACCGAATAATATAAATAAACCGAATAATACCAAGTCACATGATAGTCAAAACAAGAAATGCAATACTCAACTCAAAAGGGAAATCATGCTATGACAAAATCAAATCCAAGTGTCTATAAAGAAACTGAATATAAAGACATAATTGTAACGCCCCGACCCCAGTTACCCAGAGTTGGTGCATTATTACATAACATTGGCATGATCACAAGAAAGATCAAATCTCGAAAGACCGATTGGTTTAGTAGCCTTGGAAACACTAGATATATTCATAGGTTTTACATTACATTATAAAATGAAAAAATACTACAACAACATAAAGTCTCCATAATCCACACTCATATCCCCACATAATATCCATGCAGGTCATTTATAATTTACTTCTTCACTTCCTGGGAAAAATAAAACATATAAAAGGGGTGAGCTCAAATGCCCAGTAAGGATAACAAAATAGCGGAAACTTTCATAAATAAGAATAAACTTTTAAGGCAATGTATAACTAAAACAAAAGCCTTTCAAACATAAACTTTCAACATGGTATGGCATAAATAAAATGAAATAATTCCATCTACTTATTCACATGGATATTCTACTAATCGAATAATCACATGCAAAAATCAATAACCACTTTCATAATGTTGGAATGCATAATGCCAGACTATCATAACCACATAACCAAGGCCTCGTGCCAAGACTACAAATAAGATTTTGTCAAGGCCTTGTGCGAAGACACTAGTTTGTCTCATGAGACCTACCGATGCAATTTTTTTAGAAGATACTTACGTTTAAAATTGCTAAAATACACTCCAATGTTTTTCTAAAAACATTATGCAAGCTTCTGAAAACAAAATAACTAATTCTAAGACTGCTCGACTAATTACAGGCCATGATGGGTCCAATCCCAATCCCTTCCTGTCTACCAAACTCGAGAGTCAGGTTTTCTGAAAACATTTTTAAGCTTGCGTTAAATACGTATACATTTTCACTGGATTTTCATATATTTGAGAGAAATAACTTTTTTTTGAAATCATTTAAAATTCACATAATTATAATATAAAACCTTTATTTTGAAAATATCCTTACAAGTGTGTAAGGGAAGCTTCAAAGGTGTAATAATGGCATAGAATAACCACACCTATCGTATAATTTAAAAAAATACATTCTTAACTTAATTTTGTCGAAAAGGTTAAAAAGGGCCTTGTTTTGAAAACGACGGAAAGATTCCTTTATAAACCACTTATAAAAGTCAAAAAGGGTATAAATAACTTTAACTCATATTCTAGTAAATAGTAAAAATGTTTTGAAATACATTTTTAAGAAACATGGATGTGGATGATAAAGAGATCCCAGTAGATTATTACATATAAACAACCTCGGATAATGAAGAGATTGTGAAATAACCCTTACCTTGTACTTTTCCTTGGTTGGGGTAGGTTAACCTCCTGTATAATGGTGAAATAGTTGTTATTAAATTATACAAGAATCATATATATTAATATGATATCATATATGATCTTTTAACATTGACTTGTTAATAATATCTTAGAATTATCGTCGTTTCAGGAGTTAACTTACTCATTTTCTTTTATATGTTTTGTTACATATGCCATGGTTGTTGTATCTTATTCATATCCAGAATGATATCTAGTCCTTAAACATAATTTTTAAATTATCAAATGATAATTATACTTGAATGGATACGATGGAGAATGAATCTCATCGCGTTCGTGGAGACGGTAGTCCGTACGTACGCACGAGCGACAATATCATTCTTTTGATATTAAAATAATATATAAATGGATGGTATATCATATATACAGAATCATTAACATGTTATATTTATTATTTACATGAGTTACACATCATTATTATACCCATCCAAATAATATTATATTGAATAACAATTACACCACGACGTGGAGACGGTAGTCCGTACGTACGCACGTATGGTGACATGTTATTCAAAGGGTGGATAGAATACTGAATATGGTTGTACCATATTTATAATAACATCACAGTATATGTGAGATACTGTAGTTATTATTTTAGAATGGTAAGAACAAAGGAAGAAGAAGTGGAAGAAGAAATGAACTTGGAGAAGGGTGGTGAAATCATTACCTCTTCTTCGGGTTCTTCCTTTTGATTTGATCAAAAGGGCTCCTTAGGTTGGCTTTCTGATCAAACTAAGTCCTCTAAGTTGTAGTGAGGGATGTTGGGAGAGTATTTGGGCATAGTTTGGCCGAACCAAAAGGCTTTGAAGGTGTAAAGAAATGAGAAGGAGGAGTGCCCTTTTATAAGAGGGGTGAGGGGCACCTTTGGAAAAGCTAGAAATATTAATTTATAATAAATTCATATTCGGTTTAAAATGGCTCCAAAGTTGACTATTCAAAGGCTAAGGTGGGGATAGGTAGCAAAACACTCAACCAATAGAATTTAGACAGGTTTGGGTACTTATATTAACCTTATCGTTAAGTATTAACACTACGTTAATTAGTTTCATTTTAGAATGTCTCTTTGTATTTTTATATAATATGGTTAATAAACTTACTATATACATCCAAGAGACCCCCAAGTGGTCCATTAATGATGAACCTATCCATATATAAGTCTCTTGGCCGAACCTTAGATTTTTAGGAATTTAATATCAATTAATAATATAATATTTGTTTTAAGAATTCTTTTATGTCGATTTTGACACTATTCAATAGTTGATTTTTTTGAAACTCATAACAGATTGATTACTTCGAAAAAAGTCCATTAAATCAATAATAATATATCATATTATCCTAGAAAATTAGTTTAATTCATTAAAAGTTTCATATTATATTTATTTGGGTATTTATAATATCAATTATTTTAATTTTTCACTATTATAGTAATTACTGCATCATCATTGTGTCATAAATAAAATAAATTATTTAATGTATAAAAATTATAAATAAAATATCATTATGTAGGAAAGCTTTTTATCTTTCTAATGAATATTTATAATCTAAAATCCAACTTATATAACCCTATGTAACAATTACTTTGCTAAAAGATATATGCTTGTGTAATTTTTGTATTCATTTTGACTTAATTAAAATAAAGTGTCATTATCACTTACAAGTGGATCCATGGGGTCCCAAAATTGACACAAAGATGCCCATGGTCGACCATTTATCAACCAATAGGGTTAAGACACGTTTTAGGGTAATTTAGTATTATTATAATATTATTTTTTTAACCCTTATTTACTGGATTTACCCTTAACCATGGTAAATAAATATTTACCACAGTAACTATTCAAAATGTCTAAAAATAAAAGTTATCTATTTACACAATTTGAACATCCTGATTCCAAATATGGAATCCATTTTCCTAAATTCAAAACACAGAAGTGTCAGAAATTAATTTAAAATTAATTCCCGCTGTCAAAACAAAAATCGTGTTTTTAAGAGATAATAACTATAAAAAGATTGACACTTGTTTATGTTCGGTTTAATTGTAAAATTATGTCCAATGACCAAAATTATATTAAATGGTAAAAATATATTCTAAATATACTTTAAAACCACTCAAATTCACAATTTATCACTATTAATTATTTTGATTAAAAAAGTTGTTTTTAATTAAAACTTAGTAATTTTCACTATTCATCAAAATATGAAAGTTATCCGAAATGTACCAAAATTTCACCTTAGGCTAAATTCGATATTCAGAATCCAAAAATGAAGTCCATTTTCAAATATAAAATATATATAATTTCAAAAAGTAGGTATTACTATTCATAACGGCTAGTTTGATTGGTTACGGTGTGTTAGAACTTGGTGTTGCGTACAACACACGCTAGCGTACCGTGGAAGCTTGTGATGTTTCATTTTAAATTTTTGATGTCCCCATTTAGTCAAAAAGTTTAAAATATAGTATCTAAAGAGGTTTCACTATTAAAATTTGGTAAAAGTGCAATACTGAAAATGAATTTGTTCTTACATTATGTCTAAGAAACTCATAATATGGATTCTAAAATTATAAGGATTATATAAAGTTTAAAATTTAGTTAACACTATTCATAACCTCTTTTTAATAGCTTGTTTGGTAAGTCATGGTGCGATTGAACTTGGTGTTGCGTTTAGTGAAAGTTATTGAATTATTTTGAAGAAATAACACACTATAAAATCTTGGGGTGTTACATTCTCCCCTCCTTCAATAAATTGCGTCCTCGCAATTTGAAATTGTTCTTCGAAAATAAAAGGTTGAGAATAGAAAATATCTTTGTGGGAAAACCCAAATCGGAAATTGGGTTACCAAAATTTAGTCTTAATATGAGGAAAAGAGAAATGAAAGGATCACCACCAAATTATGATCTCTATTAGGAGAACATTGGTGGCAATTAGAGACATATAATTGGATGAAAACGTAAATATTTATAGGTAGTGATTGAGGTCATCAATCACAAAAAAGTATAAAATTGAGGTCCTTAAAATCATCAATCTATGATGATTTGAAATACCATCGGTTCAACAAAACATAGGGTATTGTGATAACAAATTTTTGACGTTTCAAAATATCTTAGTTGAAATCCCACATCGAAAAATGAATTAATGAGGCCTCTATTTTAAAATAAAGAGTCGAAAGTATGAAGATTACCGAAAATAACACATACTAGGGTTCCATGTAGGAAAATATGGATATGGAGGAGAAATCTAACCATCAATTATCTGATGGAGAGTGGTAGAGAACATGGCTATGAAAAGGCCAACAATCCCAAAGCCATAAATTAGTGATGATTTAAGGTACCATCTAGGGAAACATTTTTGTTCTAAGTTCCTTTTATTAATGTTGAGGAATTTATTTATGAGATTGGCTAAGATCATAAGGAGATATACTTACTTTATAATCAGAGTTTTATCCATTAATAAGTTTCTACCACCAACTCATCTTTCACTCTAAAAGATAATAGAATGTAATTTTTTTTTTCTATTTATACTATTCGTACAGGGTTCCAAAATAAATGAATTTATAATTCATCTACAATGTCTTTTAATAAAAACTACATTATTTAATCCAGGACATCTCGTGGGCCAGTGGTAGGTGATACACCCTTGTCGCCCTTCTGTTGCAGGTTCAAGTCTCGCAGCTTTGCCGGACGCGACGGGTTGCCGCCCGACCTCCGGGTTGTCCTTTTATGGCAGTCCAAAATTAATATCAAACTTAGAATTTATTCAAAATACTTCTGTCCAAACTCACAGTCCAACAAGGAAGGTAAACATAATGTAGATCCTTTTTACCCTGTAATAGAATATTAATACCTTCATCATGTATTCTTTTAAAACACTGAAACATCCTGATTTACCATAATCCTTATTGATTACATTCATGCTCCCTTATTCCATATAGAATGCTGGATATACTTCATCAATCCAAAAATGTTTTAAACCCCACAATGATGGAATATACAAATCATTAATCAGCTTCAAGGTAGTCAAGAATATCCAATATAATTTATCCAAATCAATCATGTATTATTCTAAAATCACTACTTCGGTATCAGAACCATATTATGGTTTATCTTTCTCTAAACCATATGTTTTCCAAAAATTTAACCTTCTATTGAGTCACTTTTCTTTGTTCCACACAATCTCAAGTCCTTAATGAAATAGTACTGCAGTACAGTCCTTATATACTCCATAATTATTATAAAAAGTACATTGTTGATACAACACTCAATTGACATAATCAACATAAGAACTCTAATCATTCCTCTTCATCTGTGGTAGTATCATAACTTGATTATTATCCAATAGCATCATTTGCGGCATAGTCTGATGATTGGGACATAGGTTCACGTAGTGTCCAAACTCTTTGCAAATGAAGCATTGTACATTTGAAACCATTTTCTTACCCTTACAGTCACATACTTTGTGCCCTTTTCCTCCACACTTATAACAAACTCCCATTCCTTTCAGGCAAGCTCCAGGGTGTTTCTTTCCACAGTTACCACATATGGGAAAATTCTTCTTTTCCCTTTTCCCTTTATCCATATTTCTCTCTTCCATCCTTTTCTTCTCTTTCTTCCCTTCAAAGCCATAGGACGCAGTAAACTCTTTACTTATCTTATCAATACATGATATTATTTCTTCATATGATGATAATACATGGGAGACTATTTCTCTTATAAATTCTAGATTAAGACCATGAAAGATATGATCCTTCCTTCTCTTTGGATCATGTGCATTTCTGGAGTTCTCATTCCTTCTACTGGGCACCATTTCTAAACAATGGCATAAACTAGATCAGTTTATGAATCAAAATACATAATCCCATACTTATAAAACACCTAACATAAATTGAACTATTTATGGATATAATCCATAATCATAAGAATGTTTTCTTTGAGGAAGTATATACTCATAATCCCTTCAAAATGATTTGTAAAGAAAATGAGAGTTATCCTAAGCATATCCCCTGGGAGTGTCGTAACCAAGAGTGCAGCAAGGCCCGTTGTCGTGCACCAGTTCCCGTTCGAGTCTAGCTCAAAGCGGTGTTTTCGGGTTTTACCCCTAGGTACATCTGTGCTAGAGCCGCCTCTACCTGCTCGTATCCAGACATGGATGTATTGCTCGGAAAACTCACAAAATCTCTACAATACCAAAATTCTAGGAGTTCTTCTATACTAATCCTCAAAGTTCATCTTAGATCTACGTGCTCTAATAAGAGTTTATCTAAATCTAGTTTCCAAGGTTTGTACTAAACTTCCTCTGATACCAACTGTAACGCCCCGACCCCAGTTACCCAGAGTCGGTGCATTATTACATAACATTGGCATGATCACAAGAAAGATCAAATCTCGAAAGACCGATTGGTTTAGTAGCCTTGGAAACACTAGATATATTCATAGGTTTTACATTACATCATAAAATGAAAAAATACTACAACAACATAAAGTCTCCATAATCCACACTCATATCCCCACATAATATCCCTGCAGGTCATTTATAATTTACTTCTTCACTTCCTGGGAAAAATAAAACATATAAAAGGGGTGAGCTCAAATGCCCAGTAAGGATAACAAAATAGCGGAAACTTTCATAAATAAGAATAAACTTTTAAGGCAATGTATAACTAAAACAAAAGCCTTTCAAACATAAACTTTCAACATGGTATGGCATAAATAAAATGAAACAATGCCATTTACTTATTCACATGGATATTCTACTAATCGAATAATCACATGCAAAAATCAATAACCACTTTCATAATGTTGGAATGCATAATGCCAGACTATCATAACCACATAGCCAAGGCCTCGTGCCAAGACTACAAATAAGATTTTGTCAAGGCCTTGTGCCAAGACACTAGTTTGTCTCATGAGACCTACCGATGCAATTTTTTTAGAAGATACTTACGTTTAAAATTGCTAAAATACACTCCAGTGTTTTTCTAAAAACATTATGCAAGCTTCTGAAAACAAAATAACTAATTCTAAGACTGCTCGACTAATTACAGGCCATGATGGGTCCAATCCCAATCCCTTCCTGTCTACCAAACTCGAGAGTCAGGTTTTCTGAAAACATTTTTAAGCTTGCGTTAAATACGTATACATTTTCACTGGATTTTCATATATTTGAGAGAAATATCTTTTTTTTAAATCATTTAAAATTCACATAATTATAATATAAAACCTTTATTTTGAAAATATCCTTACAAGTGTGTAAGGGAAGCTTCAAAGGTGTAATAATGGCATAGAATAACCACACCTGTCGTATAATTTAAAAAAAATACATTCTTAACTTAATTTTGTCGAAAAGGTTAAAAAGGGCCTTGTTTTGAAAACGACGGAAAGATTCCTTTATAAACCACTTATAAAAGTCAAAAAGGGTATAAATAACTTTAACTCATATTCTAGTAAATAGTAAAAATGTTTTGAAATACATTTTTAAGAAACATGGATGTGGATGATAAAGAGATCCCAGTAGATTATTACATATAAACAACCTCGGATAATGGAGAGATTGTGAAATAACCCTTACCTTGTACTTTTCCTTGGTTGGGGTAGGTTAACCTCCTGTATAATGGTGAAATAGTTGTTATTAAATTATACAAGAATCATATATATTAATATGATATCATATATGATCTTTTAACATTGACTTGTTAATAATATCTTAGAATTATCGTCGTTTCGGGAGTTAACTTACTCATTTTCTTTTATATTTTTTGTTACATAAGCCATGGTTGTTGTATCTTATTCATATCCAGAATGATATCTAGTCCTTAAACATCATTTTTAAATTATCAAATGATAATTATACTTGAATGGATACGATGGAGAATGAATCTCATCGCGTTCGTGGAGACGGTAGTCCGTACGTACACACGAGCGACAATATCATTCTTTTGATATTAAAATAATATATAAATGGATGGTATATCATATATACAGAATCATTAACATGTTATATTTATTATTTACATGAGTTACACATCATTATTATACCCATCCAAATAATATTATATTGAATAACAATTACACCACGACGTGGAGACGGTAGTCCGTACGTACGCACGTATGGTGACATGTTATTCAAAGGGTGGATAGAATACTGAATATGGTTGTACCATATTTATAATAACATCACAGTATATGTTAGATACTGGAGTTATTATTTTATAATGGTAAGAACAAAGGAAGAGGAAGTGGAAGAAGAAATGAACTTGGAGAAGGGTGGTGAAATCATTACCTCTTCTTCGGGTTCTTCCTTTTGATTTGATCAAAAGGGCTCCTTAGGTTGGCTTTCTGATCAAACTAAGGCCTCTAAGTTGTAGTGAGGGATGTTGGGAGAGTATTTGGGCAGAGGTTGGCCGAACCAAAAGGCTTTGAAGGTGTGAAGAAATGAGAAGGAGGAGTGCCCTTTTATAAGAGGGGTGAGGGGCACCTTTGGAAAAGCTAGAAATATTAATTTATAATAAATTCATATTCGGTTTAAAATGGCTCCAAAGTTGACTATTCAAAGGCTAAGGTGGGGATAGGTCGCCAAACACTCAACCAATAGAATTTAGACAGGTTTTGGTACTTATATTAACCTTATCTTTAAGTATTAACTCTACGTTAATTAGTTTCATTTTAGAATGTCTCTTTGTATTTTTATATAATATGGTTAATAAACTTACTATATACATCCAAGAGACCCCCAAGTGGTCCATTAACGATGAAACTATCCATATATAAGTCTCTTGGCCGAACCTTAGATTTTTAGGAATTTAATATCAATTAATAATATAATATTTGTTTTAAGAATTCTTTTATGTCAATTTTGACACTATTCAATAGTTGATTTTTGTGAAACTCATAACAGATTGATTACTTCGAAAAATGTCAATTAAATCAATACTAATATATCATATTATCCTAGAAAATTAGTTTAATTCATTAAATGTTTCATATTATATTTATTTGGGTATTTATAATATCAATTATTTTAATTTTTCACTATTATAGTAATTACTGCATCATCATTGTGTCATAAATAAAATATCATTATGTAGAAAATCTTTTTATCTTTCTAATGAATATTTATAATCTAAAATCCAACTTATATAACCCTATGTAACAATTACTTTGCTAAAAGATATATGCTTGTGTCATTTTTGTATTCATTTTGACTTAATTAAAATAAAGTGTCATTATCACTTACAAGTGGATCCATGGGGTCCCAAAATTGACACAAAGATGCCCATGGTCGACAATGTATCAACCAATAGGGTTAAGACACGTTTTAGGGTAATTTAGTATTATTATAATATTATTTTTTTAACCCTTATTTACTGGATTTACCCTTAACCATGGTAAATAAAATATTTACCACAGTAACTATTCAAAATGTCTAAAAATAAAAGTTACCTATTTACACAATTTGAACATCCTGATTCCAAATATGGAATCCATTTTCCTATATTCAAAACACAGAAGTGGCAGAAATTAATTTAAAATTAATTCCCGCTGTCAAAACAAAAAGCATGTTTTTAAGAGATAATAACTATAAAAAGATTGACACTTGTTTATGTTCGGTTTAATTGTAAAATTATGTCCAATGACCAAAATTATATTAAATGGTAAAAATATATTCTAAATATACTTTAAAACCACTCAAATTCACAATTTATCACTATTAATTATTTTGATTAAAAAAGTTGTTTTTAATTAAAACTTAGTAATTTTCACTATTCATCAAAATATGAAAGTTATCCGAAATGTACCAAAATTTCACCTTAGGCTAAATTCGATATTCAGAATCCAAAAATGAAGTCCATTTTCAAATATAAAATATATATAATTTCAAAAAGTAGGTATTACTATTCATAACTGCTAGTTTGATTGGTTACGGTGTGTTAGAACTTGGTGTTGCGTACAACACACGCTAGCGTACCGTGGAAGCTTGGGATGTTTCATTTTAAATTTTTGATGTCCCCATTTAGTCAAAAAGTTTAAAATATAGTATCTAAAGAGGGTTCACTATTAAAATTTGGTAAAAGTGCAATACTGAAAATGAATTTGTTCTTACATTATGTCTAAGAAACTCATAATATGGATTCTAAAATTATAAGGATTATATAAAGTTTAAAATTTAGTTAACACTATTCATAACCTCTTTTTAATAGCTTGTTTGGTAAGTCATGGTGCGATTGAACTTGGTGTTGCATTTAGTGAAAGTTATTGAATTATTTTGAAGAAATAACACACTATAAAATCTTGGGGTGTTACAATAATGATTCTCAAGTGGGTCCCGAACCACATCTGGTTCCCTCACCCATGCTCCATTCCCAAAAAAAAACCTAACATAGGGACTTCCCATTATCCAATCCTACAAAAACAAATTCAGCTCGGGTGCCGACCATGAAGACCGAATTGGGTGTGAGTACAACTCAGAAGGCTACCACGAATGGTGTCTAAAATAATTCCATCCAAAAGATAGTGTATGAATCTCTATTAGTAAATAATTATAATAAATAATTTATTAGTTATCACATTTTCATTTATTCTTTACTTGTCACATTAAACTCATGTTTGATCCATGTCTCTAATTCAACTCACAATTCATCATTATCATTAGTTTAGTGTCAAACACCATGTCTAAGACTCAACACCTCAATTAGGGAATATCTGTATTTCTCCCAGCCCTCTTTCTCAATCTTCATAGATCTCCATGTCTACCACTTGACCTTCCAATGGATTGTATCAACTATTGGGGTATAAAGCCATGTCTCATGCCCCAACTTCAAAATTGGTCTAAATTGCCATTTCTTGCACTCGCTTTACCAACCATTCAGATATTTTTTTCAATTAATCATAATTAACCATATCATTCTCTTTCTAATCCATTTATTAGATAAACATATCAATGAATATTTGTTAAAAAACAAATAACAATGTCCATAGTTTCATTAATTATTTCATCAATTAATTAATCTATTAAGAAAAATATAATTCCATAATTAATTATCCAAAATTATTTTTCCAATACAAATCAAAACATTCATAATTAATCTCACAATTAATTATCTCAATCAATCATCAAGGCACATAAATAATCCCTAATTAATTATCTCATTATATCCAAATCTTTATCACATTAATAATTACACCAATTAATTTTGTTAACATATCCAATTAAATAATTCAAATATAATATCCAAAATCTAAGAAAATTTCTCCAAATCAATAATCTTTTTGGAGATCCACTTATCCCATTGGTTAAATCATCCATATCTCCAAAATATAAACAATCCAATTTTTAATTCTTAATTAACCCATTTTAGGATATGAATTACTAATGAATTATGATAAAAAATTTATCTGACAAATACATATCAAATCCATGACTACGATTTTTCAATTTAGACCACCTACCTAGGTTTTGTGATTGATGATTTCGATGTGAAAATCACCAAAATCTGTGTGGAACAACAATTTGATCAAGATCTAGATTTAAATTCCTAAACACAAAATTATGATCAAAAGCATCAATATCCTATAAATATTGATCTAGATCCAATATCCTAGATCTTGATCTCAGCTCATACATTTAGATCCATGGAGAGTGTGGAATCTTCCATGAGATGATAAAAGAAATATAAATGAAATAACAGAAGAAGAAACGGGTTGAAATCCACTTATCAGGAAGTGATAAAATCATCAATTTGGGATTTAGATCTAAAATAATGGTGTTTAAATCTCATTAGAATCCCTCCAATAGTCTCTATGATCTCCTAGAATTTCCCATTCATGATCCCAGGTCAAAATAATGAAGTTTAAGTAGTTCAAGTGATTGAAAATCTAATTATCAGAAAATAAAAACATGCACACACTATTTCTAGTGTAGGGGTTCATGGTTAGGGTAATCATTGTGCCAACTGTGCAGATCCTTCTGTCCATTATGACACGTTTACCTGGGTTTAGGGGAACTGTTTTTCAATCCATGTGCCATCTTTGTACGTCCCTCTGCTCATTAATGTTTCCTAAAAACTGACCCAAATGAACCTCAAACCAAAACTCCAAAAAATGGTACATAAGAATAGAAAATGTACAAAAACACGGGCCCAAGAGGACAGCGTAAAATTTTGACATCATACAATCTACCCATCTTATAACTACTCATCCCTGATCTGAACTCCGGAACATCATAATGATTTCGAGCCAAAATGATTGGGCCATTGAACCCACATGTCTGGTTCATGTTCCCAAGATTACTCATGAACACTTCCATGTTTCCATAACACCAAAACTAAAAAGATGGTCTTTCCACGCTAAAAATTCTCACTAAAATACAGTACACGTATCAGATTCTCCTCAACGGATGCATATCTCTTGTGTTCAACCTTATCCACATCAATCGTATGGAAATGGTCATGGTGATACCGTTGTAATTATTTCACATGGTAAATATTATGCATAGTGATGGATTTCTATAGATGTTTCAATCAGAACTCCACCGGCCAATTCTCTCTAGTACCTCAAATGTTCCTACAAACATGCTTGCTGACTTTCCCGACCTTGATATCCTATGGTGATCCATCTTAGGTGACACCCGAAGGAAACATGATCACCCTCTATAAAATTTAGGGGTCGTCTTCTTCTATCATCATATGATTTATGTCTACTATATGCTATACCAATATATTTTTGAATCAGTTGATCTAGCTCTAATGTCTGCTGCACGAGACCTAGTCCTAACAAATTTGAATCACCGCCTTCATTCAGCATAGGAGTGATCCACATGGCCTTCTATAAAGTGCCTCATATGGTGCCATCTGTATAGTTTCCTAATTAATATTGGTATACTAGAACTCAACTAAAGCCATGTACTTCTCTCAAGAACCACCCAATAATGCACACATGCCCGCATCATATCCTCCAATAGCTGTATGTTATGCTCCAACTGTCCATTATTCTATTTGTGTAATGTTGTGCTCATCAAAACCTTTGTTCCAAGCACTTTCTACATTACTTAAAAAACTGTAATGAAAATTGCGAGTCACGATCTAAAAATATTGATCGTGGAACCCCACTGACATAGAGATTCTCCTAAACATACTATTCTCCCAACTATTCTACTATAAATGTTCTCCTTTTATGTAGGAAATGTGCTACATTTTTTAGTTGATCCACAATGAACCAAATATCATCATTCAGTCTAAGAGTCTTCGGAATACCCACCACAAAATTCACAGTCACATCACCCCACTTCCATTCTGAAATAGGAAATGGCTACAATAAACCTCTAGGTCGTTGATGCTCTGCCTTATCCTACTGACATGTGAAACAACTCTTCCCAAATCATGATATTTCATTTTTCAGGACTAGCCTCCAAAATTTCATCATAGTTCGTGGAACATTTTGGTCACACTTGGATGTACCGCCCACATTAAGGCCTCAAATTCTCGCATGAGCTCGTCTTGCATTCCTATAGGCACCACAACCTGATTATTCCTAAAGATGACATCATCCTCTCCTATTAACTAGTCTGAATGTGTCACCCCCTCTTTACGATATACCTTATGGCTAAACACTATGCATCACCATACTTCTTATCATAGATCCATGTCAAGAGTGTAGAATCCACTGTTACATAAACCAGAGTCATCTTCTCGTGACTCTCCGGATCCACCACATGTATTTTATCCAGCAAAGTCATCATCATCCACTCTGAACTTGACTCATATACCAATTGAGTCTTAGTTTTCCAGCTCAAGGCATTAAAAACACTATTAACCATTCAAGGAGTATATACTAGTTCAAAATCAAAGTACTAAATATACACTACCCATCATTGCTACCGAAGATTTAGGTCACGCATTGACAAGATGTACTTCAAGATTTTATGATTTTTAATAACTTTAATAATTTTACCAAAAAGATAGTGTGGCCAACAATTAAGAGCATAAACCCACACTAAAAACACGATTTCGTGCATGGGGTAATTCCATTTATGTGGCATCAACTGTCAGGACCCATCAACAATGACTTGATCCCCTTGCGTCAAAACAAATTTGAGTCCAACTGCAAAAGCATCATAATACACCTTGTACTCCTCCCCAGAGCCTGGTAAGATCAATATTGTCGGTGATATCAAGCGCTTCTTGAACACATAAATAGGAATTTGACATTCTTCCATCCCTTCAAACATTTTCTCATTCTTCACCAAACCAAAAAGTGGTGATGCACATCAGTAAAAATCCTGGATGAACCTCTTGTAATATCCCGGTAATCCAAAAAATGTTTCGAAATAAAAATTATCATGTTCTACTCCCATAAAGCCAATGCTTTCTACATTTCAGGTTCCATTTCTACACCTTCTTCTAAGATGATATTCCTTCTAATGTGTACCTAATCAATAAATAACTGAAACATAGATAGCTTGCCATATAACTCAATCTTTCTCAGTGTATTCAAGACGATATCATGTTTTTGGGAATGATCGTTATGAGTCTTAGTGTACCCCATTATATCATCCATGAATACAACCACATAACGATATAGGTATAGATGAAAGATCATGTTCATTAAGGAAATAAATACTACAAAAGTGTTTTTTATCCAAACTTCATTTTGATAAAATATGATAGGGAATACCTTCTACTAAAAATAGTGCTCGGTATATGAGAAGTGTGAACTCTCTTCTGATGATACTCTGATCTCAAATCGATCTTTAGGAACACACATACCCCCTTTATACAGTCAAATTTTTCGTCAATACATGAAAGAGAATATCAGTTCTTCATGGTCATTTTTTATTCTTTTGATAATAGACAAATAAATATAAACTCTTACCAGACTTCTTCTAAAACAACCCAAGTGATCCCCAAGGTTATGTACTTGGAAGGTTAAACCTCTTATCCTCTAATTCATACAACTTATTATTGAGCCCTAGAATCTCAATCAGTTCCATTAAGTAAGGTGGAATAGATATAGGTTAATCCCCAAGCTTGAGATCTATAGTGAACTCCACTTCTCTATCCAGTCGAATCCCTGAGAACAATTCAGGAAACACATCCTCAAATAGTTATACTACTGATGGAAGGATGCCTTTCCTACCACTCCCATCATTGTGAAGAATACAAGTTACATTGGTTGTGAGCTCTCTAATTTGCTGAGTAACATGCCATGTTCTGCTTGCATGATCCTCCCATTCTCCATGATGGTCATACTGGTCTATCTTATGAGATGAAAATTTCATTTTCATATGGTAACAATTGATGTGGTCTTGATAAGAAACTAAACAATCCATAACCATAATAAGGTCGAAGCCCATTATATTTAGGATATAGATATCCCAAATAAAATGATAGTCTATAATCTCTAGTGAACATTCCTTGCACAAAAAGATATATGTATAACATGTTCCTAATGGTGTATTAGTATTCATTACTCTAATTACGGACTCAAACTCCAATCTCAAGATATTAACAGGAATTACAGATATAATGGAATGACATGCACTAGTATCATATAATGATTTCATTAATATATAAACTACTATAATAGTACTTATCACTATCAATGGACCAGCCACTCTCTCCACAAGTGAGGGAAACACCTCATGTAACTGTCTTTCCCCTCTCCCATGTGGCACCGTCTAACTCCCCTTAGTAGAACCACTCTTCTGATATAGAAAATATTTCCCTCAAGAACCACATCCACCATATATACCATGTTATCTGTAACTCTAGCAGCAAAAACAATAATGTGTACAAGACCCTTTTCCACCACTCTGACTCTACCCAGCTGGTCCATCAGCACCAGTATGTCGCTGCTTCTTTCATAACATCAATAGATGTCCCATCTTGCTGAAAAATCGACACTCCACTAGTGGTTGAGGATAAAGTTTGGTGTATGGTCATGGATTACCACAATAGTGGAAAGGAAACTGAATAAGCTCATGTGAAATTATTCTTGAAAATAGTCCACCTTTATTTCCACGGTCCGTACTACGGTTCTCATAACACTACTTCCTTCTATTGGAATGT
Organism: Viscum album; assembly: GCA_963277665.1. Classification (NCBI taxonomy): domain Eukaryota; kingdom Viridiplantae; phylum Streptophyta; class Magnoliopsida; order Santalales; family Viscaceae; genus Viscum; species Viscum album. The sequence continues at coordinate 1,017,773,184 of OY728122.1, forward strand.
GCACTCCCTGATCATCAAGTGATAGCTACCTATCAAGTACTGGATAACTTCATTAGGTTCCCCTCTAAAATAAGGGCATGATTCACCACTTTTGATATCTTCTTCAGCCTAATGAAATTCACCTATGAACTAATCTCACAAATAAGTCCATCTTGAAATCATTTTGATGAAGAAACTTCATATTCCACCAATGTTGGAGAAAAATGTTTTATATCTATGAAACGATCAACATAAACCAATATGGAAATTAGTCCTTGGGTCAGATTTATAAACTCTAAACCCCTATCTTGTCATTGTGTCTCTAGATATATGTACTCCAAGAACATCTCCATAATGTCCTTCCATAACATATAATCATTCTCTCTAGATCGTATGTGAATGTACCACTAGGAATTCACAGACCCTTATAGCATATAATTTTCTAACTGAACCCTCCACGCAACCAGAGTATCGAAATGTTAAAGTATCATCTCTATGGATTCAATCTATATTTCTTCTCCCAGAGGTCCTCCCTTTCTATTATAAGTTTGACGGTGATGAATTTGAAATTATATAGTCAACACGAACATTATTTTTGGAACCCACTCTGGTCCTCTCTCTCGGAAGTACATGAAATGTGAAATGTTTTCTAAGAACCTCTCCTCTTCCTCCTAAGATGGAACTAACGATGCCTCATGTTCCTTGTCTGTAAGTTCGTTCCGAGCTATACCCCTCAGTATTCCCCACAACAAGCGTCGTGGATGAAGATTATACACAATAAAAAACACATGTATATGGTCTCAGAACACAACCTTATAACATTTATGTAAAAGAAGAAACAAACAAAACAAGTTTGAGAATGTCATTCCCCATTTCATGTCACACGAGAAACACAGAGGCACAATCACTACCCTTAACCATCATACTCGTATGCATTTTTTAACAATACTAAGCACATTGTAATTAAATTTTTTCTCATTTATTATTCCAAATTGCTCTCATTATGAATAATTGTCAAATATTTCTCAATTCTTGTTGGACACCATTTTCATTTCAATCTCATAAAATTCAAAAATATTTAAACTCAAAAAATTGCACATAACCCAATTTTTCAGGAGTGCAAAAAATGATGGATGTCAGAACAACCCTATGTTCCTAGAATGATGAATTTAGATTCAACTCTTGTGCCTAATTAGGTCAAGAGTTAATACACAATAATTCTTAGAAAAAGTTTTTATGTCTATCCACAAGTGTGTCACCCAATGTGAAATAATATCCAATTGTAACAACCATCAATAAGAACAATAATCCCATCATTAGTAACTTTATTTTCCCTTGTACATGGGTTTGAAAATCAAATGCATGAGCTCATTAGGAAGACCTAACACATCCTAGTCTGCTACCTACCTATCTAAAAATTGTAACACAAATTAAGAAGAAGGAATTAAAACCCATCTGATTCCACATTGTAACATCCTGACCGGGGTGCCACTAAACGACATCATAGGTGGTTGGTAATATTCCCATAAGTGTGCCTCCCCATACGCAGGATGGTTCCAACTAGATGTGATAGTCTCGTAAGTCAGTCATGGGGAGTATATACACTATTTTATAAGAATAAATCATCAATAGAAGGAAACAAAAAGTATTTTGTGTGGAACAATACAAATAACCTGAAAAATACCATGTCATATGATAAAAAAATTGACAATACATATCTAAAAAGGGACAACATGATATGATAATGAATGTGTCAAGTGTCTACAATGAAACAGATAATAAAGTCATGTCGACTACCAAGCGGGTCATGATCCACATCATGTTACCTCACACATTCTCTATTCTAAAACAACAACCTATCCTAGGGCCTTTCCTTTAAATGATCCTGCAAAAACAAAGTCTCCATGGGTTTCGATCCGGTGGTATGAATAAGGTGTGATTACAACTCAGTAGGCCACAAGCTACGGTATCTAATACAAGTAATTCCAAAAGTTAGTGTATGCAACTGTATAATGAAACAAATAAAATGAGTAGTTGAACTGTTATCACATCGTCAAATAATATTTTATTGTCACATTAAACTCAGGATTGATCAATGTATAAAATTCAACTCACAAGTCCCCATTATCATTAGTATGGTGTGCAATGACATATTTAACTCTCAACCTCTCAATCAATGTAGATCCAAATTTCTCCCACCACTATTTCTAAATCAGTGAAGATCACAATGTCTCCCACTCAACCTAACAATATCTTCTATTAACTATTTGGTAGATTTCCATTTCTAAGGTGCCAACATCTCAATTGGTTTAAAATTTCAGGCCTCACACTCGATTTCTCAATCATTCGCATCATTTATTAAATCATTGTAATTAACTACATTATTTCTTGACTAATCCAATTATTAGTTAAACGTATAAAAGGCTATTTGGTCACAAAACAATTAACTTGTCCAAAATTCCATTAACTAATTCATAAATAAATTAATCTTTTTACCCAAATCTCTTCTCATAATTAATTTTATATAATTAATTTTCCAATCCAAATATCAACATGTCATAATTAATCTCACAATTAATTTGTCTTAATCAAATATCAAGGCACATAATTAATCCATTATTAATTATATCAATATAGCCAAATCGTTTTCATATAATTTATTCCCCAAAAAATTATCTTAACATAACCAATTTATGATTTTGAATATAATATAACAAATCACGATGATTTTACCCAAATCAATAATCAACATGGATATCCCCATATCATCATGGTTCAATCATCCATATCTCCAAAACATCAACTATCCAATTTTACATTCCTAATTAACCCAATTTAGGAAATGAATTACTAAGGGATGCTATCAAATGAATAATATCACTTCCTCGTATCAAATCCATTATTATAGGAGTTCGATTTAGACCACCATGTTTAGTTTGTTGACGGAATTTTCCAGCTAAAATCCCCAAAATCCGAGCGGCAAAATGACATTGGTCAAGATCTGAATATAACTTCCTAATCCCAATATTATGATCCAAAGAAACATGATCTTATCAACATAGATCTAGATACACAATCTGGGATATAGATCATAACACATAGGATTAGACCAATGGAATCATTTGAGATATTAAGTAAAAAGATCAATCAAATATAGAGGAAAGAACTCAAGAAGCTACAAGATGAAATCCACATATTGGGAAGAGAGAAGATCATCAGTTTGGGCTATAGATCTCGAAGAACGGTGTTCGAATCACCTTAGAATCCATCAGGAAGGCTCTGGGATCACCACGAACTTGTCAAGCTCGACCCTAGGTCTAAATAGAGGGGTTCGAGGGTTTTGGTGATTTAAAAACTAATTTTTTGGATAATATATACATGTGCACACTCTTTCCTTGGAAGAGGTGCATAGTTACTATAAACCTTGCACCAACCTTGTTAACCTCTTATTATAGGATTGCACGTTTACCTTGGTTGAGCCACACAGTTTTTCAAACCGTGTGCAAAATGTGCATAGCCCTCTATCTATAATGTTTCTTAAAAACTCACCCAAACTCACCTCAACCAACAACTTCAAAACAGTGGTACTTAAAAATAGCAAATTGTACCTAAAAATGAACATGATATGACATCGTAAATGGTGGGGATCATACAAGTACTTTTTGGAAACCACATATAAAGACTAATTAAAATAAAATACAAAAATATTAAAGGATTATATATTAAAAATAAATAACTTCAAAAAAGAGAAAAAATATGTAACATTATTAATGAATATATAATTGTTAACGTCTTAATGTTAAAAATGAGTGAAATTGAATAATTAAAAATGAATAAACATAAGAAAATTTAAAAAATTGTCAATGTTTTATTAATTATATATCATTTTAAATTAAAATATTTTATATTAAAATAAATTTGAATTAATTTTAAAAATATTATTTGTTGATGAATAAATATGTATAAATAAATATTAAAAATGAATAAAAAAAATTAACACTATTAGTGAATCAAAAAAAATTAAACGAATGAATGTAAATAATCCTAAAATTAAAAAATGAAAAGGTAGATTGAAAATATATAGAAAAAAATAAGTGTTATTGATTATATAGATTGATTAAAAAAATGATTAAATGTGGAAATGAAAATGAACACATATTAATTATTTAAATTACATATACCATATTAAAAACAATTAATGGTAATGAATAAAAATTAATAAATTATAAACGAAGAAATTTAATAAATGTTAAAAATACATATTATTATTTAATAAATAACATTATAATGAATAAATTATAAAAAAAATTAAATATTATTAAATAGAACATATTCAATAAATATATAAAAATTTATAGAACATAATGATTTAAATCATAATATATTAAATATATTATGTTACCAAATGAAATTCAAATATGAATATTAAAAATTGAATAAATTACACAAATATCATGCATGTTTATGTTTCTATATATGATTACATTAATTATGTAGGTGTGTGTGTTAAATTAATATGTGTGTGTATATATAACACTCGTTTGATATAAATTAATTTTAAAAAATAATGAAATTGTATATGTATTGTATGTTACTCAATATTAATTAGTCACGATTTTTAATATTATAAATTATCAATCATAACCATTTTCTATAGAAATATAACTTAGTAAATGTAAATATATATTTTGTACAGAAATCATATTTAAGGAAACATTATATATTAATATATAAATATATATCAAAATAAATATATTTAAATAGTAAATATATTTCAATATTAAATATATTCATTGCATTGATGAATAATCATGTATAAAAAATACATGAATCAATAAATTACAGAAACGGTAAATGAATATTAATTAAAAAAGAAAAAAATTAATATAAAATATACAACCCTTAAAATTAATAATGAATAAATAATATGAAATGATTTAATTTTTAAATTTATTTAAATTAAATAAAAAATGAATGGATTGAATATATATATATATATATTTAATAAGGGCTATTAATTATATAAAATTTTCAAATAAATAAATAAATGATATGTATATGTATATTTATTTTGAAAATTATAGTTATATTAAAAAATTACATTTTAATAAATTGATTTAAATAAATAAATAATAATAATGAGTGAAATTATAACAATAGTATACAAATAAAAATTAAAAAAGGAAAAATAAAAAAATCAAATATTAATGAAATAGATAATGACGATTATAATTATGGTGTATAAATTAAAAACAACTAATTTTTTTTAATAATACAGATTATTTATAAATTAAAATTGACTATATATGAATAGAAAAAACTATATAATAATTTTATAAATTAAAACAAGGTTAAAAACATTAAATATTTATCAATAAACATGTATAAATAAATATTAAAAATGGATAAAATTACAAAAAATATTAAAAAAATAAAAATTAAAAAACAGTAAATTCAAAAAATATATAAAGTAATTAACAATTTTAATAAATAAATAGAAATAAAAATGAATTAATTTGAGAAATAATAAAAGGAAATAAAATTAAATATTCAATAGAAATGAAATAATGAATAAAATTTATAGATAAAAAACATAATATATGTTAAATATATATATATTATGTTAATAAATACAATTCAAAAATGAATATTAAAGATTGAATAAATTCTGGAAATATTATGAGTTGTTTCTATATTAATTACATATATGTGTGTGAAATTAATTAAATACAAATTTGATATTTGATAAATTAAAAAATAAATGAAATTTTATTAAATGTCCTTTACTAGACACAAATTAACCAATATTTTTAAGTAATATCAGTTTTTAAATATAAACCATCTTCCACTAAATATTTGAATTATTTAGTGTAAATATTTTTTTTATAAAAATTATAAATAAGGAAATATTATATATATATATATATATATAATTTTATGAAAATAAATAAATTTTATTAATATTAAATATATTAATAAATATATATGTATAAAAGTAATGAAAAATGAAATAATTAAAAAAAATTAAACAAATAAATATTTAAAATTAATACATCATAAAAAATGTAAAAAAAACAGTTGACATTATTAATAAATAAATAATATTAAATGTATAAATGTTAAAAATGAGTGAAATTTAATTAACATAAGAATATAATGAAAATAATATTAAAAATTTAATAGGGTTTATTTATTATATAAAATTTTCAAAAATATAAATGAATTTATGTTTATTAATTTTTCAGTATTTTTTAATTAATATTAAAATCTCATTAAATTGTAAACTATATATATGACATAAAAATTTGATTTATAGTACATATTTATTATTATATAAATAATATTTAATTAGTATATATATATATATTAATATAATCATATTTCTATAAAAAATAAGATTTTTAATATCATATAATTTTTATGTTATATTCCATTTTTAACTAAATATCATATATACCATGTGAGAATTTATATTTATTCATATATCATTATTTTTTAGAAAGCATTTTATATTTCAATCAATATAGATATATTTATACATTAATAAATGATGTTTAATGATATATTCATTTTATGAAATATATTTTTTTCATTCTTAAATAGGAAGCTCCATCAAAGGGTCACTATTATCAGTATTATCTAAAATTCACTTTTACATACCCCACAATTAATAGTGGTAGCCTTTAAAAGCACTAGATATGAAAAATGTTAAAGTGCAGTCTTTATTAGCTCTTTATTTAAGTTATCATAAATACCACCTCTTATCAGTACTTCCTTTAAGTGATGATAATGTTCACCCATTTTTACTTATTTTATTTATCATCAATAAATATTATATTCCATGATGAAATTTATATCATTATAAATCTAATATTAATATATAATTATATTATATTGATAATAATATAATTGATTTTTTAAAATATGCTTTATATATAACTAAATATACATATTCACTTGATATATTTGATATTTTTTAAAATGTATTGTTAAAAAAAATTATATATATATATATATTGTTTAAATATTATTTATATAATTCTAAATATGTTTTATCAATCATATAAATTTATGTCATATATTTAGTGAAAATGGTAAATTAATTTAACAAATAATATTTAATGTCAATGAAAAAATATTTACTAATTAACGAATTTATTTATCCATGTCAATTAGTTTCTCAATTTAACATATATATCCAATAACAAATATTTATTTAATAATTAAAAAATTGACGAAATATTCTATACATAATATTTCATATAATAATTTTACATGTACACATATTAGTAATTAATTCAATTATATATAGGAAGATATAAAAAAACATTAAATTTACAATATTATTGTTTTATATTTTTATTTATTAATATTTAATATTTAATATGTAATATAAAATTTTGTTTTATTATAAAATTGTAATCATTTTATATATTAATATTTATTATATACTATCTATTATTATTTATAATTAATATATATATATATATTAAATTTATTCATCTTTATTAATAAGTATTTCATTAATAATATTTATTTATATACTAAAAAATATGTATATTTACATTAAATAAGTCACTTATTTAGTGAAAGTGTCTTATAATAAATAAATTAATATAAATTAAATATATATACTAGTTGTTTCAAGTAATGGACATTTAATTAAATGTCATTTTTTTCAATTTAACATATATCAAAAGTGTGTTATATTAATTTCATACATATATATATGTTATTAATACATTTTTTAAGTAGAAGGAGAACAAAAATATAATATTTATAAAATTAATTCAATTTTTAATATTCATTTTCCAATTATATTTATTCAAAATATAAATATAATATAAATAATGTTTCATATAGATAAATATAAGTCATTTTTATATTTTTATAAAAGATATACTATTTATTACATTTTAATACATTTTTGAACATATTCATTTTAATATATTTTATTCATTAAAAATCATAATTTTATTCAAATATTTTTTATAAAAATTCATTTTCAATTTTTTATTATTTTATATTATTGAAATTTTAATCATTTATAATATTTTTCATACAAGATTATTATTTACGATTTAATGGTTTTAATATGGTCATAATTTACATAATTGATATGTATTCAATTTCATTTTATGATATATTCATTTTTACTTTTATTTAATAATCTATATAATTAGTAACACTTGATTGTTTTTGTAATATTTATCCAATATGCATGGTGTTTAATTATTTAATTTCACTCCTTTTTAATATTATTTCATTAAATATTATTTATAATTATTTATTAACTAATAATGTTACTTATTTATTACATTTATTTATAATTTTTTAATATTTCATCCTTATTTTTTTATTAATCACTTTTAAAATCTATTTATGCATATTTATTCTTTAGCATTTTTTGTTTTTAATATGGTTATAATTTAGATATTTAATATGAATTCATATAAGTTTAATATTTATTTATTTTTTGTTTTTTAATAATTCATATAATTAATAAAACAAAATAGTTTTTTCAATATTTTTGAAGTCTATTAAATTTTACTATTAAAATTTCAATCATTTATGAAATTCATTAATTTAATATTGGCAATAAATTAATAATTAAAATTATTATTCTTATGTTTTATTATTTATTCCTATTTAATACATATTTGTTTAAATGTTTTTAATTTATTCTATATTGTTTATCAGCTCTTTCCAAATAGAACTAATAAATATAGATTTTATGAGCACTAAAACTAATGCGCTGACAAAAATTATCATTATCATCCCTTTTTGTAAACTGTTGATAAAGGCCATTATTTATAAGCACTAACAAGTTGCACCAAAAAAACCAATGTCTTTCTGTACTTTTTTAGAGCATTGATAATGATTGGTTTTGTTATGACAAAAAAAGGAAATAAAGATTCATATTTATTAGTGGTGAGAGGATGTTATAATAAAGAGTAGAATTTATCAGGGATTTATATTTTAGCACTGATAAAGTCATTGTGGTCTTTTAAATGCAACAATAACAGAGGAACTAATCATATTCACCATTAAAAATCTCACAAAACTGAATCTTCACCACTACTCTTGAATAAAATCCTCTAATTATCGACACTTTAAAAGGCCATGGCATGTGACTTTTGATCCACCATTCAATTTCGTTCTTTATTTCAGCATTTTTAGTTCTTCATTTTTTGTTTTTAATTTTCCCAAAGGATTTGAACAGCACCTGCATGTGATTTAACCATGATCTACCTCACTGATTTTCCACCCAATCTCTCTCACCTCGAGCCACTATTACATTACCGTTTCCCTCACCCACACATGTATTCAATATTATTTTAAAATAATTTTATGGTATGTTTGAATTAATTTTTAATCATATTTGTGACGTATCTAATTTTAATGTGCATAAACCTATCATTATTTGATGTAGCTAACAGATTTTCTAAAAGTGTAAATGCATTCTAAAATTAGAAATTGTTGTGGTGTTATCTGTTAATTATTTTTAGTAAAATATTTGCAATGGGTCTATTGATGTTTCATTATGTGCACATGTGATGTTCTTAAGATATGGTTGTCTTGAATTTATAATGAAATATGATAATTAATTATTTTTTTATTGAGTTTGACGTGGCGAAATTTGCAATGACTATATCATTTGATGTTAAACTTAATTGAATTTCATATACACCAGAATTAAAAAAGTCCATGAAAATTTGTGTGGGTTTCATAAATTTGTCTTATATAAAATAGTTTTAAAATATAATTTTTCCAATTTTGTAGAGTTCTCTTTTAAATAAGACAATGATTATTTTTTAAAATCATGTTGTTTAATTTCATAAAAAGTTTATATGGTATTGTTTTCTAATATAAAAGATTTTTATAAAATTAACTCATGCCTAATATATATTTAGAGATCTTATTCATTACTAATTTATTAGAATTTCATTAGTGAATATTTAGTTAATAGATTGTTTATGACACCACGTAAATTTATTTATATAGATGTATATACTTTATTGAAAAATGTATATCATTTGTCGACAACATATGTTCTCCTTTATCAGTTTCTTTATCCTAGTGATATTGTCTTCAACCCATGTCATTTCCCATTTTTAAACCTAATATGGCTCCATAATCACACACGACTTTCTAAAGTCCCAAAAACATCCTAAAAATTATGGCTATCCCCTAGTTCACCTCCAAACTAATTCTTCATATAATCTTTAAAATAATTTTCAGACTCAATGTTTTGTTTTGATTTCTTGTTCGAGTGACTGATGTTTTTTATTGTCCAAATATCACAAGTGATTTCAATTTCTCATATAATTTTCTAAATCTTTTATATCTGATAATATTTGATAACATCAAATAATCATATGTGAAATTAATCCACTCAGAAGTGTCGATCAATAAATCTCTCCAACTACGTCAACATCCTGAGGAAATTTTGGAGTGAGGACTTGGAGAGAAATTCAAATTCTAGGGTGAAGACGAAAATCTACAGGTATCCTTCATTCTCTAATGTGTTGGAAAAATCATTCATGTTATCACTGCAGTGTTTTGAGGTGTTTGTGTTTATAGACAAATTAGGTTTCCAATGTATGTTGTGGAGTACCAGAGATATTGTCCACATGATTTGTTGAGAAGGCTCCAAGAAAATGGAATGGATTCCCAGAATGTTGTATATAAAATTGTGTATAAAATGTGGAATTACTTCCCAGTGTTATAAATTTTTGGGGTCCAAAATTTGGAGGATGGATCAAGCATCATAAAAATTGGATTTCAATGAATACCTTAATGGAAATATGGAAAATTCATGTGCTTCACAAAGATTGGGTTTCACAATATTTGTTCCATGAAGGGATGGATCATCTTGTATAAGCATTGTGAATGCAAGAAGGGATTATGGTAATCTTCAAAACCATGAGAAGCTCCACGAACATGATATTTCAATAGTGCTTCTCGAAAATAGAGAGCATTACTAATGATATTGGAGAGATTCACAAAAAGGTTACGATGTGGATTGAAACATCTTGAATGAGAGGTAATGCCAAAAAATAGGCCTCTACTACTTCAAAAAATGTAGTTTAAGCCTTAAAAAAATCTATAGGATCTGAGTCAATAAATGTGGTTAATGACACTTGTTCTTGCAAAAAATATCATGAGGAAAGGAAGTTGTTGAAGGCAATTAATATTGCCTCAAATTTGTAATAATTTCCAATGTACTAAATTTTCTGAAGGCTATACAAATAAGTCTGAATGTATTGAGCTTTTCCAAGGTTAAGTAAGATTCGAGAAAATAATAGTTCTTCAAGAAAGAATGTTATGTCAAAAAGTATAATTGAGATTCATAAAGGTGGTTATATTCATGAACATTGTGAGTTTTAAAATGTAAGAATTTACATATATTGAATTGGGATGTTCTGTTAGGGGAGTGAGCTTTATGAAGGCAGTGATCGTTGGGAAATATAAAAAAAGGGATTGCCCAGTAAATCTGTAGTAAAGTGTTATTAGTCAATTGGATTAAAGTGGGACTTCAATAGAGAAAATATCTAATACTGATGACGTATTCATTATAGATAATTATGAGACCTATATGTACGCAAACTATGTTTAAATCCCTTCTAAATAACTGAGAAAAGGATGAGGAAGATGATTATTCATCCATTAGTAGTAAGCAATATAAAGAGACTTATGGAGTGACCATTGGGAAGAAAGTGTGATATCTCTTAACCATGTTGAGGTAGTGAGTCTGGGAATATAAGTTAACTATAATAAACCTTGAATTGGTAGTGAACCTTTATAAATTTGGTGCATTTACACATTCCCATTGTATTTTCCTTGGATGTATCCCAGTGAGATTTAAACATGTAAAAACACATGTGTCCTTATGTTTTCATTCCTAATTTATTTCTTATTTAATTATCATTAGATATTGTTTTAAAAGGTAAGAGAAATATAAACCCAAAAGAGAAAACAAGGTGACCCTTATAATAAAGTGGTAAATATCTAATGGGGCATTAAATTTTTTAAAAATAATATCTATACCATTATTCACCCTCCTCTCAGTGTATCTATGCCCCTTTTGGACCTATCTTTCAGGATTAAAAGAAAAATAATGTGCCCATTTTCATACATTGACGAGGAAAAGAACCCCATTTCTTTTAAAATTTATATTTCCCTGAACATCTATGATAGTAATTTTATAGTACAAACCACTAAACTCTTGTTCAGTAAAAAAATATCCTCTTGTATGAATAATAAAAAAGTGAATGTGTGAAATAGAATGTTTTGGATCATTTATCAGTAGGCCAATTAACTTTATTTTTCATTAATAGTGACCTCTTTTTATAAATATTCGGTTTTAGTAGTTTCTTCGCCAAATGATCCCATTCAAAACATCCATATCTACAACAATCTTATTTGAACCTCGGTACCAGTTTCCTCTGTAAATTTTCTAGAATTAATTCTCTTGGTTTGTTCCCCTAAGGATTAGTTTTGTTTCCAAGTTATCCCCAACAGTTGGTCTTATAAAACAATCATTAATTTTACATGTGTATTTTTTTAAATACTACTAGGGAACTATTTCAACATGTGTTGATGTTGATTATTTCATCATCTAAAAAAGATCATCAACTTTGGTTCCTAAGAACGATTTCCCTAAAATCCCATTTTACCCACCTTGTACAAAGTGAATAAATAAATAAACATTAACTACACCCTCTTATTTGACTCCGACATATAAAAATGTACAAAAACATCGTAGAATTATTATCCTTCTATCCCACAAAACATCCAATCGAGAACCTAGAACAACAACCACAAGTGTAAACTAGTTTTTTTTCTTTTCATGCCACCCTTGTTTACAATGATAACATGCTAGTAATCATCACCAATAACATTCAAATGTTGGGTTCTCCTTATTATAAGTATCTATTACTTTCTCCTTGGATTATGAATATCTTATGTGTATTTATTCATTTTTTTTTGAACAAAATGAAAATTTTATGAATCTAATATGATCGATATGAATAAAAAATGGATGAGTACTAATTGTATTACATAAGTGTATGGGGGTGGAGTTAAAGTGTTCATCAATATTGTAATAAAGCATTCATACAATCCTTCTCATATCATTCCATTAATACAAAATAGACCTTTAACAGTGATGGTCTTTATCAGTTGTAGAAAAAAGCCTTGATAAATGTGTCTTTTATCAGTTCTTTTTTTAGCGCTGATAAATGTTAATCTTTATTATCATCTCATTATCAACTCTGATAAAGGGTACCCTTTATCATCACATTACTTTTAGCATTGATAAAGGTCTAGAATAAAATGAAATTATTAAATAAAATGAAAATTGGAAAATATATTAATAATTTTATTATTTTAATAATTATTAATGCAAATGAATAAATTGAATATACATATATATAATTATAAATATTAATAAATCATATATATTTAATATATATATATATATAATAAATAAAATTAAAAAATTAGTCCCATAAAAATTAAAAACTAGTAAATTAAGAAAAATATTTAACATTTTATTAACTAAATTGTTATTCCTAAAAAAGATTAAATATAATATACATATATATATTATAAATATTAATAAATATTATATTATATATATATATATAATGAATACATTATATTCATTTTGTAAAAAATAAAAACATTGAATAAATTGTAATAGCTAAATTATAAAATAAAAAATTATTAAATTAAAAAATTATTAAAAAATTACCAATTAAACAAATATTTATAAAAATTAATAATTTTAATACATTTATATATTTATTAATTATAAAATAACAATGAATAATAAATAAAAATTTTAAACACCTAGAAAAAGAATGAAATGTAATAATTAAATAAATATTAATTTATTATTCATTTTTAATGTTTTTTGATTTTTCAATTTAACATGTATAAAATGTGTGTTACATTGATTTCAAAAATACATATATATTTAATTAATATTTAAATACAATATACTGAAAAAATATCTACACAATTAGTGAAATCTTATATAGAAACACAAAAACCAAATATTTTTGTAATTTATTAAAATTTTAGTATATTTTAGAATTTAATTACAACACGGTACATAGAATATATTATGTTTTTAATTGGTCAATTTTATTTATTTATTTTTGATATTATTATAGTTTTGTATTATATATTCATTTTTTTGAATTTAATGATTTTATATTAATTGTTTTATATATTGATTTACTGTGTTTTAGTATTCTCAGTATGTATTCATCTTTACATCAATATATATCCATGTTGTTAAATAATTTATATTTAATAAATAAAAATTATCCATTCTTCAGTTTTTTTAATGTGTACTGATTTTTAATTATTCAATTTCACTCCTCTTTAAAATGAAGTTAGATAAGATTATATATATTCTTCAATAATGTTATAAATATAATTATAAAAACAAATTTTTAAACAAATATATTCATAAATTTTTATTTACACATTTTAATAAAATATATTTATAATTATTATAAATTAATAAATATTATTTTCAAAAAACCTATTAATATAATTATAAATAAATATATATATATTTTTAAATAATTATAATATTATAATATTTTTTTTAATTAATGAATATACTATATTTTTTTCGTTTATTTTAATATTTAATATATATATATATATAATTACATATATATGAATAATGATATAAATATGTAAATATAATTTTTTTAGGAATTTATTATTTATAAATAAGTAATTATATATTTAAATAACTATAAAATAATAAAAAATATATTTAAATATGGAAAATATTTATTATATTTATGTTAATATTTATATTTATATATACTTATGAAATATATGTATATATATAATTATATAAATCTATATAATGATATAAATATATTTATAATTATAACATTTTAATATATATATTTAGTATATTTGTATTTATATGTATTTATTTAATATATTTGTATATATAATTATGTAAATCTATATAATGATTGAAATATATTTACAATTATAAAGAAATAATTATAAATATATTTGCAAATATATTTATAAATATTTATTTACTATATTTATAAAATCATATATTTATAATTATAATTTAAAATTATATATACTTAAAAAATAACTATTTTTTATAAATATATTTTCATATTTTTAAATTATTCTAAAATTATAAAAAATATATATATAATTAAAATAATTTATTTGAAATTTTTTATTTCAAATTATAATTATAAATATTCTATCAGTGCAAATGATTTATCACTGAAAAAGAATAATTTTATTTGGGCTTAAAAGCCATTGATAAAGATATATTTTATTAGAACATATCAATTTAGTGTTGATAAATGATAGGTTTATCCATGATTTTTTACAAGTGTTGAATAAAGTACGCCTAATCTATTTAAAACAACCGTAATTGTGAACCATTCAGTTGTTATTCTCAAGATCTCAAGACACTCCCCAAATTTCAGTGCCCCACCACTAGGTTCACTCAGATGAATCAGAATAAGAATTCCATGTATGTTATTTTCTTCTTTTCCACTCTCATTGATTACTAGTTTGGGTTCTGTAGTTTTTATTTTTGCACCGTTCTCAACTATGATAAACCCTAATTTTCTTCCCCTATGGAGAACCAAGGACATCGGCTAATTACTAAAATTAAAATTTTAATGATTGGTTTTAACAAGTTGTTGTGTTACTGTGAAGCATTTAATGAGAGGTTGAGAATTTATTTTATCATTAATGATTTTTATATGTTGTTGAAATTCAAATATATTTTTCAAATGTCATTGAAAATGAACTATCGTTTTTTATCTATTCGGTGGAGCACTGAAACTGTTATGTAGTCTTTTGTTTACCGAGGGTTTAAATCCCTCTGTTTATGAGATATCTTAAAACAAAATTAAATTTCATTGACTTAAAAAATGAATATAAAATGGAATAAATTTTTAATTCTTTATATGGGATATATATGATATATATTTGATATATATTAAATATACTGATGGGAAATGTAAATGGGTTGTGTGCTTACCATATTAATGGCCACTATGATTTGAAATTTAAATTTTACATTCTGTTTTCAAAATAATGCTACATTGTTGTTTATATTTATTAATATAAATATTTTAACATTATATTAATGTAAATGTAATGTAAATTTTTAATGGAAATATAGTTCAAATAGTTGATTCCCACATTCTATTATTTTATTTTATGGTATTTTCTAAAATATTTTTTGTTTTTTATTAATGTGATAAATATGAACACTTATTTTTAGAGATTTATACTTTAGAAATGTAATATGATAGAAGCCATAATTGAAATTCCATTTAGGTTAATTTTTAATATTAGTGGGTATAGACTATTCATGGGATAATAATAGTTTTTAATAATTAACATGTCATAGGTTTTATTCTATTTTTAGACTAATATGTCATTCCTTTTTTTCAAATTAGATGTAACCAATTTTTTCTCATTATATATATATATATATTACATCATAATTTCATTTATGTATATGTTTATCAAAATATTTAGATGATTTATGATATACAAGATTTTATAAAGTATGTCTTTTAGTGTATTTTCTAAAATAGGGATTTTATTTTTTATTATCCATTAAAATATCTTATTCATTATTTAAATAATTAAATACTAATTATATATATCAATTAATAATGATTTATATTGTTTTTTATCATAATAAATTATATTGAATGGTTTTAATTATGTTATATTTGATAAAACATGGGTTATATAGAATCCTGATCAATTATTATGTATTATGCATTCAATAATAGAAGTATTTATGTGATTATCATGTTTTGTTATTTGATTATGAAATTTGAAGTGTATGATAGAAGATTAGTTGTAGTTTTTGTATATTATGTTGATATTTTATTTTTAAGATATGATGGTTCATAATATATATATATATATATACACACACATAGATAGGATAAATACAGTATTAAAATTATTTTAATTTAATCATACACTCATATGGTTTTAATAAGCATTATATTGTAACAAAAACTAATATACATTTTTAAATATTTTTTTTTTCTATGCATTAGAATTATATGAAATGGAAATTTTTTTTGACTTTTATTTAGGTGGCCTTCATTTTTATCTTTGTATACATTTTATACTAATTGTTTAACTAACGTTTTCTATTTACTTTTCTAATTATTTTGTCTCTAGGGAAGTATTTTTTAAAAATTATTATATTAAATGTAGTATGCAAATAATTATTTTGTTAAATATTGATATATCTTTCTGTATTATAATTTCATCGAATAATCACTTTATATTATTTGAATTGATTTTTAATATACCACCCAAAGTATTATTACATTAAATTTCTGTAAGAAATACATTCATGGATTTGATAAAAAAATTACCTTATATTCTAATATGATTTGTATTATGTGAGGGATATGTATAGTATTTTATAATGTGAGTTACTATAGATGTTTTAGTGATTCATCGATGTCTAGGGTGAGGGTTATTTAACATTTGTGTTGTTATTTGTTCTTATTTATATGTTTGATGTTGTTAGGTTTATCTAATGCATTGTGGAACTAATTATGTGGTTCCTTTCTAAGGGAACCAATTTTCAAAATGAATATAATCCCCTTAAAAAATTAGTCCACACTAAAAATAGAAAACAGAACCCCCTAAAATTAGGCGAAAATTTCATCAAATGTTAAAATGTTTAGGTGACATATCTAAATACTGATTTTTAGAGTCCTTATGATCCCTTTTGGTCTAAAAAATCTGAATGGAGACTCAACATAATCACCAGTGCCAAGATCTCGTCACAAGCCTCAAATTGAAATATGGTATATCCTAAATGGACACCTAGACAAAGTATTATGGTTTTTTGAAGTTTGAGTTATGTTATCATCTTATTTTAGAACTTTTTTTATTATTTGGATATTTTTTATCTTAATTTTTTTTGTTAAATTACTAGTACATGATAAAAATTAGAAAATTAATTAGAAATAATATTTTTCGAATTATTTTTCAGCCATTTTCACTATATATCATATATATTAAGTGTAAGTAACTATATAGCATTATCTGAACCATATTTAAAAAATATATATTATATTAATATCAATATCAATATATTTATATATTTATATATTATTTTTAAAGAAATATTTTATAAAATACATATTCACATTATCATATCTATTAAAAACTGTTAATAAACAGAGGTTCTTTATCCGCATTACTAAAAAAAAGAGCTGATAAATCCCCCCCCCCCAATCAGAACTTTTTTACAAGAATTGTTAAAGACCGCCATTTATATGTGTATTTTTAATTGTGCAGATAATGTGATCTTTTTTATAAGTGATTTTTTAAAAGCACTATTATAAGGGGCCTTTATCAGTTCTTTTTTACATGTACTGATAAAGGGTCCCCTTTTAAAATAATTTTTAGAACATTTTATGAACCTATTTCACATTAATAAAAAAGTATTATTAAATAACCACTTTAACAATGATTTTTATATCACTGAAAAAGTGGGTCATTAATAGTTATTTTATCTAGTGAAATTAAATCCCAGTCATTGGATAAACCATGCTTTGTAGTAGTGTACTTTTATTGACACTCCCTAGGGATATTATTTTGTTAATTCACATAGTATTTAAAAACCACTATAAAAGATATTAAATATAATTATGATTTTAAGAGATTCCAAAACATACTATGCATATGAAATTGAGATTATCTATGAATAAAGTTACAATTTAGGTTCAGTGATACACTAGATTTAAAATTATACACTATGAATTAAAATTCAGAATGTTTTTCTTTAATTCAGTATATTCCATTTTTTATAAATTCTTCCTTGAATGAGGGATATAAAACACATCAATTCACTTAATGTATGTTGGTATTTACCTATTTGGAATGACATTGAATATGGAGATGGGATAGATTTAATTTTAACTATATCGTGGTTGTTAATGCATGTTATGGCCAATAAACATACCTGTATGGATCTATATGATGATACCCAACATGGTAAAACAGTTGGACCACATAATTAAATATAATCCTCTATCATTTAATGAAATTAAATATCTATTAGTTTCTGAGTTACTGATTAATTCCCTAGAATTGATATTTCTCACATTGGGAAGAAGTAAAAGAGAAACATTAATAATGGAAGTTTGTCATCATAATTGAAATTTTGATAAATGATGGAAATTGAACAAAAATAAAAAATATTTATTTGGAATAAATAGTATACATTGGTATACATTCCAGTAAAAATTATTTTGAAAACACTTTCCTCATGAGAAATAATTTAATATAGATATTAAAATCCTTAGTGTATTGTTAAATGAAGGATATACTATTTTTGAACATTAAATCTGACTTTGTAAGGTTATAAACTAATGATGATGATTATATACATAATCCAAGTAGTAATAATACTCAATTATTTTGAATAAACCATATAATCTGTAAGGAAATTGTCTCTCAGGAATTTTTATTATTTGAGTACAAGGTATCAATTGTCATCCTGAAAAAAATCACCAAGTCTTATGTTTTCCAGGGAAAACAGGAAAGGATTAGAATGGCTGAGCACTTTGAAAAAATGTATATTATATAAGGGGAAGATATATTGGTGTAATTTCAAAATTTTAAGTATTTTTGAATGGAACAATGTGGACCATGATTGATAGAAATGGGAGTTTTCTTCATGTGTTGAGAAAAAGGCCATCAGGTTCTATATTGTGTGTCAATGAAAGAATCCACCAATTTCTAGTTCTTCAACTGTAAGGAGATGGAGATATATTTTAATTAATTATTCAACCATCAATGGAATTTTCCTTAAAAATAGACAAAGAATCATGACCATACTTATGTGATCACTAAATCTGCAATTGAATTTATTAAATAAGTAGTGTTAGGTACTTTTATCATAACCTCAAATTTAAATAATTTACTATTTTATTTAATAACATATCACCCTTTTATATCAACCATGTTTCCAAAGAAATATATATATATTCCTAGAAACTTATATAGGGATCTATCAAAAAAACTCTTAATTGAAATCTTTTTACAACAAAAATATACCAGTGATTTCCCATTAGGACCCATAGTCATACCCTATTTGTAAATGTGAATATTATACCTACGGTTTAATTTGATATAATACATTGTATATATTTTATTAAAATTTACTATATGAAAAATTATTTCCAAGATAAGGATATTAAGATGTGTGATGGAGATGTTGAATGCCTTATTTTAAAATTTGAGATTCCATCCACTCAGTCATGTACGGATCCACCTCTAATAGCTATCCTTATTGAATATTTTCATGAAAAAATATCATACATAACCTATTAACATGAAAGGTATCCTCATAATAGAATTTGTAAATAATTTATCAGAATACATTGATTTTTTCCTGAGGAACTATGTAGACACCCACCTGAGCTTGAAGTTTTATATTTCTTTGATATCATCCTTAATGAAAATAAAATATCTAAGACTGTATTCTGGGTGACCAAAACAGAATTTGCGGAACTAAAGAAGAAACTATAAGAGTTGTGAGATCATGGATTAAATTTTTTGAGTTTCTCACTTTGGGGATCCCCTTTTATTATTTTTTATGAACAAAGATCAATTTATGAGGTTATGAATCAATTACAGGGAAATAAATGTTATTATACAATGAACTAGTACACCCATCCCTGAATTGATTCCTTATTTGATCAACATCCTAGAGTTATATATTTTTCAGAGAGTGATAATTGTATTGGGTATCATCAACTATGAGTAAAGATGATGGATATTATAAATATGGGACTTCGTATGAAGTATATATATTACGAATTTACTATAAATCACTTTAGATTAAACAATTCACCATGTAACGACCCAACAACTTATTAATGAAAATAAATCTTGATCTAATTAAATATCTTATTTTGTAATATGGTTATATAAAACATATTCACTTCCTTGGATATAAGTTTTTTGATTTCTAAATACAATTAATAGTTTTTTCCATTGCTAATATATCCATTGAACAGTGATCACATGATTAGTATAAATATACATCTTTAACAAGTCCAATTTACTCAGACAAATGATGTGATGGCTTCATCCAGTAGAATATATCAACCGGAAGACTATTTTTCAGAGCTCAGGAAGAACGTAGCATCTTTGGGTTAGATTTGGACCAATCCCAAGCCAAGCTTCCATGCATTAATTATTAACAGAATATCCTCTGGGAGAAGTGGAAGTTAATAGTAATTACTACTTGAGTGATGTTATCTGAGCCGCCCGAGAGTCTGTCGTCATCACACACCTTAAACATATGTCTTATGCATGTATTATAATTGTGTAACAAGACCCAATCACTATTATTAGGTGAATTATTCTTGTATAGAATAATGAATAGAAATTCGTTTTATTATTGTTACATTGTAAATTGTTTTTCAAGCACAAATATTATTTTTAGATAATATTAAATTAAAAAATCCATTTTTATGAATTAATTTATTTTTGAATTAAATAATATTTTAATAAAATATTTTTAGTAATTTTCATGTTATTAAATATAAATGATCAAATAGTTTTTATACAATTGAAATTTTTATTATGTTTTGATAGTGGTTTTTTTCAAAACCCTTGAATTTTCAATAAATGTTTATTTTTATTTAGAAAGTGAAAAATGAAAATTTTATAAATTTATTGATATAAAATTAATATTATCTTTGGAATCAGGACATCGAAATTATCTAATGTTACATTATTCACAATTTTCTGAGATAATCAAATTTTGGGGTTAAAATTAAATACAGTTTAAATATATATTATGTTTTATGACATCATAATGAACCAATAGTTATGTAATAAAATAAAATAAATATAATATTCAGCTAATATATTTTTTACCTTTAAAATAACGTGATTTTATATTTTTTGTTTAATTTTATAATGCCTTAGTGGACCCTCAAATACTTATAAAATATTTTAACATTTAAAAATGATTTCTTTGACAGTGTGACTCACCTCCACATAAGAAAGTCTAATATTTTATTATGGTTTTCCATTGGAAATATAAAATAATTTTGTATACTCCCATTTGGAAATAACCATTGGAAAAAACTATGGTATGGTTTGTGGATTTGAATGTTTAATTGTATAGGTTCCCAAACATAAGTTGGTGAAATATTAAAGAATTACGCTCTCATTTCCTATATAAACCTAGCCAGGATACGAACTCTTCTCAAATAAAATCCTTGTATCACATCCCTAATCTGATCCCACTCTCTATAATCCTCCCATGGCACCCAAAGTTCTCAGGAATCACATCCTCAAGCTCTTTATGTTACACACTCATGTAAGTGATTTCTTCCTTTCTCATTTTTTTCCTAGTTCCATTATGTTTTTATACACATTTTATTTCAATTAAAAATGGTGGGGTATATTTTCATACCTCCATAATACCTACCTCCTTAATTTGGAATCATGATATACATATTTTTGTCTCACTAATCCTTCTAATGTACACTCGTTACTATGCCAAAATTTAATAAGAGTAATTCTATTTCTCCTCTTTCTTCAGGTTTCTTTCTTTTGTTACACCTTCTATTTATATATTTCATGTGTTGGGACATGTTTCTATATTAACCTAATACTTTCTATTTCTTTTAAATATTATGAGACACCTCATTCGTCCTCAATAACAATTTTTATGAATTTTTATTTCCTGTCGTTATGTTACCAAAATCGCACTGTGATTTTCTAAGGCATAATCATTGTGTAGTGAATACCATACCCATTTATCTATCAAATGTATTCAAAATTATAAAAATATAATTATTTAATGGTACTCAAATTTATATATTCTACATTCATTAATCTAGAAATATATTATGATTTTGAATTATTCCATGTTATATGATCCATGTGGCACACTTAATCAAGAAATTAATGGTTTATAAAGGGTGTGCCTTTATATCGCTCTAATGCATTGGGTAATGTTTAGTATCATGATACTCCATGTGCAATGAGGGTTTAATTGTGCGAAATAAAGTGAAATGAGGGTTTACTCGTGCTAATTCTAGTAAAGTTTGGGTTTACGCATGCGAATCCATGTGCAAGGAGCCTTTTCTCATACTAATCTTATTTTGTTTGTTGTTACCACATTTCCCTATTATGATAATCATGCTATATAATTCATTTGTGTTCATGTTTC
Source organism: Viscum album (assembly GCA_963277665.1). Classification (NCBI taxonomy): domain Eukaryota; kingdom Viridiplantae; phylum Streptophyta; class Magnoliopsida; order Santalales; family Viscaceae; genus Viscum; species Viscum album. The sequence continues at coordinate 1,017,796,435 of OY728122.1, forward strand.
TCTTATTCTCCATTTATATTCATATTGGATAACATGTACATTATTTTTCCTGTTATTCCTTGTTTACTCCCTTACTGGGCATTATACCTCACCCTTTTCTTATGTTTGTCCTCATGTTAACACATGAAATGATAGGTATGAAGGAATGTTGTTGTCATGTTAAAGATGTATTAAATAATGATGTTGTATTTTATGTATTATGTTTTCATGTATTACTTCTAATTTACAATTACACTGTATCCATCGATCCACATAGTTTCTTTAAGTGCTATTTTTTCTAATAAATATTGTTTAGGTGTGTAATAATGTGAAGGGTTGTTATAGAACCTATGTTTTTATTGATCTTATAAGAAATATTCAAGGATATTTCAATAATATCATTATTCTATTAAATAATTATATATTGTTATACTCTAAAATATATGAGGAGTATAGAGTCATTCATGAATAATTATTGAGACACTTATAGAAACAGAGTTGTATAGAAAATTTATAAAATCTGAATAATAACTTTTTTATGTACATTTATTGTGTTTAATTTCCTAAATGTTTGGAATATCAACTTATCCTTAAAAGAAAAAGTTTATAATGGAATCTCTAGTTCCAATTAATATAATTGAGGTATATAGTTTCCATGGATTATTATTTTACTAAAGATTATTTGTTTAAAAAAACACAAGAGTATCTAACCCATTAACCAATTTAACACATATAGGGGTTATGATCATGTACTTAGAATAATGTAAAAAATATTCAAGAATTCAATAGTATATAGGTTAATGCACCTATATTTACATTATCATTTGGAAGGTGTGGAATATATGTATATATATTAATGCATTAATGAAGGGACATGGATTTTTATTTATTAATAATGATAGAGCCATTTCATATGCATCAAGGAAATTAAATATTCATGGAAAAAATTATATATCCCAAGATCATGAGTTTTCATTTTTAATTTTTTTTCATTGAGTATATATAGGAATTATCATAATGGTGAATTATTTGAAATATACAAGGATATCAAAAGTTTGTTATAAATATTCTCCTAGAAATAAATCACCATTTAAAAAAAATTATAGTTATATGTACTCAAGTATTATGATTTCTTAAAATACTTCCAACCAAGGAAATAAAATAGTGTATATGTTGCGTTAAGTAGGATAGGTCATGGATTTTTGACTTAAATGTTGTTTGAAAAAGATCAAATATTCATGAATATAGAATATTTGGAGATTTTAATCATTAAGGATGGGGTAAAATCACATATCTTCCAAATTATTTTCATACCATCCCTGTTGGATAAAATCAAATTTTATCAACTTGATGCTAAGAATATTCAAAACAAAATCAAAGTAGTATATAAGGGGATGTTGATAAACATTTTCATGACGCAGCCAACCAGGGCACTCCTGATTGATTGTAAGTTTAGAATAATCCCTCACGACCTCCAACAATATTCTAGGGGGTGTTGACTATGTGATAGTTTTCATTACACACACATGGATGACCTTATCTTAATATACCTGCGTTTAGGAACACATCTCCATACACAAGTAAAATGTGGACTCAATAAAAACATGATACTAAAATGCATGCATAAATACTAATCCCACATAGAAGTATGAAAAAAGGTATGAAAAATGAAAAAGGTATATATACAAGCCTATACGAAATATAAAATTGGATAACCTTATAACAAAAATTGGATTACTATCATGACAAAAACACCAAGAATCGTCCTCGGTATGTATTGAAAAATTAAAATCCAACATATTGTAGTTCTATTATGATATCATTTAATGTTCATTTATCTAAATTTGATACTACAAGTGTGGATAGACTCCAATTAGGTGTGATTATTATTATACCAAGTTGGTCACTCTATAATCACCAAACAAAAAGCATCAAATAGATATTCATCTATAAATAAAAAATACAAGGAAATAAATAAAAGAAAAATAATATTCTCAAGGAATACTCTAGCCCTCAATGTGATGAAATTTCATTACCCTCATTCTAGGATTCTACTAGAGGCTCAAAGATAACATCAATATGATCGAAATCACTCAATGGGTCTTTATAAGCTAATGGATGTCATTTGAGAGTTCATGCTCATCAGTAATTACCATGTCAAAGTAATAAGGAACTAAGAAGGCTCATCTGAGATACACCTTTATCAGAATACACCTCATTGGATGAAAATTGATACTAATACACAGATATAGAATTATTCCTAGGGCTATGGGTGATACCTTACACTATCTAGGATAACCAATAGAGAAGGAGATCACATGCCGTAGATATTATAAATGTGATACCTGAACCAACCCATGGAAGAATGATAATGGATAATACTCTATTTAATATGGAGGGATTCCTAAATCTATCTAAAACATAACCATAGAGAGGATTTATCACCCTATTCATATGATGTGATACCACAAAACACCCACATTGTTACTGTCCAATGGAATTCAACCACATTGACATGGATTGGGGGAGTCACCTAAGAGTATACTAAAGCTGTTATTGGGAGAATAAGGGCTATAACCATACATATAAAGAGTACATAGATTTTTTACTCGGGTAAAAAAATATCTATATAAGTGTGTAACAACCCATGTCTTATGGTCTCACAATAAATTATCCTCCATATATACAATCCATAATGTTATAAAAACAACATATAGAGGTTGGGTTGGATAATGTTATGTGACATGTTCTCATGAACATACACTTTACAATGTACTTGGGGTGTTTCCTTTCATACACTATGTTTGGGTTAACAGGGATTCCTATGTATGCACTCTCAGTACACACATATCCAGTTTCATAATGGTCAAAAGTTGGGTGGATATCTTACAAATCGTGTGATATTTAACTCTACATTTAATCGCTACCTATCACATAGTGTTGTCCACATGGTTTGTGTTCTTCCAAACAACATGTCATGCAGAACCGAACGTTACAAAGACTATATTCTACTTCTTGCATCTCACATGCTACATAATTGCATCCTCTTCCCCCATGATTCAAGGCCATAATTCTCAGAATCACATTGACAGGACCTACAATGTCACTAATGGTAGAATGTTATCCACCCCTTGGTCGGAAATCACAAGTCATCACACCTTTGAAGATACCTTCTATATCCATCTCATAGAAACTCTATTTCCCATATCCTAATCAATTTACCATTATTTATTCCACATCTATGTCACATCACCAATGTAAATACCTATCTTGTAACAATGATCTGTTATACCAAAGAGTGATATCATGATGATCAGTTTCTTGATTATAGTTGAATAAATTCCAAATTGAGATGAGGATAATTGAAATTGATAAATTGAGGGAGAATGGAATAAAAATTAATGGTGATAGTTGAATGAAGGTCATTTTCACTTTTCTATCATTGATGGAATCTATAGAATGCTGAGGATAATCAAAATAATAAAATATTATTCCAAACTCCAGATAAATGAAATAAACAAAGGGAAATTAAATATTCTCAATACTGGAATAAATTTCTAAATAATTTTATTCATGTTCATCATGGATCACCAACATCAATGATGAATAAAATAAAACAAAAAACCCTACATTAATTTTGTATCGATCATAGATGAAGAATAATTCTAGGTCATTATTATTAAAGAAATCTATGATCTCTTTTAATGATGAAAATTACCATAATATCCCAAACATCAATCCAAAATCTCATCATCATCCTCCAATGCTATCCTCCATAGTTCCTTATCCTATAATTCAATATGGTTTTGTTAAAAACCCTACGAATTGGGTATATCAATTTTTAAAAAGAGGATAATAGTTTACAACCATCTAACAGACAATACATTAATTAATTAATTAATTCATCTAGTATATCACCCAAAAAAATATTTAAATGAAACACCCAATGCATACAATGATTTTTCCTCACCTAGAGTTGAATAATACTTTTGGATATAATGATGATCTTGTTTTTCATATCTGAGAAACCACTTAGGATAAAATCCCTTGTTTCTAAAAATTCATGCATGCATAATACAAAAAATTTTATATTTTAAATATATCAACATTGAGTCTCAATGGTCCCTCAAATACTATTACTACTCTATACCTACATCCAAAAAATATTTTTTAATATATTGGAATGTGTTAAATAAATTAATTAGAGTCACAATATTCTCCCCCAATTCATGTATTTTCAACTGGTAAAGAATAAACCAACTCAGAACTGTGAGGAAATTGAGAATCTGTTTTGTTGTTCCACATCGAGGATCTGTCTTAGAGGTTCTGATGTTGTCTACGAAAAACAACCACAAGAAACATTTACTTGTAATTGATCATCTCCACCTGATCGTTGAACTCCACTAGGAACCACAAAAAAGTTTACTTTATCCTCAATTTTAAGCTCGCCTTAGTCAATTACATGTGATAGATTAGACAACTATATTCTCATATTTAACATGTGGAGTACATATTGTATTTGTTGGAACAATAGTAATGAAACTTAGTGGTATCTATAACCCATCTCATTATATGTAAAGGGCCAATGAATCATGAATATTGCACCTTTTATTGGGGAAAACTATGTATTACTCACAATGGTGGGACCATTAAGAACACATGGTCTCCATTTTCTTACTCCAAATATCTTTGTTGTTGGTATGTATCTTAATTATTATGGATTTAGGAAGTCCTTATCAAAATATAAATTATCTGCATCTTTTTTACATCACTCTCACCAAATTATGCCTAAAAGGATTGACTACCATCACTCTGAAAAAAGAATCAATGGCCTATAATGAATCCTATACATGGCCTCAAATAGTGCGACACATATTATAGAGTAGATACTATTTTTATATAGAAAATCAACCATGGTTTATGATCCTCCATATTATAGGAAAAACTATATTAATTCCAAATTCATATCCCCCATACCATTAATATTCCACAATGTATGGAAATTTATCTATTGTAGAACATCGTTCTCAGCCAAAATTGATTCCCAAATACTCATGAATTAGTACCCATAATGATGAAATAATGATATCATCACAGTATGAAATGATCATCACAGAATATTCTTATGGTCAAAATTTATCTTTTTGGTACAAGATTCTGATACTCTCCACTGAACTCTACTCTTATATAGATAGGATGTTGGTATACTTTGTGTGTTAGTTTATAGTCACCTAGAATGTGTAATAAATATTCCCTGATTGTGGAATTCCTATTAAGAAATATCTCAAGATACAATCCCTATCTCACCTATATCTTGTTAAATCATCCATCACTTGTTGGTAGCTGAGTTAGTGATAGGAAAAATTAGTGACACTCATATTTACACATGGCCATCAAAAAAGACACTGAAGGTCCTGACACATCTTTACCACTCCTAGATTTACCAATAAGGGTGATTCATGAATGTCCATCAACACCTCCAATCACAATGAGAATAGTACAATCTTTCTTCATTAAAAGGATCACATACTCTCTATATTCAGAAAAACAATCATGATATTGTTTAATGGATATCTGGTCACACAATATTTCACAATTGATATCCCCCAGATGGGCTTCCCTGACATGATTAAGTATAAGGACACGCACTTAATACATACATAATCTTGATTTTATTCAAGAAAACACTTCCTTTTACATTGAGTATCTTTTAAGGTTTATAGATTTAGAGAATTAAGACAAAACATTCATAACATTACACATTGTTACATAGTGGATAACATAAAATTAGTTTCCATTTTTTTCAGAATATAAAACATTAAAACATAAAACAAGACTCTGTGACAATTCATCAACATTTAACATGAATTCCTTCATTGGATTACTCATCCATTAACCTTTGAAAAATAATTTAAAAACATGGCATGAGCACAAAATCTCAGTATAGTATGAAAAAGAAGGAGAAATCACATTAGTCCAAGAATACTCATAACGTATGAAAACATTTTTAAAATACATGATTTTCATCCATAAATACATAATTCATGTAACATGAGATATACACAAGATCCAATCAAACATAAATATAATCATAGAGGTATCTTGGGGAATTAATTACATAATCTTGTAACCATCTTGGCTACCTTAATATTTGTAACCCTCATGGCTACCTTACTTTGTGTAACCATCGCAGTTACACATGGAGTACCCATACGGTTGACCTCCAACATTCTCATACCCAATGAATTGGAGGGAAATATAGGACCCACCGTTCATCATAAAAAATTCCCAATAACCAAAACATAATCATACAACATAAATAATTTCATAAAAAATTGCTTTTGATTAGCGTAAAACAAAATTTTAAAAGAGGATTTTAGAAGAAAAGTCCCTTATAAACATCATATAATTGAAGTGAGAATTAATAGTGTAAGGAATATGTATATAATATGTAAATACAAATTATTAAACATATTATAATCATAATTAATCACAAAAACAATTTAAATACCTCATAAATAACGAAGTAGAATGTTAACCCAAAGAATGGAAATCGGGTTAAGAATTCCCTTACCTTAGGCTTGTCTTTCTTAAAATTTGATTAAACCTCCAGTATAATGGTTAAAAGAGTGTTATTAATATTTTACAGAAACATTTTCATGTTTATAACATCTTATATGTTCATTTAATAACCTCATTTCACACCTTAATTGTTAGTATTTTGTTCCTTGCATTATTTTGGGTGAGTTCTTTTGTGATTTTCACGATCAGTTCATGATGATTCATTTATGTTGATTGGAAGTGAAACTCTGGAATTGGAATGGATTTAAATTTTCTTATTTCCAGTACCATAAATTAAACCATTTATCACTTTTATTATTTATATGAGGATGATTCATTAGATAAAACATTAATGATGTTCGTTTATATCATTTAAGTGGTACTTTGATAATAACAACCTATTTTTGTCAATTAAATTTGAAACATGAGTACAAAAGAATTCCAAAAACTTATATGAGTCAAAAAATATATATTATAACCTGGTTCAACCATATAAATGGTTTCATGACTAGACTTTAAATAATTAATGGAAATTGAAAATACATCATCCATGATGTCGGTAATTCGACACAAATGGACAATGTTTTTTGATTATTTAAATAAGTGGAAGAGGAGAAGAATACTGATGAGGAATTTTCCATAAACATGAAAATATTATGAATATACATGATTATAGAGATTTCATTCCTCTTGGATTAGAGGGAGTGAGGAAAGAAGAAAACGAATAATGAAATAAAAGAAAATCATGAGAAATTTCCCACGAAAATTCAGCAGCCTAACGGCATCACTTAAAATTTCATTAAAACAAGATTGATGAGAGGAATCGAATATCTCAACCTTCATACAAAATTTGGATAGTAAGAGGGAATATTTAATGAAATATCCCAACAAAAGACAATGGGAATGAAATAGAATAACAAAAAATGAAAGAAAAGAAAGAAAATAAAAGAGGTTGTTTACCTCTTGATCTCTTCTCCTTGAGATCCTTCTTAAGGGCTTTGATTTTGGTCTTTTGGTGAGACCAGCAGCTCTAGGATGTGGGGAAGAAGATTGGGGAGAGAATTTTTCGGAAATTAGAAAATGCTCAAGGCTTGAGATGTGTTGGAGGAAGAGGGGAGTGAGGGTGGTATTTATAGTGGAGGAGCGGAGGTATTTTAGATTATTTTAATCATTATTATAATATTTTTATCAAGACTATGAATAATCTCAAATAAAGTGTCCATAAATAGTGATAATATCATTTGAGTCAGAAGCAAGTGGCCTTGCATCACATATGATGTCATAAATAGTTCATTTTATGGATAAATTTTTTATATGGTATTTTATCGTATTTCAATATTCACCGAAAATTCATGAGCTATAGAAAAATACCAAAAATTTTCCCCAACCATTTTTCGACATTTAGAATTCAAAAATGAACTCTATTTTTCAAAAATAATTTTCTAAACACTATTAATTTAATTTTTAAATAAGGTCACAGTTAATTCGAAAAATAACAATATTGAAGTGCAATTAGTTTTATGTGACATTGGAAAATTAATTAAGATCCCATTATCCTATTAACTTGGGAAAATAAAATAATATTATTATTTACTATTCATGAGGTCATATTAATATTCATATTACTATTCATATTACTATTCGTAAGGGTATGTTACAATTCACCAACAAACAAGTTTGTTTCATCAGACTCTAAATAACATACTGAACACAATTGTAGATGACAGTTTCTTGAAATTCAAAACATAGAAGAAATAAAATTATTTTTAAAGGATACTTATAAATATATACCTTTAAACAAAATTTCAAGCATTTTCAATTTATTTTTAGAAAACCTTGGGATGTTAAATTATCCCCAACTTCTTGAAATTGCATCCTCTCAAATTTATTTACTTATTAAACAACTGAGGGTATGTTTCCCTCATTGCATTTTCAGACTCTCATGTTGCTTCATCAACCATGAGGTTTCTCCAAAAAACCATTACATGGTGGATTAACTTATTCTGCAATACATGTTCTCCTTGATCAAGAATCTGAACCGGTATTTATTCATAAGAAAGGTTCTCTGCCAGATGAACTGATTTTGGGCTCAAGACCTATGATGAATCTGGAACATGCTTTCTCAACATCGAAACATGAAAAACCTTGTGTACCTGAAACATGCTCGGAGGCAAAGCTATGCGGTATGCAATGGTTCCAACTTTATCCAAGATTTCAAAAGGACCGATGAACTATGGACTTAGTTTCCCTTTCTTACCGAAACACATCACAATTATCCAAGGAGAGATTTTAAGGAAAACATGGTCACCTACCTCGAAAGAGAAGTCTTTCCTTCTATTATCTGCAAAATGTTTTTGCCTACTCTGAGCTTTCCTCATGTGTTGTTGGATCATCCCCACTTTCTCATCCACTTCTTCTACTAATTATGGCCCCATTAACTTTCTTTCACCGACTTCATCCCAGAACGCAGGAGTCTAACACCGCTTTCCACACAAGGCCTCAAAAGGTGCCATCTGAATTCTGGAATGGAAACTGTTATTATATGAAAATTTAACTAAAGAAAGATGATGATCCCAACTTCCCTGATAGTCCATTGAACAAGCTCGAAGAATATCCTCCAAAGTCTGAATCGTTTGTTCTGACTGCCGATCTGATAGAGGATGAAAATATGTACTGAAATTCAACTATGTTCCCAAAGACTTCTAAAGTCCCTTCCAAAATTTAGAAGTGAACCTGAGATCTCGGTCAGACACAATGGAATGTGGAACTCCATTTAACCTGAAAATATCTTTGAGGTACAATCGAGAAAGATGATACAATGTCATTGTATCTCGAATAGAAAGAAAATGAGTAGACTTTGTTAGCCGATAAATAATAACCTAAATCACATTGTTACCTCGAGAAGTCTTTGGTAGTCCCACCACAAAATCCATGGATATATTCCCCCATTTCCACTCGGGCACTGGGAAAGGCTTAAGCATCCCCTTCAGTAACTGCCACTCTACATTAACCTACTAACATGTCAAACATTTCATTGTAAAATCAGCAATATCTCCTTTCATCCCATTCCACCAATAATACTCTTGAAGGACTCTGTACATCGTAGTACTTCTAGGATGAACAGAAAATGGAGAAATATGAGCTTCACACAACAATTCTATCTTCAACTAGGAATCACAAGGCACACACAACCTCTTTCAAAATCTTAAAACACAATCTTTATCAAGATTAAATTCTGTCAACATACCCATTTTAACCAATTCTACCTTTTTCTGTAGCTCACGGTCTTCCCTCTGCACTTTCACAATTCTCTCTGAAAATGAAGACTGCACTGAAACCTGAAACAAAAGAGAGGTATTCCCTGCACCAACATAATCCAATCCAAAATTCATCAAATCATTAATCAAGGGATTATGTTCCAAACGTAGCATGGTTAATGATTCAAGATGTTTCCGACTTAAGGCATCCTCTACTTTGTTTGCTTTTCCTGGATTGTAATTGATCATGCAGTCATAATCCTTTATCAGTTCTAGCCATATTCTATGCCTCATGTTTAATTCCTTCTGAGTGAATATATACTTTAGACCATTATGGTCAGTATATATTTGGAATTTGGTTCCGTATAGATGATGACTCCAAATTTTCAAAGAAAAACCCACAGCTGCCAATTCCAAATCATGTGTGGGATAATTTAACTTATGATATTTATGTTGTCCCAAAGCATAGGCAATTACTTGATCATTCTGCATCAAAACACTACCAAGTCCCTTCAAAGAAGCATCACTGTAGATGAAAAACTCACCATTCTAGGAAGGTAAGGACAAAACTGGAGCATTCACCAATCTCTTCATTAATTCCTGAAAATAAAAATAACATTCCTCTGTCCAAAAAAATTTATCCCCTTTTAGCGTTAACATAGTTATTGGGATAGATAACCGTGCAAATTTATTAACAAACAGTCGGTAATAACTTGCTAAGCACAGAAAACTACAAATCTCTGTAACATTTTTGGGTCTTGGACATTCATCAACTACTTTTGATTTTGCAGGATCAACTATTATACCATCCTTATTTATAATGTGGCCAAGAAAAGAAATCAGTTGCAACCAAAAATCACACATGCTGAATTTTCCATATAGTTTCTTTTCTTTTCATGTTTGTATAAAAACCCTTAGATGTCTTTCATTCTCTGATTTATTTTTAGAAAAAACCAGAATTTCGTCAATAAATACAACCACAAACTTATCCAAGAACTCATGAAATAATCTATTCTTAAGATTCATGAATATAGCAGGTGCATTAGTTTACCCAAATGGAATAACAACAAATTCATAATGCCCATATCTAGTACGAAAGGCTGTTTTTGGGATGTCATCCTCCTTCACCTTCAGCTGATGGTATCTGGATCTCAAGTCAATCTTGGAAAAGTAATGAGCTCCCTGGAGCTGATCAAACTCATCATCAATATAAGGCAAATGATACTTGTCTTTAACAGTGATGTTATTCAAAGATCAATAATCACTGCAAAGTCTCATTGAACCATCTTCTTTTTATCAAACAAAACAGGGTCTCCCCATGGTGATGTGCTGGGATGAATGAATCCTTTGACAAGCAAATCCTGGAACTGATTTTTCAATTCAAGAAGTTCTATTAGAGCCATAGGATATGGGGGTTCTGAAATTGTCTTAGCATCATGAACTAAGTCAATTGTGAATTCGACTTCTCATTCAGGTATGACACTGGGTAACTCCTCAGGAAAAACATCAAGGTATTCATTTACCATTGGTAAATCATTAATTTGAATAGTTCCCTTGTTTTCAACAATATGAGCAAGATAACTTTCATTTCCATATTTCAGTAGTTTCTCAGCATCCTGATATTTTATCAATTGTATGGGTTCATTATTTTATACAAACTGAAACTCTTTCTTAAAATCAACTTATTTAGATTTACAGTCAATCTTAGCATGATAATCAGAAATACAGTCCATCCCCAGAATAACATCAAACTCGACTATGGGTAAAACAACAAGGTTTGCAGGTAAATTATTTCCACATACCACAATAGAAATATTCTTATAATACCTCTTTTCTGTACAATTTCCCCCTGGTGTTTTAACAAGAAGATCGGGTCCCATTTGTTGAGCTGATATTTCCAATTTACTAAAAACTTTCATAGAGATGAAGGAATGTGTAGACCCCGTATCAAACAAAACTTTATAAAAATATGAGTGAACAAAAAAAGTACCTGATACAAATTCATTGGATGGCCCAACACCTACTGACGTAGTCGCAAAGGATCTCACTACACCTTTTTGCTTGTAGTCTGGATTCTTTGCATCATTTGGATACCTCTTTGGACAAGAATTTGCATAGTGACCCATCTAACCACATTTAAAACGCTTTACAGTTTTCATAGAAGGTTTAGTCTTTGGATCATTTTCATTGCAATCTCGGGCCATATGTCCAAACTTACCACTTTTAAAACACTTCCCAGTTTTGATACTACATTCCCCATGGTGCTTCTTGCCACAATATTCACAAACTAGAAACTAGATTTTCATTCCATCAGATTTCTTTGGTCGATTCTTACCCATTTCTTGCCAACTGGACCTCTTCTTCTCTTTGTTTCCAAAATGCATGTCATCTTCAGCAAACTCCATCTCTACCCTCTCATCACATCAGACAAGTTTCTCATAACATTTGAATTCAAGGGAGGCCAATTCCCTTTAATACCATGGCTTCAATCGTGATTAAAAGCATTTGATTTTGATATCGAGATCCAAAAAAAGATATGGATCATACCTCACCAGTCGGGTGAGGTCCGCCTCATACATAGCCACTAAATCTTCCTCATTTTGTTTCAATTCAAGGAATTTCTTCTCCATTCTATGTCGCACCACCTTAGGAAAATATTTTTCAAGAAAAAGACATTTAAATTCATCCCACACTAAGGCATCAAAATCCTTTCTACCCCTGATATTTCTTACCATTGACCCCCACTGATCTCCTTCCCCTTCAAAACGATAAATGGCAAGACTTAACTTTTGATTGTCCGAACATCCCATAACATCAAATATCTTTTCAAGGTATTTAATCCATCCTTATACTGCCACTGGGTCAGAAGATCCATTGAATGCAGGAAGATGTTGTCTCATAAAATGTTCCACCACTGTCATGTTCTGTTGGGGTACCTCTATTTGTTCTCTTGCGTGGTTTCCACCACCATTTATTTTCTACGTTAGCTAAGCCATTACTGTCACAAACTGCTCGAGTCCAATCCCTACCATTCCGGGTTGTAGATCAGGAATGATGTCATTCTTTCGGTTCCTCTCCTCTTCAGCATCCATGTTCCTTCTATGGACAACCATTATAAACAAACATTTATTAGATTAAGTAACATGATAATCATTAAATTTTATAAAAAATAAAACATAGAGTGAAAATCATTTTTTGTATTCTATTAGCATCACCCTAACCCCTAAAGTTATCTTAACCATCCTATGATACCAACTATAACAACCCACACTTAATACATATATAATCTGCAATTTATTCATGAAAACATTTCCATTTACATTGAGGATCATTTCAAGATTAGAGCTTTAGAGAATTAAGACAAAACATTCATAACATTACATATTGTTACATAGTTGATATCATAAAATCATTTTCCATTTTTTCAAAATATAAACCATTAAAACATAAAACAAGACTCCTTGACAAGTATTAAACATTTAATATGTCTTCCTTCCTTTTATTAATCATCCATTAACCTATGAAAAATCCTTTGAAAAGTTGGGATGAGAACAAAATCTCAGTAAGGTATGGAAAAGAAGAAGAAATCACATTAGTACCTGAATACTCATAACGTATGAAAACATTTTTAAAAGACATGATTTTCATCCATAAATACTTAATTCTTGTAACATGAGATATACTCAAGATCGAAACCAACATTAATATAATCATAGAGGTATCTTGTGTCATTACTTACATAATCTTCTAACCATCTTGGCTACCTTAAAATTTGTAACCCTCACAGCTACCTTACTTTGTGTAACCATCGCAGTTACACTTGGAGTAACCATATGGTCGACCTCCAACTTACTAATACCCAATGAATTTGACGGAAATATAGGTCCCACCCTTCATCATAAACAATTACCAATAATCAAAACATAATCATACAACATATATAATAGCATAAAAGCATTTCTTTTGATTATCGTAAAACAAAATTTTAAAAGAGGATTTTTGAAGAAAATTCCCTTATAAACATCATAAAATTGAAGTGAGAATTAATAGAGTGGAAGGAATATGTATATAATCTATAAATAAACATTACTAAAATTATTATAATCATAAGTCATCACACAAAAAATTGAAATACCACATAAATAATGAAGTAGAATGTTAACCCAAAGAATGGAAATCAGGTTAAGAATTCCCTTACCATAGGCTTGTCTTAATTCAAATTTGTTTAAAACTCCTGTATAATGGTTAAAAGAGTGTTATTAGTTTTTTTCAGAAACATTTTCAGGTTTATAACATCTTATATGGTCATTTCATAACCTCATTTCACCCTGTAATTGTTAGTATTTTGTTCCTTGCATTATTTTGGTTGAGTTCTTTTGTGATTTTCAGGATCGGTTCATGATGAATCATTCTTGTTGATGGAAAGTGAAACTCCAGAATTGGAATGGATTAGTATTTACATATTTACAGTAACATAAATTATGCCATTTATCACTCTGATTATTTATATGATGATGATTCACTAGATAAAACATTAATGATGTTCGTTGATATCATTTAAGTGGTTCTTTGATAATAACAACCTCTTTTTGTCTTTAAAATTCGATACATGAGTAAAAAATAATTCCAGAATCTTATATTAGTCATAAAACATATATTATAACTTGGTTCAACCATATAAATGGTTTCATGACCAGCCTTGAAAGAATTATTGGAAATTGAAAATACATCGTCCATGATGTCGGTAATTCGACATAAATGGACAATGTTTTTTGATTCTTTAAATAAGTTGAAGATGAGAAGAATACTGATGAGGAATTTTCCATAAACACAAAACCATAATGAATATACATGATTATGGATATTTCATGCCTCTTGGATAAGAGGGATTGAGGAAAGAAGAAAAACGAATAATGAAATAAAAGAAAATCATGGGAAATTTCTCACGAAAATTCAGCAGCATAACTGCGTCTCTTAAAATTTCATAAAAACAAGATTGATTAGAGGAATGGAATGTCTCATCATTCATTCAGAATTTGGACATTAATGGGGAATATTTAATGAAATATCCCAAAAAATGACAAAGGGAATGGAAGGGAATAACAAAAAATGAAAGAAAAGAATGAAAATAAAAGAGGTTGTTTACCTCTTGATCTCTTCTCCTTGAGATCCTTCTTAAGGGCTTTGATTTTGGTCTTTTGATGAGACCAGAAGTTCTAGGACGTGGGGAAGAATATTGGGGAGGTAATTTGGCAGAAATTAGACAATTCTCAAGTCTTGGGAGGTGTGGGAGTAAGAGGGAAGTGAGGTTGGTATTTATAGTGGAGGAGGGGAGGTATTTTAGATTATTTTAATCATTATTATAATATTTTTATCAAGAATATGAATAATCTCAAATCAAGTTTCCCTAAATAGTGATACTATCATGTGAGTTCAAAGAAGGTGGCCTTGCATCACTTATGACGTCATAAATAGTTCATTTTACTAATAAATTTATTATACGGTATTTTATCGTTTTTCAAAATTCACCGAAAATTCAAGAGTTTCAGAAAAATACAAAAAATTTACCACAACCATTTTTTGACGTGTAAAATTCTATAATGAACTCCATTTTTCAAAAATAATTTTCTAAATATTATTCATTTATTTTTTAAATAATATCACTGTTAATTCGAAAAAGAACAATATTGAAGTGCAATTAGTTTTTTGTGACATTGGAAAATTAATTAAGATCCCATTATCCTATTTCCTTGGGAAAATAAAATAATATTATTATTTACTATCCATGAGGTCATATTAATATTCATATTACTATTCATTTTACTATTCATAAGGGTATGTTACTATTCACCAAAAAACATGTTTGTTTCATCAGACTCTAAATAACATACTGAACACAATTGTAGATGACAGTATATTGAAATTCAAAACATAGAAGAAATAAAATAATTTTTAAATGATACTTATAAATATATATCTGTAAACAAAATTTCAAGACATTTCAATTTATTTTTATAAAACATAGGGATGTTAGATTAAGAAGTTGAGGGGAAACAACAATCGACTAGATCTATAGTACACCATCATCATCCCCAAGGGTAATATACAATGAGGTAATTTTATTTTTTGTATTTCACCACACCTATAAATGGGATTCCCAAATATGAGTATTTTATACAACATTTCCCTTTTGTAGAGTATATACTATCAAATAGTGTTAAACCATTAGGAAATCTAGGTATCACCTATACCTTAGTCTAATATCATTCTAATAAATGTTAAACATGAGACTCTTATGGAATAATAAATTATGAATCTATCGCCCCAAAGATAGTGTCACCAAGAATTCCTGGTGAAGACTGTTGTATATAGATCTAATTCATGGGTCTTGTATTTCTTCTCATGGGGACTTAGCTACAAGAACCAACAAATAAATAAATTCATTCCACTATATCAGAACACATACAAGAAAATCTATAGAGGAAACATAGAACACCATGTACTCAACAACCTCTTCTATAGGTCTCAAAATGGGGGTGTCATCAATCTCTACCTCAATACTGGAAAAATCTTATTGACACTTCTCTATCCACATGAATGATTACACTATCAGGTCAGATTAGTCAGAGGTTCTTCTATCTTGGAGAAATATATTATAGATCTATGATAATATCCATCCAACCCAAGGAGTCTTCATACCCAAATTATTTTATTTTGGTGGCTCACAATATATCACTACCACTACCTTTTATGGGATCACCACTACACCCTTTTCAAAAATAAAAATTCCTAAAAAGTTGTCCTCTTGAATCCATAGCTGACTCTTTGACGGATTCAAATAAAGTTTTTTCCTTTTGAAGTATGTCCAAAACCATCCACAAATGTTTTATTTTTTCATCCTTTATTAGTGAGTACTTAAGGATTTCATATTTGAATAGAAGCATGTATTGTTCTATGACGGGCTGAAGGATCTGGTTTATGAGTTTATAAAACACTAATGGGGTGATAATCATTCCAATAAGAATCTATGTGAACATTTAGTGACCATAATAGTACCAAAATTATGCATGAGGTATATACTCCCCTAGAACATAATGCTGGAGCTAATCTACCTCTATGTCAATCTTCTTGAACTACTTCACCACTAACCACATGCCGAAGAGCTAATCAATTATCAAAAGTGAATACTCCTTCCCAATATTCACCTAGTTTAGGACACATTATTCCACACATAACCTAAATTTCACATTTTAATCCATAGAAAACCAAATTGGATGTACCTAGAGGAACAAACTGGGTCTAATAAATATCTTCCTTATAGATCCACTAAATGCTCCTTGATCTCCCGCAGCACTATGTTGGTCGTCTGATATATTGGAATACATATTATGGTCATCCGTGGGTTCAAGTCATGTGTAGAAGTCAATATTTTTTTGGGTTCTTAAGGATGGATCATTCTTGGGGAATACATACTTGTACTCTTATACCAATTTTGGAACTAAAATCTTTTATCATAGACCACTCCATGGGCCATACTATACATCTAAATAGAAATTTGTAGTATATTCCTGCATACAATATCATCCAACTATACATGATATTCCTTATCACCAATGAAGGAAATACCAATACCAATAACATGGGTGCATTGAATCCCTTACAAAAAACTGTTAAAATGGAAATGAAAAAATGTTATTTAGTCTATATTGAGTAAATAATCATAGGGTCTTACCTGCACAATGTAGAGATTCTATGTTATGTTATATCCTTTGAGAGTCATGTCACACTATTGGATGAAATGTGTGATCAATGAATCTCCCGTAGTAATATAATCTAAATTCAAGAGTATATATTAATGTATCTATTGGAATATCTATGTATAAAAAAATAAATGTTATAAGGAAAAAGTTTCTCAAAAATGTGTACCGAAACTAAAAAAAATGTTTCTCCCACCTGAGCCCTCTGAGTCAAGAAGCCTATGCTTCCTAAATCTATAATTCTTATTGCATGCATGTTCTATAATAATATTACTTTATCTAACACCAAAAAACATCAAAAAATTCCATAAACACGCAAATCAATGGAGCTCATTTTCCACAATTTGAAACTATCAGCTTTGGAAAGAACTTACTCACACACACAAACTTAAATTGTATCATAAGAGAATGTGTATTGGTATGGGAAGTTCCCCTGTTGTATTTATTCTTAAAACAACAAAAAAAAAACCGTGGAATAGGTATCCCAAAATACTATCTGTTTCTGTAGAGAAGTCATTCTTCTTGGTCCACCATCAAGAGGGTTACTAACTAGGTATACCACTCATTCCACAAACCCAATCCAGTCCACCACCATCTAGGGAGTCTAGTTCACCATGAAATTGGGGTTGGTTTGTAACTCTAAAAATAACAAAATAAAATCATAATTTGTTTAGTATATACTAAGACATTATAGACTAATTGATTATCAACATAACAAGTAGGAAAAATATTATCCATCAAACGAGGGTCGACATACAATTTAATGGGTGGAAACCCTAATCGCTATCCACCAAAAGGAACCACCTTCTAATCATGTCCTTAGACTGATGCCTCGTTTCTATGAGGATCATAATCTCGATCCTACTAAAAAATCCTAGATACATATAATTATAGTTGTAACCATAAATATTCAAGATGCATCAGAGTATGAAAAGTATATCTAGTGTCTTTGTAAATTTATATGTTATTTTCTACCCAATCACTGTTATCCCTATACTAGGATTCAAAATCAATAAATATTTACACTATTGTCATTATTCCCAAACCATAGATTCATAGCTAGATTACCTCCAAACTCTGATTCTATGATTTCCTCCTCCAATATGACTAAGTCATGACACAAACCACTAAGCCCCAACTGTAAAGTGGTATGTTGAGAATGAAACGAGAAACCCATGTCAAATACGCCAAGGGATGTTGAATAGAATTGAGTTGGAATATCACACAAATGAGAGGCCATAGACTAATGTATCTATACACATGCACACATTTCCCTACACTAATACAATACAAAAACGAAATACAATTGATACTAAAATGATTGCATGACAAATAATCCCACATTATAGTATTTAAGAGTGTACAAAAAATGAAAAAGGTCCAAATAAATTCCCATTGAAACTGAAAAATACCAACCTACTAATAAAAATGTGTCTTCTATTAAGATGAAAACTCATGGAAACATTTTTGAACTATCTAGAAAAAATAAGCTTCATGTGTTCCTAGTCCTCCAAGGACACTATTGAATGGACTACCATCTTCACAATACATGGCATGTGTATGAAAATATCTAGCAGGGGTGAGTATGAACATACCCTATATGACAACACAAAACATACGAACACAAAGCATCAAAGAGGGATTCAAATCTAAATAAAAAATCTAAGGGAATAAACAAGATAACCTAGATATTATCAACGAAGACTCCCATTTGTAAGGTGAATCCATGTACTAAAAACCAGCATAGGTCTCTAATGAGTGCTAAAATATATCATCCTTCTAAGAGAAATCACTAATCATGTATTTCTAATATGATGTCACTCGTAAGAGAGTTTCTTCCTGTCAGACCTTTCGATTTTTAAGTATGAAGTAATATAGAGGGATCATCTAATATACACACCATATTAGACTACACCTCATTTAAATACAATATATATTGATACATATATAGGTGATCACAGCCCAGGTTTATTGGGTATACCTAATATTATCTGGGATAACCCCCTTGAAGTAGATCACAGTCCCTGGATGCTTAAAATCGGATATCTGACCCAAAAAATTGAAAAATTATAAAGGATCACACCCTGGGTCAAATTAAGGGATACAAATCACAATACAATCACAATCCATATTGGGTACCACTCATCCTATGATCAGGATGAGATATCTAATTGTATCCTATTATGGATGGACTAAGGGAACAGAACCACATAGATATGATTTGTGGGAACTCTCCAAAGCTAATACTGACCCTAGTTTTTGTTGAACAATTGCTCTAACTTACCCAATAAGGAGTATGTGATGTTTCTACTAGGGAATATGGTGTGTGTCACTAAGTTTTTCGTTTCTTTTATCTTAAAATCCCACACATAAAATTCTACCCAAGATACATGGCGTTCTGTTAGGGCACATGATGTTTAGAGGTCAGGTGAGCCCTCAATGTGTTCCCCCTTGTTATGGACATGCACTTCTCGAAGTACACATAGTATTCCCAATCACATATGGTTTGTTGGGACACAAGGATTCATAGGCATGTACTTCTTACACATTATGTGTAGGTTTTCTATTTGTCACACAATGTATGGGTCCCGCAATTGTCATGTGATATTTCACTCACTACATAAACATTGTCCTCCACACATGGGGGTCCACACAATTCATGTTATTTTTAACTACATGACTTGTTTCTATGGATTTTATAGAAAATATAATATATTTCATGATTTTTACCCATGTAATAATTTACTACACTTTCTCCTTGATTCATTTATTTATTTCCCAAAATCATGTTTACTAGCCCGTCTCACTGCCATTGGCTAGATTTTAGCCACCCCATATTCGGAAGTCATGTATCATTACACATATAGAGATACCCACATGATTCAACTTATGAAACCACCAGCTCTTGTATCTCCACCATATTCCTATTATCATTACCATTCCTTCATCAAATATCAAATCCAATAACCTATCCTAAAATAATGATTCGTTTTCCCATAGAGGATTGCACAATGATCAATTTCATGTGTATAATCAAATCATCAAGAAATAAAAATATTGATTATGAATGTTAATGAATGGTGGGAGAATAATATAAAATAAGAAATTGTTAATATAATAATGGTCTTGTTCATTTTTCCATCATTTATAGAATCCTAAAACTATGTAATATAATCAAAATAATATAATAATATAATAAATTCCAATAAAATCGAATAAACAATGGGAAATTCAATACACATTATCCATGAATTAATACCAATAAATGTTAATTAACATCCCTCAAAATATACCAAGAATGGGGATTAAAAAATCCCTAAATTGTTATTGGATAAATCAATGATATATAATGTTTTTGAATCATTATCATTGGTGAGATCCAAGAACTCCATTGTGGATGATAATCCCCATGGTATCTCAATCGTCAATCCTTGATCCTATTATCATTCTCAAATGCTATCTTCCATGGTTACCTCTACTTCTATTCACCTGTACATTGCATCCAAAATTAATATTTGTCCATATCCTTGTTTAAATAGATCATAATAGTTTACAAGCATTCAATAGAAGATAAATTATTTATTTATTTTATTCTTCTATTTTTTCTCTCATGATCGAATACAAAAAAACATTGAACACATTCAAATATTATGTCACACTTGGGATAAAAAAACATAGTCCATATTTTTTTGTGGTTTCAATTTTCCCATATGAGAAACAATTTGTTATAGAATTCCTTAATTCTAAAAAACCACAACTGTGTGAAATAATAAATTTAATATAATAAGTATATCAACACATGGATCTAAGGGGTACATAAAACCATGTCAATTACACACCTAAATCTAGAAATGTAATTTTAAATATATTCAATGTGTCAAACATAAATGTTATAGTTCCTACATAAATTATATAGGAAGGAAATATATTGAAATATTTAATGATGATACATGTTCCATCCTTTGGGATCAAAAAATATAATTATTAAATGAAGCTCATATATATAATTTCCATATGCACTCTAATGGTAGAAAAATGGATCTAGATTTGATGGATATTTTTTTGTGGCATAATATTCAGTGGGTAATTGTAAACATTGTATCAATATGGTTGGTTTTTCAACATGTAAAATGTTCTAGGCAACATAGTAATGGATTGATGAATCCTCTATGTATTCATATGTGTAAATCATAAAAATATTATTATAGATATTTCACAATATTTCCAATTATAAAATGAAATGATGATTTTAAATGGGTTATTATTTATCGCCTTACAATTTTCACACATTTCCCAAATATAAGTTATGATATACATATTATATACCTTACAATGGTCTATATTAATGATGCTATGAGACATCATGTTACATAATTTTAGATATTATTTGAAAATGTTCCATGGTTTACATTGAAATTATGGAATGAATTAGAGTTGCATCTTACCATTTAGAAATTCCACGAATTCTCTCTATAGTTTATGATGTGTTCCAAATGTCATTATTGAGGAACTACATTCCATACCCAATTAATGTTCTCATATATGGAAATAAAATTTGAGAATGATTTATCTTACAATGAAGAGACTATAAACAATATTGGCATTATAGAGTAAGTGTTACAGAATCAGACAACATGGATTGTGAATATTATTTGGGGAAATTAATAACTAAAAGAAACAACATAGGATCCTAGATAAGATATGATAAAGAACTACAGATTTTTTATGAATATAATATTATCAGAAATCAAGGATGAAAATATTTAGTGGCGTATAATTTAATTCCTAAGATCTTCATATAATAGGAAAATATTACATCTCTAGGTTTTTATCCAATACACATCTTATTATTTTATCATTATAATAGAAATAGTTCATTGATATATTTAGAAATAAATTTTAAAAATTTTATTATTTGAATATTATTAAATGGAAATCATTTTTATTTTATTAATTCAAAATTTATAATATGGTTTAGTTTTAGGATTTTTTTAATAAATAGTTGATTTTTGGGTGAATGGTGAAAATGTCATTTCATTGTAGAATTATAATTTATTATATTTACCGTTAAGTTATATATTTTTTAAATAGTCACATAATAACTCTTTTATTAAACATAATATAATTAATTCCATATAAAGTTGTATTATATTTTATTTTAGACTATGTTTATTTTTTTCATAAATAATATTTTTCTAAAAAAATAGTTTTTCATTTTTTCACACTTATATTAAATATAATTTCATCTAATTGTAAAAATTTTATCTTGAAATCTATATCACAAAATTTTAATCAATTATTTAAAATTTATGTATGTGTTCAATTTATTTTTTTGTCATTATAAATAGTATCCCTAGTAAAAATATTATCACCTCAGTAAAAGAGTAAAATGGGTTAACTGAGGATAAAACATGGTGTGAAGGTAATAAAATATCATATTAATTATTATGTAATGAGTTAATTTTGATCCTTATAACCTTATATTATAAATTTAATCTTTTAGGATCCATCATTTTGGGATAATGACACTGATAATATTCAATGGTTAAGAATAATTACAAGTGTGTTGATCACCTCACTTATGAAAAAGAACCACTTCTTATATCTTATTCATGAATCTTATATAGTTTATCACTATCTATACCTAGCAAAAATTACATTAAAAATTCTTATAACGTATCCTATATGATGTTTTACCCCAAAAATTCATCTTCAATTATGAATAAGATATAATTCAATGTTTGTTACGAAAGTTACTGGTTTTTCTTCTAAATGATCCTTTTCAATTAATTTCCTTCTTAAACCACATCCAAATATTTATTAACCATATTAACAGAACTAAATAATTTTATTGACAATAAAAATATGTTTTTATGTAAATTCTACATACATTTTCTATATCCTTTCCATCCTATAAAAAATGAAAACATAACTTGTGTGTAAGTACAACCTACCTTCTCCACGTAGCGGGGTAATTTGTTTTTATCACCACATTACCTAGATGGTTATAAAGTTTGATATAATTAATATATATAATATCTATAATATAATTATGGTTATGTAGATACAATATTCCATCTACCTTACTAATCATCTATTTTTTGGAGAATGATAACGTCATTCGTTGGTAAATGTTGACTACCACCTATATGAAGTGATGAGATTGTTTTTTATTACCACCATGAATGAATTACACTAAAACATTATGTAATGAAAAAAGTATTTTCATAATATTATTAATGTTTATTATATAATGTAACCATTTCGTAACACATTTATGCATGATCAACATACCAATATAATTCTAAATAAATTGACCGGTCAACCATTAGTGGTCAACATAATTAAGAATTATTCAATTAATGGATGTAACATGATTATAAGAGGACCCTTATAAATTAATTATAGATGAAAAATGATGTTAATAACTTATTTGAAAAATTAAAATTTATTTTTACAAATGATATAATGCATATGACTTACCATATGTCGGAGGAAAGGGTTTATTCTATAATATCATTTTTATTCAAGATTTTTTGATTCTAAATATATGATAAAGGAAGCATTAATATCATACCAATTCAAACTCCATATATTTAATTTAATTTTGTTATATATGGATATTAAATAATTTCCCATCATTTTACTGTCTTTTTTACTTAATATAACAGATAAAATAGTTTTTTTTGAAAAGAAAACCTTATTTCATCATTAGTCATTCAATTTTTTTTCTATATCATTATTTCATAAGAAAAATCAAGAATATTATTTTCTATGAAAATTGATTATTCAATGTAATTTAAACCATATTTTACTATATTTTCAATTTTTTAAAGTAATATTCTTTTAAGTTTTCCAAAAAAATAACTTGGGCATTTTAATAAAACAATGAATATTGTTTTGTTTAAATATGGTTCACACAAATAAATTGTCTTACAATTATAAAAATTTATCATGATAATTACTATAATATTTTAATTCATTATTTTTGAATAAGAATTTTTTTATTATTTTATTAATTTCTATTTAATATTCTACAAAAAGAATAGGATGTTTTTCTCAGGATTTCAAATAACAGATTAGATGACTTTTTAAATGTTCTATCATCTATTTAAAAATTATATAATATTAATGAATTAAATTGGGGTATAATATAATGCAACTATACACCATAATTTTGTAGATTTATTATTACCATGTTATTCTATTTATATATGGGGTAAAAATATAAAAATTTGGTATACTATTTTCTTAATATGAATATTAATGATGATTATGTATTGAAATTTTATTAATTTATTTAATATTATGAATTTATTGGACTTATTTTTTGATGGGAGGGTTCCATTATAGTCCCTTGATATATAGGTATCTGTCATGAGAGAAAATTGTTTTTTTATTTGGCATATCCCTTGCCTGTTTATGAATGATTTCATGGAATATGGCCTTAAACGTTAGATTATGATGTATGATATTATGCATTTTATCATTCTGAAATCATTTTTTTATCAATGTCATTATGTATATTTTTATTTCATCCATGGATAAATACCCCTTTTATGATAACATTTATATAGAGTATTCGAATATTATTTTTCTATTTTATATTACACATGATTTATTTATTCTATGATATATTCTATTATAAACATACCCTTACTAAAAATATAATATCAACATTTATTATTTTTTCCACTACCCATGATACCATGAAGTGTTTTATGAGTGATTTTAAAGATATTATTTAAGAAATAATAAATTTCCCATTGTAAATTTAATTTATATTTTATGTTTCCAAATATAATGTGAGAATATTGTCTATATATAGTCTCACAATATTGATAAACAATTGGAAAATCCATGCTTCCATATCTGGTATCTAGTTATAATGTCTTAATATAACCACCAGCTTATGTTTACTACAGTAAGGGTGTTACATGAATAGTCTATGAAATTGTGAAAAAACAATATGATGAATGATTCAATAAAAATATGTTCTAATAATATAGTCTCGTGGATAAAGACCTATGTCTAGAAACGTAACATATCTCATATTTAATTTAATGAATTCATAATTTCCGTATGATTTCATTTTTAGTGAATGAATATTCCGTCTTGAGTATTTTTTCTTTATAAATTGAAATGACATATTATATTAGTTTGTCTAGTCAATATAGATTTACAGAATGTGTGCCTCTATAGAGAACATCATGTATTTTTTTTATCCTACCATTCAGACATATCTTATTTCTTGGTCTCGAAATATGATATGCAGATAGTTCATTTTGTGGGGTATTCCACATGGGACATGTCAAAAATCATTATTTCTATATTATTGATGTAGTGAGAGGTAGTTTGAGTGTATTTATCCCTTTAGTGAATGATCAATGATGATATAGTCTAGGTGTGATATTTTCAGTGGTTTGGGGTCATTACTCCCTCATAGTGGAAGTAATGATGCATTAGTCCCCCAAATCTTATATTCTATAATAGTGTGTCCTCACCCACACCTATCTAGGGTATATTTACACCATATGTGGAAATAGTTCACCCCAATCTAGATCTCTATTTTGTATAAAAAGCCTATATTAGGGTTGGTACTTCCTTGACTGGGGTGTCTATAATAGAGGAATCAACCCCCCACTATAGTTTTAAGTAGGTTACTTGGGTTACCTAGCATGGGAAGCTAACATACTCAAGTGGAATCATATTATTAATATAATGGATAGTAAATTCCATCCTGATAGGTATGGATTGTTTATATTTGAGTATATTCCTCATCTTAGGTTCTAGTAGGGGTGCTTATATTTGATAGGATATGTATCTTGGGATCCTATGAAATTGATAATTTTTTAGGCACCCCTAGGATTTCATTGAGATATGATATTTGGATATAAAATTTATTTAAGACATGAAAGCCTCTTTGGTGTTATGAGAACCTCTAATTGTTCATGAGATGGTTATATTAAGATTTTTATCAAAGATGGATTGAGACTTATTTCAATTAATGATATATCTAATTCTTGGGTGTATCAAGAATTATTTATTTTCTTTCAAGGTTAAAATAATTTATACCAACAGCGTGATCATTCTTGTTTGTTGTAATTATATTATTGTTTTGGGGCATCCTACTGGATATGTTTTGACTCGCCCTAGTAAAGGCCTTATGCACACACTGTTGAATCTATTCTATTGACACATATATTGGATATGGAATTTGGGGACATCGAGATGGTATTGATTTTTTGTATTTAAAAATTTTGGATTCATGATAATAAATTGTGTTTCATATTGAGTTTTTATATGATGGAGGAATTCATTGACGGTATTTGTGGATCTTGGAGTTCATGCACTGAGTAAAATATTCCTAGTGTATATACTATTCATTGTCATTTTTCTGGTGTACATTATTACCCATATATTGACCCTATATAGAATTATATTTTTACTTGTTTTCTCATGCATTGATTTTATATAGATCAGTTGATTATAAACTTCTATCATGTTGGGTTATTATGTTATATTATTAATATAGAGACATTAGTCTATTAGAGGTTGAAATATTATAATGACATCTATAGGTGTACTGCTCCAACCCCAGTTACCCAGAGTCAGTGCATTATTTTAATACATTTGCATGATTTCAATGAATCATGTCCTGAAAGACTGATCAGTTTATCAGCCTTGGAAAATAGATTACATACACTAATGTTGCATTACACAATAGAAAATAAAACATAACATAGATTATATTTTGAGAATTCCATTAATCCCCAAGCTTAACCCATCTTACCAATCATATTACACATCTTGGAATCCTATGAAAATGTAAAATAAGAAAGGGGTGAGTTCAAATACTCAGTAAGGGTAAGTAATACAACGAAATATATCATAAACATTAGGTGTAATGAATAATTGAGTACACATGACTTTACAGATAATAAACATGAATACTTTATGGTAAGAATATGATTTGAGTAAATAATTCCATAATAAAACATAATCATGGGTATTCTACTAATCGAATGACCATATAAACCATCAATATTTTTTCATAATGAGGGAATGTATAGTAATGGACTTTAATTTCCGGGTCAAGGACTTATGCCAGGAGCTAAGGGCTAACTGTAACCAGACCCCAACCCAGAGAGACTCTGTAACCAGACTCCATCCCGGAGAGCCTTTGTAACTGGACTCCAACATGGAGAGCCTCTGTAACTAGACTCCAACCCGTAGGGACTACTGTAACAGGACCCCAACCGAGAGGGATTACTTTTACCGGTCCCCAACCAGGAACATACTAGTATAATAAATTCATCTTAAGAAAAGATTGAAATATAACATAAACATTTGTATTAAAAATAGAATACAAAATGTCAATATTTTAACTATAATCCATGAATGGAATAAAAATAACTCATCCATAGTCAGACATATAACCTAACATTATATACAATATGTAATATCGTATCATAATAAATAAACCGCGATCAAGAATAATATCCTGTAAAGGATATTGACATAGTAGATAATGACTAGTAAAAATCATTGAGAGAAATATCCATTTTTCATGAAATCATATAAATGTCACATAATTTTAAAGTAATCTATTTAAAAGATATTTTTTAAACAATTTTTCCTATACCAATTTGAAACTTTCAAAATTAATTAACATTTTAAAACATTCTTGTTTATAAAAATAAATACTTAAAAACATTCTGAAAACATTGATAATAATGATAAAGGAATAGAAGAATAAATCATTAAAACATTTTAAAATGATGTTTTAGTAAAAATTACATTAAAAATATTCCATTTTAAAAATATTTTATGAAACTTGGTCATGAATAATAAATATGACCTAGTAGATACTTACGTAAAAACAATCTCTGATAATAAAGAAATTGTGAAAATAACCCTTACCGATTTGGTAACTCACGAAACATACACCCCATGAAAGAAGGATTATTGAATGAAGTGGTAAACACCCATAGATTAAATTATATTACACAAGGAATACAATCATATCCAGTACATACACCACACAAAAGGAAATAGTGGCAATACATCGTAAATATCACGGGAATAAGAAGTGAAATGGAATCCCCTTTCCACATTGTAATCAATCATATCATATGAACAAAAGTTAATAACCACCAAATAATTCATATAATTCCAGAAATATAAAGATAATAATGATAATATATATCAAATGTCAATACAAAATACACCACATGCAATAAATAAGTGGCGAACAATGGAAATATCACAGAATAAAAATTGAGATAAGAAACCCCTTACCTTGCACATTCCTTGGGTTGAGGGTACGTTTAAACTCATTTATAATGACCATAGTATGTTATTAAATTATTCCACAACCATATTTATATTTATTATATCATACCTGATTCATTTATGACTTTATACTACCCATTTAATAATGATTTCCCTGTTAAATTAACATTTTTGGTAGTAATCGCTTTCTTAATCGTACCTGTTTTACCTTGTTATTCTAGACCGTATAATTAAGATCATGATTTAAATACTTCAAGAATATAATCCGGGATTTATATATGACACATATTTATAATACAAATATATATAATAGATAGATATATGAAATGGAAAAAACCGTTTATAGAGACAGTAGGCCGTACGTACGAATAAACGTTGTTTCCATTTTCATATCGTATTGAACAGAACTAAATGAATAATATATATTTAATTACATAAATTTATATAATGCTCTGAAATATAATTATTATGTTATATATTAAATACTTATTAATGATAAGTATTTTAAAATCATTGTTGAAAAGTGAATGTGGAAATTAATCTCATCCCATCGTGGAGACAATAATCTGTACGTACACACGAGTGACAAAATCATTATATTTATGGAGAAAATTAATATGTAATTGGATGGTATATCATATATAAATAATAATTAACATGTTATATTTATTATTTACATCATTTATACTCATTATTATACCCATACAAATAATGAAGTGTTTGAATAACAAACTACACTACGATGTGGAGACAGTAATCTATACATACGCACGTATGGTGAATTTGTCATTTATAAGATGATTAGAATAATGAATATGGTTATACCATTTTTATAACAACATCACAGTATATATAAGATACTGGAGTTATAATTTTAGATTTGAAACAACAAATAAAGAAGAAGTGGAATGAAAAAAAAGAACATTAATGTGAGTGGTGAAATCATTACCTCTTCTTCGGGTTCTTCCTTTTGATTTGATCAAAAGATATCTTTATGTCCACATTATGACCAAAGGAAGGCTGCTAGGATGAAGGTAGGATAGTTGGTAGGATATTTGGGCTGGGTTTGGCTAAGAAATATGGATTTGATGGTGTGAAATAGAGAGAAGAGGAAGTGGCCTTTTATAAGAGGGGTGATGGGCACCTTAGGAAAATATTGTAATATTATTTTATAAAAAAAATAATTTTCGATTTCTAATGACTCAAAAATGATTTATTTTGAGGATAAGGTGGGGATGGGTCTATACCTACTAAACAAATAGGGTTGATACATGTTTCGGTCACTATATTAACCTCATCTTTTAAATTTAACTCAATGTTAATTAGTTTGACATTTACCATGTCTCTTTATATATTTATATAATATGGTTAATAAACATACTATAAAAGTACAAGTGAAACTCAAGTGGTTTATTAATGAAATATATAATATTATTGAAGACATTGGGACAAACCATATATTTTTTTAGGAATATAATATCAATTACTAATATAATATTAGTTTTAAAAACGTTTTTCTCTCAATTTTGACACTATTTTCTATTTTGTATTTGTTAAATTTATTACATCCTTATTAATTCAAAGAAAATTAATTTAATTATCCCTACAATTTCATATTAACGTATAAAATTATTGGAATCCCTATAAAGTATCAAATTACCTTTATTTGGATAATTATAATATAAATTAATTTAATATATCATTAATATGGTAATTACTGCATCATCATTGTGTCATAAATAAATTACATTTTATAATGTCTAAAAAATATAAATAAAATAAAATTGTGTAGGAATTGTTTTATCTTTCCAATGAATATATATAGTCTTAAATATGAATTATATAAATCCATTTAAAAATTAATTTATTAAATTATATTTGTTTTTGATATTTTTTCATTTACTTTATGTAAATTAAAAGAAAGTGTCATTATCATCCAAAAGTTGATTCATGAGGTCCTAAAAGCAACCCATGGATTCCCATGGTCAGAAATGACTCGTATAATATGGTTTGGACAAGTATTAAGGTAATTTTGTGTTATTATAATATTCTATTTACCATGAATTACCTTATTTACCATTAACAGCGGTAAATAAAGGTCAAATGTTACTATTCACCACAAATTATTTTCATTTTATTGAACCACATTTTAAATAATTATTTTAACCATGTCTCTCTGATTTTTTAAATTAAACTAAAAAAATGGAAAAATTATGTTTTATGCAAATTTGTAAATTCTCCTTGGACGTGGGTAAAATACGGTAAAAATATCAATAAAATTTTAATATATCTAAAATTATTATAAAATGTCTTCAATGAATTTTATTGAACATATATAGGTATTATGTATTTTTTTTTACCAAAAATAATTTTAAATAAAATAAATAAATATTTAAATAAAAAGTAGTTTTTAACCAATAACGTAGTGTTTTTCACTATTCATAAAAAATTGAATGTTTTTAGATACATAAAAAAAATTCACCCTTTGATAATTTTGATATTCCAAATTAGAAAGTGAAGTCTATTTCTCTAAATTATAAACATTGAAATTGCATTTATTAATCTAGAATTAATTCCTGTTGTAAAAACCAAAAGGCATATTTTTAAGAGATAATAACTACCAAAAGATTGACACTTATTTATGTCCAATTTCAATGTGAATTTACTTCCACTGACCAATATTGTATTAAACGGTAAAAATATAATAAAATTGAGCTTTCGATCCATTCAAATGTATAGTTGGTCACTATATATTATTCTGATTAAAAAATTTTGTTTTCAGTTAAAATATAGTATTTTTCGCTATTCCCCCAAATATGAAAGTTATCATAAAAAACTAAACATTTATTGAAAATAAATTAGAATTTCCCAATTATAATGAAATATTTTATTTTTTAAAATTTAATATACAACAGATTCAGATATTGGATTTAAAAAGATTTTTCCATTAAATTGAGGTAAAATTACATTTTTTTAAAAATACATTTTTTATCTGAGAAAAAATAATTTGTTATTACATTATGTCTATGAAACTAATAATATGGATTATAAAATTATAATGATTGAATAAAGTTCCAAATTCATTTAACACTATTCATATTCGCTTTTTAACGTCTAGTTTGATAAGTCGTGGTGCGCTTGAACTCGATGTTGTGTGTAGTGCAAGTTATTTAATTACATTGAAGAAATAACTTACTATGAAATCATGGGGTTTTACATTCATCACTCCTTAAATAAATTTCATCCTCACAGTTTCAAAATTTTTGATGAAAATAAATGGTTGAAAATTGAAAATACCTTTGGAGAAAAACCACATCGGAAATTGGGTAAATAAAATATAGTAATAATAAGTGGAAGAGGGAAATGAAAGGGTAACCACCAAATTAGGATCTCGATTAGGAGATCATTTGTGGAAATTATAGACACAAAATAATAGAAAAAATGTAAATTTTTATATTAAGTGACTGTGGTCATCAATCACAAACAAGTGTAAAATTGAGTGCCTCAAATCCACCATTCTATGATGTTTTAAAATATCATTGGTTCAACAAAACATATAGTATTAGGATAAAACATTTTTGGTTTTAATATCTCATCCATGTAGTTTAAGAGTCAATTTACCCATATAATTAGAGAAAAAATTATATATTTATATATATATACTTCAAAAGTTGAGTTTCATCCTTCAACTATTTCCTACCAAAAACTCATCATTCACTAAAACAGATTTCAAAAAATATTCTATTTAACCTACTTGTATAGGGTTCCAAAAAAATTATGAATTTATAATTCACCTATCAGACACTTTAAAAAACTATATTATATAATCCAGGGACATTACGTAGTACATTGGTATGCGATAAATCCCAATCGCATTATAGTTGTGGGTTCGATTCTCGCAGCATTGTCCGACACGATGGATTGTCACACGGACTGTGTGTTGTCATATTTATAACAATTTAAAAATATCCTTAACAATATTGTCCACTTTAAAAAATAATCCATTCCAACCTTTCGACTTACCCAAAATAAATCTATCGAAACTCACATTCCAAAATTTATAAGGTAGTTAACCACAATGAAGAACCTTTTTCCACATAATACCATGTGAACACCTTCATCATGTATTATTTTAAAACCTAGTATCACCTTGAATTACCATAAAACCATATTTATTAAATAATTCTCCCTTATCCATTATATAATATTGGATATATTCCTTATATCCAAAATTTTTGAATATTACAACAATGATGAAATAACCAAACTATTAATCATTTCCAAGAAAGTCAAGAATATCCAATATATTTTTTCAAAATGAAATATCTCTTATTCCAAAATCAATACCTAATTATTATGACCAAATTAAGGATTAACATTCTATAAACCATGTATTTTCCAAAAAGTGTAGCTTACTATTAAGTCACTTTTTTTAGAACCATATAATCTCAAATCCTCAACAAAATATTACTGTAGTACAATCCTTATTTATCTCGATAATTTATATAACCGTAATTTTATTGATACAATACACAAATGAAATAATTTTATAATAACAACATAAGAACACAAGTAATTTCTCTTCATCTTATGTAGTTTCATAACATGATTATTATCCAATAACATCATTAGCGGTACACTCTGAAGACTGGGAAATTGATTCACGAAGTGTGTCAACTCCTTGCAGATGAAGGATTTTATATTTGAAACCTTTTTCTTACCCTTTAAATCATGTACTTGGTGTCCTTTTTCTCCTAACATATAAAAAACTCCCATTCCCTTCAAGCATTTAACAAGGTGATTATTTCAATATTTATCACATATGGGAAAATCTTTCTTTCCCCTCTTCCCTTAATCCATCTTTCTCTCTACCATCCTTTTTTTCTCTTGCTTCACTTCAAGGCCATATGACTCATATAATTCATTACTTATCACATTAATACATGAAATTATTTCGTCATATGTTGAGAATACGTGGGAAACTATTTCCATTCCAAATGTTGGCTTAATACAAAGAATGATATGATCCGTCTTTCTTTTTGGATCATACGTATTGTAGGGGTTCTCATTCCTTCTATTAGGGGCCATTTCATAACAATGGAATACACTAGGCTTGTTTATGAATCTATATTAATAATTCCAGACTTGAAAATACCTAACATAAATTGAACAATTTATCGATATAATCCATAATCATAAAAAAATTTATTTGAGGAGGTATTTACTCATAAATCCTTCATAATGGCTTGTAATGAAAATGTGAAATATCCTATGCATATCCCCTGGGAGTGTCATAACCAAGAGTGCAGCAAGGCCCATTTTCGTTCACCAGTTCGCATTCGAGACTAGGTCAAAGCGGTGTTTTCGGGTTTTATCCTGAGGAAGATCTGTGCCAGAGCAACCTCTACCTGCTCGAATCATGACATGAATGTATTTCATGTAAAACACCCAAAATCACTACAATATCAAAATTCTAGGATGTTATTTTATACTAACCCTCAATTTTTATTTTGGATAATGTTCTCTAATCAGAGTTTATCTAAATCTATTTCCAAGGATGTTGCTAAACTTTCTCTGATACCAATTGTAACACCCCAACCCCAGTTACCCAGAGTCTGTGCATTATTATAATACATTGGCATGATTACAATGAATCAAGTCCCATAAGACCGACCAGATTAGCAGTATTGGAAAAATAGATTACATACATTAATGTTACATTACACATTAGAAAATAAAACATAACATAAATGATATTTTGAGAATTCTATTAATCCCCTAGCTTAAACCTTGTTATCAATCAGAAAACACTTAATGGAATCCAAAAATATTATACATAATAATGTGGTGAGCTCAAACACTCACTAAGGGTATGTAATACAGCAAAAGATAACATAAACATTAGGCATAGTGAATAATTGATAACACATGACTTTACAGATAATAAACACGAATACTTTATTGCTGGAAAATGAGATGAGTAAGTAATTCCATAATAAAACATAATCACAGGTATTATACTTGTCGAATGACTATATGAACCACCAATATTATTTTCATAATGAGGGAATGTATAGTACTGGCCATTAATTTATATTTCATGGCCTCGTGTCAGGACTTAGGGGCTAACAGTAACTGGACCCCAACCCGGAGGGCCTCTGTAACCAGACTCCATCCCGAAGAGCCTCTATAACCGGAATCCAACCAAGAGAGTCTCTTTAACTAGACTCCAACCCGGAGGGATGGCTGTAACCATACCCCAACCCGTAGGGCTTACTTTTACCGGTCCCCAACCCGGAACATACCAGTCCAGCACATTCAACTTAATAAAAGGTTGGGGTACAACATAAACATTCGTATTAAAACTGGAATATGAAATGTCAATATTATAGAAATAAATCAAGAATGGCATAAAAATAACTCATCCAAAGTCAAATATATTAGAAAAGCATAAATACAATATATAATACTTGTATCATAATAAATCAACCTCTATAGAGAATAATATCCCATAAAGGATGTGGACATAGTTGAAAATGATCAGTAAAAATATTTGAGAGAAATATCCATTTTTCATGAAATCATTTATAAGTCACATAATTTATAAAAGAATACATTTAAACTATAGTTATGTATCAATGTGTCCCATACCACATTGAATAATTTGAAATTAATTAACATTTTAAAACATTCATTTCCACACAAATAAATCCTTAAAACCATTTTGAAAACATGGACCTTAATGAGAATGGTTTAGAAGAATAGGTCTTTAATAATTTTTAAAGTGATCTTTTAGTAAAAATTACCTTAAATATATTCCCTTTAAAACCCCAATTATGAAACATGTACATGGATTATAAATATTTCCTAGTAGATACTAACATAATATCATCCTCGGATATTAAAGAAATTTTGAAAATAACCCTTACAGATTCGGTAACTCACGAAACATTCACCCCATTAAAGAATGATAATTCAATTAATTTGTAAATAAACAAAAATTAAATTATATTACACAATGAATAAAATCATGGCTATTATATACTGCACACAAAAGGAAATAGTTTCTATACATCATGAATCTAAAGGGAATAAGAAGTGAGATAAAATCACCTTACCACAAATTAATCAATCGAGTCGTATGAGAAAAAGTTAATAACCCCAAAATCATTCAAAAAATTCCATGAATATGAATATAATCAAGGTAATATATATGAAATTTTATTATAGAATACACCACATTCCATAAATATGTGGTGAACAATGGAAATCTCATGGAATTAAAAGTGAGATAAGAATCCCCTTACCTTGCATTTTCCGTTGGTCGAGGGTATATTTAACCTCCTCTATATTGAACATGGTATGTTATTAAATTATACCAAAACCATATTCATATTTATTATATCATACATGATTCATTTATGACTTTATACTACCCATTTAATAATTATTTCCATGTTAAATTAATATTTCCGGTAATAATCACTCTCTTTATCGTACGTGTTTTAACTTGTTATTATTGATCGTATCATTTAGATCATGATTTAAATACATCAATAATATAATCCTTAATTTATATATAATATTTATTTGGAATATAAATAATTATAATACATATATATATGAAATGGAAAACACCGTTTAAGGAGACGGTAGGCCGTACGTACGCATAAACGTTGTTTCTGTTTTCATATCTTATTGAATGGAACTAAATGAATATGATATATGTAAGTGCGTAAATATTTATATATATATATATATATCTAGTAGATTTATTATGTCATATATTAAATACTTGTAAATGATATTTATTTAATAATCATCGTTGAATGGTGAATGGGGAAATGAATCTCATCGAGTCATGGAGACGGTAATCCGTACGTACACACGAGCAACCATATCATTATATTGACGGAGAAATAAGTTGAAATTGGATGGTATATCATATGTACATAATAATTAAAATGTTATTTTTATTATTTACATCATTTATACACATTATTATCCCCATCCAAATAATGAGATGTTTGAATAACAAACTATACCACGATGTGGAGACTGTAATCCATACATACGCATGTATGGTGATTTTGTCATTTATAGGACAAATATAATATTGAATATGGTTGTACCATTTTTATAATAACATTACATTATATAAAATATACTGGAGTTATTATTTTATAATAGAAACCACAAGGAAA
Organism: Viscum album; assembly: GCA_963277665.1. Classification (NCBI taxonomy): domain Eukaryota; kingdom Viridiplantae; phylum Streptophyta; class Magnoliopsida; order Santalales; family Viscaceae; genus Viscum; species Viscum album. The sequence continues at coordinate 1,017,833,488 of OY728122.1, forward strand.
GAGGAAGTGTAAGAAGAAAAGAATTTGAAAGAGGGTGGTGAAATCATTACCTCTTTTTTTGGATTCTTCCATTTGATTTGATCAAAAGGGCTCCTTATGTGGGATTTATTATAACACCCCAGAAAAAATAAAGAATATGAAATTTTCATATTTATCCATATTTGTGAATAAAATATTAATATTACTTTAATGGGTACGCTATGCTCGATGGCGTACCCAATATGCAACAACGTGTTTCTTGGGAATCTTATATTGCACTCTAATAATAAAATAATATTATTTTTAATGGTAGTTAACTCCTAGCCATTGTATTGGCGAGAATGAACAGAACTAACTACAAAATTATTATATATGATTTTGAAATATTTTTACTTTTATCCAATAAATGTTAGAGGCTTAAAATGTGAATGAATCCAATTTTAAGCGTAAATATTCTAATATTTATTAAAAGGTCGATTAACCAACTTTTGTTGGAAAAAGCTTATTAAATACACTTTTTGACAATTTAATATGTTATATTGGACCAAATAAAATTATTCTTTATAATTGGGACATCAAAATTTACATTGTGTAGATTTTTGGTATTTTTCCGTTAATGTTCATTTTTTAATGAATAGTGAATAATGTTGTATTTTAATTCAAAACCTATTTTTAATATAATATATTTATATGATTAGATTATCTTTTGAATTGGTTTTAAAGTCCAATTATAATATATTTTTACCATTTAATCCAATATTGGTCATTGGAATTAATTTCACTTTGAAATTGGACTTAATCTAGTGTCAATCTTTTAATAGATATTGTTTCTTAAAACCGCGCTAATTGTTTTGAAAGCGCGAACTGATTATTAAATTAATTAATGAAACATATATGTTTTGAATTTTGTGAAATGGACATCATTTTGGAATTCATAATATCAAATATAGCTTAGGGTGAATTTTTGGTAATTTTTTGAAAAAACTTCTGTTTTTGATGAATAGTGAAACTACTAAGTGGTAGTTAAAGAAACTGATTTTTCGTTTAAATGAAACATTACCACTTCAGTGTTTTCAATTTCAAAAATATGACATACATGGCTGTAATGAGGATGTAAAATTTGGTTCAATGGGATTAAAATTATTATTTGGTGAATAGTATCTTTTAAATTTTATTAATCGCGATTAAAGGTAATTAGTGCAATTTATGGAAAAATAATGTTTTAATAATGTGAAATGACCCTGAAACATGTCCTATACTTATTGGATGAGTAATGGACGACCTATAAAATCCATGGGTCAACTTGGGGACCCCATTGGGTCACATTGGTTGTTAAATGACATTAATAACTTTTTATTTAAAGTTAAAATTAAAATTTCACAAACATGTGTTGTTTTACTAAAACAATTTATACTTGGGGTTATACAAGTCATATTTTTGACTATAAATATTCATTAGAAATATAAAAATGTTTCCTAAATCATGACATTTTTTTTATAAATTTTATTCTCTAAATAAATTAAATTATTTATGACACCATCATGATGCAGCGATTACCTCATTATTTAAAGATTTAAAAAAAATGAAACGATAATGTAAAATCTAAGACATACACATGTCACAAACCTATCGGATGGGTGGCTTTAGAAACCTTATCACCTTAGTCTCTAAATATATCCTTTTAGGACCTTTAAAATCCGAAAATCATTTTATAATAGAGTAATATTTTATAACTTTCCAAGAGTGCGCCTTCTTTTCTCTTATAAAAGGCCCCCACCTATACCACCTTACCCACACCTCTCAAGCCTTTGGCTCAGCCAAACCCTACCCATTTCATCTCTCCACATCCCTCTATTCATCATTGAAGCCTCACCTTGGGGAACAATCCTTTCCAAGAAGCCTTTGAGCTCAAATAAAAACGAGTAACCTGATTTAATGTTAATGTCTTCCCTTGTGTTCTTTTGTTTTATTTTGCTTCTCCGACAATCTAAACTCATTTTATTCCTTTCATTTGTAAAAAAACAGTATAATAAATATACTAGGATGTTTTTATGTGAATTATTCGAGCTACACTCACACACACCTTCGTCCAATGGTTAAAGAACATAATGTTTCTGTGGTTGGCGAATTTCTGCCTCACGAAACTATGATTGTTCAATCTTATTTTAACACCTTTAATTGTGTCCATTATGATTTCACTATATTTTATATATGATATATATGGTATTTATTTTTTCTATATTATTATGAATTTTATATCTAAAACATTCCTTTATGCTTTTCATGTTGTGCAATTGCGATAATTTCGTACGAGGAAGTGTGGACTATCGCCCCCTCAAGTGATGTGACTCGTTCATGCAATACATGGGATGTATAAAGAATGAAATTAATGAAAATATGTGACCTATATAACATATATATTATACTGGGATTATAATATATATATATCTCAATAATTTTTAATTCCATTAATATGACAAAGAAATTAAAGTAGCATGCATGCGTACGTACGACCTAACGTCTCCATAAACGGTTCATTTCATTTATTTTTATCTAAAAATGTTATGGAGTAGTTTAAAATGAAACTTTACTGGATATATATTATATTTAAATCATTAATACTATTCTGGAGATGATTTACTTATAACAACATAGACAATCATTTTCAAACAAGTTCATTTTTGACTCATATACCAAACATCGACAAAAAAGTCTGATATGAACGCACATTATTAACCAATTATTATAACATTATAATATGTGATATGAACTGAATAATAATATTTAAAATAGTTCCTTATGAAATTATAAATTGAACAAAGTTTATTATTCAGGAATATAAATAAACGAACAAGACAATTCAGACTTATGGTAAGGGATCCTACCTCTCTCTTTCTTTTTAAGAACTCTCTTTTCTGTCATTTCATTTAATCCCATATTTCTTATGTTTGGGGATGTTCTTTTATATTCCTCTTACTATACATTTTACGTTCATATGATGAGATACCCTATTTGATCTCATAAATCCATTTTTTGGATGTTTTAAGTAGCGTCGTTAGGCGGCCGAGTTTTCATAAGGGATTTTTCATCTCACTTTTATTTCCATGACATTTATGCTATGTTTGCCACCATTTCATTTGAGTGATGTATGTACTTCCAATTATTATACTCTTTTTGTAGTATAATTTCAATCATGTGTATTTAAATCTTCATTGTATGACCCTTCTTCCATGGGGTGTACGTTTCGAAAGTTACCCAAGTCGGTAATGGAACCTTTCACCCTCCTCTTTTTAAAAGACTATTTTTGTTATGTATTTTAATTTACATCTTATTATGTTGGGATATGTTCTTCTATATCCTTATTGATGTAAAGTTTATGTCCAAGTTATGATATACCATTCACCCTCTCATCCAATAATTTTCTGAATTTTTATGTGACACTGTTAGGCTGTCGAATTTTTACAAGGGAACTTCTTAACCCAATTTCGATTTCTTTGGGTTCAACTTGTACTTATTGAACATGTAATCATATGAATATGTGTGAATGACCTCAAATTATTTCAAACTTAATATCCACTTATATTGGGTGTATTTATATTTCTCACACATAATTATGTGATAGATTTATCCTTAATTTAAGGATACCATCTTTATAATGGATTTTATCTCAATTTAAATTTTCATTGAAACTTCATTGTTTTTATGAACCAATTCAATATTATATGGTGTGTATACTATCCTTTAACATTTTATATAATGAATCCCTTTATTTTCATGATATTATAAAGTTAGGATAAAATGTTATTCCACAATTATTTGTATTCAAGAGTCTCTCATTTTGTTAAAAACTCTTTAACAAAAATATCTTTTTAAATGTTTTAATGATTTATTATTCTAAATCGTTATCTTTAATGTCCATGTTTTCAAAATGGTTTTCATTATTTATTTATATGGACATTAATGTTTTAAAATTATAATTAAATTAAAAGCTTCAAAGTGGTATGGGAAAATATGATTCGAAAATCTATTTCAAATGGTTTTTGAAAATGGATTGATTAATTAAATATATTGGAAATACTTATTGTGATTGAAAATGAAATGTTGTTATTGAAATGGATATATTTTAAATATTTTCTATGCAATGATGGCACTTGGACATTTTACAGGTGGTTACATGATAAACTATATTACGGGTGGTGCTGTGAATACCAAGACGGGTGGTTACGTTATCACCTCCGATGCATTTGGTCTGGAAGTCGACCGTATGGTTATTCTATTTAAGTATGTTTATGTCTCAAGTTACCTTTATATGTTGTTTGTTCTTTATATGGGTTTTATGGTAATCTTTTGTTTACAAAAGGGAAAGTAATGAACTTTTATTCAGTGAAGATGTTTTTACAACTTCATAAAGGTGAAAAGTATTACATTGATAAGGTATACATGGTTTACATGTTGTTTTGAAAAACTAACAGTTTTCATTCGTTGTGTATCCCTTACTGAGATTTTTATGCTCACCCCAAGTTTTTTTGAATTTTTTTTCACATGACTTAATGTAGAATAGGGTCAAGGATGAGATCAATGGAAAGTCATGCTATCTAAAAAATCGAAGTATACATGTTTCATTTTAAGAGGTTTTATTTTATGGAAACTTAGTAGAAGTGTCTAATTTGTAATCTTTTGAGATGTAATAGTTATGTCCTAATTATCTAAAACTCTAAACCATGAAAAGATCTTCAATGGGAATTATTCATTTAATTCAATATTATGTGAGGTTTAAGTCTGGGGCCTTATAGTTGGTATTAAATTTCAGTTTAGACAACTTTAGGGATTATGAGTTTTTGTTAGAAACATGGTTAGTCCCTATATCTATTATTTCAGTTAAATCCTTGATTTTTAACTTTTTTCAAGTCATGTAAAGTCAGTTACGCATGGAAAGAGAAGGATCTCAAATGACATTCCTATCTCTTCCTGACGACATGCTTGCAATAATTATTGCAAATTCATGTTCAGATGATTGTGAAATGTTTTCTAGAATACAAATCACTTTCAAGCAGTTGTTTGAGATATAAAACACCTCCACTATACCTTGTTATCATAGTGGATCACGTGTTGTATTTAGAAAAATACTATTTTCACAATATTCTCATATTTTAACGAAAGGAAAATACTATCAAGGTATTTTCAAATATTTTACCTTATCACAAGAATTTGAAGCATATTATGATTTTAATAATGGTGCTGAGGAAGGAGACCCTTGCACAACCTACTTATATTTTATTTTAAAATATAGTCTCTCAACACACACTTATGTTATTTTAAAAAGGACCAATAATTGAAAGTTTCAACTCAAATTCTTTCCGACTATTTTATAGAAATCATGTTTTATCATATGTTTTGGAATTATATGTCATACATGATTATTTTCCAAAACTTTTTTTCCGTGAAAACCCATATGACCCATGTTGTACAAGGTGTATTTGGATGGAGGATGAAAATGATTTTGAAGGATCTCTAAATCATTGTTGTAATGCATGGGACTTCTACCTACGTGAACAAGATGATGATGAAACCGAGTGGACTCCATGATCAAGGTATGCTGTTATTCATTTTGGGAAATGTTTTATTTTATCTTTTGGTGGTGAAATAAGACTTCAAGAATTAAGATGTTGAGATCGTAATGAATTTGGATGAAAATGAGAGTTATAAGGAAACTATTGAGGTTAAAACATGTTAGGGTTATTTTTGGTGTTTTATAAAAAGGACAAAATGCAGACCATGTGACAACCCATCGCATCGGACAAAGCTGCGGGAATCGAACCCACAACCAAAGTGTGACTGGTATTTATCTCTTACCACTTGACTACGTGAAGTCCCTAGTTAGTTTGACTAATTCTTTTCAGTAAGATGATTTTATGAAATCAGAGTAATTTTATTTTGGGTTATCTATGGAAATTATTAACCAATCATGAAGGATATGTGATTAGGTTAATTACCATTCAATATAAGACTTTAAGAGCAACTGATGTTATTTGGAGATAAGTGTTATTTTTTACCTTGGAAGACTATGTGATTAAATCCTTCAAATATTTGGGTTTCAATCTTAGTTTGGTTTATATTGAATATTTTTATGGACAAATTGTTTATCGAATGGTCTTCATTGAACTGTGGGTTTTTTTGGACAAATTTTGGAGATTAAGAATAGATTTTCTTTTTATAAAGGGTTATCGTTTTCTAGATTATTTGATCTTGTACTAACCTTATTGGTTTTTGTTTTGGTTAAAGTCTAAAGATGTGGGAAGTATACAGTTCTCTTTTGTGGAATAGGTGATTCTCTAGAAGTTGATTCTAGCTCTCTTAATGTAAATAAGTCATCCTAAATACTCATCTTTTGGAGAAAATATGAGTTCGTGTAAGAAATTTAGTAAATGTTGAAAGTCAACATGACAAGTAAGTATGTTTCCATATGTTTTAGTTAAGATCAAAAATAAATTCCTCAATGAAAAGTAACTAAAAAAATTTTGTCCGTTAACTTTTCCTACTGGGGAATCCAATACCATTTAACCCATCACAAGTTTGTGATTTTCTGGTGGTTAACATTCTCCTGAACATGTTTTCTATCACACTACCTCAAAACATGACCCTTTTTTTTCTTCCATATCCATGTTTTCATACATGGAATCCTAGTATGGGTTAACTCGGGTGACCGTTGTACTTCCCTTTTTATCTTTTAATGTGATAGTTTAATTTACTCCTTTTCCGATGCGGGGCTTTCAATGATGTTTCTGAGCCCAATTTTAAAATTGCGAGGACGCATTTCCAAAAAGGGGGGAAGGATGTAGCACCCTAGGTAAATAAATAATATGACATGTTCATATTTATCCATATTTTTAAATAAAATATTAATATTACTTTATATGGGATGCTATGCTCGATGGTGTACCCAATACGCAACAACGAGTTTCTTGGGAATCTTAGGTTACACTCTAATAATAAAATAATATTATTTTAAATGGTAGTTAACACCTAGCCATTGTAATGGCGGGAATGAATGGAACTAACTAAAAAATGATTATATATGTTTGTCAAATATTTTTACTTTTTTCCATTAAATTTTAGAGGCTTAAAATCTCAATGAATCCAATTTTAAGCGTAAATATTCTAATATTCCTTAAAAGGTCGATCAACCACCTTTCAATGGATAATGCTTTTTAAATCCAATTTTTGAATTTTTCATATGTCATATTAGACCAAATAAAATTATTCTTTAAAATCTAGATATTAAAATTTACATTGTGTGATTTTTTGTTATTTTTCCGATAAAGTTCATTTTTTAATGAATAGTGAGAAATGTTGTATTTGAATTCAAAACCACTTTTTAGTCTAATTTATTTATATGATTAGATTATATTTTGAATTGTTTTTAATGTCCAATTATAATATATTTTTACCATTTAATCCAATCGTGGTCATTGGAATTAATTTCACTTTGAAATTGGACTTAAACTAGTGTCAATCTTTTAATAGATATTGTTTCTTAAAAACACGCTATTTGTTTGGACAACGGGAAATGATTATTAAATTAATTAATGCAACTTATATGTTTTGAATTTTGGAAAATGAACAAATTTTTTGAATTCAGAATATCAAATATACTTAGGGTGAATTTTGGGTAATTTTTTGAAGAACATCATTTTTTGATGAATAGTGAAACCACTAAGTTGTAGTTAAAGAAACTGATCTTTCATTTAAATGAATCTTTACCACTTTTGTGTTTAGAATTTCAAAAATATGACATACATAGGTTTCATTAGGATGTAAAATTTGGTTCAATGGGATTAAAATATTTTTTCGGTGAATAGTAACTTTTAAGTTTTATTAATCGCCATAAAAGGTAACTAGTGCAATTTAAGGTAAAAATAATGTTTTAATAATATTAAATGACCTTGACACATGTACTAACCTTATTGGATGAGCCATGGCCGACCAATAAAATCCATGGGTCAACTTGGGGACCCCATGGAGCCACTTCGGTTGGAAAATGACATTAATAACTTTTCATTTAAAGTTAAAATTAAAATGTCACGAACATGTGTTGTTTTACTAAAACAATTTTCACATAGAGTTATACAAGTCATATTTTTTACTATAAATATTCATTAGAAATATGAAAATATTTCCTATGTCATGATATTTTGTTTTATAATTTTTAGACACTAAATAAATTAAATTATTTATGACACCATGATGATGCAGCGAGTACCTCATTATTTAACGATTTAAAAAATTGAAAAGATAGTGTAAAATATAAGACCTAAACTTGTCAGAAACCTATTGGATGGGTGGATTTCGAGACATTATCACCTTATCCTTGAAATATATCCTTTTGGGACATTTAAAGTCGGAAAATCATTTTATAATAAAGTAATATTTTATAAATTTCCAAGAGTGCCCCTCCTTTTCTCTTATTAAAGGATCCCACCTCTACCAACTTACCGACACCTCTCAAGCCATTGGATCGGCCAACCCCTGCCCATTTCATCTCTACACATCTCTAAATTCATAATTGAATCCCCACCATTAGGCATAATCCTTTCCAAGGAAGCCTTTGAGTTCAAATCAAAAAGAGTTACCCGATTTAATGGTAATGTATTCCCATGTGTTCTTTTGTTTTATTTTGCTTCTCCAACCCTATAAAATCTTTTTATTCCATTATTTTGTAACAACACCACTATATTAAATATACTAAGATGTTTTTATGTGATGTATTCGAGCTACACTAACACACAACTTCGTCTAATGGTTAAAGAACATACTGTTTCTGTGATTGGCGAATTTCTGCCTCACGAAACGATGATTGTTCAATCTTCTTTAAGCACCTTTAATGGTGTCCCTTATGATGTGAATATATTTTATATATTATATATATGTTATTTTTTTATATTCTTCTTAATTTTATATCTAAAACACGCCTTTATGCTTTTCATGTTGTGCAAATGCGATAATTTCATACGAAGAAGTGTGGACTACCGCCCCCTCAAGTGATGTGACTCGTTCTTGCAATACATCGAATGTATAAAGAATGAAATTAATGAACATATGTAACCTATATAACCTATATATTATAATTTAATTATAATATATATATATATCAATTATTTTTAATTCCATTAATATGACAAATAAATGAAAGTAGCGTTCATGCGTATGTACGGCCTACCGTCTCCACGAACGGTGCATTTCATTTTTTTTATCTGCAAATGTTATGGAATAGTATTTAATGAATATTTACTGGATATATATAATATTTAAATCATTATTAATATTCTGGAGAATATTTACTTATAACTACATGGAAAATCATTTTCAAACAAGTTCATTTTTGACTCATGTACCAAACATCGACAAAAACGTCTGATATGAACCAACATTATTAACCAATTATTATAAGATTATAATATGTGATGTGAACGGAATAATAATCATTATAAGAGGTCCTTAAGCAATTATAAATTGACCAAAGTTTATTATTTAGGAATATAATGAAACGAACAGGACAAGTCAGACTTGAGATAAGGGATCCTACCTCTCTCTTTCTTTTTAAGCACTCTCTTTTATGTTATTTCTTTTAAGCCCGTATTTATTATGTTTGGGGATGTTCTTTTATATTCCTGTTACTTTAATTTTTATGTTCATATGATGAGAGACCCTATTTTATCTCATAAATCCATTTTTAGAAGTTTTAAGTAGAGTCGTTACGCTGTCATGTTTTCGTAAGGGATTTTTCATCTCACTTTTATTCCTGTGACATTTATGCTAAGTTTGCCACCATTTCTTTTGAGCGGTGTATGTACTTCCCATTATTATATTCTTTTTGTATTATAATTTTAATTATGGGTATTTACATCTTTATTGTATGGCCCTTCTTCCATGGGGTGTACGTTTCGATAGTTACCCAAGTCGGTAAGGGAACCTTTCACCCTCCTCTTTTTAAAAGACTTCTTTTGTTATGTCTTTTAATTTACCTCTTATTATGTTGTGAAATGTTATTATATATCCTTATTGATGTAAATATTATGTACATGTGATGAGATACTATTCACTCTCTCATCCACTAATTTTCTGAATTTTTAAGTGACGACGTTAGGCTGTCGAATTTTTACAAGTGAACGTCTTAACCCAATTTCGATTTCTTTGGGTACCACTTGTACTTCTTGAAAATGTCATCCTATTAATATTTGTGAATGAACTCTAATTGTTTCACACTTAATATCCAATTTTATTTGTTCTATTTATATTTCCCACACATAATTATGTGATAGATTTATCCTTAATTTAAGGATACCATCTTTATAATAGATTTCATCTCAATTTACATTTCCATTGAGACTTCATTGTTGTTATGCACCAATTCACTCTTATATGGTGTGTATACTATCCTTTGACAAATTATATCATCAATCCCTTTATTCTCATGATATTATAAATATCGGATTAAATTGTTTTCCGCAATTATTTTTATTCAAGAGTCTCTCATTTTGTTAAAAAATCTTTAACAAAAATATCATTTTAATTATTTTAAAGATTTATTATTCAAAATATTTATCTCTAATGTCCATGTTTTCAAAATGGTTTTCAGTATTTATTTATATGGACATTAATGTTTTAAAATTATAATTCCATTGAAAGCTTCAAAGTGGTATGGGAGACTTTGATTCAAAAAAATCTTTTAAATGGTTTTTGAAGATGGATTTATTAATTCAAAATCATGGAATTAATTATTGTGATTTCAAATGAAATTTGTTTATTGAAATGTTTTTATTTTCAATATTTTATGTGTAATGATGGTACTTAGACATTTTACGGGTGGTTACGTGATAAACCATATGACGGGTGGTGACGTGAATACCATGACGGGTGGTTCCGTTATAACCTCCAATGCATTGGGTATGGAAGTCTGTCGTCTGGCTTTTCCATTAAGTATGTGAGGAAGTCGACCGTATGGTTATTCCATTTACGTATGTTTATGACCCAAGTTACCATTATATGTTATGTGTTCTTTATATGGGATTTATTGTAATCTTTTGGTTATAAAAGGGTATGTAATGACTTTTTATTCAATGAAGAGTTTTTTAATACTTCATAAAGGTGAAAAGTATTACTTTGATAAAGTATACATGTATTACTTGTTGTTTTGAAAAACTAACAGTTTTCATTCTTTGTGTATCCCTTACTGATCTTTTTAATCTAACCCCATGTTTTTTTTTGAAATGTTTTTCACAGGACGTAATGTGGAATAGGGTCAAGGATGGGATCAAGGGAAAGTCATGCTATCTAAAACATTGAACTAGACATGTTTCATTTTAAGAGTTTTTATTTTATGGAAACTTAGTATAAGTGTATGTTTTTTAATATTTTGAGATGTAATAGTTATGTCCTAATTCTCTAAAACTATAAACCATGAAAAGATCCTCAATGTGAATTATTCATTTAATTCAATATTAAGGGAGGTTTAAGGCTGGGGCCTTATATTTATGTACAAAGGAAGGCCTCTAGGATGAAGGTAGGATGGTTGGGAGGATATTTGGGTAGGGGTTGTCTGAGCCAAATGGCTTTGAAGTTGTTAATTAGAGAGAATGGAATGTGACCTTTTATAAGAGGGGAGAGGGGCACCTTAGGAAACGATTGAAATAATATTTTATAATAAAATCATTTTCGGTTTCTAATACCTCCAAACTGATTTATTTCGAGGATAAGGAGGGTATGGTTCGATAAATTGGCAACCAATAGGTTTTATACTGGTTTGGGTCACTATATTGACCTCATCATTTAGATTTTACTCCTATTTAATTAGTTTGACATTTACGATGTCTCTTTGTATTTTTATGTTATATGGATAATACACATACGATAAACATACAAGATAACATCAAGTGCTTAATTAATGACATATATAATATTATATAAGGCCTTTTCTGAATCTTATATTTTTAGGAATATAATATCAATTAAAAATATAATATTTGTTTTAAAAACACTTTTATGACAATTTTGACACTATTGACTATTTTGTTTTTGTAAAATTTATAATAGTATTATTACTTCAAAAAAAATTCATTTAATTAACCCTAAAATTTCATAATAACCTAAAAAATTAATGAAATTCATAAAAAGTCTCAAATTATATTTATTTGGATATTTATAATATCAACGATTTTAATATTTCATTAATAAGGTAATTACTACATCATCATTTTGAGTAAAATAAATTAAATTATTTAATGTCTCAAAAATATAAATAAAAAACTATTATTTGTTAAATATTTTAATATTTTCAATGAATATTGATATTCTAAAATATTACTTATATTACCCCATGTAAAAATTGTTTTCCTAAAATATTTGTTTTATTTCATTTTTTCATTTACTTTATGTTAATTAAAAAAAGTGTCATTATCATTCATAAGTGGATCCATTGGGTCCAAAAATAGACCAAAATATGAAAATGGTCGGCTATGACTCATGAAATAAGGTTAGGATCGGTGTTAAGGAAATGTTTTATTATTATAATATTATTGTTACCTTCAATTACAGTATTTACCGTTAACCACGGTAAATAAAAGTCAAAAGTTACAATTCCCAAAAAAATATTTTCATCTTATTGAAACAAATTTTACATACTGAGGTTAACCATGTCTCTCATATTTTTTAAATTCGACTCACAGAAATGTTAAAATTATGTTTTATGTAAATTGGAAAATTCTCCTAGGAGGTGGGTAAAGACGGTAAAAAGATCAATAAAATATTTATATATCTAAACTGATTATAAAATTAATCCAATTAATTATATTTAAAATATTTAGGTATTATGTATCTATTATTACCTAAAATAAATTTAAATAAAATAAATGATTTTTTAAATAAAATGTTGGTTTTAACCAATAACGCGGTGTTTTTCACTATTCATCAAAAATTGAATGTTTTCAGAAACATACTAAAAATAAACCCTAACATAATTTTGATATTATGAATACAAAAATGAATTCTATTTCACCCAATTCTAAACATATAAATTTCATTTACTAATTTAAAATTAATTCCCATTGTCAACACCAAAAAGCATATTTTTAAGAAATAATAACTACCAAAAGATTGACACTTGTTTATGTCCAATTTAAAAGTGAAATTACATCCCCTGTCCAATATTGGATTAAATGGTAAAAATATAATATAATTATTCATCCAAACCATTCATATTTATAGTTTAACACTAAAAAATTATTTTGATTAAAAAAGTTGTTTTTAGTTAAAATATAGTAATTTTCACTATTCACCAAAATATGAAACTTATCAGAAAAACACCAAATATTTATTGAAACTAAATTATCATGTCATAATTCTAAAGAAGATTATATTTTGTCAAATTGAATATATAAAAGTTTCAAATATTGGATTTAAAAAGGGTTCACAATTAAAAGTCGGGAAAATCGTATTTTTTTTAAAATACTACTTTTATCTAAAAAAATGAATTTGCTTGTACATTATGTCTAAGAAACTTATAATATTGATTCTAAAATTATAAGGATTATATAATGTTCAAAAATCAGTTAATACTATTCATAACCGCTTTTTATCGGCTGGTTTGGCATGTCATGGTGCGCTTGAACTCGGTGTTGCGTGTAGTGAAGGTCAGTGAATTACTTTGATGAAATAATGTTCTATGAAATCATGGGGTGTTAAAATAGGTGTAATATTCATTAAATTTGTTGATAAAAAACCCTTGAAAATTTTCAGGTAGGTATGGGGTGGCACACTCAGCATACAACATGACTGCGTGTATCCCTAGTGGTTTAGTTTGTGTCAAATTTGTATCATAGTTGTTTTTTCCTAGGGAAGTTGTTTGATGTTTAAATTAATGAGAGGAATGGTTTAGGAACATATGGAAATTATTTTAATGGATTATTTTGTTTTATTATCAGTACCAAGAGACAAAAATAGATGTGTTTTATGATATATATGTTATTTAATTGTTTGATAACCGGATAGTCGATCCGAATCTCTAAAATGTCAATTTAATGGGTATAGGTATGGCCAATAAATTTATCATATAGTCGCCTGTTATGAACCTTAAAATCCATATTCTATCATCTCATCCAATGATTCTACAATCCTTGTGGTTTCATACTATCAAAGAATTGCATTACATAATGATAACTAAATTCTGTTTAGAGGAACAATCGTGATGTTCTTGTTCTAACAGTTGGGCCTTTTCTACATTGATTTCATGAGATGAGGTGTTTCGTTCTTTCAGTTGCTTTAATGGAACTATGGTCCAATCCTAGGTGAAGTTACTTTTCATAAAACTCATGATGAGGATTCTATACTACAGTAATAGTTTGCTCTATTCTTTCATAAGGGACTTTTATCAAATGTTTTTAAAGATTACATAAGGAGGAACAATCATGTCTGATTATGTATTGAGAGCATAGACTTTGTGAGCTATTCTTTAGAATATTTTATTTTTTTTATAGTTTGAGATTAGAGACATGGAAATATATTTAGGAGGAAACTTTTTATTAGTGTTGGTTTATTATTTTAACACTACATATTAATAGTTTATTTTATCTTGTAGATATTAAAATCAAAGTAGTTTAATAGCATGCATAGAGGATTCCCATAGTTGAGTGATAATGGGTATCGATTATAGTAGGAATCGTTTCTATAATTTGGGATCCCTCATTATCGTTGAAATATTTTTGTGATATTTATCGAGGTTCATATACTTGAGTGTTGTACATTGTTTTGGAACCTCAATACATACATTATTTGTCTTTTGAACTATTAACTAAGGATAACAAATTTCACTTTCCCCCTTTTTCTGAAGTGATTTAATCTCTATGGAAGGAGGAAGCCCTTTTATAGGGTACTTCATGCTAAATAATTGGTTCACTAGTATCCATCATTTTAAGAATTGGTTTCCCTTTATTGTAATTTCTAAGGATTCACCATGAGATTATCTATAGAACTGAGAGCTCTCTTAGTGTGATACATTGTACTGTTTCATGAAGGTTGTATTCATAGAGATGATGTTATGTTTATTGATGATATCAGAGTGGAAAAACTATGTAATTATAAATGGATTATTCTAGAATATGAATACGTGTCTGATCAATGATAGAGGTTTTTTTACATTAATTAGTAAATATAGTTCTATTATGGAGAGAGGTAGTTCAATCGCTATCAACCGATGATAAGTGGACCCACACTCTATTGTTGTGTAAGATAAGTCATGGTGATGATGTCGCCTTCTTGGTAATCTATTTTCATACATTCTAGAATAAGATACCTGATGGTTTTTAATAAATTTGGGGAGAAAATAAACCACATTCTTAAATGGATATTGTGTTTTTACCTAGTTTCTATTCCTAATATTAATTTACAAATCTAGAGTGGGGAACATCATAGTGAAATAAGACCTTTTGTGAGGTTTGTTCTGTGGATCCTTATTGACGTAACGTATAGAGACCCGAGTGTTACGTACATAAATATTAAATCATTTTACATCAATAGTCAATAAATATCATAATAATACAATACTGAGAACCATAATGTTTTGGTGTGTGTGGATTGTAGAAAAATAATCAACATGTTCCTTTAAATATCATTAATACCTACCATAATGTTATTCTCATATAGTTCAATTATTAAACATATCCTACTTAATAACATAATTCATAACATAGGGAAGTGAAAATATAATAATGGTCAGGATTATATGCTTAGTAAGTGTAAACATGCGTGATAAAAATCGATGATTATAATTGAGAATAAGATAATCTTAATTGTTTGAGAACATGATCATAACTTATTAAAACATACCGAATAACTCATAGAATATAGATCATGATTCACTGTATAAAATTTTGTGATAAAAATACATGTGTCATAAGAGTATAGAAACATCAATAAGAAAACATGACCCATAAGATATCATCATAAGAATAAAACACAAGTTTTTATCATACACTTAATCATAGAAAACAATTTATTTAGTCAAGGATCACGTCCAATACTATTACAGTGGATATAGTCCCATAATGGATTGGGTTCAATCCCTATTCTCATAAACATAGTAGAAATAGTACCACAGAGGATTGTGTTCACACCCCATTCCCATTTATATTATCTCATGAGGTATTAATATTTACCCAATGCATTAGAGGGGTATAAAATTTCAGTTCCACCAATCACATAATAAATATCATACATATTTGTGTTATAAGATTATTAAAACATTCAATGTTTGATCATAGATTAATTAAACAATTGAAAAGAAAAATATTAGAAGATATTATACATAAAAAATCATCATCATAAGATATCCGAATAAATTACTTGGATAGTTTCATAAGATTGTATCCTTAAAGAAGCCTTAAAATCATTCTTGTATGTTGATATATATAAAAAATGACTTTATAAAAGCATTATAAATATTCTCTGAAAAATAATAGAAAACATCCTTGTCCTTTGTAACTTTTAAAAACTAAAACCACAAAGAAAAATGGGAATTTAATTTTCATTACAATATCATGGAATGGAAGATATATTATTTATCAAATGATGGTGGGAAAATCCATTCATGCTATATACATAAAAACATTATTCTTACACTTTTTTAATGAAAGTGAATGGAAAGTCATAAGGAAAACATTTTAAAGGATTCCTTTAAATAGTTTGCTAATAAAATTCAAGGTATTATAAAAATATATTTATAAATAATTTAAATATAAATAATAAAATCCATATAACCAATTTTAACAACATGGATATGTAATAGAATTATTATCGACCAAAATTGTGAAACATGGTCTTCTTTTCTTAAAAAATCATTCAGTCATTTTATTGATAAAAGAGGGATATAAATAATACATGAAAACCTCATAAATAAACACTTCATAATATAATATATGGGTTTTAAAAGTGAGATAATATACAATTCCCTACGATGTAATTAGGAATATAATCAATCTAGATAAAACGTGATATTATAATATAAATCCTCAACACAAGTCTTGAATTTAATCATATACACTCTAACAACCAATATAATAAATTTAAACTTATTAAAAATATATACATAACTATATTCACTATTATATTACTATATATTAATCCCACATATTATCCAATAACCCGTTTAATTAAAATTTATCATTAAAATAAATATCTTGGTGCCAACTATTCTATTTTCCATGTATATGTTGCTTCAATGATTTCATTAATTTCAAATCGATCCAGATTCCATAATATTAGTCATTTCAATAATTTCATATATATTTACTATATTAGATTTTATAACCATCCATTGAAGGTGGTGATGAAAAATGAATTGCATCACATCGTGGAGGAGACACTCCACACATACAGATGGGTTATGTTCCCATTTTTGAATGGATGTAATGAATAAACATTAAAAAAATCTATATTTCAAAAATAATAAATATATAATAAATATTTTAGGTATTCCTTTAATCCATCTATATAAACATCTATGAGAGGTTTTAATGACAAATGAATAATATCTCTCTTGGAGGGGAAAGTCCTCACTTATGCATGAACGATGTTTACATTTTCTATTAGACTAAAAGGATATAGGAAGTGTGTGTATAATAAATATAACAACAATTCAGTATATTAAATATGTTGATTTCATTATTCGAAGATAGATATATAAAATTAATAGTATCTTTAAAAATAATTAAATTTTCAATGGTTGAATAAGAGTATATACCTCTTCATTCCATAATCTCCTTTGAGAAACTCATTATGAATTCTTGAATGGGTATTTTCGAATGAATAGAACCTATAGGTTATGAGGAGGATAATTGGGAATTTATTTTTTCAATATCATTAAATCTATGTTCGTCAAATTGTGTGTATAAATGATAATATGTGGTTACCTTTTATAAGTTAGTGGATTGGAATCCTTGTTAATATTCATAAAATTAAAATAATATAATGTGACTTTATAGGGAAAGTGGTAAAAAATGGGGAAACTTTATAGTCTAATATTATGTATAAATACACTCAAAAATCATATTTAGACAATATTTAGTGATATTTTTAGCATTATCACTTAGTTTAACCCTCTTGATGACCTTTTTTACACTTTCTATGGTGACAAGCATTTTACCATTGTAACTATTCATTATATAAAAAATTTATAGGGATAATATTTATTAATATTTATTAACATGATTCAAAATATGGAATCCACTTTACAAGATCCAGTCTCTAGTGGTTAAAGAAATTAATTTTAATATCCATTCACAAAATGAATAAAAACCATTCTTAGAATAAATTTTAATTTAAGTATAAAAATGATTTCCTTCTCATTAACCATCTAGTAACAACCATTATATGATTAGAAATTTATTTTTTTATAAATATTATCCAAAAATTTCCATTAAAATCATTCATAAATATTGATTAATTTAACTTTTTAATATAAAACTATATTTCATACAAAAAATACACTTCAAAAAATCTTTAACATCATATGAATTTATCTTCCATTATTTCCATTTGATAATAAATTTATGAATGATTAATTAGTTTTTTATAATTATGAACAATACATTTTTATAATGTTAGTAATCTAAATAAGATGAATTAACTTTAAAATAAAAAACATTTAATTAAATATTGATTGTAAACAATACATATATATTCGACCCAGAATAAATAAAGTAGTACTTCTTGTAAAGACATAAATTATTTTAATAATTACATTTCATTTAATTATCATGTAATGTGTTTCATTTTATATTTTAATAAATCATTATTAACATATGTATGGTTTTTCATGCATCAAAAGTTGTCGATGTCATTGAATTTATTAATGACGATTATATTCTAAAATATCATAGAGTTACACTCTAACCCACATATACTAATTAATCCCTCTAAATAATATTATTCTGATAAATAAAAATGCGGATAAATCATCCCCATTACATTCTTAGGTTCCCACATAGATTCCAATAATATATGGTCCCACGACAAAACAATGACTATATGGGTGGTCTTGTTCTGAAACACTTTATCTCTTTGATCCAAAAGCTCTACCTGTTGTTTTGCAAAAAAAATCACAATCTAGTGGTAAAACCTCTTATTTTAGTACTTCTAAAGCATCCGTTATTTACTTCAAAAGAATAGATACATGTCTCACTTCATGAACTTATGATTGTATTAGTTGATGTTCCATATAATAAGATACTATCTTGATAAATTCAAAAAACTCATAAGGATTGATATATGTGGGGCTCAGCATCCCCTTACATCCAAATTTCATAACCTTATTCCAATGGGATATTCAATAGAATACATTTTCTCCAACTTGAAATTCTATATATATCCACCTATTTTCTATATATCGTTTTTAAGAGTAATAAAATTTTATGATCTACTAAATATCTCTAACCTTCTCTATCATTTTCTCTCCTTGCTTAAGTCACAATATATTTCATTCTATATCTTCATGCAATCATGTTAGTGTAATACAATTTTTCCATATGAGGATTCATATGGTGAAATGTGATTAATTGAGTAAAATCTATTATTATAAGATAATTCGACCACATGATTTTTTTATCCCAACTAAAATTGAAATTTATAGTGAAAGATCTTATCATATATTATAGGGTTTGAATGGTCCTCTTAGACAGAAAATCTTTCTAAATATTATATATAGTGATAAAGTTAAATTTTTTATTCAATTATTTTTTGAGAAAACTCTATAACTTCAAGTTTATCCTAATATTTTTATTAGATACAATTTAGAGTGCTTCACTATAGAACCATACATCATCATTAATGTAGATCCTGTAAAGTTGATGAATCAATAAATATTCCTTAATATCAATTATATATAATAAAGTCTTAAGTATGGATACTAAAATGTAATTGGAATCATGGCCATTAGATATCATTTTTTCCTTTGAATAAATCCATATTTATGTTTTCAAATTTTCATATTGTTATGGGTAATCGTTGTATCATCCTATGATATTTAAGATATTCGTTATTAAAAATCAATGAAACCAAGAATTGATATGCATGCTCCACAATATCCCTTTCCATGTTATCGCACAAAATATTACCTTCTATATCTCAGTACATATATATACATATAGAATGGATAAATAATGATTAACCATATGGTTGATCCCAAAACTTCTTCATTAGTTATTGTGTAATAGAGATAAATATTTGGTTCCTAAATATTATCATTCGATAATTACCAAGGTTGAACTCTAAAAAATCTCTTACATTATTTTTTATCTCCACATATTTCTTCTACACTTCTATAACTTTCATATAAATAGACTGTTACATATTCATTCAAGTAAGGAATTCCCCCCTTCCCTAAAGACTTAAAGATTCTTCCTCTAAAAATACATAAGTATTTGTTATTTTTTTAATCCTCCTCATAGAAAAACTATCATAATCATTCTAAATAAAAGAATAAGCCACCTTGATTTCCATTCTATGGTGGTAATGTATTAAGCAGTCATAATTTTTAATCAAATCCAACCATATAAATTGGAGTGTATTAAAGTATTTATATCTGAATATATACTAATAACATTTATGATTAGAATATATATCATATAATTCACCATAATGATAATGCCTCTATAATTTTAAAGAAAAGAAAATACATTTTATTGATCCAAATAATGATTTTAGAAATTTTGATAAATAATAATCAATTAAAATGAGGAATATTCTACAAACTTTTCAATCTACATGAGATAAAATAACATTTATTTTTATATATATCACTTTATAAATATCCTTTCTCCACTACAATTACAGTGTTCCATGAACTGTCATGGGTACCTTAGTAACCCAATAACTGAGCTGACCTTGACATAACCTGATCAGTGTTCCAAATTACCATGTGTCAATGACTAGAACCTCATATCATAAAAGAATAAAAGATGGAATTATTTTTCAACTAATAATGTGGAAGTAAAAGAGACAAGACAATATGCATATGAAAGGATTCTATATTTGTAGTAATGTTCTAAAATTCAAACAGGATTAAATAATCTTATGTACTAATACAATGTTCTGAAATAGGAGAACTATCCATGCCCCAAAGTACAAAACCCACCGAGTCCACAGATCTATATATAGACTAACCTCTAAGTAATCGTTTTCCCATGTTCAATCCTTGACGGAGGTAATAAAAAAACCCAAATGAAAATATATGTTGTGAGCCATAGCCCGATAAGATTTCATCCAAGGACTCCATAAAATGATTCAAAATTTAAATTAACCATAGAAAATTATTTCAATTTAAAATAAATAGGTTTTGTATTTCTCAAAAACATATATTCGCAAATAATGATTTATAATTTAAATGATGGAAATACTTTAGTAATTTGAGCATCACATTTCAAATTATTGAAATACATTTCACACAATGATTTACATTTCAATTGATGGAAATATTTATAAAATAGTGGAACATTTCCGAAATTGATTAAATAAAAACTATTATATAACATAGTTCATATAAAATCACATGACATGAAAAAATGATTACAATAATAGAATATATATATATATATATTACAAATAAGTGTGAAACATGGTCATATGCCTAAGAGGTATTATATTTCCAAGCTATTAGGACCCGAAAATATAAAATAGACAATTTGTATATACGCCCCTTGGTTCCTAACGAAAATGGGACTCATCAACATTTCCTAAGGGATGTGATGTGCTAAAATGAAGTTTTAAAACATATCAAGTCGTAATATGATGCCCAAAATAAATAACTAACTACCTAAGGCTTTCATGTTCATTGGTAAAAGAACAATGATGGTAACTATATTTTATGAATGATTAAAATCAAATTAAATACAATTATCTATTTCTATTATGTTATTTATTTTTAAAACCCATAACATGAGTTTATAATAAAAAACATGAATTTTTCACCAAGAAAAAACCAGTAGGTGTTTATAAAAACCATTTAAAAAATTTTCACAAAATAATGATTTGAAATTTTTTAATAATACATTTTCACTATTATATTAAACAACATAATTTTCAAATAAATTCCATAAAATTCATTACAAACCCCACATTAAATTGAAATTGGGGTATCAAAATGTATTATCAAAACCATATACACAACTAAATTCAACAATTTATTTGAAAAAGTTCCCATCAAATCCAAAATTTAAATTAGAAAATTTAAATTTCCAAAAGGATCTATAAAAAACCCCAGTTATATGGAATTGGGGATTTTCTAATTTCACGCCAAAACAAAATTTTTCCGAAAACCATATTCCATTTTAATTGGGTTATAAATCAATATATATAAATAAAATTAATATAAAAAAAAATCAGATAAATCATAAATTAAATTCAAAAAATAAATTTAGTGTTAAAATAAATATCACATCATAATGGAACCACCTTCCATTCATAAGGAAATACAAGGCCCATGGCAGAATCCAAAAATAATAATAAAGGCACGGGAGACCAATGAACACATCCTAGAAACAATATTTATCAAAACAAATTGTATATTCATCAATACCATGTTGATCAAACAAATCCTAGGATGAAAAGTGGTAGAGAAAGAGAGATTGGTAGAATGCTCATCTAGATGGTCCAACCAATATGGGACATTGACCAATTTCCAAACAAAAAGACATGGAGCGTATGGTTTGTAACACACATAGTTTTAGGTATGTAACAATTAATTTATACTTTTATATTTATAATGTGGTAGGGTAATGTTTGGTATTACTGGAAGGGTTTATTGATGGTTTTTTGGATTTTATAAGGGTGCAAAATTTGAGCACAATTTGTGAAAACAATGAATCTTCTCCAAGAAACCATGCACGTTATGGCAGTGGGCTCTCAGTAGGCACACAGTAAAGGTGAACAGTTTACAAATTGTCTGAACACTGGGTTAAAATATTCATCATGATACACTTTTCATTCACATGGTGTGTGTATATTTTGTGTTATCTTGTGGACTAACCATGTGGGGCACCCATTTGGACAGTAGCAGGTGCACAATTTGAGCATGATTTTCCTAACATTGTGTAGCATAAGGAGATGGTTTTTTTAAAATGGATCTTTGTCATTATTTTCCATTAACACATCATTTATTCTTCCACTCATACACTACTCATTATTTCTTCGTTAAATAGGTTATAGGGGCTATCCCACTCATTTTGGTAGCTTATAAAATGTTTTTTGAGTTTATTTGAAGAATATTCCCCTTTGTAAGTCTCCTCCCTTAAAGGATATTTAGATTTTCTTAGATCTAACTTCTTCTCTCTTCTGGTATTCTATATCCAATTTCTTTATATGTTTATCCATGAATTGGTTTCCCCATATTGGTAATATTTGGTATTATTGGTGTTAGTTAAATAATCTAAGGATATCAGGTTGAGTTTCAGTAGGATTTGGTGTGTGGCTATGTGGTGGGTTAATATCGCCAAACCCTATTGTTGGTGGATTCACTATTGAATTCATCATTCTTGAGTGATAAAAAGGAATTTCAATTAATTTTTATTCTTGAAATTTATTATGAATGTGAAGCGCGAAGTAGTATTGAAATCCATTCTATGATGATTTGTGAATTTTGGAAAAAATAGGTGTTGGGTTGAAATTTTCATTATTTTCAGAATTTAAATTGTTGATTATAAAATTGATGGAATGGTTGAAAAATGTAAAATGGTTTATGAAAATTATTTTTCAATAAAAATGTTGTTTTATTGAAATTTGGTTTTCATAGATAATGGTTTAAGGATGTTTTCTTCAAATGGGTGATTTAATGAACTGGTTTTGGAATATTGTTGAAATTTTTGGTTTACATAAGGGATTTTACAGTTTGTAAGCAATTGGATAGTATGTATTGGAAAGTGTTTATTGATATGAGCTTCAAAGTTATGACTTTTTTTTATTATAGTTTTTATAAATTTTGTTGGCTTGTTTGTTCCCTTAAGTGTTCAAACAATAATTGGATGGGATAAAGAGTAGGGATAAGTACCACTATAAAAAAGGGATGTGTAGTGGATGTGAAGTAAAACCATCAATTATAAGTTACAACTAAGTCATACTATAATAGAATAGGTTTGAATAGGATTTGATGTGATATTCCACCATTACAGGTACACAGAGTTCAGTGTATAGAAATTTATGAATATGATTGGAATGTGCATACTGCCATGAATGGTCAATTGGGATGTGCTAAAAACGTGTTGAAACAATGGTAAATGACATTTTTTATTTCATTCCATGGAATTATGATTATTTGGGTAAAATGGTTTTGTAACGCTGTGTTTGGATTGTTGAAAATTATTTCATTTTTTGATATATTATATAAATTTTTAATATATATGTGATAATAGTTCAATCTTAGTAGCGTGTGTAGGGAAGTTATTTGGGGAAAACCTACTATGTATTATTACATAAACCTTGCTTTGGAACATTGGTACTTTGCAGATGTCTTACTACGAGACATAATTAATGGTAAAGCATATCATTTATTTAGTGGTTCATCATGATGCTTAAGTGGTCTTGTGGTGGATGGAGTTTGGATCTTGGTGTGGAGCTATGGAGTTGTGTCATGGTTCTGTTTGTTTTTGTTATTTGGTCTTCTTATTGGTCCTCTGATTATGGAATTATGATGGATTTGGTCTTGTTTGTATTTGGAAAATGATTAATTTTAATACATTGTCAACATGAATCCTCTATTAGTTTTTAGTAATGACTCATTTGGATGGGTGTTTTTATTTTAATGGAAAATATTCAACCACCCATCATGAATCCCTCATCATTTATTTCCAGCCATTGGCACTTTGGGGATGATTCTGTAGGTAAATTTGCACTTCCACCTCAACTAAATCTAATGAGGAGGGTTTAGATGTTACAAGTCGAATATGTTTTTTGGCCCTTGAATTTCTAGTGAAAGTAGTTATTTCGACTTTTAGAATCATTTGGTAGTCTTCAAGTGGGTATTTGTTTTTGGTTTATTCTTTGAGTTGGGATGGTATCAAGAATTTTTATTTTTATAACCTGAAATATAAAGAATAAAATAATGTTTCTAACCATTTTATGCTGGACATAAATTTACCAGGGAGATTATTATGTATGTTTTTTGGAGACACTTATAAGAGTCTGATCTCATTGTTGTGGGTGTAGACCATGATATGAGCATGGAATACATTGTAGAAATGACTTAGATTTAATATTTAATATTTCATTAGGAATAATGATTTATATTTTTCTATGAATGTGTGTATTTTTGAAAGATGTGGATTTTTTTTTTCAAATTTGTGGATTTGAAAAATGAATGGTTGTGGTATTTTGAAAATGTCTTCATTTTCCAAAATAAATTATTGGATTTTTGTCAAAAAAATATGGTTTAACATGGAAAATTAGAAATTTTGGAAATCATGCTTATTATAGATGAAATGTGATGTAATATGAAATTCTAATCTTTCAGTTAATAGGGAGTAAGAATTACGGAGGTTGTTGTGTTGATAGAAATGGAATTGGGTATAAATCCTAGAGGCAAACAGGAGGAAGCTTCTAAAAATGTGGTTTCACATGATCCGCAATAGAAATAATTTCTAGTTCAGAGTATATTTCAAGCTATCCACAACATGTAATGTGGGGATAAAATAGATTAGACAAGTCATGTGGATCGCTCGTTATAGTTTCAGAAGCAGATCCACCAATCTTTAGGGGTGATTTAGATCCAAAAAGGGATGAATCATGGTTGAACAAGATGAATCAAATCTTTTATTTCCTATACAGAACAGTGGAGTTGAACATTGTCTTATTGGCCTATATTTTGGACGATCTATAATTAATTTTGTGGGAGTTAGTGGTCTAGGAAAACGTACCAATGTATGGAATTGGTGGATTTTGAATAATATTTTAAAAAACATTTCTATTATCACAAGTTCAGAATTCAAAAAACCGTGGATTTCATTAGTTTTAATCAAGAGAACCTATTGATGATAGAATATGTGTAAAATTTCATGAACATAACTTGATTTTAAAGTTAGGGTGTGACTAGTGATTCCTTAAGAATGAGGATCATTTAATCAGGTTTTTGGTATGAAATTCATTCGAAAATTGTGGTGCTTTGAATGTCGGATTATAAAGAGATGGTCAATCGAAAAATAGTGCATGAAGGTTATATATTGGGGGATCTAGGAGGGAAATTATTAATGTAGCCATGTGAAATTATGGGAACTCTAGTGAAAGGATAATGAACAAGATGGAAACTTATTTCCAGGATGGGAAGATTTCTTAGAATCCAACAATATGATCGGTGAATCATCCTCTAAAGCATCAGAGTAAGAAAAGATGTTATCTATGTGGTTATATAGTATTAATGAAGAGGGATTGAATGGAACAATGTTAAGAGTTTAATAACTAAAATATGATGGGTCATCATCAGTGTTATTGAGTAAATTATTTGAGGTCAGCTGTTCGTGACAATCCTCTGGGACCAAAGGCATCTTATGTCTCAACCGGATGGGGCAGCAGCATAACCTTCATCGACAGAGTAGAATTAATCATGATGATTCAAGGAATACCATGAATCCTTGATAGGGGAAGTTTAATCAAGGTAATATATAGTAGAGTGTGGCCCAGAAGCAGATATTTAGAGATGAGCAGGTTGTGGTGGATGATCAGTCCATACCATCCACAATTAGAGGTGTGATTGTTTGAAATTATACCGTTATGAACTTTTTTATTGGTTTGGGTGTTTCTCATTCATTCATTTCGTCCTGTATAATTTATATATTCAATTTAAATGTGTAAATTATTCCTTTAGTATAATAACATAATAACTCATCGGGGGGTTAAGGTGAGTTTCGAGCAATTCTATATGTAGAATTTTGTATAACCGTAGATGTGGTGGATCTGATGTGGGACATCTCAGTGCATGAGAGGTATTATTAAGATATAATCAAGGGTATGGATTGGTTGATGATGTTTAAGTCCCACATCAACTATTATTCATGAATGGTTAGTTTCGAAATGGATGATGGCATCAATAATCTCTTTAAAGGAGAGAAAATGTGAAGGTGGGGTAATTAGTTTGTTGGAACAATCCATTTGGATGATCATGTATTATTTAGAGGATTTTTTATTTTCATTTATGGAAGAAATATAGAGTAGTGGTATTTCCACAATTGTTTCTCAATTTCTGGAATTCATTCCTGAAGAAATATTAGGGTTTCCACCCAGAAGGTATGTGGAGTTTAAGATTGGCCTCCTTTTGGGGACCACTCCTATTTCAAATTGGTCATACTAGATGGAAATAGAAGAATATAAGTAATTAAAAGTGAAATTGAAGCAGTTATAAAGCAGAGAATTTATTCAGCCTAGCACCTCTCTATGGGAAGCACCTGTGTAGTTGGTAAAATGGTGGATCAAACACTATAATTATGAATATATTATCATAATCTTTTCCATGTTGAGATAAAGAATTTATATCCACTCCCATACATCAAATACTTGTTCAATCAGTTTTGGGGTGCTCGGTGGTTTTCTAAGAATGATTTTTTATTAGGATATCATCATCGTGGAATGAAGATATTACGAAAAAAAGATATATCCATGGCCATTATGTGTATGTGGGTTTTCTCTTTGGTCTGACAAATGGAACATTAGTCTTCATTGAGTTTATAAATAAAATATTTTATATATATCTATATTCATTGCTTGTGGTGTTCATTGATGATATGTTGGTGTATTCCAAGAAAAGGGTGGAGCATGAGTAGCATTTGATGACGATGTTGGGGATCTTGAGAGAAAATAATTTGTGTGCCAAATTATGAATGTGGAATTTTTGGATACAATGTTTTTTTTCTATGGCCTTGTTAGTTTGTAGAAATTTGTTTCAGTGAATCTAAAAAATTTAATGTTTGTTATCTCTTGGAAATTTCCAAAGAATATCTTTTAGATATAGAGCTTCCTTTGACAAGCTGTGTAATACTGATTCTTTGTATGACTTATCATGACTATATTTACGGATGATAGATTTGACGTGGAAGAATGTTCAATTTAAATGGAATGGGAAATTTCAGAAGCCTTTTGAGGAGCTTAACTGACTCCTTACATCAGCACCAATCATGGTTTCCTCATAAACCAAGGAAAGGGTACGTGGTGTATTATGATGCATCATGATCAAGAATGGGTTGTGTAAACATTCAATGGGATCTTTTTTGTGCATGGAATAAGGAATTGGAGGATGGATGGGATAAACTACCAAATACATGACATGGAGTTAGCGGTTGGAGTGATTGATTTAAAAGGATGGTGTCATTATCTATTTAGTGAGGAATTAATGATGTTTTTGGATTATAAGTGACAAAATGAAAGTCTACTATATAGATATTTTAATTTGAGGAAAAATAGAAGGATTAAGTATCTCTATATGATTGGATTTTACTAAATGTACACATCGGGTAGAGGCAATTTAGTGGTGAATGCAATAAGTAGAAAAGCATACTATCAGGTGGTGAAACATGCATCAGATTAGTGGAAAATGATGTTAGTTGAAGCTTACATGGTATTGTAAAATGGAGACCATCATGATGTAGTGGTTTACATTCTATTCTTGTCGATTCTTGACTTAGTTGGTTGGTTTAAAGAGGCACAAATGACATATTTGGTTTGTGTGGTTATAAGGTCGAAACTCAAAGGTGGGGATACCATTGAGCGATGGAAATTGAACGAGAATTTAGTTTTGTTATTTTAGAATTAGATGGTTATACCAGTGGAAGTTCTAGAGAAACTTCTTAGTGTATATCATCATTCCAGACAGGTTGTCCATCCTAGAATTTTGAAAATGTATAATGTGTTGAAAGTGAAATATTGTTGGGGTTGTATTTAAAAGAAATTCGTCAAGTTTTCTTCGAGATGATTAACATGTCAGAAATTTAAGGTAGAGCATCAGTGACTGAAATTTATGTTGATGTATTTACCTATACATTTGTGGAAGTGGGAACATATTGTGATGTAATTTTTATGGGTCCTCAAGAACTGTGAAGAAACTAGATTCCCTAGGGGTGACTGTGGATCAACTCACAAAGGAAACTTATTTCATCACTATTCATGTATCTAATATAGTATATGATCTATCCAAAATCTATATTAATGTGGTTTTAATGATGCTTGGTGTACTGATTTCTATCACATTAGATAGAGATCTTAGATTTACATCTTATTTCATAAAATCCTTGAAGAAAGGTCTTGGGACTCAAATAATGATGAGTACCGCATATCATCCATAGATTAATAAGAAATATGATAGGATGATACAAACATTGGATGATTTTTTTGACCTGCATGATGGATTTCGATGGACATGGTATGATACATTTTCATTGGTGGAGTAATCTTATAATAAAATTGATTAGGCCACGATACATATGGATCTGTTTGAAGAATTTTATGGGTGTCTGTGTTGTTATACATTATTTTTCAGTGGAAATAGGTAAGTCTTATATAGATAGGAAGAGCATTATCCAATAGAATATCGAGAAGACTAACATTATTGGAAAGAGAATAGAAATGATTCACTGTCGTCAGAAATAACATGTAGATCATTCTCGATGATATTTGTCACTCGAGGTGGGAAATCCAGTGTTCATGATAATCATTCATAGGTTTTAGAATCAATTTTTTATAAAGAATTTAAGTCTATAACAAAGGCATATTTTTCCTTTTGAAATACATGAGTGGTTTCTTGAGGTGGAATATCATTTTTCTTTTCCACGATGGTTTAGTGCGGTGCATAATGTGTTTCATTTTTCTTAGTTGAAGAAGTTTCAGCAGGATCCAGACCATCTGAGTCGATGGGATCATGTTGAGATAGAGTTGGAGGCTTCATTGGTGTATGTTATAGGGTGGTTTGTGGATCGTCATGAGAATGGCTTGTATGGTAAAAGAATCATTCAAATTTGTGTTTTGATGAAAAAAGATCAGATTCCGGAGGAGACGTGGGAGCGAGAGAAAGAGATGGTCAAGCAATGGATCGAGCTCTTTGGGAAAAGTGATGGTTCTATTCATTCTAGGGATATAAATTCCAATGGTGGGGAGAATAGATCACCCCTATTATTAAATAAGTAACCATGAATTATGCCTTTATATATGTAAAAATTGGATGGGTCATGTTTTGGAGAGTTTATGGGGTTTTTGGGGACGTTTTTAGGTTTTCCTACGGGTGAACAGTTTAAGAACATTTGTTGTAAATCATGTAGCATATCTATGAAACCATTCTTGTAGAGGAAGTGGGCTCTGTTTAGGTGCATGGTAATTGCACGTGGTTTAAAAACCATATGGTAGGCTTGGAAAATCATGCATCTTGAAATTGTTGAATTTAAAATGGTCATCACATTGTTTTCCTAGCCATGTGGGTCAACTATATGGGGCATGCATTGTGATAGTTGTAGGCACACATTTAGTGCATGGTTTTCCAAAACATGCAGATAACCCATGAACAACATTAAAAGAGGTTTCTTAAAAAATAGGTATCTGTCAGGATTTTCCCTAAACACCTAATTTATTCTCCCACTCGAACCCTACATGGGATTTATTATTCTAAAATATTAAATAGGCTCTATAATTATTTTTTTGTGATTTGAAAGGTTTTCAAGGTTCCTTATTGGAAATTATCCCTGGGTGAGTCTCCTCTCTTGATAGTTTTTTTGTATTTTAGTATAATTACATTCCTATATCTCCCAGTTTCCGAGATCTAATTTCATTTCATATAGATTAAAATTTTTTATTTCTTATATTGTTATGATCGTGGCTTAATGGTGTGTGGGAAAGTGGTCTATGGAATGTCTGTGGAAGTTACACATGGTTTCAGTGTGTGGTTCTATAGTGGGTTGATTTCTCCATACCTTAATGTAGGTGGATTCAATATTGACTCTATTTGTCTAGAATTTTAATGTGTAATTTCAATTAATTGGTTTTTCTTTAAATTTATTGTGAATGTGATCAGTGGATTTGTATTTAATCCCATTCTATGATGATTTCTGAATTATTGGGAAAATGGGCATTTTGGTGAAATGTTCATTATTGATGTATATTCAAATTTTGATTTTATAATCGGTGGTTTTGTTGATTTGTGGAAAATGGGTTACGAAAATTGGTTTTTTAATAAAAACGGTGTTCTATTAAAATTTGGTTGGTCATGGATAATTTTTTAAGGGTGTTTTCAAAAAATGGTTGATTTATTGATGTTGTTTTGGCATGTTGTACGGACTGTTGATTTTATTATGTGATTTTTTGGTTTGGATGTGGTTGGGAAATATTTATTGGATTGAGTGTGTTGATATGAGTTGGAAATTTTTTATTTTATTGTTGTTCTTGTTTTTAAAATTGTTATTGTCTTGGTTATTTGATTAAGTGATCAAACATGTGTTGGATGTGATGGAGAGTGGCGTGAAGTACCACTATAAGAAGGTGATGGACATTGGAAGTGACGGACCACCATCAAGGATAAGTGGGTGAAAAGTTCCTCTATAATGGAAGAGGCATGAATGTGCATGTATTTGAAGTCCTACCTTTATGGGTAACCCATGTTGGGTGTATGGAAATTTATGAATATGATTGGAATTTGTGTGCTGCCATAAAAGGTGAATTGGGATGTACTAAAAGGTGTTGTGAATATGGTTAATTACATGATTAGTTGAATTCCTATGTATTGTGATTATTTGGGTAAAATGGTTTAGTATGGGTGTGTTTTCCTTACAAGAAATTGAACTACTTTTTTTATATTTTATATAAATGTTTTTATTTAAATGTTATAAAATTTCTATCCTAGTGGTGTATACAGGGAATTCATTTGGGGAAAACCTATTGAGTTTTATTAATCAACTCCTTCTTTTACTCTTTAGTGCTTTTTGAAATTCTATACACTACGAAACATATAAAGGTAAAGCATCTCATTTCATTATTGCTACATCGTGATTCTTGGGTGGTCTTGTAGGGGTTTGGAGTATAGAGATTGGTATGGATCTAAGGAGTTGTTTCAAGGATTCTTTGGGTTTTTTGTTTTTAATTATTCATTCTACTGTGGTTATGGTACTGTGATGGTTTTTTATTATTGTATCTAAAAAATTCTGAATTCTAAAATATTTTTTACATGCTCCCTGTAGTATTTTTTGGTAATGACTTGTTTGATTGGGTGTTTTTATTTCAAGGGAAATTCATCCCTCACCACTCATTAAGTCCTCATCATTTATTTCCATAAATTGGTGACATGGGAATGTCTTTTAAGGTCAAGTATCACTTCCTCCTCTACTCACTCCCATGATGTGGGGTGGGATGTTACATCGAGGCTCCAAAAATTTATCGACGAGGGCCTCTAGATCAATAGAATGGATATATGGATGGAAAAAATGAAAATTACAGCTGGAATGGTCGTTTAAAAAATATCTCATGGTTTTACATAATCTGTAACCCAATTAAATGTTGTGTAATTGAAAATTATCAAAAATTCCAAAATTCTCATCGCCATTTATGAAAAATTATTATTACCATTTCATGATTTAAAGAGTGGGTAATCTAATTGCAAGGAATATTAATAACCAACAGGTTTCAGAGAAAAAATATTTTTTCTAGGAATCCATCAAATCTCTGAAATTAACATTTATTGTATACTCCCAAATCCATCATATCCCCAGACTGATAAAGAAAAATGAAAACATCAACATTTTTAGAAATGAAACAGTCTTAAGAGTAACATAATTTTATAACCTCCCCCATCAAAAAAATTCTCTATCCCAGGAAATCCTATAAATATGATTCTATATCAAAAAGTCGATGTCACTACTCTATCATCAGTTCCTCCACTCCCATGACTCATGTGAATCAAAAATGTGATTCCATAGCACATGAACCAATGGTATCTACCTCCCACAAAGCATCATTGTTTCAAAATAATCTATATGGACTAGATCTTCAGTCATTGATAAATCAGGCTCATCCCTGAGATCACTCTAGTTCAAATCATGATATGGATCAAATAGATATTTATGTAACTGAGATAAATGGAAATCATTATGTATCAACAGAAACTGCAGAGGAACCTATAAATTTTATGAAACATGACCCACCTTGTCAACAACCTCAAAAGGTCCAACAAAATGAGGATAATGTCTCCCATCACACCCAATCCATCAATGTCCCAAATCTTTTGAAATTTTCAAGAACACCTAGACACCAACTTATAATTCCAATGGTAAATGATGATGATATAAATAAGAATTATACTAGCTATGTGTCATCAAAATTAACTAATGAATCAACTGAATATTTTTTTGTCACCTGAACCAAGCTCAGTCCAACCAATTATCTGTCACAAATCTCTGATGAATACCATGGATATTTAAAAGGTTGTCCAAACAAGGCTTCCAAAAAAGCCATTATGATCAGGAAATAGTAATTATTATTATAATAAAACTCAACCATCCCCACATGATCATCCTAATCTAAACTAAACTCATGTACATAAATTTGAAGAATATCCTCAAGAATAAATATAGCTCATTATGTATGGCCATACGACTACGGATGGTAAGTCATAATCTATCAGAAATAAGATCCCTATGCCACTTAAAGTCCTATCGAAAAGTGATATTTTAACCGAAGATCCCTATAAGATACTATATAATAAGGAACTACATGAATATTCAAAATATCATACACATAGATATTTCCTGACTCATCAACAGAAGTTGTATCATGAATGGGTATAATGTTTTCTTAATTATTCATCCTTTTAATCACAAACCGTATCACGTTCTTATTTCTATTGTTAAATTCCAACCCAACCAAAATTTCCACTAATATCTCATTTAACTTCCATATAGGGATAGGATGTTGATGAATAAATCTTGATGGTTTTTTGTTCTTGACCATCACTTGTTGGAATTTATTATAATGAGAGACAAAAGCAGCAATGCCTCGTCACATACATGGACACTAGAACTACTGTCACTTTTCATAAAACATCTTCATGGTTCGTGGGTACACTACCCATTGGGGAATTTCCAAATTATCCATTACATCCTTCCATACCAAAGATGATAGCACAAAAATGTTTCTAAAACATAAAATTCCCTCTTTGGAGAATGACCTGTAACGCACGGTCTCCCCACCATTAAGAGAATCTCTAATTCTATGTAACTCAATATCAAGATGTTGTTTTTGATGAATCATTTCGAGAATTTGGGATTTCAACTAAACACTGTTAAAGTAAACCTCAACCCCAATTTTCTAGACTCCAATATGAAATTGTGAAAATAGATCCATCATGTTCCACTATTCTGATGATTCATTCAAGGCTTGGGTTAGAATTTTCATTCTCAATGCATCTATATGAATTTTACATTCATTTGGGATATAGGCGATTCTGAAATCAAAAGACAGCAGGTATTCCACACAACACCAGAAGAAAATAATCAAATATTTTTTTGAGAATATATAAATCAAGATCTTATGGTCTAAAAACATGGTAATAATTTCTCTATAAAGGTAATGCCTCCTACACATAAGCACATACATCATTGAATAATGTTCAATGTCATGGTTGAGATATTTTTTCTCATGTGGCATAATCTGTGAAATAAAAAAGAAACATTATGATCACAATGTATAAGAAAATAACCCAATGAAATTTATGATGCATCACAGAAAATCAGATATCCCTGACCATCCTCTAGAAGAGTTAACACCAGCACATTAGTCAAATAAAGATTCACCTCCACAAATGAATTATAAAATATCTAATCCCATGAAATCATTTCTCCCTTTCGACATAGTGAATTCATCATAGAAGCCAAATTTGAGAATACCTTAATATAAAGGTGATAATATTAAGTTAATCCCAATATGATATGAAGCAAAAAGTCATTTTGTGGTTACTCCCTTGTAATAACGGCATACACCCTCTCAGGATAAAATGATATTCATTTTTCTAAAACTATGTAACCCATGAACATCACTTCCTGAATTCAGAAATAACATTTTAAGATTTTGGAAAAAGGATTGTGATTTCTTAGCAAACTCAAAACTGTTCTCAGATGATTCATGAGATCCTCCTCAGACATAGAGTGATTGAGGATGTCCTACACAATGAATCCCATGATAGTATCAAGATACATATGGAAAATAATGTTCATAAATCCACAAAAAACATAGAACAATTGGTCAAACCAAAGGGCCTAAAACGGTACTCTTAATGGTTGTACTTTCTCCAAATGTCAGTTTTCAGAATGTCAGATTGTTTTATCATCAACTAATGGTAAACTTATCAAATTTAATTCATAAAGAACCAATTTTTACCTTTTAATGTATAAATCATGTCACTAATCAATGTTAATAGATACTTTTTATTTATAATTAATTGATGGATGTTTTAGTAATCAACACCTAGGTGATGTGAACCATTAGCCTTCCTAGAAAATAGAACTGGCGTCTTCCATGGTAACACACTCTGGCATACATTCCCATTCTCAATACGGTCATCTAAATCTGGATTTAACTATTTCAATTCAGGAAGATTAATGTGGTAAAAGGGAATAGAGACTAGTTGAGTACTAGACTATAATTTAATAAAATACTCAACGTCACTTATCAGGGGAAACCAGAGAAGTTAGAGGGAAACATGTTAAAGAAATCAAATATGACCAGAGATAGATCAACACTCAAATATTCCCACCCTAGATCTATATAAAACACCAATATTAGATTCCCCAAAACCAAATAAGAAGCTTCATCACTGTTCAACCTTGGGTCCCATTCTTATTCAAAGACATGGAACACAACACTAGCATAGTGAATGAGATATATCTAAGGTAATATTATATCTCAGATTTATTGGAAATGATCCAAAAAATCCAGAAAATGAAATCAATGGATTTCATGTTATGAATCAAAAAACTACTAGAAATATACACATCTGATAGAGAGAAAACACAAGCAGGAATACATATACCCTTCTCTCTATTCACACCAAGGGTGTATTAATATACATTTCACAAGATAAATGATCCCTAGGAATAATATGTATATTAACAACATGTGCTAAAATAAATTAAATAAATACACTAATACCAAATAGAGTAGTCAATAATGATGAAGTTATATCAATGGTACCTCTCTTGGTTTCTGGACTCTAATCTCCTTCCTTCAGAGACTCCTCCACAGTGTGAACAAGATTAGTTATTTATTCCTATAGCTGTAACCCTTTTGTACATGAATAATATGATTTCTTTGTTGTTATAGATGGTGTGTATGATCCCACTCCACTATGCGGAGTAAAATAAACATGAAAAAACTTCTACAAGTGACATAATCGTCTACAGAAGCCACTGTTCTTAGGATCTTTTGTGAAAACTATCTTTGATTGACCTGAAATTCCCCATCAGTATCAAGATAAAGTACCTATTCCAATTACTATATGAGGTTTTAAAAATCCATTCCATCGATAACCACCAAGAGAATCATCATGATTCCTCTTTCCCTTACAGAAATTCCCACAACAACATGGAGAGAATGAAACTTCGGATAACATTGACCTTCCTCCCATGTCCTTCTCATCCATCTGTTCCCTATATAGTACATCAGTATAAAAAGGTAATTTATGTAAGAGAACCTAAGAAAAAATATCCTAAATAATTCCCAACTAAAACCTTCAATCCTTTATCTTCTCATTGGTTACTCTCTTACATTAGAAATGCACGAGCTCATAAAAACTGTTTGTATACTCAATCACAGTGATCTCATCATTCTCATGTTTGAAAAAATGAATAGGCTTGGCCAAAAATATCGGTTCTGGATATAACTAGTTCTAGAATGTAAATTTGAATAATTTCAAATATTATCACTCATGTTTCTTCACTATCACCATTTTTTACCATCATCTCCATCTTGGTCCTTCTATTATGAAGGTGGTGCACTTCACTTCGATCTTATCGGTTGTGTCCAAGAACCCAGACAAACAATTCATTTTCATGGAGCACTCCTCAGCCTCTTGAATAAAATTTAATCCTTTTAATGGTTATAGCTTATTGTGAAGTAACTATTGAGAAAAATTCTTAAAATCATTTCTATGATGTTTCAAAACTAGAGGCTGAATATGATCAAG
Source organism: Viscum album (assembly GCA_963277665.1). NCBI lineage: Eukaryota > Viridiplantae > Streptophyta > Magnoliopsida > Santalales > Viscaceae > Viscum > Viscum album. The sequence continues at coordinate 1,017,870,692 of OY728122.1, forward strand.
TAGTTGTGCTTTTCTTAAAACATGGATAACATTTACAATCGCCTCAACTTGGTTCGAGGCCATTATAAAATTTTAATTCTTAAATTCATCAACATTTTCCATCTAGAGATGATTTGAACATGTTCATAGAGTAATGATGCTAGACGGTATTTGATGGAAACAAAGAGGACATCAAATTAATAATCTAATAGAGAAACATGAAAAAAATTAATCCCTACTGATAGAACATATAGGATTTGGATTTTATTCTATCCAAATAATAATAAGGAAAAGACTATAACTATTCCAAAAGATGGCTTTCCCTAACCACCCCAAGAGACTTATGTTTCATTATGGTGGGAGCTATCCGTGAACTCAATCGCTACTACCTCCAATGTACAAACAAGATTCCCTAAATGAACACAGAATTATAGACATTAATCTCATCCTATACCTCTGATACCACTTTATCGTGAACTATCCTGGGTACCATGTTAAACCAATAACCAATTTGGCCATGAAATTTCATGAAGGGTATTCTCAACCCCTACGGGTTAGCGACTCTCACCAAGAATCATAAAAGCAAAAAAGTTGAAATGATTTTTTCTATTAACATTTTTAAAGTAAAAGAAACAACACCATATGCATATTAAAATAAATTCCACTAGGACTGATTTACCTAAACCCAAATAGCCTTCAACAAGACTAATTACTATAACCAAGTATCAAAACTGAAATATTGGCGAATCCCCAAAGGATGCAACTCACCATGTAAAATGATAAATATCTAGAACAACCTCCATGTGATCTTTTTCCCTTGATTGATCATGGAATAAAGTAATAAAATAACTCCCAAAAGAAAAGGTAGGAATTGAGATAAATCGTATTAGTATTTCACCCAACGATTCAATAAAATGATGCCAATATTAAATTAACCAATGAAGAGGAATTAAATTTTAAACAATCTGGTTTGGTATTTATCAAAAAGATATTTACACAAATCATACATTATAATTAAATGATGTAAATTCATTAGAAATTATAGTATTGCAATTCAAATGATGGAAATAATTTTCAAACAAAGTGTTACCTTTAAATTGATGATATCATGTCTAATGTAATGTTCCTTTTCATAAATAGATTAAATAAAAACATTAATATATATTAGTTTATATAAATTTACAATCCTTGTAAATTAGATTACAAAAAAGGCTTATATATATATGAGATACAAATAATTGGGAAACATGGTCATATGCCTAAAATTTTTGATTGTTCATGGATATAGGGTCCTAAAACTATGAATCCAAAAATATATACATACACCCCTTTAGGCCTATTTAAAAGGGGACTCATCCCCATTACCTAAGGTATGTGATGTGCTGATATGATGTGTTAGAACATTTAAGGTTGTAATGTACCACCCATAATTTGTCACTAACTACCTAAGGCATGCACATGATCTAGTAATAAAACAAAGATATAAAATTTATTTTATGTCTCCATAAAAAACAATTAAATCATGTTCTCCATTTCAATTTTGTCAATTTTCATTACAAACCGTAATAGGGGTTTTTAATCAAAAACAAGCATTTTCACTATGATAAAACCACTATGATTCTTTTAAAACCATATTAATCTTTTTTATAGAATAGGTATTATAAACAATTCATAATCCAATTTTATAATTAAATTAGACATTTAATTTCCAAACAAATACCGGAAATTTCAGAACAAACCCCCAATTCAATAGAATTGGGGTTTTTCCCAACTTTCCATCAAAACCATTTCAAATATTCAATTTAGCAATGTAATTGAACGACATTACATAATATACAAAATTTAAATTACCAAATTTTTTTTTACCCAAACCCCAATTTAATGGAAATAAGGGATTTATAATTTCAGCCAAAAAACCCCATTTTTTCAAAAAACCCCAATTCATTCGAATATGGGTTTTAATCAAACCACTGAAGTAAAATTAATTTCAGTCAAACAATTTATTTAAAATTATAAATTGAAATTAATGCATAAATTTAAGGTTAATCTAAATTTGGATTCATACTGGAACCACCTAACTTTCTCATAGAAACACACAACCCACAATGGAACCCACTAATAAGAATGAAGGTGCATAAGACCCATGGACTAAAAATGGAAACCAATTTTAACCACACAAATTTTATATTCTTGAATACCAATAATATCCAATAACCCCTTGGAGAAAAATTGGAAGAGAGAAAGGGGCAGGGGGGACACTTACTCAGAAGGTCACACCATGATCAGAACAATGTCCATCCACCAGATGAAATTTCCCGAAGGTTTCTGATGCTCCAAAAATATACTAGGGAAGGCATCTAGGTAGATAAAAATAAAGTAAATAGGAAGAAAAAAAATGAAATTTTCTTGCAGAATGCTTGATAAAAGACAAATATTAGGGTTTTACATGACATGTAACCCAATTACATGTCGTGAAAATAAAAAAATCTCATAATCAGTAAAAAAATTTATCACCTCTGGATGTAAATGAATTATTATCATTTTATGATTTACATGGTGTGTAACCATATTACAAGACATGTAAATATCTAGTATGTTACTGAAACAAGTGATTTTTTCTAAGAATCCAACAAATATCTCACTTCACCATTATAAGTATTCTCTCAAATCCTTCTCATCCCTACATTGATAAATAAAAATGGAAACCATGATAATTTTAGAAACATATATGTCTGAAAAGAAATAGAATGTTATAGTGTGAGCACATATTCTCTGACCAATCATCTCTTCAACTCCTCAAACGTTTCTTCACATTCACTTATCTAATGTAATAAGGATCCCATATTCTTCATCAGGGTAATTAGTTTTGATATCCATGAGAAATTTCATACAATGTTTTAGAAAAAACAAAACAATCTAAGAAAATTATGGATAAAAATCACAATGGTCAGTTTGGGCTACTATTTAATAACATTCATCTTTAAAGGACACATAGATCTATCATTTATTTCAAATTCATTTTCCATGAATGATTATTTTTATATACCTAATTCACACTTTCCACATTTGGCTTAAAACTCTTCAAGGTCATCAACCTAAACCTCAAATTATCTTCACACTCATCCATAACCTTGGAATATTTTAGAATATCATCAATAATTACTACAAAAAACTGATCAAGCTAATATCTAAATACACTATTCATTAGATCCATGAAGATAGTTGGGGAATTGGTAAGTCTAAATGGAATCAGAAAAAGATTATAGTGTCTATAACATATACGGTTTGTCATAGATATATCATCCATTTTTTCCTTCAACAAATGATATACATATGAATGATCAATCACATAAAAAGTATTGAGATCCACACATTTGACCAAACATGTTATCTATTGGAAAATAAGATACTTATTCTTGATAGTGATCATGTTATGTTCTCAATAATAAATGTGAATTCATATTAACTCATATTTCATCCTAACCAATGAAATGTTGCATGCCATTATAATGCACTACAGTACATGAATCAATTTTATTTATTCTTAAACATACTCTTCTTTAATTCATGAAACTCAATTTGGGTTATTATATTTTTAGTATTTTAAAAATATATATATAGATCCGTGTTTGAGTTCTATTGGAACTCAAATTCATGATTTTGGGGATGACTAGAAAACCATTCAAAAAATACATTTTGCATATTCCAGATAAATAAATGTATCCTCGATTTTGAGTTTCTCCAAGGCCATTTGATATAGATACCCCTCATGAATAGGTAGTAAAACCCATATAATAAAATTAATTTCCATTATAAATTCATGTTAATCCTAAAAATGATAGAAAATCATAGGTTGATTTAGAATATAAAATGTAAATTCCCTTATTCTACAATTTTGTGAGTATCTATCTTGAGATAGTCAATCCATGCCCAAAATCACATCAAATTTTACTATAGGAGGGATAACAATATATTGAAGAAGAACATTAACAAAATATTATTTTTAAGTGGATATATATACATCATATGAAATATTCACACCATTAGGAATTTTCATTAATATATCAATATATAACCATTAATGTGGTTATGTGATACTCATAGAACATTTTTCATATATAAAACAATGGGAGGAATCAAAATCATATTATACATTTTTAGTTCTTGAGTATATGATATGCTTACCATTGTTCACATCATTCTCATGACCCAAATTAGTATTTTTTATCACTTTGTACCTCCCATTATCCTTTTTCATTTAAGGGTTTTGAGCCAGATTTATATCATTAACTCTTATATTTGTGAATTTATTGGAATAACTTCTTTACTCTTTGAAATTATTGAATTATGGAGTGCGTGGTGCACTCGATTTAATGTTATTTTCATAACTGATATTCATATTCATATGTCTTGGAAATTATCATTCTAAATGGAGTTATTTTATACACCTGATGCACTTAACTATCCCAATGGGGAAATTTTCTATATTCTTGTTTCCATATTTTTGACATGACCGATGACTAATTTTATTTCCTCCATGGTAATTATTATTATAATTTCCTTGAATATCAGTAATTATATTCTTATCGAAAAAACCATAAGGATAATGGGAGTCTCTAGACTCTATTTCTACCTTGATGTCACACTAATGGATTTATTCATATCTATCAAAGTCTGTTAAATGAAATTCTTTTTAGATACTTGGTCTTAGTATAATATAGAATATATCCATTTTACATTTTCGGTTGATGATAAATCCAAAATCACACCTTGAATGTCCGGTGTAATTTTCCTCATAGGTAAAAAGGACTAATTATTCTTTTACATCACTTCAAAGAATTCCCTCTCTATTTTATTGCAATCAGATTGAGGAATTTACTTAATGAAAAATGAATTTTGAAAACTGTCCCATTTAAGGGTGTTAATTTATTATTTTTTCTTTGTATTCATGATAACAATACATCATTTATCGTTTTCAACTTTTAAATGATACATTGATAAAAATAACTTTCTAATGGTTTTAACATTATAGAATGACAAATAATACCTCTATTTAATTGATCTAATTATAAAAAATCGGTGGATCAAAGGAACTATGGAAGGAAGGTGGATGTTATCACATAAAGTACAAGACACCAATTTTCTCCTTCCTTGTTGACTTCATGGTATCAAAATTTTCTGTTTTATTATTATCCAAAAATTGAAAATTTTGGGACATAATTTTCAAGTTCATTTTCACCAAAACTATGATTCCATTTTGTTATACATTTAAATAATCACTATATTTTCCTTCACGCCCATTATAATCTTTGTTACACCTGGATCCATCCATATATTGAAAATAATAAAATATAGCTTGAGTATTAAGAATCAATAATCAGATTGATTATTCATAAAATAATGGAAATCACTCAAGATATGTCCTAATTTATTAATACTTCTTATCAACCCATTAAATTCCTTGTATCTATCTAGGTTTTTTATAGAAATTATATATAATTATTTATAATCTAAATAAATTAAAATCCCCCATAATTGTTAATAAATATAATTATAATTAACCAAATATTATCTTATGGGAGTGTCAAACCATTTGAATAGTTTGGCATCTTTTTCATGAACTAGAAGAAGATCATGTTTACACCAAACATTCCTTTTCAAGGTTATTACCTATAAATTCATATACGTTAGAGACATCATGAACAATTTTGCATCCGAACTGGAATTTCATTTCCATACCCAACATTGATACCAACAATAGTGACCTGATCATCACAGACATAAATAATTCTTCATTTTATATTAATATTCAATATATCTCACAATAATATGTCTATATGAACCATAAAGGTTTAGTTTCTATGGAGACTAGATAATGAATTAACATATTTTAGAAAATACCTTTAAAATAATATACCAATTTCTTCACACATTGTTCCCTTTTTAGACATATCCTACTCAAAATTATTATTCATAATTTAGGGAAATTAAAACATAAGATAAGGTGATCGCAATTGCTTGGTAAGTGTTATAGTGGGAGATATAAATTGATGGTCATAAGCGAGGATAAGATAACAATATGTTTATTATATAATCTTACAAAAATTAAAAACATACCCAATATATTATAAAAAACAAATCAGGGGACAAGGAATAATCGTTTTTCATAATAAAATACATGAGTCCTAAGAGTGTGGAATCATTATAATAAACCAATATCCATAGGAGGATATCATAATCATAAGAAATAATTTTTTTCATACACATAAACATAGAAAATAATAAATATAGTCAAGGTTTACATCCAATACTATCCACATGGACAACATCCCTTATTGGTTAAGGTTTACTCCCTATTTCTGTAAACATAGTGGATAGAGTCCCACTGTGGATTATAATCACTATGTATTCCCTTTCGTATTATTTCATGAGCATTATTTATTTACCGAATGAAATATAGGGATATATAATTCTATTTCCACTCATTAAAAAACTAAAATCATACAAATGTGTTCTATAATAACACAAACACATTCATCATTTCATTATAGATAGTTAACCCATGGGAATAAAATGGGTTCAAGGAGAACATCCAGAAAATAGAATCATTATAATACATCAATATAAATGAAATGTATCAAATCATAATATCATATACATAGAGAAGAATAGAAATACATAATGTATTTTCACATAGACAAAAAATACATATATAGTAGAGTTAGAAATAATTTTTGAAATATGAGAGAAAACATCCATTTTTTTAGTATAATTAAAAAATCATATGAAAATGGTAATATAAATTCTATTGTAATACCATGAAAATATTAATGGTAGTTAAATTTTTAAAAATATAAAGGATAACTATAAAATATTTTCATGTCCAATACGTAAAAAAGGTGTTTTTAATCCTTGGTAATGACATTTAGATGTGATTAGTATAGAAAACATTTGAAAAGATTCATTTTAATAAATTTTAATGAAATTAAAATGTAGTATACAAAATTTACCAATAATTTAAATATATATTTTACCTTCAATGAAACAATTTTGAAGAACGTTGATATTAAATAGACTGATTCTTGACCAAAAAGGAAAAATATGGTATTATTTTTACAATAGAATTCTTCCACTATTCTGGAGTACTAAAGCGGGTAAAAATTGAAATAATACAGGAAAAAATAAAAAATTAAAAAAATAGAATAAAATATTTGTATCGTAATCTATAAAGAAAATAAAAATCCCCACAAAAAGAAACTGGAACATAAAAAATACAGATAGAAAGTGAGATTATAACATTACCCCATACCTCATATTTAGACTTGCTTCATACGCACTCCATCATCCAGTATAGGAAAATTTAAATTATTATAAAAATATAATTAAACCATATTTATTATGATTTTACAATATATAGTTCCATTATAATTTTCAATTGGTTGTTTATTGATAAATCTTCACTACAATCGCTTTAAGTGTCAACTATTTTTTTCACATATATTTCAGTTTAGATATTACATTCCATGCATGTTATTCACTGTTCTATAATCATAATAATTTAACAAATATCATATATATTTTTTATATAAACTTTTATAACCATACTTGTATGGTGGTGATGAAAAATGAAATACATCACTTTATAGATGTTGTAGTCTGCACGTACACACATGTGATGTTTCCATTAATTAAGGGAAGAAATGAATGAATGTTAAAAAATAATATATATTAATATAATATTACATATATAATAATTATAATATATATTAATTAAATCCATATATATAATCTTCTATGATTGAAAAAAATGTAAAATTTAAAATATCGATTAATTGATGAGGTAATCAACACGTACACATGAGTGAAGTTTTAATTTTCCATTATATTGAAAGGAGATTGAAAATTAAAGTACCATTAAAATAAAAAAAATTATATTAAATATACTAATATAATTATTTTAATATGGTTATTGAACATTTGGATGATTTTTATGAAAAATGACACCAGAAAAAGGTCTTTAAGAACATGTACTTATTCCATGATTAATATCTTAGGAAATAAACCTTAAGGATTCTTGTATGAATGTGTTTGGAAGTGACAATGTTGTAGGACATTTTTTGGAGAGTTAGGAACGATTTTGAGAATATATTGATTATGATATTATGTTCAAAATCTGTTGAGAAGTGATGAGAGGAGGTTCTCTTTTTTTATGTTAGGGGAGTGGATGTCAATTCCATTAACATTAAAATAATATAAAGCCATTTTAGTTAGAGAGTTTCATGAAATGGACAAAGTATGGATGTCTGGGTAAATTATGTTATATATCCACTCAATGAACTATACTTAGATAATTATTAGTGATAATTTATGTTGTATCACATAGTTTTACTATAACGTCTGTGTATAGCCCAATCTATGAAGAGAAAGCAGACTAGTTTTCCCTAGGACCTCAAGATTATATCCCCAACATATAGAGGATGGAAACAAACAATGAGGGTATATTTAGGTACTATGGGAAGGATATATCACTTTAAATAGAGTGTGAAATTGATCATAATATTACTATGTACCATAAATCAGCAATAATTGAAATCTGAGTATGCATGGTAAATAAAACATCCCAACCAATGATAATATTCAATGTAGAACATGTACTATCAAATAGTGAGGATCACCCATGGGGAAAATCACATATACAAATAAATAAATAAAAATAATAATAAAATATCATAGTATTCTCAACTACACCTTAATCTTCTTTTCATGCCTAGTCTCCAATCCCACTCAAGATGCTCTAGCTAGTTCATCATTATCGAAACTCAACCCAACTTATGTCTGCAATAAACATGTGAGAGAAACATGATTACCCATGAGAAATATATGCCCAAGTAGTATGTGAGTACATATATCCGTATGTAACCAACAAAATTTTCAAATACTAAACATCATATATTGTTTATGTGCACGTGACAAGCTTAGATAAAATAAATACGTAAGTTAAAAATAAAAAATAAATTAATCATTATATACATTCCTTATTTTTTCTAATGCCAAAATGTCTCTAAGTATATCACAGGGTCCATGCCAACACATTTAGAATTTGCATACAGTTGTCGATCCATAGGTCAAGGAGCTCGATCAACAAAACATGTTTTGGGAAATTTCATGGTTTCACTGAGCACACAGTGATGACCATCTCAACGCATATAAAAAAACAGGGTCTCCCCAGTATAAAAATAGTAACACATACATTGTGAATCATCTTAAAAATATCCTTCCCATTATATTGAATTATCTTTAGGAACTATATCCATGGATACTCCCCCAAAAGTTGCACAGACCACCCCTATATTATTTTTCATAGCCAAGGGCATATCCCCTAAATATAATAGACCTACCCTACGTGAGTTTTCTCATAAATGTTCCATATAAGAATTACCAACCCACATGAGTTGTATATACAAACCAAAATCCATTGATAGGTGCATAACATAACTCATAATAAATTAAATAATGAACCAAGAATGGATGAACACCCAAACTCATCACTGTTATTCAAAAGAAAGTTTAAGCCCTCATTAAATTCTATACAAGATAAAGGAAACCTACGTGTTTCCCTTCATCTCATGTGAGTGTCTTAGATTCTAAATTTCCTCATGGTATAATCTACACTCTTGAAAATTTTCATAAATAGTATATGTCATCAAAATAATCATATGCAATGCTACCCTAAAAATTCACAATGAGATGGATGATGGCCCATATTAGTCCTCAAGGTCTCAGAAGCGAGGTTCACTCACCCTAATCAATCCCAATATGCCCTAGGTCCACCCACATATGAGTGAAATTTCAAATATGGTAGATTCTCTCACCCAAAATCAACACATTACGCTTCATGTGTCAAGCAATCAAAGGATATCCCAATAGGCCCACAAGGGTGAATCATGTAAACGTCATTTTAGACTCGACTAGGGGTCTTTGAGGCTTATAAACAATGTCCATTCATTCAACTAAATTTTCACACATAGTTTACAACCCATAAGAGGGGATTATACATCTCTGGGAAAATTTCTTGTCAAATCCTCGTACATAGGCTGCCATGGACAACTAGTAACTACCAATGTTTATCAATTCAATGGAAATTTATGAAACATAATAAAGGATTCATGTTTAAAATTTTAGAATTTGATGGAATTAATAAAAAATTTAAACAAAAATGTTTATGCCCTAAGTGGTATGACCTCATATACCATGATTTATAAATTGAGAACAAATAATAAAGGGAATGTGTGAAGACGACCTACCATATTATAATGTGAAATCCATTCTCCAAGTGGCATAAAAACTCTCTCCATGGATCACAAATCCCATCTAGCCATCATCCATAACACCTGAGTTTCTCTATCAAAACCCAACAACCAAAATTAATTAATTATCACGAAATTATAATTAACTTATTAACCATAAATATTTCTATGTTGTATATCATTTTTATTTAATATATACATGAATAAAAAGAAGCACACATGATAACCCTTTCGGATAGACACCGAGAGTTGACATCCTTCAATAGCCTAGGTGCACCCCCATCATCATTATGGGTGAAAACCCTAATATGTGACAATAAAAGAATATTTAATTTAATTTAATTTAAGCATAAAATATTGTAAAAACATTATTACACCATTCCTCCATGAAATGATGTGAGATGATATGGTGACATCATCTTGAGATACCCTATAGACATGAAAATTTAAATCCCCTTGATTCTTGGTAGATTCCACCATGATTCTTTGGAATAAACACTGAAATACGTAAAACATGAAACTAAAATTAGAATATAATGGAGGATAAAGATAGTGGAGGCCAATTGAAGTGGATATGATCTAAAAACACTAAAATTGGCGTAAAATCTACCCCAGATTTGGAGGGAAATGGTTAAAAAGTGGAGGGATCAGCTAGCTCAAACACAAAAACCCAAAGGTGAAAGATGCCCTCCCCTCTTAAAACCCCAATATAAAAAATGATTATTCTACCATCTAATAATAACCCCACTAGCTAGCTGGTCTAGGATGATCAGTTAGTCGATGTTAGGCCATTGGAAGACTAGTATTACCAGTAGTGGCATATGTCAACTAACTATGCATCCAGCTATCTAGTGAATATAGGCTGTTGATAAAGAAAAAAACCTAGCCACCAGACCCTCCCCCAAAAAAATTCATAAGCCTCTTGAAAACCATCTATTCCTGAAATCATGTCTAATTACACATTTTAGGGGTTCTCTCACTTTGAATTTTATTCTAAATCCCACAAAAGTTTTTCATATCCGATAAATGAATAATTCTAATTTTAATTCAATTTAAAAAGAATGTTATGATATAAGACACTAAGACCTCCACATCATAACACTTATCATAAAATAGAATTCCTAGTGGTCTAATAACTGTACACCCCACCATGAATGGGGCACTCAGTCTCATTAAAATGGCCAGATTACACCTTGAATTTCCAAAGCACCCCTGAAGTGATAAAATAAAATGTGGCATTGGATCCCCAATTTCCCATGATAATGAACCAATCATCCCAAGAATCATGATGTCACTCTGTGATGTCTCTCTAATCTAAGGCAATAATGTGTCCTTGTTCTTTTAGTCACCATTCCTTAGGTTCCCTCCAGTAGAGGACCTAGCTTATAATAGCCAATTTAGATGGTCTATAGTTTTTTCGTCGTAATTTCAAACCAAACACTTATCCCATGTAAAATGGTGATTGAGGCATGATCACCAACTCAATTCACTCATTCATGGATGAGGTATCATGTAAAAACATTTATGTACAACCCATCGTGAAAATATCAAAACCATCCACTAACATGTCACCATATACCTATATACGATGACCTCATGTTGAGAGATAGCCCTTGGACATCTATGTACGCACTATAGTGTCTATATATGGCAACTGGACTGGTTTCCACAAGGAGACCATCACTCAACTGAATCGACATCCAGTAACCTAAAGCACTGTTGTATTCACGATCCAACACATATAGATCATGAAAAACCATCTAAGATCGACATCCATGACTGGTCTCCACCCAATTACCTGTATAAAATTGTACATGGAACTCATTAAATAATCCAGTTGCACTCAGATCCATTTATTCACCCACATCAGAATATAATAATCATCATCCAACAACAAAATCAAGATCCCAAGATTCTTCTCATGTGAGGGTCACAATATTGCATCTAAAATCATGCACCCCCTATCAGAGCATACTTATCATCACAGAAATTAAATAAGTTCCCAATCACAATGGCCCTTTCCCCATACGTCACCGGACATAACGACTGTTGTGGCCAAACCTGCTCATTCTTATGTCCCAACCCACAACACCATTTCATCACCTATCCCTATACTAAAGGATTATTATCCTTTACTTCAACAAAAACACAACCTATAATTATGGTCACCATCCTCAAAAGGTAAGTGATTCACTACCTACCAAATGGATTCAATCACCCTGATCCTTGAGATTATTCTCAATAAGATTCATTTCCAACCATTCTTACTACTCCTCTTGAGCTAAACTCATTAAATTCATTAGATAATGTTCTCATAATAAACATACATAATTTCTATTAACCATTTTTTCTAATCATGGTAATTTTCAATTCCAATTCCAATATGATCCACATGTTAATAGGGGGGTTTACCTTAAACAACTTTAACATAACTAGCATACACTCCAATACCATATGACCCACCATACCGCCATGGTACTCCCTTGACATTAACGTCTCATCAGTATAATGGTTTCACATCACTAAACCAGGTTTTCCATGATTCGACTTCATTTTATTCTCATCAATCCAGAATCTCTTGGCACTCTTCTTCACTATCAGACACCTTACCCACTCTATAATTCATGAAAAACATCCTAAAAATATGCATAATCCAAACATGATAGGTTTCTAACCATGATTCAATGAATGTTTGTATCATCCATATGATTATTCACTATTCATAATCATTCCAAACCCATTAGAATCTAACCACATTCTCATTGTTCTACGAAGGATGATCTGTCGTCAATAAGGTAATGCACCTGAAAAATCCATCCTACCAATACCAATCTTGATAACAATACACTGTAGGTTATTACACCCAAGGGAACATAGGAATTACAATTCATATAACACAATCCCATGATAATATATTATGAGTCAATCTAAAAATGAGTGTACAAACATGATCTCCACCCCCACAGGGATTAGAAGTCCAAGATAGCCCCTCATGTGGGTTACCCTCAACTAGTTCTTATAATTGACTCAATATAGTTTCTAGATGAAACTAGGTGTTTCTAGGTCTCCCACCTAGCCTAAATAGTTAGGTATCACATCAGGGTTACTAAGGCCAACCACCATAACCATAGGTTAATCCATATACATCGGTTTACCTCTCATAAAATGTCACACATGGCCCCCATATCAGAATTCCATGGCATCATAATTGATGAAATCCTCATCTCTAGGGCATGAAAATATGACGTGCATCACATGCCAACTCATTTAACCACAAGAGAAAAAATTATCAAAAGCATCCCCATTTGGGATACCCCTAGAGAATAACCATATCATCAGTCAAGGTCATGTACATATATACATATAACACCATTGCCTTGGGTAACCCAAGTCGAATGACTATAACCAGAGAGTTAAGTTAACTAGAATTTTCTTCCTTGTTATATAAGAGAATAGCATATTTTTCGTCACTGAAACATTATATAATTAAACATAAATCAAAAAAATCCTCAATGGGATCTAATGTTAATGAAAATTACTAATACAGACCCACTAGGTACACTATACCTCTTATGCACATAGACCTCATCTTCATCAACATCATCAAGAATCTCATCATCGATTTGTAGGACCATCCATCAAAAGGGAATATGAATACATGTCACCCCATTTGTGTATAATATAACTAGTTAATTAAATTGGAAAATAATGTATGAATATTTTTTGACACTTGTTTCCGACGCTTTCGCCGGGGCGCGCGCCTGTCTGTTCTGTGGAGGAGGACGTGCGGCGCTTTGTTGCCCCTCATTCCCGCTTTCCAAAGGCGGGTGGCATTCGCTCCTTATTCAGGGAAGTCTTCTCCTTGATCGAAACGGGATGATGGGATGTCGGTTCTTCCTCATGTGGATTCCTCCTCAGAACTCGTCACCTATTCCAGGTCTCCCTCATAGATTTAATACGTAGTTCGTGAAACTCTTCCCAGCGCCATGTTTCCATTTACGCCTGTTAATTACACTGCTTCTATCGGGAAATTCCAAAGGGTCCAGTCAGGGCACCAACCTTCGGTCGGGGGAGTAGTCATGTTGAGGCATCAGTAGCGTGTCTGGATGCTGGGGCACCTGGCATGTCTGTCTGTTATTCCTGATCACAAGGCTTCTCGAGGGCGTGGAAGCTCGAGGCATACCACATCGAACGCGGGGGATTACATGTCATAGACACATATCTGAGGTTTTCCTCAGCCTCCCGTGTTTAACAAAGGGTATGCCGCGAGTTTAACGTCTAGAGGAGACAGATCAACCCAACCAGAGTATTGGCTAGGATAGATCGTATTGAGGGATTATCCTTGAAGGGATGTCGATACCGGGGCCAGCCCATGGGCGGCTATGAAGAGGAGCCTACCAACATGGTCTCACCGGGATATGATGGCCCGGGCGAGAATCAGGATGGGTTGTAGGTGGATGAATGAAATAGAGGGGGAATGAAATGGGACCATCGCAGGGGGTGACAGTGAAGCTGGGCATGAACCTTGAAGAGGCTTCCTACGTATCCCTGTGGTAGGGAATCAAAGTCCGCGTAGTTTGGGATTGATGGAATACATTTTAATGTCATGCGGGACGGTAGTGAACCCTAACGTGAATAAACGACGGGTGGTGGGTGTCGGCGAACCGACGTAATTGAGGTACCTTGGTCCGATGGGAGATGGGCTTAAAAATGGGGGGTCTGGCACACCGACTAGGAAACGGTTTGGGCCAATGATAGTTGGGATTGAACCTCAGGGAGGCTTCCAATATACCATGATTTGACACGGATCAAAGTCCTCGTAGTTTGGATTGGGAAATGCAGTTTAACGTCATGCTGGACGTGGGTGAACCAACGTGAATGAGGTCGGGACGACTGGATGGTGGATTTGAACCTCGTAGAGGCTTCCTACGTACCATGCCTTGACATGGATCAAAGACCTCGTAGTTCGGGTTTGGAAATGCAGTTTAACGTCATGATGGACGTAGGTGGAACACGACGTGAATTGGATGATGGGTGGGCTTGAACCTCGTGGAGGCTTCCTACGTACCACGCCTTGACATGGATCAAAGATCTCGTAGTTCAAATGGGTCTTTGTCAGAGAACCGACGTGAAAGTGGACCTTGGTCCAATTATTGGTGGGCTTGAACCTCTGGAAGGCGTCTTACGTACCATGCCTTGACATGGATCAAAGACCTCGTAGTTCAGGTGGGGTTTTGTCGGAGAACCGACGTGAAAGTGGAAGTTGGTCCAATGGGTGGTGGGCTTGAACCTCGTGGAGGCTTCCTACGTACCATGCCATGACATGGATCAAAGACCTCGTAGTTTAGGTTGGAATGGGTTTCTAGTTTAATGTCATGCAGGACAAGGGGGGCATACAGTTTAACATCATGCTGGACGAGGGCATGCAGTTTAACGTCATGCGGTATGGGGCCGAAACTCGACGTGAATGAATGACGGGTGGGCTTGAACCTCATGGAGGCTTCCTATGTACCATTCCTTGACATGGATCAATGACTTCGTAGTTCAAATGGTGGGTCGCAACAGCTTGCCATTGGAAAGGAATGCAGTTTATCGTCATGCTGGACGGGGATGAGACCCGACGTGAATAAATGACGGGTGGGTTGAACCTCGTGGAGGCTTCCTACATACCATGCCTTGACATGGATCAAAGACCTCGTAGTTCAAATGGTGGGTTGCAACGTCTTGCCATTGGACCGGAATGCAGTTTATCGTCATGCTGGACGGGGATGAGACATGACGTGAATAAATGACGGGTGGGCTTGAACCTCATGGAGGGTTCCTACGTACCATTCCTTGACATGGATCAAATTCCTCGTAGTTCGCTAAGGGTGGGGGTCAGGGTCGGTGCTCACTATAACCCCACGTGAGTCATGCTCGATGTGAGAAACAAGAGGTTGCGAGGACCTGACGATCACGTCGCGAAGGATACGTCCGTGAGAAGCGAAGAGGGGCTTACGCGTTAGGCGGCCCATGGTGCTGGGACTTACTCCATGATGGAGGCCTGTGGTGTGACAAAGCGCGGGAAAGATGGACCTTGGTCCAATGATGGGAGGTGCCTTGTTCCCTATCACGCCCTCCACTGACCTTGGTAGTGGGGAAGTACGGAGATGCAGAGGTGTAGCCATCCGTTGGGGAACCCGGGTCTCCCTTCTCCAACGAACATACGCCACTCTGATAAGGAGTATATCATCCCTTGTGTATGGGTGATTCCATTCCCATGGAGACGAGTGGTGTAATGAATGTTCGAGCTGGGGGGACCCTTCGTGAGGGAGACGAGGTCGGATCACAGTTTAACGCCATGTGTTGAGGACGTGGTTCTTGGCAGTTTAACGTCCTGCAGCTCAGATGAGGTGGGTTCACTCCACACACCTAGGACTTACATATCTGGTACCCTCTGGTCCTTGGGGAAGGGAAGGTACCAGTAAGGCCATGGTTAAGGGGGGTTGTGTAAGGAACCATCACGGGGTCCACGTTAGCATGGCTATGCGAAGAAGCAATAGCCGCTAGTGTGCCTATGCAAAGAAGCATTAGGCGAAGCAATGCTATGGGTGGTATTGTCCGTGGGACTTTGAAATCACATGGTGCAAACCTGGAGGGTCGCACGGGAAGAGTAACTTCTAAGCGAAGGAGTGTGCTTCGCGAAGTGGAGTGCCTTGGCCTTAGCATGGGGCATAGGTGTGAGTGGAAGGTGCTTCGCGAAGTGGAACAGTGTTCGCGGAGCACTGCCTCACGAAGAAGGGGTGACTCGCGAAGCAGGATCCTGAGAAGCAGTGTGCTTCGCGATGTGTAGCAATCCTGCCTTAGCATAGGGATCACTAGCATGGGTTGGGTGTTTCGTGAAGCATAAAAGCTCCGCGACTGCTCGGGTTCCTTTGGGAATCCCCTTCCTTCGCGAATACCCTTTAGCTTCGCGAAGGGCATCCCTCTCGGAAGAGGGGCTCAAAACGAGACAATGCAGAGGCGTCTCGCGAAGTAGAAATACATCGCGGAGGTCATGATTCCCGGGGCAAAGCGTGCTTCATGATTCGAGAGAGGGGAAGCCGAAAGGGCGGATTGTCCGTCTTTGGGACTCAGGGGGAGTCCAGTATTTATAGGCAAGGGGCGCCGCGAAGCAGAACTCGCGTGCCGCCTCCGGTGCTCCACGGTGCGCTCGCGAACTTCAAATGCGCTCGCGGAGCAATACCGCCTCTGGAGCTTCATGGCGGCTCGCGAACGTCAAATGCGCTCGCGGAGCATTACCTCCTCTGGAGCTTCGCGGTGGCTCGCGATCGTCAAATGTGTTCACGGAGCATTACCGCATCTGGAGCTTTGCGAGGCCGCGATGGTCGGGGCGCTTCGCGGCGGGGCTTCGCCTGGGTGCTTCGCATCGATGCTTCGCGAGGCAGTGCGCCAGCCATATTTTTCGTTCCTTTCTTTTGGGCCATATTTTGGCGCCAACAAATGCCCCCCCTCAGACTTGGACCTGCGGAGGGAGAAGGGTCTAAGTCTAAGGGAAAATCGCCAAAATTCATCGGTGGTTCGCGATGCGTCTACGCGAAGGGTGCCCGCGGTGCTGACCAGGGCCACCGATCCGGGTGCGCCGCGATGCTCCGCGCGGGTGAGGCGCGCCGCGATGCTCCGGGGTCACCGCCTATAAATAGGGGGCTCGACCTCTTTTGTTTTCACGTGCCTTCCTTGTCTTTTTTTGCTCTCGACTTCGCGAAGCTCTGCGTACTCCGCGACAGCCCTCCGCGAGTCGAGCTTCGCGGCGAACCGCGGGTCTCCGACTCCGCGTCCGCGTCAAGTGAACCTCTGTTTGTCGGCCTTGGCCAGACTTCGCGATTTGGTCTCGTGACCCATCTTCGCGATCAGGATTCGCGATTCACCTTTGCGGTCGAGCTTTGCGATTCAGCTGAAAAAATTCTTTTCTGAGGTCCAGAGTTAAAATGGCCCATCAAGAGGCTGTATTGGGGGTGCTTGCGGATTCTACTCGTCGGGATGAGATGGCCAACTGTCCAGGCATGGGGGAGATGATCCGAAGCCACTCGGACCACACTTCTTTGATAGATCTTCTATCGGAGGGTCAGAAAGATTATCCGCCGTGCAAGAAACTGCCATTGTACGGCTTCGGGCCGAGGGATGACGTCTTTATCCCTGAGGCGAGTAGGGACAAACCCGCTTGCTGGTTCAGGAGGATACCATGCCAGCACCAATGGTTCAGGTCCGCTGATGGTCACGCAGAAGAGAAATTCACACCCGTTACCGCTGACTGTCTCTACAACCATGTGAACGACATTGACGGGAAGCCACTGCAGCCGGAGACTTCCCCTCCCCTCTACTGTACCATGCTATAGGCGGCTTTGCAGGATTCGAAGAAGGGATGGTCCGATGAGTGGGACCTGTTCCCGGGAGGCAACTTTACTGATGACTGGGCCTGGGCCTACTGGGTAGGTGCCTCATGCGAGGAGTTTGGGGCCGAGCTGAGGAGAGTGGGGTTGAATGAGGCGGCATGGTCCCCCCAATTCCACATTTACCAACCAAAGAAACTGATGTCGGAGCTGCTGAGCAGATGGTCGTCTAGGACCAACACTTTTCACCTGCATCACGGGGAGGTGGGCATCAGCCTGTGGGATGTCCACCAGATTTCTGGGGTCCCGATCCTGGGGGCCATGTATGACGAATTCCTCCCCATCATCAGCGCGTGGGGGGATACAGAGCAAATGTCGCGACTGGCGTCGGCGCTGATGGCACTTGTCCCTGGAGAGGACAAGGAGGCAGTGAGGGATGTCCACTTTAGGAGGTGGTTCAAATGCTTCCTGAATTTCCCAGATAATCGAGATTTCCCTCCGAGGCCTCGAACTTGTCCAAGGGTGGCCCAACGGGGCAAGGGGCACTCGTATTAGCGGGTCTTGGAGGACATCCAATGGAAGTCTTGGGGTTTCATTGTCAGCACTAAACAACAGCCGATAGTCAGGCTGGCGGGGTTCATCGCGGCTCTCATCTATGGTTGGATCCTACTAGTGAGAGATACAAGCATGGGGGTATGACCCAGCTCTTTTATCATGGCATCGATGTTGGCCATGGGGCAGCGGATCAATCTGGGGATTCCGATGCTCACCAAACTGTACAGAATGCTGCGACATATTAGCGAGGGCAAGAAGCCGCCATGGATATCGGTCCCTTCGACCTCCTGTATTGGTGGATCGCAACGCATATCAGGGGGATTTACGAGTATCCAAACCCCATTTCGCCGCTGGGATCGAACTTCCACCCCTCCATCCTGAACGTGGTCGGGAGCTTCCCGTTCAAGTTGGCCGTTCCGATGGTGCTGAATCGGGTGTGGAGGGCGGATGAGTTCAATTTCCACCCCTTACCGTTGCCGACGGGGATGCTTACTGATGACGGACGGGGAACGGAAGAACATCGGGCTTACCTCCTAGCCTTCCGAGGTGGAGTTTTGGTGGCATGAATAGATCGTGAGCCGCTCTGTGAACCGTACACCCCACATCGGTTTGCGAGGAAGTTCCGGTGCCTCCAGCAGCTAACCCCGCAGGTCTACTGGGAGGTGCGTCACGAGGAGCACCCGTGTGTGATGAGGCAGTTGTGGCTCATGTTCACACGGGAATATGGAAAGATGCGGATTGCATTGCCTCAATCCACCACCACTTTCGGATTGGTGAAGGAGTACGCCCTCAGTTGGGAGGCTGCTTACCCGGGGGAGATGCTGAAGCAACCAACTATCCGGGTCGGTGACGGTGGGCCTCCTCTATCTCGAGGTAGGGGTCGGAGGGCAGCTAGGGCCGCTCGCGGTAGCGGGGCGGCCATGGCGGCGAGACCCGCACCGACCGAGGGTATGGCAGCAACGGTGGATCTGGTGATTCCGGAAGAGCAGGGTCATCCGGAGGGGCGACCACCGAGGGGATTTCGTAGGATATCCACTCAGGATCCGGGGAAGCGCCTATGTCATATGGACATGGAAGAGGATTCCTTCTTCCCGGAAGCTTGGGACATTTGGGATGTCAACCGGCAATTCCTCAGCCCACACGAGATATGGGCCCACCTGAATCGCCTCGGGATGGAATTACCGGGCATAGGCCCAGTCCGGGATGGATTCATGGCGTCTCCAGTGGAGGTAGGACAATACCTGGATGAGCTGGAGGATTACGTCCACTCCAGTGGTGTCCCTCGTCCAATGACAGACCGGGTGAGGGTACTGTTGAATCAGACGGTCCCCCCCATAGTTATCAGCTGCTGATCTGAGGGAGCACTTCCCCTTGCCGGAAGAATCAGAGGACTCCTCTCGGGAGGATGAGGCTGGAGGAGGGAGCCTGTTAGAGGAGGGCGAGATCGGAGACCGAGGCTCAGAATCCGACGATTCCGCGGAGGCTCTTGAGGTAGCATTCCGAACTTCTTTCCTTACGATCTGTTCTTGGGTCACTATGGACTTCTCACCAATGTTTGAGCCATGCAGGAGGAACTTGTTCGCATTCATCGTTCTCGCTCCTTGGCGGGTGATGATCCGGGACCGTTAGAACTTGTGCCTATGGCTGCGTCCAGCTCCACGTTTGGTGGGACCAGAGCACCCGAGGTGGCTCCTCCGGAATCTCCAGACCTTCCAACATTATACCGAGGGTCTCGCCTCGGTGTCCCATCAGTACCGGCTCAAGAGCAGTGCCAGGAGGTCGATCTCCGTAAGTATCCTCTACCGGTCTCCTCGTCTTCACATGTAAACCATGCCAACTAACGTTTGTCCCTCTCTGTCGTACAGTTCTTTGACTGGTGTGGGCCGCTGCGGCAAGACTGGTCGGGATGTCTGGTGGCATCCCTCCTATGGGAATGCCGGTGATGGTGGCTATAGTCCCCCCATCTCCTCAAGATGAAACGCACATCATCACAGGCAGAACCACCAGCAGGGCCGCACCCGAAGTCATTGAGGTGGATTCCGAGGAAGAGGATCAACCGGTCGGTCCCAGTCCTGTCGCGCCTGCTTCGGCACCAGGTGTCGTACTAGATTCAACACCGGATGTTGATCCTGCCGAGGATTTCTTGCGGGCGTACCCCGCGTACAATCCTGCCAATCGTGCAGACTGGGAAGAAACGACCTCCGACGAGGAAGACATCAGCATATTCCGTCGTCGGTCATGGAAGCTGATCACACGCTTTATCAAGGACACTCCCCAAGTGTAATGGCTGGCCGAAATGGATAGACTCCGCTCGCGGTTGCGCGGACTGTGTGCTGGGGGAGTGGATGCTCAACGTCCTCACGCACTCATCCGAGATCTTATGGCCGAGAAGATCCGGGGGCATGATCGTGGGCTCAGTATGGGCTGGAAATGGAGGAAGGCGACTAGTATCAAGAAACTCTAGGAGGCTGAAGGTGAGGTTCAACAGATGTTGACCTGTGCAGTCGAGCTTTCAGCCTCTCTTGATGCACAATCTGAGATGGTCTCACGGTTGAAGTCCCAGCTGGCAGAGGTAGAAGAGCATATGAGGCAGACCGCTGGAGAGATGGTTGTCGTTCAAGATGGCATGGAGAGGGACAAAGCTAGGACTGACGAACTGCGCCCCGCCGCTACTGAGGAGGAGCGGGAGCTGATTCAGCGGCAGCAAGCCTTGGATGCCACAAGCCAACAGGTGGCGGAGCTGCAACGCTCTTTTGACGGGGTCAACCTGTCCATGGGGTAAGTCGATCCCCGAGTATTCTAACAAACCCATAAACCTTTTATTGGTACTTTCGTGCTTCAAAATTTTTTCTTTGTTTTGAATGTCGTAACGTGCACGATTTCCACTGTTGAATTGCCTTGTTACATCCCTACAATGTTTGCGGGACGTTCGGCGACAATTCCCCAAGCCCGCGTGGGTCGAGTCCGATGTCCAGGATTCGGATTACCATTCCGGATTCCTGAGAGATGGGAAAGGCTCGATCGGAGAAGGAACTTTTAGGATGGCTGAATTACCGTTCCCTCAGCGTGCTCTTATGCACGGACGGGGCAACGCCAGGGGCGCTGAAATCGGTCCAAACAGATGAAAATGGGAAGTGTGAATCATGATACCCAAGATTCGGAACACTGTGGGGATGACGTGACAATAAGGGACAACCGTTAACCTTGTAGGAGAAGCGGTACCCTTACTAAGTTATCCTGTAATGGGGACAACAAATGAGGGTCGACCGTTGACCATGTTCGAAACACGGGACCATGTCACAAATGTTTTTGATCAATCCTTCGGGGCGTTGGCCCAGGACAGTTGGCTGACCATAGGTCAAACATCCATACTGTTAGGGGGTCCTTCCAGAAATGACCAGTCTTCTGGAACATTGGCCCAGGACGGTAGGTGAGCCGATGCGGCATGAGACCAGGCCGTTAGGGGGTTCCTTTAGACATGAAAGAGGACGAGGGTCCGAATAAGGGGCACACAAAGCGTGGAATATGGAGTGATGGTTTGTCTGAATAGAATCCAACACTAAGGTAATTACACCACCGTGGTGGGAGTACGCCAGATGGGCGCATCGGTTTGATCGTGGATCATTCATTCTTTCAGACAGGGCCTCTCTGGCGAGGGGATCTGTCACTTCCCAGTGGGATCTTGGGGAATCCTGAACTTGTTCAGGGTAGAACCGCAGTTTAATATCATGTGTTGAGGACACATAGACTCCTGTAGTTTAACGTCATACGATAGGACGTGCAATAAGAGGTAGGGAAGCATGTGGCGCCATAGATATGAAACCGATGTGAATGAGGACTTGGAGTCCAAATCATTACACAAACCCCCAGAGGGAACTCTTCAGGTCGAGGGACTATGAGTGAGGATGGGGCTGGGCCCGAAGCAGAGTGGACAGGCGTTCCTACATACCCCATGAGGATGGGAATCAAGCCATACATAGTCTTGGAAGGACATTTTAACATCATGCTGGACGAGGAGCAGCCTGACCGTGTTGGTACACATCCTGCCAAAACTACTAAGCCCACGTGAGTTGTGCTCGGTGTGGGAAACAAGCAGTAGTGGTGGGAACTTCCCAACACAGAAAGGGGCAGGTTAGGGAAAAGGGACGCTCGGTGAATACCGGCCCAGTGACACTAACATGATCATTTAGCGCACCTAGATGCGCGAAGAGAAAGAGCCGAGTATGATGGAATTACACTTGATCATGGGGAAGTGGAAATGTGTGAATCATGGTGCTCGAGATTTAGATCACGATGTTGGCTGCGTGACGATGGAGGATAACTGCTGACCGTATTTGCAACACAGCATCCTGTCGCGTTAGCCTAGAATGGGGACAGATAAATGAGGGTCGACCGTTGACCATGTTCGAAACACGGGACCATGTCACAAATGTTGTCAAATATCCGTAGGGACGTTGGCCCGAAACGATTGAAGGTCCCTTAGGTCCAGCATTCATGGAGAGCCCTTAAGCCTAGTATCCATGTCGTCCGGGGGTCCTTTCTGATGTGGAAGAGGATGAGGATCCAAGTAGCGAGCTCACGAAGCATGGTCGTGGGATGAAGGGAATGTTCGTATGAAAGTCCCACACTTCGGGTTCTTTGTTGAAACACATCTGAATACGACAACGAAACATATTAGAGAGAGGGAACAGATTCCTTTCACTTGGGGAGATCTTAGTTTAGAGTCGTAGAATTCGGACCATGGATGGGAAGAGATATAAGAGGCACATGGTGGAGTAACTCAAACACCTGGCGCGAATGGGAATAGGGGGTGTGCGCAGTGTGCTGAACAGCCTGACACGAACGAGGACGTATTCCCATATCACTCCACCCGCCCCCCTTAGGAGAGGTTTTTTTGTCAAGGGACCGAAAGAGAATGTTAGGCTGGGCCCGTGAGGTAGTGCCCGTGCGCCCCTACGTATCTCATAGGGATGAGAATCAAGCCTTACGTAGTTCTTGATTGACCTTAGTCCATAAATGGGTAATGGGAGCAGGGGACGCATGGAATCAAAACCCGACGTGAAGGAGGACCTAAGACCTGCTTACCATGCATTCTCTAGGGAAATGCTCGAGTCGAGGTACCAAACACAGAGGTTAGGCTGGGCCCATGGGGAAGTACCTGGGTGCTCATATGTATCTCATAGGGATGAGAATCAAGCCATACGTAGTTCTGAATGGTGACATGGTAGGATACTCATGCCAGGGGAAAATGGGAGTGCGGGCGTGTCCCTTGCACTAAAAGAAGCGGAATTTGATAATTCTTGTTTGTTCTTTAAGGTGAATGGTTTTTTTTGTGAAGCAACAGGCCTAGAATAGTAGGTCGTGATGTCACCACAAGGATCAATCCGTGATGGGCGTTGAAAAATGGCATGGCACGTGACCAATACCCAACGTGATTTCCTCTACAATGAGGTCACCACAATGCATTTCCGTTTTTCGTCGTGCGGCCAGGACGATAATTTCACAGTTTAGGGTCGTACGATAGGACCAAGCATGCATTTTATCTTCATGCAGCGCAGACATAGAAGAGACGATGCTAGGCAGGAAATGTGTGCAGTGTTATAAAAAACAATTGACGGAGAGATGATCCCACATCAAATTGTACGCCATTCGGAGAGGGACACCTTAGTCCGAGGGGCCTATATAAAGGTAAGAGGTGAAACCAGGGGAGAGATTGGCTCCCTAAATGGGCGGTACCCGAAGAAAAGGCGTCTGGGTGGTCCTACGTATCCAATGAGGATGGGAATCAAGCCACACATAGTTCTGAATGGATCTTAGTTTATGGTCTTAGAGCTCGGACCATGGGGGCCCCGAAGGACGCCGTATTGCAGCTTTGTCCCCCTGACATGCCAAGGATCACTGAGGGATAGCGCCAAAAGTGTAGAGATTCTACCTGGACATGATGGGGTGGAAAATGATGTGAATCGTGTAACCAACATTCAAGGACTGAAGGGGATGGCGTGACGACAGAGGATTACTACTGACCATGTTCGCAACACATCATCCTGTCGTGTTAGCCTGAAATGGGGACAAACAAATGAGCATCGACTGCTGAACAAATTCGTAACGCGGGATTTTATCGATTTGTTGTCCAAAACCCTTGGGGGCGTTGGCCCGTAACGGTAGGACAACCCTTGGGCGTTGTATCCAGGCCGTTCTTGGGGGTCCCTCCGGGTGTGAAAGGTGATGGAAGCCCGAATGGAGGGGAACATGAAGCTTGACAAGTGGAAGGGACTTGATCATGTTGAATCTGACACTCTTGGTCCTATAGTAGAGTACTCTTAACACATGGGTGAAGCACTGCAAGGGGTCAAGAGACTCAACTTGAGGGTAACCAAGAGATGGCGGGTTCCTGGGACAAGGGGGCACGATGCCCAAAACCTTGTATCATACCTACATATCCCCCGCCTAGAGAGGGATAGACCAAGTGGCCTAGGTGACCGGGATATCAGGAGATCACTAAGAGGTGGGGCTGGACCTGAATCCTAGACATTCAGGTGGTCCTACGTATTCCATGAGATTGGGAATCAAGCCACACGTAGTTCTGAAGGGTGCCTTTTAACGTCATGTGGGACAAGGAATAGGAGGGCCAACTCTCAGAACGGGGTGCACGTGGTGCAGCTATTGAAAACCCGACGTGAATGAGGATGTAGTCCTACACAACGCCACGCGGTCCCGTGGTCGGGGTCCTGAAGGCAGGACCAGATAGGTGAACTTGCTAAACTCAAGCTGGACCCAAAGACAAGGGGTTTGGGCATTCCTACGTATCCTATCAAGATAGGAATCAAGCTGAACGTAGTTCCAGATGATAATCTTAGTATATGGTCTTAGAGTTCGGACCGTGGACGGTAGAAACTCCCCAAGTAAGCACAGATGTCAACCCAATCCCTAAGCCCACGTGAGTTAAACTCGGTGTGGGAAACAAGGGGGGTATCCTCATCGCAATACTTGGGGCGCCCATCAAAGGGGAGTCGGCAGAGAGCCCCAAGGGACACATTTGACGCAGCTTGTTCCCCCAACACGCGGACGTGCACGGAGGAAAAGTACCAAGAGTCCCGAGACTCTACTTGGACATGATGAAGTGATGAATGGTGTGAATCATGTACCCGACATTTTGGGCGTAATGAGTTGGCATGGCGATAGAGGAAAACTGTTAACCATGGTGGAAACACAGCGTCCATATCGCGTTAGCCTGAGGTGGGAACAACAAACGAGCATCAACCGCTGACCATATTCGCAACGCGGGATTTTTCGACTTTTTGTCCAAAACCCTCGGGGGCATTGGCCCGCAATGGTAGGAGAGCCCTTGGGCGTAGTATCCAGGACGTTCTTGGGGGCCCCTCTGGGCGTGAAAGATGCTGAAAGCCCTGATGCGGGGATACACAAAGCCTGGAAAGCGGGTGCGGACGTGTCCGAGTAAAGCTTGGCGTTCCCAGTAATAAACCAAAGTACTCTTATGCACATTGTTGAACCGCCGAAAAGGTATTGATGAAACAGCTCAGTAGGGGGAGGTACATGGCGTGGTCATTACGAGATCGACGTGAATGAGGACATATTCCAAGGCCACACCATATAATCCTCTCATGGAGGAAGGATAGACCAAGGGGCCAAGATGGGATGAAGATTCCCGAGAGATGGGGCTGGGCCCGAATCCTGGACATTCAGGTGGTCCTATGTATCCCATGGGGATGGTAATCAAGCCACCTGTAGTTCTCCAAGTGTAGTTTAACGTCAAACGGGACGAGAAGGGGAGTAATATACCCCTAAACAAGGGAGGTATACGGTATGGCGAAGAAGCCGATGTGAATGAGGGCGTAGTCCCACACCACACCGTAAACTCCTATAAGAGAGGACCTGGGTCGTGGCCCGGAAAGTCCAAGGGGCCTGACGGTTAGGCATTGGTCAGGAAGGCCTGACCTGCTTGTAGTTTAACGTCTTGCAATGATGACGAGGGTCGGGGACCTGAGGAGGCCAAGGGGCCTGAGGCTGGGCCTTGTAAGGGGAGGCGTACGACATGATACATGATCCCGACGTAAATGAGGAACTAGTTCTACATCGCTCCGTACACTTCGGGTAAGAAGTTGGGCGAAGGGGCCCGGGAAGGCCAGAGGGCCTAAGGTCAGGCATCGGTCACGAAGGCCAGACGGGTCTACAGTTTAACGTCTTACATGAGGACGGGGTTCGTGGACCCGAGGAGGCCAAGGGGCCTGAGGCTGGGCCTCGTAAGGGGAGGCGTACGGCATGGTACATGATCCCGACGTAAATGAGGATGTTGTCCTACACCGCACCGTACACCCCTATGAGAGATCGGGGCCGTGGGCCCGACCGCTAGGACCACCCGGGGGGAAGTTTGTCACCTCGGGATGGGGCAGAATAAATCACCGCACTCGATGTCTGGGACATCTCGAGGAGGACCCGAAGATCCAGGACACTGTTGACCATGTTCAAAACACAGTGTTCCTATGGTGACCCGTTATGGGAGCAACAAATGAACGTCGACTGCTGAGCAAATTCGCAATGCGGGACTTGTATCAGCTTGTTGCTTGAAAACCCTCAGGGGTATTGGCCCGTATCGGTAGGAGAGCCCTTGGGCGTAGTATTCCGGCCGTTCTTGGAGATCCCTCGGGGTGTGCAAAAATGATGGAATCCCAGTCAAGGAGTGGGTGAATCATAGCTGTATCCATCCACGAAAGAGGCAAACATCTCCAGGGGGATGTGCAGCCAGGTCGAGGCTTGTTCGATGTGAGTTGGGGAAAAAGTGTGCACCCCGCCTTGTCTTGACCCGGGGGGAAGATTTATTGGCTTTTGGAATGGGCCAACGGAAGAAATGTTAGGGAGTTCCTACGTATCTCATGAGGATGAGAATCAAGCCATACGTAGTTCTTGAAGGCCATGCAGTTTAGCATCATGTGGTGAGGACGTGGGAGGATAGAAGAACGGGAGTGGGAACATGGTGCGACCCTTACAATCCTTGTGCGAGCGGGGTTGTATAAGCTGGGCTTAAGAAAGCCTACTCCCTGCTACACAAAGATCCTCTAAGGAAACTATTCCCAGGGGGAATAGTGGAAGAGAAAATCTTGGGGCTGGGCTCAAGACGAGGCGTCCGAGCGTTCCTATGTATCCCATGAAGATGAGAATTAAGCCACACATAGTTCTTGAAATGGAGTTTAACATCATGCGGGACGATGGGAAGCATCTCATTTGGGGATATGTATAGTACGACGAGTAATCCGACGTGAATGAGGACGTAGTCCTACACTATACCGTACATCCCCTCAAGAGGGTAGATCAGGGAAAACCAACTTGCGGTTTACCATCTCGCGGTGAAGATGGGGGGCCAGTGGCTTAAGGAGGCCAAGGGCCCTGAGGATGAGTCTCGGTCAGGAAGGCATGAACGGCTTGCAGTATAACGTCTTGCAGTAAGGACGGGGGGACAGGGGCCCGAAGAGGCCAAGGGGACTATGGCTGAGACTCGGTCAGGAAGGCCTGACCGGCTTCCATTTTAACGTCTTGCAGTAAGGACGGGGGGACAGCGGCCTGAGGTGGCCACGGGGCCTGAGGCTGAGTCTCGGTCAGGAAGGCCTGACCGGCTTGCAGTTTAATGTCTTGCAGTAAGGACGGGGGGCCAGGGGGCCGAAGAGGCCAATGGGCCTGAGGCTGATCCTCGGTCAGGAAGGCCTGAACGGCTTGCAGTTTAACGTCTTGCAGGAAGGACGGGGGGCCAGCGGCCTGAGGAGGCCAAGGGGCCTGAGGCTGAGCCTCGGTCAGGAAGGCCTGACCGGCTTGCAGTTTAACGTATTGCAGTAAGGATATGGATTCAGTTTAAGGTTGTGCGGGACCATCTTGCAGTTTAGAGTCGTGCAGGACTTTACAGTTTAGAGTCATGTTGGACCATAATGTGCAGTTTAAGGTCATGCGGGACCATTTCACAGTTTATCGTCTTGTAGGACGAAGATGCAGTTTAAGGTCGTGCAGGACCAACTTGCAGTTTACGGTCGTGCAGGACCCTTTTTGCCCTAGGCAAAGTATCGTTTGAGGAATTTGGCATTGGTGGGAGGGCTTATACGCTCTCCATATGTGGTCACCAAGTAGTATGCTCCATTGGGGTACAACTTATGGATGATATAAGGCCCTTCCCATTTGGGTTCTAATTTGGGCGGTTTCCTACCGGGAATCATTGGCGCTCGAAGGGCCAGTACCAGGTCGCCCTGTAGAAAAGAGCGGAGAAGAACCTTCTTGTCGAAGTCCCTCACTATCTTATCCTGATGCCTTTCCAGATTGTGCAGGGCACGAAGCCGGTTCTCGTCAAGTGCTTCTATTTCAGCTAGACGGATCTCAGCTACCTCATCTGATGTTTGGTGGTCATAAACTGCAGTGCGTAACGACGGCAGCAGGATCTCAATGGGTAGGATGGGCTCAGCTCCATACACCAGGGAATATAGGGTCACCTGGGTAGAGTTGCGAGTCGTCTTCCGGTAAGCCTAGAGGGCGTTGGGGAGCTTGTCCGGACAAATTTTCTTGTTCTGACCAACCATCTTCTGCAGAATGTTAGAGAGGGTCTTGTTGAACACCTCGATCTGTCCATTCGCCTGCGCGTGGTAGCAGGAGGTATGGTTCAATCGGATGTCGTACTTGGCATACAATTTCTTCAATTCTGCTGCTCGGAAGTTAGTGTCGTTATCGGTGAGGACGGCGTGAGGTACCCCAAACCGGTGGATAATGTTGGAGCTCACAAAGTCGACGATGGAACGGGCCTTGACCTCTTTGATCGGAACTGCCTCTGCCCACTTGGAGAAGAAATCTGTAGCTGTCAGGATGAACCTACACTGGCGGGCTGCTGTCGGTGGATACGGTCCCACTACATCAAGTCCCCATACCGCAAATGGCCAAGAGTACTTGGTGGGGTGGAGGGGCTCCAGCGGCCGATGCAAGAAGTTGGCATGTACTTGGCACGCGTGGCATCTCTTGGCATATCCAATACAATCGTGGATCATAGAGGGCCAAAAGTACCCCAATATCCGGATTTGATGGGATAGCTTTGGCCCAGCTTGATGGGCGCCACAGGAACCGGCGTGAACCTGTTGCATAACCTGAGGGATCTCTACTCCTTGGAGGCAACAGAGGAGAACACCATCGAAACTCCGCTTGTAAAGGATCTGTTCAAGACTGGGGCCGCTCTGGAGGGTCAATTGCAGCGCGCGGCGTCGTATTCGCTCGCGCTCTGCCCGGTCATCCGGGAGGCAACCATTTTGGAGATACTCGACAAAAGGTGCCCTCCAGTCGGGGGTGGCTTCAACCACTGCGTCTGACGAACCCGGGACCCCTGACGTGGAGTGTCCGGTGGTGAGATGACTTACCCGCAGGCTATCATGGTCCTCTAGGGTGATGGGGGCAATGACTCTCCGGTGTGCCACATGTATGATCAAGTCATCTTGCTCGGGTTCTGCGAGCGACACGACTAAGCCAGCAAGGGCGTCCGCTTGGCCGTTCTACGACTGTGGGACATGGGTAACCTCTGGTCGAGAAGAGAACTGGGCCATTAGGCAGAGGGTGTACTCCAGCACCGGTGCGAGCTCTGGCTTCCTGACGACGTAGTCGACATTAACCTGTTTGATTACTAGCTCGGAATCTCCCTTCACGTGTAGATGGGGCACATGGATCTCAAGGGCCAACTCGAGGCCGGTGATGAGGGCTTGGTACTCTACCTCGTTGTTCGTACAGCCTTCTGACAACAGGAACGAGTATGGCAGGACGACTTGCGCCTGGGTAATGAAGAAAATACCCAGGCACACTCTGTTGAGCTTGGGATCGTTGAGCCTCCTACCGATGGGGCTCCGGGAGGCGCCGTCGAAATGAATTTTCCAACACAGGACAGCATGATCAACTGAGAGGATCATCTCATCAGGGAAATCCTGGTCCAGAGATTTATCCACGGGGGTTGGATGGGCAGCTAAAAAGTCTGCCAATGGCTGTCCCTTAATGGACTTCTGAGGTATAAACTTGATATCAAACTGCTGGAGAATCACTGCCCACCGTTCTAGTCAGCCAGTCAGCATAGAGCGGTTCAGGATGTACATCAGTGGGTCTACCCGAGAGACCAATTGCACCTCGTGGTGCTGCAGGTAATGCCGCAACTTCTTCATGGCGAAGACGAGCACAAGGCAGCTCTTTTCGATAGGGGAGTATCTGACCTCCGAATCGAGAAGCATGCGGCTGAGATAGTAGAGACTGTTCTCAGTACCCTCGTTATTCTTCTGGGCGAGCAGCGCACCGAGGGATCTCTCAAGGGCGGTCACATAAAGTACTTGTGGCTTTCCGGAGACATGTGGCATCAAGACTGGAGGTTGGAGCAGATACTGCTTGATTTCCTCAAAGGCGGTCCGACACTCCTCATCCCATTCGTAGGCGGCGCCCTTCTTCATGATCCGGGAAAAGGGATTACACTTTCCAGCCAGATTCGCAATGAATCGGTGTATATAGGCTAAGTGGCCTTGAAGGCCTCGAAGCTCCCGAATGTTGCTCGGGGGAGGCATTTGGCTGATGGGCTTGATCTTCTCCGGGTCGATCTCGATACATCGGTATCTGACAACAAAGCCCAGGAACTTCCCGGAGGTGACCCCGAAGGCACACTTCAACGGGTTCATCTTTAGGTGACGGGAACGGAGGAAACCGAACACTTTCTCAAGGCCTTTGAGATGGTCCTGGCGCTGGCATGATTTGACTATGAGGTCATCCACGTAGCATTCCACCAATTTACCGAGAATCGGCTTGAATATGCCATGCATGGCCCTCTGATAAGTGGCACCTGCATTTTTCAACCCGAATGGCATAACCTGGTAGCAAAAGGTACCTTGAAGTGCTCTTAAGGCAGTGGACTCCTCGTCTTCGGGGGCCATCTGGATCTGGTTATACCCAGAATACCCATCCATGAAAGAGAGGGCTTGGAACCCGGCCGTGGCGTCAATCAACAACTCCGTCACCGGGAGTGGGAAGTCATCCTTTGGACAGTGGCGATTAAGATCGCAGAAGTCGATGCAGACTCTGATCTGCCCATTCTTCTTCCTGACTGGCACGATGTTGGCAAGCCACTTGGGTATTGGACCTCCTTGACGAAGTTGGATTTGATTAGCTTGTCAACTTCGGCCTCAACCATAGAACCATGAGAAGGGTGCATCTTCCTGGGAGGCTGCTTAAACCCACGATGTTTTACGGGGAGGCCCAAATGGTGAACGACTACCTGGGGATATAGCACTGGCATCTCGTTGTAACTCCAAGAAAACACATCACGGTGCTGTTTGAGGAAGTCTACGTACTGCTGCCGCTCCTCGGGGGACATGGCTGCACTGATCACTGTGGGTTTCGGATCTGCCTCGCTACCAAGGTTCACCTGTATCAATTCATCAACCATGGTAGAGACGCCTTCTTCAAAGGCATGGGGAGCATCATCCAGGTCTTCCTCCCCACCCGTGGGGGGACTTTCCGCGACGGAAGATACTTCTGGGCTATCAAAACCTGAGGGGAAGCTGGTTCCGGCCTGGGCAGTAGCGGTCATCACATCGGGAGACTCACTTGCCATTGAGACCATATCAATGAAGGCAGTCGACCCTATCCCACCTGTCCATAGGCCTAAAGTGCCACGTTTGATGATATCAAAGCATTGGTGACGTGTCGGCCTGAGTCGGTTAATCTCAGCCCGGCAGAAGAGACACGTATGGCGCACCGCCGTTGTCATAAGCTTGACGTCCTGGTACTGTACAGTGGTAGGAGGTTCCGGGATGACTTGAGCCTGGTTGATGTAGGAGTACGAGGTGATTTTCCGTTGTCACGTGGACACGAGAACATGCCTTCCTTGCGTACCCGAAACAACAAAACATTGCCCCATGTCGGGGGTCGTGGCCTCCAACCGGTGGATCGGGAGCATGTAGGCATCATCCATGCTTTCCCAGGGATAACTTCTTACCGGGGCGGTTTCATCCTCGCTTACTAGGATTTTCTTATCCTTACTTTTGTAATAACCCACATCCAGATAGCGGGCCTCACAAGAAGCGAAAGGGGACGCGTCTCCTTGGAGCACGCCTACTTGACCGTTGAGCGAGTACTTGAGGCACTGGTGATACGACGAAGGGACCACTGCATGCAGATGGAGCCATGGCCTACCCATCAATACATTGTAGGCGGTGTCCTGAGAGACAACCATGAACTCGGTGCTGGAAATTAAGCCACCGAACTGAGTCTTCAGGCAGATCTTGCCGACTGGGGTTTGCTCTGTCCTGTCGTACCACTGGATCCTGAGGTCAGAGGGAGTTAAATCACCTTCAGACAAACCCAATTTTTGCAACGTTCGGGCGGAATTAGATTGATTCTGGAACCCATGTCAACAAGGCAGCGGCGGACTTCTACTCCATTGAAGTGGCCAGTTATGTACAACGGGCGAATGGTCCCCTCTATAGGAGGGTCCTCATATTCACCGGAGAAAGAGATAACCGCCTGACATTCAACGTTTTCAATCGTCTCGGTATGGGAGGATTCTGCAGCTGCTACCTCTGTCTCAAACTGGAGGGGGCTCCTTAGGGCCTCGGCAAGTGCCTTTCACATTTCGGATGACAGGAGAAGGGCCTCAAGGATAGAAAGCCTCGCCGGAATTCCGGCCAGGTGCATCAGGACATCATACTTTCGTGCCAAACGCGAACTTCTGCTTACAGGAGGTCGTTCGGAATTTGGAGGCATAACGGGTCCTACTGGTTGAACCGGCGATCGACTAGTACTGGGTACATCCTGCTGCCTACTAGTATAAGCCTGGAGAGTAGTCGCCAGACTAGGATCGGACAACGGAGGCTGGCCTGTAGTCGGGCAAGACTGACTGTGATATGAACGAGGTAGCTCCCCCCGATCCAGTAGCATGAACGGCGGTGGAGGTAGAGCCGAGGGCGTTAAATGGGGCTGCGTGTGCTGAGATTTGCGCTGAGCCTGCTGCCTGGTCTCAGTAGCATGCACAGCTTGGCCAAAAGTGCCTGCTGACGTACCTCGATGACCGGCGCAGTTACGATTCTGTTGACATTGAAGTCGGCTGGAAACGTTCGGGAGGTCTGCCTAGCGTTCCCCCTCGTCGGGGGTCATATAGGTCTTTACCAGCTCCACGGTATTAACCGAAGCGTACCCCTGGATGTCGCTCGAGGAGTCATCCACTACTGGGCAGATTCTGGGAGGAATCCCCATTTCATGGGGCATAAAGTCGCCGAGAGTGCGGGATGACTACGGCACCGGTGGTGCGCGTTGCTTCTTCTTACGTCGGTGCTGCTTGCCTTTTGGGAAGTGGCCGACTGTGAAGACGATGCGGAGGAACCTGCTACTTCTTCTGAAGGTTTCGACTGCTTCAGGCGTGCCCAGATGATTCCATGGGCATGGACGACGGTTTTTCGAGCCATCCAGTCATCGTATTTCTGGGATCCGTGGCTGGGGACCTGCTGGCACTCGCCATCGCTGTCGCTGCCGATCTCTGATCCTGCAAAGACACCAGCCACTTGCGCTGGTGCTGGGCCCAACATGACTATGTTGTTTTTGACCTAGTCTTGAATCCAGTCTATAAACACATAGCATTGCTTGAGGGTGTGCCCCAGGATCCGATGATAAGGGTAGTAGTTGGGGTGATCGGTGAGATTCGCCTCTGTCGGCCTTCTGCACTCGGGCAGACGCACAATCCCTTGCTCTAGGGCACTTCAGAAGTAACCATGGACCTGATTTTCGTTGAACGAATTAGTCTAGTATCTTCTTTCCGGATAGGGGGCCCTGGGGGCCTGTCCCTGACGAGGGGTCGGAGGGGCCTGCCGAGGGGGCGGCGCCTGATTGTCTCGCCTAGGTGGCAGTGGCGCGTTGCGCGGGGGAACCTGTCGGTTCTGAGGCGGTTGCTGCTGGGCAGGAGCCTGTGCTTGAGGTGGAGGACCTCTGCGGGGTTGCGGGGGTGGTGTCGCCGGCAGTAACTCCAGCTGCCTCGGGGCTTCTATTTGGGCCACCGCAGTGGGTTCGGCCCCGGCGGTCCTCCTGGACGGGATCATAGGGGGAAACATACGTGTCTGACTGGCCTGTTACAGGGCTTCCTCAAGGCGTTGAGCCTTATCTGAGAAATCCTTGAACCCTCCAGGGTAGTTCTGGGTAATCAGAGAGGGTACCAGCTCTGTCTTGACGTTTCCCACACACATCGTCGGTAATTGCTCCTGAGTCAGTGGCATATCAAGGGAATACGTAAGTCCCTTCCACCGGGCAATAAAATCTGCAACCCGCTCATCTGGTCTCTGCTTGCATTTGAAGAGGTCTGCAATGCTGGTCTTCCGCGTGGTGGAGCTGAACTGGTATAAGAACTGCAGGCGAAGATCCTCCCAACCGGTCACCGATCCGATAGGGAGCAGGCTGTACAAGACGAATGCCGGTCATTCCAATGTATGTAAGAAACATCGGTGCTTGGTGGCTTCTTGCTGAGCCGAGGTCCCCAGCATGGGGCCACACCAAGAAGAAAAATGAGCCTAGTGCTGCGGCGGGTCCCCTGTCCCATTAAAGGGCGAGAAAGTGGGGTTCCCAAAACCCGGAGGTGCGGGCATATCATCCACCCATGCGGTATAAGGCTTGCCATCCGGTGGGACCTCCACCTGCCGCATATCCAATGCTTCGAGGCGGGCTGTAAGCGCCGCGATAAGATCATCCGGGTGGGGGTCCTTGTCTCGACGGGGATCCCTAACCACAAGTGCATTACCAGGTTCTTCAACATGGTAGATGGCTTCGGCCGCTCGTGGATCAACTGGCTGGACGACCCGTGGTGCGACTGGGGGAACCCGGACCAGATTCTTCAGATTTCCCCGTCGCTCGGGGGGATTTGGCCTGACGTATCACGCCCTCTTGCCATAAGTTCCGTCTTCTGCCCTGTCTGCGGCAGTAGCATGATCAGGATTGCCCGGAGGCATCTCACCGGGGGGAAATTGTTCCTGCCCCTGCTGCCCCGGCTGGGATTACCATAGTCGGGTCGCTGCTCTGCGGCGCGCTCGGCCAAGAGTTCGTCAACCAGCCTCTTCTGCTCAGCAAGCAGCTGGCGTGATGTGGCCTTCTCGGGATCTTCATCCGTTTTCTGCACAGAGGCGGATGGGTCAGAGTGATTGACTGTTCCGACCAGCTCCTTACCCTTGCCAGTGTTTCGACCGAGTACCAGCGACTCGGTGGGTACGAGGAGGCCTAGCAGGTTCCTCTGCTGACGAGTAACTCTCTCTGATGGGTCCATCAGTGGCGGTATGCCCTCGGGGGGTAAGTATCCATCAAGAAATTCATGCTCATCTTCCTTTTCCACGACGTCAGCCATGTGGACTGTGACCCCTCTCGAGGTCATGTCCTCGACGTCACATTATGAATCGGGCTGCCGTCGGATAGGGTCGAAGAGGAGAGCGGCATAGTTTCCCCAACCACGGACTTGCACATGGGGGGTGGCTTCCCTGACGATTCTGCGGAGTGCTTTAAAACTCTGAACGCATTTTCTTTGAAGGGCACTCTGGTGGCCTGGGGACTCAGGGTTCTGGGCAAAAAGAAGTGCGGCCGCATTGATCAGGTGGCACTGCTCGCCGATTTCTTCGAAGCGCTCTCGACTTATGGGGTACACCACCCGTTCATAACGAAGGTGGAAGTGTGTCTCCCATAGGGTTCGACAAAAGAACCCCACTTATTCTGGGGTAAGAGACTCCGGTACGCAAAAATTCAGCGCCGCCGTCAGCCAGAACTTTTTCGGGAAGTAATCTACTGCGAGAATACTCTAGAAGCTCCTGGGATCGGACTCAGGGTCTAGCCCTGTGTTGCCCCACTCGTCAACTGGGGGAGGATGAGGGACCGGTAGCGGTACCGAGGCGGACCTCTGGAATAGTAAGCTCGGCGGTGGAGAATATGGCGAACGAGTTGACTGGACGCCGAATTCTGGGCCATCCTCCGAAGAGTGAGGTGACCTGGCCACGATGTCACGATTCGACGGGCTGATAACCACAGCTTCCGGAACAGGAGCCTCGGCTACCGGCGATAGGTCATGTCATCACTATACAGTCGTTGGCCCCCAAAATAACTCTCCATGATCTCTGGTAGAGGTAGAGGGCGCTTCTGGTGACAAAGGCTGTGATTGCGCGGTTGAGACCTGCGGAATTTCCATGATTTCTTCCTCTTGGATGTACCTACGGAGGGAGATGGGAATCTGGTGGACCTCAAATTCCGGGAGAATGAGGCTAACGCGTCTGGTTCCTCCCCCAGTCCTCGATATGGAGGAGCGGGGAGAAGGTTCCATTGCTGAATCGCATTTCGCTTCTAAGTCGGAGAAGCGGGCAGGTTTGATCTCCACCTGGGCCTTCCCAGGGTTCATGTTGTCGCAGAGACGACCCGCTCTCCTGCCCCGGGGTGGCTGTTCGGGACAGGGTTGATCCCTACCAAGCGGTCTCGGGGTGGCGGTGGCGCCGTGGCGGAGAGGACCCGCACTCGAGATAGCCGGGGTGCGAGGGGCACCGGGGAAAATGTAGAAGGGTACATGGGGATGACCTCCATGAACATCACCCATGTGGGCGGAGCCTCTATTGGAATCAGAAGGAGCATGGGGAGGACCTCCACGGCCGATGCGGGTGGAGTGAGGCTGACCTTCACTCCTAGAGTTGCTGGGGCAAGGAGGACCTTCGCCGGTTGCAGAGAGGACGTAGGGAGGTCCCCCATGTTGAAGAAGGACCAGATGGATGGTCCCTTCAGATCAGCGGTCGGGGGCAGGAGGATGGACTCCATACCCTATATTGTGGGTGCGGGAAAGGATTATGTGCTGAACATCACTGTCGCCGGGCAGGTCTTCCTTCAGGATGGGGGTAGCGCGAGGCATACCTCCATGACAAACTTCGGAGCGGGGAAGGCCCGCGCCCTGTGAAGTAGTGGCACGGGGAGGACCTCCGTATGGGGTGACATCACCACGGGTTCGTTCGCGGCGATCGCCACTTGGGCCTGCAACCCGGAGAGTCAACCCAGCCTGCCCGTGGGGCGGTTGGGGTCTCGATTCTGGTTGGGTGAAGGAGTGCCCCTGCTCAGTGTATACAGGGGATTCACGATGCACGTCGACAGTGGATCGGGCCACTGTAGCTTTCGACGTTGACGCGCTTGGGAGAGCGTCCTCAGCCCGGGCCCGGCGCTGACGTTGGGTCCGGCGAGCTGGTGCAGGTGGTGCAGGGACGTAGCCTGCCTGCTCTTCCTGCGGGGCCGGACGGCGGCGATGACGTGGCCGGGCGGCAGCTTTCGCCTAGAGCCCTTAGGTCGGGAACCTGAGCAGGCTGAGCCGGACGGCGCCCGCCTCATCAGCGTAAGGCGAGGAGTCATCAAGGCGTTCCGGAGATAGGCTCCCTAAACGGTTGAACGTTGGGGTGGGGAGCAGGGGCTGCCTGCGCGGCCTGTTAAGGCGGTGTTAACGGCGGGGCCTAGAGGCCTCCAGGTCCAGGAGGGCCATATCCCGAGTTGGGATGACCCCTTCTTCCTCGTACCTGCGCACGAGGTTGTTGATCACCCTTCGCTGGATGACCTCTGATGGATAAAGGGGTCGTGGGCGCCCCGTATTCCGCGATGTGGGGACCATCGTGGTGGTAGCGGCACTACGTGGGGTGGCTGTGGCGGTGTTGCCCCTGCCCCTGCGTGGGCGAGGAGCGGATGGTGATCGCGTCTCTGTAACAGTAACCTGGTTCCTGAGAAACGAAGGGATCAACTCATCAGTACTGAGAGGAAAAGGATTGACAGCCAGTGCCCCAGTGTCCTTCCATTCTCCACGTATGTAAGAAGGATCCACGCCAACACGCTACAGAACGGAGTGCTCCACGTTCTACTGCCCCGACTTCTGGTGAGTTTCACGCCAGGCCCTCTATTTGCTTGGTAGGACCAGGTGCCGGGTATCTGGATCCATTGACATGTCAATCCATTGGTGTCTCGAACACTACTAATCTCCATACTGAGGAGAAGAATTTCACGTCATGTTCACCATTTCTATTTCTGACGCTTTCGTCGGGGCGCACGCCCGTCCGTTCCGTGGAGGAGGACACGCGGTGCTTTGTTGCCCCGCATTCCCGCTTTCCAAAGGCGGGCGGCATTCGCTCCTTATTCAGGTACGTCTACTCCTTGATCAAAACGGGATGATGGTATGTCGGTTCTTCCTCATGTGGATTCCTCCGCAGAACTCGTCACCTAGTCCGGGTCTCCCTCATAGATTTACTACGTAGTTCGTGAAACTCTTCCCAGCACCATGTTTCCATGTACGCCGGTTAATTACACTACTTCTGTCGGGACATTCCAAAGGGTCCAGTCAGGGCAGCAACCTTTGGTCGGGGGAGTAGTCACGTTGAGGCATCAGTAGCATGTCTGGATGCTGGGGCACCTGGCATGTCTGTCTGTTATTCCTGATCACAAGGCTTCTCGAGGGTGTGGAAGCCCGAGGCATCCCACATCGAATGCGGGGGATTACATGTCATAGACATATATCTGAGGTTTTCCTCAGCCTCCCGTGTTTAACATAGGGTATGCCGCGAGTTTAACATCTAGCGGAGACGGATCAACCCAACCAGAGCATTGGCTAGGATATATTGGATTGAGGGATTCTCCTTGAAGGGATGTCGATACTGGGGCCAGCCCACGGGCGGCTGTGAAGAGGAGCGTACCGACATGGTCTCACTGGGATATGATGGCCCGGGTGAGAATCAGGATGGGCTGTAGGTGGATGAATAAAATATAGGGGGAATGAAATGGGACCATCGCAGGGGGCGACAATGAAGCTGGGCTTGAACCTTGAAGAGGCTTCCTACGTATCCCTGTGGTAGGGAATCAAAGTCCGCGTAGTTTGGGATTGATGGAATACAGTTTAACGTCATGCGGGACAGTAGTGAACCCTGACGTGAATAAACGACGGGTGGTGGGTTTCGGAGAACCGACGTAATTGAGGGACTTTGGTTTGATGGGAGATGAGCTTGAAAATTGGGGGGTCTGGCACACCGACTAGGAGACGGTTTGGGACAATGATTGTTGGGATTGAACCTCAGGGAGGATTCCTACGTACCATGCCTTGACACGGATCAAATTCATCGTAGTTCTGATTGGGAAATTCAGTTTAACATCATGATGGACGTGGGTGAACCGATGTGAATGATGTCGGGACGACCAGATGGTGGATTTGAACCTCATAGAGGCTTCCTACATACCATTCCATGACATGGATCAAAGACCTCGTAGTTCGGGTTGGGAAATGCAGTTTAACATCATGCTGGACTTAGGTGGAACACGACGTGAATTGGATGATGGGTGGGCATGAACCTCGTGGAGGCTTCCTACGTACCACGCATTGAAATGGATCAAAGACCTCGTAGTTCAAATGGGGCTGTGTCGGCGAACCGACGTGAAAGTGGACCTTGGTCCAATGATTGGTGGGCTTGAACCTCTGGAAGGCTTCCTACGTACCATGCCTTGACATGGATCAAAGTCCTCATAGTTCAGGTGGGGTTTTGTCGGCGAACCGACGTGAAAGTGGAAATTGGTCCAATGGGTGGTGGGCTTGAACCTCATGGAGGCTTCCTACGTACCATTCCTTGACATGCATCAAAGACCTCGTAGTTCAGGTTGGAATGGGTGTGTAGTTTAATGTCATGCAGGACAAGGGGGGCATACAGTTTAACGTCATGCTGGACGAGGGCATGCAGTTTAACGTCATGCGGGACAGGGGAAAAACTCGACGTGAATGAATGACGGGTGGGCTTGAACCTCATATAGGCTTCCTACGTACCATGCCTTGACATGGATCAAAGACCTCGTAGTTCAAATGGTGGGTCGCAACGGCTTGCCATTGGACCGGAATGCAGTTTGTCGTCATGCTGGATGGGGATGAGACCCGACGTGAATAAATGGCGGGTGGGATTGAACCTCGTGGAGGCTTCCTATGTACCATGCCTTGACATGGATCAAAGACCTCGTAGTTCAAATGGTGGGTCGCAACGACTTGCCATTGGACCGGAATGCAGTTTATCGTCATGCTGGACGGGGATGAGACCCGAAGTGAATAAATGATGGGTGGGCTTGAACCTCGTGGAGGCTTCCTACCTACCATTCCTTGACATGGATCAAAGTCCTCGTAGTTCGCTAAGGGTGGGGGTCAGGGTCGGTGTTCACTCTAATCCCACGTGATTCATGCTCAGTGTGAGAAACAAGAGGTTGCAAGGACCTGACGATCACGTCGCGAAGGATGCGTCCGTGAGAAGCGAAGAGGGGCTTACGCGTTAGGCAGCCCATGGTGCTTGGACTTACTCCAGGATGGAGGCCCGTGGTGCGACAAAGCGCGGGAAAGATGGACCATGGTCCAATGATGGGAGGTGCCTCATTCCCTATCACACCCTCCACTGACCTTGGTAGTGGGGAAGTACGGAGATGCAGAGGTGCAGCCATTTGTTGGGGAACTAGGGTCGCCCTTCTCCGACGAACATACGCCACTCCGATAAGGAAGATATCATCCCTTGTGGATGGTTGATTCCATTCCCG
Source organism: Viscum album (assembly GCA_963277665.1). Classification (NCBI taxonomy): domain Eukaryota; kingdom Viridiplantae; phylum Streptophyta; class Magnoliopsida; order Santalales; family Viscaceae; genus Viscum; species Viscum album. Next base: position 1,017,912,489 of record OY728122.1, read on the forward strand.
TGGAGACGAGTGGTGTAAAGAATGTTCGAGCTTCGGGGACCCTACGTGAGGGAGATGAGGTTTGATCACAGTTTAATGTCATGTGTTGAAGACGTGGTGCTTGGAAGTTTAACGTCCTACAGCTCGGATGAGGAGGGTTCACTCCACACCCCTAGGACTTACATAACCGGTACCCTCTGGTCCTTGGGGAAGGGATGGTACCAGTAAGGCCATGGTTAAGGGGTCTTGTTGAATGAACCATCAAGGGGTCCACATTAGCGTGGCTATGCGAAGAAGCAATAGCCGTTAGCATGCCTATGCGAAAAAGCATAAGGCGAAGCAACTCTACGGGTGGTATTGTCTGTGGGACATTGAAATCACATCATGCAAATGTGGAGGGTTGCACGGGAAGAGGAACTTCTAAGCGAAGGAGTGTGCTTCGCGAAATGGAGTGCCTTGGCCTTAGCATGGGGCATAGGTGTGAGTGGAAGGTTCTTCACCAAGTGGAACCGTGTTCGTGGAGCACTGCCTCGGGAATAAGGGTTGTGTTGCGAAGCAGGGTCCTACAAAGAAGTGTGCTTCGCGATGTGTAGCGATCCTGCCTTAGCATAGGGATCACTAGCATGGGTTGGGTGTTTCGCGAAGCATAAACGCTACGCGGTTGCCCGGGTTCCCTTGGGAATCCCCTTCCTTCACGAATTCCCTTGAGCTTCGCGAAGGGCATCCCTCTCGGAAGAGGGGCTCAAAACGAGACAATGCAGAGGCGTCTCGTGAAGTAGAAATACCTCGCGGAGCTCATGATTCCCGGGGAAAAGCGTGCTTCGCGATTCGGGAGAGGAGAAGCCGAAAGGTCGGATTGTCCGTCTTTGGGACTCAGGGGGAGTCCAATATTTATAGGCAAGGGGCGCCGCAAAGCAGAACTTGTGTGCCGCCTCCAGTGCTCCGCGGCGCGCTCGCAAACGTCAAATGTTCTCGCGGAGCATTACCGCCTCTGGAGATTCGCGGCGGCTCGCGAACGTCAAATGCGCTCACGGAGCATTACCGCCTCTAGAGCTTCACGGCAGCTCGCGAACATCAAATGTGTTCGCAGAGCATTACCACCTCTAGAGCTTCGTGAGGCCGCGATGGTCGGGGTGCTTTGCGGCGGGGCTTCGCGTGGGTGCTTCGCGTCGGTGCTTCGCGAGGCAGCGCGCCAGCCGTCATTTTCGTTCCTTTCTTTCGGGCCATATTTTGGTGCCAACAACACTTTAAATAAATGATCCTTGATTTTCAGTAAAATCAATCACTAAAAGGACATTAAGTCATGTGAACCCAATGTGTCTGATATAATACATGAGACACCTCATTACTCAAAAAATAATGAACCAAATTCCAAAATCAATAATAAATAAATACATCATGTATATTACTCAAGACGAATATAAAATACCACCATAACATCACACAACATAAACATTTGTAACATCCCATTTTTTTCAGGTGCATCCTTTGGTTTTTGTTGATTATTTTGATTTCAGATGTTTTGGGGATATTACATTCTCTTTAGAACTAATTTTGGTTTAATTTATAAGGTTTCTTATGGAAACGTTTTTCAGTTAATATTTACCCATACATATGGAATTAGATATGTGTTAGGGTAAGATCCATCTACCTATACTCAGGGGGTGTTGCGTATTGGTAACCCTAGATTTTAAAGGTTATTCAGGGGAAAGCATGTACTATTTATATGTAATTCTACTTCATACAGTTCTCGTATAAGGGTACCAATCCATGTAAGGGGGTTGCATAAAGGTAATCTCTCATTTTTCAGTGGTATATTGGATATGTAGGGGTTTTGAGTAAGGGTACATGGGTTCTATATAAGGGTTAGTTAGTGTTTTTAATGTTTTTAATGGTATATCTTTATTTCATAAGGGTAACTCTTTTTTCATAAACGATGAAATATGGTAATCCAAGAGCTATGCAATGGTAGTTTGCAAGAGTTAACTTCATAAGGGTGAATACTCTTACCCTTATGTGATAGCCATTTCTATTTTAAGGGTAATCTATGTTATACTTACACAAATCCCTTTAAATAAAAATTCATTTCTAAAACCGCTTTTCCTTTATTCTTCTTCCAGAACACCTATAATTCCATTATGGTTAATTCAAAAGTGGGAAAATAAGTGATTAAAATTATATTGACTTGTTAATTTTTTAAAATTAATTATTAAAAGATTTTAAATTATTTAAATTCAATATTCAATTAAAATTTGATAATTAAATAAAGTTTTAATTTGGGGTTTTCTTTTTGTGAAATAGAGTGCCAGAGTTATTGTAAAAAATAACTGAACCTGTGTAACCTTATTTTTGTAACCCTCTTTAGAAGTGTATGTGGACTCTAATTGTGGGTTACATATAAGATGATTTTTTTGTTTCCTTCCTTTAACCATGATATGAATAATTCATCCTATTTCTTTCTACATATCCCTCATTGGTATTTTGAGATATTTTATTTAAACGGGTGGTTTTGAGAGAAACATATATTATTATAAACCATTATTACTTGCTAAAACTAGAATGGATTTCTAATTTTTTTTGAAGACTACATTTGGGCCTTTGAAATGGCAGGATGTGTGTGATAAAAATTTTGGATAGTGTTTGATGTAAATTATTTTTTTATTTTCAAAAATTTTTTATGAATGAAAATAGTGAAAATTGGTTGTAATTTGATTAAGTGAAATGAAATGATATAATTTATTATTTTGAAATGTGACTTTTTGATGCATTTAGATAAAATATATATTATTATTTGTTTTTAAAATAATAGGAATGTGTTTTCATTAAATACTCTGATTTTGGTTCTTAAAAAACCGATTTTAGTTTTTGGTAAAAACCCATTAATGTTATCATTTTAAATGAAAGGTGTTTTTTGAAAATTGTTTATAGAGCCAAATGATATTTTTATTGAAATTATTTAAAGGTGATAGAAAAAATGATATACCTTTATACTATTTTATTTACCATGAATCACATGGGATTTTGGGTAGTTAGATGGGAAGATAACATATTTGGAAAGTATTAGATTTAACTGAAAATGGATTTTTATTGACAACGTAAGAAAAACTACTTGTGTGTTGGAATATTAGTTCTTAGAAATCTTCTAATTTTCATCTTTAGTGATGTTCCTTATAAATATTAGTAGTCATTCTTCTCCAATATATTTTAGATTACCGATTTAAACTACCACTAGATCTCTTAACTATGGTTCTATGATTGGAAATGACTTTCATTATAATGAAAAAAAAAAGATTTAATCATCTAATTTTTTATAGAATTGATTATTCCTTTCACATTTGATAAAACGAAATATTCATAACTTTTTGGACGGAAAACCGCTTTGAATATTCCTTATTATTTGCCTTAGAAATTTTTCTTCAAGCCTATTTTGATATGAACCATGAAAATATTTCCATACCATGTATTATTTATTTTTAATCATAAATATTTTATTTTAAATATATTTAAAATGAATGGTTGAATCATAATAGGTTGTAGCTCACACAATACCTTTTCCATTAAGATATTTTAAATTTTCTTCTTTCATGTCCGGGTAAAGGGAGGGAACTACTTGAAGTTAGACGGTGTTTTTGACATTCTTGAACCTAGTTCAATCCAATGTATCTAAACCCAGTTGTCCATATGACCTCCCACCTTCCTCCCCATACGCCAGAGGCTACAGACTAACAACAAGGGCAACGGATGTGTTCATGGAGATAATATTTATTCTAGTAAAAGTGTAGTATAGTAGAGTAATAATAAATAGTTAAGAAGTTTAATCATTATAATAATTAAAAACCAGAACAAAATTAATTATAAACATCTTGATCAGTCGAATATACTGAACAATAACAATAATCACTATATATAAAATTATTTCAAATTAATTATTCTGTTAAAAATTAGTGGGCATATATAGAAGTAGAAATAAATAAAACAGATGTTTTTAAAAAGGGAAAAAGAGGAAAAATATCACCAGATGAATAAATATTCTATGATATATATTATCGTTCATGCTCCTACAGTATAATAAATTCATGAATCTATGATTGGGTGGTTTCCATTATCACAACCTACATCGATTATGTCTATTTAGGAACTAATTTTTTACCCAAATAGCGAGTGAGATATACTCATTAAGACTCTAATAATGGTTTCTATAACATTTATAATCAATGAATAAAATTGTAATTGTGTTCATGTATAAGGATAACCAATAAAATAAAATGTGTGAATTTGTAACCATGCCGGGCATAGCTCCTAATGAGATGCTCGTCCAAATATAAATTCTTTGGACTTTGTAAAATGCATGTAAATGGGTGAAACATAATTGCTCAGAGTCTAATAAATATTAAAAATGTTTCAATGTAGAAGAAATAGATAATGTGGTAACCAAGGTACAAGAAATCCATCTATGAAGTGAAAAGACGGTTCTGGGATCCAAGGTAAAATATGTCATCCTTGACCACGAATGTTTAATCTAGTCTATAATAAAAAACATTAAAAGACTCTCTATATTGGACTAAGTGTAATCTATTGGGAACACCATTGAAATTCCAATGGAATCAATCAAACTGAGTCCATAGAACATGAACATAGTAAATCCCAAACAAAGTGTGAGTGGATCCCAATGGGGGAATCCATGTATTCATATATCTGGGGACATCAAGATTAATCCATGTATATAATCCTAATCATTCTAATTTCTATATATGAATCGATCAAATCATTAGTACTTAGTTGAGTTATTAATGTATTATTAATATATTGATTGGAATCCATAGTGGGTACCTCCCTTGGAAACTTGAACAATGAATCGAGGTGGGGTCCCCAAGGTTATCATGTAATTCCCTTGGGAATCAATACTGGGATATAGTATAACCACTCCATTAATATGGAATATTTCCATAGTAATAATATGGAAATTTTATTTTATAAATACTCATTATTCATTTAAAAACCATGCTGGTTCATTCACATTATTTAATTCAAGTTAATTTTATTTTTATTCAACAATGAAATATTTTTATGATGTTATATTCCATTTAAAATTTCATTTTATGTTAATAATATCAATTTGAAACAAACTTTCCCCAATATAATTTATTTATTCATCAATTAAAATTAATTTAATCCCTTGGTATGGTAAATCCAAACAGACCGAATGGTGTTTTGGTTATTTATATTCAAATGATCATACATTAATATAAAAGGAACTACCAATGGGGTATTTCATGTTGACTTTATTAACCTCCCATGATATTAATGGGGTCCATCAAGGTGTTTAGGTTCTAGATTAGGCAACTAATATTGGGAAATTTTATTTGAGGGGAAATTCATGGGTATTTATGGTATGTGGAACAATGGTGAAAAATATAAATAACGATACATTATGGAATTTTATATACCACCTACCATATTTCAATTAAAAAACCCTCATCCAATGTCATCTGCAGATTTTTGCTTGAAAGGAACACAATTTCTAAAAATAAGTCATATTAGAATTCATGGAAACAACACTAATGATGGAGAGAAAAACTAAGAAAGGGAATTATTGATCAGGGAACTTTCCATTATATATCCAATAAAATTAATGGTGTTATGAAATGTTTCCGATTTATGGTTATCCAGATGAACCTAGGAGGAGGGAAGTGGGAGCTCTAAACATTGTCAGCAACAGGGGAAAGAAACAAATTAAGAGGGGATTGAATTTTAATAAGTAAGGAAAATGGTAAATTAGCTATTTAAAAAGGGGTCACATAATTTGGTTACATGATTTGGATAGAACATTCACCTACCACATGAGGTCACTTCCTAAGTGGAACTAACTTTGTAAACTTTTTTCATGATTTGGAAAATCATGCAAAGCATGTGTGAGTCCCCTCTGATACTCCTATATTGTTTTTCCCATAGTCATGAGAATTCTTCTTCATAATTTAAAAAACCATTCACCACCTCTTATTAGGCCTGATGGATGGGCACATGGTTATTATTAATCATTCACAAAAAATGAACATCAGACTATTTATCCCAAAACCAGAGCACTAGGCTCTGAACAATCTCTGAATGCTTTTGAAATGATGATAACCTCATTTTGATTTTTTATAAGAATAAAACTAATGATGTAATATAAAATTTAAGGGACCTATAACTAAAAGAAAAATACGTATCTTACAAACTCACCACATTATACAATTTTTCCCAGAATCTCCCTCCTAAGGTTCGTAAATAATTATCTGATAAAATCTCTAACCAATGAGTATATACATCAGCATCCCTCTCCCAGGTCTTGCCTTGTATACCGTTTTCTTCCATAGAAACTGTACTAAATGAATTGAACTACCTTCGATATCCTTCAGTCTTTTATTAAAAATACATATAGTTTTCTCCTCAAAATAATCTTATGTTTCCAATTCAATTTTATCCGGATCAAAATCATGAGATGATATAGAGTGATATCACTGATTGAGGGATACAAGGAATATTTTGTTAAAGGCTAAATACCAATAAGGGAACTACAACAAATAGGATACTTATCTCACTCTCCCCAATTTATAATATAGACCAAAATATACAGCTACAAAATTCCCTTGTCTGTGAAAATATTGATCCCCCATCCAAGGTGAACCATGTAAGAAGACTCAATCCCAATCTTCAAACTCTAGAGGCCATCGACATTGATCGACATAATAATTATTCCTAGAATAATATCATTCCATGTGCTTCCTAATTATTTTTTCTTTCAATGATATATCGTAAACAGGAATAGTTCTCAGTAGCACTACCTCTCAAGACTCTAACTAGCATGGTGGTGAATGAAACAGTATAATGTATAAGGACTCTTAAGGAGTCATATTTACCATGGAATGGAAATTTTTAATATAACATAACTCATCTAGTGGTATGTTCTTTTCCAATGAACCTATAAAATCATGGGTCAATTAATTACTAATTATCTCAATCACCTTTATATAATGTGTACACTCTCCATCAGTTTGAGGGTGGTATGCTAAACTCAATAGTACTAATAAAACCAATGTCTTCTTCCACCCATTCCATAATAATGATATATAGATATACTATCTTTCGAATATGATATTTTTAGGGATACAACGATGTCTAATAATATTGTGGATGTATACTTTACCCATTTCATCAATTGTAGATGTCTCTCTAATAGGTAGTATGTTGGAAACCTTCATTAGCCTGCCAATAATCACCCATACTACATCACTATCATTAGGGGATCATGTTAATCAGGTGAAAAAATCCATGGTGAAATTGTCTTATTTCCACTCCAGAATGGGAAATAACTATAAAATCTATAATGGTCACTAGAATTCTACCATTACCTACTAATAGGTGGAACATCAAGTGATAAACCAAATATTCTAACTTTTTATCCCCGACCACCAATACTTGAATCATAATTCACAATAAATATTTTCAATCCCATGGTGTACCATATAAATAATATCATGAGATTATCACATAAATCCATCACTGATGTCTTTAGTAACCCAAAATTTTTTATGAAGGCATAAGATCTCACCCCTTTCAATTATACAATTCGGTGGTGGCTCTCAGCATTAAACAATTTCACATAGGACTAATCCCTTAGGGTCAGAATGTTTTTTGATCCTCACACAATATATATGTGAATAGTTGATTATATATATATATATATATGTATAGGCTTCCCACGAATCTCCTGGACTAATAAGTTAATTTGATAAAACTGGGCCATCACCTACCACTTACCACTAGCCTCCTAGTTTTCTTATTCCTATGTCCTCTAACTCTGTTAATTATCAACATCATTTCCATTCCTAAGAATATGAGTAAAATAAAAATAAAACAGATGTCAAAACTGAACCCACATTCTCTATTTGAGATTCCAATATTTCTAAATGAATATGTGTTCAAGTTTCTTATGGTCTGTAAACACCTGAAACAATTCTCCAATGATGTAATTCCTCCAACAACACAAGGATTGATCTATAACTTCGGGATTAAGATCCTACCCCAGGTAATTCCTCTCATTTGGGCCCAACTAACACTACAAAAAAATCATTTTATTGTGGCGGTATAAAAAACCATTATAAAAAAATTAAAGGATTTATCATTGGTTTTTAAAAAACCTCTTTCATATTTGATGATTTTTTTTTAAAAGTTCACATCCCCCCATGACCCTCCCTCTCCAATGACTCCCTCAAGATCACCCCCATCCCTGATCCCTATCACTGCCCTAATTCCACCTCTCATCAAAGAATAGTTTTCCCTCTTGCCCTCTGAGGTCTACCCCTATGATCCATCATTGGCACAGCGGTCACAACCACCTGACCAGTCACCCACAACCTTTTCATGCCCAAGCCATCGCCCATGCCCAGTCCCTACTCCTCTCCCAAGTTGTATCTGTTGCTCGAGACCATGCCGGAGTTGTGGTCATGTGAGCTCCAATGTGAAACCTTCTGATGAATTTTTGTGTTCATATTTTTGGATGGAGGTATCCAAATAGTTTAATAAAATATTAGAGTAAATAATATTAAAATCAGTGCATAGTTTTTCATTCATATGAGCTCTTGGGAGTGACCTTATTCTTAGTTATTTAATTTTCATTTCCCCTAACCAATACACATATTCGATAAGAAACATAAGAAACAAATTTATTCAATTTTCTGTGTATTTATCAGCGATTTTGCATCATGGAGACCTCTTCTTACATGTTTGGTTTTACACCATCAAAGGTGACATGTTTTGGTTCATGAACCTCAGATTTGAGGCTGGATTCTTCATGATTAAGCATTAAATTTATGAACCATTTATTTCATGAGGTTCTAATTATTAGTTTAAATTATTTATTACTTTGGGTGAATATTAAATTGGTTTTTCTAAAGGTTTCAATGTGTTCTTAATTTGGGATAATTCCCTTAATTGGAATATCATCTGAAACATGACATACCAAGTATCAAAAAAGTTTTTAAATAATTATTTAAAATTAATTAAGATATTTGAAAATAGCCTAACCCCATTTGGTGTAGAAAATAAATTAAAATATGTATTTATGAATTTTCAATCCTTAAGTTAAAATTGATTTGTTTTTTCTAATGTCTTTGTAAAATAAGATTTTTATAAAAAAATTACAATATATATAGAAGAAATGATTGTAATAGATTTTTGAAATACAATTTTATGGAACATTCACACTTTAAAAATTGTATTTTAATGGAAATTAATTTTTCCATAAAACATACATTGATATATATATATATATTGGTTATGCACATATATATATATATGCACATATATTTATTTATGTGTAAATTTAACATTAGAATATGTTAATAGGTGTATCAAGATAAATATGTGTATATATATGTGTATATATGTCCCAATATGGGAGAGTATGTCTGGTAAACTCAGTGATTACCTCAATGTTTCTTTATTCCTTTTCTCAGTACATGTGGTCGAGATTGCTGATAAAAGACTTAAGTGGCAGAATTAGAAACATTGTTTGGACTAGCACAATTAATGATTAGAAATTGGTTACAGTTGCCAGGAAAGACTGTATTAAGCTAGTTAAAATGGGAGGATTAGGTGTTAAAGACATTTAAATCATCAATGACAATCTGATTGAAATGTTTATCTGGAAGATTTTATCAAATCCCCATCCCTCCAGGGAGTTTCTAAAAACTAGATTTATTGGAAAACTGTAGAATGGGTATGCCAACTATATAAGATCCTCTTTCTGGTCAGCTCTTAAGTAGGCCTATTTTGATCTTATGGATAGATCAAAATGGTTTGTCTGTAAACAGTGAAATATGAATAGTTGGACCACCACTTGGTTATGACGACCCACTTGTGATGTGAGTATTATTCCAACATCTCTTAAAATCAAATATATTGCTGATCATAGTACAGACTCATACCTTTCTGAAATTCTTCCTTGCCACCTAAGAATGTAAGTCACGCGGTACTGCTTTACTGACAATGAAGTTCTGGTGTGTTCTCCTGATCTGAATGGAATTTTCTGCAAAAAGGAATGTTATAAGTATCGTTGTGGTGCCTCTATACACTCCACTAGATGAGTGATGGAATTCATTAAACACGTTATCCCCCCCTGCGCGATCACTACTCTTTTGGAAAATATGAAAAAATAGACAGCCATTGTAGTTCTTGTTGCAGTGCACTGGGCAGTCCCTTGCCCTGGTCTACCATGTCTGCATGGAAGCAGATAAAACCATATCCCATGCTTTCTTTTCCTGAAAATTTTCTCACATGTTATGGTGTTACATACAACAGATTTTTAACTACTACCATCATTTTCAGTCAGTTGGTGACTTAATGTAGGCTATTGGGATGGACAATTTCAGTGAGCAAGTTCATGCTCTTCTCTTGGCTGCAATTGCGGCTGTTATTGATTTTATCTGGAAGTCCAGAAATGACATGTTGTTCAACTACATTCAGCTGTGGTTTCACAATGGTTTCGTATCAATTCATTATTCCATTTACATTTCTTCCAATATCCAAATAGTTTTTATGAGGAATTTTGTTTCTGAAATGGTTTTATTGAGATGTCTTAGTCTTACTAATAGGACGAAGAATCCACTGATGGTGAAATACATATGATTGATTCCACCTCTTCCATGTTGGATTAAGGTCAATGTTGATGGGGCTACCTCTATTGCTTCAAGGACCTGTAGATGTGGTGGTGTTTTCCGTACCACTCGGGGGTTTTTCAAAGGATTAGTTTATCATTTTTTGGCAATGGATTTTTCATTGAAGCTGAGATATGTGATTTAATTAAAGAAATCAGGTGTGCTGCTCATTTTGGTTGGAAGGCTTTGTAGGTAGAATCAGATTCTTCTGTTGCAGTTCAAATATTGAAATAGCATTCGAGGAATGTGTAATGGAGGATTCTACCAGTTTGGATTGATTGTCTTCGACTTCTTGGCTCTCTCTCCATTGAATTCATGCATGTATATCGTGAAGCCAATAAAGTGGAAGATGATCTTGCGAAAAGGGCAATTAATGAGGTCAAGTCCTTTTGGTCTTTTGTGTCACTTGATTACTTTGATCATCTTTTTCATGCAAATTATTATGGTGAAGTTCATTCTCATCTTTGTAGAGTGACTCTATGATACCTTGTACTGTACTTTTATTTTATTTGATTTCCCCAGGAGCAGTATCACCTGACTCCTAGATTTCTTGGAATATATGTGTAAGTGATCATGAGTAAAAATATAAAAATGAAATAATTCTCTATTGGATTCAAATATATAATTGAACGGTTTGTTTGGAAAATTTTAGAGATTTATAAATCTATTAATGAGTGAAAAATACTGCAAAAAATATCCCATATATCTTTTGTTAACAAGGGTAATGGACCTAGGGGCATGACTTTTATTTTATATTGTGTCATGGATAGACAATCAGGGTATTTTCAGGAGATGGATATAGGGGTGAGGGTGAGTTAGTTTATATGGTTTTGATTCATGTATCGACAACATTAATTTCTAGTTTTGTCATCCATGATTTTATTTTTTCAAGTGAACCATGTTCTAGGGTATGATAAATAAGACAAGATGGTCTCCCATTCCCATTGTTGTAGTAGTTAATTATCTTAACCCCCCCCCCCCTCACACTGGCCAACTCTATATTACTTTTCATTTTAGATAAAATATATAAAGCTATATCTAAGGTTTCCTAGCCAATGTATACATTGGGTAGATCCCATGAAACATTTAGTTGATTGGTAGATTGATATTGGGGACCATATTGTTTAAAGAGAATCCCTTGTTATCCTAATATTTTTGGAACCTAAAACTGATTAATTTATTTCAAACCATTATATATGGCATGGTAACATCATTTATTTTCCTTCCAATTATTTTATTGTGTTTTTGTTTTCTAAATCATTTTACAAATTGGTTTTAAATTAATTTTTTAAATTAATTTATTTTGACAAATAAAGTTTGTGTTCTTTCAAAATAAATTTTTTAATTTATTTGTTAACATTTAAATAATATAAAATAATAATTTATAAAAAAGGGTTTTTGATAATTTTATGATTAATCAGATTAGTAATAAAAACTTATATTCTAATTATGCAGTTCGAAATAAAACTAAATGGATATTTATTTTATATTTTATACTTTGGTTGTGGTTTATATTTGGAAAGCTTATATAGTTCTAGCTCATATATATCTATAATTTTTGATTCATTCCTTCACCATATTTTGGAATTATTTAGAGAGTTTATTGATATTTTGTCAACATTATTTTTTCACATTTGGCATGTGGTTCTCTTTACATTATTTTATCATACATTACTATTACAAACTATCAAGTATGAGGTGGTTTATTAGAATAAAATTGACCAAATTGGATTTTACTACTTTCATAATGTTAGCATTGGTTCCCTAAATATAACTATGGTGAAATAAAATGAATATTAGAGGTGGATTTTTATATTTTATATGGTAGAATAACTAGGGTGATTGGAGGAATATTTTTTTCACAGTTCCTTAATAAATTTTGTAATATTTATATGTATCTGATTTTTCCTGGACATCTGATGTATAGAATGGTCAATTACATTATTCACTAGTTTTATTATTTTTATTTTACAATAATTCAAGGGATAATTAATTCTCATTATATATATATGATACCCTATCACTTAGTTATTGCTTGTGGGGATTCTGAATTCCTCTTTGGTACATTATTCATCAATAAATGGGATTCAAAATAAGTTTCATTAAAAATATCCTTCATTAATGATTCCATTATAAATTTGGTTATGATTCGCTTCTTTTGGTTGATTGAATATTTGTTATCATTGGATCCAATTGGGTATTATTTAAATAAAAATTGATTTCATGAACAAAATTAGATTTCTAATTTGGTTTTAAATGTGATATTTGATAAATTATTTTAATGTAACATTTGAAATGAAATTTTCAAATGATGTGAAAATGGATGGGATTCTAGATCCCTTTTTTAAAGCAAGAATGAACATTAGAGAAAAGGTTTTTATAAATTTGTGAATCCTTATGGAGCCTTTTCTGACTATATTTACCTCCATGGAGACCTTTGATCCCATTAGGGGATGGTTTTTTTATTTATATTTTTGTGTTTTATAATAATTTCTTGATTTTTTTCTTTCTTATACTTTATATAATACTATCCAAGATTGATTTATTTTTATTACTTTGACATTTTGATTACTTATATGAATGTTCTTATAACTACCTAGGTAGTGTTTTTTCACTTCCATTTATATCTTTTCCTACATTGAAATTTGTTTTAATTTTATAATTTAAAGTGTAGGATCATTGTTATATATATGGATAAAATTTGGATCACATTACTGGAGAATCCACCTTAGTATACTGAGGGCTTGGAGGGGTTTTTTATTTTTTTCATTTTACAATCTATATTTATAAGGGAGAATAATATTTCCAAGACTAAAAGGCATTAAGGCCTAATATTTTTATTTATTTTTGATAATCAATCATTTAATGGTTTAGGGGGAACCCTTACATGGCCTGTAAGTTTATATGACACATTAGATGACCCAAAGGTATTAGTGGAATTAATCTTATACCATAACTACATGGAATTACCCTCCCTAGAATATATATTGTGATGTCTTCTCTCCACCTTCACACGGATATTTGGATAGTCTTCCAATGCAGAGATTCACATGCCTAGTAAAAATGGTAATGACATGCCCTCCCATTCAACCAAAAAAATTTATCGTTAATATGGTGAATGTGCCTTGTCTAAATCCTTATCTATATCATGTTCCATATAGAGTATGACTGGTTTCATCTAAACATATTTTGGATCGATGGCCTTGAGGTGTCCCAAAGGCCTTGAGGGGGCCCAAATGCCTTGAGATGGCCTGAACTCCTTGAGGTGAACCGAAATCCTTACAAACATGAAGGCCTAAAGGACTCAAGGACCCAACTGATGGCCCGAATGAGGTATATGATCAATAGTTTTGGATGTTATAAAACCAAATAGTTCATACTAAATTACCTACTATAGTTCTACTACAATACTACTATAATAATGCAGAAATGTCCCTCAACCTTGATTTGATCCTTGGACTGTTGGATGAAATTCAGAATTCTGTCCTACCCGGGTACATGCTTATTGGATCTATGTACTAAATGAATATTTAGAATATGGTTGAAGATATATGAGGTTAATTAACACATGATATTTTTGGAATTATCTACTCAATATTTTTATTGTATTTAAAATAGATAATTGAACATTACGAAAAGATTGAGTGCAAATGTCAATCAAAAGAATGAGCTCCCAACATCATCAGTAATGCACAATGAAATGAAAACCCTTATAAATAATGAATTCAATGTTATAAGACAACAACATAATAATAAACACATATTAGAACAACTAGTTGAGGTTTCTAAAAATACAATCATGACAACTGATGTTATTGTTTCTATAGGACTTCCATATCAAGATTGTAATATATCATTGGATCATCCTATTGATTTTGCAGAGACTAATTTAAGAGAGGACTTTAATGATAAAAGAAATGTGTTTCATGGTTTAGTTGATAATTCTAATCAAGAGCTATATGGGGGTGTTTGAAATATTCAACCCATTCAATTCTACTGATGTTGTACCATATCAAATGCCTATGATAAATTACTAATAAGGAATTTTCCAAGATATTAGAACTTTTTCATGATGCATTTCCTAAATATGAGATCCATAATTATTTTTACGGTATGAAAATTATGGTTAAAATGATTTCTTATGAAATATTCAGAAATACATTCTTGTGTCAATGATTGGCTAATTTATTAGGGGGTGATTCATGTAGAATGGATTGAAAAAAATGTGCATCTAGATGGTAGTCAATGGGTGATGTTGGAAGTCTGAATTAGCATACTTCTATAAAGAAGATGAAAAGGAACACAACTGTAAATTTTTTTCATTAGGTTCCTTGAAAAACTCAATTTCAATGATTATTAATTCATAAAAAACCTGATGGGAACCTGAAGTGGAATTCAATAGATAATAACAATGATGGGTTCATGCGAAATATAAGAGATTCAAAATCATGGAATAAATTTTATTGATTACATACATATTTCTCATCTGATCATAGGAATGGGAAATTGGGATTGGATATAGATGTATCCAACCCAATTTTCACTTTGAGCGTCATTAATTGCATTTGATCGTTGTTTTAATCTCTTACAATCTGCCTATATAGATGTGTATATAAAATAATCTTTTATCATTTCAATGATTATTCGGATAAAAAAATTTCTAGAAATGATATTGATGTATATATTCAGTCTCTAATTGAATAATTAAAGGCTTTATGGAGTAATGGTGTCGAGACATTTGATGATTCATCTAATAAAATGTTCAAAGTGTAAGGTTCTCTATGTTGGACACCCTATGCATTCCCCTACACTATCTCTTACATTTTCCATTCAGCATGCTTCTAGAACACCCTTCATCAATGTCCAATTTTCATTAGAGATAGTACCTTTCCATTTAGTAGGCTCCATAGTGATAGATAATATCGCCACACACGTTTCTTTGTGGGGATATTGGATTGTGACATATGTGGGTACAAATTTTAATGTGTCCAAGTTATTAAAATTTTTTATACTACTAAATATTTATTCATGAATGATGGAAAAAATGATACTAAAGTGGGAAATTTGAATAGTTAGGATGTTTGTAATTTGAACGGGCTGATGATAAGTGTCTGGTTTGACTATTATGGGGTCCCGATGGATGATTCCACATGATTAATTGGAAATAATGAGTTGGTTTCCTAGAGAAGAACAATTTAGTCACATGGGGATCATATAAATACAGAAGATGCAAAGGTGTCTTCACTGCAAAAATAATTGGTAAAATTATATTAGATGATGAATGGATTTGTCCCAAATGATATTTCATTGATGGAGAGTAGTGAGAAGTTAAATCATGCATCATTAAAATAATATAGTACAAGAAATTTTGTTGTTTATAGTTTTAAATTTTAATATACAACACTGTTTAATTTTAAATACAATTTTCAGGAAGATTCTAGAATAAGGAAGTCCATATAGAGAGGGAGATTGTTTATAGAAGTGTTTATCACCTTGTGATTAGGGTTCAATTTGAATTTATGGATGACATGAAACTAAACCTAGGGAGCATTATATATAATGATTTCAAAGCTTATGGTTGCAACTTTATAGATCCCCTTTATTTTTTTGTTATTGATCATGTGTATTGTGATATTCTTAGATAATGATTGGATTATTACGTACGTGAAATGGAATCTTTTTTAATGGATGTTGGAGGTGGGATGGATAAATTCTATTAGGATATATTGGTTTCTATTTTTCTTTGACTATTATGGGGCTGCATATTTTAAAGCATCTTTTTTGTAAATAAGTATGTGGTGGATGTGTAAAAAACTGATATATTTGAATTTTTTCTATGGTTTATATGACTCTATATACTTTAATTTTTTTTAGCGGTGGTAGTTTTGTTTTACCAACGGTTACCCTAACTAAAAAATTTTGAGGATATTTTTGTGGTTTAATCCACCATGAAACCAACATTTTGTGATAGTTCCCAAAAACCGCCACTAAATGGAAGGAACACACTTGAGTTAGATTTCGATGCCAAATTATGTGTCTGTTTTTGGAAACCATGGTATAAATAGTTAGAGACAATATAAATTACATCCAAATCAAAAAAAATGTGTTTTTTTCTAATATAATGAGACATATACCCCAAGACATGATCTCCCTCCATCAAAACATATACATGTTATATCACAATAAACTACATAGATGTTTCCCACATATAGAATCATTAGGATTGATGATGATTTAAATCATCCATTAATCTTTTGAATGGTTTCTATTAATGATTCTGACCATAAAAAGTTAATAACCTTTTTAGTCAATCATGTAAGAGGTGATGTTAGGTGTTATGTCCTGCATTATATTATAATAATATCTAGATAACCCTAAGAAACAATCTAAATCAAAATAATTTGTAGGTTTCCCCAAATAAACCATGACACTCACCTTATCAATGTAAAATGATATTCTTGCCTTCAAGATAATTAGGTTTAGGAAGTGCATAGTGTTGATCTAGAAGGGGAATTTGGTGATATTAGAAAATAGTTGGTTCTCTCTCATTGTACTATAAAAAACATCATTATTTTTGGAATATTTGGGGTCATTATATGAGAATAACAAAAATCCATCCACAAAAACTACCAAAAATGAATGTTGGATTGGATGGAATACTCGATACATCATATACATTTAAATTTAGAGTTTGTTTATTAAATCAAAAACCATAACCAGATACTCATAAAATCCATATATACTCCAAAACATAGTACGAGGTATTTCAAAAGGCCTAAATCATACCTAATGATATCTGGACATGAAATCAATCATTGAGAAACCCTAATCTCCTTAAATCTACTCAATGTGATCATCTATCTGGGTATGTGGATATCAGTTCATCACAAAAAACTAATTCAGTATCAAGTAATCAACATAAGTCATGAGGGTCCCATATGCATTAATGGTGAAATGTATAGGTGATCTCAAATGAGAAGTACTGGTTAATAAAAAACCATTTGGATACCAGGTCCTCTAATTGATTCTTTAGTTGTTAAATATTAGTAAGAATCATCCTATAAGGCGGCATAGATATCAACACTACTCTGAGAACCAAATAAATAGTAGACGTTACCTATCAATAGGGTAGTAGTCCTGCAAATTCATCAGGAATGAAATCCTTGAACCACTCCACCATAGGGGGAAGTCATTTCATTATGTTTTCGAATCATCTAGAAAGAGACTATCTATTTGGTTCTTCACTAATCTCATCCGAAAATGATATGTTCTATCTTGACTAACCTAGACATTTCATTCACTCTATAAACATAGTTACTACCCTCGGGTGATGTGAAGGTAACCTTATAATGATAAAAGTATATATGGATATGATAGAGAAAAAATAATTCTATCCTGGTAATTATATCAAATCCCATCATCTCAAGGATGATGAGTTCCCATAGAAATTGATAATCTCCAATATCAAGGTGGTACTCCTAATATTTTCATAAACATTCTAAATATATTTCCAATGAATTATCTAGTGTCATAACTCCATAGAAATACATAATCTCAAGACCAAGGATTTCCATGATTGTCTGAGAGATAAAATAATGTTAAGTTCATGTATCTAAAATGGTAGATACTAAAGTAGTGGATACCAAGATCATACCTCATAATTTAGATAGAAGGAACCCTTATACTCATGTATATGATACACAACATATATACATCCCAGCCAATGTAATTGATTCTAAACCTAAAATCCTAGAGACAGTCCACTTATCTATCACTACATATCCAACGTTTGTCCTCCTCAACCACGACCACATCCTTGGACTGTACGACCACTGGTAGTACAACTTTTAACATATCATGGAGCTACAAATCCAACTTTTGATATTGGGGTTGGTATACAATTTCTTTGAATAAGAACATATGTAATGGTATGAAAAATTCAGTAAAGATATCCCTTTATAATAAAATATTGGCACTCAACCAAGTCTCGGTCACACTGAGGCTTTGAATGCCCTTTTTATCTGTATTGGTGTCATATAATAGAACATCTTGTGTAGATAAATTATCTATCACTACTCTATCAAAATTCATCAAGATAAAATCTATTGTCGTTGGATTAACAAAAAACCCTCCTCAGTGATGAATCATAATGACATGGTTAATATTCTCCAATCAAAATGTGTTAAATGATCAGGTCATGGTTCAAAATCTAAGAAACAATAAATATATGGAAGGAATAGAATTGATACTGGATGGTGAATCTAATCCTATTCTTAAGAGAACATTCTATCAAAATCCTATCGTTATTTATGGACGATGAAAAATGTTTATGCCCAATAATGTGAGATGAATTATCCATAATTGGAAGGGATCCTTGCTACAAGTGAATAAATTCCCTTTCTTGGTTATCCCTTACTGTCACCCGAATGAAATTCATATAGAAGGAAGCCTGAAAAAATCTCGAGACCATATCCTAATGATAGTATATCTGAGTAATAATGCCCCGCCAATTATTGGTAGAACCACATATAATATAAGAAACTAGTTTGACTATCCCCTATACATGTTTCTCTAGATACTCAAAAATAGATATCATTATATTTATCCATGTCTCTGAGGCTTGGGGCCAGTATCCAACTGAAAAATGTTGAAATTACAGCTAGAAGTATTTTTTCAACCCTTCCATGGTAGGATAAGGTCTTATGATACTATGTATAACATTCATAAGATATAGGAAACCCTCTTGAAACTAGAAATCAGGACCCAATTCAGGTATAATGATAAGTTCCATAGATGGCACTATTAGTTGGTTAGGTCCGTCCTTTATAGAATCAAGTTTGTCAAAACATTCCTAGCACCCGATCTAAGTCCATCACAGTGGAATGTATCATAAATTTCTAAGAACATAACTCAGAAATAAATAAGAATATAATGGAATATTCTCATGATAAAAAATTGGAATATTGGTTTTCTATCCAAATCATACAAAAACCAACTACCTGAGATCCAAGGCCAGGGTTTGGTTCAGATTCCTTGTTTTTATCATAGGGGTTTAGTAAAATAATGCATTGATTATATGTTACAGAGAAAATCTGTATTTATGTTATAATTGGCATCCTAATTTTCCAAAATCCTATTCTACATAAATTATGAAATAAATACTTTATAAGTACATTTATTTGCATATTTGTTTTTAAATACCAAGGTCTAGTTTTATGTGTCTAACATTTCCAAGTTATAAATTCCTACACATTATGTGCTTCAAATGGTTCTATTTGTAACTACACCATGAATTTTATTCTGGGTCAATCAGATAGATTACCATCGCTTATTTATAGTGGCACACACAATATTAAAATTTCAATTTTATTCTATGTAATTTTAATCAAATTATGTTTCATACCATGTGACTAATAATCCATGGATAAAAAACATTATAATTGGATACATGATGTTACACTATCAATCTATATAGAAAACACTTTTTAGGTTGATATATACACTTTAGTTAATCAAATTATTTTATCTCTAAAAGAAAAATTTGTACAAAATCATATATAACTATCAATGTAATAGGAATATACAACATGAAATTTACATGGAAATTAAACATTGAATTTCCCAATTCATGAAATATAAATCCTCTAGTGTCTATAATGATTCATGAGACACTGCCTCCTTTATATACTGAGCCAAGGGTATGGATTAAATCCAAAATATTAATAAATTTCACAATTTACGTGTGTCACCCAATGGTGAAATCAATACAATAATAACAGTAATAATCAATAAAATCAAAATTTTATCCCAGAAAATTATTATTTTCCCCTTTTGTTAGTTAGCTACTCCCAAGAACATATAGATTACCAAATTTCAACTGGTTCTAATTTACTATATAACCATTTTTAAAAATTATTATAAGAAAACAACATCTGATACCACTTTCTAACAGCCTTGATCCTCATTCATTTCAAAATAATTTAACCCAGTTAGACACATGGCATCAATCTTGCCTCCCCATATGCCAGAGGCGACCAACATGCAGTGAAGGCCTATGGTATGTCTATGGGTAGACTATACACTCTAGTTAGAGTATTTTAGAGAAGAATAAAAATAAATAGATAAGAAACCGAATCATATTAACAATTAATAACTAGAATAGTGGAAAAGATAAACAAACATTAATTATAAATAGATTGAATATTAATAATTAGCACTATATAGAAAATTGTGTCAATTTCATGATTCAATATAAAATAATGGGGTATATGTGGTTGCTGACATACATAAAATACATATGTATCAAAAGGAAAAAAATGAACAAAACTAAAATTAATTTCATCATGATATTAAGATAGTTAATGTTATCTAAGATCCCATTCTATAAGAAAACCATACATCAATGATCAGGAATTATCAAATGTCCCTACATGCATCTATGATATATGTTCGGGTACCAATTTGTATCCCAAATAGAGTGTGTAATATAATCAATAGACCATCGCCAACACATTCTATAAAATTTATAGTATGTGTATATAAATGTAATAGTGTGTTGGAATATGAATAATACATTGATGGAAATGTGTGAATTAATAAATATGTCAGACTTATCTCCCCATGGGATGCTTGACCCAACATATCGGCTTCACCCTAACCCAGATACATCTGAATGGGTGACCTGTAAATGGTCAGGGTATTATGTACATAACCAATGTGTCCAAGTAGAATAAATATATTAGGTGATACCTAAGGTATAACAAAGAGGTCTAAGTAGAGATAATATAGTGGTAGGGCCCAAGGGGGAACCAAGGAATCCCTGACCAATGAAGGACAATCCAACTCATGAAAGTATACTATGTCATCTTACTATTGGGTTCTAAGTGTAATAAAAGGGTCCAACCATACTTAATCTACTAAAGAATAGTTGAACCAATTACATTGAACACATCAATAGTTAATTTAGGGCTAATATTGTTTTGAGTTCAAGGAGAGAATCCATGGAATCCCAATTCCAAGGACATCAAGATGAGTCCATGTAGATAATTCATGTTATTCTAATTTTAGAATCTGAATTGAAAGAATTGTCAGTACAATAGTAAGGATTTAATGTACTAATAAAAAAAAATTACATTGTGGGTATCTCCCATGAAATCATTCTCAATAAATTGGGTTGGAATCCTCTAAGTGCTCATGTAAACCCATTGTAAATCCAATGCTGGATCAAGTTTGACTACCCCTTTAATAGAAAAAGTTCCATAGTAACAATAGTCACCTTAAATTTAATTTATACTCATTTTCAATTTAAGGGAAATTCTAATTAATTCACATTATTTAATTAATGTTATTTACATTTCATTTAATAATGTCAATGGATTATATGTGTTTTCATACAATCTATCCTTTCATTATATTTTAATAAGATCTTAGGGAATCATACATTCCTACATGTAAAGTATCAGTTCATCCATTAAAATTAATTAAATCCCTTTGAAATGTCAAACTAAAAACATAAAATATTGTTTTGGTAAATAATATTATAATAGTCATATAGTCATATATAATCCACACCCAATGGTGTGGACCATGTTGAGATCATTACCCTCCAATGATAACCAAGGTGTCCATTTGGGTGTCTGAGTTCCAAATTTGGTAACTAATTTTCGGAAGGCTTATTTTAGTGGTGATGTGATGGTAATTTATAAATGTGGCACAATATTGAAAAATATAAATGATTGTACTTGAGAGAATGTTATAGACCACAAAAATTATGGCAGTTGATGAATCCTCATACAGTATAATATACAGATTTGGGGTTGATCATATGAAAATAGTGATAAGGAAAAAGGTCTGGAAAAAATGGAATAATAGATTGCAGAGAAATATTGTAAAAAATAGAAAGATAAAATGATAATAGAAGATAACAGATCAAACCTTATACTATTTTCTAAAAAATTCAATGAATGCATTTTAGATTAGAATTTGATTAATGGATAACTAGGGGAACCTAGGAATATGAGAGGTCTATATCTCAACATGGTGGGATGATGGATAAATAAAATAATATAAGTTTTAATTTTAAGAAATAATGAATGAAAAATAGAAAATTAACCATTTTATATGAGGGAACATATTTTATCCATAGGTTTTGGAAAAACCATGAACACACTATGTGAGGTCACATCTTATGGGGTGCCACTAGGGCGCAACCCATGTGGGTATCCCATATAACTCCTCTTCATTTTATCACAAGATCATGCTACACCTTGTTAAAGGATTAAAAAATCATGCACCTCCACTAACTGGGCCTTATGGTTAGGTCACACCGTTACTACTTATCATGAACCAATTGTCCACCTCAGACTGTTTCTCAAAAAACTAGATTTTTAGGCTCCAAAAAAGACTCAAATGATATTCAAATCATTATAACCTCATTAGTAATTTCCATTAGGATAAAACTAAATATTATGATTTATATTTTAGAGATCTGTTCCTTTGATAAAAAAATATTATAGTGTACCTAACACGTAGGACCATTGGAGTTGGTTACACATGATGATATTTTTGGTCTAATTGTTGTTCGATTGTTTTTCGTACGATTTTTGAGATTTTTTTCATGATTTCCATGGAACCTTTTTCCTAATTAATTTTTTTATCATACCAAATGTTTTAGTTGTTCTTATATATTGAATTTCTTTTTCCTGTAAATAATGTGACAAAATCATTCCCTCTTAATTTATATTGATCCTAGGATTTTTGTCACCTTCCCATAGGGATTGGGAATTCCCTCCGTGTCATGTAAGTGTCCGCTCAGGTACCATTTATGATTTTTACCTAGGTATGTTTTTGAATAAATTTTTATCAAAGGGATTTTGAGCATCTTTTTTCTTGTTGTTATGTGCTCTGGGATGGGATTTCAGAGACTAAAGTGGTATCTTTTGAGCAATTTAAATACCATCCCTCATCATAACAAGCATTACATTTCCATTGGGTATTTCGGAGAAGATATTTTGAGGGAATTTAGTAATATCATTCAAGACTCTTTTTAGGATTTGATCTGATTTTTGTGTATCCGTATTTATTTTTTCTGGATATAGTTGACAAACATGTGTATCTTGAATCAAATTTTTCTTATTATATATTTAGGTTTTTTAGTAAAAAATTCACTTAAAAAGATGTTGGAATTGACCACAGGGTGGAGAGATTATTGAACAATAGAATGTGAACCCTCTAATTGATCAAAACCCTATTAAGGTTATTATGTGTGTAGTTCAATATTTGGTCAAGGTAGTGTCACATATTCTTGCATAGGTAGTGGAGGTTGTAACCTAATGAAATGATATAAGATATAGTTTCCAAGAGATTCTATATCTCAATCCACCATTCATTCAGTGCACAAAATAGCCTTTGGTGTCAAAAGGGTTTTTTAATAAATTTTTGTAGATCTTTAAGTTATTTTATATTCCTGATTTTATTAATGTGAAATGTGTAGCTTTCAATATTGAAAGTCTTAGTTGAAGGTGATGGGACTTTTTCGATGATAAAGGGAATAATGTGTCACTGTAGTGGAGATACTTCAAGGATATTTTCATGATGTTGTATTATTTTTAGATGATGGTGTTAGGTAAATCAATGTATTTACTTAAAACTTTCCCATATAAAAATGATACATTTTATACCAATCACTTACATTAAATAGTTTTATATTTTATATATTTCTACTACTGTCCGTGATGGTGTGATTTTTGTATTTCTGTAATAATGGGACCCATGGATGAGTCGAGTCGAACCTACAATTCCAGAGTTGAGTAAGGCGACATCTATTTTTTTCCTTGGAACTAGAGGATTAACCTTAGGATGGTGTCCTTCCCATAGTGGTCATTGAGTTTCCTGATATTTTTTCATTAGAATTATTTGGTTTTCCATGGATTGGGGATGAATATTTTTTAATATACACGGTACCATATACTGAACTTATTTTTATTCCCTCTTACCCTATGGAATCATCTTAACTAAATGAGTTGAAAACTCAGTCCAATGATATGTTTTCCATGGGATGAATCTGACATAGTGTGTCTCATTGGAAAACAGTCTGGATTTTTATTTGAAATACAATGGGAGACTTTACCTTTATGTTGATTTTCAAAATATCTATTAGTTCATTACCATGAATAAGTATACATTGCATTAAATTGATTATTGTTTTAACCAATTGAAATGGGTGTGGTGGCTCTCCAATATTTATCTATATTCTAGTTATCACCATCTGATGATCAAGAAGAGTGACATTCCTATGATAAAATTCAAGAGAAGGTGTGTCCATTAAGAATACCTTTCTATGTATTTGGTCTAACCATTGGTCTTACAGTAATATCATCTACATATATAGATATATCCCAAAAATTATAACAGTATTTCTAAATGAAACTATTGGACCTAGGAATTAATATTTTTAGGACGTGTGGCTCTATAACCTGGTATTTCATTCGATACTAGGAATGTGAAATTGGATAGGACCTCTGAGGAACCATGGAATGACTTAGATTTAGAGACTCTGGAGACTAGAAAAATATTATCTCCATTTTGAGAAGGATTTGTCTATGATTTCTTCTACTAATACCTCTCTTACTCCGAAGGGAGAAATTTTTTGTGATTATAGATATCTGGATTATTTTGTTGATTTGAATCATTGGTTGACTTCATCTCTTATTTTTACTCTTTTAGAAGCCATTATGGGATATGTATTCTTCATTGATGCATTAGGTTTATTTTTGGGATGCATTAAAATGCAGGGTGTTCATGTGGTAGCATAAATTTCTCATCATCTTAAGCCTCATGAAAATTATTATCATGTGTATGACATTGAACTCACAGTCATGATGAATTATCTTATGAGTTTGCGACCTTACCTTCATAATTAATGTTTTATGATTTAATCCAATAATGAAATTTTGAGATATATCTTCTCATAGGGTGATTTAATCCCGTAGTATAGATGGTTGGTGGTGTACATGAAGGATTTTGATGTCGATATGAACTACACTCCTGTTAAGTGGAATTTCACTATCGATGCCTTGAGAAGGAATCTGTTAACCCATGATGTGAAAAAATATTCTGAGAAGTGGATGTTGATGTACCTATTTTCTCAAATTCATTTGGTAATCTAGGAGGATGATAATTTGATTACATTGGTGAGTATTTAGTTGATACCCTCACTCTTAGACATGATTCTTCACGATCAATAGCATCATGTTGAGTTCTACGGAATTAAGGATTTTTTATATAGTGGGGAGCCCATAAGTGAGTAGTCTCAATATTTGGATGGCTTCCAATGATTTCAAAGCCTAATTTTTATTCCTATACATTTAGGGAAGGTTATGATGGTGGATTTCCATACTTCCTAGTTGGAAGTACACCTAGGCACCATTTATTAGTTTTATGATTTGAGGAAATGTTTATGGTGGCTTGGTTTGAAATGAGATATTGTTGATTTTTCTTCTTGTTATTATACATGTCAACAGGTTATGGTTAAGCATTAGAAGCCTTTGAGTTTTCTTCACCCCCTTCCAATGCATTCATAGAAGTTGGATGAGATATCTATTTTCTTTCTCTTCTGGGTACCACATGCACATTGAATAATTAATGTGATATTGGTGTTAATTTAATGATTGGCCAAATCGGCTCAATTTATTCTAATTTTTGATATAACCAAAGATTAGGAATTTGGAAATACTTATGTACATGAGATAATTATGTTGGATGGGGTTCCATTTTCGATCATTTATTACAGGGATAACTGGTCCATGTCTTATTTTTAGAGGGAATCTTGGAGGCAATGTGATCCTAGGTATGTATTAGTGTGACATTTAGTCCTCAAATGGACCTCCAGAAGGAATGTGAAATTCATATTCATAGGTAAATTCTATGTTCTGGTATCCTTGAATTTGGAGGAGATTGAGATAGACATTAGTATTGGTCTATTTTCATATAATAATAATTACTTTTCATCAATCAAGATGGTTCCCTTTAAAGAGTTTTATTGCGAACCAAGAAAATAATCACTTTTTTGGTCAGAGGTTGGTAAAACATCTCTTGTGGGACATATATTTGTCCTGGAGATGAAGAAAAAAATTAATTTTATTCATTAGAGAATGATAATGGCAAAAATTCAATAAAAATACTATGTTTATTATCGTTGATTACGTGTGGTTTTTTGGGTTGGTGATCTATTGTTTCATAGTGTTTCACCATTTGTTAGGATACCAATAGCACAAGAAATAGAGGATGTTAACCCCAAGATACATGGTAATATATGAAGTTGTAAGGTATATTGGTAAGGAGGATTGGGATTTGAATTTCCACCATATATGAAATGTATCCACAAAATTTTCTCTGTCAAAACCTAGAAACTATCTCTATAATCCATCACATTCCTTTAGATGGGAGGATCTAGATGATTTATCTATGACGTAGTATCCAATTAGAATTTCAACTTCTCAAATATTTTTTATTCATTTAAAATCCATACAATTTATTTAGGAGTAATGGAAACATGGTTCATATTCACATGATACTAGGGAGTATGAGACAGTTTTTAGACAATAGTGTCCCTATATCTCAAATATGGATTCTCCTTGATAGATTTTTGGTTAGGAAAAAGTATTTTATAATGGGGATATTTATATCATCCTTATATTTTTTAGGTGTTTACTTTGGATTATCTTGTTTTGTTTTGTTTTGAATGTTCTGGGAACTATATATTCTCAATAGAATCATTTTTGGGGTTTTTTATATAAATTTTTATGTAAATATTTTTTTTAAGGAAATATTTAACCATTCATTGTTTATGGGGTCTATGTAAAGGTAACTCTAAATTTTCGAGGGGTATGTATGGGTAAAAATGTACTATGTAAGGGTAGATCTGATGTGTTAGAGTCTTGTGAAAGGGTTCCAACCTATATATGTTTGTTGTATAACAGTAATCCAACACTTTATATGGGTAATTTTTTTAAGGATATTGTGAAATGGTACCTAGGTGTTATGTAAGGGTACGCTAGTGCTTTTTATTGTCGATGAAAGGGTTCCTCAAAGTTTTGTATCAATAACTCATTTTTTTTAAAAGGATGCATAATGGTAATCCAGGATCCATGTAAGTGTATTTTGGGAAAGTGACAAAAATAAGTGTAAATCCCCTAAACCATACATGAAATTCATGGGTTAGGTTAGTGTAAACCTTATGAACCTTAGAGAGATCCCTTTTTATAAAAAATTGTTTCTAAAACTTTATTTTTCTTCTTCTTCTTCCAAAACACCTTTAATTCTATATTATTAAATTAAAACTCTATAAAGCTTTTGGTTAAAATTACTTAATCCAATTAATGGTTATAAATCACTTTTAAAATTGTTTTAAACAATCTACATTCAATATTTAGTTGAAAGTAGATAATTAAATAACGTTTTAATTTTGGGTTTTCATTACGAAAACAAAAGTTCCTGCAACAATATTAAAAATACTCAAACCTATGATATATCATTTTTTTACCCTCTCTAAATGTGATTAAGGAGTCAAGTAGATTGTGAAAAATGAAAGGGTGTTTTTTTATTCCTTTGATCGTGGGGTGAATACATACACTTATTTCTTCATTTGAAACCTTCATTAGTGTTTTTTGATATTTTATTCTAGGTAAGAAGTTTCAAAATAAATCAAGATTATGTTAATATTTGATTATTTCTTATACTAAAACAGATTTCGAATTTATTTTCTAAATTGGATTCGTGTAATTTAAATAGAATGGTGTGTGATTTAAAAAATCTGGATTATTGTTTATGAAAATTATTTTTTGATATTCATAAAAATGATCTTGAAATGAAATATACAATATTGTTTTGATTGTGATGAAATTAAAATAAAAGAGATATTTTATGATTTGAAATGCGATGATTCGATAAATATTCATAAAACAATTTATTATTGGATTTAATATAAAAGTGATGTGTTTTCATTAAAAACAATTGATTCATGTTTTGGGAATTAATGTATATGGATTATGTTAAAACCCCATTGATGATTGTTTTTGTTATTCAAGGCATGTTATAAAACATTAAAACGAAGCCAAATAAAATGATGACTCTAATGATTTAAGAATAATTAAATGAATTATAGCCCATTATATTGTTCATTTAACCTCTATAAACATGGGATACTGGGTAGTTTTCTGGGAATAGAACATTCTCGGCATATATTATCTCTGCATAGTAATGTAATGGAAAAGATAATTTAAACTAGACTACTTATTGGTATGGAGATTATCCCTTATGGATCTTCTCCTATAAATATATAGTGATGTTCCTTGCAAAAACATGTATTAATAATTCAAAAATAAGCATGTGAATACCTATTTAACCATCTCATAGGTCTCTTAATCATGGTACTATGATTGGAAGTGACATTATAGTCCAATGTTATGAAATGTTTCACTGACGTCAGTTTTGGTAGAAATGCTTCTTTTGATAAAATGTTATATTCCTTCCCAGTATTATATAAAAATTCATTTCTCATTCTTTATTAATATGAATTGTAATGTTATATTAATAATTTTATATCTTTTCATTCAAAAGGAAATCCCCAGGTGTGGAATTTTCATACCCTCCAAAACAAGAAACCCCCCACATTTGACATCATGCTTTTTTTAGATTGTCTTATGGCAGGTCTAGGGAAAGGGTAAGAGATGAATGAGTGTAGAGGGTGTACTTGTCTTATGATACATTTGGATTTTTTAGTACATGCTGATGTTTGTGATACACCTATTTTTTGGGGTTTAACTTACTATTTTGGAGACTTCTTTGCAGGGTTTCTGTGGAACCATTACTCCTATTTAGTGTTTTTCATACTGACTATTTTATCAATTCTTATTTATTGCATTGAATTTTATTTTAAATCACATGGAGAAATAGTTACGTTTTACTTTATTGATTTCGTGAAACTTCTCACTAACCCATGGGGATCAGAAATTCCCTTTGGGTCAAGTTAGGTTCATCTCATATACCGTTCTGGTGGGTAACTTCGGACAGTTCTTGACAACATCCATCCTTGCCCTAGTAACCGAGGCTTCTAACTAGAAAAAGTTTCTTTGACACACTTGTCTTATATCCAGTAGAGTATCTGAAGAATTCCAATATATACTATAAACTTTATCCCAGATAATAAAAAAAATTCTTTGATAAAACATTATAATATCCCAACCTGGCTCACTCTATTAACAACAATTAGATCAGTTCAACATGTGACCTCAGGTGCACCTCCCTAATCATCGGAGGTTACTGACATGAAATGAGGGTATAAGTTGTTTTTTCTGATGAGGATATATGCCATATAATAGAGTATGTAATATAATATAAAATAACTATGAGTTGTACACCATGAATAATAGATATGAGAGTATACAGTATAAATAAATCAACCAAATAAAGAATAATATGCCATGTATAAGAAGTCTAGACCAAAAATAACGATATCATACTGGGCCAATAAAATATAAAAAATAAAAAAAGATAATTGTAATAAAATAATTTTTCATTAGGATCAACTATTTCCAAAGAATATAACCAATCAGAATCACCAATCCCACTCAAGATTCTCTTGCTCGATCCTCAATATCGGGCTGCATCCAAACATGTGACTCCAATAATCACGTGACAAATGCCCAGGTACCCTTGTGAAATAGAGTATTAAGAAGGATGTGAGTATATTACTCAATAAGGAATCAAAAACACGGTCCTATACTAACCATCATTAGAAATGTATGTTCATGTGACATGCTCAGCTTAAATAAATAAGTAGACTACAAAACGAAAATATATATATTATTATCTTGAAAACTGCTTTGGTCCAATGCCATAATGTCTCTAAGAACTTCTCAAATTCCATGAAAACTCATCTTCCATGTGTCATATGATTATTGATCATTAGGTCCAACTCGCTGATCAACCATACATATTTCATCCAATGATTAGGTGTCTCTAATAACTTCATGGTGATCGTTCCAATACATATAATAGAAGAAAGTCACTTTAGTATACAAATATTAACTTATAACTATAGAATTATCCTAGAAATATTTATCCCAGTATACTGGATACACTCGAGGATTTATATCAATGTAATCCCCTAAAACTATAACCCAAACCTCCCCTACGAAAGTTATCTTAGCTAACAATATTTTCATTAATGGATCATGGACCTATACTTTACGAGTTTTTATAGTTAGGTACCACATTGTAAATCACATCCCCTCAAGCATTTTCCATTCAAACCAAAAAAAATCATAATGGTGCATATCATAACACATAATAACTATAAAAAAGAACTAGGTTTATTCAAATTCCCAAACCCATCACCATTATTAACATGAATTCATACCTCCCATTATGTAGTGTTATAGATATGATATGGTCTCATTGACCACATAGGGTATGCCACCCATGAAATGATCATGGAGATGGCTGATAACCCAAAAAATTCCTTAAGGTCTCATGATGTGGTTCCACTCACCCAACCCAATATCAGTCTAGCTATTGATTTTCCACATACACCTAGTTACATCAAATGAATGATTGTATGCCACCCAATTTAAACATTATGAGCCCCACAGAACAAGTTATCAAATTAGATCCCAAAATTCACTAAAGGTAGAAGCATTTCAATGTTATTATACATCAATATTGGGGTGAATAACACTTCTAATAAAGGGACACTGAACATGGTTCAACTAATTTTCATGTATAGGTCACCCCCTTAGGAGGGGTTTAGACATCTCTTGGAAAATATCAATTCCAATCCTTGACCATCACCAATTGAGGAAAACCATCGACTTCTCAAATCCATTAGGAACAATGCACTTTGTGTATCCTAATTGAGGAATCAATTTTTAAATTTACCAATTAAATTATATTAATAAAAAAATTATATTTAACATTTAAACACTCTATGTGTTGTGAACACACATCCCTTGCAACATAAACATGTCATAAATTCTATATGGAAAGTACATGGACTACGTAAAAAATTATAAAGAAACATTGTTTCAATGATTCCCCTAAACTCTCACCATTTCATGCCAATTCCATCCGACCATTTTCCAAAACAGCTAAGGTCCTATCTCAAATCCAAGAAAAAAATTAATTCATTATAATCATATTATAATTTATAAACACACCATAAATAATTCTAGAGAATTAATTATATTAAATTAAATTAGGAATAAATGCATAGAAGCTCGCAGGTCAACCTAGCCAAACTAGATCCACAACCCATCATTCACCAACAGCCTCTGTTGTACCCTCATCCCCATTCTAGGTGAAAACACTGACACATGATATTAAAAAAAACATAAATTTATTTTAATTTAAGTATATAGATTTAAAAAATTATAATGGGGATATACATCCAAAAAACAATACTTGATAATTAGAATATGTCATCTTATGTTTCAATATATAAAAGAAATATGGAAGACCCTTGATTATAATGTGATTCCACCCTGCTTCAATGGAATCATCAATAAAATACCAAATCTCGGAAACAAAAATTAGATAATAAAGATGGAGAATGAGAGAGGAGGACAATAGACATGGAGACACACTTTAAATTACAGAAGAATAGATTCAAAATTCGCAACAAATCAAGGGGGGGGGGGGGGGGTGGACCCAAAATGGAAGGATATGTTAGATTACATCCACTAAACCAAGGGGGAAATAGGGTCTACCCTCTTGAAAATCATAGTTTATGATCCAGGGTTTTTTCATCCTTGTAATATATAACGACTTCTGAATTTTCTATCTACTAGATGGGTCCAATATAAATTAGATATTCCGAATTGAATTATTAAGGTTGGAATGCATCTAATTTTGGTTTTTATATGTTTAAAGAGGATTGTTTTGTACATTGGAGGTTTCAAGTGAATACCGGGGGTTTGGGACTCGAAACTAGCATTTTGGAAAAAGTATAATTGAGGGTGAATAGTTAGAGAAAGCCATGAAACCAAACCATGTGGCCTAATTTTTATAGGTGCATGAGATTGTGATATTTTGTTGTAGGATAGATAAAATTATTCAAGTGTCTTTAATTTATTTTATACATATCACATGGTTACTGCATAACCTACAAAACTATGTGCTATGCCAATGTTTGGGGTGTCGTACTTGGAAAGTACCAACCTCACAGTAGGCGTGTTATTTCTCTAATTGTGTGGGAAAACCATGAGACCAATTTAAAAGTGGAAAATTAAAATTTTCCATCTGAGATTTTGGAGGGAAACCCATATTGTTCTCCCTTATCCTCCCTCGTGGGTGCAACTCTACTTGTCCTCTTCCCTCAGGCATTTCTCTTTCTTTCATGGTCTGTTTTGATCCTTGTTTAGTGGATTGGAATACTTGAGGTGATTATTGGACTCTAGTATCCTTAGTTATGTTATTTTACATCTTCATATTATCTAGTATCCACTAGATATATATTTTTTTCTAGATTCAACTGGATTAGTGTGGGATCTGGTAGCGATGTGGGGGTTATTTCACTGCCTAATAATAGAGTAACTTGAGATTTTTTCTACACTTCCTTTTATATTGATTCATTGATGTATGTCATTGCGGTGAATTTTTAATGCTTAAATTCCATTACATAAAGTTTTTTGGTGGGTTTTTTTTGACATCGTTACTTATGTATTTTACCTAATTCAATGTTGTTTGTGTACAATTTGTTGTTGGTGAGAGTTAGTTCATTTTTATAGTGTGACGAGAATAATCTGTATGCTTTTCAAATTTATTACACTTTTTAATATTTTAATTATAATTTTTATAGATTATTTGGGTTTATTAATTAATCATAATGTTGTTATAAATAATTAATTCTCATGGACTATTTTTAATTTCGGTTCAGTATAACTCGGTTGTGCATTGACAGGATTTGGAAAAAAAATTAGCCTTTAAAAATTAAATGGAAAGCTATCTGTATGTAGGTGCTAGTCATACACTCTTTAGAGTATGTATTCATGTTCATAGTATTATGTACATGATTGGGATTTCCCCTAAGGGTGATGAACCCTATTTAATGATTTTTAATGAACTGATTAATTAAATTATTCATGTTAATTAAATGGATGAATTCCTGGATTCACTAACAACCCTTATGCTATAAGTTCATGTAATGACCTTGAATTATATTAATGTAAATTCCATTCATATAATTATTTCATATGGTATAAATCACATAAAATCACATTGAGAATAAAATAAAAAAATCTATAAATGATTAATTAATGAAAAAATAAGTATTTCAAGAAGTTAAGGATCTATATCGATTAAATGGTGACATGATCTTTTGAATAGGACTGTGACCCTTATTAATAGTAAGCCATACAATAGAATAGTAACATCACCAATGAATGTATAAATAAACATTATCCCTCTTATAAGTGAAAATGTGATATAATTATATCATTTTATAAGTAATTTAATATTTTAAAAATTATTAATTACGTGTTGTTATTTTTGTGACTCATATATATTAAATTTAAAATATTGACTAATTAAATAATTTAAAATAAAATTTATTTTTCTAAAATTTATTCATAAGTTAATATTTTATTCATATGATTATGTGATTATGTAATGAGACTTTAGATAATTTTTAAAAGTGTTATACAATTAGTTATAATTTTAAAATTTGTATTATTATACTAAATAATAATTTTATTAAACATTTAAATTTATCATATTAAAAATTCCATAAAATTGAATTCATTTTTGAATTATAAACATCAGAAAATGGTTAGGGTTAATTTTTGGGATATTTCTAAAACACATGAATTTTTAGTAAATTTTAAAACATGATAATTTATGATAAATACTAAATACATTAATTATGGATTCATAGATACTAGATGTTTGATGTAATCAAAAAATACTGAAATATCATCCATTATTTTACAATATTTGATGATAATTGTAAAAATATTAATCATCTTGGGACATAATAATATTCACATGAATAAAATAATGAAAAACACCCCCTCCTTCACTATAAAAACCACCCCTCACAACTTATTCTCCTCAGTCCACTAAATACCTGAGAATTATCAAAATATTATTAAAATATACTCCCAACACCCTTCCCCATGTCCATGAACATTTTTTATCAATATAACAAAAACCAATCCCCTAAGGAGGCTATCATTTAGAAGGAATCAAGAGGAAAACCCCAATTCCTTTTCATTTAATTTCTTTTCATGTTCTGTTATTTTATTTTACCTCCAAACCTCCCATCATCCAAATTTTATGATAATTCCATTACAATAAATATATTGTACTTTATTAATATATTCGAATCATTAATAATCATCTTTATTTCTTCCTCCTTTTAAATTAAAAATGAAAACACAACACCTGATGTGTTAATTTATTATATTAAAGGACATTGAAGTTTTAAATTTCCATTACCATCTTCAAGGAAAGTTATGAAACCAATTTTTTGGGAAACCAGATTTTAATATATTTATTATATATTATTTAATGTTCTAGAATATTTTTACACTAATTATGTTTAATAATAAATTAAACAAGGTCATTTTGAGAAAAGCCATCCAAAAAATCCAAACGTTTATCAATATGAACTTATCTAATTATTCATCCTCACCAAAAATAACCAAATTTTTCATATTCTAATTTAACATTATTTATGATCATTAATAACATATAACGTAAATTCAAGACAACCATTCTCAACATACATGATTATGTGTACGTGTATATCTGTAAATTGATCATGAAATCCATGTAAAATTAACGTTATCAAACGATGAAACTGAAGCTCATAACCCATCAAAAGTGTCAAAAATAAAATTAATAGAATTATAATAAATAATATACATGTATGAAAGGATTTTAATTAATTATTTAATGGTTTTAATTTTATTATCCTTGAAATTAATATAAATTGATGAACACCTTCTCACAAAAGGTATGAGATTCTACCTGATCCTCTATTATTTTTTATGTTACTCCTTCTCTATTTTTACCTAAATGATTTTTTTTTAATTTTCATATTCTAAATGGGTTTTCTATGTTCACAAATCATGTATCAAAATATGTTAGTCCTTCCTTTTTTGGGATATACATTTTTTTAAAAGGTATCTTACTCAATTCTTCCTCATATACAGGCATGATTCATTGGAAATTCTTGAATATTAACCCATTTTCAAGTGAACTCTATAATATGTTTTAATCCAACAATATTTTCCTAAAATCACAAATTTTATTATGAAAAATTTCATGGTTCACTTCTTGTTTTATGTAAAATATTATGCACATTCTTATTTAAATGCTCTTTAATGTTTTTATAAACAGAAAAAAAAATTTAATTATAAGGTTTCATAAATATTATTTTTACATGTTATTATTTTAGATTCAAATCACATATAATGATATATGCCTATTTTATTTTATGAATGTTCATTAATGATTTAAATTCATTTTGGAGAAATTTTTGATATTACCATTTATTATGATTTATGACATGATTATGACAGCCATTTCATTCCATGGGTAAACATTATGTTTATTTTTCATTTGGCACCTGAGCGTACCACGATTCATT
Organism: Viscum album; assembly: GCA_963277665.1. NCBI lineage: Eukaryota > Viridiplantae > Streptophyta > Magnoliopsida > Santalales > Viscaceae > Viscum > Viscum album. The sequence goes on from OY728122.1 coordinate 1,017,948,813, forward strand.
GTGTAATTTTCACCCTTACAGAATTGTATTAAACTTAATTTGTATTGTAAATTACAAAAATATTATCAAATTAGAATTCCATGTCTGAATCTTTTATTTTGTGTTTATCTATATTAAAAATTCCAATGTTTCATGTCTTGAAAATTTCATTGAAGGTGAAGGCGATTTGGAGGGCCCATGATGATGTCCAAGAATAATGGGCCAAAATGGGCAGGATCCAAGCACACCAGTGGATTAATATGCACACTTCTAAATAAATGTGCATCCAATTGGACTGAAATGTTGAGGATAGGTACAAAATGCATTGGGCTACATTTAATCTGAAGAAACCCAAAACTCATTCGGTTATGTGATGGTCATTCCGACCTGATCTGTCTGGAACACCAAATCTGCAAGGATTCAATAGTGGTGTGCTGTGATCTGTCCATGTCTCGGGCTCTAGGTGTCCTATTTGTGCCAAACGATTGGTGGAGACAGCCAATAGGTGGGGCTATAGCTTTTTTATTTTCTCTAAATCTATATAAGGTTTTCTGGAAGTCAAAACACTTGTGACAAGTGGTTTTAATAATTCTTTATGCGCAAAACCTACTTACCATTTTCCTATAAAATAGAACCTTGGGTTCCTCATTTTCAAGTTCTGCCAGGAGGCAAAGCTCTGGTATTTTGGAGACCGAAAGGTGTTATCTCCTCATAATTGATGTTCTGGAGGCCCCTATCCTCATAGGGGAATCATCGGTGAGTAGGGAGTTTTACCTGAGCCTCTTCCACCTCTCGATGGCGAGCTAAACAGTAGACGATCATTTCGAGGGAGCTAGACATACGTGGGAGGGAGTTCCCACAATTGATACTCTACTGGTTTTGTGTATTTTTTGTTTGGAGTATTTAACTTATGTCTTATCTAAACATTTTTCTCCTCTGAGTTTATTTTTTGGGTTTAATTAAGTGAACTACTTTTTATTTCAACATCGATTTGTTTGAAATTTCAAGTGGGAAACATCAATTGTTCCAATTGGTAAGCATAAGGATCCTATTTCTATCACACATACAAAATATTTTAGTATGCTTTGGTATCCTTTAATATTTTCTTGTTGTTCTAATCTTGACAACACGATTTTTGTTTCAAGGGTTGGTACTTTGTGCAATGTTTAGAGAGGCAAGAGGACAATCAAGATCTTGACAAACCTCAACGAAAGAATTAAACAAACCCATGTGAACTTTTCTGAATAATGAACTATACAAGATGTGTCGTGAACTTTATGTTATCTCCTTATCTCATAATGCTTAATACTCCACCTTATTCTATCAACAATTAAACACTTTAAGTTATGTTATTTTCTTAAATCTGTTTTCAAAATCACCGCCCTCTTTTAGTAAACATTATTAAAAATACACACTATAAGCCTCCAACTATCCTTGAGAGAAAAACTAGGGTATGCCCTAAACTATCAATCAACATTAAAAACATAATCATGTTGACATGTAATGATAATGCGGTCAAATTTTGGGACCATTTCCGGGGAGCATTTTGGTTTTAGTGCGTGTTTTTTATAAGTTTTTTTTTGTAAATTTTTAGAATATTTTTTTTTATTTTATCTTATACCTTTACCTATATTTTTTATTCTGATCCATTTGTTATGTAGGTTTGGTTCATGACAAGTTCTACTCTGGGAGTCTTCTAACCTTTCGAACATGAACCTGAGATGATCCTACATCAGCGACTCTGAGATACACAACCGGAACCTTTGAAGGAGGACGCACAAAACATCAACACTCATCTTGATCCTTCTTCTTCTTCTTCGAGAAGAAACATTATAATTGAAAATAACGTGAATAAAATGGAATGAAACAATTTAACACTAAAAGGCCTAACCTCACCTGATGTTGATATTCAGCCACATACATTCAATTAAAAGGTGAGGTACCCAATTTTGAACTACAATCTGGTTTAATTCATCTATTACCATGATTCCATGGACTTCTAGGAGATGATCCACACAAGCACATAAAATAATTTCATATTGTTTGTTCAATATTATAACCTTATAATGGTTTTGAGAAACAAGTAAAGCATAGAGAATTCCCATTCTCTTTAGACGACACTGCAAAAGATTTGTTTTACTATGTTAATTCCCCAATAAGAGGGTGGGTGGACATGAAACGCCTTTTTCATGAAAAATATTTCCCAGCCTCTCAAACTGCAACAATAAAGAAAGAAATTTGTGGTATAAGACAATCTCAAGGGGAAATATTACATGAATATTGGGAATGTTTTACAAGGTTATGTTTAGGTATCCCACACCACCAAATAAGTGACCAAATTTTAATTCAATATTTTTATGAAGGTTTAATCCCTATTGATTGAAATATGACCGATGAAGCTACAGGTGGTACGTTGGTAGATAAGACCCCAATTGCATCAAGTAACATAATTGATCACATGGAACAAAACACTCAACAATTCGATACAAGGTCCATCATACCCATTCGAGGTGTCCATGTGGTGCAAAGTAATGAATTTGAGAAGAAGCTCGACAGAAAGTTTGAAGAGGAAAGTACCATTCTTCGACAACTTGCACTTTCCCAATGGAAAACCAAATCTAATCCTCTCATAAATTGTGTTATTAGTTCCTCCTAAACCCACTACTCGGACCAATGCCCACAATTGAGAGAAAATTCTGAGAGTTGTGAGGAAATCTTCCCAGGATGCACTTAAAATCAACCCTTTAGGAAAGAACCATACTATCCATCCAACTCAGTGTCGAAGGAGAAACAAGCCTATAGGCTAGGGGGTACTCAAACCAACCTAAAAAACAATGTAACCAACCAGGGCAGAGTAGTCATCATCTACCACCACCTAGAAACACTCAACCACCCAAAAGACTATTCCAAAAAAACCCCTCAAAAAACCAAGCCTAGCCAAGAAGATATGGTGAAAAAATTGACTGCCAACAATATCCAATTCCATAAGACCACCCAGACAGCCATACAGGACCTCAAAACCCAATTAGGCCAACTAGCTAACTTAGTGGGTGAAATTCAAAGTCATGGGTTAGGAGAACTTCTCTCTCAACCAGTAGTTAACCCTAGGGATAAAGGAAATGTTAGTTCCATCACCCTATGGTGTCGAAAACAACAAAAAAGTAAAATGAATCCTCATCAGATCCATCCCATCATGAGGAAACCTCCATCACAACCATTAAAAATGTTCCAAATGTTGAAGAACCTTGTACTGAGATAATCTCTTCCAATGAAAAGTGTGTGAATACGGATGAGTCACCTAGCCCAACTATTACTCTTCCATTTCCTAAAAGGTTTACCCAACCAAGAAAATAAAAGGAAACTGAACTTGATAAGAAAATATTGGAAATTTTTATGAAAGTGCAGGTTAACATCCCATTGATTGATGATGTGAAGGAAATTTCATGGTACGATATGCTTCTAAAGGAGATGTGTACACACCGAATGAGACTTCGAGGTGATAAGAATGTGAGATTGGGAAGGAATGAATTAGTATTGATAGATACATCACTCCCCACCAAGTTCAAGGATCCTGGAACATTATCAATTCCATGATCCATTGGAGAGTATTATTTTTCTAGTGTTATGATTGATTTAGGTGCCTATATAAATGTGATGCCTCACACCATTTACTCTACATTGTATGTCGGGGAACTGAATCCCACTATAATTATTGTTCAACTAGCTAACTGGAGTACTGCACAACCCTCTGGTGTGTTAGAGGATATTATTGTGAGGGTCCAAAATTTAATTTTTCCTGCTGACTTTTATGTTCTTAAGATGGAGGATGAAAGGATGAATGCACATGCCCCAATTATATTGGGGAAACCTTTCATGAAAACTTCCAAAACCATAATTATTGTCCACAATGGTATATTATTTGTGGAATTTGGTGGTGACATATTCCATTTCATCATCCTTGATTCCATGATGCACCCCTCAGAAGAACATTCCTCTCTCTCTATTAATTCAATTGACGTACTCCCTACCTTTGAAAAAACTACTTTTCTTTTCCCTCGATCACCTTTCTGAGTTTTCTTCATTGATCGAAATTATAGGAAATGATTCATGCATTGATTTTTGTAGTGGTCTAGAAAAGTGTCATGAATGTTCATTAATTACTGGTTTCATGAACAATGATGATCCATTGACCATCAATGATAATAATAAGCTTATAAAAGCTCATTCCTCATCCAATGTCGATACCATTGACCAGTTAGATGATATCTGTGACCTCCCACATTCACACACACTCCCATCAATCCAAAATCAACATGAATTGGAAGTAAAACAACTACCTCAATATTTAAAATATTCATATATTGTGAATGGAAACAAGTTTTCCGTCATCATTTCTAGTTCACTCCCTCCTAAGCATGAATTGTGACTCCATGAACTTTTGAGGGAGTATAAACAAGATTAGGGGTAGAAACTTGCTGACATTCCTAGTATTATACCAACATTTTGTACACATCGTATTTTTTTAAAGGATGAGGCTAAACCAGTGAGTCACCCACAATGTCGACTGAACCCAAACATCCTAGAAGTTGTGAAAAATGAGGTAACATAATTATTGGCTTCTGGAATCATTTACTCCATCTCTGACAGCCAATGGATCAATCCTATTCAAGTAGTTCCTAAAAATACTAGCCTTATAGTAATTAAAAATGAAAACAATGAATTGGTTCAAACTCATGTGCAGAATGGTTGGCGTGTTTGTATATACTATCGCCGACTAAACCAACAAACGTGGATGGACCATTACCCTTTTCCATTCATTGACCAAATTCTAGAGAGGCTAGCAGGTAAGTCCCACTACTGTTACCTTGATGGGTATTCTGGATACATTCAGATCCATATTACCCCTGAGGATTAGAAAAAGACAACCTTCACTTGCCCCTTTGGCATATTTTCCTTAAAAGGATGCCATTTGGTACGTGCAATGCTTTGTGAAATTTCCAACGATGCATGGTTAGTATTTTAATAATTACCTAAAGAATTGCATGGAAGTATTCATGGATGATTTCACTATTTATAGCGCTTATATTGATGAATTTATGAGTAGTCTTGGTTCAGTCCTACATCACTGTATTGAAATGAATATTTTATTAAAATATGTGAAATGCCATTTCATGTTGTTAAAAGTTATAGTTATGGGCCATTTCATTTCTAGGGATTGTATCCAAGTAGATAAATCAAAAATTTGATGTCATTTATTCCTTTCTATTCCACAAAAATATATGTGATGTGTTATATTTACTATGTCATGCTAGATTGTACTTTTGTTTAATTCGTGACATTATTAAAATTGCACCCCCCCTATCCCGATTGCTCCAAAAAGAAAAATAAATTGTTTTTTATAATGAATTTGAGGATTCTTTTAATAAGTTAAAATAGAGTCTCACCTCACCCCTGGTAATCCAACCCCCTCGGTGGGATTTACTATTTGATCTCATGTGTGATGCCTCTAACTTTGCAGTTGGGGCAGTTTTGTCATAAAGGGTCGACCGAGCTCCACATGTCATAGCCTGTGCCTCACGTACTTTGGACCCTGCACATGAAAACTACACCACAACTGAAAATTAATTCCTTGGCATTGTGTTTACTTTGAACAAATTCAGGTCATATCTTTTGGTGTCCAATGTCATTGTGTTCTCAGACCATGCAGCCCTCCAGTCCCTCCATAAGAAACCGGAATCCAAACCACGTCACGTTCTTTGGATGCTCCTCCTTCAATAATTCAATCTAGAAATTAGACAGAAAAAAGGATTAGAGAATGTGGTGGCTGATCATATCAGTAGGATTCCACCATCCTCAGACATTGACTCATCCCCCTTTATTCATATAAATGATATGTTTCCTGATGAGAAATTGTACCGAGTGTAAGATGTTATTCCTTGGTATGCTGAAATTGTAAATTATTTGGTAGCATCTTGAATTCCTACTGATTTCAATAAAAACCAAGCCAGTAGACTAAAACATGAGTCTCATTGGTACATTTGGGATGATCCCAACCTCTGGCGCACATGTAGTGATCAATTCCTTAGGCATTGTGTTCCTGATAGTGAGTTTCAGTCCATACATAGATTCCTCCACACTCTTGCTTGTGGGTGCCACTTTGGTCCCCAATAGACTGCTCTCAAGGTCTTCATTATGGTCACTTTTGACCAACACTTTTTTGTGATGACCATGATTTTTTAAAACCATGTCCTAGTTGTCAAAGAATGGGGAATGTATCTAAAGGAAATGAAATTCCACAACAAACATTTCTCTTTCATGACTATTTTTATGTTTGGGGTATTTAAATTATGGGGCCATTTCCCAATTCCTTTGGAAAAATGTACATTCTTCTGGCAGTTGATTATGTGTCAAAATGGGTAGAGGCATGAGCTACAAGGACTGATGATTCTATGGTAGTTGTAGAATTTTTGTGAACCCAAATCTTCTATAGGTTTGTCTTACCTAGGTTCATCATCAGTGACCAGGATTCTCATTTTTTCAATCGAACAGTGAAATCTCTTTTGGATAGGTATGTGGTCTTTCATAGAGTGTCTACTACATATCACCCACAGACCAATGGTCAAGCCAAGGTTTAAAATAGAGATGTAAAAAAATTCTTCAAAAAACGGTTCAACCCCATAGAAAAGAATATATTATTTGACTTGATGATTCATTATGGTCCTACCGTACTTCTTTAAAACTCCCATTGGAATGTCACCCTATCGTCTCGTGTTTGGAATGAGTTGTCATCTCCCTTTTGAGATTGAGGACCGAGCCTACTGGGTCATCAAACAATGCAGTTCTAGTCATTTTGGTACAGGTACTGAAAAGAAGTTACAGATTCAGGAACTATAGGAAATGAGAAGAGATGCATATGAAAACTACATGATTTATATGGATAGAACCAAGGCTGCCCACGACCGTCTTTTCCTTCAACGTTAGTTCCACATTGGGCCGAAAGTCCTCCATTATAATGAAAGGATAAAGATTCATCCATGTAAGCTTCATTACTGCTGGATTGGACCATACACTTTTAATAAAGTCTCTCCATTTGGTGTTTTCCAGGTTCAAAATGAAGAAACCAAGAAAACATTCACCGTGAATGGCCAGCGACCTAAACACTTCTATGAGGATTATCTGATGAATCCAGTTGAGTTAATAGACCTTTTCGATGTATCATACCAATAAAACACACCATGTTTTATCATTATTTCCCATATTCTCAATCATTTCAGTGAATAAACTGAACATTCTAGGTGTGGGGGGTGGATACATTCCTGGGTTAGTTATGAATTTTCATTGATTTCTCTATTCTTCTCTTTTTATCCTTCTTTATGGCATTTTCATTTTTCCAAATTAAATTTTTTTAAGTTCCATGATTTTGTGACCAAAATGGGGGGAATGTAAAAATAACATAACGAAGGCTAAAAAGAATATTTGTATTAATTTAACTTTAGGGAGTGATTTTTAGTGAATTTTTTTTCTTTCAATGATATAAATTGTTATATCACTGTGAAACATTAGTGTTGAATGATGCCACTTGTGTGAGTAGTTTTTGGAAAACTGTGTCACTAATATCTTCATAAATTTTTTCACCAAACAAGGATGTATGAATATTTCATACTTAATATAAGGTGAATATATGTTAGGTTAATATTTTTAAGGTTTAAATGATATTACATCCATTATTTCCTTATCCAATCTATTTCATTACTATACCAGATTGACCTATGCATGGGTACCTAATGTCTGACTGTTGTACACCATCAAAAACAATTGTTCCTTGGGTAGGTCAAAAACCACTCATCCTCAACATTTTATCTTTTTATAACTATTTCAATTAGTTTCAGGAGGAGATCAAACAAGGGTTGAGAGATGAGTGTGAGATTTTTTCCATATAAAACTTTAAAAAAAAATAAACGAGGGTATTGATGAATGTGAAACATATGGGGATATCTAGGTTAGGAGCATATGGTTTGACTTATGGGAATTCTTATGTGAGTGGATCTTGAAATATGATTACAAAGGATGTATGACAAATTTTGTGTAAAATAATTTAAAGCTGAATAATCGTAAAATAACATATATTAATTTGATATAAAGTGGAATGAATATCATGGAATGGTTTTCAAACACAGACATAGAGAGTTAGTGTAATGGTTGACTTTTTAATTCCTTTCTCATGTGGGTGTCATGAATCTCATTGAATTTTATTGTGATTTGATTTATGAGACATCTTTTTCCATATTCAGTGGGAAGACCTCCTTGGTGTGGTTTGTGCATTGATCAAATTACTTTAGTGAATAAAAATTTTCTTCAAATGTTAAATCTTCATGATGTTGGGAATATTTATTTATTAATTATTTTATTTGGATATGTGACTTTTCCCAGAAGTGAAAATTTTTAGTTGTGGGGGTGTGATCGTACCACGATTCACTGTATCATTTTCACCCTTACACCATTGTATTAAACTGAATTTGTATATTAAATTCCAAAAATATTAAATAATTTAATTTCATGATAGAATCATTTATTTTGTGTTTATGTGTATTAAAAAGTCCAATGTTACTTATCTTTAGAATTTCATTGAAGGTGAAGGTTATTTGGAGGGCACCTGATGATGTCCAAGAAAAATGGGTCAAACTGTGAAGGATCCAAGAACCCCGGTCGATTAATCCAAAAAAATGCTACTAGACCGCCCATCCAATTGTGCTTCAATTTTCTATTCTGATCCACATGTCATTGTGCTACATTTTATATGAGGACACACAGGACACATTAGCCAATTTTATGGCCTTGCCGACCTGATCTATCGAGCTCACCAAATCTTCATGGATTCAAAAGTGGTGTGATGTGATCGGTCCATGTCCCATGATATAGGTGTCCAAATTGTGCTAAACACTCTGTGGAGATAGCCAAGAGGTGGGGATACAATTTTTTTTATTATCTCCAAATCGAGATAAGGCTATCTGGAGGACGAAACACCTATGACAAGTGGTTTTAATAATTCTGTGTCCTCAAAACCACCTTCCAATTTTCCTATAAAATGGAACCCTGAGCTCATCATTTTCAAGATCATCCTGGAGGAAATGCTCTGGTATTTTGGAGACCTAAATTAGTTCTATCATTATACTTGTTGTTCTTGTGGCACCTCTCCTCATAGGGGAATCGAGGATGAAGAGGCAGTTCCACCTGAGCCTCCTCTTCCTCTCGATGATGAGCTAAACGATGGACGATCATTTTGAGGGAGCTACACATATGTGGGAGGGAGTTCCGGGACTTCATACTCTACTGGTTTTGTGTAATTTGTGTGTGGATTATTTCACTATGGCTTATCTAATCATGTTTCTCATCTGAGTTCCTTTCACAGGTTTAATTAAGTGAAACTCTTTTCATTTCAACAACGATATGGTTGATATTTCAAGTGGGAAACATGAGTTGTTCTGATTGGGAAACACAAGGATCCTCTTTTTCTCAAACATACAAAAGAAATTAATATTCTTTGGTAGCCTTTAATCTATTCTTGAAGTCCAAACTTTGACAACACAATTTTTGTTTCAAGGGATCGTACTTTGTGGAATGTTTACGGAGGCAATAGGGGAATCAAGATCTTGACAACCCTCAAACAAAAAATTAAAAAAAACCATGTTAAATATTCATAACAATTAACTATCCAAGAGGTGTAGTGAACTTGAAGTGATCTCCTTATTTCATAATTCTTAATCCTCCACCTTATTATATAAACTATTAAACTCATTATGTGAATTTATTTTCATAATACTGTTTTCAAAATCACCCCCTCTTTTTGTAATCTTTATTACAAAAACACACTATAAGACAACAACTCTCCTTGAGAGATGACGTAGGGTCTACCAAAAATAATAAATCAACCAAAAAAACATAATCAATTTGACGTATCATGACAACGCGGTGACCAGACATATTAAGTAACATGTTATGATGGGTGAACCAAGATAAAATTTAAAATACATTAGAAAATTTTTTAGTCTCATTTGATGTCATGTGAAATGGTCATTTTTGTTATCCTTGAATCATACTTCGTGTGAAATTGTATTGGTAGATATCCTTGAATCATACTCTGGCAGAAGCAATGAGGCTTAACTCATGCTAAAATTATGTTTTATGTTTCATCCAAAATGCAATGTTTCCATGATTATATGATTACATGTTCTATATGTTATTATATGAAAAGTTTAATCATGGTCCATTCCTTTTTATATTATTATGTTTTCCTCCTAACCCATGTGCTATGATTTTTTATAATGTTTATTTTCATACTGGGAATTTGAGCTCATCCCATTGTTCATGTTATCCCTAGGTTATTCTATACCGATGTAGGTCCTAAATGGAAGTTTGGTGGACATAATAGATGATAGATAACAAAAAGTTTTATTTTGTCCTATGTTTTTAGTTTTAAATTACTATTCATTCAAAGACATTGGACTTTTTGATCCTTATCTTGTAATTTGATATTTTATTATATTAAAAAACATGTAAAGATATGTTTAAATTGATCGGGTCATTATAGTTGGTATCAGAGTATGATCTATTTTTTATTGATTATGAATAGATAACATTATTATAAACCATAGTTATAAGACTATATGAGAAAAAATCCTTGGATTTTTATTTGTATATAGTGAGTCGTTTATCAAAAAAAATTCATTTTATGTTTAATAAAAGTGGATGTGGTTCTAACATAGATGTAACATGGAGTAAAAAATTCGACAAAGTGTTCCATTCCAAACGCTTCGTAACATAGTACATGAAAATGGGCCTTGCCATGATCCATGTTTGACACTCCTAGAGAATATGATTTTGTAAATTCATAAGATTGTTACAAACCATTATTAAATGAACTGAAAAATTATATAAGAATATATGTTAGTAAATAGATCATGGATAACCTAGATTGAATCCTATGGAATTGCAAGATTGAATTTAGTTTTCATGTAAATGTTTTTCCTTCTAGGTTGAACATTTTATTTTCATATTCTTATTGGCCACATATTCATTCCCCCTAATTGTACTTGATATTTCATACATAATGGCTAGAAATAGATGAACTCATGCCAACAATCAATGTTACACTCAAAGAGATTATTTACCTAATTATATGCCAAATATGTTTGAAATGGGTAATGAAAACCTCAATGTAGTACTTCCTCTACAGGATCATGTTATACATAATAACTTGAATTATGTGGAACGTCATCCTTCTCCAATGATTGATATATTTTTCCTTGAATCCTTCATGCAGCAAAGCCCCCAATGATTAGGGGATCTTTCGAACCAGTATTCCAAGAATAAGGGAATAAATCTATTGAAAATATATTATATGTCCTATGGTTTTCATAAGTAGATAATTTTGTGGTGAATGTATATCATTTTATTAAGGAATTTGATCGGTGGTGGACACTGATCAAAAAACACAATGTCCATAGAGGAAATTTATTACATGGATTGGTGGGAAATGATGCATTTTTTTCAAGAAATATTTTTCTGAAACCCTCTATATCTATATTGAATTATTGTTCCTCGGACAATAGTATATGGAAAATGATTCAATCGGGGTGTATGAAAAAAAAAATTACAAGGCTTGAAGGATACAACTCTGTCTTTTTCATGAACACCGATACCAATAAAGATCACAACGTTAGAATAATATATCCAAGTCCACAAAGTGAATCGGTGATTTGAGACATCAACATTTATTTAGAGATTGTGTCACATTGTGACCCGACACCTTGCTGTCACGGTTATATTACATTAATTTGAGTGTTTTTCATGAATAAAATTGATTAAATTACAATAAAATAAAATAAAAAGTAAATTATTTAAAAATAATAATAATGATAATATTATTATTATGAAAATTATTATTATTATTATGTTTAATATTTTTATGTTTGTTTTTATTGTTTTTATTATTATTGTTATCATGATAGTTTTATTATTATTATTATTATTATGTTGTTATTATGATGATGATGATTATTATTATTATTATTTAAATATTAGGTTGGTGTTATCTTTCTTCATGAGTTTTTTTGTTTCTTCCTTTCCCTCCCCTCTCTCATAACGCCTCACCCCCTTCCCTTCCCTTTCCTCATCACACCCCACTCTTCTCAGGTTACCTCCTGCATGCACGCTTATGGAAATCAATCCCCCATGGCACCCTCCTTTCATTCCAAAGCCTCACGCATATGGCCAACCACTCCCTTCTGCATCCCGACTCCAACTTGTCACCACCCTCCACTCACTCACCCCTTTACTGACTGGCACCCTGCTCACCCTTCAGTGGCCTCCCACAGGACACCTAATCTCCCACACACATCCCTTGAGACCCCCCTGGAAAATCCCTTTCTACATGCAATGCTACCTCTGAGTCTCTCTCCATCTTAGTTTTAAACCAAATTTCTAATCAGTTTTGTTCAATATGTAATGGTATGGATTTCTCCCTACTTCTCATTCCATTTCTGTCTGATTTTAGGTTTCCCTTTCCCCATATACATTCACCCAAAATCCCTATGGTCATTATTATTTTTTTGTGTTTCTTCCTTATATTGGTTGTGCAAATGGTCCCTTGGGAACATTTGAATTCTGTTTCAGCAACCGCCACCGAAGAAGAAGCGTTTTCATCAATTTAGGCTACAACTGATATCTATGTTAATGGGTTTCTTCTACTATGTATATCTTCTCAACTTATTTTTTATTTTTAGGTGTTTTGGGGAACATGGTATTTATGGTGTAGTGTTTCAGAATCTTCTTTCTGTTTTTGAGTCGGTAGGTCTAAAAAGAGTTTCCTTCTTCTGCATAGGAAAGTATGTATTTATATATGGGTTCACCTGAAACATGTATAATCATCCATGATATAAATATACATCTATGGGGGTAGTTGTTCCCATGTATATATATTAAAATGCATACATATGTGAGTAAAGACTTGTATACAAAAATAAAAATATATGTAAGGATCTCATTACACATGTTCATGGCTTTGTGGATGTATTCATAGGGTAGGTGTCATTATATTTATGTGAAAGTGAATTTTCAAGGGGGGTGGTCAACAATTTTTAGTTATAAAGCATGGAGGGCTGAATGGTTGTTTTGGATCCACCCTAAAGTAGGTACACAATTTCTAGGCCTTTAATTTGAATTCCTTAACTGCTTGAATGTGTGAATGAATATTTTTAATATTAAATAGTATACAAATTCTCTGAAAAGTGATGAGAATGTATGGTGTTAGACATTACTTTATTTTTATGATTCACACTTAGGTTTTTTAATCTATAATCGTCATTCAAATATGATTCCATGATTTATTTAGTATTCTTGTCACTATAAATGCTTAAATATTTTTTTAAAAATGGTTTTTGGTGTTCGATTGGTATTCTTCATGATGTTTGGTTTCGTCCATATCATTTCTGAAAGCTAAAATGAATGAACATGTAATTTTTAGTTATTTAAAAATGAAAAGGGGAAATCAAATGTTTTGGGATATTTGGAAAAGTAAATGGGTTCTAGTGAGAATTTGGGATTAATTTGTGATTTTCCATTCTCAAAATTATTTCTTTAGTTTAGTAATGATTTCAATATTTTTTGTGAGTGTGTGGTACCTTGGTGTTATAATTGGGATTTTAAAGGATTTTGTGCTTAAAAGTGATAGGTGAATGCGATTAATTAAAATTAATGTATTCAATGTAATGTAACGAGGCCCATCTGGTACCATGAAAAAGGATTTGTGAAGGTCAATAACCCACTGTTGAGGCATTCCCTTTAATTTGATAAATGTGATGAATGTGTTTCTATGGGATTTTTCTTATATTCCTTGTGTAAAAAATTATGCAATATTGTTTGATGTAAAAAGTGATTTACACTAATGTAGGGGGATTAGTGGTGAGAGGATAAATGAGTTTTGGATAATGAAAGTGTTATGTTCATGGTGATTTCTTAAAAAACCTAAACACCATTTGAAATAGATATCTTGTGAATACATTGGTACCTAAGATGGTAGAATATGACAAGTACGCTTGATGATTAAGAAGTTGTTCGTCTAAATTCCATCTAGAGGGATTGATGATGCAACACAAACTATACTATTATGATGATTGGAGAATACTAGGCCATTGGGTTGTCCCATCCTTGTGTAATGTGCATGACAATGCTTATGTTCATTGTTTATATGCTATGTTTCACTGAGGTAGAAGGATCCTTGGCCCACAACTAACACTAAATTCTTAGGGATTTACCATGGTGCCTGTGATTTTTTTCCATTACAATCAATTCATACATGATGTCTCATCTTTGAAAACCATATTTTAGTATAAATTGTAATTCTCTCATTTTGAAAATTTATTGAATGTGTGGAACCTATTTTCAATACATTGTGGAAGGGAAATACATTACTTAAATATGTAAACATGTGAAATTATTTTAAATAGAATGAAAACAATTATTTCAATATGTATTATTATCAAACTAGAATTATTGTGTTTCTTTTTATAGGCATGGGAATATGGTACTGTTAGTCCTTGTAAATCCTAATGAGCTTCTCAGGTCACACACTTACTATATTTATTAGTTTCATGTCTTCTAGTTTGGGTCACTCTTGGAGTGAGTGTGGTTTTCTATTCTTTGGTGACCCACGAGGTCACATGATGTTTGTTTCACTGCTTAGTTTATTTTTATTCCTACTATCATTTTGTTAAAATTACTTTCATTTATTTATCTATTTATTCTTGGATAAATCATTCCCAAATTCTTTATTCGGATTCCCACCACTGGTTTCCAATATGTGTTGATCGGTAATGCCATTTGGGCCTTGTCATGGGACGAATCGGGTGACTGGTTCCGGGTTGTCTTGGTTGGTTCTTGGAAAGGTTGTATTAGAGGAGGTCTCTCTATTTTGGGTCTCATTCCTTTGGATAGTGTCTGGGTATAATAGATCTAGGGTTATTGAAACATGACGTTTTCATTGCAAGAATGGTTCTTAGCCAACACACCTCATGATGGGACTTAAGTTACCAGGGAATGTTGAGTTCTATTTGAGTTCATTAGCACTTGATGAAACATGTTAGTTGGGAAATAAAATGGGATTTTGTAAAATAGTCTCAGTGAGCTCAAAGGGCTTGCAAAGACATGTGGAACAAGGGATGATGTCCGAGAATACTATTCATGATAGTGGAGGGATTGTAATATGGCCTCCAACCATATACCCATGTCTCCCACAATCAATAGCTTTATTTTTCATCATTCTACACCTCTTGGTATTGAAATCATGTAAATTTTTTTTTAAGTACAAATGACCCAGTTTTGAGGAGGGGGAAATTTAATTTTCAAAATTTATCAAATGGATTTTTTGGAAATGTGAGCCTTTGTGAAATTATTATTATTTTAAATGAGATGATTTTATCAAGGGTGGATTTTTATAAATAAATTTGGTGGTTTTTTCAATGTTGTCCATTTGATAAAAGTTAATTTTATATTCAAAAATGTGGTTTTAGTAAACTATTTTAAATGAGAATAATGAAATTTTAATTAAATGGTTGTGAATTATGTGAGGATGGTTGTGTCGTGATTTTTTTTAAATGTTATGTTTTGAAATTGCTGTGTTTGGTTTGAATTGTGGGTTGATTGTTTATTTAGGAATGTGGAAGAGTTTTCCATTAGCCTATGTTATTTCCACAAGTGATCACATGTGTAGGAAATGTGTGAGATGTGAATGGGTTCTCGAATTGTCATGAAAAAATTAATGTGAGAGACACCATGGGATGCCATTGGTGAATTTTGAACCCATCAAACGTGCTTTAATTTAAAATATGATTTTAAAATAATTGGTATTATTTTGAAAACTAGTTATTGTGTGGTGAGTTTTCTTACATTTTGTAATGTTTTTGTGCACCGTTTTGAGTTTAAGAACCCCCTCTTTTTTGAGCGATGATTCGGGTTTCTATTCCATTGGTAAGTTCCATAGAATTATTGGTTAATGGCCTTTTTTTAGAACTGTTCTGGGATTCCTTTGTGGTGGTTCCCCTCACATGATCAATTCTTGTTAGTGGAACATTATTTCTAAGGGATCAGTTTGATTGGGTCCTTGGTTTTCCTCATTGGCATGTGTATTCCCCCATAAATAATTAGTTCATGGTTTAAGTGAGTCAATGGGCGATTTTCCATGGGATTATCTTCTAGTTTATCGACATATAAACTTCATTCATGGGCCTTGTATATTGAGTCAACCCCTATTATTATTAAGTTTTGAGAACCTTCCTTAAGAAGGATATTGTATGTGAAATGTTAAAGGAGTCCTTGGTTTCTTGGGTTTCCTGAATCATCAATGGTGAAGTCCAACACTGGTGTGTTTGAAGGTCTAATCTCGATATGGTTAAGGGAATTATGTTAAGGAATGGTGGAAGCAATCCAGAGTCATCAATGCTAGTTTCTAGTAAGGGACTACGAGTCTTTAGTTGGTTTCTTCTACAAAAAGGATCATGTTATGAAACTAGTGTGGTGAGTCTATTCTTTAGATGCTATTATGACCTCTAAAAGAATCATGTGCCATTTGGGACATAAATTAAGGTCCCTATTCTTTTAATTATTCTATCAGTCACGATGGTCATGTTTAGTGACGCTTTGTGCTGTCATGTTCTCGCTCGACTATGAGGGTGATGGTTATGAAATATTCTGAGCACCTGTATTTTGGTAGAAGTGTGTCTTCTTGCAAGAAATTATGAATTACACCATTTTAGAGGAAGGTGTCTTCTATGTGTTTTTCCTATTGATTTTTATCATTTATGTAGAAAGGGGGGAAACATGGGCATCTTTTAAGACCCTATCTTGATGATGGTGACATGTAAGGTTATGTAGATTTTCATTTGGGATGTGTATGTTTGATTTTTCTTGATTATAGTATGATTGATTGTGTCACTATTAGAGGAGTTCTGTTTGGGTGTTTTTAATGCCTAACTGTGATATAGGATATGATTTAATAAACTATGCTCATTCCATAGGTCGCAGAGTGGTGATGGTGAATTTTCATAGACCCCAAGGGTGTAAGGATATCTTAATATAATTTCATTCTTTAGTGCTGAAAATGGAGGCCATTTAAGGGTTCTATGTTTCAGTTCCATTTCGAGTGGTCCTGTTTAGTGGATAGAGGCTTGAGGACCTCATTCCGACATTATGACCTATGTCGGTGGATTAGTTACTAAATGGTTATAAGGAGGCACTATTGTATTGTTTTCTTGAACCATAATTCTCATACTCTTGTGGATTTGAACCTTTAAATGGGTGGACGTGTATTTCCATCTTTGTAGATGAACCTATGTTCTGGGATGGTCTCATCTGAGGATGATGATCCCCTATAGAAGTAGTTAATTGTGAGTTGTTTCCCAATTGGTTTAGTTTCCTTTTCCTTTGTCCCCATGGGAGGGTAGTTATATATATGTTGGGTGTTCTTGATAGTATATGTTGGTTGGGGCAGGGAGTTCTCAATTAGACCTTTTGTGGGTCTCACTGGAATTCTGCTAGAGTGAATCAGTATTATCCTATCTCTTATGACCTGGAGTCCATTCACACCCCCCTATGTTTGTCCACTGGCACTATCTTGGATGTTAGTTTTTTTAATATTGTGGTGTGTTTGTTCGGGTCTCCCCATGTCACTAATTCAGTTATGTTCATGGTGTTATCTTGGGGATATTTGGAATCATTAAGAGCTATCGAACCACAATACCATTTTATGTAAAACATTTGGGGGTTGAAGCCCACCTAATGGTGTTATGAATAATTTTTGTTGTAGATTCGATTTATTTTGTTTTTAGTTTCAGAAAAATGTATGTTCCTCTTTGTGAATTTATAAGGTGTTTTGTATTGAGATTCTGAATGGTTCATTCTGAGAGTTCCAAACACGTGACTATTAAATGGAGGTGTATTAGATTTTGGGGTGGACAAAACATGGGGGTGTCCACTTTGGGACTCTTGAGTCAAATTTAGAAGATTTTAACTTTTTTGGTAGTGTTCTTGCTTCCTCTTTCTTGTAGTTCATTGAGAATTCCCATTGAATGTGAATGGGTACGAATTTCAACATTGGGGTTATGACTTTTTGTGGGTTTCTAGGGGTGAAAAGTCGGTTGATAAAATATTCTCACCCTGACCTGGAACCATGTGGTCATGGTAAGTTTACATTTATTCGATTGATTATTAACATTTTAAATTTATTATATTAAAAGAAAAAAAATTAAATATTAAAATATTTCATAATAGCATTATTGTTATTATTAATTAATTATATTATTATTATTATGTTTTCTATTACTATTTAGTTTTTTATTTTTATTATGCTTATTATTATAAGGTTTATTAACATTGCCATTTTTTATTATGATATTATTATTATTATTATTATGTTATGTTGACTATGATTATTTATATTTTTATTATAATAGTTATGTTGGGGTAAACTTTTTATAGGGTTAACTTTTTTGTTTACCTTTTTTTCTTCCCCTCTCCCATCATGCCTCAACCCCTTCCCACCCCATTCCTAGTCACTCCCCACCCTACACAGGTCTCCCCCAACATGATCCCTTCAAATGAACCCTACCCCAAAACCCATTCTCCCCTTACTGCACCTCACTCTGATGGAAAACCTCCCACCTCTGATGTGCGAGTTTACCCTAAAGGCACCCTCCTCTCATCTCCCCCTTCACTAGTTAAAACCCTACTCACCCATCATTTACCCCACACACGCAATACTAATCTCCTACGCACCTCACTCGCGTCATGCCAATATCCCTCACACTGCTCTCATTCCTCCCCTGGCTGAGACTTTTCCATGTGCAATGACATCACTCTGACTCCCTTTTAGGCTCTGATTTCAACTCGTTTTCCACTAGTTTTTGTATGATCCTACATGATATGGGTTTTTAAACTCTTCACTTTCTAGTTTGTGCCAATATTAGTTCTCCTTATTTCCCTATTCATTCAATAAAAACCCTTAAGGGTAGGAGTAATTCCTTTTTGGGTTTCTTCTTTCGATAGTGTAATGTCCTGACCCGGAAGCCACTAAACCGGTGCTCTGAGCCAGTTCACCACAAGGCCTCAAGCGTGCCTCCCCGTATGCCAGAGGCTACCGACTAGTAGGGAGGGACTTGTGCGTGATAGTGGGGAGACTATGCCCGCATACCAGAGTACGAAAACAATGGAAATAACTAATTATCGTACACAACGGTAATTACACAGAGTGCATAAGAAGTAAACAACTGAAATAGATAAGCTGTAATAGTAAAAAACTACAAATTCCCAAACATCAATGCATTACAATACAACACTGTTCACCCACTGGGCCGACCATACAGATATAAGTACAAAAGAAACTGAAAGTAAAAGTACAGGGCTCTGCTACTAACTCCTAGCCAAACCACGGACCCAATCTCGAGCCACTGTCGAACTACTGCAGCACGATCAGTAGAACCACTCGAACAGCTCTACTCGATCATGAAACACTAGGCCCTAGCCCTATCCTCCATGCAACTCGTGATCAACCTGAAAAACATTCATAAGGTCTACACGTACACTGAGGTGCACGTTCATGGGTTAGAAATAATCTCAGTAGGTCACCCAGACAAGCAACCTATAACTGTGCTGCTAAAAAATTATGCAACAACAACATGCTCAGCCTTGCTGGAACACAACAAATGAAGTAAACCAAACATGCTACCACAGTCTAACTCAGGGTATGTAATCCCTGTCAACTGGGAAAGTACCACCATGGATGTCCATATCTATATACGTACACATGTACAGTCCCATACCTATGAACATATACAAAAATAAGAATATTCATGATTAGGTGATTCAAATAACAAGAAACCACATCAACAATCGATCGTTGAGACCTTAAGCATGATCTCCAGGACATCTCGTGCAAGGGCATTGAGTTGGATGTCATGCCACTCAAGAAGTGTATCATTATGTCAATCTCTGGGTCCTTAATCCCATCGACATATACCTGCTTCAGCCAACGATAGAAATATATCTCTACACAAGTAAACAGAAAACAAGTAACCAGTTCAATATAATTCACTTCTGAGTTTCTCTGAGACTCGGCCTCGACTGACCATCTCCTATATCAAAGCCACAACAAAAACCAAACACATGTTATCGACAGGTCAATGATAATAACAATTTGAAGCATGTTATGTATCTTGGCAGGTTCAACAGAATAAATCACCACAATGAATATACAAAGTAACCACTGTCCGTAGACATGTGAATCCTTGACCTCAGGCAAATAGAAACAAAACCCTCAAGTGACTGCCTTCAGGCATAACGAATTGTGCCCTTAGGCGTATGGAATCTCACCCTCAGCAATACCGATTATTTCCCTTAGGCACGGATGCTACTGCCCTCCAGCATGAGAAACGTTGCCCTTAGGCTAAACAACACTACCCTCAGGCTAAACAGAAAACAACCCTCAAGAATTTCATAGGAAACCAAGTAATTGGGCTGAGCCCAACATACAAACAAGCAATTAAATAAAATTCCTCTCATGGAAATTCAATAAACATTATTACAATGGCATACCATCAGTAATCCAGCCAAATGGCTAAACAGATGAACTCACCCCCAGGTTGGTCCTGGATCCAAGAAGTGATACCAATCAAGGGTTTAATATCACTTTTAATGACCTATAAAACTCTATGTATTAAAAACAGCCAAGGCATCAGCCACACGACACCCCATCATGGGTTAATAGCTCAACGGAACACAAAAACGCACAGCAGTTGGAATTTAAACACCAAGCCGCCTACTACTCAGGCACAAAAGGAAATGTAGGCATGCCAACAAACAAAAATTACACATCACGTCCGGCTCAACATCCACAAACTAGTAATCACCTCCGGTAACCACTACAACATCAACAACACAAGTCAAATGTAAACAAACAAGTGAGGGTGGCTGAACGCCCAATCCAACACTTAAAACATAACCCCACATGATTACTAGTTTGTAATTTGTTTTATATGACACATGAACAACTTCTCTACCCAATCCCGACGTAACAACTCGGGTCGGTCAAACAACATGCACCTTCTGGGTCCCACTGTAACACCCCAAGATTTCATAGTGTGTTATTTCTTCAAAATAATTCAATAACTAGAACTACACGCAACACCGAGTTCAATCGCACCATGAATTACCAAACAAGCCATTCAAAAGTGGTTATTAATAGTATTAACTGAATTTTAAACTAATATATCCTTATAATTTTAG
Source organism: Viscum album (assembly GCA_963277665.1). Taxonomy (NCBI): domain Eukaryota; kingdom Viridiplantae; phylum Streptophyta; class Magnoliopsida; order Santalales; family Viscaceae; genus Viscum; species Viscum album. The sequence continues at coordinate 1,017,970,122 of OY728122.1, forward strand.
AATCCATATTATGAGTTTCTTAGACATAATGAAAGAACAAATTCATTTTCAGTATTGCACTTTTAGAAACTTTTAATAGTGAACCCTTTTTAAATACAATATTTTAACCTTTTTGACTAAATTTTGACATCAAAAATTTAAAATGAAACATCCCAAGCTTCCACGGTACGCTTTCCTTTGAATAATACAGTAGCGTGTGTTGTACGTAATTTCGAGTTTTAACACACACCACAACCGATCAAACTAGCTGTTATGAACAGTATTACCTACTTTTTGAAATTTTATATCTCAAAATGGACTTCATTTTTGGATTCGGAATATCGAATTTTGCCTATGGTGAAATTTTGGTACTTTTCGGATAACTTTATTATTTTGATGAATAGTGAGAATTACTAAATTTTAATTAAAAACAACTTTTTTAATCAAAATAATTAAAAGTGATAAATAATGAATTTGAGTGGTATTAAAGTATATTTAGAATATATTTTAACCATTTAATACAATTTTGGTCATTGCAGATAATTTTACAATTAAACTGGACATAAACAAGTGTCAATCTTTTGATAGTTATTATCTCTTAAAAACACGCTTTTTGTTTTAACAACGGGAATTAATTTTAAATTAATTTCTGCCACTTATGTGTTTTGAATTTGGAAAAATGGATTCCATATTTGGAATCAGGATGTTCAAATTGTGTAAATAGGTAACTTTTATTTTTAGACATTTTGAAAAAATTATTTCGGTAAATATTTTATTTAACATGGTTAAGGGTAAATCTGGTAAATAAGGGTTAAAAAATAATATTATAATAATACTAAATTACCCTAAAACGTGTCCTAAAATTATTGGTTGATAAATTTTAGACCATAGTCATATTTGGGTCTATTTTCGGACCCCATGGATCCACTTGTAGGTGATAGGGACACTTTATTTTAATTAAGTTAAAATAAGTACAAAAATGACATAAGCATATATCTTTTAGAAAACAAATTTTTAAATAGGGTTATATATGTTGGAATTTCGACTATAAATATTCATTAGAAAGCTAAAAAGAGTTCCTACATAATGATATATTATTTATAATTTTTATACTTTAAATAATTTAATTTATTTATGACACAATGATGATGCATTAATTTCCATAATAGTGAAAAATTAAAATAATTGATATTATAAATACCGAATTAAATATAATTTGAGACCTTTAATGAATTAAAATAATTTTATAGGATAATGATACATATTATTATTGATTTAATTGACTTTTTTCGAAGTAATAATTCTGTTATGAGTTTTACAAAAATCAACTATTGAATAGTGTCAAAATTGACATAAAAGAGTTTTTAAAACACATATTATATTATTAATTGATATTAAATTCCTAAAAATCTAAGGTTCGGAAACGATACTTATATCATTATAGGTGTATCATTAATGGACCACTTGGGGGTTTCTTGGATGTATATAGTATGTTTATTAACTATGTAATATAAAAATACAAAGTGACATGGTAAATGTCAAACTAATTAACTAAGAGTTAAAATTAAAAGATAAGATTAATATAATGACCCAAACCTGTCTAAATTCTATTGGTTGAATGGTTTTAGACCTATCCCCACCTTAAAATTTAAATAATACACATTGGAGCCATTAGAAACCGACTATGAATTTATTATAAATTAATATTTCTAGCTTTTCCAAAGGTGCCCCTCACCTCTCTTATAAAAGTGCACTCCTCCTCATTTCTTCACACCTTCAAAGCCTTTTGGTTCGGCAAAACACTGCCCAAATACTCTCCCAACTTCACTCACTACAACCTAGAGGCCTTTTTTTGATCAGAAAGCCAACCTAAGGAGCCCTTTTGATCAAATCAAAAGGAAGAACCCGATGAAGAGGTATTGATTTCACCACCTTTTTTCATGTTCCATTCTTCTTCCACTTCTTCTACCTTTTTTGTTACCATTGTAAAATAATAACTCCAGTATCATATATATATTGTGATGTTATTATAAATATGGTACAACCATATTCACTATTCTATCCATCCTTTGAATAACATGTCACCATACGTGCGTACGTACGCCTTACCGTCTCCATGTCGTGGTGTAATTGTTATTCTAAAAATTATTATTTGTATGGGTATAATAATGATGTGTAACTCATGTAAATAATAAATATAAAATGATAAGGATTATGTATATATTATATACCATCCATTTATATATTATTTTAATATCAGAAGAATGATATTATCGCTCGTGCGTACGTACGGACTACCATCTCCACGAACGCGATGAGATTCATTCTCCATCGTATCCATTCAAGTATAATTCTCATTTGATGATTAATAATAGTATCTAAGGACTTTATATCATTCTGGATATTAATGATATACAACCTATCCATTACAAACATGGCTTACATAACAAAATATATAAAAGAAAACGAGTAAGTTAACACCCGAAACGACAATAATTCTAAGATATTATTAACAAAACAATGTTAAAAGATCATATATTATATCATATTAATATATATTATTATTGTATAATTTAATAACAATTATTTCACCATTATACAGGAGGTTAAACTACCCTCAACCAAAGAAAATTACAAGGTAAGGGTTTTTCATCTCACTCCTTATTCCCGTGAGATTCATGCCATATTGCCACCATTAACTTTTGTGTGGTGTATGTACTGCCCATAATTATATTATTTGTGTAATACACTTTAATTTATGTGTATTTACATATTCATTGTATGATACCTCTTTCTTGGGTTGTACGTTTCGTAAGTTACCAAATTGGTAAGGGTTTATTTCACAATCTCTTCATTATCCGATGTTGTATATACGTAATAATATACTAGGATCTCTTTATCATCCACATCCATGTTTATTAAAATTGTATTTCAAATTTTTTTACTAATTACAAGAATATGTGTTAAAGACATTTATACCCTTGTTTGACTTTTTATAAGAGGTTTATAAAGGAATCTTTCCGTCGTTTTCCAAAAAAGGTCATTTTTAACCTTTTGACAAAATAAAGGTATGAATATTTTTTTAACTTATAAGACGGGTGCGGTTATTCTCCACTGTTATTACACCTTTGAAGCTTCCTTCACAAGCTTATAAAGATATTATCAAAATAAAGGTTTTCTCTATAATTATGCGACTTTTAAATGATTTCAAAAAAATAGATATTTCTCTCAAATAGTATTGATTTCATTATTTTTAACATCCTTTGATAAATTTTACACTTGTTTCAAGTTGATGTATTATGATACAAATCATCCATATTTTATTTAAGGTTTTAGGATATTTTTGACTATGGATGAGTTATTTTTTTCCATTATTGGTTTATGATTAATGTTTTGACATTTTTTATGTTAGTTTTAATACGAATGTTTATGTTATATTTCATTTTATTCTTAAGATTAATGTGTTGGACTAGTATGTTCCGTGTTGGGGACCGGTAAAAGTAAGCCCTCCGGGTTGGTGTCCAGTTATTAGAGGAACTCAGGGTTGGTGTCCGGTTATTATAGGCACTCCGGGTTGGTGTCCGGTTATTAGAGGCACTCTGGGATGGAGTCCTGTTACAGAGGCTCTCCGGGTTGGGTTCCGGTTACAGTTATCCCTTAGGTCTTGGCACGAGGCCTCGACACAGAAATTAAAGTCCAGCATTATGCATTCCATCATTATGAAAGTGGTTATTGATATTGCATTTATTATTCGATTAGTAGAATATCCATGTGAATAAGTAAATGGAATTATTTCATTTTACATTTTCCATACTATGTTGAAGGTCAAGTTTAAAAGTCTTTTTTTAGTTATGAATTGCCTTAAATGTTTATACTTATTTTGGAAAGTTTCCACTATATTGGTATCCTTACTGGGCATTTGATCTCACCCCTTTTATATGTTTTATTTTTCCCAGGATGTGAAGAAGTAAGTTATGAATGACCTGCAGAGATATTATGAGGGGATAATAGTGTGGACTATGGAGACATTATGTTTTTGTAGTAGTTTTTCACTTAATAATGTAATGTAAAACTTTATGAATATATCTAGTGTTTCCAAGGCTTCTAAACCAATAGGTCTTTCGAGATTTGATCTATCTTGTGATCATGCAAATGTTATGTAATAATGCACCGAATCTGGGTAACTGGGGTCGGGGCGTTACAGTTGGTATCAGAGGAAGTTTAGTACAATCCTTGGAAGCTAGATTTAGATAAACTCTGATTAGAGCACATAGATTTAAGATGTACTTTGAGGATTAGTATAGAATAACTTACTAGAATTTTGGTATTGTAGAGATTTTGTGAGTTTTCCAAGCAATATATCCCTGTCTGGATACGAGCAGGTTGAGGTGGCTCTGGCACAGATGTACCTAGGGGTAAAACTCGAAAACACCTCTTTGAGCTAGACTCGAACGGGAACTGGTGCACGACAACGGGCCTTGTTGCACTCTTGGTTACGACACTCCCGAGGGATATGCTTAGGATAATTCTCATTTTCTTTACAAACCATTATGAAGGGTTTATGAGTATACACTTCCTCAAAGGATAAATTTTTATAATTATGGATTATATTCATAAACTATTTAATTTATGTTATGTGTTTTACAAGTTTGGGATTAGGTATTGTTATTCATAAACTAATCTAGTGTATGACATTTTTTAGAAATGGAACCCAGTAGAAGGAATGAGAACTCCATCAATGCACATGATCCAAAGAGAATGAAGGATCATATCTTTCATGGTCTTAAGCTGGAATTTATAAAAGAAATAGTCTCCCATGTATTATCATCTTATGAAGAAATAATATCATGTGTTGATAAGACAAGTAAAGAGTTTACTGAGACCTTTGGCTTTGAAGGGAAGCAAGATAATAAAAGGATGGAAGAGGAAAAAATGGATAAAGGGAAGAGGGAAAAGAATAATTTTCCCATATGTGATAACTATGGGAAGAAACACCATGGAACTTGCCTGAAAGGAATGGGAGTTTGTTATAAGTATGGAGGAAAAGGGCACAAAGTATGTGACTTCAAGGGTAATAAAATGGTTTCAAATGTACAATGCTTCATTTGAATGGAGTTTGGACAGTACGCGAACCTATGTCTTAGTCATCAGACTATGCCACAAATGATGCTATTGGATAATAATCAAATTATGATACTACCACAGATGAAGAGGAATTATTAGAGTTCTTATGTTGATTATGTCATTTTAGTGTTGTATCAACAATGTAGTTGTTATAACAATAATGGAGTATATTGGGATTTTAATGCAGTACTATTTCATTATGGACTTGAGATTGTGTGGAACAATGAAAAGTGACTCAATGGAAGGTCAATTTTTTGGAAAATATATGGTTGAGATAAAGATAAAACATAATATGGTTCTGATACCGAGGTAGTGATTTTAGAATAATATATGATTGTTTTGGATAAATTATATTGGATATGCTTGACTACCTTGAAACTGATTAATGATTTGTATATTCCATCATTGTTGGGGTTTAAAACATTTTTGGATTGAAGGAGTATATCTATTATTCTATAAGTAATAAGGGATCATGAATGTAATAAATAAGGTTTTCTGATAATTCAGGATATTGTAGTGTTTTAAAATAATACATGATGAAGGTGATCACATGTTTTTACGTGGAAAAAAAGGATCTTCATTGTGTTTACCTTCCTTATAAATTTTGGACTAAAGTATTTTGGATAGTTCTAGTTTGGATTATTTTGGATTTCCATAAAAGGACAACCCGGAGTTCGGGCGGCAACCCGTCGCGTCCGGTAAGGCCGCGAGACTTGAACCCACAACCGAAGGGCGACAAGGGTGTATCACCTACCACTGACCCACGTGATGTCCGGGATTAAATAATGTAGTTTTTTTTAAAAGATCTGGTAGATTAATTACAAATTCGTTTTTTTTGGAACCCTATACGAATAGGACAAATAGAATATATTTTTTTACATTCTATTATCTTTTAGAGTGAAAGATGAGTTTGTGGTATAAATTAGTTAAAGGATGGAACTCTACTTTTTGTGAATATATTTTTCTTTTCTCTTATTCTATGAAGAGATTAATTCTTATACTTTATTTAAGGAATCCTAAAACCAAAAATGTGTTATCCTAATACCCTATGTTTTGTTGAACCGATGGTATTTCAAATCATCATAAATTGATGAATTTAAGGACCTCAAATTTACCCTTGTTTGTGATTGATGACCTCAATAACTACTTATATATATTAATGTTTTTCATCTAATTATATGTGTCTAATTGCAACCAATGTTCTCCTAATCGAGATCATAATTTGGTGGTGACCCTTTCATTTCTCTTTTCCTCATATTAAGACTAAATTTTAGTAACCCAATTTTCGATATGGGTTTACCCACAAAGATATTTTCTATTTTCATCGTTTTATTTTCTAAGTACAATTTCAAATTGTGAGGACGCAATTTATTTAAGGAGGGGAGAATGTAACACCCCAAGATTTCATATTGTGTTATTTCTTCAAAATAGATCAATAACTTGCACTACACACAACACCGAGTTCAATAGCACCATGACTTACCAAACATGCCATTCAAAATAGGTTATGAATAGTATTAACTGAATTTAAAACTAATATATCATTATAATTTTAGAATCCATATTATGATTTTCTTAGACATAATGCAAGAACAAATTCATTTTCAGTATTGCACTTTTATCAACTTTTAATAGGGAACCCTTTTTAAATACAATATTTTAAACATTTTGACTAAATTGGGACATCAAAAATTTAAAATGAAACATCACAAGCTTCCACGGTACGCTTTCCTTTGAATAATACAGTAGCGTGTGTTGTACGTAACTTCGAGTTTTAACACACACCACAACCGATCAAACTAGCCGTTATGAATAGTAATACCTACTGTTTAAATTTTATATCTCAAAATGGACTTCATTTTTGGATTCTTAATATCGAATTAATCCTAAGGTGAAATTTTGGTACTTTTCGGATAACATTAATATTTTGATGAATAGTGAAAATTACTAAATTTTAATTATAAACAACTTTTTTATTCAAAATAATTAAAAGTGATAAATAATGAATTTGAGTGGTTTTAAAGTATATTTAGAATATATTTTTACCATTTAATACAATATTGGTCATTGGAGATAATTTTTCAATTAAACCGGACATAAACAAGTGTCAATCTTTTGATAGTTATTATCTCTTAAAAACACACTTTTTGTTTTAACAACAGAAATTAATTTTAAATTAATTTCTGCCACTTCTGTGTTTTGAATTTGGAAAAATGGATTCCATATTTGGAAGTAGGATGTTCAAATTGTGTAAATAGGTAACTTTTATTTTAAGACATTTTGAAAAAATTACTTCGGTAAATATTTTATTTACCATGGTTAAGGGTAAATCTGGTAAATAAGGGTTAAAAATAATATTATAATAATAATAAATTACCCTAAAACGTGTCCTAACCTTATTGGTTGATAAATGTTCGACCATAGTCATCTTTGGGTCGATTTTGGGACCCCATGGATCCACTTGTAGGTGATAGGGACACTTTATTTTAATTAAGATAAAATAAGTACAAAAATGACATAAGCATATATCTTTTAGAAAACATTTTTTTACATAGGGTTATATATGTTTGATTTTAGACTATAAATATTAATTAGAAATATAAAAATATTTCCTACATAATGATATTTTATTTATAATTTTTAGACTTTAAATAATTTAATTTATTTATGACACAATGATGATGTAGTAATTTCCATAACAGTGAAAAATTAAAATAATTGATATTATAAATACCCAAATAAATATAATTTGAGACATTTAATGAATTAAACTAATTTTAAAGGATAATATTACATATTAGGATTGATTTAATTGACTTTTTGCGAAGTAATAATTCTGTTATGAGTTTTACAACAATCAACTATTGAATAGTGTCAAAATTGACATAAAAGAGTTTTTAAAACATATATTATATTATTAATTGATATTAAATTTCTAAAAATCTAAGGTTCGTCCAAGAGACTTATATAATTATAGTTGTATCATTAATTTACCACTTGGGGGTCTCTTGGATGTATATAGTATGTTTATTAACTATATAATATTAAAATACAAAGTGACATGGTAAATGTCAAACTAATTACCTAAGAGTTAAAATTAAAAGATAAGGTTAATATAATGACCCAAACCTATATAAATTCTATTGGTTGAATGGTTTTCGAACAATCCCCACCATTACATTTAAATAATCCACTTTGGACAAATTAGAAACTGAATATGAATTTATTATAAATTAATATTTCCAGCTTTTCCAAAGGTGCCCCTCATCCCTCTTATAAAAGGGCACTCATCCTTCTCATTTCTTCACACATTAAAAGCCTTTTGGATGGGCCAAACTCTGCCCAACTATATTCCCACCTTCCCTTAATACATCCTAGAGGCCATAGTGTGATCAGAAAGCCAACCTAAGGAGCCCTTTTGATCAAATCAAAAGGAAGAACCCGAAGAAGAGGTAATGATTTCACCACCCTTTTTCATGTTCCTTTATTCTTCCACTTCTTCTTCCTTTGTTGTAACCATTCTAAAATAATAACTCCATTATAATATATATACTGTGATTTTATTATAAATATGGTACAACCATATTCACTATTCTATCCATCCTTTGAATAACATGTCACCATACGTGCGTACGTACGGCTTACCGTCTCCAAGTCGTGGTGTAATTGTTATTTAATAAATTATTATTTTGATGGGTATAATAATGATGTGTAACTAATGTAAATAATAAATATAACATGATAAGGATTCTGTATATATGATATACCATCCATTTATGTATTATTTTAATATCAAAATAATGATATTATCGCTCGTGCGTACGTACGGACTACCGTCTCCACGAACGCGATGATATTCATTATCCATCCTATCCATTCAAGTATAATTCTCAATTGAGGATTAATAATAGTATCTAAGGACCTGATATCATTCTGTATTAGAATGAGATACATCCTATCCATTACAAACATGGCTTACGTAACAAAACATATAAAAGAAAACGAGTAAGTTAACACCCGAAACGACGATAATACTAAGATATTATTAACAAAACAATGTTAAAAGATCATATATGATATCATATTAATATATATGATTCTTTTATAATTTAATATCAATTAGTTCACCATTATATAGGAGTTTAACCTACCCTCAACCAAGGAATAGTACAAGGTAAGGGGTTTTCATCTCACTCCTTATTCCTGTGAGATTCATGCCATATTGCCACCATTAACTTTTGTGTGGTGTATGTACTGCCCATAATAATATTCTTTGTGTAATACACTTTAATTTATGTGTATTTACATATTCATTGTATGATACCGCTTTCATGGGTTGTACGTTTCGTAAGTTACTAAATTGTTAAGGGTTTATTTCACAATCTCTTCATTATCCGAGGTTGTATATACGTAATAATCTACTAGGATCTCTTTATCATCCACATCCATGTTTCCTAAAAATCTATTTCAAAACATTTTTTCTATTTACAAGAATATGGATTAAAGACATTTATACCCTTGTTTGACTTTTTATAAGAGGTTTATAAAGGAATCTTTCCGTCGTTTTCCAAACAAGGTCCTTTTTAACCTTTTGACAAAATTAAGGTAAGAATGTTTTTTTAACTTATAAGACGGGTGCGGTTGTTCCCCACCATTATTACACCTTTGAAGCTTCGTTCCCTAGGTTATAAAGATATTTTCAAAATAAAGGTTTTCTCTATAATTATGCGACTTTTAAATGATTTCAAAAAAAGAGATATTTCTCTCAAATAGTATTGATTTCCTCTATGTCAACATCCTTTGATAAATTTTAAACTTGTTTCAAGTTGATTTATTATGATACAAATAATCCATATTGTATTTAAGGTTTTGTGATATTTTTTTGACTATAGATGAGTTATTTTTATGCCATTATTGGATTATGATTAATGTTTTGACATTTTGTATGTTAGTTTTAATGTGAATGTTTATGTTATATATCATTCTATTCTTAAGATGAATGTTTTGGACTAGTATGTTCCGGGTTGGGGACTGGTAAATGTAATCCCTCCGGGTTGGTGTCCAGTTATTAGAGGCACTAAGGGTTGGTGTCCGGTTATTAGAGGCACTCCGGGTTGGTGTACGGTTATTAGAGGATCTCCGAGATGGAGTCTGGTTACAGAGGCTCTCCGGGTTGGGTTCTGGTTACAGTTATCCCTTAAGTCTTGGCATGAGGCCTCGACACAGAAATTAAAGCTCAGCATTATGCATTCCATCATTATGAAAGTTGTTATTGATATTGCATGTGAATATTCGATTAGTAGAATATCCATGTGAATAAGTAAATGGAATTATTTCATTTTACTTTTGTCATACTTTGTAGAAGTTAAAGTTTAAAAGGCTTTTGTTTTAGTTATACATTGCCTTAAATGTTTATTCTTATTTTGGAATGTTTTCACTATATTGTTATCCATACTGGGCATTTGAGCTCACCCCTTTTCTATGTTTTATTTTAACAGGATGCGAAGAAGTAAGTTATGAATGACCTGCAGGGATATTATGAAGGGATAATAGTGTGGACTATAGGGACATTATGTTTTTGTAGTAGTTTTTCACTTAATTATGTAATGTAAAACATTATGAATATATCTAGTGTTTCCATGGCTACTAAAGCAACCAGTCTTTCGAGATTTGATCTTTCTTGTGATCATGACAATGCTATATAATAATGCACCGACTCTGGGTAACTGGGGTCGGGGCGTTACACCCACAAGTCAAACACCAAGGAGTCATCCGACATGGGATCCTTAGAAAAGAGGAATCCTACATGGGATCCTTGAACGAAGAACAAAAGAGGAAACCCATAATAGGGGTCCCCTCAAAACAAACATTAGAGAGTTCCTACAAGGACTCCCTATTTGAGCATACAAGCAAGGCATCCCTCAGGGGACCCATAGAAGCATCCTGTCTCATGGACTTTTAGGCCAGAAGGGCACATCTCACAAGGGAAATTTCTAATAATAAAAGGTTACGGGAGATATTGTATATCTCATCTCATATTAATTATCTCGACTAAGTTGGTCCAAACACCAAACCTAGCATCCTCGCCAAGTCTCACCCTCAGGTGACGCCTGGGCTTGATAATAGGAGGAAGAACCCCTCTATTTAGATAAAACCCAAAAACACTATTTAGATGACCTATTAATGTCAAAAAAGAGTCCACAATTGAATTCTACGTGGAGAAATGATCATAATTGACTACTCACACACCCAATTCTGACTTACAGAGCATAAGATATCCCAAAATTACCAAACTGAAACAGTACACGGCCAGGGTACATGGCTAGAACCCATTGGGCCTGCCTGTGTAATAGTACACGACATGTAAATTACTGTACACGGTCTGTACTATTCAAAAAAAGTTACACTGTGTCCATTTTTACCAAAACACATTCCCATGTACCACTATAAGATGTGTACTTTACTGTACATAGCGTGTAATACAAAAAAAAAATAACTAAAACCGTGTTAGATTTCAAACGGTTGGTCACACGACAACCACTACACGGCGTGTACCCAAAGTACACAGCATGTACTTAAAAAAACGTTGTCTCCCCCTAATGGGAAGATCCCAACATGTGTTCCCCTAGAACAAACGGCGTGTGTACTGGGTTTTCCGATGGGAAATCCCTAAAAACGCCCGATTCACACGTTTTCTCCCCCGAAACAATAGATCGAGCCCCATGGGCATAAAAGAAAGAAATATATGGCGTTAAAAACATAAAAAAACTTTTTTAATGTGGATCAATGGAAAAAACATAAACGTCCCTACCTTTAGGCAGAAAGCACCGAAGCCTCGGTTGTTTTCACGGTCCACGGATGTCGCACGCCGACTCAGCGCGTCGAGGGCTTTGATTCGGTACCCATCTTGCCACCTAACTCTCACTCTTTCTCAATCTACCAATTCCCCTCATGGGACACGACCAAGGAAGATCACACATGGAGTGTGCGCAAGGAGGAGGAGGAAGGAAGAGAGAGAAAAGTAAAGAACTGAAGAAAAGAAAAGGAAGAAAAAGGGGCACGACACGGCCCCGACACCCGACATGAGTTTATGCCTTCTCTAGGATGAATTCCACATTCCGAACTCAACAGCGCATATGGAATCATAATCAAATGCTCCATTTAAATGTTATTTAAAAACAAACCTACATGATTAATTTAATATTTAATTTGATAATATTATATATTATATATCCCACCAAAATTTGAACAGCTCATATTTCCACCAAACTCCTTTCCTAGGGTAAACACCGTTTTCCAAGACCAAAAGAGTGGTTAGAAAAATTATCTGAGATCAGCCGGTAGTGTAAAATGACCATTTTACCCCTCACGAGCATCTAACAGCAAAAAATCCAATTTTTTCTCAAAATGACTGTCTGAAAAAACACGGGTTCTTACAAACTCTCCACCATAAACCTTCTCATCCCCAATAATCCCAAGTAAACGACCAACAACCATGCTCCCAAGTCGAGCATCTGCACAACCAAGCTACCTGGAACATCCAACGACCAACCTTATAACATTAACAACCACCATCTACACACAAGATATTCAACAACGACCGATTTGGTACTCCCCACCCTAATAATACCCTTATCGTCATCGTAAAAAGAAAACTTGGATCTCAGAATCTCATAGAAAACACCGATGTTTATCTAGAAAGGGGAAAACCACCTTCCAATGGCCAATGGTGTACTCCCCACCATATGGCTTTCCTTAAACTGCTCCGAGAGCACAACAAGAACATGTTACATCCTCACAGGGAAGAACATTATGCAAGGAAAAAGGGCTCGATGTATGTTCAATGCCCTCTCAGAATACCCAATACAAATCAAGATATCACATGATCATCTCTAACATTATTAAAAAATTATTTTACCGAAGGCGTGTCCATCTCCCTTCGAGAAACACTAGAATCCTGCCATAACCCGACTAGGATTCGAGCACGGGTCAACCATTTTCACATAGGATTACCTAGAACAGAACAGACATCAACCTAAAAGGGTTCGAGTCAAAACCAGACACAACCTATAAGGGCCATGATCCTCTCCGAGCGTCCTCAGAAAGAACTACTCCATGGTGTTCACAACCCAAGCAGAAGAAATACTGAACTGACGCTCATCGAGTATCTATATAAGGAAAATACCACAAGGAGGTCCAGTTAACAAGAAACGCCTTGGAATCTATCGACATCGTTCTCAATGATCCGACTAGATAACCACATACCTAAGATACAAAACCCAATAAGGGGTTAAACAAAAAGGCATAACATGCCAATTAGACCAACTAGGGTCACTGCACCACTTGTGCATGAGGTCTAAGTTTTCAGCCTCAAAAAACACCTCAATGTAGATCCATGTAACCTCATGTCTACCATATCCAAAATAGTAATGACCAGGATATAAAGCTCCTCTGATACCACTTTGTAACATCCCAACCCGGAAGCCTCTAAACCAGTACTCTAAGATGGTTTGCCACAAGGCCTCAAGCGTGCCTCCCCATACACCAGAGGTTGCCAAATTGCAGCGAGGGCCTAGGGTGTCATAGTGGGGAGACTATTCCCTCATAGCAGAGTATGAAAACAACATAAATAACTATGTATCAAACACTGCATAATGTAAATAGAGTGCGGAAGAAGTAAACAACTGAAATAGAACAAGATGTAATAGTAAAAAGCTATAAATTCCCGAACCACTACGCAATAAAAAACAACATCGGTCACCCACCGGGCCGACCATACAGATACATGTATAAATGAAAATGAAAGTAAAATTACAGGGCTCTACTACTAACTCTGTGCCAAACCACGTACCCGCTATCCAGACACTGTCGAACTTCTGCTGCCCGACCAGTAGAACCACTCGAGCAGCTCCGCTCGATCATGCAATGCTGAGACTCAGCCCTATCCACCATGCCACTCGTGCTCAACCTAAAAAGTAGACATAAGGTCTACACGTACACAGAGGTTCACATGTAGGGGTGAGAAATAATCTCTGTAGGGAACCCTGTCAATCAACCTATAACTGTGCTTCTAAAAGTGTATGCAATAGCAACGTGCTCAGCCTAGCTAGAATACAACAATGGAAGTAAACCAAACGTGCAACCACTGTCTAACTCAGGGTATGTAAACCCTGCTAACTGGGAAAGTATCACCATGGATGTCCATATCTATATACGTACACATGTATAGTCCCAAACCTATACACGTATACATAAATATTAATATTAATGATTAGGAGATTCAAATAACAAGAAACCGCATCAATAGTCGATCCTTGGGACCTTATGCTCGATATCCTAGACATCCTCTGCAAGGGCATTGAAAGGAACGTCCTACCACTCAAGTTGTGTATCATTAAGTTGATCTCTGGGTCCGTAATCCCATCTACATATACCTGATTCCGCCAACGCTGGAAATATATCTCTAAACAAGTTAACCAAAAACAAGTAACCAATTCAATATAATTAAATTCTGAGTTTCTCCGAGACTCAGCCTCGACCGACCATCTCCTATAACAAATCCATAGAAAAAACCACAACAGGATATAAACAATTCAAAGATAATAACAATACCAAGCCTGTGATGTAACTTGGTAGGTTCAATAGAATAAATCACCACAGTGAATATGCAAAGTAACCACTGTCCTCAGACATGCGAATCCTTGCCCTCAGAAAAACAGAAACCAAACCCTCAGGTGACTTCCCTCAGGCATAATGAATAATGCCCTCAGGCGTATGGAATCTCGCCCTCAGGCATACAGAATATTCCCATCAGGCACGGAATCTACTGCCCTCAGGAATGATAAACGTTTCCCTCTGGCTAAACAACACTACCCTCAGGCAAACATGCACTGCCCTCAGTCATGAGAAATGTTACCCTTACGCTAACAAACACTTCCCTCAGGCTAAACAGAAAACAGCCCTCAGGCATTCCATAGGAAACCATGTAACTGGGACGATCCCAACATACAAACATGAAATTAAATAAAATTCCTCTCAAAGCAATTCAATAAACAATATTACAATGTCATACCCTCAGGTATCCGGCCAAACGGATAAATAGAGGAATTCATCCCAGGGGTGGTTCTGGATCCAAGCAGTGATCCCATATAATTGTTTATTATCACATTTAATTACTTATTCAACAATAGGTATTCAAAACAGCCATGACCTCAACCACATGACACACCAACATGGGTTCCTAGCTGAAATATACACAAAAAAACACAGCAGTTGGAATTTAAACACCAATCCACCTACTACTCAGGAACACAAGGCAAAGTAGGCATGACAACAAACAGGAAAGATGCCTCAGGTCAGGCTCAACAGCCACCAACCAAGAAGCACCTCTGGTAACCACTACAACATCAATAACCCAAGTCAAATATAAAAAAACAAGTGAGGGTGGCTGAACGCCCAACCCAAAACTAAAAACATAACCCCATAGGATTACTAGTTTGGTACGGGTTCTAGATGACACCCGAACACCTTCTCTACCCAAAACTGACATAACAACTCAGGCCGGTCAAACAACAGGCACCCATCGGGTCCCACAAGTCAAACACCAAGGAGTTATCCTACACGGGATCCTTAGCAAAGAGGAATCTTACATGGGATCCTCGAATTAAGAACAAAAGGGGAAACCCCTAACAGGGGTCCCCTCAAAGAAAACATGAGATAATTCCTACAAGGACACCCTAGTTCAGTATACAAGCAAGGCATCCCTCAAGGAACCCTTAGAAGGATCTAGTCTCATGGCCTCTTAGTCCATATGGGCATGTCTTACATGGGGTACGTCCTCTAAATAAAATGTTATGGGATATAGCTCAAAAATAATCTCATATTAAATGCCTCGACTAAATCCGTCCGAACACCCAACCTAGAAACCTCACCATGTCTCACCATCAGGTGACAAATAGGCTCGATAACAGGAGGAAGAACACCTCCATTTAGATAGAACCCCAAAACACAATTTATATGATCTATAAATGTAAACCATATTCCGCCATTTTGATCTACTCATAAAAACGCTCAGAATCGACTACTCACACACCCAATTCACACTACCAGAGCATAAGATATTCAAAATTACCAAATTGAAGTAGTACATGGCCATAGTACATGGCCAGAACCCATTGGGACTACCTATGTAATAGTACATGGCATGTAAATTACTGTACACGGCATATACTATTCACAAAATGTTAGGTCGTGACCGTTTTCATCCGAACACATGCCCATGTATCACTACACGGCGTTTACTTTACTGTACATGGCGTGTAATTAAAAAAAACACTAAAACTGTGTTTGATTTCACATGGCCGGTCACACAGCCACCACTACAGAAAGTGTACTTAAGAAACACCATCATCCCCAAATGGGATGAACACATGGTGTGTTCCCCTGGAACACACACCATGTATACTTGGTTTTCCAACGGGAAATCCCTAAAAACCCACGATTCGCCCGTTTTCACCCCCGAAACAACAGATCGATCCCCATGGGCATACAAGAAAGCAATATAAGGCTTTAAAAACTCAAATCAACTTGTTTAAAGGGGATCTATGTAGAAAATGTAAACGTACCTACCTTTAGGTGGAAACCGCCGAAGCCTCGTTTGTTTTCACGGTCCACGGATGTCGGACGCCGACTCAGCGTGTTGAGGGATTCGATTGGCTACCCCTCTTTCCAACCAGCTCTCAATCATTCTCAATAAACCAATTTCATCCATAGGACATGAAAAAGGATGAGCACACATGGAGCATGCGCAAGGAGGAGGACGAAGGAAGAGAGAGAAAAGAAAAGAAAAGAAGAAAAAAAAAGGAAGAAAAAGGGGCACGGGCCGGCCCCAACACCCGACATGAGTTTATGCCTTCTCTAGGATAAAGTCCTCATTCTGAACTCAACGGTGCAGAAAGAATCACAATACGATGCTATTTTTAAATGTTATTTCCAAATTAACCTACGCGAATATTTTAATATTTAATTTAATAATATTAAATATTAAATATTCCACCAAAATTTGAACATCTTAGATTTCCACAAAACTCTTTTCCTAGGGTAAACACCATATTCCAAGACCAATAGAGTGGTCATAAAAATTATCTGAGATCAGACGGGAGGGGAAAATGACCATTTACCCCTCACGAGCATCCAACAACAAAAATTCAAATTTCTGCTCAAAATTACTATCCAGAAAAACACGGGTTCTTACAGATAGGTTTTCTGAGTGGTCCCTCAAGACAATTGGGTTTAATTAGAAATAACTGCTAAAGGAGAAGTGGTTCACTTGAATTCCAGCCATTTCCCATATCATGGATTTGGATTTGTACATACTCCTTGTTTTCCACTCAATTTATTTTTCATCTTTTGGATATTCTAAGGTCCCTAATATTAATTGTGTAGTGTGTAGGACATTTCATTGTGGTTTTAAGTCATCGGGACTATGGAGAATCGCCTGCATGTGCATTGGTATGTATATATATATATATCTCTATGTGTGGGTGTTTTTGTGTGTGTGGGTTCCACTGTTACATGTATAATTATCCAGGGAAGTGAATATACATTTAAGGGGTTTGGTGTTCCCATGTATATATATGAAAATGAATACTTAGGTGAGTGGAGACTAGTATATGCATATAAAAATATATGTACGGTCCCCCCTACACATGTTCATGGCCATGAAAATGTTTTCATAGGGATTAGGTGTCATTATATTTATGTGAAAGATTATATTCATAGTGGGGAGATTCATCTTTTAGTTATAATGTCTGAAGGGAAAAATGTTTAGTTTTCATCCACCCTGAGGTAGGTCTCCTATTCAAATTCATTTAATTTGAATTCCTTAACATCTTTAAATTTTTAAAGAGTATTTTTAACATTAAATAATTTATACCTTCTATGAAAAGAGATAATGATGTTCGGTGTTGGACATTCCTATATATTTATGATTCACTATTAGGTTTTTAAATATAGAATCGTCATTCAAATATTCTACCTATATTTCTTTAGATGGCTTGACACATTAAATGCATAAATGTGTTTAGAGAAAATTGGGTTTGAAGTTGGTATTCCCCCTGATTTTTGCTACTGTGAATATTTGATGTGAATGCTGAATTAAGTGAACATGGTTTTTTTGTTATTTTAAAAAGAAAAGAGAAAATCACAAGTTTTGGGATTTTTATAAAGGAACATGGGTTTTCGTGTGAATTTGGGATTAATTGGTAGTTTTCCCTTCTCAAATGGTTTTCTTTGGTTTAAGCATGACTTCAATAATGTTTTAAAGTGTGTGGTACCTGCATTGTCCAATTGATCTTTTAATTGATATTTCAGTTAAAAGTGTTGGATGATTTTGATTTTTCAAAAAAGTATTCTTTTTAAAGTAGAGAGGCCCATTGGGAACCTTGAAAAATGATTTCTTAAAGTGAAGAACACCCTCATGATGAATAACCCTTATTTAAGGAAATGTGATGCATGTGTTACTATCTAATTTCTGAAATGTTCCTTGTGTAAAGACTGGTTGAATGTTTTTTGACAAAAAAAGAAGAATGCGTATAAGGAAGGAGATCAATGGTGAGGGTGGGAATTTTTTTGATAATGAAAGTGTTAAGTTTATATATGTTTTCATAATAAAACATCACCGCCCTTTGAAATAGATATCATGGGTAACCCTGGGTACCTTGGTGGGCATACTAGGACTAGTATGCTAGATGATTTAGAAGTGGTTCATCCCAGTTTCATCTAGAAGGAATGATGCTGCAACACTAACTAAACATTTGTGATGATTGGATAATAATAGTCCATTGGGATGACCCTGATTGGTGGCCCATTCATGAGAATTCTGATGGTCATGGTTATTAAGACACATTTCACATAGGTACGAGGATCCTAGTTCCCCAAATTACACTTTCAACTTAGGCATTTCCCATAGTTCTTATGATGTGACATTCCTTTCAGTCGGTTATTACATGATGTGTAATTTTTTAAAACCATATTTCATTATAAATATGTTTCATTTATTTTTGAAATGTTAATAAATATGTGGAACCTATTTTGAGAATGTAGTTATTGATAAATCCAATCCATAATAATATAGACATGTGACTTGATTTTGATTGTAATGAAATAAAATTTACATTAATTTATTGTCAAACATTCATGATTGGGATTCAATTTAATGGAACGGGAATATGGAATTTGGTATCCTTGATATTAATTCTAAGAATATCAGTGCTCAAACATACTCTACTTTTTTCATGTTTTTATTCTTTCGGTTGCTATTTTTGTTTTTTTGTGGTTTTGTGTTCTGTGGTGACCCAAATGGTCACTTGAGGTATGTTTCACTACATAGTTTATTTTTATTCCTCTACCAGTTTTTTCAGTATATTTTCTTTTATTTATCTGTATTTTCTAGGCTAAACTATTCCCAACTACATTATTTGGATTCCCAACACTGGTATCCATCCCATGGTGATCAGAAATTCCCTTTGGGCCTTGTCACGGGCTGTAACCTACCGTTTTTTGAACCGAACGAAAAAAATAATGAAAATTTATTTTTTTAGTTAGTTGGGATAGCTGTTTTAAAAACTCATATTGGAACTTTCTCCTTGCACGAGTTGGTACTATTAGGTTTTTTCATTTAAACAACTTAATTAAATTAAACTAAATCTAAAATTTCAAATATGATAAAAGTCAATTAAATGGGAAAATAAAAATAAGTGTTTAAATAATAATAATAATTTAACTATAATTATGCTTTCGTCTATAATTATTATGTATATTATATTTTGTATATTGTTTTTTATTGTTATTTTTATTTGTTTTTAATTATGTTTATGAAAAAAGTGATGAGAGTCCTAACTTATCCTCCTTTTGGAATGTGTCACACCACTTCCCCCTCCTACATCCATCACACAGCCTCTCACAATGCACCCTCCGTGGTTGCGACCTTCCTCCATGCGAACTCCATCAGTCATACCCCTATGTTGTGACCCCTCCTCATTCATTTCCACCATATGGTGTGATGTGACCCCTGGGCCAAGCCCCTATAGTGAACTCCTCCCTATGTTTCTCCCTCGTTCCAAGGATGATTTTTTCCGTTTCATCAAACATTCCCATCGATTCGTCGTGGTGTGGTCCTTTGATGATTTATCCTCTTTTGGTTTAGAGTTTTTCCTCTCATTTATCACAAAGAGAGGGTTGACTGAAACCCTAGGTTAGGGTTTGAATCATGTTTTTTGTGGTGCCTTATGGTAATCTGGTATACAAATGGCCTCTTGGGTCTTGTTCTTTTTTTTGGCAGCCATCACCGAAGGCGAATCCGTTTCAGACGTTTCGGTTCGCCACAGAATTCTAAGGTGTGGTAATATTAATGTGTCTAGTTTTTACACCATCAAAATTAGGTTCTTTAATTGTATTAATGTTCCTGGGAATTTTTTGGTGGTCTATGAACTCATATATCTAGGTGTGTATATATAATATAAATATATTATCCATGAAATTATTACCTCATGGAGTAGAGAATACATGCACTAGGTTAAGGGATATATATATATATATAAGGTATGTGCATGTGTGTTGAGGAGTTCCGAGTGGTCGCTGATAAATCAGTTAAGTGATGAAGGTTAAATTGGTTTTTCTTCTATGGTAGGGTCTATTTCTTTAACCCTCTTATTTTAGTAATGAAATAATTTATTTCTTATCAAATCATTAATAGTTTTTAAAATAATGCAGTATGGTTTTTAGATTAAAGATTTTTATTGATTATGTTGACGAAATGATTAAACATGATAAATGATTGTTTGATATGAAAATTCATTGTTTTATAATAAAAACCCTCTGTTGAGGTGAACTGACTTCAATTTAAAAATTAGTGATATAATATTATGATTTCCTTCAATAATGAATTGGTGTCACTTTATTCTTGATATTAAAATTGTTAAATAGAATTCTTGTACAAGGCCCTTCTTGGTTACTTCTAAATTACATTGATTCCTAGAAAATGACATATAAGACAAGACACCACCTATGTGTGTGGATACACATATAATTAGAATTCCCATCATAGGGTATCTAACCTATTCCATTTACATAATCTATTATGTCATGACGCACTAGTGTGCCTCTCATTGCAACCTTCTAGAGATGTCTTTTCATCTGTTATTAAATTTTATGGTCTTTTATATCATGCAATTGTAGCCTTCACTAATTGTGAATCCTATTCTGGGTTTTCGCCTTTCCACTTTGCCACCCCACTGGGTGTTCCCAAAATAAAAGGCATATTTTCCACATAAATTATTTTTTAAATGTAATTAGATGGGTGGAATTTAACATCATGATTGAACAATCGTGTTAACTTGTATCATTTAAGGTCATTTATCACCTATGGTTCAAGGCATGTTAACACCATGTCATTTTGTTTATATTCGATTACTCTTGGAAGTTCCTAAATATTATGCCCTATTTTAGTGTTTTGAACAGTATTATAATATTGATATCTTTAGATATGAAAATTCTAACATTATCATGTAATTTTTATATGCATACTTTTTTGATAAATGCATTATGCCATGTTGATGGCATAGATTGTTTACTTGATATATGGAATTGCTTCTGGCTCACAGTGGTAGTCTAACATTATGATTCATGTATATTTTTTCCATGTGATATATGTATTGACGGTTTCCTTTAAATGTGCTTTGGCTACTATGGTTTGCTCAATGTTTTCTAGGTTAAAACATGCGCTCCATATTAAGGACGCTTGGATCGACTACACTGATTGGGTGGTTATAACAGGACACATTGGGGAAGCGATGCCTTGGGTTTTTTGAGATGAGGGTTTCCCTAGGATTTATATATAGCAATGAGTGATGCCAGTTCCCTAAGGGACAACCAAGGATAGACCCATTGGCAATGTGAGTATGCTATACCTCTGGTGATACTCAACCCCTTATGCGTGATACCTGCTATAGACTCATAATTTACCATTCCTCAAGTGATACATGATCTTTCAGAAGATATGCATGGATGGGATCAGTTGTATTGGATAAAATGATGGATTTACCATAGTGATACCTTCAGGACGAGCTCAGACTCCACCTTTGGATTTTATTGAATATCAATGATTGGTAGCATATGGTTAAATTTCATGTGATAAACTTGTTACATATATTTATATTAGATTATGAACTAGTGACTTTTCTCTATTTATTGTTAGTATACTTATGTGATGACATGATAATTACACCCCAATACTAAGAAGATTCTTGTGGTGCACATTTTTGAGTTTCCTTGTTACTTTTGGAATTGGAACCCATGTTATTCTTGTATAGGTACCTTCTTCTATATTTTGGCTTGTGCCAATGCAGGTGGTATGGGAAGGGTGTCTATTTTGGAACCTAGAACAATTTACTATTAATAAATTGTTATCGCTCACCATTAATTATTTATGTAGAACCTCATAATTTATATTTCATTATATAGATTGGTCTATATGCCAGAGGTGATAGCATACTAATATTTATATCTCACACCCTACTCAGACGTCCATTTCACTGGGGTACCTGGGTATACCAATCTAGTTCACATGATAGTGGACTGTGATTTATTTCATATGTTGTGTTGTTTTTAACATGATTTTTGGAAAAAAGGACTGAGATGGATCACAGGATGGTCATGCAGATTTCCCTTAGTGTTGTGGTTATTTTATTTATTATTGTACTTTTCTGTGAAGCTTGTTGTATTGTTTACTACATTCAGTTAAGTATCATCATTTGATGTGAATTTCTCTATTTTAGAATATATTATTGGGAACATATATTAAATTGATATTTATTATCGTGTGATGATTTTTTAGTTATTTATTACTATTTCAATCTGATTTATGTTCTTGTTATGCTTACACTATAAAATATATTGTTAATTTTTGTGAAAACACTAATCTATGAGGGCATTTTCAATCCAAAGACACACTCTAGAACATCACATATAGTCGATAGCCTCAGGAATTCAATGTTATGTGCTTGAGTTCATGTGATCCTCTGGTTGATCCACCGTCTTACAGGTGATAAGGGTCGGGAAATTACACCGGCCGACAAAGGTGACCAGTTCAGGGTTGACTTTGCTAGTTTATGGAAAATGGCATGTTGTGCCATCAATGTTGAAATAGAGATTGAAGACTCTCTATGGTCTCATGTGACTAATGGAAAAAAGTGGAAAATGGGTTCTAATATGGGAGGATTTTCAAATAAATCCCATCATACAAAGAAAGCCAAATATCTAATCTGTCAAAATTGTGTGACGAAGTAGCCTGTGAACTGTATAAAGGGAACCAAGAGATGTCTTAGATATGGATTAATGGGGAATCTGGTTGAGAACTACTATAGAGATAAAAATAATTCCACTAATGTGGATGAAAAAGGGAAGGTTCTAAAAAAAATATCATATAGTTCGATGGTTAAAACTATACGGAATGTGTTAATTTTTTAAACCAATTCCCTATGCTCTAGGTTATCAGAAAAAATCAACAACAACTTCCAAGGAAATAAAGAAGAGATTATTATATAACCACTATTTTGGGGGAACTGGAAATTGGTGTGGTGATAGGTATAATGGTTATTCCTTAAATAATAGTTAATGTACTATTTGATTCTAGTTATACATAAGCATTCCTATATGGTATGTTTAGTAGAACTATTGAATCCCCATATCAAAATTTGTCTGTTTAGTTTCCTATGGGTATATAATATAGGGAAATTATTGAATCAAATGTCTATAACTCCTCTCTGGTTAATGATTATGGACTATATCTTCTACAAAACCTTATCATAATCCATTTGGTGGAGATTGATGTTATATTGGGCTTCGATAGGCTATCAATAAATAAATCCAACATCGTCTTTCAGGAAAGAGAGATCACATTTCAACTCATGAAGAATCCTTCAATTTTGAAGAAGTGTAAGGGGGAGGTTGAAAGTAATTTAGATTAATTTTATCATGTTATAATACTAAAACATTACAAGAAAGAGTATCTAGATGATATAATTTATAAAAAGAGAATATCATGCTCAAATACATTCCAATCATGAGGTATTACACTGATGTATTCCCTGAAGAATATTCTGGTATTCTGCTTGATCGAGAGGCCAAGTTATCAATTGCTCATATTCTTGGATCTTTTCCTATATCAATAACACCATATATTATGGACACTATTGATCTAGAATAATTAACGAAGCAGTTATAGGAGAATCGGGACAAGTGTTTTATACACCCGTGTACTTAACTGTTCGGTGAACTATTCCTCTTTGTTATGAAGAAGTATGGAGTAATGAGCCTTTTTTAGATTATCATGAATTTAATAAAATCACAATATTGAATAATTATCCCCTTCCATGGATTGGTGACTTGTTTAACCGGCCACATGGGTCCAGTTATTTCACTAAGGTAAACCATTGATTGGGATATCATAAATTAAAAGTGTGGGTAGAATCAATTCCCTAAAATGCCTTTAGAATGATATATACACACATGGAGTACATAGTGATTTCCATCAGACTCAATATTGCTCTTGAAAATTTCTTGGATATCATGAATAGAATAATTAAATATTACCTAAAATTTTTTTGGTTTTATTTATAGATGATATTCTAATATACTCCAAGAGGAAAGAGGAATACGAGGATCATTTTAATTATTGGCATAAGGCTTTGAGAAGGGAGAAAATATATGAAAATTATAGTAACTATGATCTCTAGATGGAGGAAGTATCATTCATAAGGACAATTATATCCAAAAAGGAATATCTATAGTCCCTTACCAGATAATTTTTATCGAATAGTGGCCCATGACAAAATCATTAATGAATATCCATAGTTTTCATGTCCTTGATATGTATTACTGATGATTTTTGATGAACATGTCATGGTTTTCAAAACCAATAACAGAGTTGAAACATAAGGGAGTGATTTTTTTCTAGATAGAATAATGTGATGAAAATTTGAGGATCTAATAAAGTGGACTATAATTGCACCAGTAATCACACTCTTGACAAGTGGAGAACTCCATATGGGGTACCACAATGCTTCAAAAATGGTCTTATGTTGGTTACTAAAGAAAAATGATAAGGTGATAATCTATGCCTCCATGAAGTTGAAAATTCTTAATTAAATCAATCCTACATATTATCAGGAGTTGTCAGTTCTGAATTCATATTGAAAATCTGGCAGCATAATCTCTATGGGGAGATGTGTGATGTATATACATATCACAAGAGTCTCAAATATACATTCACAAAGAAGAATATTAATATTATCTATTTAATATTATTGTATTTCAACCTTTATTAAGACTCGTCAATCAACTACAATCCTGGTAATGAAAATAAGGTGGTGGATTCCCTAAGTAGAAAGGATCAAGAATCTTTATAAATGATGACAATTGACAAGGATCCAATCTTATTAGATTTAAAAATGGTGAACATGGGAATCATTAAGGAATGAAAATCACCAATGCTTTATAAAATTCTTTCTCAACCATAACTTCTTGTAATAATAAAGAATGCTCCAAGGAATTATGTAGAATTTAAAAGAAGTAGGAATCCATGAAAAAGGGAAATCCTCATAATTTGAAATGGATATCGATGGAGTCATGAGATTTGGGCCAAGATTATGTGTACCATATGATGCATAGAAAAAGAAAGATATTCTAAATGGAACACATAGCTCAACCTCAACTATTTACATAGATATCAAAATGATGTACCAAGATATCCAAGAGAACTATTAGTGATACAATTTGAAAAAGACATCATTTAATATACATCAAAGGTACAGGTATGTCAGCAATTGAAGGCTAAAAGAAGAAAGTCTAACGTTTTTTTGAAACCATTAACCATACCAAAATTGATGTGGGAGAACATTAATATGGACATTTTTAGATGACTTCTAAAGACATCAAGAGGAAACAATTATATAAGGGTTGTGGTGGACCATCAAAAAATTATATCTCACATTATCACAATTTGAGATGAATTATCACTATATCAACTTTCATAGATATACATCAAATAAGTGGTAAGGCTTCATGCAGTACCACTATTGATTGTATCAGTTCAATATACGAGATTCACATAACTGTTCTGGAAAATTTCCAAATAAGATCAAACCAATGAGATGAAATTCATTATGTCCTATCATCCTCAAGATGATGGCCAATCTAAGTGGATTATTCATACATTAGAATATATGTTAATAGAATGTTCTATGGACTTCAAAGGATGACAGAACCAACATCTACATCTAGTCGAGATCTCTTACATTAATTGTTTCCACTCGAGCATCAAAATGTCTCCTTATGAATCCCATTATGGGAATATTTGTAGAACACTAGAATGATGGGATGATGTCAGTGATTGTAAGATTCTAGGACCTCAAATAGTGGATGAAATGGTGGAAAATGTGGAAAAATTCAGAACCACATCAGGGAGGCTCAAAGTCAAGAAATGGTCTATGCATACAATTATTTATGATTCAATTAGATTATAGTTGGAGACATGGTATTCCTCTGCATATCTCCAAGGAATAGAATAATTAAATTTGGGAATAAAGGAAAACTATGTCCCAGTTACATTAGCCCCTTCGAGATCCTTGATCATGTAGGAGTTTTGGCCTATCAGTTATCCCTTCCACTAACCCTGTCTCAAGTACAATATGTATTGAATGTATCCCTCTAGAGGTATTACATACCAGACACTTCACATGTAGTAAACTAAAAGGTTGTACAAATGGAGAATTATCACTCATTCAAGGAGTATCCATTGAATATCATATATTATAGGGATAAATTTCAACATAACAAGACCACTCACCATATCAATGTACATTGAAAGAACAATATGTGTGAAGTGAGAACTAGGACACTAGAGAATGTGATGAAGGGGAAGTACTCGCAACTTTTTTCACATTAATGTATAAAATGAAATTACCAGGGTGAAATTTATAAGGGGGAAGAATTTAATGACCCAAAATTATATCAACGGAAATTCCATATCCATAATTTTTTATATGATTTAAATCACCTAAAATCACTTTGATAACACTATACAAACACTATAAATAACGAATTAATGAAATAATAAGAATATATAGATGTTAAGGAACATATACCGATGAAATGATTACATGATGTTTGGAATAGTAATGTGACCCTTATGAATAGTAAACCAAAAAATTGAATAGTAAACACACCAATGAAATTTTTTGTAAACATTAGACATATTATAAGTTAAAATATGATATAATTATATCATATTATAATTAAATAAATATTTTTAAAATTATTAATTAATTGTTTGTATTTTTTACGTCATAAATATTAAATTTAATATAATGATTAATTTAATAATGTAAAAGGAAATTTTATTTCCATAAAATTTATTCACAAGTTAATATTTTTCTGTCTTATGATTACGAGATAATTCTATGCATCCTTAGTTAATTTTTCAATGTGTTATAAAAGTAGTATTAAATTTAAAATCTTTATTTATGGAGTAAAAAGTGATTTTAATTAAAAAATAAATTTATCATATTCAGAAAATAATTTTCATAAAATCGTGTACATTTTGGATTTTTAAATATCAAAAAAAGGTTGTGGATATTTTTTTGTTCGATTTTCTTTGAAATACTTGAATTTTTGGTGAATAGTAAAATATGTTAATAAATGCTAAAAACATGAATTATGGGGTCATAGATAATTTATGTATTATGTAAAAAAAAATCCAAAACTATACATTTTTTATTATATTTGTTGAAAATTCTCAAACTACTCATATACTTGAGAAAAAATATTAGTCTAATGAATAAAATAATGAGAAAACACCCTCTCCTCTATTATAAATACCAGCGTCACAACCTCTTCTCTATACAACCCTCTTGCCTTTATCTATGTCAAAATACATATAAAATATCCCCCAAACACCTACTCCACATAAAAGAGAATTATTCTTAAAAAAAGTCCAAAATGAATCCCTTAAGTATGTTCTCGAGAAGAATGAATCATGAGGTAAAACCCTCTTCCTTTTCATTCAATTTACTTTCTCTCCTCACCTCCCCTAAAATAATGTTATGATAAATATATTACCCTAAATATAAATTATTTTCATTATTATAATTAATTAATTCATTATCATCCGACTTTCCCCATCCTTTTATAATAAGAATGAATACATCATCTATAACGTGTAAATTTCCTACATTTAAGGATGATGAAGTATTCAATTTCCATTACTATCATCAAGGCTATTCATTAAACCATCTTTATGTTCGAACTAGATTATAGTATATGTATTATATCAAATTTAATGTTCAGGAATATTTATACACAAATGACGTCAAAAAATAAAATAAAACAAGTTCATTGTTAGTGGAACATTTCTAAATTATCCAAGGGTTCATCACTAACAACATATCTAGTGATTAAATCTTACCCGAAATAACAAAATGAATTACATGATAATTTTACATTATGGATGTTCATTAATGAGATATAAATTAATTTTTGTAAAACCATTATCATATTACACAATTATCTGTACAATTATATAAGTAAACTGATCAAGAAAACCAAGGAAAACGACGCTCCCGAACAACGAAATTAAATCCAATAACCCATCAAAAGGGTGATAATTGAAAATAATAGAATCATAATAAATAAAGTAAATCTATAAAATTTTATGAATTAGTTAATTAATATATTTAATATGATTATCAATTATATTAAGATCTATTGAATTACACCTTCAGACATAAGGTGAGTGATTCTATACAAATATCCATTATTCTTCTGGGTTAAACATTCACACTTGTAAAAAAAATTAATTCTATTTTATTTTTATGTACATCATCTAAATGTTGTTTTTATGTTGAAAAATCATGTATAAAGATATATTCATACTTATTTTTTTGATGATATTCATGTTTTTAAAATGTTCCCTACAAAATTTTTCCCGACAAACAAGCCCGAGTCACGGGAAATTCCAGAATTCCATCCATTTTTCAAGTGCACTACATAATATGTTATAAGAAACCATTATTTTTATAAAATAAATCATTTTATTATGAAAAAATTCATAGTTCACTTAATTTATTATATAAAATATTGTTCCCTTTTATTTCTAAAATTCTCATTAATATTTTTCATAAACTGAACTAAAATGTTTCAAATCTAATGCTTCTTAAAAAAAAATTTTACATGTTATCATTTCAGTTTGAAATTACTTATCATAATGTATTCCTATTTTCATTTATGAATTTCCATGTATAATTTAATTCTATTCATTCATGGATACATTTATGATACTCTCTTTTATTATGATTTATGACATGATTTTGATACTGATTTCATACCATGGGTAAAACTTATGTTTATTTTTCATGTGGCACACATATTCCTAAAAATGTGAAGATGTGTTTACTAATATAGTGCTCTAATGCCTTGGGTAATGTTTAGTCTCATGATACGTGACGCATTCCTATTGTAGGTCATGGAAAAAGAATGTTTATTATATTACCTACTATATTCTAGTGATTAACCTTATTAAGGGCCCTGAAGAGGAGTTCACAAAAAATAGTTTCCACTTTTAAAAAAGGGTAAAAATGTTTTTTTAGAATAAATTTAGCAGAAAATGATTGAATAGAAATTCCAAATTCAATGGATTAAAAAAATGATATTAAAGGTGTTATTAGTTCGGGGTTGGTTTCACAATTGAAATGATATCCTTGTTCAATTTAATTCAAACCACTTCTTCATAGTTCATTAAAGTCAGTGTCCACAGACATTTCCTCTCACTTCCTTGGTGAAATTATGATAGTGAGAGATAACCTTCCCAAGATCTTACTTTGGACATTTATCCTTCCATATGAAAAGGAGTTAAATTGAATATAATCAATTGAATTGGGAAATTCCTGATTGGGTCTTGTTTATCCCAAACAATAAATAACATTCACTTCCCCTTTTACACGTACTAACAATTGATGAGTACATCACCACTAATCCCTGGTGTATTCCAATATATATAAACCAGAAATCAGTAGAGGGAGATAATGATTATTTTACCAAGGAAAAAAAATAAATAACAGAATTAAAATTCAATATTGAACACACATGATAACAAAATTAACTATATGAAATTGACAAAACACTTTTTGAGAAGATTGAAATTTCATTCAACTACGTCCAATTACTCAAGCATAACAAAATAGAAAACCAAACCTTCCCCAATCAACCAAAATGTTTACCCCACCATGTTAAGGTTAATAAAGACTACTTTCAAAGAAGAAGGAATTAAAAATCTATGTAAAATAAAAGAAATAGAAGATATACTGCTTAATTTTCTCCACATTGATGTCCTTGATGGAATGGGATGTAATGAGATGCTTTGAGAGGGAGAGGCTCCCCTCCTTTTATATACTGAATCAATCCCCCAAACATTTATGCATTTTATCCCTATTAAATGACATCGTCATGTGTTTAACCCTTCATGTATGTGGTTCATAATTTTCTTGGACGATTCTCCTCCAAATATCAGTGTATTTGGATAAGTATTTCAAGTGTTATTCTTGTTTTACACTAAAATTTTATTTTGTTCAGTCAGACTCTCCAAATTGAAAACCTCCGAATAATGATGATTTAATGACAAATAAAATGGCCTATTCACATGCCATATATTATATCAATTATGTTCTAAAACGTCTTTCACATCCACCCACCTAATTTCATTGAAATTGGACCCACTATGAAATAGTTATATACCCCACAACAAAACTAAAGAAATCTCTAAACTGATTTCCCTGTAAAAATTTTATACTTATTTTGAGCTTATATATGGCTGATTACAATTTTGGTAATAAAGGATTAAATAAATCCATTGATGTTTATACTATATAAAAGATTGAGTTTTTTTAAATTTTTTTAAGTTTAAAAAATATTAATTCCATAATACCGAAATAATTTAAAATAGTTTAATATCCAAAATGGGCCATTATGACTATTCAACTCAAAATGTCACCAATATAATAAAAATGCATCAATTTATCTTAAAGTTAACCTTTTTTTGGTTTTAAAAAAATGAAATTCAATGTAAATGTAATTGAAAATATTTTCTCTATCAATTCTCCCACACTTAGCACTTGGACTCCAGGACAAGTAAACATCAAAATCAAATCAGATCAAATTTGAAACACATACCAATGAGATCAACCAAATCCATACGTAGAACCAAAATGATATCATGAATCTTCAAAATTAGTTATTTCAAGTTCTCAATTTTATTTTATTTAATATATTTCCACTTCATTCCTTATCCCATGAAAAAAAACATACCTCACATTAATTTTCTCTCATCTCACTAATGTAAAAGTTCAATAAGGATTTCCTCATCCAAAATCACACAAGAGTCACCATTGGCTTGATAAATTCCTACTTCTCCACCTTATGTGAGTCAAGGAAATGTTTTTTATCATGATTATTGTTCATTGCGGTTCTATGCCTTTATGTTAGAAGGATTTAGATGTTAAATATTCTACGGCTGAAAAAGGATGGGTTGGATCTTTTCGAAGCAAAACTGGATAGGGAAAATTGGATTGTAATGTGGCTAACATAACAAGATTTTCTGGGATTCTAAGGGATAAAATGATTAATGTATATGGTAGAACATAATAAAAATGTTTATTTTGAAAAGTTCTGTTAAAATCAAATAAATGCATCAATAATTTAAAGCATAATTACCCTAAACCCTCATGTTTTGACAGGAATAAATCAAATTCTAGATAATGAAAGAATGTTCCGCTTCATTCAAGAAATGAGATGAATATAAATAATATGACATCAATTGTAAAAAATCCCCAATAGAATGTAATTTTTGAAAATAAATATAGTGAGAAGTGTCATGGTATTTAAAAATCAGAGAACATTTCATGAAATTCCAAAAGATTTGAATTTGAAACAAAGTCTCTTCAAAATTTATCTATGATCAGTTTCCTTGAATACTTTGGATCACTCATTTACATGGGTTTCAAAAATATAAATGATAATCATTTTTTCTCAAAACTATTAAAAACACAGTACATTTTTAAAATAATCAAACAAATATCAAGAAAACCAATGATTTAATATAAAAATAGTAAACCAAAAAATAAATGAAAATCATTAACTAAAAAGATTCTCTCCCCACACATAAATTATTCAGTGTCCTCAAATGGATTTAAAATGTAATAAGATTTCAAAATTAATAACAATAAGAAAGTATGTGTAAAGGAGAGGTACGCACATATGGATTTTATTTATAAACCGGTTTGAGGAGTGCGATCTACATCACTGGCTCGGATGGAAGGGTCCCACCGAATTTCTTCAACCAATTACTGTTCATAGTGAATGGATCCTACTCTCAATCCATTATAATAATACAACTCTAAAAATTAACTGGAGCATTACATAATCTAAATGGAATTATTATGTATGAATATGTTCAAAAATGACAGGTAAATGTCGTCTTCTCTTGATCCTCGGTTTTAATGGTTACCTAGAAGTAACCTAAAAAATCATCCAAAATGAAATAATGACTTACCCCTACCAATATCTCTAATATCTATTCAATTTTGGGGATGGTGAAATGATATTTTTGATTTACCTGGATCAATTTCTTAAAATCAATGCATACTATCTAGTTGTTTTGAATTCTCATAGTGAACAACTCATTCTTTTCATTCCTCACAGTGGTCAGGATAGTTTCTTAGGAATAACATGAATAGGGCTATCCCACTGTGAATTTGTAATGGGATAGATGATCCCAGTTTTAGAGATTGTCGATCTCCTTCTTCACAACATCCATTACTATGGGATTTAGCCTCCTATGGTGCTGTCTAATTGGTTTGGAATCTACCTCAGGTAAAATTTTATGTGAGTATAGTTTTGGGTTTATTCCTGGGATATAACCTAAGATTCACCGAATTTCATGGACATTCTATCTCAAAATAACGATCACATATTTTTCATCATTTTTAGATAGATTATTTGTAATTATCAATGGTAATTTCACTTCTTCCATAAGGTACAAGTAATTCAAATCATTAGGGAGTGGTTTTACTTCATGTACATGGGTATTATCAAGGGATGAAATTAAAATTTCAATACCCACTTCTAAAGGGTGAACCTCTTTCACAACAGAAACAATATTATATACCTCATCTACCAAAAAATAATCATAGAAATCAGATTTTACCTATTCATCCCACATAAAATAAGAATATCAAGTGTTTTGGGAATTCAAATATTCATTAATGATGAAATTATCCCCTATGTATATGAATTCATGACACATACCAAATATTTATGTGGGTTGGACACTAAATTCCTGGGAGAGTGAAAAGAGGAAGTGATTGTGTGATGTGTACCTCATTGAATAAAAAATGTTGAAGTGGACAGTGGAATCTCCACATTCCATAGTGAGTGTACCTTCATGCACATTGATGATGGTTTTAGTTGTCTTCACGAATGGACTCCCCAAAATGATCGATGATTGTGAATGTCTCCTATCTTCATCCCTATTTAGCACATTGAAGTTAGTTAGGAATTAGTGAACTTTTACTTTAACTAGGACATCATCTAGAACTCATGCTTGGATAACTATGGATATGTTTTCAAGCTGGATCACCACTCTTGTGGGATTTAAGTCTCCCATAGGAAAAGAAGTGTATACCATGTAAGGTAATGCGTTAATAGAAGCACCTAGATCACACAAAGAATTAGATAAATTTAATGATCCAATGGTGCATGGAATAGTAAGCATCCCAAGATCTAGTCATTTGGTTGCAATCTGTGGTGTGATAAGGGCTGAGACACTTCTCCTCAAGGTGATTATTTCATTCCCATGAAGCATTCTCTTTTTGGTGCAATGATTATCAAATTTTTTTACAAACCATGGAATTTGTTTAATAGATTTATGTAGGAGCATATTTATTTTCACTTTCTGAAAACTATCTATAATTTCATTTTGAAGATTTTTTTTCATGCAATTTCTTTGATTTGATCATCCTTGTTGTAAATGGTGGGAGTAATCCTTTCTTATATCTTTTTTCCTTTTCACTGGTTTTTCTTTTTTCTTATTTTGTGGACTATCCTTTTCTACACCCTCTACATTTTTCATCTTATTGGTGGATTTTCCCATGATTTTTTGAATTTTCAACATCATTCTCCCTTAGAACATTTGGTTTTGTTTCATGTTCAATGTTGGATGGAGATGGGATTTGTTTTCCACATATTTTTATAATTGTAATGAAATTATCTTTAGGATTTGGAATTGTTTGGGATGGAAGCTTCCCTAGGTTCATGGAAATGATTTCCAAAAGACTTCCCACAATGTCTTCCAGCTTATCAACCCTATCTACTAGGCCCTCATACTTGGATTGTAGTTGTACCACAGATGGTTGTGTGCTGGTCGATGGTGGTTTATATGTATTTATTTGGAATGGGGGTGGATGAAAGAATTTTTCACGTTATAAGCGATGTTTATAGGATTTTTGGAATAGAGGGGGGGGGGGGGGGTTCTGGTACTAAAGTTGGCGATAAGGAGGTTGAATGGGGTGTTGTTTAGGATTAAATGATATCATCTGGTTTTTATTGTTCCCATATACTTTTCGTGCTTGGGGTTTATGCAATTGATTTTTTTATAAAGGTCATGATTTAAAGGTCACAACGTAGTTTTATGTCCCCTATATCTTAGGGCCTTGGTCTGCATAATGAGTGGAAGAATAACATAAACCATATACCTGAGATGATGCTTGTTTTCCATTTTCTTGAGTTACAACCATTAGACGTACTAACCATTAATAGTCATAAACATTGGTTTCAATCAATGCCAATGAATCAGATGTTTTTACCTCATGTATCCCCCTAGTTCCCATTCTCTTATTCCAAATTTCGGTGATATTTGAGAAACAATATCAATTAGTACTCTGATATCTGCAGGTGAAATTTTAATCAGGGATCTCTCAGAAGAGGTATCTAGAAGTTTTCGATCATTATACATAAGTCCTTTCAATAATAACATAAGGAATTGGTGTTCCTCCATTTCATGATGTGGGAAATTGGAACATAACTTCTTGAAATAATCCCAGAACTCGTAGGGGGTTTATCGAGTTTATAGACGTATGATGTAAATATCCTCCTTGAAGGATGTACTCCTGGATGTGGGAATGAATATTTTCATGAATCATTTTTAGGTCATCCCAATCAGTATTCTCCCCTGGCTGTAAATTGTACAACCATTCTTTAGTTGTTCCTTCGAGTGAGAAGTGGAATGCCCTCAATTGAAATTGGTATTCTAGTGCACCTCCTAGGCTAAAGCTTGAGGAAGTGTATTAGAATTTTTTCATGTTCTGATTAGTATCCTCTCCCACAAGACCATGAATCATTGGAAGCTCTAGAATAATATTCACAGGTAATTGAAAATCGTTTGTTTCAGTGGGTGCAATGAGCTGGTTATTTTCAATGGAAAATTGAGGTGCACATATATCACGTAGGGTTGGGTTTGGATTTATTGCCATGATTCCAGGTTTATAGTGAACACTAAAAGTTTCACTTGAATATGATAGATCTATTTCTTCAAATAATTATGGTGGGTTTATTTTTCATAATTGGGTTAATGATATTTCAATATCAGGTTTTAATACCATTAATGGTTCTTTTGAGTTGCAGGAAATTCAAATTTTAAAATCTCTATTTTTTTCATTCCCTCCCCGGAAATGTCTCCAGGTTTGGTGCCTGACTTTTGTAGGTCATGGAAAAACAATTATAATTTTATTTCCTAGTGTATTCTAGTGAATAATCCTAGGAATTCTCCTGAAGAGGAGTCCACTAAAAATATTTTTCTCTTTAAATGAGGGTAAAAAATTTGTGTTTTTAATATAAATTTATATGAAAATGATTGAAAGGAAATTTGAAAATACAAAGGATTAAATACTATGATATTAAATTAGTGATTAGGTCTGGGTCAGTTACCCAATTATAATGCTATCCTTATTCAATTTATTTCAATCCTCTTTTTCTTAGTTTATTAATGTGAGATTCTATAATCGTTTCCTTTCACTTCCTTGGTAAAGTATGATGGTGAGAGAAAACCATAACAAGATCATAGTTTGGTCAAATATCCTTCCATGTGAAAAAGAGTTTTATGGAATATACACAACTGACTTGGGGAATTCCAAACCATTTCTTGTTTATCCCAAACAATCAATACCATTCACTACCCCATTTACATGTAATAATGATCGTCGAGTACTTCACCATCAATCCTAGTCGATTCCACCATATATTAACCAGAAACCACTAGAGGGAGATAATTATTATTTTACCAAGGAAAAAATAGTTAACATAAATAAATTCAAGAACAATCAAACTTGATAATAAAATCTGATATATGAAATTGAAAACATTGAATAAGGAATAAATTTAATTCAGTTACATCCAAGAAATAAAGTATTACAGAATAGAAAAACAACCCTTCATAGATCACTCATAATTTTTACCCCACCATGGTAATTGTAATCGAGACGAATGGGGTATAAGAAGGCATTAAAAATATATTGAATATAAATGTAATAAAAGAGATAAATATGAAATGTTCTCCTCCTTGTTGTCCTTGATGGAATGGGAAGGAATGAGATTCTTTGAGAGGGAGGAGCTCCCCACCTTTTATAGCCCGAATCTATCCCCTGAATTATTATGCGTTGCAGCCCCATTACATGACATCATCACATGAGTCACACATCATTAATGATGTTCATAATTATCATAGGGGTTTACCCTGAAAATATAAGTGGCATTGGACAAGAATTCTAAGAGTTATTCAAGTTTTGATCTGAAAATTTATTCTACCCAGATAGACTCTCCAAATAACAAAACTCGAGATTATGAAGCTTTAATGGCCACAAAAATGGCCAATTCACACATCATCTCTATCATCAAAGTTGTTCTAAAATGTCTTTCTCGTTTAACCACTAAATTTCACAGTAGTCGGCCCCACCATGAACGGGTTATGAACCCCACACAAAAAATCAACAAATCTATAAATAGTTTTCATGTTCTAACCTTTAAGATTCTTTTGAGCTTTTTTATAGCCACTTCATATTTTTATCAAGCCACTATTAAATGAAACAATTATTTTGTATAATCTGGAAAAGAAATAATGTATCATGATGGATTAGTGTAGAAAATTTTATTGCCCAAATAAAGAAATAATTTAAAATAGTTAGATATATGAAATAGGGTATTTTTACTATTTAGCTCAAAATATCACCAATATCATTAAAATGAAGTAATTATTTTTAAATTAACACGTTGGTGGGAATAAAATAATGAAATTCAATGTAAATTAAATGGAAAATATTTTCCCTATCAATACTTCATGTGAAACGATCTTGGTTGTTAGCCTTGACACTTACTCCATTTGCAATGGTCAAGGAGGTTATCCTTTACTTGTTCTCCTCCATGTGAAATAAGACTTGAATCATGCTAATGTCATGTATTATGTCACATAAACATTACTATGATCCAATTATTATATGATTCCATGTTTTATATTTTACGATTCCATATGTTTAATCAGGTTCCATGCTTTTTTCTATCATTATGTTATGCCTTCTAACTCATGTTTAAGCTTTATTTTAATGTTTATTCCCTTACAGGGATTTTTAGATCATCCATTTGTTCTTACTATCCCTTGGTTATCTTATAAAGGTATAATGGCTAAAATTAATTTAGGAGATCAAAGTGGATGATAAATAAATAAATGTTTTATTTAGTCATATGTTTTATGTTTAATGTACCTATACATTGAAAGGCACTATACATTAGGATCATTGCCATGTAATTTGGTAGTTCATTATGTTGAAAATAATGTAATGATATGTGTAAAATTCTAGGGTCACTATACATCTTGCATCGACATAAAACTAGTGGGTGAACTGGGATCCAAAGGGGGGAATCTCTCAACTAATGATCTGACCAGGAGAATCCCATATTTGATTCTTCTACTCACTATTTTCATCTGAGAATCCCTAGAGTGAATTGTCTACATGAGTTATCCCTCAATGCTCTTGATTAGAAAGACTCTATTGAGTAATGGTCTAGGGGACCCGATGGGTGACACTATTTTTGAAGAACCATAAAATCGTGTATTGGGTTTGTGTAGAGATAACAGTGGGTGTCACCTTAGAAAACATACAGATCATGTTATTCGAATGATCTGTAGTAGTGGTGGTGGGTTTAGTCATTCCACCAATCTCACTCTTTTGTTATAATTTCACATGGTTATTGATGATGCTGAAATGATTTTCAGATTTGCTTCTTTGTATTTGGCACATGAGACTGACATGATGCAATGATGGGTATGGACCAAGGTACTTCATATGAACAAATTGTGGAGCCATGATGATTGATTATGATATCACGGAATGAAACAAAGAATGGGAATTATAGTATGGAGCCGACAATTCATGATGATTTTTATGAGATCATGATATGATATTGATGATGCACATCCCAATACGACGTCGATGATAGTAATTGTGGTATGGAACAAAAATTTCCCAATGATTTATATGAGATTATGGTATGACATTGATGCTGGTCATCACAGTAGGGCCATAATGAGGGACATTTTGGTGGGAGACCGAAAATTCATGTCTGTATGGAACCATTTATAATGTTTGTTATGGATTCATTTTATGAAATCGGGGGGGGGGGATCCATTGACCAACTGTAATCATTTTTATTGGGATTGAGTTGAGATAATAGTGGGTTTCACCTAAAAAACAGATAGATCTAGTTATCTGAATGATCAGTAGCAGTAGTGGTGGGTTTAGGGATTCCACCACCCTCACTCTTTTGTTATAATATCACATAGTTATTGATGATGCTGCAATGATTATTAGATGTGCTTCCATATATTTGGATCATGTGACTGACATGATGCATTGTTGGGGATGGACAAACATACTTCGTAGGTGTAAGAATCTAGTTCTTTTTCTTGAGATACGTGTTTCTTCTTTCCATTTTTCTATATGTGTTTTTGACAAAATAAGGAAAATGGGAGAAAATCTTAATTTTTTTGACTAAACGTCATATAATTTTCCACAATCCATGTACTTTGGCCATGTGGAATGAGTACAAAGGGTGTGTAGGCCTTTCGACGATGATGGGTGTAAAAAACGACTACACTCCATGTATATGGTATTTACACGCCTTGTATTAAGTCAGTATGTGAATAGTAAGGCGGTCAAGTCAATTGCCAGGTGAGCGACAGTACACATCGTGTACTTAGGTATTACATGTCGTGTACTCATGTCGATGGATAAAAAGTGTCGCGGTGGAAAGAAACTATCGTAAGAAGAGTTAAAAAATGTAAAGTACACGCCGTGTACCCAATAGTACATACTGTGTAGTCTGTTCTTTTCGCTTTAAATAGGTAGTAGCATCCTATATTCACAGAGAAGTTTTAGAACCAGAGGAGTGCTCGAGAGGATGGCTGGAGCTTTAGAGATCACCTGATCGAGCATCTTTAATTTGATTCCGCCTTCATCGATCTCCTTGGAACCATACGAGTAAGCCCTCCCCTCCCCTTGAGCTGTTCTTAACGTTTCACTCCCGAGGGGAAGTTATTTACATTTGAATGGGAATTCTCTTACCTCATATCTATGTCGTTCTTGGACGGTTCGAGGAGCGTTGTTCATGTATACCGATTAGGGGAGATCGTGGTAGGTGGTCTGGTGTTTATATTCCAACTGGTGTGCGTTTTTTGTAACAATATGCAATGAACCCATGTTGGGGTGTCATGTGGCTTAGGCCTTGGCTGTTTTAAATACCTAGAACTGCATAGGTAATTTAATTAAATTATAAAACTGCTGTTTGGGATCACTGATTGGGTCTAGGACCACCCCTGGGGTGTGTTACTTTGTTTAGCCGTTTGTCCAGGTTACCTGAGGGTTTACCATAAATTTTATCATGTCTTAAATTACCATGAAAGGAACTATATATAAATTTCTTGTTTATATGTTGGGAACGGCCCGGTTTCTTGTTTATTATGAGGGTAGTGTTATGATTAGCATGTGGGCAGTGCTCTATTCATCCTGAGGGGAACTTCTTTCGTGCCTGTGGGCTATAGATTATGTGCCTATGGGTGACACCACATACGCCTATGGGCATTATTCTATATGCATATGGGCAGATTCATGTGGGTCTGGATACTCTTTACCAGGGGGTAATGGTTGATGTGCATGAGGAAACTAATTGTTTACTTAAAAAATTCATAGTGGTGATTTACTGATATTGAATGATTAAATGAATATTATAATGGCAATATAACTGGAAATGTTAGTTACTTTTGAGTAATTCTTAGTTGTTGCATTTTTCTACTGCACACGCTGTTGCACATTTTCACAGACAGTTGGGCACGAGCATTTGGTGGGTGTCTACAAGTATTTATTAATCACACCCTGTTTGGGTCATGTCTTCAGCACAAATAGACTATGTTGCTACCGGTGTGGATAATGTCAAGGGTCACTATACATGTACTTGATTGATGCAGAGGAGTAGGAGAGCATGGGACTGTTCTTAGGCTTGCGATGCTGCCGAGTTCCTGTTTCACTATTTTTCATTGTTTTGTGTACCTGTACATTCAATTGTATGGTATTGTTTTGTAACATGTTATGGTTTTTTTCATTGAACTAGAGACATGTATCATCATTATCTATAAAATTGGATGTCCTCTTTTTCTGTAGTTTTTCATTTCAGTTAGGTATATTTTACTTCTTCCGTTGTTGTTGAATGTTTTATCTTGTATTCTGTTGTGATACACATTTAAAAATGAGGGCATTGTTTCCCCACTATCAGACCTGGGCCCTCACTACTAGTCGGCGGCCTCTGGTGTTTGTGGAAATGTGCTTGAGGTCATTTGACCAACCGTGTTTAGGTCCCCCATGGCGTGGAACCCGGATCTGGGATGCTACAAAGTGGTATCAAGGGTAGATTCTTTTCCTTGACATAAAATTTGGAGCCTTATTCAGGGATATAAGGGAAATGGTAGTTGGAAATAAGTTGTTCCAATGAGTAGCTAACCTGTGTATAGGGAAAAGCTAGTCTGCCTCGTATTTTTTAAATTATTCTGACTTTTCAAATTTTATAGTTGATTTGATTTTCACCGTTGGGTGACACACTTGTGATTGTGCTGTTAATATGTTATCCATGGGTTCTATTTAATTTCAATCCGATGAAATGAGGATATTCCATCTCATGGATCATTTAGGCACATGCTAGAAATCACATACCATTCATAGTTTCATGCCATGTAGGTTTATTAGAAATTGCATGTTGTTCTGATAGTTGTTGTGCTAGAAAAGAGTGCTGTGGTGATAGCTTCTTCGATAAATACCTTCTATGTGAAAGGGTATTTTTGGGGGAGCCAGTTGATAGGATGGATTCCAAACATTGGTTATGGGGGAGTATGGTCCCTCAATGGCCGGAAATTGACGGATCATTGAAATTATTACTTGTGTATAACATTTATAAGATGCCAAAAATTGAATCATGGGGAGTATGGGCACTCACGGATCAGAATTTGGCACTTAGGTGTTTTTTTCAGAATTTACTAGGTTCTGGAGTTGTTTTAGAGGCTTACTATCCAGAAAACCCAGGACACATGCCGGGTAGTTCCTCGGACACACGCCGTGTGTTCATCTGTTCAGGAATAAATGAAAACTTTTTGAGTACGCACCGTGTAGTCTCTTCCCTTGTCATAGACCATGTGGGAGGGGACACGGTGTAGGGAAAGGCTTGGGAAAAACACGTCGTGTACCGGATGTACACACTGTGTAGTGTTGACCCAGAGTCCGCCCGTGTAACAAACAACACAGAAAAAGGAGACCATGAGACATACACATCGTGTCCACCTTGGAACATGCCGTGTAGTCTTACCTGGGGACCCGACCATGTATCTAACAAACACGGGTCGGTGTTACCTCTTCTTGAACAAGGCGTGGCCCTGAGGGACATGTTGTGTAACCCTTACTGGTGGCAGACTGTGTGGACTTTTCTGTGTGGATGGGGAGACATGGTGGTGTACACACCATGTGCAGGTGTAACACGCCGTGTGCGGGTGTAACATGCCGTGCGGTGTCACTCGAGTGGACGGCTGTGTCACGAACAACACGTGAAATTGGAAATTAAATGATACACTCCATGTAGATGACGTACATTCCATGTAGTCTTGTTTAAAGTGAGTTGTGTGGCTTAGTCGTGTAGAAGGACTCGGGCGGGGAAGAAGGATTCGATAACACACCGTTTAGTATTTATACATGCCATGTAGTCATGTTTTGTATATTTTGAAGACATTAT
The DNA here is from genome assembly GCA_963277665.1 of Viscum album. Taxonomy (NCBI): domain Eukaryota; kingdom Viridiplantae; phylum Streptophyta; class Magnoliopsida; order Santalales; family Viscaceae; genus Viscum; species Viscum album. The sequence goes on from OY728122.1 coordinate 1,018,012,704, forward strand.
TTCTCCTGGCTCCCTGTTTTGGTTTTTGATAATTTTGATCTATGGTGTGCATTTGACCTTATAGAGTCATGCCTCCATGACAACCACACGTTGTTCGACAAGTGAGTGGAAACGATTATACATCCGAGATGGTAGTCCATGGGCTACCAGTGGATCCTCTACCAGAGATAGATACGGAGCCAACCGTTATAATGGACACAGGTGTGGATGCGCAGCTCCATGAAGGCTTCATGCGGTTCATGCAGACCTTTTAGGGAGCACCGCTGGCTACCACATCTATGGCTGATCTGAATCGTATCTTCCAGCAGTAGCATTCGCCAATGTTCTTAGGGGATGGAAGACCGCATGCTACGAAGCCTTGGCTGGATTCATTTCAGAATATTTTTTAGAATCTTGATATGCCTCCAGGGTGGAGGGTCAGGGTCATGACTTATATGCTATGCGATTCCTCCAAGAGGCCGTGGGATGTCACCACTCAGAGAGAGCATCATAGAGATATGTCGTGGGAAGATTTTCAGACAGATTTGTATGACTTCTTCTTCCCAGAGACTCTAAGGGAAGATAGAGCACCAGAGTTCATTAATCTGCAGTAGGGCCTATGTCGGTGATGGATTAATCTACTCATTTCACCGAGCTTCGGAATTTTGAACCTGTTATGGTGGGTGATAGGATGTTGAGGGCCAGACTCTTTGAGTATGGACCTCGATATGAAATCCGAGAACTGGTGAATGTTTTTAGGTTTCCTACTATACATGCTATTGTGAACCATGCACTGATTACCGAGTGAAATCTATGGGAATCTAGTGGTGTGGGCCAGGGTGGTTCGACACCAGTTTCGGGTACTATTTCTACCGATAAGAGGAAGAGACAGATGTACTTCCCTCATGGTGGCATTACCAGCCAGAAGAATGTTTCAGGTGGCCAGGTCATGTGCTACTAATGTGGTATGGAGGGGCATAAGAGATCGCTGTGTCTACGTGACCCAGTTGAATTTCGAGCTTGTGGCAGAATGGGGAATCTGCAATGCTTTTGCAGAGAATTTCCACCAGTGGCTAGTGAGAGGGGTTCGGTACAGACTCCGTGTGTGGGAGCAGGACCAGAAGCTTCTTACCAGTCGATAAACTGGAATAGGTCAGGGATTGCAGGTATAGATGGTGGTCGGGGCCATGGTATCCAGAAACCAGGATCTCAGCGGCAGTAGGGCGAGACAACTCAGGGTATCCAGGATGTATCATAGGGTTGCGACACTTGGAAGGAAAATGAAGTGCAATATACCCAACATGAGCAAGATCTCGGACCTTCTATTGTCAGATGTACTATTCTAGTAGCTTCTATCTTATCATCTTTACTTTTCGATATGGGTTCAACACATAGGTTTTTATCTATGCCTATTGTGGAGAACCATGGGCAATCTGTTTCCTCTTCTTCTCCTGATTTTATGATGAAAGACACTCTATTGGATACTAGAATTGATGTCGTGCATCAGTGTAGGGAGTGACCCCTTGAGGATGGTGGGTGTCACTTTCTATGGGACCACTATGTCTTAGAGATGACGAGCTATGATGTCATTCTAGGGATGGACAGGTTGGTTCCCATTCGAGCCTTTGTATACTATAATCGTCACAGGGTGGTTTTCACATCACTAGAGGGTGGAGAGTTTCTATACAAAGGTGAGTGGGATGTTAATGCGAGTCAAGCTGGACTAGAGCATCGTGGGCGAGGTGGAGTCACAGCCCAGATTGTGAGTTTATATATGGATGATCAGGGAACTTGTAAGACGGACATCCCTACAGTGGTTGATCGTTTTAGGGATGTCTTCCCGGACGAATCTTTAGGTATACCTCCAGAGCATGAGGTGGATTTATCTATTGAGCTGGTGCTAGGAGTGGAACCTATGTCCATTCCTCCTTATAGGATGGCTACACCTGAGTTATAGAAGCTCAAGAGACAGTTAGAGGAGTTACTATCAAAGGGTTTTATCCGATCCAATACATCTCCTTGGGGTTCTCTAGTCCTCTTTGTGAATAAGGCATATGGTACCCTCAGACTCAATGTGGATAATAAGAAGCTGAACCGGTGGACAGTCAAGAACCGATATCTGTTACCAAAGATTGATTTTATTTTTGATCAACTTCAAGGTACACGGTAGTTCTAGAAGATTGAATTGAGATCTAGATATCATCAGTTGTGCAGTAAACCTTATGGTATACCTCTCATATCCTTCAGGAGTAGGTATGACCAATATGATTACTGGGTTATGCCGTTCAGACTCAAGAACGCACCAGCGGTTTTCATGGATCTGATGAAATTTGTGTTCCATTCTTATCTGGATTCTTTTGTGGTAGTATTTGTGGATGATATCTTGGTGTAATCTCACACTAGACATGACCATGCCACCCATGTTGAGATTGTGCTGAGTACACTGATTGAGAATCCGGTATATGTTAAGCTCTCAAAGTACCAGTATTGGATGGACCAGATTCGCGTCCTAGGTCATATCATCTCAAAGTCAGGAGTTGCATTAGACCCAGAGAAGGTGGGAGAAGTAGTTTCCTGGGAGCATCATAAGAACGTGTTTTAGATACAGGGTTTCTTGGGGCTGACTGGTTACTAAATGAATTTTATACAAGACATCTCCCACTTAGTAGCACCATTGACAAGTTTGACTAAGAAGGGTGTGAAGTTTGTTTGGACTGAAGGTTTCGAGATAGACTTCCATGAGATAAAGGGAAGGTTGACATCAGCACGAATCCTGATACTTTCATATTAGGTAAAAAGATATATTGTTTACTGTGATGCGTCAGGTATTGGGATGGGATCTATGTTGATGTAGGGTGATCGAGTAGTTGCGTACATGTCTCGGTAGTTGAGGCCACATGAGAGGAATTACCTGACGCATGAGCTCGAGTTGGCTGCAGTTGTTCATGTGTTATGTTGTTGGAGACATTATCTCTTCGGAGATAATTTTTTTGGTTTTCACCAACCAAAAAAGTATCAAGTATATCTATACTCAGTGTGACATGAATCTGAGGCAGCAAAGGTGGGTCGAATATCTTCAGTCCTTCTATTTTGAGCTTGTCTATACACCTGGTATGGGTAATGCAGTTGCTGATTCACTGAGTAAGAAGACTCGGACACATGAGGTTCATGAGGCCAGTGGTGAGTTGTAGCTTATGGATTTGTTCCCTGAGATGAATTTGGGGGTGCACGACAGTCAGGGGAAAACCTATATTTCATATTTAGTTGTGACTTCTATCCTCCTGGATAGAGTGAGGATGAGATAGATATCTATTTCAGAAGACCTATTTCTATGGGAGTAGGTGGCAAGTGAGGACCCTCCTATTGGGTGGACCATAGGCTATGAGGAGGTACGACATTTCCATGGACGATTGTGGGTCCCAAGGGATATATGCGAGGATTTGAAGCAGGTGTTTCATGGTTCATCTTGGGCAGTTCATCCCGGAGTTACCGAGATGTTCCGTGACTTGAGACATCAGTACAAGTGGATGGGTATGAAGAGAGAAGTAGCTGGTTTTGTTATGAGATGTTCTACCTGTCAGCAGGTGAAGGCAGAGCATCAGAGGCTAGTCGGACTGTTACAATAGTTACCCATTCCAGTGTGTAAATGGGATGATGTCGCGATGGACTTCGTGACTAGGTTGTCGAGGTCACCTCGAGGCAATGATTCCATGTGTGTTGTTGGGGAAAAACTCACATACGTAGCTCACTTTTTTCCGATCAAGGAGACCTTTAGAGTTGACGAGATTGGGAAGTTGTATATCTGATAGGTCATACGTCTTCATGGAGACAATATTTCTATCGTTTCATATAGGGATGCCTGTTTTATGTCTCATTTATGGTAGAGTTTTCATAGGGCACTTGGTACACAGGTGCTTCTGAGAACATCTTTCCAACCTTAGACCGATGGTCAGTCATATCGTACGATACAAGTGTTATAGGACATGTCGTGTGCATGCATCCTAGAAATTTGGGGCTTCTGGGAGAATCATATACCCATAATCGAGTTTTCCAATATTAATTGTTTTCAGGAAACTATTGATATGTCATCATATGAGGCTTTATATGGTAGGCAATGATGATAACCTTTGTGCTAGATAGAGGTAGGTGAGGTAGCTTTACTGGGACCACGTCTCATGCATGATACTTATGATAATGTCCAATTGATTCAGAAGCGAATGGCTACTACACTGTCTCGTCAAAAATCTAATGCTGATCGCCGCAGACAAACCTTGGAGTTCTTGGTCGGGGATCAGGATTTCATGCGTATTTCACCGAGGTTGTGACACATGCGGATTAGGATACAGGGTAAACATTAACCAAGGAATGTGGGTCCATTTGAGATTCTAGAGAGAGTCAGGCCAGTTTCCTATCAGTTGCAGTAACCATAGAGGTACCGGGCCATACGCGACATCTTCCATGTATCTTAGTTGCACCGTTATCATTCAGACCCGTCTCACATCTTTCATCCCGAGTAGGCTGAGCTTCAGATCGATGTGTCCTTTGAGGAGTATACCTTTCGTATCGTAGATAGGAGCACGAAGGTTCTCCTTGGTCGGTCAGTTCCTCTCGTACAGGTGCAATGGAAGCATGGCCGAGTGCAGGATGAAACCTAGGAGCAGGATACCGACGTATGTACTCAGTGGCCAGAGTTGTTTTGAGATTTATATTTACCAACCATGGATGGGAAATTCTAGGAGGAATTGATTTAAATGCGAATGTTTTTAAGAACCCAGTTCGTATTCTTGAGGTACGAGTTTCTTCTTTCCTCTTTTCCTTAAGTTTTTTTGAAAAAACTATGAAAATGGGAAAAAATCATAATTTATGGGACTACATGCCATGTACTTTTCCACACTCCATGTATTTTCATTTTGTGGAATGAGTACATAGGGCGTGTTGGCCTGTCCACGATGATGGGTGTAAAAAAATGACTATATTCTATGTATAGGGTATTTACAGGTCGTGTATTCATTCAGAAGGTGAATAGTAAGGTGTTTTGATGGTCATGGTTTAGTTTCATTGATACAATGGAAATTATTCTCTTAAGATGGAGAGTGATATGTCGATCACATGAGGGAAACCCTCATGTGGGAAGGGTTGCAGGATCATGAGACTGATCATAGGATGGTGCTGTTGGAACTTGTATGTTGTTTTTCAAATGAACATATAGGTTTGGAAATCATGGTAAATGCTAGGTACCAGTTGGATTTTGGATTTTGGTGAAATGTAGATGCGGACATTGAGCCCAGTGTATCATTTGATAATCCATGGATGCTAGATTGGGTTTTTGTGGTTATGTATATATATATAGAAAAACAAAATTTTTTGGGATATTTTTCTTTGAGGATATGCCACCGAATGTCGTGTACGAGATTCATTGAGTGTTCTTGGAACACACACTCTATGCCTTGTGATAATTCTATAGAAATCTATTTTTGACGATGCGTTTCCCTAGGGAACTGAGCATTTTTGGGAGTATTCAATTTGGGGTGGAATGACTTGATGCTTCTCTATTGTTTTGAAGTGGTTGGTAGGGTACCTAGATTGGTGCTCCGTTGGGATGAGATTTGTGTAGTTAAAGTGTATGTCTAGACATTTCAAGGAAATGTTGACACGACCACGTCGATCTTGGTCAATGGTTTCTCGACTGTTACGATCATATCATGGACTAATGGTAGTCATATCATGTTTAATTTGAAAAATTCATCTTATGCTTCACTAAGAACGTCATACAATGTTCTGATAAGAAAACTTGATAGTGGGAACATCGTTGAACAGTTTTGGAAGTACTAGTTCAGTCCTAATGGTGGGGAGTGCCATAGGCCCACTGATTTAAGAGATGTTGAAATCATCATGTCCTGGGTAATATGTGCTTATGTAAGCACCACCTTGGTGTTTCGATGTTTGTTTTGGGTGATGGAACATGTTTTGACCTCTTAGGTACCATATGATAGAAATAGATCTTAAAGGTGTGTTAGGAAATTTGAAATGAGTTGTATCCATTTAAGTAAACAATATCCAACCAATGTTGGTCAGGTGTTGCTTTCATTATCCATTAAGTATTATTAGGGAGGATATGTTCTAAATTTAGTGGATGTATGATTTCATATTTGTTTGAGCACAAAATTTTTGAAGGTTTTCAAAATTTTAGTTAACAAAAGGTGTTATATATTGATCAGTGACTCAAAATTGAATTATAAAAGAACTAATTAATCTAAATGATGTTTTTATACATGGAGTGAGACCTGGTTTGTATCTTGGAGGTTTCAGGAGTGTCATAAGGGTTCGAGTCCTGAAACCAGTGTTTTGGGAAAAGTGTAGTAGGGAGCACACAGTTGGCACACAATTAGTTTTTATCATGCAGCCAAACCATAATTCCATGTTTTATAGGAGCATGAATTGGGTAGATAGGATGGTAGGCCAAGGAAACCCATGTGGGTGTGTTCAATTTATTGAAAATATTTCCCACATATGGTGCACTATCTATTAAGCTATGTTTCATTACAATTTGTGGGGAGTGGTTCATGAATAGAACTAGCTGCATGGTTGGAACATGGTTTGGCTAACCATTCAGCCCTTTAAAATGATGAAAATGTATAATTTTACATCATGGGATTTAATTGGGAATCCCCTCATTTTCTCCCATCTCCTCACCAATGTGTGCACCTATCCTCGTTTTCATCCCATCGGTGGTTCCCACTTGTTTTTGGTTCATTTTTATCATCATCAAGTGCATTGGAATCATTGAAGTAATTATTCAACTCTCTTAGCCTCTGTAGTGTTCTTTTCCTTCTCCCACTAACCTAGGTTTCTCTAGTTATATATTTTTTCCTGATTTCACCGGAGTAGGGTGGAATCCGATAATAATGTTGGGGAATTCACTCATCCATGGAAGATGGTAACCCGAGATGTCGTCTATTATTCCTCATGTGCTGATTCATCACGGTATGTCACATTGGTAGAATTTTAAGGAATAAATGATTTTAATTAAACAATTGGTGTGGTTGTTTATTACATTTTATAGGTATTTACCTAATTTTATGATGCTTTTACAACTTATTATTAGAGGTCGTGAGGTCATTATTCTAGTGTGATGAGATCAGCTGGATATCTTTTGAGTTTTATACCCCTTTTAAATAAGGTTGTTTTATTTGTTATATATTACTTAGTATTATCAATTTAATATAATGTTGTTATAATTAATTATGTTTGATAGTCTATTTATGAGACAGGTCGATTATGAATCGGTTGAGCTTGGAAAAGACTTGGAAGCTACTACCATTCTATGGAACTTATATAGAATACTACCTAAAGGTATATGTTTTTTTTTCAAACATATCATATATTACATATTCATGTGTATGGTAGTATGTTCATGCCTTGGATTTCCCTTTAGGGTGATTCCCCATTAAGAATTTTATTCTAAGGATCTTCGTAGATTAATTATTCTGGTATTTAAATGGATCAATTTCAATGGTCACTAACAACCCTTGTGTGCAAGATTTAGGCCTTTAGTTGAGGCTAGTTAGTGACCAAGGATCCTGCGGGGGGGGGGGGGGATGACTTTTCCTGCGATCTAACATGGAGGATCCTAAGTAGGATTCTAACACCCACTATTTTCTTCTAAAAATCCCAATAGGGGGAAATCTTAGAGGGTTTTACATCTAGGTTCCCATGGAGGACTTCTATCTTGAATATAGATCTTGGGGACCCAATGGGTTACCCCTTGTTTGGAAAACCTAAACTTGTATATTATGTTTTGGTAGAGAAGGTAGATAGTGTCACCATAAAACCCAATCCAAAAGTGATAGCCTAATGGGGTGTAGCATTAATGGTGGGTTTAGGTGTTCGTCCACCCTCACACTTTTTTTATACATTCATGTGGTTTTTGATTATACAATAATGATTGTTTGTGGTTTTTCATGGTATTTGTCCAATGAGAATGATGTGATGATGTTGTGATGACCAAGAATTCTATCAATGGAAACTCCCTTATTTTAATTATTTCATATATAATAAATCACAATATATCAAATAATTAATACAATATAAAAAATATAAATGACTAATTAATGAAATAAGAAGTATTTCTACACCTTTTGAATCATATACAAATGGAATAGTAACATGAACATTGGAATAGTAATCTGATCATTATAAATAGTAAGTCTTCCAATAGAATAGTAACCTAACAAATGAAAGTATAAAGAAAAATTATCCATCTAAAAAATGAAAATATGATATAATTATAACATAATATATGTAAATAAATGTTTTATAAATTATTAATTAAGTGTTTATATTTTTACAAAACATAAGTGTTACGTTTTAATTTTTTAATTAATATAATGTTTTAAAAGGAAATATATTTTCATAAAATGTATTAATAAATTAACATTTCTCTCTCTTAAGATTATAATATAATTTTATGAGAACTTAATTAATTTTTTAAAGTGTTAGAAAATCCGTTACAATTTTAAAATTGGCATTTTAAATGTAAATAATGATTTCAAATACGGATTAAATTTCACATATTTAGTGAATTATTTTCATAAAAGGAAGTTAATTTTTAAATTCTACTGGTCAAAAAAATTAGTACGGTTAATTACTGTTTTTTTCTAAAAATACATGATTTTTTTTGGTGAATAGTATAATACGATAATTTATGATAGATGCTAAATACAAGAATTATGAAGCCATAGATTATGTATGGATGATGAAAGAAAAATAAAATCCAACTATACTTCATTATTTTAAAATATTTAGTTGTAATTCTCATACTATCCATATTATTGAGTAAATATAATATACTAATAAATAAAATAATAAAACAACACCCTCTCTTTCCCTAAAAATACCACCCCTCACCACCTCTTCTCCACACACCTCTAAAGATTGGGGCCCTGTTTGATTTTTGATCAATTATCTTCCCAATCCCCTTCCCTATGTCCCAGATACCTTATTATTACAAAAATACCAAAATCATTTCCCTATAAAGGTTATTAAGGAGGATAAATTGAAGAGGTAAACTCCTATTTCTTATTCTTTAAATTGATATTCATGTTCATTTATTTTTCTCTTCTCACCTCCCCTCTTCCAAATGAAATAAAAACTCCATTTCCTTATATTTAAAGGAATTTTATTATTCTAATGTAATAATTCCTCATCCAATTCCTTATACTCTCCTTTTTATATTAAAATGAAAACATCATTCGTGAGATGTTAGTTTATCGACATTAAGGACGAAAAAATTTCATTTTCCATTAACTCCTTCAAAGTTAGACATTAAACCATTTTTAAGGTTTTAAAATTTTAAAATATTTGTATTATTGTCTATTTAATTTTTTGGAACCATTATATACAAATGATGTTAATTAAAAAAACTAGTTGGTGGATATCAAAAACTTCCAAAATAATCATAACAATTCCCACTAATATTTTATCCAATGATTTATCCTCACTCCAAATAACCATATGAATTGTATAACCATATAATAATATTTATGTTAATTAATAAATTATATCTTCAACTCGTGTTTTCTGTTTCCATTTTACATAATGTTCCAAACTCTTACACAACTGAATTTATCTGAAAAACTAAGAAAATGAGCACTCTCGAACGATGAAATTGAACACATTAACTCATAAAAAAGTCCATAAATGAACATAATAAAATTATAATAAATAATTTTCCTGAAAAAAATGTTCTGGAATTAGTAATTAATTAATATAATTTATTTATAATTGAAATTGCAATCATGTCCAAAACTGTTTTTAGACATATGGCAAGGATTTCAACTCGAACCCCCATTTTTGTTCTTCAGGTTACTCATTATATCTCTTTACTCCAATTCCATGATTATTTATTTTTTATAATTCTAATACATTCCATTAATATGTTATAAACACTTATAAATAGATTATATCATCCTTATTTGAATAGTAAATACAAGTTTTACTATGGTTCTCTTCTCAAAACATCCCAATAAGCAAGCCCATTTAAAGAGAATTTCCTGATTTTGTTCCAATTATCATGTGATATCTATAATATGTTTTAAGCTAAAATTATTTTTAAAAAATCACTCATTTTATCATGAATAACTATAATGGTTAATTTCTAGTTTTTTTTTAAACCAATGATGTATTTTCTTTATTAAATACTCTTTAATATTTTCCCCTAAAACCACACTAAAGTTGGTATCTTTTAAAGATTTATAAACATTGTTTTAAAATTATTTCCCTTCAATCGGACACCTTTTTTAATTATCTATGCCTATTTTACCTTATTAATTTCCATGTATGTTGGTAATACTTTTACTCATTGACACATTAATGAAATGCTCATTTGTTATTCCATGATACATGATTATTATTCCTATTTCATTACATGGTTATCACTTAAGTTTATTATTCATAGGAATCACATATTCATGAACATGTTATTATTTGCGTTCCACGATAGATATCAAATGAATTGGGTAATTTGTAGTCTTATTAGACATCATCTTCGTACAGGGAGTGAACCAGATTCTTTTATGGGACTCCGTCTACCATGACATGGCATTTATCCCTGACTCAAGTTTATGTCATGTTATATGTTATCTTAACATTCTTATGATTCAATGATTATATGTTCCCAAGTTAATAATGTTATTCTTTCTTTTGTTTATTCATGTTTTCTGCATTTTATTTCATCATGTTATGTCTTATATCCCATGTTTCCATGTATATTGAATGCATATTCCCTTACTAGTAGTTTCTATTAATCCATTTAGTTCCTGTACTCCCCAAGATATCCTATGTAGATGTGACATCCAAAAATGAATTCAGCAGATCATTAATATTATTAAAGGAAAGAAGTTATTATTTTCATTTCATGTTATCAAATTATGTAACTAAACTTCCATAGACACTAGACATTATGATCCTTGACATGTAATTTAATGGTGGATTATGAAAAAACATAATGTCGTGATATGTTTAAATGTCTAGGTTCTCTATATTTGGAATTAGGGAAATGTCTATTTATACTTGGGATTAGGATTAAAGAATTATAGATAATTATAAAGGGAATATACTAAGTATGTGAAATATCACAAAATTTTGGTTAATATAGAGTAAGTGGTTTATCAAGAAAATACATCACTATCTAAATACTACAAGTGGAATGGTTCAAGCATAGATGTACCTAGGAGTAACAACTTTGATAATGTTTTTTGGGACAGACATTGGGAAACCTGACATATGAAAACAAGGCATATTGCACACCTAGTTTGACAATCCCTTGGGATATTGTTTAGTAAATTCATAAGCTCATTTTGAACCATTATTTATGGATGAAAAAATCCAATGATAATATATGTAAGGTAACAGATCTTGGATAACCTAGATTTAAACCAGGGGAATCACTTGTTATGATATACTATTTTTTACAAGTTTATCCTTTAATTTTTAACGATTCAATTTATTATTCATTTTATCTAGGTATTAAAGTTACTAATTTCACTTTATTTTTCTTAGTTGATGGATAGAAATATAAGAACTCATACAATCAATCAATGTGATAGGTAATGTGATGATTTCTATAATGGTATTCCAAATATGATGGGATTGGGTACTCAAAACATTAATATAGTACTTGGCCAACTATATCAAGTTATAAATAACTATTGGAATCACAAGGAAATCACTCCTTCACCAAATAAAGTGCATGTTGTCCTTGAATCCTTCCTGTGAAAAATGCCTCCCAGGAATCGTGGATCCCCTGATCTGATACTTTCAGAAAAATTGATAACTCAATTAAGAAGATATTCAATGTGGTCTAGTCCTCAGAAGAAGAGAATGTTGTTTTGGTGATATATCATTTTTGTGAATTTTATCAGTGGGGGACTCTAATCAATAACACCATGTCAAATGAGGCAATTGATTCAATGAAATGGGATGATCTCATGAAAACATTATTTAATAAAAATATTTCCCAATCCAACTTTCTCACGATTGAAATGTAATTTATCAGACTGAAGAAGAATAAAGAAGAGTCTATCAGGACGTATGAGGAAAATGCTACTTGGATTGTTAGATATTCAATTGTATTTTTTATTAAAACTAAAATCATGTTATATCAATTCTTTAACAGGCTCAATCCTAGTCTCTGAAAACTGTTGATGATTCATGAATTCAAATTATATGAATATATTGTTTGTTGTGCCCTCAAGATTAAAATAGTGATCAAAGAATCTTTGTGGTTTGATGGTCCTGGTGATAAAAAGGGGAAAATTGATTTTAATATGGGAGATAAATTCGATGATGGAAAGAAGACCCTAAATCCGACATGTCAAAAGTGTGCAATGAAACATATTGGAATCGACTTAAAGGTAACCAGTAGAAGCTTAAATTGTATAAGATAGGGCAATATAGATAATAGATGCTGATGTAATATGATGAATACAACTAATTAATAAGAATAAAGAAAGGTTAAAATCAACACAGATCTTGTAGTAATATTTTTCAACATTAAGGAACATGGGAAATATTCATTCCATTTCCCTATTCAATGTTTTGTTGGAGGCAATCAATAATGACAACATCCAAAATATAAATGAATGAAATATCCTATAATTACTACTAAGGTAGAGAAAAAAATGGGTTGTTAACATGAATAATGGTTATTCACTCAATAATAGTGAAAATACTGTTTTATTCTAGTTTGAAACATTCTTTTATATCTTTTTTGTTTAGTAGAATTGATCAATCACCACCTAAAAATTTGTAGGCTGAGTAATATATTAGTCTATAAAATGGAGAAATAATTTCATCCAATGTACGTAACTCTTTCATAGTTTTTTTTGTGGAATGAAAAACCTAGAAAATATTATTATACTCTCTTTTGTAGGGTTTGATGTAATATTAGGCATGGATTGGCTATCTTTATACAATGACAACATCATCTATCAAGAATGGGAGATCACTCTTCACATCCCAAAGATCCTATAATTCTGTACAAGTGTAAGGAGGAAGGTGACTATCCTATAGAATAATCATATTAATGGTGGATATTGTTTTATTATGAGCAAGAATATCTACATCAAATTCTTGATACAAAGAAGATACTATTGTTCCAATACATTCCCATCATGAGGGATTGCACTGATATATTCCCTGGAGAATTCTCTGGTCTACCTCTTGATCGAGAGGGTTGATTTATATGTTATACTTATTCTCGGATCTCTTCCGATATCAAATACACCATAAAAATTACCACCATTGATGTGAAAGAGATGAATATGAAATTAAAGGACAATCTAGAAAAGTGTTTTATTCAACCGAGTGATTTACTATGGCGTACTCTAGTCCTCTTCATCATGACTAAGGATAGATAAATGTGCTTATTTATTCATTATTGTTTGTTCAACAATATCAAGATAATGAATACGTTTCACCTTTCCATGGATAGATGACTTTTCTGATCATCAATGTGGGGATTTTAAATTCTCTCTGGTGAACCTTCAATTAGGATATCACCAATTAAAGGTGAGTAGGGAAGATATTTTCAAGAATACCTTTAGAATAAGGTATGTACACTATGATTTCATAGTTATTCAATTAGAACTCACTAAGGATCTAAAATGTTTCATAGACTTAATGAATTTATTATTTAGAGATTAACATGACCTATTGGTTGTATTTTTGTTGATGATATTCAAATATACTCCTTGATCAATGAGGAACATGTGGATCATTACATTATTCTTCCAAATACATTGATATGGGAGAAAATTTATTCATTATATAGAAAATGTGAGTTTAAAATGAAGAATGTATCATTTTTGGGGTAGGGAATAACTAGTAAAAGGATATATATGGACACTTCCAAGACAAAAGAAATCAAAGAGTGGGATTAGCCAACATTTATAATAGAGATCCACATTTTCTCGAGTCTACCTGGTTATTATCAATCAATTTTAAAAAAATTATCATTATATTCAAACCCACTAAAATTGCTGACTCAGAAGGGAGAATAGTTTGTCTAGACCAGTGAATGTGAATAATACATCAATGTGTTAAAAAATAGGCTTATCACTACAGCAGTACTGACACTACAAAAAAGTGGGGAACACATTATGGTGTACAATGATGCTTCAATGAAGAGATTTTTCTTTGTATTGATGGAAAATGATGTAGTGATGGAATGTGACTCTAGGTAGTTGAAAATACAATAGAAAAACTATCTCAAAAATCATTTGGAGTTGGAAACTTTGATCATTTAATTATAAATATCATGACATTATTTCAATGGAGAGAAGTGTGAAATATAGAATAATAACAAGAGTCTCCAATATATAAATTATTATAAAAGTTGATTAATATGTGCCGATGATTATTGTCATAGCTCCTCAAGGGATGAACTACTCTTTCCATAACCATCATGGTATGAAAAAAAAACATAGCAGATGATCTTTGTAGAAATGATTCAAAATCTTTATCAATGATGATAATTGAGAATGATCCAATATTCATTTATTTTCAAAGGATATAAATTGGAATAATTAGGAAAGAAAAATCGTCAATCCTTCCTCAAATGATTACTCAACCATCTATTATGTAAAAAATAAAGGATTCTGAAGGAAATGATGAGGAAATTTTGAAGAAGATGGAAGCCATGAGAGAAGGGAAATCCTTAGATTTAAAAAATTATGGGAAATGAGTCATGATATTTGGGTCATGATTATGTATATGATCTAATCCAGAGAAAAATAAAGATCTTCTGAATGACTCACAAAGCCCCACATTCTCTATTTACCTAGGGAGCACAAAGATGTATTGAGATCTCTGAGAAAACTATGGGGTGAAAAATATGAATATGGATATCACTGAATACATATCAAAGTGCATTGAACGTCATCATGTGAAGGATGAATGACAAAATTCTAAGGGGATAATTAAACTATTACCTATACAAACATCGAAATGGTGAAACATCATCATGGAATTCCAAAGGAATCAAGAGGGAAAAATTCTATAAGGGTTATTATAGATCACCTTAAAAATACAAATCACATTATCAAAATCAGAGGGTACTTCTCACTATATAAAATTTCATAGATAAACATCAATGAACTGTTAAGGCTGTATTATGTCCCACTATTGATTGTCTCTAATTGAGATATGAGATTCACCTCCATGTTCTAAAAAAATATCCAACGTTCTATGTGCACTAACTGGAACATCAGTACAACATATCAGCTTCAAAAATTTTTCCAATACATGAAAACTATTCAGAAACTAGAAGACATGTTAAGATCCTTTTCAATCGACATCAAAGGATGATGGGACCACCATCTGTCTCTGGTCAATTTCTCCTACAACAAAATATTCCACTTAAGCATCGAAATGGATCCATATATATCCCATTATGGGAAATGATATTGGAAACTGCCATGTTGGGATGATTTAAGTGAACGTAATCTACTAGGACGTAAAATGGTTGAAAAAATAGTGGAGAAGGTGATAACCATTTTGGAACACATCATGAATACCCAATGATGAAAAAGGTGTTATGAAAAAAATCATCTACAATAACATTATTTTAAGTACAGGGACATGGTATTACTCCACATGTCTCCATGGATGTGAAACATGATATTTGGGAAGAAAGGAAGGCTATGTCTATGGTACATCATCTCCAACAAGATTATTGATCTTGTTAGAGTCATGGACCATCAAATAGAACATCCACCAACCATGTCATAAGTACACAATTTATTCCAAGTATCTCACTTTAGGAAGTACATACATGATCATTCTCATGTACTCGATTCATAGGGGATACAATTAGAAAATGATCTCACCTACGAGGAGTGGCCAGTGAAGATATTGGATCAAGTAGATATGTTTCTACAATACAAGGAAACTCACTTGTCCAATGTAATATGGTGGAACCACAAGGAATAAGAGGAACCATGATAACTAGAGGAAGTGGTGAAAGATAAGTAACACCACATTTTTTACATAATAACTTAAATAAACCTTCAAGGGTGAAATTTTATAAGGAGAGAAGAATCTAACAACCCTGAATTCTATAAATGGAAACCCCCTTATTTTAATTACGTTATATAGTATAAATTACATTAAAGAAAATAAATAAAATAATATATCATTTATAAATGAAGAATTAATGAAATAAGAAATATATCTATATTTTATGAAATATGTACTGAATGAATTTTTAATTGGCCTTTGGAATGTTAATATGACCTTTATGAACATTAAACTTCTTAATAGAATAGTAACCTCACCCATGATAGTATAAATATATTTTTTCCATATTAAAAATGAAATCATGATATAATTATATAATAGTACAAATAAATAAAGGTTTATGAAATTACTAATTATGTGTTGATATTATTATAAAACAGAAGTGTAAATTTTCAATATTATAATTAATTTAATATTCTAAATGAAAATTTATTTCCATAAAATGTATTCATAATAATATATTTTGTAATATTATTATTATAAAATAATTTTATGAAAACATAATTTATTTTACAATGTATTAAAAAATCATTTACGATTTTAAAATTGTTATCTTCCATGTAAAAGATTATTTTAATTGAAAACAAGATTTATCATATTTTTAATAAAATTTAAAAAAATTTGGGTTTATTTTTGAATTATAGGTATCCAAAAAAGGATTGGGTTATTTTTTTCTATTTTTCTAAAATACATTTTTTTTTGTGAATAGTAAAATTTAATAATATTTGATAAAAGATAAATACATGAATTGTGGAGTTAATGATGATGTATGGATGATGCAAGTAAAAAATATCGAACTATCCTTAATTATTTTTAATATTTTTGGTGATAATGCTCAACCTATTCATAGTCAAGAAGAAAAATAATAAGAATACACCCCTTTCATCTCTTATAAATACTACCACTTGCCACCTCTTCTCCTCACAGATCAATAAAATTTAGAAATATAATTTTTTTTCTAAATTCCATTCTCAATCCCCTTCCCAACATAAATGATCCCTTGGTCTCATAAAAATAAAAAAATTATTTCCCTAATGAGGTTATAATGTTTGGAAAATTGTAGAGGTGAATTCCCCATACCTTTTATTTTAATTTATTTTCATGTTATTTTATTTTTCTCTACACATATACCCTAAAAAATGGAATGACTACTCCATTACCTAAAATATATTGTAATTTTATTATTTTAATTTAATAATACATCAGCATGTCCCTTCTCTTCTCCCTTTTATTATAAAAATGAAAAGATGTTTGTGAGGTCTTATGTTATAACCTACAATGATGAAAATTTTTCATTTTCCATCAAAACCATAATAACTAGTCATTAAACAATTTTATGGTTAAATAATTTATTATATATGTATTATGGCCTATGTAATGTTATGGATACGTTATATACCCTTGATGTTAATTAATAAAACCAAACTAGTTCGTGATAATTGAAAAACCGCCAAAAAAATTAAACAATTATAAGTAATATTTTATCAAGTGATTTATCCTCAATCCAGATAACCAAATTACTTATATAACAATTTAATATTATGGATTTTCGTTAATAAATCATAATTTAATTTCTAAATTTCTATTTCCATTTTACATGAACTTCAGTACTCTAACACAAGGGAACAGATCATGAAAACTATGACAGAAACACTCCCGAACAATGAAATTAAACACTATAATTCATCAAGAAGACAATAAATGAACTTATTAAAAATATAATAAATAAATAACATGTAGAAAATGTTCTTTAATTATTAATTAAGGAATCTAAATTGATTATTAAGTATATTAAGATCATGTACAAAACAATTTCTGGCATTAGGTAAGGGATTCTACACAAACCCCCATTTTTTCCAGCGGATTACACATTTTCTCCCATTACTATAATGTAATGTTTCATTATTTTTGTGTAATTATAATTAATTATATTTTAAGTTTTCAAAATCATATTTCTAGATCAGATTATTCTTCTTTCTTAGTGTTATACATGTTATAAAAAGGTTCCCTTTTCAAAAATTCTTGGTAAGCAATCCAAATTAAAGGAAATTTCCTGATTTCATACCCATTGTCATTTTAAATATATAATATATTTTAATCCACCATTATTTTTCTAAAATCATTAATTTTACCTCGAAAAAACTATCATGGTTCATTTCTGGTTTTGTGCAAACAATTATGGATTTTCTATTTTTAATACTCTATAATATTTTCCTTTAAAATTACACTAAAGTGGATAATTTCTAATGATTCATAAACTATATTATAAAATGATTTAAATTCAATTGGAAAACATTTATAATTATCTATTTCTATTTTACCTTAGAAATTTCCATGTATGTTTTTAATCTATTCTTATATGAACACATTTATGACATTCAATTTTTTATGCCCCATGACATGATTATGATACTCATTTCGTTCCATGGGTAAACCTTATGTTTATTCTTCTTATGGAACACATATTCATGACCCTGTTCTGATGGATGAACCGAAATAGTTCTCTAATGCATTGATTAATATTTAGTCTCATGAGACATCATGTTGGGACCTGAAGTTTACCTGATTCCTTTATGGGACATTTTCCCCAATGTCATTGTTGTTATCATTGACTCATGTTTATGTCATGTTATATGTTGTTGTCACATTCATATGATTCCATAATTTTATATTACCATGTTATACATATTATTCATCCTTATTTTTATTCATGTTCTATTCATTTTATGTCATCATGTTATGTTTTCTAACCCATGTGCTATGTTTATTCTAACGATTATTCCCCAACTATAATTTTTTGTTCATCCTTTTTGTTCATGTATTCCTCAAGATATATTATGTAGATGTAAGAGAGAAAATTATGTTAGGTTCACATTAATAATATTAAATAAAATAAATTTTTATTTTGGTTTAATGTTTTGCAATTGTGAACCTAATATACTAAAGATACTATAATTTACGATCATTGGCTTGTAATATGATGGTTGATTATGCCTAAAATCATGTAATGATGTGTGTAAATGTAAAATGTCACTATAGTTGTGAAAGGTATGACCATAGGTACTTCCTGGGATATGACCGTTGATCTGTGATGATTGATTATGATATCACAGTATGGAACAAATGATGGGAATTGTAGTATGACACCAAAAAATGCATCATGATTTATACGAGATCATGGTATAACTCTGGTGATGAGAATCATAATATGACACCTATAATAGGAATTTTTGTATAAAAATGACAATTCATGATGGATTATATGATATCACTATATGACACCAATGATGGGAATTACTACATGACACTAATGCATGACATTGTAGAATAACACTGACAATGCTTGATGATATATCATCGATTATCAAGTTTCCTATAAGTGCACTCTGTGGACTCGAGGAGGATGTTGTGGTCAATGAATCTCGGTACTAGCCCATGTAGACCTATATTATTCCAATTTTTCTATGGAAGAGATTTATGGAATTTAATTGGAATCCTTAGTCAATTACCCATGGTTTTGGACAACATATGAATGATACTTGATACCCACGACGTAGGTTGCTATTGATGAAGTTCCATATTTATAAAATTTCTCATCGATATATGACATACATCATTATAGTGATTGGATGTGTGTATAAGTGAGGCCAGGTATAGGACATGTATCCCCTTGTGGTGATGTTGCTTCCTTAGAGACATATCGTTCATTGGTTGAGTCATGTATTGTAGATCGGGATTACTGACACATGGATCATCTTAATGGTACACAACATGAGTGGTAAGACATCCATCTTAAATATCCTTTTAGATTACTTCTGTATATAAAAATTTATGTTTCTATATATATATATATTTGTGAGAATATATATATATATATACATGATGGCACATTACCTAGTTGATCTGGATCGCAGACCCAGGGATCAACTGTGGTTGCACATTTTTTAATATAATAATAATTTCCGAGGGTTCCTTAGCTAGTATGAGCACCTCCCTCAAGTATACCAGTCATCGCCTTTTATAGTCTGTATTCAGATAATATTGTTAATATTATTTTTATACTTATGAGTAGCTTACTCTTACATACGCTTCATATTACTGTCTATGTGTGGGACCACATTGATATTTACCAACATAGTTTTGTACTCACACATTGATCAGGTTGTCATTACCTCATGTTACATGAGTGGACGATCACTTCATTGCAGGGACAGGTTGGGCTGAGGTATGTCATTTATGTAGGTGGATAGCTTGGACATGTTTTTGGAGATTGGGTAAGTGGTGTGGCTCATTGTACATAGTCGATCCTTGTACTTTAATTTCAATCTCATTATGCATTCTTTCTTTTATGCTTGTCCCAGTCAGTGGTCGATGTGGTAAATATGACATGACTCTTTGAACTTTAATGGAATTTCGTTTATTATTTTTTATGTTCTATTTCAGTTTATTTGTGGCATATTCTCTATATTTATTACTATTATGGATGATATTTCGTTTTTTTTGTTGTTTTCTTACACTAACATGAGGACATAGACTACTTACTATCACACCCTAATCACTTTCTACATATATGTAGCTTCTGGGGTATGGATGAGCACACATGAGGCTTTATGACAAACCGGTTCGAGGAACTAGATTAGTAGCATTTGATTTGGGATGTAACACATAGGGACGATATTGGTAATTTTTCCCCTTTGAAATAACAAATAGGTTATCCTAGTATTGTCACACGGCCTCTTCCGGGAAACCAGCAAGGTGGTGGCTATAGTCTCCTATAGCTAAGCAGCCCGACTACCTAACCCTTCCTTCGATGCTTGCCTAAGACTCCAGACTACCTTATGGTCCTCAAATCATGTCTAATTATACATTTTTATTGGTTTCTCACTATCTTATTATCATTCTAAACCCCAGATAAAAATTCATCCCATCCACTAATTTAATGATTTAGATTTTTCTTGAATTTCAAAAGCTCGCATGAACATGAGGTATTGCATTAACCCTCTCGATGACCCTTTTAACCCTTATCAGAATGACACGATATTTACTATGATCACAAATCATTGTGGTTAAAAATTAAAATGGCCTTATCACGTAATATTTACGATTCTAATTCCAAAAATAATATCAATTTTTTCAAGATTCAATTCATAAAGGTGGATGAAATTAGTTCTTATATCCATTCAAAAAGCATGGAAATTTTTTTTAGAAAAAATTTGTCTTCATGTACAAAATTATTTTATTCTCAATCTCTACAAGGTTAAAACTAGTATATGAATGTTAATTTATCAAATTGAATGAATTGTCAAAAAACCTCACTCAAATCATTTATCAATAGTTAATAATTTAATTTATAATGATGAAACTGCATTACACACATAAAAAACATTGTTTTTGTAAATATATATCTCAATTTACATTTAAATGAATTAATATTTATTTCAAACCATTTAATAATGATGATATGAATGATTATTAATTATTATACATATATAAAAAAATATCGTTGCATAAGTTTAATAGTACCATATTTAAATGAATATGATATCTTAGTCTACTGGATAGAAATGATTGTTTAAATACATTCATGCTCGTGATAAAATGGTAATATTTAGCATAAAAATATTATTGGAAAAATTATCAGATGGTTATACTGATTCCAAAGTGTAATTTTTTCATTTGAGGTCATCGAGAGTATAAATCAATGTGTCATAAATGCACAGAAATAATATATTTAAAATATTATATTATATTTATTCACAATATATGAGTTTTTAACTCAATTATTATATCTCCATACCCCTAATGATGCGCCCAAGGGGTTTCTTCTATGTGGCACTTATGGAAGGTCATGTTGGAGGATGTGTATTCACCATATGGTACCACCCGACAATTTTTTTAATGGGGGACGGCAGCTGGGTGGTTGGTAGGTGGCCAAACCCTACTACACCAACCAATGGGAGAAGGTAGTGGGAAGAGGTGAGGTTTTCCTATAAAAGGCTATGTGATCTCTGCATTTCCAGCATCAGCTACACTTGGTTCTCATCACCCTTAGTTTTATTGAGTGTGTGGTATTTTGTGATGTTTTCCCCACTTATTCAAGAGATATTTTAAATGGGTTTTATTGTTATAATAGATAGGGACTGTGTACCATTTTACCCCTATTGATCCTTCTATTTTCCTATGGGTTTTTACCCCTTCCATTTGGGTGTTTTTCCACTTTACATCTGGTGTCATTTATTTTTGAAATTTATCACTTCAATTTTATCTTGTGATTATCGCTACACCCATGTGGAAATAAATTTACTGTCCCAACAAGTGGTAGTAAAGAGTTGGTTATAGCCCAGTGTTATTCATGTTTTTAGGTATTTATAATAATTATGAATTTGAGTATGCTCTATGATTACTAATCTATATTATCTTTCACAAAAAAAAATTTGAGATTAAAAAATACACTATTTTAAAATGGATTTGGTTTTGGAAGGAAAATGTGTCTAGATGGTTGTGAAATTTGAAATATAGAAATTCAATAGTTATAAATTTTCAATGTGGGAAATGAATAGATAGGCAATGATACTGATGGATGATTTCCTAGTGGAAATTGGTCAAATGTTAGCTGGTGTGATGGAGGAGAAATGGAATGACATGGGAAAGAAATATTTTACCAACATCGATTTTGTTTCGGAAGATGGGGTCCTATCGATAATTGTAGGAAAAAAGATGATTAAAGAAATATAGGATACTTTTATGAAGCAATTCAAGGTCAAGTCACATGTAAAAAAATCTTGATGATAAAATTGTACACTCTTCCGATAGAGGAGTCATCATCAGTGAAAAACCACATCAACAACCTCAATACATTTATCCCTCATCTCACAATGTTGGGTTATAATATTATGGATACTAAACAAGATGGTATTCATCTCAAGATTTTACCATATTTTTTTGACAAACTCATCATCAATCATACCAATATTATCCTGATAGATATGTTTTTATTCATTAATTTTGTAGTTTCGGTTCCTGAAGAAGAATGTTGGTGCATGAAAAAGGAGGACAAACAGACAATATCGCATCTGGATAAGGATCTATCAAGGATAGTGGAAGGATGATGGAGTGTGGTTCTAATGGGAGCCAAAAATATGTTAGGACTAAATCAAGGAGGAAAAAGTATAATGTCACGGGTTTCCATTGTGTAATATAGGGGATCATCAAGTAGTATTTTTTATATATGAATAGTTTTGAAAATATCTCTCAGGGAAATGTGGTGAGTAATTCCTAAAATGTATACATTGTTTCCGGTGAAGTAAAAAATGACTGCTAGAAGTATGAAGCCTCTCAAAAATGAATGGACAATCAAATCCGAAGTAACGTGGAACTTTATTCTTCGATGGTAATGGATTGACCAATATGAAACTATCCTGATAAGACATGTGTACATGGGGAATGATCCCTCCTTAAAGATTATTGGATTTGGTCCCATCAAATTGAAGATGCAAGTCGGTGTTTTTCAAACCAACCAAGGTGTACGCAACGTTAAGGGACTAAATAAGAACATATTGTCAATGTGAAAATTTTATGATATCAGTTGCTAGACTCCCACCGAGAATAGAGTGATGAGAATTGTAATTGGAGAGAATATGGTAATGAATGTAGAGAATATATCAACGAACATGTATGTTCTTGAGGGTGAGATGTACGAGGATGAGGAGATAGTTATCACATCAACTACCCTGAAAAAATCATTGATGGCGTTATGGAATTAGATACTTTCCTATATGAAAAAATGGGACCTTCTGATTATTGATGATAAAAAGTTTCTCCCTGGGCTGAAAAATGTATTCTTATCATTGTGTGAGGATATTGTTTTGAGTATGCAACATAGGTTAATGTTTTTTACATCAACATCATGAATCAAAGATATATTATATATGATCCATTCTGAATTTTTCCAATTACCAGTTATATCCCTGGGATGAGAAAGGTACTTTGTATCATACATTGATGATTAATCTCGGAGATGTTGGTTATACAAAATCCGGACGAAGGAACATTTTTTTGATGTCTTCAAAACAGTCAAAGTGTGTAAGGTTATTGAATCTAGAAATACGATCTAGTGTTTGTGGAATGAAAATGTTGGGGAATATACAAGTGAGTAGTTTGATACACTATGTCAAAATGAAGGAATCAATAGATAGTTCATGGTGTCATAAAATCTTCAGAAAAATAGAGTGGTAGAGTGGATGAATAGAACCCTATTGAATAGAAAATGGTAAATGATGTAGGTTGTTGGAATTGATAAAACATTGTGGGTAGAAGTATTGATTACTACCTATTATGCAATCAACAGATCTCATTCAATTGCGATTGATTTTAAGACACTAATAGAGATGGGGAATTGTAAACCCACTACCTATTTTAAGTTACATTCTTTTGGTAATTCGGTATATGTGTTGTTTAATAATAAAGAAATATTGATGTTTGATTCAAGATCCATGAATTATATATTCATGGGGTATGTGGATGGTGTGAGGGTTATCATTGGTGGAAAACCACTACCTAAAATCTTATCACCAAGAGGGATGTAATTTTGGTTGAATACAAGATGTAAATAACAACTGATCAAGGATTGGTGAAGGAGAATATAGAATCTAACCCATTTGAATTAATGTGAAAATCAAAGGAAGAACTAGTTTCATTTGAGGAATTACCATCGCAGGAAGATGCTGTACCAGTTGAGTCTGGACCACAATGGTCAATATGGGAAAAAAGTGAATTATTGTGGTACTCAGCCTATGTGACTGAGAGCAATATTGTGTATGCCTTATTAATGGAGGATATAGATCAATGTTCTTGGTGAAGTTGTCCTAGAGTCCATGTTAATCCTCATTGATATTGGAAATTTAGGAGGATATGGAATCACTACACAAGAATACGACTCGAGATCTTTTCTCATTACCTCATGGAAAGAAGGATATCAGAAAAATGGTTCTTTAAAATCAAGAGGGATGGAAAATAGCTGGTGGAAAGATATGGTGAATGAATAAATTTTTAAGGATCAGATCAAAAGGAAGGTATTGATTTCAATGAATTTTTTATTATTATTGTTAGACTGATGACTGTTTGGAGAGGTTTTGTGATGTGTTCGATATACATCTTACATCTAGGGAAGCTAGATGCGAAGGCTCTGTTTCTCCATGGTGATCTAGAGGAATTTATCTATATGATCCAACAAGAAGGTTTTTCAGATGAAAAAAATAGAACATTGTTTGTATGTTCAAAAAAACATTGAACGGTCTAAATCAGGCGCAAATATGATTGAACAATATATTTTATTCCTATATCACGAGTCATGGATACAAAATACTTCATTCAGATATTTTTTTTGGGATTAGATGGAACCGATTTCATCATTCTACTGTTGTATTTGGATGACATGTTTATTGTAGGCCCCAAAAATGATCAGATCCAGGATAATAATTCATAGTTGTCTAGGGGGTTTGATATGAAAGATTTGGGACAAACAAACAAGACTCTTGGGATACATATTTTTTGAGATGGGAAATATGGGGTGATTTTTCTATCACAGAACAATTACTTTTGAAGAGTCTTGTGAAAATTCAACATAAAAGACGATATTCCAATATCTACACCTATTTACATTAATTTATTGTTATCCTCAATGATGATTCCTAATAGTGAAGTATATAGGATGGATATGTCTTGAGAACCTTATGTATTAGCAGTGGGTAGTCAGATGTTCGCTATAATTTTTACAATACTATGCATTTCAAATGTAGTGGGAGTAGTTAGACAGTACAAGGTGAATCATGTATGAGAGCATTGTATAATGGTGAAGAGGATTTAGAGATACATCAAGAAGACATCAAATGATGCATTACTTTATGAAGGATCATATTTCACTATTAGTAGATATTATGATTCATATTTTTTAGGTCATTCTGACTAGTGGAAATCCACTACTTGTTATGTGTTTACTCAGGAAGGAGTATATATGAGATGAATTTAATAGTAACATTCAGTTGGGTATTTATCCACGATAGAGGTGTTGTTCATGGTAGCTATATTGTCTTATAAAGAGGCGATTTGGTTGAAAATGTTTTTTAAGGAGCATAGGCACAAATAGTAGTAGATTCTATTGATTTTGAATGTCATATCACCTAGAACATTACGTGGAATCCATATTTTCATTCTAGGATGAATCAAATTGGAGTAAATTATAACTTTTTTCAAGATGTTTTGGAGGAATTAAGTGTGGATATGCATAAAATAAACACTAATGAAAATCTGGTAGATCTACTAACATGGGTGACTGAAAATGATAAATATATAAGGTGCATATCCTCATGTTTCCTCAGAGAGATGTGGGAATCGTGGTTGGTAGATAGAATGGTTGTGGATATGTGATTGGTTCTCAATAAAATTTCCTAGTAGGGAAATGGTTTGGAGGATTTGTATTCTCCAGATGGTTCCACCCCATGATTTTTGTCAAATGTGGCTGGCAGTTGGGTAGGTGGTTGGTGGAAAAATCCCACCAAACCCAAAAGTGGGAGAAGGAAAAGGTTAGTGGTGAGGTTTTCCTATAAAATAAAGTGGTATCTCTTCATTTCAAGGGTCAAGCTCATCTGGTTCTCATCAAAATTATTTCAGTTTTCTATATCTAATTTTGTGAGGTCTATCCCCCCTTATTGAAAGAATATATTATGAATATTTTCTCCTTGTAATTGTGATGGAGTGCATACCAACTTTTATTTTTTGTGATCCTTCTATTTGTCTATTGGTTTTTACCCCTTATATTTGTGGGTTTTCAACAATACATCTATTTCCATTTATTTCTACATTTTTTCACTTAATATTTATCTCTTGATTATCAATGAACCCATGGGTCAATAAATTTATGGTCCCAACAGGTCCTAGGCATTGGTATCTCCGAAGATGATTCCTGGATGATAACAATGATGTGTGAATCAGTTGTGATATAGAAGGAATTCGGCCTTGGTGGATCGAGAGGGATCTGGACAAGTTAATGAGCTGCGGTGGACTTGATACTAAGAAGGAACCTGATGGTCCTAATTGACAGAGATAGATTTGATGCTCTTTGTGTTGGTCACTAGATCTGTCAAATTTATTGAAGACGTCAAGAGGGAACATGATTGTAAACCGTGCCTCCAGTGTGTACAGAAAACCTACAATTCACATTTAAAAAATGACATTGAGAGAGGATATGGTGTTCCTATTTTGTGAAGGAATAGTTGAAACGTGGTTCTTACTCCCCCTCCAATAGAATTAATTTCTCCCATATATTCTTATGTACTTAATAATAATTATAATAATGTTATTATTGTTATTATTTCTGTATTTTTTTTATTACTATAAGTATAAAATATTGTTTTGTTAATGACTCTTTTGACTAAGATGACATATTGATGAACTATCTGTGGAATTACAAAGAATAAGAGAGATTCATGGTGCATGGGACATGTCCTATCCCATAAAATGTCACTTATTTATTACAATAAAATGAATAATTTTCATCTGATGCCAATTTTTATTGAATGAATAACCACATTAAAAATATTTTCCATATAGATTGTAGAGAGATGGTTCATAGGGTGTTCTGGTGGAGGTGGAGTTACACATTTTGAGCAACTATAGATCATGTCTTCTATTAATTCTAGAACATAATAAGAAACAATATTTTTTTTTCTCAAACATGAATTCAAATGCATGAATTTTCCATTATGTGTGATATTTCAAATGGGGTGTGATGACATCCTTTTTTTCGATATTAAAGATGCAGTGATAGTCCTGCATGACTACAAAGAACACTTTAACAATGACACAAATGAGTTTTTTCAACACAAAAATGTCTTGAAATCTATGTGCCTGACCTTTTTCAGTGCTAAAAATAATGCAGTGATAAAGGAACATTTTATTAGTGCTATATTTTTAGCACTGATAAAGGGTTCCTTTGTCATTGAGCTTTTTTAAAATTGATAAAGGACACCATTTATTAGTACATTTTTTTATCACCGATATAATAGGTATTTATCAATGTTTTCATATTTCTAATAAAGGCCACAATAGCTACTGCAAAGATACACACACACACGAAAGATTGATATAACAACAAACCCAATTAGAAATCATATACAGATAAGAATACAAATATAAAAAATCTATATTGTAATTAAAATATTACATTGCACCATCCATTCAATTAAAATTTTACATAAAAAATATTTACTTTTTTGTCATATTTACAATTTATAAAAAAACCCATCTAGGAAATCAAAAAACTTACAGACATTTTCCAATTCTCAACCCTCATACAAAAGTATGTCCCTACATTAAAACAACTGTTTATATAAATAATACTACATAATCAACAATAAATTTATAATTTTAATGAATTATAATCCATATATGATAACATATATTGTTAATTATAAAACATATTAATGATATAATCAGTTATACTGTTAATTATATAATCAATTCTTAAGGTGTTAATTTTATTTTAAATATTAAAAATATTAATAATTAATAATTATTTTATTAGTTGTTAATTTAATTTTTAATTTATAATATATAAAATATATTGTAATTTAGTAAAAATATTAGTGATATTATAAGTTATTAATTAACATTATTACTTAAATAGTAATGAATTATATCATTAAACTAAAATGATTTTTTTTTGTTTAAAACATGAAGTTCGAGTCATACCGAAAAAATCATGTATGGAATTGTCGTACGGTCAATTCCCACATACCATAAATGATTTATGAATCATTTTCATAAAATATGAAATTAATCTAAATCCATTCTCTTGATTTTTTCTATGACAGACTTATTTTAATATAAAATGAAACCATTATATTGAAAAAGGAACTTTGAGTCACACTGACCACATCGTGTGTCTGATAGACATATAGTCGATGCCTGTATGGTACAAATGAATAATGAATCATATTCCTGATGTTTAGAAAAAATCCAATCTTGTTTCCTTGTTTTGGAAAATTTCACACATGTTTCAAATTTTGTTGACACATATATATTGAATACGTGCACTTCAAGTCATACAGAAAAAATTGTATGTCATATTGACATTCAATTGAGTCATACACATCGAAAATAAATTATGGATCATTGTCTTAACGTTTGAATGATATTCGTGTTTTTATATCAGTTTTGGATAAGTGACACACATTGTAAACATTGATGACACTTCTATATTGAAAATAATGATTTTAACTCACACTAGCCAATATAGTCTCAAATTGACATATGGTTGTTCATACATATCATAATGGAATTAAGGATTGTTTTCGAAGTGTTTAAAAATAATTTGATTAAATTTTATAAATTTTTGGCAAGTGATGCATGTTTTAATCTACAATGTAAATTTTATATTAAACACACACACTTTGAATCATAAAGGTCACCCAGTGTGTTAGATTGTATTGAGGTCAATTCGTACACATAAGAAATTAATTATGAATTGTTTTCATAATGTTTGAAAACAATAAAATAAAATTTACAATGTTTTTAAAATAGATCATTTATTTTAAAAACACACACTTCGAGTTATACTAAGTACATTATTTGTTTGATTGATATGTAGTTAATTCCTCCATATCACAAATAAATACTAAATCATTTGAAAAAAATTTGGAAACAATCCGATCTTGTTTTCTTTGTTTTGGCTATGTCATGCGCCTTTTAAACTAAATTGTCAAATTTATATTAAAAACACCCACTTCGGGTTATACCGACCACATCCTGCATTAGATGGATATACGATAAATCCTACATGAAAAAAATGAAATATGGATCATTTTTCTGATGTTTGAAAACAATCTATGATCACTTTCAGAGTATGGGTTATATGACACACATTTTAAACTAAAATTGATTTTTATATTAAAAACACACACTTTGAGTCATACATTACACATCATGTATAAAAATGACATGCAGTTGATTCTCAAACCTCAAAAAATAATTATGGATAAATTTTTTACCCTTGAAAATAATATGAGCTCATTTTCTAACATTTCACAATGTAACACACATTTTAGACTAAAATGACACTAATATATTGAAAACGCTTAATTCAAATCATTCTGATAACATCATGTATTCGATTGATATGGGGTTGATTTCTAAACATCAAAAATAAATTATGAAATATTTTATTATATTTTAAAAATAAAATGACTTTATTTGATCAGTTTAATAAATTTAAAACATGATTAAATATTGAAAACACACACATCAAGTCCTACTTACCACATCATGTGTCAGATTAACACATAGTCGATTCTTACACATACGAAATGAATTGTGGATTGTTTTCATAGTCTTTTAAAACACTTTTTTGTTGTTTTTTCTATTTTTTCTTGTGAGCCGGCTTTTATACTAAAATGTTACTTTTATATTGAAATTATACACTTCAAGTCATGACGGCCACATCATATGTTATATTGACGTTCGATCAATACCTACAAATCAGAAATGAATTAAGGATCATTTTTTTAATATTTTAAAACAATATGAGATCATTTATTTTCAGTTTTTGCTTTGTGATGTGAAATTTAAACTATAATGGAACTTTTTTATTCAAAACATGGACTTTGAGAAATACTTACCACACCATATGTCTGATTGATATGAGGAAAATTCCTAAAAATCAAAAAAAATGTGTATTTTTGTGCAAAATTTGGAAAAAAAATCCAAACTTGTTTTCTAGATTTTGGCAATGTGAGGCATGTCTTATACAAACATCAACATTTATATTGAAAACACAAATTTCGAGTAATACAAATGACATTGTGTGTCATATTGATGTGTGCAAAATTATTAGATTCCAAAAATGAATTATGATTAATTTTTATATTTTTTTAAATAATTAAATTCATTTTCGTATTTTTGGATATGTGACATGAATTTTAAAATTATTTGAAAACTTTATATTGAAAACATGCACATCGAGTCATACCAATCACATCAGTTGTTAGATTGATGTGTGGTTGGATAATAAAAATAAAAAATCAATTATGTATACTTTTCATAAATTTTAAAAAAAATTGGATCTCATTTTATTGGTTTTATCTATGTGACACAATTTTTAAAATAAAATAAAAATTTTATATTGAAAACACACACTTTGTGTCAGTCCGGCCATATCATGGGTCCGAACAAGATGTAGTTGATTACTAAAAATAACAATACAAATTATCGATCATTTTCATAATTCTTAAGAAAATATAAGACCAGTTACACAATTTTGACATTGTAACTCATTTTCTAATCTAAAATGGTACTTCATTATAGAAAACATTCACTTTATGTCATATTTGGAATACTTATTATCTTACTGAAGTGTGGTAAATTCCAATACATCAACAATGATAGATGGATATCTTTTATAATGTACTAAAATAATCTGAACACATTTTCGTGGTTTTGGTTGTGTAAAACACATTTCAAACTAAAATAACAATTATATATTGAAAACACACACATCAAGTAATTTTAGAACCATCGTTTGATAGATTGAGGTGAAATTGATTCCAATATATAAAAAATGAATAATGGGCCATTTCTATAAATGTTGAAAAGAATATGAGTTTGTTATCTCAATTTTGACCAACGACATGTCTTTTAAACTTAAATGACACTTTTATATTGAAAACACACACTTTGAGTCATACTGACCACATTATGTTTCATATTGATGTTCATTTCATTCATGTAAATAAAAAAAATTATGGATCATTTTTCTAATGTTTTAAATTAATTTGAGCCTATTTTCTCAATTATGGATATTTGATGTGTGTTTTAAACTAAAGTGGAAATTTTATATTTAAAACATGAACTTCAAGTCATACCAACCACACCATGTACAATATTGATGCATGATTGATTCATACTTTTCAGAAATTAATTATGGATCTCTTTTCAAACATTTGAAAACAATTCGATATCATTTTCTCAATTTTGTCCAGAAACATTCAATTTAAACTAAAATGAAACATATATATTGAAAACAGGCACATAGAGTCATACTGGACACATAATGAGTCTTACTAAAGTGTAGTTTATTCTTATAATTCAAAAATTAATTATGGATCATTTAAATAATGTTTGAAAATGATCCAATCTAATTTTATTAGTTTTGGATATGTGACGTGTGTTTTAAACTAAACTGATACTTGAATATTAAAAATAGGTTTTTTGAGTTATAATGACCCCATTATATGATAGATTTAAATTTGGAAAATTTATACCTGTCAAAAAGGAATTATAGATCATTGTAGTAATATATGAAAAAAAATGTTAGAGTTTTTCTTAGTTATGCAATTGAGACACACATTATAAAATAATATGAAACATTTATATTGATGAAACAAAAAGAAAAATTTGAGGCTATGAGAATGTAAGTACCAACCCCAATATTTGGTAAAAAGTATTTTGATTTTTGGGTATTAGTATCATTAATCCATTTACATATCACCATTATCTCAATTGCATCCTCAATTCCAATCTCTCATGAGCACGAGCATGTTCACACGTGTTACTAGCTCTTACAAAATCTGTAGAGCATAACCCTCCATTTTACTTCCCCTTGATAAGCATGTCAAAAATTATATATATGAACTACGATGCTAATGCTTCACATCCCAAATGTATCTATAAGGTCATTACCTACACAATATTACAAAAAATATCAGAAATCGGCTCAATTTGCTGGTATAAGAAATTATGAAAACATGTATTATACCCACTAATATGTACAAAAAATTATTCTTTTTTTGAGAGTTATTATTTATTGAAATCTTCATAGTACAAATAAAATAAAGGAAAACAAACAATTGAAAAATATTTTAATTAATATTTTAATTATCATCAGAAATAAACTATTTGGGATTATAGTCTATTAATGATATATGATATGTTTCATACATTTTAAAATGTAATACCCACAATCATTACCATTATTTTACTTCATACACTACATAAACCTACAAAAAATTATGTAAATTGTTTTTGAAATATGTTTTGAAAATTAATTATTACAATATTTAACTTAATACATTTCTATTTAAAGAAACCCATTGGCTTCATATTTTCATCCATCAGTCACATACCATGATTTAGCCTATATTTATTTATTTCCCATTCAAAACATTTTTTTTGTTAATGAATAAATTGAAACATACAATGAAAATATTATTTATAATATTTTGATTTATGTGCTTTAAAAATTCACAATATACATAATGTGTGGTTATTTTGATGAAAATACATGATTAGTATAAAAAATAAACATTTTGGGTACTTAAATTGATTGTAATGAGCATCAGGTTTTTTATAAAAAAATATTTATTGAAAAAAATAGAAATATATTTTATATGATTAGATTGTAGACATTTACCCATGTATTGTAGGAATCATGAAGAGTCTGTCATTGATTATTTTCTTTTAAAACAACTTGTTTATTGTATGTTTCTTCTTTCCGATTTATTCTATTTCGAAATAATTTTATTCTATAGAAATTTTGGAGGGATTAATGAGTCCAAATATTTCGTCACATGATTTTTTGTGTATATAGCACTAATATATAATCCATTAGAAAAAATGAATAGATATTAACTATAATAATCAAATTTGATCATTTTCTAGATGTACTAATAATGAAAATGATCCTCATGTGTGTATTCACATATGATTTTCCCAACCATTTAAACATGATAATATCTTTTATACTCTCTAGACCATCCTTTTCTGTAACGAAATATCCAAATACATCTTCAACAATTTCAATGTATGTCATATTTTCATCTATTAAAGCTTTATCTTCCTGAATTTGTAACATCAATATATGAAACAATGGAATAGTTGGCATGAAGGTACTCTTAGAAGGTCATTTTGATTTATTGGTTGATCCACCAGATTGTCTTGATTCATCCTTACGTTTCCCCTTCATTTTACCTATATATAATTTCATACCTCATTTCATACATATTTTCATAAACCAGTAATGGTTTTTCATTTGAAAAAAATTGATAAGGATACACCACATGTATCTTTAAAATATTACATAACCATGCTACAAAAGTTCTAGTAGTATTATCAACCTTGGCAACATCCAGAAAATAAAGAAAAAGAGGAAGCATAGTGCTCATCACATGAGCTACTTCAATCCACATTCTCATGATATATTTTTGGATTTTTTTATTTTTTATCATGTCTCGTGGGATCTGGTACATTTTACCCCTTATAATATTGTGGTTCATTAGTGTATATTGATATTAATCACTTAAAACATCACCTAATAGATTTTTTGTAATATAAAGTCATCATAAGTTGTTTGATTCATATATAGATGAAATATTTATGACAAAATTTATTACCTCAGCTGAGGAAGATAGTTGAGGTGATTGACTAACATCATAGCTAGTGGGGTCATATGGCTCTTCATGTTATGATCATTGTTCCACGGCTGGTTCACATTGATCCTTTCATATATATTTCTCTAAAAAACTATACAAAACAATAATGTCTTTCAATGTATATGTCTTCTCCAAAATTCTTTTCATAGTCTCATATGTATCTCATTACAGCCTTTAATTCTAATAATATGATCATGGTGGAACCTGAAAACTTGTACATCTAACAATGATATATTTTTTGGATACATAGAAGCTACTAAATTAATTTTTTCATTAAGTACTTTCATTTCTAAATATTATGTCTATAAATGATAAAAAACATATAAACATAAATAGATATTTTTATATTATAATATTATAAAAAATATTCAAATACTATTATTCGATACATCACCTTGGTTCCCATACTTCTTGTGTGTTCTCAAAAACTATTTACCCTGTTTATTTACACATGCCTCCATCTATAAGTCATTGGATGAAAGTGGATTCAATATTTGATTCATTAATCTTCATATATATAGTGGGACATAAGATTTTAATACCACATAAAAATAAAATTACATATTTAAAATATATACTGTTTTATTATTAAATTAAGAGTACCACATCCTTATTATATGTTATGGGTACATAGGTTTTTCATGGACACTTCTTATTTTCATCACCCCTATGCTTTTTCATATTTTAAAATTTATTTAATCAAGGTAGGTAAAAAATATTTTCAATGATAATAGTACCAATTAAAATGCACATGTAATGATTCATCATCAGAGTTAATAATTAATAAATTCCATATTTCCTTGTTTATAATATTTTCATACATAACTGTGGAGAGTAAGTATTCTTTCCCCTTAGTTTGTTAATGATAATTCAATATAAGTAGTGTCTGGGTGCCTCAATAAGATTTTCCAGTGACCATTAAGACATCATTTGTTAGAAAAATCATCAAAATCAATTGAACGATAAAATGGATAATGGAAGAAAAATCAATGTTTTATTATATAAATTTGAGTTAAAATAGAAAAAATATATCATAACCTTACCCTAATATATTTACATAGGGTTATCATCAATGTAGGAACAACATTTCACCAAACATCTATATCAATTTCAACATGCATTCTCATTGTGTGCCTAATGTAACTAATTAAGATTGACTTGACGGGGTCAAACAGTTGTCCTTGTTGATTCCCCCCAACCTCAAATTTTATATTGTTGATTATTTCCTTGATTATTTTAGTTATCATAGTGAGTATCTGTAGTTCCTGTTTTTTCATCAACATATTTTTTTTCTCTAATAATTCCATAGTATTAACATGAATCTTATATTCATCCTTGGTATTGGTAGTATCATCATATGGAGAATCTAATAACTTCATAATTAGTCAAAATATTAATTTTGATTATGTAATTGAAGTAGATAACACATAATATCATGTGGAATATCAGAGCATATTAAAAACAATTTAACATGCTCATTGAATTTTATTTTTCTTCCATTAAAGGTTGAAGGGATTTAGATCCTATATCCAGAATTCAAGTCCCCTATTTTTGGTCCCCTCTAACACACAAGACATTTTATACATTGGGACAACTATGAAATAATTTTTATATCCCAATGAAAGGACCACTCTCAATTAAATTTTCATTTTACCAATTAGTTATTTTTTCTTAAACAAGAATATTGACCAATTCCTATTTGTTATATCTAAAAAATAAAATATTATCCCTACTTTTGATTCCATTTTTATTGGATCATTTTTATTCCCTTTTATATTTAAATTAAACTTCACAAAGACAAATTCATCAAAATTTACTGCACACTTATGGTTAGCCCGTATGCAGTGGAAATTTAAGACCAAAAATATTGAATAATCCAACTTGTATATCAGTTGGATGGTATATAAATATGACATATTTTCATAAATCGGATTCAATCCTTGTTATTTGATACGTGCATCGCTTCCACCACAAGCGTAACACCAATATGATTCACCACAGTGTGTTCATGTTGTACCATTATAAACAATATATAGACATTAATTAAAAAACACGTTTAAGAAATAAAATTTACTTTTGGACCCATTGCTACCCATTAAAGGTGTTTGAAAAATGATTTTATTTTAACAGATAAATCCTTCTAAATAGGATCTCGTAACCATCCTATAAACAATTGATTATGTGTATTTGAAATCCATCCTTCATCCCTTGATGGATTTAAATTACTAATAATTACTTTTTTGGATTCAACATATAGATAATTCTTTATACTATTATTATGAATTTATAAATAATAAATGTTATACTTGTGTATATATGTTGTTTAGTGGGAGTACTATGATTTTATTAATAGTTTACATAGATGAATGAATACTTATTGGAAATGAGATACTAGAATTATAGTATGTTATGACCTGGCTGAAGAAAAGATTCTCCATGAAGGAATTCATTGTGGAAACATATATTTGTGGAATCAAGATCTATCATGATTGATACTATAGGATTCTTATACTATTTCAATTTACATATATTGAAAAGATAATAAAGAGGTTCAGTATGGAACAATCCAAGAGGGGATTGTTTTTAGTGTAACATGACATTCATCTTTCCAAGAAAACATATCCAAAAAAATGAAT
Source organism: Viscum album (assembly GCA_963277665.1). NCBI lineage: Eukaryota > Viridiplantae > Streptophyta > Magnoliopsida > Santalales > Viscaceae > Viscum > Viscum album. The sequence goes on from OY728122.1 coordinate 1,018,049,875, forward strand.
AAATATAAAGAGAGGAAAGGATTCCATACAAGATAGTTATTGAGTTAGTCTTGTATCATTTGCTATATACTACGATAGATTTTCCATACACATTAAGTGTGATAAAAAGATATCAAGAAGACTCGATAGACCTCTATTTGATGGTGGTAAATACTATACATAAGTACCAATGTCATATTAATGATTTGTTCATGGTCAATAGATAACATGTGAAATTTTTCATCAGAGGATTTGAAGACACTAGTGTCCAAAAATATTATGATTATATGAAATCGCAAATGAGATAAATAACTACATTCAATAGAGATATTAGAAGCAGGAAGTGCTAAAAATAGGCCGTTATCGGAGATTCTATAGCATAAAATGCGTATTTTTCATCAATTTAGGTGGATAAATATGGTTTATTGATATGAAAATGTATCCAGGATATTGAAATGGTACTCATTATTAAAGATCACATCACACTGTATTATGATAATACAACATCATTGGATCCTAAAAAATATCCAAGGATACAACAGTAGATGACACATATTCTTCAGTAGTTCATCTCTTAAGGGATTTTTCACCAAGAGGTGAGGTTGAAGAAAATAGTATTTCCATAGAAGAAAATGATGTGTTTATTGTGGCTAATGCCTTTTCATAGAAGTTAAATGATTATCATGTGATGTCTATTGTAATGAATGTTGGAGGTATTTAAATTCAGTTCAAGTGTGTGTTTATTGGAGTTGGTGACTGATTCATGCATTAAATATTAAAAAAATATCATATTACATATTTCTCATTGTACTGTATGGATATAAAGGAATAATGTCCTATTGTATTCATAGCATTAATTATCTCATCGTAGATCCCTGATATGATGAGAATATTGCAGTGCTATGATTATAATACTAAATATACTTCCATGGTTAAATAACATTCTCTAATAGAACACATTGAAAGTGATTGTTTTGTTAGCGTAATCATAAGATGATGATGCTTCTACTGATGAAGTTCAAAATTTGTATTCTCCTAGATGGGAGATTCTGAGAACTGACCCACCAGTATGTAATCCTTATGTTTTTGTGTCATTAAATATTTCTATCGGATAGCATGTGTAATTTTCCTTAGATATTTATATTATCATTAATTAATATCATTACTCATGTAATTATATTTTTTTGATAAAAAGTGTGATTCCAAATATTCATTCTGAGGTAGGGTATGTTGGGTGAATCACAATTGGCATGTCATTAGTGGATATGTTAAGGAACGATTTCTCCCCTATATCCTAATGGTAGTTGATATCAAGTCCATTTGGCTGTAATAAAAACATCACATTAAATACCATGGACATGGTGTAATGACACATTTATTTTAGATAGTTAATGAATGTCATATCGATCGTATATGTTCATGACACAAATGTGAAACCTACTAGATGAAATACAATGAAAAATGGATTATATTACATAATGGGCATTCATATGTTGTTCTAATTGTTGTGGTAATAAGTTCATTATCTTATTTTCTATCACTCGTTGCTAGATAGTAATCTTAGACATTATGAAATCCCTCCTAATTCCAAAAAAAATCATAGAGGGTTACAAACTAAGTTTTTATATTGATTTTAAATAAATTATATTTTCATTTAATTAATTGAATCAATAAAATTCTCATGACTGATGAATAATTTTACTCCTGTATTATCAATCACAAATATTTATTGATGAAATAAATACCATTTTAAATATTTATTCATTTATTCAATAAATGATGAGGAATTCGAACAGACCAAGACCACATCCATTTAAATATATTAATTTACATGATAGTTAAATAATATTTATTATTGTGAAAATTTGCGTACTTACTATAAAAAAATGATGATAATATTATTATTGTGGTATGTTGATTAATAAATATTATTATATTTATTAAGGTTTGACAAGAATTTAAATAATATTTTAATGCAAAACCTTTCCCTAAAAATATATTGCGATGACTACAAAATATTGTGATTTATAAATCAGTATATAGATAATTTTTATTGCATAATTAATTCCTTCTCTAAATTTTTTTTTTCTCCCTCTCAATAATAAGAAACGTAATAGAGACTTCTTCCAGATTAAAGGTAGAGTGATTTACAAAAATTATACAAGATAACTAATTTGTCAATATAAAATCTAGAAATCAATTGGTGTTTCTAAAATATCAATAGAGGATATGTGGATCACCACTAGATGGATTCTACAATTAGATCCTTATAGTGAAATGTAGGTAATTCAAAAAATATTTCCTTGAATATCAATTTCTACATCGGTGAAAGGATCTTACGAAAAGTTAAATAATTTCTTCTAAACTAAATTAATTAATTGTAAATTTTATGTGAAAGATCCTATTCATGTTTACGAACCCTATAATCTAAAATATATTTTAATTTAACACCCACTAAAGGTGGTTCTGGTGCACCCATATTCATTACGTGGTATGAGAGTAGTTACATTCAAATTTATAAATATTTATTTAATTATTTATTTTTGAACATTTAAAAGTTAATATTAATTTGATGTTTAAATTCATTATTCATCTATCACATATATATATTCTACCTCTTTTTTATTTCTGTAACATATTCCTATAATATAATTATTAATGAATGTTAAATATTCATAATCCATTTTAACATTCCAAGGATCCTAGATGGATAACACATGACTTAGAAGTGTGCACTCTTATGTTAAATGGTGTGTAATTTTTTATATTTCATTGGGCTTCCCACCTGGATTCTATATCATCATATAATAAGTACACATGATACAATAAATACACCACATGTAGAATGTAATTGGTGTCTCATGACTTTTCCATTGCACATGTAGTGTAGTTTGACTATATGATGTGTAGTCAAAATGATTACAAGAATGAAATAACAGGGTCAAATCATGTCAGGTAATTAATGTACTACAAGTATTTGATGCATGAAACATATATAATAGAAAAAATTTAACAATAATTACATGACATTTATACTCTATACATGTTTTGTACTTCATAAATGTTTGTGATAAGTAAACATTGATTCCCTGGGTGAGTATTGCATATATCCAGTGATGATAATTACATGCCATGAAGATAGATTTTACAAACAATGTACTTTACCTGTTTATGTGGAAATATTAAAATTAATTAATTTCCCTTTAATCCTTATCAACTCAAATTACATGGTTCATTAAATTTTTAGCACACACCATTCATTTGGTTTAATATTGTATTATAAGTTTAATTAATTCGGCATAATATTTGAGACAGTAAATCATGCATGGTTATAGTATATTAAAGACCCAACACATTAAATTATATATGGTAAATAATTTTCATTTTTTCCATGGTTCATTAAGTAGATAATACACAATTACAAATTATGACACATGACATTTCCATAGTATGTCGTATGAGGGAACTGTTTACAATTAATCCATACTATGTAGTTCAAATAGGTAATTCATTGGTTACATCTAAGAAAAAATTTGTATACTATTTTATTCACTTTTTTAAAATATTATATTATTTATTTTATTTAAAATCACAGTCATTTGGAATTTTTATATTATTGGATAAAATAATATAATATAAATTGATTGATTGATAAGATAATTAATCATATTAATTCATGAACATTTTATCTTATTAGTGAATGAATTAAAATAAATTCTATATAATTATTTTAAAGTAATAATCATTGTATGTATGACCAATCATGATCATGGCCAAAACCTATATATTTAATGGAATTTATTAAATTTAATTAGTAGGTATTAATTATAAATTGAATCGATGGCTATGACTCATCCCTCATTCCATTATGATGGACATTAATGTACAAGGATATTTATATAATTATCATTGACCAATCATTTTCCCAATCACCTTTGTGTGGGTTATAAAAAATAGAAATAAATGTAGTATCCTAAGGTGTTTAGAAGCGATTCATGATGGAACCATAATGATACCAACTCATGTGATACATATGTGGACAGGTGGATTTATAAATCTTTGTAAAAGAATTAGACATGGAATTATTTCCATAAATCATAGGTTGATTTATTCTCTAATGAATAAATAAACTGTTAGATAAAATAATTATCAGTTCATTTATTGATTTATTTATTTCAATTTATTCATTATTTAATTTATGAATGCATGACTGTGAATCCATAAATTAATGAATTAATTTTCAAAGAAAAAAATTTATGTAAATGAATTCTTGTATAAATTTTTTATCCAAAACAATTAATTAAATAAGTAAAATCTATTAAATATTAATAATTCATACAAAGGATAAAACAAGGTAAATTTTATTCATAATAAATTAAAATCTCTCAGGTTAATATTCTGTCAAACTATTCCTTCCTTTTATTATTGGGAATGTAACCATAAAATAATGTGTTTATATGGGAATATTCTAGGATATTTTATATGGGAGTTTTCATAGTGGTTTTATGTTTAATTAACTAAAATTTTATTAAATTTAATGGCCAATGATTTTTGATATACAAATTTGGAGGCATCTGTTGAGGAAATCCAAGTTAGGATTTCAGTATTGGGGACTCCACTCAACAAATCAGGAAGCCAGAGTCATGATGTAGGAAATACCACAAAACTAAATATTTTTTTATGGTTTTTAAGGACAACGTCAAGATAATTAATAAAGGTAATATGTATTATTTTGACAATAATGTCATGGAATGTTCAATAGTGAGGGACTTTGGGACCTGATAAAATAATAAGAGATTTAGTAAAAAATTTAATTATTATAATATCTCACATAATGTGTAATCATGAAAATTAAAAATAATTGTTATTTTAAATTTTTAAACAACTTAATTTTCATCATACACACTATTTATACAATTGATATTAGAGAAATACCATATCATCACTGGAAGTAACTTCTATGAGTGTTTTAGATGCCTTCGGGTTGTGTTGCGCCCTAAAAAAATCACATTCACAAGAATACCCAATGATTCATCTACCAACTAAGGAGGAGAGTGATAACGAGTTATCTATATATGAAAATCATATGAACGATGTGATCAATTTTCAATGTTTTATTCTTTCATCTATATAAATTTGAACTCATGATGTGTCATAAAAACAAGGTTGTGTATAGAATGATTGAGAACCCATGTGGACTTTACCGGGATAAAGAATGAGAAGAACAATTTTTGATATCAATGGTTGTTTTTTTTACTATTATTTAAAAGGGTTCTCTAGTTGGGGCTCACACAGTCAAGCTTATGGGATACATTGAGCACCTAAGGGATATAGTATTTAAACTAACCAATTAACTGTGAACGGATCTCATTCTCACATTACTCCCTCAATTATTCTCCATTTTTTATATTAATTTTAATATGAAAAATATTAATAAAACTATAACATATAATCTCACTCTTATTCACCTAGTGGATATCGAAATGAAGTGTGAAAAGTCATCCATCCTTATGGATAATAAACATAATGTGAAATGGAATAGATATAAGGCTAAATATTATCAATAGCCTTATAATTAAATAATGACCAAGGGGAAAGGAAATGAATATAATTTTTTTCTGTTTCTCACGTGGAAAGGAGAGCCACTAGAAGAAAACGTACACCAAATTAATGAAGAAAGTGGGCGCTTTGGGTGATTTTGTTATCGAGCGCAATTTTTCTATTTATTCAAATTGGGTATTAGATATTTCTTTTAGTTATAACATATGTATTAAAATATAGTAACCAATTAGAATTATAAATATTGACCCTATGGTGGCAGATATACGTGCAGACAATATATCTAAACTTACTAGTATAGCTATCAGGGATTATCACCTCACATTGAAAACTAAAATGATATTGGGTTTTAATGTTTTTTAATATGTTCCATTCATTATCTAAAATATTATTTATATATTAATACTTGGTATATATGGAATTAGTTTCATGTTCAAAAATAAATTATTCTTCTTATATAATGATATCATTTTTTATGAATATGAACATTTAAATAATAGTCTATATAGTAATGATCATACACCCTTCTAGGATGTAGTATGTGGAACAAATGTTACTATCTGGAAAGAATCCATGAATTATAAAATCGATTCGAAGAACCCATACAATGTATTGATTTTGTTATATCCTCTAGTAAATGTAAATCCCATTGGTTTTAATTGGGTATTTAAGAAGAAAATAATCATGGAAGGACAAGTCAATACCTACAAATCACAACTATTTTCAGAAGGTTGTAAATAGTGTCAAGACATTAACTACAATGAATCCTTTTCACTAGTTTCAACATTGAATACATCAAAATTATACATTCCATTTATTCCTTCAATGAATATGAGATTTTGAAAATCGATGTCAAAATATCCTTCCTTAATGAGAAATTTTTGGAAGATGTATATATGAAACAACCTGAAGTGTTTGTGACTTTAAAGGATTACCACAAGATATGAAAACTATAAAAATCTATTTATGTATTATAAAAATAATCTATGTCATTAAATATTTTATTTGATTAATTAAAAATATAATTTTGTTTCCTAAATTATTAATACATATCGTGTGTCTATAAGTGATTTAGTGGGAGTGAATTCATTTTTGTAATAATATATAATGGTGATAAATTAAATATTCGAAACATGATACTAGTCTTACAATCTATTAAGGGTTATTTAAATAAATGATTCTATAAGAAGTTATTAGGTGAAGTAGCATATATTCTTGGGATTAATATGCATCGTGATAAATCTAACAGGCTTATCGCTATAATTAAACACACACACACACACAGATATATATATGTTACTAAATTGGTTCAGCATGGAACAATCCAAGAGAGAATTATTTACATTTTCATATCTTAATCATCCATGTAAGAAAATGTGTCATTATACATGTGAGGAAATATAAATTCTAGAACTTATTCCATACACATCAATGATTGGTTAAATAATATATTTTACTATATATATTTGGATATATGTCTCTTAAACATTATATGCGGTAGGAGGACATGAAAAAGACTCGAACAACCACCATTGGATGGCAGTCAATCCTATCCTAAATAACCTACAACATACTAAGGGTATTTTTTTTTCTTTGGAGGATATTATGATGAATTTATCAGTGGATATGAAGAATCTAGTTTCTATGTAGATCAAGATGATATGAAATCAGAAAAGGGATAAATATTCACTTTGAATGGAGGTGTTTTGTGTAGGAATAGATCAAAATAGGTATGGTCGCCTATTCTATTGTAGAGACTAAGTATATTGTGGCTTATAAAGTATCTCAAGAAATATAATGGATAAAATAAATCATCTAGGAAAAAAATTTTCTACCTAAATGTAAATATCATATCATACTATTTATGGATAATACTATAGGGATGGATCTTGAAAAATAGACCATGTCATATTAGTTGATGGATCACATACTTCAGATGTATCATATCTGGTTGGATTTATTATTAAATATATTAAATTTTAGTGACAATTATTTCCATATAATAACACATGGAGGACCCTGTGACTAAATCCTTGAATCCACAAAAATATAATTTTCATGTGAGTGTTAGCATAATGAAGGTCGTAGGTAGTTGACTCTAGTCAGAGTGGGAGTTTGTTGGATCTGCTATCCTAGGACCAACTGTTAGTAATTTATTTACATTTATATTCAATTTGTAGAGTGTTAATAATGTATATTATTAAATATTTTTTATTTTTTTCATGGATCTAATGTTATAATGTCCTAGAGTATTTATCGCATAGATAAGATAATATCAGTTCCCCACTATAATGAGATCCTTGAAGTGAAATGATGATATTCATAAATATAGTTTTATGTTCACAAAATGTTCTATGCATGGACACATAGAATGAGACTTTAATGTGAGAGTATTAATAATAGAATCAAACATCATCTCATGAAGTTTTCACTTTATAATCTTTAATTTGAGAGAGTATGAGAACTAACCTACCAGTAAGTCTTCAACATGTTTTATTGTCAATATATATTCTTATCTGTGGGAATGCTTAATAGTATTTAGACATTAATATTATCATTAATGCATATTGTAACCCACAAACATAGATTTTTTTATAAAAAACCATTACACCATATGTTCACAGTGAGGTAGGGTACGTTGGGTGAATCATGATTGACATGTCAACAATGGATTTGTCAAAGAAGTATTTTTCACTTATATTGTTTTCAATATAGATATCTCATACAAATGATTGGAATAGAAATTCCACATTAAATTCGATGTTCATGGTGTAATGATGTATTTATTTCTATTAGTCAAAGAATGATGTATCAATCTTATAGGCCGGTGACACAAATTTGTAACCTACATTATGAGATATTATGACCACATGATTATATTACCTCGTGAGGGTTCATATGTTATTGGAAACACTCCATGATTTCAATGTAAGTTATTTTCTTTAATGTAATTATATATCATGAACCACATGAAATACCATGTTCGAGCACACCACGACTCACCAAACTAGCCGTGAAAAAGCGTTTATGAATAGTTTAAAATGAATTTTAAATTTTATATACCCCATATAATTTTAGAATCTATATTATGTATTTCTTAGACGTAATATAACAACAATTTCATTTTTTTATATAAAAGAAGTATTTTTCAAAAAAAATATATTTTACCACCTATAAATGGAAACCCTTTTTAAGGAAAATATTTGACACTTTTATATTTTCAATTTAATGAAATTAATTTTTTTTTCATCGGGACATAAAATTTTCTTGTGGATAATTTTTTGGTACTTTTCTAAAAACTTTTATATTTTGATAAATACTAAAAAATAATAAATTTTAACTAAAAACAAATTTTTTTAATAAAAATAATTTATAGTGTTAAATTATGTATTTTAATTTTTTGTAAGAATAAATAGATTATATTATTATCATTAAACACAATTTAGGTGATTATAAGTACTTTCACATTTAAATTTTACATAAAAACATGTCAATATTTTGATAGTTTTTACTTTTTAAAACCCCACTGTTATGTTTTGACAACGACAATTAATTTTAAATTAATTAATTAAACTATTATGTTTTGAATTTATTAAAATAGAATTACTTTTTGAATTCGGAATATCCAAACTATCTTAGGGTAAATTTTTAGTTTTTTACATACAATTTTTTATGAATAGTGAAAAACACAGGGTTATAGTATAAAAATGAGTATTTATTTAAATAATTATATATTTTTTCATAAATTTATATTAAGTCAAAAAAGATGTATAATACCTATATAATTTCAATTTAATTCATTGGTGTCATTTTACAATAATATTATATATATAAAATTTTATTGAACATTTCACCGTCTTTTTCCAAACTCCAAGGAGCATTTGCAAATTTACATAAAACATAATTTTACTGCATCTGTGAGTTGAATTTAAAAAATCCGAGAGACACGGTTGATATAAGTATGTAAAATGACTTTCAATTAGATGAAAATAATTTTTGGGGAATAATAACATTTTACTTTTTTAGCAAAAACATAATAACAAATAGTGTCAAAATTGACATAAAAGGACTTTTAAAACAATTATTATATTATTAATTGATATTCTATTCCTAAAAATCTAAGGTTTGTAAAAAGGTATTAAATAGTATTATATATGGAATTAATTAACCACTTGAGGTTTTCTTGTAAGTTTATAGTATGTTTATCAACCATATAATATAAAAATACAAAGAGAGATGGTAAATGTAAAACTATTTAACTAAGAGTTAAATATATAATATAAAGTTAACAAAGTAACTCAACCCTGTATAAAACCTATTGGTTGAGTGGTTTTCAACCAATTCCAACCTTTTACATTAAATAAATCATTTTTTAGCCATTATAAACTGAAAATGAATTTATTATAAAAAAATATTTATAGATTTTCCAAAGGTACCCCTCACCCGTCTTATAAAAGGGAACTTCTCCTTATCTATAATTCACACCATCAAAGCCATTTGGATCGTCCAAACCCTTCCCAAATACCCTAGAAACTGTCCTTCCTTCATCATATAGGCCTTTTAGTAGTCATAATGCCATCCTAGAGAGCCAATTTGATCAAATCAAAACGAAGAACCTAAAGAAGAGGTAAATATTTCATCACATCTTTCAACTTACTTTCTTCTTCAACATCCTCATTCCTTGTTGTTTCCATTATAAAATAATAACTCCAGTATATTCTGTATAAATTGATGTTATTATAAATATGTTAAAACCATTTTCATTATTCTATCCATCCTTTGAATGACATGTCACCAAATGTGCGTACGTACGGCTTACCATCTCCACATCATGGTATTATTGGTATTCTATATATTATTATTTGGATGATTATAATAATGATGTATAATTGATGTAAATAATAAATTTAACTTGATAATTATTATTTATATATGATATATCATTCAATTAAATATTATTTTATTATCAAATGAATGATATTGTCGCTCGTGCGTACGTGCGTATTACCGTCTCTGCAAACACGATAAGATTCAATCTCCATCGTATCCATTAAAGACTAATTTTCATTAGATGATTTAAAATAATTTTTAAAGAGGTAATATCATTCTGAATATGAATAAGATACAACCTATCCATATCAAAAATTACTTACGTAACAAATCATATAAAGGAAAACGAACCAGTTAACACCGGAAATGCCGATAATACTAAAATATTATTAACAATGAAATATTGGAAGACAATATAAGATATAATATTAATTTATATGATTATTTTATAATTTAATAACAATTATTGAACTATTATACATTAGGATAACCTATCCTCGACCAAGGAAAAGTACAAGGTAAGGGGGTTTTATCTCACCTTTAATTCTGTGAGATTTCCATTGTTCGCCCCTTGTTTATTGGATGTGGTGTATTTTTCACTTTCATTTGATATATATTATCATGAGTCTCTTTATATTCATGGTATTCTGTGATTAATTTGGTGTTTATTATCTTTTGGTCATACGACTCGATTTATTACAATGAAGTTAGGTTTTTTATCTCACTTTTTATTCATGTGAGATTCTTGATATATTGGCCACTATTTCCTTTTATGTGGCGTATGTATTGTCCATGATTGTATTTTTCCTATAATATAAATTAATTTTTGGGTATTTAAATCCTCATTGTATGATCCTTATTTCATGGGTTTAATTTTTAATAAGTTACCAAATCGGTAAGGGAATTTTAAATTTGTATTTCCACTCAGTGGGCTTTACGCATACTTCATTGATTATTTTACACCATGATTATGTGTGGAATCACTATTTTTTATTTAATTAGTAATTTACACTCCAATTTTTGTGGATATATGTTTGATACACATAATCACTCCATATATAATTTATCATGTCATTGATATAAACATGATCTTAACTCAATTTCCATTCATTGAGTTAAACATCCAAGTCATTGGTGTTATTTTTACAAGAATATGTGTGAATGTCCTCTGATTTATTTACACTAAATATAAAATCATATTGAGTGTATTTATATTTTTCACACATAATTATGTCATTGATTTATCATTTACCTAAGGATATTGTCTTCATATGGGATTTCATCTCAATTTACATTCCTTTGTGACTTCTTTGTTGTTATGCACCAATTCACTTTTATATGGTGTATATACTATCCTTCATTATAGTATATCATGAAATACTTTATTATCAAGATATTATAATTTATTTATTACCTCAGTTATTTCTAGTCAAGTGTCTCTCATTTGGTTTGGAACACTAACTAAAACATCATTTTAAATGTTTTAATATTTTATTCTTCTAAATCGTTATCAATAATGTCCATGTTTTAAAAATGGTTTTAAGGATTTATTTATATGGAAATTAATGTTTTAAAATTAAAATTATTTTTAAATGACTCAATGTGGTATGGGACACTTTGATTATGAAATCTATTTTCAAATGGCTTCTTGAAAAAAATTGTGACTTGTAAATGATTTCAAAAAAGGGGGATATTTCTCTCAAATAGTTTTGATGATTATTTTAATCTATGTCAATATCCTTTATTATTCTCGATTGAGGTTAATCTGTTATAATACAATATTTTATATTATATTGAATGTGTTATGTTTGACCATGGATGTGTTATTTTTATACCATTCATGGTTTGTGGATAAAGTATTGAGATTTCGTATGCTAGTTTTAATAAACATTTTTATGTTATGTTTTCAAACTATTCGTATGAGGAATGCATTGGACTTAGTAAGTGAGAGGTGGAGCCCGCTCGAGCTCCATGATGCATCGATAGTTATCAGGAGTTAAACTAGTGTCTTGGCACCAGGCCTTGAAAAATCTTATTTGTAGTCTTGGCACAAGGCCTTGACTATGTGGTTATGAATGTCCGAAATTATGCATTCCATCATTATGAAAGTGGCTATTGATATTACATGTGATTATTCGAATAATATAATATCCATGTGATTAAGTAAATGGAATTATTTGATTTTATATTTTCAATATTATGCAGATGTTCATGTTTAAAAGACTTTTGTTTTAGTCTTATACGTTTCCTTAAATGTTTATGATTATTTATGAATTTTTTTGCTTTATTGTTATCCTTTATGTGTATCTGAGCTCACCCCTTTCAATGTTTTATTTTTTCAAGGATGCAAAGAAGTATATTATGACTGACCTCTAGGGATAGTCTATGGGATCTCAGTTTTGTCTATGGGAACAATGTTGTTGTACCTTTCCTTTTTATGTGAAATGTAAACCTTATTAATGTATCTAGAACATCCAAGGCTACTAAACTAATCGGTCTTTCGAGACATGATCTTTTGTGATCATACCAATGATACTTAATAAGGCACCGACTTTGGGCTTCTAGGGTCAGGGGTTACAGTTGGTATTAGAGAAAGTTTAGTACAAACATTGGAAACTAGATTTAGATAAACTTTGATTAGAGCACATAGCCCTAAGATAGACTTTGAGAACTAGTACAGAAGAACTTCCTAGAATTTTGGTATTATAGAGATTTTGTGATTTTTCCAAGAAATGCATCCCTGTCTGGATACGAGTAGGTAGATGCGGCTCTAGAACAGATGTACATAGGGTTAAAACTCTAAAACAACACTTTGATCTAGACTCGAATGGGAAAGGGACCACGACAACGGGCCTTGCTACACTCTAGGTTACGACACTCCTGGGGGATATGCTTAGGATAATTCACATTTTCCTTACTAAATTATTTGAAGGATTTTACTATAAGATTATAATAAATAACCATTGTTAATCTCAAGGTGTTTTAGATTGAAAATAAAGTGTTATGATATTCTCTAAATGAATTTATGACTCAAATAATTCTTTCTTGTGCTATTAAATAGACAAATTCCAAGGAAGTCATAGTAATATTGAACATGATGTATAAGGTGGGCACGATAGAAGAAATGAGAAATAGAACATAATATTGGTAGGTGTAAAAGATATCATGTTCATGTGGAATCATTTTTCAGAAAACATGATCAACAACATATATGTTAACTAACTCTCGGACTCAACAAAGAAGAGAAAGACAGTGAATGATAAGAGTTCTAGCAGTGGAGACCATGGAGAAACGAAAGTTCAATTTCCATCATGTAGGAAATGTGGAAGGAGACACATATGGAAGCGTCTCAATTGAATAAATAAATGCCTTATGTTTCGGAAATTAGGACATAATGTAAATAATTTATGAGGAAAAAATAGGATTACTATGGAAGAAAATAAGAATGATCACCAGAATCCATTTACAATCATTTTTCGTAAATGTTGGGGACCTGGGAATTACCCGAGTGAATGCCCTATTCTATAGGATAACACCTTGGTCAAGGGAAAACCTACGTTGAAATAAATGGATGGTAAAATGTTTAAAATATTATATCTTTTTGTTAGTGGGATTATTTTGGATGACTTTTCTCTTATATGTAACCCTCCAGTTTATTATTTGAAAATTCTATTTTACGAATAATTTTATTTACTATTTTTGATATAGTTATAAATAACCATTTGGATTTATATGATCCTTGAATTTGAGGCAATTACATGTTATTGAATTTTTGGATGAAAATGCGAGGTATGAGATAACATTTGTGGTGAAATTATGTAATAGTTATTTTAAAGAATTTATATCATTTTGGGAACGTTATAAAGTATAATTTTTGAAAAAGGAAGACACGAAGACCATGTGACAACTTGTCCTGTTAGACAAAGCTGCAGGAATCGAGCCCACAACTATAGTGTGATTTGTATTTATGGCCTAACACTGGACTACGTGTAGTCCCTGGTTAGTGTGACTAATTTTTTTAGTTAAATGATTTTATTGATCAATATTAATTTGATTTTGGAACTTATGTCTTATCAAATGGATATCCTTATTATAAAGAATGATTTGGGAATTAAGTGATAAATGTTATTTTGGAAGGTGTTCGCTCTATTGGGAATACTATATGCCTAAGGAAAATAGAATACAATGGGATTTCATTTGAAGAGTAATGGTGGAATTTTATCTATGTTTTTATTTTGGATTTATAGCGGTTTGGGTTTTTTATGGAAATGATTAACCTATCATAGAGAATATGTGATTAGGTTAAATACTTTTAAGTATGGGACATTATGATTGGTCAATGTTATTTAGATATAAATTTTACATGGAATACTATGTAATCCAATTCTTCTATGTTTTTGATTTCAATATTAGTTTGGATTATATTGATGGATTTAAGGACAATTTTTTATTGAATTCAATTTATTGAACATTGGGAATTATTGGTTTAATTTTAGAAATTTAGATAATTATTTATTTCTCTAAAGGATTATCCTTTTTGGGGATCATCTGATCTTGATCTAACCATTTTGGTTTTAGTTAATATCTAAAGATAGGGTAAATATATATATTTTATCCGTTATGGATTATGTGATTCTCTAGAAGTAGATTCTAGCGCTTCAAGTTTGAACGAGTCATCATGAATACACATCGTTTGAAAAAAATGATGAGTTAGTGGTAGAAATTTATTAAAGGATGAAACTCTACTTAAGAAATAAGTATATCTCCTTATATTCTTAGTCAATCTCATAAATAAATTACTTAACTTTATTAAATGGAACTTAAAATAAAACAATGTTATCTGTTTAATTTTTCTACTAGGAAGATAATGAATGCTTATCTCATTACCAATTTTTGGTTTTGTTGTTGTTAACTTTCTTATAATCATGTTTTCTATCACTCTCCACCAGAACTTGACACTTATTTTATCTTCTATATCCATGTTTTCATACATTAAATCCTAGTGTGGGTTATCTCTGGTGTCCTTTGTACTTCCCTTTCATTCTTTTGAAGATATAGTTTTATTGACTCTTTTTCTGATGTGGGACATTCAATGAAGTTCCCACGCCCAATTATAAAATTACGGGGATGGAATTTCGAAAAGGGGGGAAGATTGTAACACCCCATGATTTCATAGTAAGTTATATTCTTTAATGTAAATCAGTAGCTTGGGCCACTGGAAACACCGAGTTCGAGCGCACCACGACACGCCTATTTTATGTATTTCCTATGATTGTATTCACGTTTTAATATACTTTAATTTATGGGAATTTAAATCGTCATTCTATGCTCGTTCTTTAATTGGTTGTATGTTTCAAAAGTTACCAAATCGGTAAGGGGATTTCAAATTTCAATTTCCACTCAGTGGGCTTTTCGCATACATCATTGATGATTGTACTCATTGATTATGTGTTGAATCACTATTTATTAGTTATGTAGTAATTTCCACTCCCCTTTTTGTGTATATACATTTGATAAACATAATCACTCCATTGATAATTTTTTCATGTCATTGATATAAACATGATCTTAACTCAATTTCCATTCAGTGAGTTAAACATCCAAGTCATTGGTGTTGTTTTTAGAAGAATATGTGTGAATGTCCTCTGATTGATTTACACTGAATATAAAATCATATTGAGGTTATTTATATTTTCACACATAATTATGTCATTGATTTATCCTTTACCTAAGGATACTGTCTTAATAAGGGATTTCATCCAAATTTACATTCCTTTGAGAGTTATTTGTTTTTATGAACCAATTAACTTTTATATGGTGTATATACTTTCCTTTGACATAGTATATCATAAAATACTTTATTCTCAAGATATAATAATTTTTTATTACTTCTAATATTTTTATTCAAGCGTCTCTCATTTGGTTAGGAACTCTAACTAAAATATCATTTTAAATTTCTTAAAATTTTAATCCTGTAAATATTTCTCATTAATGTTTACGTTTTAAAATGGTTTCTAAGGGTTTATTAATATGGACATTAATGTTTTTAAATTAAAATTTATTTTAAATGATTCAATGTGGTATGGAACACTTTTATTCAAAAATCTATTTTTAAATGGCTTCTTCAAAAAATATTGTGACTTTTAAATGATTTCAAGAAAAAGGGGGATATTTCTCTCAAATAGTATTGATGATTATTTTCATCTATCTCAATATACTTCATTATTATCGATTGAGATTAATCTGTTACAATACAATATTCCATATTGTATTGAATGAGTTATGTTTGACTGTGGATGTGCTATTTTTATACCATTCATGTGTTGTGGATTAACTATTGACATTTCATATACTAGTTTTAATACGAATGTTTATATTATGTTTAAAAATTTTCATATGAGGAATGCATTGGACATAGTAAGTGACGGGTGGAGCCTAAAATAGCTCCTCGATGCATCGGTAAGTCTCATGAGACAAACTAGTGTCTTGTCACAAGGCCTTGAGAAAATCTTATTTGTAGTCCTGGCACAAGGCCTTAACTATGTTGATATGAATGTCTGGCATTATGAGTTCCATCATTATGAAAGTGGCTATTAATATTTCATGTGTTTGTTTGACTAGTAGAATATCCATCTGAATAAGTAGATAGAATAATTTAATTTTATCATTTCTATATTATGCTTATGTTCAAGTTTAAACAGCTTTTGTTTTTGTCTTATATATTTTTTTAAATGTTTATGCTTATTTTTAAAAGTTTCCACTATATTTTTATCCTTAATGAGCATCTGAGCTCACCCCTTTCTATGTTTTATTTTTCCTAGGATGCAAGGAAATATATTTTGACTAACCTGCAAGGATAGTCATTGTGATCTATAGGTTGTCTATGGGAAAAATGTTGTTTTAGTTTTCATTTTATGATATAATTTAAACCTTATGAATGTATCTAGTACATCCAATGCTACTAAACTAATCGGTCTTTCATGAATTGATCTTTTGTGATCATTCCAATGATGTGTAATAATGCACCAACTCTACGCTTCTAGGGTCAGGGTGTTACATGGTTGTCATCATTGTGTAATTAATTTATTTCTCGTCTATGCCATATCCAATATCTAGATAGTAATATTTTATTTTAAGTGATCCTTCCAATTTCTAATTAGAATTAATCCTATATAGTCACACACTTAGTGTTTCAATGGACCTCGATAAAATTTTATTTTAATTTAATTAATTGAATAAATATTATCTTCAATACTGAGGGATAATTTTATTTACTTTTTATCGAATTGAAATATTTATTGATGATTAAATTTTTTAATTAAAAAAATTGGTATTCAATAAGTGTTTAAGAGTTTGAATAGACCAATACCACATCCTATAACTAATATTAATTTACAAGACAACTAAATAATATTTTTTATTACGCAAGTCAAAACAAGAACCAAAAAAATATATAAAATATTATTTTTTTCAAGAGGTTTAATAAGTATTATTCTATAATATAAGTGATGCTATATAATTAAATAATATTTTATCCTCAAACCTAGCTCTAGAAATAGATGATTATATCTATTGTTTTGTGTGAGTCGTAAATCAAGATATAGAGAATCTTTGGACACAATCAATTACCTCTCATGAATTCCTCATTCTCTCTCCCTCTCAAGAATGATAAAATAAATAGAAATTTCCTTCAAGATTGTAGGATTACTGATGAAAAGGAATGATGGATGATAATTAATTCACCGAGCTAACACCTGGAAATCAATTGGAGTTGCGCAGAGATTATGGGAGGAAGTGTGTATCACTACTAGAGATACTCTATACTTTGATACTTACAAATTAAGTATGTTAATATAAAGAAGCGGATTCAATTGATAAATATCTACAACGAAGAAAGAATCATAATTTATGGTAAATAACTTCTTCAAATATAAATAAATTAAATATAAATTTAACTTGACACACCTGCTCTAATTACTATGTCACTCGAAATAAATATAAATTTTAATTTAACTCCAAAAAAGGTTTTTTAGTTGTGGATAGATCCTTCAATATTCACATAAATTTGATTTATATACTTGTAACTAGATGCGTGAATCACTCCCTCCATAATTTTATCTACACTTTTTTTCACCATAAAGTGATCATCCTGCTCATTGGTATAGAATTTATAACGATAAATTACAAAATCCAACGTATGATATTGTAAGATTTGGGGTCATAGAACCAACTGGTTGTACATTTATTAATTATATATTTACATTTTTAAAATATTAAACTTATTATTTCATAATTTTCATTTCATAACAAAGATATAATAATTTTCTCGAGTATTTGTTGCATTTATAAAGTCCTTGAAGTACCCCACTATAATTATATCCATGAAATGCTATAACAATATTCTTAATTAAAGTTCTATAGTTGGATGAAATACTATGAATTGACACATATAATGGAGGCCATCATGTGAAAGTACTCATAAGAAAATGAGACATCCTCTCATTTTGTTCACACATGGTAATCTCTAAGATAGGAGTTTATGAGAACGGACCCGCGAGTATGAATTCTGCAAATTTTAGTGACATCAGGTATTGCTATTTGAGAGTGTGTGTAATGATACTTACACATTAATATTATCATTAATATGTTTCACGAATGACTCATATTGATTTACTGATGAAAACTGTCAGGCCGACAGTTGGCGGGAAGTAGGTTACATTGGGTGCATCCTGAGTGGCATGCTCTTAATGTATAAGTCGATGATGGATTTTCCCTTACATTAATAGAAGTTGATATCTCAGACCTTTTAATTAAAAAGAACAATTTTGTGAAATTCCCTTGACCTGGTGTAACAACATGTTTATTTCAGGTAGTCAAAGAACGAAGTATCAAGCATAAAAGTTGATGACACTATTATAAAACCTACGCAATGATATAGTTCAACAATGAAATTATATTTCATAGTGAGTGTTCATATGTGGATGTTATTGTTGGGAATTTTTTTTGGGTTCCATGACCTATTGGTATATAGTACTCTTGGATGTTAGGGAATCCTGCCAAATGCCAATGAGAAAGAATCCTTGAGTGTCTTACACTATGTTTTTATGGTTGGATCGGTTAAATTATATTTTAATTAAAATAAAAAATATTATTCTCAGGATAATGGAATAATTTTACACAATTTAAAATTATTTCATCAATTAAAAACATATTTATTCATCGGATTATGGGTAAAATAAATTTATTTAGTTCATTGAACATTAAATAAATATTTATTAACAATTATGTAAATAAAATATTTATATAAGAGAATAAAATATTTATTTATTTATTCTGGTTTTCAACAAATGGATGTGGAGTTCGAGAAGACCAAGTCTAGTCTAGTAGAAAAACAATTATTATTAATATGACAAATAATTATTTAACATGAATGCCCAAATTAAAATAATGATACTATTATATTGTGACACTAAATTTTATTCATAATTCCACTTTTAAAAATTTGAAACACCGTAAATAATGGCATTGTGTTATTATTATTATCATGAGTTTTCTATATGGTTTTGAATGTATTTAACTTCTGTTACAGAATTAAAAATTGTGGCTGAAGCCCCATGTTAATAAATAGTCACATACATCTATTGTGAAACATACCGAACCTCAAACCCAGTTAATTGAGAATTGTTGAGCTAAACAATTTCTCTCTCAGATCCTCTTCCCACCCCTCTAAATATTCAGAGGCATTCATCAAGGCAAAAGAACTATCGATCACGAACATCTGACATAAGACACTTGCTTCACCATGCTAGCACCCAGAGAACGATTGGTGTCGATTAGGTGCCATCAGAGCATGTATGGATCATGACTATATGAGATATAGTTTGAATCCTTACTAGCATGCAAAGATAATCTGGAAGGGTCATTAATGACGATCAACATCATCAACGAATAAAATACCAAAAATCCTGGTATTATTTTATTTAAGAAATTAAATAATTAATTATAAATTTGATGTACAAGATCAATTCTAATGGTTTTGGTCCTCATCCATATTTATCAAAATCATTGATTTTATTCCTTGGAAACCAATGTTCATCGACATATTGATCCTGGAATAATCATCATTCATGGTAATAATTAAATTTATATACCATTCCAACCATGCTTCTGCTGCGCTTGGAACCTACACATGGTATTAGAGGGGTTAAATCATAGTTTATAATTATTTAAATAATTAGTTGATGATTTATGGTTTAATAATTTACTTGAATCAACTATAGTTAATCATTCTACAAATCTAAATCTCAATATCTATTCCACATCATTCATTTCCCATTCACCTTACAAAAACTATCTTTTCTTTTAATTTTGATTAAAATAAAATAGAGGATCTCATCCAGATGTTCCAACGGTTCCTAGCCATACAACACATGAATACACGGTGTGTAGTAGAATTCACACGCTGTATATATAGGTTCAATGTCTCAGGACTTGTCCACCCAACCAAGACAAGTCATTGGAGTTTGTTTAACTCTTAAATACTTTGTGTTTTGAAAAGGAACAAATGGAACAAGGATTTCGGATTACATTCCATGTGTCGCACAAAACACGGCGTGTAGTCCCTTCGTGTTAGGGTTGAACTGTGTACCATATACACTGATTTCCCAGCTAGAGACCATGTAATGACAATACTACATGGCTAATGGCCCCCTTGAAACTTTATGTAATCTAAATATTATTGATGTAAATTTACATTTTTTATCTATAATAATGTACATCTAATTGATGTTGAATGATAATACATTCCATGTAGTTGGAAATACAAACCATGTACTCATCCAAATTACAAAAAATTAATAAAATTTATTATTATATTATACAAACCCTTCTGATGTGTACCGTGGTGCAGGTGTAAAGATAAGTCACAACACCTGATAGGTTTTTTTATGTTTATGTGTTTAATTTAATATATAGTTAATGTCCATTTTTACTCATTATGTAATTATTAAGGGGAATATATGGGTTGCCTCTAAGGTACAAGTTACATACAAAGATAATTTTAAATGAATTTATTCGTTTATAATTATGATGTATGAGAATCTCAATGACATTCAGAAAAGGATAAATATAAAATGATTGATTAATTAATGATAATAATTAATCGATTTCTGCACAATATATCTTAAAAAGCACAAATAAATAATTTAAAAACCGTTTTATTAAATGTGTAACTTGTTGTGTGTATGTGGGTGATCAAGAGCTCAACCAATACCTTTGTTTGTGATTGGTTACCTTTTTATTTATTTTATAAATTAATTTTTGTACTGTGATCCATCTCCCATAATTAATATGTAGGGAATGCATGCCCATGGTTTTTTATGTATACCCCATTTTACTACTCTGATACGTGTGAGTTTAAAATCATATATAATGGATTGAACTCCCATGATAAACGAGGCAGTTAAAGATGGAGCTGAGATGAGTCCATTATCATGAGATACAGAGGTGGACATGTGGATAGAAATAAACACAAACCCAAAAGGTTCATGGTTTTCTTTACTAGGTCATGGTTATTTTATCAAAGACTAGATAAACTAACCATTAAAAAAACTCATGATCATTTCCTTTGCATTATTTTATTTCTGTCAGTTGCATGTCTTATCGTTATGGATGTGTTATCACAATCCCATAATTAATGTATTAAACAAGCTTTCCAGGAGGAAATAAAATAAACCTGGGTTACGAGTTAATAATATCAATACATTGTTAATCACTTATGTAGGTTCCACTTAATATTAACAAGAATTTTATTATGATAATAATCCATTCATGTATAAGAGATAAAAGTCCATGAAATAAAATATTATGTCAGACCAATCCTTTTGTACTTTGATTAAGGGAAAAATCAATAAAACTATGTGTTTAAATAACAATTGTTGGTAAAATAAGTTTAATACAGGAATCTATAATGAATATTTTTGGGTTGAAAAAACCATATTACATTCAGTGGAACAGCCCTTTATAGTCTTGGTGTAATATTGGAGGCAAGAGTTGAGAAAATCAATGTCAGGATTTCCATATTGGGAAGTACACTCAACAGATCAAGGAGTCGAAATCCCATAGTTGGAAAAGACCTACTTATCTAAATACCTTCAAATAGCATGACCAACCCATGTTTGGGTAATGCGAATGGGAATATGGATCCTTTACCCTTGTATGTCATGACAACTGGAAACTCTGAGATCAATGGTGACGTTCATTCGGACATGATAAAATAGTGGGAGAATTAAAAAAAATAATTTATTATTTCTCATAAAAACCAAGAATGTGATAATGATCTTCTCTCTTATTTTTAAACTTAAAATGTCAAGCTCAACAACCACACTATCCCTACGATCAATTCTGGATAAAGACAACATCCTCACCAACAGTAACTTCCATGAATGGTTTAGATTCCACTGGGATATCCTACTCCATGAACCGAATTCTTTAGTGTTGGAGCCAGCAATACATGATCCACCATCAAAAGTGGCATGTGATGAGTATTTCTAGGTCAATTAAAATCATATGAATGATGCGATCAACATTCAATGTATGATGATGTCATCAATGTATACTGAGATCATAAAGCCTCCGGAAATCATGGATTCTTATAGCTTTCTCAAGAACCATCGTGGTCATTACTAGGAGAGAGAAAGACATGAATGTTTTGTGATCTCTAAGGCACTCTTTCAGAGGAATCATGGAGATGCTTTCCCTGTTGGACCTCATGTAGTCAATCTCATTGGATACATTAAGAGCCTAGAGGTTCTAGGGGTTAAAATCCCCAATTAATGGGGATCCAATACCATTCTCACATCACTCCATCAGAGCTTCTCCAATTTTGTTGTCTATTTCAACATGAACAACATTGAGAAGTCCCTATATGAACCTCTAATCCACATTTACCATGTTGAAAAAAATATGATGTCCAAAAATCCTTCTGTTCTTATGGTGGATAAATGGGAAGGGAAGGTGAAGAGCTTTAAGCTCAAAGTTTCTTCACAACCTTCCATGAAAATGAATATCAAAGGAGAGGTTGGAGAATATGAGGTTTTTTTCACATGTGGAATGAAAGGACAGTGGAAGAAGAACTGTACATAGCCTATGAAGAATGGGGAATATTCAGGTTCATTTTTAATAGATTGCAATGTATCTATTTCTACAAATTGGGTATTAGATACAGCTTTTGGTGCTCACATATGTATACACATACATGACCCATGTAGATTATGGATGATTTACTGAGGGGAGGAAGATCTATGAACAACCATGTGATCCAATATTTTTGAGGTATCTTTTGTGGACTACCACCTAATGATTCCTATTGGGATGATATTTGTATTAATGTTTTGCTATTATGTGTCATTTGTTACTCAAAACATTATTAATGTATCCATATTGGATATATATTGATTTTATTTCATTCTTGGAAATTAATTTTTCTTCTTTTACAAAGGTATTATTATTTTTGGAATGTAACATTTATGAAATGGTCTTTATGTGTTGGATTACATAGACCATGTAATGGAAAATGATAACAAAGATACTTCACATGACTCATACCAGATCCAAATATGGAATTACTGGCTAGGACATGTAAATGATAAATTCTTATCAACGTTACATCAAGAAGGATATTTATATTTTTTCAAACTAAAACCACATGTCGTATGTCGTGCATGTTTATAAGGAAAAATTACCAAATACCCATTTGTAGGGAAATGTGAAAGGGTTAAAGAGATTCTTGAATTGGTTCATACTGATGTGTGTGGACCATTTCCAGTTAAGAAAAGGGGAGGATACATATAATTAACAACTTTTAATAATGATTTTAGTAGAAATGGATATATGTACATAATGATGTATAATTCAAATTCTTTAGATATGTTCAACAAAGAAAAGAATAATTATTAGAACCAGCTTGGTATGAACATTAAAAAACTCCCCTCCAACATAGATGCAAAATATCTTAATAAAGACTACATTGATTACTTCTAGGAGTTTGGGATACTATCCTAACTCACTCCTCCATACATGTCCATGTTGAATGGTGTAAGAAAAAGGAGGAAATGAACCTTGATGGACATGGTGTAATCAATGATGAGTCATACAAGTCTTCCTTTATCCTTTTGTGGAAATTTGTTACAAACCGTGGTTTACATACTAAACACAGAACCATCTAAATTGATAAATGATATTCTATATGAGTTCTGGAGTGAAAAGTAATCCATGATTTCAAATTTACATGTGTGGGGAAGCGATGCTTTTGGTACGGCCTCTTTAGGTAACAAACTTTCACCATGAGGAATAAAATGTATCTTTATAGTATACCCCATTGAAACTAGGGTAGATTACCTATACAACCGATCATACAAAATGGTTTTATTGGAATTAAATGAAATATTACCAGAAAAAGAACACATATCCAACAGAGATAGTGGGAGAAAGATATCATTCGATGATTTTGAGGCTCATGACACACAAGAGTTGGTATAAGAGAAGATTACCCAGAGCCCCATGGAAGAATGCCCTGTTCTTGAGACACAAGAACTACATATTAGTACAAGAGAGGTTAGAGGACTGGAATGGTATATTTTTCTTTCTACTAAGGGCATTTAATCATTATTATTTTATAATTATGATCCTTTAACCTTCAAAAAACCAGTTTGTGGCATAGATGGTTCCATGTGGAATGAATCCATGAATAAAGAAATGGGTTTCATGTACCAAAACCAGGTCTAGATTTTCATAGATCCTCAACATTATGTTGATCTGGTTGGTTGCAAATGGGTATTCAATAAAATAAATGGACATGGAAGGACAAGTTGGTACCTATAAGGAATGGTTGGTTGCAAAAGTGTTCGTGTATTTTCAACGAAATGACTACGAAAAAACCTTTTCACCAGCTGAATTGCAGATTTACATCATAATTCTACTGAAAATTGTCGCTTACCATGACTATGGGATTTGGAAAATGTTTTTCAGAGCATCCTTCCATAACAGGATCCTACATGATAATGTCTACGTGACATAACCTGAAGGGTTTATGACTCCAAAGGATTCAATTAAGTTATTCAAGTTTCAAAAATTAATTTATGGATTAAAGAAAGAATCTAGGTTGAAGAACATTCATTTTGATGAAGCCATAACAAAATTTTGTTTTATCAAGAACAAATGTGACACTTATACCTACAAATAGTTTAGTGGGAGTACATTCATTCTCTTAATAGTATATGTTGATGAAAAATTACATATTGGAAATGAGATACCAATATTAGTGTCTATTAATCCATGGTTGAATAAATTCATCTCCAAAAGTAACATGGGAGATGCAAAATATATTCTTGGGAACAAGATCCATCACGAGAGATCTAAGATATTGTTGGGCCTAAGTCAAAGTACATACATTGATAAGATACTAAAGAGATTCTCTATGGAACAATCTATTAAGGGATTATTTCTAGCATCACATGGCAGTAATCATTCAAAGAAAAGGTGTCCACATACTCATGTGGAAATAAAGATAAGGGACAGGATTTCATATGCATAAATGATTGGGTCAATCATGTATTCCAAAATATGTACTAGTCATAATATCACCTATGCATTGAGTGTAGTGGGAAGATATCAAGCTGACTCAGGTGACTGCCATTAAATTGTAGTCAACACTATCCTAATATATTTGAGGCGTACTAAGGATGTGTTCAATGTTTTTGAAGAAGATGAAGAACTAGTAATTAAAAGATATGAAGATGCTATTTTCTAGACTAATCAAAATGATATAGTTTCTCTAACAGGATATATCATCACATTAAATTGAGGTGTCGTGAGATGGAAGAGCTCATTGCATAGTATGGTCACATGAACTATAGTAGAGTATGATTATATCGTAGCTTATGAGGTATCTATAGAATCTGTTAGGATATTAAGCTTTTTCTAGGAGCTAGATTTCATACCTAGTAGTAGAGGTCCCATCCCACCATACTGTGATAATGTTGTAGTGGCGAAACTTGAAAAAGAGCCAAGGTCATATCAATGGACGAAGCACATACTTCAGAATTATCATCCCTTGAGGGTTATTTCATAGATAGGAAAATTTTCCATGAGAAATATTTCTAATGAAGAAAACATGGAAGATACCTTAACAAAATCTTTGACTCAGTAGAAACATGATCATCATGTGAGGTCTAGCGGACTGAATATCGTACGCAGTTGGATTCGGTCCATGTGACAGTTTTTAAGAGTTGGTGTCCAAAAATAACAAGTTGTACATTGATTACATTGATATTTAATGTATTTAAATATTACACATATTATTACATTTTTTTAATTATTCTGTATGAAAATGATTTAATAATTTCATAGAGTATTAGTTTCCCAGATAAGGTCATGGCAGTTCCTCGCTATGATTAGACCATGAAATTCTATAACAATATTCATAAATATCAATCTATATCTGGATGACATAGTACGACGTGAAACTCAGCAAGCATGTCATTAGGTGCGAGTACTCATAAGCTGATGAGACTTCCTCTCATGATGTTCTCACTTGGGAATCTCTAAGATAAGAGATTATGAGAACTGACCCACCAGTAAGAATTATATATGATTTGGAATAATTAAATATTTTTTTCTTCGAGCATGTGTAATGACCCTCAGAATTTAATATTATCAATAATATGTTTCACGACTTGTGCACCTTGATTTACTGACAAAAATGGTGATTCTAACAGTTGGCTGTGAGTTGGATATGTTGGGTGCATCATGAGTGGCATGTTATAAATGGATAAGTCAATGAAGGATGTGTCCATTCCATTTATAGATGTCGATATATCATACCTTTGATTGAAATAGAATCATTGTGAAAAATTAAATGTCTATAGTGTAACAACGAGTTTAGATCAGGTAGTCAATGAATGACGTAACAAGAATAAAAGATAATGAGACTATAGGGAAACCTGCTTCATGATATATTGTAGAAAATGGATTATATTACATAGTGAGCATTTGTATGTGGATGTCATTATTGTTACATTATGTTTTTTTCTCTTGGGTGCCCTGCCCCATTTCTAGATATTACTCTTGGACTCTAGGGAAGACTGTCTAACTCAAAAAACAATGATCCTAGAGGGGCACACACTAAGTGTTTCGGGTGGTCTCAGTTAAATTCTATTTTTTGTTAGTTAATAAGTATTATTCTCAAATAGTGGAATAATTTTATTAATGTTAAAATGATTTCATTAATTAATTAAATATTTATTCACCGGATTGTAGGTAAAATATATATATATATATATATTGACCATGTAAAAAATATTTATTAACTACTTTTAAATAAAATATTTATTTATGAGAATAAATTATTTGTTTATTTTTTTTGAGTTCAAAAAAAGGAAGTGGAGTTTGAGAAGACCAAGGTCGGTCCAGAAGAAAAATAATTATTTAAAAGACAATAAATAATTATTTAACAAGTTGGCCCAAATTAATAAAATGTTTCTACTAGTTTGTGATGCAGAATTTTATTTATAATTCTTTTTTGTGCAAGTTGGCACACCATAAGTATGGATGCAGTATTATTATTAATATCATGGAGTTTCTCTATGATTTTGAATGTATTTATGTGTTGTTTCGAAATTAACTATTGTAACTGAAGACCCATGTCAATAAGTATACAAACACGTCTATTGTGCCACATACTGAACATCACACCCAGTGAATTGAGAATTGTTGTGGTAAATAATTTCTCTCTCAAATCCAGTTCCAGCCTCTCTCATGAATGAGAGACATTCTCTAATTCCGAAGAACAATCAATCAGAACGACCTACAGAAGAAACTCGCATCACCGCGATAGAACCCATATAACGAGTGAGACTGATTAGAGTCCATAAGAGCATGTGTGGATCCCCGCTAGAGGGATTCTAGTTTGGATCCTTGCAAGTGGAAAAAGATAATCTGGAAGGGTCATTTCGGATGATCAACATCAATAAAATTGAAAATTTAAAAGATCCATGTATGATTTTCTTTGTGAAATTAATTAAATTAATTATAAACTGGATGTGAACGATCCTCTCTAATGGTTTACAACATCTTCCTTATTTATCTAAATTTTTGTTTCTATTCTATAGACATGGCCTATATCATATTATTGATCCTAGAATACACATTTATCATGGTAAAAATCAAATTTGAGTGCCAGGACAACCATTCTTCTACTTCAACCGGAACCTTAAAACATAACATTTACATTTGTTCCAATAACTATCCATGAAGGCCTTTGACAATTGATTCCCTATTTTTAGATTACTTTTTATAAATTTGATTTTGTAACGATCCTATAATATATTTACTATCTGTATTTGATATCCATCTTTTATCCCATAATGGATTCAAATTACTTAAAATTAGTTTTTGGGATTCAACATATAGGGAAACATCTACACTATTATGAAATTTGTAATGGTGTGGTTTCTCCTACTTTGTGATGGTAGTTTTGAAAATCTGTATTCCTAATTCCATTCACCAATTTTTTGTCCCCTGTGGTGTGATTTTAATAGACCGATACAATCATCTTCTGAAAGGTAATTAGTATAAAATTCAACAACTTCTTCACTAATATAATGTTTTACAATTCAACACTCTGTATTACGGTTATTTTTCACATTCAATTTTAAATTATTTATAAATTATTAAGTGGGTTATATCCCTCTGTAATGGATATGGAAACATAATTTAATCTCTCTAATAAACTAAACCATCATGTTGACCATTATATAAAATAATGATGGTAATAATAACATCTCAAATTCACATAATATGACTTCAATATCTTTATAAATGATTTTAAATATTGAGCAATCTAAAATTTTAATACATAAAGATTTGGAAATAAAATTTATTTTTGTTAATTTATGTTATGATATTTTAGTAAAATACAATGTTAAGGGGTAAATATCAAATATTTCATCAAAACATGTCAATCTTGTTATTTTGGACCCCAAAACTTCATATTAGTCATTAACATTACATTATTGATATTTGATGAATACCCATAGGAATTTTTATACCATTAAGGAAAATGAAAAATAGAAAAAACAATTGTTTGGGTTGAGTGTAAGCTATTGGAGGAAGAAATGATTGTCTTTCACCCTTCACTAGTGTCAACTCTTTACTTATCTTCATTTCATTCATGTCCATCCCAGCCGTGATATCATTTTTTTCCGGAAAAATTTTTTATATAAAATTAACACTATAAAATAATTTTTTTTCTACATTTACATTATTAATAAATTTTATGACCTACAAACAATTCTGTATGGTAATTTTGAGAAAATTTATCTCTTTTTAAATCAGGATTTTGTATTGTTTTTTAGAAAAGGATTCAAAAAATAGTGTTAATATCTATTAGTTTTGATAACATTTGATCACTCATTAGTGGAGACATTGTTGTGCCTTGTTTTGTATGCCCATTGAATGATGCCATGTATGATTAGTATTTATGTCATCAGGGTAAAAGTTTTTGATGAACTAAAAATATAGTCATAAATTAATTTTTCATACAAACTAAGTGTGTGAATTATTCATAATTTGGAATCCTCAATATTCCTTTAATTCTATAGCTTGAATAACATTCATAAGCATTAATTCCATTTTTATCCAATAAAACATGGCTCTCAATGTGACTTCTTCACATATATGAGAATCATACAATGTAACACCTAAATCCCAAATCTATTTCAGATCTTCAATAAATGGATCCAAATAAACATCAATTTGATTCATGGGGTTTTTGGTAAAAATATAATCACAAACAACATAATGTATTTGTGCTTCAGGCATAACAACAGTGGAATGTTATAATTTAGAAATATATAATAGACTTTTATTGTGATTATTAATTTGTGAAGTAAAAGGATTTATTATATCTATAGAAAATGCATGATAGAGGTTTCCATAATCATTTCCTAATTCAAGATACTCATAATGAATTTTCATACAATAAGGAGAGTCATATGGGTGACATAGTTTCAAATTATCAATTCACGTATCTATAATCCAAGTTAATTTTCTAGAGGATTATTGACATCTATATTGTCTTCAAAATCTTTTAATGATAGAAAAGTACTATAAAACATTTGAAATATGTTATTCTTATTTATTTTATTATAATTCACAACATTTAAAGATTTTTTTGGGTTATTCATAGTCTTTGCAAAACAATATGAAACCATTTAGACAATCTTATATTTTTTCAAAGATCATTCCCATTAAACATAGAATTCATTTGGCATCGTATATTCAAAAAAGGAACATCATCTTATTTTTCTATCATATCATTCAGAAGGCCAAATGGTTTTGTAAATATATTTTAACTATATGTAATAATAAATTTCAAATTATATAACCTAAATACAATTGACAATGTTGTATATTTAGTGAACCTGATATAAAAAATCATCTTTGAATATCAATTCAAATTCTCAAAAAAATTTGGATAATCTTGATGGCCATATAAAGTTTCCATTAAAATTAATTTATATTACCTCCATCATCATTTAAACTAGTTTCCATATCAAATGATTCTTAAATCACAGTATCATACCAATATGTTTGTACCTTCAATTTGTCCTCTTGTTTAGTGAAAAATTTATAGCTACAATATATTCCAGGACAAATAAAATGTTCTTCCAACTATTTTAGGTGAATTTGTTTTTAATAACAACAACATAAAAACAAACGAAGGATTTGTTAAGGGTTATATGCATGCTCTATTACAATCTTGATGAACTATTTAACTCCGTCCTTATACTCTTTTTTCATACGATTAGCATCCACCCATTATTGATTCATATTCATCATATTACATTAAACAATTTGAAAAAATAAACAAATACACATAACTTATTCATAAAAAAATGTGAAATTGTAGATGCATCTATTAAATTTTATTATTTTTCTATGAATAATGATATACTCCAATTGGAATCCCAAATAAGAAATTAAAAATAGTTGTAATGACAGAAGGATAAAATTTATTGAAATTGGAATGTTATAATCCATATTATGAGAATGTGTCACATTGATAACCTCCTCATATAACAATAATATTGAATCTCTCAAATAGAATATAATTTTTTGTGATAGAATTAATGTAGGAAATTAATGAAGGATTAATGTTTTGAAGAATATTGCTCATGGATGAAGAAAAATTCCATTAGGTGAACCCAACATTTTAATGTTATTGGTGATAATTCTTAAAAATAT
This sequence comes from Viscum album, assembly GCA_963277665.1. Taxonomy (NCBI): domain Eukaryota; kingdom Viridiplantae; phylum Streptophyta; class Magnoliopsida; order Santalales; family Viscaceae; genus Viscum; species Viscum album. Next base: position 1,018,081,546 of record OY728122.1, read on the forward strand.
ATTATTTTACACAAGGGTAACACGAAAATAAACAACCTATGGTGGCGTAAGGGATATATTCTCTCCAAAAGAGTGAATAAGTATGAGAAATTTTTTTATGAATTATTTATGCAACATGAAACTGTAGTTCTAAGATAATAAGATCTGAATGATGTAAATTTAAATTGTTTTATATTTGTGGACATTATAAAATTAAGGTAATTATTCACATATATAATGTTTTAAAAAAAGGTAATTAAACTTACATATATGAAAAAATAGAGATAAATAATTTTTTCTCAACAAATTAATAATTGGAATTAGTTAGGCTGAAATTGTGAAGGATAATGATGATTTAGTTTGGAAAAATTAAAATATTATATGTGTTAAAATTTTATTTTATATATAGATAATCGTTTGTTGATGACTACATAAATAAAAATCAATTTCTGATGAGGATAATGAAATAAATATCCATTAAATACATCACAATTTCATCTTAGCCAAGTATGCAAGACCTATTTGATTTATGAAAATTTATTTATTTCATGTGATAAGCATAAGACATTGGTTTTTTTTACAATGATCATGGCTATTCCTTTTTTATTAAAACCCAGAAAATAAAGGAAACAGATGGTAGTGCAGGTATACAAAGCATAGTGCCCATGGAAAAAAACTAGCTGCCTATCTTTTCCTTCAATCTCTCTATTAGAATCCTCTCATATTTTGAGATTCGTGGCCTACTAGTCCATCCTCAACCACGTCCCTGACCTATCAATCTCCCCCTACTTGGGGGAATTGATTGAATCCTTTTAAGTAGAGTCTCAGTATTAGTTCATTCTGAATCAGAACTATATTTCTTCTCTCTTCATGAATCAGACGAGACTTCTCTTGCCATTAGAGTTGTCACCTCTTCGACATCCATTACATTACTCGGAGAAATTGAATCCTTGTATGTTTTCCAATTTTCATGCATCTCAATGGCACTAACATCATTTTTATCAGAAAGAGGTAGAGAGATACCAACATTCAGTTGTTCAACCACCACATAAGATACATCTAGGGACTTTTTCTTCTTGTATGAGATAAGATGGACACCCTCGCTATCCACCATAGGTTTTGAAGAAGCATCACATATTTTAGAAAAGACCAATGAGTCAGATTCTAATTTTTTTACCCTTTCAGCTACCTAGGGTTGCCAACCTTTCTTGTGAGATCTTATGATCAACCTATTTTTGGATTTCATATTCAGTAACATGTACATTTTTCAATTTTTCATCGCTACCTAGCTCGGTACTGGGAACCGATTATTCTCTTGAGAATATGGCAGCCCATGATTTCATCTTGTTCTCGGGTGGGTCACTCAGCTCACAACCCTTCTCATTATACTGTGACTTGCGATCATCTAATGCAATGTTACTCTGAGATTCTTTCTCATTGGTGCCTGTTGACGGTGGTTGTGGAAGAATATCAAGATTCTAAACTGATTCATTTTCTTTATTTTGAGATAATTGCTTATATCATGACCCCTAAAGGAGCAGAAACTGTAGACTTTGGAGCATCTACGGTTACCTGATTCATGACCTATTACATTACATTCCCTGAATAATTGTGGAATTTTTTCAAAAACAATATTTAACTCAATAATATCATCGTCTATTGCAATCATAATTTTTGTTGGATAATTTCATTATTAGTAATGAGGGGAAGTGAAAATTATTATGATCTATTAAAAACTCAATAACTTTTCCCTTGGGTAAAAATGTGGATATTTGTATAGATTTATTATTTGATGTTTTTATGGGACAAAAACGTTGTAAATCAAAGAAAACTAGATTAACTTTTCTAGAAGGTATTCCAACAAGTGAGAGGATTCTATGTTAATTTATTTCATCATTTGGTATATGGTGGGCAAGATAGTGTTTTGGTGATAGGGTGCTTAGGATACAAAATGTATGATCTATTTTCAGAAGATGAAAATATAGATGGGGCCAAATAACTTAATCTTGAAAACCCAATATTTAAATAAATCTATATTTTAAATCTAATAAACCACAGGTCACGATTTAGAGTTCTCAAGATAATGAAGAAAATGATGAACAATCTAATTAGAGTTTTATGAATTCTTTAAATTTAATCCATTCACATGGATGGGATGATGTCTAAGAGAACAAAAATAAAAATGTTGTTATAGGGGTGAAATAGAATGAATTAAATGAAATTAAAGAGAAAAACATACTAATTGGGATAGTGGATCGAATAAAATTGGAAGGAATCGTCGATGTGGAAACTTAGGTGTGGAAACTACTAATAGTGAAAATTTACAGTACTTGGATACCCTGAATGAAAAAGTATATAAATTGGATAAACAAGAAAATTATCATTCTAAAAGTCTACAAATAATGGTGGATGAAATAATTACCTACCCACATCTCACTGAGGAAAAAAAACTAGATTAATATACCAAAAAGGTTTATGTGAATGATTTATGTGGTTGGGGTCCTTCCTCTAATATTGGAGACTGGATGAACTCATGTGATAGAAAACTTCTATGATTGGGGAATTTTACATTAATAAGGAAGGGGATCAATAAATGAATTGGCACTCTCATTCTGGATATTTTAGCATCAATTGACACCTGACCATCATAAAAAACAAAATAAAACTTCTCATGTTAAAGTAAATGAAATCATTATTAAGAAATTTCCTCTATCTTTAGTGATTCCAATTCGGATGGAATATGTCTCATCATCTTTTTTTGGTTTAATAGGATCAGATGAGGGTGAGAAGTCAATTTAGTTTCGCTATCCTATATTGTTAGTGAAGGTGAATGGTGGGAAGGTGTTGTGATGGTGGTGATAATTTTATAGATGGAAGATGGATGTGGTGTGGGTTGGATGAGGATTATATTATGGGGACGCACAATAATAGGAGAATGGGGGAATCATGCACACAGTGAATGAACTAAAATGATAAAACAATGCAATATTTCCTAATGAGGTGTATAAATACTCACATGCCATAGGTTTTGAGATGTCATGCTCATCAAAGAAGTGTGTGTATGAGCGATGTCAGAGATAAAAATCCATGAAATCCTGAATGACATGAAAAAATAGGTATTGTTAGGGTTGAATTTATAGGATCGATAAGGGATTTATAAGTGATTCCCAAATATTTTTGATAAACATGGGTTTTATTAGCATCAAATAAGATGTGTTGAAAATATATCTATTTATCAATGCTAAATTTATAGTGTTGATAAATGCCCATTTTATCAGCGCTTTTTTATTTTAGCATTGATAAAATCCATCATTATGAGCACTTTTTAGAAGGTTTCAGTAAAGGCAGTTTAAAATAATATAAAAAAATATCAAATCAATATGTATAAAAAATTAAAAAATTTCAAAAAAATGGAAAAATTAATTAACATTATTAATGAAATTTAATTAATAAATTAATGAAAGTTTAAAATGATCAAAATTGAATAATTTAATATGAATAAACTTAAAATATTTTAAAAATAGAGAAATTTTATTAATTATATTAATTATTAAAAACCAAAAAATGTGTATATATTGAAATAAATATAAATACTTATTAAAAATATTTAATGTTGTGGTATTAATATGTATAAATAAATATTTCAATTGGATAAATTAAAAAAATTATCACTATAACATACTAAATAATATTAAATTAATGAATGAAAAAAATGTGTAAAATTAAATAATTAAAAAAAATATTGTAAAAAATATTAAATAAATGAGTTAGGGATATTGATTATATAGATTATGAAAAAAATTTAAAAATGTCTAATTGAGAAAATGAAGAAGATTATATATTAATTATATAAATTACAGGTACCATATTAAAAAAAATTAAATGGAAATGATTTAAAAATGTTAAATTAAAAAAATGAATAAATTGGAAACAAATTAAAATAAAATTAATATTATTAATGAATAAATAATATTTAAATTTTTATAAATTAAATAAATATATAAATGTAATAAGTAGTATATATTAAATAAAAATTTAAAAAAATTTATTGATTAAAAAAATAATATATTAAATATATTATGTTACATCATGAATTTCTAAAATGAATATAAAGAAATAAATAAATCGCATAAATATGGTGTGTGTGTTTTTTTTTCTATGTATAATTACATAAATAATGTATATGTGTGTTTGAAAATTATATATATATATATATATATATATATAACACAATTTAGATATATATTTAATTGAAAAAATAATAATGGGATTATATATGTAACATTTATTACTCGATACTAATTAGTCAATATTTTTAGTTAATATAAAATTATAATTATTAAAAAAATCAATCAATATATAACTTTTTAAATGTAAATACATATTTTTTTTATAAAAATAAAAATTAAGGAGACATTATATATTTATATACACATATATCAATATAAATATATTTATATATAAATATTTTACAATATATTAAATATATTTATGAATAATAAAGTATTAAAAATATAAAATAATGAATAAATTACAAAAATAATAATTTCAAAAATATTTAGAAAGAGTAAATTATAATAAAAGTAACAAAACTAAACATTATTAATGAAAAAATTATATTGAATATATGAATGATAAAAATGATAAAAATTTTATTAAAAAGAATGATTGAAAAATACTTAAACAGAATGAATACGATTAATTAATTATAATATTTTTTTTAAAAAAATGAATAATTAAATGAATATAAATACATATATTAATTATGAAAATAAAAATTGCATTAAAAAAATTAAATGTAAATCAATAAATATATATAACTATATATTAAATATGAATAATAATAGAGAAAATATTAAAAAATTTAAAACTAAAAGTAAATAAATTTACAAATATACAAATATTTATTATTAAAATAAATAATTATTAATATAAATAAATTTATGAAATTAATAAGTGTAATTGATTATATAGGTTATCAAAAAATATAGAAAATAAATATATGTTAAAATGAAAATGAATAAAAATTAATTATATTAACTATAACTATATTAAAAAATTAATATTAATTAATAAAAATGTATAAATAAATATTAAAAATACATAATATTATAAATATATTAATCAAAGGAAACTGAAAATGAATAAATTAAAAATATAAGGAAAAAATTATGTTTATTAATTAATAAATATTATTCAAAATGTCAGAATTTTAAAAATATAAAAAATTAATAAACAATATACATTTAATAATAATATAAAAAAAGTGAATAAAATTTACTGATTAAAAAATAATATATTTTAAATATATATATTTCATTAATAAATACCATTGCAAAATTAAAATTACAAATTGAATAAATTATAGTAATATTATTTGTGTGTGTGTGTGTATATATCTATATTAATTAAGAATATTTGTGTGAGGAATAAATGTAACACAAGTTTGATATATGTTAAATTTATAAAAATTGCACTGTATTGAATGTTCATTACTCGATTCCAATTTCTCAATATTTTTAATAAATATTATTTTTTAAATCATATACTATTTTTACTAATTACATGACTTATTTAATATCAAGACATATTTTTAAATTATACAAATCATATTGATTTCCATGAATAACTTCGCACTTGAATGGGTGAGGCTTCTTGGTCTCAACTAGATTATGTGGCACCAAACAAAATTCATGACATTACTGCTGTAATTGGTGTCCCAATTCATTTGGACAAGGAATCAAAATTTTTCAGGTATGTAAACATTACAATGATTCTAGTTGAGATTTATCTTAGTTCACCCTTTTTGAAAATGCTATTTTTTTCTATCCCAATCGATTCCCTTAAAATAATGTTTAAGTATGAAAAATGTCTATATATTTTCTATGTATGTAATTCTATTAGAAATATGGCTCTAAATTCTAGGAGGAGGAATTGCGAATTAAGTGGCTTGAAGGGACATTTTTCATGGATTCTACAGTTAAAACCAAATGATAGCATGGTTTGAAGTATTCACAACATGGTATGTACTCCAATTTTAGCAATCGTTGGGTATATCCAATGGAATTCCAATATGACCATCCTTTATCGGGTTTGGAAGGCATAATACTAATGTTACAAGGCCAGGCCTTTAAGGGTATATTAGTTGTTGATCTTTATATGCTTGCAGGTGATTACTCTGACCATGGTAGAGTTGGTGTGGTAGATGGAGTGGAGAAGAATCATGATGAATATGTTACCAATGTACCTATATTTGGGATTGAGGAACCAACATATAGTAGAAATGATGGTGTTCTCATGTGTGTGATTGAACATGGAGCTCCATCTAAACATTTCCTTTTTTCAAATTCTTTAGAAAAGGCTGGTGTGGTGCCCACTTTCTCTCTTTCACCAATAGATGAGAAAGTTTTATCTAAGAAAACATGGGATGTTGATTTCTTAGGGTATATTAGCTTGGATAAAAGGATAAGACAATCTTAGTTAACGTGTGTGGATTTTCATTAGGAGATTCAGAATATATTCCGCTCTTTAGGATATTATCGAAAATGCGGTAATATTTTGGATGATGAAATTCATAGGGGAAAGAAGATGGTTTTTGTAGAAACCACAAAACATCGATCTATAAGTAATGGTAATCATGTGTCCTATAAAGATGTTGTTTTATGAGTAAAGGGTCATATTCTTTGTAGTGTAGGTCATTATCCAGTTCTTCAAAAAATAATACCACAGAAGTACTATTCTAATCTTCCTAGGAATGTGTTTACCAGATCGTCTTCCCATACATCAAAGATTTAGCTCACCATAGAGCAGGAAATGTAAAATGAGAGGATCCTTGAAATTATTAATCAAAAAAATCACAGTGAGAATTAGAGATTGTAGATGATGATGTTGATGATTCTTTATGATTAAGGGAATTGTTTGGATTATCAAGACATGTAGTTTTCTTCCATATATGGTGGAATTGTTCACTATATGATGCCATATATTTTCGTGCTTGTCTCGTTTATTTTCTAATTGATATTTAATAAATGTTTAGGATATTTGTCTTATAACATTTGTTTTTTCCTAAAATTATCTATTAAAAATATTAAAATTGAATAAATATAAAAATATTATCTTAATAAATATTTCAAATGAATAAATCATTAAATAATTAAAAATAATAATTTTTTTTTTTTAAATTTTCTGGTTAAAATACGCATAAAATTATAAAAAAAGGTATGACAGAAAAGGAGTGAGGATGGGGTTAGACAAGACATTACTACCCTCATCGAAGCACTCAAAGACTTATTTTTTTCATGATTTTACCTCGTATCATTATATCTTCTTCTATAAAGTCAATAAAATTTAAACATCATCCACATCCACTACCTCGACCTATATAATAACTCTCTTCTAATCAAATTTCCTGTTGCAAGCGTGTTTCAATATCAGTATCATCAGATTCAGACTCATTCAATGGTTGAAATTATTTATTTTGAGCAGTCTAATCCCCTCATCCACATCTCCAACTACAACTTCATTCATGAAGACCATGCTTCCGTGTATTTGTTTGATGTCAGGGCCCTTCTTATTCCTCCTTTGTTGATTCAATGAAATCATTCATAGATAGAATTTAGATATTAAAATAATGTACCTCCTTTTCCCTTAAATTGTCCACTCCTTGATCATTATTAGCCTTTCCAATAGTTACATGAAGTGTGTAGAGTTCACAACAATGAGGAAGAACCTCCAAAAGTATAGCCTTCTTCTGTTGGTCTTCCCTGTATGGTGTTGTAGGGTGGACAATGTAAAGTGAGGGAAGAGCCTTGAAAGGTAATCGAACACCAAACATGATCTGAACAGAATATTCCACTTTAGAATTCATCAAACCAAGGTCACCGTGGTAGCATGAGAGAGATCCACCAACATCCATAGGTTCACCTTGGTCATCACTACAATTTTAAGAAGAATGAAAATAGGAAAATGAGGGTTGGTCCGTGCAAGGTACTTGAATATTGTGTCAGACCAATTTCTATGATTCCACTTCAGCATTTTGTTAAAAGCCGCCAACATTAAAATATTCACCTTTCCAACCAAAGGAGTGCCCCGTTGAATTTTTTTGGATATCATTGGATTATGTTTTTTGTAAAAACCTTCTAAAAACCATCATTGTCAATTGCATTGGTCTTAACTTTTCTCTTGACCAATATATCCTTCTTTGTGTCATAATCCTCATCATATTTCACTTTTCTTATAAACTATATATATGATATATAAATATTATTTATGTAAACAATTAGTATTATATCAATTAATATAATATATATATATATATATATATATATATATCAATATAAATATATTTCTTTATTAAATTTCAGTTTTGATAAAATATAATTTTTTATATTCCATTTATAACTAAATAACTTATATATCATGTGTAACTTTTTATTCAGTGATATACAGATCCTATTTAATAAATATATTATATTTTTATCAATATAAATATATTTTTATATTAATATATGTTTTTAATGATATTATTTTTTTATGAAATGAAACTTTTATTGGCGCTAAAGAAAAAGCGTCATCAAGGGTTCACATTTTTCAACACTAGAAAAAAGTGATGATAATGGGGATCCTTTATCAACGTTTTGTGTAGAAATGATAAAATATATATTTATGAATGTAATTTTATAGTGCTAAAAATTCCACCCTTTATCAATTCTTTTATCTATCATACATAATGGATTGTAATGTTTAACATGGGTTCTATATGTTTTCTAGTGGGTTGACCGATTCAGTGATGGTTAGTGATGTGCCTACATGAAACATATAATTCAAATTTCACCAATTAAATTATAAATTTATAACCCCAAAATACACATAGTATTATAGTGTAGTAAAGCAGTAGTGTGGGGTCAAACCGACAATCAATACTAGCAGGTCATCAACTAATCGAACAAAACCATTGTAAAAGATTTATCATTTTCACTCTTTAGGATTATTTTTAATAAATCTATGTAGTTTAGTTTTATTTCCTTTAATAAAATAAGGAATTGGGTTAAATATCATGGCTAATGAGAGAAGATAATCCTAGATTTAGCTTGGGATGGCCCTATTACTTAGTCTGCGAAGCAATACAAGATTCACCAATTGGGTTTTGTCAATCATAATGGATATACCCATGAAAAAACAATCCTATGGTAAGGGTATAATTTTCAACCTTGGTGAATTATTGTTTTCTTATATATATAAAGAATGAAAAACTAAAAGTCATAGTATTCTCACCAATAATTAGGTTTTGTTTTTTCAATTTCACTTCCCTTGGTTGGGGTTTTGCAAAATAGTACGATAATTTTTTTTAACCCAATAAATTTACACATGGTTTCCAATGTTCAATATATGAATTTATTATGTTCAATACCAACCTTACTCTCTACCCATAACTCTAGGAGGATTAGACACACAATGTGTAGATGATCAAAAGAATGGAAATACTAAACATGTTATAAATAATCATGAAATGGTTGAGAAATAAACAATATTGATTAAAAAAATTATGAATCAATATCAAAAAATTTAAATTAATGTTAATTAAATAAAAAATCATCACACATTATGACATAATGATGACCATTTTAGTCATTGATGAAGAATGTCGAGTATTGATGAAACAGATGTTGAAAATGGAAATAGAATCACAACAAGCATAAAATGGATGTATATTTAACAATTACTCAAATGAAATTGAAATACAAATAAAATATTTAATTAAAATTGATTTTGAATAAAAATAACAAGAAAAGTGAGAACTACATAAGAAAACAAGAGAAAATGAAACAATATGTTTCATTCTATGTGTTGGGGAGTTATGAAAGATGAATTGGAAGGAAAAGTAAACGACTTGTAATTCATGCATGTTGTGTACTGGATATTGTGACTTATGTCATGAAATATTAATATAATGTATGTTGGATTCATTTCATGTATATATCATCCATAATTCAGGCTAAATAATTGGTTTTTATCATTGACAATGTGAGCCTTCTTACTATGCACTACTTGCAATATGTACAGGTCATTTATGTGTTTCACATTTAGAGGGATTATAATATTTGAGATTTTAATATCATCTAATGAATGAAAAAAAATTATTGGCTTCAATTCATTTAAAGCCTTCACATACTAGTTTTTGGTCTTGCAGGCATGTTGTTAATGAGGGCTACACATCATTTATATGATACATAGTGTCTAAAAAATGTTTCCTCAAATTTTTCATAATTTTATCCATTGATTGAAGAATTCATAATTCATGAAAAATAAAACCATACCCCATTGAATTATTATGAAAATAATGAATAACTCTAAAGTAATTGTATCCAATATTTATATATAATTCTAGCTTATCAAATTCCCTTACACATGAACAACTGCTTCCCTTTATAAAAAACAAATCTCAATAGGGACACCCAAAAAAAATTAAAATGGGAAACCTTAATTTAAACTAGGACAAAAAAATTCATCATAATAAAAAAACATTTGCCTTCTTGAATCAATTGTGTAGAGAAAATCAGTCAATCCTCATGGTTAAAATATTTATTTAGATTATTTATTCATTTATTTATAATTTTTTAATAGTTCATTAAATTATATACCCATTGTTCACTTTACTTCAAAATAAATTTTCACGCATCACTGAAGGTAAAATGTACTTGGGGTTATGGTCATACCCTGAGAACATATTCTTAATCATAGTCATACATTGGTTCTAACATCTCCACATTGTAAATACAAATTAAAAATCAACTATTTGGACATCAACCATAAGGGTTCAAATGACTTTAATTATAAGAGAATATGAGTATAAAGTAAAACCTAAATTTCAAAATGTGAGTATTCTATATCATATAGTACATGATAAAAAAACATTGCAATGTATTGTCTCCTCAAATATAAAATGGTGTCCATGCTCTAAAACTCATGGTGGGTCCATGAGTATGTCATCTAAGTATCAAAAATTTACATTGTTACATTATTTTACCTTTTTTTTTATTTTTTAGATATTCCTATATTGGATTGATCTCACATCCATCCCCTAACCACATATGACCCATCTTAGGATTCATAGGTCTTGGAAGGGATATTTTGGAATGTCCTAATACAGAACCCAATATATTTTTTTTCTTTTAATATATATATATATATATAAAGGTAGATGTATAAATATTCCAAAAACTATCATAGACCAAATCATACTAGTATAATGAATGTTCCACAATACAACTTCTCAGTAACAACATCTCGTGTCCATCAGTACTGGTTATTGCCCAAAAGTTCATCAAAGTATAATCATTCTAAATACAATAGTAGGATAGGCTGGTATAATCATCTTGAAATGGATCCATCCTTATAAGTTTATTCCTGGATAATACATGATAAATAAGGAAAAATATATAGTTGGGTCTCAGAAAAATCTATCACAACAAGATTCGTAAAATAATATTAAAAATGTATTTGTTCAATCATATCCTCAATAAAACCTCAATGCAAGTTATGATAGGTTTACATGCCACATGCCACTCTTATGAAATATTATCTAAAAAGAATATGAAATTATTGATAATAAATCCTATCAATAATGACATTATATATAATTAACTGTAAATCACATAAGGTATAAAATCTTGTAACAAGTCAATCAAAATCAATAGTTAGGATATATAAAAAGAATAAAACTACTCAACTCAAAAATCAATCAAATAATTTATATTTCATTAAAACATATAGTTAAAAAATTTCTAACCATACACTGTCATTTATATAATTTTTTTAATGTGTTCTTAGGTTTAAAGCATGCTTTAAAAGAAACATTTCTCATAGTTAAGTGAAAATTAGTAATAATCCATGTTTTTTGACAATAAAGCTCAATAAAGACTCTCCCACACATAATGTGACACTCTGCGCACACTATACAGGAATGAATCTGGGGATATGTATCACATATCTAGAAGAGAAAAAATGAAATAAAAATTTTCATTTATAAATTATGGAATCAATAAATCCCTATAGTGATTTTCATTCCATGGTGAAACATGATAGAGTTTGAATGGAATTTTTTGCAACATGAAAACTTTATTAGAATGAAAAAACCAATACGAGATAAAATATTATCCCAAAGGGTTAATCAATTAGTAATATGAAAAATGAGAAGGAAAACACATGAATAAATTCGACAAATAAGATCAGATAAATGCATAAATGTTATTATAATGTAGTTCAAAGACAACCTATGAATAATAATTCTTCTAAAAAGAAATCAAATATCCCTAGTACATGAAGAAAAAGAAAAAACAATAAAATATGGGGTTTCTCCTCTAATTTTCTAAAAATTATGTCTTCAACTAGATTAATGGAATAAGGGTTTAGGTAGTTATAACAATTAGATCTGATGTCCGCTACCTCTGGTAAGAACTGATGGTGGTGTTATCAAGCATGTGGAGATTATTGGTGGGATTAACCTCTCCTGGAGTGTACCAAACATGAATATTATGGTTTCAAGAATAAAATTAATTCTCATCAAGTATGTGAAACATTCTATTCTTGGATCTCAAGTGATATATCCTTCATCTGGTTGATGAAATTAGCTAGATGTAGATATATCCAGAGTAGGTGGGTAGATGGTGGTGGGTCATGCGTGTCAATGAAATTAGACGAGGAAGAAGATCTGTACATGGATAATATTATACAATAATATTTTTAAAATAACACCACTATATTAATGGAAAAATATGTATCCCATGTATATATAGAGCAACGATACATTAACGAGAAATGGAATACAAGAAGTGCACAAAAATATGTCACCTAAACAGAATACAAAAACAGTTGAGGTACCTGGAAAAAACTAGGCAGTAAAATAAAATTTGTTGAGTATGACAACAGTTTCCCCCTCCCTAATAGTGGGTTCATACTTCTATATTTCCTTATCTATATTAGTGATGGAGGAATTTTCCAGGGGATTAACAACTGTTATGGGTTCCACGGTAATGAAAACTATCTCAATGGATAGTGGAGGAAAGATATTTATCCTATTGGTGGTCATGTTTATAGCCCCATTTTTTGAATAATTGATCATCCATGGAGGGTGGAGAGGTTGGGACATTACCCCACAAGTCTTTATTTTCAATATAATTCTGATGGACTGTAGGGTTTTTGAGCTCCGAGAGTAGCTTGGTCGGGTTTTCCGAGGTAGGATGGATGGAGGTCGATGAAGGGTCGATAGTCTGTGGTGGATTTAAAGATTATGGTGGGGGTGGGATGGTGAAAGGGGGAATACAAGAAAAGTTAATTCCTATGTGGTGGGAAATCAAATGCATTTTCTCTAGAATAAACTAGACGTTGGGACAGAGATCCGCATTGGAGGATGAGGTGGTTGATGGTGTGGGAAAGGTAGTGGTGGATGTAGAAGAGATTTGGGTGATGGAAGGGGTAGGTATGTGAATGGAAATTGGTAATGTAAGGGTGGATGAGGTGTGATGTGAGGTGGTGGTGGATGGATTTGAGGATGTGATGGTGGTAGATGATGGGGTGGGAGAATGGTCATGATGTGGGGAGGTTGGAGTGGAATGTTCAGCTATGTGATGTGTAGGAGCCTCATCAACATCATCCATATACACTGGTTCCCATTTGGTAGAAACATATATCCTTTGTGAGTAGCCACATATTATAGAGCTACAGTAGGGTGCTACCCTCCATAGGGTCTAGGGAGGTGAGGGGACAGGAGGCCTGAAAGGAACATAGGTTCTTGAAAAAATGGGTGAGGAAAGAACCTACAATCAATATACAGTGAGTCCTCTTCATTAGAGTTCTGTGGAAATCATTGAACTTCCTGAGCATGTGGACTATTGGGCCACCCATATCTGATGTGATAATGATGAACTCAATCGGGCTCAATCACCTATGTACATCACTATGGTCCAACCAAGCATGATAAAGGGCCTTGTTCAAGATCTAGAGGGAATAAACATGTAGTGTGGTTCTTTTCATGGTATAAGGGTATTATATGATTTGACAGTGTCATGAAAACATGACCTAGAATTTTTTATCCTCGGCCTTGTTAAGCTCATGAAATAATGTCAGGATTACTAGATAAGGGATAATGATAATGGAATATATACCGATGTCAATGAAAAAATGGCCATGGGTGAGCACCCATGGCCTACCTTTCTGTCTAAAGTGGATAAAATCAATGAAAAAATAAAATGTGGTAATGAAATCTAGGAAGAGATCCCTTAAAGTCCCCTCTTCCACTAGGGTAGTTGAGGTCAGGTGTAGCTATCCTATTAGGTGAATCACTACTTAGTGATGTGGATAAGCTCTTATATTGAAAGGTTCAACGTCTTGTTGGTCTGTATCGGCTTATCATGGAGATGGTCCATGTGAATATGGTGTGAAAGCTAAATAATCTGGAGTTATAGATGAAGGTGAAGATGATTATTAACCTATGATATGCTGGAGGATGACTGTGAGTTTACAAAATAAGAATCAGACACATAGGAGAAAGCATAAGAAGAGGTGTAGGGATTAGTGGTTATTGGAATTTCATAATCAATCCACTGTTTTGGTGGTGGTTGTGTGTATTTTCATTCGGGTTCATGCTTAGTGGTTAGGGTGAAAACCATTTTGGTTCTAGATATTTCAGAATGGTATGAATTTCTAGGGAAATAAAAATATGTTGAGGATTGTAGGAGGAGGTGTAGTGTGTAGTGGCAGTGATGGGAGGATTGATTTCCTGTGTGTGAGACTATGGGTGAGGGATCTTAAGGGAGGGGAGGAATCACACAGATAGTGTAGTGTCAGTTAGTGGGGGTCGGTGTGAACCCTAGGATAATAGGATTATAATGTCAATTTAAATTTTCATGATGTGTAGTCAATTCATTGATTTTTTTTTAATTTTCAATTTTTATGTTCTCCCCATTTACATGATGTGTATTACTTACATAGTGTTTATTTTTTGTTTGAGCCTTATTTTCGGATAGGACTACTAAAGAAGGTTTTATAATACATACTCTTCCTAAAGACTATACTAATATATCTTATAGTATTTTATTGACCATAGTTTCACTCCTAGGTAGAAATATATTTATTATATAGTGCTAGACATTTTATTATGAATAAGATGTTAATTCCTATTATAAAATCATTAATTAAAATAGAAGGGATGAAATGTGGGAAGACCTACCTCATCAAAGCTATAGTGTGATCAGTGTTATTTTGTGTACTAGATCCCTTGTCATTTGAAAGTAATTTATTTTAATACTTCTTTCACTGGTATCATGATCATCTATATTGTCACAAATATATATGGTTTGAAAATTCAAAGACTCGTTTATTTTATTAGCAGCCTTTAACAAATCAAACACCACTAGTTCATTTCCAAATCTAAATATTAATCTTCCATGGGTGACAACAATTAACACCTTCCAAGTGGTGAGAAATCACCTTCCTAAAATAAATATAACATTTATTTCATCTTCCATGTCCATGATGAGGGAATCAGTATGAAAAATGAATTCATCCTCTATTACTTATACATCCTCAGTAAATCCTAGAATTTTTTTGATAGAATGATCACTAATTGGTAGGTCCACATATTTGATTTCAATTTTTTGAGTCCCATATTTTTTTAGACACTCATGGGAATATGATATATACTTGAACTTGTACTATATAAGGCTTTATGAAAGTATCATACCCCTATGGAGTACGAAATTGAGAAACTTATAGCGTCTCTCATTTTTAGAGAAAGATTTTGTTGAAAAACTATAGTGCATTCTTAATATAGGTAAAAACCATCTAAATCGTCGTTTTTATTTTTTCATGAGAGAAATTATTTAATGAATCATTCAAAATTGGATAATTGAGAAAATGCATCTGTAAATAGAATATTGATATGTTATTTTTTAAACATTTCCATTAATTTTTTATATTTTCCATACTTTTTTAGTTATTGTTTCCATTAAAGAAAATGGGATTGGAGGATTGTGTGATTATAGTACTATATAATCTTTTTCATTTTTGAGATTTTTTTGGATATTTCATAGTAGGTTCTATTTCTAATGATATCCCTTGACCAGATATATCAAATTCATTAAACTATTTTTTCCACTATCCATGGTTGCTGTAAATATAGCACCTTTCAACCACTAATAATGTATATTTAGCCTCTTCCCTTCAATGATCATTAGTATTATCAAGAAATATAGCTAGTGGATGATCAAATAAATTCATTAATATTTGACCCATTTGATGTTCCAGGTTGCAAAGTACAACCTTTTGGTTTTTCCATTTCTGTATCATGGGTCCTCATTCGATGATCTATATTATACACAAATAGATACAGTAGGTTTTAATGATTGGTCTCGAGTTTTTGGTCTTATTCTAGTGTTTTTCCTGTATCTATTTGATACTACTTCTGTTGAGAGGGTGTAAATGTCATGCTCTAGGAAAATGTCCTTAAAATTGAGGGTGAGGTCAAGGTGCTTGGCATTGTGGTCAGTAACGAGGTGATCCTTGATTCCATCATGGAATTTGTCCACTACTCTACTAAAAATAACATCGCTTTCTCTTCTACATCTATTGATCCGGTATTTGTTAATTGTTTTAATACTATTTTTGTCATTGGGTATGGTTGTATTGCTGATTTTTTTATTCTAATTTATGAAATTAAAAAATTAATATTAGAGTTCTTCTATCACTTCCCTATAGTCATGGATGGAATTCAGGCCTCCTCCTATATCATAATATTAAATATCTATTATAGAGGAAGGAGGGGATTATGATGCATCAGGTAATTGAAATTAATCCATCATATTTTTAGATCCTTTAGTTGAGATTACAGGGTTTAGTCTCTTCCAATTAGTGGATTCCTCACATTTGGGGTTCTCTATCACTTTTCTACAGACTGCCACTGTGGGAAACATCGTCTGGAATTTCATGGAATTCTTATGGAATCATTAGAATGTGTATTCCATTGGTAGTGGAATTTACCATAGTACAAGATTCTCTATGGATTACCTTGTATAATGTGGAAAATTATATCCACACATATAGTTTGTGATGCAAGAATTTATGGGTTAACTCCTGAAATCTATCACATGCTTCCCATGTAGATTATCCCTCCACCTGGGAGATTTTTTGAATGTTGTGTCAATTTTTCCTTGTATGGATTGGTAGGAAGTATTTTTCTAATTTATTTATAATTTATTCTATGTTATTCTTGAATTAGGATCATGACTTATTATTCAATCCTACGCTCAATCTTCTAAGGAGAAGAGGAAGACATTAGGTCTTATTGTATCTGATGATACACCATGGTTGTGAAAGGTATCACAAACCGAAATGAAAGTAGAGGCACGTTCATGGGTTTCTTCACATTGAATTCCACTAAAATTTCCCATGATATAGACCATGTGAATGAGGTATACATTCCATTTTTGTGACACACGATGCATAAAACTAGTTTCCTCCCATTTTAATGATTTCTTCCTTTGATTCTAGAATTCTTAATTCCTAAATAATATAAACAAAACCCAACGAATTATCAATTAAATAAAGAATAAATATTAAATGAACTTAACTAATATGTATATATAATTCCATATTATTAGTTAGCTAATGGTAGTGTTTATGCAATGTCATTAGGGTGGTGCTATGGTCAGGACTACCCTAGCAACAACACTGGTCAGTGTGCATATCCTCAATGTCTTATATTTTTGTAAGGTTGGTACTCCCCACATTTATATGAGGTTCATGTACTCTATCATTGGATTCAGTTCTCCCCCATCTACAGCTCTTATGTGCATTTCCTTCAAAATGGTTGATACATCCATAACTGGGGACCCCATCATCAAGTCATGGGTCCCTCAATATAGCTCTTCTGAGGTTAAATGGTTTTAGTAGTATTGGATTCTTAGATACTCAGGAAGAGGTTTAGTTTGGATTGAACATATTGTTAATGCTACCTCGATAGGATAGTATGCTACAATGATGAGTAGATTAATCCTCTCTCACTATGGTGGTGTTGATGATATTTGGAAGGTTGGTCAAAGTTGGACAATATGATACATGGGATTCCTCAGAATCGTATGGTGAAGATATCAACATCGAGTATAAATGAATATTCACTATCATGAGAACCTATAGTTATTCATGTGATTAGGATGTTAGGATTTGAGCATTAGTTGGATTGAGACATCTTTGTATTACTATGGCTTCTAGTTGTTGAGAATATCTAGATTTATTACTTTTCTTTTTTTATGTCACTCTAATTCATACCTAGAGCCAGATAAGCCTTGTTGGGTTTTCTTTCTTCTCTGTATTTATGGTGTTATACTGTTTATATTTATACTCCCCCAAGCGAGGGACTTGTATCAGCACATGTTGTGTTCATCTATTGAATTCACACATTAGAGATATATTTTGGGGATATAGAGATGGTGATATATTTTTTAGATTTCGAACCTAATTATTCTTCGTGAAGAATATTAGGGAATATTGGATATTATGCTAATGCTTGTGGTAATTGTAGATTTTGGTTGATTATGGAGTTCATGTAGTGAGGACAAGCTTCCTAGTGTATATACTTGTCTCTATTATTTATCATGTGTATATTCTTCCGCTATTGTTCCCTAATATGGAGTAGTATTTTAATGTGTAGGACATCTCCAGTCTATTCCTTCGTAAAAATATAGCGGTTGAGTTGTTTAGAGAGGTCAAGGAAACTTATTTATTAGACAATAAAAAATTTACAGTTTTTGGAACAATGTTTCCAACACTTTCAGTCATTCAATAGTAGGTGTATAGTGTTCCCGAAATAGTGAGATTCCCAATGGTAAGTGTATAGTTCTTCATGAATGGTGATTCAACCAACAGTTGGAGAACAATGTTTCTAGAATGGTGAATTTTCCTACAATAGGTGTATAGTGTTTCGAGAATAGTGACTTGACCAACGTTAGGTGGACTGTGTTCCTAGAATTATATGTTATCCCATGGTAGGTGTACAATGTTTCTAGAATGGTGATTCATCCAACAGTAGGTGTACTACGTTTCCAAAAATGTTACTCAGCCAATAGTAGGTGTATAGTGTTTCCAAAATGGTCAGTGTTCCTATGGCAGGTGCACAGTGATACGAGAATGGTGAGTAATCCAATGGAAGGTTTAATGTGTTTCTAGAATGGTCAGTCATCCAATGGTAGGTGTAAAATGTTTCTAGAATGGTTAGTTTTCCAATGGTAGTTGTATAGTGTTTTCAAAAAGTTGATTCATCCAACGGTAGGTGAATAGTGTTTCAAACATCCTATAGTTTCACCCCTTTGACATTTACATGGACATAAAGGTCCATAAATTCCTTGTTTTATGGGATTTAAGGATGAATGAATGACCATAACTCCTATATATATTTTCTTAATGTTTCTGGTACCTTAATTCGGTCAAATAACATGAACTTGACCAAATCCACTTTTAAGGGGAAATCTAAACTGTATCTAAACCTGTGATCTGTTTATATTTTCAAAAGGGAGAGATAAATTCTACCCTTGTATTCCTTCTTGTTTTTATTGGTATGGAATCCAAAAGATCTTCCACTCATAGGAGTCATGCGATCAAACATCAATCATTGGATCATGATCCCCTTGGATTTTTTCATGTGGAATTCATTCCCCATGTTTTGGTGTAATCTGGAAGTGTCAACCCGTCTTCGATATAAGGTATATTCTACCACCATTATTCTAGTTCCTTTTTCTATTTCATACTATTTCTCATTTCCATTTGATGGAATTTGATCTTCAAGTTTCCAATTGTTATTTCTTAGTTGTTGGTCTGTGAGGTCAGGTCACGGTGTCCACTGGTTGATGTAGGCATTGAAGGAGAGGTGATCACAATCGGTTATATTGGAACATTCTCATGAAAAGAATGTTGAATTACTTTTGCTGAAGAGTAGTCATGAATTTAGTATTGTTTTTGCATGTAGTCTTAGATTTAGCATTATTTATCCCACCAGATTATAATTACTTTTATATAATCAAAATTTGAACCAGACTAATTAATTGGTATCCGTTTCATAGAGATTTTACTGCATACTATTTTTCAAGACAGAGTGACATCAATGCATTACTGGTTAAGAATGTAGTTATTTATAGAAATTGGTAAATAATGCAATGCTGGGTATAAATGTTAATTAATTGGTAAAAGGATTATAGAGGCATGTTAATGAATCTGGTTGTTAGTGTAGTGATTTGATGATAATAAAATGGATACTGTTATGCATATATAAATTGATTGGTTAATTAAATATGTAATAAATAACTTGTTTTTTGTTAAATTTAATTCATTATGGGGTTTGAGTTACCCTCATTCTTGTAAAGTTAGTGTGCCTTAAGTTATGAATCTATGATTACTTGTTGTTTTTGAAGGATGGATGCCTTGTTTTGGGCCAAGAGCCCAGTTTCTATGTTTTTTAGTACTTCTTGTGTTTTGATGTAATCCTATGATGGATAAGCATATGAGGATGTTATGGATTGTAGGGTTAGTGATAACTAATGTTTGAGGCAATAGTTTACACCTAGAGTGGTGAGATTCATCGGTTTTTTCTTGTTTGTGTGAGGGATGACATTGGAGGTGAGGTAATGTGTCAAAGCTGGGCTTACTCGTTTACTTGAATGTAGTGATTCTTGTTGAACCTATTGTTTGTTTATCAATTTTTCATTCCTTACATCTTAAGACATGTGGTCTTGCTTACCCTCCTTTTAATGGTAGAAAAGACTCGACGTGTAGTTCATCAATTCACTGCACTAAGCCCCTTGAATTTGGTATCATTGAATGCATTCATAGAATACCTTGAAATATGGAAAATGGTAATGTTGTTAAACAAAAAAATAAATGATGTTGAACCGATGGGGTTGGATATTTCGGTGATGCAATTTTGAGGGTATACATCAAAGGAACTGTAGACATGGTTTAGTTATTCTTTGAGGGAATATAATTTTATTTTGATGAAAATGTAATTTAAAATGGAAATGATAATGGTTAATTAATGGATAATAAATTAATTAACATAATGTGAGACTAATTAATAGGGATAAGATGACTTAATGTTTCCCATTGAATGGTTGAGTTCTTGTATGATATCTTGTCTTAGCATTGGAAATCAGGATTCTGAGATACGTTATCTGCAATTGAGTATGAGACTTGGTTTTTACCATAGTTTTGTCATGAGATATATTATATCATTTAACCTTTTTTGTATATAGCACCTTTACCTTTTGATTAGGGAGACTAACACCCTATGGATTCTCAGCCATGGTGGGTGTTTTCCCTAACATCTAGGTTGGAGGATGGATTGATGACTTCCCATTTAGGCCCTGATCTCTTATTAGTGTAGATTCTTGTGCCACTATGCATGGTTCTTAGTTTTACCCATATATGTGTGTATATACATTTAATGGAATTTTTTCATTTAACACACATATATATTGTGGATATTGTTATTTATGTTCTACTATAGGTGTAACTTGTATAAGCTATATTGGATTGAGGATCCTTACTCAGTTTGTGGTTTGTAGTTTCATGAGGATTAATACAAGACATTTGATGTGAGATATGTTGGATGTGGTCGCTCCCAGAAACTACATGGTTACTTTCGGTTATGTGGATGTGATTCCTGTAACACTCAAGAATTTTATGTTATATAAATCATCAAAGGAATCTTTTTCTACACAACACTTGCTTGGCTTGCTTTACACGCAATCACGACCTTCCTCGATAGCTTGCGTCGTACGCAATTCCGAGTTTCACTAAACAACAATATTCTATTAAAACTAGCCGTTATGAATAGTAATAACCACTTTTTGAAATTTTATAAATTTTATTTTTCAAAATGGACTTCATTTTTGGACTCAGAATATTGAAATTAGCCTAGGGTGAAATTTTGGTATTTTTTTGAAAACTTTCAATTTTTGATGAATAGTGAAACCACTAAGTGGTAGGTTAAAAACTGAATTTTGCATAAAACAGAATTTTACCGCTTCTGTGAATGGTATTTCAAAAATCCTACAGACACGGTTGATATCAGTAAGTAAAATGTGGTTCAATGAGATAAAAATAATTTTTTGGTGAATAGTAACTTTTTACTATTTTTACCGCAGTTAATAGTAAATAGGGTAACTAAGGGTAAATATGATATTAATATTATCCTAACACATGTCCTAATTCTATTGGAAAAGTTTAATTCGACCAAAAACAAACATATGAATAAAATATGACCATTTAGGCCCACTTGGATTAGATTAGGACATTTATTATTAATTTATTTAAAGAAGGGTTAAAATAGTTAAAATCAAAGTTTAATAAGTAAATCATTTTTAATATGGGGTTATACATAAGATAAATTCGATTGTAACTATTAATTAGAAATATAAAAAGATTTCCTACATGATGGTATTTTATTTGTAATTTTTATACATCAAATAATTTAATTTATTTATGACACAAAGATGATGAAGTAATTATCTTATTAATGAAATATTGACATAATTGATAATATAAAAACCAAAATAAATGTAATTTAAGACTTTTTAGGAATTCCACTAATTTTCTAGGTTACTATGATATATTATTGTTGATTTAATCAACTTGGTTCGAACATATAATTCTGTTATGACTTTCACAAAAATCATATATCAAATAGTGTCAAAATTGACACAAAATAGTTTTTAAATCAAATATTATATTATTAATTGTTATTTTAATTCCTAAAAATCTAATTTTCGGCCAAATGACTTAGATAAAGATATATATATATATTAATAATAAAAAATTTGGGGTTCGTTTGGCATGTTATAGTAAGTGTATTAACCATATAGAGAAAGAAAACAAAAAGACATGGTAAAAGTTAAATTATTTAACTTAGAGTTAAATCTAATTGATAAGATTACAATAATACCCTAAACTTGTCTAAATCCTATTGGTTGATAGGATTTCGACCCATCCCCACTTTAGCTTCGAAATAAGACCCTTTGGAACCATTATAAACCGATTTTGACTTTAATATAAAATAATATTTTGAGATATTCCTAAGGTGCCCCTCTCCTCCCTTATAAAAGGGCACCTCCTCCCCCTCCTCCTCACACCAATTTGAGCACTCAAGCTCGGAAAACCCCTGCCATTTTCTCCTCTCCACTTCCCTATAATAATCCTAGAGGTCCTGGTCTTCTTCAAAGACCAATCTTAGTTCCCTAAGTGGAGGATTCAAAGAGGCGTTCCAAAGAAGAGGTAATATCCATTACCGATCTTTTCAATTTCTTTCTTCTTCAACTTCTTCTTCTTTAGTTGTTTCATGATAAAGTAATAACATCAGTATTACTTACATACTGATATGTTATTATAAATATGAAACAACCCTAATTCACCTTCTATCCATCCTACGGAAAAAGGAAATCACCGCGCATTCGTACGTACGGAATACCGTCTCCACGCCGTGGTGTAATCTATTTTTCCACCATCACTTTACAAGGATGGGTATAATGGTGTAATGAGTAACTATTTATGATTATTATAAAGAAATATTGATACTTAAATAATATATATATACTACAATATAGTTCCACAATCATAGGAACGATATCATCACTCGTGCGTACGTACGAAATACCGTATCCACGATGTGATGCGACTCGTTCTACATGATCATCATTACATAGTAATTATATAAATGAATTGAATGAATAAATATGATATATGTTACACTAGTACCATTCTGTATATAAGGTATCTATAACCTTAAAAGAAGAATAAGAATGTATTCGGAAAAACACGCATAAGAACAAAAGGCAATAAAGACCTGAGTAACAAGTAACAATGAAATATTACTAACAAGAAGCTAAGAATATGACCATATATGATATCATATCAATATGTATGATTCTGGAATAAGGCAATAACATTATTTAAACCATTATACAGGAGCTTCGGTCACGTACAAAGCAAATTGGACCTAAGGTAAGGGAAAATACCACAATCTCATTTTTATCCGAGATTGTTTTTTCGTAAGTATTTACTGGGGTGTATTTTATCATCCACATCCATGTTCCCTCAATATGTAATATTGTTTCCATCCACTTACAATAGTTTAAATACAATTTTACCCTTCGGTGAGTTTTTAGTAAAGAATATGAAAGGAATCTTTTGTCGTTTTTTTTGTACGAGGTAATTTTTGACTTTTCCGACAAAAGTACGAAGAATGTTTTTTTTAACTTATACGGCATGAATGGATTTTTAAAACATTATTTCCAAGAAGCATCCTCTACAAGTTTTAAAGTTTATTTTTAATCAACTCCTTTTATTTTAAAGTTGTATGACATGTTATGAAAGGGAAAATGTTTTTGAAGAAGAAAGGATATTTTACTCAGGAATGGAGTTCAAGTGTTTTATCAAAATTATTTTCCATCTAAGATAATAAAGGGTTCTATTTTTATCCCTATTATTACATTGATTTGATCATGTTGTGATGGAATTATTTTTATGAATTCCTTTATCTTATATGAATTGATTTATGATGTCATGATGTTTCAAGAATCCCATTTTTGTTACATGTGTTATGCGATGATGTATGATTATGTGGCACACATAAGAAAGGATTCATTATAAGATGGGTGGGACCTATATCTCCCTCCAATGCATTGGGTAAAGATTTTATATCTCATGAGATAGACATGGCTGGAACGGAAGGTTATTTCGGTTCAGTGATATAGGACTGAAACGAGGAGTGAACTCGGTTCAGAAAAGGACTTTGTCCACTAAGATAGTCTTGGAAATGAGTCATGACTAACAAGAAATGATTTTCCATGATTATGTGTGCATGCCACAAAGTTTCAAGTTTTATGTTATGATTATGGGGATCTCATTTTCACTTCTATGATTTATTCCATGTTAGGATATTATGATCTCTTTTGCAGGTTTTGATTTTCAAAAAGATATGATATGATTTTTATTTCCTTTATTTTCCCTTGCTAAGCATTTGAGCTCACCCTTTTATGTTTTCTTTTCCCCAGGTCAGGAAGATAAATATTAAGTAGAATATGCTAAAAGGGACCCTAGATATGATGAAATAAATGGGAGACACTGTAGAAGATTTATGAACCAGTTGTTTATGTTTCCCAGTTTCTAAAGACACTATACCTATACGGTCCTTTGTGGTTTTGTCATATGTTGTAATAAGTGTGCTTAAATTTTTAAGTATTAACAATGTATGTAAAGTATGGGTCGTTATAGTTGGTATTAAAGGAAAGGTATAGTCAACCTTTGGAAACTAGGATGTGAAAGCCATAGTAAGAACCCAAAGGATAAGTCTAAGCATAGAACACAATCTTAGTGTTTTAGAAATGTCCTTGAATAACCTAGGATAAGACCTTAAGCATGAAAATTTTATTCTTGAATTATGTGGTTTTCCTATTATAATTAGTGTTGTTCACACTATTCTTCTTGGCTTTAGACAATGGCTGGAACCCGAGGGAACCGTGTTAATGCGGAATGCGATGGGCAATGCAATGATTGTCCCCCTGAGCAACCAAACGATATGGGAGCTGGAATGCAAAATCTTTTAGCCATGCTCACACAACTTTCTCATGCTATGAATCATGCAGGACTTCCAAACGAGCAAAGGAAGGAGCAATATTCTGTTGAATCCTTCATGAGGAAGCTTCCAACTTCTTTCAGTGGGTCTACTGATCCATTAGTTGTTGAACAATAGATTAGTACTACTGAAAAGATATTTTCAGTTCTTCAATGTTCTGAACAAGATAAATTCATCCTAGCAGTGTATCGTTTGGAAGGAGATGCTGATAAATGGTGGAATCTTATTAATAATATGAGGCAAAGGGATGAAATTGAGTCTATGGAATGGGACGAGTTCAAGAACTTATTTTTCAATAAGTACTTCCCTCGTATTCTCCGAACAATGATGGAGAAAGAGTTTCTTGAACTGAAGCAAAGGGATGATGAATCTGTTGGTACCTATGAAGCAAATTTTACAAGACTTGCAAGGTACGCTTCTGGTATTATTATCCAACCTGAGAGTAAGATCGATCGATTCTTTAGTGGCTTAAAACCAAGACTTCGAAGGGCGTTAGCCATAAGGGACTTCAATAGCTACGAGGAAATCGTTCAATGTGCTCTCAAAGTCGAGATGGAGATTGGAATAACCCATCAGTCACATGGGTTTGATTAGAAGAGGAAGATGGAATTCAAAGAAAAATCTAAAGAGCACACGGAAAAGAAGATGAGCTTTTCCTTATGCTCAAAGTGTGGAAAGAAACATGGAGGGAGTTGTCTTAAAGGGACAAGTAAATGTTTTAAATGTGGAAAGGATGGTCATAGGGCATTTGAATGCCGTGATAATGGGAAGAAGATGTCTAATGACGCAAACAAAGGAAGGGATACACAGAATGAACCTACTACACTTCAATGATTCAAGTGCAAGGAGATGGGGAATTATGCCAATCAATGCCCAAATCCAAGGGTTTATGATGATGGTCGACGTCAACAAAATCTTAAGGCTAAAGACAAAGGAAATTCACATGAAATTTCTATCAGCGATGTGGAGTACGATAACGAAGTGGTGAAAGGTAAACTTACCATCCACTCTAAAGTAGCAAATGTTTTATTTGATTCTAGATCCACCCACTCTTTTATTTCTAAAGAATTTTCTAAGGGTATCACAGTATTACCTCAACAATTAGATGTTGAGTTAGCTGTGACAACACCTAATGGCACAAAAGTCTCATCAAGAGTTTATAATTCTTCTCCGATCGAAGTTTGTGGGAAAGTGCTTCCTAAAAATCTTGTGATCCTTCCTTTAGTGGAATTTGATGTGATTCTTGGCATGGATTGGCTTTCTCTACATGGAGCTCATATCAATTTCCAAACAAGGGAAGTCACATTTCATATTCCAGATCAATCTACGATCGTATATCAATGCAAGGATGAACATAATATTCTAGTGGAAATTTCATCCATCTTATGGGTATTGGTTCCACTAAATGAAGGTTATTTATCTCAAATGGTTGGTGAGAAACTCACGATTAAGAATATGCCCATTGTAAGGGAGTTTTATGATGTCTTTCCGGAGGAATTACTGGGTCTTCCACCAAATCGTGAAGTTGAGTTTACAATAGAACTCGTACCGGGTGCTTTGCCTATTTCAAAGACACCTTATAGAATGGCCCCAATTGAGTTGCAGGAAATGAAGAAGAAACTCCAAGAGAATCTTGATAAGGGATTCATACGCCCTAGTGCGTCACCTTGGGGAGCACCTGTTCTATTTGTTAAGAAGAAAGATGGATCAATGAGACTCTGCATTGATTATCGAGAACTTAACAAGATCACTATCAAGAACAAATATCATCTCCCACGCATTGATGACTTATTTGACCAACTACGCGGAGCTCAATACTTTTCCAAGATTGATCTTCGTTCAGGGTATCATCAATTAAGGGTCAAAAGGGAGGATATACCAAAGACGGCTTTCCGTACAAGGTAGGGACACTATGAATTTATAGTGATGCCATTTGGTCTTACTAATGCCCCTTCTATCTTCATGGATCTAATGAATAGAGTCTTTAGAGACTATCATGATCAATTTGTGGTAGTCTTCATAGACGATATTCTTGTTTATTCAATGAGCAAGGAAGAGCATGAAGATCACTTGAGAATTATATTGAAGACCCTGAGAAAGGAGAAGCTTTATGCCAAATTTACCAAGTGTGAATTTTGGCTTCAAAAAGTTGCATTTTTGGGTCACATAATCTCAAATGAGGGGATATCTGTGGATCCAGCAGAAACAGAGGTTATCGAAAGATGGTCGAGACCAACAAAAGTAACTAGGATCCGAAGTTTTCTTAGTTTGGCTGGATATTATCGATGTTTTGTAAAATATTTTTCATGATTATCTAATCCACTCACCAAGTTGACTCGTAAAGGAGTTAAGTTTGTCTGGACAGAGGAATGTGAAGAGAATTTCAAGGAGATGAAAAGAAGGTTATCCAGTGCACCTGTGCTCACACTGCCTTGTTGTGGAGAAAGGTTTGTGATCTACAGTGATACATCCAAGAAGGGATTGGGGTGTGTTCTTATGAAAAATGATATGGTGATAGCTTATGCCTCACGACAGTTGAACATCCATGAGCAAAATTACCCAACACATTATTTGGAGTTGGCTGCGGTAATCTTTGCATTAAAGACTTGGAGGCATTACCTTTATGGTGAAAGGTGTGATATTTATACTGATCCTAAAAGTTTAAAGTATATTTTCACACAAAAGGAGTTGAATATGCGTCAAAGAAGATGGTTGGAGCTGATTAAGGATTATGACTGCTCAATCCATTACCACCCTGGGAAAGCAAACAAGGTGGCAGATGCATTAAGTCGACAAGACCATGCTAGTTTATCCATAATGAGGATCACAAAAGATCCAATATTTATGGATTTACAAAGTATGGATCTTGGAATTATAATGTAAGGGGAAAAATCTTATCTTTCTCAAATGAATGTTCAACCATCTATACATGTGAAGATTAAAGAGGCACAGAAAGAAGATGTCGAGTTACAAAAGAAGGTGAGAAATGTTCCTGAATTCAACCTTGATTGCGATGGGATAATAAAGTTCCGGAATCGGGTTTGTGTTCCTTCCATTCCCGAATTAAAGAAGGAACTACTGTATGAGGCTCATAGTTCTTCATTCTCTATTCATCCTGGAAGCACGAAGATGTATAGGGACCTGAAAGAGTACTTCTGGTGGGATGGCATGAAAAGAGATGTTGCTGAATATGTCTTTCGATGCATGCTTTGTCAACAAGTTAAAGGTGAGAGACAAAACTCTAAGGGGATGTTACAACCATTACCCATACCCTGATGGAAATGGGAAAACATCACTATGGACTTTGTCACAGGACTTCCTAAAACATCCAAAGGCAATAATACTATCTGGGTCATAGTTGATCGTCTTACAAAGTCTGCACACTTCATTCCTATTAGAGAGGATTTCTCTCTAGATCTGCTTGCCAGGATATATGTAAAGGAAGTGGTAAGATTGCATGGAGTACCACTTTCAATTATATCTGATCGGGATCCGAGATTTACCTCGAAGTTCTGGCGAAGTCTTCAGCATACTCTAGATACAGAGTTGAGTTTCAGCACTTCTTATCATCCCCAGACAGACTGTCAGTTTGAGAGAACAATTCAAACCCTATAAGATATGTTGAGAGCTTGCTCTATGGATTTCAAAGGAGGTTGGGATCAACACCTACCTTTGGTGGAATTTTCTTATAATAATAGCTTTCACTCCAGTATTCAGATGGCTCCTTATGAAGCTCTCTATGGAAAGAAATGCAGGACTCCAACTTGCTGGGATGAATTTGGAGAAAGAAAGCTATTAGGACCTGATCTCGTTGATGAAATGGCAGAAAAGGTCAGATCTATTAAACAACACATAAGCGCAGCTCAGAGTCGACAGAAAATTTATGCCGACAACCGAAGAAAAGACCTAGAGTTTGAAGTGGGTGATAAAGTGTTCTTACGAATATCTCCCTGGAAGAGGGTTATTGATTTGGAAAGAAGGGGATGTTGAGCCCTAGATATATCGGTCCTTTCGAAATACTGGATCGTGTTGGGAAGGTAGCTTACCGATTGGCGCTTCCACCGAATCTCTCTCAAGTTCACGATGTGTTCCATGTATGTCTCCTGAGAAAGTACATACCAGATCCTTCACATGTACTCAGCTTAGAAGTTGTACCGCTGGAGCAAGATCTTTCTTATGAAGAACAGCCGATAGAGATTCTGGATCGTAGCGAAAAAGTCCTACGAAACAAGACCACTCGATTGGTGAAAGTTTTATGGAGGAACCACCAACTTGAAGAAGCTACATGGGAGCTTGAGGATATGATGAGGGAGAAGTATCCTCATCTGTTTGTTAGAAAGTGATGAATTTTGAGGGCGAAATTCTTTTTAAGGGGGGTAGAATGTAACACCCGAGACTTTTATGTTATATAAATCATCAAAGGAATCTTTTTCTACACAACACTTGCTTGGCTTGCTTTACACGCAATCGTGACCTTCCTCGATAGCTTGCGTCGTACGCAATACCGAGTTTCACTAAACAACAATATGCCATTAAAACTAGCCGTTATGAATAGTAATAACCACTTTTTGAAATTTTATAAATTTTATTTTTCAAAATGGACTTCATTTTTGGACTCAGAATATCGAAATTAGCCTAGGGTGAAATTTTGGTATTTTTCTGAAAACATTCAATTTTTGATTAATAGTGAAACCACTAAGTGGTAGGTTAAAAACTAAATATTGCATAAAACTTAATTTTACCGCTTCTGTGAATGGAATTTCAAAAATCCGACAGACACGATTGATATCAGTAAGTAAAATGTGGTTCAATGAGATAAAAATAATTTTTTGGTGAATAGTAACTTTTTACTATTTTTACCGCATTTAATAGTAAATAGGGTAACTAAGGGTAAATATGATATTAATATTACCCTAACACGTGTCCTAATTCTATTGGACAAGTGTAATTCTACCAAAAAAATACTTAGGAATAAAATATGACCATTTAGGCCCACTTGGATTAGATTAGGACATTTATTATTAATTTATTTTAAGAAGGGTTAAAATAGTTAATATCAATATTTAATAAGTAAATAATTTTTAATAAGGGCTTATACATAAGATAAATTCGATTGTAAATATTAATTAGAAAGCTAAAAATATTTCCTACATGATGGTTTTTTATTTTTAATTTTTAGACATCAACTAGTTTAATTTATTTATGACACAATGATGATGCAGTAATTATCTTATTAATGAAATATTGACATAATTGATAATATAAATACCAAAATAAATGTAATTTAAGACTTTTTATGAATTCCACTAATTTTCTAGGTTACTATGATATATTAGTGTTGATGTAATCAACTTGTATCGAACATATATTTCTGTTATGACTTTCAAAAAATTCATATATCAAATAGTGTCAAAATTGACACAAAATAGTTTTTAAATCAAATATTATATTATTAATTGTTATTTTAATTCCTAAAAATCTAAGGTTCGGCCAAATGACTTAGATAAGGATATATATATTAATAATAAACAATTTGGGGTTCGTTTGGCATGTTATAGTAAGTGTATTAACCATATAGTGAAAGAAAACAAAAAGTCATGGTAAAAGTTAAATTATTTAACTTAGAGTTAAATCTAATTGATAAGGTTAAAATAATACCCTAAACTTGTCTAAATCCTATTGGTTTATAGGATTTCGACCCATACCCACTTTAGCTTCGAAATAAGACCATTTGGAACCATTATAAACCGATTTTGACTTTAATATAAAATAATATTTTGAGATATTCCTAAGGTGCCCCTCTCCTCCCTTATAAAAGGGCACCTCCTCCCCCTCCTCCTCACACCAATTTGAGCACTCAGGCTCGTCCAACCCCTGCTATTTTCTCCTCTCCACTTCCCTAGAATAATCCTAGAGGTCCTGGTCTTCTTCAAAGACCAATCTTAGTTCCCTAAGTGGAGGATTCAAAGAGGCGTTCCAAAGAAGAGGTAATATCCATTACCGATCTTTTCAATTTCTTTCTTCTTCAACATCTTCTTCTTTAGTTGTTTCATGATAAAGTAATAAAATCAGTATTACTTACATACTGATATTTTATTATAAATATGAAACAACCCTAATTCACCTTCTATCCATCCTACGGAAAAATGAAATCACCGCGCGTGCGTACGTACGGAATACCGTCTCCACGCCGTGGTGTAATCTATTTTTCCACCATCACTTTACAAGGATGGGTATAATGGTGTAATGAGTAACTATTTATGATTATTATAAAGTAATATTGATACTGAAATAATATATATATACTCCAATACAGTTCCACGATCATAGGAACGATATCATCACTCGTGCGTACGTACGGAATACCGTCTCCACGATGTGATGCGACTCGTTCTACATGATCATCATTATATAGTAATTATATAAATGAATTGAATGAATAAATATGATATATGTTACACTAATACCATTCTGGATATAAGGTATCTATAACCTTAAATGAAGAATAAGAATGTATTCGGCAAAACACGCATAAGAACAAAAGGCAATAAAGACCCGAGTAACAAGTAACAATGTAATATTACTAACAAGAAGCTAAGAATATGACCATATATGATATCATATCAATATGTATGATTCTGGAATAAGTCAATAACATTATTTAAACCATTATACAGGAGCTTCAATCACGTACAAAGCAAATTGGACCTAAGGTAAGGGAAAATACCACAATCTCATTTTTATCCGAGATTGTTTATTCGTAAGTATTTACTGGGGTGTATTTTATCATCCACATCCATGTTCCCTCAATATGTAATATTGTTTCCATCCACTTAATATAGTTTAAATATAATTTTACCCTTCGGTGAGTTTTTAGTGAAAAATATGAATGGAATCTTTTGTCGTTTTTTTTCGTACGAGGTACTTTTTGACTTTTCCGACAAAAGTACGAAGAATGTTTTTTTAACTTATACGGCATGAATGGATTTTTAAAACATTATTTCCAAGAAGCTTTCTTTACAAGATTTCAAGTTTATTTTTAATCAACTTTTTTTATTTTAAAGTTGTATGACATGTTATGAAAGGAAAAATGTTTTTGAAGAAGAAAGGATATTTTCCTTAACAATGGAGTTCAAGTGTTTTATCAAAATTATTTTCCATCTAAGATAATAAAGGGTTCTGTTTTTATCCCTATTATTACATTGATTTGATCATGTTGTGATGGAATTATTTTTATGAATTCCTTTATCTTATATGAATTGATTTATGATGTCATGATGTTTCAAGAATCCCATTTTTGTTACATGTGTTATGCGATGATGTATGATTATGTGGCACACATAAGAAAGGATTCATTATAAGATGGGTGGGACCTATATCTCCCTCCAATGCATTGGGTAAAGATTTTATATCTCATGAGATAGACATGGCTGGAATGGAAGGTTATTTCGGTTCAATGATACAGGACTGAAACGAGGAGTGAACTCGGTTCAGAAAGGGACTTTTTCCACTAAGATAGTCTTGGCAATGAGTCATGACTAACAAGAAATGATTTTCCATGATTATGTGTGCATGCACAAAGTTTCAAGTTTTATGTTATGATTATGGGGATCTCATTTTCACTTCTATGATTTATTCCATGTTAAGATATTATGATCTCTTTTGCAGGTTTTGATTTTCAAAAAGATATGATATGATTTTTATTTCCTTTATTTTCCCTTGCTGAGCATTTGAGCTCACCCTTTTATGTTTTCTTTTCCCCAGGTCAGGAAGATGGATATTAAGTAGAATATGCTAAAAGGGACCCTAGATATGATGAAATAAATGGGAGACACTGTAGAAGATTTATGAACCAGTTGTTTATGTTTCCCAGTTTCTAAAGACACTATACCTATACGGTCCTTTGTGGTTTTGTCATATGTTGTAATAAGTGTGCTTAAATTTTGAAGTATTAACAATGTATGTAATGTATGGGTTGTTATAATTCCGGTGTGTTACATGAGGTCCAGATAATGGTTCTTCTCCCAGGTTCCTTCTAGCTAGCTATTTCAGAGAGAGATCCACAGGATGTGAGAAATTGGGGAAACAGTGTAATATAGTGGGAAAGTGGTTAAGGGAACCCATGATATTATAAATTATATTATATAATTTTTTATGTGATACATGGTGAGAGTATCAATCATTTAGTTGGGAACTTCGTTTAACGATTTAGGTGACAAGTTAGTTTCACCTGTTTTTTCATAGTGCTTTAGCATTCATTCTATATTTATACATGAGAGGATCTGTGGAAGATCGTTTTTAGTACACTGTTATTCTCACAATTTGAAATATAATCTATTTTTAGGTTACCTAGAGAAGGATTGAGATCTGGTTAGTAACTACTAGCTTGGGATTTTCCATGATCAATTCAGGCATCGTGGTCACTTCCATTTTACTTTCTTTTGGTACATGTAGTTTTCCATTTCAGTTGTAGTAGTTATTTCATGACATTAAATATGTGCCTTTGGGATTCATTCATATTTTATTTTGATAATGAGTAGGTTGGATTCTATATTATCTCTCACATTTTCATGCGTTCTATTAGAGGGAAACACATCCCATCTATGTTTTTACGATACACACTTTAGTAGTCACCAAACTGAGGCCCACTAGTGGTGGGACTCAGGTATCACTATCTATATTCTCCCATTATTGACCCGTGAGGGGTACACATTGAGGGGTGGGGGTCATGAAAGAGTGTAATTAGATTTTTTATTGAGGGATATGATGGATTTTTGAGTTAGGCACCAGTGGGGTTGAATGGGTTCAAAGGGAATTAGTGTCAGGCATGTTCACTATCTGTTGTGAACACTAGAGACCAGGTGAGAAATAGGTTTTTTGGGCCCCCTTTGATCTGATTAAAATTACATTATTTTTACATTGGCTCCTAAATAAAGTGTTACTAGTTTCAGGGAAGATAACTAGGAATGGATTTTGCATCATTCTTCATTGTGCATGTTACTGAATATGTAAAACATGGGACATGTTAACCTAAAACGAATAGAAAAAATTCATTAATGATAATGTAATCCATATTTCCCGTTTCGTTGGTCTATTTGGAAATTATTTTGCATGTATGGATTGAATTCGACGACCTCTTCAGGTTCGCACAAATGATGTCCAATAGGTTGTGCCTACAGATAACCATAGAGTATAGGTTGATTAAAAAGGTACTTGGAGGAAGACACTATGTGTGTTTCTAATCGAGATTATAATGAAGAATGAGGGATCCATTTAACATTAAATCACAAAAGGCTGGTTGGATGAGTTTGAGATAGCCTTCAGTTTGATCTGTGCTCGAATAAAGCATTGGGTATCGTTTGTTGTGACAATATTGTGCAGGGCAGTGTGGAAGTGGTTGTTCTTGTCCCTCAGGGATCATAGGAGTTAGAAGTATCATGGGAGATGTACTAATAGAATATAAGAGTTGACTTTCTTTCTCTGACCGTTAAGATAGCTAGTCACTAGAAACTTCTTACCCTTCATCAAGGGACCTCTAGTGTGTATGATTTTGGGATCCATTTCAAGAACCATATATAATATGATTTGGAAATACATCTATATTAGGAGGATAGAGAAAGGATTTTTGAGGAGGCTTTGTGTATGGATATCTAGTTTCATGTCTTTCCATTTATGTGGAAGTCGTATCTTGAGTTACGGGTGAGAACGGAGGTCACCGAGAGGCCATTAGCCATAACAAGATCATATTGAGAGGGGATTCGTCAGGATTACTCATAGAGAAGATATTTGTTCTGGGGTTCTTAGTTTTTTTGGAAGAAGAGTTTCTATTTGGCTGAGGTTAGTTCACACACCTCAATGTCTCATTTCTGTGGGGCTAGTAGCTCCTAGGACTAGGATAAGGGATCAGGTGCATTTTCTTTGTGGAGGTTAAGGTCATCAAAATCATTACTACCGATCCTTTCTATGTAGTCACTATGTCCAAGGTGTTCCTCATTAGGATCCACCATTGAGGATTTTCCTACCCAGGAAGTAGTAGTAGGTTACACCAGCTTTTGATCTACATATAGGTGATGAGGCAAATAGAGGAAATCATTCGGATGCTCTCTGTCCTCAAAATGTAGAGGGATGTAGTAGAGGTGGTCATCATTAGGTTTTGAGAGGTCATGGATAATGTTGTGGTCTGCTTCATGCATTATCGTTTCCAGCACCAGGTGAGCCAGACATCATAATAGGTACCCTTTTCTTATTTTCTACCTGGTTTTATTCCTTATTGGATTAAGGTGTGGAAAACTCATTCATATCATTTACCCTTTTCCATGAGGTGGAAAATTAGGTATATAGGCTTCTAGTTCCATTGGACTTGACAACACCAGTTGGAGGTTGAGCTAACATGTTTGATCTATGTAGAGATTGTGAGATAGTGTTGGGGAAACACTGTTCTTGGGGACAGTTCTTATATTTATGAATAAAACAATATGATTTCATCCTCATCATGAATATTTTTTATTTGGTGTAACCTATCGTGGATTTGTTCCTGGGCCAAATGTTTTTATTTAATGTTGATAGAGAGATCGTAGTGTTTGTTGGAGAGCGCAGCCCTTCAATGGGTCAGAGCCATGTTCCAAACATATCACCCTTGATGGAGGAGCTGATGTTGAACTCATTGGAGGTTCATAAGCTTGCATTGCCTAGTTTCATGGAAGAGTGTCTTGATTTCATACCAAAGCAGGTTGTAGTATTTACCCTTGGAGGGAGATCGAGATTGGGATTGAACTATAGCTAGGTGTTTCTTCTATCTAGATGTATCTATATAGGATCACACCATATGAGTTGTTATAGATGTATATACATCTCAATCATCTATTGCAGTGTGGTTTCGTTCGGCGAAGCATGTCATCAAGGGGGAACCAGTTCTTTTCGTGAAGAAGATTGATGGCAGTTTGTAGTTTTTTAAGGATTTTCATCACATGAAACATCATACAGTGAAGAACAACTATCCTTTTTTGAGGACTGATGATCTATTCATTCAACTTAAAGGTTTATGTTGGTTCTCAATGATCTATTTCAGGTAAGGACATCACCAGTTGCATGTGAAAGATTATGATATCCTGAAAAATACTTGTTGTTGTCATCATGAGTATTACAAGTTCATTGTGAGGAAATTCGGTGTGACGAATATTGCAGTTTTATTCAAGGGGTTGATTAATGTTGTGTATCATGAGTTTTTGGATTAGTTCATGTTGGTTTACATCCATTACATTGTTGGTTACTCAGGGTATGAGGCGGAGAATATAGAGCATATACGTGCTGTTTTGGGATTTCATTGTCCATAGAAGTTGTTTGGGAAGTTGTCAAAGTGTGAGTTTGGGGCTCAATAATTCTGTTTAATAGGGAATGTTGCATGAAAATATGGATTATATGTGGTTTAGTCAATGATAGAATTAGTTGTGTGTTGGGGATACCCCAACTTATTGGTAGAGGTGCGAAGATTCCATGCTATAACATGATATTATAGATGTTTCATAGGCCATTTCCCTCGTTTTGAGACTCCTATTACAACATTTAATAGAATGGATCTTGTATTAAAGTGTTCTGATCAATGTCATGAATCTTTCGATTATCAAAAAGGAGAATTTGGTTAGTTCTCTACTTAATTGATTTCCAGTAGGAGTTAATTTTTAGGTATTCTGTGATGCATCTCATTTGGGGTTATGATACGTTATAATGGAGTATAGATCATTCATTTATTATGGTTCCTAGTAGTTGAATCCCCTTGAACGTAATTATGCCACAAACGATCTCGAGTTGGTAGCATTGTTGTATTCCTTAATTTTGTGGAGACATTACCACATTAGTGACCATTTTTTAGTCTTCACTAATCATAATATCATAAGGGGAATTATCTCCCAGTGTGACATGAACATGCGACAACATCGGTGGATGTAGTTATTATAGTATTACGACTTAAAATTTTCATATGCACCATGAAAGGAAAATTTTGTAGCTAATGCGATGAGCATGATGTTGCATACTGATAAAGTGCATGAATCATGTGATTCCTAGATTGTAATGGAATAACATTCTGCATTAAATCAGGATATGGAGAATTTGGGATTATAGTTTGTCTTTTTGAGATGATGGTCATCATCAAAGGTAATTTGTTATAATGACAGGATGGGGGTCCAACATACAAGAAAAGAAACAAAACACAAGACCTGAGGCGGTCTGAAGAAATGTAGACCAAGAGCATCACCCCTAATCATGTTCACCCCTTCACGTTTAAAAATAAGACTACTTGGAAAACAAGTGACATTAATACCCTGATCCACCACCTATAGAGATCAAAAGTGGTCTTCCACCATGTTTCCCTCCAACCAAGTATGGGTTACCTCAGTATTCTGATCAAGAATACCTTTGCATCTCCAAATGACATAGACAATTGACCATGGAATGGTCACTTTGTTTCCCATGGAGTCGTGAATGATCTTGGAATCAGTATCAACCTGAGAAAGAACCTTGTTCTCCTACACACAAAATTCCAAACCTGTAAGAAATGCTTTAGCTTCTTCTTATATAAAAGAACCCATGCCATAATATGAAGATAAGGCCAGATGGGGGATGTTGAGGTGGAGGTCTAAAGGGATAGAGTTGTATTTGGTGAGGCCCTGGATGGTTGGTTTGTGGATGCAAAAAACTGGGTGTTGTTTCAGTGGAGACATTCTATTCCTTTGGTGATGCGTGATATGGTTCTGAGAGAGTTCCATAGTTTTCCCTTAGCGGTATATCCTGGCGGGACAAAGATGTGACTAGATTTGAAGAGTTTGTTTTGGTGGTGTGGTTTGAGGCATGCTGTTGCAGAGTTTTTGTCTTGATGTTTGGTCTACTAGAATTTCAATGATGAGAACCATGTTCCTAGTGGGATGCTCCATTTGTTATATCTTCCTCAGTAGAAGTGGGAGGAAATATCATTGGACATCATTACTGATTTAACATGAGCTCAGGGATACGAGGAGGCTACATGTGTAGTAGTGGATAATTATGAGTAATAAACCCACATTATATCAATCTAGGAGTCAAGATCAATTGAGGTTTTATCAAGGAAATATATAGTGGATGTAGTGAGATTCCACATAGTCCTAGGGATGATATTTTCCGAGTGAGATCAATGTTTTAATTCCAAGGCATGGAGAGGTATCCAATATGATTTTTCTTATCAACTATTCCTTGGAACTACATTTAATTTGTAGAAGGATGTCCAGACATAATGGAAAATTCAAAATCCAGAAGAAATGTTGCACTCTTGTGTCCTAGATTTTGAATGTTTCTGGATGAGGATCGTTCCCTTTGTAGGGTTTTCTTACAACAATTGTTTTCACTCCACAATTGTAATGGAGCAATTTGAAGCCTTGTATGACCAATATTTTAATTCTTTTTTGTAATGTACATGGGTTAGATAGTCAGTAATTCATAGACTGTTTCTAGTATAGAGTATAAAAGAAATGGTTCATGTGATTTGCTAAAGGATAAAGGTAGGCAATGTTTTTTGGAATTCATATGCTGATTATAGGAGGTTACCTCTAGAGTTTGATGTTGCGGATCTTGTGTTTCTGACAGTGACTCCCCATCATGGGGAATGATGGTTTGGATGTGTGATTGAGATCTCTCTCTCTATTTTCATGGGACATTCTAGGTGATGTTTCATGTAGGATTCTTGGTGCATTAGGTAGCACATCCCCTTAGATAAGATGGATAGATGGTTGTTTCTACATTTCGCAGCTCTGTCGTTATATTCATGATGACTCTAACATCATAGACTAGGGAATGATCAATTTTTATGATGATTCAACCTTAGATAAGTGGAATATAGAGATCCAGGACCACTATGAGAAGGTATTTCATGGTCATGATATCCCCTTGGTTCATGTATTGTGGCAGAAGTGGCATGGAGGTGTGTATATGGGAACATGAGTCACAGATAGGTGATTAGTACCCCAAGTTATTTGATGTATTGATGTCCTCTTATGACATTTTTCCATTAGTTGTTGTAGAAACATTGTGGCTATTAGATACCCTTTCCTTGTTTAATATTTTCGATTACTCTATTTTTATATGTATCTCCCCTAATAGTGTTTTTTGGAGCACGTTGTGGTTGTTGTGTGGTTTCTTATTGTTCCTTGATGAAGCAGTTGGGCTCTTATGGTGTAAATATCATGGAGAGGTATCTCGTGGGGGTGTGTTCAGATCCCATTTTCTATTTACGCATGGGATAGGATTTGAATTATCGATGACAAAAATAGTTTGATAGGTATTTGATATAATTTCTCGAACCTAACCAGTCTGTTCTGTTGAAAAAATATGATGTTTGATGTCTTCTAGTAGGACAAGGCCACTTATTTCTAACACAGTGAAAATTTTATAGTTTGGAGTATAGTGTTTTCAAAATGATGTGTCATCCCATGGTAGTTTTTCAATTTTTATATAATGGTGTGTCTTCCAATGGAAAGTGTATAGTGTTTCCAGAATTCTGAGTCAGCCAAAGATAGGTGTACAGTTTTTCCAAAATGGAGAGTCATCCAAAGGTAAGTGTACAATGTTTCCAAAATGGCGAGTCATCCAACGATAGATGTACAATGCTTCCAGAATGATGAGTCATCTTGCAGATGGGGTAAAACATTTCTAGATTGGTGATTCATCCAACGATAGGTGTATAGTGTTTCCAAAATGGTGTGTCATCCAACGGTAGGTGTATATTTTCTCAAGAATGGTGAGTTATCAAACAGTATATGTACAATGTTTCCAGAATGGTGATTCATCCAATGGTAGGTGTATAGTGTTTCTAGAATGGAGTTTCATCCAACAGTATGTGGAAAATGTATCTAGCTTCCTATAGATTCTCCGCATTAACATTTCCTTTGAGGTAAGAGGCCTTCCATTCATTTTTTACTAGATTTAATGCCAATTCAAATTCCACAAATCCTATCTAAATTTTCTGTTGTGTTCAGGTACCTATACACATTCAAAGCGTGTGATCTTGACCAGATTGACCTTTAATGGAAAATCTAAACCATATCTATATTGTTGAAATTTTAAGAATTTCCGAAGTCCAAGATATATTCTTCCTTTTTCCTTCTTATTTTCCTTTGTATTAACACATATATTTCATCCTACCGTAGGAGTTGTGTGACTGACTACAAACCTTTGATCGGGTTCCCCTTGGATTTTTTTTGCTGCATGCACAACCCTTGTTTTTGTGCAGCCAGAAAGTGTGGATCAATCTCTAATTTAAGATATGTTCTACCTGCGCTCATCTAGTTCTTTGATCCATTTCCTCCCATTTATCCTTTCCATGTGATGGAATGTTATCTCCATATTTCTAATGGATATTTCTTTTTTATTTTTTGGTCTGGTGGTGTCACAACATCCTCGTGTGGATGCAGCCATTGTAGGAGTGGTGAACAAGATCCATTGTGTTGGCACATTCTCATGAAAAGAATGTTTAATACCTTTCTAGGTAAGGGATTCATGTCTTATCAGTACTATTTAAGTTAATTCATTTAGTTAGCAAGATTTATGCTACTAAATTACAATAAAATTGAAATAATAAAAATTTGATCTAGATTAATGAATTTGTATCAATATCATTGTGATGTTATTGCCTCATGATTTTCTAGAGAGTGTGACTTATATGATTTCCTTATTTATCATTTGATTCGTGATGGAAATTGGTAATGAATGAAAATACTGGATTATATCTAAATCGATTGAAAAAATTATGAATGTGGACTGTTAATGAATCTATTTTTTGATATAGTGATTTGATGACAATAAAATAGCTGAAGTTATATATATTTAATTAGATTAGTCAATTTAATATAGAAAAAATAATTTTTTGGGTTTTAAATTTAATTCTCTATTTGGATTGAGTTACCCTATTTCTTGTAAATACAACGCACCATATGCTCTGGAGTGGTGAGGGCTCCTTTTCTGTGAAGGCAGAATCCCTTGATGGGGTCCTAGAACCGGTTTCTATGTTTTTTTCTTGTGGCTTATGTTGTGATGTGATCATGAGATCATTAAACCTGGAGGGAAGTCATGGTATGTGGTGGAAGGTATGCCGAGTGGTTTTGGCATCATTTGACACATATAGTGTTGAGATGCATTGGTTTATGTATGTGGATGTCATGGATGAAACCAAAGGTGATGGAATGTGTTGAAGTTGGGATTATTCCTTGATATGATTGTTTTAATGCTTATTGAACCTATTGCTTTTGTTTATCCATTTTACCTTCCCCACTACTTGAGGGAGATGGTTTTTCTTACCCTCCGTCAATTTTTTTTGAAGATACTCTGGGAATTCCATGTGATTTTGGTGTTTATAATTTGAGGATAGATGTGAATATTCTCTTTCTATAGGTTGGAAAGACTCAATGGCTAGTTCATCTACTCATCGTGTGGAGACCCTTACATTTTGTATCTTATAATTATTTATTATAATATCTTGATATATAAAATATGGTAATTTTGTTAAATAAATTAAAAAATTATATTTAACCCATGGGGTGGGAGGTTACTATGATGCTATTTAGAGATAGTATATATAAGGAACTGTGGACACAGCTTAGTTA
Organism: Viscum album; assembly: GCA_963277665.1. Taxonomy (NCBI): domain Eukaryota; kingdom Viridiplantae; phylum Streptophyta; class Magnoliopsida; order Santalales; family Viscaceae; genus Viscum; species Viscum album. Next base: position 1,018,123,822 of record OY728122.1, read on the forward strand.
TACCTGGAGGGCATGGAACATTGTTGTGATTCTAATGAAATGTAATGTGAAAATGTAGTGGTTAATTAATGGTTATAGACTTAATTAACATAATGTAAAGCACAATAAGAGGGATAATTTGACTTAATAAATATAAATAAATAAATATATATATATATAAATGGTTTTGTGCTTAAAAAATATCTAGTAATACCATTGGTTACCGGGAGACCAAGAGACGTTAGCTGTAATTGAAAATGAGACTAGGATTTTCCCACAGAGTGTTTGTGATATATATTATATCATATACTTTTTGTGTATCTATATTCTACCCCACGCTCTCCGATAGGGATATTTACACCCCATGGATTCTAAGCCCCGAGGATGAGGGGTGTTTTCCGCAACTTCGCAGTGGGAGGATGGATGGATGACATCCCCCTTAGACCTCACTCTCTTGTCTTGGTAGTTTCTTCTGCTCGTATGCACAGTGGTTAGTTTTCTCCATATATGTGTGCAGAGGGATATAATTTATTGTGGTTATTTAACACACATAAGTATTCTAGATATAGTTTCTTATGTGATACAATAGCTATAATGTGCATAGGCTATGATGTATTGAGGATCTTTAATCGGTGTAAGGGGTATAGTGGCATGAGTATTGTAACTGAAATTTGATATATGTTTTGTTGGTTGTGGTGGCTCCTAAAAACAACCTGGTTACTTTTGGTTATGTGTATGTGGTGGTGGTCTACATCATGAGGTGTACCTTGTGGTGCTTCACCTAGGTGACTTTGGGTTATTCTTTTTGAATAGAGATGCTCTGTACATGCGACGTTGGGGAAGCATGAAAAAATAGTGGGGATGTAGTCACGGGGTACCCTTTATATTCATTATTATATTATATACTCTTGTATGTGATACTTGGTGAGAGTATCCATGGTGATCCTAGGAACATCGTATAACAATTTAGATGAAGAGTTAGTTTCACTTTATATTCACTGTTCTTTAGCATGATTTATATACTTTTTCACTATAGACTATAAGTAGAATCCTACCAAGAATAATATTATACTCACCCTATATTATATAAAAAAATTCATTTCACTAAGAGTATGTTGAAGATCAGGCTGGTTACTATTCGATTGGGGTATTGTGGGTTCTTTTGGTACTTTTAGTTTTCCCTTGTAATTTTTGTAGTTCTTGAATGACATTACTTATGTGCACATGGGTATCTTTAAAATTGTAGTCTGAGCATGATTTCATTGGTGTCTATCTAATCTCTCTATTTATTATGTGTTGTCCTTGAGGGTAATGTCTCTCATCTTTGTTTTTATAATATCCAAAGAGCTAGTTTCCAACTCAGGGCCTATTGGGGGTCGGAGTAGGGTCTCACTATCTCTCTTCACCCATTGCTAGCACAGGAGGGATACACATTGAGGGGAGGGGACGTGATATTTAATTTAAAATTTGTATCATGAAATCATTGTATGGAGTTTAGTTTATTATATTTATTAATGTTTTTAATTATTTAGGATGTCTTTTGGATTTGGATATATGTTTCTTTTTTATGTTGATATATGTTAATGCCTCTTAATGTTTTTATATGCCTATTAAGTGCTAGTTACAAACCCATAACCAATTGGATGTAGGATTGTGGTATCACACTCAGCTTACTACAATCCCAGGCAGGGCACCAGTGGTCTGAGTCATTTAATGGGGAGTCACAATATCATTATTTTTATAAATCCAACCCTAAAAATGGAATATCATTCATGAATTTCACATTAATATCTATAAGAATCTTCAAATAATTTGAGACTAGTATGGTAGAACTAATCATTGATTAGTAGCTCATAAATTGTGTTTATCAGGGCCAAATAATATTTTTATAATGTAATAGGAAACTATTTATAAATTTGGAATCCCCCAAACATGTTAGGAAACAATCCAATACACAAAATATAGTTAATATAATGGAATAATGTCTTTTAATACACATTGATATAAGAAACGAGTCTCACACAAGGCCTGAAATATTAAAAAACATAAAGGTACAACCAGTTTTGATTAGTTTTATCAAAAATATTTTTATAAAATATATTTTTAATAGTAAATAGTTATCTAGTTATCACTCTTTATACCCTATTTCCTGGTAGTCACAACACTAAGATCATATTCAGAAAAGAAAAGAGGCAACCCACCCTAGCCTGTTCCAAATCAAAGCTCTGAGATACGAGTCTATAAATTCTTGAATAAAAAACTCATGGAGTTATCACACATAGAATAAAAAGGGGATTTACATCACATTCAACCAATGATAGGGAATAAAGAAAGTGAGATAATATAAATACATTCGATTTACCTAGGAAAAAACCTATAGTAGCTTGGTGATAAGGGATTAAAAGGAATTTAAAGGTCATAGAAACCCTAAATTAGAAGAACATGAGAATAACATCACTACAATAAATTAATATAGAATAAAAGAGTATTTTATGGAGAAAAAACCGAATATTTATCTATTTAATAAGTCTTCTAAAATCCTACTATGATATTTTGATCATTAATGAAGGAGGGTTTTCTTGAGATAGAAGGAACATCTTGAAATCTTTATAAGGGTAGGATAATCATCATTTTTTAATGAAGTCCGATGTCGGGGGGGGGGGGGGTTAAAATAGAAGGAATAAGAAGACCATAATACACCTATATTATAGAATTTTACATAGGTTTCTATCAGGAATATTATATTAGGACACTGAGAATGTAATGGATTTCTAACAGAACCCCCTGAAACATTTTACTCCCATGGGGTTCCCACTACACTCCCACTAAGTACCCAACATATAACAAAACCTCTCCCTTATTTACGTCTGTCCTTTTCCACATTCAAGACCCTCCAACACACCTTAACATAAACCACAACCATGTGAGGATTAAATTACCAAATATTTGTGGAGTGAAGTCAATAAAAACAAATATTTAAAACACATAGTAATCTCCCTTCCTATTCAAACAAGAAATTACCTTATCACAAAGTCAAATAACCAAAATTAGAAGGGAAAAATAATTTCCCTAAAATGGCATTCAATATAACTGCCCCCAATCTGGATTCTCATCCTCAATAAGTTTCTCATGACATTCACAAAATCATATACCAATATCTAAAAATAATAATTCAAGATAACATAATAAATACAAAATTTTGAACATAATTGAATTGTTCATCCAAACAATCAAATAATCTAGTATATTAAATACCCTACTAATACCCATTAACCTCCCCAAAAAGAATAATAAAATATAAACTGATCTAAAAAGCCACATACTAGATAACAAGATAATTTAACTATACATTATAATGATTCTCAACATTTACCAAGTATAAAAATATTGGATTATTCAGTCTATATTTATTAAAAATACTACAATGTAACCCATAAACCATGTCACTATCGACTTAATCATTAACCGATAGTTAAATGTTGGTCAGTGATTTATGATTCATTCATTATATATGGTATATTGAAAAATTATAAAAAAATAATAGGGAATGAATCCCACTCTATTCTATTATATAACCAATTATATATTGAATATTAATTTTTAGGAAACAAGATAGTTATTAATTTAAGTCATGTGAAAAATAAAAATTTACTAAAATAAAATATGTTATCCATTATGTGACCTGTCAATTATGATTCCAATTTAATTAAATAGAATAATTATTGAAATACATTCTCATTTTATATGATTAATTTTAATTCCTATTTATGTGTGACAAAAAAAAAGCATTAAATTAGCTAAACATATGATATATCAAACCATAATAATTAAATATATAAGGAAAATGAGTTTAATGTAAAATATCTATAAAAAATTAACATTTCAAAAATAGTTTAATGATACAACATTTAATACTTTTTAACACTTAATATAAATATTTTTCAAAAATAAATGTCAATAAACATTGAATAATATTTGTTTTCATCAAACTCTTTGCTAAATCTTTATCAAAATATCAACATAAAATCAAAGGTTGGAATCTAAAAATATAACATCATTGAAAAAAATATTCCTTACCCAAGGAGGACATAATAGTTTTAGTTATTATTAATGTATTTTTGCATCAATTTGGTTTTAATAAAATAATAATGTCACTAACTCATTTTATATTGATTGATTTATTTTCAAAATCTAAATTATTTATCCCAAAATTATAAGAAGAAACACCTCCAACCCCATTTCATTTTGTTGAAATCAATAGATGTTTGTTATTATAACTGAACCCAAAAATATGGGAAACATCAGTTAACATGAATCATAAATAACCATCATCTAAGTAGCACATTAATTAGTTGAAAACATCCAAAATTTACAAAATAGTAGTTACTCAAAACATTTACAATAGAATGATTTAGATGGAGTTCATAGAAAATTAAAATATAAATAATTATCATTTTATAACCAAAAACACACATAGAACCCATGGAATGGAATTTAAAAAAACAAAACCACAAATATTAAAAATAAAATTTTTTAATTAATAATATCATCTTAAAATGGAGAGATTCCAAAATAGTGTCATTTTAATTATTACTAATAATATCATTTTAATATGGAGTGATTAAACTATAAAAAATACCTTTAATGGATTCTAAAAATAAATATGAATTATATAATCATATATATTTACTTCCAGAAAAAACATCCCCTTAAATAGGGTTATTGTTTTACCACATTGATTTGTAATCCTCTAGTAATTACTTTTCTACAAATTAAATATTCGACACATTAAAATTATATTTATTCACAAATAAATTTAAATTTTAAAACATTAATAGATATTTACCCTTAAAAAATACTAAAAAATGAAATACCAGTAAACCATTCGTGAGAAAAATAATTCCCATATAGAAAAAACATAACCAGGTTATCAATAAGAAAAATTAAAAAATTGTTAAAGAAGATTTAACTATAAGGGTTTCAGAAAAACCACAAAGGTATCATTTAGCTTGGATATGTTGTTACAACAAGGTATGTGGTGGACTGAGAATATTATGATGAATTTATACCCAAAATAACTAAGAATAAATATAATTCATTCAAAACATAATTTAATAAGAGGGATAAGATAATACATGAAGGATTACCCAAGATCTAGTTATTAGAAACCAGCTTAAAAATCCTAGATAAAAAATAATACTAAGATTATAGAAAAAGAAAAGGGAAAAAATATTTTCATGATTAAAAAAATTACTGTATTAGGTTTCATTATAATCAAAATGGTATTAATGTATATATAATAGGAAAAAACATATCAACCTTTCACATTGAGAGAACATATATGACTCTCCTAATTATCTAGTGGCTGGCGAATAGGGGAATCACACTAAAATTAAATCACCCAAAAAGGATTATTCAAAATGAAAGATAGATATTGAGTCATTAAAAATAAATTCTAAATAAATGAAACCTTAAATGATAATGAAGAAAATGGATATGATACTATTAATGTTTTCTTAGAATATGATTTTATCATTGTTGTAAATGTTGAAGTTCCAAATTTCAATAAAAAGTAATTTAAAAAAGCTGTAGTGATTTCATTGAAAATATATCTATTTAAAAAGAATATTAAATATCATATCAAATAAAAATACATATTGTTTTTCCCTATAAATATTATAGTGAATGATAAAACATTTTACTATGAAAGGATGTAGGCCCTTTTATTATTTTGAAATATATTTATTGAAAACCCATATCACAAATTTATTGATAAATATTACATTTGAAAATAAGTAAAACATATTTATAATGATAAAAAAATAAACCATATTTATATTTCCAAATAAGAGTGTATAACATTATTAGGATGAGTGAATATTGATGTAGAAGAGAAATAGATCGTTTGGAGTGGTTGTCAATTATTATATATATCATCACTTTAATTGAAAAAATATATCCATAATTGAAATTAAATAAAGATAATAATAGTGAAATTATAATATAATCAATTAATTGAATTAATAAATCATATAAATCCTTTTTCAAAAATGAACAGTGACAACTCAATAAAATAAGTCGAGTTAAGAAAAAAAACTTAATTCTTATGAAACATTTGAATTCAAACCAATTGAAAGAGAAAAACCTAAATTAAAATTTTCATACCATGAATAAAATATAATAAAATATATTATATATAAAATTTTCTGTATAATCACCTTTTAAATGAAATTAGATTCATAAAACAAAACATTTCTTAAATAAAGGTAATTGAGATGAAACACACTCACCTTTAATCCCACTTTTCCAAACATGCTCTAACCACTTGTATAAAAAATAAATATCTTAATAAATTATTTATTAATAATATTCATACCTATAATATTTTATAAAATTCACTTATAATCATTTATTATAAATATATTAATTTGTTATATTATATTTTCATAATCGAATGTTATTACATTTATTTGTTTGTGTTGAACTAGCTTGCAATGGATGTGTAGATTCTAGATTCTTGATTCAATTTTATTAATTATGATATATTTATTTATACATTAATTATATGTTTTATTATATCTTACAATTTTATTATTTCATTTCGTAAGTATTTTATTTATTACTTTTGATGAAAAAATAGGGGATTAACATGTTTTGGTATCTTATAAAAAAATTAAATGGATGTATATTTGTACAGACCCAGTTATTTTCTAATAAGACTTTGAAATATTTATTAATGTTATTCGAAATCAATGTACTAAGAAGACATGCGATTCTAATGCCTAGTGTTCATGGAATTGAATTTATAAAAATATTAAATATACTTAATAGCATGCATGAAAAATTAATGAACCCAAATAGGATAACTCATAAACAGTTTATTGGATTGGAAATACGATACCTAGTTTGGGTCTGGAACAAGGCATATACCCTAGGCAAGACATAATGTAAATCTACATTAGATGTTCGAGCACTTATCTCCTTGGTGGAAGGTTTTAAGTGAAATAAATTATTTAATTTTATTAATTAATTTAAATTAACTTATCCTAAAATATGAATATATATTAATATTTTTTTGGAATTTCCCCACAAATCTATTTTTTAGAACAATGACAACCACACCCTCCGCACTCATCCTTTCCATCCTCTTGCCAATGACAATGTAGAATGGTGACGAAACATTGGACTTAGGTGAATCAAGGTGGAACATATCATTCACAATCATCAAAGAAATTGTTATAAATCAATGAAGAGTGATTGAATCCATAAAGGACTCATTCTTTTCATTTTATATCTTGAATTAAAAGTTGAGCATGTTGAATATCATTCCATAAACTTGTGCCTTCAGATTCAATCATTTCATGAGCCCAAGTACTAGTTTTCAATCAACTATTGATTGTTCTATCTCGAATTACTCAATGATGATCAATTAGCATTGAATTCATGGCCAATAATCCATAAATTGGTTAATGGGGCCTTTATCCCACAATGAATCATGTTCTTCACCATGGTATCCCCGAGGATCACAGTTTGAATTTTTTTTGGGCAACCCATGCTTGATGGGTGCTCAGAACAATGTTGAATCGAGTTAGATTGGCTAAACGTTGACAGAATCATGAGCGAGGCATGAATCTGGAAATGAAATGATCTGAGGATGAGAATTCCACCAGTTTCACTTCAATCCAATGATAATCAGAGGAAAAATATTTGGAAGAAGGTAGAACAAAACCCTTGGTCGTCAAGGTTACCTATTTTTGGATGAGCGACAGCTGGTGAGAATGTTTTCCAGCTTGATCAGATGATTTTAGGAGTAGTAGTAATGATATCCAATAATATTTGACCAGATTAAGAGCACGAGTGATGTTTCAGTGAAGATCAAATGCTCTGAAAAAATCCCAAATACAATCCATGTTCTGAAAGGAAATAACAATATGTATCCTCCCTCAATAGTGGCGATTGGGTTTTTTAAAATTTAATGATGGACTGACATGTACAACCCTTTACATTCCATGTACTCTCATCCTGGATGAGGCAACCAATGTGAAGGAACACACGAACATGTTCCAAGAACATGGATATAACATGGGCCATACAGACAACATTCCATGTGGACAAACATTTCACTTACCAATGTAGGTGCACACAGAGACCGAGTACATGGGTGTGACCATTAGACATAGTCTGATGCCTAGATTGAAGGACACGCCATGTATCCCACTCACACTATGTGTTCCCCCACATGGGGTATAACCCATGTACCAACTATACATTTCCATCTAGAAAGTAGGGGAAACATGTCGTGTGGACCTCTCACATGTCGTGTTTTTCTTATGATTAGTTGAGATATCCTCGGGCCTTCATATCTCTTATGTTTGAACAAGGAATTTGTCCTGCAAGATTACTATCATGTGTGTTTTTTCATGTAGAACTCGGTGGTTCCCTCGGGTTATGATTTCAAGATAACATGTTAATTTTCTGGGTTGGCATATACAGATGTGACACACGAATATGGGAGTATACACACAGGCACACCAAAGAAGTACTGGGAAAACCAGTAGCTAGAAAGGGTAGTGGCATTACCCAATGATCCTTCAGAGCATACCCCCTAGCGCCGTTGGGAAATGGTGGTTCCCGATGATAGTTTCGAGATTACTCTCCAGTGGGGCTGGGAAGTCGCATTCCCAGATGACTGTTCCTCACATACCCTCTAACAATGCTAGGTAGTGGCTTTTCATGATTATCATTCTGTGATACCCTCATTAGGGGTTAGGAAGTAGTGTTCTGTGATGAGTACTAGAGCTGGACCCGCATCCATGAAACATAGTGATGATGAGAGTTTTTTCTGACCTATGGACTCAAAATAAATACGTGTTCATTCACCTCAGAGATGTGTCCTTGTTATGTGACCAAAAACTATATAGGCGAGTCCTTTCCACCCCAAGAGTATAGAATCGAGGTGTACAGATTTTATCTCCTTTTACTTGTGCCTCCATGAAAGTTATGATGAGGGGAAGGACATTGTATATGTTTTTAAATTAATACCTATGGATACTCACTTTTCATGGGATGGGATGTGATATGAAGATCCGCTTACTCTCCCCTTTTGGTATATTTGAATAAGCATAACAATTTTTGGGAGGATCTATACTCTTCTGTTCACATTTACAACTCCTTTTTCTTATACTACATTGTTCCAGTATTATCCCTTACTAATTCCCCCTCACATTTTTTGGGCATCCTATTCTGTAGGTATATGCTCACCACTGCAATGGCTTCATCGAACACATTTGGTGTCTTTTTCATATGATAGATAGGTCGTTTGTGACTATAGAGGTGCATAGGGTTATAGGCTTTGTGGACCACATACAGTGGTAAGGGTATGGATTTAGGAGTTGGGCACTATCAGTAGACTCTTCTACCAGTTGTTTTCAATTTGGACTTAATCTATGTTTGGTTATGAGTTTTACAACATTTACCATGAATTATTCAATAACATACATTGTACTATCTAGAAGATCATGGAATTTTACTTTACATAATAATAGTTTCATCGTAAATTTGTTTTCCAACATCAATATTTCATCAGATTTTCTATGTGTGTGTGTACATGTGATTAGGAAAAGCCACCCAGAGTTTTTATTCCTTTGTTTCATCTCCCCAACCCCTGCTCTATGGAGGTGGGATTGGGGTAGTTGTGGTATGAGCCCGTCATAGGTTCGGTCATGACAAAGTTATATTAGAGGAAGTTAATTCCGAGGGCTGTTTTTGGATTTTATACATTAAGATGATTGTTTGGAATTAGGTAAATGATGATGAAGTGTCTCAATAGAGGCTCTCAGGCTAGGGAGTCCAGTGTTGGTTCAAAATTAGACGTAGCCACTCACCCACACCATGAATACCTTCTTTTCAAATTTGAACACTTAGACATTGGTTACAGGTAACAATGGTACCTGAATCATATTGGATTCAAGTATTTAATTGTCCATCTAGTGTCATCTTTCCACTCCATTGTTGATGTGGATATATATAAATTCTCATCCGATCGATGTACATCATGACCACATTATGGATACCTCAACGATAGTAGCTAGCTTGGATTCCGGCTCTAGTTTGGGACACACACCCAATGAGGGATGAGGACTTAGTTCAGGACCCAACAAGTATCCCCCTTCCTCTGGGTGTATAGGTAGTAGCACCTCCACCTATTGAGAAGTAGTTTTTACATGTAGGGTATGTTAAAGACACATGTTGACTAAACACACTTCACAAGTTTTAGAGAATGCTGAAGTTTCTTGGCATGCCTCATCCTCATGTGGTAAAAGACATAATGGAGTTGGTGGTCAATGTGTTTATAATGGTGATGACCTCGATAAATCAAAGGGTCTCTTTAGTAGTTATCATTCTCCTCAGTGTAGTTGGGCACTGGTGTAGCTTAGTTACCCAGACATGGGATGTTGCGATGCTGACATAGGACAACATTCGAAAAAGATTTTGTGAGGAGTAATACCCCTTGTTTTTTCTCCATCCAGATCCTGGAGCATAAAGAATTATATCAGGGATGATTAATAGTGGATGAGTACTCATCATGGATTACTGATCAAAACATATACTCCATCGAGGTGTTTAGAGATGGCCACTTCCACGCATTGATGTTCGTGAAATGGCTCCATAGAGAGATCTGAGTAGTAGTAGTATCTCTGTACATTCCCCCCTATGTTGGGGTGATGAAGTGAGCACTTGTGATTGAGTGCTACTTGGATGTGGGATTTTAGGTAGCTGGAATTGGAAGTTGGCATGATATAACTGATTCTTCATCAGTAGTAGGTAGGTGCCAGTGATCTCGGAATATGAGACCCTTATGTGAGAAGACGTTGAGTTGTGGTAATGTAGGACCAAAACATTATAGAGACTAAGGGAAACCCAGGGAGAGACAATTTTATTCTTTTTATGGGTATGGTCCCATGGCCTCAGACAACAGGAATACCGAGCATCCTAGTTAGGCTGCATACAGACCGCGACGATAGAGGTAGTACCATGACCAGGGATCTCCCGGGTGGGGATAGGGAGGTCCCCAAGGATGTAGAATTGGTAGTGGATTAATTGGAGAGGCTGGTGGGGGATGGTGATATAAAGTACTCCCAACACGACCACCACCAAGAGGCCCATGTTAGGATTAGAGAGCTAGAGGATGAGACCCTGTATAGTTGCAGGTTATGGACGTTCACGATCCAGCATCAAACATGATGATTCTATGTATGATTAGTGTTTAATCTACTCATGCCTCATTACTAGTAGACACAATCTATAAACACTCATTTATCTCTCAACTCTTTGTGCGGGAGATGAGTCTCCCAATTGAGACACTAGTATATTAGCTACATCTTAAGGTTCCAAAAATAAATGTTACCTCTATATCATTCATCTGCCAGCAGTTCAAGCTATCACATGGAGGAGATACGATCACATGGGACCTACTGGTCATCACTATGGACCTCTTCAATGATATCATGAGAATTTATTGACATACAATGGTTCGATATTAGATTGGATGTCACCGCAAATCAATCACTTCCTTTCATACTGATGGGAGGTGGTTCTCCCATTTTTGTGAGAGATACCTCATTGAGGGAGCAGTGGGAATTGTGAGAATAGGTCACAACCTATAACCCGTATTATAATGAGTATGACTCTAGGAGAAACAGAATCTTTCGGTATCAATATCCCATTAGTTGTGGAGGATAATATGGACATCATTCCCAATGATGATCCTAGACAACCATTGAATCTGAAGTTGGTGTTCTGCATCGACTTGTAGGTAGGGACTATCCTGTTATCTTATTCAATATATTGGGTGGCTCCCAGTGAGCTATGAGAGCTACGGTTGGAGTTAGATGGCCTCAGTATGAATGCTTTTGTCAAACCTTGTTTTCCCCACTATGCGGAACCAATTTTTTTTTGTAATGAAGGAATACAAGAGCTTAGAAATATACGTAGATTATCATCCCCTGAACTAGGCCAAAATAAATAAAAAATTCCCCTTGAAGAGAATTGATGTCCACTTTGATCAGTTCCAAGGTGATATATGGTTCTCCGAGATCGATCAAAGATCCAGCTACCCCAGTTGAGAGTCTATGAGGATGATTTCTTGAAGTAGGACTTTTGGTGTGGTTATGGGAACAATGAGTTTCAATTGATTCCTGTTGGTGTGAGAAAAACCCCATCACTCTTTATGGATTTGATGAAACAGATCTTCTAGCCACTCATGGATCTGTTTTTTGTTTTTTTCTTCATCAACATAATCATCTACTCTACTACATTGGAGGAATATACAGAGAACTAGAGTATGGTCCTTGATTTATTTCTACATCCCCATTTTTTTTGGAAATCTCTCAATATTCCAGTTCTGGATATATAATGTTCAATTTCATGGATATTTAATTTATGAGTAGGATTTAGTCATGGATTTGGTGAAGGTCGAGGTCGTTCACAATAAGGAAACACCCATAAATTCATCAGAGGTGTAGAGAATTCTTGGCCTAGAATGTTAATACAAAAGGTTTGGGGTAGAAAATTCCCAAATTTAGTCCCCTATAGCCACCCTAATGTTGAAGGGGTATATGTGTACATTGACTGAGTAGTGCCAGAAGGACAATAGGTATTTTAGATAGAGACTTAAATGTTCTCCAATTCTACAGATACCATAGGATATAGTTGAGTTCGGGGATTATTGTGATGCCTCATGAGATGGGGTCAGTTGTTTATTAACGCAACATCAGGATGTCCTCAAATATGGGTCGATGTAGTTGAGACCCCATGAGAAGAATTATATATTTTGTGATTTGTAGAAGTATGTTGTTTTCTTCAGTTTGAAGATGTGGAGGCACTACCTTTTGGAAGAGCATTTTGTAGTTTACTCAGACCACTAGAGTCTTAGGTACATCATCACTCAGAGAGATCTAAACCTGATACTGTGATGATGGTGGGAGTCCATGTAGCTATGTGACTATAAAATATTTTATACTCCAAGGAAAGGAAACATTGTAGCATATTCCCTTAGCAATATGTCTTAGGCTCTCCTTGTGTATGAATCTTCAAAGAAGTTGGACTCCCTATAGCGTAAAATGGTCAAGAAGGAGGGTACAATTTTCCATCAAATGATGATGTTTAATCCTATTCACTTCGAACATGTGAATAAGAATTAATTGGGAAACATTGAATATGTGTTTCTTTAGGATCAGATATCTATATGCAACACCCCAGATTAATATTCTAAAAGAAGGAATCATGATATCATGTTCCAATAGAAGATAATAGTTATAGTGTTGATTTAAGAGGAAGTGATGTAGGAGTTCCACACTTCTCCCTTAGATGTAAATCTTGGTCTAGGGAAGATGTACATGGATCATACATGATAGGTTTGGTGGTCCAGCAAGAGATGGAGTGTAGCTAAGTTTGTCTCTCGATTCCTTACCAATTAGTAGGTTAAATCAGAGAATTAGGTTCTCGTAGGTTTGATGCAACCTACTGGTATCTCTAAATGGATATGTGATAGTATATCCAAGGACATTGTCACCAGGATTAAACACACAATGATGGGCCAAAACATCATCTGGGTTTTATTTTACCATATCACAATGTCGGCACACATACATGCAATCAGAGAGTAGAGTTCGATGGATAGTTTTGTACAAAAATATGTGCGAGAGATTATTCTACTTCACGGGGTTCCGTCGTCGATTTTATTAGATCATGATGTGAAGTTTATGATATGATTGTGGAGGAGAATTAAGGAGGAATTCAGGACCCATCAACAGATGTGTGCAACCATTCACCCCCAAATAAATAGGAAGACCGAGTTCACAATCTATGTGTGGGAGAGCATGTTTATAGTGTGCATGATATATTCTGGTCAGAGGTGAGAGGATCACCTACCTTTGTAAGAGTTCGCATAAAATAATAGACACCACTCTACTATATACATGGAACCTTTTGATGCCTTTTACAGAATACACAATAGGTCACATTTGTGCTGGTTGGAGGATGGAAAATCCTTTTTCATAGGCCCCAATTTGGTGTAGGTGATGACATAGAAGTTGCAAGTCATTAGTCAGTGGATTAAGATAGTCCAAAGCGAACATAAGTCCGTCACATACCAAGGATGTTGTTCATTGTAGTTCAATAAGGGAGTAACACATTCTTGAGAATATCCCCACGACATCAAATGAAGATGTTCAACTGGGGAAGAAAGTTTTCCCTAATGTTCATTAGGCAGTTCATGATCATGAAGAGGATCTATGTGGTTTCCTACTACCTCACCTTACCCCCATAGATTGAATGGTTTCATGGCGTCTTCCACGTGACACAACTAAGGAGATACGTGCATGACCCCATGAACATAATTTTTCGGGGCGAGCTAGACATTGAAGATGGATCCACCATTGTGGAGTACACAGTGGTGATTGATGACCAACAAGAGCTAGCTCAGTGGGGATGATCCATCTCTCTAGTCCATGTTTTGTGGAAGTACAAGAACATGAAAGAGAGTTCCTTAGAATGGGGGAGCAAGATGCAGGCTCAGTAAACATAGTTTTTTGTATTTATTCTCTTTCCTTGGATGAGAACATTAAAGGAGGGAATTATATAGAGACCTAGTGTTTTATAATATGAAGGTAAAATATTTTGGAAAATTATACTAGAGATAAAAGCTGAGAAGATGTGTGATACCGAGGCCCAGAGTTCCCAGAATATACATTATAAAAATATTAAATATATTTTATATTACCCACACTATGCTAATTAATGAAAATAGGATACCTCTGAAACAGTTGATCAAATCAAAAATACGAGAGCATAGATGGGTCCAAAATGCGGTGTTTACCCCAGGCATGACATAATGATAGTCGACACAAGAATTTCAGACCCCTTTCTCATTGGAATGAATTACTTAGGTGAAACAAGTAAAATAATTTATTTAGTTAATTGAAAGTCACATAACCTTAAATATTAGTATTAATTCATATTTTTGGGGAATTGAAATATAATTATTTGTTTTTCAAATGAAAACTACCCCACCCTCTCCTCTCATCCTCTCCATCCACTTGCCAATTAATTTGTAAAAGGGTGATGAACCATCTGACTTAGTTAGATCTAGGCTCAAAAAATCGGTCCACTTCTTTGATGAACTCGTTATGAAATAATTAAGAGTGATTGAATCCTTGTAGGACTTGTTATTTGTTTTTTACCCATGAATTTAAATTTGAGAATGTTAAATCTCATTACTTCGACATGATCTCTTGGATTCGAACATTTCTTGAGCTTGAGTACCGGTTTTTAATCCTCTTTTATTAGTATATATCAAATTTCACTATGAAGATCACCTGACCAGGAACACTTGGACAACGATAAAACCCTTGGTTTATGGTGTTTTCCACTTGATTAGTCAAGTTATTTCATAATGGTATCCTTGGGGATCATAGTTCAACAAATTGTTGGGAGACCCAAGCTTGATCGGCCACCCAAAACAATGCTGAATCGAGTAGGATTTGCTAAAAGGGGATAAAATCACAAGCGAGGCACGAATTTAGAAGTGAAATGATTTGAGGATGAGCATTCTAGATGTTCCACATCAATATGATGAGAATCAGAAGTGCATCGGCTAGTAGAATGTAGAAAGAAACACTATTTTGTTAAGGTAGCCAATTTTTTTATGAACGATGGTCGACGAGCATTTGTTGCGGCTAGATATAAAGATTTTGTGAGAAGACGTGGTGAGATATAATGAAATTTGACCAGATCTAGGGAATAGGAAATGTTTCAGTGAATATCAGACATTCTGTGAAAATCCAGACTACACACCTTGTTTTCCGAAGAAAACATGGTGTGTAGCCTCCCTCAGTGGATACACTAGTGTTTTGGAAATGTTAACAATGACATGACATGTACATCCCTTAACATGCCATGTACTAAATTCGTGGGTTATGTGACTCATGTAAATGAAAATATGTCCATATAGAAGGCACACAGACAAGGATTGGACCCAAAGGCTACATTCCACGTGGACCAATATGTGGTGTACCGGTGTACAAAAATATGGAGTCTCAGTACAAAGACATGACCATCATACATGGCCTGGTCCCTAGATATGGTGGACACATAGTGTATCCCACCCACACAGTATGTTTCCCCACTTGGGGTGGATCCCATGTACTAACCAGACATGACCATTCAGTAAGGAGGGGCCACAGGTCGTTTTGACATCTCACACGCCATGTTTTTCTTGAGGTCAGTTGATGGATATTCAGTCCATCATATCATCTACGTTTATACTCATAATTCTACCTAAGATATGATTATCCTTCGTGTTTTCTCACCATGAATTAAATTGTTCCCTCTAAAGAGGATTTAGAAATATGATGTGAATATTCTGTGTTGGCTGAAGTCGAGATGACACCCAAAGATTAATGTATACAGACAAGCTCACTAGAGCAGTACACGACTTACCCTCTAGTTGGGTTAGGCAGTGGCATTCCCCAGTGATCCTTCTAGTATTAGCTTCCAACAGGGATGAAATTTGGTGTTCTCTACAAATGTCCGGGGATTACCACCAGTTGGTCTTGGAAATGGAATCCCCTAATGACAGTTTTCGTATAACCCTCCAGTGGGTATGTATAGTGGTGTTCCCCAATAATCATACAACATTACCCTCCAGTGAGGCTGGGAAGTGGTGTTTCTTGATGAATACCTAAGTAAAGACCTCATCATAGAAGAACATTTAGGAGGAGTGGTTTGGATTACCTATGGACTCAAAAGAATGAGGGGAGCATTCCCCACCGAGATGCAACCATGTGATGTGACCTAAAACCTTGTAGGCGAGCTAGTGCCACCCAATGTGAATAGTATTGAAGTGTGGTGATTTTATCCACATTGACATGTTCCTCCAAGATAGTTATGAAGAGGTACAAGGCATTGTATAAGACTGTTAGCTTGAAACTGATGGAAACTCAGTTTTATTGGGAAAATTTGTGAGATGGAGACCCCCTAACTCTCTCATTTGGGTTTCTTTGATAGAGAATATCTATTATTGGGTGGAGCTGTACTCTTCTATTCAATTTTACTTTACCTTGTTCTTATAGTGATTATTTCCATTTTTATCCCTTACTAATTCCCCCTTTTCCTTTTTAGGGCATCCTCTTGGATATTTATATACACACCCCAACATGGGATTCACTCGACACATTTTTTCCTTTTGCAGATGATGGATAGGATGATCGTTACAACAGATCTACATAGGGTTATGTGATACATTCACAGTGTATGGTAGGAAGGTTAGGATTTAGGAGTTGGGATCTCTCAACAAACTATTTTACAAATCAATTTAAGGATGGACTTATTCATGGTTTGGGCATGTGTTTTTCCCATTATTTTCCATGTAGTTTTCACTACCTTACATTATACTGTATAGAGAATCATGCATGATTAATTTAACTTATGTAAGTTGCATCTTTTATTTTATTCTCATTACATGTGCATCGAGTTTGCTGTGCGTGTGTGTATATTTGTTTATGTAATGGTCTGCCGGAGTAGTTATGCCATTAGGGCTAGTCTCCAACCCCTGTTCTATGGAGGTAGTCTTGGAATAGTAGCATCTCGAGCCTGGCATGGCTCAGGTCTTGACAATATTAATAAGAATTTAAATATTAATATAAAAATTCCAATGACATAAAACAACAATTAGATGATCATTAAATTATATAAAAAAATTATTTAATTTTCCATAGTCTTCCAATATATAATTATATAAAATTATTCAAGTATGTTATTAAACCAACCCAAGCATGAATACACTCTAATCCATGGATGAGTATGATTAAACAAGTGATTATTTTGGAATAATTTCCATATTAGAAAAGATTAATAATATTGTATATATTTTTTTAAGGAGATTAATCATATATTAAAAAAAATTCATAAATTAAGTAAGGGTAAATCAAACATAAAATATATTACTTCCTTGGAGGTTGTAGTTCGTACATATTAATATGAGACATATTTGTTTTGATAGAACTGGAGAATGGTAGGGAATAATTTATAATATTTTATTCATAATAATTTTTTAATTATAATATTAATCAATTAAATAATCATTTTTAACCATCGATGCAATATGATTTAGAAAAAGAGATCACAACACTTACGGGGGAGGTTGTATGCACATAATAAAAGAAACATTTTGTTTTTTCGGATGGTTGGGTATAGGATATAAAATGGTTATCCCATGAAAATAATAAATTTTTTGTTGAATTATTACAATTATATAATTATATAATCATGGATATATTATGTTTAGTGGAATTAAAAGAATCAACAACAGAAAAAATGAATGAAAAAGGAGTAATTGAGAATTATACCTTACTCCATAAAAAATCTATTAATAAAAATTGATTAAGGAATTGAGAGGAGGTATTTTAAAATACCAGAACATATAATATTTTTCTAATTATTTTAGATAGTTATTATTATAGGTTATTTTAAATTTATGAGTCTTGGGTTGTGAGGAGACTTTGGGTGGGGGTGGATTCTTCTAAAAGGATATGGACTGGAATTATATATATATATAAGGTATTGTCCCTATTAAAACGTCATGTGGATCAAATAAATGAGAATAATGGAGTTTGGGAAGAGTTATGGTAGATAAATAATTTAAAATACAGTTCCCACATGTTTTTCCTATCATTTTAATTCTTTTACTTTTATATTTTTTACTTGATGCATTATTTTATTTACTGCGGTAAAAAGTATTTTACATATGTAATTTAATTTTAATGAATTAATATATAATGGACCTTGTTATATAAATTGAACATAATGATTCCAAAAGTGAAATCAATTTTTTCAAAAATAATTTCTACAGGTTGTAAAAATTAATTTCAAAACACATTACTCATAATTTTTTTAGAAAAAGTGTATTTTTAAGCGTTAAATTTATTTTTATGATAAAATTAGCAATTTTATGCAATTTAATGACATTATTTGGTTTATTATTAACTAAAGAAATGTTTTTGTGTATTAAAATTAATCCAAAAAATAATCCCACTTATTATTACATAAATAAAATAAAAAGGGGAAAATGGAATTTTATTAGAATAAACAATTACTTATGCATCAAAATGTTAAAAATAGGTTTTTTAAATTCAAAAAAGCATTTTTAAATGAAAATTTTTACCCCTTAAAATATTAATAGACCTAAAATGTTTTATAAATGTTTAAAGTCATTCTTATATCATGATAAAGTCAAAACTATGTGTTATTATTAAAAAAACAATATTTTTCTAATAATCACCTAAAAATTTAAACATCGAGAAAAATAAGAAAAATTAATCCTAAGATAATTTTGACATGATTTATTTAAAAATTATGATTAGTTTATAAAATATAAATGATATTTTTTATAAGAAAATTTTAAACGAAAATAAATAAATCATGTTTTTTTAAATATACTTTTTAAGTTTTATTAATATTAATTCATATAAAATTGTAATCGAAATAATATTAATTTATTTGTACATATGTAATATTATTTTATATGTTTTCAATTTAATTTTTTATTAGAAAGCATTCAACACTAAAACCAACAGTTTTTTGAGAAAGAAAATATATTTTAAATATTTAACCACATTATTTATTTATCCTCTAAATCCATGAAACATTAGTTGAGTAAAATATTTAAAATTAGTAATTCTTTTATTATTATTATATTTTTATTAATAACATTATTTTAATATTTCATGACTCATCATAGTTATATGTTTATTATAATACAATATATTAACATAATATTTATTTTAAAAAAATTATATTATTTGGGTGTTATATTCTCCCCTCTTAAATAAATTACAGCCTAAAAATTTAAATTATCATTCACTATGAAAGGAATATATGAGATCCCTAATAATCTCATGATATATTTTCTACTCTGATATAATCCTCACAATATTAGATACTATGAGAGTTATCATAAGTTGAAAAGTGGTAATGAATTGTGATTTTCCTCTATCTCAACAATTTTTACAATATATGATTCCATAGATAGATATATGATTTTTAGTTAAAAACCTTTCACAACGTCATTTTCTGGATCCTACTTACAATATTATAATAAAACAAAAATTGTGTTGATAATATCTTGTAAAAGTATATTAAATGATCCTATGAATAAGAAATATCAGTTCTATGATGTCTTCTCCAATGACTAATTCTTTTAAACCATTCATAATATCGATAAAAGTATGATATTACTGGATAAAAATACTACTAATTTCATTTAACAACGTTTTCCCATAGTCATTTTACTGTTAGTTTTTATATCCTAACTAGTTATAGTTTACATCCTGAACATGTTTTAAAATCTATCATAATGATTCGTGACGAGTGTGTGATTCACCTATGCATATCCCAAGAGTATATTTAGACTAATGATTACAGTTAGGACCACAAATTCTTTATCTTATGAATATTGTGTTGATACTAAACCGTTTTTTTCAGAGATATTACATCTAGGTGCATTTGTTATACAACCACATCCAAATGCTCATATCTAGAAATGGATGTAATTTATGGAAAAGAAAATTGTCTCCAGTTTACTAGAACATCAGGATGTAATACTATACTCAGGATCATTCTAATTTATTTCAATATTTTCTCTAAACTTAATCCGTAATATATCTAAAATAATCAAAAAAATGACTAAACGTAACTTTAATAGCAACGAAGGCTCCCTAGACCTACACTCATGAGCGTGGTGCAATAAAAACATACTTTACACATAGGATTTGATACCTAGTGATATTATACATGTTAAACATAACTATATCATACATTATATCTATATTTAAAACATTAAATATCAAAATAAACACCCTATCCCAAGAATGTAATGTTTAGTTTCCTTGAGATCGAGCTATATTGCCATTTATTTTACAACACTAGAGAATATTTCACCATAAATGAGCCACACCAGACTCTCTTATATAATTATTATAAGTTATAATCATATTGATAACTCAATGAATGGAAATATAAGAAATGGGTGAGATAATATTCAAAGAAAGGAGAAAACTTGTCAATATTTAATTAAAAGTAAAATCAGAAGCATATGTTAAAACATGGGCAAAGGGAAACATCTTATTGAAAATAACTTGAAAAAAATAGTAGAATATAATTCATTATACAATGACATGTAATCTCAAATGATCTAACGTATTCCATGGTGAAATAGTGAGGGAAGCTAAAAAATTTCAATGGTACATAATCATGTGCATATATAAATATGTAATTCCATTGAAATATTTAATAATCTAGAACTTTGAAACAAACATAAGAATATAAAATCCTTTGAACTATGCTAACAACATCATGTTCACAAAAAAAGGAACAAAGATATACCCCCTGATTTTCACACCAGAAACCTATGAACAAAGAAACCCATATCATATACAAATAATAACTTTTGAACAAAGAAACCCACATCAAATTGACACAAAAAACCGGTGAACAAAGCTATTTAAATTTCTTTTATATAATAAACTTGTGAACAATGCTGCTTGTATCATTTTCACAATACAAACATATGAAAAAATCTACCCAAATATCATTCATACAAATAAATTTTGATGATTCTATGCAAATAATTTCCACAAAAATAACCTATGAGAAAGCTACCTACATCTTGTTCATACTAAAACCCTATGAACAAAGTGATCCGGATCAAGATCAGAAAACATTTCATCATCTCATGTGATATAACAAATTTACCAATCATTTTGATAGATATATAATAACCCACCAATCATTCTTCTATACATATGTGTTCAAAATTAAATGAATCATCAATTATATCATAAATTTCCAATGTAAGGATAATAGAATTCACAAAATTTCACTAAGGTATCACAAAAATTGAACCCAAGCATATAATTGGTTTCTACATAAAATTCAATAACCCCAATAGAGAATTTCAAAAAAAAAATTATATTAATTCATAGACAATAACTTCCAAAAAAATAAATACTATAAAGGTAAATGGAATGGAAGTGAGGCAATACAGGTTTATTTAAAAATAGTTTTTATTATCATCATAAAGAATTAAGTTAAAAGTCATATTAAAAAGTCATTTTTCAAATGGTTAAGTGATTTATGTGAAAAAAATACTTTTAAAAACAATCCTTATTTGTTCATCCTTGAAAAATACATAAAGGAAATCATTATAAAAAGTGTTTTGTATGATAAAATATATTATTACAAAAGTATGTAAAACCTTATTAATATATTGTAGTTAATATTTTAAAAACTCACAATATAAATAAAATTGATAATTATTTCACTTGAAAATATTTAATGATAAATATTGAGATTACTATAAATTAAGAATATTTTTATTTAAAGATAATAATGGAGGAAATTATTATGAACAATGAATATGGATATAAAATTTAATGAGATCATTTACATAGGTTGGGAATTATTCGTTATATCGTAAAATTTTATAAATAAAGAAATAATTCTATATAATTACCCAGAAAAGAAGTAATAATTTTTTTATAACATCAGTAATTAATAGAATAAATAAATCATGTAAAACCTTATTAAAAATAGAACATTTATTACTCAATAAAATAAGTTTAGTTATAAAAAACCATTAAATAGTTTGAATATTTTATTAGAAACCGCTTGAATAAGGCAACTTAAAATTGAAATTTAAATGTTTTTAATAAAATATAATTCAAGATATTATATATAAAATAGTTATTATTCAGACCATTTAAATTAAATTATGTTCATAAAACAAAACATGTTTATATGAAAGTAAATTGAGATGAAACACCCCACTATTAATCCCACATAACTGAATGTGTTATAACGTCCTATATAAATAAATAAATACCATAATCACTAATTTTATAATATTCTTCCTAATTATAACCTTTTCTAATTATCATTTATAGTCATTTCTGATAAATACATTAGTTATTTAAGTTTTATTATCATAATTGGATGTTGTTAGGTTTGATAGTTTGTTTTGTACTATCTTAGTAAAGACAATGTAGATTGTTTTTTATAGATTAAAATTTCATCTTTTAGATATCATTATGGTTAATATAATAACTATTTTATAAAAATTAAAATGTTTTTATTTAATTTAATAAATATTTTAGTTATCATGTAGGATAAAAAAGATAGAGACGAATTAGTTTTAGTAAAGAATAATGAATAAAAATAGAGATATATTAATAATATGTAAAATAAAAATATAAAATTTGAATAACCATAAACAAAGTATTAATTTAAAATTAATATCTAATACAACCCTTAATTCCGTTTTCATAATCATCCATGATATAAATTTATATCTTTATTCATATATGCAGTCAAAACAACCCAAACAATAACAAACTAACATTTATTTGTGAGTATTGTTAGGAAAGTGATTATTTTGGATTAATAACACTATTAAATAATATTAATAATATAATTTATATGTTTTATGGTATTAAATATTATTTGATTGTGCTTTTATAAATATAAAAAGACTTAATTCCAAAAAAATATGTCACTTTTGAAGAGTTGGTAGTCCGCCTGTACATACATGTGATACTTTCAGTTACATAGAACATGAGGAATATAATGAATGATTTTTAATTTGAGAATCATAATAATGTTATAAATATAAAATTAGTATATAATATTCTCCTTTTTAATTATCCTTGAAGGTTGTTATGAGTAATAGATCATTTCGATTTTGGAGGAGGTAGTTTGCACAAAACGTAAGAGACATTTTCATTTTTTAAATGGTTAGGAGGAGGGATGAAAATTATTTCCCCATTAAAATAAAAAAATTAGAATCATTATTATATCTATGTAATTAAATAATCATCTTTAAATTATATTCATTGGAATTATAATAAAAATAATTTTAAAAAATTAATAAATAAAAGGAATTGAGAATTTTACCTTACTCCTTGGAAAATCTCCTTTTAAAAAGGGGATAAGAATTTTATAGGTGGTATTTTACATAATAACAAACAAATTAGAAGTTTATAGGAGTAATGTGGGTTGAGTTTAACAGAATATAAGTGGCTTGGGGCGTGAGGATAATTGTGATGGTGGAGGATCTTTGTATAAGGGAGAGGAGTTGATTTTGTGTAAATATAAAATGTAGAGTCCCTATTTAAAGGACTTGTAAAGCCAATATTTGAATATAATGGAATGGAGGAAGTGGTAAGGTTTTTAAAAAGGAAAAAATATATTTTAACACTTTTTTATAATATTTTTAAGTCTTTTACTATTATATTTTTCAATTATATCATTATTAGTTTTATCAGGCACACTAATTTTTAGATAAGTAATTTTGAGTAAATACCATGAATAAACTCGTAATTATTAAATATTTTTGACGTAAATATTAATAATAATAAATAATTTTTCTCAAATAAAATTTTTAAGGGTTGTTTTTGTCAATTTTGAAATAAGTGTACATTACTAAAAAGAACCATTTTTATAAAATGTGTATTTTTTAGCATAAAATATATATTTATGATAAAATAATCAATTCTGTTGACTTCCATGAAATAATTGGATTTATTATTATCCAAGTTAATGTTTTTTGTATTTAAAAATTGTCCAAAATATAAATCCACCTTTTGAAAACAAAATTAAAATAAAGGAAACCCATTCTTTATTAGAAAAATAGATTACTTAAGTATCAAAATATTAAACCTGGATTTTATAAATTCAATATTGTGTTTTTAATGTAAAAAATTATAATCATGAACAAAATTAATTTTAGTTAAAAATGTCTTATTCAATTTTAAAGCCATTCTTACATCATGATACGGTCTAAAAACTGTTATTTTAATAAAAAATCTATTTTTTTCTCTATTCTCCTAAAAATCAGACCACATCAAAAAAATATCAATAGATTATCAAAATATTATTTGAAGTTATTTAATATAAAAATGAATTTATTTTTATAAAATTAATATAAAATAATATTCAAATATATATTTTCAAATGTAAAATAAAAAAACTAGTTTTATTAAAAAAATAATTTAATATGTTTTTAACATTATTTCATATCAATTAATAATTTTACATATGTTCATGTATTAGTTCATATATAATAATATTTTTAAAGTGTTAAATATAATTTATTATGATAAAATATACAATAATTTAAAAATTAGTTATTTGAGAATGAACAATAATTTTTATTATTAAATAATAAAAATTTATAACCATTAATCGTAAGAAAATTTATTTGAATAATATTATTTAATATGTTGATGTTTTATTATTCTTATAATTTTATAAATAATATTTTTTAATATTCCATAACTCATTTTAGATCATTAATGCATGTGAAATAAGTCATGGACATAGGGTTGATTTAATGTAAAATATATAATAAAATTTTTAAGGTTTTACACAACCTTAAAAAATAATTTATAGTAATATACATAACACCCTTTTTGATAAAGGTACCCAATGTAACTTTATCCTAAAGGTTTAATTTTACATAATATTTTAAAATATTGTTTTACTGGGTTGAATTTAAAAAAAATCAACACTGATGAAAAATAATAATAAACTAGTTACAATATTATCAAATACTTCATTTGTTGGTCTAAAAATATAATTCTACATTTTTACACCCTTATCCTTTTATAATTTTTATAATGAGGGAGTGGTTATGATGGGTCATGTTAAACCTCTTCACAGATGGTGCTTCAATTATATCTTCATTAAATAATTTTTCAGCAATCATTTTCTCCAATAATAAAGGATATCCTCTATGTGGTAATGTTTGAGAGTATAAACTCTAGGGTATTATCTATTAGTGTGATTTATTATAGGATAGTTATAATATAAATAATTAAGATTTCATCATATAATTTAAATTAGCTAAAAAATAAATTTTACACAAAAGAATTACATACCATAAAGGCTTCCTCATAATGACAGGATACAAACATCTTCCATTTCACCATATCTATAAACCCATACATAAGGTAAGGTTCTTGATTATATTTACTCTCATTTATATAATATGGAATTAAAATTATGTTAAAATCTCACAATCAAATTTCCATAAAGGCTTGACACATTTTCTTAATTTCTTATATCGCTTCAATGTTAAATTTCATCTATTATTGAATTAATTAAATATTAGTCTTATAAAATGTATAATACATAAACTATTGAAAAATTAAATAAATAATTATAGAAATTTTACATTTATGGATGCCCAAAATGGATATTTCACTAACTGGTTGATGATTATCTAATTAGGGAATGAAATACCAATCCTACAATAACTATATATATCTGGGTAACTCCTAAACTATTTTGAATGTATGCTAGTGGTGTGGTATTTATCCTCAAAATTAATTATCAACCTTTAATCTCCATGTGCATATGGATTTTAAGTAAATGTGTAATCTTAATCTTACCAATATTATGTATCTTTCTCTCCATATAGGAATAAGTGTTTTATATTATTTCAATATATATAGTTTTAGTTTAATTAAGTAATTTAATTACTATAACTATATTTGTATGAAGAATCATACATACCATGATTCCCCTACCTCATGTTCCTTCATTTAAAAAGATGTATGATACTTCAATGAATGATTGTGTACTTGGATTAGATTAAAATTAAATTTTAAATATAAATGAAAAATTTATTATTCTTAATACATATAAAAAATTTATTGTTATACATTTTATACCAAAAAATATATAACCAAAAACTAATGAATGTAAAAATTAACCAAAAAATTACAACAATGGTTATCATATGAAAATGAGTAATTTCATGTGTGTCTGTATTATTGTAAATATAATAAATTTATAATAAATTTTATTAATTTTAATTGGGAAAAAGATAAAATATTATCTAGACTAGAAGTGTATCCCTAAAAGTGAATAATATAGATAATGTAGTCGTAAAATTGTTGAGAGGTTTTTTTAGAAAAGTAGGATTTATAAATATAATTAATATTGAAATTATTACAAAAATGGAATGAATAAACAACATCTATATATTTAAATATTAATGATAATTTTTATTCAGTTTAAAAAAATATATTTACCTGATTAATTAGGAATGTAATAGTATTTTTCCCATATCCTTAATATGTGAACATTTACATGTTTCATGTACTATGTCTACATAAAAATCATTATTATCCATAGATAAATATATAATAAAGAAATAAATTTCATATAAGTCTTCTACATCATCAATATTCTCATCACCCAAAATAATTTTTACCTTACAAAATGATGGAGCACTGCTTATTTTTTAGGTCAAAATCATAAATTATTTCATTCATCTGTAAACATTATAAATGATTTATCATTGAAATTAAATATTTTTTAATCAACTAGTTTATATCCATACTCATCATGTTTCACACTATCTTTACAGTAAACCTTGTTTAATTTTATGATTGTTACTCAGAATTTATTATCATCAATATCATATTTTTCATCAATAACTCCAAAATATTCTGTTGTTTAAATTAGCTTTTTATCTTTTTCACTCAAAAAATACAGTTATTCCTCGTTGATAAATTCTTTGGTATTTTGAATCATACGCATTTTGTCCTTCTTTTTTGTAAAATTTTTATCCATTAATATTAAAATTATACAATGGAATCACCTTAACACTTGATCCCCTTTCTAACCATTTTAATGTTTCTAATATGCATAAATTTGTGTTATATTTGTTCTTTAACCCTGAAAAAAATTATGTTCATTCATCAACCACTTTTCATTTATAATTAGATAATATAACATCAATCCAACAATATATGATGATATATATAGTTTGTCCTCAACTATGAAGAACAAAATGTGTAAAAGTAAATGTATTATTTCATTACATGGAATTATTTTTACCTTTAATCCATATATCCATTTACATTCACCATTATATGCAAACTTTTGAGATATAGTGGGGCCACCAGGGTTCAATTCAAATAAATAATTGTGGAATAACTCAACCCCATATTCTAATATATATTTTTAAACAATATAGGCATGTAGTCTATGTGTATTCAAAAAATATCCCTTCAATTTTCAATATAACTTTCTAATGTATAGATCAGTCACAAATAAATAGGACCACATATTCTTATCTCTCAAACAATATGAATAAATAGATCAAGCATTATATAAAAATGATGTTGGAAAATACATTTCTAGTGGAAAAAGTATGATAAAAACATCATTATCTAAATCATTTAAAAAATATTATCTATGATGTTTCTAAAAGTAGAAATGAAAAATTAACACAACTTAATGATAGACTTTCTAACAGGTATCAACAATATTCCAAACAATGACACTAGTAGCTGATGTTTCATCAATACATGAAAATGATGATATTTCCTAATAATTAATATTAAATACTTCAATGACATCAAATTTTTTACATTTTATGAAAACTTAATATGTATATTAATACCATAAAAATTGACCTAAATTTATCGTCTCACTCTTGCTAAATGTGTTACAAGCTGGAGGTAAAAAAGTATATATTTTTTTAATAGTAGTAGATAACTCCGAACATATTCACATAGTTATTATGTCTATTATGGAATGAAATCATGTTTTTTATTATAATTTTTGTTTTAAAAAAATTTAATCAAAAAACTTCAAAAATTATTTTCTCAACATACATAATTTCAATGTTCTATTTTACCACAAAATTTTCCAATAATGTAGTTGAAATAAAGTGATATGTATCTTATCTTTTTTTATGATTACAAAAACCATTGTTTCCAAATGTGACATAAATTTCTCCACCTTTTCATAATATACTCCATATGAAAATAGTTGTGGGGGAAATTCATACTCTTAAGAATTATTGAATTCCTTTTTAAATCGTCGATGAGGATAATAAATTAAAACAATTTCTAGTGTACCATGTACACAATCATTCATACATTCTAAAACTGATGATTTGAAGTCCCATCTTTAGAAATTGGACAATATTTATGCCCATTAAGAATATATCATGATATATTTATATAAAAAGGAATATACTTTATGGTGAAAATTTTCATTACATTCCTAACAAAAACTATTTCTTGTATGAATAAAGTATTATATCCCCAATGATCCCTATAATTTTCAAATCATAAAAAATGGTGATTTATTATTTTAAATATCATTCCTAGGAAATTTATGTCTAGAAATATTCATGTTAATCATCAAATATTTTTTTATCCAATATATCTATATGGAAAAGATATAGAAAACCAACATAAGATGTCATTGAACATTTTGGATATTAAGTCTCTAACATATATTCATTCCATCTAGGAATATTCCAAGTTTT
Source organism: Viscum album (assembly GCA_963277665.1). Classification (NCBI taxonomy): domain Eukaryota; kingdom Viridiplantae; phylum Streptophyta; class Magnoliopsida; order Santalales; family Viscaceae; genus Viscum; species Viscum album. Next base: position 1,018,153,205 of record OY728122.1, read on the forward strand.
ACATTTATATCCTTAAATATCGAAATCATAAATCTGTAATCAAATAACTTCTATTGTGGTTAATACGTATGGTGATATGGGTTTCAATAAGATATATTATCATGTGTATTCCATCGTAAACTCATTTCATCTTCCGAATTTTTTAATATATTCTTCAATGTATATATTATTGGAAGATATCCAATTGATATAGTTGAAGGTTTGGTGTCTTTTCTTGAGAATTAATTATTTTTGTAATTTCATCCATTTTTTATCTTGATGTCCTACAATTAAGACATTTTGATTAAAAATCATAGTAATTACTATATAAAACATTAGTTTGGGAAATAATGTATCTTTTTATACCCTAATCCAATTTTGAATAATATTTTTCATCTTATAATGGGAATCTGGATGATTGATTCCTTCTTGAAGTAGTGATTTTTAAATTATTAATAAATTTATTGAAAAATAAATAAATCAAATAATTTATTTATTTCATGTTAACTAATAATATATCTTTTTATTATACTATAAATTTAGTGAAACATTAGAAATCATGATTCCCAACATCACTATAAAATCATTCAATACCTTTGATTTTGTTGGTTTTAACACTAACATCAAGAATTAATTCTTTAGTACTATCCTATAACTAATGAAAAACATATTCATCATCAGTATATCTTGAATTATTTTTTATTTCAATATACATAATCTACTAAGTATAATTTTTATTTTAACCATAGAATATCAAATAATCTTGGTTTATCTATATATTAATTTGTGAATATTCAAATACTTCATGCATGGATATAAAATTAACCCTTCCATCTCATGTTTTTTATAATGAATTCCAAGAGATTTTAAATCCTTTTCACATATCAATCTGTAGTTATTCATCAATTTATATAATTACAATCCATTAATTCCATAGACAAAAAATATAATATATGAATATGTTAAAACATTAAAACATTTAAACATATATAAAAATAGATAAATTGAAATATGTAAATAAATAAACATGCATAAATGTATAAAAAAATTTGTGCCTATAGAAAAATTTAAAACTATTTTTGTTCTTGAAATATAAAAAAAACTTACACCCAAATGTAATTATTATGTCAGAAACAATTTATAATTGAAATAAAAATTATGGAGAAAACTATTTTAACCAAAAAAATTATATTTATAAAACAATTATGGAAACAAAAAATTATAAATATAAATAATTACATCCAATAACAAATTATAGAAAAAATATAAAATCAAAATCAATTTGTACACATAAAAAATTACAAATTAATGATAATTATGACAAAAAATATAACTAGCAATGAGATAAAAAAATAAATTAATAATATAATTAATAACAAAGAAATTATTAGTTAATCTTCCAAAAATGAAAAAAAATTACATAAAAATTTAGAGTTTTATTATGTTAATTAGATATTGATGTCTTAAAAATACAGTAAAGGGTGTTGGATGTAATGTGAATAATGAAAGACTGTGGATAATAATTTTTAAAAAAAGATTCAAATCGATCAAACAAAAATGTTTGAGTGGGGTTGTGAGTCTAGTGGATTAGTGTTTTAGTGTACCTAATGAATTTTATGTCCGTGGAATAAGTATAGATGATAGTATATTGTGGATGAAAATATAAATTTTTATTGAAAATTGACTGATTATAAAAGATCAACCACATGTGGAGTGTGGTTTTGATTTGAGAGGACCTGAGTTTTAGAAATATCACAGTAGAAAATTTGAAAATAAGGCCAGGATATTATATTTTTAAAAATAATTTAACACCAAATATGATAATACCAAATATATAAGTTCTTTAAAATGAATATCATAGTTAGTTTATTAAAAAAATATTATTATTCATTCAAAATCACTTTTAACATCAGTTTTAGCACAACCAATGTTAAAAAGATTTTTATATTTCTATTAACATCATTTTTTCATAATTGATGTAAAAAATTTGACGCAAAATCAAATTTTGTACAATTTATTCCTTCTTACCGGTTATTTCCCTACTGCCAAAACACATATATCATATCTATATATTCCCAAAACCCCTAAAACAATACATTGATACAATTTCTAATGAAACTTACCTAGATCCTTATACCATACATGAATCAGGTCCTTACTAACCCTAAAAATATTATTTGATTCCCTATGGCTATTTACCCATTCCATGGGTCATGGATTATCATTAGGGATTATTTTACGCTATTTTATTTTGGAGAAAATTTATATATAAATTCTATTATAATTTCATCACACCTTATATTTATATTATATGATTCCAAAATATTAAAGGCAAAATATTCACGATATGGGAAACCTGTACATTAGTGATACCTAGTCTTTATATATTCCAATGTAGAATAACTCATCTATATAAATACTATAATTATAACTATATAAATATAATAAATATAATAAAATTCCAAATATATTAAATCTTATACTAACATACTAAAAATACTCTATTTTCTGATGTATCAACATCACTCTTGTCAAATTTGGAATCATATTTTGCAACTCCATAGTGGAAATCAAACCTACTACTTTGAAATCTCTTCCTAAAATCCCATTAAAATCAAATTTTTGAAAGAATAGTTCTTCATACCTAATATACATAAAGAGAAACAACTATTCTACCAAAATTTCTATCTAGGTTTAGAGTATAGATAATCATTAGAGAACCATAAATAGATTTTAAACTCATAGTTCCAATAAATAGGTGTACATATAAAAAACTTCTCAATTACATATCAAAAACAAAATATGTTTATATTTAGTCAAAAAAACATGAAAAAATGAGTACATAATAAATCAACACACAATCATTAATTTAAAAAATAAATATCTATATCTAGAGGGTCCAAATGAGAACAAACCTATAATGAACATGGATATAAATTTGAGATGAAAGAATATATTGAGTCAGGATGAGGTAGTTGTACAAGAGGAAAAAATAATTATGTACAATGAGTTAGGGTATGATTCATATTAATGTGGAAATAGTAATCAGGTATAATAAGTTCAGGAATTCCTACAACCTAACTCTGGGGAAAGGTGGAAGGGTATAAGGATCCAGGGTATTGTGATCCCATCAAAACCATTAAACTACTCATCAATATAATTAATTCATGTAAAATATTTAAATACATTATACCTTTTTTAACCTGATCATAAATCATCAATCTACAGTTCTAATTATTTAACAATACTTTGTTAAAACAAGAAAACTATTATTCACTGACCCACAATAGTAATAATTTAAGATAATATGAAAAATTATGTAAAAATTTTATTGATATCAATTTAGAAAAATGTTTACACCAATTACATAAACATTTTACAATGGATAATTATCATGAAATATATTGGAGTATATAACTCACATGTTTTAATTTACATAAGGAATTGGTTAAGTGATACAAATAACTATCATATACTAGTATTAAACAATGTGAAGGGTTATATATCGAATATTCCATTAAAAATGTAAGCTCATAATGTCCTAAAATTTTCATAAGTTGTGGAATAAACACCCTTTAGTAATTATAAATAATATGAAATAATTTGTTTTAAATAACTTATCTAAATATATAACTTTTATTGTTGAATAAGTACATTTATTATATGTGTTTCATTCATGTTTTAGTTTATCTATCTCAAATATATTTATAAAATAAGAGAGCCTATGTAAAAGATATAGATTTTATTAATGGTGATATATATCTCTATTAAAACATAATTAAAAAAATGAAATTACTATAGTTATAATTTTGAAGTAAATACATATTTGAAGGAAAAATACATATATAGAATTATTTTTATTCGAGGTTAAAAAATAAATAAATAGATGAAATCAAAAAAAATTAAGTACCAAGTCATCCCTTCTCACAAAATTAACCAAGGAAATATATCATCATTGATGAAATATATTGTCCAAAGATATCCTCATATCCTTGACTTATAGTTTATTCTTGAAAAAATAAAATCAAATTTATTATTATATCTTAATATGATAAATGAATAAGACCAAATAATTTATTAATATATGGTTTTACATTATAAATGTTAATTATATCAGAAATTTATATTTATTTAAAGTGGTAAAATAGTTTTAATGTGTTTGTTAAACATTAATAGTACACCATAAATCACATACAATATTACTAAAGGCATTGTGTTAATTTATCAAGGTAAATACTATTTACATAATTCAAATATAACCCAAAAACTCCCTCAGTTCAGTTAATGGATAAATAAAAATTCTAAAAAATTCAGTACATATACATTTTAGTTGAAAACCTATCAATCACTTTGTAATCCATAATAATAATAAAATTTTATAGTGAACGCCAAACAATAATGATTAATCATTCTTTACATATATAATAATTTAAACAAAGCGTGAGAAAATTTTTATAACTAGTTAAATAACAAAAAAAAATATTTACACATTTCATTTTTCATCTAAAAACACATATTTGTGTATAATGAAACTATATTAAATAAAATTTTAGGCTTTATTAAAAATATTTTTTCATATTATTCAGTAACTCGAATAATTAAGACTTTGAAATAAAAAATATCATTATATACTACTGTAAATCATATCCACAATGAATCAATATTCAACCAAACCAATATATAAATTCATAAAAATATCAATTTGAAAATCATTAACATATTATATTAAAATATATTTGAAAATTATTTTATTAAAAATTCCAAATATATATATAATATTTATAATTAATTTGTAAAATATGTGGCATGCATGTACTAAGAATAACCTTTGAATTCACTAGAAGGGTTGCAACCACCTACCATAACCCCTTAGAGATCCTCAAATACTTCAAAAAAACATCTAATACTAGTTAATAAATTCACGTAAAAAAATAATCATAATTACATAATCATAATCATATAATAATGACTGAACTCAATGATACCTATGTAATAGAACTTCTAAAAAATATAATACTTTTTGAGCCCAAATATCATGTTAATTATAACCTATAATAAAAAAATTAAATCTGAAAATAATGAGATACCAAAAATAATTCATCCCAAACTTTTTTACCAGCAAATCATCAATGAATAATTATTGATAAACAAATTTAGGCCACCATTAGTCATGATAAGTAGAAACACCTATGTTATGGGGATTATTAAACATGCCTTAGGAAATGAAAATTTAATATCCTCAAACAAGGTGGTATAAATTTAGATTAATGGGATTTTAAATAAAAAATGATGAATTAGTGTGGTTTTTACCTTACTTTAGTGATGAAAACCCACCGTCAAAATCCACTGATTGAATATAAAAAGTGGTGAAGATAGAAAAATTAATGAGTAGAAAATGAGGTTTTTTGGAGGGATGTGATGAAAATCCCTTAAGATATAACTTTTATATTTTCAAGAATGATATAAAAGGTAAAAACTACCACTTCAATAATTATTTTTATCATGGGATATTGGTACCCAGTACAAGGACACTCGTTACCCAGTGGTCACTCCAAAAGAACCCCCTCACTATCTATACACATCAGGTACGTAGTACCAACCATTGGGTACTTGTTATCATAATCAATATTAAACTATTGGAGACAATTCATATTAACCTAACTATAACCCTAAACAGACAACAAAAACATAAACCATAAATTCAAACTTCTAGGATTTCATTCACTAAATCCTAAATTTCCAATCAGAGCCAATATAAAAAACCATTACTTGAGAAAAAAATCCATCTATCTATCATTCTAATTTCTTAAATTTGCCACATTAAACCAAATTCACTTTTAATTTAATCTACCATGGCACTTTTCAATAAAATGGGATATCACAGGGATATATATAAAAGATAGGTTGAATTAAAATTCCAATAATGGGAGAATCAATATAAACATGATTATATGATATATCATTAGTGTTATTTGGTATAAAATTAGAATATGAAATATGACAATAATAATTAATTACATTGAACATGTCTTATGAATAATAAGATCATAGAATCATGGAAATCATATAAATATAATAATCATTATAGTGTGTCAAAAACATAAAAAATATTATCATAAACATAATTCAAGTCTTAATTTGTAGTCATCATAGCATATTGTTTTTTGAACTTTTCCCATTCTCCATACATAAGATCCCAGGGAATGTAATCATTATCCAATTAATCAAAGAGTTTTATAAATTTTTATCCAACATATCACACAATATGTAATAAATAAATATGTCACATAGATAAGAAATCATAAAAAAGAACAAATAGAATGAAACATATGATAAGGAAATCAGGTACAAAATATTGTCACACCATAATGAAACACGTGATATGGAAATGGGTTACATAATATGTTGCATAAATAAGAAGGGAATAAATAATATTGGAATTTTAATGTTATAGACATGAAAAGTGAAACAAAAGATTATAAATTATTAAATACTAAAAAAATAATGTTTATTTTATCCATTTATTATCATCTTTATTCATTTAATATAATCATTTAATTCATGCTAATCATTAGGTGAGGCTCAATCAATAGTTACATTGGTAGTTTATTACAATTGTAATTTTCAATGGTCATTATTCAATACTTTTATAATCTTCAAAGGTATAAAATTATTTATATCCTATCATTAAAAAATTATAAAACTAACATAGATCAATACAGACTCTAAAATAAGTAGAAATAACAAAATATTTATCTATAAGATCATTTAAGGTGGTTAAAATACACAAGATTTTTTATTTTAAAATTAGTAATATGATACTAATTCTATAATTCCAATCTCATAAAAAATTATAAATTGATTATATTAATTATAATTATATATCAATTACATTTTTAAAACTAATCATGAGAGAATGAATGAATATGTAATATAATTATCAAAATATGTGGAATATACCTAAATTTATCATTCCAATCTCAAGGTGACCATATGGGTCACTCACCGAACCCAAAACCCAAAATCACTCATCAGGGATCGACACCAAAATAGAATCTAAACCTGAGGATAAAAAAGTATGAAAGTATAAACAACAGTAGTAAAACCTAGTTGGTAAGACAAGTAAACAATTAACAAATTCATTTCCTTTAAACAATATATTCACTATCATCCAGTTTGAAATATAGTTTATAAAAATTAGTTTTCATACATTTTCTTTTTTAAAACAATCATGATCTTTTTCCCACATTATTTAAAATAGTATTGTTCAAAGGTGGGTAGATTTATAATTATTAGGAAAATGTGAGAGTTTATTAAAAGTGATTTTTCTATTTGAAAATGGGAAACCAATATAAAAATTATTCACAAATTTTACATGAATTAATTAAAGTCCCATTATTCACTTTTACCAAGGGCGTGAACCATAAAATAATACAGGATAAAAAATCACAAAATGTGCTAAATGTGAGATAACACACATGTAACCAAAATAACCAAGGAACAAAAACAATCCAATGCATATAAATAAGGTCTAGTGGAATCATGGGAATACCAAGGAAAACTAAGGATATTATAGATCATAATGTCCCAGATCCATCATATCATTTCCCCTTATAAAATCAACATTCCCTAGGCTCAGTAATACCCTTCATGTCCTAACGAAGGGGTATAATCCCAAATCATAGTAAATATGCTTTATGTACCAATTTCCAGAGCGTCATGTGGACCTATAACAACAAATATTATTAGATAATCCAATAGTTATACAAGGATATAATGTCAGACCAAATTTTGTGGTAATCTAAGTAATTCTAATAAAATAACCAAAAACACACACACGTACATATATATAATAATTAAATGCCACTACACAACCTAAACAACAAAAAATCACTGTAGAATTTCCCAATTTATGAGCCCCTTTCATTACAACCATCTATTCACAATGTAAGTCCCATATCAGGTGAAGATCGTTCCATTTAGAAATTATCACTGTAAAAGATTCAACACATAGAGAGTTTTGAAAAAAGGAACAATTTATAATGGTTCCAACCAGGCCTCCCATACTCTTCTAAAACCATGTATTGGTGATATAAAAAACCCACATTATATTTCATTTAATATTTGAAATCTCTTTAGAATGAAAAAAACATTATTAATAAACAATAAACCACTTATAAAATCCAACAAGGGATTTTATCAAACACTCGGTGTGAAAGGACGGGTAACTCAGTTCATCAAAATCTTATTTTTAGGGAAAAACATGATTTCATTTCAAATAATTACACTATAAATTATATATAACTATTTAATATCAAATTAGGTGATAAATATAATCAATAATTGTTTGATCTATTTAAAGTCCAAATTAAAAGGGTAACTAACCTCAAACCACATGTACTTCGACAATGAAAATGGAAACCAACATAAAATGTTTAAAAATATGTGATATTATTAAAGAGTAAACATAAAAAAACAAAATACCTAATTCAAAACCAATGAAACATAAACCACATGCCATTTGATCCACATGAGAATAGGAATACAAGATAAAATGGAAGATGGAAGAAGAGGGGGAATAATGTAGTAGATTACCTTTAGATAGTAGCCCAAAACATGATTAAATCCACATTGAATAACACATCGAAAGAGGTTGGAGGTATGAGTAATAGGGTAGGATCTATCTAGTGTCACATCATATAAATTAGGGGAGAAGTAGTAATTTAGGGTTAAACCCTAAGAGGGGAAAAAAGTAAAAATCCATTTTTAGTGGATCAGAGCACTGTGCATTGTTTTTGGATACATGGTTTGGGAATAATTGCACTAATCATGCATCTGTTACTAAAGTCAAAGAACTATCACATGGATAGTGAAACCAGGCGCTAATGATGTGTTTTGGTTCTATCAAAACATGAAAAACGATCTGCACACTTAGCACACAGTTTGGTTTAGTCAGGATCAAGACATTTTCCCTCATCCAGGGACACCCAATGAACTGTAGTGTTACTACTATGATATACATTGATTGAACAAATAATTATTCATCCCATTAAACACAGACCGTCAAATAATAAAATTAACTAAAAAGAGATAGAGCCTCAAGGACCCACACACATTCCCCTTAACCAAGCCAAAAAATATCAAATTGAAGAAAATTTTCCCCATACACCAAATTTCAATCTAAAACACCTAAAACCACAATTAAAATACCATAGATAAAATAAAAACCAAATAAGAGAGGAAAATTTAAAACTGAGGTGTGACAACCTCCACACACCACTACATCAATGAAAACCCATTCTAACTCTCTTATATAATAATAATTTAATCACACAAAAACCACTATCATTACTACAATAATATAATTTTATTTTATCAAAAAAATCTATTGTAATCAAAATTAATCATATATTTATCAACTCATTTTAATCATAATAATATTAGTCAACCAATTATATTTTTTCCTCTTTAATTTATTACCACACAAAAAGTCATTTAACCAAGTTAATGAATTATTCTCAAATAAGGGTAAATAAAAATAAATCAAAATATCAAGATAACCTAATAACAAAAGATAATATAAAAATAGAATAAAAATGAAGAATGTACAATGAAAAATCAACAAAATTTCTACTAATTATATTAAATATATTATATATAAAAAATTATGATTTATAATATTCACCTAATGAAAAAATAAATCATTATAATTCAACATAAACATGGAATCTATACAAGGTTAATATAAAACAAATACCACAGTATGAATCTCATACAATAAAAATGATGAGGAGAGAAGGAAACTAAGATCAAACGATGGAAAACATATATTGATCCTCCACCAAAACATGATCATATTAATCCACCATCGTCTGTACAGAACAAAAATTATATAGGATCCTCAATAGGACAAATAATAATAATAATAATAATAACCATAATAATAATAATTGTATATATTAAGGAAAATTTTTATTTATCAACATAAATTCATACTATTATGGAAGGAAGACCTAAACATTAGGTGAAGTGTACTCTTCTATTTCATAAAAACCCCAAATGTCTTTAATAACCATGAGGAACAAAGATAAAATAATCATAACTTATAAAACCTATCTAAATTATAACTGAAAATCTTGGTTTAATTCTCTATAGTGTCATGTAATGTTGGATAGTCAAATAGAACTCCAAAAACAATAGTATATCCCCGATCGTATCCCAAGACAATGTCCATTAAAATTTAAATAATACCATGTAACATTATAGAATAATCATATACTTTTCTATAATTTTTAATTATAATATGTTTACTAAATATCTTTTCATAAATATGTTAAACAAAAATATTACATGTTATGATATTAAGAAATTATATATCCCTTCATTTCATAATATCATATACCATGTGAAACGAACATGTCAGAGTGTCTAGTGAAAACACTTATAATATAGAACTACTGAGCAACAAATCATGGTAGAATGGGTAACTATAATGGAACTTTATTTTTGATAGATTTAATTTTATCTTAAATGTCAATCCTACTCCAGCATTAACAACCAATCTAATTTTCAAGACCTGAAACACCTCAAATTAAAAATATTGTGGAATTAAAAAACCTATTTTTCTACGCCATACACGACTCAAATTATTAACAAACATAAAATAAAAATAAAACTAAGGAATCAAAAAAATTAACTCAAAAACCAATCATCCAATAATTTACCAATAAAATTATAATCCTTCCATAATAAATCATAAATAAATTATAGAAGAAAATGGAAAATTTAAATCATATAATCATAAAACCAAATCTAAGTATCATTATAAGAAACAAAAAAATCAGGATATTGGACGTGCATATATTATTATCACTCCCATTTGTATTCCTATAACTCACCTTATCTCTATAATACAGGAACTAATGGAATGGAATTACTTATTAGTACATTCTCCTAATAATCCAATATTTCAACAAACCCCTCCAAAAAATTCACATAATAGATAATATAAAACATTCCCCAACATATTTAATGAGATCCATCATGAACATATCTTTAAATCTATGATACATGGAATTATTCACGAACACAAATCATCAAAGGTAAAAGTTTCAATGGATACACCACCTCACCAATATGATCAAGCACTACAAATGACCTAAAAATATATCATGTTATTTTACTACTTCTACCAAATATCCATGACTTTTGATGATGATAACCCTACAAATAGATAAGATCAACAAACTTTGACTATTTAGGTATCCTCCCTAATCATGAAATTATTTTTTACATTCTTTATTAGATTTCACTCTCTTATGAATCAACTAGAAGTTAACTATAACAATCAGTAACAAATAAGTAAAATGAATATATAACTCTTCAAACTAAATCCAGTACTAAAGTGATCTGTATAGTAGACCAAATATTTCCATTAATAGATACATAGAAATATATGAGTGTTTGATTATATGATGGTAAAAATAAACCAATTATATATATGTGACCCATAAACCTCACAAATTAAAAACAGATGAATCCAACTTACCCACTATCATTTGTATCATCCACTCCATATAATCGTCTATTTGCGGATAAAATGTTGTAATAAGGAATAATTGAGATCTAAAAGCTTGTTATATACTCTTATTTACATTAGATTTAAAATAAGTATTTCAATGAGAAGTTATCATTCATGGAATATCCAGACGACTCTTAATTTCATCCATTTAAAACCATGATAAAAAATGCATCATTCATTTCTCATTAATCGACAACAAATGGGATGAATAAAAATATCATTCCATAACAAACCAAAAATAATTTCATCCTTTGAATGATTGAAGTGAATGATAATGTAATCTATTTACAAGTCCTATAATATCCATTAATGAACTTGTAATTTCTATAACAAACTTCTATAACTCATATATTATTTTTCTCCTTCTAAAATAAAAAACTCAATGACATAGATCTACCACTAACCTCTTCACAGAGGTTAACCAGAAATTCTCGTTCAGTGTATGATATATATTTGGAAATCCTAGAAATACTACTTGATGTGAGATATAAAACATAGGAAGATCCACTTCTAACATAAAAAATGGAATTATAAACCTCATACATAATAACACTCAATCTAAACTATCCTCTGAAAAACATTGAAAAATGTTCATAAACAACAAGATCTCTGCACTCCTCTATATTAGGATCTCCGAACTGAGACTCCACAATCAACATCAACATAGATGAATTCACATTTTTATTTTGAAACTATTCCACCAACTTAATTGATATCCATATATAAAGCTTCAAGATCCCATGTCATCATCCACTCATATCTAGCATTTTAAAGAAACATCACCATGAGATATCCTATTCAATGCATGAACTCACACATTTATCTTACATGAAGTGTAATAGATATCAAAAGGATAATATTATAATTACTTCAACGATATCCATTGTTAAACATAACAATCCCACTATGAGATAATATATTGATGGATATTGTGATTAAGGAAATCTATTAACCACTCACCAATGAGATAATTTCTTCATAAATTTAGGGAAACAAAACTATTAAATGATCAAGATCTTGGGTAGAATAATTAGTCTCAGGAGGATTCAATTTTCAATTCCTAGAAGACATAACTACTCGTTGAGATATCTTATCACAACCTAGACCAAAATGAGAATCATTATAAATGAATACAAACAAACTCCATGTTTTGGAATGTGAATTCCAGGAGTACTAATAAAATTTTATTTTAAGAAAGTAATGTTTTTCGAACAATAATCCCTCAATATAAAATCCGGGTGCTTCATGTAAAAAAATAAAAAACACCTCAATCATATAGAAATCATATATGAACAGTTTATAGTTTATTTCTCTTCTGAAATAATTATACACCACTACAATGTTATTTGGTGACAACAAAGATATAATTTCTATAATAACAAAATAATAAATAGTTTCATAAATCCGAGACATGAAATGTTGATCTGTAGAAGAAATATTGATTAAAAAAGAGTTTAAATATATTTTCATTAAATGAAGTGAAATATAATGGCAGGACATGTAAAAATGTTTGATACCCATTATGACCAAGAGGTCCCCTCACTCATTGAAGGAGGCCTATATATAGAGAATGCATGGACCTAATTCTATATATAAGAGATTATTCTTATATATTCAGAACTCTGTCAAGAACCCCTCTCCATTTTTATATTGAGGAAGAGGTTCTAACACACAGCTATGCAGAATAGGTCCTACTATAGCACTTAATTATTCTCATTGGTGTGGTACACTATAAAATGAAATTACCTATTAGTTTTTACCTAGAGAAAATCATCAAATTCATTATAATTGAAGAATAGAAACTTGGATAGTTAGGTATTCTATTTTATGTTTTTTAATTATATAAACCGATTGATACCTCACCCATTCAATATTGGAATATATTGTTTATTTTTATTATATTTTTAATGTGAAACAACATGTCCGAAAATTCCTTTAGTGGTATCATAACATGGTGTAGTGATGAATTGTTTAAAATAAGACCACTTTCCAAATCTGAAAGTGTTTTTTTCATAGGAAGAACATAATTTCTACATAAAAAGAATCATTTTTGTTCTTCATCATTCATACCATGATATAGTCATAGAAAATAAGAAATTTGAAGCATTTTTTTCATGGACTCTATCATAATCAACCAAAATTGTTTTTTTAATATTTAGAAAACAATGGAAAATAGTGTAAAATGGAATACTGCTCTATTCCATGGTTAGCCTATATATGTTCCATGGTCATGATCTACCACGGAAACCATTGAGATATAGTCAAAAATTTCATGTCATTTTATAATATAGATTAGATACCTGATACTATAAATAAAAAATTATTAAAGGGGCATAATAAATGGAATATTCAAAAAGCCATAATGGAATTCTCTATATAATAGTGAAAGTTGTTTTGAAGTTAAATAAAAAAATTGTATTTTTGTAATAATTCTCAAAAACTATAACTGTTGTCGAATTAAAGGTCCCTCACTGAATGAAAAATTCTTTGAAGTGTATAATAAGTGGTTTTGGTAAGGCTTATTATCTAAAGTTATTTATCACATGTAAAATAATTAAATTTATCTTGTTTAATTACACATGTATATAAATTTCTTATATGATATAAAGATTATGTATTAAAAACTTTATATATTAAATTGATTATTATAAAATTATTATTTCATGACAGGTATGGAAAGATAAGATCCAATTTTCATCTACCATGATACCATTTTATAGTTAATGCTATTAGCTTAAATTTAGATGCTAAATATAGTTTATACATATTATGAGTTATTTTTATTATATAATTTAAATCTCTCATGAGTAATACAACCTTCTATAGAAGGTATTTATTTTATAATTCTCATTATTCCATAGGCTTATGCCTCTTCTTGATTTGTTTGATTTTTCTATATGTGGCTCCATGTATACTAATTTAAATATTTTTTGTTAAAAATAATTCTAAGACTATATATGAAAAGTGATTCATCATCCTATTACATGATATACATTTATATAAGTGTAAATATGTTTGGATTCCATTTTTGGATAACCTAAATAGTGAGTTGTATGAGGATATACACCTTACTATAGTTTGAATATTTTAATTGGTGGATGGAATAGTGATTCAAAAAAATCATTATAATAAATTATATATAAATTATTAAAAGCATGAAAATAAATATTCCATTTGATGATCCAATTATGGTAATTATATGCTTGTGTCATATATGAAAATCATGTGAATATGAAAATCCCTCAAATGCTAAGTCTAATATTCCATTCATTGTAAACACATGCCATAACCCTGATCATCCAACTGGTTAATATTATACTGAATAAGATTGCCCAAGGATTATCCTATGTAAGTAATAATGGATATGGATAACCCTAAGAGTTAGATAATATTTTTTTAGAGATTTAGGTTACATTAAACTAGGAATCTCTATTATATAGGATATCAAGAGAATATAGTTGAGTTTTTTCATACGATGAATTTGGGAACAGAAAATCCCATTTACTTATCCAAGATTCATATCTAAATTGATTACCAGAATGGTCTGCCTAAAAATCAATGTTTAGAGAGAAACACTAATTTGGAATAAAAAATTTGTGGAATATATATCTTGGTCCACTAAAGGAATTGATGTATGGTGTCATCACTATAGTTATAGTACATTAATTAAACTTATTTGACCTGTTCTCAAATATAAGTGTCTTGAGTATATTGATGTCAATTTTATAGAAATTAATTTATCAAATTATGAGTCCTGATTATTCGATGCTGGGATTGCATCATATGTCTATAAAGATAAATAGAAACTAAAAAATAGGAGATAATTGAACATATGTCAACTAAAACTTTTTGGTTGTATGGGATATCATCAATGTATATTTGATCAAAAATATTATTGAATACATTGCAGGTGGTCAATTTTAGAGAGATAATAATTCCAACTATCTCATCTTTATTCAAAATGTAAAACACACCATGAAATTTAACTACTTTTTACAAGAGATATTATGAAAATTTTACCTTAAAGTTTTCCAATGATCATCAATGATATGATCTCTACTCAACTGCCACAATTATTTTCAAAAGAGAGGAACCTATTTATTATGTACAAGAACCTTAATGTAGCAGAGGTGTAATGGTGAGTCAGTGGGGAGACTGTACCCCCGTGTCAGAGTACACAACAGAATAGAAGAAATGTAATAAGAATAGTGGAAGAACAACCAATGGATAAACAACATAAAAGGGGGACATATAAATCAACCAATAGAAAAAGGAAAACCCCGATAGATATACCAAAGCCACATAGGCAGTGTCTGATACAAAATGGATGAATGTCATGCTGATACTATAATACAAAAAGAGAACTAAGAACAGAATTAGTCCACAAGAATCTCTAGCCAAGCTCTATCCTCTACTCTGGATCTCCATCTAGACATATATGTATCAGCAACCGGAAGTTGGGCATTTTTCCCTACTAGTACCTGCAGCCGTAATGTCTACACGGGTGCCCAAGTGGCCACCTAGGTAGGGTGTGAGACAAGTCCCAGTAGGCCACCACCAATGATTTATATTTTTAATCCAAATAGGTGTTCCCATGCAAATTGAGTAATAAACTGCATGTAAGTAAAGCAATGTAAATAAACAACCCTCCCGCTCCGGTTCCAGAAGGACACCTGGATGGTCTACCTGCTTCAGCTCATGGCTAGGATTCTGAACAATCACCATAGGTAGAAGTACATAGATATAGGGTATCACTGACATGAGGTAAACATGCCTCTCATCCATACATCTCACTTATGTAATAATTATCTTTATCCCGAGGTATGAATGCCTCTCATCCACAAGCAATGTAACTGGTGTGGGGTAGAAAATGCCTCCAACCCATAATGGTTATATGGGAACGAGGTATAAATTCCTCTCATCCTCAATCACTATAGATGGTGTGGGGTAGAAATTTCTCCCACCCGCAAAGGCAATATGGAAACTTGGTATAAATTCATCTCATCCTGAAGCACAGAGATTTTTCTGGAATGGGGAAATAATGCCTCCCACCCAACACACAGTGATTCATCTAGCATGGGGTAAGAATGCCTCCCGCCCACACAGGGGTTATTACCAGAATGTCAACACAGAAAAAGATAGCCATTCACATCACATTATATAAGTCAAAGCATCTTATATAATACCACATTAGGAATGAAAGGAATATCCATCTTATAATATCACATAAGAAAATAATGGTATACATAAATTTCTATTCATTAAAGGGGTTCATGATCTCTCATCCTAGGAAACCACTAACCACATCAACTCATTTGACTAACATGGAAAATGCCCTTTCAAGACATTTCATTAAGGTTCAAAGGTGAAAAGGGCCAATTCTCAAGGCATAACACCTATGGTTGACCACTCCTGGTCTATACCAAATCCAAAAAACCTAACAATAATGGATTTATCACTCTTATACAGTACGAGTCATTTAGATATGAAGCAGTCATTATAAATACGGGGTTTGGTGAAAGACAAACCATGGAATGACAACAATAACTCAAAAAGGTGAAAACCCAAAATGGAAACCACATGAAAACCTACCCTATAGCTATAGGCGTAGGCTCACTTGATATCAACCTCAAATTTGCAGTATATTGGAAGAGATCTGAGATCCAGTCCAATGCCCTGAAAATAGGGTATATGAGCCTGCATGAAAATAACAAGACAGAAGGAAAAATTCAAAGAAGTAGGAAGGGTGATTAAGGTTAGCCTTACCTTGGACCTTCCAACCCTTCTGAAGGATCATGAATCGGACTCCGGAGGAAGGCTACACCAAGAGAAGAGAGAGAGAGAGAATTAGAGCTCAAGGGAGGATTTATCCTCTGGTTCTGTCCGCTGGAGGAAGAAGGAAAATAGGATAATGATATAAATAGAATTAAAGGAAAAATAGTAAATTTAACCATATCTTGGTCGCATGGTTTAGGCGCACGGTTTCCCAACCCGTTACCAAACCTTGCAGATCTCTCTACCTCCAGAAAAAATGGTTGCACGGTTTCGGCACACAGTTTACTCAAACCGTATGCACCTCACTGCATCTAGACCAAAGGCCGCATGGTTTACCCAAACATTGCGCAAGCCATGCGCAGGCTGTGCACCCCTTTCTACCAGTCCATTTCTCAACCTCCTGAGCTCCGAAAAAACCCCGTACACACCCCAGACCTTCCTTAGAACATCACACGTAGTAAAAAGCACAAAGGAGAGGTTCGAATGAAAAAATAATGATTCGTACCTTTTCCAAAGATTCAGGTCATTAAAACCTCCCCTCCTTAATGAAACTCATCCCCGAGTTGGCCTTCTAATGGTACTGAGGTGTCATCGATGAAAAGCTCTGGCCATTGAGAACGTATATCAGCCTCTCGCTCCCAGTTCTCGTCTTGTATTCGACTGTGTTGCTAGAGCACCTGTACAAGAGGAACAGACCTACCGCCGAGCGTCTTCACACTCCGATCAACAATTTTCATCAGATATTCCTCGATGGAAGCATCCACATCCAGTTCAACTTCATCGGCCTGAAAAACATTAGTCAGATCTGAAAAGTACCGGCGTAGCTGAGATACATGAAAAACATCATGCATGGCCTGGTATCTCTGCAGATGTGCATGCTGGTAAGCTACTGGTCTGATCCGCTTCACCACCTCAAAGGGTCCTACTAACCTCAATGAAATCTTACACTACTTCCATATACATGTCTTCCCGCACCTAGGTGAGACCTTCAAGAAAACTCGGTTCCCAACCTTGAACTCAAGAGGTCGCCGGTGCTAGTTTACATAGGACTGCAACCTAGACTGTGCTATCTTCATACACATCCTGATAAGTTGTATCTCCTCCATAGTCTCCTGCACAAGATGTGGTCCTAGGACAGTTGCCTCCCCTGCTTCAAGCCAACACAAAGAAGAGTGACAAGGCCTACCATATAAGTCTTCATAGGGATCCATCTCAATTGTAGCATAGAATCTAATTTTATAACTGAACTCGACAAGAGGAATATGTTTCTCCCATGAACATCCTAAATAGAGAACACATGCACGTAACATATCCTCTAGTACCTTTATTGTCCGCTCAGTATGTCCTTCAGTCTGCGGGTGATAGGTCGTTCTCAAAAGTACTTGCGTACCCAAGGCCTTATATAAACCCTTCCAAAACCGAGATGTAAAACGAGGATCTCTATCTAAGACAATAGAACGTGGTTCCCAATGAAGGACCATTATCTCCTTGACATATAGTCTTCCCAAGTCGTCAACCGTGAAGGTCTCCCGCATAGGTAAGAAATGTACAAACTTCATCAGACAGTCGATGATAACCCATACTATATCATTGCAATGAGGTGACCTGGGTAAACTGGTCAAAATTTCCATAGAAAAATCATCCCATTTCCACTCCGGAATGGACAACATGTGAAAAAACCCTGCCATACGCTGATGTTCCACCTTCACTTGCTGACAGGTGGAACATCGCATGATGAAACCGGCTATCTCCAGTTTCATGGTTGGCCACCAATATTGTCTTTGCAAATCACAATACATTTTGGTGAAGCCTAGGTGAACTTCCCATGTTGTGGCATGGAATACCCTCATCAACACCTCTCTGATTTCTTCTGGGACCAATAAACACCCACAAAATAATAATGTATCACCCTCATCCACGGTCCAATCTATAGAGGCTTCATCAACAACACTTATAACAAGGCATTACGGATCTGATAATTGTCTAGCCCTGACCCGTTCCAAAGAAGTAGATGTCACCGCTAAGACTGAGAGAATAGTCTAATCCCAACCCTCCTAAACCTCAATGTGCATCTCCAAAAATAGGGCCATCAGCATCCACTCCTCGTTAGATTCCCGAACCAATTAAGACTGAGTTTTCCAGCTCAGCGCATGGTCTACTGAATTCCATTCCCCAGGAGTGTAGGCCAGTTTGAAATCAAAGGATTGAAGGTACTCGACCCACCCGTGTCACCTGAGATTTAGATACCATTGAGTGAAGATATATTTGAGGCTTTTGGGGCCAGTAAATACCACAAAATTCTCTCCCAAACAATAGTGTCTCCAACAGCGTAAGGCATGTACAACCACTGCGAGCTCGAGGTCGTGTGCCGGATAATTCCATTCATGAGGCTTTAACTAAAGAGAACCATATTCAACGACTCGCTCATCCTGCATCATGATAGCTCCAAGACTGATACCTGACGCATCACAAAAGACCGTATATGCTTTTCGTTGCTCCAGCAAGATTAGTATCAGTGCTGAAGTTAGCATGACCTTCAGTTCTTCAAAAGCTACTTCACATGGTTCTGACCAATCGAATCTCACCCCCTTTTTGGTCAAAGCTGTAAGCTGTGCTGTTAGGAATGAAAATTCCTAATTGAACCACCTATAATATACAGAAAGGCCCAAGAAACTCCTGATATCAAAGACGATTTTGGGCTTCTCCCATGAAATTACAGCACTCACCTTCTCAGGTTCAACTAAAAATCCAGACGCAGAAATAATGAGACCCAGGAAGGGAACCATATTTATCCAAAAGTGGAATTTACTGATCTTAGAATAATGTTGATGCTCCCTTAGTGTATTAATCACGATCTCAAGATGGGTTTCATGGTCATGTCTCGAGTGTGAATAAACTAAGTTATCGTCCACAAATATAACCACAAAAGAATCAAGTTACTGGTGAAAGATCCAATTCATAAGAGCCATAAACAATGCAGGTGCATTCATAAGACCAAAAGGCATGACTAGGTACTCATAGAGACCATACCTACTCTTGAACATCATGTAGGGTATGTCTGAAGTCTTGACATGAACCTGGTGATAACCCGACCTCAAATCTATCATTGAAAACGCCTTCACTTCTCGGAGCTGATCAATGAGGTCATCAATTCGAGGTAATGGGTACCAATTCATAATAGTCAGCGGATTTAACTTATGATAATACACGCAATGATGAAGGGTATCATCTGCCTTCTTTGAAAAAGTAACTGGTGATCCCCAAGGAGAAGTACTGGGATGTATAAAGCCTTTTTCTTCCCGGTCCTCCAGCAGATTCTTGAGCTCCAGAAGTTCCTTCGGTGCAATCCTATAAGGAGGAATGGTCACTGGTGCTTCTCCTGGTACAAGCTCAATAGAAAACTCCACCTCTCGCACTGGAGGTAGATCAGAGAAATCATCAGGAAAGACATCACTGAAATGCTCCTCAATCGGAGGATAAACAAAGGGTTGTAACCCTTGGTCATTGAGATAAATACTGGAAACATGTGTTGTGACACCACCTAATCTCTAGTGTTCAGGTCCCTCTCGTGTCACACTAAGATTCCATTCTCCCTTATTCATATGGGGGTCACCCTCTGGTGACGTAAAAGCCACCCTCCGATGATAGCAGTGAATCCAGGCTCTATAGGGAACTAACCAGTCCATCCCGATTGTTACATCAAAACCCGTCATATTCATAACATATAGGTTCCACACGAAAAGGTGAACACCCACCTCGAGGGGAAAATTCTTACAACGACGAATGCCCTCTAAACGGATACCCAACGGGGTATATAACGTGATTATACCATTATATGACTCAACGTTGAGGCCCAAACATCCAATAATCGCCTCCGATATAAAATATTGAGAAGCACATGTGTCAAACAATGCAGATAAAAATGTAGAGGCAACTAGAATTGTACCTCATACAGTAGATGGTCCGGCGCACTACTCTTGCAGTGTAGGCTCGACAGCATACAACTGGCCGGCACCACGGCCCCGAGTAACATCCTAGATACCAAGAGCAAACCCACCTTGCTTGTGCTAAGAGTCATACCCCAGATTACCTCTGCCTCGACTGCTGCCACGACCTGATAGGCCGCCAGTATTCCAGCTGCATGACTGACATGATCCTATCGATCCAACAACAGATGGTACAGTAGGTAAAGATCCCTGCTCACTGGACCCTGGGGGAATAGTCATGCATAAGTGGTGGAGATGACCCAACGTACCACAACATCTGCACTCCATTGGGTTTCGCGTAAACTGCCTCTTCATATGTCCTGGCACCCCACATTGGTGACAGATAGGAGTACCACCTGAGAAAAGGGTCTGACAACCACTAACACTGTGAGATTCCTCAAAATACCACTTCATCCTTGAACCAGATCTGTTAGAACACTTCGGTGATGAACCACCCCGGTTCACACTATCTGCTTTTATAAAGTTCCTCTCTGTGATCAAAGCATGATTGACGATCTCTGAAATGGACATCAGCCTGAACACGTTAACCTGCGACTGGATGGCGTTAAACACCACATCCTCAAAATGCCTAGCGGTCGTGAGATCATCATCAGCTGGTGTAGGTGAAAAACAATGTAACTCAGTGAAACAGGATGAGTATTCCATGATTTTCATAGTCCTTTGTTGCAGATTCATAAACTCCCCAGCTCTGTCAGCCCTCAAATTCTAGGGAACGAAATAATCATAGAAGATGGTCTGGATATCAATCCAGATCATATCTCTCTATTGTCCCGACAAGGTGATGACATCCCACCACCTCCCGGATGAACCATGTAGTATATAAGCTGTGATCTTGACCCTCTGCTCTGGAGGTGTCTCATGGTGCTCAAAGATGGCCAAGTTAGCTTCCAACCATGACTCCGCAGTATGTGGTCCTCCATCTCCCATAAATGTCGGAGGATGCTGTGACTAAAACTCAAGGGTCAACTCTTCCATTCTCGGGGCAGGTCGCACTCCAACTTTCACACTTTATATCATACTGAATAAATTCTCACGGAACTAGGCATTATCGCACATCTAAGGAATAACAAGAAGAGCCACAGGTGGCTCAGCAAGAAGATTAGCCGGCGGCTCTGAGCCCACCACCTGAGGAACGTGATTTTCGCCGCCTTCATAACGTGCGACTCGAGGACGTCTCGGAGGCATAGTGCTATAATTCCAAGAGAACATATCAAAATAAGGAACCAACAAAATTAAAGGCTGAACTTTAGAATCTTCGATAGGTACTAAGCCTTCCTACCCCTAAGGTAACCTATCCACACCCATAAAAATTCTTAGTAAGGCCTGCAACGTTTCCAATTTAACTCAGTCCAGTGATCTGGCTTTTCCCAGCCCATAAGGGCCCATACTCCTCATGAACTGAAAGATGACACACAAATGGATGTCATTCCTTATTTACTTTTTCTAGTCAAGTATTTGAAATTCCTTTATAGAAAAAGATTAGTTTAGTTGGAATGTCATTTTCCGATCCATAAGAGCCCATACACCTTATGAACCAATGAGTGACACCCACTAAAACCACATCATTCTTCAATTCACAACATGCATGAAAGGTTAACACATTTTCACACATATTAACAAGGCTTGGAAATAAACAACAGTCAAATCTCGCTGGAAATTTAAACACGGCATGGCAATATTCATGGCCCAATCATATTGTGCATATCGTGATGCATGTTCTATTGCATAACCCTCATTTCATCAGGTCGAACAATTAAATAAAGATTCCACCTTTTCAAATATCAATAACATCACAAAAAATTTGAGGCACCCAATGGTGAAACGTTTTCAACAGTAAATAGAAGAATCAATAACAACAGTAAATAGGCATCTTGGTATTTCCACTGTACATGGGCTCGCAACGCCCAAGAACGGCTTATTACTAAGTCCCTATGTGTTCCCATTATCCAAGTCTATCATCACCAAATAGTAAATCAGGAAAGAATGAAACCCTATGATACCACTTTGTGACGCCCCGGACCCGGGTGTCCCTCAACCCGAGCCCCGAGCCCACTTGGCCACATGACCACAAGCTCGTTCCCCATAGTCCAGGGGATGCCGACTAGCAGTTGGGGTGTATTGGTGAGTCACTGGGGAGACTATACCCCAATGTTAGAGTACACAGCGTAATGACAGCAAAGTAATTGAAATAACAGAAGCACAATCAATGGATAAACAGAAGAAAAAGTGGAACATATAAACTAACCAACAGAAAAATTAAAACCCTGATAAATATACCAAATCCACATAGGCGGTTTCTGATACAAAATGGATTCATGTCATGCTGATACAATAATACAAAAAGATAACTAAGAACAAAATAAGTCTGTGATCATCTCTAGCCAAGCTCGGTCCTCTACTCTGGATCTCCATCTAGACATACATATATCAACAACCTCATGCTGGGCCATTGCTTATACTAGTACCTGTAGAAGTAAAGTCTACACGGGTGCCCAAGAGGCCGCCTGGGTAGGCTGTGAGACAAGTCTCAGTAGGCCACCTCCAACGATGTTTACGTGTAATTCAAATAGGTGTTAGCAAGAAAAGTGGGTAATATACTGCAAGTAAGTAAATCAAAGTAAATAAACAACCCTCTCGCTCAGGTTCCGGAAGGACACCTGGCGGGTCTACCTGCTTCATCTCATGGCTAGGATTCTGAACATTCACCATAGGCATAAGTACATAGATATTGGTTATCACCGGCGCGAGGTAAACATACATCTCGTCCATACTTCTCAGATCTATAATAATTATATATGGCCCGAGGTATGAATGCCCCTCTTCCAAAATCATTGTATCTAGTGTGGGGTAGAAAATTCCTCCCACCCATAAAGGTCATATGGTCATGAGGTATAAAGAGCTCTTGTCCTCAATCACTGTAGCTGACATGGGGTCGAAATGCCTCCCACCCGCAAATGTTATATGTGCCCAAGAAATAAATTCCTATCATACTCAAGCACTAATATTTATCTAGAATGGGGTAAGAATGACTCCCGCCCAACACACGAAGATTAATCAGGCACGGGGTAAGAATGTCTCCCGCCCACACACGGGTTATCGTAAGCATGTCATCATAACAAAGGATAACCATTCACATCACATAATATAAGGCAACCCATCTTATATCATATCACATTAGGAATGCAACACATATCTATATTACAATATCACATAAGAAAATTATGGAATATATACATTTCAATTCATTAAATGGGTTTAGGCTCTCTTATCCTAGGCAATTTCTATCCAAGTAATCTCATTTTCCTAAAACGGAAAATGCCCTTTAAAGACATTACATTAAGGTTCAATTGTCAAAAGGGCCAATTCTCAAGGCATAACACCTATGGATGACCACTCCTGGTCCATACCAAATCCAAACACCCTTGAAAGGTTGGATTTATCACTCTTATACCATACTGGACATTTAGATATGAAGCAGTCATTATAAATAAGGGGTTTTGCGAAATAAAAACATTGGAATGACAACAATAACTCAAAAAGGAGGAAACCCAAAATGGGAACCACGTGACCACCTACCTTGGAGTTGTAGGCATAGACTCGCTTGATATAAAAATCAGATTCACAGTAGATTGGAAGAGATCTGAGTTCTAGTCAAATGCCCTGAAAATTGCGCATATGACATTGCATCAAAATAACAAGACAGAAGGAAAGATTTGCCGAAGAAGGATGGGTGAGTGAGTTTAGCCTTACCTGGGCCTTTCCAACGCTTTCGACATATCAGAAATCATACTCCGAATGAAAGCTCCACCAAGAGAAGAGTGAGAGAGAGATTTGGAGCTCTAGGGAGGAGTTCTCCTCTGGTTCTGTCCACTGGAGGAAGAAGGAAAATAGGATTATTCTTTAAATAGAATTAAGGGAAAATGGAAAATTTACACAGATCAGGGTCTCACGGTTTAGGCGCACGGATTACCAAACCCTATGCAAACCATGTGCATCTCACTGCCTCCAGAAAAAAGGGTCACACAGTTTCAGCACAAGTTTTACCCAAACTGTGTGCAAACCGTGCACACCTCCCTACTTCCAGACCAAAGGCCGCATAGTTTACCGAAACCGTGTGCAAGATGAGCGTAGGCCATGTGCCCCTGGGTGCAAGTCTATTTCTTAAACTCTTGGGCTCCGAACAAACCCAGAACACTCCCCCAACCTTCCTTAGAACATCACACACATTAAACAAGATTAAAGGGAAGGTTCGAAAGAAAAACTAACGATCCATAGCTTTTCCAAAGACTTGGGTCGTTACATCAAATGATATAAACTATGTCATGAATAAAATTTGATAAGCTCCAAAATCCATGAAAATGATGATATTGAGAAGGCCTGTGATACTGTATTGTATAGTTTCATCATCCAAATTATTTAACATTTGGGATTTTTGGAGTGGTTCTGGGATATTTTTTATGTATTTTCTCCTTTACATGGTTCTCAATTTCATTGGTGTGAAAGATATATAGAATATTTAAATATTCTATTGGGTTTATTCTAGGAGATCCAATACCTCCTTATTTATATTCTATGTCTTGGGAAATTCTCAATAATAATATGGCTAATGCAGATTCTATAGGCTTGATATTTCCTTATAGGGGAAGGTAAGAAAAAATTGGAATCCTTCACTTATTTTTTGATGGTATGCTATATTTTTTAATGTAATTCATTGATTAATGTGTGGTTTCATGAATATTTGGGATGAGTATGAGAAATTTATTAGGAAATGGGTTGTCCTATTCAAATCCAATGTGTTCATATCTAGCTACTACTCTTCTATTAATGCTATTGACATTATTGAAATGATAGGGATTTTTTGGGGGATATTTTCCCATGGATTATCTCTAAGATGACCCTCTTCAAAATTAATTGAGAAATGAAATTTTATTATTCTTATTAAAAGGATAAGATATTATTATATCAAACAGAAGAGTTAATTTATATCCTTTTATGGGTGAATCGTTCTTATTAACTCAATCCTGAATTTGATACCCATTCACATCATATCTATTATCTAATATCCAAAAGGGTTCCTCTTCAAGATTGAAAATACCATCAGTACCATTCCTTTCTATTCAAAAATCAAAATAAAACATCATAGGGGTGGTTAAAGTGTTCTTATTTCCCCATTTATTGTTTTTATATTATTATAAAGATCTTATATCATTCTGTTGAATTCATACATGCCATGCATGTAAAGACCTGTAAAATTCAAGGGAATTTTTTTTCTTATTTTTCTTTGGGATTTTTCAAGAGCCTCGTTTCTGATGGAACCTCATTTTGAGGCCCGGTGTGCCCGAAATTTCTATCCGAAGATTAGCTCGGGTACATTCAGTGAACGAACTAGCGGGAATTCCTAACTTTTTAACCGGTGCTCGGAATCGAATTCTGAGGGCACCGATTGAACCGCAGTGTTAGTAATTTCTTAGGAACACCTTTTCTGGAGTTGTGTTTTCACTGGTGAAGTTGTTAAAATTTGTTGAAGTTAAAATAAAATTTAATTAACAAATTTTATTTATCATTATAAGTGTTTAACCTTTGGGTGGAAGTTGGGTAACCACCCAACTTCCCATGAGAGGTTATGAGGCCGGTGGGGCCCACACGAACCCCACCCCTTCATATTTGTAACTGCCCTCAACTCACCATTAATTTTTGACAACATATGTTAATTAGTTAAGTGAGTTAAATATTTTTGTTTGAATTTCAAAATCTTAGGTTATGTTAATAAAATATGTGTTGAACTTATTTTATTTTTTTGGAATTATGGTTGTGGAAGCCTTTGGGAGAAATAGAGGGGACTTGAGGATTCTTCGTTTTTCGATGAAGAACACGAAGAACGCACCGCCTCCAATGAAGAACGCCGAACTCTGACAACGGATGACGGTGAGAGACGCCTTCCTCAGATATCACCTAATTCCAAAGACATTCCTTCCGTAACGTCTCCTTCCGCGACGTCTCCTTCCGCGACAGTTAATTCCACGACGAACTCTTGTTCGATGACAACGTTGAGGTAGGGGTTTATGTATTTTTATTTGTGAAATATTTCATCATCTATCCTCGTTCATTTGGACCTCTTTATATTGTTTAACTGGAGGGGGCCTGACCACACAAACACAGCCGACCCTCCTCCCTTATTATTGTTTTTGTTGTTGCGGTTCGAAAGAAAGTGATGTGGTGTCGTCGCACCGCGCAGGAATGAACGAAATGGATGTGTGGCGCCGTCTTGCCGTGCATTTGAAAATTTAGCCAATCCGCAGTGTCGTCGCACAGCGCTGGAGAAACCCGAAGACACCGCGGCTAGAGCGGGGTCGCGGCGGAGGGGCGTAGTGCCGTCGCGCCGTGCCGGACGGACCAATTCGCGGCAGAGCAGGGGAACCGACGGCCGGAATCGGGCCGCCGACTTCTGAGCATGGGGGAGCGGCCTTGCCGGTCCCGTGGCAGTAGAAGTCGGCCGGCCAGAGCAGGCCGACCGGAAAAGGAGGAGCCAGGGGTTCCAAACCCCCGGCTGGCCGGATGTGAGTGGCCCCATTAAGGGGTCGTGGTTACTACAAGAGGGGGGAAGCACCCCCCACCCCCCGCATGCAAATAGCTCGGCCGTTCGGCCGAACCACCTTTATAGCGTGCCGGACCGGCAGCGTGTCGGGCCGCTGAGCCCGGCCCCGCCCAGGATGGGCTTGGCCACGCCAGCGGGGCCAGGCCGCGCCGAAAGAGGCCGGACCCAGACCAGAACCCCCTATTATCGAACCTCTTTCGGTCTTTTGCCAATATCTTGAGGTGCGTACCTCCGATCGATGAACCGTCATCTGTTATGCGATCCTTGGATCGAGACGGTCATTTTGGTATATTACACTCAAAGTTTTGGAGAACTTTGGGTTCGTCCGCGCAGGTTCGTACATGAAACCAACCGGGCCCTTGGAGCGGAAACGCTTATAACTTGAGTTCCAGACGTTCAATTGATGTTCTGTCGACTTGGTTGGATTCTTATATGTGAGACAGACCTTTTGGCTTACTTCGATCGAGGTTTGGACGTAGTTGGAGTATGGTCGGGTTGGTTTTGACTTAAAAACCAACTCAACCCCTAGTACGAAAAAGACAATAACTATCAGACCAAGCGTCCCATTGACGCGCCATCTGTGACGTTGAGTTCCTATTGACGATATGGAACTTTTGGATACATCAACTCCAGACTATGTGTCAGTTGATGTATCAGCCCTTCGGTTCGTGGAGCGGTCTCTCCCGAACAAGCTTCCTATGTGTCGGAACCCTAGAGATGGCTGCGACTATGACGACGCTGACGACTATGCAGGAATCCTCCGTGGATTCGATGGTGATGACTACAACACTCAGCGATCCTACGTGAATCAGTGCTACCGATCCTGTGTGGGTCTGATCTTATGTGGGTCAGCGCTCAGCGGTCCTATGTGGGCCAGCGCCTACAGATCCTATGTGGGTCTGATCCTGTGTCGGTAATTGTGGGGGTTAGTTACCTATCGATCCTTTGTGGGTCATTGTGGGGGTTAGTTACCTATCGATCTTTTGTAGGTCGTTGAAGGGGATAGTACCTATCGATCATGTGTGGGTCTGATGGCTTATATGAAATAGTGGTAATATCTGATCATCTATATTGTCTTACGATGAAGTATACCAGTGTGAGATGAATCTTGACTTTCAATCCTTATCTTTGATAAGACTGACTTGATATCCTGTGTGGATTATGTTTTGCTTTCCTATGTGGAATGGGATGTGTTTCCCTATATGGACTAGGTTGTACTTGGTATTGGATGTTGGAGACGAACGAGAATTTATGACTTAGGTATATGTATGGGCATATACCTAAGAAGTACTAGATGTTACTTCATGTTTGTATCTTTCCTTTTTGGATTATCCTTTGTGGATTCAGGGAGACCTTTGGGGGTCTCGGGGTCCCTACTGAGTAGCTTATACTCACCCCTGCACGGGATATACGTGCACTACGTTGTGTTGGTTGCAGACAAAGGACAGCATGGATCGTGGTTGAGGCTTGCGGAGAAGTCAGTACCTAGAGGTAGACCCCAGGGCGGGGCGTACTCAGAGCGGACGGCTGGACCCGAGGAGCTGTGGAGGCTATCTGTACCCACCCTTCAGGTGGGAGTTCCAGTGGACGGCTCGAGGCTGTGGCTTTAATTTTCAGTTGTTGTACTCCTTTTTTCAGTTGAACTTTACATTCAGTTTGGGTTTGTATTCTGGCCCACTTACTTTTCCGCACTTACTATTGTACCCAATTTTTACTTAGTGTTTACATCTTCTTGTTTTCTCTATTGTGTTTGATTACTTTACAAAGGCAATGCCTTCCCTTTTTACTAGGAATTACGCCTTGGTGCTAGTCTCTAGCCCCTGGCCTTGGAAGGAGGGCTTAGTGTAGTCACGGCATGGGCCCTGAGGATGGGTCGTGACAAATTGGTATCAGAGGAGTTCGGTTCTACCGTGGAACTCAGGACTCTGATCTTTTTCTATATGAAGCAATAGTGTTAAGAGTATTGAGTGTGGTTATCAGTCCAGGGAGTCCATTTTTGGTGCGGCGGCTAATGTATCCATACACCAGGACCCTGACTTCGGATTTCGGACTTAATGGACGAAAACATTGATTGCATGTGTGTTTCATGTTTTCATTGTGATTAATTTGTGTCATCTCACAAGGTATACTGCTTGACCATGGCACACCTGCTTATTCTCAGGATGGCCCCATGACACCAGCCAGCAAGGGTTCCTAGATTTGTGTATGACGACAGCCCACCGACCAACAAGGCCTTGGTATATGACCCTTTGACAGCAGAGGCACCGATGGTACCTCTACCCGCCGAGCCACCGATGCTACCAGCCCTAGCCGCTGACGATGCACGTCACCTTAGTGAACTACATGAGTTTCAGCACCAGTGACCGCCCAGTTTCAGTGGGGAGACGAACCCTCAGGCAGCCAAGGATTGGCTGGTGGCAGTTGTACAGGTTTTCAGGTGAGTGAGGACAGCAGCAGACCTCATGGTGATCCTCGCAGCGAGCCTCTTGCACGCGGCAGCAGGCAGTGATAGCCTCTTCCGCTCAAATATAGTCCCATCCACCCTCCATGTGGTGCGCATTCAGGAGCTTCTTCAGCTGCAGCAGGGCAGCTTGATGGCCGCCTAGTACTCAGTGATATTTACCGATCTCTCGCGCTAATCGACAGACATGGTACGGGACCCATTCTTCCGGGCCCGGACCATCGAGTAGGGTTTGAGGCAGGAGATCAGGGCATCGCTGATCTCCCTCAGCATTCCAACTCAGGCAGGAGTACTGGAGCGAGCCCTTCTGATCGAGAGCTTCCTTGCTGAGCCTACTTCAGCAGTGAGACCTACCGTAGGGCATCACGTTGCAGAGTCTTCTGTAGTAGGCAGTCGACGAATGACTCATGGGTCCAGGCAGACCATACCCTCAGGCAGATGACCTCATGACATAGGCTCAACAGTGCAGGGCACATAGCGCAAATCCAGTCTTTCGAGAGGCAGAAAGTGCTACGCATGTGGCGGGCAGGGCCACATGGCTCGTGACTGCCCGACCCGCCATGCAGAGGAGCAGTAGACGATTGAGGGGCCACCCAGGTAAAATCAGAGGGTCGACGATGGCGGTTCGCAGGGAGCAGGCGGACGAGGCAGAGGAGCTGGCCGAGCAACAAGTGGTGGGCGATGCTTTGAGGCTCTAACACCACCACCACCAGGAGATCCACCCCAGCCACAGGAAGCTTGTGGGCAGAGACATGCACATCTCCAGTCAGCGGAGGCCTACGGCCACGACGCTCCCGAGATGATCCAAGGAACTATCTGTGTCTATTACACCCTTGTTGCAGTTCTTATAGACACAGAACCGCGTCATTCATTAATAGATGCTGCCCTTGTTCGGAGCTCGGAGATTCCGACAGAGTCGTTGACTCGATCCTTACGGATAGAGACTCATATAGGGAGCAGACTCGACGATTACGCACTGGTGCCGATAGTGTGAGAAAACTCTAGGAGGCGAGAGCTTCAGCTGTTATCTTCTTGTAGCGGCGTAGAGGCCATATGACGTCATCTTGGGCATGGATTGGTTATCTACAGTCCATGCTCAGATTGACTGTATTAGGCGCAAGGTGCGATGTGTACGCACCGACGGGAGCAGGTTCACCATCACCGGCGAGAAGGGATTCTTCGCAGCACAGGATGGACTTCCGCAGAGGAGAGGATAACCCATCACTCATCAATTGGCTAGCCTCATCCTAGGAGCAGTAGACGTGCGGAGTCCTGGTTTTCCTGTAGTGGTGGATCAGTATGCGAACGTTTTCCCCGATGAAGCTCTGGGACTACCTCCTCATAGAGTGGTAGACTTTTATATTGACATGTACCCCGGGATAGCCCCAATATCCACTCCAATATATCGTATGGCCCCCACTAAGATTTGAGAGCTAGGAGTACAAATGGAGGACTTGCAGGGCAAGGGATTCATCTGACCCAGTGTTTCACCCTGGGCTTCCCCAAATTGTTCGCCAAGAAGGCGGACAGGATCTTGCGACTTTGTGTCGACTATCGTCGCCTGAACCAGGTGACAATGTGGAACAAGTATCTGCTACCGAGTATTTATGATCTCTTTGATCAGCTCAAGGGAGCACGGTGGTTCTCAAAGATAGACCTCAGGTCAGGCTATCATCAGCTTAGAGTTCGGGACGAGGATGAGCAGAAGACGACATTCAGATGTCGGTATGGCCACTATGAGTTCTTGGTTATGCCATTTGGCATAACCAATGCTTCAGCAGTGTTCATGGCCCTCATGAACAGGATATTTCATGCATACATTGATCGATTTGTTGTGGTCTTCATCGATGACATTTTGATTTACTCGAAGACTGAGGAGGAGCACGCCTACCAATTGCGGTTTATACTAGACACACTCTGAGAGCACCAGCTTTATGGAAAGCTCTCGAAGTGTCAGTTCTGGATACGTGAGTTCCACTTCTTGGGGCACGTCATCTCTGAGGCGGGAGTTGCGGTGGATCCTGCGAATATCGAGGAAGTGCTAGCTTGGGAGCCACCCATGAGCATGACGGAGGTGCCAAGTTTCTTGGGACTAGCTGGGTACTACCAGAGATTTGTTCCAGACTTCTACGGAGTTTCGGAACCACTCTCAGCTTTGATGAATAAGGCGAAACCCTTTGTATGGTTAGACAGATGTCAGCAGGGCTTCCAAGAGCTGAGATAGAGATTGACCAGCACGCCTATCTTGAGGCTTCCGGAGGAGGGAGTTAGGTACGTAGTTTACTTCGATGCATCAGGGACCAGACTTGGATGTGTCCTGATGCAGGAGCGGGCCATGATCGCCTATGGATCATGTCAGTTGAGGCAGCATGAGAAGAACTACACTACCCATGACCTGGAGTTAGCGTAGTGGTATTCGCTCTGGCGATGTGGCGACACTATCTGATGGGTGAGTGCATTACAGTCTATTCTGACCATCAGAGTGTCATGTACATCTTCTTGCATATGGACCTAAATCTGAGACAGCAGTGATGGCTCGAGTTCCTCCAGGACTATGACATTG
The DNA here is from genome assembly GCA_963277665.1 of Viscum album. Classification (NCBI taxonomy): domain Eukaryota; kingdom Viridiplantae; phylum Streptophyta; class Magnoliopsida; order Santalales; family Viscaceae; genus Viscum; species Viscum album. The sequence continues at coordinate 1,018,186,166 of OY728122.1, forward strand.
AGATAGTCTATACTCTTGGGAAGGGGAACGTAGTAGCTGATTCTCTCAGCAGGAGGACGGGCATCCAACTACTTTGGGAGGCGACACAGCAGCTAGCCTCTTTGCAGTTATCTTTCGTGGATAGAGATGGAGCAGCCTTTCTTCAGTAACTCACAGTCACTCCTCCACTACTGAAGCGGGTCAGAGAGGCATAGCATGGTGATGCCAACTCTGAGACACGGCGTGCACAGATATCCTCAGGACAGGAACCTGATGGATTCTCCATGGGAGGAGAGCACAATGCCCTTTTCAGAGGACGTACCATGGTACCAGTTTCATTATGGGAGGAGGTGTTGAGAGAGTTTCACAATTCCCCTTTGGCGGTACATCCTGGAGTGGCGAAGATGTACCAGGATCTCAGACAACTACGCTGGTGGTCGGGCATGAAGATGGTTGTGGCAGAGTTCGTTTCTCGATGCCTCACCTGCTAGCAGGTGAAGGCAGAGCACCAGGTACCAGTTAGCTTGGTACAGCCCTTGGAGGTCCCAGAGAGGAAGTGTGACGGCATATCTATAGACATCATGACTGGACTTCCACTCACTTACTGAGGTCACGACTCCATTTGGGTGATTGTCGACTGACTCACCAAGTCGGCACACTTATTACCCATCAGAGAGAAGGGCTCAGTAGAGAGCATGAGACGTCTCTAAGTTCAAGAGATTGTACGGATTCATGGTGTGACATCGTCTATTGTCTCCGATCGAGATGCTCGCTTTACTTCCCGACTTTGGAAGGGGTTGTAGGAGGCATTCAGGACGCAGCTACGTCTGAGTACCACCTTTCATCCTCAGATAGATGGTCAGGCGGAGAGTACCATTCAGACTCTCAAGGACATGCTCCGTGCATGTGTCCTCGATGTTGGTCGTAGCTGGGAGGACCACCTACCCATGGCGGATTTCACATACAACAACAGCTATCACTCCACCATCGGGATGACACCATACGAGGCATTGTACGACCGACCTTACTGGTCACCTCTGTGCTGGACAGACCCTAGGGAGTTAGCACTTGTGGGACCAGAGATGGTCCATGCTACAACAGAGAAGGTCCAGGTCATCCAGGAGCAGATGAGGATAGATCAGAGCCGGCATAAGTCTTATGCCGATAGGAGGCGGAGGCCACTAGAGTACGAGGATGGCGACCACATCTTCTTCCGGGTCTCACCTCAACTTGGTATACATAGATTTGACCGAGTCTGCAAGTTGTCTCCACGCTTCATCGGACCATTCCAGGAAGCATGATTGGCGAGGTGGCATATCGCCTGGCTCTACCACCTCAGTTTCACTGGGTGCACGACGTCTTCCACGTATCTCAGCTGAGGAGATACGTGCACAAGCCTATGCATATCATTGACCATGGGGAGCTGGACATTGATGATGGGGAGACTTTGGCAGAGGATCCGGTGGAGATCGAGGATCGACAGGAGCGAGTCCTATGTGGATGGCTGATTTACCTAGTGCGCATCAGATGTCAGCACGGGAACCTCCAGGAGAGCACTTGGGAGAAGGAGGCTCAGATGCGTGCTCAGTACCCACATTTGTTTCCCTAGTTTATGATGTATATTTATGGGGATGTAAATCCCAGAGGTGGGGGTGATGTAAGGACCCATAAAAGTCATGGGAAATTTTTTTTTCTTAATTTTCTTTGGGATTTTACAAGAGCGCAGTTTCTGACGGCATCTGATTCTGAGACCCGGTGTGCCCGGAATTTCTATCTGAAGATTAGATCAGGTAAGTTTAGTGAACGAACGAGTGGGAATTCGAAACTTTTGAATCGGTGCTCGGAATCGAATTCTGAGGGCACTGATAGAACTGCAACACTGGTAATTTCTTAGGAACACCTTTTTCAGAGATGCGTTTTCACGGGTGAAGTTGTTAAAATTTGTGGAAGTTAAAATAAAATTTAATCAACAAATTTTATTTATCTTTCTAAGTGTTTATCCTTTGGGTGGAAGTTGGGTAACCACCCAACTTCCCATGAGAGGTTATGAGGCCGGTGTGGACCACACGAACCCCACCCCTTCATATTCTCTAACCCCGCTCAACTCACCATTAATTTATGACAACTAATGTTAATTAATTATGTGAGTTAAATGTGTTTTTATGAATTTCAAAAGCTTAGGTTATGTTAATAAAATAAGTGTTGAACTTATTTTCTTTTGTTGGAATTCTGGTTGTGGGAGCCTTTAGTAGAAATAGAGAGGTCTTGAGGATTCTTCGTTCTTCGATGAAGAATGTGAAGAATGCAGCGCCACCGACGAAGAACGCCGACCTCCGACGCTGGACGGCTGCGAGAGACGCCTTCCTCAGAGATCACCTAATGCCAACGATGTTCCTTCCGCGACGTCTCCTTCCATGACGTCTCCTTCTGCGACGTCTCCTTCTGCGATGGTTAATTCCATGACGAACTCTCGTTCGACGACAACGTTGAGGTAGGGGTTTATGTGTTTTTATTTGTGAAATCATCTGTCATCTATCCTCGTTCATTTGGACCGCTTGATATTAATTAACGAGAGGGGGCCAGACCGCACAAACACGGCCGACCCTCCTCCCTTATTATTTTTTTTGTTGCTGTGGTTTGAAGGAAAGTGACTCGATGCTGTCGCACAACACGGGAACAAGAGGCAAGGATGTGTGGCGTCATCGTGCCGTGCATTTGAAAATTGAACCAAGCCGCGGCGCCGTCGCGCTGTGCCGGAAAAACCCGAAGACACTGCGGCCGGAGCGGGGCCACGGCGGAGGAGCGCGGTGCTGTCGCGCCGCGCTGAACAGACCAAAGCTGCGACGGAGCAGGGGAACCAGCGGCCGGAATCAGGCTGCCGGTGTCGGAGCAAGGGGGACCCGCCTTGCCGGTCCCATGGCGGCAGAAGCTGGTCGGCCGTAGCGGGCCATCCGGAAAAAGAGGATCCGGGGGTTCAAAACCCCCGGCTGGCCAAACGTGAGTGGCCCCATTAAGGGGTCGCAGTTACTACAAGAGGGGGGCAGCCCCCCCCCCCCCCCCCGCATCCGAATAGCTCGTCCGTTCGGTCGGGCCTCGTGGCCAGTGCGCCGGGCCGCGCCGCGCCCAGGCCGGGCCGGGCCGTGCCAGCTAGGTCGGGCTGCGCCCGAACGGGATGAACCTGGACTCGGTTCGGGTCGACCCGGTTTGGCCCGACCCCGGGGGTATCGGGCTGGGTCGGACCGGACCCGAACCCCCTATTACCGAACCTCTTTTGGTCTATTGCCCATATCTTGAGTTGTGGACCTCTGATCGATGCACTGTCAGGTGAGATGCGATCCAAGGATCGGGATGGTCATTTTGGTATATTACGCTCAAGGTTTTTGGGAACATTGGGTTCGGCCAGGTTGGTTCGTACATGAAACCGACCAGGCCCTCGGAGCGGAAATGCTTTTAACATGAGTTCTGGACGTTCGATCGACGTGCCGTCAACATTGTTGGATTTCTATAAGTGAGACGGATCTTTTGGCTTACTCCGCTCGAGGTTTGAATGCAGTTGGAGTACGTTCGGGTTGGTTTTGACTTAAAAACCAACCAGGCCCTTGGGACGAAAAAGCCAATAACTCTCAGACCAGGTGTCCGATTGACACGCCGTCTGTGACGTTGAGTTCCTGTTGACCATACGGAACTTTTGGATACATTAACGCCAGAATATGTGTCAGTTGATGTATCATCCCTTCGGTTCGTGGAGTAGACCCTCCCGAAGGAGCTTGTTGTCTACGGGCACCCTAGAGCGGGCTGTGACTACGACGATGATGACGACTGTGCAGGAATCCTCCGTGGATTCAACGGCGGAGACTACAACACTCAACGATCCTACATGGACCAGTGCTACCAATCCTGTGTGGGTATGATCCTTTGTGGGTCATTGCAGGGGTCCGTTTCCTATTGTGCCTTTGTGGGTCATTGCGGGGGTTAATTACATATCGATCCTTTGTGGATCATTGCACGGGTTAGTACCTATCGATCATGTCTGGTTCCAACGGCTTAGATGAAACAGTGGAAATATCTGATCATCTCTATCATCTTATGAAGAAGTATACCTGTGTGAGTTAAATCTTGACTTTCAATCCTTATCTTCGATAAGATTGACTTGATATCCTATGTGGATTACGTTTTGCTTTCCTCCGTGGAATGGGTTGTGTTTTCCTGTATGGACTGGGTTGTACTTGGGCTTGAATGTTGGAGCCGAACGAGAATTGTTGACTTAGGTATATATATGGCAATATACCTAAGAAGTATCGGATGTTACTTCGTGTTTGTATCTTTCCATTGTGGATTATCCTTTATGGAATCTGGGAGACCTTTGGGGGTCTCGAGGTCCCTACTAAGTAGCTTATACTCACCCCTACATGGGATATGCCCGCACTAAGTTGTGTTGGTTGCAGACAACAGATAGCGCTGATCGTGGTTGAGTCTTGCGGAGCAGTCGGTACCTTGAGGTGGACCCCAGGGTGGGGCGTACTCGGAGCGGACGGCTGGACTCGAGGAGCTGTGGAGGCTATCTGTACTCACCCTTCAGGTGGGAGTTCTAGTGGACGGCTCAAGGCTGCGGCTTTACTTTTCAGTTGATGTACCCCCTTTTTCAGTTGTACTTTACTTTCTGTTTGGGTTTGTATTCTGGCCCACTTACTTTTCCACACTTACTGTTGTACCCAGGTTTTACTTAGTGTTTACTTCTGCTTGCTTTCTCTATGGTGTTTGTTTACTTTACAAAGGAAATGCCTTCCCTTTTTACCGGGAATTACGACTTAGTGCTAGTCACCAGCCCCTGGCCTTGGAAGGCGGGCTTGGGGTAGTCACGGCATGGGCCCTAAGGACGGGTTGTGACAAAGCATTCTAGGAATGTTATAACAAATAATATTTGTGGGATTTTTGTACAAGAAAATATATATAACATCACTAAATATAATTTGATGTATTCCAATAATACACCAAGTATCATTGAATATCATAAATGTTCCAATCCATATTCTTTCATAACACTCTTTTTGGGTGATTGGGTGTGCATTTAATTTTTTTTAGAATGAAAATGCGCTAGGATTGCTCTCCTCTTCCATCACTAACTCCTAATATCTGTTACAAATTAGCCATATAATTTCATAGATTCCCGGATTGTGTTCTATCCCCTAAATATCAATCTATGTTTTATAAAATTTTATTTGTTTATGATGATGATATATGTTACATCAATATATATCCATCTCATGACTCATATGAAAAAAATTACATTATGATTTTTCATGTTTGGAATGGTGAGTATCCATGGGGAAAAGACTACTACGACCCAACCATCTTATACAAGATTAATTTTCATATTTGTAAAGAACCTCACCCTTATATCCCTACTGAAAAAGAGGTTCAATGTAAAGGAGTCTGGTTTCACAAAATTGTTTTATCATTGATCAACACCCCAATCAAAAATAACAGAGCATCGATTTCTCAATAGTTAATGGGAAGACATTTCCTATAATCATGTAAGAAGACAGATGGGAATATTCCCTACATTTTATTATTTTAATATTTCTATGAAATTATGGTATATAGGTGACATGGTGAATGATGATTTCATTAGTAGGAATAAGGTTTATAGAAAAGTAGTAATTTGGTTTATTTAGAAAAATAAGAATAATTGAAGATTCAATGATAGGTCATTTAATCTCCAACATATGAAGAAAAATGTGATGAAATGACCATTTATATTTCCATTCACATTATCAACTAAAATCAGTGTTGAAATATATTATATTTTAACAATGCCTCTATAACCACTAATATAAATTATATTCACCAGAAATCATTGATGCCACATACCTCTATTATGAAGTTGAATATGAATGGATGTCGATCCAACAATATTATGAGAGGTGTACGAATGCATCCTTACCAAGATGGCTTAGTGGTGTTGGATTAATGTTCCTTTTATTGGGATGGGAATCCACTTCTCATTAAAGAAAAATCACTAATTAGTGACCTCTAAATTTGTAATGGTAATGTATTATATATCATGGTGGATGTTTAAGATTTTTATTTGGTCATTAATTATATTATATAACTCCATCCCACCCATTAGTATTTTTCCTAAACTATTCAGGAATGTAAGAAAATTTTTTATTCACAATTTAAGGATAAAAAATGAATAAGGGAAACAATGTGGTAGTAACATAATCTATTTATGTTTATTATTCTTTCATACCCACATTAATTTACCCTTTAGTATCTATGCATCATGTTTATAAAATTATTATGATCAAGGATTCACGTTTAATTCACTATTTTAGGCCTTCTTGTCATGACCCAACCCTCCATGGTCTAACCTATAACCAGAGGCCACACAATAAATTTGGATAGACATCTTGTGGGTGATATTTCTAGATACCCATTTGGGGAACATTCCATGTACATGGTTGCAACTCCATGTACATTGGGAAGTACGTGATGAGTGGGTTATTTTACAGGACGAGGTAGGAATTTTTTAGGTACATGCTCTATAGTCATGGTGCACACCATTTAATCTCTTATATGTGTTGTTTAAGTTATTTTACACCCTATGGGTAGAATTATACTGATGTGTAGTCCATTATAATCATTATTATCATTAATGGATTAATTTTAGTGTAGATACACTTCTTGGATTGTGTTTTGGATGGTGTATTTTTTAGCCAGATGAGTCCTTTAAGGTTATTATTCTAGTATACATCCAATGTTTTTGTCTATCATGAGGCATGAGAAAATATTTTTAATTCATTGTTCATCATGTATTGGGGATACCAATGGGTTTAGCTAAGGCTCTACTAGATGATTCCCAGAAGGCATGATTCTTCTTTTTCGTAGATATGTTTTCATATGTTCTTTCATGAGGTTTAATTTTCTTATATCATTTGGGAAGGTTTGGAGATGAGGGGAGTTGGGTACATTTAGGTTTCATTTGGTATATTTTTAAAGTTATGGAGGTCCTGTTGAGGAATTACCTTATATGTTTGGTTATTTTTTGGGGATAGGATGTGTAACATGAGGTCGAATGAGAATATATTGTATAAAGCATGGATCAAGGTTTTATTAATGTTAAATGATCCCATAAAAAGGTATATTATTCAAACCATGATTTATAGGACCACTGAATGTGCCTCCTGAGTTTTTTTACACTATAGGGTCTAATGTAGGTTTTCATAATGGGATAAGAATTTGTAAAACCCCTAATTTTATGGCCGAGGGTGTTGCCAAATTTCTTAAGGATGTTCTTGTATAGGTTTCATAATTTAGAGGATTCCCATGAGATATTAATTTATTTGGATGTGTATATGATATTCATTTTATGCTCTCCATATGGCTAGCTATTGTGATGTAGGTCTAGGGAGAAATTTGATAATCTAGAAGATTGAACCTCCTTCTAGTTGTGTATTATATCGTAACAATGTGGGTTTAGGGTTGTGATATTAAATGAAACTCATATAGTTGTTTATATTTGTAGGATATTATTATGATTCTTTGGATAAATAATCAATCACTTGTACATTGAAAACTGGTCAGGATAATAGTTTGAATATTTCTAAAGAACATATGAGACTAGAAAGGTTCTCTAGTTTTGACATCCCTAAGGCTCCTATTTCTAGTTTGGGTAATTGCTATTGAAGTCCTAGATCATGGATAATGTGATTATTTACATTAGATTAATTGGATGAGATCCAAGGGTTTAACATTCATGCATATACATTTATTATAGTATTGGATCAACTCTATAATCTAATATACGTTCTTTATTATATGTGGTGGTGTGAGCTATGTGAAGTAAATCAATCATCTTTGGTCAGATCATGGGTAAATTTAAATTGTGTTTTAGACTAGAACCATGTGTTTTCTATTTCATTACATTCAAGTGTTTTTTTAATTTCAATATATTGCTTATTTTATACCAATTAGTACTTTAATAATTTACTCATATAACTTATTTCATGCACATGTTATGATGAGAGATTTTATGACCATAGTTTGGGAGTGCCCAATTGAGATTTATTTCTCACCCCATGTATGTACATTGGATTTCATGATGAACTTATGTTTTCATTGAGGGTGATCAGATGAAGAATGGTTGATCTTATGGAGGCCGAGTTTTTCAGGATTGAGTAAAGACTCTCATGTGATGTTTTAGGATTCATATGAGAAGTTCAACCATCATAGATACTAGGTATATGATATGGATCAGTGTCTGTAGTATTTCATTGTGTATATTATTTTAAAATTTTATTTTATATAAGTTTTCCTCAAAGTGGGCATCCAATGTTTGTATGTTTGAAGATTCCTTGAGTATTTATTTGTCATTCTATTTTTTATATCCTGGTTATATTTTAGTTAATTAATTATATATACTCGGATGTTTATGAATGTATATATTCTTGGTTATTTTCCACAATTATTTATTTTTGATCTGAGGGATTTGTCTACCCACTGTATTCCATTTAAGGACATTCCAATAGTAGAAAACCTCTAGGGTATGGGGAGGCACACTTATAATTGTTTTGGGACCCGCAGGAGTAGCCGATGGGTTGGGGATTTAAAAATTTCTCATCGAAGGGACGACAAAACTTATCGTCACCAATGATCCGAGTCCTGTTAAGGTCCGAGTATCCAACAAAAATTCTAAAGACACAAAATTAAATTTAAAACATTTTGATTTCAAATATGATGATGCGGTCGACCACAACTCATCGTTGGTGATTATTACTTGAAGAATCAATAGAAGGATCCATATAGATTGATCACATGCACTTCAAAACCATTGTAATGTTGATCATCGAATTCTAGGTGCTAGCATGACGATCTGATGATGTCTTCAACATCCTGATGATCAATACATAGATATACCTTTTATGCATGAGTGATATCTTGCTTCACGTTCTTGTATCAATTGCTTCTCTCTCTAGGAAGCAGGAGTATGGAGAGGCTCTCATCTTTAATTCAAATAAAATTAATGAATAGCAATAATAGTTCAAGGAGAGAGATATCATGGTCCATTATTTATAGTGTATTTGGTGTGACGACCCCCTCCCCACGGAGTGTACCCCTCCTGGGCCGACATTGTGAGAAGGGAGATAATGTCCCCTAAGTCCCTCCTCCAGTAGGCCCTTGGTTGGTAACTAGCATCGAGGGTATATTAAACACACAAATGTGAGGCATTTCCCTCTAAGAGAACACATGTGGAAGAGAGAGATAATATAGTCACCAATCAACTCCAACCTAGAATATAAATATAAAAGAATACCATGTACACATATGATATTACATGAAAAATTACTACAACTGAGATGGAACAACTTCAAGTACCCAAAAGAAAGTAGAAACAACAGCAACCACCAGCCCGAACAGCTCCTGCAACCCCAAGCTAGTAGAAACCAGCTTGATCTCCAACCATCTCCAAGTGACCTGATAAACATTTTATATATACATAGGGAGATTATAACAGTGTAGTTAGTAGGATCCCCCTCGAAGCCTCTCGTGAAAAATTACAGAAAGCATGCTAAAGCACGGTGAACAACAAGTGAATCTAACTTGTCACCCAAACAGGTATACTAAATCCCCAACCTCCCCATGGCTACTCTCACCATGTAACTCATAAAAGGATATATGAAATTGTAAATAATATCAAGGGTAACCCACTACCACTTCCCCACTGGTTTTCCACCTTTCCCCATAGTCGCGTGTCCGGGGCATCTCTCTCCAAAAAGGCTTTCCCGAAGACACCTGTGCAAAGCACCACAATATGCACCTTGTGCAACACAAAGTCATTACCGCAAACACCTGGGAGAAGAACCACACCATCCTCACAACCACAAGTTACCAAGAAGGTTCTGAGAGCCACCACGACTCGCACAACATGTATCATACATCATGTATTATACCTCAAGCCATTACTACCCATACTCCGAGTAAGGATCCTCAAGCCATTATAGCCTATACAAGTTACACCTATTGTAGTCCATATGATACTATATCCAGAATATATGTGTGTGAGTAATCAAAATCCATTACAGACCTGTACACACATATAAGTGGAAAACTAACCATTTTTCCTACCAAATCAAGTATCTACTTAGAGAATATAGTGTGTCCAAAGGGGGTAGTTAGACATTCTTCCTCACATCAAAATGTTGGGGAAAAAAACACCCCCCTGGGCTTAGAATCCCTAGGGTGTCAGTTTCCCTTACTCACAGGGTGGAGTAGTGTATAGAAAACACAAGAAGTACAGAGTATATTATATCTCACAACCACACTATGGGAATAACCCGGTCTAAGACACAACTACAGCTAATGTGTCTCAGACTTCGGGCTGTTATTTCTAAGACGAGGTATCCTATAAGCACACTACCATTTAAAGAACTTTATTAGATTAATTAATTCCCTTTTCTTTTCAGATCCACTGTATGTTAATTAATTATTTAAACATTAATTATACATGAACAATTCCACATTATACTTCACTATCATCACACCCAAAGTCCACTGTCCCTTTAAAAGTATAGCCTCATCATTATGTTCCAGTGAACTCCAACACCATGGGTTAACACCATTTATTAAAATATTCATTACAGAATCAGTTTCCCATATTTCCATGCATTCTAGAAAAGAATTCAATGCTACTATCACAAGGGGATCAACATGATGAGTAGATATACTACCCATCGAGTCTTTGCCGCCTACAGAAAGAGCATAGACCTATCCTCCTTGGAGAATCTAATCACGGAAAGCACGTGGCATACCCCGCGTGTCATCGCCTCTTTCGGAAGAAGGGTAATCAAGATCAGCTACCTTGAGCAGTGGGGAATAGTAATGTAGATAAACAAAAAATATGAAACAACATGCATCCAATAATCACATCCATCCCATTCCATCATCCCAGGTTTCCTCCCCATCACCCACATGCATAATCGCTGCATCTCGCCACTCTAGGAGTCATTTGTTGCCATAACCAAAAGGGCCTACATGCCTCCACATATTACCACAACAATCCATGCTCATAGTAAAACACAAGCATCAGGAAATAAACACCACATTAATTGGGATCTTGTCCCCTTAACAATCAAGAGGGAACTCAGAACCCCTTAATGAATTATCAAACAATCAGTTCGTTAATCCATATTGAATCAACATATTTTTTATTCGTTGGTTCCAAATTCGGGAAACCTAATCAGGAAGTTATCAAAAATAAATAAACATGCTTACTGCACTAATTTGAGAAACATCAAATTACAGCAAGAATCAGATTCGTTTTCATACCTCTTTATATTTAGCCACAATTATCAATTAATACCAGTTTACGTTCTTTACCAATTTCCATCAATAACGAACATACTAATCAAAGAAATCATAGATATCAAACTATCTAGAAAAACTGGAGGCAATAACTTACGATCGATATCAATTTTTTAATCCAGTTAAAATATTTATCATGTAAATTCCATTTTCATCCATTGGGATTTAACATGCTAATAATATAGTTGCACGTAAAAGAAAGAGAAGCAACAAATCCCCTACCTCAAACAGTTCCTCACATTCTTTATCCACACAACAGGTCATGATCCTCCTCTCATGGAAACTTCATCCACCCGAGGGTACCACGGTATTACATCACCAACATAACCCCAATAAGACCCCATTAGAAGCACGAATATTACATGCTATAACATAGAAAGGAGAAACAAAAGAAGATAATCCCCAAAGGAACGACGATAAAACATAACTTATATAAAAGATTGATCGATACAACTTGGTTGCATCAAAACTGGTCGGAACCAATCCGAAGAGTAAAGATTGATTGGAAAAATCATACATGAAGGATCGAAAGGTTCTAGCATCTCATAGACGAGAAAAAAGAGGAAGAACATGGGAGGATGATATATTGCCCCTTTTGTGCATTTAATGGGGTGACGATTTAAGATATGCTTAATTCCCCATTAAAATCGAATCGCATTATCCCACGCGGTTTGACCAATTGAAAACATTATGGGAAATTGGAATAATTAATATATGATTTATTGAATTTGAATTTCCCATAAGAGTTCTTAAAATAAGGCTTTAAATATATTTTACGTCAAAAAAACGTCAAAGGGGCGAAACTGTAGGAAGCTGGAATCACTGTTCACATACTCAAAATTTGGAAAAGGAAAAAAAATGTCACCGTGAGACCTCACTGTTATAGGATACCGATAGACATCACCATTAGAGGTCACAGATAGACCTCATCGTTAGAGGTTACCATAGAACTCATCGTTAGAGGTTATCGATAGACCTCACCATTATGGTTTACCGATAGACCTCACCATTCTGGAAACACTTTACACCTACCATTAGAGGTTAACGAGAGAGGTTAATGATAGACATAACCATTCTTCAACACTCTTCAAGTCTACTGTTAGAAGGTCACCATTAGAACCTCACTGTTATGGAAACACTATTCAAGTCTACCATTAGGTGGTCACCGTTAGAACATCACCGTTTGGAAAACACTGTTGATAGTCACCTTTAGAAGGTCACCGTTAGAAGGTTACCATTCTGGAAACACTATTCATGGTCACTGTTAGAAGTTCATCGATAGAAGTTTATCATTCTAGAAACATTGTTCATGGTCATCGTTAGAAGGGCACCGATAGAAGGTTACCATTCTATAATCACTATTCATGGTCACCATTAGAAGGTCACGGATAGAAGGTTAGCATTTTCGAAACACTATTGAGGTCTACCGTTATATGGTCACCATTAGAAGGTTTCCATTCTGGAAACACTCTTCCAGTCAACCGTTAGAAGGTTACCCTTCTGGAAACACTATTCAATACTACTGTTAGAAGGTCACCATTAGAAGCATACCATTCTGGAAACACTGTTCAAGTCCACCATTAGAAGGTAACCATTCTAGAAACATTGTTCACGTCTACAATTAGAAGGTCACCATTAGAAGGTTACCATTCTGGAAACACTATTCACAGAACTGGAATAACTGGAAAACTATTGGGAAACAGACACCCTAACAACCCTGAACACCTCAAAACCATAATTCAACAAAGGAATGGGTTGGAGAGGTCCATTCCATTACATTAGATACCTCTCAAAACATTCTTATCCCTGAGAATTCAAAACTAAACTAGAAGAAAAGAGGGGTCAGAACGACCACCCCCTATGATACCTCTCAGGGGAAAACCACCCTGAGTTTTTCGAAAGCTGAAACCAAACCACAAAATATGAAAGAAATGGAACAAACATTCCATATCCAAACAATTTAAGCATAATATCTCGTCAATGGTATATAAAAGAAAGGATCTAGGAAAACTCAGCAAATCAACTTTAAACTGCTCTGGATACTGGACACGCATCTGGGAATCCCGCTCCCAAGAACTCTCCTCGACACCAAAATGTCACCACAAGACATGAACCAATGGAAATGAATGTCTATTCAACACCTTCTCCTTGTGGTCTTGGTTCTCCATAGCTCACTCCTCGATGGTTGGATCATCATCAACATCGACCTCTCCAAAATCGAAGATGTGAGAGTCATCATGAAGATAACGATAGAGCTGTGATACGTGGAAAACATCATGTATCTGAATCATCTATGAGGGCATTTCTACTTGATATTCCACAGGTCCAACACAAGATAACACCTCGAAAGTCCAAACAAACTGGGGAGAAATCTTACATCTACGACCAAACCTTTGATGCCCACGACGAGGAGTCAGCTTCAGAAACACATGATCCCCAACATTAAACTCCAAGGGTTTCCTCCTTAGATCAAAATATGATTTTTGTCAATCCTGTGTTGTCTTCATCCTCTCAAGAATCACCTGGACCATCTCTATTGTATTATGCACTTGTTTCGGTTTAGGAATTTCTAACTCTCTGACCCTAGTCCAGCTCAACATAGAACGACAAGGCAGACCATACATGGCTTCAAAAGGCACCATACCGACGGTGGAGTGAAAACAATTATTGTAAGAGAACTACACCAAGGGTAAGTGCCTCATCCATGAACCTCTAAAATCAATAACACTAGAGCGTAACATGTCTTCATGAGTTTGGATGGTTTGCTCTATTTGACCATCCATTTGAGGATGAAAAGAATTGTTAAGGCATAACTGAGAACCAAAGTCATTTTGGAGGCCTCTCCACACCCTGGAAGTAAAATGAGGATCTCTATCATAAATGATAATCCTAGGGACTCCATGAAGTCTCTCCACCTCCTCTAGATACTTCCTCGACAAAACTTCCACTGATCTTGACTCCTTGATCGCTATGAAGTGGGCCGATTTTGTTAAATGATCCACTACCACCCAAATTGCATCATGTACTCTCAGAGATCAAGGTAAGCCAGTAACAAATTACATTGAGATGTAATCCCAATTTCACTGAGTAATCTCTAATGGATGGAGAAGACCACTAAGAATAGGGTGTTCAGCCTTCACCTTCTGGCAAACTAAACATCGAGACACAAACTATGCAACCGCAAGCTTCAGCCCTGGACACCAAAACTGACTCCTCATGGATTGGTACATATTCGTCACTCCAGGATGTACTGCTAAAGGAAAACTTTGGAACTCTCTGATAACTGTCTCATGCATCTTCCAGGGAACAAAAATCCTTCCATGATACAACACTCGGTGTTGTTCATCCACAGTCCAACCACCAGGGGCCTCGCCACAAACAACTCGGTCTCTCCTGACCTCTACCTCAAGATCTCTCAACTGGGACTCTTCCACCTTATGCTTTAGGGATGATTGTATCGTCATCTGAAAAATACAACCTCTACCTCCAACTTATCCAATATCAATATGTAATGTTGGTAGTTCTTCTATTACTCTCCAACGATCTCTGGATTCATGCACAGTATCACTATGTGACTTTCGACTCAATGCATCTGCTACAACATTCCCTTTTCCTGGAGTATATGATATTTTGAAGTCGTATTCTTGCAAGAACTCCATCCACTGACGTTGTCACAAGTTCAAGTCACGTTAGGAGAAAACATACCTCAAACTCTTATTATTAGTGAAAACCACAAAGCGCTCACCAATGAGGTAATTTCTACAAACCTTCAGAGCAAGCACCATAGCCAGAAATGCAAGATCATGGGTGTCATAGTTGAATTGATGGGGAATTAACTATCGAGATCACTAAGAAACAACTAACCACTACTGCATGAGAACACAACCTATCCTTAAATGGGAAGCATCACAGAAAACATCAAACTGAACTCCCTCATCTGGAAGAAGTAGTAGTGGAGCACTTACTAACTTCTGTTTTAGATACTCAAAAGCTTCCTGACACTGATCAGTCCATATGATTGCCTGATCATTTCTAGTCAAAGCTGTTATATGAGTCACAACTCGTGAGAAATTGGATATGAACCTCTTGTAGTATCCCACAAGACCAAGGAAACATTTGACCTCTGAAACATTATTGGGGGTATCCCAAGACAAAAATTATTGTATCTTCAATAGATCCACAGCTACTCCCGGCTGGGACACAACATTCCCCATGAAACAGACTTCTCGATCCCAAAACACACACTTTGACAACTTCCCAAATAGGTGATGTTCACGAAGAACTCCAAAAAGTGCATGTATATGCTCTACATGCTCTTATTCATATGTGAAGTACACAAGGATGTCGTCGATGAGAACCACCAAAAACTTGTCCAAGAACTCATGGAACACAGCATTAATCAATCCCATGATCACAGCTGGATCATTCGTCATGCCGAACGTCATTACAATGAACTCACAATTCCCATGATGACAACAGATTGCAGTCTTAGAGATATCATCTTCCCGTACACGCATCTGATGATATCATGACCGTATGTCGATCTTTGAGAACCATCTTGCACACTTCAATTGATCGAATAAATCATCAATCCATAGAAGAGGATAGCGATTATTTATTGTCACTTTGTTTAAGAGACATTAATCGATACACAACCAGAAACTGCCATTAGCCTTCATTACGAACAAAACTGGTGCACCCTAAGGTGACACACTTGGCCGAACAAAACCAAACTGTAATAGGACATCATGGTTTATATGTATCTCTCGTAACTCATAAGGGACCATCCTATATCGAGACATAGAGATAAGAGACTCTTCTGGATGTAGCTCAATCCCAAACTCATTCTTTCGTCGAGGGGGTAATGTTACAACCTCTTTAGGAAAGTCATCAGGGTACTCCTCTATGACCCTAGGAAATGACAACTGCTAAACCTCTGATGAACTCATCATCATCTCAGCCATCATGGATGATATGGTTGGAACACGCCTATGACCCATTCGAGGATCTCGCTCACCAACAAACACCAATTGCTCTCCATCTACACCAATGAAGATGAAATTATTCCTGATGAAATCTAAGATAGCCTACATTGAATAAAACCAATCCATGTCAAGGATGAAATCATATGGTTGTATTCGTAAACATAAGAAATCTCCCCAAGAGTGTTGTTTCCCCATCACTAGCTCACAGTCTCTACATACTTCAAACAAGTCACCTTGACCTCCAACTGGGGTAGTCAACGCCAAGGGCACTGGAAACCTCTCTACCTCAAGTCCCAAATCATGGAAAATGGTAGGTGATATAAAGGAGTGTGACGCTCATAAATCAAACAAAGCATACACCAAGGTAGAAAAGAAGAAAAGGGTCCCTCGAATGACACCTGTCTCATCTAGAGATGGAAACGCTAGAGCATAAAGCTGACCACATCCTCCTCCACAGACTCTCTAACCCTGATGATAACCACCAACACAGCCGAGCTCTACTCTCTAAGGATGGGTATCGTCATGGGGTTGTCTTATACCTTCCCCATCTACCCTCTGATAATCTGAAGCTGGTGCAACTGGATGCTACTGCCTCGGAAGGAACTACCTCAAAGGAGGAACATAGAGCATAGCACCTAGAGCATGATGACTGCTCTGAACGGTCGGGAACTCCAGCTACTGATTACCATAACCACCACAAGAAAAAAATGTGCATCATCCCTCGAACTAGGATAGGGAGTTTCTACCTCTGTTGATACGAGATGTGAAGGGCTGGGACCTACCCCCAGCTGAACGGAAACACTTCTGCCCTGAAAATTAGGAACCCCAGACCACAACTCTTCTTCATGTAGAATCATGATGATTCCCCTCTCGTAATGATCTGGTCCTTCCGAAAGCCCTCTCAAAACCCCATGCCCTCACCAGCACCTCAAGACATGACTTTAGCATAAATGGTGTGACCTGACGCTGAATCTCTGGATGAAAATCCTCCTCGAAATGCCTCTCCCTAGACTCCTCATCTAGTAACGGTTATAAAGCATATCGTAAAATGTTCTAGAAATGGATTCCAAACACTCGAACACTGGATCTACCATGTCAAAGGGAAGGAAGCTCCTGGCGACTAGACGCCTTCGTAGTCGAAGACAGAAACTCGACTCTAAACCTATCTCGGAACTCCTCCCTTGAGATCGTTGATTCCTTATGATCAACGAGGAACAAGAACCATTGATGCCTCGCTTCTCCATGCAACATTTTCACAACCATGGACACCTCGTGCTCCTTACAAGAACGAATCAAACTAAAGACTATTTCGACCTCCTCTATCCAGGCTTCCATGACTGCATCGGAAACAAAGCCTTCATATAAATGCAGACTCTGGTGCTGAAACTCTCAGAGTGTCTTCCTCCAAGTCTAGTAATCCTTAACCTCCACCCTGTGGCGATTTGCTGGAACATCATGCTGGACATTTTCTGCACAAACCTGACAAGGATGTCGACCTAGATCCATACCTAAAAAATAAAAAAAACTGTTAGAGCTCCTAAACCTGGAATATGGAAGACTCAAGATTAATTAATTAATTGTGTTATTTTATTCATATTAGGTTAACCTATCCAAAGGTCAACCCATTCAAACACAGTCACAAAAAAGAATGATGGATGATCCTTTCCTAGGTCTCTACCCTACAACTAGTATCACCTTGTTTAGTATCCATTGTAAACATAATGGTCCACAAATAAGATCATTGGGGGCCCTAAATGCCGATGTCTATGCCAGTCTCTAGGGTTTACCTCACTATCTAATTATTAATGACATTGTTTCCCTACCAACCCATGCAACCTCACCTGTGCCTCAATCCAAACTCCAGCCAATCCCTCAAATAGAGCACTGATACCACTCTGTCACGACCCCCTCCCTACAATGTGTACCCCTCCTAGGCAGAAAATGTTAGAAGGGAGATAATGACCCCTGAGTACCGCCTCCAGTAGTCCCTGGGTTGGCGACTAGCACCGAGGGTATAGTAAACACACAAATGCAATGCATTACCCTCTAAGAGAACACATGCGGAAGATAGAGATAAGATAGACACCCATCAAATCCATCATAGAACTGGAATATAAAAGAAGCCCAAGTACACATATGATATTACATGAAAAAGTACTATAAATGAAAGGGAAAAACTATAAGTACCCCAAATATAGTAAAAATAGCAGCAACCACCAGCCCGAACAACTCCTTCAACCCCAAGCTAATAGAAACCATCTTGATCTCCAACCTGCTCCAAGTGGCCTAAAAACTGTTTATATATACATAAAGGGAGTATAACAGTTTACTCAATAGGATCCTCCCCAAAGCCTCTCGTGCAAATGAAAAGAAATCATGCTAAGGCATAGTGAACAACAAGTGAAACTAACTCGTCACCTAAACATGTATACTAAATTCCCAACCTCACCGTGGATACTCTCACCAAGTAATGCATACAAGAATATATCATAAAGTAAATAATATCAAGGGTAGCTCACTACTACTTCCCCACTGGTTTTCCACTATGCCTCGAGGTCGCACGTCCTAAGAATCTCTCTTCAAAAAGACCTTCCCACAATCACCTAGGCGAAGCACAACAATATGCACCCCGAGAAACACAAAGGCTTACCTGTAGACACATGGGAGAAGCACCACACCATCCTCACAACCAAAAGTAAACATGTAGGTTCTATGAGCCAGAACAACTCACATAACTTGTATCAATCATCGGGCATTATTTCTCAAGACATTACAACCCATACACCGAGTAAGGATCCCCAAGCCATTACATCCTATACATGTTACACCTATAGTTGTCCATAGGATACTATATCTAGAATATATGTGTGTGAATAACCACAAGACATTACATCCCTCTACACACATAAAAGCGGAAAACTAACCGATGTGCCTACTAGCACAGGTATCTACCTAGAGAAGAGAGCGAGGCCAATGTGGGTAGTCAGCCATTCTTCCTCCCATTGAAATGTTGGGGAAAAGACCCCCAGGGCTCAGAAACCTCAGAGTCTCAGTTTACCTTACTGACAGGGTGGAGTACCATATAGAAAACACAAAATGTACTGAATATATTATATCTCACAACCACACTATGGGAATAACTTAGTCTTAGACACAACTGCAGCTAACATCTCTCAGACTCTTAGCTGCAATTTCTAAGACTAGATATCATATAAGCACACAACCATTTAAAGAACATTATTATATTAATTCATTCCACTTTTCTTTTCAACTCCACTGTATGTTAATTAATTCATTAAACATTAATCAACCATGAAAATTTCATCATTACACTTCATTAGCATTAACCCCAAAGTCCATTGTCCCTTTAAAATTATATCTTCAATATTATATTCCAGCGAACTCCAAACCCCTGGGATAACACCATTTATTCAAATATTCATTAGAGAATCACTTTCCCATATTCCCAGGAATTCTAGAAAAGCATTCTATGCTACTAACACAAGGGGATCAACACGGTGAGTAGATGTACTACCCGTCAAGTCTTTTCTGCCTGTAGCAAGAGCGTAGACCCATCCTCCTTGGAGAAGCTAAACACGGAAAGCACGTGGCATACCTCAAACATCTTCACCTCCTTCGGAAGAAGGGTAAGCAAGACCAGCTTCCTTGAGAAGTGGGGAAAAGTAAAGGAGATAAACAATAAATAAGAAACAACAATCATCCAATAATCACATCCATCCCATTAGATCATCCCTGGTGTCCTCCCCGACACCCACATACATAACTGATGCATCTCGCCACTCTAGGAGTCAATTGATGCTACAACCAAAATGGCATCCATGCCTCCACATATTAACATTACCATCCATGCTCACATTTAAACACAAGTAGCAAGAAACAAACAACAACTTAATTGGGTTCTTGGACCTTTAACAATCAATAGATTAACTATGAACCCCATAATGAATTATCAAACAATCAGTTATTTAATACATATTGAATTAACAAATTTTTTATTCATAGGTTCCATATTTAGGAAACATATTCAGTAAGTTATCAAAAATAAATAAACACAATTACTGCACTAATTTGATAAATATCAAATTACAATAAAAACCAGATTTGTTGTCATCTCTCTTTATCTATAACCACAATTATCAATTAATCCTGGTTTACGTTCTTTATTGATTTCCATTAAGAACAGACAGATAATAAAATCAATCATTGATATCACACTCTTTAGAAAAACATGAGGCAATAACATATGATCCATATCTTTTTATTTATCCTGTTAAAATATTTATTATGTCAATTCCATAGTCACCCAGTGGGATTAAACATGCCAACAATAAAATTTCATATAAAAGAAAGATAAGCAACAAATCCCCTACCTCAAATAGTTCCTCACGATCATTATCCACACAACGGGTCACGATCCTCCTTTCGCGACAACTGCATCCACCCGAGGGTGCCACGGTATGACAACACCAGCCATAACCCCAAGAAACCCCATTAGAAGGATGAAGATTACATGTTATAACATGGAAAGGAGAAACACTACAATATAATCCCCAAAGTAATGGCCATAAAACATAACATATAACGAAGATTGATCGATACAACTTCGTAGCATCAAAACCGGTCGGAACCAATCGAGGAGTAATGTTTGATTGGAAAATTCCTACGGGAATGATTGAAAGGTTCTAACATCTCACAGTCGAGAACAAAGAGGAAGAACAAGGGAAGATGATATATTTCCCCTTTTGTATATTTAATGGGGAGACTGTTTAAGTTACGCTTAATTCCCCATTAAAATAGGATCGCATTAACCCATGTGGTTTGACCAAGTAAAAACATCCCAGACCTTAGGAATAATTAATATAGGATTTCTGGCCTTTGAATCGGACTTAAGAGTCCTTAAATTAAGGCTTTAAATGTATTTTACGTCAAAGGAAACATCAAAGGGGTGAAACTATAGGAAGCTGGAAACACTGTTCACATACAAAAAATTTGGGAAAGGAAAGAAACGGTCACCGTTAGGCCTCACCGTTAGATGTAACCGATAGACCTCACTGTTAGAGCATACTGATAGACCTCACTATTAGAGGTTACCAGAGACCACACGGTTAGAGGTTACCAATAGACCTCCCCGTAAGAGGTTACAGATAGACCTCACCATTCTCGAAACATTGTACACCTACCGTTATTGTACACCAACTATAAGAGGTTACCGATAGACGTTACCGACAGACCTCACCGTTCTGGAAACACTGTTCAAGTCCACCGTTAGAAGGTCACCCTTAGAACCTCACCGCTCTGGAAACACTGTTTAAGTCTACCATTATAAGGTCATCATTAGAACCTCTCCATTCTTGAAACACTATTCATGGTCACCATTAGAAGGTTACCTTTCTAGAAACAATGATCAGGGCCACCGTTAGAAGGTCACCGATTGAAGGTTACTATTCTGGAAACACTATTCATGGTCACCGTTAGAAGGTCACCGATAGAAGGTTACAATTCCTGAAACAATGTTCATTATCACCGTTAGAAGGTCACCGATAGAATGTTACCATTATGGAAACACAATTCAATTCTACCATTAGAAGGTCACCGTTAGAAGGTTACCATTCTGGAAACACTTTTCATGTCTACCGTTAGAAGGCTACCGTTCTGGAAACACTATTCAAGTCTACCGTTAGAAGGTCACTATTAGTAGGTTACTATTCTGGAAACCCTATTCATGTCTACTTTTAGAAGGTCACCATTAGAAGGATACCATTCTAGAAACACTGTTCAAGTGTACTGTTAGAAGATCACCATTAGAAGGTGATCGTTCAAGAAACATTGTTCACAGAACTGAAAACAATTGGAAAACTGTCTGGAAAAAGGAACCCTAACCTCCAAGAACACCTCAAAAACCATAATTCAAAAAGCTAATGTGCCAGAGAGGTCCATGACATTATATCTGGTAAATAACCGGTAAGGTTCCCCAACCTCGGTTTATTTCAACATCCACTACATAAATAATTTTATGAAATAAACTACATCAATATTATTTATAATTTCATCATATACTTGTAAAATATATAAAATATATTATGTAATAAAAAAATATCCATTTAACTCGACTCAATATCTCACTTAATATTAATAAAACATTAATATTAAAATAATATTCATTCAATTAATATAATCTCACATTAATTAAACATGTAAATAAATTAAATAAATTCAATCCCAAATATTCATAACATGAATATTAATGAATTTAATTAATTATAATGGTGATAAAAACATGGACAAAACTCGTACCCTTTGGTGGGGCCGAGCATTTTTATATACCTATTCAACTGAAAAGGACAGATTCTTCAGTACACTATTGTGTGTGCCCCTATAGGCCATTAACTCAATAGTAGTGAATAAAATCCTTAGAGCAAGAGAAAATTCTTGCAACCCATCGTGCTCCCTAAAGTGATAAGAATTTCTATAGAAATGATAACCATCCTACGGACACTGTCTATGTACAATAATATATTTATCATTAAATATATCATAAATAAGGACACATACTAGTGTAATTTCCCTTTACATTCTTTACTATTTTTTTATCTATCCAGTTGTTTTTTAATTTCTACATCAATGGTAAATGTGTTAGGAAGGCAACACCATCCTGGACATCCAAGCCTGAGATATAAAACATCCTAAACATGGAAGGGAAAATTCCTTTCTTTACCATTATACCAATGTCATACCACCAATGAAGAACCCGACACAAGCTACCTCCTCATAATTTCAATACAATGGTTTTTTTTCATGTATAAATGTATGCAATCAGAATATTAACATTGATAATGCTCTGAAGTTAGGATACCAATACACATTTTTGTAGATTTGAATAAACATTAACACCGAAAACATGTGTTGTTTCCAATAGCATGTTTGTCCTCATGATCTCACTATTAAAGATCCCCTTGTGCGAACTTCATGAGAAAATGTCTCAATGCTTATGATCCCTCAACATCTGATAGTCAATCATCTACAGTGTCTTATCCATATGATTTTGGTAGACCATAGTACATGTATTTAGGATTAATTTCATAGTATCTCAAGGATCTCATTATAGAATTTGATCTTCTATAACCTCTTAATATGACAATTAATCTTTGAAAATTACCATCACATACTGGATGCATAAATATTTACACTATAATGGTAATAATACATCATGTATAACTAACTGTAGACATGATATGTTAATAAAAAGTACTACACGGTTTGGTCTAGGTAACCCACTATTTCAACTCTCCCACTTTTTAGAAGTGCAGTCTTTCAACCAAAACTTTTTAACTACTCACATTATAAAGATCATGCTTCTACTATGTATGGTATTAAACAACTAGGACTGCCACATATTTTCCACATGAAATATCTACTATATGTATCCTCTTTTTGTTGAGTAAGACTTCTTAAGAGTTGGTGTCCTGAGGTATGTCACTTTTTTCCATTTTCATAACATGACAACATGGCTAGTAAGAATATCATTTTTTTAAAAATTGTAAAGCATTTATCACTAGGTTTGATTCCATGAATTGGAACAAATTGATGCATTTTACTACTTATTAGCTACCATAGAAGCTACAATGTACTCAATATTTGTATATATGGATACCATTGGATTTTATGAGATTGACTCACACATCCCCATAGCCTAACTATGAAAAAAGGTCTAACTAATCTATGAAAGACTAGTTTATGTCTTACAATAACTAGTATAAATTATTCTCCATATACTAGGTACATATCATTTGTAATTTTAAAAGTACACGATAATAGTTCTGATCTCATAACATGCATTTCTACTAGACATAATTGATATCTTCCAACAACAAATTATATCATAGAAGTATCAATTCTTGTCCATATTATAGAATTCTTGAATGATCCATTGCTGATGCTTATGGAACTCAACTCACTATAATAATCTCTACCCATGTTCCAATCAGGACATCCAAAATAGATTATCCCTTGTGACATTAACAAATATTCTGAAAATGAATTTTTCTAACTTGTATTTCTCAATAAAATTCCACTTTAGGTAGGATTGACTGGGTCTAAGAAACTACTAGATTTACTTCGATATATCTAGTTCCCAAAATTATAGGTTTCTACATTATGTCAATCACTAGAGAAATACTTTTATCCTTGTCTTATCTAGCTGTAAGATCAAGATCTATCTTCCATATGTTTCTAAACATATTTCTCTTGGAATGCAATGCCACACCCACTAACCATTGGTAGACCTAAGGCGTTGATTCATTAAAAATGCATGATCTATGATCTATTTGCATAATTTAACCCAAATCTAGATTTTAGTAACTTGAAACCCATATTGACATCTTATGACGTAATCATCCCATTCATGATGCATTATATAGATACCTACCATGAAAGATAATAATGACATCCAATGACCAATTTAAGGATCATAGAGGTTAGCTATGACAAGTATGATTTTAATGGATTTAGTCATACCAATGTTGTATATCCAATGGATCCTTATTTGTAACAGGCTTGTACCATCCATGTATCATCTCATTTGAATACCCACAATAGTATACAATTTATAATCCCCTTTTCAATTTGATACATGTACTATTTTATTGAATTTTAATTGATCCTGTCAATCATAGCTAATTTTTATATACTATTTACTTATAGGACGTATTTTTCTCAGTGAATCACTTGTCGTGGTGAATATAAATCCTTTAGCACGATTTCTTTCTTCCTTTGTAGTATGTGTCCCAATATCTGTCCTCTTCCACATGATCTTGTTGAACTAGTTCCTATCCCAACCATTTGTGTATCACATGCATTGACCGTGTCCATGCCAATTTAGCTCCCACTATCTCTAATAGAGATTTAAACCCTTAATAGAAATGTAGTTTAATACTTTACTATAACTTTCCTATCTTATGGATTTAGGTAATATCCTACATAAACTTTTAGGATATTTTTATCTTAGAAGCACAATGTGTTTAATTAGATGCATGGTTTTTTAAATCCTAAAAAATTCATCGCATCCTAAAACAAGCTCAAGGAAAGAATGTATTTTCATCATACTACTAATCATATGATATCAAATTATCATTTATTATTTGGCATATCTGTTATGGGATTTCACCGATATTTTCACATCATATCTTGAAATATGATGGAAGTTACCATATGTTGTAACATTAATACTTCATATAACTAAACTCTAATGTATAAAATGTGGGTTTAATAAAGTCTCCATGCTTCATTTTGTTGATAAATGTTAATATTTAAGACTCATCATTGATCATTCTTATGAACATCAATTTCGTGATGTAGATAAGGTAACATGCATTTAATAATTTCTCCACGCTACATTATCATGATCGATGAACTTTTGGTCGAGATATTCTTCGACATACTAATTTGAAGCAACTCATATCTTCTTAAATAAACATATAAATCACTTTTACATACATTAAAATCAAAAAAGAATCTTAAGAATTATCGTTACCTATATATTTCCTTTGGAATAGTTTACCCTCTCTTGTTGAACAATCCCCATAAGCATTGTTGAATACCTTTATTTTTAGCGGATTATTTGTCTAATCTAAATATGTCAATAATACCAAATGAGATTAGTTGTACCAAGATAGTATACCATAATAGGAATATACTGGGAATCTAATTTATGTTTTACATGACACATAATCATCTTGCCACAACTAGAAAAGTATTTCACATATTTATAATCATAATGCATTGACTCTGATTCAAGTATATATGAATTATTTTTTGAGAATGTTACAACAAAAAAAATTAATTCCAAAAACATAGAATAACTTCTCATTATGACCAAATCAGAACATGACATAAATGTTTTGGTCATACTCAACATCTTTTTCTATTTGAATCAATCACTTGAGAATTAGAATTTATGTGTTTCTCATCGCTTACCTAGGAAACACCCTTTCTCACCTTCTTGAAGAAGACACATTACATATTATAATATTCCTATAATATTGTGGTTACATTATTTAGATTAACATATGTTATTTCCATATTGTATTCAATACCCTATAATTATGTTAGAAGCATTTATTTATATTGATGGATATTCCTAAATGAGAAGCTAGTACTTGATTCTGGTATTTAAGATTATTTCATTTTTAAACATTCATAAATTTATTTCAATATGAGATGCCAATAAACACATGATAAATTTCCAACCACTTTTCTTTGAAGGACATGAAAAATGATGCTTTGTCATAACATGCCATCGGCCATTTTTCCTTGTCATTCAATTTATTCACCATATGAATAAAAGATAGTGCCTTCTTTAATATTATTATTAATTGGAGAATTCTACCTAAAAGTATTGAAGCACTTACCCTATACTGGTCATTTTTATCCATAAAAAACTATTTTAATTGGGTGAAAAAGTTATAATAATCGGATTCCATGAAAGATTATGAAAATCCTTTCAATCTACAAAAAGTGAGTGCAATCATCACATTCAAATCTTGTGCAGCTTTTTCCACGGAAACTTTTTGGAGGTGAGACAACATGTAATATCATCCATGTCATGATGTAGTAATCATAACTAAAAACAGACGTTGATGATATCATTATGATATAACCATCATTTTCTTGATTAATTAGTATCCTATGATCAATTTTACACTCGCACTTCCTAAGGTTACTTAACAGGTTGGGACACCAGCACCTAGAATTTTCGATATAGTAATATTATGTGTGAGCTCCTATACTACATTTTGGAAATTTGTGCTACATTAGATAGTGATTTTTTCCAATATTTACCATTATTTTTAATTGTGGTATTTCACGCAATTCACTATAAATAAAATTTAGTAGATTTTACTAAATATTTTTATTACCTAATGTGACATTACCGATTAATTTAATCATAGAATGTCTCCGAAAATTTTATCAAATTCTAGTAACCCTTTTTACTAGAATCGGAATAATCTATCGTTTATGTATACTAGTTGAAAGGATACCTGAAAATCCCTCATAGTCTTCATTTTATTTTAATACTATTACTCAGATGGTACATGATAGGCTTTTGACTAGCCTACCGCATTAACTCATGGTTCCATGATTTGCTGAGTGAAGTCCAAGATTCAAAAAATCATTTCTTGATTTACTAAATGCATGTATCTAAAATTAACAATGGAAATCAAGGGATATTTCTTTGCAGTAGCTTTTTGTTAATTATACTCAAAACTCTTATAAGAACTCCTTAGTAGTAAGAGGAACCCTCATCCATTTCATGACTGGCTCCCCAAAGAGAAAGTTTGGTTCAAACAAGAATGATGGATGGTGTGGTGACTTAATATTTCTTTGAGGGTTTTATGTTATTATTTCTATTAATGTAATTAATTTCTATTAAAAATTTTCATCTCTGTTTTCACAGTCACTACTGAACATTAATAGATAAACAGACACCACTTATTTAGGCATTTTATGGTTTATTATTTTAGGTATTTTCCCCAAAATAAATATATGCATAAAATAATAAATAATTTCATAAAAGTAATATATTACATGACTGGTCATGAAAATGTTTACAACCTAAGGGCATAGTACCTGAGTCGAAGCATGAATCTTGATGTACCCTACCCCTGTCTTGTATATTCGCTTATCTTCTGATGTATCACCTTGTCTTGGTGGGGTCCAGGTCACATATTGGTGTACCACCTCAACTTGGAAAAATCCATGTGTCTTCTTGCATATTCATGGTCTACGTACAACACCACATCTTGGTGGGGACCATATAGTTCACCATCTTTATTCAAAGTATGAAAATACTCTCACACAGCCGAGGGGACTAGGGATAATTGTATATCTGGTAAAATTGGCCACACATTCCCTAATACATTATAACCAAACAAAACGATGATGAACATATTGTATATTTAATTAATTACAATCATCGCACACTGTTAAATAATTAATTAAATAAATAACTAAATGTAAACATAAAAGGGTCAGTTCTCAAAACCATAATGCGTTTAAAATGAGCGATAAAATGAAATTTCATTATTTATGTACGAGGTATATATTATTTAATTAATAAATTCAAATAATTTATTGATTTCTCTATCCAATAATTAAATTTATTTCATTACAATATTAAATTAATTGATATCGTTGGGTAATAAAATAATAAACCGAAATTAATATTAATTAATTTATTTTTGATATGACACCCACTATAATACTACACTTATGATGTAGTGTGACAACTCATTAAAACATTCCTTTTTAGACATGGGGGAATAACTCAGAACCATCCATTTAAAACAAAATTATAACCAACCATAACTTTTCTCAAACCCAATACACAAATGAAACTCATATTCCATTCCTAGACCAAGTCATAACTAATGAATCACTCTTTTGATTAGCTAATAAGAAATACGATATACCTTTTATGAGTAGTAAAACCCCTGAAATGATCAGAAAATAATCCATATAGGATCGCATGAAAATATTACTCAACTAATGGATAAATTAGTTAAACTGTGAAATAAAGTTAGCGATGGATGGTTATGTTTTTAATAGGTATGCATTGACCCTCCAAGTAATGTGAATAATGAAGATCAGGAAAATCCAAAAAAAATCTAGGAATAATAATTCATCTTGAACGTGTACCCACTTCAGAATAATTAATTCATTATATCATTCATGTTCTAATTATCCAATTATAGAGTTTGACCATATTTAATGAAAATTAAATGTAATGACTAAAATATCTAAATCAAACCCCATATGAATAAATTAATTAATATTGATGTTATTTAATGTGTTATTTTATTTATCTTCTCATAAAAGACACTACAATTTAAATCCAAGGTACAAATATACTCATTGAAATAATAAATAGAATTTTTTTAATTTCATTAAATAGTATCATAATAATTTCATATTAATCACTTAAAATACTCACTAAAATAAAGTTTGAAAATTTCTATTTAATATTCCAAAAATATATATATTTAAAAATAAATATAGAGATACATAGTCAAAAATCTAATTTCATACCAGGATAAATGTTTTCCAAGATGAAAAAGATTGATCATATCAAATGACTCTTATTCAAATTTTTTATGATATATGATTTACTTATATAGGAATATATAATATAAGTTTTAATATGATGATATTCATAAGATTATTTTCAATGTGAAATTTTTAGTCCAATCTTCATACATATCATATTTATCAATGCCAATATCAATGCGTAAAATTTTATATGTACAGATAATCTAAGCCTAATCAATACGTTTCATTTTTTCTATACTCTATAGAATATGTAAAATATAATCAACCTCTCAAAACTGAACAACCTTATATATAATATC
Organism: Viscum album; assembly: GCA_963277665.1. NCBI lineage: Eukaryota > Viridiplantae > Streptophyta > Magnoliopsida > Santalales > Viscaceae > Viscum > Viscum album. The sequence goes on from OY728122.1 coordinate 1,018,215,918, forward strand.
CCTCCAAATAGTATAAAAGATATTTTTCAGAACTGAATTCTTAGTACATAGCATTTTCATTATGCGTAATATTTTCATCTTGATTGTAAGGTTTTTCATACTTCCATATTATTCTAAATATTTTAAAATATATAATTCTATTAATATGTATTGTAAATAATATTGAATAATAATAGGGATTATTTGACTTTGTAAAAGTCATATATTAAATTTTTCTTTTAATATAAACAATATCACTACTAACATAAATCATAAAACCAATATCTCTAACCATAAAGAGTAAACAATCCAATAATCAATGAAATCATAAGAGGCTTATAACTAGATAAATTTTAATTAGACGAAAAATCATTATATTCAATCCATCACTACGTAAGATTGTTTAATTCCATGTAAGTTTCATTCATTCATTTCAAAAGATTAATTTATAAAAACCAATATAAGTAAATGATCCATGTACTTTTCAAATATTCATACTAAAAAATTTTGAACTTCTAGAATTTAAGAGTAACCACACCATGTGAATGTGCTTAGACTTAAAAAAATTACAATGCATATACTAAGATGACTGATTCAAGAAAAATATTTCTAAATTAATAATTAAAAATAATATATATATAATTTAAATAAACATTTTATTTGTACTGAAAAAATAACATAATAAGTATAAAAAATTAAACACCGATGTGGGAGATTAAAAATTATGAAAACCTAATAAAATATATTAGAAATGGGACACTAAAAAATAGTGTGATGGATATTAAATAATTATGGTTTATTCTATTGGTTGTCTTATCAAACCATTTTTGATACCTAATTCTAAGAAGTTATTAAATTTCTTCTATAATAATTTCGATGGTTTAATAATTGGGATTATTCTCAAATATAGTGTTGTTTATAACTATTGCTAAATTTGTTTTATGGTTAGTTCTAATATATATATATATATTTTCATTAACTATAGCTTCTTATAACCATCAGGAAATTTTTAGTGCTATTTTAGAAGTACACTATATCAATTTAATAGTAGATAGACATGGTTAAAACCATCACTATATATTCAGATATGGTTTTTTAATTTATTGTCTATGTAAACCATTGATGAAAAAAATTAATAATAAATATGGGTTAAATGAATATTCCACCACCAAAAATTAAAATTTTAAATATATCCACAAGATATGAATTAATTTTTTTAGTTAGAAAAAAATGTGAAAGAAATTATAATCAAAATAATAGGATTTCCATTAAATAAGGATTTTTTTTCAAGTGAGATTCCTTAGATGTTGTTATATATGTACTAATTAAAAATATATAACATAATAATATTGGCATCAGACATCAAATCTACACCCTAAGTCAAGTTGAAAACCCCTAGATTGTTCATTATTTTTATTTTCTTATCAACTATTGAATTTTATTACATCTAATACCTATTTTAAATTGAATATAGAACAATTGTTTATAATTTGATATTTTATATAAAAAATAAAGTTAGAAAAATTATCATATTATTATAGACATATTTAAATAAAAGTAACATATTCAGTAAAACAAATATCAAGGACAAAATGTCTTGAAAATTTCTCTTAATCATGCCCTCGAATAGAGTATCTAGTGTACTCCCCATTTCTAAAATATTCTTTTCTTGATCAATCCATCGTGAGACCTACTCTTTTATTTTATTCCCTTGTTTATCTATTTTATTTTTTGATTATAATTGATCAAAAATAGTAACATTTCTTGAACCATTAAGAGGATGCATAATAGTGAATAATGATGAGCTCCGCTATAAGACTAATGAGGGGAAGGGTCCAATACCCAACTGCCACACATAACCGACATGAACCATTACCAAAACAAGGAAAATTGACTCGTTTTGGGAGATTGAAACTGACTTTATGATATTGTCATCGAATTGATATTTAATATATTATTTCAAATAAAAAAAATAAACCATCAAAACAACTGATTTTTAATTTATTTCATTTTATTCAATTTTTACCATGGGGTTGTTTACATTATTACAATTGTATTTTTAATACACATCAAACCACAACATTGTTCTACTGACATGATGAACCACATTTTTTCCTACCTTATCAAAGTGAAAAAGTTAATAAAATTAAAAATATTTGTACAAATAATAAATCAAAATTATATTTAATAAAATATATTAGGGTTTCATACTCCATATTCTCCTCAATAAAATTTGGTACTAGATGTGAATGGTATGACTTATTTATCCCTTCACATTGAGTTTTTAAAAATATAAATGAAATAATTAATATTAATAAAAATTGAATTATTTTTAATAAATTAATATCATTATACTATGTCAATTATAAATTCCTCATAGGAATCATAAGGATAAATTTCAATAATGGACATCCACTAATCCCATGGTATCAATTTGAGAATATTATAGTATATTTTATAGTGACTCATAGGGCATTCATTGAACTCCCACCATAACGAATAGAGAAATTATTTTCAATTTTCTAAAAAATATTCTATTCTCATTAAAGGTTTGAAATGTAATGAAATAAAAAATGAAACAATATGTTCATATCAGATTTGAAAAAATAATTATACTTTGATTTGATAGTAAATTCATATAAAATAAACTACATATATTTATGTTTACATACATTCTCATGTTTATCAAAAATATAATTATTTTAATTGATGTAAAGGTGCCTCTAATTATAATAAGTGATGATATGTTACATTATCTAACATGATAACTACCATATGATATTACTGTATAATCGATCGAAATTATCTGTAGGCACCCCATACCTGTAAAATGAATCAAATACATTAAATTGTTTTGTCCTTTAATCACATGATAAATTCAGGTGTATTTATATCCTATTATTATCTAAATCTATTTAATAAACATATAAAAAATTAGTACATATATGTTGTGAATTATTTCATCATAATAATAATATCATTATAGCAACAGTCACCCTAAAATACAAACATGATGGTAATTGTGACACCATATTCGCAATCTATGAACACTCCTTAATAGATTAATCTAATCCCCCAAACTTCCTTGAAGAAAAACGGGATGCATTGGAAGTAGAGAGTATACCTTTTAAATTTTGGAGCTAATCTGATGGAAACAAATGGTATAAAGTGGGCATACATAAAAAGAATAGATTTTAGATCATGGAGTATATTAGAAGCATTCAACAACAAAGACATTATGGAATAATATCTCATATTTTTAATGTGTTTTTCTACATTCCAATTTATAAAAAGAGAATTAAAATAGTGAGAAAAATTTATATGTTATAAAAAAGAGATTTTATTTGAAAGAAATATTAATAGATTAATTCAATTTATATATTATAAATAAAAAATAATATAAATGCCAAAGGATTCATGAACATTAAATCAATTAATTCATTATTTTCCAATGTTTGAATCTTAGAAATCCCATTTGGGGACTTACACTACAGGAGGTGACGCAGGCGTGATGCGGGATAGAAGTGACGTAGTCTCAATGCATCTTGGTGACATAGGTAGTATGAGGCAGGCATAATGTAGCATTATTCCATCTGGCCTTGTTCATTATTGCGTAGTTAATATATATTTTCATTTATAATATCTATTTGTGTTTATGAATATAATGATATTTTCTAAAATTTTGCACTTAATTTTGGAACATTTTTTGATTTACTATATGACTAAATTTGATATATGTTATAATAAACACATCAAACTAGATTGAATCATGTCTAGATATTATCCTAATAGCATAAAAAACAACATACAGTCTACATCCATATAACCTTCAATAATAAATCCTCATAGTTGATTTTATTTTCTCCAAAATGGCTTCAAGTATCCTATATAGTAAATAAAAAAAGGAATATAGTTAAATAAACCATATATGTAATATCTTTGAAATGTTTTATATAGTAATGACACAAATTTATGATTAAAATACCTCCATATGGGATATAACCATCCATAATGTATGGGATTCACCACTTTTCTTCAAATATCAAATACATAGTTAGATAAACTATCATAACTTAAAACTATAGGGGAAATTGAATATCCCAATTAAAATTCTTAAATAAAATTTTTTCTTAGTTTTTGTTAAATATAATGGGGTTTAATGTTTCTTTACAAATCTATCCAATCAAAGTTTACAAATAAATTAAAATTAATGTTTTTTATAAACTAAAACTATGTCAAATTCCTATGTAATAACTTGTTCCATCAAAATATAAAAAACTTGATTTATATACCCAAGAATATTTTTGTTTCTAATGTAAAAAAATCATAAAATGTTTCATGATTATCCATTAGGTACATTCAAAATTTCCATTCTTTAAAGAAAAACATATTTTTCAAAATTTATCAAAAAAAACTATTATAGGACAATTTCTATTATCAAATTCCCATATATCTTGATTTATATTCATTCCATAAATGTCATTATGAGAATTGATATGATATTTTTGTTTTCTTTGCTCATTAAATATTATAAAAACCAAATTGTCCCATATAATCATTTAAATGTGTATACAATCAATATTATAATGTAATAATTGAAATTTATAAAAATCAATTGGAAAGAAATAATTTCTTATTCAATTGTTGTGTACTAACTGCTTCTAATTATATTTGAACTCCATTAATATAAATATTTATATAAAACACTTTGTTAAATTTTCCATTAATAGTTGATAATTTTTTAATGATTTAAATGATAATAAAAATTTTGTTTGTTGACCAAAATCCTTTCGTCTGTTGAATAATGATTTATTGAACTGGTATCTATGAGTTGTATCCAAAAATTGATGATGAAACTTGAAACACCATATTTTTATATATAGTAGTATTTTATGAATATTTTCAATGTTACAGACTATACATCACTAACTAGTTTGTGTTCTAACGCAAAAATTTCCCCGATTTAATAAAATAACTAATTATCAAAAATTTAACATCAAATATTATAAACATTTTGGTTTTTGATGAATCATATGTATCTACACCATTATACCAAAATTATTTCAATCCCTTCATAAGAGGTTGAAGGTATACATTTATGTCATTTCCATAAATTTTATTAAATATAAGTATAAATAAAATAAATAAAAAATTTTGTTTTAAAAATATCCAGAGAGTTTTATTATAAGATTAAAAATTAACTAATTATATTTTATAGTTTATAATTATAGTCCCAAATGAATCAATTCCATTTGTAAAAAATCCAAAATGCACATTACAATTACTTAAATAGAAATTTGGATATAAAAAATCATTTGATTTTTTATCATTTGAATCTCATGGATGTCAAATATTCCCATCATTATTATTTCCATGGCATTCTTCTTAACTTGATCTATCATTTTTAAAATAAAAATATAATATTTATGACCTTGAGTTTAATAGGTTATAAAAAAAATTAGATGTTTTATTTTTATTCTTCCTTATAGTCCATTCATTAAAAATTTCCTAACAATTCAAAAATTTCAATTTATAATTATATCATCTTTTACAGTATTCACTACATGAATATCCTCCTGATAAATATGAAATCATGGGGACATGCATGTACCATTATCTAATTTAGATTGATTTTGTTAAAAACATTATTCATTTCATAAAATGATATAAGAATCTAGATTCAATAAATAAATTATAGAGAATGTAACTCCCCAAGATTTCATAGTGTGTTATTTCTTCAAAATAATTCAGTAACATGCACAACACGCAACACCGAGTTCAAGCGCACCATGATTTACCAAACAAGCCATTAAAATGATGTTATGAATATTATTATCTAAAATTTAAACTTTATATAATACTTATAATTTTAGAATCCATATTATGAGTTTCTTAGACATAATGTAAGAACAAATTTATTTTCAGTATTGCACTTTTACCAACTTTAAATAGTGAACCCTTTTTAAATACAATATTTTAAACTTTTGACTAAATGGGGACATCAAAAAAATTTAAAATTAAATATCCAAAGCTTCCATGGTATGCTTTCCTTTTATTAATACAATAGCGTGTGTTGTACGCAACTTTGAGTTCTAACACACACCACATCCAATCAAACTAGCCGTTATGAATAGTAATACCTACTTTCTTAAATTTTATAAATTTTATCTCTCAAAATGGACTTCATTTTTTGGATTCTTAATATTGAATTTAGCCTAGGGTGATATTTTGGAACTTCTCAGATAACACTTATATTTTGATGAATAGTGAAAATTACTAAATTTTAATTAAAAACAACTTTTTTAATCGAAATTATTTATATTGATAAATTATGAATTTGAGTCGTTTTAAAGTATATTTAGAATAAATTTTTACCATTTAATAAAATTTTGGTCATTGTACATAATTTTACAATTAAACCGGACATAAACAAGTGTCAATATTTTGATATATATTGTTTCTTAAAAACACACTATTTGTTGTGACAGTGGGAATTAATTATAAAATTAATTAATGCAACTTATATTTTTGTAATTTTTTAAAATAGACATCATTTTTGAATTCGTAATATCAATTATAGCTTAGGGTGAAAATTTGGCATTGTTCTGAAAAACATCAATTTTTGATGAATAGTGAAACTACTAAGTGGTAGTTAAAAAAACTGAATTTTTCATAAAACATAATTTTACCGCTTCTGTGAATGGAATTTCGAAAATCCGAGAGACACGGTTAATTCCAATAACTAAAATGTGGATCAATGAGATGAAAATATTTTTTGGTGAATAGTAACTTTTTTCATTTATTTACCACGGTTAAAAGTAAATATGGTAATTAAGGGTGAAAATCATATTAATATTACCCTAAGACATGTTCTAATTATATTTTACAAATGTATCTCATCCAAAAACAACCTTAGGAATAAAATATTATCATTTAGGTCCATTTGGATTAGATTAGGACATTTATTATTATTTAATTCAAAGAAGAGTTAAAAGGGTTAAAATCAATGTATATTTACTAAAACATTTTTAATATAAGGTTATACATAATATACATTCTTTTTTAAATATTCATTAGAAATATAATAAGATTTACTACATAATGATATTTTATTTATAATTTTTAGACATTATATAATTTAATATATTTATGACACAATGATGATTCAGTAATTACAATAATAGTGAAAAATTAAAATAATTGATATTATAAAAACCCAAATAAATATACCGTGAGACTTTTAATGAATTTCAATAATTTTCTAGGATAATATGACATATTAGTATTGATTTAACTAACTTTTATCGAACTAATAATTCTGTTTTGAGTTTCACAAAAATTAACTATTGAATAGTGTCAAAATTGACATAAAAGAGTTTTTAAAACAAATATTATATTATTAATTTATATTAAATTCCTAAAAATCTAATGGTCGGCCAAAAGACTTATATCATGATAGGTGTATCATTAATGGACCACTTGGGGGTCTCCTGGATGTATATAGTATGTTTTTAAACTATATAATATAAAAATACAAAGTGACATGGTAAATGTCAAACTAATTAACTAAGAGTTAAAACAAAACGATAAGGTTAATATAATGACCCAAACCTGTCTAAATTATATTGGTTGAATTTTTATAGACCTATCCCCACCTTAACCATTAAATAATCAACTTTGGATCCATTATAAACAGAATATTAATTTATTATAAATTAATATTTCTAGCTTTTCCAAAGGTGCCCCTCACCCCTCTTATAAAAGGACACTCCTCCTTCTCATTTAATCACACCATAAGAGCCTTTTGGTATGGCCAAACCCTGCCCAAATACTCTCCAACATTCCCTCAATACAACCTAGAGGCCTTAGTTTGATCAAAAATCTAACCTAAGGAGCCCTTTTGGTCAAATAAAAACGAAGAACCTGAAGAAGAGGTAATGATTTTGCCACCTTTTTCCAAGTTCCTTTTTTCTCCACTTCTTCTTCCTTTGTTGTTACCATTCTAAAATAATAACTCTAGTATCATATATATATATATTGTGATGTTATTATAAATATGGTACAACCATATTCAGTATTCTATCCATCCTTTGAATAACATGTCACCATACGTGCGTACGTATGGCTTACCGTCTCCACGTCGTGGTGTAATTTTTATTCAATAAATTATTATTTGGATGGGTATAATAATGAAGTATAATTCATGTAAAAAATAAATATAACATGATAATGATTCTTTATATGTAATATACCATCCAATTATATATTATTTTAATATCAAAATAATGTTATTTTCACTCGTGCGTACGTACGGACTACCGTCTCCACGAACACGATGAGATTCATTCTCCATCATATCCATTCATGTATAAATATCATTTTATGATTTAAAAATAATATCTAAGGACTTGATATCATTCTGGATATGAATAAGATACAACCTATACATGACAAACATGTCTTACATAACAAAAAATATAAAAGAAAATGAGTAAGTTAACACCCGAAACAACGATAATTTTAAGATATTATTAACAAAGAAATGTTAAAAGATCATATATGATATCATATGAATGTATATGATTCTTGTATAATTTAATACAAATTATTTAACCATTATACAAGAGTTTAACCTACCCTAAACCAAGGAAAAGTACAAGGTAAGGGTTTATTTCGCAATCTCTCCATTATGCGAGGTTTTTTATACATAATAATCTACTGGGATTTCATTATCATCCAAGTCCATATTTCTTCAAAATGTATTTCAGAACATTTTCAACATTTACAAGAATATGGGTTAAAGTCATTTATACCCTTGTTTGACTTTTTATAATAGTTTTATAAAGAATCTTTCCGTCGTATTCCAAATAAGGTGCTTTTTAACCTTTTCGACAGGATTAAGGTAAGAATGTTTTTTTAACTTATACGGTGGGTGTAGCTATTTACCGCCGTAATAAAATCGTCAAATCTTCCCTTACAAGATTATAAGAATATTTTCAATGTAAATGTTTTATTTTATAATTATGTGACTTTTAAATGATTTCAAAATGAATATTTTAAGAATTTGTGAAAGGCACTCTTTATCAAGATCATAATTTTAAATGTTTTAAGGATTTATCTTTCTAAATATTTTCAATTAATGTCCATGTTTTCAAAATGATTTTAAGGATTTATTTATATGGACATGAAGTCTTTGAAATGATATTTCTTTTCAAAAGTCTCAAGGTGGTATGTGACATTTTGATTCAAAAATCACTTTTAAATCACTTCCTTTATAAATGTGTGACTTTTCAATGATTTCGAGAAAAGATATATTTCTCTCAAATAGTTTTGATATCATCTATGTCAACATCCTTTGATGGATTTTAAGCTTATTTGAAGTTGATTTATTATGATAAAAAACTTTTGTATTTTATTGAAGGTTTTGTGATATGTTTTACTGTGGATGTGTTATTTTTATACCATTCATGGTTTATAGAGAAAGTGTTGACATTTCGTATGCATGTTTTAATACGAATGATTATGTTATGTTTAAACCTTTTCATATGGGAATGCATTGGACTTATTAAGTGACGGGTGGAGCCCTCTATAACTCCTCGATGCATCGGTAGGTCTCATGAGACAAACTGGTGTCTTGCCACAAGGCCTTGACAAAATCTTATTTGTAGTCTTGGCACGAGGCCTTGGGTATGTGTTTATTTTAGTCTGGCATTATGCATTACATCATTATGAAAGTGTTTATTGATATTGCATGTGACTATTTGATTAGTAGAGTATCCATGTGAATAAGTAAATGGAATTATTTCATTTTATTTTTTCCGTACTATATTGAAGTTCACGTTTAAAAGGATTTTGTTTTAGTTATACATTTCCTTAAATGTTTATTATTATTTATGAAAGTTTCCACTATATTGTTATCTTTACTGGGCATTTGAGATCACCCCCTTTCTATGTTTTATTTTTCCCAGGATATGAAGAAGTAAATTATGAATGACCTATAGGGATATTATGAGGGGATAAGAGTGTGGTCTATGTAGACTATGTTGTTTTTGTTTTCATTTTTATGATGTAAAACATTATGAATATATCCAGTGTTTCCAAGGCTACTAAACCAATCGGTCTTTCGAGATTTGATCTTTCTAGTGATAATGCCAATGTTATATAATAAAGCACCGACTCTAGGTAACTACGATCGGGGCGTTACAGTTGATATCAGAGGAAGTTTAGTACAAACCTTGGAAGCTAGATTTAGATAAACTCTGATTAGAGCACAAGACCTAAGATGAACGTTGAGGATTAGTATAGAAGAACTCCCCAGAATTTTGGTATTGTAGATATTTTGTGTGTTTTCTGAGCAATACATCCCTATCTGGATAAGAGTAGGTAGAGGCGGCTCTGGCACAGATGTACCTAGGGGTAAAACCCGAAAACACCACTTTTTGCTAGACTCGAACAGGAACTGGTGCACGACAACGGGCCTTGCTGGACTCTTGGTTACGACACTCCCGGGGGATATGGTTAGGATAATTCTCATTTTCTATACAAACCATTATGAAGGATTTATGAGTATATAATTTCTCAAAGGAGACATTTTTATGATTATGGATTATATCCATAAACAATTCAATTTATGTTATGTGTTTTACAAGTATGGGATTAGGTATTGTTATTCATACACTAATCTAGTGTATGCCATTGTTTAGAAATGGCACCCAGTAGAAGGAATGAGAACTCCAGAAATGCACATGATACAAAGAGAAATAAGGATCATATATTTCATGGTCTTAAGCCATAATTTATAAGAGAAATAGTCTCGCATGTATTATCATCATATGATGAAATAATATCATGTGTTGATAAGATAAGTAAAGAGTTTACTGAGTACTATGGCTTTGAAGGGAAGCAAGAGAAGAAAAGGATGGAAGAGAAAAAGATGGATAAAGGGAAGAGGGAAAGAAGAATTTTACCATGTGTGATAACTGTGGGAAGAAGCACCCTAGAACTTTCCTGAAAGGAATGGGAGTTTGTTATAAGTGTGGAGGAAAAGGGCACAAAGTACGTGACTGCAAGGGTAAGAAAATGGTTTCAAATGTACAATGCTTTATTTTCAAGGAGTTCGGAAACTATGCGAACCTATGTCCCAGTCATCAGACTATGCCGCAAATGATACTATTGGATAATAATCAAGTTATGATACTACCACAGATGAAGAGGAATGATTAGAGTTCTTATGTTGATTATTTCATTTGACTGTTGTATCAACAATGTACTTGTTATATTAATTATGGAGTATATCAGGATTGTACTGTAGTACTATTTCATTAAGGACTTGAGATTGTGTGGAACAATGAAAAGTGACTCAATAGCAGGATAAATTTTTTGAAAATATATGGTTGAGAGAATGATAAACCATAATATAATTCTGATACCGAGGTAGTGATTTTGGAATAAGACATGATTGATTTGGTTAAATTATATTAGATATTCTTGACTACCTTGAAACTGATTAATGATTTGTATATTCCATCATTGTTGGGGTTTACAACATTTTTGGATTGAAAGAGTATATCTATTATTCTATAAGGAATACGGGATCATGAATGTAATCAATAAGGTTTTATGATAATTCAGGATGTTGCAGTGTATTAAAAGAATACATGATGAAGGTGTTAACATGTTATTAAGTGGAAAAAAGATTCTTTATTGTGTTTACCTTCCTTATAAATTTTGGACTGAAGTATTTTGGATAGTTTTAGTTTGGATTATTTTGTATTGCCATAAAAGGACAACCCGGAGGTCGGGCGGCAACCCATCGCGTCCGGTAAGGCTGCAAGACATGAACCCACAACCGAAGGGCGACAAGGGTGTATCACCTACCACTGACCCACGTGATGTCCTGGATTGAATAATTTCATTATTTTGGTTTTGCTAAATGAATTATAAAATCATTTTTTTAACCCTATACGAATGGGTTAAATAGAATATTATTTTTAAGTTCTAATATCTTTTAGAGTCAAAGACGAGTATGTTGTAGAAATTATTTAAATGATGGAACTCTACTTGTCAAGAATATATTTTTCTTCTTCTCTTAATCTATGAAGAAATTAATTCTTATACTTTATTTAAGAAATCCTAAAACCAAAAATGTGTTATCCTAATACCCTATGTTTTGTTGAACCGATGGTATTTCAAATCATCATAGATTTATGATTTTAAGGACCTCAATTTGGCACTTGTTTGTGATTGATGAACTCAATCACACTACCTATAAATATTTACGTTTTCCCTCCAATTATATGTCTCTAATTTCCAGTAATGTTCTCTTAATTGAGATCATAATTTGGTGGTGACACATTCATTTCTTTGTTCCTCATATTAAGACTAAATTTTAGTAACCCAATTTCGGATGTGGGTTTTCCCGCAAAGATATTTTCTATTTTCAACCTTTTATTTTTGAAAAACAATTTCAAATTGTGAGGACGCAATTTATTGAAGGGGGGAGATTGTAACACCCCAATACTTCATAGTGTGTTATTTCTTCAAAATAATTCAATAACTTGCACTACACGTAACACCGAGTTCAAGCGCACAATGATTTACCAAACAAGCCGTTAAAAAGAGTTTATGAATAGTATTTACTAAATTTTAAACTTTATATAATCCTTATAATTTTAGAATCCATATTATGAGTTTCTTAGACATAATGTAAGAACAAATTCATTTTCAGTATTGCACTTTTACCAACTTTTAATCGTGAACCCTTTTTAAATACAATATTTTAAACTTTTGACTAAATGGGGACATCAAAAAAATTTAAAATGAAACATCCCAAGCTTCCACGGTACGCTTTCCTTTGAATAATACAGTATCGTGTGTTGTACGCAACTTCGAGTTCAAACACACACCACAACCAATCAAACTAGCCGTTATGAATAGTAATACATACTTTTTGAAATTTTATAAATTTTATCTATAAAAATGGACTTCATTTTCTGATTCGGAATATCGAATTTATCCTACGGTAAAATTTTGGAACTTTTCGGATAACACATATATTTTGATGAATAGTGAAAATTACTAAATTTTAATTAAAAACAACTTTTTTTAATCAAAATAATTTATATTGATAAATTATTAATTTGAGTGGTTTTAAAGTATATTTAGAATATATTTTTACCATTTAATACAATTTTGGTCATTGTACATAATTTTACAATTAAACCGGACATAAACAAGTGTCAATCTTTTGATATAAATTGTTTCTTAAAAACACACTATTTGTTGTGACAGCGGGAATTAATTATAAAATTAATTAATGCAACTTATATTTTTTTAATTTTTTAAAATATACATCATTTTTTAATTTGGAATATCAATTATAACTTAGGGTGAAATTTTGGCATTGTTCTGAAAAACTTCAATTTTTGATGAATAGTGAAGCTACTAAGTGATAGTTAAAAAAAAGTGAATTTTTAATAAAACTTAATTTTACCGCTTCTGTGAATGGAATTTCGAAAATCTGAGAGAAACAGTTAATATCAAGAAGTAAAATTCGGTTCAATGAGATGAAAATAATTTTTGGTAAATAGTAACTTTTTACTTTTATTTACCACGGTCAAAAGTAAATAGGGTAATTAAGGGTAAAAATGATATTAATATTACCGTAAAAAATATCTTAATTCTATTGGACAAGTGTATCTCGACCAGAAACAACCTTAGGAATAAATTATTATCATTTAGGTCCACTTGGATTAGATGAGGAAATTTATTATTATTTAATTCAAAGAAGAGTTAAAAGACTTAAAATCAAGGTTTATTTACTAAAACATTTGTAATATAGGGTTATACATAATATAAATTCGGTCGTAAATATTCATTAGAAAGATAATATTATTTCCTACATAATTATATTTTATTTATAATTTTTAGACATTACATAATTTAATTTATTTATGACACAATGATGATGTAGTAATTACCATAATAGTGAAAAATTAAAATAATTGATATTATAAATACCCAAATAAAAATAACATGAGACTTATAATGAATTAAAATAATTTTCTAGTATAATATGACATATTAGGATTTATTTAATTGACTTTTTTCGAAGTAATCATTCTTTGAGGAGTTTCACAAAAATCAACTATTGAACAGTGTCAAAATTGACATAAAAGAGTTTTTAAAACAAATATTATATTATTAGTTGATATTAAATTCCTAAAAATCTAAGGATCGGCCAAGAGACTTATATAATGATATGTGTATCATTAATGGACCACTTTTGGGTCTATTGGATGTATATACTATGTTTATTAACTATATAATATAAAAATACAATGTGACATGGTAAATGTAAAACTAATTAACTAAGAGTTAAAACAAAACGATATGGTTAATATAATGACCCAAACCTGTCTAAATTCTATTGGTTGAATGGTTTTAGACCTATACCCACCTTAAACTTTAAATAATCAACTTTTGAGCCATTATAAACCGAATATGAATTTATTATAAATTAATATTTCTAGCTTTTCCAAAGGTGCCCTCACCCCTCTTATAAAAGGGCACTCCTCCTTCTCATTTCATCACACCTTAAAAACCTTTTGGTTAGGCCAAACCCTGCCAAAATACTCTCTCAACATCACTCAATACAAACTATAGTCCTTAGTTTGATCATAATGCCAACCTAATGATCCCTTTTGATCAAATCAAAAGGAAGAACCCGAAGAAGAGGTAAAGATTTCACCACCCTTTTCCAAGTTCATTTCTTCTTCCACTTCTTCTTCCTTTGTTGTTACCATTATAAAATAATAACTCCAGTATCATATATATACTGTGATGTTATTATAAATATGGTACAACCATATTCAGCCTTCAATCCATCCTTTGAATAACATTTCACCATAAGTGCGTACGTATGGCTTACCGTCTCCACGTCGTGGTATAATTGTTATTCAATAAATTATTATTTGGATGGATATAATAATGATGTATAATAAATGTGAACAATAAATATAACATGCTAATGATTCTGTATATGTAATATACCATCCAATTATATATTATTTTAATATCAATATAATGATATTATCGCTCGTGCGTACGTACAGACTACCGTCTCCACGAACGCGATGAGATTCATTCTCCATCATATCCATTCAATTATAAATATAATTTTATGATTTAAAAAATAATGTTTAAGGACTTGATATAATTATGGATATGAATAATATACAACCTATACATGACAAACATGGCTTACATAAAAAACATATAAAAGAAAACGAGTAAGTTAACACCCGAAACAACGATAATTCTAAGATATTATTAACAAAGCAATGTTAAAAGATCATATATGATATAATATGAATGTATATGATCCCTGTATAATTTAATAACAATTATTTCACCATTGTAAAGGAGGTTAACCTACCCTCAACCAAGGAAAAGTACAAGTTAAGGGTTTATTTCTCAATCTCCCCATTATCCGTGGTTGTTTATATGTAATAATCTACTGGGATTTTTTTATCATCCACATCCATGTTTCTTCAAAGTGTATTTCAAAACATTTTCACCATTCAAAAGAATATGGGTTGAAGTTATTTATACCCTTGTATTACTTATATAAGATTTTTATAAAGGAATCATTCTGTTGTATTCCAAAAAAGGTGCTTTTTAACCTTTTTGACAGGATTAAGGTAAGAATGTTTTTTTAACTTATACGGCGGGTGCGGCTATTTACCGCCGTTATAAAATCGTCAAAGCTTCCCTTACAATATAATAAGAATATTTTCAATGTAAATGTTTTATTTTATAATTATGTTACTTTTAAATGATTTCAAAAGGAATATTTTAAGAATTTGTGAAAGGTACTCTTTATTAAGATCAGAATTTTAAATGTTTTAAAGATTTATCTTTCTAAACCTTTTTAATTAATGTCCATGTATTCAAAATGATTTTATGTATTTATTTATATGCACATGAAGTCTTTGAAATGATATTTCTTTTCAAATGTTTCAAATTGGTATGGGACACTTTGATTCAAAAATCTCTTTTAAATTACATCCTTTATAAATGTGTGTCTTTTCACTGATTTCGAGAAAAGATATATTTATCTCAAACAGTTTTGATTTCATCTTTGTCAACATCCATTGATGGATTTTAAGCTTATTTGAAGTTGATTTATTATGATACAAAACTTTTGTATTGTATTGAAGGATTTTTGATATGTTTTACTGTGGATTTGTTATTTTTATACCATTCATGGTTTATGGAGAATGTGTTGACATTTCGTATGCTAGTTTTAATACGAATGTTTATGTTATGTCTAAACCTTTTCATATGGTAATGAATTGGACTTTGTAAGTGACGAGTGGAGCCTGCTATAGCTCCTCGATGCATCGGTAGGTCTCATGAGACAAACTACTGTCTTGGCACATGTCCTTGACAAAATCTTATTTATAGTCTTGGAACGAGGCCTTGGCTATGTGGTTATGATAGTATAGAATTATGCATTCTATCATTATGAAAGTGGTTATTGATATTGCATGTGATTATTTGATTATTAGAGTATCCATGTGAATAATTAAATGGAATTATTTCATTTTATTTTTGCCATACTATGTTGATGTTAATGTTTAAACGGATTTTGTTTTAGTTATACATTGCCTTAAATGTTTATTCTTATTTATGAAAGTTTCCGCTATATTGTTATCCTTACTTGGCATTTGAGCTCACCCCTTTCCTATGTTTTATTTTTCCCAGGATATGAAGAAGTAAATTATGAATGACCTCAAGGGATAGTATGGGGGATAAGAGTGTGGTCTATGGAGACTATGTTATTGTAGTTTTCATTTTTATGATGTAAAACTTTATGAATATATCTAGTGTTTCCAAGGCTACTAAACCAATCGGTCTTTTGAGATTTGATCTTTCTCGTGATCATGCCAATGTTATGTAATAATGCATG
This sequence comes from Viscum album, assembly GCA_963277665.1. Taxonomy (NCBI): domain Eukaryota; kingdom Viridiplantae; phylum Streptophyta; class Magnoliopsida; order Santalales; family Viscaceae; genus Viscum; species Viscum album. Next base: position 1,018,232,869 of record OY728122.1, read on the forward strand.
GACTCTAGGTAACTGGGGTCGGGGCGTTAAAAAGAAACAAAAATACCATCAACATTGGTTTATTTTTAATTCCACCTAATCTCATGATACGGTATAACATCGTAAAAAATGATTTTTTATATTTTATAAATCATTCAAAAAACATTGGCTTTCTACAATCCACTAATTCATAAAAAAATTTATAACTCGAATATCATTTATCATGTATTATTCACAATAAAATTATAAATAGTCACATTGATATGTTATATTATTCATTATGTTATGCTATAGTGTCGAACAAATTGTTAATCATATTATAAATGTTGTTCTCTACTATTGGGGTAGTTTTTTGTTCATTTTAATGACGGTCACATGTGTGTAATTTTACAATATATAATTCCCTATACTGAATCCATCTCAGATATTAAATAGGAATTTTTTCAATATCAGGTCATTATAATATTTATTCCATTTCGTTCATCATATAAAATTATAATATTGAAATGAACAATTTATTCTTCCATCCATAGATCGATTTTCAATTACAATTTCTAAAAACACATATAACCCATTTACATATTGAGGTGTATTTACGGTTATAATAATCAGAGTATTATCCATTGGAACTATATTAATAAATTTCTCTATAAAAAACAGAATTCAAATTATTTAAATAAAATAATTTTAAAAAAAAAATAACTATTAATAAATAATATGAAATTAAAAAATTTGACTGAGAAAAAATCATTAAATATAATATAAGTATTAAAAGATTTATATTATTAATTATTATTTTATGATATAAATATATAATATAAAATATAAATATATACATAATAAATAATAAAATAATAAATACACTATAAATTATCAATAAATAAAATATGTAAATACTAACAAAAACATAATTCCTAGAAACAATAAAAAAACTAATAGAACAAAAATAACCATAATAATTAATTAAAAATTAACTAAATTATATATAATCAATAAAATTAATAGTAAATAAAAAATATCAACAAATTTCTAGATCACAAACTGGCATGGTAAGGGAAAATCAGGAATATGAGGGCGGACGTCAAACATTAAGTACCTATGAATTAAACAATAAGAATGTTCTATGATATAATATAATTAATTGGTAAAATAAAAAATTAATAGAATAATATGATAAATCCCTAAATCTATCATTTTAAATCCTTGTTAAAATCTAATAGTGATAATTGGAATGGGAGAATTATAAAGAAAAGTGAATCATATATATTTTGACAACATACCCTATACAAAGAAGAAACATATAAGGAAATGGAAGAGGATCACATGATGGATAAGAGAAGAAGGAGATTAGGGTGGTTTGGGGGAAACTAAGGAGAAGAAGGATCAGTGGATATCAAAATCAATTTGGTTGAATACCATTTGGTGGTGGGGGAAAGGGATTAAGAGAGCATTAAAGAGAAGATAATGTTTTTGAACATAAGGAAGATGGAGAAGGGGATATCAGGATAGTGAAACGGAGGATCACATACAAGTAGACAAAATGGGATTTTTCTACAAAGATAATGTTTAGGTAGTTATATTTCATAAATTCCCATCACTAATATGAATACAATGAGTAGTTATTTCAAAATATGAAACTAATTTTTCATTATGTGAAGACAAAATTAAATCACCACTAATAATGTCATTTAAATGGGTGAGAAAATTAAATTGTTAATTAGTGGTGATTTTTTGAGACCACCAATAATAAACCACTACATTTTATTATTTCTCTTTTAGAATTGATAGAAAATATAAAGGAGGATGGGATAATAAGTGGGTTATAATTCCAACTCCTAAGACCAATTATAGATAGGTTTAATATTCTATATTTTTATTCTATTATCACGTTATCTCTCTATAATTCTTATATCCATATCCATGAAAAGATAACATGATATGGATAGTTGAAGAGATGTCATGATTATATCTCTACTGTTATTTTAATAATATTTTCATCTATATTTACAGTTATTATTAATGAATCTAGGGATTTGAGGTGTTGGTTGGTGGGATAAGGTGTAAACATCCTATCATTTATTATTTAATAAATCTATTTCTATAAAATTTAGTACTATAAATTAATCCATACATTGATCACATTGTGTAGGAAGTTGAATTTGTGTTTGGTGAGTGACTGGTCTCTGATAATGTTCGGGTGAACTAGAGTATGAATTTCTCACCCATTACTCCAATCATACCATAAGAGAGGATATATATGAGTGAGGATAATATATCTCTACAACCCAAGGAGTGTAGTCTAGACATCCTAGTATGCGAGGACTTGGTGGAATGATATATCAAAAAATCAATCTCTTATAAAATATAGATGATGTGGACGAAGTGGTAGTGGTCCAATTAAAAGAGTATCAATATAATTACAGTCAATTGAAATATTATGATAGATAGACAATTTTTCTTTAACTGAGGAATTAAATAGTTTCTGTCATACCCTACTATCATTTTTAACCATATATCCTTCTTTACCTCGGGAAAATAACACGCCAACTTATTTTCCTTTGTTTTATTTATATAAAATTTATAAAATCATCATATCTGAAAAGATATATATCATTATGTTAATTTTAAAGAATTCATGTGATTAACCATGTCACTCCCCAATATGAAATTATTTTAGCCACAAATTTATTACAACCTAAACATTGGAACATTATTGAATATGAATCAAATTCACTATGATCATCATCCCAGTTTTCTTTTTTCCTTTTCATATTTCTTTTTTCAAATTATATCTAACATTATAATCATTACAAATCAATTTGAAGAGAAATAATTTGTAAATTATAGTGTTTATTAATATATTTATGGAAACTATGCATTTGGATTATTTAGATCAACCACTAATAGAGAAAGTGAATATTATAGAAGAAGATAAATATGAATTAGAGGAAGAATAACATGAAGAACATGAAGAATCAACAATCCAATATATGAAATTATATAATGTTTTACATACATACTATCAAAAAAAAGAACAATGAGACTAAGAGGTAGATTGAGAAGGATTCCCCACTTTATAAATCACTCATTGAAGTTAACCTTGAAGAAATACATAAGGAAAGTGAAACATGTTGAGATAAAAATGGGTTAAATTTCTTTTGTGTATTTTTTCATTTATGTTTTTTTAATATAATTTTTAATTTAAAAAGACCAGTGATATAATTGTATAATCCATACCATGGAATAATTCTTTATATGATTTCGATGAAGAATATATAGGGAATATTAAATAATTAAAAGAGACGATAATTGAGATTTAAATTCTATCCATGGATTAAGAGGGATGTGATACATAGTGGAAAGTCCAATATCAATGTATTAATATAAACATAGAATATTATCACTCTATATAAGGAAAAATAACAACTAGGGGAAAGATGTTCTCATGAAAAATAAAAAAAATTAAGAACCCCACATCCTTCCACCCCCACATTTCATGATTTTATCCATTATAAATAAGGTAAAACCATATAAAATTGTTTTTGTGGACTTTTAAATATAGTATAGTCTAAACATTATTGGTAAATAAATTTTTGGAAGTTCACATCACAAAAACCCCACCAATGAGAATGTTGGATGTAATCTACTATCTCTATCTAGTTATAGACCATGATAATACAAAACCTCTTTGGTAGTAGAACACATAGAATATTTCTCCTTCCTAATAATTTATATTATTTTTTTAATTTTGAATGAATTTATTATATTATAACATATTTATAGGATTTATGAATGAATATTTTGGTTCTTACCTCAAAGGTTTTCATTACTAAATAAAATTTTAAATTTATCCAATGCATTTATTACTTTCCTTATTATATTTTCAAGTTTACAAATAATATAATTAAAAAGTTATATAGTAATCTAGGTCTGGGGAGAGTTTTTATTATGCTATAGAATTTATATTAGTTCCTTACCCAACATTAATTTAAACTATCCATTATTTACCTAAGGTATAATTGAATTTTAAAAAATAAAATCTAATAGCTATAGTACATTATGAAATAATGATTATATTAATAAGATTTTGGCATGATGAATTAGATCCTAAAAATACCAGATTGATGATCATAATCATTGGGTATATTAACATCAATAAAATATTAACACCTCTAGGAGTGATCTAAATAAAATATAGTCATAAAATATGTATTTAAATAAATTTATGGGATTCATTTTTATGTTTATTAAAATAATTTTATTCATGGTGTGTGTGTTTGTGAAAATGAATATATGAATATGAGAAAAATACAAATTGAGAGATGGAGACCCTTATCCAATTTCACTTTTCTTAGTTAACCAAAAAGGCCTATATGGATGCTTGCTATAAAGGATTTTTTAGTTCTATATTTTTTTATAAAAAATGAATAAGTTAATTTCACATCAATTTGACTAAAAACAAAAAAAAATTGACATGTTTTCATGGAATATGGATAGTGATGGGAATTATGAACACGTAAAATGAATGATTAAATGAAGTATAAAATTATTGTGTAAGATGTATCAATGATATTTGAAAACAAATATAAGACAATTTTATTAAGAGATATTAAATTGAAATGTTTTGACAAATGAAACCAATCCAACTAATTCCTTGTCACTAAAAATCATTGAACCTAACCTTAAATTGAGTATAATTGAAAAATGGGTTAGAATTTTTAATGATAAATATTACATCAGGACTAGTAATATCCCGATTGTACGACAACATTCTCAATTAAATTTCTGTATTTTTTTCATCCTCGTCACAATTTTAATTTTTGTATTTTCATTTCTAATATAAAATTTTATGTCAATAAATAATGTTTTCTAATATTGTGATCTAATTCTTTCAGTTGGATCTAAGGTGTCAAATTTTATTAAAAATGATTAATTCTATTAATCTTTTTTCATTGTTGATCTTTCGTTTGATATTTAATGATGTAGGGTGAGTCGTATTGTGAAAAAAAAATCAAGAAATTTGTAGTATCAATATATTTACATTGGAAGACATGAGACAACATGAAGAGTCCAATTTATCATATGTTTAAAGAGATATTGTCCCTAAAACCATCTATATTTAATAAACTACATACATTGGTAGTATTTTATAGATAAAAGTTTAATTATCCGTTGAGGATATCGTTAAAATAAAATATTAACCAGATTAAATGAATGTAAGTTAAATGAAATTAGGAATATGATTCATGAATTAGAAAATGAATTAATACATGCATTATAAATGAATGAGTTAATACTGACAATTTCTAGTATTTTTATAATTATTTCTACAACCCCTAAAACCATTTTAAGGAAATTGGGTGTGGATATTCAGTTCGTGAGTCCTAGGAACCCCAATCTCTCTATATTCTTATAAAATTTCATTTTAGATGATAGCAGATCATGGGAGAAATAAGAATCTCACATGTATGACATGGAATTCATATTATCATGTGGATACACCATAGAGGTGATATTATTTTTTATGTTACACATATGATCATTATTAATAAAATTTAAATATTTGTAAAGGTGATAAATAGGATACCATGCCACTTTGAAGAATGGTTAACATATTTATAGTATGTTCTTCATTTCATTTTTTCCGTGGTTTCATATTAACTTTTATAGATATCCCTGAAGAAGGGTTTTTATTCCCTTAATCTTGATATGATAAAAGACATTATACTCTAAAAACACTTTAGTTCTATTTGAGTGATTTATATTTATTTTTATGAGACATGGATTGAAATGAAGAAGTAAATCATAAAATAGAGAAACTTTTTATTTTGGAAATTGTATTCCATAATAGGGTCTACGGTTATATACTAGGCTACAAAAAGGGAAACCAATACATACCCTTACATAGACGGTCTATATAAAGGTCACCAAGGCCTTAACCATACATACAATGTTCTGCGTAAAGGTCATCTCACCTTTACCTTATATTGAGGGTTCTACGTATGGGTTACTGTTATTTAACATTATGTGTAAATGTGTTTTGTAAAGGTAATGATTGTTTTAAACGAGCATGTCATGGTTATACCCTTACATGAGCTAGATATGTAAAGGTAGTAACCATAAATTTTAGCTTTATATGGACATCTAAAGGTAAATTTTGATATAACCTTACATGAATCCTTAATGTAAAGGTAATATCATTAGTACCCTTATACACCATATTTTATTTGAGCTACATAATGGTATGTGGTGACTTTCCATTACACAAGAACATCATATTTGTGAAACATATGGGTAACAAACTCTTGAAGATTTTCTATATAACAGTTTAGGATAGATGGCCTTATGATGAGTGTTTGTGTAAGTGTAACGGTAGGGTACCCTTATATAGGAATGTGTTCCAATGTAAGGGTAAACCAATTTTTTTAATTTATTTATAACATATTTAATGACTTTAATGGTTTATAAAATGTTTATAAATGATAATAACGTGTATTTGGGGAATTTTTTATTTTATATAGATTTTATAAGTTAATTAAATGTTAATTTTTAAAAATTATTTAAATTTTTCTGAAACACTTTATTCCCAAATATTAAATGTTTATATATGAATTATATTTTAATAATCTATATGGAATGAATTTTGAGCTTCAAATAAAATTATTTATTTAGAAATCATAAGTGATAATTTATAAGGGGTTATAAAATATTAAATAAATCCAAAATATAATATAATTTATATTTTTATTATTGATATTTCATAATTAATTATTTTTAATTGATCAAAATAAAAGAGGGCCTAATATTTTTATCATTTAAACAAAATTAAATGTATTTTAATGAATGATATGATCAATGATTAAACAATGATTAGTTATATGGTAATTGGATTATTTAAACTATATACATAAAATAAATTAGATTATAAATAGTTTATAATTTATATAATAGTTAAAATTTAAAAATATAAATTGCATATAAGGATAAATATTAAAGTTTTCACAATTGAATGTATATAAAATTTTTATATTCAAAATTATGGAATGTCCATAATGAAAAAAATGACGTTTATTGGAGGGTTTATAATTAACTTTGATTTATAATTTTATAATAAATGCTTATCTCATGTTTAAATATTTAAATTGTTCATTTATTTTATAGAAACTACCTATTTTATTAATAGTTCTAAAATTATTATATGATGAATGGTGGATACATTTTTTTAATTATTAATATGCTTCTAAATAGATCCTTACATTACTTGATTAGAATGTTTCTTTCCAGAATTTATTTTTTCATCTACATTGACATCAGATTATATTTGAAGTTATTAGCTTGAATTTATTTTTTAAATATATAATATTAATATTATATTTTATGGTTATGCGGAATTGAATTCTCTCTTGAGAAATGTATCCCAGGTAAGATGGAATTGGGGTAAAATAACCTACCTACATCGAGGCTTATTTTTAATCATTGTAGGTGAATGAGGTTTTCTATCAATTTCTTCACGAATACTCATATGGATTATCACCAATATCATATTATTTTAAACACTTACATGAATGGTTAATATAACTTATTAATATGATGCATTTTTTATGTATAAATATGTTTGAAAACAATTTTTTAGAGAGTAATGAAAAATTGTTGGACGTGTAAAGAGTTACACATTTATATGGATTGAAATTATTTATGAGGAAGAGAGAATTGTATTCCTATATAAATTTATACAATCATGCTTAAATAAATTTAATAATATGAGATTATATGTTGAGATTAAAATCACCTTTAAATGTTTTGGGTAAGATTCCTTCAAAAGTGACACTTGTTAAAACCTCATACATCCAACTGAGTAGTTTCATGCTAAAATTGCATGAAAATAGATTATATTAAGGAAAGAAAGAAAGTAATATGTGACTCTGTATTTCCTTTTTGAGTAGTTTCATTGGTAATCTGGGATCGAAAATACTTTCCTTGGTTATATGTTTTTCTTGTTTTCTTTTGGTACCACATAGTTGGGAAGTCCAAACTATTTTGATACAAGTGGAATATAAGTGATTTTTTCCATATAATGGATTGGTCAAAGGGTTGTCCTATTATCTCTCTACGAATCATATATGATATGATTTCGATGATTCCCTTGCTAAATAATTAAATAAATACATGAATACTAAATATAAATTAGTTCATTTTGAATTATAGATCTAGCCTCCGTGATGGATAAGATGAATTATAAAAGGGGTCATAATTTTTGTGGGAGACCATTTAATAAAATACTATATAAAATTGTTAATAATACATGGTACTCATCTAATAAAATATTTTAATATTGATAATATCATCATCATCACCATCATTAAATTTATGATTATTACTTGATAAAGAGATTCTTAACGTATGTAAATAATAATACTTGTAAATTAAGAATGGTTCTTAAGTAATATTAGTGATCTAAGAATCAATATAATGGAAAATTATAGATGTTAAAAAAATCATTATTTAGTAACAATGTGTTGGAATTTTTCAGAAAGTGACTATTTATTCTTATCAAAGAATAGAGTGATTAAGTCTGGGTTTCAAAGGAATTATATAAAAAAGGTATATTTTGGTAATATAATTTATCCTATTTTAATCTATAAGAATGTTCCAAAAAATATTATTGAATTTCATAAATGAAAACCTAATATTATCAAAGAGTTTAAAAATGATGAATTGGTCAAACGATGTCTAGAATTTGGTACATGATGGATAGTAAAATTTTATATTATTTCAATTGAGAATAAAAATTGTTCATTGAAAATTTCAACAATATTTCTTCAAATATTACAACTAGGCTCATCAAAACATCAGGTTGTCTAAAAGGAGGAATAATAATTCAACATAATGGGGTTATATGGAAGAACTAAAAGAGTATTTGAAACTTCATTGAATATACATATTAGGTATTTATGTTATAGACATTAATTCTTTAGTTTTGAAATCTATCTGACACAGCTTGTATATTATAAATGTTTGGTAAAGTTAAAGGATTTCAAAAACGAACAAATTTTTTGTGATTTTTTATTAAATTCATAATGTAAATTGTTTCTACAAATTAATGTAAATTATTTTAGCAATAATAATTGAATATATTTAAATTATTTATATCTTTATCTTATTTTTTATATATGATAAGAGGGGATGATTGAATAAATAGATTTTTTATAAAGAAGTATGAGATGGTTAATTGTATACACATGACATATGATTCATAAAAGTATATAAAATTCATTGAGAATGTGATTTTGGGAAAAAATTATCTAAGATAATAGTGTTTATCCAAATATTTGTTACAACATGTGAGAATCTATTCCCACAACCCATCGGTGGGAAATTGTAATACATTTTTCTTCTAAAATGATTTATCATCAAACATGTAGAATTAAATATATGATATGGAAACAATATTTTATTTGTTTAATATTAATATTAAAAAGAAATAAATATTATTTCATAACACGAAATGTTTTTTTGTATCATAATAAGATATTCAAACAAGAATCTAATTTATAAGAGGCTTCTGGGAATATGTTTAAATTTAGAGAAGTTAGACATTAACAAATAATGATTAACAACAATAATTATCCGATGTAATTTAAACATGATATACTATAGTTGTTTTGGGTATGATGGTAGAGAGAAATGTAAATATTTATATTAGTTAATGTATAAAAGTGGTTTTCACATTATTCTAAAAGAGTTTAGGTGGACTGATTAATACTAATTTAAGTAGTAACATTATTACAAGGAAAAAATATTGATTTAATATGGTTCCAAATATTTTAAATATTAAAATATAAATAGATATAAGTATAAAATAAAATGTTACATCCTAAAATTTGATGTTGTGATGATAAAACGATTGAATATGTTAATTATGTTGAATATTTAGGAATATGATTCCTAAATATCACCATTATATAAACTAAAATTCATTATAGATGTGGAATATATATGATGTAATGTGTTAAAAAAATATAGAAAGAATAAGAAATAAGGTTGATCTATAAGTTTATCATATACGATATGTTAAACAAGAACATATATTAGGTTTGTTAAATATTCCAATAGAGTTTATGAATATTAAAATGTATCAATTTTAATGTAAACCACTATTTTATCATTCTTGAACATTGGATGCATAAATTCATATATTTATATAAATTTCATGAAGCACAGAGATTGTTGACCTCTTAATGAGTGTCTCTGAGTCTACCCCTAAAAGATTGTTATCAGGGATTATTATAGGCTATTATAGAATTTAATTATTTGTGTTTGTAGGATTCTTTTATAGAGATATATAACATTATCAAGAGAAACAAAAACAAAAATTACTATTTTTGTGTTCTAGATAACCCACAAAGTATTCCCCATGGTGTTTCATGATGATGTCTATGAAATTCTAAGGGTGCATTGATCATATTATAGTTCCCACTACCCAAGGTTTGTGAGATAGCAATCATAGGAAACATCATTACTTTATTCCCAACTGATCAATGTATATATATTTACTTTTCTAACATGGGGTTGGTTGGATATGTTACTGACCATGCTGTCATTTTGAGCATAATGAAAAATGTTTTTTTCTCCTATATGACAATTTTGAAATATTTCCCCCTGATTGAAATAGACTAAGGGAGTGTGAGGTCACACCTATATATTATATATCTTTCTAGATAATCGATATGCGATGTGATTATCCATTAAGATTAATGAAATGAGACTAATTCCTCTATTAGTTCAATATATAATTAGATATTCAAGATCATATCAATTGGATATATGGGATTGGCATGATCCACATACCATGGTTATATGATTTCCTGGAAAAAGGTAAAATTAGAGAAATAATGTTTCATATGATGGAGATTGGTGATCACATGTATAGAGATACATGTGTTTGATGGAGATAATTCTAGATCCCTTTGTTGATTGAGTATCATTGACTCTTTACTAGAGCATGCTCTTAGTTTACATATATCGGTCAAAAGTTTAATATTTGTTTTCAACACTATAAAGACCCATGGGGTCAAACATTGTTGTTGACATAATGTGGATTGTGATTAATCCATGTAGCGACTATAAAAGGGTATTAGTTTTAATAAAAAGAATTTTGGATGGGTTTTAAAATTTATTTCACTTTATTTGACACCATGTGAAGTTAAATACATCGTTAAAAATTTGTATCTTAAGATGTAAAAAATTGGATAATGTTCCCCAAGTTATTTCAATCATTAAAATATAATGTGAAACATCATAATGTATATAGGCTTTAGTGAAAGTGGGAGAATTAAAGAGTTATATTCCATAATGACATATATATATACTTTATATCTGGAATTAAAATTTTGATTTTCATGCATAATGGGATATATATTTTTTATTAACTATATGTTCTTATAACCATCATAAAATTTTAAGTGCTGATTTAGAAGTACACTATATCAATTTAATAGTAGATAGACATGGCTAAAACCATCACTATATAATCAGATATGGTTTTTTAATTTATGTTCTATTTGAACCATTGATAAAATAATTAAACAGAATTATGTGTTAAATGAATATAACACCACCTAAAAATCAAATTAAAAATATATCCACAAGATAAAGAAATTTTTTTTTAATTAGTTAGAAAAAAATGTGGCCAAAATTATAAACAAAATAATAGCCTAGATGTTTCATTATTTTTATTTTCCTATCAACTACCGTATTTTATTACATATAATACGTATATTAAATTGAATTTAGTAGAAATTATTTAATTAGATATTTTAAATAAAAAATAAATTTAGAAAAATTATCATATTATTATAAAAATATTTAAATAAAAGTAACATATTCAGTACAACATGTATCAAGGATGAAATGTCTTGAAGAATTCTCTTAATCATGCCCTCAAATAGAGTATCTAGTGCAACACCCATTACTAAAATAAGCTTATCTCGATCAATCCATCAGGAGGCCTACTCCTTTATTATATTATTTTGTTTATCTATTATATTTTGTGATAATAATTGATCGAGAATTGTAACATTTCTTGAAACAGTAAGAGGATGCACAATAGTGAATAAAGATGATCTCTGCTATAAGACTAATGAGGGGAGGTGTCCAATACCCAATTATCAAACATAACCGACATGATCAATTACCAAAACAAGGAAAATTGAATCGTTTTGGGAGACCGAAACTGACTTTAAGGTATTTTCATCCACTGGATATTTAATATATTATTTCAAATTAAAATTAACAAAAATTAATCCATTAAAACAACTAATTTGAAATTTATTTATTTTACTCAATGTTTATCCTGGGGTTGTTAAAATTATTACAATTTTATTTTTAATACACATAAACCACAAATTTATTCTACTCACATCATGAACCACATTTTTTTACCTTATCAAAGTGAAAAAATTCATAACATTAAAAATATATATACAAAGAATGAATCAAAATTATATTTAATAAAATATAATAGATTTTCATACTCCATATTCTCCTCAAAAATCTTCGGGACTAGATGTGAATGGTATGACTTATTTATCCCTTCATAATGAGTTTTTAAAAATATCAATTAAATAATTAATATTAAGAAAATTTGATTTATTTTTAATAAATTAATATCATTGTACTATGTAAATTACAAATTCCTCATAGGAATAATAATGATAAATTTCATTAATAGACTTCCACTAATCCCATTGTATCAATTTGGGAATATTATAATATATTTTATAGCGACTCATAGTGCTTTCATTGAACTCTCACCATAATGAATAGATAAATTATTTCCAATTTTCTCTAAAATATTCTATTCTAATTAGTGGTTTGAAATGTAATGTAGGCCAAAATGAAGCAATATCTTCATATTAGAATTGAAAAAATAATTATACATTGCATTGATAGTAATGTCATAAAAAATTAACTAGATATATTTATGTTTACATAATTTTTCATGTTTATCAAAAAATATCATTATTTTAATTGATGGAAATGTGACTCTAATTATAAAAGTGATGATATGTCACATTATCTAACATGATAACTTCCCTATGATATTCCTGTAAATTCCATCGACATTATCTATAGGAACCCCATACCTGTAAAATAGATCAAATACATTAAATTCTTTAATCCTTTAAACACATGATGAATTCATGTATATTTATATCCTATTATTATATGAATCTATTTAATAAACAGATAAAAAAATTAGTACATATATGTAGTGAATTATTTCTTCACAATATTAATTTCATTCCAGCAATGGTCACCCTAAAATACAATCATGATGGTAAATGTGACACCATATGATCAATCTATGAACACTCTTTAATTGATTAATACAATCCCCATAACATCCTTGAAGAAAAATGGGACGCATTTGAAGTAGAGAGTGTACCTATTGAATTTTGGAGAAAATCTGATGGAATCAAATAGTATAATGTGGTAATACCTAAAGAGAATAGCATTTAGAGCATGGATTATATTAGAAGTTTTCAAAAATATAGACATTATTGAATAATATCTCATTTTATTAAAAAAATTTACATTACTATTTATAAAAATAGTATTAAAATAGAGAGAACAATTTATATGATATAAAAAAGATATTTTTTTGAAAACAATATTCCTATATTAATTCAATTTATATATTCTAAATAAAAAATAATATAAAAATAAAAGGAGGAATAAACATTAAATCAATTAATTCATTGTTTTCCAATGTTTGAATCCTTGAAATCCCATTTGGGGACTTACACTACAGGTGGTGATGCTGGCGTGATGCGGGATAGATGTGACGTAGGAATTATGCATGCTTGGTGACACAGGCAGTACGATACAGGCGTAATGTAGCAGTATTCCCTCAGGCCTTGTTCATTATTGCATATTTAATATAAATTTTAATTTTGAATATCTATTTTTGTTTATGAATATAATGATATTTTCTGAAATTTTGTACCTAATGTTGGAACATTTATTGACTTACTATATGACTAAAATTGATATATGTTATAATAAACACATCAAACTAGATTTAATCATGTCTCAATATTATCCTAATAGAATAAAAAATAATAGCCACTCTGCATCCACATAACCTTCAATAATAAATCCTTCTAGTTGATCTTCTTTTCTCACAAATTACTTCATGTAACCAATATAGTAAATAAAAAGAGGAATATAGTTAAATAAACCATATATGTAATAATTTTGAAATTTTTTATATAGTAATGATTCAAATTTCAGATTAAAATGCCTCTATTTTAGATACATCCATCCATAATGTATGGGATCCACCACTTTTCTTCAAATATCAAATACATAGTTAGATAAACCACTATAATGTAAACCGATAGGGGAAATTGCATCTCCCAATTAAAAATTTTAAATAAAACTCTTTTTAGTGTTTTTTAAGTATGAGGGTGTTGAATGTTTCTTTACAAATCTATCCAAATAAATTATAAAAATAATTTAAAACGAATGTTATTTTATAAACTAAAACTATATCAAATTTATATGGAATAATTTAGTCCACTTAAATATAGAAATCTTAAAATTTTATGCTCAGGAAAATTTCTGTTTCAAATATAAAAAAAATCCAAAAATGTTTCATCAATATCCATTAGGTACATTAAAAATTTTCAATCATTAAAGTAAAACATATTTTTCTAAATTTATCAACAAAAAAATGGTTATAGGAAAATTTCTATAATCACATTCCCATATATCTTCATTCATATTCATTTCATCAATGTCATTATGAGAATCGATATGATATTTTTATTTTCCTTGCTCATTCAATATTATAAACACCAAATTTTCCCATATAATCATTTAAATGTGTATAAAATCAATATTATAATGTAATAATTTAAATTTATAAAAAGGAATCGTAAAAAATAATTTTTTATTATTGTTTTGTACTAACAACTTCTAATGATATTTGAACTCCTTTAATAGAAATATTTATATAAAACACTTTCATAAATTTTCCAATAATACTTGAGAATTTTGAAATGATTCAAATGATAATAAAAATTTTGTTTTTTGAGAAAATTCATGTCATCCATTGTATAATGAATTCTAGAACTGATATCTGTGAGTTGTATCCAAAAATTTGATGATGAAACATGAAACACAATATTTTTTTATATATTAATATTTTATTAATATTTTCAATGTTACAGACTATACCTGACTATCTAGTGTGTGTTCCAACTCAAAAATATCCCCAATTTAATAAATTAACTAATAATCAAAATTTTATCGTTTAATATTATAATCATTTTGGTTTTTGATGCATCATATATATCTACACCATTATCCAATAATTATTTCAATTCATTCATAAGTGGTTGAAGGTATAAATTTATGTCATTTCTGTAAATATTATTTAACAAAAGGAGAAATAAAATATATAAAAAATTTGGTTTTAAAAATATCCATAGATCTATATTATAAGATTATATAATAACTAATTATATTTTATATGATATAATTATAGTCCCAAATGCATCAATTCCATTTGTAAGAAATTCTAAATACACATTACAAGGACTTGAAGAGAAATTTGAATATAAAAAATCTATGGATTTATTATCATTTGAATCTCATGGATGTCAAATACACCCATAATTATTGTTTCCATAGAATTTCTCTTAAATTTATCTATCACTTTTTAAAAGAAATATATAATATTTACGACCTCGAGTTTAATGGATTCTAACACATTTTTTTGAAGTTTTAATTTTATTCTTCATTACAGTCCATTCATTAAAAAATTTCTCACAATTCACAAATTTTAATTTATAATTTTATCAACATTTGTAGTATTCACTATCTAAATACCCCCTCATAAATATAAAATCATGGGGACATGCATTTAACATTATCTAATTTAGATTAATTCTGTTAAAAACATTATTCATCTCAAAAAATGATACAAGAATCATAGATTAAATGAATAAATTATGAAGAAACTAAAATATCATCAACATTGGTTTATTTTTAACTCCACATAATCACATGATATGGTATAACTTCGTAAAAAATGATTTTTTTATATTTTTTAAAACATTAAAACAACTTTGGATTTCTACCGTCCACTAATTCATAAAAAAATAATTACATGTTTATCATTTATCATGTATTATTCTCAATATAATTATAAATACTCCCATTGATATGATATATTATTCATTATGTTATGCTATAGTGTTGAACAAATTGTTAATCAAGTTATAAATGTTCGTCACTACTATCAGGGTAGTATGTTGTTCATTATAATGATGGACACATGTGTGTAATTTTACTATATATAATTCCCTACACAAAATCAATCTCACATATTAAATAAGAAATTTTTTCAATATCAAGTGATTATAATATTTATTCCATTTCTATTATCATATAAAATTATATTCTTGAAATGAAAATTTTATTCTTCCATCCATAGATCAATTTTCAATTAAAAATTCTAAAAACACATCTAACACATTTACATATTGTTGTGTATTTAAGGTTATAATAATCATAGTATAATCCATTGGAAATATATTAATAAATTTCTATATAAAAACATAATTCACATTAATTATATAAAATCATTTTAAAAATAAAACATAACTATGAATAAATAATATGAAATTATAAAATTTTACTAAGAATAAATCATGAAATATAATATATGTATTAAAAAATTTATATTATTAATTTATATTTTATGATATAAATATATCATA
Organism: Viscum album; assembly: GCA_963277665.1. Lineage (NCBI taxonomy): Eukaryota > Viridiplantae > Streptophyta > Magnoliopsida > Santalales > Viscaceae > Viscum > Viscum album. The sequence continues at coordinate 1,018,249,638 of OY728122.1, forward strand.
TGAAATATAAATATATACACAGTAAATAATAAAATAATTAATACACTATAAATTTTCAATAAATATAATATGTAAAAACTAACAAAAACATAATTCCTAAAATCAACCAAAAAATAAAAAAACATAATAGAAAAAAATTAACCCTTATAATTAATTAAAAATTAACTAAATAACATATAATCAATAAAATTACTAAGAAATAAAAAATATGAACATATTTTTAGATCACAGAGATGGATTGTAAGGGAAAATTGGAAATATGAGGGCGGCCGTCAGACTTTAAGTACCTATCAATTAAACAATAAGAATGTTCTATGATATACAATAATTAAATGGTAAAACAAAAAATTAATAGAATAGCATTATAAATCACTAAATCTATCATTTGAAATCCCTGTTTAAATCTTATAGTGATCATTGGAATGGGTTAATTCTAAGGAAAAGTTAAGTGTAGATACTTTGGCAACTTTCTATTTACAAATAAGAAACAGATAGAGAAAAGGAAGAGGATCACATGATGGATAAGAGAAGAATGAGATTAGGGTGGTTTTGTTAAAACTAATGAGAATAAGAATCAGTAGATATCGAAAACAATTTGGTAAAAGATCATTTGGTAGTGGGGTAATAGGATTAAAAGGGCGGCAAAGAGAAGATAATGTTTTTGAACATGAGGAAGATGGAGAAGGGGAGATCAGGATGGTGAAAGGGAGGATCAAATAAAAGTAGACAAGAGTTGATTTTTTCTAAAAAAAATAATGTTTAATTTGTTATAGATATTAAATTATCATCATTAATAAGAATACAATTCATAGTTATTTTACAATATGACACTAATTTTTCATTATGTGAAGATAAAATTAAATCACCACTAATAATGTCGTTTAAATGGGTAAGAAAATTAGACTTTTATTTAGCGATAATTTTCTGATACCACTAATAATAAACCACTACATTTTTTTATTTTTATTGTAGAATGGATATAAAATATAAAAGGAGAATGGGATAATTAGTGGGTTATAATTCCAACTCCTAGGACCAATTATTGATAGGTTTAATATTCTATATTTTTATTCTGTTATCATGTTATCTATCTCTAATTCTTATATCCACATCAATGAAAATATAACATGATATGGTTAGTCTAAGTGAAATAATGATTCTATCTCTTGTGTTATTTTAATAATATTTTCATAGATATTTAAAATTATTATTACTGACTCTATGGATTTAATGTGTTGGTTGTTTAAATAATGTGTTAAATTTCTATCATTTATTATTCAATATATCTATTTCTATAAAATTTAGTACTGTACTTTAATCCATATAATGATCACATTGTGTAGGAATTTGAATTTTTGTTTGATGAGTGACTGGTCTCTGATAATGTTTTGGTGATCTAGAGTATGAATTTCTCACCCACTACTCGAATCATACCATATGTGAGGATGTTGATGAGTGAGGAAAATATATCTCTATAACCGAAGGAGTGTAGTCTAGAAATCTTAGTATGAGAGGAATTGGTGGAATGATATATCACAAAATCAATATCTTATAAATGATAGATGATGTAGATTAAGTGATAGTGGTCCAATTAAAAGAGTATCAATATAATTACAGTCAACTGAAATTTTATGATTGATATACAATTTTTCTTTAACTGAGGAATTAAATAGTTTCTTTCATACCCTACTATCATATTTATCCATATTTCCTTTATTTACCTCTGGAAAATAACTTTCCAACTTATTTTCCCTTGTTTTATTTATATACAAATTTTATAATCATCATATCTGAAAAGATAAAGATCATTATGTGAATTTTATTGAATTCATGTGATTACCCATGTTACTCACCAATATGAAATTATTTTAACCACACATTTATTACAACCACAATATTTGAACATTATTGAATACGAATCACATTCACTATGATCATCATCACATTTTTCGTTATTCCTTTTCATCTTTCTTATTTAAAATTAAATCTAACATTATAATCATTACCAATAAATTTAAAGAGAAATCATTTTTAAATTATAGTGTTTATTAATATATTTATGGAAACTACCCTTCTGATTATTTAGATAAACCACCCGGGGAGCTATTGAATATTATAAAAGATGATAAATATGAATTGGAGGAAGAATCCTTTGATGAACCTGGAGAATAAACTATCCAATATATGAAATTATATAATGTTTTCTATACATACTGTCAAATCAATGTACAATTAGACTAAGAGGGAGATTGATCAGGATTCCCCACATTGTAAATCCCACATTGAAGTTAAGCATGAAGAAATACATAAGTAATAAGTGAAATTTGTTGAGACGCTGATGAGTTAAATTTATTTTGTGTATTTGTTTCATTTATGATTCATTGAATATAATTTTTCTTTTGATAATCCCAATGATATAATTGTGTAATCCATACCATGGAAAAATTCTTTATAGGAATTAGAATAAGAATATTGTGGGAAAGTTAAAGGATTAAAAGATATGTTAGTGGAGATTTATATTCTATCCATGGATAAAGAGGGATGTGGTACATAGTGGAAAGACCAATATAAATGTATTAATATAAACATAGAAAATGAACACTCTATAGAATGTAAAATAACAACCAATAGAAGGATGTTCTCCATAAAATTTAAAAAATTAGGAACCCCACATCCTTATATCCCCACATTTCATGATATTATCAATTATACATGGGGTAAAACCATATAAATTTTTTTTGTGGACTCCGATATATAGTATAGTCTAAATAGTATTGGTAAATAAATATGTGGAATTTCACATCACAAAAACCCCACCCATGATAATGTTGGATGTAATCTACTATCTCTATCATGTTATAGACAATGAAAATACAAAACCTCTTTTGTAGTAGAACACATATAATATTTCTCCATCAAAATATTTTATATTCATTTTTTTATTTTGAATAAATTTATTATATTGTGAGTTTTTTTTAGGATTTACGAATGAATAATTTGGTTCTTAACTCAATGGTTTTCATTACTAAATAAAATTTTCAATTTATCCAATGAATTTATTACTTTTATAATTTTATTTTCATGTTTCCAAATAATTAAATAAAAATGGATATAGCAATCTAGGTTTGGGGGGTGTTTTTATCATGATATATAATTCATATTTGTTCATTACCAAACATTAATTTAAACTATCCATTATTTACCTAAGGTGTAATTATATTTTAGACAATCAATTATCATATCTATAGTACATTGTGAAATAATGTTTATCTTAATAGGATTTATGTCTGATGAATTTGGTCATAAACACACAAAATTGATGATCATAATCAGTGGGTATGATAACATCTATAAAATAGTAACACCTCTATGAGTGATCTTAATAAAATATAAGTCCCAAAAAATATATTTAAATAAGTATATGGGATTCAATTTAATTTTTATTAAAATAAATTGGTTCACGGTGTCTGTGTTTGTGAAAATACATTTATGAATATAAGAGAAATACAACTTGAGAGATGGATACCCTTCTCGAATTTCCCTTCTCTTGGTTATCAAAAAAGGCATATATGGATGCTTTCTATAAAGGATTGTTTAGTTCTATATTTTTTTTAAATAATGTATAAGTTAATTTCACGCTAATTTTACTAAAAACAAAAAAACAATTAATGTTACATGTTTTCATGGAATATGGATAGTGAGGGGAATTATGATCTCATCTAATGAATGATTAAATGATGAATAAAATTTTTGTGTATGATGTATCAATGAAATTTGAAAACAAATATAAGACAATTATTTTAAGAGATAATAAATTGAAATGTTTTGACCAATGAATACTAATCCAACTAATTCCTCACCTCTTAACATCGTTGAACCTAACTTCAACATGATTATAATTGAAAAATGGGTTAGAATTTTTAATGAGAAATATTAATTCAGGACTAGTAATCTCCCAAATGTATGATAATATTCTCAACTCATTTAGTATTTTTTTCAACCTCTTCACAGTTTTTATTTGTGTATTTTCATTTCTAATATATAATTTTTTGTCAATAAATATGTTTCTATAATTTTCAGATCTAATTATTTAAGTTGGATCTAAGGTGTTAAATTTCATTAAAACATTCTAATTCTGTCACGCAGTGTTCATTATTTATCTTTATTTTCAAATTTAATGATGTAGGGAGAGACGTCTTGTGAAGAAAAATTCTAGAAATTTTTTGTTTCAGTATATTTAAATTGGAAGATGTGAGACAACACGAGGATTCCAATTTATCATATGTTTAAAAAAGATTGTGTCCCTAAATCCATATATATTTAATAAACTACCTATATTGGTAGTATTTTATAGAACAAAGATTAATTCTTCGTTGAGGATATCGTTAAAATAAAATATTAACTAGAATAAATGAATGTAAGTTAAATGAATTTAGGAATATGATTAATGAATTAGAAGATGAATTAATACATGCATTATAAATGAATAAGTTAATAATGACAATTTCTAATAGTTTCCTATTTCTTTGTATAATCCCTAAAACCATTTTACAGAAATGGGGAGTGGATATTTAGTCGGTGAGTCCTTGGAACCCCAAGTACTCTATCTTCTTATAAAATTTCATTTTGAGAGGATAGCACATCATGGGAGAAATGAGAATCTCACATTTATGACATGAAATTCATATTATCTCGTGGATACACCATAGAGGTGATATTCTTTTTTATGTTACACCTATGATCATTATTAATAGCATTCCAATATTTTTAAATGTGATAAGCTGGACACAATTCCAATTTGGAGAAAGGATAATATATTTATAGTATGTTCTTCATTTGATTTTTTCCTAGGTTTTATATTATCTTTTATAGATACCCCTTGAACAGGGGTTTTTAGTCCCTTATTTGTGATATGATAAATGTTATTATACTCTTAAAAACCTTTAGTGCTATTCAAGTGATTCATATTTATTTTTATGAAACATGGAATGAAATGAATAATTGAATCATAAAATTGAAAAACTTTATATTTAGGAAATTTTATTCCATTATAGGGTCTACCATTATATACTGGGCTACATTAAGGGAAACTAATACATACCCATACATAGACGAGATACATAAAGGTAACTAAGGCCTTAACCATACATAAAGTGTTCTGAGTAATGGTCATATAACCTTACCCTTATTTTGAGGGTTCTACGTAGAGGTTACTGTAATTTAACATCATGTGTAAATGTGTTATGTAAATGTAATTATGGTTTTTAAATGGGTATGTTAAGGTTTTACCCTTACATGAGATAGATATGTAATGGTAGTACCTGTAAATTTTAGTTCGAGATGGCCATGTAAAGGTAAATGGTGATATAACCCTACATGAATCTTTAATGTAATTGTAATATCATTAGTACCTTTACGCAACATATTTTATTTGAGCTACATAATGGTATGTGGTGACATACCATTACAAAAGAACAACATATTTGTGATACATATTGGTATTAAACTTTTTCAGAGTGGCTATATAACGGTTTTGGATAGATATTATTATAAAGAGTGTTTGTGTAAGGGTAACGATAGGGTACCCATATGTAGGAATTTGTTCCAATGTAAGGGTAGTCTTATTTTTTTAAAAAAAAAATGAGTTATAACATATTTATGGATTTTAATGGTTTATAAAAATTTTATAAATGACTATAAAAGGTATTTTGAGAATATTTAATTTAAAAAGATTTTATATGTTAATTAATTGTTAATTTTTAAAAATAATTTAAATTTTTATGAAATAATTTATTCCCAAATATCATTTGTTTAAATATGAAATATATTTTAATAAACTATATGTAATGGATTTTTAGCTACAAATAATATTAATAATTTAGAAATCATAAGTGAAAATTTATAATGGGTTATAAACTATGAAATAAATCCAAAATATAAAATAATTTATATTTTGATTATTAATTGTTCATAAATAATTCTATGTCATTTTCCAAATAAAAGGGGGCCAAATTTTGATATCATTTAAACAAAATTAAATGTATTTTGAAGAATGATATGATCAATGATTAAACAATGATTAGTTATTTGGTAATTAGATTATTTAAAATGTATACATAAAATAAATTAGATAATAAATAGTTTATAATTAATATAATATTTTATATTTAAATTTAAAAATTGCATATAGTGATATATATTAAAAAAAAATCACATTGTAATGGATATAAAATGTTTATATTCAAAATTATTGAATATCCATAATGAAAAAATGAAAATTATTGGAGTTTTTATAATTATCATTGATTTATAATTTGTAAAAAAATTCTTATCTCATGTTTTAATATTTAAATAATTCATTTATTTTATATTAACTACCTATTTTATTAATAGTTATAAAATGATTATATGATGAATGGTGTATACTTTTGTTTAATTATTAATATGCATATAAATAGATCCTTACATTACATGATTAGAATGTTTCTTTCTGGAATTTATTTTTTCATCTATATTGACATCATTTTATATTTGAAGTTATTAGCTTGTTTTTTTTTGAATATATAAAATTCATATTATGTTTTATGGTTATGATGAATTGAATTAGCTCTTGAGAAATGTATCCTAGGGTAGATAAAATTGGGGTAAGACAACCTACCTACATCGAGGATTATTCCTAATCATTGTAGGTGAATGAGGTTTTCTTTCAATTTCATCATGATTACTCACATTGAGGATCACTAATATCATACAATTTTAAACCCTGACATGAATGGTTAATATAGCTTATTAATATGATGCATTTGGATATGTATGAATTTGTTTGAAAACAATTTTTGGGTGAGTAATGAATAATTATTGGATGTCTAAAGAGTTACACATTTATATGGATTGAAATTAATAAAGACGAATAGAAAAGTGTATTCCTAAATAAATGTATATAATCATGCATAAATAATTTGAATAAAATGAGATACTATGGTGAGAATAAAATAGCCTTTAAATATTTTGTGTAAGATTCCTTCGAAAGTGACACTTGTTAATACCTCATACATCCAACTGAGTAGTTTCATGCTCAAATTCTACGGAAATAGATTATATTATAGAAATAAAGTAAGTAATATGTGACAATGTATTTCCTTTTTGAGTAGTTTCTTTTCAAATATGGGATCTACTATAATTTACTTAGTTATATATTTTTTTTTTCTTTTGGAACCACATAGTTGGGAAGTCCTATAAATTTGGATACAAAGGGAATATATGTGATTTTTACCGTATGATGGATTGGACAAAAGGTTGTCCTCTTAGCTATCTACGAATAATATATGATATGATTGGGATGATTACCTACCTAAATATTTAAATAATTATACAAATACAAAATTTGAATCAGGTCATAGTGAAATATAGTTCCTGCCTCCCTGATGGATAAGATGAATTATAAAAGGGGTCATCCTTTTAGTGGGAGACAATTTAATAAAATCCTATATTAAATGGTTAATAATACATGATATTCATATAATAAGGTATTGTATTAAATTTAGTATCATCAGCATCACCGTCATGAAATTTATGATTATTCCTCGATAAAGATATTTTTAACGTATGTTTATCGTAATACTTGTAAATTAAAAATTGTCCTTAAGTGAGATTTGTGATCTTAGAATAATTATAATTGAAAATTATAGATTTCAAAAAAATAACTTATTTAGTAAGAAAAGTGTTGGAATTGTTCAGAAAGTGACTATTTATTATTATCAAAGAAAAGAGTGATTCAATCTGGGTTTCAAAGGCATTAGATGAAAACGTGTTTTTTTGGTAATAGAATTAAACCTATTTTAATCTTTATGAATGTTCCAAAAATATTATTGAAGTCATGAAATGATTACCTAATATTATCAAATAGTTTAAAAATGGTGAATTGGTCAAATGATGTCGAGCATTTGGTACATTATGGATAGTAAAATTGGGTAAAATGTTCAAATGAGAAAAAGAATGTTCATTGAATAGTTCAACAATTTTTCTTCAAATATTTGAACCAGGCTCATTAAAACATCAGGTTGTCTAGAAGGAGGAATAATTATTCCATATGATGGGGTTATCTCGGATAACTGAAAGTGATTGTGAAATTTCACTGAATATATATATTAGGTATTGATGTCATAGAAATTAATTCTTTAGTTTTGAAAGATATGTGACACTCCATGTAAATTAAAAATGTTTTGTAAATATACATGAGTTCAAAAACAAAAGAAAAATTGTTTGATATTTTTTATGAAATTTATAATGTAAATTGTTTCTACATATTAATGTAAATGATTTTATCAATCTTAATTGAATATATGTAAATGATTTATATCTTTATCATATTTTTAATATATGATAAGATTGGATGTTTGATAAAAAACATTTGTATAAACAAGTATGAAATGAATAATTGTATACACATGACATATCATTCATAAAAGAATATAAAATTATTTTAGAAGGTGATTTGTGGAAAAAAAATCCAGGATAAAAGTGTTTATCCAAAAAAAATTGTAACAACATGTGGGAATCTATTACCACCACCCATTAGTGGTAAATTTTAATACATTCTTCTTCTAAATTGATTTTTCTTCAAACATGTAGAATTAAATACATGATATGGAAACCATATTTTATTTGTTAAATATTCATACGAAAATGAAATAAATATTATTTCATAACACAAATTTTTTTTCTATCTTAATATGATATTCAAAAAATAATGTAATTTCTAAGAGGCTTCTCGGAAGTTGTTTGTATTTAAATAAGTTATAAATTAACAAATAATGGGAAACAACAATAATAATCTGATGTGATTTACACATGATATACTATAAGAGTTTTTGGTATTATGGTAGAGGGAAATGTAAATATTTATATTAGTTATTGTAGAAATGTGGTTATAACTTCATTCTAAAAGAGTTTAGGGGGATTGGTTAAAAATAATTTAAGTAGTTATATTATTCCAAGGAAAAAATATTGATTCAATATTGTTACAAATATTTTAAATATTTACATATAAATAATTATAGGAATACAATAAAATGTAATACCCTAATATTTGATGTTGTGATGATAAAAAGATTGAATATGGTCATGAAGTTGAACAGTTAGGAATATGATTCCTAAATATCACATTTTTTTAAACTAAAATTAATTATAGATGTGGAATATATATGATGTAATGTGTAAAAAAAATATAGAACAAATAACAAATACGGTTGATCTAGAAGTTTATCATATATGATATGTTAAACCAGAACTTATATTAGGTTTGTTAAATATTCCAACAGAGTTTATGAATATTAAAATGTATCAATTTTAATGTAAACAACAATTTTATAATTCTAGATCATTGGAAGCATAAATTTATATATTTATATAAATTTCATGAAGCACAATGATAGTTAACATATTAATGAATGTCTATTAGTCTACACCTAAAAGATGGTCATTGGGGATTATTATAGGCTATGATAGAATTTTATGATTTGTGTTTGTAGGATTATTCTATAGGGATATATAATATTATCAATAGAAACAAGAAAAAAATTACACCTTTTGTGTTCCAGATAAACCACAAAGTATTCCCCATGGTGTTTCATGCTAATTTCTATGAAATTCTAAGTGTGATTTGATCATATTATAGCTCCCACTACCCAAGGATTTTGAGATATACATCATGGGAAAAAACATTCCTTTATTCCAGACTTTAGAATGTGTATATATTTAATTTTCTAATATAGGTGTGGTTGGATATGTTACTGACCATGCTATCATTTTGAGCTTAAGGAAGAAGGTATTTTTTTCTCTTATATGACACGTATGAAATATTCCCCCATGATTGAGATAGACAGAGGGAGTGTGAGGTCACACCTATATTATATATATATATAGATAATGAATATGTGATGTGATTATCCATTAAGATTAATGAAATGATATGTATTCCTCGATTAGTTCAGTATGTAGTTTGATATTCAAGAACATATCAATTGGATATATGGGATTGACATGATCCAGGTACCATGGTTACATGATTTCATGGAAAAAGGTAAAGTTGGATAATTAAAGTTTCATATGATGGAGATTGGTGATCACATGTATGGAGATACATGTGTTTGATGGAGATAATTCCAGATCCCTTTATTGATTTAGTCTCATTGACTCTTTAGTAGATCATTCTCATATCTTACATATATGGTTGAAAAGTTTAATATATTTTTTCAACACTATAAAGACCCTTGGAGTCACACTTTGTTTTTAACATAATGTGGATTTTTATTAATCCATATAGCTACTCTAAAAGGGTATTAGTTTTATTAAAATACTTTTTGGATGGGTTTTAAAAGTTATTTCTTTTCATTTGACACCATGTGAAGTTAAATACAACATTATAAATATGTATTAAAAGTTATCAAAAATGGGCTTTGGATAATGTCTCCCAAGTTATTTCATACATTATAATATAATATGAAACAACACAATGTCTATAAGCTTTAGTGAAAGTGGGAGAATGAAATAGATATATTCCATAATGACCTATATATATACTTTATATATTGAATTAAATTTGTGATTTTCATGCATAATGGGACATATATATATATATATGTGATACTTCCTATGTTGGTAGTATTGGATGAAAAAATTTCCAATTACCCATCAAGGATACCATTAAAAGAATTATTTCCTAGAACGAAACGAATGGAAGTTAAATTCATCCATGTATATAAATCATGAGTTGGTTATGGAATTATAACAAGTGTAATAAACACATGAGTCCATTTATACAACATAATAAAGATTCCTAAGGGTCTATATAATCCCTAGAAAAATTCTATTAGATGGGGGTGTGGATATTTTGCTAGCGACTCTTTGGCACATGAAGATATCTTTCTTCTCTTCCTTCACATATTCATATTCTAACACATCATGGGAGAATGGATAATCCCATATGTATGAAAAGTGATTCAGATTATCTTGTGTATTCACCGCATAAGGGGGATGCTTTTTTCCACTCTTGTGATCTCTATCAATCATATTCAATGATGTTAAAAGTTGAAAAAATGTTTGGAGTAGATATTGAGTTCATGGTATACATATTAACATCATGTTCTTAATTTATGTTTATACTTTGGTTTCATATTATCTTACATCAATATCCAAATACAAGGGGTTTTAATTGCTTCGTCATGATTTGATAAATGTTATTATACTCTAAAAAATTATTCAATGTTGGTTATTGAGATTATAACACATATTTAACATAGATACTCATTTAAAAAAAGGAATGTATTGATAATAAAATAAGATCCACACTACACCAACAACATGTCATAAACAACCTAATATAGCATCGTGGAAGAGACCAAGATGATTTCATCATTCAATCCATACCTCATGGAGACTCTATAATATAATATTGAAGTTCCAAAATATTTTCTTGATGGATCAAAATAGTATGTTATCATTAGTGAATGATGCATTGACTTACTAGGGAAGTGATCTCATTTTACTGACACATCAAGCCCCAAATTATTATACAAACATACTCTAAATCTATATATTTTTTGATGTTTGAAATTTTTCGATGATTGAATTCCTCACTGACCTACAATATTTCAATTCCAATACAAATTAAATGCAAAATGAAATATTCATCCACTAGAAAATTTATCACGAGCCTTCACAATGACACAACCTCACCTAGATAATGTTGTTTCAATACAAAATGAAAATTATATCAAAGATGAGAATCCTAAGGTTCATGAAGATCCTAGATGATCTACCCTTAGTCCTTGACAATGATAGGGGTCACGGGGATAATATGATTTGATAGTGGGGACACAACTGTAATATCCTAGGTTTTATTATGAGGTATTAATATTTTTTTAAGTTTAACTCATTGGTTTGGAACAAATCTGATTGCATAATGAGATCATAACGGTTTTTGTTATTTTTTGGATTGTATAGGGAGTAGTGGCTTAGAATTTCGAAAAATAAAATAGGATACATAGTTAGTAGAAACAATGCCACCCATGCCAAATGGTTTGGGTTAACCATGCTTGAATATCAAAGGCCCTATGAGGGCCACATATATTGATTCAATAATTTAATCAGGCAAAAACCTTGAAAAAATCATATTTCTACTAATAGGGGATTCATATATGGTTTTTAATGGTTTCAAAAATCATACATAAGAACCATGTGAGGTTCCCCTTGTAGCAGTGAAGGTAACATGGTGGGAGAATAGTATAGAGAACCGTACGACCAAACCTTTGGACCTAACTAAAATAAGGGAAATGATGGTTTTCACTTAAATTTCATTAAAACCAAAAAGTATATTATTTCGTCCTCTAGTGTATATAACAATCCAAGTAGGAGATCCCATAGAATACCAAATCATAGGATTGGATCTTGTTTCTTTATATGATACCTGATTCAACTATTATTTGTGTCATTGGATATGATCTATAATGTTCATCATTATTGCTATGATTTTCTCCATTTTCCATTGTATCAAAATAGATGTTTTGGGTCATGATAATATTCCCCATTTCATGAATTTTCATCCATTCTTCATTTCTCTCTCGATATAGACAGAATCAGAGGTCGGTAACGTACATGTACTCTACTATGGACCTATGATTGTTGGTCTATACCTTTACCTCCACATTTGGTGTTTTAAAAGAATAGTTTCCGTCTTCTGCATGCTGAAAATTATAGAAATTATATTGAACTGAATTATATACTTTGATTGAATTAATTGGAATCTATTTAGGTTTCCCACTAGAAAAATTATGTTGTTTAATGTTGTTAGCCCCATTATGGTCCACCCATGGGTTGTTCAATTTTATCTACACTATTTTATATGACCCTATTTGTTTTGTGTGAGCTCTCGATTGTATTTACGATCCTTGATGAATTGAATAAGAATAGAATGAGTGATTAAGAGAAATTCTTTCATCCTTTCCATGTGATTACATAAAGTTAGTGTATATAATTGTTTAAATGGAATTGTTAAATGGGTTGGATAAACTCAAGGAAGGTGATTGGTTATGACTTGTATATTAAATTGATATGATGACTGAAAATTGTAGTGTATAACTTGATTTATATTATTATATCTTCATTCAATTATACTACTTTTGATTTTATAGTCCATAGATATTGGTGGTGGTAGTGAATTCCTACGACATATTTACTACTTGGATCCTATTTCTATTGGATTACTCGGGCCTTGATACCCCTTGCTTCCAGATTTGTTGGACTCACATTAGAGATTCTCTATTGAAGTACTCAATGAAATACACCCATGTCTTTATCGAGGTTAAATCAAGATGATCTCATGGCACTATGAGGTCGACTTTGTCTTATATTCCTTGGAACTGGCCCTTCATGGTCTGACACCGGATTACATGGCATGTCCATTGAGGTTTTTGACACATGGTAATACAACATGCAATGGTGAATATTTGCCTATTCTTACAGCATGGGTTTACTATTTCATCTGATTAAATGGATAATATAACTAGATTATTTGAACATTATATCAACCATTGTTATGGTATCTTGAACATTGTTCATAGGGAGCCATGATTGCCTATAGTGGATCCCAATTTTACTGGACCCTTTACTTTTAATTTTTTTTATACCTATGATATATTGCACAAAACTTATGTTATATTACATATACAAGAATGATTATAAACATTTTCGATGGGGTCCAATTGAGTGTTATCTCACACCTATTATGGGCAACCATTTGGTACTAGGAAAAAATCATGGGTGAAGGTTTGGACCGGGGTAGGCATCCATTGTATGATGATCGATTGGTTGTTCATAGGATTCCAGGAGAATAGGGCTACGCTAGGCTCATGATTTTATTTGGAGACAATCCTTTTGGTCGTATGTACCTTTTGATATATGTTTCGTAATAAATCCCATTATACCTATTTTAATATTTTTATATATGTGAAATGATCATCATATTTTATATGACCACATTTGGCTATTTATTATCATAGTTCTATGGATGTATATCCTTTGTCTGTTGTTCAATTTTTTATATGCTTTCACTACATGATATTTATTATTGTTACCACTATGATACTCTCTAACGTGAGGGCATAGTATCCCCATCGACAAACCCTAGGCCCTCTCTTATAGTCAAAAGCCTCTGGTATACATGGAGGCATACTTTAGGTCATGACAGCCATTAGATCGGGGAACAATTTAATGGATCCCATTTTGGGGCATTACAAAGTTTTATAGCAAAATATTATTATGTTAATATACAATATTTAGGAAATATACTCGATTTTAGTATGTGTTGGAAAATCACAATGAGTTGAACCTTGGAGAAGCTAACCCAAAAGTTGGAAAAAACCAAACATCCTTGAATGGAACATGACTTTTCAATAATTTCCTATTATGGTTGAATTGATTCCCCCATTTGGTGATGAACTTTTTGTTTTATGCTATTTATAATTATGGATTTGTTATTACTCAATGTGATGAGGGTATTTTATTCCATGCATAAATTTTGGCAACTATTTTAATTTAAATTCCATGTATTATTCCATGTCGTATAGGGTGTACTACTTGATTATATGACATTATGATGTGAACCATGAATGATATTTGTATGATTTGACAATGTATTGTGTATGGAATTGAATCCTATAGTGGACACATAGTGTGGATTCTGTAACATAAACAATATTTTCCTTCTAAAGATACAATAGACACCCTAATTATTCAACCATGGCATGTTGAGTCATATACCATTGGTTGCAGGAATTGGAACAATTTATTGCATGGATTAAGTGGATGTCACATTTTGGTTTATATGTGTATGGTACCTTATGGACCAGAAATGGTGAACCATTTGATTTAACAATTTCTATAAAATAATATAATAAATAAGAAAATAAAATTAATAGAAATTATGGAAAAAGAGAACATGACATGGACCCATATTTAGAGTGGAAAATAAGAACTGTTTTTGGTACCTTTTTACTGTTGTTCAATTTACATAGTCCTAGAATTTAGAGAATGTAGTGGGTTTGGATTTTGTTTAGGATGTCATTTAATTTTTATAAAATTCTAATTGTGATCTTCTTATTATTGATATTTTGTAAGGGGTGTATTTGAAATTATAGATACATGTCACAATAAAGTCCTCCATTCATGTGCCTGAATGGTGGAAATGGCCATGAACCGAAGGTGGTGGGCCAGGGGATACCAATGGTTCCACATTTAGTTATATGTATGGAAATATTTTTTATGCTGGATAATGTTGTTAAGGCGTAATTCCATGATATTTTTTGTTCAATTTATGAAGATTGACCATGGATTCCTGTAGAATACCTCATCTATGGTAGTGATGACATGTGTGTTCCAGTAGTAGCATCATCCCATTTTTTAGGCAATGGAGGTCCACATTATGTTGAGATTTAGACAGAGACTATATTGTCTATCTTTTAGAATCTATAGACACCTCCTACGAGGTGGGTGAAGCTCGCGACATAAATGATTTGATGAGTAGTTAGGTGTTGGTGGGATGTTTTAAACCAAAATGATACACTCCAAGATATGGTTTTGAGGGTTATGTAATCTATGTTTTATGATAAATTTGTTCATGAGACCCTGAGAGATGACAGGGCCAGTGAGTTTATACACCTCGAGTATAGTGGGATGCCTGAAATAGAATAATAAGCACACTTCGTAGTGCTTCATCATTTGGTGCCAATTTATCTTGGTGAGGACCTATAAAGGGAGTGAAAATTAGAGGAATGTCTCAAGAATGTCGTTCAATTATAGTTTAATGTGTTTGGGATAAATACGATTTCTAAAACAGTGAGTTGGGAAATTTTTATATATAAGAACATGAGGGATGATGGGAGCATAGAGCAGGGTAGTATAGCCTCTCACACAAGTGTTTCAGTGACAAAAAACCAGAAGCACTGATTTGGAACATCTAGTGAGCGGATTACAATCCATGTTGTTAGTGATTGTAGTTCCAAATTCTATCATAAATGTTTTAGGTGAGAATATATGAAGAATCAATGTGATCAAAACCTAATTTACTATCGATCTTACTATAGGATAGTCCACATACAACATTTCAGTAAGAACTTATCTCTAGTGGTCTGTAGAAGGGGATCAACGAAATATATAGGTTCCTGAATATGATTCATATCTCCATGTTAGGATTGGATTTGTAGTTGTACCAGTCATTCATTCCAAGGTGGTGGTCTTGGATGAGTCATTTAGGCACTATTTGTACCAAAATTGTAGAGGGTCCTACTAAAGGTAGTGTGGTTGTTTCACATGGTCGTAGATTATTTTAGATATACTTTTTACATCCTACAACTGAGGAGTTGAGAACTAGGCTATCTACAGAGACTATTATCATCATATTATCCTCTAATGTAGTATCTTCTCTTTTTGATAAATGTTATTCTCATAGTTTCATATCTATTCCTTTTTTGGAGAGCACTATTCTCATTGATCATCTTTTTAATGGTGTTATGAAAATGTATGATTTTTTGGGTGTTAGAATCTTGGGCGTATTCCAGTGCGGGGTGTTCCCCTTAAGATCGTTGGGTGTCACGTCATATGGGATCTCTTTATCCTCTAGATGATATATTTTCATGTCATACTTGATCTAGACTCGATAATTTTTAATCTAGCTCATGTCAAATTATATCATTGAAGGGTGACCTTCACATTACTATAAGGAAGAGTTTTTGTTCACAAGGGTGATTGGGAGGTTTATGAGAGCCTATATGGACATATGCATCATGGTATTGATTAGATGACAACCTAGATTACTATTGTGTATCCGGATGGTCTGGGAACACATTAGGAGGATTTCCCTCCATTGTTTGATCATTTTAGGGACATCTTCTGAGAAGACTTTTCAGGATTACCTCATGATAGAGAGAGGTATAGTTCTCTGTTGAGATAGTGCCATGATCTGTAATGATATCCATTCCAACTTATAGTATGGCTACTACAGAGTTGATGGAGCTCAAGAGATAGCCTGATGAATTCGAGGAAAAAGGGGTTTATACAACCCAATATATCTCTACAGGGTCTATATATTTGTTTTCAAAATGGTTAGATGGTTCCCATTGGTTATGTGTGGATTATCATAAACTGAACAAGTTGAATTTTAAGAAGTGGTATCCATTTCCGCTAATAGATGATATGTACAACTAGCTCTCCGGATCATCGTAAATCATGATGATTGATTTGAGAGGTTAGGTTCTCTCTATGTATGTGTTCAACCTTCAAACATACCTCTTATAATTCTTCATATCTGGTATGATTTATTTGATTATTTGTCTATTCTATATAGTCTAAAAAACAATCTTGTAGTTTTCATAGTGCTAATGAATAGTGTTTTTCATCCTTTTGAACATTAATTTTGGGGGTATTTATTGAAGATATATTGGTGAATCATCACAATAGATATGACCATGAATAATAACATCAAAAAAAATTTGTTACATGAAGAAATAATCTTTTATAAGATAATATACAAATGTTCCACTTATTGATCGATAATAATCACTTTTTAAGTCTTATTATCTAGGATATAAAGTATTATTTGATCTAGAGATGTAGAGAGTTGTAGTTTACATGGAGCACCACAAGAAATTTTTTTACATATATCGATTCTTGGTTATAGATAGATATTACATGGGTTTCATACAAGACTAATTACTCTTAGAAGCACCTATAAAAAGATTTACTATGTTCAGTTTAGGGTTGTATGGTTAGTTATCTATGAGACAACCTTTTAGGAACTGGAAGGGAGATTAAATTTATAATTTTTCTATTTATTCTAGATCCAAGCATCAGCTACACTGTGCATTTGCAATGAATCATGTATTTGGCTACAATAAGTATTGATGCCTAAGGAGTCAGTCATGGAATATGATTCTCATTAGTTGAGGCTATATGAGTTTAATTACTAAACACACAATCTTGATTTAGTTTATATTGTACATTTCTTTCCCTATTGGTTGAAGTATTTACTAGTTGATCATTTTTTAGAGTAGATGGATCAAAAAATCCCCAATTATATATTTACACAGTATGAAATTAATTTGAGTCAGAAAAGGTTGGTTTAGTTCCTACTTCCTTTTGACCTCAATCAAGTATATACACATGCTATATTAAATGTCGGCATCAATACGCTAAGCATGAGAATTTATATACATGCAGTTTAGGAGGCGATTAGTGATTCTACGCTTATGAAAATTTTCAAATTGATGCACATGGGGTTGTAGGAGGGTTCGGGGAAACATTTATCTCATATACATCGGTGAATTACAGAATTTTATATTGAGTGAGGATGAGAATGTTATCTAATGTTGAGGGTCTAGTCCCACGGAAGAGTGTGGTAGGTGAGGAACAGCCTTTATATAAACTACTGGTGAGGATAAAATTATGTATATTCATGGTATCATTTGGTTTCAATAATATATATGAGTGTAGTTGATATGAGAATTTCATGCCTCGGTGTGGAGAGTACATCTTTGAATTACCAAGATGTATTGAGAATTGCACCGTCAATACTAATGGTTAAGGATTAAATGAGTTGTTGCTGGTTTTTTCATGAGGTGTTCCACCTATCTGTAGGAGATGGAAGAAAATCAGTGATCATCTAGAATTTTATGGTAGTTACCCATTCCCTGCTGAAAATGAGAATATTTTCCAATGTATTTCTTGATTATGTTTTTGAGGTAGCGTAGAGGTAGTGATGTTGTGTGGGTTTTCTTCATGAAGCTCATGAAGGGAACACATTTTCTAAATATAAAAGAGACTTTATTAGTAGATGAGCTTGGGAGATTGTATATCCATGAGATAGTGAAAATTTATAGGATTCCTGAGCCCATGGTATCATATAGGTCTTCTAGGTTACATCTCAATTGTGGATGATTTTACAGAGGGATTTGAGTACATAAGTTATTCTAAGCATGACATTCCACCATTATATTGATGGAAAATCTCAGCATGTGATTTAAGTTCTTGAGATCATTCTTATAGAATATATCCTTGATTTTAGATCCTCATGAGAGAGGTATATTCAACTACATGATATCATTAATAACAATATCTATCATGTGATGAAAAAAATGGAACAATATGAGTCTTTGTATGGTATGACACACCGATCACTCCTATTCTAGTTAGAGGTAGGCGAGGCATGGTTTTTATAACTGTGTCTCATGTAGAAGACTTCCATGTAGGTCCAGATGATTTATAAATTGATGGATAGTGCATATTATATAATTAATTAGTACACTTATCGGCATCAATGACTTCCAGAGTTCATGGATGGGGATAATGTCTTTGTACATATCATATTGGGGCTATGACATATATGGATACAGAGATATGGTATGATTTTACAGTGATGTGTTGGTCCATTCATGATTATAGAGAGTTAGGATGGTAGCCTATTGGTTGGAGGTACCTCAGAGGTACTAATCCATGCATGAAATCTTCCATGAATATCAGATTTGTTGTTTTCATTCCGAACCATCTCAAACTCGTCATGTGTATGTGGTTCATCTTTAGGTAGATGCATCCTTTGGGGAGCATCATATTTGTATCATTGACAATAGAATTATTTCACTCCAGGTCTGGTTAGTTGCTAAAGTATGGGTGATATGGATGCATGACCATATTCTAGATTAGACTTGGGATCTCGAAGCCAAGGTACGTGCCCCATTCATGGAGTAATTCTAAGGTGATTCTAGACCACCCATGGAAGGAAAAATAAGTGAAAAAATTTTGTTAAGGGGGAGATTGTAATATCCTTTGTTTTCCAACGAGGAATGGAACTTGTTTCCTTTTGGTTTATCAGCTTGGTTTTGACCTCAGGTGACTATCAAATGAGATTCTCGAACTTCGGGGGGGGGGGTGGGGAGGGGGGTCTTGTTTGGAGCCCAAATGATTAGTTTTTGTAAATGAAAACTGGAATGAAGGGCTAGTAGAAACCATATGTCCCAATAAACATGGTTTTTATAATTCATGAGGGGTATTTTAGATTCTATAGAAGGGCCATGCTATTAAACGTAAAACTAGGGTTGCAAAACCATACAAAAAAAATTATATAAATTTAATCAAGGGACATAACATGGGTTATACAAGGTTTCCCAAACCATTCACATGACCCATACAAGGCCCCCTTGAGGTAGTGACGGGTTCATGTTTAGCGCAAGTTTTTTCCTACCATACCGAAAACCCATATGTCCCTGTGAAAATATGGGAAATTTATTTTTTTCCTATTAAATTTCCTTGTGGCATTAATAAATTTTATTTCTTCCTCAGGTTGATAGGGCTCTCACATTGGTATCGCCCCCGAAATCCCAAACCATAGGCTCATGTTTTTGTTTCTAAATATGATTCCCAATTCGAACATTGTTTGCCTATTAGGATCTATTCCAATAAATTATTAATTCATCTTGTTTTGAAATTAATTTATTTTTTAATCAGCATAGTCATTTAGTTTTATGATAATATTCACTATTTCTATTATTTTAATCCATTGTTTTGTCTCTATCTAGATTTGGACCAAATCATAGGATGATACTAGATGATTACTCTACAATGGACCAATAGTTGGTGGTCTATATCTTTACCTGAATAATATTTATTTTTTAAACTTAGTTACCACTGTTTTTCATTTTTGAATTACTAATATTTTCCCAAAAATGAATTGAATAATTTTATTAAATTAATTTGACAAAGTTTAGGATTCCACACAGTACCTTGAGATTTTTGGAAGTTGATAGTTCCAACCAAGGACAACCATGTGGTATGTCTCTGCATTTAATATTTTTTATTCCACATTTATAGGTACATGTTATTTCCCTATAGTTTTTTAGATCATGGATATATATAATGAGAATCTAATGAAAAATTTGGAGAAATAAATTCCCACTTTCTAGGTGAACACATGATGTGAAATAATATAGATGTTTAAAAGGAATTTTTAAATGTTTTGGATGAAATCATGTAATATGGTGGGTTATGAATTGTTTAGTGAATTGATATGATGATTTAAAATGGAAATGGAATTCTTGAATGAGCTACTTGGATCATGATTCCATTATCTTCCATGGAATCTTCTTCCCCAGAGATCTTGGTTGTAGTAGTGGATCCCATGGATCTGCATACTCCTTCGATCCTAATTTCAATGGATGCATCAGGCCTAGATACCCCTTGGATCCAGATTCCTTGTAATCACAATAGACATGCTCTTTTGACATGATTTGTAGACTCCACCCAAGAATTTACTGATTTTCAATGAAGGTTCTCCTGGGACTCGATGAGTATGAATTATACTTCTATACCTTGGATCATGACCTTCATGGTATGACATAAGATTACATGGAATTTCCAATTAGTATATTGACACATGGTTATATGGTGTGGCTACTATGTGGTAATAGTTATTGTATTTATAAAAAATGTATCTTCACTGATCATTTAAAAATCATGTTTTCAAAAAATTTGTAAAAATTCAACCTATCATTAAATTTTCATGTTTTGTAAAAACAAATGGAGTTAATTTTATTAAATTAAAATTATAAAACTAATAAAAAATAATTTTAATATAAGAACACATAATGTAGAAAAATGTATTTTACAAAATTATTTTCTTCTAGAAATTTGTTTATGAGTATATTTATAAATACATAGCTAAATTAATAATTTCATGTTTATAATATAATGAAATATAAATTAAATCCCCTCATGGACTCTACTTGGGATGTAAGGATAAGAAATTGGTTTCTTGTAATCACTAGTGGTTGTTTGGGTTTCATGGATCTCATAGGGGTTTACATAGGTTTTGACTTCTAACATATAATATTTAACTCATTCCATATTTTTAATTTTAAAAATGGTATTGGTATTGGGAAAAATATAGTGCTTCCTCCTACTTTAAAATATCATAATGATGTACCCTATTTGTAAGAATAATATTAATTGATTCTTGTGTTATAGAGTTTATATCACTGTTAATTGTTTAAAACCTTCTAATTTATAAGCAACATTATAACGATCACGTTTAAATATTATAAAATGTACACAGTTTCTTTTAGTATTTTATATTCTATGAAAGAAGATATTAAACAATAATTATTTAAGAAATATATATTAAAATTGTGGATTGGTTCATTCTACCCTTCAGAAAAATAATTTTATCCTTAAAATTTCCTTATTTTGACCAAAGAAATGGAGATTAATTTTAAATCATTACATCCAAAGGTTCCAACATAGCTTCCATATAATTATTATTTCACCAATAAAATATTGAGTTTATGTGTTGTATTCTTTTTTAGTAGTTTATCAATTTGATCTTGGAACTCTACTTGTTGTTCACCATATGGGAAATAATTTCCCAATTTCACAACATCAATGTTTAATACATTTTATGAATCCGGTATGTAGATCAACAAATTTGATATATAGAGCACAACATGTACTTGTGAGAGATGTTAATGGAGTAGTTAATTGATATGATAAAACTCAAGGATGATTAAGAATATTATATGTGGCTGATGTACATTATGCATAACTTCCACTTCTTCATATATCTCAGAACCCACATCCATGTAGATATCTAAAGGAAAACCTTATTACTAACTTCGAACTCTATATATCATCTATAATTATCAAATTTTCTCTTCTCTTAAATGATTGATACTTTCCCAATTCATTAAATATGTTTAATAAATTTTTTCACTACTTAGGAAATATAAATATTTTAAAAAAATGTTTGACAAACATCAACACAGTATATTAGAGTTCTTAATCATTTCTATTATAGAGCACAATATGTTACCATTTAGATGAAATAATGGAAACAGATTTTATAATAAAACATGGAAAAGAACATATTGATCACAAATTCATTTAAAATTTATTGTGTTATATCTTAGAATATACATTAATGTTTGAATGGTTCTCTCATATTAATAATTGATTAAATGGTGATAGGTCATGATATATTTTAACACGATATCTAGTAATTCATTCAAACTTATCCATAATTTTGATGTGAAATTTAAATATCAACTAGATTCAAGGGAAAGTGTTTCTTCATTACATATTAACACTTCCTTTTTGTATAACAAGTTGAATTGATCTAGTTAGAAATACTCTGGATAATAGTGCTGTGTGCATACTTTGTGGGTCCATACACCACTATATAGTTAGAATCATTCCCTTTAAATGTATTTGGATGTCTGATGAAAAAATACATGATGTTGTTTTACCACTTTTAAATAGGTACTAGAAGAGGTTTTTCATCCCATTAGATTTTTAACATTCACCCATTAAATATTCTACTACAAAAAATTAAGATACATACTCTTTAGTCTTAGTATTTATTTTATCCCACTATTATAGTCGATTAAGATCTCGTTCTACCTAGAAGAATAGATAATGATGAGTTTTATACATCATCTAATAGTTTCCAATTCAATAATAGTTTTTTGGGACACACTTATAATTTAAAAGCATTATAATTCTATATTTATTAGTAGTAAAATCTATAATAATTTCTACCATCTTCTGTAGAACCATATCACTATTATGGGATTCATTAATCTTCACATAAAAGTTTTTTTGATCAGTTATTTTGAAAAAATTGGATTTAATACCATCCTTTATGATTTCAATATCCACAACCTAAATACCTATAAGGATTGGATCTTATTAATTAATCAACTTGGATAGAGTATTCTTTCTTCTTAGATCATCCACCACTTAGTTGTATTTCCTCATATGATAAAGGATTGATAAATCATAATATATGTTCAATTCTAATCATATCCCACTGGGTAATTTCAAATAATTCTATTTGAATATATAATTTATGATCTCATTATCAGTATATATATCACAATTTTCACCAGAGATAATGCCACCAATTATTTAATGAAAATATAACAATTTGAAACTCCAGATCATGTTCTTGGAAATTTTTCTCACATGTCTTTAATTAAAATTTGACATACTATATTACCTTATAATGTTTCCTGAGTATTCATACCTTACCCTATTTGAAGTAATAATATACATTACATCCCTTTCTCCTCTATAGGGTATTGTATGCAGTTGTACATTGATTGACCTCTTCTAATGCTCCTTGAATTTATCTTCACATTATTAATTACACAGAAATTTAACTTCAATCTTCATTAATAGGGTTTATGGATTTTATATCTATGATTAATTTCTCATAAAGTGTCTATAATATCAATACATCCTAAGAAATCTATAGATATTGGTTATCGTTGTTATCCTGGGCCATTTCTCAATATCCTTCACATTAGATTGATAAATAGATATGTCATTCCTTATGATTATATGACCTAGAAATCATACATGATAAAAAAACACATATCATAAATTTTTCATACTGTTTCACCTTTCTCAAGGTCTTCAAAAAAATTATAAAATGATATTCATGTTCCTTCATTCTCTTGGAATATATAATAATATCGACAGTAAATGCTTTATAAAATTGATAATGGTAATTTAAAAAAACTCTATTATTCATATATATTAATATTGATGAAGATTTTTATGTAAAAAAAGTATAACTATGAATTAATAGTGTATATACCTCAAAAAAGTTGTCTTAGGTATATAATTGGTTTTTACAATTAATTGAACATATGTAGAAAATTGGTCAATATTGGAGAAGTACTAACACCCTATGAGTTGTTTGAATAGGCTATAAATATAGCATAGAGGATACATTTTCTTATTTTTGATATTATTATGTTCCTAATAATCAATGAAAATACTTGCTTATATATATCGTTATTCTGAAAAAATTGGACTAGTGTACTCCTTGGTGAAGCACTACGGCATATAAAAACCTTATCTATATTAACATATTGTTTTAACTTCATTTATTCTAATTATATAGGAATAATTAGAGAATTTGTCTTCAATTTAGTTATAGTAACAATTCTTAGATTAATTATTATCTAGAAAACATTTTTTTGGAGGAATACAAGGATTTTCAATAGGGAATGAATCCAAACACTTTCATATAAAAAGAATGTCATAAATTAGCAGTTTCTGCTGAACTATTTGAGCTAAGAGCCCCTATTTAGTGGGTATCATATCTTGAATATAGAATTAACATTGAAATGGAGTTACTAATTTTAATATTATTTATATTTGGTAATAATATTATTTTGGATATAAAACGAGACTTTTTTATATAGAAAATTTATATAATCTCTACATAGGGAGTAAAAACCCAATGCCATTGTAACATTAAATTCCACAAATGAAAGAATCACTAGATATGATAAATGTATCATCCCAAAAAACAAAAATAGAGAATATTTTTATACATTGGATGAAATAAATTCCCCACTAGGTTCTTTCCCAAATAATTCAATATCCAATTATTTTAGTGGAAAATAAATATTTACAAAAAGCATTCATGATAAGAAAATGAGTTGAACTATAATCAAATAATATATTCATAGGTTTTCAGTGGATAGTAAGTGTACTTTTCACCACATCATTACTATGGTCCACTTTAGTTGAAATTATTTCATAAGTTCTACCATCTTAACTTTTCCTAGAAGCTTTCTCAAACCTATAATATCTATTCTAATTTAGATTGGTGAATTGATTTAAATAATTCCCAAAATCTTTGAAATTGATGAATTCAAGTTTTTGTGGTATTATTTTTATTTGCTCCTATATGAAACTTTTTTTCCATCCATTTTATAATCATTAGCTTAATGGTTAACGTTAAAAAAATTTAAATATTATTTCATTCTTTTGAACAAAATTTCATGGGTTCTTCCTCCCAAATTCATGGAATATAGGTTGTTGAAATTTCTTCCCCCAATTAAAATTTTTAACTTGATTTCCCATAAAAATAAACATTCATTTTATTTTATCCAAATACATGGGAATAATTATAATAATCAGTTTCCATTTCGACCACAGGAACTCATAATACAATTTCATTATAGATACCAAATCCTTTTATAGTTAATGCCATTTGAAGTCACAGTTTTAAACACTTAATGAACTAGTAATTCTTAATTTTATAGCCCATAATAATATTATAGGTGTACATTGTGTATCTCGTGATGTTAACGTCATAGGTATCAATTGATTCATCCTTATTTTGTTTAAATATATTAACTCTCACTCAATTTTCATGTGAAGTGTTTTGAAAAATACATAGTCAGGAATGTTTTATTGATATCCTAACATTCCATACAGTAAAATGTTTTCCTTTTAAAAATAATTCCTAATGAAGTCCCAACACTAGATAGCATCATAATCAATGAAATATATATCTAAAACAACCTTCTTATGGAATGTGAACAATATAACAATAAATACCTTTTTCATAAAATTGTTCCATTACATAGAAATTAGTCAGATTAGACTGCCACTAATGTAGGGTTGATATTTCCAAATGGAGTAATCCATATAAATTTTTTCCTTTTATGGCGTGTTTGGGAAATATTAATGTTTAAAATTATAATTCATTAATTTAGATTGTTGTGTGATCACTTCCATACAGTTTTTTACTAGAAATCCCATGTAATTTGGTTTAACATGGGAGCAATGACCACATCTTCTTTCTCAAACCTTGTTTCCTTGGTTCCTCCGAGTTTTAACAAATTAATGAGACCAAAATAGGCAATATTTGTAATAAAAAATAATATATAATAATATATATAGAGTGAAAAAGTATATAAATTTAAATAATCCATCTTATGAATTTCATACTCTAACACACTTTAGTCAGAGAATCCGATATTTTCAATTCACTATAGAGTTAATCTTGCTATGTTTTGGTCACTTATAATTTTTAACACAATTTAAAAAACACTAAAATGGGTTATGATACCTACTAAGGAGACACAATATAAACATGTATATATTGCATCAGTTTCATAATTTATACATTTCATCTCATAAAAAATCACACTAATCCAATAATCCAAAGGTTCGATGTATTTAAACTTTTTGTACATAAAAATTTGTTATTTTATTAGCTCTCACTAACAACTATATATAGTACATACTCATTATCATCATAATATAGATTATATAAATGAGAAATAAGAAACATATGAATGAGATATCCATATGGAAGCATAATAGTTAAAACCTGATATTTGAAACATATAATAATTATCCTGACTCATAGAAATAGAGAAATTATGCATAAATTTATAATGTCGAATAAGATTATGATTATTATATCATAAAAGTGTTCGCATAGAAATCCATAATCATGATTAGTCATAATATTTGGAGTATAGATAACTGCAATCATTCCCACACATTAACATGTGATCATTTTTATCCTTAATCATGTCTATACATTAAGATGTGAACATATATAATCGAAATAATGTCTACACATTAATTTATTACACTATGAGAAGTAATGTATTAACAAATTCATTTGATGGATATAACAGACACACCCATAACATAATAAAAACCACACATATGGGTTCCAAACAAATGGAAACAATAATATGATCCGCATAGCTTAGTTAATCCATGGAAAAAAATATATTTCATGATAATTTCATTAAATTATCAGTATAAAACATCAATATTTATGGGTTAGATGGTATCATTTTAGAATATCCCTTTTGAAGCTTATGAAAAATAAAATTATGTTTAATTAGGTGAAAATTACTTTTATAAAATGAATAGAAACATGCTTTGAATCCCATAAAGAAATATCCTTTATTCTAATAAACATTAAAAAATGAAAAAGTTAATATAATAATGGTAATATGAATCTATTTTAAAAACCATCTAATATTATAAATGAATCATGAAAAAATAACATCCATGGTTGTGGGAAAATGTGGATGAGTGAAAAATGTTTAAAAAAACATTTTTTCACACCACTATAATGAAATTCAAAAATGAACCATAAAAACATTTAAAAAATTCATTTTTAATATATTTTTAATAAAATACATTATACATAAAAATTATCCTAATAAATCATTGAAGTATAGGGAATAAAATTTGTGAATCAAAAAAATAATATGGATAGTGAAGGAATAATAGTTGACTAAAAGACTTCAAATCATTTAATGCATTGATTATAAAATTTAACACCTTAAGTATTTTAAAATAAAAACCTCCTCAAAAAATAACATGAGAGGGATGTCAAATTAAGAATAGTTAAAATATATTCTTGGTATAATATTTCAGAGTGTAATTACAAAAACATTAAAATTAATAAATTAACATAACATTAAACATGTCTTAATAATTTGAATTTGTTCTGAAAATCCCTTATGAAAATAATGTTTTTTAAACTAATAATAATTTTGAGAGGAATTAAAAAGAAATAATAATAAATAAATATAAAATAAATAGTAAATAAAATATTATAAAATCATTATATTGACTCTGGTTTTGATGGATTTTCACTTGAATATTTCAATTAATATATTTGGATTTATCCTCAGAGTCAGAGCAGTGTTTGGGTTCCTCAGTACCCACAAAATAATATATTCAAAATATTAATATATTCTATTTCACATACGCACCTAATTTCAGTTTTTTATGATTTTTTCCATTTATAGATACCTAATATGGGAAATAAGAAACCATGGTTAAATCTTGATCCAGGGGTTTACCATAGGAGGGACCAAAGATTGGTCAGCGTCGAATGTTCAGTTGAGGAAGCTACTTGAAGGTTCCTTTAATTAAATAAAAAAATAGTTAATATATTTTAGTTGAAATGACCTAATATTCTACCCACTTTATAAATATGATACTATATCAATTCACCATGGTTATCCATATAACCCTAGGGGATTAGAGAGTGAGGAAACATATCTGTTGGAAAATGAAAGAATGTATTGATGATGAATGATCATCAGATCAAAATTTAGTGAATGAAGCACATAATCTATACTTTTAGAGAATGTGTTATTCACAAAAAAAATTGATCCAAAATCAAGGTATGTTATTTTATTAATGTATTTTCACCATATTTTTTTAATATTTATTGATAGTTGTTAACTTTTTAATGTTTCATAGTGAATACTCGTCCATCTCATGAGTCAATTGGAAATTAAATTGTTAAAAACAAGTTTATATTTGCTATTCCATGATTCAACCATTGATACTTTGTATTATAGTCCTTGGGAATCATTACATCAAACAATTATTCTTATCCCATTTTCATCATTTTCTTCTCACTTTATTTTTTTAGTTCATCACTATTATCCCATGGGGTCGTGGTTTGATATTGATGAGGTGGGTTTAATAACTATAAAAATCCGAAATTCTGGGTTTTTAATGAATGAAGAACGGTATGGCGATATTAGGATGAATTGTGATGGATCCAATGTTGTTGTGGATGGTTTCGGGTTTTGGAACCCCCAATAGTAGAAGATGCATGAAATATTCCTTCATGGGTGATGAATTTTGATTTCCTACCAGTAGAGGCTGGTATTGGATGGAAAAATAGGATTCCTTCATTTTTGGGTGGTCAAATAGGATAATTTTATACAGTGAAGGGATATGTGAAATCTATATGAATGATCTAAGATTCAATTAAAAAAAGGAAATATTCCATGTAGTGTAGAAGAAAACACACTATGTCATTCGGTTTCCACGGTGACTAGGGTTTTCGGTCGAGTTATGGATCAGAAGTTGTTTTTCCAATCGAACTCAAACTGGGAACCTATCTGGGTTGTAATGTCATGTACAATTGTACACATCCCAGGAAATTCAGTGGTCATATGAACCATGGTTCCTAATGGAAACACTCTGTGTATATACATAGCCTATGGAGACAGGTAATTGGTGTATATGACTAGTATCCATATTGTTCATAGATTCCATGTTTTATTAAGTAAAACATGTGTGGATATACTTGGCTAGCTAATAAATGTGAAAATTTTACATGCCCAGACCCCAGTTCGATATACACAATTTGTTCCTACATGGACCCGTCGTGTGGTATGACATGGGTTTCCAAGCCGTTTTATGGGGATAACACAATTAGGTTGTGAGATGATGTCATGTTCCATGTAGACCAACATACACACAATTTATTTCCCCTAAAAAATCATTCCCCATACATTTTATTTTATTTGGCCCATGATTAACTTATCCTTAGTCTTTTTCGGCCTAAAATTCAAGGGCAGCCTTCCTTAAGGCATTCAGAATATGATGTCATGATAAATTTGAATGATAATTCTTTGAGAGACACATCATTATGGAAGATAGTAGGGAAGGATCGTCAACATGGTTACAAGGATTGAAATCCCATATCACACTATGGTGCAAGTCCCCAAAACACTTTATGTATGAAGACTTGCTACACTCCCACACTACAACATGGCACATATCATCTCTGAATAGAGTGATACTCCCCCATATTCAATAATTAGTGAGGAGTAGGTCATCCATGAGAGTTGGGAATCCCTATTTATTGGAGTGTAATGGGTATAATCATGCCCCTATATACTGATTCGTGAGTGGTAGCACTTGATCTTGTTCATTATAGATGGTCAATTCTAGATTCAAGAAAAATTTTCAGCATTTGATGTGTTGTGAGGTGGATATCCCCTTTCTCTCTTGAATTTTTTATTTTTAAAAATGTATGTATATTTTCGTTTTCATTTATCTATTTATTTGGGATGAACTAATATTTGTGGTATATTTCAACTACCCCCTTTATGGGTTTTAGAGAATGTTACATGGTATGTATATACTCACCACTTCATGAGATTTTCCCACACATGTCATCTCTTATGAAGATGGCGGACTAATCGATGGTGACCTCAATTGATTGTAGTGATACTTCGTTGAATTGACCACGTAAAGTTGTCAAAATCTAATATTTAAGATCTAGTATCATTTAGTTTTCCTTTATAGTTGTTTTTATCTTGTAGGGACTTTTTTTCTAGTTGGGTGCCTATTTTTTCCATTTACTCATTGGATTTACTGTAATAGTCTAATGTATTCACTAGAAATTAATAAATGCATGGTTGGTATCTAGATGATTTTGTCTATTATTATTATTCAACACATTTTTATAGATATCGTTCGATTTATTCATTTATGTACATTAGGCAAGGTCCACCCATTTTAGTTGTCACTTCTCGGTGCGTGTCACAGTCCCCTAGCCTATTTGAAGGCTGGCATGTGGTTGTTACACATAGACTTCCACTATCTATGAGGTCTATGCAAGGTCATGTCATGAAATAGTGGTATTAGTGATGATTATTCATTTGGATGGTGTTTAGAGTTTTCCCCTTTGCGAGGATGGGTTGTGAACTAGAGAAACAGTTTTAGTGATTCTTGAGTGTGGGTTCTTGGCCCTGATACCAAATGTTTGTTCAGTGGCTGACGAATCCATTCTCTAGGACTCTGACTAACTTTTATCGACTCATCATACTAGGACATCAGTTATAGGGAACAACTAGCACATGCCACATATTTGATTGATCCCTTTAACAATCCTTCTCGAGTTATCTCTCCATATATATATATGATCATATTAACATGGTACGTCTGGATCAAATTTAGGATGCCTTTCTGAATACAGCAAACCAGGTAACCCAAATAGGATTCTGTTGATGATCTATTGAGTGACAAGGAATCCATTCATATTCCTTCTCATTTTTTGTTTACACTAGTTATGTAAGGAGAGTAACCACAAATTTCATGTTGCATACAGTACTAGATGTTCAAAATGAAGATGTGTGAAATATTAGTATGCTACGTAATTTAATTTTTCAATTGAAATTGAGTTTCCATGATAGAATATATCCATAAACAATGGTCAATTGGATTGATTCATTGATTTTATTCTTAAAGATTGTTTAGACCAAAATCAGTTATATTGTTGTGCTTGTTGTAAACATTATCCATGGGTAAATATGGAACTAGTGGAGGCTGGTGGTGAAGAATCTTGTTGTGATAATGATTCTTAATCAGACATCCAAAAAGTATTTCATGAGGCATATTACCCCTCATGATTATGATTTTTGTGGATTTAGTAGCTTCCCAAGCTGAAACAATGTGACATTAAATTTATAGAGTGTGTTATTAGGTTCAAATACCTAACATGTTACTCCATGATATAGTGTGAGATGGTTTCTACAATGAATAATATTTTGACTGGGGTCTCCAAAAAGAAATTCATTCTAACATGGTCTTCTTGTGCCTTCAAACCATTGTTGGAGTGCATGAGTGGGATCTGGTGACATAGTGCTTCCTAGAGTGGGACATTGGACAATTGGATCAAGTTTTGAATAGAATTTTTATGAGTCTTCTGTAATAGATAGGAGACGTTGGATGTCAACGTGTTTGTAGAGGGGTTATTATCATTCTTGTATGTAGACTAGTGGATTTGTAGCACATGGTTCGAAAAGAGGTCCGACCATTTAGGTGAGGAATGATGATATGATTTTGAAGGGATGTGTCACATGTAACATGAGTGAATTACACATTGTAATGAGTAGGATTGATATACAGTTGAATAACCACCGTAGTAGTGGTAGTTCCATATACTGGGATCTCCTTGGGATGGTTAGGGTGACCTCAAAGAGGCGGTGCATATAGAAGAGAAGGTGGATCATCAGTGTAAGAGATTTTGGTGGAGGGATACACTATTAGATTATTCCGCCACTACTATTTTGTGGCCCATTATAGGAACAGAGATATCGAAATCATGGATTTGGAAGTTGTATGCTATAGAGGGCGGTGACTAGGCTGCACATGAAATGATTCAAGCTACAATTTTTGTATTTTAATTTCGTACACCAGTACTAGTATACATTGGAATGATTCAATCCATTATATTTGTATCCATAATATGAGATAGTGTGTGTGTAACATCCTCCACCCAGAATCCACTAAAATGGTGCACAAGATGATTCTCAATATGACCTCAAGCTTGACTTCCCTTACGCCAAAGGTTTCTGACTAGAAGAAAGACTATAGATAATTAAATGGGGAGACTATATCCTCTTTAAAATAGAAATCCTTAAAAGATATTATGTAAACTAAAGGAAATAATAATAATAACCCTAAACATTCATTACTATATAGTTCCCAAATAGGGTACAAACCACACAAAGAAAAATAGATATGTCTTTTCAATTAATAATGAAAAATGTTGAATAAAACACTAAATAATGAAAATTAACAGAGTCCCCAAAATATCTCCTCACTCCATGTCTGGATGCTCATCCATGAATAACAAAAAACCAACTCAACTCTCTAACAATGGTCTTTTCCGCTTTTCATGACCTCCAACCAAGAAATCTGCTTGGGTAGCCAGTGTCGTCCCAAGCAGGGTGTGATTACAACTCAGTAGGCCATCACAAATAGTGTCTATAAATTATCCTAGCTAAACATTAGTGAATTCATGCGATAAATAATAATAATGTAAAAAATGGAGAAATCATATTCCATTTTCTAAAAATATTCACTTTTAGTATTTTAATCATTATTTTAATTATCGTCACTTGTGATACCATCCTTACTAAATTAATTTTCATTACATGTTTCATGGGTTAGGAATTTACAACAATCACACAATGGCCTAATCCAATAAATTATCATGACTATAGTAATAAATCAATTTCCATAACTCCCTAGGGATAAACATATCCTTAACATTTATATCACACATACCATGGATCCTCTGTATAGTTATTCTCATAAAATGTATCTATTAGCGGCATAGAGGCATGGTCTCCTTCTCTAATCTATGCATTATAAGGTGGGGTTTAGATCCACATTCTTACATGAACCATGGGCTTAGATCTTCAAGTCAAATTCCCAACAACTACCAAGCCATGTTCACATTCTTATTTTTCGACATACAATACAAACCATCTCAATAATCATTCAGGAATAAATAGAAATAACGTTAACATCTCATTATTATTCAACAAGTGAATTAACATCAATATTTAACCCATTATAACATTTTTCAAATCACATTACATATCCCATTTAACCCATTTCACTATATTATGACATAACCCATCTGGTATATTTTACAATTCTCAAACATTGGCCCATTTAACATAATATTCAATTCTCATATGGAAATCCATTTAAAACATTTATTAATTCACAATCATTTACCCATTTAACATGAACCCAATTTCACATGCATTAACCCACATTTGAATTTTAAGTACATTTCTTAATTCACTTAGCACAAGTTCTGTTGTGGCATATAAATCAATTCAAGATAAGACAACGAATCCGTAACGCCATTACTAATTCCTAAACACAAATGTTCATATTCCCTTTTCAATTCAATTTATTATAAAAACATTTTCATCATGGGGTCTACCTTATCAAAAATAATGATGGGTCTTAGCAATACCATTATCTATGTTCAGAATCATTAGATCACCAGAAGGGTGGACCTAAATTAGTGTAGTCAACCAAAATTCACCCCGTGGGGATATTGATAGGGTGAATAGACATTTAGAAAACCATTATTACAAAATCATACTATATTCCTTAAACACACAGAATAAGTGGGATTCAAATTCATGATCATGCTAGCATAAATGAATACATATATAGTGGGATCAAACTTATAAACCAACTACCTTAAATCCAAAGATGAGCATAAGCTCATCCTTATTATTAGTTATAGATTCAAGAAACCCTTGAATCCCCAAACTAAGATCCAATGATAAATAATGTATTAGGGAATTAGAAAAATATAAAAAAAACTAAAATCGCTAACAGAAAAAAGAGATGCAGGAAGAGAGTTTGAATTACCTAGATATTCAATATATAACAGAAGACACATCAAATAGACTAGAATAGTAGGACTATGATCTTTACGGAGCATTGAAGAAGTAGTTCATCACTATGGTTTAGAGGATATGAAATGAAGAATAAATTGGGTAAGTAGAATAAAATACCAAGGAGAGTATTTGATAAATTATCACATTTTAATGGCCACACGGTTTGGCCGCAAAATTTTCCAAACCATAAGCCAATCGTGCACCAACAACTTCCCAATAGGTGGTCCAAGTTGCATAGTTATCATGGTATTTAGCACAGTTTGAAAACCCATGTTCCAACCATGCTGAATGCCTCTGTCCAAGTTTATACAGGTTGGATCTCCCCATTTCTTGATTTACTAAACCTGGCACCCCACCTTCTCACTAGCACTTTTTGGTTGCACGATTATCTCAAACCATGCACCAATAATATAACATGCACCAGATTTTCAAAATTTCATTTTGTTTCATTTCTCGATCACCCGGGGCACCCAAGACCTACCTCATTTACCCATTAAACGTTATACTAACCATCTATAATCGATTTCTACCAAAATATGAACAAAAAAATACCTCCAAAAACTACATGATTCGATAACCTACCAACCTTATAATGACTCATCCTATAGCCACACTTCAAACCATTACTATGCTTCAAAAAATAATATATTAGACCACTGGGCCATCATGCATGTATCTCTCTCTATAGTTTCTTCCTGATCATTCCATTTATTCCATATACTTAGAAACAATGGAACAATATTAACTCATAGAGCTTCCCCACTGCAATCCACACAATAGAATGGATGCCTCTCAAATGACACATCAACCTTAACCAAACCTCCACCACAAAAACATTACAAGGAATGCAAGGAAACACTATAAAAATCCAATCACATGGAAAAATTTCACATAGATCTATACCATTAGAAATGATTCTATCGAAACCCCATTCCACCTATACTCTTCACAACCTATGGACCAAATCACTTGGTTCCATTTTAACATTTTTGAAAATTCTAATGGTGACCCATCTTGACACCAATCAATTATAACACACGGTTTTCCCAACCAAATTCCCCAACATATGTTGATCCACATCCCGAGGGCCGATAATTCCATTCCATAATAAAACAACCAAAACACTCAAGGTACGCAATTGTTGAAACATGATAAAACACTAATTATTAAAAATTCTCCAAAATGGTACTTACTCAAGCCACATAAATCTGAAACACATGTCACATCATCAACCGACCACTTTCAAACTATGGTGATCCCCACTACAATGTTTATCTCTACCTCACAGCAATCTAATGGTTATAACATTCACTATCAAAAAGGACCACTGAATCCTGAATTCATAATTCAAAACACACCTGATGTGTTTCCCAACTAACCGCACTTGAGTATACATAATGTCTTCACCCATTATTGGCATGCATCCCTACTGTTGCAACCACCTGAATGGAAATCCCTTTTAAATACAATTGCAGAACAATAAAAACATGGCCTCTTATCGGTATGACTTCATTTATGAAAATCACTTTCCACTATGAAAATTAAACAAATGGTGGGCACAAAATACAACATTTATTCCATCAACCATATCATGTTGGACCACTCCCACTTGGCCAATCCTCAAACATACATATTCCACTATTTACATGCCACACCTTCCAATTACCATAGTTTGTAATCATATAAGGTCTTACAATATCATCTAACACACCTATCGAGTCGTTCCCTAACTTTTGGTAGAAAAGTACCCACTTGGCATCCACGACCCTCCATTCACTCATCATGCTGCAACACACATATCAGTATTCCCAAAAAACCACATTTATAGTCCATACGATGAAAGGAGATTACTAATATACTCCTAAAATCCCATCTACAACTTTTAAATGTATATTTCACTAAAAACAACCACCTAGGTTATTTTCAACTCACAAAATTTGTCCCCTGTTCTTAGCCGAGTCAAAATGTCTCCAACCGACTCACCCTATAAATGATTAGCTTCACTATTTTAATTCCATTAACATACATGGACAATATGTCTTCACACCTAATGTCACTACATGGAAACCCAAATACACCAACCAGATTTCCTACCCTACCATTAATGATCTTCCAAAACCCAACCACCCTTTCCATGAATTGTTACCATATCTTACCACACCCTTCAATGGTTTTTAGAATGGGAATCTTGAATAAATTTGGTACCACCCTAGGAAAAAAAACAAATTCTGGGATCATTAAACCATCACATCAAAGTCCCACCAATCCTTATATGAAGAACCCAATCGTGCACCTCACCATATTCTCATTGTCATCGTAATGCCACCTCAAGAACACCAGACATCTAGGAATAACTTATCAGTCCTCACCTTTGGGTTGTAGTTATCATCGCTTTTAACAAGAAGTTTCAATCACTTTGTCTCATGTTTTGGTCATGAGATAAACCCAAAACATGAATGGGTTTATCTATATTTCCCTACATCAATAATGAAAACATCACCCAATACCCATTCATGGATTCGTTGAATGGAACCAACAATATTTTTCAACACTCTGTCGATCAAGAGGACCTCACTCATGGACAATCAATGGTGTACATTCCACCATCTAGATCCACATACTGCCCTGATATTGAAATCTCCATGATGTCCCATATCCTACCCATTTCATTCATGTAACTAGGCATAAACTGAATTGTCCTCAACCTACTCAGAATGAGGATAATAAGCTAGGAATGATCATCATTATCTAATGTATTCTATGATTCCCTCAAATAACAACACTAAATGTTTTCATAACTGATGTCACATATCACTATGAGACACCATGACCATCTGAGAGTCTCTGTCCTCCCTACCTACACACATTTCATTATCACATAGCCACAACCACTAATGTGTGAATGAATACAATGACTAAAAACCACTCCACAACCCTCCAATAAGAAGTCATGAACCAATTATTCCTTTGGAACTACTTTGAATGCACCACTTGACCTCTTTCAGCATGCCCGAGGAAGATTCCAACCAGAGTACAATAGCCAACCTGCATAATAAAATACCAAAGGTATCTCTCATAGCCATTCTTCCCACTATGGTTTAATAGATTATAGTATATGCTTGTCCAAAGACACCCATTCACCCATACTAAACATAATCATACGTTACCAATGCATTCCCACACCTAAACCTAATCGGATCCCTCAATGTCTCACACTTTCCTATGACCACCAATTTCAAACAACCTTAGGTTACACAGGCCAAACAACTCCCAGCCTAACCCAATGCCAACATACACAAATGACCCAACATCTTGGTCAGTCAGCCCCAACGGCAGCAAGAAATTATTGAAATCTCAACCAACCGCCAAATAATTTGACCAAAATCTCACCATAATGACCTTCTTCACCTCACGTTTCAGCATGATAATAAAAGCCTCCATCCATGATTTAGTCATATTTTCCTCATCAACATGAAATAAAAATTGAGGCCACCAGTAATCATCATCCAAATATACATTCTTGACATCCAAATGATATAACCCTTCAAAAATATCCTTACATCCAACCACTAGCACTCTGGTGTCTTTCTGAGAGAACTAGGCCACAACCATAACATTTACTGAAATGCAATTGTTCTCATTGTACATCGTTTCCTCCTATGAAGAATCTCTCCTGATTTTGGTTACAAGGAACCTACAACACTAGTATAACATTTAATTTGGTCACCCTCAACCTTCCTATGACTATAAACTAATTGACACGACTTGAATTGCAGTGCCAAAAAAAATGAGCTTTCCACATATCATTCTAGGTCACCCCAAGACTATCCAAAACCAAAGAATCCACCTATGCCTCATGCCCCAATTATAACTCACAAAATATTTTTCCACCCTCACAGATCACTCCCAAGGGTTAAGCAATCCCAGCTTCCCAAACTAGGGTTTGGGGAAAGAAGTCACTAGACCCTATCTCTAGA
Source organism: Viscum album (assembly GCA_963277665.1). Taxonomy (NCBI): domain Eukaryota; kingdom Viridiplantae; phylum Streptophyta; class Magnoliopsida; order Santalales; family Viscaceae; genus Viscum; species Viscum album. The sequence continues at coordinate 1,018,288,516 of OY728122.1, forward strand.
AAATATGAATCAACTTCTAAAAAGTCTCCACTCACGGTGGTTATCATACCTATGTTCTCATAAAATATTCACCAAACACTGAAGAAATCATTTACTCCAGTTTACAATCCCACAACAACAAAAACACCACCAATAACATCACACACCAATCCATCCATCTCAAAATCCAACACATCATACACAATCACATCCCATAGTGGTTACATAATCCATTCCATTAAAAGATACCTACCAACCTCTATGTCTTAAACTATCAAATATTATACCAAAATATACCCCTCTATAAAAAACCAACTTTTTGAGGCTCCAAAGTAAGGCACTCTCACTGAAAAAAAATCTCATACACAGGGTTTATTCACAACATGAGGGATACCCATCACCCATTTCCCTTCATCTTCCAACAAAAATAACGCACAGAACTAAATTCCACCCTCTCTAGAAATCATAGAAGGGTGTCCAACTAGGAATTTGTAGTTAGGTCAGACTTACTCAGTGCAACCCACCCTAGATTCATCTCCATAAAATTGAGAAAATGTGTGATGTTATCAAATAAATATTGTTCCCCTATAATAACCTAGATTATTGGGGTTTCCTACTCTTATATTGGGATTTTTTTTGATGATATCCACAGGTCTCCCCACCATCACACATAGTCATGGTGGAATTACACTATAATTACAATCATGGTTCTTAAAACACATAACACAATGCTTCTATAATCTATAGGGAAGAAGGATATACACTAGCCATACACAACCAATTTCCATAAACTATCCAAATGGAAATTTCCATATCTGGTATGATATCATCGACCATCCTTACTATGGGTCACAATTAACATAGGCTAAACAGACATACGCAGTCATTGGTCTTTCATTGGATACCATTTTAAATCCATTTCCACTTTTATAACACAAATATATTCCTCTTAACAAAATTTCCAATTTCACAACCTTTTATAACAATCATTTTTAATCATGTACACCCATTCATTAAGAATAATTCCTTAACAATTCCTTTAAATTATTTCCATTTAAACATTTTCATCATCTTCCTTAGACTATTTATTCATCAAATTTACAAGGAATATAAATACATTATACCATCCATGTCCCACACATCCATCCCATGTGTGCCTTTCTTAATGAATTATACTATATACCTAGGTGTCTATAATGATTCATGGATGCAAAAACTCATGCCATCCAACAAGGATAAAAATATAATAAAATAGTCATGTCACTCAACAAGTGTATCCTGAAATAGTGAAATATCATTCAACAATAAAATCACACATCAAGAACTAGAATTTCCACCCTGGGAACATGGGTTATCCCTCATACTCGATATAAAAACTCCTAATAAGAAGATCATCTCAAAGACCTATAACATCCTAAAAAACGTCCAACTATACCCAAATCATATGACAACATAAAACTACTATTATGATACCAATTTGTGTCATGCTCGATAAGTAAGCCACAAAATAGGTTCCCGAATCCGAGTTTACACCTGATCTTAAGCACACCTCTCCATACAAAAATGTTTGCTGACTAAAAATAAGAGTATTAAGAATTATGTGGGGAGATTATACCATCATTACCAGAGTAAGACACAATTGATAACAAGTTATGTAATGTAAATAGTAAGAATAACTATAAACATGCAATATTAACAAGTTCCCAAAAATGGTACGAACATCATCCAAACAACAAATATGTCATGTCATGGTAACAGTTCCAAAACAGGATGAAAAATCAATATAAATAAATAATATATATTCCGTAAATTAGGTCCTAATTCAATGTCTAGATTCTCATACATGATCATCTGAATCCCAACTAAACTCCCAAGCCTTGGGAGTTTTGTATTGTACAGACATTCAACCATGAAATCTACTCAAGCACCTGATGGTAGATAGAAGGGTGTGAGTACAACTATGAAGGCCACAACCAATAGAGTATACAAAATATTTTTTCTAAAAAATAGTGAATGAAATTTCAAATGAACATGATTGTAAATATAGGACAACTCATGTTCCAATAGCGAGAAATATTCACATTTACCATTTGTGTCATTATTTCCATTTTTATCACATATTATAACATCATTTATAAATTAAAATTCATAACTTGTTTCTTGGGTTATGCATTTACAAAATTCAAAGAATGACCTAAGAAGGTCAATTTTCTTTCAACAGGGAATACATTAATCTCCCTAACTCTCTATGGATAAAATTTCAATAATATTACAATGAAAAATACCTTGGAATATTGGAACTGTTCATCTCATAAAATGAATATGTTAGGGGAATATAACCTCGATACCATTCCCTAACTCCTACATTATAGGGTTGGGATTATACCCCTTGTCTAAACAGAACCACGGTTGTAGATACTAAAGACCCATACCCCAGAATAACCAAGACAAGTGCAAATGATTTGTAACGCCCTGACCCATATAGACCGATGCCTATGCATTACTTATTTTATCAGCATGGTTAGAAGGAATTAAATCCCGTAGTAATGATCATTTTAGTATTATTTTAGAAACTAGATACATTTATGTTACTCAAATTAAATTTTAAAAGGAAAAAAATTCAATACAAAACAGAAACTAAAAATAGTACCCACAAAACTCAATAAATTGTTTCATGTTTATAACTTATTGATGGTTAAAAATTGAAAGGGGAGAGGTAAAATAATCAGTAATTGTTACAAATAGTGGAAGCATGAATTCTATAATAGGTGAATCATAAAAAAAATTAAATAATCAATATGGCATGGCGAATAAATGAAAAATACACGCCATTAATAAACATAGAATTAAACTGCATCCACAGATTTTTGTAATATAATTTCATATTAAGTGTGTGTAATGATTACAAAACAGTAATGGGATGAAATAAAAATATTCGGATCTGGATCAACCATGAAATTTTTTCAGGACCATAATTGATGACGGTAATGAAAATTGAGAACTTGTCTTCCTTGAATGTGATAAGTTAACACATCTCAGACAGTGTTTTCGTTCTTAGTATTAGAGGAGGGGGAAAGAGAGATGATGATGAAATATTAAAGTAGAATAATATAATTCCAATTCATGTATGGTACTAGAAATATCATATCATTTAAATGATGGTAGATGAGAAAATATGTTTAAATTAAATGAACTCAAAATAGAAGAAAATCTAGAAATCAGCTATGAAAATCTGGCAGCCTAACGGTGTCACATAAAATTTCATAGAATAGATTTAAGAGAGGAAGAGGGTATCTCATCACTATTAAATAATATGGGGTTTAATCGGTAGATGGAATGAAATATCCCAAAATAAGCTGAAGGAATTTTAAAATGAATAACCTTAAATGAAAGAAAAGAATGAAAACTAAAGAGGATGTTTACCTCTTGATCTCTTCTATTTGAGATCCTTCATAAGGCCTTTGGTTTTGGCCTCTTTATGATACCAGATTCTCTAAGATGTGGGGAAGTGTCATTGTAGGTATATTGGGCAGAACTTAGGCGAGTCTCAAGGCTTGAGAGATGTGTGAGGAAGAGGGGAATGAGGGTGGTATTTATAGTGGAGGAGAGGAGGTATTTTTCATTATTTTAATCATTATAATAATATATTTATTCAACACTAAGAATAATCAAAATTCATGTGACCCCAAATAGTAATAATGGCATGTGAGTTCGAACCAAGGGATCTTACATTACTTATGATGTCATAAATAGTGTATTTTTCTGATAATTTCATTACACAATAGGTTACCGTACTTCACTATTTATCGAAAATTCTAAAATTTCATAAAAATACCAAATATTCCCCCTAACCATTTTTTGACGTGTAAAATTAAAAAATGAACCCCATTTTTCAAAAATAATTTCCTAAATAATATTAATTTAAAATTTAATGAAAAATGTAATTAATTTGAAAAATAACAATTTTAAAGGTATAATTAGTTTTATATCATATTGAAAAATTATTTAAGTTCTCAGTATTTATTATCAGAAGAAAAAAAATCATTATTTACTATTCATAAGGGTCATATTACTATTCATATTCCTATTCATATGGGTATGCTACTATTAATTGGAAAATCATGTTGGTTCTATCAGACTCTAAATGACTTGCTACTCACAACTCTAGATGACTACTTTTAAAAAGTCAAAATATATAAGTGGAAAATTTAAATTTAGTGGATTGGTTATAGCCATGTGTTTTGTCTAAGGAATACCGTGCTCTCTGAATTATAGGCTATGAATAAAATATATCTAAGAGAAGACTACCATAAAATGTTTGGGTTGTTATATTATTCCCTTTGGAACTTTTTTTCCTCAAAAGTTTATGTATAAATACCACCAAAAAGATGTTGGTGGTTCTTTTTCATAAAATTTTCTGGTTCCCATTTTGCTTCCTCAAAATTCTGGTCTCTCCAAAGAAACATTACTAACAGTGTTTTTTGATTTTCCAACATATGCTCCCTTATGTCAAGAATCCCGATAGGCTCTTCACAACATGAAAAATCAGGTTCCAATTCGATTTCTTCATAGGTGAGTACATGCATTGGTTCTGGAATGTATTTCTTCAATAATGACATAGGGAACAATTCATGAACTATATAGAGACATGGTTGTATTACTAAACGACAAGCTACAGCTCTGATTCCTTCTAGAATTCCAAATGGGGTTATATAACTGGGACATAGTTTACATTGTTTTCAGAATCTAAAGACACCCTACTATGGATATACTTTCATAAATACATGTCCTCTCACTTCAAATTCCAAATCCTTTCTCAGGTTGTTTGGATAACTCTTCTACCTACTTTGGGATGCTTTAATTTCAGATTGGATTGTCTTCACTTTTTCCATTTTATCTTCAATAATCTTAGCGCCTATATGTTTACTCTCACCAAATTCATACCAACATGTTTGAGTTCGAAATATATTTCTATATAATTCTTCATATGGGGCCATTTGTATACTATAATGGAAACAACTATAGTATGAAAATTATTCCAAAGGAATTTATTGATCCCACATACCATTAATATCAATAGAGAATGATTTCTTCATTTCATTGAGAGTGTGAATAGTCATTTCAGACATTCCGTTGGTTTAGAGGTGATAAGAAGTACTCATCTGAAGCTCTGTATTCATAGCCTTCTTGAGACTTTTCCAGAATTTTGAAGTAAACAGCATATCTCGATTGTACAAAATTTACAGATGTGAGCCATGAATTATTAAAAATTTATTAATATATACTATTTCAAGGCACTCAAGAGGTAAATACTCTCTTACATGAAGGAAATGTGATGCTTTTTTAGACGATAAAAAATTGTCCATATTAAATCATTACATCATGGTGTCCTTGGTAGTCCAGTGATAAAGTACATTGTATAGTCATCCCACTTCCAGAATGGAATATGTAGTAGTTGTACCACCCATATAGGATGTTCTCTAATTAACTTCACTTGTTGAAAAACTAGGAACCTTGACACGTAGTCAGCAATCTCCTTCTTCATATAATACCACAAAAAATCATAATTTAGATCTCAATACGTCTTTATGATTCCATGGTGTATAGTGAAATCTGTGTTATGGCCATTTTTATCTTAGGTACTGATGGAACGCATAATATCTTCCCAAATTTTAGGGCACATTCCTCTTACACGAAGTCTTCCAATCTCCTATCCATAACAGCATTAACATTATTTTTTAGATTTCCATCATCAGATTGAGATATTTTTATATTCTCTAGTAAAACTGGTTTAGTAAGTATTTTAAAGATGACTGATTTTCCCCCTTCCTTAACAATTCCCATGTCCATCTTTATTAGATACTTGAATATAGGATCTCTCTCAATCCTCAATTGATACAAAAATCAATGATCATTTCTGCTTAATGCACATGCCACCTTATTTTCCTTTCTTATCTGGTTGTGTATTGAGAAATCATAATGTCTGAGTAACTTGAGTCATCTCCTTTGCCTCAGGTTGAGTTCTTTTTGGGTGAAAATGTATTTAAAACTCTAGTGATCAATGTATATCTCACATTTTCACCGTAAAGATAATGAATACATATTTTCAGAGAAATTATAATATCTAATAACTAAATATCCTGAGTTGGATTATTTTTCTCATGAGTCTTCAATTTTCCTTTATGCATAATCAATAAGTTTATCGTTTTTCTTAAGGATAAAACCGAGAACATTCTTTGAGGAATCACTGTATATTACAAATCCATCACTTATGGATGTAAGAGTCAAAATTTGAGCATTGAAAAATATTATTTTCAAATCTTCATGTAATTATATACATTCTTTCAACCCCCAAAACATTACTCTTTTATGTGTGATCTTGGTTAGTGGGTTAGCCAGTCTGGAAAAATTCTGAACAAAACACCGATAGTATCCTTCTAAGCTGATAAAACTACTCACCATAATTACGTTTGTTGGATTTGGGAATTAATGGATTTCTTTTTTCATCAGAGGATCAACTATGATTCCATTCTTATAAAAAATATATCCTTGAAAAGAAACTGATTGAGGCCAGAATTCACACATTGTAAACATCCCATATAATTCATTTCTTCTAAGTGTTTTTAGAAGAGTCCACCGGTGATTCTCATGGTCTTCATAGATGCTTTATTATAATAGGATATCATTAATGAATACCACAACAATTTTTTCAAGATATTCCTTGAACACTCTATTCATTAAATCCAAGAAAACAGAGGGTGAATTAGTTAGTCCAAAAGGCATCACTGTAAATTCAAATTGACCATACCTGGATCGAAATGTGGTCATAGGAATATCATTCTTTTTCACTTATAGCTGATGATATCCAGATATAAGTTCAATCATCTAAAAGTATTGTGCTCTATGAATTTAATCAAATAAATCATCAATTCATTGTAGAGGATGCTTAGTCATTATTGTAATAACATTTATTTCCCTATAATCAATTCATAGCCCCATGGATCCATCATTTTTCATGACAACGAGGACATGTGATCCCCATGGAGAAACACTTAGTCGAATAAATTATTTGTCACTCTACTACTCTAGTTATTTATTTATCTCCACAAATTCTATTGTGCCCATTATTTATGGGGTCTTTGTTATAGGACGCGCATTAGGAATCAAAACAATAGAGAACTCAACTTCCTGCTCTGGAGGATGACCAGGTAAATCCACTAGATATATTCTTATGTATTCATGCACTTTATATATTTTAAATTTGAATATTTCTTTCCATTCCCATAGACATTTGATTCTCTTCATCTCCATGAATTTCTTTCAATAGTGCTACTGGTTGTGGATCTACATAAGAATCAGTTGGCCATGTTTCTGCTATAAAAATTATGGATTCTACACCATTTTCAAATATTGTAACTTCCTTCTTCTTGGAATAAATGTTTTAATCATAATTTGATAGCCAATAATTCCAAGAAGTATATCCATGTCATTCCATGGTATGATGTTATGGTTAGAAACTATAGAACATTTATGTGTCATGAGTGGGACTAGTTGACATGCCTTTGTTGCGATGATACATCCCCTATGTGTTTTGACTGACAACTCCTTCATTATATCAAATTGGGCATGCCTAATCATTATAGAAAACTGGGATGATATAAATGAATGAGATTATCTTGAATCATATAAGTCATTGGCTATGTTTTAGGAAACAATTAATGTACCTTCCACCACATCATTAGGGATTTATAACATTGTATTTGTAATACCATAATCTTTACCTTGCTATTGTGGCATTTTTTGAGTCATGTTTCCATGGTGCTTAGGACAGTAATTTTCATAGTCTCCCATATCTCTAAAATTTTATCATTTAACATCATCAAATTTTTTCTTCCCCTTGCATTCATTATATCGATGACCCTTTTCCCTACACTTATAGAAGACTCCCATGACATTCATGTATTTCCCGAGATGATTCATACAACATTTATTTTATAATGTGATTATCTCCATTACCGTGTCCTTCATTGATTCTTCACATTTTCCATGTTTGTTAGAGTACTTCTTCTTATCATAGATTCCCATGAATAAATTTGATTTAGAAAATTCCTTCTCTATTTTGATGGCACTTGATTCTATTTCATCACATGATATAAGAGTTTTATTTCCAGTTCCCTTCAAATAAATGTTTTAATTCCATCAATGAAATGATAAATCTTCTCTATCGAGTCACATAAATAATCTATTGCATACATAGAAATATTTGTGAAGGTAGCCTCATACTCTACATGTTAGGTCCACTAGGCTAGATACCCTGAGAGGGGGGGTGAATCCGGGTATGACAGATTAAAACAACTACCCCTTTTGATCTTGTTTTGCTGTTACACAAAACCCTCTTCTCTCCCCTTCCCGATGCAGAGTATGAGTAAACTTTACTGAATGCATAGGACACATCGATTTTTAGAAGGTTTAACCTCACTGGGCTACGTCAAAGGAGAATACACCGGCAGTGTGCCGATGTACCAATTCTACTATAAACCCATGGATATTTACAAGTTATAAGTGGACTCAATATCCCTCCTCGTGTACAACCACTCACAATTTGAGAACTAACTGCTCTCTCAACTGAAGTGATATCATGGCTTCTTTAGAAGATCCAATCACAGTTTATAGACATGTAGATCTCTTCATTTTCATGAAAGAATGCATCCTCAACTATTGAAAGATGCTCTGTTGAAGTTCGAATTTCATCCACTGATAAAAAACCCTTTTCCCCTAAACACTGGGAAATTCCTTTGGAAAAACCTTCACAAAGCACCCTACTTCGCAAGGCTCCCAATTTTACGAAGCTCAAACAAGCCTTCGTGAAGCTCATGAATTTTCACGAAAAACTATCACAAAGAACTATCGTGAGGCTCAGGTCATTGTAGAGAAACTTCCCTCACAAAGCTCACTGAGCCAACGTGGAGCGCGCATCTTTCGCGGAGCTACAATAGCCGCTGCGAAGCTCTTCTTTTGCGAAGCACACTTCCTTCGTGAACTTCAATCATGAACCGAGAGAAAAGTATTTTCTCTGAAAATTATCTATCTTCTCTCGAGGGGGTCGAACTCTATTTATAGTTCATTCCTCCGACCCTCAACCCTTCCACGCGATGTCAGCGCCATGCCATTGCCTATCACGAAGCTTCGAAGATTCTGACGGAATTCAGTCCAAATCACGACGCACCACAGAAACTTTCTGATCACAGAGCTTGTTGTAATCATGGAGCATCACCATCAATATTACTTCACACCTTCTCTGTGAATCTCCCTTGCAAATACCTTCACAGGCGCGATGCGCTTCAACTCTACCGTTCACGAAGCTTTGACGTAATCACGAAGAATCATCACCATCATTCTTCTAGTCTTGGAGAAATCCGAACCATGATGCCTCTCTTCGTGAAATTCCGCCATTTCCATAATTAATTATGATCATTAGGGAAATCATATTTTCGCGATGCTCCCCAAACTCCAAATTTTGGACCCAATTAATTTGGTAAACAATGGGAAATGGCTCCACCTTGTACTGCTCTTTTGTACCGCCTCCAGACCATCCATTACTTTGTCATTATTCTTTGTCAACATTGATTGTCAACAACATCTCGAGAACTCGAAAATTCTCCATAGAATCCTGATTTGTCAACAAACACAATCAACTAAAAAATACTGCAATGTTACCTTGAGAGATTTTTTCCCAATAATCTCCCCCTTTGTGTTTGTTGAAAACTCTTCAGAACTCTTCTCATAATGATTTTCTGCACGTTGATACCTCACTGATCTCCTTCCTGCCGCTACAACCACTCACCTCTTGAGATTCTTATAGCGTTCAAGGATTCACTTAACACGTACTCTAAGCCCACATGAGCAATGCTCGGCGTGAGAAACAAGAGTAGTATGGAAAGATCGTCAATGAATCACTTCATGTCAGAATCCAATTGTCGATTCCAAACTGATACCAATTTCTAAATGGATACTAATTGTTGAACCATACTGATACCAATTCGTGATAGCTGGACACCTTCTCACACCATTCCAACAACACTCTTCTGCTTTTATCACGATCACTTCCAGCATCGTCAGATTTTAAGACGCTCCCCCTTTCTCATTTCTCCCCCTATCTCACTGCTGCCCCTATCAGCTTCTCCCCATATCATTCATGATTTATCAAATTGCCACATTGTCTCCCCCTTGAACAATCACTATTTTATCCCCCTTTTTCAATGAACCCAAAGGTCACTCCTTTGTAGTCTGTAAGAGAGTAGAGAACGCATAGCAACACCTTAGCAAAAAACACCCCATACCTAGGGACAAGGGGTGGGGGTGCTCTCCACATCCACACGGTTTCAAGCGCGGTGAGTCGACTGAACTCCCATTTCCTGTTGATGTCTCTCAAAAGCTTCTTTGGGTAAGGCCTTGTTAAGAATGTCTGCCACCTGTAGCCTTGTAGGAACATTCTCCGACTTCGTAATTCCCTTCTCAACCTTCTCCTTGATAAAATGATATTTGATCTCAATGTGCTTTGTCCTTGAGTGATGGGAAATATTTTTTCTGAGATTTATAGAACTTGATTTGTCTCACTAGATTCTGATCAGAGAATTCACTTCAACGCCCATATCATCAAGTTTCTACATCAGCCACAGTAACTATGTGCATGCTTGAGTGCCAACAATGTACTCAGCTTCTACGGTGCTTAATGAAATTCAATCTTTCTTCTTTATTATCCATGAAACACAATGTCCGCCAAGATAGAAAGAACCTCCTGACGTTGACTTCCTTTCATCTGCTGAAACAGCCCAATCTGCATCAGTATATCCCAATAATTCCAACTGAGATTTTCCATTTTACATCAGGTCGATGTCCATTGTGCCCTTGATATACCGAAGTATTCTTTTCATTGCAAGCATGTGGCATTCCATGGGATTACTCTGATATCTCACTGCTTGGCATGTGGCGAATACAATGTCAGGCCTTATTGCAGTCAAGTATAACAAACTTCCAATGATTTGCCTGTATTCTATGATATTAACTTCCTTGTCATCCTCATCTTTGGACAATTTCATCCGGGTAGCTACCAGAGTCTTCATCTCCTTAGAATTTTCCATTCCAAATATTTTCAAAACCTCATTGGCATATTTTTATTGTGAAATGAATGTTCCATTCATTCCTTGTGTCACCTGTAGACCATGGAAAAATACTATCTCTCTAATCATTGACATTTCGAACTCACTTTTCATGAATTCAGAAAACTGTATGCACTGAACTTCATCTGATCAGCCAAATATTATGTCGCCGATAGAAACCAAGAACATCATCCATTGATTACTGTTTTTGTTGAAATAGATATTGTAATAAACTCCCCCATGCTGGAAACCTAGCTTCATCAAGTACTGATCAAGCCTTGAGTACCATGATCTTGGTGCTTGTTTTAACCCATACAGTGCCTTCTTCAGTCTGCAAACCATGTTCTCATCCTCATATATGAGAAAACCATCTGGATGCTCAATATACACCTCTTCCTCTAGAACTCCATTCAAAAATACAGATTTTACATCCCTCTAGAAAACATTGAAATTCATTTGCACTGCGATGGCTCGGAATAATCTGATTGTCTATAGCCTTGTAATCGGTGCAAATGTTTCATCCACATCTATTCCCTCGATCCGGGAGTACCCCTTGCACACTAGTCTTGATTTTCTCTGAATCACTGTGCCTTCTTCATTGATCCTGTTGCGATAGACCCATTTATTCCCGATGACATTCTTATCTGCTGGCCTCGAAACAATCTCCCATGTTTGATTCTTCTCAATCTGATCTAGCTCTTATTTCATTGCCTGAATCCAGTTTTCATCTTCAGCTGCAACCTGAGATAGGAAAGATGTCTGCTATAGTGATTTCATTCTCCTAGTCTGAACTGGAGCAGACTGATCTCCAATGATATTATGCCTATCAATTTCAGCTCGACTACTTGGCTTTTTTGCAGATACATACTTTACTTCCCCATGCTCATCATCAGTATCTTCTTCTGAATCAACACTAGCCACATCTGCTTCCCCTGCGTTGATTTCTACACCATCACTCTCATCAAGAAATTATTTAATGTGTTGTTCAATGATCTCCTCATTCTCCACTACAGTGAAATAATTTCTCTCAACTACTTTTCCCACACTTTTGTTAAAGCATTTATATGCCTTTCTGTTTCCTGAGTATCAAAGGTATATCCCCTCATCTCCTCGAGACTCATATTTCCTATATTTTTTATTTTTGAGGATAAAGCACATACATTCAAATATTCGGAAGTATTTCACCATTGGCTTCATTCCATAACACATTTCTTATGGAGTCTTTCCTTTATTCAGACACAACAGAGCCCTGTTAGAAATGCAGACCGATGTTAAAACTACTTCCTTCCAAAACATTTCTAGTAGGTCCTTTTCAATGAGCATTGTTCTGACCATGTTATTGATGATCTGATTTCTCATTTCAACCACTCCATTCTATTGGGGAGTTATTACTGAAGAAACTTGATGCCTTATCCCATGTTTCTCAAGATAATCTTACACCTGACTGTTTGTGAATTCCGTACCATTGTAAGTACAAAACTTCATAATTTTCTGTCCAAGCATCTTTTCAAACTCCCTCCGGTACTGTTTTAAGAAGCTGAACACATCAGACCTATGGGCAATAAAAAATAACCGTGCCATTCTGCTATAGTCATCAATGAAATGAACATAGTAACACTTTCCGTAAATCGCTCTTGGTGTGATAGGTCTACAAACATATGCATGCACCAATTTGAACACTCTTGTTGACTTCTTTTCTCTTTCCTTATAGTCTTTCTGATGGTCTTCACTTGATGGAAGACACACTTTCTTAGTAAACGTTATAGAATGTCTTGAGTCACATAGTTGACTTACGCTGGGAAAATTGTGACTGAGGCCTTCTACTACTAAGACATCTGCATGTCTCATCTCTTTTCCCCCAAAATGGCATTTCCTGATCCAATTATCTTCAGGCCTTCATCATTTCCAAACTTGACAACTCCCTCTTTGTCATATTTTACGCCTGTGAGAAGATCCTTATTACCTGTCATGTGAGATGTGCAACCACTCTCAAGGATCCACACACCAGAGCGATCTGATGCTTTAAGAGAAATTTCCACCACCACTTCCATCTCATTATTTCTCTTCTTGGTCCATATTCATGCCTTTATACATAATATGGTTTGTGACTTCTCATATTTCTCAGAGTATGACGAACCTTCTTCATCCTGCAAATGTGAAAATCTATTTTGGGTTTTCAACTCACCTGTTGGTTCATTGATCTGCTGTCTGTGAACATTTGAGTTTTTATTTTGCATATTCCTTCGTATAGTCGAAGTGAAATACCTATCCATGTGCCCAAATCCTCCAAACCAAAAAACAGTGCCCTTCGAAATATATTCTAGAGAACCTTTCTCTATTTGGCTGCAACCTCTGTTCTTGTGCCCTTCTATATCTCTTGGCTATGGAACACACATACTGTGAATGAACCATTTTTTCACAACAATAACACTAGATTCAAGGCGCATTCCTTCGTGTTACTTCTACACTGCTAGTTTCCCTTTGGGATCTCTGAATATTTTGATTATGTCTTGTGCCCAAATCCACCTTCAGTCTTGGAGTGGGTGCTAGCGATCTGACCTCAACTTTCAAAACATTCTGTTCTTGATCAAGCCCTTTATCAGCCTCAGCATCCGAACAAAGTTGATTCTTCTTTTCCACCGAACCACTATTCTCCACATTCAGCTTCTCTGTTTTTTGTGTGATCTTCTTTCCTGATGACCTAGTAGGAGTCAAGTTCTTTTCTCAATCGTTAACTTTTGTCCGCAGGCTGACAACTTCTCCTTTAAGTTCTTCATTACTCTTGATTTGTTATTTCGTTGTTTTATTCAATCTATCGATCTCCCTTTTCTGTTCTTCAATTTTTATTTTATACTCACTAACTGATCCTGAGTCTTCTGGTGTCGATAACCTGAGATTCTCGATTTCTTCCAACAGCTCAGACTTCTCTTCTTCCTGCCGCTGTATATAGAGTTTGGCGTCATGAACAACTTTGTTGGCTTTCTTTGTTTCGGATCACCAAACATCTATCTCTTCAAGTGAAGCCTCTAACTATGCTTTCATATCATCTCATCCCTCAACTTCTTCTTATTATTCATCAGCTTCGGTTTCATTATTATTATGAGAACTGCCGACAACTGCCACCAAAGCATTTTCCCCTCGGTCTTTGCAGTTCTCTATCTCTTCAACCTCCTCAACCTCAGACTCTTCTAAAGTGTCATATTATTTTGAATGAATGTTCATTTTCTTAAAAAAAAATTCTCATGAATTGTTTCATTCCATTCCCATAGGCAGAAGACTGCTTATTGGGAATTTCGATTTCAACGACATCATCATCCTCTGGGAACTTTTTGGGACACCATGCCGCAAGATTTCCAACCATTCCACACCAAAAACATGAAAGTGGAAGTTTCCCTTTAAACATTCCTTTTCCACTTTGAAGGATTGAGGAGATTAATGACATCACTTCATCTATCTCTTCTTCTTCCTGAGAGTCTTCAATGGTGAGCTTCTTCATGGCCTTGAATGACATATCTTTGGATTTCCCATTTTCCACAGCATCGTTATCATCATTTCTCATTTCATATGCAACAAGGGTGCTATGTAGGTTGTCTAATGTCAGCTCTTTTGGGTCTTTATCATCCAAAACCAGAACATTCGGATTGAATCGAGGTGGAAGTTTCCTCAAGATTCACATAACAATTGTAATGTCTTCAATAACTTCTCCAAGACCTCGCATGTCTTCCACTATAACATTTACCCTCTCAAAGAATGCATCAACTGTCTCATTCGGGTTCATTCTCAGATCCTCATACTTGTTCCACAACAATTGAAGCATCGCCTCTCTGACCTTTGTATCTCCTTCATATATATTCAATAAAATTTCCCACATGGCATGTGATGTTTTTTATGACATCACCTTTGTATATATATGATTGGATAGGGCTCCCCCTAAGGCATATATTGCTTTGGCATCAACATCCAACTCTATACGCTCATCTTATGATAATGCACCACAATTAATATAGACTATTATTCCAAGCATTGCTGCTGTGAAAACATCCATTCCTAATGATCAGAAGTAGTGTCGCATCCGATTCTTCCATAGCTGGAAATTATTCCCATCGAAGATCGGAATCCCTTTATGATCAGTGAACTCCATTTGAGAGAGAAACACTGATATTATCCTTTCTCTCTAATACCAATTGTTAGGTCCACTAGGATAGATACCCTGAGAGGGGGTGAATCAGGGTATGACAGATTTAAACAACTGACCCTTTTGATCTTGTTTTGATGTTAGACAAAACCCTATTCTCTATCCTTCCCAATGCAGAGTATGAGCAGACGATAAAGCATGCACAGGACACAATGATTTTTACTTGGTTCACCCTAACTGGGCTACCTCCAAGGAGCATACATTAGTACTGTGTTGATGTACCAATTCTACTATATGCTCACTTCTGTTTACAAGTTCGAAGCGGACTCACTGTCCCTCCTAGTTTACAGCCACTCACAATTTGATAACTCACTGCTCTCTAAATTGAAGTGAGCTCACTGCTTCTTCAGAAGAACCACACACAGTTTATATACATGTAGGTCTCTTTATTTGCATGTATGAATGCATCATCAACTGTTGATAGATGCTCTGTTGAAGTCCAAATTTCATCCCCTGATGAAAAACCCTTTGCCCCTTAACACTGGGTCGTTCCTTTGGAAAAACCTTCACAAAGCACCCTACTTCGCGAGGATCCCAATTTAGAGAAGCTCAAACAAGCCTTCACGAAACTCCTGACTTTTCGTGAATCACTCTCGCAAAGCACTATCGCAAAGTTCAAGTCATTGCAGAGCGACATCCCTTACGAAGATCACTAAGACAACGCGGAGTGCCCAACATTCGAGGGGCTACAGTAGCTGCTGCGAAGCTATTCATTCACGAAGCACACTCCCTTCGCGAACCGAGAGCAAAGTAATTTTTTTTTTGAAAATTATCTATCATCCCTCAAGGGGGTCGACCTCTATTTATAGGCAATTCCACCGACCATCGACCCTTCCGCGCGAAGTCAGTGTCACGTCCTTTCCTATCACGAAGCTCTGATGTTTCCACCCGAATCCTGTCCAAATCACGATGCACCACAGCAATTTTCTGATCGCAGAGCTCATCGTAATCGTGGAGCATCAACATCAACATTCCTTCGTGCCTTCACCATGAGGTTCCCTTGAAAATCCCTTCACCGTTGTGATGCGCTTCAACTCTGCCATTCGCGGAGCTTTGATGTAATCACGAAGAATCACCACTATCATTCTTCTGGTCTTCGAGAAATCCAAACCATGATGCCTCTCTTCACGAAATTCATGCCATTTCCATATTTAATTAAGATCTTCATTGAAATACTATTCTCGCGATGCTCACCAAACTCCAAATTTTGGACCCCAAAAATGTGGCAAACACTGGGAAACTGCACCACCTTGTACTGCTCCTTTGTACCACCTCCAGACCATCCATTCCTTTGTAATCATTCTTTGTCAACATGGATTGTCAACAACTTCTCGGGAACTCGACAATTATCCATGGAAACCTGCTTTGTCACCAAACACAGTCAACCCAAAAATATTGTATTGTTACCTCGAGGGATGTCTTCCCAACACTACAATACTTTATTCATCCCTTTGATTTAAGCCAAGGGATTTCCTCTTCATTTGGGTTTGTTTCTCCAGAGGGAAATACTTTTCAATGATTATTTTTTTAAAGTCCACCATTCCATATCATCCTTTTTAGATTCTTATGTGGTATTATTGATAAAGGACAACCATAGATCAACATCACCCTAGAGATAGTATACTTAAAGAACATCCTTTTCATGATCATTGAATCTTACTGCATTAATATCTTTTCAAGTGAATTGATCAACTACTCACCTACAAGTATATTAGCAGTGCCACTGAAATTTTGGGGATTCTAATACATGAAATGATTCAACATAGGTGTAGCATGGTTATTTTTCACAACATGAGTATGTTTTCCAAATATGGTCATGATCCGATCTTCTACGACATTTACTATGTCGAATTTCTTAGCGTGGAAATCCATTCAATGTTCATTATTATTGATTCCCCTTCTTCCTTTAGGATAAATTTATAAATAATGGCACACAATATATTTGGATATGAATCTCAAATAGAAAATAACTAAACATAGATTAAAATTCAATATATAAATTATCTCATAAATATGGTTTCTCTAAGGAGACATATACATTAAAATACTTCATCATGGCTAGTAGTAAAAATTTGAATTATCTTTAAAATAATTACCTAGGAGTGTCCATAATAAGAGTGTACCAAGGCCCATTGTCGTGTACCGGGATACCACGGGTTAAGAGTGAATCTCCTTGTCATATTTTTTACTCCCAAGAGCGCCTGTGCAAGAGCCACCTCTACCTGTTTGGATCCAGACATGGATGCATTTTCTAGAAAAATCCACATACTCTATTCCTTAACAAAATTCCAGGACATTCTTGTATATTTTTCCTCAAATACAACCTTAGGGATTTGTTCACTAATCTATATTTTCTAATCTTGTTTTCATGTTTTCTATTAAACTTACTCTGATACCAACTGTAACACCCCAACCCCTCTAGACTAGAGAGGGTGCATTAATTGTTATATTGGCATGGTTAGAATGAATTAAATCCCAATGGAATGATTTGTTTAGTAGTATTTAAGAAACTAGATATATATATATATATATATAACTCAAATTATTTTAGAAAAGGTTACAAACACATTACAAAACAAAAAATACAAACTGCATCTACAAAAATTATTAAATTGTTTTCTCATCATAACCTGTTGAAGGAAATAAAAATGAAATGGGTGAGATCAAATGCTCAGTATGGTATTTAAATAGCGGAAACATGGATTAAATAATATGTGAATCATAAACAACATTACATAATCAATATGTCGTTGTGAATAAATAAAAAATTCAACCCATTAATATACAATAAATGAAACTACATCCATAGATTTTTTCACAGTGAAAACCTCATGGATAATAATGATTGATAATGAATAAAAGAATACATAATAATTGGAAGTCATGTATCTAGTACATGATACCATGGTACCATTAAAACAATTTAGTTCTCTCATTAAAAACCTGTCTAATTTTTTGAATCAAACTTGAAGGATTTGTCACCAACTAATTTTTCTCTTGAGTCCTATCGATGAATCAAGGGTCTATTGTGGGACCCACACTGCATTGAAAGTCCAATGAATTTATTATTAAAATATTTATTAAAATTAAAACTTCCTTATCAAAATCATTATAGATCATAGGATACATATTCATTAATATTTTCATAGTTAATACAAGATTCCAAATAAACACTGCTTGTAAAATGGAACACGACATAGTAAAATACTCATATCCATGAATGAAGAATATGGATATATAATATATTTACAATTTAAAATAAAAAATGACCTCAAATGGGCAGTGGATAAACCACATAAGAAGTGTTTGGTACACCATACCAAGTAACTGATTAAGAAACGGAATTTGAGACAAAGTCCATTATCCTTTTGTAAACAATCGATTCATAGCACCAAAAACTAATAACCACCAAATGGATCACTAAATACCATCAATATAAAAAAATATAATTATAATATATATCATAAGGAAGTACAAAATATACTACATGAAACAAATACGAGGTAAACCAGGGAAATTTCACGGAAATGATAGTGAGATAAGAAACCCATTACCATATGCTCGAGTGTGTTATTTGTTTTTTTAATGACATGAATAATTATATTTAGATTCATTAATTAATAATTACACAACCACCTATATATTTAATTTATTTAGTATAACCTTATTATGATCATTCTTATCCCCTTATATGGATTTATGATGTTAAATTTTATTGTGTTGGAAGCATTTTCTTCCTTGGATTTCATGATTGGTTTAATTATATTCATCAATGGAAGTTTGTTTGATGAGTGTCTAAATATCCCAAATTATTAATATATATTATGAATTAAATTTTAAATATTTAAATAATCATATAATTATTTTATGTTATATACCATGACGATGAATCATTTGTTAAAATTGAATTACAAATTTTGGGATTAACTTCTAGGTTTTTTTCATAATGAGCTTGATTTGTACTATTATTTTATATTATGAGTGTGTAAAGATTCTAGAACATTACTGAGATTAAATAAATATATTATTATCTGGTTCAAGTATATAAATGTTCTCATTAATATAATTGAAGATGGTAACGAAAATTGAGAACCCTTCATCCTTGAATGTGATAAGTAAACATATATCGGACGGTGTTTTCATTTATAGTATAAGAGGAGGGGGAAAGAGAGATGATGATGAAATATTCAATTATCATAATATAAATAAATTTAATTTTTTGTACTATAATTATCATATAATTTTTATGAGGGTAGATTTTAAAATTAGTATAAAAGAAAGGAACTCAAAATATAAGAAAAATTTAGAAAACTCTCATGACTATTTGACAGCCTAACGACGTCACCTAAAATATCAATAAATATTTTGATGAGAGAAAGTAGGAATCTCATCTATCTAAAATAATATTGGATGTAAGGAGGATATGGAATGACATATCCCAACCTAATCCAATTAAAATTTAAAAATAATAACATAAAATGAAATAAATGAAAGCAAACTGAAGAGGATGTTTACCACTTGATCTCTTCTCCTCGAGATCCTTCATAAGGCCTTAGGTTTTGGTATTTTGGGAATACCTGAAGCTCTAAGACATGGGGATGTGTCTTGGGAGGTTTATTTGGTAGAACATTGGTCAGGATCAAGGCTTTATAGGTGTGAGAGGAAGAGGGAAATGAGGGTGGTATTTCTAGTGGAGTAGTGGAGGTATTATTCATTTTTTTAAACACTATTATAATATTTTTTCTCAAGAATATGAGTAATATTATTTCATGTGACACTAAATAGTAGTAATGGAATGTGATTATTATCCATGTGGACTTAAATCAGTTATGATTTCATAAATAGTGTATTTTACTGATAATTGGGTCATACATTATTAAACTGTATTTCACTATTTATAAAAACTGTTAAAGTTAATAAAAATCCAAAAGATTCACCCAAACCATTTTCTGACGTGATTAATTCAAAAAGGAAATACATTTATCAAAAATAATTTTATATATATTAATAATATTTGTTTTAAATAAAATCGTAGTTAATTTGAAAAATAATAATTTTAAGATATAATTAGTTTTATATCTCATTGAAAAATTAATTAAGATATCATTATTTTATTACCATAAGAAAACAAAATATTATCTTTATTTATTATTAAAAAGTGATATATTACGATTCATAAGGGTATGTTACAATTCATCTAAAAACATTGTTGCTTCTATCAGACTCCAAATGACTTACTGGTCACAACTCTAGATGACGGTTATTCAAAATTCAAAAAATAGATGTGGTAATTTTTGTAGAACATGTAGGTTATAAAAAAGTGTTGTTTCAAAGTAACATAGTGTTTTATTAAATATAGTCTATAAATAGAATATAGTAATGGGAATCATATTCTAAAATGTTTGGGGTGTTATATGCTTATCTATCCATTTAACATAGAAAACATATCTCAAACCTTACATAATCACTAGACATAAAATTTAAATCTCAAAAATTATTCGAAATTTGATTAACATCAAACCTTAACCCATTGTCACTTTTACTAAATCAAATTTCATATCCAATTTAACCAATTTTCCATTCTTATGACGTATCCCATTAGTTATATCTGACAAATCCATTACATTTTTCCATTTCACATAATCATCAATTCCCTTATTTTAACCCATTTAACACATTTATCAATTCCCAATATTTTATCCATTTAACACACTCACCATTTAATATGTATTAAACCACATATGAATTTGATGTATATTTCATAAATCACTTAGAACTAGTTCCATTATTACATCCAATTCAATTCACATTAAGTGAAAAAAATACCTCATTCCATTATGAAATTATAGACACAACTATTCATATTCCATTTTTAATTCAATGTAATATACCAAAATGTTTTTCATGGGATATACATTATCAAAAATAATCTTTGTTCTTAACAATAACGTTTTATTTGTTCAGAATCGTGGGAACAAACCATCGGTGGCCCAAAATTGTTCTAGGAAACCTCAATGCAACCCATGGGGATTGTGAGGGGTTTTGATACCCATTTAGAGAAAAATTATTACCAAAAATTACTAATGAAATTAAATGCACAAGAATCTGGAAGAAAACACAGATCCATGAAATCAAAAATCAACACAAATACTATGGGATATAACTTATAGAACACCTACCTCTAATTAGAAGATTAATGGATGATCGAACATATAATTAGATCCATATTAAATCACACATTGAAGCCTTAACCTAAGATTCATTGTAAAATAGGGTTTTATGGATTTAGAAGAAGAATAAGAATAAATCTTCATGCCATATTTTGTGATAGATAATCTTGTAAATCATTACACTAACCCATAGATTTGATATGCACAATAAAAAACTCCAAATGTACTACAATTGAAGAAGATTGGTATATAGGGTGTCTTGGTCGAATTGGTTCGTCACTAGGGTTGGGAGGAGAAGAAATTAGAAAGAAATTAGGTTAGGAACATAAAATAATGAGGGGAAAGTTATGTAAATTCTCACTTTTTAATGAGTCACATGGTTTGTCCACACAGTTACCAAAATTGTGTGCCAACTCTTTTTCAACCTCTTAATAATTGGAGTTCTAGGTTGCAAGATTACTTGGGGATTCTATACAGTTTGACAAAACATGTTATTTAAATTTGAAATTCCTCTTGCTATGGTTTCATCGTTTGGATCCCCCCTTGTATGGTTTACTATACTATATACACCTCCACCTAGATATCACTATTTGGGCATACTATAATCTCTAATTGTGCTCCAAATGTGCAACCTAAACCAGATGGCCAATTTTTTTTATTATTTCATGGTCCCTTAAGTCAATTCAAAATTTCTTAATACACTAATTAATCACTCTATTATCAATGTTTAAGGGATTATAACGAAAATTTGAACAATAGCATATATAAAAAAAATTGTTATCATACTGAGAATCCCTATTGAGGCCATAGGTCAACAGATTTGTCTAGAGGATTTTACTAGGTTTTATTTTTCAACATCATTGATATAAGGGTAGTGTGAGTTAAAATTAGTATATAATGATTCTAATGTTAACTATTGTTCAACATGATGATTTCTTATTACATCATCATGGTTATGAACTGGTTATCCATGATATAGGTCCATATTGACTATCATGAAAGATGAGATAGGTGTCTTCGGACAGAAGGGATGTGATTATCCTTCATTTTTGAGAGAGAGAGATCTCATAGATTATAAAATGGGCCTTGTAATTTGGAAGATGAAAATCATAACTCACTAGATTAAGAGTTTACCCAATGGAACAATAGGGTTTTTTTTGAAACTAGATTGCTCAGGTAGTGGAGGACAATATGGATGTCCTCCCAACAATATTTTTGGGGCTACCTCTACGGTGGGAGATTGAATCTTGCATTGAAATTCACACCGAGATCATTATGATACCTTTCTAAACAAATTTGACATATTTTAACAAGATTCCGAAGATATGTGTAAAGTTACACGACCATTGAGATAAAAGTTTCATTAGACTCAGTGTGTCCCCTTGAGAAAATCAAATTATATTTATGAAAAATTAATAATGGATATTTAGGCAATGAGATTCCCATCATCACCTAAATTAAGTAATGATAATGAATAGGTACCCCTTTCCAAGTATTTATTGCCTTTTTGTCATGTTTAGGTGATTGAATTTGTTTTCAATGATCGATCTCAGTTTTGGATACCAATATTTGATGGTTTGCATGGATGAAATTTGATGAATGGAATTCTAATGTCACTAGAGACACTTTGTGTTCATGGTGATTTCATTCAGTGTGAAAAATTCTACCACTATGTATATGGATCTTATGAATTAGATATTATATCCTTAACTTGGAAAATTGTGGTTATCATCATATTTTTTTAATCTATGTAAAAGGTAGAGAATGATAAGCATTTGATGATGGTTCTAGACATACTCTAGGAAATCCAAAATTATGTTAAGCCCTAAAAGTACTAGTTTTGGATTCATGTGGTTCATTTATTAGGGAATTTCATTTTGGATCATGGTTTAGCTATGGAACAGATGAAGATTGACATGGTACTTTCTTAGGAGCCACCGATGAGAGAATTTGAGGTGCATAGTTTTATTAGCTAGGTGGGGAAATAAAAGAAGATAATTGAGGAATTATCATGGATTGTATCTCCATTGAATAAAAAATATGAAAAGGGAATTTATTCACATAGACTGAGTGGTGTGAGATAATCTTTGAAGAGCTTAGACTAAGGATGACTAGTGAACTTGTGTTTAGACTATTGGACGTGGGAAAACAATATGTAGTGTTTTTATGCATCTAGATCTAGTCTCAGTTTTGTGTTGGTGTATAGGTAGGTTGTGGTCACATATGATTCGAGGAAGATGAGACAAACTGAGAAGAACTATGAATCCCATGACCAAGTGTTATTAGTGATATTATAGCCCTTAAATATGTGCATACACAATCTTTTGGGTGAGAATTTTATGATTTATTAAGACCAATAGAGTCTCATGTACATCTTCATGTAGAGGAATATTAACCTTATGCAATGGAACTAGTTAGAGTTTAATCAGTTTTAGGACATAAAGATTCGATATACTCATAGGAATGGAGTCGTGGTAGCAGATTCACATAGCAGGAAGTCACATCCTCTTCTTTTCAAGGAGGTGTCTGAGTGATTGACTTCAATACAGCTAACCTGAGAGAGGATGTATCAATGTGAGGATAATTTATCTAAACACACCCATGGATAATAGACTATACTACCCAGTAAAGGACTTATATGAATTAAATATACAAATATGAAAATAAAAAATATATATAGCAGTGGTTCATGAAGAGACAATAGTCCATTGAGGATGGTACGAGTCGGCTATAAGTAAATTGAAATACTGTGATAGAATCAAAATTGTGATTAAAAAAACATTTATTGTTTCATTCATACCCATAATTCATCAAAAACAGCATTCTCTTTATCTGCAAATGTATAACAAATGAACTCACCGATCTCCCTTTGTTTCCATTATAACAAAACCATAAAATTTTCATATGTGAAAACTATGGGATTATTGTGTAAGTTTGACTACCTCCGTGAGTTCACACTAATCACTCAACTATAAAAAATTAATTAGTTTCCCCATTTTTATAAAATAAAATAAAATAAAATATTTATATAAATAATAAATCATTAGGAGGGTAAAATAGTTCTTTATCTTAACCTGGTCTAGTCAATGTTAATCGATGCATAACCACAATCATTGATCAATAATATTCAAGAAAAAATTTAGAACCACATGCTGATTTTATGTGTTAAATGTAACTCTAATATAATATAACATTTTTCTAAATCTTAAAATATTGTATCTCCAAAGGCTTCGTCCTATAAAAATAAAAGGATATAAAATAAATTTTATCATTCAACTCTAAAAAAATTATAATATAATGATAAAGGGGTAGAATCATGGACTCATAAAAGAATGAAATCTAGAAACTCTCCCATATTCCATGAAAATTCATACACATGGATTTATATTGAACCTAAAATCAACTCATTAGACTATAATATACTATGCTTCTATATTCCATAACCCATCTTAATATCCATCTCTCCAAAATAGATCACACCATTGAATTCAAAATCAATGAAATTAACCCTCATCATCTTGAATTAAATATTGTACTATTAATATTAAATGATCCTCATAACAAAAATGATATTTTATGGTTATATCCTTAATTATAATAATTTTCCCATTGACTAATGATACCCTATTACCAGCTCACATTCATGAAAAACCTCAAAAAACTAGTCTGAACTCTAATGGATATTGAATACACTAAGGTTAGTGGAAGACTATTAGTCATAAGTATTAATGATTTAATTAATAAATGAATATTTATGGAGTTTATAGTTACAATATCACTCAATAAAAAATCTTAGGTAAAATAAAGATATATTATACATCAAATGACATTTGGTATTTTAGACACTATAAACTTTATCCCATGAATCATACTACACATTGCTCATATACATCGGTGTCCCTGATGGTGTCTATCATCTCATACATGATTATACTAAGGTAATTAAGGGTTGGAAATTTCTAAAAGGTTAACTATACCAACTCCATCACTATTATGGAGGTAAAAATCCTAAATACCCTGTGGTTCTTTCTAAGGAATCCTTATAGGTAATTATTACTGAGATTGTATCTATAACATTCTACCATTTCCACGATGAAAAATATGGAATATTGGGAACATAAAAAACAATGTTTTAAACATTTTAGAGTTATATTATTCTTATTATATCTCAATATTGGCTCAAGAACTGCCATATCATGAGAAATGAGTGAGAAAAGACAAATATCATCTTAATAGTTATTAAAATTTCAACTTCCAAAATAACATAGAATTATTTTCTTGAGCTATAACTATTCAAACTCATGAAATATTCTTCACTTAATCTATAATAATATGTAACACTCTGATTTTAAATAGGATCTATGTTTTATAGTGTATGCGATACACAAACAAATGCTTTAATAGACCATGGGATATTATTATTCAATTATGATCCTTATAACATTGTTGGTGAATTGGTGGTTATGAATAAGAGTAAATAAATTATCAAATATAACTATAAATATCCCACTCAATAATTTTTTTTGATTAATTATTATGAAACAAGAACTCCATTTTTATTAAAGAGGTTTATTCTTAAAAAAATATTCTTTCACCAAAAATTGTTTTTATTTCTTTTTGTGATTAAATTCTGTTATTTATTTCTAATTTTTTTTGAAGTATTATATGAGAAAAAGGATATAAATTTAAATATTATAATGTCAAAATTTTCTTACTTTCATATTTTTATATTTTTTGGAAATGTTTTATTTTTAAGTGAATTGTAAAAAATATCAATTTAATTGATAACTTTATTTTATTTCCAATATTCACAATGAATATTTTTTTTATGATTTTGGAATTTATTATTAAATTTTGATTAAAAATACAATTAATATTCTTATAATAAACAATTTACTTAATTTTGGTATGAAACATTTTTATATTTAAAAATTCATTTTACTAGAAGATCGTGTCTCATATAATTTTTTGGATTTTTTTTACAAGTTATTTTTAAAAATTATATTGATGAAATTTGTTGAAATGGAAATTATTTTTTAATTCATGTTGTAAAAAT
The DNA here is from genome assembly GCA_963277665.1 of Viscum album. NCBI lineage: Eukaryota > Viridiplantae > Streptophyta > Magnoliopsida > Santalales > Viscaceae > Viscum > Viscum album. Next base: position 1,018,315,075 of record OY728122.1, read on the forward strand.
TATATTATTTTTAATTTTAATTTTTTTGAAGAAATTAGGTTTTTGGTAAATAGTAAAAAAATTGTTTTTAGGATATACAATATCTTTTATGATATTAGTAAGACAAAATTATTATAAAAAATTAATTGTAACACCTAATGGATTTGAAAATAAATGCATTTTATAGTCTATCTGTAAAACTCAATTTTTCCTCTACAATGTTTTGAATTTTAGAAAATGGTCCTCTAGATTTGTGACTAGTATATCATTTGGTATCCTATAGAACAAACATGATTTTTTGTCAATAGTATCATACACATATGAATAGTAATATGAATAGTAATATGACCCTTATGAATATTAAGTAATGATATTATTTTATTTTTCTATCATAGTAAGATAATGTGGCCTTAATTACTTTTTCATTGTGATATAAAAGTAATTATCCAAAAAAAAATTATTTTTTGATTTAACAATTATTTTTTAAAAAATTAGTCTCATAATATTTAGAAAATTATTTTTTGAAAATAGAGATCATGTTTGAATTCTACACAGCAGTCAATGGTAGGGGTGATATTTTGGGATTTTTTTAAATACTTGATTTTTTGTGAATAGTAAAAGTACATTTTTGTGTTTTCGGTAATTTAATGTACTCATAATTTAAATAAAAGGTCTGATTAACTTGTGTAAAATAATATAAGATATTAGGTGTCCCATGTGGCTAAAATAATGAAAAATACCTTGGAAAAAACAACGGTTTTGCAAAACCCAATAATGAGATGTCCCTTTGTAATTTTTAGACATTTATATATCTTTTAAAATAAATACCCACTCATCCATTCGTTTTCATTCATTAAAAATCCCTCATCCATGAAGATATGGTGGTTTTACCTCCCTATGAGTCCTTACACGGTGTCCTTAATCCCCAAATGTCCCAACCATCATGTTCTATGAGTTACTCTCTATGTTAATGGAATCCTTCACCCTCCACCTTTAGTAGACACATCTTTTATGTTAAGTTTTCGAATTTCTATTATCATATTTTTGGGATGATATTATGTATAACTATTAATATCGTTTTTAATTCCAAATAATTATATACTCTTTTTCTCTCATCAATTCAATTTAAAATTTTATGCGACGCCGTTAGGCTTCCGAATTTTTTAAAAGGGATATCTCAACTGTTCTTTTATTTATATGTTCATCTTTTTTTATCACCTCGACACCTATGTCCAAATGACCATGATAACTTCATTATAATCTATATACTGAAATTATATCATTTTAATTGAATTACCATCATCAATATTCTTACTCCCTCTCTTTTATTTTCATAAACGAAATCAATGTCCATGACGTTCCAATTTACTACCTTCATAGACGACGAAGTTCCATTCATCATTTCCACCTTTATTACTAGTCATGAAACCATTTAGATGGTTGAAATGGACTATAATATATGTATCATAACCTAATTAATATTTAGTAACCCTTATATATATATATATTATTAATTTTTATGTCAAATTTAGATCACAATAATCCAAATACCTCTAAATAATCAAAGTGGTTATCATCTAATGAATCAACTTCTTAAAATGTATCAAAATGTTATAAATTACCATAAAAAATTATATATGTTCATAAATAATATTTAATTTCAATTCTGGAGATTTACAACCATTCCTCATGAACTACATTAATTAAAAACAAGTGAACCACTTATGGAAATCAAGAAAACAAACACTATGGAATGACATAATTCAATAAAATAACTTATCAATGAAATCATAAATAACATAAATTAGATTATCGTAAACTAAATACATGTCTATTGGGATCCACAATATGTTATTAAAAATTCTAATTTCATAGGCCAGCACCTTATGTTCAATAGCGGTACACATTCGAAAATAAGGTAAGGGTTTTCCACCCGAACATCCATTTTCATTCTGGAACTTTCATTGTATAGTTACCTTAATGAAATTTTTATTTATTATTATGAAATCCAGATAAATTAGGTGTGATTATTATATATATGTACACCAACCATAATGCTTCCCAATTTTAGGGATAGTTACATGTTTTTAAAAAATATTCAAAACTGTTTCAAAAATACAAGCCCAATTGAAAAGAATTTTTCAAATTCATATATATTCTCAAGGGAACTATATAATCTGTTTTTGGTAACAATTATAATTATGAAAACACTAATTTTATCTGTCATACTTCACTCTGGTTTTTATAAAAATATTTTTAAAAAATAAATCTTCTTTTCAAATAAAAGAGTATTTATCTCAACAATTTCATAATGATTTTATAAGAGTATTTTCTTCTGATTGAACACACTTGTTTATTGCAATATATTAATGGGTATAATAATTTATTATTTCATATACCATATTTTATTTAATTTTTTATGAATAATTTTTTTCGATGATCTATCTTAAAACAATTCACCATATTTTGAGGAATACTTAGTGTTTTATGTTCAATGATTGGGTAAAGTCTGTTATATTTCATATGATAGTTTCAATATGAATGTATATGTTGTTTATGATGATCCCCGCTCATATAAGGATTGCATTGTTTTATTGGTTATTTATCTCAACAATTTCTTAATGATTTTATAAGAGTATTTTCGTCTGATTCAAGTCTCTTGTTGATTCATATGTATTATTGGGTTCAATCATTAATGATGTCATATACCATATTAGATTTAATGGTTTATGAATAATTTTTTTGTGCATGATCTATCTGAAAACTATTCACCATATTACAGGGAATGGTTAGTGTTTTAGGTTCAATTATTGGGGAATGTTAGTTACATTTCATATAATAGTTTCAATATGATTGTATATGTTGTTTATGATATATGGTTTTGGCCTATGCCTAAATAATTTTTAGATGTCTAGGCCAAGGCCTGGAAAAAATGTTTCAGAATGTCTGGCATATGCACTTCCCTCATTATGAAGAAGGTAATTGAATGTTCATGTTGTTTTTTACTAGTATAATACCCATAATTATGTTTTATTATGGTATTATTTTACTCAACTCATATTCCTGCAATAATTTGGTCAAGATTATTATTTGTAAAGGACTGTGTGTTCATTTATTCACCATGTATAATGTTTATGATATCATCTGCTATATTTCTTACACTTAATATGCATTTGAGCTCACCCCTTTATTATGATTTAATTTCCCATTATATGAAGAAGTAAGTCATTAGTGACTTGGAGGCTTAATGTAAGAGGCATGGATGATTATAATTGAATAATTATTGTTCTATTATCATTTCATGGTGTAATGTATAACTTATATTTGTATATTAATTCCAAAATCAACTAAAATACATGGTCCTTTGAGATTCAAATTCCTTGTTTATATTCCAATGTAATAAATAAGGAACCAAATCTGTGAAAATGGGGTCGGGTCCTTATAGATGGTATCAGAAGACGTATAATATAAAACATGAAAACCAGATTTATTTAACATAGATTATGGAAGAGTCCATAATATTGTCCATGGGGATTAGCATACAAGAATATATATGTATTTTGTTAAGGATTATATTATGTGGATCTTTCAAACAATATATCCCTTTCTAGATATGGGCAAGTAAAGGAGGCTCTCGACAAGATGTACCTAGGAGTGAACAGTCCAACAAGGAGTTTCGGGCATGACCTGGGGTATCCTGGTACAAGACAATGGGCCTCTCTGCACACATGGTTATGAAACTCCCAAGGTATATTATTAGGATAATTCACATTTTCTTTATAGGACTGTATTAAGGATTTAAATGTTAACTTTTCTTCAATGATACCATGTTTATGATTAAGAAATTAGCAATGCAGAGAAATTAAATTTATGGAACGTATTTTTCTTCATTGAGATTATAAATTAGGATTCATACTATAATCTAGTGCATTACATTATTTATAAATGGAATCTAGTGGAAGGAATGGAAACTGGACGAACGTGAATGTCCCCTATTGGGATTTCCCTCCGATGAAAGATAATGACGTCAGCTTTGCTGCTGTGACGGGTGCTGAGAAACTTATATCTATACTGGGACAACATTCTCTGGAAATGAACAATAGACTTACTTGAATAAAGTATCTAGATACACCACGTCGAGGAGCTATGTTAGATATCTTTATGCAACAACAACCACTATCATTCATTGGGACTACAATCCCATTTATATCAGAGTAGTGGATAAGTTCTCTATAGAAAATATTTTCTCCCTTTGGAATGTAATCAAAGTGATAAGGTCATCATGGCAGTTTTTCATCTATCAGGAGAAGAAGATCAGTGGTGTTCGTTAATCCAAAACACAAAGCGGGATGAGGAAATAGATGGTATGGAATGAAGGTAATTTAAGGAAATAATCCTAGTGAGATACATTCCATGTTAACAAAGAGAATACATAGAGAGGAAATTCTTGAATCTAAGGAATAAGGAAGATGAAAATGTTGCAAAGTATGATGATAACTTCCCATTGATAGAAAGACATGTTGTGGACTACATAAAAAATCCATGGAAAAAATGATCGATTAATTAATGGCCTAAAGACATTCCTCCAGTGGGCAATTGTCTTCCAAATTTTTTCATTATATGAGAATATAGTTTCATGTTCTATCAAGACCAAAAAGTATTCAATAAGTATTTTGACGTTAAGGGAATGAAAGTGACGAATAGGGATAATAAATATTCTGGGAATGGAAATAATGAAAAATTGATGAATGGAAGAGTTGAATTACCTCATTGTGATAATTGTGGAAGGAAACACCCAGGTGTGTGCATAAAGGGAATATGATTATGATACAAATGTGGGAAGAAAGTATATATTTATGGTGATTGCATTACTATAATATATGCTAATAGTGATCAATTCTGTTATTATCAGGAGTTGGGGCACAATGATAATGATTGTCCAAATCATTAAGGAAAAATTCCACTGAAAAGGCCAAGGGAGCAAGGCCAAGCATACATGATCATTACTGTAGAGGTTGAGGTTACGAATGGAATGGTGGCTCGTACATTAATCATTTTATCAAATTTATCCAATACCTTATTTGATTATAGATCTTCACATTCATTTATTTCATCTTTTTTTTTCAAGAAAATTTGATATGTTCAATTAGATTTTATAAAGGAGTTATTAGTAAAAACTCATAGTGGATGTATCATTGCCACAAAGGCATGTAAATTAGTCCCCCCACCCCCGTGACACAAAAATGTGCTTTTGTTGCTGACCATATCATCATACTAATGATTGAATTTGATATAATTCTTTGTATGAATTAGAAGTCAAATTATGATGTGAAAATCTATTTTAAGAAGAAGGATGTTATAATTTTTCAGAATTGTGTGGAATATATTATCTTTAGGGTAGAAACATAACTATTAGATTCTCATAAATATCCACCCCAAATAGCTCTACAGAATTTAATTATTGGGGAGGAAGATAATGTAATAACTATGGGTGATGAAAAGAATGTTTAAATATATGATGTACCTATTGTGTATTAATATATTGACATCATTCTAGAGGATTTACCTAGACATACTCCAGAGTGAGAAATTGAGTTTTCTATTGAATTAATTCCTACTTCATGCCCCATATAAAAGACCCCTTATATAATGACCACTATGGAGTTAGTGTAACTAATGAAAAAACTAAATTGATTGTGTGATAAATGATTTATTCGACCAAGTGGTTCTCCATGGGGATCCCATATCCTCTTTTTCATGAAGAAAGATGGATCCATGAGGCTATGCATTGATTACTAGGAAATCAATGCTATTACAATAAAGGATAAGCATCCTCTTCCATGAATTGATGATTTATTTGATCAACATCATGGAACCCATTATTTTTCTATGGTTAATATTCATTATCGATATCATCAGTTGGTTTTTGTAGAAGGAAGTCATTCCAAAAACAACATTTTGAACCAGGTTCGAGCATTACAAGTTTTCAGTAATTCCTTTTGGACTAACTCATGCAGCATCTTCTTTTATGGATATAGTGGATAATATTTCCAAGGAATATCATGTAGAATTTCTAGTGGTGTTTATTGATGATATCCTGGTATACTCTAAATGCTTTGGAGATCATTAGAATAAATTGTGAACTATTTTGAACACTCTTAGAAAAAATGAAATATATGAGATGTTTCGAATGTGTGACTACTTGCTTAAATCTTTTTCTTTTCTATGACACATTGTCTCTGAGGATTTAATATCTATATATCCTACGAAGAAAAAGGTTGTGCAATAACGGCCTACTCCAACAAACATAACTGAGGTACGTAGTTTCAATGGTTTGGTAGGTTATTAATAGAGTTTTGTTCTGGTCTTTGGCAGTTTAGCCAACCCAATGACCATGATCACATGAAAATGGGTTTAGTTTGTATTGCCAATGATATGTGAATAATGTTTCAAATAATTAAATACATGGTTAGTGAATTCTATTATCCTAGCCCTACCATCGGGGAATTATGGGTTTCTTATCAATAACGCTATTAAATAATGGACATGGTTGCATCCTTGTGAAAAATGATCAAGTCATTGGGTATAAATCTAGAAAGATAAAAATTCATGAACAAAACTATCAATCTCATGATCATGAGTTATTTGTAGTAATGATTTCTTTTATGATTTGGATCCATTACCTATATGGTGAAAAATGTGTGATATATACAGATCATAAGAGTTTGAAATATATATTCTCATTTAACGAAATATAAATGAGTCAAAGGTGATTGATTTAGCTACTCAAATATTATGATTTCACAATAGACTACCACCCAGTGAAGGAAAATTTGGGGGATGACAGTTTGAGTAGAAAGGACTACAACATTCTGAACAAGATGAGTGTTTAAAGGGATCCTCTGTTCATGGATCTGGTAAAGAAGGTTCTGGAAATTATCAAGGATGGTAACACAACCCTAATTTTTCAAATAGTTCCCAAGCCATCTTTACTAAATGGGATAAAAAGATCTCAGGATGATGGCGATGAGCTTCATAAAAAAATTAAAACTGTGAATAATGTGAATTTGATTGAATTCTTGTTTGAAGGTGATGTTTTGAAATTCAGAAAGAGGATTTTTTCCCCTCTATTCCTAAGCTAAAGTGGTAACTATTGGATTATGATAATAGATCTACATTCTCTACCCACCATGGTGGGATAGAAATGTATATATATAAAAAGAACATTTTTTTGTGGGAAACATGAAGAGGTAAATTATTGATTATGTGTCAAGATGTTTGGTGTGTCAATAGGTGAAGGATGGAAGACTATATCCTGATGGAGTCATATTACCCCTTCATATCATATATGGAAATGGGATGATATTACAATTGAATTTTTAATGAGTTACCAAATACACCAATAAATAATGATGCGATATGGGTAATTGTTGACCGTCTTTCAAAATCAGCACATTTTCATGCTATAAGTGATGATTTATCACTTGAACGTTTATCAAAACTATATATTAATGATGTTGTATGAATTAATGGTAACTGTCACGATATGTACCCCATGGCTTGTGTCGTGACTACCCCAAGCCCGCCTTCCATAGGCCAGGGGCTGGCGACTAGCACCAAAGTCGTAAATCCCTAAAACTGGGAATGAATAGCCTTTATAGAGAGTAAGCACACACAACAGATTAAGCTGGAATCAAAACAATAAGTAAAACTGTATAAAAATGAATGCTAAAAATTAAATGGTTCGGAATACAATACCAACAGCAAAGTAAAAGTACAATTGAAAAGGGAAAAACAACTGAAAAGTGAAATTATCTCTTGTATCATCCACCACGGATCCTACCTGAAGGGTAGGTACAAATAATATCCACATCACTCCACGTTTGTCCATCTCCTTCGTGTACTGTCACGCCATGTGGTGCACCTTCACGTACCATCCAGTATTTTCCACTCAACCTCGGTTTGCATTGTCCATCATCTACATCCAACACAACGAGTTACAGGCATAGACCGTGCAGTGGTGAGTTTAATGATACTCAGTAGGGACCCTGAGACCCTCAAGGACTCAAAAAATATAAAATAGATAAACCAAAAATTACGAAATCAACATATAACCACACATAGGTATATTACCATACATATACATTAGTTATCATGTAATTCATCTCAATCATGAGGTAAACTCAAAAGTTACTAACTCTGCTCAACCTGGATTTTATTCTAGGGACTATATCAATCTTAACCCTCGACTGATGGAGAACTTCACCTCTATCAAGTGTTGTGGGCATGCTGCGTCACACAGAGGCTCTTCCCACTAACATGGACTGCTGAGGTACTCCTCCTCTCGATTATTGTGGATCTACTGCGCTCACACAGAGGCTCTCCCCACCGTGGGTCTGCTGCGCTCACATAGAGGCGCTGCCCCTCGTAGCTTGCTGAGGTACTCCAATTGTTGTGTACCATGGGTCTGCCACACTCACAGAGAGGCACTCACCGCCGTGGGTCTACCATGACACCAAGGCGCTCCCCACTGGGATAGTTGAATCACTCCGAGTTGAATCGGTCAGCAATCGTCAACTCTCATCCAGCTACTAGGTTCTCGCACAATTGAATGCTCATCTCTGGATGATGTGAACGACAAGCTACTAGTCGATAATCCAATTTTCAAGAAGTCCCACGTAGAATTATCTCAAAGGTTTTCCTTATCATAGTGGTCTCAACGCAACAGATGGCGTGTCAATCGGCCTCCCGGTCTGTGAGTTGTAAGCTTTTTAGTGCAATGGGCCCTGTTGGATTCTTGTACGATCCAACCTGACCATATATCAACATTACCCTGAACTCTAGTGGGGTATATTCAAAGGGATCGTTGCATTCCAAGAAAACCAGCGCCACTGACGGTTCTTCAAACGGTAATCTGGTTCCAAATATATGGCCAATGAAATTATTGGTTGATATTAATATAATATATAATTGGATGGTATATAATATATACCGAATTCCTATAATGTTATAATTATTATTTATATGAATTATACATCATTATTATACCCATATAAATAATAACATATTGAATAACAATTACACCACAACGTGGAGACGGTAGGTCATACGCACGCACATATGGTGACATGTCATTCAAGGGATGGATAGAATAATTAATTTGTTTGTTCCATATTTATAATAACATAAAATTATATAGAAATACTGGAGTTATTATTTTATAATATAAATAACAAATAAAAAAAGAAGTTGAAGATGAAAGGAACTTGAAAGAGGGTGGTGAAAACATTACCACTTCTTCGGGTCTTCTTTTTGATTCGATCAAAAGGGCTCCATAGGATGGCTTAATTATCAAAATAATCCCTCTATGTTTAAGTGAGGGATGTAGGTAGGATATTTGGGCCGAGGATGGCCGAACCAAAAGGCTTTTAAGGTGTGAAGAAATGGTTAGAAGTGGTGTCCTTTTATATGGGGGAGGATGGGGTCTTTAGGAAAAACTTAAAGTATTATTTTATAATAAATTCATATTCAGTTTCTAATGGCTCCAAATTGGATTATTCAATGCCTATGGTGGGAATGGGTCTAAATCATTTCAAACAATAGATTTTAGACAAGTTTGGGTCATTATATTAACCTTATCTTTTAGTTTAGACTCTAGGTTATTTAGTTTGACACTTACCATGTCACTTTTTATTTTTATATTATATAGTTAATAAACATACTATATACCTATAAGAGACCCCAAAGTGGTCCATTAATGATACACATATCATTATAAAAGTCCTTTTTCATAATCTTAGTTTTTAGGATTTTAATATCAATTAATAATGTAATATTTGTTTTAAAAACACTTTTATGCCCATTTTTTCACTATTTGGTATTTTATTTTTGTGAAAATCAGAATAGCATGATTACTTCTAAAAGAGTTAATTAAACCACTACTAATATGTCATAATAACATATAAAATTCTTTTAATTCATTAAAAGTCTCATATTATATTTATTTGGATATTTATAATATCAATTATTTTAATATTCCGCTAATAACGTAATTACTGCATCATCATTGTGTCATAAATAAATTACATTATCTAATATCTAAAAATTATAAATAAAATACTATTATCTGCGAAATATTTTTAGCTTTGTAATGAATATTTATAGTCGAAAATATAACATATATAACCCCATGTAAAAATTATATTTCTAAAAGATATATGGTTATGTCATTTTTGTATTTACATTAACTTAATTAATATAAAGTGTCATTATCACTTACAAGTGGATCCATGGGGTCCCAAAATAGACCCAAAGATGCCCATGGTCGGACATGTATCATCCAATAGTGTTATGACACGTTTTAGGGTAATTTAATATTATTATAATATTTTTTTACCCTTATTTACCAGATTTACCTTTTAACCATGGTAAAAAAAATATTTATCGAAATAATTATTCAAAATGTAAAAAAATTAAAGGTACCTATTTACACAATTTGGAAATCCTGATTCCAAAAATGGTGTCCATTTCTTCAAATTCAAAACACTTAATTGGCATAAATTAATTTAAAATTAATTCCCACCGTCAAAACAAAAAGTGTGATTTTAATAGATAATAACTATCAAAAGATTGACACTTGTTTAGGTCTAGTTTAAATGTGAAATTATGTCTAATGAAAAAAATTGTATTAAATGGTTAAAATATATTCTAAATATAATTTTAAACCACTCAAATTCCTAATTTATCACTATTAATTATTTTTATTAAAAAGTTTTTTGTAATAAAAATTTAGTAATTTTCAATATTCATAAAAATATAGAAGTTATCCGAAAAGTACCAAAATTCCATCCTGGGATAATTTCAATATTCCGAATCGAAAAATGAAGTCCATTTGGAATTATAAAATGTATAAAATTCCAAAAATAGGGTATTACTATTCATAACAGCTTATTTGATTGGTTGTGGTGTGTGTTAGAATTCGATGTTGCGTAAAACACACGCGACTATATTATTCAAACAAAAGTGTATAGTGGAAGCTTGGGGTGTTATAAATATTCTTAATCCCTCCCTCTTATTTTTATAAATGAGACCAACGTCCATGAGTTTCCAATTTATAACCTTCATGCATGACAATGTTTCATTCTTAACATTATCCTACATCACTGGTCATGAAACCATTTATATTGTTGAACCACAATATAATATATTTATCATAACCTAACTAATATTCAGGAACCATTATATGTACATATTATTATTTTATATGACCAAAATAGTTCATAATAATCCAAATACCGCCAAATACTCAAATAGGTTATCATCTAAGGATTCGTCCTCTATACATGTAACCAATTTAATGAAATGGCCATTAAAAATTCATAAAATTAAAAAATTATATTTAATTTCAATTATGGAGATTCAAAGCCATACCACATGAACTTCATTACTTAAAAACAAGTGAGCCACTTAGGAAAGTCATGAAAACAAACACTCTCGAACGACAGAATTCAATATAATTACTTATTAATAAGAACATAAATAAAGTAAAAAAAGGATAATGATAAACTAAATAATTGAAAATTAGGTTATGAAATACGTTATTAATAAGTCTAATTTCATATTCGACAACTGTATGTTCAAGATTGTAACACAATCAGACTTATGGTAAGGGTTTTCCACCAGAACATCCATTTTCATTCCTGTTACATTCAATTTGTAATTACCTAAATTATATTTTTATTTATTATTATGAACTCGTCATAAATTTTTTGAGTGTATTCTATATATGAACACCCAAAATAATCTTTTCCTGTTTTATGGATAGTTACATGTTTTAAAAGAAACATTCTAAACTGTTTCCAAAATACAAGCCCGATTAAAGGGAATTTCTCAAATTCATATCTATTTTCAAGGGCACACAATAATATATTTTTGTAAACCATTATATTTATAATAATAATAATTTTATCTACCATAATTATCTTCTGGTGTTATAAAATGACTTTTCATAAAAAACTCTTTCTTTCAAATAAAAGAGTATTTCTCTCAAGAATTTCTTAGTGATTTTATAAGATTATTTTCGTCTGATTCAACACTCTTGTTGATTCCTATGTATTATTTGAATTCATAATTTATGATGTAATATACAATATTTTATTTACTGATATATGAATAATTTTATTGTAAATGATCTATCCTAAAACCATTCACCATATTACTCATAATGGTTAGTTTTTATGTTCAATGGTTGGGGAATGTTGGTTACATTTCATTTGATATTTTGAATATGAATGTATATTTTGTTTATGTATATCCCCACTCAAATGGTGAATTAATTGGACATATTATGTGATGGGTGGGGCCCGATACTTCCCCTTTAAGAATCAGTAGTTCTCATAAGACAAATTGACGTGGAATTGGTTGAGGCCTTTCCCAATGTGATATATGCTTTTAGCTGAGGCCTAAATCATTTGAAGACCTCTTGGTCGAGGCATTGACCAAATGTTTCAGAATGTTCGGCATACACATTTCCCTCATTTTGAAGCTAATATTGAAAGATCATGTGGTTATTCTAATTTTAAAATACCAATGATTAGGTTTTATTATGAATTTTTTTACTCAGCTCATATTCCTATCATAATGTGTTCTAGTTTATTATTTGTAATGGAATGTGTTTTCATTTATTTACCATGTCTATTGTTTATTTTATCTTCCACTATACTTCTTACTCTTATGGATTGTAGGGTCTTGAAAAACCCGCAAAGGAGATTCTACCCAAATTCCTCAAATAATTGGGGAAAAGAATGAAGAAAATTCAATAAATGGACACAAGATGGACCGGTCCATGGAATGGTCCCAAGAAAACGTGACCTGGCCTAGCCCCACGAAGTGCCCCATCTGCAAACCATCATCATTCATTAAATGGAGGCGGAGATCCTCTACGGTCGCGAGGAAGGACGGGCGTCGTTCCGGTCCACCATCATGAACCACCCCAAACGCGGACCACATTGACCAGTTCAAGCCGCATCCGTTGTAGTTCGCGGAATGGAGGGAGAACCCTCCGCGGCCGCGAAGCACTCCCCGAGTTCGGTTCGCGGGGGAGAATCTCTCAATACCAACCGCGAATTGTGGATTGACCAAGTCATCCATAAACCGGTTTTTCGGTCATGGGCCTCCACAAAAGGTGTCACGGGGTGACAGATATATCTCTTTCCCCACACTATAAAAGGAGACCGAGGGGGAAGGAAAAGGGAGAAGGATTAGGGAATTCGGATTCGGATGATTCGAAGGTGGAGGAAGAGAAGAGCGATCAGATTTGGGAGGAAGGATTTCGAATGAAGGCTATGGATTACGCAAACAACGAAGTTCCAGTTCGTGAACCAGAGCAGGTATAAACCTGGGAATGATCTAATAAGGAACCTAAAATGAATAATAATTTGGTGTATCGCGAACCTAAAATAACAATCAATTGTAAACCGTGAACGATGACCCCTTTGCAGATGCACTCACCTCAGAGTAGGGAGTTTATGCCTCTTTTCTGATCCATCGTACTTCGTAGCACCCTCCTACATGGGAAAAGCCTCAACCGACGAACCCCAGATCGGCGCTGCCCTCGGTCGCCGCTGCTCACGTGGACCCCTCCGCATACCCCCTTGTACACGGGCTAAACCCGAAACTGCGAAAAACCCTGCTTCGTGGGGTGATCGCCAGACCGCGAACCACGCCGGTTTGCGGGGTGCCCTTCAGACCGTGAACCACCCTGGTTCACGGGATGCCACTTAGTCTGCGGAGCACCCTGGTTCGCGGAAGGCTTCTCCAGCTGCGTAGAACCCCCCTACGCAATGGGCGCTGCCACTCCTTCATATATGTGGCCCATTAGAGCCTTCAGAGTTCCCAATACTCGGGCCAGATAATATCCTTCCAATCTGACCAGATCTTCCGCGACCCCCTCATGGGCCTACTCATCGGACCTGAGCCGAGGCCTCTACCAGATCCACCGGATCCGCGTTGTGTGACCCTCAGGTGCATTAGCGCGCCATTTTGTGTTCACATACCCATGGTAAGTGGAGGTGAAGGTGTTTCCCCGACCCTTGAGCAGATTCCCAAAGTATTCCTGGGTTCTCATTCCCACGGTAATGTGGAGTCTGAGCTTGGTAACCCCCTTTCTACCACTCCACCTATTCAGGTATCTTTAGGGGTGGTAAAATACCCATCAGAAGGAATCCTTCGTGCACTACAAGAGAGGAGATGGGCACCGGAGCACCCCATTTCCCTCTCCTGCTGCGCTTTGTCGCATGTGACACCTCAGAGTGTAAGACCCAATCCATCATTCTGGGCCGCCCTCATGCGTATTCCCCACTATACTTCTCATGGACTCAACCCTCACGACGTGATCCTTTGTTCCCTGTTGCCTCTTGTTTCATACACCGAGAACGACTCATGTGGGCTTAGAGTATGCATCGACCATGAAATCCATTTATGGTACTCCTAAGAGTGAAAGCCCCACTAAGAGAACTGTGGGGACATTGATCCATGTTAAGGTGTGGTACGTAGGAAGCCTCCACGAGGTTCAATCCCACCACTCGGTCATTTCTTCACATCGAGTTCCACCCTCGTCCAACTTGTCGTTAAACTGTATGCCCCCGTCCAGCATGACATTATACAATATACGTGAACTACAAGGACTTTGATTCCCCCCCACAGTGATAAATAGGAAGCCTCCATGAGTTTCATGCCGACTACACATTGGACCCCCTGTTCATCATCATGTCGGTTCACCGACACTTATCCAAACTAAATGGACTTTGATCCCTGTCTCCTAGGTAGGGTACGTAGGAAGCCTCCAAGAGGTTCATTGTCGACAACCGGTCGATCCGACTATCTTCACATCGGCTCACCTCTCCGCTCATTATGCCGCCTCATTGATTCCAGACTCCTCAAGGTCATTAACCCAATGAGGTATGGTAATCCTCAGAAGTAAATGATTCTGAGTCCTTACATTCAGTTGACCATTGCCAACCATGGTTGAATCCGTGGATACTATGTTTGGGTATAAACCAAAGATTCGTGAACATATGAATACGTCTTGATTCTATAAGATAGTCCCGAAATAGGCAATAATTCACCTAAAAAAGGGTGCAATGAGCCTGACTTCCCATCCTATCGACCAATGTGAGTTCTTAAGTGTTGCATGTCAGACCATCCGATGAACGCCTGCCTTTGGAAAGAAGGTCCACGCGTCATCGGATACGGAACCGTTCGGTGTTTCGAGACCGAAAGCCGAAACAAAAATGTTGAACCCGACGTGAATCTTTAACCAAACATGATAGATTTAACCTAATCTTACCATGTTCCCCTTTATACTCTCAAGGAGGGCCAAGAAAGGTCATTAATTACGCATGGGATCATGAGATGCTGATTTGACGGGTTTTCTCTGTGTACTTGTTGAAATGTTTTATAGGTACCATCAGAACTCCCTTCAACCTAATGGAATCCCAAAAGAAATAACAAGTGCGCACTTCCAACAACACAAGGGTGAGACTTCCTTAACAATGGAGGACCACATCACCCACCCAGCGTCTTCAACGCTGGGTCTAGGACACACTGATTCGAGAGTACCACATGAATGGTACTCTCCCAACACTAGAGGCGACCATGCACGCCCTCGAGTCTTCTAGAACTCACTGGTCGCCAGCTCAGCAGTGGCCGCAAAGAAAGATCTAGACGGCCCATGTTGCCGTCTCGAACCATTTCGGGAGTCTCCCCCCTGGAACGGTACAATGCGTACCTCCATTATTTTAGGGAGGCAGATGAGGTCGACGTTGAAGACTTTATCCCTGCCGAATAGGGGTTCCGCTCCAAGGCCCCCGCTGGAAGGCATCATCGCAGTCATGCCACGATTCAACATCTTCACACCAAGGATGATGTCTCCTCGAAGATTCAGACCCATGCCCCCCGAGCTCCGGCCCCTCGTGCCGCCCGACGAGGGCGGAAGACGTACAATCAGGGACCGGTCATCACCCTGGTCCCTTAGGAGGAGCTCCGCTGCCCAGCCACAGAGATGTACCACGAACAGGCACCTACACATGTTCGCCCCTCCCAGGCCCTCCATCCATACATGGATGCATTATACGAGCTGGCGCACATCCCCGCCGAGCTCCGTCAAGCCCGTCGCTCACGCTGGATGGCATCTACCCAGCAGGCACCTCTCCCCACCCAGGGTCATGAAGCCCATCAGCTTGACGTGGTGGCGACCCAGCTCCTGCAAGGCTCGCTCTTGGTAGATGCTTCTCACACCCTCCATCTTGACATGGCAGTGATCAACAATGTCCGCCACCTAGATGTGGCATCAATTAATAGGCGGGCACGTATCCCCGCCAACAAAGTCCACCGAATCGATATGGTAGGAAACCAAGATATGCAGGGCCATCTCCCTACGGATGCAAGTAAAGAGTGCCACCCCGATGTGGTGGAAACTGGAGAGATAAACCGACATATCCCGGTACAGGGGTAGATTCGTTCACCTGCCACGACATAGGATAATTGTCAATACCCACTGACCACTAGTGGATTGAAGAAGGATATTCCTACTCCAATACCAGAATGGGCCTTCATACCCATTCTAACAAAAGATGTCTCTCTACAAATCTAGGTGATGATGAAGGAGCAGGTATCGACCCCAAATCATATCTTGTAGACTTGCCAGAATGTGATTGAATCAGTGGAAACAACAAAGACTCGGGCCCGTGTGCCCATCTCCCCAATTGAGGTGACTTGTCTAAGAGACGGGATAGCCACCTCAGAGTAGATTTGCATCCCTCATTCTTCCCAAGAGGGTCACCGGCCATATTCCGTGATGCAAGGGAAATCAGATCGAGTAGCTTCACTCGTTCCAACTAGGGGACACCCATCAATCATGGTGGATGCTCCATAGCAGGCATATATCCATGGTAAAAGTCAAGATGTTCTTCTGCGTATCATGACGGCATCACAGGACCCAATTAGATAGGGACACAAAGGTGAAGGCCGTTATCAACAGCAGACGGTCCCGTATACCCACTAGAAAGCTCCCTGAATGCACCGAAGGCAGCCGGAAAATAAAGTGGGAGTTCATGACTCCACTATGCTGGAGGCTAGAGTTCCCAATGCCACGAAGCACACATCACAGGCTCAAAATATTTCCCGCCAATTACCATATTATGGAAGTGGAAGTAGTAGTTGCGAAGGTCCTCCCCGTAATGCCACTACCAGCAGCTCTGAAGGTCCTCACCAGAGCACCCGTGGGGGCTTCCCGTGCGGGCATGTAATGATCGATCACGAGAGCACCTCTTTTGATGCGAGTCACGGAATCCCTCCACGTGACCAGAAGATCAAGTAGCAAGAAGGTCCTCCACTTGGTGCGGTCCACCCTGAAGGTCCTCGCCGGGGTATACACTGCAATCACTCTCCATGTAGTGGGACCACATATTGTGACTATAGTTCTCGCTATCATAGTCGCAACTACAGAGGCCCTCCCCATAGTGACATCTCGTAATGACATGAAGGCCCTCTACTTGTCGTGGCCTTCTGTGAAGGTCCTCCCCAGGTGTTACGCTGCAAGAAACACCGTGAAGTTGGGCATCAGATCATGGTGGTAGTTCTCGCCACCCTGATAACGGAGGTCCTCCCCGTAGAGACGTCATGCAACGAGAAGGCCCTCCCCTTATTTCAGTACATTCTGGAGGCCCTCCCTAGGATGTATCCCACAGATATTCTCCCTGCGGAAGCAGTAATGTTAGTCCTTTCCATTGCCGTAGTTGTGATGGTAGTCCTCGCCACTACGGTCGCCATTGCGAAGGTCCTCCTCGAATTGGCCCCAAGCGACAAGAAGGTCCTCCCCTTGTCACAGTGTGTCTTGAAGGTCCTCCCCAGGATGCACATCGAACGTCAAGCCTTGATGGTCATCCTCACCATGATGGCGGTTGATGCGAAGGTCCTCCCCGTAACAATGCTATGTAACTAGAAGGTCCTCCCCTTGATGCGACAGGCCTTGGAAGTCCTCCCCAGGGCATGCACTGAAAAATTCCTCTATGCAGTGAAGCATCAAGCAGTAGTCGTAGTCCTCGTCAATACAACTGTCATTGTGAAGGTCCTCCCCGCGATGGCCTATCATATCGACTGGAAGGTCCTCCCCCTACCGAATCAAGAACAACGAAGCCCTCGTATGCCGAGGCACACCGGAAGACAGGATCGAGCATGTCATATTCCCAGATTGTCTCTAAATACGCCCTTCTTCGATCATATGATAGTCCAGGGGCACGTTCATCCTCTGAACCACCTCAGAATTGCCCGCATAATGATTTAGCACCTACTGGTCCCACTACCTCTGACCACATTGACAATGAGAGTCTTAGTTGGGCTGACCAGGTAGAGGAATCACTAGCGGAGGAGTACGATTACATGTTGCACATGAGGAAACGACTGTCCATAAATGATATACCATTTATGTTTTTTCTTACGGCCACCTCTCAGTTCGATATACACAGAGAGTTGTCGGAAGAATGCATGCATGACATCCGCCATAATATATGGACGACCCTCCATCAGCTGAAATCAATCTTTCTACCCTATGAAGGGTATGTAGACCATGTCAAGACGATAGGAGACCTCCTGTGTCACATAGACCTGGAGGCCCTTCCTACAGCATGGCGACAGCGCCCTGAGAGACGTAAAGGAAACATGGAGATAGCCTACCTCCGCGCACTACACTGATTTCCCCGCCTCATCGGTGACGCACCAACGGGAGTCCATATCAGGGGATTTGGGGAAAACAGAGCACTTCATTTCACTTAGATCCCCGCCCAGAAGAACCCGTTCAACATGGTGTCTTGAAACATCATCACATCAAGATGACAATCCAGTGGTCCCCCTATTCAGGAATGGCAACACACCCAACAGAGTCAGGCCTTGAGTATGTCCTAGAACCGTCAGGCCCGACGGGAACAAGCCATTAAAGAACTCCTGAGTCATGCCACTGAGAGAATACGATAGGACTCTTTCCTAAGAGAGTCCAATCAATGATCTTTGCCTGCCTCCACAGAAGGGATTTATTCACATGTGAATTTGAAACCAAATCTAATTCACCCCCGAATGGGGGCACGCGAGATCAGGCAGGTTGCGCTAGCAGCATCCACTGCTGCAATCCATGGTCAACCCTAGACTGCAGGGTTGGGGGCATTTTTAACAACAAAATCCCCTGTAATACCAATAAAAATGGGAGGAGACTCAACGTCCATGGAATGGAGTCAACCCCAGCCCTCAGGGCTGGGGGAATTATTACCCCCCAAACAATAACCTCCCCAATGAGAATCAGTATTCTCTCGTATATGGAGGACATTCATAAGAGGAGGTTCTCATCCTATCCCGTCATTTGAATAATCATCCCCTCATAGAGGAAATAGGACCCTAAGGTCGCATCAAAGAACTCTCTGCCTTACCCTTCATCAAGAAGTCTGAAGGCAATCCCAGGCCATGAAAGGGATGGCTAGAAAAAGATGCCAGAGATCATCTTCCCATTTTGAAGATGACATCCCCTACACCCCACGATATGCATTTATCAACCCCATAGAGGCTAACCCCACAGATGACACCGGGGAAAATGCAAATCCGGATGGATTAGGAGAAGACGGTTCTGGTCAGGTTGTAACTCACAAAGAACCCCCAGGTGTGACCACCTAGAACTAGAGGGCATCCCTAAATACAGCCATCCTTCCACCCAATCCTCCTCTTCCTACCCAGCGGGATTCCAATAAGGATAAGAAAAAGGGACTGGTTACCCTTAACCCACCTCCTTCTCTCGACAAAAAAGAGCCAGTCATGCTCGAAGAGAGATTCACTCCACAGGAAGAGGAGATGAAAGAATTAAGGCAGATTAATGTCATGCTACTCTAGAGGAACCGCCTTATTGATAGTGCGTCCCAAGAAGAGACACATCATGCACCCCCAGAAAGTTCACCTCAAAGGCTAAGGCTTGCTCCGGTAAACGAAGCATGGTCAGGGCTCCTACCCAATGAGGAGGCTGGTTCATCCAACTACCTAAATGTGGATGACGACTACCAAGATTTCTGTCCACTTAGGCGACAATCAGAGAAAGTATGCCCGAACCCTCTGAAGGTTCCCCGAACGGAATATGAACCCTTGGTGCCGGCCAATCCAGATCCTTAGGCAATGCCTCATACTACACCTTCCCAGGACCAAGCCCAAGAGGATGTAAACTGAGGTCTCACCAACACCATTGAGGCACTAACAGCTCGATTGGATGTGATGGATGGTATACGCACTCCGATACAGCCAGAGCAGAAACCCTATCCAGATTGGGTGACCAACACACCACCTCCACCAAATATTGGGAGCCCTATATTCCATATTTTCAACGGGTTAGGAGATCCAGAAAAACATTGGATGCACTACGCATCCTTTTGGGACCCTATGATGGGAACCCCAGAACAACAAGAATTAGTGAAACTCAGATGCTTCATACGGACCTTGCAAGGATCCGCCTTCGTCTGGTACATGAGTCTGCCAACCCAGTCAATAAAGAGCTTGGAGGACCTTCGACAGTAGTTCATGATCCAATTCATCTCGACGTTGCCTAAGACAACAGTCATCGACCTCATGAACTGCAAGTAGAGGGAGAACAAGAGGGTCTCATATTTCATTGCCAGATGGAAGGTTCTGACCTATTCTCAGAACATGCCAATGCCTCAAGATGAGATGTTATCCATACGCATCGATAATCTTAGAGATGGGCTGCGAACACCGCTCAAACAAGTGGAGTGCACCACTGGCTTCCTCTATCTCTCGGCCATTTCCTAGATAATTGAGGACTCCCTATAGCAAATTAATTCGATGTCCTGAATTACCTCGCACACTCCTACGAAAAGAGACCATAGAGCTGAAGCGTCTGCTGTCACACTCAAGCTGTCCCCTTTTCCCACTCCACCTCTCATTCCTCCACCAAATCGTCAAGGCCCTCCTGCATATCAGCGGCCACCTCCACATAAACGGTACGATCAGCGAGGACCGAAGTGGAAATAGTTAGAGGAATGAAGACTAAAATTATACTCATTCTAAGACGATCAAGTCTGCAGCTACTTCATTATTGCCATGAACTGCATCTTTTTCTGCCTCCCAGAGCTGAGGAAACCTGAAGAAGTCAGCCGCGTTCACAGGCCAGATTACTACCCCTACAATAGAATGTTGGGGCACAATATGTGATAATGATTCATCTTTAAAGACCTCCTGCAGAGGATGGTAGACTCCGGATAGGTTGAGCTAGGACCACCCCCAACACATGTAGGATGTATCTCTACCACCGACTCCTACAAAGAGGTGGGGTGGCAGAAAGTCACCAGCAAGAAGGGGTAGAAATTTGACAACTGGATGACTCGGAAGACTGTCAACCGAGACCAAGGCATACTCCAAGCTCAAATACAATAGCCGGTGTTGCAGCCAACATACTCTGATGCCGCAGAGCCAACAATATCGACCTCACAACCCTCTATGAGCCGGTTATCCATGAATAGTCGAAGAAGGAGGAAACAATAACAAGAGGAGCAGTCCACAATGGGGCCAATGTTAGTCCCGACCCTGGAAGATTTCATGCCCTCGAATTTGGTGCCACGAGCACCGACCAACCAAACGACACCATCAGGGGCGACCGACCATGTTGACCTGTCAGAGGATGAAGACCCAATCTATGTTTCCATTAATGTCATCCATCTTATGGAATCATTCCCCGAAGAAGGGTATGGTTATGAACCAGAGTTCCCTGCACGAGGAGCCGAGTGGTGTAATAGCAGAGGTAGGGGATACCAGGGGAGACACAGCCGTGGCTGAAACCAACCCTACGGTTGGACCCCGGATCAAACTGTTAATATTACTAAAACCCATGGGAGAGCCCTTAAATGGACTCAGTAGGAGAAGGAATGCCCCTCCACCTCCACAAGTAGCCACTCTAGCCCTGTTGTTCAGTGATACCCACCATAGGAGGAGCAAGTGTCTAGCCGCCTAGTGCGCTCAAACAGACTGGACGGGCCTAGTCCTCAAAACGCGGGAGCACCATCGATATCCAATCTCGCGGCCGGTACCTCCTCGTCAAATGCTCCAACCCATAAAGCACCCGCTAAGACTCTCCCTCCAACGGAGAAGCGTCGGCTGCTGGAATAGAAATATGGTATCCATAAGAAGCTGGCATCGGTACCAGCCAAGCATTCAATCCTCGATGCCCTAGGTCTATCAGCAGACCTTAGTTAGGCTCTAATTAAAGCTTTGATCAGCCCCCCAGGAGTTTAAAGCTGAGGTAACTGCCACAGAAATTCACCAGACAGAGACTAAACCGGCTGAATGCATTGTGGTGATTTCTTTCACACTTCATGATGAAGATTCCATCATGCAAGGAAACATCATACCACTATATTTGTCCGGCACACTAAATGGTATTGAGATCCAGAAATTCATTATAGAAAATGGCTCTAGAGTTAACCTCCTTTCCCTAAAAACACTCCGCAAGTTGGGCTATAGTGAGGATGATCTAATTCCCATAACCACAACTCTGTTGGGTTACGATAGGAATGAACAAAAGCCAATGGGAAAAATTATGCTAAGGACCCATTTTGGTGACTTGGTAGCCTACACAGAATTCCTGGTGGTCCGAAAGAGCACATCATTCATTGCCTTGCTGGGAAGGCAGAGGCTCCATAAGCACAAGGTCGTTCCTTCATCTGACCACCAGTGTATCAAGTAATGCGTCAATGGACAAAGTGGAACATCGCATGCCGACAAGGCCCCATTCGAGCTCTCCGAGTCACATTACATTGACGCCGGGTTCTATGAGCAAAAGAAAAAGATTCCTTTGGTCGATGGTGTCGACAGGATCCCCGCTCAAAATGGCCTGGAAATGGTTCCTGATGACCCCCTCAGGTAGCTTGGTAGAGATTATGTCATTCCCATCAACCACATGGAGGGTAGGAGTTCAAGTCAGGACACGCACTCGGATTTCCTCATGACTTCAGTCATAACGGCCGAGTGTGACAATGTGGGAATGTCCGCTGACCCTCAATCTGGGGACGAAAACTCGAACAAGGACGCCCATGACACCTTGCATCTAGACACCCAAGAGCTCATGTCAAGAGATATCTCCTCGGCGGTTCAAGAAGATGAGTACTTGCGAGAAGAAGAGGGGGAAGATCTCAGGGACACGCCGCCTACATTTGAGGAAGGCATCTCCACCACTGTGGATGAACTCCGGGAAATAAACCTGGGTACCGACGATAACCTGATGCCCACTCTCATTGGTGCAGCCATGTCTCCCAAGGAGCACGAGGTATATACCTCATTCCTAAGGGAACACCGAGACGTCTTTTCCGGGAATTACACGGAGATTCCAGGACTCGATCAAGAAGTGGTGATGCATCACATGGGTCTTCCAGAAGACCACTGAGGCTACAAATAAGCTGCCAGAAGGACGCACCCCTCACATGCTACCAAAATAGTGGCTGAAGTCGATAAGCTCATTAATGTAGGATTTATTCGAGAGGTCCAGTACCCATGTTGGTTGGCCAACATCATCCCTATCAAGAAAAAGAATCGGCAAATCCGCGTCTGCATTGACTTCAGATATCTTAATCGGCATTGTCTGAAAGGTGACTTCCCGGTTCCAATCTTCGAGTTGTTAATCGATGCTACGACCGGGTATGAGGCTATGCCCTTCATGGAAGGCTATAATGGCTATAACCAAATCAGGATGGCCTGAGAGGATGAAGATGCTACTACCTTTAGGGCCCCTCAATGGTTATTCTATTATAGGTTCATGAGCTTTGGTCATAAGAATGCAGGTGCCACATATAAGCGTGCCATGCATCAGATCTTTAAACCGTTCCTGGGGAAATTCGTTGAATGTTACATGGATGACTTGGTGGTCAAATCTAGACAACACTCTGATCACCTTTTGGACCTTAAGACCATATTTAACATACTCCGATAGCATAGCTTGAAGTGAACCCCTTGAAATGTGCCTTAGGGGTTAACTCGTGGAAATTCCTTGGCTTCGTCATACGCCGTCGTGGCATCGAAGTCGACCCTGAGAAGAAAAACTCTATCCTTGGACATCCTCCTCCCCGCAACCTCACTGAGTTGAGGGGATTCCAAGGACACCTAGCCTATATTAGGTGGTTCATAGACAACCTGGAAAGAAAATGTTTTCCCTTCACTAGGTTAATGAAGAAGGGGGTCATGTACCAATGGACGGATGACTTCCACGAGGCGTTCGACAACTTGAAGAATTACCTCTTAAGCCCACCGGTGCTCATGCCCTCGGTTGAAGGAAGACCTCTCATCTTGAATTTGACTGCCTTAGAGCGGTCACTAGGTGCCTTCCTCGCGCAGAAGAATGACACTGGTAGTGAAAACAGTCTCTACTACCTCAATCGAACCATGATTGATGTTGAGACTCGATACTCAAATATCGAGATGTGTTGTTTTGCCTTGGTCTCCGTAGTTCAAAAATTGCGAAATTATCTACAGCATCATGAATTCCATTTGATCTCACGGAGTAACCCACTCAAGTATATCCTCAGTCGCCCGATGCTAACTAGACTCCTATCTCGATGGGCGGTCATCCTACAACAGTTCAACATCTGGTTTGTGCCTCAAAAAGCCATCAAGGGCCATACATTAGCAGACATTCTGGCAGAGCACCCTTCGACAGGGACCACCGCACCGGACGCCGAGCTACCTGATGAAGATATCTTCTCGATTCAAGAGGAGTTCCCAGCATGGGAAATGTATTTTGATGGCGCATCCCAAAGCCCAACCGGGAAGAGGATGTAAGAACCCAGATTCAACAAACTGGGTCTGGGGATAATACTCGTGTCCCTAGAAAAGGCAGTCTTTCCATACTCCTTCCTTTTATCAGAAGGATGTACAAACAATGAAGTGGAATATCAAGCCCTCAATGTAGGCCTGGAGCTCGCACTCCAGGCACAAGTACAGAACCTTAAGGTAAAAGGTGACTCGGAGCTGGTCATCAAGCAAGTCAATGGTGACTATGCTACTAAAAAGGAGGAGTAGATCCCCCTATTTGACCATGTCCAAGGGTTAATGGATGAGTTCTCCATAGATCCAACACTGACCTATATTCCCCGGTCTCAGAATGCTCAGGCTGATGCATTAGCCAACGCGGCCACATCCCTAACTGACCCAGACCGGGATCAAATAGCCATATGTATTGCTCACTGTTGAATGGTATTTCTGTTTGTCCAAACTAAGATGGATGAAATCCACAAAGTCAATGCTGTCCCCAAGCCATATTCTCCTCCCACCGGCTGGTTGACCCCCATTTTAAATTACCTTCAATGGGGAGAACTTCCATCAGACAGGGTGGAATGAGAGCAAATACGGAGAAGGGAAATCAACTTTGTCCTATATAGCGGTGTGGGTCAGCAAGAGGTCCTCTAAAAATGAGGCCTCAACGGGGTGCTCCTCAGATGCATTGATGGAGAAGAAACTACTGATGTAATGAATGAAGTACATGAAGGAGAATGTGGAGCACATCAACTAGGGATCAAGATTTCCCATCAGGTTCGAAGGCTTGGGTACTAGTGGCCTACAGTGACACGAGACTGCGAGCATTTTACCACAAAATTCCACTCATTCCAGATTCATGCCAACTTCAAACAGCAACCCACAGAGTTACTTGTTCATGATAAGTACTCCTTGCCATTTTCCAACTGGGGGATGGACATTGTGGGACCATATGCTCCCGCCACGCCCAAACAGTTGAAGTATATCCGCACAAAAACCGACTTCTTTTCCAAATGGGCAGAAGCCATGCCCCTACAGGAAGTCGGGGCGAGAAATATTGTCAGCTTTGTGAAGACCAATATCATCACCAGATTTGGAGTCCCTCATACCATACTGACGAAAAACGACACCAACTTCTTCTCTACCGATGTGGAAAAGTAATACCACGAGTATGGTATCAAGGCTAACCACTCATCCTGCTACCACACAGTGGCCAACAGATAGTTATAAGCTTTCAACAAGCCCTTTTCGGATATTCTCCAATAAATAGTCAACAAAGACAAGAAGTCGTGACCAAATAAACTCCTCCATGCATTTTGGGATAATCGAACCAAAATCTGCACCGTTACTCGTGCTACCCCGTACACATTGGTGTACGACACCGAGGCGGTCCTGCAAATTGAACTCCATCTTCCCTCACTCCGTTTTGCCATCCGAGATCAATTATCCAACGATGAGGAGTCAGAAATGCGGCTAGGTGAATTGGAACAGCTAGACGAGAAGCGGCTACACACTCTACACCATCTAGAAGTGTACCGGAACCTGATTGCACGAGCCTTCAACAAAAAGGTTCATCTTCGGACTTTCTTGGAGGGAGAACCCATGTTGGTCCTCCTGAACCCAATTGTACCTTGCAAGAAACCTCTAAAGCTAGAGCCCAAGTGTGAGGGACCATATGTTGTATACAGGGTCTAATCCAACAGAGCATATGACCTGATCTCCATGGACGAGAAATTCACCACGCCTCCTACCAATGCGAGATTCCTGAAGAAGTATTTCACATAGAAACCAAGAGCATTTCATCCTTACCGCACAATGATAAACTACACGGACAGAAAAAAAGGAACGAGGTGTACTCTTCATCATTACTGAATGACGATAAATTGCACAACATCCTTTAACAATTCTCTTCATCTGAGCTGCATGACGTTAAACTACCAAGGGCCCAACAGTCCGAACTCTATGACTATAAACTAACAGTACATCTTCCTCACCACACGACATTAAACTACACAGATAATAAAAGTTAAGAATTCCCCTCCCCCATGTATGGGATAGACCTACACGGGGTGTAATCTTCGTCTGAGATGCATGAAGTTAAACTGCCAAGCACCCAATGGTCCAAAATCTATGACCTTAAACTAAGAGTATTTCTTCCTTACTGCATGATGTTAAACTGCACGGAAAAGAAGATTAAAAATGCCCTCTTCCCCCGTGTATAGACCAGTCATGCACGAGGTTTACTTCTTTCAGAGAACTATGTGAGGCTTGATTCCTTCCATCGCATGATACGTAGTAATGCCAGAATTTGACACCCTAGCCCAGCCACCTCAAAAACAAAAAAAACAAAAATGATCATTCCCCCGTGTACGGACCAGAATTGAATAGGGTGTATTCATGTCCTCACCGCATGAAGTTAAACTGTATGGAGTCTAATAATACCCCTCGTCCTAACCACATGATGTCAAACTGTATGGACCTCTTCCTCCCCGCATGAGGTTAAACTGTACAGATTTCAGAGAACTATGAATGGCTTGATTCCTACCCTTGTAGGATATGTAGCGACGACGGGGTCCCCTATCCTGGCCCAGCCACTCCCAAACAAAAATTAAAAAATTCCCCTTTCCCCTATCTACGAACCAGACCTGCACGGGGTGTATCACTTCTTTCATCGAACTATGTATGACTTGATTCAGGCCCTTGTAGGATACGTAGAAACGCCGAGATTCCCTATACTGGCCCATCCATATCAACAAAAAATGCCCTCCCCCCCATGTATGGACAAGACCTACACGGGGTGTACTTATTTAAGATAACTGTGTGAGGCTTGATTCCTACCCTTGTAGGATATGAAGTGATGCAAGGGTTCCCCGTCCAATCCCAACCCCCTGAATAAAAGGTAAAAATGCCCTTTCCCACCGTGTACGGACTAGACCCGCATGTGGTGTAATCCTCATCCTTAACACATGACGTAAAACTACACAGATAGTGATAATTTAGAATGCTCCCATTCTCTAGTGAACGGGCCAGACCTGCATGGGGTGTATACCTCGTCCTCACCGCATGACATTAAACTGCACAGACTTTTTCCTCACCACATGATGTTAAACCACATGGAATTATTCCTCATTGCTTGACGTTAAACTGAAAGGACTTCGTCGCAACCCACCCAAGACGCATGGCGAAACGAGGAGGAGATACTCCTTGCACATTTGGATGCATCCTCTCCATACATCAGACTCCACGACCCAGACAATCGTGGATCCTCATAACCACTCACGACCATCAAAAGTGGAAAGTTATCAACCCGTGGACACGTTTGTACGACTATGAATACCATTCACTCAACGGCTCTTCATAATGATATCCCTTGGATCATCCATCAAAGGTAATATTTCCTCGGGTGGTACTCTTCCTAGCTCCATACGCTTACTGGCCTCAAAGCCCGTCTATCACATCTCTCGATCCAGAAATTTATGGAGCAGTGGTTTACATGTTCATTCCTCTTTTCTCAATCAAATGTTTCCAGGATACCCATATCTTACTAGCCTATGTGTCTTCTGGTGGTTCACATAGCGACCCTCATCAGCGAACGTGACGCCCGGAATAGGCTACTTTTACTCAACGGACAATTGCAGTGAAGATGTTTCTTGTATGCTCAGACACCATTATCCTCACATGCTGAACTCTAGACTGTGACCAATCTCAGAATTTCATAATCATTAATGGCCATCGGATGTGGAATGTTATCGACTCAGGGACACCTTTGTATGACTATGCATACCATTCCCTCGGCGGCTCTGCATAATGATAGCCCCTAGACAGTCATGTAAAGGAAATATTTCCTTGGGCGATACTCTTCCTAGATCTATATGCTTACCGGCCTCAGAGCCCCCACAACACACCTCCTGATCCGGGAAAACACAAAGTTGCAGTTTACAACCTTCATCCCCCACCATGTTCCAATTATATCAGAACATTTTGACCCAAGTTATCCTTCGAGTGACTGCAGTAATAGTCACCCAATGGTCCGAGCTCTATGACCGCTAAACTAGGATTACATCATCATTACCGCACGACGTTAAACTACTTAGAGTTAAGGCATTCCCCCTAGAGTAAGATAAACCAGCATAGGGGGCATCTATGAGATTTAACAGCAACCAGGGATAAATATCCCCAACATGCCCAGACATTTCATTCCCAGATGAAAGACTTCATGGCCCGGACAATCACGGATCCTCATAACTACTCACGGCCATCGGAAGTGGAAAGTTATCGACCAGTGGACACCATTACATGAATATGCATACCATTCATTAGCAGCTCTGCATATTGATAGACCATGGCTCATCTACCAAAGGAAAGATTTTCTCGGGCGGTACTATTCCTAGCTCCATACGCTTACTGGCCTCAGAGCCCCCATATCATCTCTACTGGTCCAAGAAGCCTCAGAACCATGATTTACACCATCAACCCCACTGCATGTCTTGGACATGCCACGATACTCGGACCCAGTTGAATTCCAATCAAGAGCAACCTTTTTAAATACGTCCTTACTGCGTGCCATCAAACGTCACATAGCACATCTTGGCCGCCTAGCGTAAGGCTGCAAAGACCAAGAATAGAAAAATCTAGGGGAATGCCTCCAACAACAAGCATTTCCACTGGTTCAACAATTCCCCTTGTCCTTACTGCACGACATTAAACTTCATCGACTTATTCCTTGCTGCACGGCGTTAAACTTCAAAGCATTGGAAAAGGAACGAAAAATGCCCCTCGTCCTTGCTACATGACGTTAGAATGCAAAACATCCTTTAATAATTCCCTATGTCCTTACCGCATGACGTTAAAATGCACGGAATATGTCCTCGCAGCATGATGTTAAACTGCAGAGCATCTTTTAATAATGCTCCTTGTCCTTACCGCACGACGTTAAAATTGCATGGTCAAACCTGTCATGGGTTCAGTAAGAAACAAAGGCTTTTCTCTATCATTCAGTGCACGGGTCAGACCTGAAAAGGCCACCATCTCACACTCATGTGAGAAGGGATTACTTCACCCATTATAGGGAAGTTTAGTCTAGATGATTCCCCCATATCCAGGAACCCTCCCATCAAAAACCATACTCTGTACTCAGAAGAAGCTGAACTCTCATAAGACACCCTTGGTGGTCCCAAATCTCAACTTCCCTAAAGTTTCTTGGCTATCGGGGGAATACAATCATTGACCTAAGGATGTCATTGTACGACTATGCATACCATGCCCATAGTGGATCTGCATATTGATCACCTATGGCCCGTCTACCAAAGGTATTTTTTCCTTAAGAAATGCATCCCTCCGTACGCCTCTTGGCCTCTGAGCCCCCATGTCTATCCCGGGATCCAGAAACCCTTTGATCTATAGTTTACCAACCTCTTTCACAATACTACCTGAATACGGTGGAACGACATTGACCTGATTACCATGAACTAGGAGAAGTCATTCCACTTTAAATGATGTTCAAGCTGCATGACATTAAACTGCGCCAAGCCTCAACCATCCATTACTTTACCTAAATGCGTAGAGAAGTGGTCTATTGACCACGATTCGGATTAGTACGGATGTTCCCAAAACCCTTTCAAGATGTAACATTCCCCTTCTGAGCCACCCATGGAGGTTTTTTATAATTTTCGAAGCCACCCATCGTGGTTTCCATGAGCCGAACTTCCATGAAATCCCCTGGCCATTAGAAATGGATAGTCATTGACTTAAGGACAGCTTTATACGACTATGAATACCAAGCCCTCAGTGGCTCTACATATTGATCACCCATGGCCAGTATACCAAAGGCAAGTCTTCTTTAGGAAATGCTCTCCTTACCTCTGTACGCTGATGTGGCTCCCATGCCTTGAGGCATGCCCTTCATGCCGTTAAAATTTAAACATGTTCCCCCCCACATGCATCTGAATAGTATTGAGACATCTTTTAATCATTTGAACCCCATTGGGGCCCTCTCCCCACCATATCTGGTCAAAGATGTTCGACCGAAAACATCAGTAAAAATAGTCTTGACGGCAGGACTTTAAACCGCCCAAGAAAAGAGGCACAAAGCCTGTTAGGCTGAAAACCTGAAAAGGGTGACCTAAGAAAAAGCTGGGTTATACCTGCTAGGTCCACACCAAATGGGCCCATGAAAAATTAGGGTATTAAAAGAAAAGAAAATTTTTTTTGGGGGATTTTCAACAAAACCCCAACAATAGTCAATCTATGCTCACTGAATCTCATGGTCCATGCCAATGTTAGAGTTGTTTCTATTTTCCTGGGTTATGATTGATTCTGATTCATTGAGTTGCTATGTATACAACAATTGTTCTAGTAACGATCAAATTTCATAGCAACAAGTGATTGAAAGATAATATATTTCGTTCGAACAAAAAAGGGAGGACGTCCACAAGTTGGGGTCTCTCCCTCACAAAAAAAAAAAGAAGAGATGGGGGGGAGGGGTCCGCAAAACATATTATACAAGTAGGGCCCTGATCATCACAAGGGAGTCTGGCTTGCTCTCTCCACTAGATCAGTGACCGTGTGGTGGTGGTTGTTGCAAGACCGTTCCAACATGGACTTATCGCTTGTTTCATCCTCAGCCACCGGATGAGTACGCTCCACTATTTTTTGGAGATCATCGATCCCTTTTCTGGTGGCTTCAAGACAGATGGTCATAGATGATAACTGATCCCTCATCATCGCTTCCCGTTCTTCACATTCATGCAACTCGGAGGATAGGAGGACCACCTGACCTCGAGATATTTCCCCCCGCACTATCAGCTGAGGGAGCTGTATCGTGGCTTCCTACAGGGCTCGGGTCCCGCAATGAGCGTCAGAAAAGTGAGCATTTTTTCCTTCACTAGTGGAAGCTTCCTCATGGGCCATGATAACTTGGAAAGCCAAAGAATGGAACTGCCAATAGTCAAAGCCACCCAACCCCAAACCCATGAAGAGATGTCGAAGAGCTTCGGTCTTAGTTGCCATCTCAGCTAGAGGGGTTTTGACAAAAATCGCGCAAATCCGAGGCCAGGCCCACCTGTCTACCACCCAGTGGTCCTCCATGACACGAGGATCTTTGGTATCTTCGCCGGCTAAGACGGGAACAAAATCTGGCATTGCAACTAGCGCAGACATGTACTCGCTAGAAGTTGGTTCCGAAACTAGAAACTATAGAGCCTCTAACCCCGGTTTAGGCTTTGGGGTCTAGTTGTTAATCCCGGTATCAACTGGAAAAACTTCTGGGATTGTCTCGATGGGACCCAAAACCACAGGTTCGTCCTCATCAAAGTTCAAGAATGATGAACCCGTCTGAACTTCTGCCACTGCAGGACTGGGGGAGGAAAATCCCCTGAGCCGCTTTGATCGACGAGCCATCAATCGGTCCACCCTTAGAACTGATGAAGAAGGTGTGTTGGACGCAACAGCTGCAGTACCTCCGGATTTGGGAACCTGCCGGACGGCTTTCCCTAGGATCCCATCGGGGTAGTGTTTGGCCCACACTTTTTCATACTCCATGGAAAGGCTGGAGGCCACCCCCACAATAGGTAGGGGAATGCTTGTGTCAGATCCCTCCCATGTCAGCATCAGCCACCATTGACGAAGAATGTCTGGGTACAGTCCTTGAGCCTGAGGAGGTGGAAGGGAAACCTGGACTTGCATTCACCCAAACTAGTGTGAGAAATGTTACGGGACATACACCTTGCACCGAGAAACCTTGTCCATCCGCATTGACAGAAATCCGCCCCGTAAAGAGATCGTGTAAGAATGCTCCTCCAGGCTCCCCCAACGGTTGTCAACTAAGATGCCAGAGGTGGTGTGTAGGGAGTGAAAGAGAATTGGGAGAAGTCACTCAGATGCTCGAGGACTTCACCAGAGATGAGGGATTTCAAGCGGACTCCAACTATATTCAGCAGGGTAGGCCGAAAGGTAAGAAGCGGGATGATCGTGTTGTGACGATACTCATAACAGCGACATTGATCTGTAACCCAGCCATACAAAAATTGAAATGTCCCAATCAGACGGAAGGGTGGCCCGCCCTGTTGCATGTGACCCATCGGTTCATAAATATGTGCCAATGCGGGCATGTCCAAATTCACCAGGCGACCCTCTGCCTGCTCAGCTTCCCTCATTAGGATGAAATCCCTGACACCAGGATTAATATCCCGATAAGAGAATAGCCACCCACTCGGGAACATAGCAAACAATCCTGCCATCTGGAGCATAGGCGGCACACCTCGTAACCCCATGAAAGGTAGTCGCCCGCCTCCAGAACCGCCTAGTAGGAACCTGGGGAGGTTCGGGACTATTGAGAAGGATGGGCCCTTGGGCGGTTGATTATTGGTATAGGAACAACGGTGTTCAGAGATAACCCTATCTAGGTACTATAGGGAATACGTGAGCAGGCACACAATGCTTGACACAGGGATTGCTCTGCCATAACCAACAATTATCTCGCCAATAAAGGCACTTGTTCGACGTCGTCCCATGCGTCAGGGGAAGGCAGAAATTCGTCCTTCATTTCACCGATGACCGGGAGCCATCCCAATTGATGGATATCCCATAGACTAATGCCAACTTCACCATGGGAAAGGTGGAAAGTATTAGTTCTTGAACACCAGCAGCTGAGTAGGTCTAGTAGGACCAAGGATGGCGGGTAGATAGAAAATTGAGACACCCACAATGCAGAGTATAAATTGAATGCTTCTAGTGATCCGGGAGACTCCCAGCAGTAATGATGGACCCAGAAATCCCCAGCCTAGTCCTTTTA
The DNA here is from genome assembly GCA_963277665.1 of Viscum album. NCBI lineage: Eukaryota > Viridiplantae > Streptophyta > Magnoliopsida > Santalales > Viscaceae > Viscum > Viscum album. Next base: position 1,018,348,685 of record OY728122.1, read on the forward strand.
GAAGAGCCCGCCAGATCGATGATCCCACCAAGGAATCCACCCGGCGTTAGGATCTACTCGAGTGAGGTTGATAATAGAAGCGCAACTCTTGAAGACGACTTCCAGAAAAAAGTCTCGAGCGTGATGATCACATTGGGTCCAAACAGAGCCTCTCAAGATAATGGTGTCTTTCTTTTCAGAGTAGGAAACCATATCCCCTGATGGTGTAAGGTTCGCCAGAATACACTTGGACGACGCTTCCATGAAAGGAGAAGGAAGACCTGAGAAAGTGGGGGGAATATGGACATCTTCTTGAAGACCGAATCCATGAAGTGGAAGCCAATTTGATAGTGGGTAATCGAGGAGAACATGAGGGAGAAAATCTTTCAAGACGCCATTTTCAGGAATGATGGACCGACTAAGGTCCTCTTGGATGTTCTCCGCTCTGCGAATCATAGCTAAATGTCTCCCTGAACCAATATAGAGGGGCTCAACTGCAGGCCTAGGTGCAGGGCGAGGGGGAACCATATTTTCTCCCTGCATTATGAAGACCGGGCATGGGAAATGGTATGTCTGGAATAATAAAATCTTGAAAAAAATACCAGTTTTATGACCAAAGCATTGAAAAGCCTTCAAGGAGGCCTCGAAGGATGGTTCGCGATGACATCATCCCGCGAACCGAACCTTCTCGAAAGCGGTTTGTGAAACCCTAGCCCACTGAGTGCTGGCCAGTAAACCACAAACCAAGTTGTTCCGTGGAATTTCAATCCCAAATTTAAGTTCGGAAGACATAGAATCTTTTAATGTTCAGGATATTTTAGTCTGCGAAGCATTGAAACCATGAAACATCGAAACCGCAGAGCATCCACATCGTGAAGCAAGTTCCTCCGCAGCCCCTCACGAATTAATTTTTAATTAATTAAGATAAATGGTTCGCGGTTGGGAAATTAGTTCGCGAGTGAATGCGACCGCGAAGCAGGAATGGTTCGCGGAAGTCATAGACAGTTCGCATGTGAATCACATCGCGAAGGAACGAGCAAGCAGAGGCGATGGAGCTCTAGTTTCGTGAAGAATTCAGAAAAGAAAAAACGAAGGGCCCCCCATATTTATAGGCATGGTCCCTTATCAGGACCTCCTCTCAACCTCAAACCATCTCAGTTTCTGGACCACTCTACATCGGAACGGCCTCCTCTTCATTCCGATCAGACCCCATTCTGATGGGGGTCATTTGTAGGGTCCTGAAAAATCAGCAAAGGAGATTCTACCCAAATTTCCAAAATATTTGGGGAAAAGAATGGAGAAAATTCAAAGAAGGGACATAATCAGGACCGGTCCGTGGACCTCTCCCATGAAAACGCGACGTGTCTAGGCCTCGCGAAGTGCCCCCTCTGCGAACCGATGACGTTCCCGAAATGGAAGCGGAGATCCTCCGCGGTCACAAGGCAGGATGGTCTCCGATATGGTCCACCTCCATGAACCGCCCCAAACGTGGACCACGTCGACTGATTCATGCCGCATCTTCTATCATTCCCAGAATGGAGGCAGAATTCTCCATGGCTGTGAAGCACTCCCTGAGTTTGGTTCGTGTAGGAGAAGCACCCAATACCCACCGCGAACCGCGGATTGACCAAGTTAGCAGTAAACCGGGTTTTCGGTCATGGGCCTCCGAAAAAGGTGCCATGTGGCCACATATATATCTCTTTCCCCATTCTATTAAAGGAGACCGAGGGGGAATGAAAATGGAAAGGATTTGGGAATTCGGATTCGGACGATTCGAAGGTGTAGGAAGAGAAGAGCGATCAGATTTGGGAGGAAGAATTTCAAAGGAAGGCTAAAGATTTCACAAACAGCGATGTTCCAGTTCGTGAACCAGAGTAGGTATAAACCTGGGAATAAACTAATAAGGGACCAAAAACGCATAACAATTTGGTGAACCTAGAACCTAAAATAACAAACAAAAGGAAACCGTGAACCATGCCCCATTGGCGGATTCCCTCCCCACAGAGCAAGGAGTTTATGCCTCTTTTCTGATCCACCACACCATGTAGCACCGTCCTACGCGGGCGAAGCCATGACCGACGAACCACCAATCGGCGCCGCCCATGGTAGATATTGCTCGCATGGACCCCTCCGCATGCCGCCAGGTACGGGAGCAGAACCTGAAGTCGCGAACCACCCTAGTTCGCGGGGTGCCCACTAGACCGCCAACCACTCTAGTTTGCGGGGAGCCCTTCAAACCGTGAACAACCCTGGTTCGCGGGATTCCAGGTAGTCCGCATACTAACCGGGTTCACGGATGGTTTCTCCAGCAGCATAGCACCCTCCTAAGAAAAGGGCACTACCACCCCTTCATACGTGTGGCCCATCAGAGCATTCGGAGTTCCCATTCCCTGGGCCACATAAAATCCTTCCAATTCGACCCGATCCTTCGCGACCCCCTGATGGGCCTACTCAACGTCCTCAAGACGAGGCCTCCACCAGAGCCACCAGATCCACGTGGTGTGACCCTCAGGCACATTATTGCACCATTTTGAGTTCACATACCCACAGTAAGTGGTGGTGAAGGGGATTCCCCGACCTTTGACCAGATTTACAATGAATTCCTAGGTTCACATTCCCATGGTAATGTGGATTTTGAGCTCGGTAACCCCATTTATGCCCCCCCATTTGTTTAGGGATTTCAGGGGTGGTAAAATACCCATCAGAAGGAAGCCCTCGTGCACTGCAAGAGAGGAGATGAGTGTAGGAGAAACCCCTTTCCCTCTCCCGATACGCTTTGTCACATGGTCCTCCTCATAGTATAAGCCCCAATCCATCATTCTGGGTCACCCTCATGGGTAAGACCCACTCTACTTCTCACAAAAGAACCTCTCACGAAGTGATCCTCTGGTCCCAACTGCCTCATATTTCACAAACCGAGCATGAATCACGTTGTCTTAGAGGAATAATCGACGATGATATCCTCTTATGGGCCTCCTCAGAGTGTAATACCCACTAAGAGAACTATGGGGACTTTGATCCATGTCATGGCATGGTACGTAGGAAGCCTCCACGAGGTTCAAGCCCACCACTCAGTCGTTTCTTCATGTCGAGTTCCACCCTCGTCCAGCATGACGTTAAACTGTATGACCTCGTCCAGCATGACATTAAAATGTATAGGCGAACTATGAGGACTTTGATTCCCCACTGCAGGGAAATGTAGGAAGCTTCTATGAGGTTCAATCCCACTACCCATCGGACCCCCGGACCATCTTCACGTCGGTTATCTAACACTTATCTGAATTATGTGGACTTTGATTCGTGTCTCCTAGGTAGGGTACGTAGGAAGCCACCAAGAGGTTCAAGCTTGACAACCGTTCAATCCGACTATCTTCACATCGTCTCACCGCTCTGCCCCTTGTGCCGCCTTAGTGAGTCCATACTCCTCGGGGTCATTAACATAATGAGGGATGGTAAACCTCAGGAGTAAATGATTCCGCATCCCTGCATTCAGCTGACCATTTCCAACCAGGGTTGAATCCACGGATACTATGTTTGGGTATAAACCAAATATTCACGAACATACTATTACGTCTTAAATCTATAAGAGAGTCTCGGAATAAGCAATAATTCCCCCCAAAAAGTGTGTGATGAGCCCGAATTCCCGTCGTCTCGACCAATGTGAGTTATTAAGTGTCGCTAGTCAGACCATCCGGCGAACGCCTGCCTTTTGAAAGTAGGTCCACGTGTCATCGGATACAGAACTATTGGGTGTTTCGAGACTGAAACCCGAAACATGGATCATTTGAGCTCGCCCCTTTCTTATGTTTCAATTTCAAAGGATATGAAGAAGTATGTTATGTGTGACTTTCAGGATTAATCTAGGAGGCTTGGATGTTTATAATAGAATAATTAGTGTTATATTTTCCTTTAATGTTGCAATGTTGAACATATATATATGTATCTTGTTTCCAAAAGATACTAAACAACTTTTTCATTCGAGATTCAAATTCCTTGTTTATATGCTAGTGTAATAAATAAGGCACCGGCTTTGGGAAACTAGGGTCGAGCCCTTACATTAATAATACTTATGGAAATGATCTTGTATGATAATATAATACAAATAAAATAAAAATATATTTCATACATATAAATTATATATTATTTACAGAAAAATAATAGAATTATTTTTACTTCCAACATAATTATTACACATGGTGATAAAAATTCAAAATATGATGTTAAATAAGTTTTCAACATAAGGATGTTACTAAATATAAATATTAATATAATATAATAGATTATATTTTTAATAGTTAATTTTTTATGTTAATTTATTTTTATTTTTTATTTTTGGTATAAATACTATAAATTATTACATAATTCTAACACAGTATGTAATTCCCCGACCCCAGATACCTAGAGTCAGTGCGTTATTACATAAAATTGGCATGATACAATGAACCAGGTCCTGAAATACTAATCAGTTTAGTATTATTGGAATCAAGAAACTTACATATGTTCAACCGTACTTCTTAAAAATAAATACAACACTAATTTATTCCAATATAATGATCCAAGAAACCAATATTAATCCTGTAAGTCACTCATAACTAACTTCTCCAAATCCTGGGAAAATTAAACCTAATAAAGGGTTGAGATCAAAAGCTCAGTAAGGGTAAGAAGTACAGCGGATGATTACATAAACATTAGGCATGATGAATAATTGAAAAAAAATTCAATTAGAAAAAATAAACATTAACCCTTTATGGCAGGAATCTGAGCCGTGTAAATAATGCCATAATAAAACATAGTCATTGGTATTTTACTAGTCGAATAACCACATGAACCATCATTATTATTTTCATAATGAGGGAATGTTTAATGCCAGACTTTATAAAACACCTTGTCAAGGCCTAAGCTAGGACATGTAATAATGATTTAGGCCTTAGCCAAAACCATATATCAAATTGGGAAAGGCCTCAGCCAATTCCACATCAAATTGAATCATTACACCAACTGATGAACCGAGGATCTATAGCAGGCTCCACCCGTCACATACTACATCCAATAAATTCTTCATATGAAAAGGTAGAAACATAACATAATCATTCATATTAAAACTAGTATATGATATGTCAATACTTTATCCATAAACAATTAATGGTATAACAATAACACACCCACAGTAAAACATATCACAAAACTTAAAATACAATATGGATGATTAGTATCATAATAAATCAACATCAATCAAGTTTAAAATCTACCAAAGGATATTGACATGGATGAAATGAAAACTATTTTAAAGAAATAACTCTTTCAATTTTGAAACCATTATAGAGTCACATAATTATAAAAGAAAAGATTTATTTTGAAAATATTTTGATAAGCGTTTATGGGATGCTTCAATGATGTTACAATGGCAGAAAATAGTTTCACCCGCTGTATAAGTTAAAAAACAATCTTACCATGATTTTATTGAAAACCTCATAAAGTACCTTGTTAAGAAAAACGTTTTAAATATTGATTTCAAAACATATAATTTAAAATAAGGGTATAAATGAAATTAACCCATATTTTATTAAATAGTAAAAATGTTTTGAAAATCTTTTTTATGAAAAAACAGATGTGGTTGATAAAGAGGTCCCAGTAGATACATACGTAAAAACAACCTCAGATTATAAAGATATTGTGAAATTAACCCTTAACTTGAACCTTTCCTTAGTAGATGGTATTCTAAACTCTTGTATAATAGTTAAATATTTATTAAATTATTCAAGAATCATATATATAAATATGAGATAAAATATGATCAAATAATATTTCCTTCATAATAAAATTTGTGTAGTATCATTGTTTCGGGTGTTAACTGATTCATTTTGCTTTATATTCGTATTTAAATATGTCATGTTTATTATTTATAGGATGTATTTGATTCATATACTGAATTATATTATGTTCCTAAACATTATTTCTAATCATAAAATGAATATTATTCTTGAATGATTACGAGGGAGAATGAATCTTACTGCGTTCGTGGAGACTGTAATTCGTGCGTACGCATGAGCGAAAATATCATTATATTGAAGTTGAAATAGTATGTAATTGAATGGTATATCATATAAACAGAATCATTATAATTTTATATTTATTATTTACTTTATTTATACTCATTATTATACCTATCCAAATAATTAATTGTTTGAATAAAAAATTACAACATGACGTGGTGACGGTAAACCGCATGTACGCACATCTGGTGACATTTCCGTTCATATGATGGATAGAATAATGAATATGGGTGTACCATTTTTATAATAACATCATAGTATATAGAAGATATTGGAGTTTTTATATTATAATCGAATCAATTATTAAAGAGGAAGTGTAATAAGAAAATAACTTGAAAGATGTGATCAAATATTTACCTCTTTTCGGGTTCTTCCTTATGATTTGATCAAAAGGGCTCCATAGTTTGGATTTATGAAAAAAGGAAGGACTCTAGAATAAAGTTAGTTATCTTGGGAGGATATTAGGGAAGGGGTTTGCTGAGCCAAATGGAATTGGTGTTGTGACATTAAGATATGGGGAAGTACCCTTTTATAAGTGAGGTGATGGTCACATTAGGAAAAGATTGAAATAATATTTTATAATAAAATTATTTTAGGTTTCTAATGGCTCAAAAATGATTTATTTCTAGGATAATGTGGCTATGGGTCGAAACCCACTCAAATAATAGGTTTTTGACAGGTTAAGGTCACCATATTAACCTTATCATTTAGATTTAACTCTTAGTTAAATAGTTTGACATTTATAATGTCTTTTTGTATTTTTATATTATATGGTTAATGAACATACTATAACAATCCAAGAGAACCCCATGTGGTTAATTATTTATACATATAACTTTATCTGATTCCTTTTTCTAATCATTTGATTTTTATAAATATTATATCAATTAATAATATAGTATTTGTTTTAAAAACTCAATTATGTCAATTTTGACAATATTTAGTATTTGATTTTTTCGACAGCCATAAAAACAATATCTCTTGGAATAAAACATATTTAACCAACACTAACATGTGATATTAACATAAAAAATTAAATTAATTAATCAGAAGTCTCAATTTTCATTTATTTGTATATTTATAATATCAATTATTTAAATATTTCATTAATCAGGTAATTAGTGAATCATCATTGTGTCATAAATATGTTAAATTATTTAAGATCAAAAAATTATAAATAAAATAAAACTACGTAGGAAATAATTTTATATTTGTAATGAATATTTATAGTAGAAATTATTTTGTTTTTAACCCTATGTTAAAAATGGTTTCATTATTAGATACTAAATTTTACTCTTTTAACTCTTCTTTAAAAATAATAATAACAAATGTCCTAATCACACCCAAGTGGACCAAATGGAGTCAAATTTTATTCCTAATGTTTTTTTGGGTCAAATAATACTTATCCAATAGAATTAAGACATGTTTTAGTGTAATTATGATATAATTTTACCCTTAATTACCTTATTTACTTTTAACTATGGTAAATAAAAGTCAAAAGATACTATTTACCAAGACTTATTTCCATCTTATTGAACCAGATTTTACATAATGATATTAACTGTGTCTCTCAAATTTTTTATATTCAACTCACATATGCGGTAAAATTATGTTTTATGAAAAATTTCAAATGCTCCTTGGATGTGGGAAAAAGACGGTAATAAGTTGAATAAAATTTTTATATATCTAACAATATTTTAAAATGACTCCAATTAATTACATTGTTCCTATATAGGTATTATGTATCAATTTTGTACAAAAATAAATTTCAATAAAATAAATAATTATTTAAATAAAAATTATGTTTTAACCAATAACCCATTGTTTATTACTATTCATAAAAAATTGAATGTTTTCAGAAAAATACCAAAAACTCACCCAAAGATAATTTCGATATTCCAAATTAAAAAATGAAGTACAATTTGAAAAATGATTTTTATAAAATTTCAAAATTTTGGTATTAATATCTATAATGACTAATTTGATTGGTTGCAGTGTGTTAGAATCTCGATGTTGTGTACAATGCATGCTATTGTATTGTTCAAAGGGAAACATACCACGAAATTTTGTGGTGTTACATTATTCCATTCATCTTATAATTCCATCTTCTAAATTTCTATAATACTATCTCACAAAATTTTTCGGGTGGTTTTTCATCATAATTTCCTCTGGTTTCCATGTTTTCTCTTCTATCTTATGGTTTCTCCATAGATCATTTATCATATGAGTCATCTAGTTTCTCAGCACCTGTTCTCCGGTATCAAAAATCTTGACATGCTTTTAAATATATGATAGATCAGGTTCTAGTTAAATTTCCTTATAGGCGAGTACATGAATTGGGTCTGGCATGTATTTTCTCAACAGTGATTCAAGGAACATATCATGAACATTGGAGAAATATGCGGCATTTCCAAACTGTAAGCTACATCCCCAATTTGTTCTAGAATTTCAAAAGGTCTTGTGTACCTGGGACATAATTTACCCTTCTTACCAAATCATATAACTCTCTTACATGGAGAAACCTTCACGAAAACATGATATCCTACTTGAAATTCCCAATCCTTCCTACAATTATTAGAATAGCTATTTTGCCTACATTGAGCTGCTTTGATGTGGGTTTGGATAACCTTCACCTATTTCATCTTTTCCTCAGCAAGTTATGGGCCAACGAGTTTTCTTTCACTAACGTCATCCCAAGAAGTTGGTGTGTGACATCTCTGTCCATATAATTCTTTTTATGGTGCCATAAGAAAACATGAATGGATGAAATTATTATTGGAAAATTCTACTAGAGGTAAATATTGATCATACATACCTTTAAAGTGAAGTGGAAATATATAAACATGTCATCTATGGTTTGAATAGTCCATTCTTGTTGTCCATCAGTTTGAGGGTTGTAGGCCATTCTCAAATGAAGTTCAGTATGCAGGGCTTTCTAAAGACATCTCCAAAATGTTGATGTAAAACCTGGAATACGATCTGAAATAATCGATAAGGGTACTCCATGATGTATTACAACTTCATTAATATACATTCTTGCTAAACGTTAAAGTAGGAAATACTCCTTAATAACAAGAAAATGTGCTGACTTTGTAAGACAATCAATAATGGCCCATATTGTATCTTTCCTTCTAGGATTCTTTGGTATCCCCATTAAAAATTCCATTGTAATATCATCCCATTTACACTCAGGTATGGGAAAATGATGGATGGCTCCTCTAGAATGTTGTCTTCCAGCTTTCACATTGTGGAAAACCATACAGCATGACACAAAATCATAAATCTCCATTCTCATGTTGTACCGTAAAAAGTGTTCCTTCAAATCTCAATACATCAAGGTGCTCCTACGGTGTATTCTAAAATTGGAGTGATTATCATCATCCAACCATTCTCTTTTTAGATCAGGTATATCAGGAACACAATTTCTCTTCCAAAATTTCATAATTCCATCTTCATATATGAAGGCACTCAATCTCACACCAATTACTACTTTAATATTCTTTTGAAACTCATCATCATCAGTCCATGAACTCTTATGCTTTCTATTAAAGATGGTTTGGTATCAATTTGAAAAATTATTGATGTTTCACCTTCCACGGTTATTCTCAATATCCATATTTACTAGATCCTTGAAAATAGAATCCCTTTCAACTCTCATCTTGTTCAAAAATCCTTGATCCTTTCTACATAAAGCATAAGGCACCTTATTTTCCTCCCTGGGTGGTAGTGTATAGTGCATTTATAATCCTTGATTAGTTCAAGAAATATCCTTTCACTCATGTTTAGTTACTTTTGTGAGAAAATATACTTCAAACTCTTGTGTTCAGTATAAATCTCACATTTTAGACAATAGAGATAGTGTCTACATATCATCAGAACAAATATTACAGCCGAAAACTCAAGATCATGAGTGTGATAGTTTTTCTTAGGAATTTTCAGCTTTAGTGATGCATAAGAATTAACATTATCATTCTGCATAAGTACACAACCAATTCCCTTCTTTGAAGAATCACTATGAATAAAAAAAGCATCATTCCCTGATGGTAGAGTCGATATAGGAGCGTTGAATAATCATCTCATAGTTCTTCAAAACATTATTCAAACTCTTTTGTCCAAACAAATTTAACCCCTTTATGTGGGATCTTGTTTAATGGGTTAGCCATCCTGGAAAAATTCTAGAAGAAACGTCGATAATAACCAACTAATCCAATAAAACATCGTACCTCTTTTATATTAATCGATGCGGGCCATTATTGGTTTTCCTTGGTCATTGAAGGATCAACAGATATTCCATCCATAGAGAAAATATGTCCATGATAATAAATATCTTGAATCTAGAATTCACACTTATTAACATCCCATATAAATCATTTCTTGTAAGAGTCCTTAGAATAATAATCATGTGGTGTTCATGATCTTCATAGATTTTGAAGGATACCAAGATATAATAACTATATCCAACTACAATGTCATTCTGATATTCCTTGAAAACTCTATTCATTAGATCTAGGAAGACAATGGGTGCATTAGTCAATCCAAAAGCCATTACTGTAAACTCGTAATACTCGTACCTAGTTTGAAATGATATTTTCCGAATGTCTTCCTTCTTCACACACAACTTGTGATATCCAGACCGAAGGACAATCCTAGAAAAATATTGAGCTCTATGAAGTCGGTCAAATAAATCATCAATTTGATGTAGGGGATACTTGTTATTTATTTTTATAGCATTGATCTCCCTATAGTCAATGCATAACCTCATAGATCTATCTTTCTTCTTAATAAAAAGGACAGAGGCTCCCCCTGGAGAAAAACTAGGGAGAATAAACCACTTATTACTCAATTCCTCTAGTTGTATCTTTAGTTGCACTAACTCCACATTGGACATTTTATAAGGGGTCATTGATATGGGCCTTGAACGTGGAATTAAATTAGTGGAAAACTCAATTTCTCATTCTGGAAGATTTCTATGTAAAGACTCATGAAACACATCAACATATTCTTGAACAGTAGGTACATCCTATATTCAAACATTCTTTTCGTCACCCCTAATTAATTCATTTTCATCTTCCCCAATAATTGAATTTAGTAAAGCTATTGTGGGTGGATCTAGATAAGAATCAGATGTTGACATTTCTACTCTAATGATAAGGTACTTTTTTTCATATTTAAGAATTGTAACCTCATTCTTCTTACAATTAATTTTCACATTATCATCTGAAATCTGATCCATACAAAGGATTTTATAAAATTCAATCATGGGTATGATGATTAGATTAACAGATAAATATCGTTTATATTCCTTAATGGGGACTGATACAGAAAAAATTGTTGCAATGATACATCCCTTAAGAGTTTTTATTGAAAACTCCCTTATGAAATAAAATTGGAAATATCTAATTTTTTCAGAAAACTGGGATGATATGAAAAAATGTGATGATCCTGAATCAAATAATTAATTGTCTAAAACTATGGAAACCATTAAATTACTTTCCACCATGTCTTTCGGAGCATCAACCTCAGTAGTAGTGATCACAAAAGCATGGACTTGATCCCTTGGCCTTTTCTGAGGTATTTTTCTCTGACGCATAGGAAATTATTTTGCATAATGTCACATCTCCATATAATTGTAGCATTGAACAATGGAAACTTCATTCTCCCCCATACAATCACCACCAATATGGCCTTTCTGTCCACATTTGTAGCGTACTCCCTTTCCTTTTAGAAAGGAACATGGTTTCTTTCTTCCACAATTATCACAAGGTGGAAATTCAACTCTTCCCTTCTCCCCTGTTTCATTATTTCCTTTCCCAAAGGGTTCAATAGATCTCTTGTTCTCTTGCATTACTTTAATGTTGTAACACGAAGAGAATTATTTTTCTTCCTTGATTAAACCAGAGAAAATATCTTCATAAGATGGTATATCATATATAAATAATTGTTAAAATGTAATTTTTATTATTTAGATTTGTTATACTATTTATTATACCCATCCTAATAATGATGTGTTTGAATAAAAAACTACACCACGATGTGGAAACGGTAATCCATACGTACGCAATTATGGTGACTTATTCATTCATATGATGGATAAAATAATAAATATGGGTGTACCATTTTTATAATAACATCACTGTATATATAATATACCAGAGTTATTATCTTAGAATGGAAACAACAATGAAAGAGGAAGTGCATGAAGAAAATAACTTGAGAGGTGTGATAAATATTTACCTCTTCATTAGGTTCTTCCTTTTGATTTGATCCAAAGGGCTCCATAGGGTGGCTTTCTATCTAATGGAATGCATTTTAGAGGATGTTACAAAAGTTTAAATGATATTTGGGTAGGTATTGGAAGAGACAAATGGACTTGGAGGTGTGAAATTAAGAGAAGGGGAAGTACCCCTTTATAAGAGAAATAACGATCACTTTAGCAAAATGTTGATATATTATTTTATAATAAATTCATTTTCAGTATATAATTGCTCTAAGATGATTTTATTCAAGGTTGAGGTGGGGTAGGTCTAAAAGCTCACACCAAATTGGGTTTGGAAAGGTTTAGGTCAACATATTAACCTTATGATTTACATTTAACTCTTAGTTTAATAGTTTGGCATTGACCACGTCTTTGTGGATTTTTAAACAATATGGTTAATAAACGTACTATAACAATCCAGGAAAGCCCCTTTTTGTTCGTTATTAATATATATAACCTTATATATGTCCTTTGGCCGATCCATAGATTTTCAGGAACATTGTATCAATTAATAATATTGTATTTGTTTTAAAAACTCAATTATGTCAAATTTGACACTACATAGTATTTCATTTTTTTGAAAGCCATAAAAACATAATCACTTCGAATAAAATTCATTAAATCAACCCTAACATGTCATATTATCCCCGAATTATAGTGTAATTCACTACAAGTCTCATTTTTCATTTATTTGGATATTTATAATATCTGTTATTTTAATATTTCATTAATAAGGTAATTACTGCATCTTCATTGTTAGATAAATAAATTAGATTATTTAATTTCAAAAATATACAAGTAAAATAAAATTATATATTAATTCTTTATACCTTTATAATTAATATTTATAGTAGAAATTATACTGTTTGTAACCCTATATAAAAATTGGTTTAGTTATTAAACTTTCATTTTAACTCTTTTTACTCTTCATTAAATAAAATATTGATAAATGTCATAGTCTAATCCAAGTGGACCAATGGAGGTGATATTAAATTTTAATTGTTGGTTTTGATATAATTATACTTACCCAATATAATTAGTTCATGTGTTAGGGTAATTATGATATAATTTTTACCCTTAATTACCCTATTTACATTTAATTGTGGTAAATAAAAGTCAAAAGATACTATACCCAAACAATTATTTTCATCATATTGAACCACATTTTACATATTGATATTAATTGTTTCTCTAAGATTTTTTAAATTCAACTAATAGAAGGAGTAAATTTATGTTTCATGCAAATTTTCAAATGCTCCAAGGAGTTGGGTAAAAGACGGTTTAATGTTCAATAAAATTATTATATATCTAAACATATTATTAAATGACTCCAATTAATTAAATTAAACTTATATAAGTATTATGTATATATTTGGACCTAAAATAAATATTAAAATGCAATTTTTTCACTATTGCTAAAAAATTGAATGTTTTCAGAAAACTACCAGAAATTCACCCTAAGCTTATTTCTATATTCTGAATTCAAAAATGATGTCCATTTTAAAAAATAAATTTTCATAAATTTATAAAAGTGGGTATTAATATCCATAACGTCTACTGTAATTGGTCATGGGGTATTATAATCTCGAAGATGTGTAAAATGCAAGCTATTGCATTATACAAAGGAAACGTACCGTGGAAGATTCGGTTGTTACACAATATTTATTAAAATAGTAGAAAAATCAAAGTAATTGATTTTTAAATGCATCAAAAGTAATAATTTCGGGATCAATTATGGTGTAAAAAAAATTTACGGTTAAAAATCATGTATAATTTATGTTAATATAGTTTATATTCAAGACACACCACAGTCAAAGTGTATATCTGGAAAGCTGTCTCAAGAAGGAAAAGGAAAACCCAAAACCCAGTCCTATATGATGCATGTACCATGATGTCCCCGCGACCAGTGTACGAATGTCCCGAGTCGAGAGGCAGGTTATCAAAGTCCTGGTGTATGGATACGTCGGCCGCCGCACCAACACTGGAGTCCCTGGCCTGAAAGCCGAACTCGAAACACCCTAACACTGCCGCTATGCAACCCAAACCAACTCACAGCTGGACCAGCTACGCTCTGAGATCCCAAAGGTGGAACCTCCTCTGATACCACTCTGTCACGACCCGACCCAACGGGGCTCGAGCCGCGACTCCCCAGGCCCGCCTCCAATAGGCCAGGGGCTGGCGACCAGCGCCGAGTAGGCTATCACACACATGGGAGGCATTAGCCTAAGGTACCTGTACACACGCACCCACAAACACCTCCATGCAACAGTAGAGAGATAAAACAACTGAAAAGTAAATGCATGCATACACTATCCCACAACCAGAGAGCAACAACAAAAGTACAAGGGAAAAATAGGGCCCACCAAAAGAAAACTACAAAGCGCGTCCAACCTGCTCTGAAGAAGGGGAACGCTGCCACAATCACCCGCCGGAAAGCTCCCTCGGCACAGCTCCGGTGAACACCTCGGTCAACTCGCTCACTAAGCTCCGCATGCTCCGGGTCCTCCTGGGACTCCGTCAAAGGGCCTGTGGTCTACACAAGACACAAACATGTGCGGGCAAAGCCCGTGCAGGGGTGAGTATAAACATACTTAGTAGGCACCCCAAAAAAACAAAACCCAAGGGAGCAACTGATAGGAAACAGTCCGCTCAACCCAGCCAGAGGGAACCCAGACGAGAGAGAAACTCCATCTCGTGACCATCCTCGGCTAAACACATCAAGTCAGCTCAGCTCAGCTCAGGTGTATGCCCATACATACACCTTGAACAATCCAGATATACATAGCTCACGCCACAAGCCACAAGAGGTACCGACCTCATCACCAGAAACTGTCCACAACACGGAGAGTACACCACGAACACTGTCATACAGATGACACTCATCCGAGAGATACACTCCATCGGGATACTCGCAAACATCACAGACGCTCACCCGAGAGACCACGCTCATCGGATAGCATCACTGAGGAAACATCGCTGAAACAACATAACCACCAAACTCCTCGGAGAGGGGATCGTCGCAAGGGTCCGCTAGGGGATACCAAGACCCACTCCGGTATACGCATCTCTCAGATAGGGGATCACTCCCAGGGTCCGCTGGGGGATACCACAACCCGATCTGGCATACGTAGTTCTCATAGATAGGGGATCACACCCAGGAATCCACTGGGGGATACCACAACCCGATCTGGCACTCGACAGAAGCTCCACACTCAGATAGAGGATCATCGTCCATATAAAGATGGTCACGACGATACCGTAACCCTATCTGGTATAACTCGCGCTGTAGGGGATCGAACCGACGACGCCACAACCCTACCGAAACCACGCGCTGAGTAGGGGATCGCATAACCAACGATACCGCAACCCTACCGACACCAAGCGCTGAGTAGGAGATTGTATAACCAACGATGCCGCAACCCTACTATAAACATCATGCTGAGTAGGGGATCGTAAACCCGACGATGCCACAACCCTACTATGCACGACCCACCGCGTAGGGGATCATATTCCCAATGATGCCACAAACCCTACGGGGTTAACATGCTAGATAGGGGATCGCTGCCTGTGAATAAGTGGTCACAGCAATACCAAGAACCCGATCTAGGGTAAAGATGCTAGAGGATCCACTCTGGGCCCACCGGAGGGATACCACAACTCTAACAGTTTAAACATCCCATCAAGAGGATCACAAACCCATACGAAGGTTGTGATACCACACGAACCCTCGTAGGAACGAACCAAGGGAGAACCCTCAACCACTGCTGGTCCAAACGTCGCTAACCCGAGCGACTCGCCCCAAAGCCACACTGCGCACCCCCGAAGCCAAAACCAAGGCCATCATCGCGTTCCACGCGGTAAAACACGCAGGATAGGCTGTTTACTCGCCCGAAACGGAGCACCGGTGAAAACGACACTATTCACCGTAGCTAGCTCGTGCGGGGCCCACACAACGATCCCGAAACCCATCGGGCGGATCACACCACGACGATCCCCGCGAAAAAACAAGCGGAATTGACTACTCGCTCGCCCAAAACGGACACCCGGTGAAAAAGGTACTATTCACCGAAGGCCGGCTCGGGTGGGGCCCACGCCTGGATTCCGAAACTCGTCCAACGGATCACGCCATTGCGATCCTCTCGGAAAAACACACAGGATCGACTATTCATCCGCCAAAATCGGACTCCTAGTGTAAAAGCTGCGTTTCCCCGCAAACGCCAAAGCCCGGCCTCGTGGGGCCCGCACCCCGTTCGCAGTCCCAACACCCGGAAACCACCTCAAAAAGTCTGTCATACCATTAGGGTCCCAACGCCACTGGCGGCACGTCAAACGGACGCTCCGGGTAGAAGTTACAACGGCCCGAAGTCGTAAAATAATAAAATATTATTATTTTATACGACGTTTCTAGCTACCGGGCCACGATCCCGAACCTTTAAACCATCGAACCCACACCGGAGGGTTCGCCTCATCGTCAGGGTCACGTCGCCGCAAACGGCGCGCGAATCCGACTCCTGGAGTGCAAGATATGGGGGTTTAAAGACCCCCGTATGCGAAGAGTGGTCGGACCGGCCGCCGCCGCCGGCCCGCCCTGGTTGGCGGCGCTCCGCCGCGCGCCACCGCGGGCCGCCGCGCTGGGCGGCCGGCCGCCGTGGCTCCTCCGCGCGCCGCCGCGCTGGGGCGCCGGCAGCCGCGGCTTCGCCGCGGGCCGCCGCGGGCCGACGGATTCCGCCGGCGGATCTTCCGCGGACCGCCGGGGGCACCCCGGCGGTCCATTTTGCAATCCGGAGGCGTCTACGCGACCCTCAGGACCCGATCTACACTGCTACAGCTTCAATTTGCAGAAAACCGCAGCAAAAACGGGATCAGGGTTTAAAACTCAAAACCGCCTACCTCACGGGCGAAACGCCGACGGTCTGCCTCAGATCCGCGCTCCCGAGCTTCCGCTGAGCACTCCTGGAACGTCCGCCGTCGAATTCTGAGCTCGTGGGCGCTCCGTTTGCTCTATTCGGCGGAGTGGCGGCGAAGAATGGCAAAGAACGATGAAGAACGATAAAGGGGGGGGGGGGGGGGCGCTGATATTTATATCAGCGGCCCGCCGGCGCCAAACCCGCCTCGGACCCGACGCCCAATGCGAACAAAAGTAAGGTCACCCCTAGGGTAAACGCGCCATTCTGAATGCAACGGAGGTCTCAGATTTTCCATCCGAGACTCCGTTCAGATGTTATTTGAGCCGACACTCGCACACAAACTTGCCACTTATTTACGGAAACGCCCCTGGTGGCGTTTCCCACCGCAGGCCCGCGCCCGCAAAGATTACACATCGCCTTGGGTAAACGGCACGTTCCAGACGCAACCGTGCCATCAGATTCCCGTTCTGAGCTACCGTTTAGGAGATATCACACCCCCGCCACGTGCATAGTATAAAAAAAACTTAATATTTTTATAAAATTAATTCCGGGCACACCGGGCTCAGAATCGCACGCCATCTTCGCGCCTAGCTCTGGAATTATTCATAGAAATATTCCAAAGTCTGACAGGGCCAAAAACCCGAGTCGCTACACATATACTCTTTTATGTATTTTGGTATTGAAAATGGATTTGATAATGGATTTGTTATGTCAATATATTTATGTTATATATTTTGATTGAAATTTGAAAAAAAATTCATTTATATTTGTTTTATGTATTATGATTTCCTAATGGTACATTGACATTTGACAGGTGGTTATGTGACAAATCAAAAGACGAGTGGTGTTGTGAATACCTGGATAGGTGGTTACATTATAACCTCCAATGCATTGGGTATGGAAGTCCACCGTATGGCTATTCCATTTAGTAATATGTGTGGAAGTCGACCGTATCGTTATTCCATTTAAGTATGCTTATGTCTCAAGTTACCTTTATATGATATGTGTTATTTTTATGGGTTTTATGGTATTCTTTTGGTTAAAAAAAGGTAAGTAATGATCCTTTATTTAGCGAAGAGTACATTCTACTTCATAAAGGTGAAAATTATTACTTATGATAAAGTATTAATGTTTTACATGTTGTTACGAAAAACTAACAGTTTTCATTATTTGTGTATACCTTACTGAGCCTTTTATGCTCATCCCAAGTTTTTGAATTTTTTTCACATGACATAATGTGGAATAGGGTCAAGGATGGGATCAAGGAAAAGTCATGGTGTCTAAAAATCTGGAACTATACATGACCCTTTTTTTCAAGTGTTTATATTTTATGAACAAAATGGAAACTGTGTAGAATTTTCTACATTGTAATACTTTTGACATGTAATAGATATGTCATAATTCTCTGAATCTCTAAACCCAAAAAAAATCCTCAATGAGAATTATTCATTATAATAAATATTATGTAAGGGTTATGGTTGGGTGTTTATAATTGGTATCATAGGTCGGTTTAGATAACTTTAGGAGTTAGGGTATTGTTAAATAAATGTCTATAAATTAATTTAAGGTAATATTGAAATGATATAGCATTTACAGATTACCATGTTTCTTCGCTTATGATAGTTTAGTGTTAAAAATGGTTTTTCATAGAAGAAACATGGAAGTTGTGATTGGAAGTCATACAGAGGGTAATGGACTTCCAAATCATCATCCTAGGATAGTCCGAATTATAATTGAACAGTTTACTGCATTGATTGATCAAATTATTCAGGTAATAAATGGTGGTTGTGGTTATTGATGATATTTTGGTTTATTCTAAATGTAAAGAGAATCATGAATGTCATTTAAGGAAACTGTTTTGGAAATTTAGTAAGTGTGAGTATTGGTTACAAAAAATATTTTTCCATGGTCATATTGTATCAAAGAATGTCATAACTATTGATCCTACAGAAACAAAATTTGTTGAAGAATGTCCATGACCAAAAAATATAACAGAGATTCGTAGTTTTCATGGTTTGGAAGCTTATTACGATATGTTTTTTTATAAATTTTCACAGTTACCTTTTCCAATGAATATGTTAACTCAAAAAGGTGTTAAGTTCATTTGGAAAAAATAATATGATGATTATTTTCATGAATTTAAAATATGTTTGGTGAATGCTCCAGTTTTAGCACTGCCTTCCAGAAATGGAGAGTTTGTTATCTATAGTGATGATTTGTTGAAAGGACTTGGTTGAGTCCTTATACAGAATGATCTGGTAATTTCTTATGAATCACGTCAGTTGAAACCCCATGAGTGAAATTACCCTACACATTATTTAGAATTAGCTACTTTTGTTTTTTCTTTAAAAAATTGGAGGAATCATTTGTATGGAGTGAAGTGTGAAATATATACTAATAAAAAAGTTTGATTGATATATTCACTCAAATAAAAATGAACATGAGATATAGGAGATGGTTGTAATTAATCAAGGATTATGATTTCATGATCCATTACCATATGGAAAAGACAAATAAAGTTGCTTATTCATTGAGTTGAAAAAGTAAAGCTTAAATAACTATGTTACATTTGGAATAAGATCCTTTGGTTTTTGATTTGATGAAGTTTGGAATAGAAGTTTATTGTGCATGAAATTCTTCTGTTTTTTATCAGGTTTCAGTGAGATCATCTTTATCAGACGGAATAATGAAATCACAGAAAAAAGACATTGGGTTACAGAAAAAGGTAGAGTTGGTTCAGAAGGGTATGTTTCCTGAATTTACCATTGATAAAGATTGTGTTTTGAGGTTTGGAAAGAGATTATGTGTGCCATGTGATTTACATTTGAAGAATGAGTTGTTATGTGATGCTCATAGTTCTCTATTTTCAGTTATTCTTGGTAGTACTAATATGTACAATGTTCTTTGGGAGTATTAATGGTGGGATGTAATGAAAAGTGATGTTTCTGATTTTACAGTGAAGTGTTTGACTTGTCAGCAGGTTAAAGAAAAGCGGACATTACTAAAAAAAAGGTTTATCCTTTGTCGATGCCAGAGTGGAAATGTGGAAATATATCCATGGTCTTCATTGTGTGATTACCAAAGACATCTCGAGGTAATAATGCAATCTGGGTTATTGTTGATCGATTGACTAAATCTTCTCAATTCCTTCTAATTCAAGATAAGTTTTCTCTAGATCAACTTGCTCAGTTTTATGTTAAATAAGTAGTTAGGTTTCATGGAGTTCCCCAATCCATTGTATTTGATCGTGATCTCAGGTTTACATATAACATTTGGAAAGGCCTTCAGAAGACATTGGGTACTGAATTAAATTTTACTATAGATTGTCATCCTCAATCAGGTGGGAAATCAGAACAAACAATTCAGACTTTGGAGGATATGAAACGTGCTTGTTCACTGGATTACCAGGGATGTTGGGACCAACATCTTTCTTGGGATGAATATTCACATAATAATAGTTTTCATTCTAGTATATAGATGGATCCATTTGAGGCATTATATGGAATGTATTGTCAAACTGTAGATTTTGGGGATGAATTTGGTGGAAGGAAGCTGATGGGACCAAAATTGGTATATGATATGACATTGATAGTTCAGTTGATACAGAAGCACATGAGAATAGCTCATAGTAGTCTGAAGAGTTATGCAGATAACAGGAGGAAGTATATTTCTTTTGAGGTAGGTGATCATTTCTTTCACAAAGTTCTTCCCTAGAAAAGTGTGATGTGTTTTGGTAAGAAGGGAATGTTGAGTCTAAGGTTCATTGGAACTTATGAAATTCTGTAGAAAGTTAGATCAGTGGCATACATATTGGATTTACCTCCAATTTTGTCTCAAGTACACAATGTTTTTCATGTTTCGATGTTGAGAAAGTATATGCCAGATCCATCTCATGTTTTGAGCCCAGAGTTAGTTCAATTGGAAGAGAATCTCTCTTATGAAAAAAAGTATGCAGATTCATGACAGTACGGAACAGGTGTTGTAGAATAAGGTAATTCACCAGGTAAAGGTTATGTGGAAAACCAATATGGTTGAAGAGAAAATGTGGGAATCAGAAACTGCTATGAGGGAAAAATACCCCCACTTATTTTGATATGTAAAATTATGAGGACGCAATTCCCAAAAGGGGGGAAGGATGTAACATCTGAGGTAAATAAAGAATAAGGAATATTTCATATTTATTAATATTGGTGAAATGAATATCAATTTTACTTTAAAGTGGTTTCTATGTTTGATAGCATATCTGATATGCAACAACGGGTTTCTTTGAAATCATACGTAGCATGCTAATAATATAATATTATAATTCTAAATGGTAGTTAAATCCCAGCTGTTTTATTGGTGGGAATGAATAAAATAACTTCAATTAGATTATAAATGTTTTCTAAATGTATTTACATTTATCTAGAATAATTTACAGGCTTAAAATATGAATGAATATAATTTTAATCGTAATTTACAGTAAAAGGTCGATTTACTACCATTTAATGGTGAACCCTGTTTAAATCTATTTTTGGTCATTTTTATATGTTCTATTTGACCAAATAAAATTATTCTTTAGATTTGGGACATCAAATTTTACTTTCTATAAATTTTTGGTATTTTTCAGATAAAGTTCTTTTTGTTAATGAATATTGGAAAATAATGTATTTTAATTCAAAAGTTCCTTTTAATCTATTTTATTTATATGGTTCAATTTTCGTTCTAATTGTTTTTAAAGTTTAATTAAAATATATTTTTATAATTTAATCCAATTTTGGTCTTGGGAATTAATTTCACTTTGAAATTAGACCTAAACCAGTGTCAATCTTTTGATAGTTATTGTTTCTAAAAAACACGCTATTTGTTTTAACAACGGTAATTAATTTAAAAATAATTAATTACACTTTTTTTCTTTGAATTTTTCAAAATAGACAACATTTTTAATTCTGAATATCAGTATATTATTAGGCTGAATTTTTGGTATTTTTCTGAAGAACATTAATTTTTGATGAATAGTGAAACCACTTAGTAGTAGTTAAAATAACTGACTTTTTGATTTAAATGAAATTTTACCACTTCTGTGAATTGAATTTCAAAAATCCAATATACATGGTTGTTATTATTAAGTAAAATTCTGTTCAATAAGATAAAAATAAATTTTGGTGAATAGTAACCTTTGACATTTTTTTATCACGGTTATAGGTAAATAGGGAATTCAAGGTAAAAAGAATATTGCAATAATTAAAAATTAACTTAACACATTTCTTAACCATAATGGATGACTAAATGACGCCCATGGGAATCTATGGGTCTATTTTGGGCCCCCATGGAACCACTTATGAAAGATAATGACACTTTAGATTAGTTAATTAAATGTAAATGCATAAATGAAATAAAAAAATTAGTAAAATAATTTTTATATCATGTTATATAAATAATTTTTTTTACTATAACTATTAATTGTAATTATTAACATATTTCCTAAATCATGGTAATTTTTTATAATTTTTAGAGATCATATAAATTAATTTATTTATGACACAAAAATGATGTAGTGTTTACCTCATTAATAAATGAATTAAATAAATAAGATTATAAATTATTAAATAACATAAAAAACCTATACAATTCCTATTAGACGAATTTATTTAGACTATGAGTCATTATATATTATACATTAATGATTTTTGGACCTTTATAAACCGAATATCATTATACAGTAAAATAATATTATCACACTTTCCTAAAGAGCCCCTCCTCCCCCTTATAAAAAGAGACCACTTTTAACCAATTCCTCACACCTCTCGAGAATTTTGGATCATCCAATCTCTAAAAAATTAATCTCATAACATCCCTATACTACTTCTAGAAGCCTTACCATAGGGATAAGGCACATCAAAAAGTTCTTTGGTTCAAACCAAAGGGAGTTACTCAAATTAAAGGTAACATTTTCTCTTAAATTATTTTCTTTTATTTTACTTATCCAACCCCTAAAATCTTTTTATTCTGTTCTTTTTTATCAAAAGAAGTATACTCAATATACTAGGATTTTGTTATGAGAAAGATTAACAATACACTTTCACACACCTCCATCTAATGGGTGAAGAACATAATGTTTCTGTCTATGGCAAACTAAAGCCTCGTGAAATGATGATTGTTTGATTATCTCCTACCACCTGTCATGGTGGCCATTATGATGGCACAGTATTTATATGTGATATATATTATATTTTTATGTTTTCTTTATTCTTCTTTAATTTCTATTTAGATCATACCTTTATGGTTTCCATTATGGTTAAATGTGATAATTTCATTTGAGGAAGTGCGGACTAACGCCCCCTCAAAGTGATATGACTCACCCATACCATATGTGGTACGTATAAAGATAGATTTAATGATATTATATATGATTCAATACTGTAATAACATTACTACTATGTATCATTACGTTTTAATTCAATTAAATATGAAAAATAAATGGAAGTAGCGTTAATGCGTACGTACGACCTACCGTCTCCATGAAAGGTGCATTTCATTTCTTACCTCTAAACGATTTGTAATATTATAAATACATGAATATGCTGAATATATATGATATATATGATATCCAAATCATGAATATCATGCTAGATATAATGAAACTTTTACCAAATGAACAACATGTAATTATAAGAAGTCCATTTTTGACTCAAGTGCCAAATATCGACAAAATGAACATTTTTAACTTTAATGATTATATAATGTTTATAAGATTGTAATAAGTGATATAAAAGGATAATAAACGTGAAATATTTTCTTAAGAAAATATAAATTAACTTTAGTTTATTATTCAAGAGATTAAATAGTGATTGAGTCAAGTCAGACATGAGGTAAGGGACTTCGTCTCAATCTCTTTTCATTGAGGAATATTTTGTTTTAATACATGGTATTCTTTTATAAACTTAATACACACCCTTGAATTTTCAAAGGGAATATTTTTCTACGAAGCATTTTACTAAACGACAAAAATGAATGTTTCTTTTAACGTAAGCAGTGACAATGACCTTTTTTCCGCCACGAGTATTATTTGATCATTGGCTTCCTCAACAAGCCGTAATGTTTTTAAAAGAAAACAAATACCATTTAATATTTTATGTATTTTGTTATTGAATATAGATTTGATAATGGATTTGTTATTTCAATATATTTAAGTGATATATTGTGATTGAAATGTGGAAGTGTTTTTCCTTTATATTTGTTTTATTTATTATGATTTTATAATGGTACTTGGACATTTGACGGATGGTTACGTGATAAACCAAATGACAGGTGGTGTCGTGAATACCTGGATGGGTGGGTAAATTATAACCTCCAATGCATTGCCTATGGAAGTCGGCCATATGGAAATTCCATTAAGTGATATTTTTGGAAGTCGACCGTAAGGTTATTCCATTTAAGTATGTTTATGCCCCAAGTTACCTTTATATGTTGTATGTTCTTTATATGGGTTTATAGAAATATTTTGGTTAAAAAAATTTAGGTAATAATCTTTTATTCATTGAAGAGTATTTACTACATCATAAAGGTGAAAAGTATTACTTATGATAAATTATTCATGGTTTACCTATTTTATTGAAAAAATAAAATTTTCCATCTTTGTGTATACCTTACTGAGATTTTTATGCTCATCCCATGTTTTTGAAATGTTTTTCACCGGAAATAATGTGGAATATAGTGAAGGATGGGATCAAGGATAGGTCATGCTGTCTAAAAATCTGGAATAAGACATGACACTTTTTTTCTAGAGTTTTCATTTTATGAAAAAATGGAAACTGTGTAGAAGTGTCTACTTCTGTAACAATTTTGAATGTAATAGTCATGTCCTAATTCTCTAAAAATCTAAACCTGAAAGATCTTCAATGTGAATTACTCATTTAACTCAAAATATGTAATGATTATGGTTGATTCCTTATACATATTGTGGGTATCCCTATATTAAAAATGGATTAGTTATTAAACATTGAATTTAACTCGTTTAAGTCTTATTTAAATAAAATAATAATAAATTTAATAATCTAATCCATGTGGAACAAAGAGGATCATATTTTATTATAAGGTTTTTTTTAGTTTAATTACACTTATAAAATAGAATTAGGACATGTGTTATGGTAATTATAATATCATTTTACCCTTAATTTCCCTATTTACTTTTAACAGTGATAAAAAAATTAAAAAGATACTATTCAACAATGATTATTTTCATCTTACTAAACCACATTTCAGATACTAATCTCAAGTGTTTCTCCCTGATTATTGAAATTCAACTCACAAAATGGTAAAATTATGTTTTATGCAAATTTGCAAATTCTCCGAGAAGGTGTGTAAAAAATGATAAAAAGATCAATAAAACTTTATACATCTAATTTAATTATAAAATGACACAAGTTTATTAAATTTAACATATATCGGTATTATATACCTCCTTTTAATTAAAATAAAATTGAATAAAATGAATAATTATTTAAATTAAAAGTCTTTTTTAAATAATAATGAAGTGTTTTTCAAAATTCATCAAAAATTGAATGTTTTCAGAAAAAAAATATTTACCCTAATATAATTTGGATATTCCAAATTAAAAATATGAATCCCATTTTAACATATTAAAATCAATGATTTTTCATTTATTAATTTATAATTTATTCATGTTGTCAAAACCAAAAAGATGGTTTTAAAAAAAGTAAGAACTATCAAAAGATTGTCATGTTTTTTTGTCAAATTTTAATTTGAAATTACTAATAATGACCTAAATTGTATTAAATGATAAAAATATAATCTAATTATACTTCAAAAACATTCTAATTAAAAATTTAAGACCATTAATTAATTATATTAAAAAGGTAATTTTCAATTCAAACATGGCATTTTTCACTATTCATCAAAATATGAACATCATCAGAAAAGTAAAAAAAATTGTCCAAACTAAATTTTTATGTCCCAATTCAACATATATTATTTTTTAAAAAATTAATATTATAGTGTTAGATATTGCATTATATTTTTTTTACCATTAGTAGGCGGTAAAATTTCATTTTTTAAAAATAGTTCCTTTACTTGAAAAATTGAAGTTGTTCTTATATTATGTCTAAGAAAAAAATAATATGCATTTTAAAATTATATATATTATATATGATTCAAAATGAATTTAATACTATACATAACCACTTTGTTTACGGATCGTTTGGAATGTTGTGGTGCATTCGAACTCGGTGTTGCGTGTAGAGAAAGCTACTATATTACTTTAATGAGATAACATACCATAAAATCATGGGGTGGTACATTCTCCGCACCTTCAATAAATTGATTCAACACAATATGAAATTGTTCTTCCTAAATAAATAATTAAAAATAGATAAATACCTTTGTGGGAAATCTACATCGGACATTGGGTTAAGAAAACGTTATCTTAATTAGAGGGAATGAGAAATGAAAATGTCACCAGAAAATTATGATCTTGATTATGAGAACATTAGTGTAAATTAGAGGCACATAATTGGAGAAAAAATTTAATTGTTTATAGGGAGTAATTGAGGTCATCAATGACAAACATATTTAAATTTGATGGCCTCAAAACTATCAATCTAAGATGATTTAAAACATCATTAGTTCAACAAAACATATGGTATTATGGTGACGCATTTTTGTTTGTATGTTCTATTCCAAAAATTTCAAGAATTTACTTATTCATATAGTAAGAGGAATATATATATATATATACTTGAAAATATAGTTTCATCCTTCAACAAATTCCTACAACCAATTTATCTTTCACTACAAAAGATAATAGTATTCAAAAATATTCTAGTTATATTAATCGCATAGGGTTCCAAAAAAATTAAATTTATAATTCATTTTTCAGACTATAAAAAAACATTATACAGACCAAGAAATAAAGTTGGCCAGTGGTAGGTGATTCACCCTAGTCTCCCTTTGGATACGTGTTCAAGTCTCACGGCCTTGCCGGATGTGACGGGTTGTCGCCCAACCTCCGTGTTGTCGTTTTAAATCAATCCAAATATAATCTTAAGAAATTATTTAACCATAAAAATCATATCCAATGTAAATATTAATCGATTCCACCATTTATATTTATCTAAAATACTTCTACCCAAACTAAATGTCGAAAATTTATAGGGAGGAAACACAATGAATATCATTTTTCTACTTAATAACATTAGAATACCCTCATCATTCATTCTTTTAAAACACTAAAACTCCCAGAATTACCATAAAAACATATTGATTACACTCATGCTCCCTTATCAATTATAGAATACTGAATATTCTCCTTCAATCCAATAATGTAGTAATCTCCAACAACGATGGAATATAAAAATCATTAATCAGTTTCAAGGTAGTCAAGAATATCAAATATAATTATTCCAAATCAATCACATATTATTCCAAAATCACTACCTTCGTATCATGACAATATTATGATTTATATTTATCTAAAGCATATATTTTTCAAAAAAATTAACCTTCTATTGAGTCACTTTTCTTAATTCCACAAAATCTCAACTCCTTAATGAAATAGTACTGTAGTACAATACTTTTATACTCTATAATTATTATAACATGTGCATCATTAATGGAATACTCAAATGACACAATACATTAATAACAACATAATAAATCTAATCATTCCTCATCACCTTTATTTGTATCATAACATTTTTATTATCCAATAGTAGCATTTGTGGTATATTCTGATGATTTGGACATTGATTTTCATAGTATCCCAAATCCTTGTAGATGCAACATTGTAAATTTGAATCCATTTTCTAACCCTTGGAATCACATACTTGTTTTCCTTTTTCTCTACACTTATAACAAATTACCATTCCCTTCAATAATTTACCAAGGTGATTCTTTCCACAGTTATCACATATTGGAAAATATTTCTTTCCCCTCTTCCCTTTATCCATCTTTCTCTCTTACATCATTTTCTTCTTTTGCTTACCTTCAAATCCATAGGACTCAGGGAATTATTTACTTATCTTATTAATACAAGATAATATTTTTATATATTATGATAATACATGGGAGACTGTTTCCCATTTAAATTTATGCTTAATACCATGAATGATATGATCCTTCTTAATATTTCAATCATGCGTATTGTGGGAACTCTCATTCTTCCTACAAGGAACCATTTCTAAACAATGGAATACAATTGTTTAGTTTATTAATCACAATGAATAATTCATAAACTTGTAAAATATCTAACTTATGTTGAAAATATTATGCATATAATTTATAATGATAATTTTTTTTCATTGAGGACATATTTAACAGTAGATTCATCATAATGGATTGTAATTATAATTAGAGTTATCCAAAGCATATCATCTCATATTGTCCTAACCAAGAGTGCAGTAAGGATAGTTGTCATGTAACAGGATACCTTGGGTCATGCCCGAAACTCCTTGTCATAGTTTTCACTCCTAGGTACATCTCTTCCAGAGATGCCTCTACCTGTTTGTATCCAGAAAGAGATGTAATTCATGGAAAATACACAAAATCTCTAAATTACCAAAATTTAAGGATGTTCTTCTATACCATTCATCAAATTATATCATAGGGTAGTGCTCACTATTCAAAGTTTTTCTAAATATATTTCCAAGTTTGTTGCTAAACCTCCCACTGATACCAACTGTAACACCCCTACCCCAGTTACCTTGTGTCGGTGCATTATTTCAATATATTGGCATGATTATAATGAATGAAATTCCTATGGAACGATCAGTTTAGAAGTAACGGAAAAAAGATTACATTAATGAACATTACGTTACATTATAAAATGAATAAAAACAACAACATTGTATCTATTGAACACAATCATATCCCATATATTATCCATACAAGTCAATTATAATATACCTCTTCACATCATGGGAAGAATAAAAAAAATGAATGAGGTGATCTCAGATGTGCTGTAAGGATAAAAATATAGTGGAAACATTCTTAAATAAGAATAAACATTAATGAAAATGTATAAGACTAAAACATATGCCTTTAAACCACGAACTTATGCATAATATTCCCAATATAAACCAAATAATTCAATTACTTATTCAGATGGATATTCTACAAGTCTAATAATCACATGCTATATCATTCGTCAATTTAATAATGATGGAATGCATAATTTCATACTTCATAACCACATAGTCAAGGCCTTGGTCAAAGACTACCAATAAAATATTGTCAAGGATTTGTTCCAAGACACTAGTTTGTCTCATGAAACATGTTGATGCGTCAGAGAGTAATAGTAGACTCTTCCCATCAAATACTAAGTCCTATGCATTCCTCATATGAAAAGGGTTAAAAAAACATAAACATTTGTGTTAAAACAAGAATATCAACTTTCAAATCATTATTAATATAACATGAATGGTATAAAAATAACAAATCCACAGTCAATCATATCGCAAATCCTTCAATAAAATATGGTTGATTTGTTTCCTAATAAATCAAACTTGATCAAGAATATTATCCCTTAATGTTTGTTGATATTTTTGTAAATGACTAGTAGAAATATTTGAGGTAAATATACCTTTTTCATGAAATCATTTAAAGGTCACATAATGTATAAAAGAATTAATTTAAAAGATAGTTTTGAATTAATGTGTCTCATACCACATTCAATCTTTTGAAAGTTATTATAATTTTAATACATTGATTTCTATATAAATAAATCCCTAATACCATTTTGAATCATGGACCAGGATAATAAATATGTCCTAGAAAATATTTACATATCAACAATCTCGGATAATAATGAGATTGAGAAATTAACCCTTTCCTTGCACTTTCCGTTGGTCGATGGTGTGTGTAACATCTTTTATAGTGACTACAGTACATTATTAAATTATACCATAACCATATTCATTATTATAATATCATTCATGATTCATTTCTGACATTATACTACCCATCAAATAATTATTTCCTTGTTAAATTATCATTTTGGGTAATAATCGATTTCTTTATCGTACGTGTTTTACCTTGTTATTATTGATCGTATCATTTAGATCATGATTTAATTACATAAATAATATAAAATATGATTTATATATCAAATATATTTTGATAATATGTATTTATAATATATTGATATATGAAGTGGAAGCACCGTTTATGGAGACGGTAAGCCGTACGAAATCATAAACATTGTTTCTGTTTTCATATCGTATTGAACGAAAGTACGTGAATATGATATATGTAAGTACATATATATATATATCTAGTAGAATTATTAGGTCATATATTTCATACTTATTAATAATATGTATCTTTATAATCATCATTGAATGGTGAATGTGGGAATGAATCTCATCGCATCTTGGAGACGGTAAACCGTATGTACGCACGAGCCATAATATCATGATATTAATGATGAAATCGTGTGTAATTGGATGGTATATCATATATTCTGAATTATTAACATGTTATTATTATTATTTAAATTATTTATACACATTATTATTCCCATCCAAATAATTATGTGTTTGAATAACTAACTACACCACGACGTAGTGACGGTAAGTCGTACGTACACATGTATGGCAACTTTTCCATTTGTCGGATGGATAGAAAAATGAATATGGTTGTATCATATTTATAATAACATCAAATTATGTATCAGGTATTTGATTTATTATTATGGTATGGAAATAACAAATATAGAGGAAGTGGAAGAAGAAACGAACATGAAGAGGGAGGTGAAATTATTTCCTCTTCTTTAGGTGAGTCCTTTTGAGTTGATCAAAAGGTCTCTTTAGAATGTCTTTATGATAAATTTAATGAAACTATGTTGATGAGAGGGATTTTTTTAGGATATTCCCTTCAGGGTTTGGATGAGCCAAATGGATTTGGGCGTGTGATATTGAGAGTAGTGGAAGTGCCTTTTTATAAGAGGGGTGAGGGTCACTTTAGGAAATGATTATAGAAATAATTTCTAATAAAATCATTTTCTATTTATAATGGCTCCAAAATGACTCATTTATAGGATAAGGTGGGTATGGGTCGAAAAACACTCAACCAATTAGTTTTATACATGTTTAGGATACCATATTAACCTTATCTTTTAGATTTAACGCTTAGTAAAATAGTTTAACATTTTCCACGTCTTCTTGTATACTTACACTATATGGTCAATAAACATACTCTAAAATTAAAAGAGAAGATGATGTGGTTCATTAATGTAATATATAATATTATATAAGCACTTTTGGAAAAACCTTAGATTTTTATGAATATTATATCTACCAATAATATATTATTTGTTTTAAAAACTAATTTATGTCAATTATTACACTATTTGGTATTTTGTTTTTGTGAAATTCATAAAAACCTTATCACTTAAAAAATATGAAATAACCCTAACATGTCATATTAACAATTAAATTAGTGTAATTCATCAGAAGTATCAATTTACATTTATTTGGATATTTATAATATCAATAATATTAATATTTCATTTATATGGTAATTACTTAATCATCATTCTATCATAAATAAATTAAATTATATAATATCTAAAAATTATTAATTAAATATCATTATGTAGGAAATATTTTAATCTTCCTAATTAATATTTATAGTCGATTTTTACTGTGTCTATCCCTATGTTAAAAATGTTTTAGTTATAAAACAATAAATTTAACTCTATCAACTCTTCTTTAAATAAAATAATAATAAATATCCTAATCAAATCACAGTGGACCAAAGACGATCATATTGTATTTTTGAGATTGTTTTTATTTTAATTACCATTATCTAATATAATTAAGACTTGTGTTAGGGTAATTATAAAATCACATTTACCCTTAATTACACTAGTTTCTATTAATTGCGGTGAAAAAATTCAATGGTTACTATTCAATAAACATTATTTTTATTTTATTGAACCACCTATTAGTTACTTATGTCAACCATGTCTCTTATATTTTTTAAATTCAACTCACAGAATCATTAAAATTATTTTTTATGAAAATTTTCAAATGATCCTAGAAGGTGGTTAAAAAACGTTAAAAAGTTCAATCAAATTTTATACATCTAATTTTATTATAAAATGACTCCACTGAATTACATTGAACTTATATGCGTATTATATATATATATTTACTTAAAATTAATTTAAATAAAATAAATAATTATTTAAATAAAAAGACAGTTTTAAATAACATTGCTGTTTTTATCACTATTCATCAAAAATTGAATGTTTTTAGAAAAATACCAAAAATACACTCTAATATAATTTGGATATTATGAAATAAAAAAATTCCATTTTACCCATTTTGAAAAATATAAGTTTCATTTATTAATTTAAAATTAATTCACTATGTCAAAATAAAAAAGCCGGTTTTTGAAAAAGAAAAAAACTACCAAAAGATTGAAATGTGTTTATGTCAAATTTATATTTAAAAGTACTTATAAAGACCTAAATTGTATTAAATGATAACAATATAATCTAATTATACATAAAAACCATTCAAATTCTAAAATTATCATGATAAATTATTTCTATTAAAAATGTTGTTTTCAATAAAAAAACATAGCATTTTCACTATTCATCAAAATGTGAAAGTTATCCGAAAAGTACCAAAAATTTGTCCAAACTAAATTCTTATGTCCCTCTACAAAATTTGATGTTTAGTTTGACAAATTTCAATAAATGTTTTCAGATATTTCATTAAAACAATGACCATTAGAAGGCTGTAAAATTGCATTTTTAAAAACTACATCCTTTTTCTGAAAAATTGAATCTGTTCTTATATTATGTCTAAGAAAAAAATATTATGGGTAATAAAATTATATAGAGTATATAATATTAAATAATCAGTTAATACTATTCATAACTGCTATTTTAACAGTTAGTTTGATATATTGTGGTGCTTTCGAACTAAGTGTTGCGTGTAGCGCAAGCTATTTAATTACTTTAATTAGATAATGTACTATAAAATTTTGGGGTCTTACAATACTGATTTAATTCATTAATACAAAAACTTTTTTTTATTTTAGAAGTATAACCCTATCCCTTCTATATTCAATCTAGTAGCCTTGAATCTCTACATTATTGGATTTGTTTTCCTTTAATCTATTTTAGTTGGAATCCACTAACATCTTATACTGTCACCAATCATGCACCACCTTTTTTAGTCTCCCAGCACCTTCTTCCCATTACTGTTAAACTCAAAATCACCCATTTCAATATAAATTTATATTTTGTGTTTATTGTATTGATATTCTGTATATACAATGTATTTTAAATATTATTTGTAGTTCGAATTCTCCATTGATGTCACTTTTATTTTTTCTCATTGTATTACCTATTATTATTATTCTCATTTCTAATTTTTTATTTAGTTAATGAATGATTATTATTATATTAAGGTTTTAGAAATTGATAATTTAATGAAATAGTGTTATAAATAATGTTATTGTACCACTTCATGTGTCTATATGGTATTTGTTTGACTATAATATAAATCTGTGTTTAAATGTTCATAGTGAATGTGTGATACTTTTTGATATTTTTATTAATGAATGATAATTAAATAAATTCAATGTGATTAATTTTTTTCAAATAAGTTTTCTTTATTTCATTTTTGAAATAATATATTATTATTTTATTATTATTTATAAGATATAATTTTAAGATAAATTTTTAAATATTATAACCTATTTTGAATTTTTTATGTTTTATAGGAAATAGTAATTAAAAGTGTCATTTACAAACTATGAACAATGATTGAATATGATAAAGGTGTGGATGATTTATTTGAATGTTTTGTAAATTAAATGTTCCAAAAAATGACATGTTTTTGTCTATTCTTGAAATATTTAAATATAAAGAATTTCAAAGTATATAAATAAAAGATCATTTCATTTTTAATGATTTTAATAAAAGTTATATACCTTAGATGGGGTATGGTGTAACTGGGTAGAATTCAATATCGATTTATGGTGATGTATTTTAAGAAGACAAATCTGGCCAAATTGAATTAATGAATCATGTTATCAAATTAAAAGAAATTGGGAAACAACTGAAAATTGAATATTTATAATGTGATTCAAAAAAACCGTTGTATCATGGTTGTAAAAAAATTACGATTTTATGAATAATGTTAAGATTTATTATTTTAATGGTGAAAATCAAGGGAGTGACACATGTTTTATAAAGTCACTACATATTCTGAAATAAATACTTCTTAAATAAAATGATCATTCAGATTCAAATTGTTCTGTGTAAAAAATATTATCCCCAATTGGTTTGTGGTAAAATAATATATTTTCCTACTCAAATGACTATATGGAATATGGGTGGAATATAAAGGTCTATTAGAGTTTCCTAAATGTGGTAAATCTTGACATAGGATGAAATAAAAATCATATTCATATATTTTATTCACATAGACTCTATCTAGGGAAATTTATCAAAATATTTCCTATACATTTAAATAAAGAAAGAAATATAAATATTTGTTTGTGTATAGATGTAATGAATTAATATTGAATCCTTAGTTGAAAACATAGTTTATTGAATATTTTATTGGATGTTTAAAACTTATCTATTGAATTTTATATGAAGTAGACATATATCATATTGATTTTATTGATTTATGGACCAAAAATGCCTAGAGATGATATTTATATCTTCTTATCATTATTAATTGATGATATTAATCTTTTATAGGATGAAGGTATTAGTTTGTATAATGTTTAGAAAATGGAATATTTTGAACTACATTCAGTAATTATGTTCTTTATTAATATATTCTCAATATATAAAAAGTTTTCTATATATATTGTTAAGGATTATAAATCTCTCCGAATTTTTGAACAACAGATTTCACATAATCAACAAAAACAAGGAAAAAATATTATATGTTGTTCATTAAGGGTTTTTTTATATGGATAAATCTTATCAATGATTAAAAAATATATCCAACAGATTACATGAATTTGAAATTAGTCAAAAAAATATCAAACTATCAATATATTTTGTGGGTCAAAAAAATTTATGTCATATTTGGAAAGACATAAAAATGTAGTGATGATATACATATTTCAAATATTGAATCAATAAATTTTAATGATTCTATATTTATGATATATTGATAAAAAACATTATTTCCTACATGTGGGTAATAATATCTAGGAATTTTTGATTGGACATTTTTTAGATATTAATGGAATTAACTTAAATGGGTTGAATATAGGATTTGAATTACTCTCAATGAATATACATTTGGAGTTAGTTACTAATCATAACGGGAGACACAAATACCTTTCTACTACTTGTCATTCAATAACGAAGTGGGGGAAAATTAGTTTCTATCATTGTCTCCATAGTATCAAAGTATCATAGGGTTATTCTCCTTATGTAATCATTTTTATGTTATTAAATGATTTGAAGTTATTTAAAATGAAATTTAAATACTGTTACATCATGATGAAATAACTTCTCTCTGTAACACTGTGTGGAATATTTTACATATATATTATAATGACTATCATGAATTTGTGTTATTTTTTCCATTCAATTTGATACAAGAGATTTATCTAAATTCATTGATTTTTTTGAGAAGGATGTTGTTTTTATACTTTTTAAACCATAAATGTATGTTCCTCTATCTGTTTTGGTATCTCGGTTCATTAATTAGTTTATTTGGGGATGTAAATAAAGCATTGCAGATATATATATGTATGTTGGATGTATCCTTTTAAAAGGTATATGAATATGTTTAAGGTATATGTTAAATAATCATTATCATCCCAAATCCTCTATTCTTGAGAAGTATATTTTTTATGAGGTTACAGAGTTTTGTAACAGCCACTATCTACACTGGTGAAAATTTATCTTCCAACATATTTCATTGAATGAGTAAATTATAGGGGAAATGGTATCAATGGAATGAAAGTAAAATTGTTGACAGGTGAACATATGATGGAGGTAAATATATACATCTTTAATAACACAGATTATGATAGTACATATATAAAATTAAATATTAATTTGTAAAAAAAATAATTTATAAAGTAAAATTTTATGTGGATATCCAATGAGTATGACTTTTTTTTATCATTTAATGAGTCCATGCATGGTAGATCATATGCATTAGAAACATTGAGATGGTTAGTGGGTGACCCAAATTTAAATTTTGTTTCATGGTTATGATATGAAATTAATGGTTATAAATTTCATATGAAAGATCATAAATATAAAAATATTGATCAAAATAGTAGAGTATGGGTCTTCATAGAAGCAATTAATTTCTTGTATTAAAATTGAAAAAAACCAATCATCACATAAAGTTTATATTATAGAGTCATTAATGAAATATAAGAGTTTGATTACAATAAATTTCATGTTCCATTGTTTAAATACAAACTGTTTATCGGTAAAAACAACATAATAAATATTGAGTTCATCATGAAACTATTTAATTTGAATAGATTGAAATACATAGATGGTCTTTTTATCATGGAAACACAAATTTTTTTTCCTGGATCCATTAAATTTATATTGGTATATAATTTAACTAGAAAAAAATAGAATGTTGGTGAAGAAAAGATTGATGAAGATACTGATTTATTTGTGATCCCTACATCTATTAAATATTTAGAAGAGAATATTGATGATCACTTTGTAGAAAATTTTTGTGCTGTATGGAATGATCATGAGAATAGAATATGAAAAAAAATCGTTTTGTGATTTCCAAATAATAAAATTAACATATAATTATTTTTACCTTAATTAATATAATAAAATGTTTGATATTTGTAGTTTTATTATTTTACTTAAAAAAAACATTATAACAAATATGTATTTTTTTATATTAGTTAATTTAATTTAATTTTATTTTTAAGTTATTCAAATTTATATTTAACTGATTGTTTTCTATTTATTTTTTAATTTATTATTTTTTTTACTTTATTGTATATTTTTTAAAATTTTATTCAAATTTTTATGTAATAATTATATTTTTTACCTTAACATATTTTATTTTACAAACTACTCATTAATGTGATTATTAGTTTTTTATAAAATTTAAAAATCATGAATAAAAATGTGTGTTAAATTAGTTTACTTTTTTCAGATCATTTTTTTAAATAAATTTATATTCAGTAATTTATTTTTTATATTTTTATATAAATGTTTTGTTACATTTATTATTAGTATAATATAAGATCAATCATATGAGTCACCAAGAGCATATTAGGAGGACTATACACATAATATTCAGGGAGCTCCATACCATTTTACATATGATCCATCTACTTCTAAAGGGCCATAGAAGAATTACAGTGATGGTAAATATGGTTGCATAGATCTTAAAAAATTACCAGTTACCTGTATCAATGGTGAAATGATATATGATATCTTTACTGATAATGATTTTCCTTGGGGTATAAATTCAAAATAATTTAATATTTTATTTTTGATGAAATATTGTGATAAAGATAGTGTATTAATAAGTTATTCGATAAGTTTCAAGAAATTCAAAATATAATAATTATGGGAGAAACATATTGTATGATTGTTTTTTAGTGTTTTACTTTTCATGATTTTTTTTACAAATATAGGTTTTTTCACTTCTTATTAGATGACATATGTTATACCTCACAATAGAATATCCATGAAAAAGTGATATACATTAGCATCCTGGAGATGGAGGAAATTTAAATCAACCCCCACAAGTAATTTCATTTTTGTGGAATGGAAAAATAAAAATCCATGTGGTATATATCCTTATATATATGAATATACATGGTATAAGGCCCCGAACATAAACCGTAAATAATATCGAATTAAATGAATAATTCACATTGGGGATCTTTTCAGGTTTAGAGTTTTAGAGAATTAGGAAATAACTAATACATCTCAAAAGATTACAAAGTAGAAACTTTTACTATGTTTCCATAAAATAAAATACTCTTAAAAAGAAACATGTCCAGTTCCATGTTTTAGTTTGCATGACTTTTGTTGATCCCATCCTTGACCCTATTCCACGTTAAGTCCTGTGAAAAACATTTCAAAAACCTGAGATGAGCATAAAAAGCTCAGTAAGGGATACACAAAGAATGAAATTTGTTAGTTTTTCAAAACAACAAGTAAACCATGTATACTTTATCAAAGTAATACTTTTCACCTTTTCTAAGTAGTACAAACTCTTCACTGAATAAAAGTTCATTACATACCCTTCTGTAACCAAAAGATTACCATAAAACCCATATAAAGATCACAAAACATATAAAGGTAACTTGAGACATAAACATACTTATGTGGAATAACCATAATGTCGACTTCCACACATATCACTTAATGGAATAGCAATTCGGCCATCTTCCATACAAACTTAATGGAATAGACATGCGGCCGACTTCCATACCCAATGCATTATTGGTTATAACGTAACCACCCGTCTGAGTATTCACGGAACCACCCGTCATATGGTTTGTCACGTAACCACCCGTAAAATGTCCAAGTACCATTATAAAATTATAACACATAAAACCAATATATAGTAATGATAACATTTCCACATTTCAATCAAAATATATCATATAAATATATTGACAAAATAGAATCCTTTATCAAAACCATTTTCAATACTAAAATACATAAAAGAGTATATGATATTTATTTTATTTTAAAAATATTACGGCTTTTTGAGGTAGCCAAAGATCAAATAATACTCTCGGCGGCAGAAAAGGTCGTTGTCACCGCGTACGTTAAAGGAAACATTCCTTTTTGTTGTTTAGTAAAACGCTTCGTCGAAAAAGATACCTTTTGTATAAAAGTAAAAGTTAAAGGGGTTTATACACCGTATAAAATAAATTTGTGTATAAAAAGAAATATGCCTCAATGAAAGGAGATTGAGACGAAGTCCCTTACAAAGACGGTATCCTTGGTTTAAGGATAAATCAATTACATAATTATGTGTGACAAATGAATACACCAAATATAAGTGGATATTACGTGTAAAACAATCAGAGGTTATTCACACATATTCCTAGAACGACATATTCAAGGAGTATAAGTTTATCCCAAAGAATCAAATTTGGGTTAAGAAGTTCCCTTGCAAAAATTTGACAGCCTAATGGCGTCACTACAAAATTTAGAAAATGAGTTGATGAGAGATAAAAATGGTATCTCATCACATGGAAATAAAATTTAAATCAATAAGGATATAGAAGAACATATCCCAACATAATAGTATGTGAATTAAAAGACATAACAAAAGAAGTCTTTTAAAAAGAGGAGGGTGAAAGGTTCCCTTACCGACATGGGTATCTTTCGAAACATACACCCCGTGAAAGAAGGACAATACAACATTGATGTAAATACTCATAAATGAATGTATATTACACAATGAGTAAAATAATGGTCATTACATACACCACTCAAAGGAAATTGTGGCAAATGTATCATAAATCTCACGAGATTAAAAGTGAGATGAAAAATCCCTTACGAAAACTCGGCAGCCTAACAACGCCACTTAAAGCTTAAAAACTGGACTGATGAGAGAGAATAGGATCTCTAATCATATGGACATAAAAATTACAGTATTTGGAATATAAAATAACATCCCAAAAAATAAGAAATATGAGCTTAAAATAAATGTCATAAAAGAGAGTACTTAAAAAGAAAGAGAGGGGTAGGATCCTTTACCTCAGGTCCGACATGACTCGATCGTTCTTTAACGTCCTAATTAATAAACATGATTTAATTTCTAATTTCTTAAGAACCTTTTTCAAGTTCATCATTCAATTTATATAAATTATTGATATCTTATAAACATTGTGTAATCATTTAAGTTAATAATGTTTGTTTTGTCGATATTTGGTTCTTAAGTCAAAAGTGGACATCTTACAATTACATGTTGTTCGTGTGGTCAAAGGTTCCTTATATCCAGAATGACATTCCTTATTTGGATATCATATATATCATATATATCCAGCATACACATGTATTTATAATATTACATAATCATTTATAGGTAAGAAATGAAATGCACCATTCATGGAGACGGTAAGCCGTACGTACGCATGAACGCTACTTTCATTTCTATGTCATATTAATGGAATTAAAACTAAATGAGAGATGTGTATATTTTTAATTCCAGAATTACATTCATCCTTTAGATGTATCATACATCATATATATATCCATTATATGTACTTATAATAGTACATTACATTTTAGGATAAGAAATGAAATGAACCGTTCATGGAGACGGTAAGCCGTACGTACGCATTAACGCTACATTCATTTCTATCTCGTACTTTAATGGAAATAAAATAATAATGATATAAAGATATATTATAATTCCAGTATAACATCATATATAATAACTTTAAATCCATCCTTTATACATCCCACATATGGCATTAACGAATCAAATCACTTTGAGGGGGCGGTAGTCCGTACTTCCTAAAATGAAGATATCACGTATACCCATAATGGAAGCCATAAATGTATGCCACAAATGAAAAATACATAAGATTAAGTAAAACATAAAAATATTATATAACATATATAAACATAGTTACATCTTAATGGCCACCTTTGAAGGTGTTATATGAGTGTTGAACAATCATCCTTTCGTGAGGTAGAAATTCTCCATCCACAGAAACAGTATGTTCTTTAACCATTAGATGAAGGTGTGTATAAGTGTAGCTCGAATAATTTTTATAACAACATACTAGTATATTGAAGATACAGGAGTTGTCCCAAAATAAATGAATAAATAGAGTTTAGGGGGTTGGAGAAGCAAAATAAAACAAAAGATCGCATGTGAAGACGTTACCTTTAAATTTGGTAACTCCCTTTGGGTTGAACCAAAATGGTTTCTTGAAGAGCTTCCTGCCTATGTCAAGGCTTCTAGGATGAGGAGAGGGATGTGGAGAGACAAAATGATCAGAGCATGGCCGAACCAAAGGCTTGAGAGGTGTGGGTATGGTGGTAGAGGTGGGGGCCTTTTATAAGATGAGAGGAGGGGCACTCTTGGTAAGTATAAAATGTTACATTATTTTCAAATGGTTTCGGATTTTAATGGTCCCACATTGATATATTTCGAGGATAAGGTGATAAGGGTTCTAAATCCACCCATCCAGTAGGTTTTGGACATGTGTAGGTATTAGAATTTACATTATCTTTCCATTTTATTTAAATCGTTAAATAATGAGGTCATCGTTGCATCATCATGATGTCATAATGAATTTAATTTATTTAATGTCTAAAAAGTATAAAAAAATACTATGATGTAGGAAATAGTTTTATATTTCCAATGACTATATATAGTCAATATTCTGACTTGTATAACCAAATTTAAAAATTATTATAGTAAAACAAATCATGTTTGTGACATCTTTGTTTTAACTTTAAATAAAAGGCATAAATGTCATTATCAAACCCAAGTGGCTCCATGGGGTTCCAAAAATCGACCCATGGGTTGTCTTGGTCGGCCATAACACATCCAATAGGGTTAGGACAGGTGTAAATATATTGTCATTTTATTATAATATCATTTTTACCTTAAATCACACTAATTACCTTTAATCGCGATTAATAAAACTTAAAACATACTTTTCATCAAAAATTATTTTCATCCCATTGAACCACATTTTACTTAACAATTAAAATCATTTAAATTGGATTTTTGATATTCAAATCACAGAAGTTGTAAAGTCCCATTTAAACGAAAAATCAAATTTTGTAACCACCAATTTGTGGTTTCACTATTCATAAAAATTGATGTTTTTCAGAAAAATACCAAAATTTCACCCTAAGATATATTTGATATTCCTAATTCAAAAATGACTTCTATTTTACCAAATTCTTAACATATAAGTTGAATTAATTAATTTTATAATTAAATCCTGCTGTTAAAACAAATACCGTGTTTTTTATGAAATAATATCTTTCAAAAGATTGACAC
Organism: Viscum album; assembly: GCA_963277665.1. Lineage (NCBI taxonomy): Eukaryota > Viridiplantae > Streptophyta > Magnoliopsida > Santalales > Viscaceae > Viscum > Viscum album. The sequence goes on from OY728122.1 coordinate 1,018,390,854, forward strand.
TTGTTTATATCCAATCTTAAAGTGATATTAATTAAAATTACCACCATTGAATTAAATGGTAAAAATATATTCTATTTACACTTTAAAACCAATTAAAATGATAATATAACCATATAAATAACTTAGATTAAATAGTGGTTTTGAAATAAAATAAACAATTTTCACTATTCATTAAAAATTGAACTTTTTCCGAAAAATACCAAAAATTTACACAAAGTAAATTTTGATGTCCCGATTATAAAGAAGAATTTTATTTTGTCAAATATAACACATAAAATTGTCAAAAAGTGGATTTAAAAGAGGTTCGCCATTAAAAGGCAGTTAATCAACCTTTTAAAGAATATTAGACCGTCTACGCTTAAAATTGGATTCATTCACATTTTTAATCCTCTATCATTTATTGTAAAGAGTAAAAATATTTGAATATCATATATAATCATTTTGTAGTTAGTTCTGTTCATTCCCTCTATTACAACGTCTAGGCATTAACTACCATTTAAAATAATATTATTTTATTATTAGAGTGCAACGTAAGATTCCCAAGAAACTCGTTGTTGCGTATTGGATACGCCATCGAGCAAAACATCCCTTTTAAAGTAATATTATTATTTTATTCAAAAATATGGATAAATATAAGAATTTCTTATTCATTATTTATCTAGGGTGTTACATCCTTCCCCCCTTTTGGGAATTATGTCCTCGCAATTTTAAAATTGGGCTTGGAAATATCCTTGAAAGTCCCACATCGGAACAAGAGTCGGTAAAACAACCACTATAAAATAAAGAAAGATAAGTACAGAGGTCACCCGAGTTAACCCATACTAGGATTCCATGTAGGAAAACATGGACATGGAGGAGAAAACATAGGGTCATGTTATGATGGAGAGTGATAGAAAACATGTTTAGGAGAAAGTTAACCACAAAAAAATCACAAACTTGTGATGGGTTAAACGGTATTCGATTCCCCAGTAGGAAAAGTTAACAGACAACATTATTTTTTTAAGTTACTCTTCATTGAGGAATTTATTTTTGCGCTTAACTAAATCACAATGAAACATACTTACTTGTCACGTAGACTTCCAACTTTTACTAGATTCCTTAATCAAACTCATATTTTCTCCAAAAGACGAGTATTTTGGAAGACTTGTTTGCATTAAGAGTACTATAATCAACTTATAGAGAACCACCTAATACACAAAAGATAACTATATATTTCCTATGTCTTTAGGCTTTAACCAAAACTAAAACTAAAAAGGTTAGTATATGATCAGATAATCCAGAAAAGGATAACCCTTTATAAAAAGAAAATATATTCTTAATCTCCAAAATCTTTCCAACAAATCCCAATGTTCAATGAGGACCATTCGATAATAATTTTTCCATAAAATTCTTCAAAGTAAACCAAACTAATATTGAATCCCAAATATTTGAAGGATTTAGTCACATAGTCTTCCAAGTTAAATCATAACATTTATCTCCAAACAACATCAGTTACTCTTAAAGTCTCACATTGAAAAGTAATTAACCTAATCACATATCCTCCAGGATAAGTTAATAATTTTAATAAAAACCCAAAATAAACTTACTCTTAATTCATAAAGACACCTAACTAATAAGAATAAGTCATACTAACCAGGGACTTCACGTAGTCCAGTGGTAGGCGATAAATACCAGTCGCACTTTGGTTGTTGGTTCGATTCCCGTAGCTTTGTCCGATGCGACGGGTTGTCACACAGTCTGTGTGTTGTCCTTTTTATAAAACTCAAAAAATAACCCTAACATATTTTAACGTTATTAGTTTCCCTATACTTCACACTTTTATCCAAATTCATTACAGTCTCAACATCTTAATTCTTGATGTCTTATTTCACCACTATAAGATAAAATAAAATGATTCCCAAAATGAATAACATCATACCTTGATCATAGCGTCCACTTGGTTTCATTGTATTCATTCTCACGTAGGTAGAAGTCCCATGCATTAAAAAAATTATTTATAGATCCTTCAAAATCATTTTCTTCCTCCATCCAAATACTCCTTGTACAACATGGGTCATATGGGTGTTCACAGAAAAACAGTTTTGGAAAATAATCATGTATGACATATAATTCCAAAACATCTGATGAAACATGATTTCTATAAAATAGTCAGACAGAATTTGAGTTGAAACTTTCTAATATTGGTCCTTTTAAAATACCATAAGTATGTGCTGAGAGACTATATTTTAAAATCAAATATAAATAGGTTGTGCAAGGGTCTCCTTCCTCAGCACCATCTTTAAAATCATAATATGCTTCATATTCTTGTGATAAGTTAAAATATTTGAAAATACCTTGATAATATTTACCTATCTTGAAAATATGAGAATATTGTGAAAATAGTATTTGTCTAAAAACAACCCATTATCCATGATGATTACGAGGTATAGTGGAGGTGTTTGATATCTCAAACAACTTCTTGCAAGTGAGTTGTATGCTTGAAAAAAGTTTCACAATCATCCGAACATGACTTTGCAATAATTATTACAAGCATGTCATCAGGAAGAGATATGAATGTCATTTGAGATCCTTTACTTCCATTTATAACTGACTTTACTTGACCTGAAAAAAGTTATAAAATAAGTATTTAACTGAAATAATAGATATAGGGACTAATCATGTGTCTAACAAAAACTCATAATCCCTAAAGTTGTCTAAACCGACCTCTGATACCAACTATAAGGCCTCAACCTTAAACCTTACTTAATATTGAATTAAATGAATAATTTACATTGAGGATCTTTTCAGGTTTGGAGTTTTAGAGAATTAGGACATAACTATTACATCTTAAAAGATTACAAAATAGAAACGTTTTCTAAGTTTCCATAAAATAAAAAACTCTTAAAAAGAAACATGTCCAGTTCCATGTTTTAGGTTGCATGACTTTCCCTTGATCCCATCCTTGACCCTATTCAATGTTATGTCTTGTGAAAAACATTTCAAAAACTTGGGATGAGCATAAAAATCTCATTAAGGGATACACAAAGAATGAAAACTGTTAGTTTTTCAAAACAACAAGTAAACCATGAATACTTTATCAAATTAATACGTTTCACCTTTTCAAAGTAGTAAAAACTATTCACTGAATAAAAGTTCATTACATACCCATCTGTAACAAACAGATTACCATAAAACCCATATAAAGATCACATATCATATAAAAGTAACTTGGGACATAAACATACTTAAGTGGAATAACCATAAGGTCGACTTCCACACATATCACTTAATGGAATAGCCAATCGGCCAACTTCGATACATACCTAATGAAATAGCCATATGGACGACTTCCATACCCAATACATTGGAGGTTATAACGTAAACACCCGTCCTGGTATTCATGGCACCACCCGTCATATGGTTTATCAAGTAACCACCTTTAAAATGTCCAAGTATCATTATAAAATTATAACACATAAAACCAATATAATGAAATGATAACATTTCCACATTTCAATCACAACATATCATTTAAATATATTGACAAAATAGAATCCTTTATCAAAAACATTTTCAATACCAAAATACATAAAAGAGTATATGGTATTTATTTTATTTTAAAAATATTACGTCTTGTTGAGGAAGCCAAAGATCAAATAATACTCGCGGCGGCGGAAAAGGTCGTTGTCACCGCGCACGTTAAAAGAAACATTCCTTTTTGTCGTTTAGTAAAACACTTCGTCGAAAAAGATTCCTTTTGTATAAAAGTAAAAGTCAAAGGGGTTTATACACCGTATAAAAGAAAGTTGTGTATAAAATGAAATATTCCTCAATGAAAGGAGATTGAGACGAAGTCCCTTACAAAGACGATATCCTCCGTTTAAAGATAAATCAATTATATAATTATGTGTGAAAAACGAATACACCAAATATAAGTGGATATTAAGTGTAAAACAGTAAAAGGATATTCACACATATTCATAGAACGACATATTCAAGGAGTATAAGTTTATCCCAAAGAATCAAATTTGGGTTAAGAAGTTCCCTTGCAAAAATTTGACAGCCTAATGGCGTCACAACAAAATTCAGAAAATGAGTTGATGAGAGATAAAAAGGGTATCTCATCACATGGAAATAAAATTTAAGTCAATAAGGATATAGAAGAACATATCCCAACATAATAGTATGTGAATTAAAAGACATAACAAAAGAAGTCTTTTAAAAAGGGGAGGGTGAAAGGTTCCCTTACCGACATGGGTATCTTTCGAAACATACATCCCGTGAAAGAAGGACAATACAACATTGATGTAAATACTCATAAATAAAATTATATTACACAATGAGTAAAATAATGGGCAGTAAATACACAACTCAAAGGAAATTTTGGCAAATTTAGCGTAAATCTCCTGGGAATAAAAGTGAGATGAAAAATCCCTTACGAAAACTCGGCAGCCTAACGACGCCACTTAAAACTTACAAAATGGATTGATGAGAGATAATAGGGTCTCTCATCATATAGACATAAAAAGTACAGTATGCGGAATATAAAATAACATCCCAAAAAATAAGAAAGATGAGCTTAAAAGAAATGTCATAAAAGATAGTACTTAAAAAGAAAGAGAGGGGTAGGATCCCTTAACTCGGGTCCAACTTGACTCGATCATTCATTATTGTCCTGAATAATAAACTTGAGTTAATTTCTACTTGATTAAGAACCTTTTTCAAGTTCATTATTCCTTTTTTATCAATTATTGACATGTTATAAACATTATGTAATCATTTAAGTTAATAATGTTTATTTTTTCGATATTTGGTTCTTAAGTCAAAAGTGGACTTCTTACAATTACATGTTGTAATGCACCGTTCATGGAGACAGTAAGCCGTACGTACGCATGAACGGTACATTCATTTCTATGTCATATTAATGGAATTAAAACTAAATGATAGATGTGTATATTTTTAATTCCATAATTATATTCATCCTTTAGATGTATCATACATCATATATATCCATTATATGTACTTATAATAGTACATTATATTTGAGGATAATAAATGAAATTCACCGTTCATGGAGATGGTAAGCCAACGTACACATGAACGCTGCATTCATTTCTATCTCATAATTTAATAGAAAGAAAACAATACTGATATAAAGGTATATTATTATTCCAGTATAACATCATATATAATAACTTTAAATCCAACCTTTATACATCCCACATATGGCCTTAATGAATCAAATCACTTTGAGGGGGCGGTAGTCTGCGCTTCCTAAAATGAAGATATCGCGTATACCTATAATGGAAGCCATAATGGTATGCCAGAAATTAAAAAAATACAGAAGCTTAAGTAAAACATAAAAATATTATATGTCATATATAAACATAGTGACATCTTAATGGCCACCTTTGAAGGTGTTATATGAGTGTTGAACAATCATCGTTTCATGAGGCAGAAATTCACCATCCACCGCAACAGTATGTTCTTTAAACATTAGATGAAATTGTGTCTAAGTGTAGCTCTAATACTTATTATAACAACATCCTAGTATATTGAAGATACTGTATTTGTTACAAAAAAATGAATAAAAAGAGTTTAGGGGGTTGGAGAAGCAAAATAAAACAAAAGAGCACAAGTGATGACGTTACCTTAAAATTGGGTAACTCCCTTTGGTTTGAACCAAAAGGGTTTATTGAAGAGTTTCATGCCTAAGTAAAGGCTTCTAGGATGAGTAGAGGGATGTGGAGAGAAAAAAACATCAGAGAATGGCCGAACCAAAGTCTTGAGAGGTGTGGGTAAGGTGGTAGAGGTGGGGGCCTTTTATAAGAGGAGAGGAGGGGCACTCTTGGTAAAGTATAAAATGTTACTTTATTTTACAATGGTTTTGGGATTTTAATGGCCCCACATTGATATAATTCGAGGATAAGGTGATAAGGGTTCGAACTCCACCCATACAATAGGTTTTGGACATGTGTAGGTCTTAGAATTTACATTATCTTTCCATTTTATTTAAATCGTTAAATAATGAGGTCATCGCTGCATCATCATGATGTTATAATGAAATTAATTTATTTAATGTCTAAAAATTATAAAAAAAATACTATGATTTATGAAATCTTTTTATATTTCCAATTAATATTTATAGTCAAAATTATGACTTGTATACCCACATGTAAAAATTGTTTTAGTAAAACAAATCATGTTTGTGACATCTTTATTTTAACTTTAAATAAAAGGCATAAATGTCATTATCAAACCCAAGTGGCTCCATGGGGTACCAAAAATCGACCCATGTGTTGTCTTGGTCGTCCATAAATCATCCAATAGGTGTAGGACAAGTGTCAATATATTTTCATTTTATTATAATATCATTTTTACCTTAAATCACACAAATTACCTTTAATCACGATTAATAAAGCTTAAAAGTTACTTTTCATCAAAAATTATTTTCTTCCCATTAAACCACATTTTACTTAACAATTAAAATCATTTAAATTGTATTTTTGAAATTCAAATCACAGAAGTGCTAAAGTCCCATTTAAACGAAAAATCAAATTTTGTACCCACCACTTTGTGGTTTCACTATTCATAAAAAATTGATGTTTTTCTGAAAAATATCAAAAAATTCACCCTAATAAATATTTGATATTCTGAATTCAAAAATGATGTCTATTTTACCAAATTTATTAGATAGAAGTTTCATTAATTAATTTTATAATTAAATCCCGCTGTTAAAAGAAATAATGTGTTTTTATGAAACAATATCTTTCAAAAGATTGACACTCGTTTATGTCAAATCTTAAAGTGATATTAATTACAATGACAACCATTGTATTAAATGGTAAAAATATATTCTATTTACACTTTAAAACCAATTAAAAAGATAATCTAATCATATAAATAAATTATATTAAAAAGAGGTTTTGAATTAAAATACTACATTTTTCACTATTCATTAAAAATTGATCTTTTTCGGAAAAATACCAAAAATTTACACAAAGTAAATTTTGATGTCCCGATTATAAAGAAGAATTTTATTTTGTCCAACATAACACATAAAATTGTCAAAAAGTGTATTTAAAAGAGGTTCTCCAACAAAAGGTGGTTAATCGACCTTTTAATGAATATTAGACTGTCTACGCTTAAAATTGGATTCATTCGAATTTTTAATCCTCTATCACTTATTGTAAAGAGTAAAAATATTTGACAAACATATATAATCAATTTTTAGTTAGTTATTTTCATTCCCGCCATTACAACAGATAGGCATTAACTACCATTTAAAATAATATTATTTTATTATTAGAGGGCAACGTATGATTTCCAAGAAACTCGTTGTTGCGTATTGGGTACGCCATCGAGCATAGCATCCCCTTTAGAGTAATATTAATATTTTATTCACAAATATGGATAAATATAAGAATTTCATATTCTTTATTTATCTGGGGTGTTACATCCTCCCCCCTTTTGGGAATTGCGTCCTCACAATTTTAAAATTGGGCTTGGAAATATCCTTGAAAGTCCCACATCGGAATAAGAGTCGGTAAAACAATAACTTTAAAATAAAGAAAGATAATGACATAGGTCACCCGAGTTAACCCATTCTAGGATTCCATGTAGGAAAACAAGGACATGGAGGAGAAAACATAGGGTCATGTTCTGATGGAGAGTGATAGAAAACATGTTTAGGAGAAAGTTAACCACAAGAAAATCACAAACCTGTGATGGGTTAAACGGTATTCAATTCCCTAGTAGGAAAAGTTAACAGACAACATTTTGGTTTTAAGTTACTCTTCATTGAGGAATTTATTTTTGAGATTAACTAATTCATAATGAAACATAATTACTTGTCACGTAGACTTCCAACTTTTACTAGATTCCTTAATCAAACTCATATTTTCTCCAAAAGACGAGTATTTAGGAAAACTTGTTTGCATTAAGAGTACTATAATCAACATATAGAGAACCACCTAATCCACAACAGATAAATATATATTTCCCATGTCTTTAGGCTTTAACCAAAACCAAAACTAAAAAGGTTAGTACAAGATCAGATAATCCAGAAAAGGATAAACCTTTATAAAAAGAATATATATTCTTAATCTCCAAAATTTGTCCAACAAAACCCAAAGTTCAATGAGGACCATTCGATAAACAATTTTTCCATAAAATTATTCAAAGTAAAACAAACTAAGATGGAATCCCAAATATTTGAAGGATTTAGTCAAATAGTCATCAACGATAAATCATAACATTTATCTCCAAACAACATCAGGTACACTTAATGTCTCGCATTGAAAAGTAACTAACCTAATCACATATCCTCCATGATAAGTAATTAATTTTCATAAAAACCTGAAATAAACTTAAATTAATTCATAAATTCACCTAACTGAAAATGAATAAGTCATACTAACCAAGGACTTCACGTAGTCCAGTGGTAGGCGATAAATACCAGTCGCACTTTGGTTGTGGGTTCGATTCCCGCAGCTTTGTCCGACGCGACGGGTTGTCACACAGTCTGCGTGTTTTACTTTTTATAAAACTCAAAAAATAACCCAAACATATTTTAACCTTAATAGTTTCCTTATACCTCTCATTTTCATCCAAATTCTTTACGGCCTCAACATCTTCATTCTTGATGCCTTATTTCACCACCATAAGAAAAAATAAAACGATTCCCAAAATGAATGACATCATACCTTGATCATAGCGTCCACTCAGGTTCATTGTCATCTTTCTCACGTAGGTAGAAGTCCCATGCATGACAACAATGATTTAGAGATCCTTCAAAATCATTTTCTTCCTCCATCCAAATACTCCTTGTACAACATGGGTCATATGGGTGTTCACAGAAAAACAGTTTTTGAAAATAATCATGTATGACATATAATTCCAAATCATCTCATAAAACATGATTTCTATAAAATAGTCGGACAGAATTTGAGTTGAAACTTTCTATTATTGGTCCTTTTAAAATTCCATAATTATGTGCTAAGAGACTATATTTTGAAATCAAATATAAATAGGTTGTGTAAGGGTCTCCTTCCTCAGCACCATCTTTAAAATCATAATATGTTTCAAATTCTTGTGATAAGGTAAATTATTTGAAAATACCTTGATAATATTAACCTTTCTTGAAAATATGAGAATATTGTGAAAATAGTATTTGTCTAAAAACAACCCATTATCCATGATGATAATGAGGTATAGTTGAGGTGTTTGATATCTCAAACAACTGCTTGAAAGTGAGTTGTATGCTAGAAAAAGTTTCACAATCATCCGAACATGACTTTACAATAATTATTACAAGCATGTCCTCAGGAAGAGAGAGGAATTTCGTTTGAGATCCTTCTCCTTCCATTCGTAACTGACTTTACTTGACCTGAAAAAAGTTATAAAATAAGTATTTAACTGAAATAATAGATATAGGGACTATTCATGTGTCTAACAAAAACTCATAATCCCTAATGTTTTCTAAACCAACCTCTGATACCAACTATAAGCCCTCGACCTTAAACCATACTTAATATTGAATTAAATGAAAAATTTACATTGAGGATCTTTTCAGGTTTAGAGTTTTAGAGAATTAGGACATAACTATTACATCTCAAAAGATTACAAAGTAGAAACGTTTACTATGTTTCCATAAAATAAAAAACTCTTAAAAAGAAACATGTCCAGTTCCATGTTTTAAGTTGCATGACTTTCCCTTGATCCCATCCTTGACCCTATTCCATGTTAAGTCCTATGAAAAACATTTCAAAAACTTGGGATGAGCATAAAAAACTCATTAAGGGACACACAAAGAATGAAAACTGTTAGTTTTTCAAAACAACAATTAAACCATGAATACTTTATCAGATTAATACATTTCACCTTTTCAAAGTAGTAAAAACTTTTCACTGAATAAAATTTCATTACTTACCCATCTTTAACAAAAAGATTACCATAAAACACATATAAAGAAAACATAACATATAAAAGTAACTTGGGACATAATCATACTTAAGTGGAATAACCATAAGGTCGACTTCCACACATATCACTTAATAGAATAGCCATTCGGCCAACTTCCATACATACATAATGTAATATATATACGGCCGACTTCCATACCCAATGCATTGGAGGTTATAATGTAACCACCCATCCTGGTATTCACGACACCACCCGTCATATGGTCTGTCACGTAACCTCCTGTAAAATGTCCAAGTATCATTATAAAATTATAACACATAAAACCAATATAAAGGAATGATAACATTTCCACATTTCAATCACAATATATCATTTAAATATATTGACAAAATAGAATACTTTATCAAAAACATTTTCAATACCAAAATACATAAAAGAGTATATGATATTTATTTTATTTTAAAAATATTACGGCTTGTTGAGGAATCCCAAGATCAAATAATACTCGCGGCGGCGGAAATGGTCGTTGTCACTGCGTACGTTAAAAGAAACATTCCTTTTTGTCGTTTAGTAAAATACTTCGTCGAAAAAGATTCCTTTTGTATAAAAGTAAAAGTCAAAGGGGATTATACACCCTATAAAAGAAAGTTGTGTATAAAACGAAATATTCCTCAATGAAAGGAGATTGAGACGAAGTCCCTTACAAAGATGGTATCCTTCGTTTAAAGATAAATCAATTATATTATTATGTGTGACAAACGAATACACCAAATATAAGTGGATATTAAGTGTAAAACAATCAAAGGATATTCACACGTATTCATAGAACGACATATTCAAGGAGTATAAGTTTATCCCAATGAATCAAATTTGGGTTAAGAAGTTCCCTTGCAAAAATTTGACAGCCTAATGGCGTCACTAGAAAATTCAGAAAATGAGTTGATGAGAGAAAAAAAGGGTATCTCATCACATGGAAATAAAATTTAAATCAATAAGGATATAGAAGAACATATCCCAACATAATATTATGTGAATTAAAAGACATAACAAAAGAAGTCTTTTAAAAAGGTGTGGGTGAAAGGTTCCCTTACCGACATGGGTATCTTTCGAAACATACATCCCGTGAAAGAAGGACAATACAACATTGATGTAAATACTCTTAAATAAAAGTATATTACACAATGGGTAAAATAATGGGCAGTAAATACACCACTCAAAGGAAATTTTGGCAAATGTAGCGTAAATCACCTAGGAATAAAAGTTGGATTAAAAATCCCTTACGAAAACTCGGCAGCCTAACGGCGCCACTTAAAACTTACAAAATGGATTGATGAGAGGGAATAGGGTCTCTCATCATATGGACATAAAAAGTACAGTATAAGGAATATAAAATAACATCCCAAAAAAATAAGAAAGATGAGCTTAAAAGAAATGTCATAAAAGAGAGTACTTAAATAGAAAGAGAGGGGTAGGATCCCTTACCTCAGGTCCGACTTGACTTGATCATTAATTAACGTCCTGAATAATAAACTTGAGTTAATTTCTACTTGATTAAGAACCTTTTTCAAGTTCATTATTCCTTTTATATCAATTATTGACATGTTATAAACATTATGTAATCATTTAAGTTAATAATTTTTGTTTTTTCGATATATGGTTCTTAAGTCAAAAGTGGACTTCTTACAATTACATGTTGTAATGCACCGTTCATGGAGACGATAAGCCGTACGTACGCATGAACGGTACATTCATTTCTATGTCATATTAATGGAATTAAAACTAAATGATAGATGTGTATATTTTTAATTCCAGAATTATATTCATCCTTTAGATGTATCATACATCATATATACCCATTATATGTTCTTAAAATAGTACATTACATTTGAGGATAATAAATGAAATGCACCGTTCATGGAGACGGTATGCCAACGTACACATTAACACTACTTTCATTTCTATATCATTCTTTAATGGAAAGAAAACAATAATGATATAAAGGTATATTATAATTCCAGTATAACATCATATATAATAACTTTAAATCCATCCTTTATACATCCCACATATGGCATTAATGAATCAAATCACTTTGAGGGGGCGGTAGTCCGCACTTCCTAAAAAGAAGATATCACGTATACCCATAATGGATGACATAAAGGTATGCCACAAATGAAAAATACAGAAGCTTAAGTAAAACATAAAAATATTATATATCATATATAAACATAGTGACATCTTAATGGCCATCTTTGAATGTGTTATATGAGTGTTGAACAATCATCGTTTCGTGAGGCCAAAATTCACCATCCACAGAAACAGTATGTTCTTTAAACATTAGAGGAAGTTGTGTGTAAGTGTAACTCGAATAATTATTATACAAACATCCTAGTATATTGAAGATAGTAGAGTTGTTACAAAAAAATGAATAAAAAGAGTTTAGGGGGTTGGAGAAGAAAAATAAAACAAAAGAGCACAAGTGAAGATGTTACCTTAAAATTGGGTAACTCCCTTTGGTTTGAACCAAAAGGGTTTATTGAAGAGCTTCCTGCCTATGTAAAGGCTTCTAGGATGAGTATAGGGATGTGGAGAGAAAAGAAAAATCAGAGCTTGGCCGAACCAAAGGCTTGAGAGGTGTGGGTATGGTGGTAGAGGTGGGGGCCTTTTATAAGAGGAGAGGAGCGGCACTCTTGGTAAACTATAAAATGATACTTTATTTTCAAATGGTTTTGGGATTTTAATGGTCCCACATTGATATAATTCGAGGATAAGGTGATAAGGGTTCGAAATCCACCCATACAATAGGTTTTGGACATGTGTAGGTCTTATAATTTACATTATCTTTCCATTTTTTTAAATCGTTAAATAATGAGGTCATCGCTGCATCATCATGATGTCATAATGAATTTAATTTATTTAATGTCTAAAAATTATAAAAAAAATACTATGATTTAGGAAATCGTTTTAGCTTTCCAATTAATAATTATAGTCAAATTTATGACTTGAATACCCACATGTAAAAATTGTTTTAGTAAAACAAATCATGTTTGTGACATCTTTATTTTAACTTTAAATAAAAGGCATAAATGTCATTATCAAACCCAGGTGGCTCCATGGGGTACCGAAAATCGACCCATGGGTTTTCTTGGTCGGCCATAACTCATCCAATAGGGTTAGGACAAGTGTCAATATATTTTCATTTTATTATAATATCATTTTTACCTTAAATCACACTAATTACCTTTAATCACGATTAATAAAACTTAAAAGTTACTTTTCATCAAAAATTATTTTCTTCCCATTAAACCACATTTTACTTAAAAATTAAAAGAATTTAAATTGGATTTTTGAAATTCAAATCACAGAAGTGGTAATGTCCCATTTAAACGAAAAATCAAATTTTGTACCCACCACTTTGTGGTTTCACTATTCATCAAAAATTGATGTTTTTCTAAAAAATACCAAAAAATTCACCCAAATAAATATTTGATATTCTCAATTCAAAAATGATGTCTATTTTACCAAATTTATTACATAAAAGTTGCATTAATTAATTTTATAATTAAATCCTGCTGTTAAAATAAATAATGTGTTTTTATGAAACAATATCTTTCAAAAGATTGACACTCGTTTATGTCCAATCTTAAAGTGATATTAATTACAATTACCACCATTGGATTAAATGGTAAAAATATATTCTATTTACACTTTAAATCCAATTAAAATGATAATCTAATCATATAAATAAATTAGATTAAAAAGTGGTTTTGAATTAAAATACAACATTTTTCACTATTCATTAAAAATTGAACTTTTTTGGAAAAATACCAAAAATTTACACCAAGTAAATTTAGATGTCTAGATTATAAAGAAGAATTTTATTTTGTCCAACATAACACATAAAATTTTAAAAAAGTGTATTTAAAAGAGGTTCGCCATCAAAAGGCGGTTAATCGACCTTTTAATGAATATTAGACTGTCTACACTTAAAATTGGATTCATTCGAATTTTTAATCCTCTATCATTTATTGTAAAGAGTAAAAATATTTGACAAACATATATAATCATTTTTTAGTTAGTTCTTTTCATTCCCTCCATTACAACGGCTAGGCATTAACTACCATTTAAAATAATATTATTTTATTATTAGAGTGCAACGTAAGATTTCTAAGAAACTTGTTGATGCGTATTGGGTACGCCATCGAGCATAGAATCCCCTTTAAAGTAATATTAATATTTTATTCACAAATATGGATAAATATAAGAATTTCATATTCTTTATTTATCTGGGGTGTTACATCCTTCCACCCTTTTGGGAATTGCGTCCTCAAAATTTTAAAATTGGGCTTGGAAATATCCTTGAAAGTCCCACATCGGAACAAGAGTTGGTAAAACAATCACTTTAAAATAAACAAAGATAATGACATAGGTCACCCGAGTTAACCCATACTAGGATTCCATGTAGGAAAACATGGACATTGAGGAGAAAACATAGGGTCATGTTCTGATGGAGAGTGATAAAAAACATGTTTAGGAGAAAGTTAACCACAAGAAAATCACAAACTTGTGATGGGTTAAACAGTATTCGATTCCCCGGTAGGAAAAGTTAATAGACAACATTTTTGTTTTAAGTTACTCTTCATTGAGGAATTTATTTTTGAGCTTAACTAATTCATAATGAAACATACTTACTTGTCACGTAGACTTCCATCTTTTACTAGATTCCTTAATCAAACTCATATTTTCTCCAAAAGACGATTATTTAGGAAGACATGTTTGAATTAAGAGTACTATAATCAACTTATAGAGAACCCCCTAATCCACAACATATAACTAAATGTTTCCAATGTCTTTAGGATTTATCCAAAACCAAAACTAAAAAGGTTAGTACAAGATCAGATAATCCAGAAAAGGATAACCCTTTATAAAAAGAAAATATATTCTTAATCTCCAAAATTTGTCCAACAAAACCCAAAGTTCAATGAGCACCATTGGATAAACAATTTTTCCATAAAATTCTTCAAAGTAAAACAAAATAAGATGGAGTCCCAAATATTTGAAGGATTTAGTCACAAAGTCTTTGATATTAAATCATAAAATTTATCTCCATACAACATCAGTTACTCTTAAAGTCTCGCATTGAAAAGTATCTAACCTAATCACATATCCTCCATGATAAGTTAATAATTTTCATAAAAACCCGAAATAAACTTACTCTTAATTCATAAAGTCACCTATCTAAAAAAGAATAATTCATACTAACCAGGGACTTCACGTAGTCCAGTGGTAGGCGATAAATACCAGTCGCACTTTGGTTGTGGGTTCGATTCCTGCAGCTTTGTCTGACGCGACGGGTTGTCACACAGTCTTCGTGTTGTCCTTTTTATAAAACTCCAAAAATAACCTGAACATATTTTAACCATAATAGTTTCCTTGTACCTCTCATTTTCATCCAAATTCTTTACGGTCTCAACATCTTAATTCTTGATGCCTTATTTCACCACCATAAGATAAAATAAAAGGATTCCCAAAATGAATAACATCATACCTTGATCATAGCATCCACTCGGGTTCATTGTCATCTTTCTCACGTAGGTAGAAGTCCCATGCATTACAACAATGATTTAGAGATCCTTCAAAATCATTTTCTTCCTCCATCCAAATACTCCTTGTACAACATGGGTCATATGGGTGTTCACAGAAAAACAGTTTTTGAAAATAATCATGTATGAAATATAATTCAAAATCATCTGATAAAACATGATTCCTATAAAATAGTCGGACAGAATTTGAGTTGAAAATTTCTATTATTGGCCCTTTTAAAATATCATAAGTATGTGCTGAGAGACTATATTATGAAATCAAATATAAATAGGATGTGCAAGGGTCTCCTTCCTCAGCACCATCTTTAAAATCATAATATGCTTCAAATTCTTGTGATAAGGTAAAATATTTGAAAATACCTCGATAATATTTACCTTTCTTGAAAATATGAGAATATTGTGAAAATAGTATTTGTCCAAAAACAACCCATTATCCATGATGATAACGAGGTGTAGTGGAGGTGTTTGATATCTCAAACAACTGCTTGCAAGTGAGTTGTATGCTAGAAAAAGTTTAACAATCATCTGATCATGACTTGGCAATAATTATTGCAATCATGTCATCAGGAAGAGACAAGAATGTCTTTTGAGATCCTTCTCCTTCCATTCGTAACTGACTTTACTTGACCTGAAAAAGTTATAAAATAATTATTTAACTGAAATAATAGATATATGGACTAATCATGTGTCTAACAAAAACTCTTAATCCCTAAATTTGTCTAAACCGACCTCTAATACCAACTATAAGGCCTCAGCCTTAATCCTTTCTTAATATTGAATTAAATGAATAATTTACATTGAGGATCTTTTCAGGTTTATATTTTTAGATAATTAGGACATAACTATAACATCTCAAAAGATTAAAAAGTAGAAACTTTTACTATGTTTCCATAAAATAAAAAACTCTTAAAAAGAAACATGTCCAGTTCCATGTTTTAGGTTGCATGACTTTCCCTTGATCCCATCCTTGACCCTATTCCACGTTAAGTCTTGTGAAAAACATTTCAAAACTTGGGATGAGCATAAAAATCTCATTAAGGGATACAAAATGAATGAAAACTGTTATTTTTTCAAAACAACAAGTAAACCATGTATACTTTTTCAAATTAATACGTTTCACCATTTTGAAGTAGTAAAAACTATTCACTGAATAAAAGTTCATTAATTACCCTTCTGTAACAAAAAGATTACCATAAAACCTATATAAAGATCACATAACATATAAAAGTAACTTGGGACAGAAACATACATAAGTGGAATAACCATAAGGTCGACTTCCACACATATCACTTAATGGAATAGAAATTCGGCCAACTTCCATAAATACTTAATGGAATAGCCATACGGCCTACTTCCATACCCAATGAATTGGAGGTTATAACGTAACCACCCATCCTGGTATTCACGGCACCACCCGTCATATGGTTTATCACGTAACTACCTGTAAAATGTCCAAGTTTCATTATAAAATTATAACACATAAAACCAATATAAAGGAATGATAACATTTCCACATTTCAATCACAATATATCATTTAAATATATTGACAAAATAGAATCCTTTATCAAAACCATTTTCAATACCAAAATACATAAAAGAGTATATGGTATTTATTTTATTTTAAAAATATTACGGCTTGTTGAGGAAGCCAAAGATCAAATAATACTCGCGGCGGCGGAAAATGTCGTTGTCACCGAGTACGTTAAAAGAATCATTCCTTTTTGTCGTTTAGTAAAACGCTTCATCGAAAAAGATTCCTTTTGTATAAAAGTAAATGTCAAAGGGGTTTATACACCGTATAAAATAAAGTTGTGTATAAAACAAAATATTCCTCAATGAAAGGAGATTGAGACAAAGTCCCTTACAAAGACGGTATCCTTGGTTTAATGATAAATCAATTGCATAATTATCTGTGACAAACGAATACACCAAATATAAGTGGATATTAAGTGTAAAACAATCAGAGGATATTCAAACATATTCATAGAACGACATATTCAAGGAGTATAAGATTATCCCAAAGAATCAAATTTGTGTAAGAAGTTCCCTTGCAAAAATTTGTCAGCCTAATGGCGTCACTACAAAATTCAGAAAATGAGTTGATGAGAGATAAAAAGGGTATCTCATCACATGGAAATAAAATTTAAATCAATAAGGATATAGAAGAACATATCCCAACATAATAGTATGTTAATTAAAAGACATAACAAAAGAAGTCTTTTAAAATGGGGAGGTGAAAGGTTCCCTTACCGACATGTGTATCTTTCGAAACATACACCCCGTGAAAGAAGGACAATACAAAATTGATGTAAATAATCATAAATAAATGTATATTACACAATGAGTAAAATAATGGGCAGTACATACACCACTCAAAGGAAATTGTGGAAAATGTAGTGTAAATCTCCCGAGAATAAAAGTCAGATGAAAAATCCCTTACGAAAACTCGACAGCCTAACGGCGCCACATAAAACTTACAAAATGGATTGATGAGAGAGAATAGGGTCTCTCATCATATGGACATAAAAAGTACAGTATGAGGAATATAAAATAACATCCCAAAAAAATAAGAAAGATGAGCTTAAAGGAAATTTCATAAAAGAGAGTACTTAAAAAGATAGAGATGGGTAGGATCCCTTACCTCGGGTCCAACATGACTCGATCATTCTTTAACGTCCTGAATAATAAACTTGAGTTAATTTCTACTTTCTTAAGAACCATTTTCAAGTTCATTAGTCCTTTTATATCAATTATTGACATGTTATAAACATTATTTAATAATTTAAGTTAATAATGTTTGTTTTGTCGATATTTGGTTCTTAAGTCAAAGGTGGACTTCTTACAATTACATGTTGTAATGCACCGTTAATGGAGACGGTAAGCCGTACGTACGCATGAACGGTACTTTCATTTCTATGTCATATTAATGGAATTAAAATGAAATGAGAGATGTGTATATTTTTAATTCCAGAATTATATTCATCCTTTATATGTATCATACATCATATATATAAATTATATGTACTTATAATAGTACATTACATTTGAGGATAAGAAAATGAAATGCACCGTTCATGGAGACGGTAAGCCGTACGTACGTATGAACGCTACTTTCATTTCTATATCATACATTAATGGAAAGAAAACAATAATGATATAAATGTATATTATAATTCCAGTATAAAATCATATATAATAACTTTAAATCCATTCTTTATACATCCCACATATGGCATCAACGAATCAAATCACTTTGAGGGGGCGGTAGTCCGCACTTCCTAAAATGAAGATATCACGTATACCCATAATAGAAGCCCTAATGGTATGCCACAAATGAAAAATAAAGAATCTTAAGTAAAACATAAAAATATTATATATCATATATAAACAGAGTGACATCTTAATGGCCACCTTTGAAGGTGTTATATGAGTGTTGAACAATCATCGTTTCGTGAGGCAGAAATTCTCCATCCACAGAAATAGTATGTTCTTTAACCATTAGATGAAGTTGTGTGTAAGTGTAGCTCGAATACTTATTATAAAAACATCCTAATATATTGAAGATACTGGATTTGTTACAAAAGAAATGAATAAAAAGATTTTACGGGGTTGAAGAAGCAAAATAAAACAAAAGAGCACAAGTGAAGACGTTGCCTTAAAATTGGGTAACTCCCTTTGGTTTGAACCAAAAGGGTTTCTTGAAGAGCTTCCTAACTAAGTAAAGGCTTCTAGGATGAGTAGAGGGATGTGGAGAGAAAAAAACATCAGAGCTTGGCCGAAGCAATGGCTTGAGAGGTGTGGGTAAGGTGGTAGAGTTGGGGGCCTTTTATAAGAGGAGAGGAGGGGCACTCTTGGTAAAGTATAAAATGTTACTTTATTTTCAAATGGTTTTCGGATTTTAATGGTCCCACATTGATATAATTAAGGGATAAGGTGATAAGGGTTCTAAATCCACCCATAAAATAGGTTTTGGAAATGTGTAGGTCTTAGAATTTACATTGTCTTTCCATTTTATTTAAATCTTTAAATAATGAGGTCATCGTTGCATCATCATGATGTCATAAATAATTTAATTTATTTAATGTCTAAAAATTATAAAAAAATACTATGATGTATGAAATATTTTTAGCTTTCCAATTACTATTTATAGTCAAAATTATGACTTGTATAACCACATTTAAAACTTTTTTTAGTAAAACAAATCATTTTTGTGACATCTTTATTTTAACTTTAAATAAAAGGCATAAATGTCATTATCAAACCCAAGTGGCTCCATGGGGTACCAAAAATCGACCCATGGGTTGTCTTGGTCGGTCATAACTCATCCAATATGTTTAGGACAAGTGTCAATATATTTTAATTTTATTATAATATCATTTTTACCTTAAATCACAGTAATTACCTTTAATCACGATTAATAAAACATAAAAGTTACTCTTCATCAAAAATTATTTTCTTCCCATTAAACCACATTTTACTTAACATTTAAAATCATTTAAATTTTATTTTTTAAATTCAAATCAAAGAAGTGGTTAGTTCCCATTTAAACGAAAAATCAAATTTTTGTAACCACCACTTTGTGGTTTCACTATTCATCAAAAATTGATGTTTTTCTGAAAAATACCAAAAAATTCACCCGAAGAAATATTTGATATTATGAATTCAAAAATGATTTCTATTTTACCAAATTCATTACATAGAAGTTTCATTAAATAATTTTATAATGAAATCCCACTGTTAAAATAAATAGAGTGTTTTTATGAAACAATACCTTTCAAAAGATTGACACTCGTTTATGTCCAATCTTAAAGTGATATTAATTACAATGACCACCATTGGATTAAATGGTAAAAATATATTCTATTTAAACTTTAAAACCAACTAAAAAGATAATTTAATCATATAAATAAATTAGATTAAAAAGAGGTTTTGAATTAAAATACAATAGTTTCACTATTCATTAAAAATTGAACTTTTTCGGAAAAATACCAAAAATTTAAACAAAGTAAATTTTGATGTCCCGATTATAAAGAAGAATTTTATTTTGACCAATATAACACATAAAAATTGTCAAAAAGTGTATTTAAAAGAGGTTCGCCATCAAAAGGCGGTTAATCGACCTTTTAAAGAATATTAGATTGTCTACGCTTAAAATTGGATTCATTCGCATTTTTAATCCTCTATCATTTACTGTAAAGAGTAAAAATATTTGACAAACATATATAATCATTTTTTAGTTAGTTTTGTTCATTCCCTCCATTACAATGGCTAGGAATTAACTACCATTAAAAATAATATTTTTTTTTATTATTAGAGTGTAACGTAAGATTTCCAAGAAACTCGTTGTTGCGTATTGGGTACGCCATCGAGCATAGAATCCCCTTTAGAGTAATATTAATATTTTATTCACAAATATGGATAAATATAAGAATTTCATATTCTTTATTTACCTGGGGTGTTACACATGGAAGAGGATTTAGAATGTATATGAAATGAATATTTTTTTGTAAGTGGAATGATGCATTTTCAATATTTATTTTATATTAATTATTTGTTTATTATTAATTTACATCTAATGATGATATATCATCATGAAATATAATCCATCAACATATACCCCTATAATTTATCTAAAGGATGTTATATGTTTTTAGAAGAACAAATGGTTGATGTAAAGTTTCCAAAACTGATGGTTGACTATTTAGGCTCAGAAGATGCGAGACCTCTCTCCCCCCAGCTATTCATGAAAAAATGGTAGAGTGTCCAAATAAACATAAAGGGACAATATATTATGAAACAGTCTAGGTCTACGGTTGATAGGATTTTATGTTATTTAATTTAGTTATGTTGTTTATGATAAATCAAATCGTTCCATATTTTTATTATCTAATGAATTTTTTATATATTATATGTAAGAATCAATTTAGGAGAAGATAAAATAGGGGAACTTCATATATAAGGCTAATAAAGATACATTATCTTCTCCTTTAGTATATCCAAAATACCATGGTCATGTATGAGTATATGAAGAAGGTGTATCAATAAAAAAGCGTTTTTTTCATTTTGAAGAATCTTCAAATGTGGATGTATATAAAATCAGAATAGAATATTTCAAATCTTGATTTCATGATGTGTGAGATACGATGGAGGAAAGGATAATATCATCATTAGAGTTGATATTTGAAACATGAATAACAGTTTCTTGGTGGATATTCTACTCCTATAAATGCGCCGGCAGATCCCACTCCCCCGCCTCATCCTGTAGATCCCACTCATTCACCTCCTCCTACACATACTAATCCTATAACTCTTACCCAACAACTTCACAATAATTATGAGTTATATTTTGATGGTACCCAACACAATATTGTATCATATGGGATTGTAAATTATATTGGTAATATTGTTCATCATAAAAAATTTAGACATAGACAAACATAGGGAAACAATACAAGATATTATAGATAGATTCAAAAGAGTAAAAAAAATTATAGATGATTTCACTCTTGTTGGAAAAAATATTAACCATTTATTAGTTTTTCCATTTATACATGTCTAACAAATTACCACTAGGGTTTTTATAGATTACATCATTTTTTATAGTAGTGTTAAATTTGTTTTTATATTTTAAAAGTTATTTATTTATCTATTTTTTAGTGGAATACATTAATAGTAAAGATATACTGTAACTAAAATAAAAAGTATATGCTTCTATGATTTTATATACTACTTCGTATACACTAAATATAATATCAACATATTCATCGTTATTATTGTATGTTTATGAGATACAATGTGATTATAACATTTATGGCTTCTAATAGAATGTGATGATTTAAATGGGAGATATCATGGAGCACGTAACATGAGATTTTTTTGGGAATCAATGTAATTCATGTATTTTCCATTAATGTTGATTGTCAATTATCTTATGGTTATCAAATTTTATTGAAACTTAATACATATTTTTGTTTTTTATTATGTATCATTATACACATTGTATTTAGTATTATGCTACATAAGGATATGTATTTTTTTCCCCTCAATGTATTTAATAAATAGTTTCGATAATTACATATAAATAAAGAACAACATATATATATGAATGATTTCAAAGTATTGAAATTCATCTTTGGATGCTTACATATCATGAAGGCTCTTAAATAGTTTCTTTAATTAACTAAATAACCACCCATTTTATATTATTTTATATAATAGTGTCCATTATATGGTGGGGTTTTTCCAAGATAGAATATAGATTATTTATTTTTGTTCTATACATAGTGATGTGAATTTTTTTAAGAAATAATAAACACATAAGTCTGATTATTTAAATATTTTTATATTATATAAAATTTTTTTTATGGAATAAATAATATTTCCAAATAGATTATGGGATTTCGTTAGAGATACTGGATTAATGAGGAATACAGAGATCAAGTATATAAAATCAAAAGGGGATTCTCATTTATAATTACAACATTTTCAGTATAAGTAATTAATATGTTTTTATTAATTGAAAATTTATTTTGAAATACAAATTCCATCACAAATAAGGAATAAAGTAATGTGGATATTTTATATTAAAATTTATATTCAAAATACTGTGAAATTGTACAGTAAATAAAATAGACAAGGATAGATATTATTATAAACATTCATTAACATTATTTTATAATGATATTGAGAATATATGATAAATTATTTATGTGTAGTTTTTGTATTTTTATGACCATCTCCCTAATAATTCACAAGATCTAAAAAACATAGAAAATGAATTGGTGTAATATTTCACATGATTCATTTGGTTACAGTATATTACATATATATATATATTGTAATTTTTAAATTCAAATTTATAAATTAAAAATGATTTGAATATATGACTATTTTCTGGTAGTTCTGTAGCAATTTTTTTCCTAGTTTTGTTTTGGTACAAGTTTGGACCCTATTTAATGTCTTCATTAAAACATTATTTTCCATGTAGCTTATGAAATAATGGACATGAATAATTTCTAATAGTTTGTTTTTTATATTTTCATTATAATAACTTAGGTAGAAAACATTTTATATTCTCAATTATTTTAAATAACCAACATGGAAAATCTTGCTATTAATATATATTTATGATATTTCATATATCATTTTTAAAAAAAATATTGTGACAAATTATTTATCACATTCTTTTTTATAAACATTAATGAAAGAAAAATATTTAAAATTCCACCTATAATCACATAACGATGCAATAAATGTTAAAATACTAGAAAAATAAATGAAAAACCCTTTTTCAACACTAGTGCTATGATGTGAAACATAAGGTACCACAAAAATATTCTTGAATACTATTCGATGGATGAATGATTTTTTCTGATGAGACATTGATGAAAAAAGATATTAGGGGTAGTAGGCTCATAATAAATTGAAAATAATTTCTCAAGGAATTTGATCAAGATAATAAACAAGATTAGAGTTTACTAGAACATACTCATCAATAGGAAATCAACAATTCTTGGTGTCCTTGGATGTTCATATCAATTTATGTGTGTATTGATCCGTAGGATTTATGATTTTCATTAATGAATGTCATGGAATAAGGAATTTATGTAATGATGAAAAAAATGATGAGATATTATCATGGAAATTTATGATACATTGGATATTTTATGAGTGAATTTACATTAATTGATTATGCGAGTGTGGATGTAACCATTTCATCCCTCGATGGAAGATAATCTATCATGAACTTTTATGGGGATGGAATTTACCCATAAATCAATCGTTATGGTGTTTGGTGGGTGAGTTCAATTTCAAAATTTCAAAAAATGAGACACCAAGCATATATCTTCACACCACTAGCATAAAACATCCATGATTTTAGATACCGCAATAATGGTTTATATTACACGATAAGCATTCTGAAAATATAGGAAGTTATTGTAGCATTAAATTATTTCTCTATAGCACCCTTATTGTTTCAAGAATCTAATATTACAATTTTAGAGTTTATTCCTAATCACAATATGAAATATTCATAGTGGGTCACACACTCTGTTTATATGTAATCTCAATTAAATTCATTTGTTGAATTGATCATGTTTGAATAAATAATATTTATTTATATTTTGTTGACCAACATTATTAAATAAAAATTTATTAAAATGTATAAGTGAGTAAAATAATAAGAATAAATATTTTTTTTTGGGTTTGATAAATATAATATTAATTATCTTATATTTACTGATGAATAATGTTGTAATATTTATTTATTAAATAAATCTTTAATTTTCATTTATAAGTAATCTTCGATGAGTGAAAGATGAATGAGATTAATTATCAAATTTGAAATGGTATAATTGATTTTTATTTATATTCTTAATGTTTTTTTAATGACATATGATTAACAATATTATTATTATTATTATTATAGGACATGGGGTCGACTAATTATTAAATGGTCGGGAAAGAGCATGTGTGAAATTATCCAACACTAAACCGTCCATAATAAATATATAATTATATTATTTTTTATAATCCATTTTGGTGAGAAAATTGGATAAACAGATAATTTATAAATCTATATAGAGAGATCTATAGATATAGTTCAAATTCTCTATTCCACCCTCTGAATTCACCGACATAAATCAAGAGTTATTATTTCTTCTAAAAATTTCTATTGTGATTAACCATGCAATATGTAAGAAATCAGGATTGGAATTGCAATCACCTGATTATTCTACGATGATATTCAATGATTCTGGTTGCATGTGTGGATCATAAATATGGGGATTCTACACTTGGATCTGGTAGAGAAAAAATGTTATGAAGGTATATGGTCAACCAAATCATCAATAAAAGAAAAATTAAAATTTGAGATAAATCTATATCTACAAAAAAAATAATTATATATTATACATGAAGATCCCACTCTTCTAGTTTTGACAGTTTTTATAGTCAGTTAATACTTGACAAATCTATCAAAGACACTTCTACTTCTCATAAACTGTACAAGTGGTATCAGAGCGGTCACATATTTATTTAATATTTTTATTTATTTATTATTATATCTTTCATGTGTCTGTATATGTTTTAATTCAGAATTATAAATGTTAATATTAATACATCATCTCATATTATTTATTTGTTATCGCAATAATAACAGGTAAAGGGTTATTATTATAACATAGAAACATTTGAAAAAACACCACCTTGAGGTTCTAAGGTTCTTCCCAGGAAATATCATATTACACGGTGTGTACTTACTAAATACACACCCTGTATAGTCTATCTCACCTATATCTCACAATATTGGGATAGATCTGATGAAATAATATTAAATATCTTATAATAGTGGATCATCTTGTATAGATAGATTTGATAGTATATGGTTTAAAAAACCACACACCGTGTGACCATTATACATGATATATATTTATCATTTCCTCTTATTATAGAACTCAAGGTCTTCCCGCATTTGATGTTTCTAATAAACAACATGAGGAGCAGAATTACATGAAATTATGAGGTCACATTATATGAAAGAGTGATAACATTCAATTTTCCTCGATCTCATCCATTAGAGGAAAGAGACCTAGTCAGTAGAAATGTGTTGTGGACATGAATAGATGATAGTACATACAATGTTAACATCTTGTATTCTATTATAGATAGTGGTCCCTATTTTTCATGGAGAAAATTTAAATACATAATCACACCTATTCCCATGTGTTCCATGTTTCTTTTATTTGATAGTACACTATATTTCCTAATATTTATTACTATATATTAAATCAATTACGTTGATAATATTTTGGATACATAAACATAGTTTCATATATCTAAACATCATTAATTCAATAATTTTAAATGAAATTAATATTATTTAATATTATAGATGATGGTGTGCTAATGGTTCATGGATTTAATTAAGAAAAATATAATTAATTTGATTCATTCATTTTACATTATCATAAATAATTAATCATTTTGAGTAATTGATAACAAATATTAAAATATATGCGCATTTCAAGTTACATGGATGATCATGAGATTATACTATCCCTATATATGTTATTAGTTTCTTTTAATATATTATTGTTAATGTAAAATTGATGGACTTTGTGTAATTATATCTTTCTTATTATGAAAAGGCCCACATGACCATAGATTCATTTATGTAAATACCAATACCGAATACATTTTATACCATTTCATATTTGTGAGTATATGATTCTATAAGGATAATGATCCAAGATGTGAGGAGGTGGTCCATGTCTAGGAGTTGAGGTCAAACCGATCTAGTTGATACATAAGTTCCTAGATGAAATGTCACAACACATACCATGTTGTAGTTCTATGTGTTTCCCATAGTGTTGAGGGTTATTTTATCATATTCTAGACAATAACCCATACGTGAATATCATGATCTTGCAACATATAATTTATTTTCCTCTGATTAATGGTTAACTATTTATATTTTTTGTATGATGAATGATAACCTAGTAAATGATTTTAAAAGAATGAAACTTGTAACAATGTATTACCAGATAATGCAAGAATGTTTTATAATACATGGTTAATCCTTTAAGTAATATACACCTAATATTAGAAATGGGTATTCATTTTTGAAAAATACACTTATTATTATAAATTAATATGATAATATAATCATTATTTATAATTATAAAATCCTTATAGTACCTGGAAATCCTTTTTTTTTATTTTAAAAAGCCGGTTTAGCGGGTACTGGTACCCAAACAAACATCAAAAAACCAAACAAGATGCAGACAAAAACAACTTAAAAACACAGGTTACATGTCATCAAAGCCAGACTCCTCTCCGTATCCCCAACCAGATGCACCTTCACCAGTCACTGAGGCCGTCTCCCAATCTGGTGGCCTCCAGTAGTAAGCACTTTGAACCCGGTTCTTGAGATGCTCCAGAACATGGTCCGGTGATGCCCTCTCAGTCAAGATATTCTTCGCAAAGGACACAGTCACCTTATCTTTCCTATAAGAGGCGGAACAGGTCATCATCGGCCGTGGGAGACATGAGTAGTCTTTCCTTGGCCGATGTCTTGGAGTTGAAGGAACAAGCCCTTCAATAGTAACAAGAGTCTGCTTCCCACTCTGGACCACATCGCAGAAAGAATAACCATATGGTCCACTCACATTCTCATTCCCTCCCCTGGTGGTCTCCCTACCTTTTCCAGCCTGGTCCCCCAATCCCGAATTAGGAACTGAGTTCTCCAAAAAAGTTAACAACACCCCCATTGAGACAACATTATCCACAGTCACTGCAGGAAACTCCTTCCACCCACCATCAGCCTGCTCCTTCTGGCTCTTATCAGCTTCCATCGGAGTGGAGATCCTGGAATCAGGGTAATTGTCAATCAAGGGGAAGCCAGTTGATCCTTTGTCTCCCTCCTGATGAGCCTCCATAGCTTCGATCTCCAAACAACCAACCGGATGATCCTCTGATAATTTCTCACTATTCACCTTTCCTGAAATACCCCCCTCTTCCAGGCACTCAGTCATTACAGCATCCGAAATGCATTCCAATCTACTACTCAAAGACAGAAATGGATGAACCCTATGATCCAAACCCCTAGACTCCTTAGAACTATCCATGTTTGAGATAGCCTCATGTTTCTTCTCAACTGAAGCTTCAGAACCAATATTACTCTCAAAAGTCACCTTACAAACCTTAGATGCATTACCTTCCAAAGTTGATCCTGCCACCTCAGATCACCTTCCTCTGACAGGAGACTCCATCTGCCTCAGTTCAGAATCCATCTTTTCCTCTAAACAAGAATCCACATCCCATGCACAAATGGATATACTTCCCTTTACAGTTGACCTCCCTCGACTGCGGAGGAATTCCCCTTCGACAAACCTCATCTGAATGCCCCAACCTCCTTCAAGAACCAAAAAAATCTATCCAATCCTCAAAAAAACTCACTTTCTACAGAAGTATTCTTCGCCAATAGTGAAAAAAACAGAATCAAAAGGGGTGTGAGACACATCCATCTCAACGCACACTCTGGGGTTCACTGGATGACACAGTGCTTTAGGTCGACTATCAGAGCAAAGACATTGCCCTACCAAATTTCCAAGCATCCAAATAATTGAAGGGTTTTGAAACGGCAAGGGGAGTTTAGGGAAACTTACCCAAACCACGATTGAAGGGGAATCACGTTTCATGTGAAGGTCAAAGGACCATCGAAGGATCAGAAAACAAGATCCTTTGAAGAAGATAAGGGCCCTCGACCACACTTGAATCAGATCCGCCACCGTCTCAAATTGAATCATAATCTGCTTATTATCGAGTAAACCAACCACCACACATTCTTGCAGATCCCACGATCCGAAAACGAATTGGTCAAACTCATCCACAGAAGGCCTCTTGTCCTTGAAGCGTGCTTCAAGAGTGGGGATCAACAGGATTTATGATTTTGAAAACTCAGATGAAGATAAGGGGAGATTCGGCACCCCATCAACCAGATCTGTAACTTTAGGGTTTAAAGAAACCTTCGGGAAAGTGGGAAGGAAATCAGGGTTGGATAAAGTACAGAATATCCTCACCCTCCCAAGGGACGACGATTATCTCTCTCCCATCCCTTAAAATAAAATATTATGTTGTGATATATATCAACTAATTATGTTATAATCCTAATAGTTCAATGTTCTTGTCAAGATAGAGTGGGGGTACTTTTAATTACCAGGGAAATTTTCTCTTGAAGTATTGGGTTGAAATAACATAGTATAGATCAATGTTTGATTTCCCAAGAAGTACTTGACATAACTAAAAATAAAATGTAGTGGAAATCCTTTTTCAAAATTTTTCGATTGGGTATTCCACAGAACAAATGAAGGAACTATAAGTTAATGTAGTTAGAAATTTATGCCTTCCTAAAACCCTTGAAATAAATTTTCCAGATCATGTATGGGTTATGAGAAGCAGAATATGTTTCCTTTCCACAAGAATATCTATGAAATAATATATTCCTAAAATAATGGTGAGGGTTATAAGGTTCTGAAATTTTTTTGGAAGAATAATAGAATATAATTTTTAGTGTTTTAATCTATTTCTATTAACAAACAAGTATGAATTATCTTTTATTAATTTATATAAATGGAATATCAAAAGATATTAAAAATATCAAAAAATTACATACTATAGAAGGAGAAAATTCTCATCAGTGTGAATTTATAAGAATTTTATATGTTCGTACGTGTTATACTACTCCACATTTGAAATTTATATATATTTAAAACTCCGCATCCTAAGTATATTTCTAATGAGGATTATGAGAACTATGAATCATTCAATGTAAAACATATATACAACTCAATAGGTGTCCAATATTTCATTTTACCTACCTTATAAAATGTGACTCTATAGTAATCTAATAGAATAGATACACATAATATCATTTCTCACCATTGGGATATCAATCAAGAGAAGTATATATTAAAGAAATGTGAAATTTCTAATTCAATGTTTACATTTAATCATAGAGAGTATGAACCATCTATGACTCTTGTAAACATGTTGATTAGATGATTTGAGAGATAATAAATCCTGGGTTTCTCAATACTCAATGAGTTGTACGAAGATATCATTCAATCATCAATACCCAAAAAACCCACGTTTAAAATGAATTCTAATATGAGAAATAGTGATAAGATAATTTCAGAACATATTACACTAATTATCTTTGTTGACAAAGAGATTCGGAGTGAAAACCCCCCACTACAAATATGGTTAATAAGATAAGGATGAACAAGTAAAAGGTCCAAATAATCATCACATGTATAAAGATACAAAACATCATCCTTCCAAGATGAAGAATATCTACAGTTATGAAAAAGAACATGATGTGGTATATTTTTCATGTGGAAAGAAGGTACACTAGGATAAAAAATTGAAACTATCAAAATAAGAAAGGATAAGAATGATTTTCTTTCATTATCGTGTGTAATCTTTCCATATCAATATTTTTGGATATAGATTCTTCATATGGTTCTAACATTTTTATCGAAATACCGAATCCAAGTTGATATAATAATTTTTCTATAGGTGACATGGACATATTAATTTCCAACGGAGTGATACTAGATACTCTAATTTTCAAATTACAATTAATTTTTTTTAATTTTAATATTTTATTATGTTAATATTTTTACCAAGAACATTATTTCTATTTACTGTTTAGACTTGGATGGATTTATCTTTAATTTGGAAATATCAATTTCTACTTTTATAATTATAGAATATTTTATGGTATACAATATTTGAATAAGGGACATATTGAATTTAATTATTGGAATGAAATATTTCAAATTTATATATTATCAAATTCATGTAACATATAACACAATGTTTTAGAATCATTGACTTTCTCATGTAAATGAGAGAAATTAGGAAAAGGTCTATACTTATGGTTATTAAGACTCATTTGATCTAAAACCACATGAAAGATGTCATAATTGTTTGTAATGAATTATGACCAACACAATATTCAAAGTCATAGATGAAAATTCCACATATATTCTCAAAATGGTACACACTAATTTGTGATGTACTTTTCATGTAGGAGACAGAGGAGGATTATAATACTTTATAAAATTCAATAAATAAATTAGTAGGTATGGATATTATTATATTATGTGTATAATTATAAACACATTGAAGAGTTAAATGAAGTCAATACCGAATTTTAGAATCATCATAGTAATAATATAAATAAAATTCGATCGGATTGAGGTGGTGAATATCTTAATGAAGACTATATAAACTTTAAATTAGACTAAGAGATTATCTAAAAACTCACTCCACCATATACACCACAATGGAATGGTGTTAGAGAAAGGAGGAATTATACACTACTAGACTTGGTATGGTTGATGTTGTTTCATTTTTGACATATATTATCAAATTTGATATACAAAATACCAAACACATTAAATATTATGAGTACTAACTAACATTGAGAATGTTATTCCCTTAATTTTATGGTGTGAAAAGAAAGTAGTTTTATCACATGATCATGTATGTGGTAAAATAATTTTGATTAAGATTGAAATAGAAACAATTTATCACCCCATGAAATAGATTTTATCATTTAAAAGAATCCCATGGAATCAATAGGTTACAATTTACACAACCTTTCAGACATGAATTTAACTATCACATGATATGATATATTTTTTCATAGGGATAAATTATTGAAGAAGGATTATGGGAGAAATAATTACATTGAAGGTTATTTTTATGTTATACATCATTTGTAAGAGGAAAAATTCAAAAGGCACCCATATAATATGTTTTTTCTTAAATACAAGTATTCAATAAGAGCACTAGAGAGGTAATAGAACCAATGAGATATGGTTTTCTTTTCACCAATAATGGAAAACCAATATTTATTGAAAATAATTATCATACCCTCTAAATTCATGTATCATATAGATTAAAACTACAATATGTAAAGAATCCATGAATTATAATATGGATTCTGTATATCAAAATCATGTTTGATTTTTAACTGATCTGATAGTCGGTGTAAATTTGTTTTTTTTGTAAATGTGTATGCAAGAGAAAACATGAAATGTAAGGCAATGTAGATGCATATATTTCATTAATAATGGATAATGGATTTATATATCTTTATGAAATTGACTATGATAAATCCTTTTCTCCTTTTTCCCTTTATAAATCCATCAGAACATTGATTACCATAATAGATATCCAGGACTATGAGATATATAAAATGGAAGATAAAACCACTTTCCTTAGCAAGAACCATAAAGATGATGTGTATATGACTCAACTAGAAGTATTTGTGACACCATGAATTTCCAAAAATGTATTAATGTTATAGGGATCCATTTAAAGATTAAATAAATAATCATGGTCATCGAACATCCAGTTTAATAAATATATAAAAGAGTATGGTTTCAATAAGAACTATTGTGAGGCATGTTTTTATAGGTTGTTTAGTGGGAGTATGATTTCTTTAATTTTAGTATATTTCGATGATATATTATGATTTTTAAATGATATAAATATCATAAATTATTTTACGGAATGTTTGATGAAGTTCTTACCCATGAATGAATTCGGTGAAGAAACTGACATTATAGGGATCAAGGTCATGTATGATATATCCATGTGGATGAATGGATTAAGTCATGGTATATACATTTAATATCTACATAATAGGTTCATTATAGAATATCCCATGGGGTTATTAGTTCTAATTTCACAGGATATACATAATTCTATGAAAAAGTGTCCAAAAAACAAGAGGAATGAGAGATAATGAGTATGATCTTATACGGTTCTGTGATAGAATCAGTCATATATTTGGTATTATGTATTAGGATTAATTATTAATATTATTTGAATAAGGTTGGTAGATATAAACTACATCTAGATGAATATAATTGAACTGCAATTAAGATTATCCTTATGTATATGAGGTTATCTAAGGACATGTTTCTGGTTTCTAGGGGAGTTGAAGAGCATGTCAATAATGTTTATATACATTAAATCATTTAGATATATCAAAATGAAATGGTTTTTAAATCTATATATGTATTTTTTAACAAAAAAATAGTTATTAGTTGGAGGAGTTCTAAAAAGCTGATTCTCCCCAATTATTGGGTAATGTTGGAGTATATTATATATTCTGACATAGGTGAGGAAATTGTTTGGATTCATAAATTACTCAATAACCATGATGTGGTACCTATTCTAAACAATCCTATCATTGTTTATTGTGATAACAACCCATTTTGTTCTCTCTTCAAAGATATGGAGTCACGCTAAAAGAAAAATTCACAAAATTCACATGTTTTATCTATTGGAGGATTTATCTCAATGAGGCGAAGTTACAACGTTCATAGATATCATAGAGAAAAACATGGTGGACCACTTGAAAAAATATTTATCTCAATAATGGAATGACTATCATGTGATAGCTATGGGAGTGAGTGTTATTATTAGTTGGATTTTGAGAAATTGGTGTATGTTGGATTTGGTTCACCAAAATCGACATTCCTAGTACTTGATTGCTTGATTTTCATTATTAACATTGTTATTTATCAAACCATTGTTGTTTCTTTTGATGGAATTTTTATGTGATAATGTAATGTGAATATATTTTGCACTATGAATCCATAGTAATTCCCCCACTTTGTTGAGAACCAAGATGTTTCATGACATCATTCTTAAATATTATTCTATGGAAAAATGATATTATATTATGGGACATAGATGATACATGATATCATAGGTATGAGTCACATAAGACATTAAGACACATTCTCATGGTGATCATCCTTCTTAATATCCATTATAATAGGTTATGATAATAGAAAAATATATATAAAATTGACATTTAAATGTGTCATTGGATGTTCCTGAGAGTGTATATGTGAGTCGATCATTAAACATTAAGATTATGATTGATGGATATAATTCTAGACATACTTTTATATATTTATGAATATCATGATGATATATGCTCCAATAGAGGTAGTATGTATTGGGTAAATCATTATTGATATTTCATTAATTTATAATGAGATAAAATGATTTTTATCTTCAATCCCTTAATAAAAGATGATATCTCGAGATCTTGGATCATAATAGAACAATCTGCAAAAAAACATCCGCTGTCATGTTCGATGGGTGAGTTAACTATTTTTAAATCAACGAATGAGATATAGAGTATAAAGGATGATTTCACCAACATAAGACCTACTTGATTAGAGATATAATGATAATGATTTTATATTATATTAAAACATTTAATAAGAGTTTTGATATTGCTGCAACATTAACTTTATTATCATTCGGATCCATAGTTTATTGCTAGATGATAACCATGTACTTTGAGAGGTTTTGAATAATTCTACTAAGAAGGAGGTCTATTGGGTGACAAAATATGTTTATTTTTAGTATTAGTTAAATTTATGTATTTAAATTAAAATGATCCAAAAAATAATATTTATTCATATTTTATTGATAGCCATGATAAATAACAACTTATTCAATATGATAAAAGAGTTTAATAAAAAAATATTGATATACATGTTCTATGGAATATAATATTTAATGTTGAATAATGATGTGATATTTATTTATTAAAAAAGTAGTTATTATTCAATGATTGAAAAATTATGATGAGGGAAAATGGAGTGAGCTTAATAGACCAATAGGAAATGGTATAATTGATATTTATTTTTATTTTTTATGTGTTGCGTATGTCTTGTGAATATTTATAATAAAATTATTATTATTTTACATGGGGTCAAGTAATAATGAAAAGATAGGGAAAGGGATTATAAGCAATTTTCCAACACTAAGACTTTCATAATAATTATATTAATATATAATTATTTTCTAATCACTTTTGGAGTGCGCAATCATTTGATAGTGACTCAATCAATACCTAGAGAGAGAGATATATATAGTGCATTATGTATTCCTCTTATCTGAAGACATCAATATAACATCAAAAGGTATTCCTTCATTGAATGATTTTTTTGGTGATTAAAAATGGTTAATGAAAGATATCAAGATCCACTATGCATGAATCATAAGATTCTACGATGATGCTCATAGGATATGGTACACATGTGAATTTCCTCTGATGGGGTTCATCCTAAATCCCTTATCTTAGGAGTCTATGGTGAATATGAGAGCTATCATTCATCTACTTTCTTTCCTTTACTCAACTCCCCTATCCCCCTGTAACTGTCTTTATTTAGGGTGGCTTCAAAGTGCTCTTATTTTTTATTCAAGTCATCTTCTTCCTTTTATGAGATATTAGGGCCCTGATGATGGTAGTTTGTTACTGTTCCCATATATATTCATCCCACAACTATAATATCATGTTCCACAGCACCTCTCATGGTAAAATTTTGTGTAGTTGTTAAAATAGGTTTTTATGTTTCGTGATTCGACGGTCGATGGGTCTCAAGGCGCTACTTAGGTCAGTTTTCTCCTACTTTGAAGGCACTCAATTTTCTTCCTCATTAACGTTTATCTCATTCTGAGTCACAGTACACTCCAAAATCTTCTCTAAACTCACCTTCCATTTCTTATATCATATTCATATATGGATTAGTGGTATCATTGATGTTTTGGAAGGTGTGCTTTTGAAATCGTAAATGTTATTGGTTCGATCACTTCATTGATGGATTTGGTTTTTCAAATTTCTTAATTATGATTTTGGTGAATGTTTATCTTCCACTTCTTGAAATTTGTTCTGTGAAATTTTGATTGTTGGTGTTCAATATTTAGTTCTATTTTTATTTTATTCAATTTCATATAGGTGATGGTTTTAATAATTCATTAGACAGTATCGTGATGAATATGTTTTTTTGAGGTGATTTTTTTATATAAATGTGTTTTTTGGTTCAGTGGGGGATGATGATGACACAATGTAATGGGATTGTCTATAAAAGGTCTGATAGATTACGTTATTTTTTTCATGGATATGGTGAGTTGTTTGTTACTATTTTTATGGGGTAATGAAAAATACTTGGTGCCATTCTAACGGTGGATTAGGCGATCTCAGATAGTCTCTATCATCTAGTGTAGTTTTTGGATGGTGATGGTGACACAGTGACAGAGGGAGTTAAAAATAGTGTCAAATCATGATAGTAATAAATGGAAACTAGACTTTGGGTGATGTAATTTATATTTCAATGTTTATCTCCTCATGTGTTTTGAATAATTTTTAATGTTGAGAAATGAAATTGAGTAACTTTTATTTTTGGTTCCTTCCTGGTTTGTAGGTTATAGCTCAACCATAAGTTAATATTTAAAAATCAAAAAAAAAAATTATTTTCAGCAATTCATTAAAAAAAGAAAAGTTTTAGTTTCAGTAAATTCTCTATCTATAAATAAATTCATTTTAAATTACATTTGAAGAGACCTCTCTTCTGGTAAAATAATTTTAACTAGCCGACTACTCTACATAAATCATTGGAAATAATGTTATAATCATGTGTGGTAATTATTACACATAAATTAGAACAATAAAACATGTTTTGCATAACATAAAACAGATAAAATTTATGAATCAAACCTATAATTATAGATTTAGGAACCTCATACACATATAATTACATTATTTTAATTATAAAGAAATCAATAAAACAAAATTGAGATATATAGAGTCCAAGTGTATTTAAGTATTTAGATATATAATAAATTTTATTAAATAAACAACATCATTATTATTTCAAACTATATAATTTTATCCAAAGTACCTTTGTTAAATTATTACATAAAATTATACCCTAATTATATATTTAAATGAAAATACCGATCTTATATTGCTTTTTAAGGGAACAAACATGATAACAATGTATAACATATGAGTCAAGTGGTACAACATAGTGTCAGAAAAGTAGAAGATCATATATATTCAAATGATATAATGGTATTTCAGAGATGATATCACCTAATAATGAAATCATAAAAATGTGGAAACACTATAAAACATCACTTCATATTTATAAATCAGGGGTTACTATAAGGACTACATAACATAGTGTGTAAGGCTTATTAAACATGCACTATACATGGTATATCATGAAATGAGAACGTAATATAAATAAATTTGGGGTTGTTTAGTTTTAGTCCCACCCATATTTTTATAATATGTACAAAAATATGTATGCTATATATGGAAAATAAATCATACATAAATCACAAGTCAGAGAAAACAAGAGAGATAGTAACTGGTGACATAATATTGTCTTAATGATAATCCAAATAGTATATAATAAAAAATTACAAATAAAAGAAAGAATTTAAGATTTAAATACATTTATAAGTCAATAAAAAGAAATATATCATTATAATTAAATATAAGTGAAGAAAAAATCATAATAATGGTGTGTAGATATAGGTATTGAAATGACCCTCTTAAATGATGTTTTGAGTATGGGATCTTAAAATAAGTTAAGAACATAGTGTCTTTCTTATGAATAGAATAGAACTGGAATAGTTTTTTATAGGATAGTTTTTTAGAAATATTAATAGGTAAAATTATATGAAATATTGATACATAAAAAAGAACAAGTAATGTAATATTTCTGTTATGTCAGGTTTTCTTTAAGTAAAATATTGGGAATGCAACCAGAAAAACATACATATATACAAGAAATAAATTAAAATTTTACAAGGGATATATTTAAGGAATATATATACAAAATATATAATAATTAAACATGAAGATAATATACATAAAGAGAGTTACTGTTTAACAACAACAAAAGTTTAGTTTGGGATTTCCATTACATCGGTCATGACTCACTTGGTGCAGTCATTTAACC
The DNA here is from genome assembly GCA_963277665.1 of Viscum album. Classification (NCBI taxonomy): domain Eukaryota; kingdom Viridiplantae; phylum Streptophyta; class Magnoliopsida; order Santalales; family Viscaceae; genus Viscum; species Viscum album. The sequence goes on from OY728122.1 coordinate 1,018,428,719, forward strand.
TCCATAATATTCAAAATAAATTAATTAAATACTTGATTGAGAGTATTTTTAATAAATATTTCATTTATTATTATTATTATTATTTCATTTATAATCATTTAATTAATTAATTATATTCATATTTATCATCACAATGATTTGTTTTTCATGGTTTTGAGGTCACATCGATATATTGATAACGACAAAAGATCCAATAAAAAGAGTATATAACCCTATATGTCTTCTAAGGACAAAACCATTAACATTACATAATCTTGAAATAAATGGAGATTTCATATTGAGGATCTTTTCAGGTTTAGAGTTTTAGAGAATTAGGCCATAACTATTACATAACAACTTGAATATTACATGTAGATAATACTACATAGTATCCATTTTTCATAAAATAAAACCCTCAAAAAGAAACATGTCATGTTCCATATTTTTGTCAACATGACATTTTTTGATCCAATCCTTGACTCTATTCATCTTTATGTCCTGTGAAAAACATTTTCAAAAATAGGGGATGAGTATAAAAAGCTCAGTAAGAGTTATTAAATAAAGAAGGAAAATACTAGCCCATCAATAAATTCCAATCAATGAAACCAATACTTTTCAATCATAATATATCTTACGAAATTATAAGATTTATGAATAACACACATAAATCATAAATCATAAAGGTAAATTATGGAATACATATAAAACATAAATTGTATTTATCACCAATAGGTAGGGGGATACACTTGTAATACCCATCATAGTATATTCCTTAAATCTCTTAGTATAAACATCATGTTTACCTCCGTCACATTATCCAATGCATTGGAGAGCTATCTCGGACTCACCCGCCCAAGGTTTATCACATAACCACCCATATAAATAAACAATACCCATTAACCATAACATAATCATAACATATAACAAATGCATAAAGGAAATATAACATTTAAAAATTACAATATATAAAATCAAGATATTGAAATAACCAATGTCTTATCAAATCATTTTCAAAAACCATTTAAAACATTTAATTAAGAGATTTTTGAAACGAAGTGTCTGATTAAACATTGAATATTTTAAAATAATTATCCTTTGAAAACATTAATTCCCATATAATTAAATCCTAAAATCCATTTTGAAAACATGGACATTAATGAGAAATATTTAGAAGAAAAATCATTAAAACATTTAAAACCATATTCTAGTTAATGTGTTTTTAACAAAATGGGAGACACATGAATAAAAATAACTGAGGAATAAAATATCATCAAAAAATTATAATATCATGAGAATAAAGGTATTATTGATATAATATTCCAATGTATAGTGTATACACCACATAAGAGTGAACTGGTGCATAACAACAATGATGTCTCAATAAAATGTAAATTGAGACGAAATCCCTTATAAAAAAGATATCCTTTGACTAAGGATAAATCAATTACATAATTATGTGTGACAAATAAAAATACCAAAAATATAAGTGGATATTAAGTTCAAAAAAATAATAGGTCATTCAAACATATTCAGAGGACATCATATTCAAGAAGTACAAGTTTAACCCAAAGAATTGAAATTGGGTAAAGAAGTTCCCTTACAAAAATTCGACATCCAAATGGCATCGCATAAAAATTTAGAAAAATGTTTTATGAGATAAAAAAGGTATATCATCAATTATACATAATTTATATATCAACATGGATATATAATAACATATCCCAACATAATAATATGTAAATTAAATGACATAACAAAAAGAAGTATTTCAAAAAGAGGAGGGTGAATGGTTCCCTTTCCGATTTGTAACATAAAAAACATATGCCACATGAAATAAGGATCATAAAATGAATATTTAAATATTCATAAATTATTTTATATTATAAGAAGAGTACAATCATGTTCATTACATACAACAAACAAAAGGAAATAGTGGAAAATGTAGCATGAATCTCATGGAAATAAAAAGTGTGTTGAAACCCTTTACCACGCTATAATAAACTGAGTCGTATGACCGAAAGTTAATAACCACCAAATGAATCAAATAATTACATGAATATAATGAGAGTCATGATAATATATATCAAATGGAAGTACACAATACACTATATGCAACAAATAAGTGGAGAACAATGGAAATCTCACGGAATTAAAAGTGAGATAAGAAAATCCCTTACCTCGTGTCCGACTTGACTTGTTTGTTCGTTTTTCTTGCTGAATAATAACCATAAGTTAATTCATACTTGATTAAAAACACTTTTCATGTTTATTATTTCTTTTATATCACATTTTACCATGTTATAAAAATTATTTAATAATTTATGTTAATGATGGTTGTTTTGTCGATATTTGGTACTTGAGTCAAAAGCGAACACCTTATAATTACATGTTGTCAATGTGGTCAAGATTCCATTATTGGTAGATTTATATTAATTATTTAGATATAATATATATCGTATATATCAAGTATATATATTTATTTATAACCGTACATAAAATTTGGAGATAAGAAATGAAATGCACAGTACATCGAGACGGTAAGTCGGACGTACGCACGGACGCTACTTTCATTTCTATTTCATATTTTACATGAATGAAATCTTAACTATAAATAGTTATATTATAATTAAAATATAATGTCATTTATAATTTCAATATCTTTATCCCTTAGATTTCCCACATATGGTATGAATGAGTCAAATCTCATTGAGGGGCATTAGTCTGCACTTTCTCAAAATAATTTATCACGTTTACCCATAACGGACACCTTAAAGGCATGATATAAATGTAAAATACAGAATCATAAATAAAACATAAAAATATATATCATATATAAATACAGTTCCCTCATACATTCCACCATGAGAGGCCGTAAGAGGTAATTGAACAAACATCGTTTCATGAGGCGTTAGTTTTCTGTCCACAGAAAGAGTATGTTCTTCACCAATTAGATAGATGTGTTTGTAAGTGTAGTTCGAAACCTTATCATAACAACATCCTAGTATATTTAGGATAATGTTTTTGTTATAAAAAAGTAATAAAAAGAGTTTAGGGGTTACAGAAGTAAAATAAAATAAAAGAAGGTAAGAGAAACAGTTACCCATAATTTGGGTAACTTCCTTTGGATTGAACCAAAAGGACTTCTTGAAGGGCCTTCTGCCTATGGTAAGGCTTCAAGAAGGATGGTAGGGATGTAGAGAGCTTAATTGGAAATATTTTGGACGAGCCAAAAGGGTTTAGTGGTGTGAGTAATTTGTTAGAAGCGGTCTCCTTTATTAAGGGAGATGAGGGGATCAATAGGAATGTGTGAAAACATTATTTTATTATAAACATATATTCGGTTTCAAAAGGTCCAAAACACATTAATGAAGAACATACAATTACTAGTATTTGAAATAAAATCATCCAATAGAAATTGTACAGGTTTTGGATATTATTTTAGTCTTTATATTCTCATTTATATAAATCATCTATTAATGAGGTAAAAACTACATCATTATTGTGACATAAATAATTTAATTTATTTGATGTCTAAAAATTATAAAAAAATTCCCTGATTTAGGAAATATTTTTATACTTTCAATGAATATTAATAGTTTAAAGGATAACTTATTTAACCCTAGGTATAAATTGGTTTACTATAAGATATTTCTTTATGTCATTTTTGCCTTTACTTTTAGTTAATTAATCTAATGTGTCATTATCACACCCCAGTGACACCATGGGGTCCCAAAATTGACCCAAGGAAGACCATGGTCGTTCATGAACCATCCAATAAGGTTAGGACAAGTGTTAAGGTAATTTGTTATTATTATAATATTCTCTTTATCCTGAATTACCTTATTTACCTTAAATTGCGGTAAATAAAAGTCAAAAGTTAATATTCACCAAAAAATAATTTCATCTAAATAAACCACATTATACTTACAAATAATAACCATGTATTTCAGATTTTTGAAATTCAATTCAAAGAAGAGGTAAAATTTTCATTTAAACGAAAAAGTCAGTTTTTTTAACAACAACTTAGTGGTTTCACTATTCATTAAAAATTAAAGAGTTTCAGAAAAAAAACCAAAAATTCACCCTAACCTAAAATTGATATTACAAATTCCAAATTGATTTCTATTTTACCAAATTAAACGAATATATGTTTCATTAATTAAATTTATAATCAATTCCTGCTGTCAAAACAATTAGTGTGTTTTTAAGAAACAATATCTATCTAAAGATTGACACTTATGTATGTCAAATTTCAAAGTGAAATTCAATCCAATGAACACCATTGGATTAAATGGTAAATGTATATTACAATTAAACATTAAAAATAATAAAAAAGATAAAATAACCATTAATATAAATTATATTAAAAGGAATTTTTGAATTAAAATTCAGTATTTTTCAAAATTCATCAAAAAATGAGTTTTATCAGAAAAATACCAAAATTTTACGAAAAATAAATATTGATTTACTGATTCAAAAGATAATTTTTTTAAAAAAATAGAACATATAAAATGATCAAAACTATATTTATAGAGGGTTCTCCATTAAAAGGTTGTAAATCAACCTTTTATAGTATATTATACTTAAAATTTGATTCATTCACATTTTAAGCCTCTAAATTTTATTGGATATATGGAAAACATTTAACAAAAAAGTATAATAATATTGTAGTTAGTTCTATTAATTCATTCCAATACAATGGCTAGGTGTTAACTACGATTTAAAATAATAATATTATATTATTATTGTTAAACGTAAGATTTCAATGAAACATGTGGTTACGTATTAGGTACACCATCGAAGATAGAGTCCCCTTTAATGTAAAATTAATATTTTATTCACAAACATTAATAAACATGAAAGTTGTATTATTACGAATTAATCTAGGATGTTACATCCTTCCCCCCTTTTGGGAATTTCATCTTCACAATTTTAAAATTGGGCTTGGAAACTTCATTAAATATCCCACATCAGAAAAGATTTTGTAAAACAATCACTTTAAAAGAATGAAAGAAAAGTACAATGGTCACCCGAGATAACCCGTACAAGGATTCCATGTAGGAAAACATGAATATGTAAAAGAGAACAAATGGTCAAGTTCTAATGGAGAGTGATAGAAAACATGATTAGGATAAAGTTAACCTCCAGAAAATCAAAAAGTTATGATGTGTTAAACGGTCTTTGATTACACAGTAGGAAACATAAACCAACAATGTTTTTTAAATTCCTTTTCATAATTTAGAGGAATTAATTTACTACATAGAATAAGAACATATGGAAATATACATAAATTCAAGTAGAGTTTTAACCTTTAATAAGATTCTACCAAATACTAATTTTTTCTCCAAACAAAGAGCATTCAAAAAGACTTCGTCGCATAAAAAGCACTAGAATCATCTTCATGAGAATGAAATAATCCACAAAATAAGAACTATATATTTCCCTTGTCATTAGAGATTAAATAAAACCAAAATTTTTAGTGCAAGATTAGATAATAACCAAAAAGGATAATATTTTACAAAAAGAAAAACTATTTTTAATGTCCAAAACTTGTAAAAAAATACCCAATGTTCAACCCAGACCATTCAATAAACAACTATCCATAAAATACTTCAAAATTAATCCAAACTAGGATTGAAAGCCAAATCTCATAAGGATGTAATTACATAGTGTTCGAAGATAAATCATATAATTTATCAGCAAATAACATTAGTTACTCATAAAATATCATATTTAAAAGAAGTTATCTTAATCACATATTCTCCATGATAGGTTAATCAGTTTCATAAATAAAAAAAATTATCATATGTGCACAATAAAAACATAGATTCTTTAAGCCAAATATTTCATTAAATATTCCACAATTTAAATTCAAAGTATTCTATCATCCTTAGGCATATTGTGATTCTTAAAAAGAGAGAATGTCTTCCACAATAACCTTTATCACTTAATCACTAAATAATGTTTCTATATTAAGTATATCCATTTGATAAAACATAACATCAAAAAATCAACATATTCTTGTTCCATAAAAACATTTTACTAAAACAAAAATTCATACTAACTAGGGACTTCATGTAGGCTAGTGGTAGGGGATGCGGCCTTGTCACCCATTGGTTGTGGGTTCGATTATAGTGGCCTTACTAGATTTGATGGGTTTTCACCCATCCTATGGGTTGATGTTTTTATAAAACTAAAAAATAACCCTAAAATGTTTTAACCTCAATGGTTTCCATATACCCCTAATTTTCATCCAAATTAATTATGATACCAACATCTTAATTCTTGATTTCTTATTTCACCACCATATGAAAAAATAAAATGATCCCCAAAATGAAGAACATCATACCTTGATCATGGTGTCCATTTGTTTTCATCGCCTTCTTGATCATGTAGGAATAAGGTCCATGAATCAAAAAAATGATTTAGAGATCCTTAAAAATAATTTTCTTAATCCTTCCAAATACACCTTGTACAAAATGGGACATATGGGTGTTCACAAAAAACCAGTTTTGGAAAATAATCATCAATGACATATAATTTCAAAACATCTGATAAAACATGATTTCTATAAAATAGTCGGACCGAATTTGAGTTAAAACATTCAATTAGTGGTCCTTTTATAATTAAATAGGTATGTGCTGAGAGACTATATTGTAAAAGAAAATATAAATAGGTTAGGAAAGGTTATAGTTCATTAGAACCTTTCTAAAAATCATAATATGCTTCAAAATTCTGTGATAAGGTAAAATATTTGTAAATGCATTGATAATTTTTTCCTTTCTAGAAAATATGAGGATATTTTGAAATTAGGATTTGTCTAAATACAAACCATGATCCACGATGACAACGAGGTATAGTGGAGGTGTTTGATATGTCAAAAAACAGCATGAATGTGAATCATATTCTAAAAAATGTGTCATAATCATTTGAACATGACATTGCAATAATTATTGCAAGCATGTCATCAGGAAGAGATAAGAATGTTGTTTGAGATCCTCCTCCTTCCACTTGTAACTGAATTTCCTTGATCTGAAAAATTTATAAAACAAGGATTTAACTAAAATAATAGACATAGGGACTAACCATGTGTCTAAAGAAATTTCTTAACCCCAAAATTTCTCTAAACTGATCTCTGATACTGACTAGAAGGACCCATACTTAAACATTACATAATCTTGAATTAAATGGATAATTCATATAGTGGATCTTTTCAGTTTTAGAGTCTTAGAGAATTAGGCCATAACTATTAAATAAAAACTTGAATATTACCTATAGATAATACTACTCTGTATCCATTTTTCATAAAATAAAACTCTTAAAAAGAAACATGTCATGTTCAATGTTTTAGTCTGTAAGAATTTTCCTTGATCCAATCCTTGACCCTATTCATCTTTATGTCCAGTGAATAACATTTCAAAAACATTGGATGTGCTTAACTATCTTTGTAAGGGTTATAAAATAAGGAAGTAAAACATTTTCCCATAAATAAATATAAATCAATGGAACCAATACTTTCCAATCATAATATATCTTACGAAATTATATGATTTATGAATAACACACAGAAATCTAAAATCCTAAAGGTTAATTATGGAATCCATATCAAACATAAATTTTAGTTATCGTAGCTACGTAGGGAGTTACACTTGTAATACCCATCAGATTATATTCCTTAAATCTATCAAGAGAAACATCATGTTTACCTCTATCACGTTACCCAATACATTGGAGAGCTATCTCCAACTCACCCACCCTAGGTTTATCATGGAACCACCCATATACATAAAAAATGCCCAATAACCATAAAATAATCACAACATATAACAAATTTATAAAGGAATGATAACACTTCAACATTCCAATATATCAAATGAAGATATTGACATAACCAATGTTTTATCAAATCATTTTCAAAAACCATTAAAAAAATTTAATTAAGAGATTTTTGAATCAAAGTGTCCCATAAAACATTGAAACTTTTAAAGGAATTATCATTTGAAAAAATTAATGTATATATAAGTAAATCCTAAAAACCATTTTGAAAAAATGGACTCTAATGTGTAATATTGAGAAGAAAAATCTTTAAAACCTTTAAAAAGATATTCTAGTTAATGAGTTTTTAACAAAATGAGAGACGCTTGAATACAAATAATTGAGGAATAAAATATCATCAGAACATTATAATATAATAATATTAAAGGAATTCATGATATAATATTCCAATGTATAGTATATACACCACATAAGAGTGAATTGCTGCATAAGAACATTGTAGTCTCAATGGAATGTAAATTGAGACTAAATCCCTTATAAAACGATATCCATAGATTAAGAAAAAATCAATTACATAATTATGTGTAAAAAATAAGAATACACCGAATTTAAGTGGATATTAAGTGTAAAACAATAATAGGTTATTAACACATATTCATAGGAAAACATATTCATGTAGTAAAAGTTTAACCCAAAGAATTGAAATTGGGTTAAGAAGTTCCCTTACAAAAATTCGGCAGCCAAATGAAATCACTTTAAAATTTTGAAAATTATTTGATGAGATAAAAAAGGTATCTAATAAATTCAAAATAAATTTTACAACAATAATGATATATAAGAACATATCCCAACATAATAATAGGTAAATTAAATGACATAACAAACAGAAGTCTTTTTAAAAGGGGAGGGTGAATGGTTCCCTTACATTTTTGGTAACATACAAAACATACACCACCAGAAATAAGGATCATAAAAAGAAGATATAAATACTCATAAATGAAATTATATTACACAAAGAGTAAAATCATGTTTATTAAATACACCACAGAAAAGGAAATATTGGAAAATATAGCCTGAATCTCACGGGAATAAAAAGTGAGATGAAACCCATTACCACGCTGTAATCAACTTATTTGTATGACCAAAAGTTAATAACCACAAAATTAATCACATATTACCATTTATATAATGAGAATAATGATAATATATAAAAATATTATAACAAAATACATCACATGAAATGAATAAGTGGTGAATAATGGAAATCTCACGAAATTAAAAGTGAGAAAAGAAAATCCCTTTCCTCATGTCCGACTTGACTTGTTTGTTCCTTGTTCTTCCTAAATAATAAATATAAGTTAATTAATACTTGATTAAGAAACCTTTTAATTTTTATTCTTCCTTTTATATCGCTTATTACCATGTTATAATCATTATGTAATCATCTATGTTAATAATGGTTGTTTTGTCGATATTTGGTACTTGACTAAAAAATGAACAGTTTATAATTATAAGTTGTCCATGTGGTCAAGAGTCCATTATATCCAGAATGATTTTATTGATTTATATATCATATATATCATATATATCCCGTATATATATTTATTTATAACAGTACATAAAATTTATAGATAAGAAATGTAATGCACCGTTCATTGAGACAATAAGCCGTACGTACGTATGAACGCTACTTTCATTTCTATTTTGTATTTTACATGAAGGAAAACATAACTATATGTAGTTATATTATTATTAAAGTATAATATAATATATAATTTCGATAATTTCATCCTTTATATGTCCGGCGTATGGTATGAACGAGTCATATCACTTTGAGGGGGTAGTAGTCCGCACTTCCTCAAATGAATTTATCGTATTTACCCATAATGGAAACCTTAAAGGCATGATATAAATGTAAAATATAGAAGCATAAAGAAAAACATAATATAATATATATCATATATAAATATATTTCCATCATAATGGCCCCCATGAGAGGCGGTAGGAGGTAATTGAACAATCATCATTTCACGAGGTGTTAGTTTCCCATCCACAGGATGTGTATGTTCTTTACCCATTAGATAGATGTGATTGTAAGTTTATTTCAAAACCATATCATACCAACATACTATTATATTTAGCATACTAGTGTAGTTATAAATGAATGGAATTAAAAGAGTTTAGGGGATGGATATGTAAAATAAAATAAATGATGTTTAGAGAAACATTTACCATTAATTTTTGTAACTTCCTTTGGTTTGAACCAAAAGAACTTCTTGAAGTGCCTTCTGCCTAAGGTAAGGCTTCTTGATGGAGGGGAGGGATGTATGGAGCTTAATTTTCCAGAGGTTGGATGATCCAAAATGCTTGAGGGGAGTGATGAATTGGTTAGAAGTGGTCTCCTTTTATAAGGGAGATTAGGGGTTCTATAGAAAAGTGTGAAAACATTATTTTATGATAAACAGATATTCGGTTTCAAAATGTCCAAAATGAATTTAAGTCGAAGAGAAGATGAATCATATTTGAAATAAAATCATCCAATAGGAATTGGACTGGTTTTGGATATTATTGTATTATATATATTCTTATTTAATTTAATCATTTATTAATGAGGTAAAAAACTGTATCATTATTGTGTCATAAATAATTTACTTTATTTGATGTCTAAAATTTATAAAAAAAATACCATTATTTATGAAATATTTTTATCTTTCCAATGAATTTTTATAGTCAAAAATATATCTAATATAACTCGATGTAAAAATTGGTTACATAAAATATATTTGTTTATCTCATTTTTGACATTACTTTTTGTTAATTGATCTAAAGTGTCGTTATCGCACCCAAGTGGCTCCATTGCGTCCCAAAATCTACCCATGTATACCCATGGTCGTCCATGACTCATAAAATAAGTTTAGGACATGTGTTTAGGTAATTTGTTATAATTATAATATTCTTTTTACATCGAATTACCCTACTTACCTTTAACTGCCGTAAATAAAAGTCAAAAGTTACTATTCACCAAAAATTATTTTCATCTCAATGGGAAAAATTTTACTTACTAATAAAAACCATGTATGTATGATTTTTGAAATTCAATTCAGAGGATCAGTAAAATTTCATTTAAATGAAAAAGTCAGTTTTCTTAACTACTATTTAGTGGTTTCACTATTCATCAAAAATTAAAGTTTATCAGAAAAAAACCTAAAATTCACCCTAAGATAAATTTGATCTTCCAAATTCAAAAAAAATGTCTATTTTTTCCAAATTAAAAACATATATGTTGCATTAATTAATTTTATAATCAATTCCCACTGTTAAAACAAATAGCGTGTTTTTAAGAAACAGTATCTATCAAAAGATTGACACTTGTTTATGTCCAATTTCAATGTGAAATTAAATCCAATGACCACCATTAGATTAAATGGTAAAAATATATTCTATTTACACTTTAAAACTAATTAATAATATAATCTATTCCTATAAATAAATTATATTAAAAAGTAGTTTTGAATTTAAATTTATTAATTTCCACTATTCATCAAAAAATGAATTTTATCAGAAAAATACAAATCTTTTACCCAAAGTAAATTTTGATGCCTTGATTCAAAAGAATAATATTATTTTTTCAAATAGAACATATAAAAATTACCAAAACTATATTTATAGAGTTTTCTCCATTAAAAGGTGGTAAATTAACCTATAAACGTAAATTATGCTTAAAATTAGATTCATTCATATTTCAAGCCTCTTACTTTTAATGGATAAATGTAAAAAAATTAACAAACATGTACAATCATATTATAGTTAGTTATATTCATTCATTCCAATTCAATGTCTAGGCGTTAACTACCATTTAAAATAATAATATTACATTATTAGTGAGCAACGTAAGATTTCGAAGAAACCCGTGGTTGCGTATTGAGTACGCCATCGAACATATAGTCCCCATTAATGTAAAATTGATATTTAATTCACCAACATTAATAAACATGAATGGTGTCTTATTCCTTATTTATCTAGGAAGTTACATCCTTCCCCCCTTTTGGGAATATCTCCATCGCAATTTTAAAACTGGGCTTGGAAACTTTATTAAAAGTCCCACATCAGAAAAGAGTCGGTAAAACTATCTCTTAAAAAGAAAGAAAGAAAAGTACAATGGTCACCCAAGATAACCCGTATAAGGATTCCATGTAGGAAAACATGGATATGGAAGAGAGAACAAATTCTCATGTTCGGATTGAGAGGTTTAGAAAACATGATTAGGAGAAAGTTAACCACCAGAAAATTAGAAACATATGATGTGCTAAACCGTCTTTGATTACCCAATAGGAAACATAAACCAACAACATTTTTTGTTTTACATTCCTTTTCATTATTTAGAGGAATTCATTTGCTACGTTGATTAAGAACATAAGGAAATAGACATAACTTCATGTATAGTTTAATCATTTAATAATTTTCTACCAAAAAAATAATCTTTTATCCAAAAAAAGAGCATTTAAGAAGACTTAGACCCATCAAAACCACAAGAATAATATTCATGTGAATCACATAATCCACAAAAGAAAAACTATATATTTCCCTTGTCTTTAGGCATCAACTAAAACCAAAATGGTTAGTCTGAGATCAGATAATACCCAAAAAATACAATTTTTTACAAAAATAAAAACTACTCTTAATCTCCAAAATTTGTAAAACAATACCCAAAGTTCAACCAAGACGCTTCAATAAACATCTATCCATATAATTATTTAAAATTAATTTAAACGAATATTGAAACCCAAATCTCATAAGGATTTAGTTATATAGTCTTCCAAGATAAATCCTATCCTTTATCACCAAATAACATCAGTTACTCATAAAATATCATATTGAAAAGTAATTATCCTAGTCACATATTTTCCATGATAGGTTTATCAGTATATTTAATAAACCAAATCATAATATTTCCACAAAATATCATAGATTCTTCCGAACTAAAATTTCAACCATTATTCCACAATTTAAATCTATAGTATTATATCATCCTTAGGAATATAGTGTTTCATAAATCGAGTGAACATCTTCCACAACAACCTTTATATCTTAATCACTAAATCATCTTTCTATAATAATTATATCCATTTGATAAATCACACCATCCAAAAATCACCTAATTCTTATTCCATAAAAAAAATTTGCAATAATAATAAGTCATACTAACTAGAGACTTCAAGTTGTCTAGTGGTAGGTGATGCGCCCTTATCACCCTTCAGTTCTGGGTTCGTTTCTTGCGGCCTTACCAGATGTCACGGGTTGTCACCCATCCTACAGGGTTGTCCTTTTTATAAAACTCAAAAATAACCATAACATTGTTTAACCAAAATTGTTTCCTTATTCCTTTCATTTTCATCCAAACTAATTATGATCTCAGCATATTAATTCTTGATGTCTTATTTCACCACCATGTGATAAAATAAAATGATCCCCAAAAGGAAGAACATCATACCTTGATCATGGTGTCTATTTGGTTTCATCATCATCTTGTTCACGTTAGTAGATGGTCCATGCATCACAAAAATGATTTATAGATCCTTCAAAATCATTTGCATCCTCCATCCACATACACCTTGAACAACATGGGTCACATTGGTGTTAAAAACTACAGTTCTGGAAAATAATCATGTATGTAATATAATTTCAAAACATCATATAATAAAACACGATTTCTATAAAATAGTCGGACCGAATTTGAGATGAAACTTTAAATTAATGGTCCTTTTAAAATACTATTGGAATGTACTGAGAAACTACATTGTAAAAGAAAATATACATATATTGAGAAAGGGTCTCCTTCTTCAACACCTTTTTAAAATTCATAATATGTTTCATAATCCTGTGATAAGGTAAAATGTTTGAAAATGCCTTGATAAAATTTTCATTTCTTGAAAATATGAGAATATTGTGAAAATAGGATTTGTCTAAATACCACCCTTGATCCACGATGATAACGATGTATATTGGAGTTGTTTGATATCTCAAAAAACTGCTTTCAAGTGAGTTGTATGCTAGAAAAAGTTTCACAATCATCCGATCATGACATTGCAATAATTATTGAAATCATGTCATCAAAAAGAGATAGGAATGTTGTTTTAGATCCCCCTCCTTCCATTTTTGACTGAATTTCCTTGATCTTAAAATGTTATAAAACAAGGATTTAACTGAAATAATAGACATAGGGACTAACCATGTGTCTAACGAAAACTCCCAATCCCTAAAGTTGTCTAAACTAACCTTTGATACCAACTATAAAGAGCCAACCTTAAACATTACATAATCTTGAATTAAATGGATATTCATATAGAGGATCTTTTAAGGTTTAGAGTTTTAGAGGATTAATCCATAACTATTACATAACTACATGAATATTACATGTAGATAATACTACACAGTATCCATTTTTCATAAAATAAAACTCTTAAAAAGAAACATGTCAAGTTCCATTTTTTATTCAGAAAGTCTTTTTCTTGATCCAAACCCTGACCATATTCATCTTTATGTCCTATGAAAAACATTTCAAAAACATGGGATTAACATAAAAAGTTTAGTAAGGTTTATAAAATAAGGAAGGAAAACTTTATCCCATCAATAAATACCAATCAATTAATCCAATACTTTTCAATCATAATATATCATAAGAAATTATAAGATTTATGAATAACACACAGAAATAATAAATCCTAAAGGTTACTTATGGAATCTATATCAAACATACATTGTAGTTATCATATCTACATAGGGAGTTACACATGGAATACCCATCACAGTATATTCCCTAAATCGCTTAAGAGAAACATCATGTTTACCTCCGCTATGTTCCCAATGCATTGGACAGTTATCTTAGCCTCACCCGGCCTAGTTTTATCATGAAACCACCGATATATGTAAACAATTCCCAATAACCATAACATATTAATAACATATAACACATCTATAAAGGGAAGATATCATTTCCACATTCTAGTATATCAAATAAAGATATTGAAATAACCAATGTTTTTTCAAATCATTTTAAAAAACTATTTAAATCATTTAATTAAGATATTTTTGAATCAAAGTGTCCCATACCACATTGAAACATTTAATGGAATTAAAATTTTAAAACATTAATTTCAATATAAGTAAATCCTAAAATCCATTTTGAAAACATGGACATTAATGAGAAATATTTAGAAGAAAAATAATTAAAACATTTAAAATGATATTCTAGTTAATGAGTTTTTAACAAAATGAGAGACGATTTAATACAAATAATTGAGAATTAAAATATCATAAGAATATTATAATATAATGAGAATAGTGGCATTCATGATATAATATTACAATGTACAGTATATACACCCCATAAGATCGAACTGGTGCATAAAAACAATGAATTCTCAATGGAATGTAAATTGAGACTAATTCCCTTATAAAAATGATATCCTTAGATTAAGGATAAATCAATTAAATAATTATCTATGAAAAATAACCAATAAAATTGGATCTTAAATTCAAACCAATCATAGGTCATTCACACATATTCATAGGACAACACATTCAAGAAGTACAAGTTTAACCCAACGAATTGAAATTAGGTTAAGAAGTTCCCTTACAAACATTCGACAACCTAACATCGTAACTTTAAATTTTATAAAATGATTTGATGCGATAAAAAAGGTATCTCATCACTTGTCCATTATGTTTACATAAATAAGGATATAGAAAAACATATCCCAAAATAATAAGATGTAAATAAAATGGCATAACAAAATGAATCTTTTAAAAAGAGGAGGGTGAATGGTTCCCCTACCGATTTGGTAACTTACAAAACATAAGCCAAATGAAAGAAGGATCATACAATAAAGATTTAAATACTCATAAATGAAATTATATTACAAAAATAGTACAATCATGTTCAGTACATACACCACAAAAAAGTAAATAGTGGAAAATGTTGCATGAATATCACGAGAATAAAAAGTGAGATGAAACACGTTACCACGTTGTAATCAATTGAGTTGTATGACCAAAATTTAATAACCGCAAAATGAATCACATACTACCAGGAATATAATGAGAATAATGATAATATATATCAAATGTCAGTAAACAATACACCACATGCAATGAATAAGTGGCGAACAATGGAAATGTCATGGAATTAAAAGTGAGATAAGAAAATCCGTTACCCCGTGTCCGACAAGACTTGTTTTTTCATTTTTCTTCCTGAATAATAAACTTAAGTTAATTAATAATGATTAAGAACCATTTTCATGTTTATTATTCCTTTTATATCACTTATTTACATGTTATAAACCTTATGTAATCATTTATGATAATAATGCTTGTTTTGTCAATATTTGGTACTTGAGTAAAAAATGAACACCTTATAATTTCAAGTTGTCCTTGTGGTCAAGTGTCCATTATCATCAGAATGATATTAATGATTTAGATATTGTATGTATCATATATATCTAGTATATATGTTTATTTATTACAGTACATAACATTTGGAGATAAGAAATGTAATGCACCATTCATGGAGACGGTAAGTCGTACGTACACATGAACGCTACTTTCATTTCTATTTATTATTTTATTTGAATGAAAACGTAACTATAAATTATTATTATATAATTAGATTATAATAATATATATAATTTCAATAACTTCATCCTTTATATTTCCCAAGTATGGTATGATCGAGTCATTTCACTTTGAGGGGGCAGTAGTCCGCACTTCTTCAAATGAATTTATCACGTTTACCCCTAATGAAACCACAAATGCATGATATAAATTTAAAATACATAAGAGTAAAGAAAACATAAAAAAAATATATATCATATATAAATATAGTTCCATCATAATGGACACCATGAGAGGTCGTAGGAAGAAATTGAACAATCATCGTTTCATGAGGCGTTAGTTTTCCATCCACAGGAAGAGTAGGTTCTTCACCCATTAGATGGATGTGTGTGTATGTGTAGTTCAAACCCTTATCATAAAAACATCCTAGTATATTTAGTATTATGGTTTTGTTATAAATTATGGTAATAAAAAGAATTTAGGGGTTGGAGAATTAAAATAAAATAAAATAAGTTAAGAGAAACAGTTAACCTTAATTTGGGTAACTTCCATTGGTTTGAACCAAAAAGACATCTGAAAGTTCCTTATTCATAATGTAATGATTCTAGAAGGACGGGAGGGATTTATGGAGATTTATTGGGAAGATTTTGGATGATCCAAAAAGCATGAGAGGTTTGATAAATTGGTTATAAGTGGTCTCCTTTTATAAGGGAGATTAGGGGATCTTTAGGAAAGTTTGAAAACACTATTTTATTACAAACATATATTCAGTTTCAAAAGGTCCTAAACACATTAATGTCAAATATAAGATGACTCATATTGTAAATAAAATCATCCAATTTTAATTGGACAGGTTTTGGATATTATTTTAGTCTTAATATTCTTATTCATTTAAATCATTTATTAATGGGGTAAAAATTACATCATTATTGTGACATAAATAATTTAATTTATTAAATGTCTATAAATAATAAAAAAATAACATGATTTAGGAAAATGTTTTTATCTTTACGATGAATATTTATAGTAGAAATTATAACTTATATAACCGTTTGTAAAAATTGGTTTACTAAAAGATATTTGTTTATGTCATTTATTCCTTTACTTTATGTTAATTAATCTAAATTGTCATTATCACACCCATGTGGGTCCATGGGGTCCCAAATAAACCCAAGGATTCCCATGGTCGGCCATGACTCATAAAATAAGGTTAGGACAAGTGTTAAGGTAATTTTGTATTTTTATATTATTCTATTTACCTTGAATTACCCTATTTACATGTAATCGTGGTAAAAAAAGTCAAAGGATACTATTAACCAAAAATTATTTTCATCTAAATGAACCAAATTTTAAAAAATAATAATAAACATTTATGTTAGATTTTTGAAATCAAATGACAGGAGTGATTAAATTTCATTTAAATTAAAATGTCAGTTTTTTAACAACAACTTAGTGGCTTCACTATTCATCAAAAATTGATGTTTTTTCTGAAAAAACAATCAATTCACCCTAAGATAAATTAGATATTCAGAATTAAAAAATGATGTCTATTTTAACATAATTAAAAAAATATATGTTGCATTAATTAATTTTAAAATTATTACCTTCTGTCAAAACATATAGCATGTATTTAAGAAACAATTTCTATCAAAAGATTGACACTTTTTTGGTACAATTTCAAAGTGAAATTCAATCCAATTACCACCATTGGAATAAATGGTAAACATATATTAAAATTACTCATTAAAACTAATTAAAAAGATAATCTAACCATATAAATAAATTATATTAAAAGGAAGTTTTGAATTAAAATTCATTATTTTTCACTATTCATCAAAAAAATAAATTTATCAGAAATATACCAAAATTTTACCCAAAGTAAATTTTGAGGTCCTGATTCTAAAGAAGAATTTTATTTTGTCAAATAGAGCACATAAGATGACCAAAACTATATTTATAGAGGGTTCTCCATTAAAAGGCATGAAATCAACCCTTTTAAACTAAATTATGCTTATAATTAGATTCATTCACATTTTAAGAATCAAACTTTTATTAGATAAATGTAAAAACATATAACAAACATGTATAATCATATTGTAGTTAGTTATATTCATTTTTTCCAATAAAATGGCTAGTTGTTAACTACCAATTAAAATAATAATTTTCTATTATTAGTGTGCAACGTAAGACTTGAATGAAACTTGTGGATGTGTATCAGGTACTCCATCGAAGATAGAGTCCCCTTTAATGTAAAATTAATATTTAATTTACCCACATTAATAAACATGAAATGTGTCTTATTCCTTATTTATCTAGGATGTTACAGGTATCATGATATGATTTTTATGTCCCTCCATATGTTCAAATGGTTCCAAATATCCATATGTTTATTTATTTATTTATGGTTTATTGAGTACAAATGTTATTGTTAAATATTTGTTTTATTTAAGCAGTTTTATCAACCATTATGAAATGTGTTTTTTATTTATTTATTTTTTATTTATTTACCCATTACATAATATTAATAATATTTTAATATCATTATCTTGTTCAAATTTAACCATAAATGTTTTTATTATACCGATGAATGGATGACATAACTTTTTTATGAAAATATCATACATGGTTATGCATGTCAGGAATGGATGTTTGATTATTTAAATAGATGTTGTGTCACTATATAGTTTTAATATAAGTATTATAATATTAAAATATATTTTATTGTATTAAATTGATTCTATATACTATATTCATAGGGAAGAAAATAATTTTTAAAGGAATCGAAATTAAAATGAGTAAATTCGAGTACGTAATACACTATTTTGGATGTCTCTAATTCTGATTGAATTTTTTCATCGAATATTGGACTTTTGATGTGATAAAAAACGTAATAATATGTATAAAATATTTGTGGATTGATTTTGGTATAATATTTACAATATAAGATGATTATGGCGTGAGTATAAGTGGGGTGGTGGAGTGTTGAATTTATTTAAGGGTTGAGAGGGGTGGTTTAGAATAAAACATTAGAATAAAATATAATATCTTCAAATAGTCAACACAAATGTAATTCAATAGTTTGGTAATTTGGATTTAAAAATAAGTATAATAATAAAATGTTCATCTATGTTATGGAATCCTCATATTTTTTATACATTCCTATATCATTTGATACATATAAAATATAAAATATTCTCCTCCTTATTTTACTATTAATTAAAATTAAGAGAACATAAACCCAACCAAAGTTTTATGAGGTAGCTCAAAAAATTACAAATTTTAAATTTTTTTTTCTAAATGTGAGATATTTAATTTGTAAATAAAATCCATATTTAATTAAATTCAATAATTTTTATGAAGAAATAAAATTTATATCCCATATAAAAATAACTTTTTATTTCATAAAATTATATTTTTATTTGTATAAGGAAAAATATTTTGATTGATATTATATTATTGATATAAAATTTTATTTTAAATTATTAAATATATTTTAAAATTATATTATAATGAAAATAAAAAATATATGTTTTTTCAAGAATTCAATTATTCTTTTTTTACATCAAATATTTATTTTATCACTAATTACACTTATTTAATTTTTTAATGAGATAAAATTATTATATTTTAATTCAATAATAGACATAGTTTTTTTTTTCCATAGGTCGTGTGATTATTAAAATGACCATATTTATAATGATCATATAACCTTGACGCATCTTGTTATTTAAATATTATATTCATCATTCGTCATTCACTATAATTAATCTCAGGGTAATATATTATTTTTTAAATAAGTTTATTATATTTATAATGTTTTTTCTCTTTTTAAAAAGATTCATTTCTGTTAGTGAATGCATTTATGGATTGTAATGCTCATCATTATAATAAAAATAGTTTTATTATTTAATTATTATTATTACCCAGTTAAAATATTTTAAATTTTATTGATTATATTTTTAATTAGTATGTATAGTTATATGATAATGTTATAAAATAATTTAAATATTTATTTTTGGGTACATCGTACAATATATCCAAATAAAAAACAAACAAATATTATGATGGAATATTTAATATAGAAAAAAAGGTTGTCACAATATTCCCCATTTATAATTTTCATCCTCAAATTTTATTTCATACTATAGGTTTAAAAAATATTTTAGTACGTATGTTTCATTACATTCCTAGGTTTCCATGTTCTCTATTTTTACTTATTATTTATACATAATACATTAACATGGTGAGTCATCTTGTTGCGTAAAAATTTATCTCTATGGTCTAGGATCTTATATAGATTATCCTAAAAAGGGAGATCTTTATTCAGAATTACCACATCATGATTTAGTACATTTGATGGATATGGTGTTTATTTCATAATAATGGATACATAAACTATATCATGCATTGGAAACATATTTTTTGGGAGTGCTAGTTGATAGGATCTAGCTCTGATATGATAAATAATCTAAATGGGACATTTATATCAGAGACATACCATTCCTTACATTTCAAACATCATAACTCAGTACCATGGAGATATATAACAGATCACATTATCTAAAAAATATACTATAGGAATCATTGATGAATGTAAACATAGATTGTTTATCTCATATATGAGACTTTGATGTGTAGTTGAATGGATTTTACATTATCTTCCATTTCTATAAATTTTAATGTTTTAATTGCTTATGTTATGAAACTTCATATGAACATGCTGGAGTTCTAAATTTCATCCTCCAGATGGAGGATCTACCTGAATGTTCATGAAAATGATATTTTTATATGATAATTATTAAAAAGGATTATTTTTTTGTAATAGACATCTTTAGTGTCTATAGAGTTAGACCATAAAACATAATTAAGTTCTTTGATAGTACTTTTAGATTTTCCATGAATCTGGGAGTGAAATACGACAGTAAATTTCAACTCTATGTTAAAGGAATGTTGAATACTATTCCAAAACACTAGGGTGAACTTCATACCTCGATGACATATATTCAATAGTGTCGTCCCATACATCATCACAACAAATCTAGTGAATATAATTATTCTTTGATCGTGAAATAATTACTCTCAGATATTGACGAAGTGGTCATAATTTTTATGATATCCCAATAAATGGCATATGGAATCTTTTCATTTAGATGTATTCAGATGACCCATGAAAAAACCTATAGTTATTTTCCCTAATTCCAATGTGTGTACGGGTAATTATAAAATTATTATTTCAGAATTTATATTTTTGATTTCAGTTTTTAGCATACCAAACACGTTTATATTTATTTTACAATATCCATCTTAATATTACACCAGTAATAGTTCTCTTGGAGATCTATATGCATCAAATTTATTCCCATATGGATATTTAATTATTATTTATGATAATCATATAATATATACTTCATTATATTAGGTTATGATGATACTCATAATAATTTATGAAGTCTACCACAATCCTTTTTGTCAATGTTGAGCATTGTGGCTTCCGCCTTCATTATAGATCCATCCTTATTTTGGGTCCTTAAAACCTACATGTGATATTTATTAATCATATTCTTAATGGATGGTTGAGAAATATTTTCTGAAATGTAGGATGTTTTTTTATCCTTTATGATTCCCATTTTTATCTTATTATTGAAAAAAATATAGAATCCTTCCAAACCCTCATCATGGATATGGTTTTTAGATCCTTTCTACATTGATGACATACCACTTAATTTTCCTTCTATCGATTTTAATAGATTATTTATTCATTGTAATTTATCAAATGTCACCATCTTCATTATTTAATTTTTATATCATTATATGTGAATAAAAAAATTAAGGTATTATGATATATATATATATATATCACATATTTTTCTATATAGGCCATGCCTCTAACTCTAAAATATGAAGTTCACTATAGCTAACTTCAAATCTTGTTTAAGACAATATTACTCACAACCATTAATTGAGTTATGAAATAGGCTATAATTTTACCAAATTTCTTGAGTAAAGAAACAATACATTTTTTTGAAGAATCACCATAGATAAAAATTTAACCCCATAATATTATACTATATATATATTTTTTAATAAATACCATGTTGATATCTGGTTTTAAACTATAAAAACCCGTGATTTTGATATACGAAATCCTTTAAATAATACAAATATGTTCAAGAAATTTTTGTACACACTACACCTAATCAAAATGAACTGAAAAAAAATAATATGAATATTATTATTAAATATATTATTGAAATTTATTTGGTAAAACATTAAATGATAAAAAATTAGGAATATAAATAATTAATATGAGTTAATATTGGAAAAAAAATTCATTGAATTTCATTTTCATTATATAATGAATTATATTTTAGAAAATAAAGTTGAGGAAATTAAAATTCATTTTATAATTCATCAAAACAATTTACATAGTATTAATTTTTTAGTTTCATTATGAAAATGTTGATTTTAAGTGAAAAAATATGGTTGGGTAAAAGTTAAAATTTTTATGATTTTATCATTATGTAATAATACACTTGAATAAAAAACATTTAGGTAATAAAAAAAATTACGTAATAAATTTATCAGTTTAAAAATATTTTTTATATATTTATATCCCTTGTACAACATTTTTATAAGTAAATTATTATGTTACATTAGTAAAAATGATTCCAATCATTTATTCTAAATAACATTTTGATGGATAAATTTCATTTTTTATTCATCTAAAAGCCACCTAATTTATATTTTTTAATTAACCATTCTATGTTATAAGAATAAATATTTTTTAAAATATTATCATATACAAAAAATTCTACCCACAATAACACAATTATCCTAAAAATATTTTTTAACAGTATTTGGGAATTTATTTTAAGATTTAAATTTTAAACCCTTAAAACATTATTGTATAAAATTATTTATAAATTATAAATTAGTAGTTTCAAGTTAATTAAATTTATGAATCATATTATATTCATTAATATTTTTTTGTGTGGATAAATATTAATTACCTAGGTAAAAGTCAATTGCTATATATATTGAAAATTTAAAATAAAAATGCCTAAAAACAGAATATGAAGTGTAAAAAATGAGTGTAAGAGGATAATAAAGACCCAAACATTGTACCCCTCACATTTCATTCATTTTGGGGCCATTTACTATTGAATAATAACATTAAATTATTGTAAATTAAATGGTAATTTCCAAAACTACCCTTATATTCCGTTATAAAAATGTTACAATTACAACACATCAAGAATCACTTATCCTTCAAGTTTTTTATTTAAAATAATCCTATTTTCTCCTCATATGACCATCTACCACATCAATATGCTTATTATCATCTTTAGTTTTTTGAAATCCATTATTTCTAGGGATTTTTCCTGTATAAAATACATTCTCCCAAAATAATTATTACTCCCACTAAATATTTCATTTAAATCATGTCATTATTAAATAATACATAAAATTATTAATAAAATAAAATTATTATAATTATTATACTTAATTTTAGTTATTTTTATATTAAAACCATTCATCAATGATTTCCACCCACTAAGAAAATAAAATATGATCAATCGTGCTTATGTGTAGGCTACCACCTCTCTGATGTGATATGGTTATTTTTCATTAACTCCATTCAAGGATGGTATGAAATTTGTTTTTAATGAATAAATGGGTTTTCAATGTGAAAATATTTTTCTTAATATATCATTTTTAATATATATTCATATTTTTAATTCATTGAGATATGTTATCTTTAATTGTCAGTACATCTCAAATAACACATCCATAAAGGATGAATATCATTTGTTATCACCACCCATCAATGATGGATCCTAGAATGTTTTTAATTAAAAAGTATTATTTTTATGAAATTTTTAATATGTTTATATGTCACATTATAATTATATAAATACCTTCCTTACTCATTAAATAATTATAACAGATTTCCATTTAGTTCGATTTAGTCAACTATATAAATGATGTTAAAAATATTATGCCACAAATAAATATGATATGTAATAATTTATTAATTTCATATCATAATTATATATTATATATGTTTTAATGATAATCTACATATGTTTTGAATGTTTAAAATATTTATCAATTAACCCCTATAAATCGTTAAACATGTTGAAGAATAGTTTATCGTGATTTTTATTTCCATGGGAAAAAACATTTCATTCATCTAATAAAAAATTTACTTAGTTAATAGGTTAAAAAATTATTATTACATATTTAATTATCTAGTAATTATTTATTTTACACTACTAATAGACAATCAACTATTTCTTGATGAAAATTTTAATGAAATAATCTACCCAAATTTATCACACCCCATAATAAAAATAAACTCAAATTAGTTAGAATATAAATAATATATACGTATAAAATTATTATAAAAAGGTTATTATGTTCATATTATGGTGAATAGATATTTTATTGTCATAGCTATGTTCATTACATAGGATGTTAGGCCACATTCCTACTATGTATAATTAAATGTTAGTGTATTTTGTTCCCAAATTCATCATTCTATGAATTTTTTTGTATTACGATCTTGATTCCATTTAAGAAGATTATATTATTCAAAATTGAGACATATATCATGATATAATCTTTATTAATTTTAATTTAATTTATATTTGTTCATATATCTCTTTCTAGAGGTTTGGAGTTTAGTGATCCTCAAACTATAAGGGGTTTTAATGACACAAATATTTTACGTGGGTCGCAGTCACTCCTATTTGAATATCATCTTTCAAGAGTGATTTATTGTAGAAAATGATTATGTTGCCTATTATTTACACCTTATACTTTAGTAAAATCACGTTTCACAACAAATTATTTTTCCGTGGATTATTCTATCATTTTGTGGGAATGATATTTTTTCTAAAATAATTACATTCAATTTTAAATTATTTTTATTTCTCCATATCCATGTTTTTTCCCAATAAATATCTCTTTTACCTAGTGTAAAATAAAATTATATTTATCTCAAAAAATCATTTTATTCACTTTAAATAATTGGAAGACAATTTTTTATTTATTTAATGATTTTATTGTTCATATAAGTCATTTCAAAATATTAAAAAAAAATTCATACATTTAAAACCGAATGTTTTATATTCAACTAATATTATTGATAAAATTTATGTATTATAATGAAAATATTACTTTTAGCAATTTAAAATAATATTTTTAAAATTATTATGTTTATTTGTACAATTTTTTTGAATTTATTATTTACTTTAATGATCAAAAAATAAATTATGAAGAATTTTGTATATTTTATTGTATTTACCCAACAAGGTATATCATTCTAGAAGGGATATTTTATCACCCACTATGTGTTATAATGATATGATTAATTTTATAAAATGATTTATTATATCCTATTTTTAACAATGTTCATGTTACATGATGTTTTCAAAATATTTTAGAAACCCATCATTTTCCCTGGGTTCATTATGAGATAACAAATGTTTGTTTTCAAGTGGAACACATATGTATGGTTGATTGGTATGTGGGCTACTATATCACAGTAAAATGATTTTGATAATGTTTTAATCCTCATGATGTAATTATATTGAGTTTGAAAATGATTTATATTAGCTATGTCCAAAATATTCATCATGAAAATTATTTATATTAGTTTTGATCATAGGATTTTCCATGAACCTGATATAAATTAAAAATATTCACAGAGTTGAGAATGAAATTGATACATCCCAGGTATCTTCATAACATTGAAAATGAAAATTATTCGAAGAAGCTACATTGTGAATATTGATTTTGAACGTGATTTATATTTTCTAAATTCACAAGAATAAGTGCTATCTAAATGCACTTTTCAATATTCAAAATGTTATGATTACCTATGCCTACGCCTATTCCATAATTTATATTATATTATTATTTTATTCTCCATGTAACAAAAATATATTAAAAAATAAGATAATTATTTTCTATAACGTATTTGACAATGAATCATCATGCTTAAACATCCCACAAAATATATTTCATAAAATTTGATCTCTTAAATATCTTGTTATACAAACAACCATGGTGATAAATGAATCATAATATTGTATACCATTATAACCTAGAACTAAAATTAAAAACAAAGAATTAGTTTTTAATAAAATAAATTAAAAACAAAGTATTAGTTTCTAAATAGCAGTTTCATCACGCTTTGTGCACATTTATTAAAATTAGTTTTTATCACATTTTTAATATTTATTTTAGAAAATTGTATTAAATTTTTAATAAATGAAATAAAAAGTTTCATTGGTTTAAAATTTTATTTTTTTGGGAAAATATCGATCTTCCATTGAATAATTGAATATACCAATTTTTGTAAAAATATCATTTCATTTAAATAAATTAGGTAATTTTAAATTATTTTTTTTTTAAAATTCATTTAAAATAAAATTAATTTTGTTTAATTATATATTATCTAATTAATAATAATTTAATAAAATTTATAATAGATTTTAATTTTTTTTTGTTTTTTATTTTTAGAAATAAGTTTTCTCTAAGAATAATTTTAATGTTCATAATGATTCTCCATTTTTAATTAATTGAAACAAGATATAATTAAGGGGTGATTTATAAGATAATTATAAGTAATATTTACATAAATTTTAATTTTAATTACTATAATTATTTTTACTATTCATAGAGTTTATATGAAATCATATTTTGATTGAAAAATATACTTCTTGAAAACCTGTTTTTTCATCACTTTTGTAGGATTATTTTTCAAATAAAATTTTCAACATATCTGAATTAAATTTGGTAAAAAATATTATATATTTTTAATCCGTAAAATATTTTTATAATAAGGTAAATTTAATTTTAGACCATTATGAATAGTGAAAATAGTAAAAACATATTAGTAAGGTAATGATTAAAACAAATTTTCCAAGGGGTAAACAAAAATGATAAGTGTTAAAGAAACCTAAAAACGTACCTAAAATATGTTTTAGGTTAATATTTATACATTTTAATGTATAAATATTATAAATGGATCAATTTTTATCCCTTTGAAATTTAAAATATTCGGTTACAACTTTCTCTCTTAAAACAGTACATGTGGTCCACTCATCTCACTAATAAAAGGTCAAACCCTCTCCACTCCACTTCACACCATAAAACCCATTTGGATAAACCAATACACACCGAATACGTTTTTAAATTCCATAAAAACATATTATTATTATTATTTTTATAATAAAACCATCATAAAAATAATTTTTGGTGCTTGCCTAAAGGGGTGTCTGAATAAAAGGTATCATGTTTAACAAATCCTTTATATTTTTCTTCTTCTTCTGCAAACATAATATATTACTAAATTATGATGATATAATAAAAAAGGAATATAACATATAATTATATTTTATTATGTTAATTTCATAAAAAAATTCTATCTCCTCTTCCATCAAGTGGGAAATGAAATCCTCATTCGCATGTACGGTGGACTACCGCCTCGTGAATTGGTGTCATTATTTTCAGAATCTCTACTCACTACATATAGTAATGATGTATTTAATTTATCAATATTATATTTGTATAATATTAGTATTGTTTTATTTTTTATATCACATACATTATCATAAGTTCAATTTTGTGAGGGATATGATCACACTACTCGTGTGTACGACAGACTACCCCCTCACGAAGTGATACAATGTGTTTTTACCTATCGCATTACATTTTAGGTAATTATGATAAATTTACTGAATTAATTTAATATATATTACATAATAATGACATTAATTACATATTTTTTATTATGAAAAAAATAAAATATCATTTTCATTCATACACTAAAAATGACTACATCGCTCATGCGGATTTGTGGACTATAGCCTCCAAGAGGCAAAATGATTCCTTTTTCATAATAATAACTCATGAATTATACATATAAAAGAATATTTAATGAATTAATGTGGTATTTATAATATATGTGTCATTCAATATAGATTAAAAATTACTTAATTTCTTTCTATAATTATTTCTAGAAAATGGAAATGTTTCCCATGCATACACACGACCTATTGTCTCCATGATAATAACATAGTTCATTTTTCATAACCATCATTCATAATATATTTTAAACTTATAATTTTAGTATAAATATAATAATTATTTCATGATGATTATAATATATATTTTTGATACAGTGACCAATTTTACCATGGTCAATACATTGAATCCATTTTGAAATAATGAAATGAATTTCTTGAATAAACATGATGTGGACTTTACAGATTAAATCATTAAATATGACATAAAAAATAAAATTTATTTATTTATGTATAAGGTATAAATAATATTAAAATATTATAATTATTAAAATAAATGAGAAAATATTATTATACATGAGTTAAAGGGAGTAGATGGAATTCGTGGACTCAAGGTAATGGAATTTGTTTCAATTTTTCATTTATTGAGTCAACTCTTAATTGTATGCACATAATTTATATTATATGGTGCATATAATTAAACTTTTACATGTAATATCATTAATTATTCATACAACATTGTATTTTATGTTTCAATTACAATTATTTCATCCAAGGGGATTTTACATGAATGTTACCAAGTGTTAAAGGAATTATCAACTCAATTTTTTCTCTCATTATGTTATAACTAATTTACATTGACAGTCATATTCCATGATTATCTACGAATTGATATATAATTTTTTATATTTCTTTACATGTTTTTTGTGTATATAAATTTGTTACAAATAATTTCAAAATTTAATAACTATCATTAATTGGTATGATCTTTGTAAGGTCTATTCATCCCAAATTTTCTTTCTTTGGGACATACATCTATGACATAAATAAATCATCAATTTGAGGTGTATATAATACCCATTTGAATTATATATCATGAATATCAATATATTCACTATATTTAACATTTTATATTATTTTATTCTTTCGGGGGACTTATGATAGGAATGTTACAAAAGTGGTAAAGGCCTTATGATACAATCTCTTTTCATTTCAGGATTTTTTATGTTCAAGTTTAATTTTGGGGAAATCATATAATCTTATTTTCAATAACCAAATATATTTTATTCTCCTATTATTATTAATTTGGTTCTCAATTTTAATTTTATTTTACTACGTAATTTTTCTCAAAATTTCCAAGAATATTGTTTGTAAGTGTTACCGATTGTGTACATTTTTTTAGATCAGAAATCATTCTCTTCATTATCCATTTATTCTAAAATAAATTCCAAAATATAATTTTATAAACATAAAATATTTAAAAATATTTTTTACATGGTCATTGACATTATTTTAAATGGTTTTAAAAACAATTTTTTTGTGTTTCCCAAATGGGTAATGTTTAACTTGATTTGAAAAAATATTAAAAAGAATTTTTAGTTTTAAAATTTACATCATGAACATATTTTACCATCATCATAAAGTGAATGATTATAAATTTTGTATCCATGAATGGTACATTGACATTATTGACGATCATGGGTTTACCCAAATAAATCTCGGCGAGACAGTTATATCTAATATGATTGGTGAAACCATGTATTGTTAGGTGAGCATGTGATAGCTTATGCGATGAATGTAATCATATATAAATGGATGAGCACTGTTGGATCTGGTCATATAAGAATCATGTATTGGTGGATGATATATTAAAATTTATTATAATTATCAATATTTGAAACCATGATCTAGGATATTACATTTAAAATATATAATTAATATATTCAATATCTGAATAAATTAATAGTCGTGCTTATGAATTTTCTTTGTTGATGAATGTTGATCATTCAAAAGATCTCTTTCAAATCACATTCATTTTACTATGAGGTTTGAAGCCAATAATACCTCTAACAGTGATCCCCTTGTGCTCCATTGATATTTGACCAATGCTAATAAATCGCTGGGTGTTAGCGTGCGGAATCAAATTCCTTTCATTATTATTTATTGGTCAATAATTCATTATTCTTATTGGAATATTTATTTCATTTCTCATTCCTATTAAATGGAGAGAAGGACGAGTCAAGAGAGAATTTATTTTTCACAAAAATTCTCTATTTGTTGATTGCACATTAATTAGCTACACAACATGCATAATTGTCTATTTATAAAGCATGGGTTTTGGATAAAATAATAATTTAATTTCTAGAAAATCAATATATAATATTATAATCATTAATGAAACCCCATTCCACATAATAATAATAATATAATTAATAATAATAATAATAATAATAATAATAATATTTTTTTGGTGCGCTACAACTTGTGAAATTTGATAAACAATATTTACCAACATGTATATAATTATTTATCATGAGACACCTTTTTTTCCAATCACAATCATTGCAATTTATTTAATATATGAATAATTATTTTATTAAAAAATAAATATTTCATTCAGAAACCGATGAATAAATATCTACTAGATGTTCAATAAAATAAATAAATATATTTTTATTCACATACCAGTGAGTAAATAGTAATTAAATTTATTCAAAAAATATTACTTGAGTAAAATTATTCCTTTTTTTGAGAATAATATTTATTCTATTTATTAAATTGAAAACAAATTTAATTGAGGTTCATAGAAACACACAACACGTGACACTCTACGATTCAATATTGTTGGAATTTGGAAATATTAACTAAAATACATGATTACATTCGAGCACGGGTTCATGTCACCCATGAAAAATAAAAAAAAATTAATGTCAAAAACCACATAAAATCACTCAATATGTAATATAATCCATATATCCTAATATCCCATCAATCAGGTTCCCTGATGGTGTCATTGGCCTATATGCTTGATACATCTATCTTTGACTATCTAAAATAAACACTTCAATACATCAAGTCCATGGAATTTAGTGTGATTGTCATATTCCCATAAAATTGAGGAGATATTGGATTCTATGTAGATGGAAGGGAAACTCATTCCTTCACTAATCCATTAATGATATGTAAATGATGACAACTCAATGTAGCCAATTGCCCAAAAACATATAGTGTGGACGTTTTTTTCTATAAATCTATGTGCATGTGTCATGACATGATCCAATGATAATATTAAAGTCTATTTACCATTATAGATGCCCAAAAATATTATTACTTGATGGCACAAAAATATAGGGATTTCTTACTATCGAGTCTTTTCTTATAATCACTCATGATGGAGATTACCATGTGTGAATTTCATTAGAATACACCATATTGTTTTATAAATAATCATACCTAATAGTATAAATACTATTTTTCCAAACATAGTACGTTATCCAAACATTGAAATATATTAATAATATTGTCATATAAAATCAATTTCCTCATGATAAAAGTTAATTTCAATGACCTTATCATTGCAATAAAATACTGTTGGGAATTATTACATTAATTACAAACAAAATAATGAACAATATGTAATAATATTTTAAATGAATATTCAATACATTAAATATCAATTTAATCGATGTTTAAATTGTTGGTCCTAGGTCACCAATTGAAACAAACTCCCACATAGACTAGAGAAAACTATTGATGACTTTCAGTCTTCTTGTCCTCACATGATAATAATGTTTCTGCCAAGTCAAAGCTTTAGTCAAGCAGTCTTCCAAATTGTCTTCTGTTGAAATAATTCTCAATAAAACTTCTCCTCTCTATGAAAATCCCCTCAATATAAGATTCATCTGAATTATGTTCATCATCAGCTGATGTGACCATAGATATTGTTTAAGAGCCACTAATTCCGTATTATCAAAATAGTCTGTGATACAATCATTACATCTCGGTACCTCATCATGATATTTGATGAATCTAAAAATACAAGTTTCTTATACAGTTTTCTTAGAAGCCACAATATACTCGAACTCAACTATATAATTTGTGACCATAACCATCTTTTTTTAATTTGATCTCACAACACCTCTATTCATTGTGAAGATGTATCATGTTTATGACTACATGTTATCTTGATCATTTTGGAAACTAGAATCTTCATATCCTATGATCACTAGTTCCTCATATCCTATAAAAAATAATAATATATCCTCAGTATGCCTTAAATACTTATGTATATTCATGACTATAATCCATTTAAGGTCACCTGGGTCATCTTGATGTCTTCTTACCAAACTGAATGTTTAGAAGTCGTCTAGCCTAATACATAGCATAACATAAATGACATACCTAATCGATGAAATGCATGAAATTCTTTCCATTTTATTTCTTGCCTCATGTATCTAAGGACATATTTTCCTAGAATGATGAATTTCATGGGATAGTGGCAACAATCCCCTCTTCGATTGTCCCAAATTGAATATTTTTAATATCTTATCAATGAATATAATTTGACATAGGCATAGATATATCATGGATCTTCATGATGGATCATTATCCATAGAATATGTACTTCATTTTCCATGTCCTTCATAGAGAATTATTTTATCAACCACTCTATAATAGGCTATAAGTATTTTATTTGGAATCCAATAATTAATATTTCGTCAAAATATATTATCAATAATATGATCTCACTTATACCAAACATTTTATAGACAGTAGACTCACCTTCATGGTTTATAAAACAAAATTCTTTTAGGGCCTCATAAAAATGAATCTTCTATGACCAGATTCTATAAATAATCCAGAAATTATTTTTCTCAATTTAATTATCTTATTGGAATCTATTGGATCCATAAAACCTTTAGGCTATTTCATGTATACTACAACTTCATGGCCTAAAATCCTGTAAATGGTTCCATAAGATAGTGGGCCACATGGCCTAAAGAGTGACTCCCTATACACAAGGGGCTTACAACTAGCATTTATGGTCAAAGGAGGTACATTGTTGTGATTATACCCTCATAATCAGAGTGTAGTACATCAGTGTTATAACATAAACCAATATGAGAAGAATATCAAATAACTGAATAGTAGTATATAACATCAACAATGAAATACCATGTGATGTTTCATATAAATATGATGAAAATATCATATCTCCAAAAAAAAATCATGAAATACATGGAATTGTCAATCATTACAATAAATGTATCAATCTCACAAAAAATATCAATAAATAATATCATGAGAAACTTTTGGTCCTATTCTCTCATAGTCTTAAGAATAATAAATTAATCGTTACAAAGATGGTTCTTTCCTTGGTCCCTAACCAAATCCACGTAGAATGCATTGGTATTCTATAGTGGTCTGATCATGGTATGAGATGAAAATCGGTAGTCCGCTATCAACATGGTATATAATAATACTAATATAACAATATTCAAATAATATATTTGAAATATATATTAGTAATATAAACGATTTATGGGGTGTTATAATTGTAAATGAAATTCTTTCTAATCTACAAATTGTGATCAAGCACCAATAATAGGGGTCTACTATAAATCATGGAAAAACAACCACTAAAACCTATTCCATGTACTATAGTTTCATCCCCAATGGGCCAAATAATATTATTAGAAATATCCAAATATTCCTCAATGGCCTATATCATGTAATCTACTGTTAGGCCCATGACTGGATCAAGTGAGTTGTAATGATCAAGGAATCCTATGTAATACTGACCCATTGAGTAGAAATGTCCATGGCATATAATATTATTATAATTCCAATGCGTAGAATGGTCAATGGGATTCAATATAATTATGAATCCATGGAGTATAAATTTACCTACTATTCAATATAATTCTAAATCCGTGGAGTAAAAATTTCTGGGGAATTCCATTTAAGAAAACCCATTTCTTTAACCATTTTATTAACCATTCCGTAATAACACCCAAGACATGAGTTCATCCATCTCATTCCACATTCTCCATTTAGTCCATATAATCCTTTAGTAATATGTAATCACATGGATAATGGCATACACCTTCTCCAGATATCTCATTTAATTTATTTCATCTTGTAATAACCTAGAGAGATTACATGCACAATGGTGGTGGAATATCATGGTTACAATTCATAAAAACGCCTCACATGTGGTCCATGTTTAGGTTGAAATCCTCCAACCATCACATGGTAGTATGTGGGAAAACTAAAAAGGTTCTAACTACATAAATAAGGAATTCAATTAATTTCATAAATAATGCCTAAACATTCAGACACAAAATAGTAAAATTACAAGATATAAAATAACTATAATTTGTGGGAAATGGTATAGAACATCCACAGTATACCCACAGTAGAATAAATATCTAGTATCAACTTCTAACTCCACCATGATTGGATGAAAAGAGAGGAATGGACAGATTCAAAAAAAAAAATTGAATAAGACCATACCCAAAAAATAACTCCACTGAGGAGAATAAAAATGGATAAAGATTCCAGAGGATTATATAACTCACCAAAAAACATACAACAAGATAGATGATGAAGGAATCATAGTCTAGATCAGAGAGAAATGGAAAATACAATGTTAGGATTCAAGGAAACTCCTTCAATGGTCATCCTTTGTGTGAGATAACATGGTGGTGGGGGATTTGCTCAAATAAAAAATAATATTACCTACATATTATTTTTAAAAATAACCCATGGAGATTCCAAGACATATACTCTTCAAATGCTTTTTAATTTTTGTGTTTCCCCCTCCACAGAAAATCCATTACACATCATTAATGTTTCTATCCAAAACAAAAAAAAATCATGTACTGAATTAATTCAATGTATTACAAATAAAAAACATTTATTTTTCACGAAACCAACATTTATCCCCCATATTTCCTCTTTTCATAACAAACCAACTAGCCCATTATCCCAATATTATGTTCTATGTCAAAAAGATAACATAACTAATTGTTTAACTGGAAATAAAAGGAACCACACCTCATCAAAAAACTAGGGATCTTACAATAACCAACTCATAAGAAAACTAATCCTTGAGTTTACCTTATTAGGGTGGTGATATATTTAAAAGGGGTTCCCACCATTATTCATGTGCATCAGCCTCTCTCTCTCATATCTCATCATGCACACATTTATTCTACCATAAGACCCAAACTAAGTGAACTTACATTCCTCAGTGAGATATTGCACTTTGATTAACTACATGGGTATGAGGATCCCCAATGTATGATTCTACCACTAATTTAACCTCATTCATGTGAAGGATATGGGAAAATTCATTGTGATAATGAGTTTCTTAAACCATATAGAAGATGTAGTGTGTTTCTCAATACATCAAATGTAACTGAAACTAATAAACTATCATCCTGACTCTCTCCCAAATCCTAAAAGGCCCAACACATATTGTTGAAGTCACACCCTATCATTGAATATATATGTTCTTAAGCCTATGTTTGATACTGTAAAGGCCTTATCCTCAACCTCAAACTCTAGAGTTGGTTTATGAAAATCATCATATGATTTCTACCTAGATTGTTCTGTACCATTCCTTTTTCTGATCAACTGGACATGCTCTGAATTATACTAGACGATATGTGGTCCATGAAGTGTTGCCTCTCGTACATCTAACTAGAAAAGGGTTGATTGGCATGAACTACTAATAAAATCCTCATATAGTGACATCTGTATAGTATCTAGATAACTATTATTGATAGAGAATTAAATTAGGGGTATATGAATCATCTATGAGAGCCCAAAATAGGGCACACATACTATAATAATTTCATATAGAACCTATATTTTGTGCTTCAATTGGCCATAATTTTGAGGGAGTTATGCCATCTTAAGAATTAACATATGTTCCCAAATCCATCTATAGTCATTTCCAAATAAATAAAGTTAATCAAACATCTTTATATGATACAACAGTATGAGGAACCCCATCAAGGTTCACAATCTAAAAGATAACCAATATAATAAATTGAGA
The DNA here is from genome assembly GCA_963277665.1 of Viscum album. Classification (NCBI taxonomy): domain Eukaryota; kingdom Viridiplantae; phylum Streptophyta; class Magnoliopsida; order Santalales; family Viscaceae; genus Viscum; species Viscum album. The sequence goes on from OY728122.1 coordinate 1,018,464,965, forward strand.
AGGATTCCCTGATATGTAAGAGATGTGCGACCTTTAAGAGACTATTAACAAAAACCCATCCAACGTCAGTTCCATGAGGTGACCTTAGTAACAAAGTAATTTAATTAATATCAACATCATACCGTTTTTAGTTAGGTATAGATAACTACTGTAAAATTCCAACAGGTCACTGGTGTTCCGCCTTCACCTACTAACATGTGGAAAACATCATGAATGAACAAGTTACTACTAATTTCATCCCCATCAACCAGTATTTATAGTGAAATTCAAAATAAAAAACGGTTAAGTTTGGATGTTCTTCCTAAGACGAATCATGGAAATCTTGCATCAGATCCCCACATATATCTACTAGAACCAAAACATTTCCATGGATGAGAATAATTTCAACATCTCTAACAGTCCAATAAAGAGGTGTCTCCTCACAATCATTTCACTCTTATAGAACTAGGACCATATAATTTGACAACTATCTCATAGTTCCCTTATCCCATAGTGTGTAATTCACTAGAACTATTGAGATAAAATTTTTCACTTGACTATCATCCACCACCGTGTATATCTCCTGAAAAATGCCATTGGTTGCCACTTTCTGAGGGATTCATGTGCTTCTAATGTTTGAGTCCACATGATTAGTAACTCAGAAAATGCATTCACATTCCTGAGCATATATGAAATAACAAAGTAGAAGGAATGAAGGCATTAATCTCACAATTCATTCCTATGATTCATGTCTTATTTTGTAAATATATAAATGATGATTTTGTTTTTCATGTACACAAAAATACTCTCTCCCCGTAAATAATGCCTCCAAAAATATTTCCCATGTACAAAAATGGATACATTTTGATCGCGCATTTTGTATTTCTTCTCATTTGGCCACAACTAAAGAGACATGTATTCCTCGACTCTATCCTCATACATCATAACATCTCCTAGTACAATACCTGATGCATCACATTATAACATGTTTCTTCTTCCCACGTTTTGGAGAATTAAGACTGATGTTTATGTCAGTCTTCATTTTAGCTCATAAAGGCTATCATGTAGGTATATGACCATGAAAACATCACCCCATCTTATTAAAGTTTATTATAGGTGATAATAAGAAGGATAAGTCATGTATGAAACTCCTATATTAACAAGTTATCCCTATGAATCATTATTTTTCAAATTAGTTCATGGGATCCTCATAGGAAACTATATATCTCACCATCTCTATTGCAACTGATATATTTATCTTGGAGAAAATTTTACAAATGAAGTGAATCTTAATCATCCTAAAGTGGAACATTGTGAGATAAGAATATAACCAATTCCCTCTTAGTGCATACAAAACTATATCTATATTTTTTTAATGGTTGTGATGATTGTGATAATACCTCAAGATATCATCCATGAATATTACTAGAAATGAATCTAGATAATGATAGAAAACCCAGTTCATCACTTCTGTGTACTCTACAAGCATGTTCATGAGACAAAACTACATAACCATATATTTATAAAAACAATACCTACAACCAAAATCTATAGGATATATGTTAATTGGTTGAATACGTATCTTTTGATCACCAAATCATAGATTAATAATCAATAACACTAAAGCTCATCAGATCTATTTGATGAGATCATATATCTATTGAAAGGGATTCCAATTTTTAAACATAAATTAGTTCAATTTTCAATAATCCAGACATACCTTGAGGGATCAGTCTACCTATTTGTAAAACAAACCAATGAACTCCCTTGATAAGTATGGGATCAGGTATATCCCATTTATTCAATGTCCACTAGTTGCTTATTCAGCATCTAAGACAATATAGTATCCATCCTATTTGGAGGAATGAATATTATTGAATCTCATAACACTATATCGATATAGAAATCAACCTCTCACTCAGAAGGTAAACCAGAAAATTCATCCTAGAAAATACACTTCAAATTATCCACCATTGGAGGGAATCCTGACATGATCCATGATCTTCTAGATACAAAATAAAAATATGTCATATCATCCTTCCTAGCCCATGATTCTCAAGTGCATCTCTGCATTCATGGAAATACCATTCACCCTTGTAAATAAAACCCCACAATATAGTGATGTGAATGTTACCCTCTAATGATAGAAATCAAAAAATGTATGAAAGAGAACCAACCAAACCATCCTGAGAATGAATTGAGACTATGTCATCTCGAAGATGAAGAGATACCATAAAAAGTGACACCCACCTACCTCAGGGGGGAACTCCCTTCACTATAGTACACTCTCCAATCAAATCCCAAATGGTGTATCATGTTTAATATGTCCATCACAAACTATACATCGATCCCATGATCCAAAAAAATTAAAAATATAAATATATGAGAAGAACCTATATAAAAATGAGTAAATACTATATCATAATCTAATACGATAGTACCTCTCACTATATATGACTTGGTTCTATGCTCCCCAGGTATACGTTATAAAATATATATACGGCCTATGTTGTGGCATTGAGAAATATATTGACTACCTGAGAAGGCATGCTCTTCTATCAAAGGTGAAACTAGTGTCTAGATCCCACTACCATGACCAAAACCATTTTATGTATAACTGGTAGTACTCTAGTTCCCTACCTAACATGGTGTTTTCAATCTTGCTCATTAATCCAAAGATGATGTCGACCCCCTCCTGCTGACCACTAGTGGAATTTTCTTGTAGAAATAATGCATATATGTTGTAACGCCCTGACCCAAGTTACCCAGAGTCGGTGAATTATTACATAACATTGGCATGATCAGAAGAAAGATCAAATCTCGAATGACCGATTGGTTTAGTAGCCCTGAAATACTAGATATATTCATATAGTTTTACATTACATCATGAAGTGAAAAACTACAACAACAACATATTGTCTCCATAATCCACACTATTATCCCCTCATAATATCCCTGCAGGTCATTCATAATTTACTTCTTCACTTCCTGTGAAAAATAAAACTTAGAAAATGGGTGAGCTCAAATTCCTAGTAAGGATAACAATATAGCGGAAACTTTCATAAATAATAATAAACATTTAAGGCAATGTAAAACTAAAACAAAAGCCTTTTAAACTCGAACTTCAACATATTATGGTAAAAGTAAAATTAAATAATTCCATTTACTTATTCACATGGATATTATACTAATCGAATAATCACATGAAATATCAATAACCAATTTCATAATGATGGAATGCATTATGCCAGACTATCATAACCACATATCCAAGGCCTTGTGTGAAGACTACAAATAAGATTTTGACAAGGCCTTGTGCCAAGACACTAGTTTGTCTCATGAGAACTACCGATGCATCGAGGAGCTATAGCGGGCTCCACCCATCATATATTAAGTCCAATGCATTCCCATATGAAAAGGTTTAAACATAACATAAACATTTGTATTAAAACTAGCATACGAAAAGTCAATATTTTCACCATAAACAATGAATGGAATAAAAATAGCCCATCCACAGTCAAACATATCACAAAACCTTCAATACAGTATAGAAGTTTTTTATCATAATAAATCAACTTAAAATAAGCATAAAATCCATCAAAGGATGTTGACATAGATGAAATCAAATCTTTTTGATAGAAATATCTATTTTCTCGAAATCATTGAAAAGTCACACATTTATAAAGGTAGTAATTTAAAAGATATTTTTGAATCAAAGTGTCCCATACCACTTTGAAACATTGGAAAAGAAATATCATTTCGAAACCTTCATGTCCATATAAATCCTAAAAATCATTTTGAAAACATGGACAATAATTAAAAATATTTAGAATGATAAATCTTTAAAACATTTAAAATTGTGATCTTGATAAATAGTACCTTTCAAATTTTTTTAAAATATTCATTTTGAAATCATTTAATAGTAAAACATTTTCTTTTAAAATATTCTTCTAAGCTTATAAGGGAAGCCTTGACGATTTTATAACGGCGGAAAATAACCACACCCGCCGTATAAGTTAAAAAAACATTCTTACCTTAATTCTGTCGAAAAGTTTAAAAGCACCTTGTTTGGAAAACGACGGAATGATTCCTTTATAAAACTCTTATAAAAATTAAAACAAGGGTATAAATGAATTTAACCCATATTTCTTTAAATACTATAAATGTTTTGAAATACAATTATAAGAAACATGTATGTGGATGATAAAGAGATCCCAGTAGATTATTACATATAAACAACCTCGGATAATGAAGAGATTATGAAATAACCCTTACCTTGTACTTCTCCTTGGGTGGGGTAGGTTAACATCCTATATAATGGTCAAATAATTGTTATTAAATTATACAATAATCATATACATTCATATGATATCATATAAGATCTTTTAACATTGCTTTGTTAATAATATCTTAGTATTATCATCGTTTTGGGTGTTAACTTACTCTTTTTCTTTTATATGTTTTGTTACATAAGCCATGTTTGTCATGGATAGGTTGTATATTAGTCATATACAGAATGATATCAAGTCCTTAAACATCATTTTTATATCATCAAATGATAATTATACTTTAATGGATACGATGGAGAATGAATATCATCGCGTTCATGGAGACAGTAGTCCGTACATACGCACGAGCGACAATATCATTCTTTTGATATTAAAATAATATATAAATGGATGGTATATAATATATACAGAGTCTTTATCATGTTAAATTTATTATTTAAATGAGTTACACATCATTGTTATACCCATCCAAATAATAATATATTGAATAACAATTACACCACGACGTGGAGACGGTAAGCCGTACGAACGCACGTATGGTGACATGTTATCAAAGGGTGGATAGAATACTGAATATGGTTGTACCATATTTATAATAACATCACAGTATATATATGATACTGGAGTTATTATTTTATAATGGTAACAACAAATGAAGAAGTAGTGGAAGAAGAAAGGAACATGGAAAAGGGTGGTGAAATCATTACCTTTTCTTCGGGTTCTTCCTTTTGATTTGATCAAAAGGGCTCCATAGGTTGGCTTAATGATCACAATAAGGCCTCTAGGTTGTAGTGAGGGACGTTTGGAGAGTATTTGGGCAGAGGTTGGCCGAACCAAAAGGCTTTGAAGGTTTGAATAAATGAGAAGGATGAGTTCCCTTTTATAAGAGGGGTGAGGGGCACCTTTGGAAAATCTAGAAATATTAATTTATAATAAATTAATATTCGGTTTCCAATGGCTCCAAAGTTGATTATTAAAAGGTTAAGGTGGGGATAGGTCGAAAAGAATTCAACCAATATAATTTAGAAAGGTTTGGTTTACTATATTAACCTTATCTTTAAGTATTAACTCTAAGTTATTTAGTTTCACTTTTACAATGTCTCTTTGTATTTTTATATTATATGGTAAATAAACTTACCATATACATCCAAGAGACCCCCCAAGTGGTCCATTAATGATACACCTATCATTATATAAGTCTTTTGGACGATCCTTAGATTTTTAGGAATTTAATATCAATTAATAATATAATATTTGTTTTAAAAACTCTTTTATGTCAATTTTGTCACTATTCAATAGTTGATTTTTTTGAAACTTATAAGATAATTATTACTTATAAAAAGGTCAATTAAATCAATCCTAACATGTCATATTATCCTATAAAATTAGTTTAATTTATTAAAAGTTTTAATTTATATTTATTTGGGTATTTATAATATTAATTAATTTAATTTTTCACTATTATGGTAATTACTACATCATCATTGTGTCATATATAAATTATATTATTTAATGTCTAAAAATTATAAATAAAATATCATTATGTAGGAATATTTTTATATTTCTAATGAATATTTATAGTCAAAAATACAACATATATAACCCTATGTAAAAATTGTTTTTCTAAAAGATATATGCTTGTGTCATTTTTGTATTCATTTTAACTTAATTATAATAAAGTGTCCCTATCACTTACAAGTGGAACCATGGGGTCCCAAAATCGACCCAAAGATGCCCATGGTCGAACATGTATCAACCAATAAGGTTAGGACACGTTTTATGGTAATTTTTAATTATTATAATATTATTTTTTAACCCTTATTTACCAGAATTACCCTTAACCATGGAAAATAAAATATTTACCGCAACAATTATTCAAAATGTCTAATAATAAAAGTTACCTATTTACACAATTTTAACATCCTGATTCCAAATATGGAATCTATTTTTATAAATTCAAAACACAGAAGTGGCAAAAAATAATTTAAAATTAATTCCCGCTGTCAAAACAAAAAGCGTGTTATTAAGATATAATAACTATCAAAAGATTGATAATTGTTTATGTTCGGATTAATTGTGAAATTATGTCCAATGACCAACATTGTATTAAATGGTAAAAATATATTCTAAATATACTTTTAAACCACTCAAATTCATAATTTATCACTATTAATTATTTTTATTAAAAAAGTTGTTTTTAATTAAAATTTAGTAATTTTCACTATTCATCAAAATATTAAAGCTATCCGAAAAGTACCGAAATTTCACCTTAGTCTAAATTCGATATTAAAAACTAAAAATGAAGTCCATTTTGAAATATAAAATATATATAATTTCAAAAATTAGGTATTATTATTCATAACTGGTTGTTTGATTGGTTGTGGTGTGTGTTAGAACTCAAAGTTGCGTACAACACACGCTACTGTATTATTCAAAGGAAAGAGTATCGTTGAATCTTGGGATGTTTAATTTTAAATTTTTTTTGTCCCCATTTAGTAAAAAAGACTAAAATATTGTATTTAAGAATGGTTCACTGTTAAAAGTTGGTAAAACTGCAATTCTGAAAATGAATTTGATCTTACCTTATGTCTAAGAAACTCATAATATGGATTCTAAAATTATAAGGATTATATAAAGTTTAAAATTTAGTTAATACTATTCATAACCTCTTTTGAACGACTTGTTTGGTAAGTCATGGTGCGCTTGAACTCGGTGTTGCATGTAGTGAAAGTTATTGAATTATTTTTATGAAATAACACACTATGAAATCTTGGGGTGTTACATTCTTCCCCTCATTCAATAAATTGCGTCCTCGCAATTTGAAATTGTTCTTCGAAAATAAAATTTTGAAAATAGAAAATATCTTTGTGGGAAAACCCACATCGGAAATTTGGTTACTAAAATTTAGTCTTAATATGAGGAAAAGAGAAATGAAAGGGTCACCACCAAATTATGATCTCGATTTGGAGAACATTGGTGGCAATTAGAGAAATATAATTGAAGGGAAAACGCAAATATTTATAGGTATTGATTGAGGTCATAAATCACAAACAAGTGTAAAATTGAGGTCCTTAAATTCATCTGTCTATGATGATTTGAAATACCATCGGTTCAACAAAACATAGGGTATTAGGATAACTCATTTTGGTTTTAGGATTACTTAAATAAAGTATAAGAATTAATTTTGTCATAGAATAAGAGAAGAAGAAAAATATATTCTTGACAAGTAGAGTTCCATCCTTTAACTAATTTCTACCACAAACTCATCTTTCACTATAAAAGATAATAGAACGAAAATATATATTCTATTTATCTTATTCGTATAGGGTTAAAAAAAACCAATTTATAATTCATCTACCAGATATTTTAAAAAAACTACAATATTTAATCCCAGACATCACGTGGGTTAGTGGTAGGTGATACACCCTTGTCGCCCTTCGGTTGTGGGTTCAAGTCTCGCGGCCTTGCCGGACGCGACGGGTTGTCGCCCGACCTCCGAGTTATTCTTTTATGACAATCAAAATAATCCAAACTAGAACTATCCAAAATACTTTATTACAAAATTTATAAGGAAGGTAAACACAATAAAGATCCTTTTTTCTGCGTAAAAACATGTGAAAACCTTAATCATGTATTCTTTTAAAACACTGCAACAACTTGAATTACCATAACACCTTATTGATTACATTCATGATCCCTTATTCCTTAAAGAATAATAGATATACTCCTTCAATCCAAAAATGTTTTAAACCCCAACAATGACGGAATATACAAATCATTAATCAGTTTCAAGGTAGTCAAGAATATCCAATATAATTCATCCAAATCAATCATGTATTATTCCAAAATCACTACATCTGCATTAGAACTATATTATGGTTTATCATTCTCTCAACCATATATTTTCCCAAAATTTATCCTGTTATTGAGTCACTTTTATTTGTTCCACACAATCTCAAGTCCTTAATGAAATAGTACTTCAGTATAATCCTTATGTACTCCATAATTATTATAATAATTATATTGTTGATACAACACCCAAATGACATAATCAACACAAGAACTCTAATCATTTCTTTTCATCTGTGGTAGTATCAGAACTTGATTATTATCCAATAGCATCATTTGCGGCATAGTCTGATGACTGGGACATAGGTTCACGTAGTGTCCAAACTCCTTGCAAATGAAGCATTATGCATTCGAAACCATTTTCTTACCCTTGCAGTCACGTACTCTGTGCCCTTTTCCTCCACACTTATAACAAACTCTCATTCCTTTCAGGCAAGTTCCAGGGTGTTTCTTCCCACAATTATTACATATGGGAAAATTCTTCTTTTCCCTCTTCCCTTTACCCATCTTTCTCTCTTCCATACTTTTCTTCTCTTGATTCCCATCAAAGCCATAGAACTCAGTAAACTCTTTACTCATCTTATCAAAACATGATATTATTTCTTCATATGATGATAATACATGGGAGAATATTTCTCTTATAAATCCTAGCTTAAGACCATGAAAGATATTATCCTTCTTTCTCTTTGGATCATGTGCATTGTTGGAGTTATCATTCCATCTACTGGGTGCCATTTCTAAACAATGGCATACACTAGATTAGTTTATGAATAACAATACCTAATCCCAAACATGTAAAACACATAACATAAATTAAATAGTTTATGGATATAATCCATAATCATAAAAATGTCTCCTTTGAGAAAGTATATACTCATAAACCCTTAATAATGGTTTGTAAAGAAAATGAGAATTATCCTAAGCATATCCCCTGGGAGTGTCGTAACCAAGAGTGTAGCAAGGACTGTTGTCGTGCACCAGTTCATGTTCGAGTCTAGCTCAAAGCGGTGTTTTTGGGTTTTACCCCTAGGTACATTTGTTCATGAGCCGCCTCTACCTGCTCATATCCAGACAGGGATGTATTGCTCGGAAAACTCACAAAATCTCTACAATACGAAAATTCTAGGAAGTTCTTCTATACTAATCCTCAAAGTTAATCTTAGGTCTACGTGCTCTAAACAGAGTTTATCTAAATCTAGCTTCCATGGTTTGTACTAAACTTCCTCTGATACCAACTTTAATGCCCCGACCCCAGTTACACATATTCAGTGCATTAATACATAACATTGGCATGATCATACGTAAGATCAAATCCCCAAAGACCAATTGGTTTAGTAGCCTTGGAAACACTAGATATATTCATATAGTTTTACATTACATCATGAAGTGAAAAACTACTACAACAACATATTCTCTCCATAATCCACACTATTATTCCCTCATAATATCTCTGTAGGTCATTCATAATTTACGTCATCACTTCCTGGAAAAAATAATACATAGAAAAGGGGTGAGCTCAAATTCCCAGTAAGGATAACAATATAGCGGAAACTTTCATAAATAAGAATAAACATTTAAGGAAATGTACAACTAAAACAAAAACCTTTTAAACTCGAACTTCAACATAGTATGGTAAAGGTAAAATTAAATAATGTCATTTAATTATTCACACGGATATTATACTAATCTAATAATCACATGCAATATCAATAACCACTTTTATAATGATGGAATGCATAATTCTAGACTATCATAACCACATAGCCAAGGCCTCATGTGAAGACTACAAATAAGATTTTTCCAAGGCCTTGTGCCAAGACACTAATTTGTCTCATGAGAACTACCGATGCATCGAGGAGCTATAGTGGGCTCCACCCATCACATATTTAGTCCAATGAATTCCCATATGAAAAGGTTTAAACATAACATAAACATTTGTATTAAAACTAGCATATGAAATGTCAATATTTTCACCATAAACAATGAATGGTATAAAAATAGCACATCCACTGTCAAACATATCACAAAACCTTCAATACAATATAGAAGTTTTTTATCATAATAAATCAACTTCAAATAAGCATAAAATCCATCAAAGGATGTTGACATAAATGAAATCAAATCTTTTTGAGAGAAATATCTATTTTCTCGAAATCATTGAAAAGTCAAACATTTATAAAGGAAGTAATTTAAAAGAGATTTTTGAATCAAAGTGTCCCATACCACTTTGAAACATTTGAAAAGAAATATCATTTCAAAACCTTCATGTCCATATAAATCCTTAAAATCATTTTGAAAACATGGACATTAATTAAAAATATTTAGAAAGATAAATCTTTAAAACATTTAAAATTATGATCCTGATAAAGAGTACCTTTCAAAAATTCTTAAAATATTAATTTTGAAATCATTTAATAGTAAAACATTTTATTTGAAAATATTCTTCTAAGCTTATATGGGAAGCTTCGACAATTTTATAACGGCGAAAAATAACCACACACACCGTATAAGTTAAAAAAACATTCTTACCTTAATTCTGTCGAAAAGGATAAAAGCACCTTATTTGGAAAATGACGGAAAGATTCTTTAAAAAACTCTTATAAAAATTCAAACAAGGGTATAAATTAATTTAACCCACATTCTTTTAAATACTAATTTTTTTTAAATACATTTATAAGAAACATGGATGTGGATGATAAAGAGATCCCAGTAGATTATTACATATAAACAACCTCGGATAATGAAGAGATTGTGAAATAACCCTTACCTTGTACTTTTCCTTGGTTGGGGTAGGTTAACATCCTGTATAATGGTGAAATAATTGTAATTAAATTATATAATAATCATATACATTCATATGATACCATATAAGATCTTTTAACAATGCTTTGTTAATAATATCTTAGTATTATCGTCGTTTGGGGTGTTAACATACTCTTTTTCTTTTATATGTTTTGTTACATAAGACATGTTTGTCAAGGATAGGTTGCATATCAGTCATATAAAGAATGATATCATGTCTTTAAAAATCATTTTTATATCATCAAATGATAATTATACTTTAATGGATACGATGGAGAATGAATCTCATCGGGTTCGTGGAGACAGTAGTCCGCACATACGCCCGAGCGACAATATCATTCTTTTGATATTAAAATAATATATAAATGGATGGTATATCATATATAAAGAGTATTTAACATGTTAAATTTATTATTTAAATGAGTTACACATCATTGTTATACCCATCCAAATAATAATATATTGAATAACAATTACAACACGACGTGGAGACAGTAAGCCGTACGTACGCACGTATGGTGACATGTTATTCAAAGGGTGGATAGAATACTGAATATGGTTGTACCATATTTATAATAACATCACAGTATATATATGATAATGGAGTTATTATTTTAGAATGGTAACAACAAATGAAGAAGAAGTGGAAGAAGAAAGGAACTTGGAAAACGGTGGTGAAATCATTACCTCTTCTTCAGGTTCTTCCTTTTGATTTGATCAAAAGGGATCAATAGGTTGGCTTTCTGATCAATCTAAGGACTCTCGGTTGTAGTGATGGATGTTTGGAGAGTATTTGGGTAGATTTTGGCAGATCCAAAAGGCTTTGAAGGTGTGAATAAATGAGAAGGAGGAGTGCTCTTTTATAAGAGGGGTGAGGGGCACTGGAAAATCTTGAAATATTAATTTATAATAAATTCATATTCGGTTTCCAATGGCTACAAAGTTGATTATTAAAAGTTTAATGTGGGTATAGGTCGAAAATAATTCAAACAATAGAATTTAGAAAGGTTTGGATTACTATATTAACCTTATCTTTAAGTATTAACTCTACGTTAATTAGTTTCACTTTTACAATGTCTCTATGTATTTTTATATTATATGGTTAATAAACTTACCATATACATAAAAGAGACCCCCAAGTGGTCCATTAATGATACAAATATCATGATATAAGTCTTTTGGACGATACTTAGATTTTTAGGAATTTAATATCAATTAATAATATAATATTTATTTTAAAAACCCTTTTATGTCAATTTTGACACTATTCAATAGTTGTTTTTTGTGAAACATATAACAGAATTATTTCTTCGAAAAAGGTCAATTAAATCAATCCTATTATGTCATATTATCCTATAAAATTAGTTTAATTCATTAAAAGTCTCAAATTATATTTATTTGGGTATTTATAATATCAATTATTTTAATTGTTCACTATTATGGTAATTACTTCATCAACATTGTGTCATATATTAATTAAATTATTTAATGTCTAAAAATTATAAATAAACTATAATTATGTAGGAAATCTTTGTATCTTTCTAATTAATATTTATAGTCGAAAATACAACATATAATACCCAATGTAAAAATTATTTTTCTAAAAGTTATATGCTTGTGTCATTTTTGTATTCATTTTAACTTAATTATAATAAAGTGTCCCTATCACTTACAAGTGGAACCATGGGGTCCCAAAATCGACCCAAAGATGCCCATGGTCGAACATGTATCAACCAATAAGGTTAGGATACGTTTTAGGTTAATTTTTAATTATTATAATATTATTTTTTAACCCTTATTTACCGGAATTACCCTTAACCATGGAAAATAAAATATTTACCGTAGTAATTATTCAAAATGTATAAAAATAAAAGTTACCTATTTACAAAATTTGAACATCCTGATTCCAAATATGGAATCAATTTTTATAAATTCTAAACACAAAAGTGGCAGAAATTAATTTAAAATTAATTCCCGCTGTGAAAACAAAAAGCGTGTTTTTAAGATTTAATAACTATCAAAAGATTGATACTTGTTTATGTTCGGTTTAATTGTGAAATTATGTCCAATGACCAAAATTATATTAAATGGTAAAAATATATTCTATATATACTTTAAAAACCACTCAAATTCATAATTTATCACTATTAATTATTTTGATTAAAAAAGTTGTTTTTAATTAATATTTTGTAATTTTCACTATTCATCAAAATATTAAAGTTATCCGAAAAGTACCAAAATTTCACCTTAGGCTAAATTTGATATTCCGAATCTAAAAATGAAGTCCATTTTGAAATGTAAAATATATATAATTTCAAAAATTAGGTATTATTATTCATAACGGCTAGTTTTATTGGTTGTGGTGTGTGTTAGAACTTGAAGTTGCGTACAACACACGCTACTGTATTATTCAAAGGAAAGAGTACTGTGGAAGCTTGGGATGTTTCATTTTAAATTTTTGATGTCCCCATTTAGTCAAAAAGATTAAAATATTTTATTTAAAAATGGTTCACTATTAAAAGTTGGTAAAAGTGCAATTCTGAAAATGAATTTGTTCTTACCTTATGTCTAAGAAACTCATAATATGGATTCTAAAATTATAAGGATTATATAAAGTTTAAAATTTAGTTAATAATATTCATAACCTCTTTTGAACATCTTGTTTGGTAAGTCATGGAGCGCTTGAACTCGGTTTTGCGTGTAGTGAAAGTTATTGAATTATTTTGAAGAAATAACACACTATGAAATCTTGGGGTGTTACATTCTTCCCCTCCTTCAATAAATTGCGTCCTCGCAATTTGAAATTTTTCTTAGAAAATAAAATTTTGAAAATAGAAAATATCTTTGTGGGAAAACCCACATCAGAAATTTGGTTACTAAAATTTAGTCTTAATATGAGGAAAAGAGAAATAAAAGGGTCACCACCAAATTATGATCTCGTTTAGGAGAACATTGGTGGCAATTAGAGACATATAATTGGAGGAAAAACGTAAATATTTATAGTTATTGATTGAGGTCATCAATCACAAACAAGTGTAAAATTGAGGTCCCTAAATTCATCAGTCTATGATGATTTGAAATACCATCGGTTCATCAAAACATAGGGTATTAGGATAACACATTTTGGTTATAGGATTACTTAAATAAAGTATAAGAATTAATTTTGTCATAGAATAAGAGAAGAAGAAAAATATATTCTTGACAAGTAGAGTTCCAACCTTTAACTAATTTCTACCACAAACTCATCTTTCACTCTAAAAGATAATAGAACGAAAAAATATATTCTATTTATCTTATTCGTATTGGGTTAAAAAAACGAATTAATAATTCATCAACATATATTTTAAAAAAACTACAATATTTAATCCCGGACATCACGTGGGGCAGTGGTAGGTGATACACCCTTGTTGCTCTTCGGTTGCGGGTTCAAGTCTCGCGGCCTTTCCGGACGCGACAGGTTGTCGCTCGACCTCCGGGTTGTCCTTTTATGGCAATCAAAATAATCCAAACTAGATCTATCCAAAATAATTCATTACAAAATTTATAAGGAAGGTAAACACAATAATGATCCTTTTTCTGCGTAATAACATGTGAACACCTTAATCATGTATTCTTTTAAAACACTGCAACATCTTGAATTACCATAAAACCTTATTTATTACATTCATGATCCCTTATTCCTTAAAGAAAATAGATATACTCCTTCAATCCAAAAATGTTTTAAACCCCAATAATGACAGAATATACAAATCATTAATCAGTTTCAAGGTAGTCAAGAATATCCAATATAATTCATCCAAATCAATCATGTATTCTTCCAAAATCACTACCTCGGCATCAGAACAATATTATGGTTTATCATTCTCTCAACCATATATTTTCCCAAAATTTATCCTCTTATTGAGTCACTTTTCTTTGTTCCACACAATCTCAAGTCCTTATTGAAGTAGTACTGTAGTACAATCCTTATGTACTCCATAATTATTATAACAAGTATATTGTTGATACAACACTCAAATGACATAATCAACACAAGAACTCTAATCATTCCTTTTCATCTGTGGTAGTATCATAACTTGATTTTTTTTCCAATAGCATCATTTGTGGCATAGTCTGATGACTGGGACATAGGTTCGTGTAGTGTCCAAACTCCTTGCAAATGAAGCATTGTACATTCAAAACCATTTTCATACCCTTGCAGTCATGTACTTTGTGCCCTTTTCCTCCATACTTATAACAAACTCCCATTCCTTTCAGGCAAGTTCCAGGGTGTTTCTTCCAACAATTATTATATATGGGAAAATTCTTCTTTTCCCTCTTCCCTTTACCCATCTTTCTCTCTTCCATCCTTTTCTTCTCTTGATTCCCATCAAATCCATATAACTCAGTAAACTCTTTACTTATCTTATCAAAACATGATATTATTTCTTCATATGATTATAATACATGGGAGACTATTTCTATTATAAATTCTAGCTTAAGACCATGAAATATATAATCCTTCTTTACCTTTGGATCATGTGCATTGCCGGAGTTATCATTCCATCTACTGGGTGCCATTTCTAAACAATGGCATACACTAGATTAGATTATGAATAAAAATACCTAATCCCAAACTTGTAAAACACATAACATAAATTAAATAGTTTATGGATATAATCCATAATCATAAAAATGTCTCCTTTGAAAAAGTATATACTCATAAACCCTTAATAATGGTTTGTAAAGAAAATTAGAATTATCCTAAGCATATCCCCTGGGAGTGTCGTAACCAAGAGTGCAGCAAGGCCTGTTGTCCTGCACCAGTTCATGTTCGAGTCTAGCTCAAAGTGGTGTTTTCAGGTTTTACCCCTAGGTACATCTATGCCTGAGCTGCCTCTACCTGCTCGTATCCAGACAGGGATGTATTGCTTGGAAAACTCACAAAATCTCTACAATACCAAAATTCTAGGAAGTTCTTCTATACTAATCCTCAAAGTTAATATTAGGTATACGTGCTCTAATCAGAGTTTATCTAAATCTATCATCCAAGGTTTGTAATAAACTTCCGCTGATACCAACTTTAACGCCCCGACCCCAGTTACACAGAGTTGGTGCATTATTACATAACATTGGCATGATCATAAGAAAGATCAAATCATGAAAGACCGATTGGTTTAGTAGCCTTGGAAACACTAGATATATTCATATAGTTTTACATTACATCATGAAGTGAAAAACTACTACAACAACATATTTTCTCCATAATCCACACTATTAACCCTTCATAATATCCCTGCAGGTCATTCATAATTTACATTTTCACTTCCTGGGAAAAATAATACATGTAAAAGGGGTGAGCTCAAATTCTAGTAAGGATAACAATATAGTGGAAGATTTCATAAATAAGAATAATCATTTAAGGAAATGTACAACTAAAATAAAAACCTTTTAAACTCGAACTTCAACATAGTATGGTAAAAGTAAAATTAAATAATTCCATTTACTTATTCACATGGATATTATACTAATAGAATAATCACATGCAATATCAATAACCACTTTGATAATGATGGAATGCATAATTCCAGACTATCATAACCACATAGCCAAGGCCTCGTGTGAAGATTACAAATAAGATTTTGTCAAGGCCTTGTGCCAAGACACTAGTTTGTCTCATGAGAACTACCGATGCATCGAGGAGCTATCGCGGGCTCCACCAATCACATATTAATTCCAATGCATTTCCATATGAAAAGGTTTAAACATAACATAAACATTTGTATTAAAACTAGCTTTCGAAATGTCAATATTTTCACCATAAACAATGAATGGTATAAAAATAGCACATCCACAGTCAAACATATCACATAACCTTCAATACAATATAGAAGTTTTTTATCCTAATAAATCAACTTCAAATAAGCATAAAATCCATCAAAGGATGTTGACATAGATGAAATCAAATCTTTTTGAGAGAAATATCTATTTTCTCGAAATCATTGAAAAGTCACACATTTATAAAGGAAGTAATTTAAAAGAGATTTTTGAATCAAAGTGTCCCATACCACTTTGAAACATTTGAAAGGAAATATCATTTCAACACCTTCATGTCCATATAAATCCTTAAAATCATTTTCAAAACATGGACATTAATTATAAATATTTAGAAAGATAATTCTTTAAAACATTTAAAATTATGATCCTGATAAAGAGTACCTTTCAAAAATTCTTAAAATATTCATTTTGAAATCATTTAATAGTAAAACATTTTCTTTGAAAATATTCTTCTATGCTTATAAGGGAAGATTCGACGATTTTATAATGGCGGAAAATAACCGCATCCGCCGTATAAGTTAAAAAAACATTCTTACCTTAATTCCGTCGAAAAGGTTAAAAGCACCTTGTTTGGAAAATGACGGAAAGATTATTTATAAAACTCTTATAAAAATTCAAACAAGGGTATAAATTAATTTAACCCATATTCTTTTAAATACTAAAAATGTTTTTAAATACATTTATAAGAAACATGGATGTGGATGATAAAGAGATCCCATTAGATTATTAGTTATAAACAACCTCGGATAATGAAGAGATTGTGAAATAACCCTTACCTTGTACTTTTCCTTGGTTGGGGTAGGTTAACCTCCTGTATAATGGTGAAATAATTGTTATTAAATTATAAAATAATCATATACATTCATATGATATCATATAAGATCTTTTAACATTGCTTTGTTAATAATATCTTAGTATTATCGTCGTTTGGGGTGTTAACTTACTCTTTTTCGTTTATATGTTTTGTTACATAAACCATGTTTTTCATGGATAGGTTGTATATTAGTCATATAAATAATGATATAAAGTCTTTAAAAATCATTTTTATATCATCAAATGATAATTATTCTTTAATGGATACGATGGAGAATGAATCTCATCGGGTTCGTGGAGACAGTAGTCCGTACATACGCCCGAGCGACAATATCATTCTTTCGATATTAAAATAATATATAAATGGATGGTATATCATATATACAGAGTCGTTAACATGTTAAATGTATTATTTAAATGAGTTACACATCATTGTTATACCCATCCAAATAATAATATATTGAATAACAATTACAACACGACGTGGAGACGGTAAGCCGTACGTACGCACGTATGGTGACATGTTATTCAAAGGGTGGATAGAATACTGAATATGGTTGTACCATATTTATAACAACATCACAGTATATATATTATACTGGAGTTATTATTTTAGAATGGTAACAACAAATGAAGAAGAAGTGGAAGAAGAAAGGAACTTGGAAAACAGTGGTGAAATCATTACCTCTTCTTCAGGTTCTTCCTTTTGATTTGATCAAAAGGGATCCATAGGTTGGCTTTATGATCAAACTATGGCCACTAGGTTGTAGTGAGGGATGTTTGGAGAGTATTTGGGTAGATTTTTGCCGATCCAAAATGCTTTGAAGGTGTGAAGAAATGAGAAGGAGGAGTGCCCTTTTATAAGAGGGGTTAGGGGCACCTTTGGAAAATCTAGAAATATTAATTTATAATAAATTGATATTCAGTTTCCAATGGCACCAAAGTTGATTATTAAAAGTTTATGGTGGGGATAGGTCGAAAATAATTCAACAAATAGAATTTAGAAAGGTTTGGGTTACTATATTAACCTTATCTTTAAATATTATCTCTAAGTTAATTAGTTTCACTTTTACATTGTCTCTTTGTATTTTTATATTATATGTTTAATAAACTTACCATATACATCCAAGAGACCCCCAAGTGGTCCATTAATGATACAAATATCATGATATAATCCTTTTGGACGATCCTTAGATTTTTAGGAATTTAATATCAATTAATAATATAATATTTGTTTTAAAAACTCTTTTATGTCAATTTTGACACTATTCAATAGTTGTTTTTTGTGAAACTTATAACAGAATGATTTCTTCGAAAAAGGTCATTTAAATCAATCCTAATATGTAATATATTCCTATAAAATTAGTTTAATTCATTAAAAGGCTCAAATTATATTTATTTGGGTATTTATAATATCAATTATTTTAATTGTTCACTATTATGGTAATTAGTTCATCAACATTGTGTCATATATTAATTAAATTATTTAATGTCTAGAAATTATAAATAAACTATGATTATGTAGTAAATCTTTGTATCTTTCTAATGAATATTTATAGTCGAAAATACAACATATAATACCCAATGTAAAAATTAGTTTTCTAAAAGTTCTATGCTTGTGTCATTTTTGTATTCATTTTAACTTAATTATAATAAAGTGTCCCTATCACTTACAAGTGGCACCATGGGGTCCCAAAATCGACCCAATGATGCCCATGGTCGAACATGTATCAACCAATAAGGTTAGGACACGTTTTAGGGTAATTTTTAATTATTATAATATTATTTTTTAACCCTTATTTACCGGAATTACCCTTAACCATGGAAAATAAAATATTTACCGCAGTAATTATTCAAAATGTCTAAAAATAAAAGTTACCTATTTAAAAAATTTGAACATCCTGATTCCAAATATGGAATCAATTTTTATAAATTCAAAACATAGAAGTGGCAGAAATTAATTTAAAATTAATTCCCGCTGTGAAAACAAAAAGCTTGTTTTTAAGATATAATAACTATCAAAAGATTGATACTTGTTTATGTTCGGTTTAATTGTGAAATTATGTCCAATGACCAAAATTGTATTAAATGGTAAAAATCTATTCTAAATATAATTTAAAAATCACTCAAATTCATAATTTATCACTATTAATTATTTTGATTTAAAAAGTTGTTTTAATTAAAATTTTGAAATTTTCACTATTCATCAAAATATTAAAGTTATCCGAAAAGTACCAAAATTTCACCTTAGGCTAAATTTGATATTCCGAATCTAAAAACGAAGTCCATTTTGAAATGTAAAATATATATAATTTCAAAAATAAGGTATTATTATTCATAACGGCTAGTTTGATTGGTTGTGGTGTGTGTTAGAACTCGAAGTTGCGTACAACACATGCTACTGTATTATTCAAAGGAAAGAGTACTGTGGAAGCTTGGGATGTTTCAATTTAAATTTTTGATGTCCCCATTTAGTCAAAAAGTTTAAAATATTTTATTTAAAAATGGTTCACTATTAAAAGTTGGTAAAAGTGCAATTCAGAAAATGAATTTGTTCTTACCTTATGTCTAAAAAACTCATAATATGGATTCTAAAATTATAAGGATTATATGAAGTTTAAAATTTAGTTAATACTATTCATAACCTCTTTTGAACATATTGTTTGGTATGTCATGGTGCGCTTGAACTCGGTGTTGCGTGTAGTGAATGTTATTTAATTATTTTGAAGATATAACACACTATGAAATATTGGGGTGTTACATTCTTTCCCTCCTTCAATAAATTGCGTCCTCGCAATTTGAAATTATTTATTGAAAATAAAATTTTGAAAATAGAAAATATCTTTGTGGGAAAACCCACATCGGAAATTTGGTTACTAAAATTTAGTCTTAATATGAGGAAAAGAGAAATAAAAGGGTCATCACCAAATTATGATCTCGTTTATGATAACATTGGTGGAAATTAGAGACATATAATTGGGGGGAAAACGTAAATATTTATAGGTATTTATTGAGGTCATCAATCAAAAACAAGTGTAAAATTGAGGTCCTTAAATTCATCAGTCTATGATGATTTGAAATACCATCATTTAAGCAAAACATAGGGTATTAGGATAACACATTTCGGTTATAGGATTACTTAAATAAAGTATAAGAATTAATTTTTTCATAGAATAAAAGAAGAAGAAAAATATATTCTTGACAAGTAGAGTTCCATCCTTTAACTAATTTCTACCACAAACTCATCTTTCACTCTAAAAGATAATAGAACGAAAAAATATATTCTATTTATCTTATTCATTTAGGGTTAAAAAACGAATTAATAATTCATCAATAGATATTTTAAAAAAACTACAATATTTAATCCCGGACATCACGTGGGGCAGTGCTAGGTGATACACCCTTGTCGCTCTTCGGTTGTGGGTTCAAGTCTCGCGGCCTTGCCGGACGCGACGGGTTGTCGCTCGACCTCCGGGTTGTCCTTTTATGGCAATCAAAATAATCCAAACTAGAACTATCCAAAATACTTCATTACAAAATATATAAGGAAGGTAAACACAATAAAGATCCTTTTTCTGCGTAATAACATGTGAACACCTTAATCATGTATTCTTTTAAAACACTACAACATATTGAATTACCATAAAACCTTATTGATTACATTCATGATCCCTTATTCCTTAAAGAATAATAGATATACTCCTTCAATACAAAAATGTTTTAAACCCCAACAATGACAGAATATACAAATCATTAATCAGTTTCAAGGTAGTCAATAATATCCAATATAATTCATCCAAATCAATCATGTATTATTCCAAAATCACTACCTCGTCATCAGAACAATATTATGGTTTATCATTCTCTCAACCATATATTTTCCCAAAATTTATCATGTTATTGAGTCACTTTTCTTTGTTCTACACAATCTCAAGTCCTTATTGAAATAGTACTGTAGTACAATCCTTATGTACTCCATAATTATTATAACAAGTATATTGTTGATAAAACACTCAAATGACATAATCAACACAAGAACTCTAATCATTCCTTTTCATCTGTGGTAGTATCATAACATGATTTTTTTTCCAATAGCATCATTTGCGGCATAGTCTGATGACTGGGACATAGGTTTGTGTAGTGTCCAAACTCCTTGGAAATGAAGCACTGTATATTCGAAACCATTTTCTTACCCTTGAAGTCACGTACTTTGTGCCCTTTTCCTCCACACTTATAAAAAACTCCCATTCCTTTCGGGCAAGTTCTAGGGTGTTTCTTACCACAATTATTACATATGGGAAAATTCTTCTTTTCCCTCTTCCCTTACCCATCTTTCTCTCTTCCATAATTTTCTTCTCTTGATTCCCATCAAAGCCATAGAACTCAGTAAACTCTTTACTTATCTTATCAAAACATGATATTATTTCTTCATATGATGATAATACATGGGAGACTATTTCTCTTATAAATTCTAGCTTAAGACCATGAATGATATGATCCTTCTTTCTCTTTGGATCATGTGCATTGCTGGAGTTATCATTCCATCTACTGGGTGCCATTTCTAAACAATGGAATACACTAGATTAGTTTATGAATAACAATACCAAATCCCAAACCTGTAAAACACATAACATAAATTAAATAGTTTATGGATTTAATCCATAATCATAAATATTTCTCCTTTGAAAAAGTATATACTCATAAACCCTTAATAATGGTTTGTAAAGAAAATGAGAATTATCCTAAGCATATCCCCTAGGAGTGTCGTAACCAAGAGTGTAGCAAGGCCTGTTGTCGTGCACCAGTTCATGTTCGAGTCTAGCTCAAAGTGGTTTTTTCGGGTTTTACCACTAGGTACATCTGTTCCTGAGCCGCCTCTACCTACTCGTATCCAGACAGAGATGTATTGCTCGGAAGACTCACAAAATCACTACAATACCAAAATTCTAGGAAGTTCTTCTATACTAATCCTCAAAGTTAATCTTAGGTCTACGTGCTCTAATCAGAGTATATCTGAATCTATGTTCCAAGGTTTGTACTAAACTTCCTCTGATACCAACTTTAACGCCCCGACCCCAGTCACACAGAGTTGGTGCATTATTACATAACTTTGGCATGATCATAAGAAAGATCAAATCCCGAAAGACCAATTGGTTTAGTAGCCTTGGAAACACTAGATATATTCATATAGTTTTACATTACATCATGAAGTGAAAAACTACTACAACAAAATATTGTCTCCATAATCCACACTATTATCCCCTCATAATATCCCTGCAGGTCATTCATAATTTAGTTCTTCACTTCCTGGGAAAAATAATACATAGAAAAGGGGTTAGCTCAAATTCCCAGTAAGGATAACAATATAGAGGAAACTTTCATAAATAAGAATAAACATTTAAGGAAATGTACAACTAAAACAAAAACCTTTTAAACTCGAACTTCAACATAGTATGGTAAAAGTAAAATTAAATAATGACATTTACTTATTCACATGGATATTATACTAATCGAATAATCACATGCAATATCAATAACCACTTTCATAATGATGGAATGCACAATTCCAGACTATCATAACCACATAGACAAGGCCTCGTGTGTATACTACAAATACGATTTTTCCAAGGCCTTGTGCCAAGACACTAGTTTGTCTCATGAGAACTACCGATGCATCGAGGAGCTATAGCGGGCTCCACCCATCACATATTAAGTCCAATGCATTCCCATATGAATAGGTTTAAACATAACATAAACATTTGTATTAAAACTAGCATACGAAATGTCAATATTTTCACCATAAACAATGAATGGTTTAAAAATAGCACATCCATAGTCAAACATATAACAAAACCTTCAATAAATAATAGATGTTTTTTATCATAATAAATCAACTTCGAATAAGAATAAAATCCATCAAAGGATGTTGACATAGATGAAATCAAATCTTTTTGAGAGAAATATCTATTTTCCAGAAATCATTGAAAAGTCACACATTTATAAAGGAAGTAATTTAAAAGAGATTTTTGAATCAAAGTGTCCCATACCACTTTGAAACATTTAAAAATAAATATCATTTCAAAACCTTAATGTCCATATAAATCCTTAAAATCATTTTGAAAACATGGACATTAATTAAAAATATTTAGAAAGATAAATCTTTAAAACATTTAAAATTATGATCCTGATAAAGAGTACCTTTAAAAAATTCTTAAAATATTCATTTTGAAATCATTTAATAGTAAAAAGTTTTCTTTGAAAATATTATTCTACGCTTATAAGGGAAGCTTCGACGATTTTATAACGACGGAAAATAACCGCAGCCACCGTATAAGTTAAAAAAACATTCTTACCTTAATTCTGTCGAAAAGGTTAAAAGCACATTGTTTGGAAAACGACGGAAAGATTCCTTTATAAAACGCTTATAAAAATTCAAACAAGGGTATAAATGAATTTAACCCATATTCTTTTAAATACTAAAAATATTTTGAAATACATTTATAAGAAACATGGATGTGGATGATTAAGATATCCCAGTAGATTATTACATATAAACAACCTTGGATAATGAAGAGATTGTGAAATAACCCTTACCTTGTACTTTTCCTTGGATGGGGTAGGTTAACCTCCTGTATAATGGTGAAATAATTGTTATTAAATTATACAATAATCATATACATTCATATGATATCATATAAGATCTTTTAACATTGCTTTGTTAAAAATATCTTAGTATTATCGTCATTTGGGGTGTTAACTTACACTTTTTCTTTTATATATTTTGTTACATAAGCCATTTTTGTCATGGATAGGTTGTATATTATTCATATACATAATGATATCAAGTCCATAAACATCATTTTTATATCATCAAATGATAATTATACTTTAATGGATACGATGGAGAATGAATCTCATCGCGTTCGTGGAGACAGTAGTCCGTACATACGCACGAGCGACAATATCATTCTTTTGATATTAAAATAATATATAAATGGATGGTATATCATATATACAGAGTCGTTAACATGTTAAATTTATTATTTAAATGAGTTACACATCATTGTTATACCCATCCAAATAATAATATATTGAATAACAATTACAACACGACGTGGAGACGGTATGTCGTACGTACGCACGTATGGTGACATGTTATTCAAAGGGTGGATAGAATAATGAATATGGTTGTAACATATTTATAATAACATCACAGTATATATATGATACTGGAGTTATTATTTTATAATGGTAACAACAAATGAAGAAGAAGTGGAAGAAGAAAGGAACTTGGAAAAGGGTGGTGAAATGATTACCTCTTCTTCGGGTTATTCCTTTTGATTTGATAAAAAGGGCACCATAGGTTGGCTTTCTGATCAAACTAAGGCCTCTAGGTTGTAGTGACGGAAGAATTTAGAGTATTTGGGCAGAGTTTGGCTGAAGAAAAAGGCTTTTATGGTGTGAAGAAATGAGAAGGAGGAGTTCCCTTTTATAAGAGGGGTGAGGGGCACCTTTGGAAAATATAGAAATATTAATTTATAATAAATTCATATTCGGTTTCAAATGGCTCCAAAGTTGATTATCAAATGGTTAAGGTGGGGATAGGTCGAAAATAATTCAGCCAATAGAATTTAGAAAGGTTTGGGTTACTATATTAACAATATCTTTAAGTATTAACTCTAAGTTAATTAGTTTCACTTTCACAATGTCTCTTTGTATTTTTTTATTATATGGTTAATAAACATACCATATACATCCAAGAGACCCCCAAGTGGTCCATTAATGACACACCTATCATGACATAAGTCTTTTGCACGATCATTATATTTTTAGGAATTTAATATCAATTAATAATATAATATTTGTTTTAAAAACACTTTTATGTCAATTTTGACACTATTCAATAGTTGATTTTTATGAAAGTTATAACAGAATTATTACTTCGAAAAAGGTCAATTAAATCAATCCTAATATGTCATATTATCCAATAAAATTAGTTTAAATCATTAAAATTCTCAAATTATATTTATTTGGATATTTATAATATCAATTATTTTAATTGTTCACTATTATGGTAATTACTTCATCAACATTGTGTCATATATAAATTAAATTATTTAATGTCTAAAAATTATAAATAAACTATCATTATGTAGGAAATATTTGTAGCTTTATAATGAATATTTATAGTCGAAAATCCAACATATAATACCCAATGTAAAAATTATTTTTCTAAAAGTTATATGCTTGTGTCATTTTTGTATTCATTTTAACTTAATTATAATAAAGTGTCCCTATCACTTACAAGTGGAACCATGGGGTCCCAAAATCGACCCAAAGATGACTATGGTCGAACATGTATCAAACAATAAGGTTAGGACACGTTTTAGGGTAATTTGTTATTATTATAATATTATTTTTTAACCCTTATTTACCGGAATTACCCTTAACCATGGAAAATAAAATATTTACCGCAGTAATTATTCAAAATGTCTAAAAATAAACGTTACCTATTTAAAAAATTTGAAAAACCTGATTCCAAATATGGAATGAATTTTTATAAATTCAAAACAAAGAAGTGGCAGAAATTAATTTAAAATTAATTCCTGTTGTGAAAACAAAAAGCGTGTTTTTAAGATATAATAACTATCAAAAGATTGATACTTGTTTATGTTCGGTTTAATTGTGAAATTATGTCCAATGGCCAACATTTTATTAAATGGTAAAAATATATTCTAAATATACTTTAATAACCACTCAAATTCATAATTTATCACTATTAATTATTTTGATTAAAAAAGATGTTTTAATTAAAATTTAGTAATTTTCACTATTCATCAACATATTAAAGTTATCCGAAAAGTACCAAAATTTCACCTGAGGCTAAATTCGATAATCTGAATCTAAAAACGAAGTCCATTTTAAAATGTAAAATATATATAATTTCAAAAATTAGGTATTATTATTCATAACGGCTAGTTTGATTGGTTGTGGTGTGTGTTAGAACTCGAAGTTGCGTACAATGCACGCTACTGAATTATTCAAAGGAAAGAGTACCGTAGAAGCTAGGGATGTATCATTTTAATTTTTTTATGTCCCCATTTAGTCAAAAAGTTTAAAATATTTTATTTAAAAACGGTTCACTATTTAAAGTTGGTAAAAGTGCAATACTGAAAATGAATTTGTTCTTACATTATGTCTAAGAAACTCATAATATGGATTCTAAAATTATAAGGATTATATAAATTTTAAAATTTAGTTAATACTATTCATAAACTCTTTTGAACATATTTTTTGGTAAGTCATGGTGCTCTTGAACTCGGTGTTGCATGTAGTGCAAGTTATTGAATTATTTTGATGAAATAACACACTATGAAATCTTGGGGTGTTACATGTGTCATACCAATTCATGCTCGGCACTGGACTAGGTCTCTATAAAATTTTATCTCCATGCCTCCTTACCTTCAAAAATGTCTTTAGAAGACTGAGATTACAACACTCACACCCTACATGGGGTTCCCCTCATGAGAAGTCTCAATAGAATTCTTACTGCCAGCAGCCCCGTAACCACTAGGGAAAAAAGATATTGTACCCTACTCTATAATTCCAACTTCCCTTAGGTTAAAATCATTAATTATTGTCTGATTCACTATCTCATGTATTATAGTCAACCAAAACACATTCACATGTGATCAAACGTAATGTTTGAGAGCATCACCAAAACGTATCTTCCTAAAGTTCTCATTAGTAAGATACATTAGAAGAAAGCATAGAAACTCTGTAATGTGATTCGAATATTCCATGAGGGTTATTAAACACTCCTATAGATGAAAAAACACACTAGTAAATACCAATATCATAGTCCTAGGAAATAAGTAATTAGATTACATGGATTAGAAATCCCTCAAAGCCAAAACTAAAAGTGTATCATACTAGTTTAGTAAATCTTACCAGTTCGTATAACATCCTTGAACCATATACATCCAGAGCATGAATCTTTGTTGTGGATGAGTCTACAAGTTCTCTAATATTGAAAAAATAGTCTCAGGAAATAGTGCAACAAACTTTGTCTGCCATCACCCAAAAACATGGGTGGATTCTATTGTTGGAACACATGCATCAGCTCTGTCAATGATGAAAAATATTGTAGGGATCCTTGAATGGTCCATATAATGAGAATGATACTCTCCCAGAAATGTGCATCAACACTAATTTCATGAACAATTTGTGGTGCTTCAAGTGGAACTCTTTGAGGTTCTACTAGTCTCCTGGGTCCCACCATCCTTGAAGAATGGATGTTTCCAACTCCCAGTGCTTTTCTAGAGGCCATCATTGGAAAATATCTTTACAAATTCCAAAGTGACTCCTCAAAAAATAATCTGTAATAATCAGATCACCAATATAGATATTGGATATGTAAAATCAATTCTATAAATAAGACACACCATTCTTTCTATTTCATAATCAATTAATAGGAAAAATAAATAGTCTTAACAAACACTAGGGACGATTCCTACAACCCAATACTAAATTCAGTTCTATGTTAATCTCTTTGTTTCCCGTCATAGGTCCTGGTATATGGACTATATAGTGTAATTGAAAATCCAATTTATCAGTTACCATTGTATTTCAGAATTTTAATTTAATTTAAATTTACATTAGTTTACAATTATCATTCAATGGTTGAATTAGATAGATTTCCATTTAAAATTTATAATGGTCCATTCATCTTATATATGAATGTGTGGAGTCAATAAAATTCCCACCACAAAATATTACTATCCATAAAACCCATTGTAAATGACTCAACATTCCATAATTTAATGCATATGATTTATTTTGTATCATATGTTGGAAAACAAAATCTGGTTAGTGAAGGAACTCTTAATACCAATCATTTTTCTGAAACTCCATCACAAAATTTTAGTCAAATAACATCTATATCACTCATGGAACCCATATTATAAATGTCATCAATCAAAAAAATCCCCAGATAGGGAATATATTGTTCATGGAATTCAAATTATATAGGTGCCATCCAAAGATGCATGATCAATGATTACTTTCAATATCTATCGAACGTTAAAATTTATTTTTTTAATCATAACAATAATAACAACACATCTCATGTGCATCACCAATGGTGGAATAGAATCAACTATAATTGGAAAAATCCAAAACATCCTATCCCCTCCAATGAAATTTGGGAATTTTCATGTATATGGGATATATACTACCAGGCTACGCTAATTACCAAATTCCAACACAGTGGTATTTCACATATATACCATCCCAAACTGTTTGGTTGAAAAAGATAAGAAATGGAAACTCAACTTATAATAATTTGAAACATCTTGACATAGAACCAACATAATGAGGCCACAATCCAGTGGGTCACAAGGCCTCAATAACACCTCTCCACACCATAGAGGTTATGGACTAGTTGTGAGGTTCTACTGGTTTATAGTGGGGAGACTATACCCCCATAATTATAGTGCATCGCAATAGTTTAATAACAAAAATCGATCAAAGGAGTATATCAAATAACTAATCACATGTTGGTAACATCAATAAATAAATACCATGTGATGTTTACTATACAATATAATGAACATTTCATGTATCTATAAAAATGTTGGAAGTACATGGCATCAGTTATTAGTGCAATACAAGTATCAAAATTATAAAAATGCCGAATGGAATTATCTTCACATAGCATCACGAGCAATGCTTGGTCCAATTATACCCTTACCCTAATAATAATAAACCAATAATCATAATGAGGGTACTTTATGTAGTCCCATCATTAATCCATTATGTCTATTCAGATACCGAATAGTTTCCAGAATATGTTGTGAGATACCACTCAGTAGGCCATTAGCAATAATTTCTATAAAAATATAAGTCTATGTATATAAGATTAAGTAGTGTGGTATATATAACAGTAATATAAATGAATGAGAAGGTTTGATACATGTAAATGTGATACTTTCTAGTATACTAACAATGATCAAGAACCCATAACATGGGATAACTGTAAATCATTGTAAAACATCAACTACGGCCTATGACCAGAAATACAGTATCAGACCCAATGATCCAAATACAAGGAGTAGAAATATCCATTGCTTCCTCAATGGCAAAATCCTTGTAATCATGTGTCAGGAACATGAACAGATCAATGGAGTAGTATTGTCTAAGGAATCCAATGTAAATAATATCCATTGATTAGAAATGTCCATGGAATCAAAAATAATCCTAAATAAATAGACTAAAAATGTCCTTAGAAATAAATATAATTCAAAATAGATGGAGTATAAATATACATGGTATTGAATATAATTATAATTCCATGGAGTATAAATTTCCAATTAATTCCATATAATCATAACCATTTAATTAACCATTTAATAACCCATTCCATACTCAAACCCAAGATATGAGTTCATCCAAATCATTCCCCATTTTATATCTAAACCATTGAACCATTTAATAACAAGTAATCATGTGGAATGGAGGTATAAACCTTCTCATAATAACTCATATAATTTGTTATATATTCCACTTAGATGGGGATCTCCAGCACACCCAACATGGATGTATATAATGGGTAATATTCATAAACACACCTCGCTATTGGTTTGGGATGAGGATAAAAACATCCAACTTTCAAATGGTAAAATTTGGGAACTTATCTATGTTCCAAAAATGTAAATAAGGCATTAAATTAATTTTAGAATCAATTCCTAGAAGGTCCAACATATGGAAAAATGAAAACTATCAATAAAACAACTAAAATTTGTAGTAAATGGTATAATCCACCTACCATATTACCATGGTAGAACACAAATCCTATATTACCTCTGATATCAACCAAAATCAAAAGATTTGAGAAGAATGGAGATATTCATTAAAAATATGGAATAAAAAATATCACAAAAATAACTCTAAAATGGAGAATAAAAATGTTGAAATGTTTACGAGGAATACAGAACACATCGATGAATATCATACTAGAAAACAAAAATGGAATCAGAGCCCTGATCCGAGATATATGAAAAATCCTAGTTTAGATTTCAAGGGGTTCCTCTGATGGTCCTCTTGTGTGTGAGAAAAGAGGGTGGGTGGGTTTCTCCTGTAAAACCTAATAGGTCCTTCCACTTATTTAAAAATCTAAACTTGGGAAATAACATGACATATAATATTTACGGTACATGTAATTTATTAGTTTTCCCCTCCCTTGATTATCCATTACACTCCTTGAACCATTATGGGAAAACCAATACACTTATGGTACTAAATACATGTCTTGTATTCCAAATAAACTCCATGTATTTGGCCTTTATCCATTTTTCATCCCCCTTGTTTCCACTTTTCAAAATAACACAACCAGACTACAACCCTAAATTTTGGATCAATTTCAAAAAGAGAACATAACCCAGTTCTTAAAAAAGGAGCCATACCTCATAAAAAATCAAAGATCAAAAATAGAATTATTCATGAAGGATCCTATTATGGAATGATGTTTTGAAATCCATTTTTTTGAATCTCATAGTAATGGAAGGCCATAATTTAATGTAGAATTATAATGCATTTCAGTATTAAAATGGGATAAATGGTTTCATTATAGTCAATAACTTGACATTGTTAAAACCCATTTGAAACAAGTAATGACTTATAGATATTGGATTATCATTCAATGTAATGTTTCTTCATGATTAACAGTTTGCATCGAATGAGACTTTCATCTACTGGAGCGGATACCAAAATATAGACATGGTTTTGGTACATGGAATCCATAATTCATGGATTCATTCCACATGGAAACATTTTTATCACTTACTACTTCTCTTATGTGAGATGTTCATTATTATCAAAAAATAATGAGGCACCAACCACAACTAATAAATAACCATAATGATATGGTTCATTAAAATAACATGAATTCATACATATTACTTGTGTCTCATAAATGGATTCTTCTTTCATAGGACTATTTTGAACATTTTCTTATACCAACAATTGTGTGCCTTAAGCATTGACTTCATTGAAGTTTACCTTTCTCACAATATCTCTTCTATATATGTGATCTCTATAGATGAATATTGAATTTATTTCCATTGTATCCTTTTTTCGGTTCCTATTGGTAATATCACCTTTTTTTACTTTGGGTATCCAAAAATTTTATGATTTGTTCCTTGAGGTGAAATTTTTTTACGTGAAGTTGACTTAAAAATGATTCACGTACCTTCACATGTCTGTTAAATAACATGATTTTTTTTCAATCCAAAATAAGTATGAAATAACATGAAACAGTTCAGTTCCTATATGGCTTAGTATGTGTGAGTTTATTGGTAAAACATATCCTCAAAAGGATTATGGAATACTCACATGACTCGTCATTGATCACCCAATATCTAATAAGGTGTGGTTCCTCCATTCACTTACACTATTCCACCAAGTCATGTAAGGCAGAGTGAGTTGGGATAGGTTCCCAAACATTAATAAATGATCAATGTAATCTTGATTAATATATTCATCACCACAATCTGAGTGGAGATTCATAATCATTATACCATGTTGGTTCTCAAATTCATTCATTTATTCATTAAATTTATCAAAGTAATATGACTTATACCTCATTACGTATACATATCAATATATACTAAAATAATCATTAAATGGAATGATGTATTAATACCCACCCATCTCATGAAAAGAAAATTGGACAAATAATTCTTTATAAACTAATTCCAGAAGCTATTTATCCATATCACCTTTCCTACAAAATAGAGATTTAGACATTTTTTCTTATAAAGATACATGATGTACACTACATGGGTTTATTTAAAAATAATTTAAATATCAATCTTAATTAAATTTAGTCAAGTGATTTTAGTTTACATGGCATAGATGATGATGTAAATGGTGCGTGCTGCTTGATTCATTTTAAATATTTCATTATCAATTTTCATTACATAATTCATGTAATCCCAAACAAAAATACTACAATTTAAATGATCCTTACCATAAGAATTTTTATATTTATAAATGTTAAAAAATTTATTCCAATATTTGAAAATAAATCTATACATATATATTCAAGATAATAAAAAAAATTGGTTACTGATGGAAAATAATAAGAACCATTCAAAACCATGATCATTCTAGTTGTAAATGTGTGGTGGTAGTCCCTGATAGGTACAAATATAATTAGATCTATTGGATCCTTGTAGTTATATTTCACTTTTTTTAATATTCTGAAATATATATGTTTCCAATATTTTAATAAATATGTGATCAACAAAATTTTTATATAATATCCAATTTGTAGAAACAGATATATTACACATGGTAAAAAACATAGCTAAAGGTTCCTTTTGCTTTTGAGGATGGGTATTGGTATTTTCCAGAGTCCCTTCATTTCATATGATAATAGAAAACATCCCCTTTCTTTGCATTCCCATTAATATTACTCTTTATTGAATGGAATGAAGGATTTTTGGGATTCGATCTCTTTGTTTTCACTTTCCAATTTTTCACCAAAAGGATGGAATGTTTTTCATACATTGTATCATTATCAACATAGTGAAGAAGAGGAAGTTGATATGGGAGATACTTTTCAATGTTTAGTATATTAAAATAAAAAACAATTGAAGATATTAGGGGGAGATTCTAGAATAGGATAAGTACCCAGTTCTTTAGGGATTTTAATCCCTAGAACTGATATGAGCTTAATGTATCAGATGAGAATAGATACATTAGGAATAACTAGGGAAACATAAAAATGTTTTCTATAAAAGTGAACATTGTAAAAATAAACTCTTTAGTGTATCTACTTCATGGTAAAGACCAATGTAATAATCAATCATGCTATACACATCCATGTTTCCATGGGTCTTCATGAGTACTCTAGACATAGAAAAAAACATTAAATATTGAACATTGACCATGTCATTCATCTATTGCTCATATAGTAGGAATGATTCATCACTCTCCTCCTTTGAAGGAAGATCATGAAATGAATATTATAGCATTTATGATTTCTGTTCATGTGGAAATACAACTCAAAGGCATCTATTCCATTTCTAAGAGTTACTGATTCTTAGGAGGTTGTTTGTATCCCACATTGAATATCAGAAAAGTTCATATGGTGAGATTTCCATTTTACTCTATAATTAAAAGGTAAAATTATTTGAACTTTTCTTGATTTATAAATAATATTATAAATAATAAATTAAATATTTTTTTTAATTACTAAATCTTCTAATATTTTAATAGGCCCCAATTTCCCTCACCATTGATCACAGAATGTCTCATTTTTAGGAAATTCTATTGGAATGTACCCATAACCCACATTGAATAACACCAAAAAGAATTTCTAAAAAATAATCCTTTAGCAGCAAAATAATAGACCTTTATCAATGATAGAAAATAAATATCTACCGTAGTGAAGTTAAAAGAAAAAGGCATTTGTCTATGGAAGAAAATCAATGATCAATGGTAGTTATATCCGCATAAAAGTAATGAAAAATTATATGTTATCAACAGTTACAAAATCACTGATAAAAGAGACCATTTATTAGAGCACTTAGAAGTGATGATAAAGGGATTCTTTATTAGAAAACTTAGTAGAATTGATAAATGGGAATATTATAGTGTGATGCTACATCGAACTATAGCACAATAAAAAGGGCATACCATGATCTATAACAACACATTGCATCACTATAAATAGAAGTAGAAATTATCAAAATCATTATAAAATACTAAATTTAAATAAATTTAATTTTCTAACACAAATACAATGGTTAAAAAATATTATATAGTTGTTTAGTTTATTTTCGTACTAAAATTAATTTCAATTTTTAATAAAAAGGAGATCATGGAGTCATAATAGTCACAATGTGAGGATGATTTAGGAGAAAATGATACCAAAATGTCACAAATGATTTATAAATCGTTTTCCTAAAGTAAGAAAACAATACAAATGTGTTTTCTATGTTTTGAGTATAACAATTGTTTTTTTATTAAAATTAATGTATATTTTGAAAAAAAGGCACACATAGAGTCTTATCTGTCACACCGTGCATCAGATCGAGGTGCATCTGATTACTACACATCTCAAATGACTTATGGATAATTTTAGTAATGTATCAAGACAACATTAATGTGTTTCCTATATTTTGAGTGCACCACTTTTTTTATTACTAAAATATAATTTTAAAGTAGAAATAGGAATATTGATTTATACAAGTCACATCATATGTGTTTTTTATATGAGATTAATTTATACTAGTCAAATATGTGCTATCAATCATTTTTTAAGTTATCAAGTAAATTTGAGCTTATCTTCTCAATTTTTAGTGACTGAAAATTTTTTGTATTAAATTTTCAATTGTATTATGATACGGGACACATTGAGTCATACCGATCACACCATGAGTCAGATTGAGAAGTGGCTAATTAATAAATATCACAGATGACTTATGTATAATTTTAATAATGTATAAAAAAATACAAATGTGCTTTATTAGTTTTGAGTATGTAAGATGTTTTCTCAATAAAACTAATGTCAATTTTGCATAAAAATATGCATTTGGAGTCATACCGATCACAATGTAGGACATATAGAGGTGAATATTATTACTACATGTCCCAAATGAATTATGGATAATTTTTTTCAAGTATGAAAAAAAAATCTAAATGTGATTCTTAATTTTGAGTATGTCACATGTATTTTATAATAAAATAACATTTTAAATTGGAAACAATCACTTTGATTCATACAGGTTGCTTCGTGAGTGGGGTTTACATGAGACTGATTCATACACAACAAAAACTAATTATAAATAATTTCATGATGATATCAAGACAATCAAAGAAGATTTTCAAAATTTATAGTGAGTTTCTCTTTTTTGTATTAAAATGTCAATTTTAAACTATTAACAGACACTTTGAGTCATACTGGTCACACTGTGAGTTAGATTAAGGTGTGGATAATTCATACACATCAAAAATTACTTATAGATCATTTTAGTATTGTACCAAAACAATATGAGTGAGTTTTCATGGTTTTGTGTACGTCAGTGGTTTTTATACTAAAATAAATGACCCATTTGAATAAAAAGATGCCTTTGGAGTTATACTAGTCACATCGTGCATCAAATTGCAGTGAGAATAATTACTAAACATCTCAAATGACTTATGGAACATTTTACTAATGTATAAAAACATCAATAATGTGTTTCTTAGTTTTTAGTATTAAACTTTTATTTTTTACAAATAATGTCAATTTTATTTAGAAACATGAAATTTGAATCATACATGCCCCATTACGTGTGGGTTTGACCTGAGAGTGAATCATTCACATCACAAATGAATTATGATTTTTCCATTGAGTAATCAAGACAATCCTAGAGTGTTTTACCAATGTTCATTGAGTGACACATTTTTGAATTAAGATGTATATTTTAAAATGATAATCGACATATTGTGTCATAATAGTCACACCATGAGTCAGATTGAGATTTGGATGATTCCAACAATTTAAAATGACTTATAGATCATTTTAAAGATGTACAAAAAAATATGAATGTGTTCGCTCGGTTTTGACTTTGACAGTTTTTTTCACTAAAATTATTATCATTTATCAATAAACAGTGGAACATTGACTCATTCTGATCACAACATGTGTCAAATTGTGGTTTATCTAAATCCGACAAGTCCCAACTGACTTAAAATTTGTTTTCCTAAAGTATTATAACAATGATAATGCTTTTCCATGATTTATAATATGCCACATGTGTTTTTTACTAAAATTTCATTATAAAATCGAAACAGACACTTTGAGTCATACAGGTCGCATCGTTTATACGTTTGACATGAGAATGACTCATATTTGTCCAAAATTTATTATGGATCATTTTTATTAATTTTAATGTAAATACTAGAGTTTCTTCTTCGATTTCAGTGAGTTACACTTTTTAGTATTGAAATGTAAATTTTATATCGATATCAGACACTTTTTGTCATACAGGTCACACTATGTGTCATGATGAGAAACAGATGATTTTTACACATAAAAAGTGACTTATGGATCATTTAATTGAAGTAAAAAAAGAATATTAATGTGTTTCCTTTGTTTTGAGCAGGTCAATTGTTTTGGTAAAAATATTAATGTCACTTTTGAATAAAATGACACACATGTAATCATACCTATCACTCTGAGCATTGGAATGACGTGTTTATGTTTATTACATGTACCAAAGGAATCATAGATCATTAATATACCTATAAAAATAGTAAAAATGTATTTTATCAGGATTGAGAATGCCACTTGTGTTTTCTAATGAAATGTAATTCTAAAAATGGACCAGGAACATTGAGTCATACCTATCGCATCATGTGTGGGTTTGATGTGAAAAATTTTTGTACACATCTCAAATTAATAATGAATTTTTTTCCTAAATTTTCAACATATTAACAGTTAATATTCTCAATTTTATGGGAGTGAAAATTTTTAGAATTAGAAAAAACAATTTTAAACTCAAAACAGACATTTTGAGTCTGACCAGTCACACCAAGATTTGGATTGAGACGTGGATGATTAATATATGTCACAAATTACATATTAATCATTTTCATATTGTATCAAAACAGTATAAATTCATTTTACTAGTTTTTTTTATGTTAGTTGTTTTTGTAACTAAAATTAATGTCAATTTTGAATAAAAATACACAATTGGAGTCATACCAATCTAATTGTTCATTAGATTGAGGTGGGGTAGAATACTACATGTCCTAAATGAATTATGGATCATTTTCAAATATCATGAAAACAATTCGAATAAATTTCATGGGTTTTTCATATGCCGGTTTTTATAAAAGAGTCATTTAAAACTATTAACACGCAGTTTTAATCATATAGGTAGTGTCAAGTGTAGATTTTACTTGAGAATAATTCATACACATAAAAATGTATTTTTAATAATACTAATAAATAATCAATAAATTCTGAGCATGTCTTCCCAATTTTCAATGAATGTCACGTTTTTGTATTAAAATGTTGTTTTAAAACTAATTAAAAACACATAGACACCTTCACTCCTCGATGACCATGATATTTCAATGATAGTTCTCCACCAAAAGTTAGTCAATACACTTTTTGACTTTAGTGGTTGATTAAAAAAATATTTATTCAAATATATTTGGTGGATTATATAGTTTTTATGATAAATGGGATTTTTACAGATGTTTCTACAACAACACTTATAGAGAAATTGATGCTTCTAATATAGATTGATCTTAAAGGTGAATTTCTACAGTTAATAAAATCATATAATCATGTTGTGAAACAATTATTTCAATAATACACCTAAAAACTTTTGAAAATAGATTTTAACTTAATTAACAAGTGTTGTGTTCGCTTTTAAACAATTTTTCTTAAACACAATCAAGGTATTATCCTAATTCATATTTATTTCTGAACAATTTTATTGTTTACAATAATACACTTCATATCTTCCTCCACGATATATTCCTTGGTCTCCACCTCTCACTCCTCCTCCATGTCGGACTGCCACTCTGACTCTCCCTCTGCCTTCACCTCTACCTCCACCTCAGTAATTTTCATACAATTTTATTATTTGTAGGTTAGTTATTCTAAACAAATTGATTTAATATATTATAATTCTCCTTGAGAAATATATAAAATAAATTATAAGGATTCCGAAAATAATTTTTTACACCCCAAATAAATTTTTACGGTCATAACACATACTAGATCACAATCAGAACAGGTGATCAGATAAATTTTTTATCACCATACATTATTATAAAAATTAGGATGCCCACTTATCTATAAAAAAATAATTAATTCTTTTAGGTACTTATGTTGTTAGAAATCATGATTTTATTGATAAAATATTGGGATAAAAATTATTATGAAATATAATTATGAAAATTTTAACAACAATTAGATATTACATACTGGGGGGTGGAGGACTTTTCATGATTTATGATTTGCCTCATAAATTTTCACTCATAATATCCATAATACATGTCATTATCGTATTTCAAAAACTACAGAATCATTGACCAGAATAATTATTTTCTTTAAATGTTTTTATGGTTTAATATTTATATATGTAATTTATTTTATTCCATTTTTAGTAATACATAGGCTTTATCCCTTCACACACCGACTTCATACCAGGATCTAGACCATATTTTGTGACCTCAATATCATAAACAAATTATTTCTAACACATTGATGATTGATATATTTTTAATATTATCTATAAAATATTAATTATAATGTATTAAATATTCATAATAAACATCATCTGTGGTCATTTTTGTTCATATAAATCCATTGGATACAAAAAAAAATATTTGGGGTGTCCAAATTGACTGGGTTCAATATCCAGTGTGCCATAAAAAACAAAAATCAATTAAGTAATAAAAAATTTAAAAATTTTTTTGTGTGATGATATTGTAGGTCTTGACCTTTTTATTGTTGGAATAAAAATGTATTACTTTTTATTCTATTCTATTAAACACATCATGTGACTAATAATATTTCTTCTATGTTATTTTCTTATGTAATGTTTGCATTATTGTATAAATGATATTGGGATTAATGTATCCAAGTCATCATTTCATGATCTTACCTTAATCTACTTGTAATATAAACCCATGTTGATGAAATGAATAGTTTTTAACATTAATAAACATATTATCTCACTAATTGTACAATATTATTATGAAAATATACCTTAGGTATGTAATAAAAAATGTGATTCCATACCATTCCACAGTAAGAATCACATTTATTGTCTCTAGTCCAATTCCATCTGACACGATATCTCCAAATATCTATTATTTATATTCGATGAAATACAAATTTTTATCATTAAATTTGGCCTCTGTATGAAGTTAACAAGATAATTTTGTGGGGAGATGGTACTATGAGATGGTAATTCTATTTTCTTGGTCAATTCGATATATTTTCATGATTCAATCTTCTTCTTTTCAAATAATTTATCAATATGTAATATCATACCTCACATAAATTCTTTTATAATAAACTACTAAAAGTTTTTATATCATAAAATATGTTAATAACATACCTCAGTTATATTTATTTGATTGGACGACCATGCTAAAAATGCTCTAATAGGATCAATGAATGCTGTAATTTTAGGATCATCATGTCGAACTATAATCATAGAAGTCATATAATGATATACCTAAATCACCATTGTCATGTGATATTTTGGGAGGTCTTGATGGTGTAATCTTTCTCCCCTAATATTATACAATGTATCGTCGCAACATAGTGGTGTGTGAGTGTTGATAAATTAAAATCACATACAACTGTACCCTGTAGATGTTTAGTAATATAAATCATCTGTAGTGGTTGTATTCACATTTAGGAAAAAGGGTAATGAAAATTTTGATTACCCCTTGTAAGCTATGCAGTTGGGGGTAATGACTAGCCCCAAAATTTGTGGGATTATTTGGTTCATGTGCAGATCTTTTCTCCAATGACGATTCACTTTGATCATTTCTCATACATGGTCTACCAAACCATACCACAAAATAATAACTGGTAGTGTATCTATTTGTGTATTAAATCATCTAACTATATTATATATATATATATATATTCATTTGGTTTTATTTTATCTAATTTTTTTGTAGAGACTCAAAAAAAGAATCCTGTAACGCAACCATATTGTTTATGTCACTTCAAAACTACTAAAAGTATATTCTCTTCTAGTACGTTCTTTGATAATTATTATGGAAAATCAATATAAAAATATAGACAGAAAGATATATTTTTATATGATATTATTTTAAATCATAATGAATTAAAATTACATCATACTAACACATGCTCCCATTACTATTTTGGTGTTTTCATCAGCAAATTTACCCTCAATATTTACATGATCCTCTGTCCATATCATATGATATGGGATGGAAGTGGCTTCAGATTTTGATTCATCAATATGCATATAAGAAAAAGAATATATTATGTTTCTTTTCATATAATAAAAATATTATTGTTGATTTAAAATACCTACCAATTTATTCCCTAATAATGCATACCCTATATTTTCATTGCGATAGGTGTACATTTGTTTTGATAGTCATTCATTATTATTAGCACACTTATGTTTTTTCAGAAATTATTAATTCTGAATCAAGTTGGATAAAATAAAAAATGTCAAATAACTCATTTTTACTACATTGAACGTGAAATGTTTTATCATAGAAATGATTTATGAAAGTATTCCATGTTTCCTACTTTATAATTTTTTCATACCAAACAGGTGGGTGGGGTTTTAATTTACCTTCATCATCCAAAAGATGTATCTTTGTAAAAAGAGTCTAGAAGGCTATATGGGATTTCCCTATGGCTGTTAAGAAAATTTTCGTATTGAAATATTCTAAATTAATGAACTATTTAAGGAATAATAAAAATTAAATCAATATTTCATTATATAATTTTATAGTAATACAGATAATGTATATTGTAACACTAAGATTATATATTTCAAAATAATTTCCCTCATTATAGGTTAGACATGGCACAATTAAACAATATTTATCAACACGTTATTCTTCATTGTGACAATATGATAACTAATGGACATATACTTATTGGGGTTAATATGTTTATAATATTGATTCTAACCAACCTAATGTTTTTACCATTAATTATTTCCTTGAAAATTATATTCAACATTGTGATTCAATGTCATTGTTGTTATTCCATCAGCATGCCATTAATCCCCTCATAACTGCACAGTTTCATTTTCAATATTTTTTTTCTACCTTGATATTGGTAACATCATCATGTGTAGAATACATTTTATGCATGTGTATTGAAATAATTAATTTTTCATAAATAACAACAATATGATACACTCTATTCATTATAGTCTAAATTTTCATGAATATTGCATGAAAATTACTATTGTCTTGATCAAATATATAATACTTCAATTATCTAATATTGCTAACCAACACTACCTTTATTTAATCTATCCTCGGATAGTTGATTATCTTTCACATCGTGATGATGGATTGGACACCCTCTTTTAAAATTTCCTTACTCCCATCATCGTGGTTCCAAATTTCCTTGATAACATACCTCATGGAGATTTATTATTTCATTTTGTTTGTTTATACCCATCCCCTATCTTTTCTATAAATTGATCTATGCTTTTGAACTACTCTGAAAAAATTTCATCCCATTAAATAGTTATCATTTTGTATGACTACTGTGCAGAGTAGTTCCAATAACATAAATGAGATGTAGGATGAGTCTCATGAAACATAATGATATAATAATTATTAAGTAGATGAAATGTGCCTAACACTACCGTGAGAACTTCAACTCATCCCCATTGAGATAAACCTACTCTTACCTATGCTACCAATCCTTATCCCTAACATATATCTCAAATATAAGAGCTATATATCCAATGAGATTCACCAAAAAACTTAAATGAAACTGTAATTGTCGATTTTATCATATTACATTTCAAAAATTAATGAATTTACATTCCAATACATATTAATTCCACTCGTAACCATTTACTTCCTCTAATTATTATTATTATTTTTCACTTTGTCTAAAATGTTTTATTTTTTTTGGCCGGGCTTAGAAGAGACACAATCATGTGGTTGACTTGGTGTGAAGAGGATGGGAGAGCTTCACAACTAGGCATTTTTCCAAATTACCAAGATATGTATCCTAATGTTGTAGTAAAAAGTAGGGTTGAAGAGCTCTTCATATGGTTGGGGGAATACCTTTTAGAGTTTGATTGAGACCCTATAAATTTTATAAAGGATAAATGAGAAGATTATAAAAAGGTGAATTTAGCGTGTTTTTTACCAAAAAAATGCAACATGAGTATTTTTAGGGGGTCATCAATCATAGTGATATTTATATCCAAGTATATATTACTATAGATATTTAATAGGATCCAAGGTGAATTTACTCAAATTAAAATCAATTTTTGATGAAGTGTTTTCAAAAGTTATTGAGTGAGTGATATATTAAAATGATTATAATGAAACCAAGAATATCATTCATTATGTTTTGATTTATTTTTAGATTCATTTGGTCTGTTCTCATGTAGTATTAAATGAGGAAGATGAAAGGAAGAGATATACTACGAATGAGTTGGATGATATGGTATTCAAATATATGTCAGTCGATTTGATGGATATTAATGAATTCAATATGAGTGGGAGATATGTCAAATGGGATCTTTGGAACCCCAATGATGGGAGAAATAATAGTTTGGAAGTGGTAGTCCAGTACATCATCAATAGTCAGAAGGAAATAAATAATTTGAGGACGGATTAAATAAATTTAGTGGATTTTACTTGTACTGAAGTATTAAATTATTATATATCTATTCAACATAATAATAACATTCCTTGAAGATTCATGAAAATGTCAACTTTTATGCATGATGTGTACATTATTGTATATATGACTTACCAAAATGAATCTTAATTTACAAAACATTATTTTTAAATCCCATGGTCTTTTCTAATAAAAATTAATTTAACTTTCCTATAACTATTACGTGTTGTATTATTATTTCAATTATCATAAATTATGAATATTTCCCTAAAATAAAAATGATATACAAGGTTTTCATATCTATTAGGGACATGGAGAATCAACATAGAAAAGCTACCTAGTCACATTACGTACCCACTTTTTGTGCATCTTGGGGACAATGTAGATGATGTTTTCTTGGAATGAAGGTTGTTATGAATGGTTATTTATTTGAAGGGATATAGTATCAAATGATAAACGGTGGACATATGGGGAATTTGTGTCATCAATTGGACGTTCAGTATTCATAAAGGGGTTTATATTGGCCAACGATGTATGAATGTGATATTTTTATTATTTCCATATCGGAAATATTTTTCATTGATTTAATTATGTGGTATTTTATATATATTCTATTTTCATGTGATTGGTTTTTAAACTATTACATAATGATCATGTTGAATTCTAAAAATTTATTTTAAATTCTTTGGAAGATGGTTAATGGTTCTGAGGGTTTTGTAACATTTTGATTTATCTTTGGTTATTTTATGAAATTACGACTGTATTATGATATTATAGTCTTATAGAAGATATTTTTATTGATAAGATAACTGAAAAACAGAAATAAAGAAAATATTTTTCCACAAATAGGGCCACTTCGTCAAAATAAAAAACTTCATTATTTTAGTGGAATTTAATTAAAAAATTAATTCAAAATATAAGTAAACTCATATATAACATCTTCTATTGATTGAACTGCATATCGAAACTCTTATACTAAAATAAGATCTGGTGTGATGTGCTATGAAATGTTTAAATTTATAAATATAAATAATCTGAATTCATAAAATCTAAATACTATTAGTTTATAAAAAATTAGACATTATTTTATTAAATAATAAATTGAAGGATATGGGAAATTACAAGAAACCATTCATTGACAATGTAAATAAATGTTATTTCCTTTAATGATCTCCTCTATCCCATTGAATATCACCTACTCTAATAACCAAAATATTTTTGTTATTATATTTTTTATAAATGTATTAATAATTGGAACCTATCAATCAATAATAAACATGCCTCTTCTTGACAATACATCCCTGCTTATGATTTTGGATCAAATAAAAATTTAATAAATTATTCTTATTTTGATTTCAATGATAATTTAAATATTTTTTACCTTATTAAATTAAATCTATATAACATATTGATAATGTTAACCAATGTAAACTAGAAAAATTTAAACTATTGTTCCGTAAATTATATTAACCCATTCAAATTAAAATAATTTTTATATGAACACACTTTAGATTATTCATGTCAAATTAAATTCCCTCTAAAATTAGTCCATTATAAAGTTATTTTTTTTTTTCATCTTCATGTTCATGTTATACTATGGATATTTGTGTCAAACAATGAAATACAAAACTATCTAAAAGTTAAAATGAAATAATATAACATAAACCTT
The DNA here is from genome assembly GCA_963277665.1 of Viscum album. Lineage (NCBI taxonomy): Eukaryota > Viridiplantae > Streptophyta > Magnoliopsida > Santalales > Viscaceae > Viscum > Viscum album. The sequence continues at coordinate 1,018,509,576 of OY728122.1, forward strand.
AAAAAAATCACCATTAGTTGCAATATTGGATGGATATGCCTTTTTAGTAATATCATATGAAGAAAAATGAGTTTATATATTAGTAGTTGTGTTGCATAGGTATAAGAATGAGAAAGAGAGAGTAATAGAGGAGATGTAGGGTTCTTCATGGTTATGATCAACACAAACCACAAAACCCAAAAAATAAAAAATTATAGAGTAAAGGTACAAAATAACATACATTTGATTCTAGAATTGATTCGTCTAAGGGAATGTAAAGGATTTCCACCAATAGAATGGGAGTTTCAATATAGCTTGGGAATTGTGAGTGTCTGAGTTGTGGTTTAGGTTCTTTTAAATGGATTGGAGACAATATTAATAGCACATTAAAAAAAGTGCTAATTAGGACCCCTGTTAACATCGCTAAATTGATAATCACTGATAAAAGAAACATTAATCATGAATTTTTTGTGCTGAAAATATATTTCTTTATGAACGCTCACATTTTTTAATTGATAAATATTTCTTTTAACCATTCCTTTTTGGCACTAATAAAGATCAATCTTTATCACCACTAGAAAATCCCAGATAAAACGAACCTTTTTAAATGCTAACATATTAGCACTGAAAAGAATTTAAATTGTAATTATTATAATACTTTTATTATTAATTTATAATTTTTAAATATTTTATAATTAATTATTTATAATTATCTTAATAATTATGTAAAAAATAATATTTATTTGTATATAATAATTATAAATATATAAATTTATTAATATAGTATATATACATTTATAAATATATTTAAATTTAAATATTTATTTACAAGTATATGTTTAACATTATTAGTTGTTATATAATCTTAAATACATACCTTTTAAAAATGAGTGAAATTGAATAATTTGAAATGTGTACACTTTAAAAATGTTTAAAAAACAGACATGTTTTATTAATTAAATATACATTACTAAAGAATATGTATACATATATATTTTAGTAAAGATAAATAATTATTGATAATAAAAAAATATTAAATGAATATATATAAATAAATAATATAAAATAGTAATATTTAGAAATAATATAAAAAATAACAATATTAAAAATGAATAATTATACCCTATCTATATTAGTTTTACAAATAAATAAATAAAAGTTGATGATTAGAAAAATAATATACTAAATGCATCATGTTAAAATGAAATTTAGAAATATGCTAAAAGTTGAATAAATTATATAAATATTAGGTGTATGTGTTTCTATATAAGATTTCATTAATTGGGTAAATATATTTGTTCATGAATTGTGTATAATAATTCATTAATTACACACACACAAATATTTATATATATATACATATATACATATATATACGTGTCTGTGTGTGTTAAATAAATGTAACACACAGACTTTAATATAGGATAAATTGAAAAATCAAACATCATTAAATTTGAATTTGAAATACATTTTTAATTATTAAATTCTTAATTTTCTATATATTTATATTTAATATATATTATTTATTAGTATTTATAATTAATATATATTTTATACTAATTCATTTTTATTAATAACTATTTCATCAATAAATTTTTAAATAATTTGTTAGTTTATTCATTTTTAATTTTCATGATTAATTATTACATTTTTTTCATTTATATATATATGTATTTAAAATATATAATTTATTAATATTTATAATCTCTATATATGTATGTTAGATTTATTGATTTTCATGATTAATAATTTAATTAATAAAATGTTTAATATTTTTTTAAATTAATCATTTTTAATTTTAATTAGTTTAATTATTTCATTTTATTCATTTTACATATCTATATATTAAATATATAATATTTACTAATTTTTAAAAAATATATATATGTATAGTCAATTTATTCATCTCTGACAGTAATTATTTAATTAATACAATTCTTAATTTCTATTTATTTTTATGGATTTAATTATTTCATTTCATTATATACCTTTATCAACAGTCAAAGTGCGTTGATAAAGGTTACACATTATCAGTGCTAAAAATAATGTTTTGAGATAGGATATGTGTTATCGGTATATTTTGCAAGTGCTGATAAATTCTAGTACTATTAAATCCCATTTTTTTGTAGTGAAGTGTTTCTCAAGCTACATGAAGGTATTTATGAAGGAAATTTGTTTCCAAATCGTGGTTTAATGCTTCCTGATCTGCGGAGAAGACTCCCTTATCCTGAAATCCTCACATGAATGTCCTCAACAATTGCGTCCAAATTTCGAAAATCCTGTCAAGGGCTAATCCTCTTGATATAAAATGTTTTAGTCAAACCAAAAGCATTATTATAACACCCAAAATAAAAGTAAGTGTCCCATTAGGAGTTGGTAAGACACTTACTTTTATTAAGTATAATTCCTAATTTTGTAATGAAAGGATATGTATAAATTTAATTGAGGGATTTTAATTTATTATGCATAGACTTTTTGTTATTTAATCATTTACATTAATTATTGTACTGTCTGGATGATACATAATTAATTAACCTTGTTGTATAAATATTTTACGCATAATTGATTTATTATATTTCCTTGATTTGACATCAATACATTTATTTATGTGACCATGACCTTGCATCCATACAATAAATATTATCAAAGTTAGAAAAAAATAAATAATAAATTTCCATTTCTTGAGATTTATATAATAGTTTATTAAATTAGATAACACTGACTCAACCTTTGAAATAAGATAAATAACACATATTATCGTTATGTGCATGAGTATCATCATTCCACATATCCACCTATAGTTCACCCGAGTTTACATCATAATGGTTTCATCCTGAACTTCCTCCATGCACCAAAGGATACTACATAATTTTCATGTATTTATAACTCACACATATATGATGGGAAATAAAGTATTAGTTAAATGTGGAATAAAAATATATCCATGGACATGCATTCCCAACATAATAATGGATGGTGCGATTAATAACCTTCCATAATATTTAATATAATAATAAATAATTATGACCCAATTCAATAAATTAAATTAAAACATCAAACACATACACGCATATTTTTTATGTTCATAAACAGTCAAACAAGCAACGAATACACAAAAGTAATAGAAAAAAAAGAAATTTTTTCCTTTATTTATTATTAACATTAAAATGTTTGTATTAATTTATTAATTAATTAATTAATTCCCTTTCATAATAATGATTGTGAAAACATTATTAGAGATATTGATCTATTATGGAATTCATATATAATAAATTACATAACTAGTAATGAAATATATTTCTTACAATAATCAAATTGATCATTAAAAATTTAGTAAAACCTTTATTAAATTATCAAAAAGTCATAATGGTGATCCAATAAATAAAATAATGTTTTAATTTGGAAATTTTTCAATTTATTGTAACTTAAATTACAAAATTAATGAGAGACTACACCATATTTACATCTTGCTACATGTTATGTATCTTAGTTGAGAGGTGTCTAAGTCGCATGCCTATGTCTGTGATGTGTACCTCGGAAAATATATATGAAAGGTAAATTCATTATTTACCCCATTTATCCACTTTCTATGTTACCGATATATATTCATGGGTCTTCAGTGTGTGTCTCAGCCGACAAAACAACATGTACTATTCAACTAGACATCGTTTATCACTTGGATTCATGTATTCATTTTATATTTGAGTCAAATTTTTCATTTTTCAGATGCGGTATTAGATGAACCGAATGCTATATAATCATACTAAACATCATTTATATGACAATTGCATCAGGTTTTTATTATAATTGAGTTTTTACTATGTATAATGGCCACATGGATTGTGGTCTTTTTGCTGCTAACCCCAGTAGACTATACAACGTGTACACTGATACACATCGTGTAATCCGACAAACATGTGATAGGTTTTCCAGTCAACATGTGGAAAAAAACATGTATAATTACTATGTGGAATGTTGTGTATCCTTTGAAGCATCTAGAGTTAGCATAATACGGTAAAAAGTGTGTACTTTTTAGTACATGCGTTGTAATCTAGTCTCACAAGCTAAAAGTTGGCAGTATTCTGATAGTGTTTCCAGTCATTATTCATCTTTTTTGTAAACCATTTAAAAATTGAAACATTAATGGAATTGTGATAAATATGTCAAATCTTGTTGATGTATATCATAAAAAGTAATAAATAATATTAAATGAAAATATAACCACAATTTCACATAGATCAATAGTCAAATAAATAATTGTAAATTTAAATGTTACCACTCTGATTCAACTTGTTGGATCAGAGTGCAGTGGAATCATTATGAGGTGGAAGATAAATTAAAATTTATTTTAATAATGATTTCCTGAAAACGTGAATGAGGAATGTGCACATAAAATTTATTATTAATTTATCTAATATCTAAACAACTGAATTATAGGTCTTAATAACATTTAGAATTGTTGAATTTTGATCATCTAAAACGATCCTTTGGGATTTCCTGCATTACATTGTGAGTATCTTAGGATTGAATCCCACTATTACTGATCCAAAATATCTTTTACAATCTCATTGTAATACAACATTATCCTTAGGTGCTATCATGGAGAATTGAATAAATTTTGTTTCAATTCTTGATCACTTGTTATTCGGTCTTGAAGAAATATCTCTTAAATTTCACATTCTTGAGAGGGAGAGAGTAGGATCAGTTGTTAGAGAATTCATTGTGTAGAATAATATTCTCCCTTTTTATTGTAAATTTATGTTCCACATAGTGTACATAATTGTATATTTATACGGATAAGGTTCATGTTAAAATAATTATTTAATTTTATTCAATCAATTAATTATTTTTATAAACACTAATTAAACCCCATGCCACATAATAATAATAATATTATTATTTTGTGGAGTGCACCAACTTGTGAAAAGTGATATATAATATTTATCCCCTTGTAAATAAATATTTATCACTAGATTCGGCCATTTTCCATTGAAAATTCATATTATTTATTAAACACAAAAAAGTTCTTATTTCTAAATGATATTTTTTCATTTATTGGAAAATGAAAATTTATTAAATATTCAAAAATATAAAAAAATCATATTTTTATTCAGATGCCGGTGAATAATTTTTCTTAGATTTATGAGATTAATATAACTTCAATAAATTTTTACTCGGTCATGAATATAATATATATTCCAATTATTAAATTTAAAAATAATTTAATCAAGATAAAATATAAAACATAATTTGTGACCCTCTAGTATTATTTCTCAATGGAATTAGGTTGGATTGCATAATGATCAATATTACTATCTTGAAATGGTCCATGGAACTCAAAATAACGAACAAGATGTCTCAAAGATTACAACAACAAAATAATATCTATGTTATATAATTCATTTTCCATAATATCTCGTAAATAAGGTTTCACAACAATGTCATCAAACTATATGCTTGAAATATTTTTTGAACTGCATGAAATAAAATAATTATTACACTCTGTCCAATGAAATTAAAGTGAATGTTCTATTACAATCAAATGGGTGAGATATCAGCTTATATAAATATAGTTGGGACAAATCAATCTGTGGAATACACACTGAAGACTTTTCAATCAATACACACCCAACATACTATAAATCCAACGAACATATGGAGTGATATATTTAATCAATAAATTTAAGTGCATGAGTCAAGACATGAACTAATGCTAATTGTAAAGTCTAACGACCATTAAAAAAGCTCATAGATTGGAATATATGATGAATCCAAAATATAAAGAGTTTATAATTGCATATCTCTTCTCATAATCTCAAATCATGGTGATTACCATGTGGGGATATCAAGAGAAGAAGCATCATACTCTTACTAGTACTCACACAAGAATTACAAAACACGTCTTGACCCATCATAGTACATTATCAAACCATGGAACTATTTAACAAATATTTCCATAGCATTTAATGGTTATCATCATAGTGGGGAACTGCAATGAGCATATCATTGATAACAATACTATATGACATTATTACAATAAACCCATGTAGAATAAAAAAATGTAATAATTTTTTAATTAATATTCAAAAAATCAAATAAACATGTTAAAAAATTACAAACAGTTAGTCCAGGGACACCAACTACAACAAGTCCATTATATCTTATATGATGGATATTCATAGATAGAGCTCCAATGATTTGGATAATATTCCATGTCCATTTACGAATGAAATTGGTAGTTATTAGATTCTTTCTCTTATAGATTTAACTGGGACCTAGTTATTGATAACATGTGTTTAAAATGGATTTCCAAGAAGATGTTCCATGATTCCAACTCATTTTCATAATAATTTTTATGTGTTTTTAATGATTTCATTGATCACTATTAAAACCACATTGTTCTATATAATTTATTTATATTAATATTTCCTTTATTAAATAATTATACAATTTTTCACGATTGATGAACTTGGTATTTGTGAGTATAAATATTCTTATTTTATTCTCATCAAAATATATTAAGTAATCATACCCTTATTAATTTCTTATTCTTAGGGAGGGTATTTATTTGTTATTTATTTTGTCTTCCCTTACTATGAATTTGATCTCACCCTTCTTATATTCCAAATTATGTAGGTTATTATGATTGATGTTAAATGAATTAATACTATATGGTTATCATTCTTATAATGATGATCAATTAAAGTGGAATAATAAAATTTGGGTTAATTGTGAGGAACAATCACTTGAAGACATGGGTATCATTATGTAAGTGTTAGTCCAAATTATATAAAACTATAAACCTCAAAGGTCAATGGGTATATAAATTATACAATATATCCTTTTGATATTAAATCTTTTGGATGGTTAGAACTGGTTCACATTAAATATTATTAAATATAGAAATGAAATATTTTTGTTTTTTAGCATTGAATTTGGGAGTGTAGGTTTAGGGCTTTTATAGTTGGTATTAGAGGCAGGGTTTAGATAACATTAGACATTGTGCTATTTTCATTTGAGGATATGTTGATGTTGGCCAAAAATCTCTCAAGGTAACATTGAAGCATTTTTGAGGTGATTGTGTTTGTTGACAAAGTGGACATCTGAGTAGTGATTTTTGACAAAGCAGAACCATGACATACAAATTTGTTGAAAAAGAGGATTTCATGGTGGAATGTGGAGTTCAAGAGATGAGGTCAACGATCCATGTTTGATTCAAGAATGTCGACAAAAGGAATGGATGATCTGGAGAAGGTACAAAAGAACAGATACAAGGTGGCGCCGTTTTCCAGTGTTTTCCAAATTTTAGGGCCTCAAAATCGGCAAATGAAGAATAATGTTTTTTGGAAAAGGGACTTGCGCGCCATGAACTTAGTGTACAGGAAACATGCGCACAATATGTTTTTCAAGATCAGAAGATCAAAATATGGCTAAGAAAATAGGTTCGCGCAAGTTTGGGAGTTGGTCGCACAAGTGACTAAAAGAAGAGAAGACTTGCGCGCTGAGACTGGATCGCGCAGGTGACTTGCGCGCCGTCGCGTAGGGTGGTCAGATTGCCTATAAATACTGGACCACCCCTCCTCATTCTATACCGGAGTTTAACTCTTTGAGAAATCAGAGCTCCCGTCGCGCATGTGTGGTGGTCGCCCAGGTGGTGTGTGTGGTCGCGCAGGTGAAGTTGCGCACCCGTGGTTGAAGTTGTGCGCCGGTGTTATAAGTTGCGCGCCAGTTGGAAGTTGCGCGCCAATATTGGTTAGGGTGTAAAAGGAAGAGAGTCGCGCACGTTTGGAGTTCAGGAAGCTTGAGTCGCGCAAGTGTCTGAGGAGGACTTGCGCGCCCGTTGTGACTTGCTCGCCGATACTTGCGCGCCGAGATTGACTTGCGCGCCAAGTAAGGTTTTATTCCAGCAGTGCTTCTCGAACTATGTGGAAGTTGGTATGTTGCCCGATACCTTCGGTGCAAAGAGATATTCATCTATGGGTGAAATTTGTACTTCAAAAGAGCATCTACACACAGAGGAAGATGCATTCATTCATGCAAATGAAGAGACCTATAGGTCTATAAACTGTGAGTGGATTCCTTCCAAGAGTAGTGAGCTTAGGAAGAGGAAGAAGGTGATCCTCTCCACCGGCAGTGAGCCATAGAGAGAGAAATAGGGAGTGACCCTTGGGAAAGCAGTGAGCTGACCCTAAACATTGTATAGGCAGTGAGCCTGGTCATAGAATTGATCTAGCCCGAACATTGTAATCCACAGCTAGTGAAGTTTAGTGGAATTGGTACGCATGACAACTTGTCGGCGTATGCTCCTTGGACGTAGCCCAGTGAGGGTGATCCAAGTAAAAATCTTTGTGTCTGCTTGCTTAGTTCCCTGCATTGCATTTGAAGCATCATCATCAGACAAAGAAGAAAATAAGTGATCATAATAAACACACAAGTGAAAACAAAGTGACCCTTTTAATAAAGAGGTCAAGATCCAGTGGGGCAGGAAGAATTTTGAAAAATAATATACATACCCTGATTCACCCCCCCCCCCCTCTCAGGGTATATAGGCCCCTATTGGTCCTAACAATTGGTATCATAGGGAAGGTTGCTGTTATCAGATTTTTTTGTTCCGACTTGGTATAGTTGATTTGTGTGCCATGGAAAAGGGAAAAACATCAAAGAAGAAGCAGATGTCAGGTAGTATTCCTCAGTGTGGAAGTGTGTATGGAAAAAGTGTCATTCAATTAAAAGAAACAAACGGCATACTGAAGGAAGGTCTGGATGAATCTGATAGGGAAAGGATTGATTCACTAAATCATGATGTTGGAATGAGTGAAGTACATGAGCATCAGAGTGATGCTGAAACAGAAGAAGAAATTGAAGGAAGAATAGATATGCGAGCTGAGTTGGACGCTGCTCTTGAGGAGATAGATGTCTGGAGAGCAAAAACAAATAAATCCAACAAAGTTGTTCAGGATGCCAAACTCTATATGCAGCAGCAGGAAGAAGAGAAGTCTGAGTTGATGGAAGAAATTGAGAAACTCAAGTTATCAACATGAGAGAAATCAGAATCAGTTAGTGAGTATAAGATTAATATTGATGAATAGAAAAGGGAGATCGATGGCTTGAATAGAAAAGTGGAAGATCAATTCAAAAGCATCGAAGAACCTAATATTCCAAGTGATGTTGGAAACACTGAAGAAGCCAAATATAAAGATATCCGGATCAAGGGATTGGAGATTGAGGTCAACAAGCTAAATGGCTTAAATCAAGGGCTTATAGATATAGTTACTGACCTAACATAGAAGAATGATTCGCATGCTGAAGAGATGCAGAAGATGGCTAGAATGAAAGGAAAACAAAAGGCTGGTGATTATGAAGAGAGTCAAAAGACAGATGAAGCACAAAATCTTAAAACCAGAAATAATGATCTAGCAGCAAAGTTGTCTATAGAGGTTCAGAAGAATCAAAGGCTATAACAATAAAATTCATATCGCTCTGACTCTGTCGCTCAAGAAAAACTAAAGGTAAAGGAGAAAAATGACATGGTTGATAAGCTGGAGTATGAACTAGAAGATGACGTGAGTAGAGGGAAGCTTCTCAAGGAAGAACTTGATGTCCAACTTGAATCAAGGGATATGAAGATTCAAAATTTGCTAGAAGATCTAGAATCAGTCAAGCAGGAAATAGAGAAGTCTAAATCCAAAGGTAAGCCCAAATTGAAGGATGCACTGCACTTGTTATTTGATCATCCTTTGACAGGTGATGATAAAATTAAAAGAAAATATGCTATTTCTGAAGAGAAACAACAGAATATTTTCTCAGCTCAAAGACTAGCATGTTTCGGAAAAGCTGGTATTGGATTTGATGAATCACCTCCCATGTGTGATAAGAAGAGTGACGTGAACATTTATAGGAGTGAAGAAAAACCTGTAGGTGCTGGAGATAGGCCTAAGAGGTCAGTTACAAAAAGAAGTGACGACATGTGCTATTTCTGTGGGATTCATGGCCACACATCAAGCTTCTATCCAGAGGCTTAGGAATACATTTCGTATTGTGAAAACAGAAAATGTACAAAATCTGAGAATAAGATGAAGTGTCATGAGAAATCAGAAAGAAGAGTTTCTCAAAGGAAAGCATTTGTTAAATGCTATTACTGTGGAAGAATGGGACACACCATGAGTATGTGTCAGGAAGCTCAGGAGCTCAATTTCAGAGGAAGAACTCAAGATACATCAACATCTCGACATAGAAATGATGAAATGAGGTATGTCTTTGATGGAAGATGTTTCATATGTTCTGATCATGGGCAATTGGCCAGACAGTGTACAAAGAAGAAGGTATGGAAGGAAAAGGAACGTCAAAGGAGATTCCTCACTCCAGTGGTGTCTAATGAGAAATCGTACACTGGAAGACAATGTGGTAAATTGTTAAATAGGCGTAGAGCCTTAGGGGAATAACATGGAGCTGAACAAGAAGTGTATCAGTCACCTCCTCTGTCACACTCATAATCGCCCCCTAAGAAAAACATGAACAAATTTGGAAGAAAAAGGGAGGAAAAGCTACAGCTGTGAGTATGAAGAATGGACGCTCAGTGGAGTAACTAACACCAATGCAAAATAGGGTGGTGCCTTAGACATCTGATAAAAGAAATATGAACAAAGAACGTATTGAAAAATTCGCATGTCGAGTTCCACAACAAAAAGTGGAGGAAGGTGAACGACCCTTGCAATGGTGGAAGAAGCAGGCGATGATGATAAGTAAGGAGATTCCTGTTCAGAGAAATAATCAAGGGAAATGGAATTTTGGTGGAACATCAAAGACACAAATGTGTACTTGTGGGTTTAAACCCCAAATGGTGAGAAAGGCTAAGTCTACCGAATCTACATATCCGATAAAGGCTCAAAATGTGGGAAAAGAATGCCTGGTCATATGGCCAGAACAGTTGAGGTTGGCTAGGCAACTAGAATAAGCAAAGAAGGAGTGTGATGCTCTGCAAGAAATAATCAATGGTTTGACCCATCCGGATCAACCACAATCCTCATCTTGAGGAGTATGAAACTAACCCCTCTCCCTATGTATTTAAATGATATTAACTAATGATCCGTGTGTTTCAGGTTTTAGGGAGATACAATCCAAGGGGAAGTGGCATCTAAGGATGCGAAGTGGAGAAGTGATATGCTCTAGAGTTTAAATTGATTCAAATCAGGTACTAGAGTTGAAAAAGAAAGGGATCAACATAGCACAATAGAATGTGATTTTGTTATTAACTTTGTCTCTTGTTTCCTACACCGAGTTCTAACTCAGAAGGCTTAGAGATTTGGTTAATGGTCCGATGCTAAGTGCCAGATTTGTATAAATTGTGCATGTGGAGAAGAATGGTTACCGGTCTCTACCGTTGGGCCTACCAGATAGAAGTGTTGTGTAAAATAGGGGGAGCATTCTAAATCCAAATCAGATTCAATAGACATAAATGCTATAATTGGATGACTCGGCTCAGGTGTTTCCTATTGAGGGAAGAAAGAAACACATGGAGAAGCAGTAGTAACAATGCATTTCATGCTTATCTATTTGCTCTAATAGTATGGTATTAGCTGACTGTTTTCAGGATACCAAGAAGCTGTAAGAGAAAATCAAAGGCATCTCAACAAAAATATGAGAAACGTAGCTGAAAGAAATGAAGCCACTGAAAAATGAGTCGGTGATCAATTTCCTGATGAAATTGTTGAGGAAGAAAGCAACACAGGGAGAGAAGAAGTGGATGATGCTAATTTAGAAGAAGACACCGATGATTAACATGAAAGTTTCAAGTGTGTGTCTACAAGGATGCCAAAGAAGATGAGCTGAAATTGATAGACATAATATCATTGGTGATCAGGCAGCTCCAGTTCAGACAAGGGAAATGAAATCACTGTAGCATGCATCTTTTCTATATTAGGTTGAGCTGAAATGCATTGCTGATGTAGCTAATAATGAAAACTGGGTTCTTCCATGAACGAAGAGATAGATCAGATTGAGAAGAATCAGAAGTGGAATATTGTTTCGAGGCTAGTGGATAAGAACGTCATCGGGACTAAATGAGTCTTTCGCAATAAGATAAATGAATATGGCACAATGATTCGAAACAAAGCACGACTGGTGTGCAAAGCATACTCCCCAAGAGCATGGTACTGAAGGCTATATCAGTATTTGAAGAAGATTTATTTTCAACGTGGGGGATTTGATTACAATCTTTATTTCAACAACAATAGTAATCAAAGGATGGTGAGGCTGGTCAAGGAAGAAGACATAATATTTGGAAGATCAGATGAAGCATTGTTACACAAGGCTGGAATGGGACATTCATTTCTCAATCCAAATATGCCAAGGAGGTCCTGAGAAGGTTTGGAATGGAAAATTCCAAGGAGATGAAGAATCTGGTTGCCACCCGGAAGAAATTATCGAAAGATGAAGATGGCAAGGCAGTTAATATCACAAAATATAGGCAAATTAATGGAATTTTGTTGTACTTGACTGCAACAAGGACTGATATTGTTTTTTCCGTATGCCAAGCAGTGAGATATTAGAGCAATCCCAAGGAAAGCCACATGATTGTAGTGAAAAGAATACTTCGGTATGTCCAAGGCACAGTGGATTTTGGCCTGACATATACTGACAAATCTCAGACAGAGTTGATGGGATATACTGATGCAGACTGGGCCGGTTCAGCAGATGATAGAAAATCAACGTCAAGTGGTGCAAGCTATCATGGTGGATTGTTTATTTATTGGCTTAGCAAGAAGCAAGATTGCATTTCATTGAGCACCACAGAAGATGAGTATATTGCGGCCATTCAAGAATGCACACAATTATTGTGGATGAAGCAGCAGCTTGAAGATTTGGGAGTTGAAGTGAAGTCTCCGATCAGAATCCAGTGTGATAACTCAAGTGCTATAAATCATAGCAAAAATCCCGTCCATCATTCACGGACAAAGCACATTGATATAAAGTATCATTTTATCAAGGAGAAAGTTGATCAGGGGATCGTGAAGTTGGAGTACGTGCCTAAAGAACTACAAGTTGCAGACATTATGACAAAGGCCTTACCCAAGGAAGTATTTGGGAGACATCGACTGGCTCTGGGAGTTCAGTCAACTCCCCACACTTGAAAGAGTGTGGATGTGGGACCCCCCTCTCCCCGAGGTATGATGTGTTTTTCCCTAATATGCTGATATGTTTTCTCTACTATGTTACAAACTACAAAGAAGTGTCCTTTGGGTTCGTTGACAAAGGGGGAGAAAAGTGTTTGATAAAGGTGGAGAAAATAGTGATTGTTCAAGGGGGAGACAGTGCAGAGATTTGATAAATCATAATTGATACGGGGAGAAGCTGACAGGTGGAGTAGCAAGAAAGGGGGAGCAATGAGAAAGGGTGAGTGTATTAAATTTGATGATGCTAGAAGTGATCGATCAAAGAATAGATATCACGACAGCTGAGGATCATGATAAAAGCAGAAGAGTGGTGTTGGACAGTGGTAAGAGTATTTCCAAACCAAACATTGGTCTTCCAACAAGCCCATCAACAATTGGTATCAGTTTAGTACAAATTGGAATCATTTTTGTGTCAACAGTGGATGTTAGAGATAATGTGATTCATTGATGAACTTTTCATTTACTCTTGTTTCTCACGCCGAGCATTGCTCATGTGGGATTAGAGTATGTGTTGAGTGAATTCTTGATCGCTATGATAATCGCAATGAGGCGAATGGAGGATGAAGAATCAACGACGTATCTTTGTTTTGGAAGAGTTGTCAACAAACACAAAGGGGGAGATGTTGGGAAAAAATCTCTCAAGGTATCATTGAAGCATTTTTGCGGTGATTGTGTTTGTTGACAATGTGGAAATCTGAGTAGTGATTGTTGACAAAGCAAAACCATGACATACAAATTTGTTGACAAAGAGGATTTCATGGTGGAATGTCGAGTTCAAGAGATGAGGTCAACGATCCATGTTTGATTCAAGAACGTCGATAAAAGGAATGGATGATCTGGAGAAGGTACAAAAGAACAGATACAAGGTGGCACCGTTTTCCAGTTTTTTCCAAATTTTAGGGACTGAAAATCGGCAAATGAAGAATTGTGTTTTTGGCAAAGGGACTTGAGCGCCGTGAACTTGGTGTACAGGAAACTTGCACACCATATGTTTTTCAAGATCAGAAGATCAAAATATGGCTAAGGAAATAGGTTCCCGCAAGTTTGGGAGTTGGTCGCGCAAGTGACTAAAAGGAGAGAAGACTTGTGCGCCGAGACTGGGTCGCGCAGGTGACTTGCGCGCCGTCGCGCAGGGTGGTTAGATTGCCTATAAATACTGGACCACCCCTCCTCATTCTGTACCGGAGTTCAACTCTTTGAGAAATCAGAGCTCCCGTCGCGCATGTGTGGTGGTTGCGTAGGTGGTGTGTGTGGTCGCGCAGGGGAAGTTGTGCGCCCGTGGTTGAAGTTGTGCGCCGGTGTTAGAAGTTGCGCGCCAGTTGGCTGTTGCGCGCCAATATTGGTTAGGGCGTAAAAGGAAGAGAGTCGCGCAAGATTGAAGTTGAGGAAGCTTGAGTCGTGCAAGTGTCTAAGGAGGACTTGCGCGCCCGTTGTGACTAGCGTGCCGATACTTGCGCGCCGAGATTGACTTGCGCGCCAAGTACGGTTTTGTGCCAGCGGTGCTTCTCGAACTGCGTGGAAGTTGGTACGTTGCCCGATACCTTCAGTGCAAAGAGATATTCATCTATGGGTGAAAGTTGTACTTCAACAGAGCATCTACACACAGAGGAAGATGCATTCATTCATGCAAATGAAGAGACCTACAGGTCTATAAACTGTGAGTGGATTCTTCCAAGAGTAGTGAGCTTAGGAAGAGGAAGAAGGTGATCCTCTCCACCGGCAGTGAGCCATAGAGAGAGAAACATGGAGTGACCCTTGGGAAAGCAGTGAGCTGACCCTAAACATTGTATAGGCAGAGAACCTGGGCATAGAAGTGATCTAGCCCAAACATTGTAATCCACAGCTAGTGAAGTTTAGTGTAATTGGTACGCATGACAACTTGTCGGCGTATTCTCCTTGGACGTAGCCCAATGAGGGTGATCCAAGTAAAAATATTTGTGTCTTCTTGCTTACTTCCCTTCATTGCATTTGAAGCATCATCATCAGACAAAGAAGAAAATAAGTGATCATAATAAACACACAAGTGCAAACAAAGTGACCCTTGTAATAAAGAGGTCAAGATCCAGTGGGGCAGGAAGAATTTTGAAAAGGAATATCCATACCCTGATTCACCCCCCCCCCCCTCTCAGGGTATATAGGCCCCTATTGGTCCTAACAGTAGATATTTATGGATACCATCACATTTATTTGATATTAAGGATGGTCATAAGATCGGTTGTCTTATACACCCAATTTGAGGTCACATGTGATTACATCATAATGTATTTAATGAAATTTTGAGGGAGATTTTATTAGGTTGATGTGTATGTAAATATTTGGTTTTTCATGAGGTATAATTTTTAATTTTGGGGGTATATGTATTAGGTTATTGATAACCGTTAGGGTTTATATTATCTTACATATAGACTAAATAATTAGAATAGATTTTTTGTCATATATATAACCATGGGATTAAAATTTTATTTGTTGACTGAGTGACTAATTTTATTTATAATGAATATTTCCTTTTTTTGGGCATAAAATCTGAGAGGTATGAGATAACCTTTGGGGTTAGAAAACACTCTAATATCGTGGTTATTTAGGAATTATTTATTTTGATTATTCTGAACTAATGACGAATATTGGATATTTATATATTATTTCATCACATGATGGTTTATTCATCTTGGGAAACATCTTACCATATTTTTAAAATTTTAGTTTTGGTTAATGTATAAATTAGGTGGAATTCCATGGTTATCACTTTTATGGTTATGTTGTCCTTTAAAAACGATTTTAGTTCTTCGAGCATTAATTTTTTTATCTTGAATACTCATCATTCAGAGAAGACGATGACATTAGAATGGAAATTGAATATTGGATCAAATTTTACTTATCATGTAATTATATTTCCTTATGAACATAGTCTATGTAGTAAATGAATTCATTAACTCTAGGAAAATGATATAGAAAGAAAATGTAGCCATCTTCCAATAATGTTTTGTGACTTAAATGTTCTTTTTAACACCTATTTGGTTTATGGTATTGTGGTTTTTTTCCTTCTAATGATCATTGAATTTCTTATGATCAATAATCTATATAACACTTTTTCATTAATGGTGTTTTATTTTTTTAATGGTTGGGGAAGAAGCCTCATTTATTATCAATGAAATGTAAAGACAACTTTAACTAGGTAGAGGGAGACTCATTACATAGCCTGAAGGACCAGTGGAAATTTAGCCCATTACATGGCCCGTATGCCCAAATTTGTGGCCCGAGGCCCATTATGTGAATAGTACTATAGTAGTAAACTCCCGATATATTACCACACAGTACTCACCGCAACTATAGTTCCCTACTCCTGCTATAGTGACCTACCACAGCTACAATGCCTGTCATTTCTATAGTGTGTCTACTGCTAAAGTACACTACAGTACTGCAACACTATGCTAATGTATGCAACATTGCGCTACAATGTGCTATAATGTGCTACAGTATGCTACCCTACGCTATGGTACCTGCACCTAATGGGTTCTGAACCCCCATTCTTCCTTGTCCATATCATCACATGGAAAAAATGTTCTCCAATTTGGAAACCTAGAATATTTTTATTAAATTGGACACACATATATCCTTTTATATTTTATAAATATTACGTTTTATTAACCCTTTTTGCAATTTTGGACTTCATGAAGGGTATTTTCAAATTTATAAACCATTGATTACCAGGATAATGTTTATGTTTAGAAGATAAAATTTGTTTAATTTAAGGAAGATGTAACACCTAGAGATATTAATAGAAGAAAATTATATTTTATTTCGTAATCAATATACAACACTGAACTTAGGAAACCAATGAAATATATATGTTTTAATTTTACCTTTTCTATAGCTTCCGGTACATGCAACCCTTAGTAAAAATTAACCGAAATATTGTACACCATTATAACTATGAAGTTAAATTAGTAAGAATATATATGGAAGAATAAATTATTAAAATTATATTCTTTTCCCATGTATAAAAATAATGAAAAGGTAGTATTTTAGTTATAAAATTAAATAAGACTTATTGGTATGAATAATAAATTTTGAAAAATAAATTTTTTCTAAAAGGTGGTTTCATCGTGTTTCCCGAACATCAACTAAAATTACATTTTTTACTAATTTCCTAAAATTTATTTTAAAATATAGTTTTCATTTTTTCATTCAACGTATCAAAATTTTCATAGGGTGTTTTTTTTATTTTCCAGAAAATATTCCTTTTTGGAATGAATAGTGAAACATACTGGTTGTTTTAAAAATGGCATTTTTTTCAATAAATATTTAATTTAAAATTATTATTAGGTTTTAAATAATATTTAATGTAAAAAAATAAGATATTTTTATATTTAACAAAAATAATTTCATTTTAAAAATTTTTATACCATATTTTAGTATAAGTTTTATTTTGGGTTTAAGAACGAGGTTTTTTCTATAGAAATTGGTTTCAAAGTGCATATTGTTCATTATTTTATAAGTAAATAAATATAAAAATAATGAGGAATGATTTAGATGAAATTTATTGGTTATATTTCTCTAAATATTTCTTGTAATTAATATATTTATTTTTACTAGTCATATAGTTTGTATAAAATCATTTTTTGCATGAGAAATACACTTCGTGAAAACAATGGATTACGTCATTCCTAAGAGTTTAACATTAAAATTAAATTTCCCAATTATATGAATTTAATATTTAAAATTTATTAATTATTTTTAATCACAATTATATATACTATATAATAATTTAAAATTAATTATTTTCTATAATTACTAGTGAAAACAATTAGAATATATTACTATGGTCAAAGTAAAAAAAATTTACCAGTGATAAAACTAACATATTAAAAAATGACAAAAAAATTATCTAAAATTTATTTTATGGACATATTCATACCTTATAAAGTATGGTACAAGATAATGGTTTCTTTTAGGGCCCTATATAATGTGAAAAATGTGGGTATATTTTTTTGTTAAAACATTTTCTAGTGTGCCACCCACCTCACTTATAAAAGGGTTCCCCATATCATCTCTTATTCAGAAATTAAATCCAATTTATAATATATAATACCCAATGAAATATCTTACATAATTCCCTATCAGCATCTTATAATCCATGGTTTTATAATAAAGACATCACAATTGTCCTTTTGGTGCTTACATAAGGAGGTTGTCTAAAGAAGTGGTATCGTAATTAACCAAGAATTTGTATTCTATTTCTTTATATAACACCTAAAAATATTATTCGATTATTATGGTATATTAATATAAGTATAGCATATATATGGAAATTATATTCCTTTATTTTTATCATAAATCTGTCTCCACTTTGAGAAAATTGGAAATGAAATCATCATTCATGTGTACGGAAGATTACCGCATTGTGAACTACTGTCATTAGTTTTTCTTCATCAGCTGTCACAATTTTTATAATTATTATTTTAAATTATATATAAGATATATTTATCATATTTATTATTATGGAGTTATGATATCACATATAACTTCTTAACTTCTGTTCCATGTAGGATAAGATAATGTCACTTCTATATACAGTTGACTACTGCATCATGAATGATTTCATTAATTTTTCATGATCACTATAGATATAAGATAATAATGATAAATTGAACTAATATATTATACATAAATTAAATAATATTTTTATTAATGTAATAATTTTCATTCAAAAAATTCAATATATCATTTTCACAGTTACACAAAAAATGAAAAAAAAAAATTGTCTGTACGTGTGTACTACTGCCACAATTAAGCAATGTGATTATTTTTTCTTCACCACAAAACACAAATGATAAATGTAATTATATTAAATGACTCAATATTGAATTAAATATACGATTATTTTAATTTTAATATTATATATCACTCACCTTATTTTCATAATGACCATTGAGAAATTGAAACATTATTCAATCATCCTCAAAACACATTATGTGGAATGAATGTCCTCTTTTCCCTTGGTCAAAAAACCGAAGCCGTCGTGAAATAATGAACTGAACATCCTCAAAACACATTATGTGGAATTAATCAATTTTTATTTAAATATATCATTAAAAAATATAATAAATTATTTATATATAAGGTATAAAAACATTTATATTTTATTAAATAATAAAATTATTTTTAAAGGATTATTATATAGGAGTTAATGAACAGACATCGAATATCTGGACTCAAGGTGTCGAGCTTCGTCTCAATTTTCCTTCATCGAGGAAAAATTTTAATGTCTTGCACTTAATTTATTTTATATAGTTAAATGAAACCCATTTTCATGTAATATCATGAATCTTCAATAAGTTTTGGTATATTATTATTTTTAATTTGAATTAATTCGTCCAGTTATATTTGACCTGATGTTTAGATTGTTATTAAGGGTTTCTAAACTCAATTTATATTAATTGAGTTATAACTCTTTTTCTTTGACATTGTTTTGGGATGGTTATGTTTGAATAAATATGTAAATTGTTTTATTATTTATGAAAAAAAATTAGATGGATATACATTTTTTACTCATAATATATCCATTTTTTAACTCGAAAATAAATGATATTATCACTGTAATGGTTATTCATATTAAATTCCATTTCATAAGGACATACGTCTATGATATAACCCTATATTATTTTATGATTTTTATATACAACCCATTTATAATATATATCATTAATATTATTATGTTCATGGAATTTAAAGCTTCATATTTTGTATTTATTTAATCTGGATTACAATTGAAGTGTTACCAAATTGGAAATGTCTTTATGTTATAATCTTCTTTCATTTCTAGTTTTTTTAGTTTGAAGGTTCATTTGAATGAAATAATATGCTATCATTTCCTTGAAACAAATTTATTTTATTATGCTAGGGTTATAAATGTGGTTCATTTGTTTAATTTTCATTTTCACCCATATTTATCAAATAATTAAAAAGAATGTTTTTAATGTTATATCAATCTTGTACGTTATTTTAGATCAGGAATCATTCTCTTCCATATCCATGTTTTCTAAAATGTTTTATAAAAAATTAGTTTAGAAAAAAAATGTTTTTATATATCTATTTCACATGGAAAATGACACAATTATTTATGTTTTTAAAATTATATTTCTTGATATTTCACCAAAGGGAAATTTTTTTCTCAAATTACAAAATGGTTGAAAAGAATGCTTTTTTACATTTACGTTAGGAATGAATTTTCTCATCATCATGAGTATTAGTTATTTTAATAAATACTTTTTATTATTTAATTTTTATTTTAAACGATATTTATTATCAAAATATAGGATTAATTTTTGGTTTTAAAAAGTGATTCTTTAAATGAAACATTTATTTTCATCATGAATATTTTTAATGATATTTTAGTGGAATTTCCATTCCATTACGACAAAAAACTGTGGTGTTAGTAATAATATACTAGGGATATGTGGTATGGAAACCATATTTATAATTTATCTAGATGTATTATAATATTGATATGTAACTTTCTTCTTTTTCATAGGTAAATCATGTAAATAAAGGAAAATGACTATTATTATATCAAAAAGTCAAAGATTATTAATTTCTTATCAATGAATGGTAATTGGAAATTTTTTATGATCATTAATTTTTAAAGATATAGTTGGGTGAGGTTGTTATATATTATATGACGGGTGTGACCATATAGTGTCAGGTGAGACCATTATAGATTTTATGATCAGTGTGTCGATATAACATCAGTTTAGCTCATAATTTCTTAAATAATGGGTGTGCACAAGTAACACACTGATACATTGGGTAATGATCCTTTTCCACTATGGAATTTAGGAGGAGTTAACATAGAGTTTCACTTATAAATTTAAATAGGATATATTTATTTAGGATAGAGGGTTAAAATGGGTTTTTAAGACTATGATATAAGGTACAAAAATGATTTATTTTTGATTTATACAGATTTTTAAGGGTTACATTGATCATGATTAAAATCACACGGCTCATGATTATTTATATTTATGAATCCTGTGTTTGATAAAGAAATGTTGTATATTTAATTTTTAGTGATACATGTATTTATGGGTAAAAATATTGTTATGTTATGATCATGCACTTTGATTATGTAAAAATACCCTTATGATATTATTATTAACATTGTTGATATTAAATTTTTAATGCTTATTTTTAACCATAATGATCATTTTAGCTCACCATTATTATGTTCCTGCTTTCCCAATTTATGAAGAATAATTTTAACTTAATTATTTATATAATATTTTCATGTGGATGATGATGATGATTTAATGTGGACTAATAAAATATAGGTTTAGTTGGAGGAACACTCACATGAGGAAATTGGTATTGTTTATGTAAGTGTTTTTCCTAATTCTATAAAAAAACCTAAACCAAAAAGGTACATGGGAATGTATGTTATCAAACATTTACTTTTTTGAATGAAATTTTTTGATGGATAAAATTGGATCACCTTATATGGAATCAAATTAAAAATTGAAATGTTTTTGTTTTATACATTGGATCTAGGAGTGAGGTTTTGGGGGTTTTATACTCCATGTAACTTTATTATTATACAATTTTCTACACATTTTTACCATGTTATATATATAAATTTTTAGAATAATTTTCCTCTTATATTGACTTATAGACAACTATTTTTATTCCATGTTCTTTACATAAGATATTTCTCATATTCTC
Source organism: Viscum album (assembly GCA_963277665.1). Taxonomy (NCBI): domain Eukaryota; kingdom Viridiplantae; phylum Streptophyta; class Magnoliopsida; order Santalales; family Viscaceae; genus Viscum; species Viscum album. The sequence goes on from OY728122.1 coordinate 1,018,531,442, forward strand.
ATGTTATCCCAAATGATTAGGATCTTGCCCTTAATAATATATTGATAATTATTTAATTATTTATCATTCAAGATCAAACCATAATTTATTTTATTTACCAATGTTATAAATATGAGTAAATCCTATGATATTTCTAGAAGTGGATTTAGTGTGGATTCAATTATGGAAAAATTTTCACATGTATCATAAATTTTTTTTATTATGTATATGATCGTAAAAGATAGTAAAACTTTTGTTCATGTTGATGTTAGATTATTTTTTAGTTGAAATTTTTATCTTATGTCTATTTTTTAAAATAATTATAGGTTCATGACACTTTGTGTTAAATTTAGTGCATAAAATAATTGTCTTTTAACACAAAATATTGAAGTGTGAGTATGCGGCTATATAGTTGGTATTAGAAAAGGTTTTAAATATTTTTGTGGATTAGTTTGGTTAATTTTTTTGATCAATTTAGTTCAATTTTGTATTAATGATATTGAAACATAACAAAACACCTAGAAATGAGTCCAATTTTATTGTCATATCATAAAATATTTTTTCATGTTTTGAGTATGTATTTTTTTCATGAAATAAAACACGTTTTTGACAATATAGGCATATGATGGATCTGACTCATATGTACCTAATGGTAATAATACTCAATTGAATTTTTTTGTATATCCAAATAATCATAATTATGTTTGAGAATTAACCAAAACATAATTCACAATATATATATTTCAAGCATCCAAATGAAGTGAAAAATTCAACAAATTCATGTTATCTAAGCATACCTAGATGAATGTGCACCCACAAATGCCAAATGTCAGATTATGTCACCTATCATCATCATCATGAGAGTGTATTCATCATCCATCTTATGACCACCATCATCACAATCACCGCACCGGTTACTAAACATCATCACCACAATAAACACCAAATCTTATACCACTAACTATCTTCCACAATCATATTAAACCACCATTCCAATGAAATACAGCCACGTCAAACACAAAAACACCAATGATGTTACACCATCATGAATAATCCGATGACCACTACCATACCTAAAAATTAATAAACCCAAAAAAAAGATACATATAACAAAAAATACCAAAAATTAATTAAACAGAATGAATTACCATCGAATTAAACAAAAAAAAATATTTTCATATATTGAGATGGAACAATAAAAACCTGAAAAAAATCTTGAATGTCCCTACCGATTAAAAAATTACCAATGTTTAAGGGTAATAAAACCAGAACATCACCACAAGAGAATCCAATAATATTATAGAAAATAACACCACCTACCACAAATCCCCACATATCAAGATTACCACTACTTGAGGATTGAGTGGGAATGTGGTAGAGGAGCATGAATCTAGGGCATAGATTTGAGTAGCAGAGAGCTTATGATGATGAAAAAACTGTACCTAGAATCCTAATAAGAGAATGCTGTCATGAGAGACATTGGAAAAACATCGACCGAAAAACCAAAAACCCAAAAACCACATTTAAACCCCTGAAATAGATCCAATAAAGAGAGTAGAGGAGGAACTCGAGGTCAAATCAGGTTTCAATGACCAGGGGCTCCAACTACAAACAAATGTTACATGGAAATCAAAACTACCCTAAATGAAACTACCAAGAAGAGTTGCACTAAAATCCATAAGGAATGATCCCCCATCAAGGAGTGATGAGATTAGATTGAAAGGAATGTATGAGGAATTCATAAGTGAATGAGAGGAGGGGGAAGGCACTGACACATCCACGACCACCCCTTGAATCACATCCGATGAAAAACCTAGTTTGGGAATGATAGAAACCTTCCCCACTAGCATTCCTTGATACCTACCGATATAATTAATGAAATTTGAAAATATGGGGTCGACTCTATGATAACCTTATGCATAAAAAGTGGCATTACATCAATACATGTTTGATACTCCCATATGATAATATTTGTTTGATATTATGCTCTTTATGAACAACCTTGGATTGTTGATTTACTGTTTCATTGAGGGATTAGAAAACTGAAAACCAAATCATTGAGTATACTTGGATGTACATATAATTATATATATTGAGGTGTGGATGATATATGTTGATATGTGATAGATATAGTTTAATGTAAAATAACTATAATCAAATAAGGATATTAAACCTCAGTATCCTCTAAGATAATGGAAATAATAGAAATCCTATAATAATTCTGCTACTAAAATATGGAATTGAAAATACAGCAATCCTCCAATAAATTGTTTTGGATACCTTATTTTTTTCTTATTATGTCCTAAATAGTTTATCTATATTTTTTTCAATGAGTGTTAAATTTATACCAATAGGATTTGATTTTTAATGAAATATTATACTGGTATGATTATTTTATTCCAAATAGATTCTTAATGAAATGTTCATTTTGTTAATATTATATAACACTATCAATAAATGTTTAATGTGATTTTATAAATGTAAATTTCTTCTCTATTTAGAGGGAAAAAATATTTATTGAAATATGGAAATCAAATTTCATATCTACCTATGGTATTCTAGTGATGGAAAGATGAATATGAACTCTCTTTGAAAATGTATTCTACTACACATGTCATGGAATATAATCATCAATGTTTTTTAGTACAAATGGTAAGGGAGAGACACTATATTTTGACATTTATATTATTAATTAAATGATGTATTTACTAGACTTACCCATTTTAATAAGGGTTCCAAATTTTTTAGAAATCTTACACAGAGTAAAGTATAATTTAACGATATCCTAAAATTTTTATTAACCATTAATAAGTGAAAATAAAAATTTAAATGGTGAAATTTATTTAAGGGGAGAGAATGTAGTGACCACATATTTTGATACATGACATCATTTAGATTTTCCAAATGTATTCAATAACATACGTTACAAACTATACCCAATGTAAATGAACCACATCATATTATAAGAACAATATAAAAAATCTATTATAAAAAATAATATAGTAAACCATTAAAAGATGTAAAAATTAAAAGATAAATATTTTTTATGAGTTATTATTAAAAAGGTTTTCCCCCAAAAATCCATTCTTTTTATATTATGTATTTTGTTTTAAAATAACATTAAAATTTTCTATAATTAAAATTTTGATATAACAAAACAATTTTTTAAGTCCTCACATAGAAATTAACATATTTTAAATTATTTTTTTTCCAAAATGATGATTTCTTAAAAAAATATTTATTTGATAAAATAATTTTTTATGATTGTATTATTATGTATGTGTATCCTAGAATTTAAAATAAAAATTATTGAAATAAAATATTTAGATATCGAATAATATTATTCATTTTAAAATTTAATATGAACATATAGATCTTATATGCACCATTTTTACAAAAAAAATAATATATTAGTTGAATGAATACGATTTTTTATATTGTCATAAATTTGAGTGTTTTGATAGAGAAATTCATTTTTAGAATTCATTGATATCCCCATAACTTTTTTCCATATATTAAACCATTTTATGTGATAAAGATAAATACCAATTATTAAATTATCTTGTATATAGATTTCTAAACATAAAAGCACATTTTTTCTAAAAAATATTATTTTAATGTGTTATGTACATTTATTTTAAAATAAACATTTTAATCTCTTAAAAAGTGTTATTTGGTAAAATTATTTTCCAATTAAAAAACTATATTAAAAATTGGTAAAATTTTAAATCATAATTTTTTAATTGCAATTAATTAATAAGGAAAAACTTATTATGAATGTATAAGTAAATTAGGATAACGGTTGAAAAGTGAAAATAAAAATTATGAAAAAAGTTGTTTAAATTCAATAATGATTGGATGAGGATTCTATAGACCATAAATAGATACCTTTCACTTTTTTTCATTTTTTATCCATTTATTTTTAACAGCAATAATACATTATTGAAAATGTGATGGTCACTTCCAAAAATACAGTTCACTTCACTTATGATAATGTAACACTTCCACCACATAAATAATCTCCTACCATTCTAATTATTTTTTAAAAGAAAAATAATTCTCCTTCTATAAATCTCTCCAAATTCCATAATATTTTTGTAACCTTTAGTTCTTATGATCTTCATTTTCTAAGGACATTTCTTAGAGAAAACCAATACCTCTAATGAAATTATAATATTAACATACTCTTTTATTTTACTTTAATAATTAATAAATAATATATAAAAATTTTAATATAATGAATTAATTATCATCATTATATTTATAATTTATTTTATAAAGTATATACGTATTATTTAATTCTTTCCATCCACTAATAAAACAAAATAACATCGATCGTTCCTACATGGGGACTACTACCTCTATGATGCGATGTGATTTGTTTTTTATCAATGAATCTCAATGATGGTTCCAACGATAGATTTTATGATAAATATGTATTCTATATAAAAAAATTTATAATTTCTGTAATATACAGGACCCTCCGTGTCCACTAATTTTCCAAATTCTGATTTTTGGGGTGTCCTAAGCACCATCAATGAGTCAAGAGGGCACCCATGTCGGTGGTAGGGTGTCACCATAGTGTCACTAATTGTTGCCTCACCCAAAAGGTGCCACAGAGGGGTGTCAGGGTTCTTTCCCTATTTTTCCTGTAATGTAACTTTTATTTTTTATTAAAACTCTTAAAGTGATATAATACCATTTTAAGGACGATAAAGGATATCATAAATCCTATACTAGTGTGGTGACCCTTGGCATAACAAAACATGTGGCCTCTTAATTAGTTTCACACCCTTGTTTCATTTCCTGTTACACTGATGTTATGTGTTTTTATTAGTTTAAATGTAACCTATAAACTCTCTGTCATGTGATGGTTTATCTCAGTTTATTCAAGGTAATAATTGAATATAAATTAATTCCAACATGTGCAACTGTCCTGCCATGTGGTCAAACCACAATACGCTTTTCAAGTACTTTGATATTTCACATCCCATAACTCTATGATCGGGCTTGTCATCACAATGAGATCTTCTTCTTCCTTGGTCTATTTCATTTCCATGGGTGTGGTTGTAGTCCCTCTTTCGGTGACGTGTCATACCTCTATGAGACTCTACATGTTCGGTTCTTCTTAGAGTTTCCTATCGCATAACCCTAGGTATTTGGACAATGACAAAATGTATACCCTTGATCATACAAGTATGGGATCTTCCTTTGTAACTCATTTTTGTTCATCATGTGAGGTGGGTATGATTATGTTCACTCAATAGGTTGATGAAACCAATGTTAATGGATATAGTAAAAAAATATTAATGAATAAATGGATGGGAATGATGATGTTTTTGTAGTATTTTACCTTCATCTTTATGTTGTGAATTGTATGGGCACATTTCCACTTAAAATCATAGCCATTAGTGGTCCTTTAATTCACTATAATGATGCTCTATTTTCCAGAAAATATTGTTATTTAATGATTATAACATGGAAATTGATTAATAAAGTAAAAGTGGTTGATTAAATTAGTGTGCAATGAATAGGAACTCATGTGTGATCACCCCTATTAACCAACTAGAAGTAAGGAACATAATGAATGGTGTTGGATAAGTCTAAAATATCTCTGGCTATGTTATGGTTATAAGATTGGTAGTTTAGTTTGATGCCCTGTGGGGTGACGTATATGAGAATGAAATATATGGTTGAGTGTTTATTGGTTTGTGAATTTGATGTAGTGTGGAGCCCATAGTACATTTTCTCGACCTAGTAGGTTGATTCTTATTTCAGTTCTCATACATCAATTTATTTTTTGGGATCCCATTTTGATATTGTTATTTACAATAGAACCATGATTGAATGCTTAAACTCCTCCACATTCTTTTTCTTTTAGTTGTTTTTTTGACTTGTGGTCATGCCTGTTAGTTTCCCGATAGTGTAAGAATGTTTAAATGGAATCACTTGATCAGGATAATGATAATGGGTTCAATGGGGAATATATTTTCTAGTAATGGGTTCCTCTAGATTTTTGTTCAGTTGTTGTGCACCTGTTATGGTTGTTGTGTACTTGTGCATATAGGGGTAGCAGTAAGAGTGTTTGTATATGGGTTGGTTGTTAGTTTCGGGACCCATTGGTCCGGATGAGTTCTTGATTACCTATATGTATAAAATATAGTTCTTGTGTTTCTTATACACACCCCACACATGTTGATCACATCTTTAAAAACACTCCCATTTTCTAGGGGAGTATGTTTTTCCTAACATTCTTATGAGTAGATAGTTTTTAACACCTTTATGCTCCCTCTCCTAGGATTCCCAAGACTCTTCGGGTAGGCTTCGATGACATGTGGTTAATTATTGCCCCATATTCATTTGTTAGGTAGGGTTGTGGTTTTTGGGCCCAAGTGTGTGCGGGAAGGTTCGTTTCCCATGTGTCTTCGGGATGAGGCCTAGGTGACTGCGGGTAGGAAGTATGGTTGTGTTGGAAAAGGCGTCTGTGAGTAGGAAGTGTGGTTGTGATGGCCCAAGAGTTTGTTGGAAGGATGTGTGGTTGTGGTGGTCAAGGTTTATGTGGGTGGGATAAATGTGCGGTTAGGATGACCCATATTGTTGATGTTGGGGGCGGCAGTGGCACTGTAGTGGCATCTGTGGGGGAGGTTTGATGCGTATTATGATCTAAATAACTAGTTGTAAAGCGGTGTGGTGTACCCAAATATCAATGTGCTATTACTTTTCTTTTACATGGATTGTTTTATTTGTGGAGTGTGCATTGGTGAATCTTGGTGGATAGTTCTCCTTGTTGGGTATTTTGGTTACCTCTATTTCTCATCATGCATTAGAATGTATCCCCTTTTATGCACAAGTGCTTTTGTTTTCCCTAATGAGTATACGTGTATACTAACCCAACATATATTAAATGACATACAAGTTTCTAGGAGGACATTGTGGACCATATTAGACCATACAACCTTGGGTGTTGGGTAAATTGTCATTAATTATTTTATGTCATTTGGTACATTCTTTCAGAGTATTCTAGTACATTGTATCTAATAATTTTGAACATGAATATGTGAAATGATTCTTGGTTTTACTTTTATAATTAGTCATTGGTGTTGCTAGGATTTACCATCTTATCTCCTGATCATGTTTAATAAAAAGGGTAATTCCATCCATTTAATTCAGATTCAATAACCTTGGTTCTAGTCGCCACCTTGGGACCTACAAAAATAAGGACTTGTGTGTCATTATATTGTCTTCATCTTGAGGAAAGAAGAGTGTGGCAAACTGTTGTACCATACCTCACCTTGTAGAAGGCTGGTCAGGACAAAATGGTATTAGAGGTGATGTTTGAGAGATTTGATGGTGCTCGAGGTTATTCATAGTGTGGATTTCATGGGATAGTATGGAAATAGTGTTAAGAAATCATGGTTGTTGAAATAGGCTAGGGAAGACTGACTAGGACATTAGACTTTAGGAATCAAATGATTCAACGCAATCACATTGAGCCTATTGAACGACCAAGTAAGGCTACATTAATTGTAGTGTAGAGACCCTAGAAAAGGTACATTCATTATAATGGCTTCGGTTCTTTTGTGTATTTGGTGTTTTTTGGATTAAAAATAAATAATTTATTTTAAAAAACAATAAAATGAATCTTTTACCCTACAAAGTCATAGGAAATCATTGTTTCTTCACTCATCATTGGAACCCGGATGTCGTTCATGAGTAGTACAGGGAGTCGAGGATCAGTAGGTTAATCTAGATGATCACCGGAGGGATGATCGAGAGGAAGATGATGACCTGTGATAGAAAACGCTTTGTGCCTTCTAGAGGCATACACTCGAAATGTATGGGGGAAACATCTCGAACATGGAGATGGAGAGATATATTTATTAGCTGGTAATATCTTTCCACTTGATATAGGATGTGACATAGTATTGGGTCCCTCTGGCCATGAGGTACAGGCATGGAATGACTCATCAGTGGTTTATTCCTAATCTTCATGGGAATAAGAAATCTATTGTTTCATGGAATGACATTGAAAAAGATTTTCATGCTGAATTTATTTCTTCTATGATGATGGTTGAGAAGATACAAGAGGTGATCTCCCTTCAAAAAGGGAGTATGTCGGTAAGGGAGTTGGGGATCAATTTCAAGTATCTCCTTCATTTTTCTCTGGACCACATTCGGGATGAAGAGTCAAAGACAAGACGATTAGGGGAGGCACTCCAAAATTTTCTTCAGTATGCTGTTACTCCCTTCACTTTACGGACGTAATTGGAGAATCAGAAGAATTATGATGTAGTGGATAGGATACACATGCTTTGGTGTGTTTTGTGAGAGGGAATTTTTTTGAGTTCGTTAAATGGGAATGTAATCTATAGTAGGCCTCCATCATAAGGGCCTTCCAGGTTTCAGCCACGTAGGTGTAGACCTAAATAGTTCAAGTTATAATCTACTGATCGTCACCCTTTCTCCATGGTCCGAGGACCGATGTGATTTATCTATGGAAGTCATGAGAATCATTAAAATTAGTTCATTTTCCATGTTTAGTACATTAAGGAGGAAGGTTTAGTTCCCACCTCAGTAGTAGTAGTTTCCATCCATACCATTCCAGTAGCAACATAAGCATGTGAGAGAAGAGAGTTCTGGAGGAGGCGGACCTCAGGGTGCTCCTTAGGGAGCTTGACCATGGTGTGGTCGTGGAGGCAGTCGACATCCGAGGGGAGGAGGAGATGGGTGTGGTATACTGCACACTATAGAGGCAGCAGTTTCATAGGTTATTCATGGTATGATTAGTCTATTTAGTACTATGTCATATTCCTTGTTTTATTTAGGATCTTTTCATTCATTTGATAACCCTATTATATCCCATGCCTTGGGTCTAGACGTAGAGATACATTCTATACCCTAGATTTTGAGTACCCTAGTTGGAGGTCAAAGTAGCTTTCTTGATGTTTCTCGAGGATTCATAATAATGTTGTGGTCACATTTATCTAGTGGGGATTTCTTTATGCTACAAATGAATCAATATGATACCATCTTTTTCCTCAACTGGCTGTTTTTTGTGCACTCTGTTATTGATTGATTCCAAGGAATGGTCATGTTATCAGACATGGGTAGCCATCGTGTAGGATTCATTAGAAAGAGGTGTTTCTAAGAGGGAATCTGTTGTTTGGATCTCCTTATATCAATATTAGTTGAGATATTACTATAATCAATTGTATCAGAGATGCCGGATGTTCTTGGGATCATCAGTAAGTTGTTGGACATGTTCCCTGAAGAGGTCGGGACTCTACCCCCATGTCGTGATGTTGTGTTTGGGATATATTTACAACCTAGTGGCCACCATATTTCGATGGCACCCTATAAGTGGTGCATTCTGAATTTAAGGATTTGGGAATTCAGGTTTATGACCTGATGAAGAAGATTTTCATCCGACCAAGCATGTTTCTAGGGGGTGCTCTAGTTTTGTTCGAGAAGAAATCATAATGCGCTCTCAATATATTCATAGACTACCAAAGACTGAATCAGGTCATTGTTAATAACCATTACACCATCATAAGGATTGAATTACTTTTTGACTAGTTGAAGGGAGAATTTTGGTTCTCTAAGATCAACATATAATCTAGATAACTACAGTTCTCGGCGAAAGAGAGTGACATTCCTAAAACTTCATTCAGGGGTAGATATGGGAACTTTCTATTCGTGGTCATTGAATTCGGCTTTATAAACACACACTCTATGTTCATGGGGCTCATGAAATATTTTTTTTGAGAGTATATAGATAGGTTCATGGTCAGGTTCATCGATGACATTCTAATCTATTCAAGGGAAGAGGTGGATCACGTTGTGCATCTAAAGAAAGTTTGGGTGGCCCTCCCACACCACCAGCTCTATGGGATGTAGTCCATGTGATTATTTTGGACATGATAGGTGAACATCCTTGGACACATGGTGTCCATGTTGTGAATTTTTGAAGACCTTTCGAATTTTGAAGAATGTATTTCTTTGTTATCACCCAAGAACATGGCAGAGGTTCGTATTTTTCTAGGTCCATCAAGTTACAATAAGAGGATTGCAAGATTCATCTCTCATGTAGCTGTGACATTGAAAACCATAACAAAAATAAGTCTATGATTTCATATGGATTGATCAGTTCCAATATTATTTTATTTAACTGAAAGGTAAGCTGGTTAGTACCCGAATGTTGAGGATGCTAGAGGAAGGGGTGATGTTCGATGTGTTCAGTGATGCTTCTGGTTTAGTCTTGTAGTGTGTGACGATGCATCAGTGGGGATTGATAACTTATGGTTCTAGATAGTCTTTTCCAAAAAAACATATCTTTTCCACCCATGAAATTGAACTGGTAGAATTGGTTTTCACACTAAATTTGTGGCAGCATTCCCACATCGGGGGACGCTTCGTGGTCTTCACAGATCATAAGAGCCTGTCGTATGTGTTCTCCCAGTGAGATCTGAACTTGTAGTAGTGAAAGAGGATGGAGTTAGTTCAGAACTATGACATAGAAAAATTTTACACCTCATGATAGGGCAATGTGGTGGCTGATGCCATGAGTAGAATGTCATAGAAGGATGTGGTTAGGGAGTTATAGGATGCTTAGAAGGAAATTAAGGATTTGGATACTTTAAATTTGGGATTGAGTGTGGACGATGTTATAGGATATCTATTTCATATCAATGTGTAGTATTCCTTGGAATGGAAGGTTGGAGAGTCTTAGTGGCGAGACTCATGTGCTGAAGTGAAGTGTGATAATGTTTTGTAGTGTGATGATCTGGAAGGATGGTCGGAGGATGGTCAAAATAGAAATCTTTTCTGGGGGAAGTTGTGTGTACCAAAGGTGATGTGTGAGGGAGTTATTCATGAATTCCATAGCTCTACCCTGGAGCTACACCCATGATTTTACATGATGTTCTGAGGATTCAGAAGATAGGTTTGGTGGCCCCGAGTGATGTGGGAAGTGGTGGTGTATGTGCAAAGTGCCTCGTGGGTGAGCAGGTGAAGGACGAACATCGTGTTCCCAGTGGTCAGTTGTATCCCAAAGACCTTTTACAAGTGTATGTGTGATGATGTATCGATGGATTTAGTAAAAGGAAGAACCATGGCTAAGGGATACTATGTTTCCATCTTGTTAGCGGTGGACCGTTTGACAAAATCGACACACATCTTAGCAGTTAAAGATTTTAGTGCAGTGGATGCCCTTTCACAGAAGTACGTGGGAGATGTTATGTGACGACACATGGATACCCAAACCAACATTTCAGATTAGAATAAATGATTTAATTCACGAGTATGAAAGGGATTATATTTTTCTTTTGGAACCTATATATGCCTTATCAATGCTTTCCACTCTCTAAGTGATGGGAAGACAGAGTGAACCATCTAGATGTTGGAGGATATCCTACAAGCATGTGTTTTTGACATTAGAGGATCATGGTTATGACACTTTCCCTGGGGGATTTTCCCAAAATAAATAACAATATCTCAACCATTTTGATGGGACTATTTGAAGCCTTGTATGAGAGACGGCTTCATTCACCCGAGTGATGGAAAGATGATGGGGAGGTAGGTTTTCTTGGTCATGATGTGGTGTAGAGCATGATAGATAAGGTTCATCTTGTTCATTGAAGGATGAAGTCATATCAGGACCAGTAGAATTCATTTTCATTCATATAAGGAGAACCTAAGAGTTTGATGTTGGGGATCATGTGTTCTTTTTGTTCTCCCCTCGGTGTTGACAACAGAGGATTGGAAGCATGAAATCTTTCTCTCAAGTTCATCAGACCCTTCGAGGTGTTGGGATGAGTCGGTGAGGTGTCATATCAGATGGTGTTTCCACCATTGTTGGAGGGGATCCAAAACATATATCATGTCTCTCAACATCATTAGTATTAACATGATGACTCCCACGTCCTCAACTAGTTAGATATAAATATCAATGGTGATGCACCGTTCGTGAAGAGAACAGTGAGAATCGAGGATTGTTGAGAGTATGTTCTTCGTGGAGGGACCATTCCTTTGGTTCATGTGATGTGGATGATTGGTGGACTCGAAAAGAGTACCTGGGAATGGGAGGCACATATATGATACCTATAACTAGAGCTGTTTTGTGTTTTGATCTTGATTTTTCATTTGCACATACTCGGGATGTAACGTTTCACCCCGCTTGTTTCATGATAAGGTTTTTTCCAAGTTCTCAGAATGTGCATAAAATGCCATAAATGTGGGGATGGGAGGACCTGATCCCTAATCAAGACTCATTAATGTGCATAATATTAAACCCATGTGGGCGAGGCAGTGTCTCCAAATGAAAATACTAAATTTACAAGGTGGAAGGTGCTTCCTAATCTATGTGTGTGGATGGTGTTACCCATATGTGTTTGGATGGTTTCTTGGGACAGTCGGTCTGTGGTGTCTCCCCAGTCGATCAAAATATCTATGTGAGAGTGGTGTTACTGGATGATGAGGATATAATCTAGCTTTCAAACAACTATAGGGTGGTTTTTCCCTATGAGGTATTTTACGAGGTGGTTGTTCAGACCCCTCTATTTCCTTTGGGTTTACATATGAATTATTGGGGGCATGAATAATTTTATAGGTATCTAATGAAATGTCACAGAACCTCTTGGTCCATTACTGAGCCAAATTCTGGTGTTTAGGGTGTCCTAAACACCATCGGTGTGTCATTATGGCATCAGTGTTGATGGAAGGTTGTCGTCGTTTCATCACCTATCGGTGCCACACCCAAATGGTGGCACAAAGGGGTGTTAGGTTTCTTTCCCTCATTTTCTTGTAATGTCTTTTTTATGTTTTATTGCCTATTTTGATGTTGTTTATGACTATTTTATGGTCGATAAAGGATATATTAAAAACCAAAACAATGCGGAAACACATGACTTACCAAAACATGTGGCCTTTAAATCTATTTCACACCCTTGTCGTGTTTTCTAGTTATGTACCTCTTATGATTTTTTCTCGGTTTAAATGTGACCTATCAACTATACACATTGCACTATTCTATCTCACAATAAATGAGGGAATTATAAAGTTTTTATTAATTTGACCGTGTGCAACCTCCCAACGACGTGGTCGTACCATGATCTTATTTTCTAGTACATCGAGATATCACATCCAGTAACTATATCATCATGAATTTTATCACAACGAGATCTTCTTCATCCATGGTCTATTTCTTTTTTCTGTGGTGTTAATAAAGTCCTTATTATGGAGGGGTGTTGTTTCCGTATTAGTGCCCACCCATTCGGTTCATCATGTTGCTTCCTGTCATGTGATACCAGGTCATGGCGCAATGATAAAAAATCAATCCCAGATAATATAAGAATGTGTTCTTCCTTTGTCTCTCTTTACTGTGCATCATGATAGGTGGGTATGATGATGTTCCCTCAGGACGTAAATGAAACCAACATTAACGATGATAATAAATAGACTTTTAATGAATAAAGGGACAAGAAAGATGATGGTTTTTTGTATTTAACCTTCATTTTTATGTTGTGAATTGAATGGGATCAGGTCCAATAAAAATAACTGTCAGTTGTGGTCGTTTACTACACATTATTGATGTTCGGTTTTTTGATAGTTTTGTGATTTAATGAATTTAACATGGAAATTGACTAATCACATAAAATTGGTTCATTAAATATATGACTAATGAATAAGAACCCTTGTGAGATAACCTATGTTAACCAAATTGAAATAAGGAACATAATGAATCGTTTTGGCTATTTTTGAAAACATTATTTCTATGTTCTACTGATATGCATGGTTATTCTGATTGATTCCCTATGGGGTGACATATATGTGAATGGAATATCTGGATAGAGGATGTTTATTTGTGAATATAATGTCATGTGGTGCCCATAGTAAATGTTCTGGACTAGTTAGGATTGGGGCTGTTTAGGTTCCAGTACTTCTACGGATCTCATAGGATCCGATTTTATTTTTTTATTTACAAGAGAACCAGGAGTGATTTCCTAAACACATGTATAGTTGTCTTACATGACTTTATTTTTTTGATTGTGGTTATTCCTATTAGATTCTCTATAGTGATTGAATATTTGAATGGAATCTGTTGAACATGATAATGAGAATTGGTAAAATCAAGAAACCGATTTCTTGAAATGGGTTGTTCTCTAGTTTTGCTTTCAGTTTTGGTGTTGTGGTTATGGTTTTTGTGTACTTATGCATGTATGGGTAGCAACAAGAATGGTTGTGTATGGGGTGGTTGTTGGTTTTGGGACCCTTTGGTCAGGTTGAGTGATTTATAACCTATATGTATAAAATTTAGTTCTTGAGTTTCTTATACGTACTCCACCCTTGTTGATAACATCATGTCGAACACCACCATCTCATGGGGGAGGGTGTTTTTACATAAATTATTACGAGTGTATGGTTATTTTATCCTTTTGGCTCCCTGTCCTAGGTAACTCAAGACCTGTTTGGAAGGCTTTGACGGCTTGAGTATCATTATATCCTATGACTCTTTAGGTAGGCTATGTTGTGGCCATTTGTCCCATGAGTGTAATGGGAGGTTTGTTTCACATGTGTCTTTGGGATAAGGCTCAAGTATTTCAGGGAAAGAATTGTGCTTGTAGTGGCCCAGGTGTCTGAGGGTGGAAATTGTGGTTGTGATGGAAAAGGTTATTGCGGGCAGGATGTGTGGTTGTGCTGGACAAGTTGTTTGCAGGTGGGAAAAATTTGCATTTGGGATGTCCCATATGGTTGTTGTTGGGGGCGACGATGGGACTACATTGGGATATGTGAGAGAGGTGTGTTGCGTAGGATGTTCTAAATAACATATGGGAAAGTGCTGTGGGGTACCCAAATATTGATGTGTTATTACTACTATTTTACCTGGATTTCATTATTCATGGATTTTACCCTAGTGGGGATGGGTGGATTGTTTTCCTTGCTAGGTATTTGGGTTAATTATTTTTCTTAAGGGGAATTAGAATATCTCCCCACTTGTGCAAGATATATTTTTCTTTCTCTATTGAGTATACCTGCAAACTAACCCTATGTATATAAAACTACATTTATGTTTCTTGGTGGAAATTGTAAGTCATTCTTCACATTACTAGCTAGGGTGTAGAGATAGTTATTGTTGATTCTTTTCTTTCTTTTGGTACATTCTATTTGATTTTTCTTGTACTTTGTATCATTTTATTCAGAACATGCTTGTGGGAATGGATTATTTGATTTCATTTTATCTTTAGTCGTTTGTTTTTTTGGGTTTACCATATTACCGTCAAATATTGTCTTATAAAAAATGAAATCCCTTACATTTATGAAAGGTTCTATAACCATGGTGCTAGTTGCCACCCAACGAACTAGCAATAGCGGGACTCGGGGGGTCATTATCTTGTTTTCGTCTTGATAAAGTAATGGAATAGAACTTTGGTTTCCCTTCCCTCATCTTTCTGAAGGCGGGTCGTGAAAAGTTATCATTTTAATATACCATAATTCTATTTATTCATTGGGAAATGATATCATTAATCATGTCTAAGTGCAAATTTTCGACTCCATGACTGATGAATTTAAATTTTCATCAACACCAAAAATTGATTGTTACTATAATGTATTTAAAGAGTACATATGATTTCTCATAATTATTTATGATTTTATATATGTCACATTATCACTCAGTAAATAAATCTCCATACTCATTAAATAGTTATAACACTTTAACATTTGGGGTGATTTAACTACCAATGTGAACGATGTTTTAATGATTATTTAATAAGTAATTATGGGATTTCAAATGATGGTAATACTATGAATTAATTATATATTTATTAATTTTTAATAATTATGAAAATATTCTGATAATATTAAAAATATATATTAATATTTCAACTTTCTACCGTTATACACATCAAAAACTAGTTCATTGTGGTTTCCACTTCTACAAGAAATATTTATGTATTTCACCAAAAGAAAAGGGAACATAATTAATCATTGAAAAAAATTATTATTTTATATTTATTTATCGATTAATGATATGTTTGACACCACTTTGTGAGATCTGATCCCATCCCCTTGATGATTAGATGAAATAAAAAAATATTTACCACCCACTAATGAAATTAAACAGTAATCAGTTATTATATTTGAAAAACATTTTTAAAAAATAATTTTAAAATGGTTGTATTATTATATTTAGGTTCTAAGAGGTGTAATTAATTTAGTTATGTTCATAATAAAAGTTGTTTGAGAGTATTTTTATTATAAAATTATAATGTAATGGATTTTTGTCCAAAATTTACCAGTTGGATATATGTTTTCAATTATAAACTAAATGAAATAATTGCAGAATACATGATACTTAATTGATATATATATATATATATTTAATTTCCATTTATTCATGGTAATTTTTGTTATATTTAATTATCCTTCTCTTTAAAGTGTTTCTGAGGTAAATTATCATTAAATTGTAAAGGTTTATCATGGCTCAAAATTTTCTCATCGGTCATAGTCACTAATATTTGAATATTATATTTCCAGATTGAGAAATTATTTCCTATAATGATATTAAATTTTATTTTTACATTATTGTTTTGGGAAATTTTGTTTCACACCCAATTATTCATTCGAGATAAAATTTAATATTTTGAAATTGATATTTAATCAAGAATAATTCCAATTTGTTTTAATTTATTTTTCCCCAAATCCATGTTTTTAATTCTACAAAATATTATTATTTTCCTAGAAGAAAATATATTTTTTCCATGAAATAAATCTTTTATTTCCATTTATTTATTTTATAAAAATTATTGATCCTTTAAATGATGTGAGTTTTTATGAATGGAATTTCAAAATATCCAAATGTTTTCCTTACATTCCAAATTAAACGTTTTATATTTCACTCTACATTTTTTATAACCTTAATGTGTTTTGAAGTATATTTTATTTTCATCTCCTTATAATAAGGTTGTTAAAAGTATTATCTTTCCTTTCACGAAATTGTTTTTGAATGTAATCTGTACTTCTATATTTTAAATGGCTTGTGAAAAAATTGGTATTTTGACATCAATTTATCATCCACTGTTTATATTTCATGAAGTGATGTTTTGATCACCCTATACATGTTATCCTGATATGGTTCCTTTTATAAAATTTGTTTTTTAATATCTAATTATTTCATAGGATAATGTTATGTGATTTTTTTGATGTTTTGAGAAAACCAATATTTTTAACATGGTTTCATTATGATATTATGAATATTTGTTTTCAAGTGGAATACTTTATTTTTTATGATTGATGTGTGGGCTACAATACAACCATCCAATACATTATTAATTTTTTATAACAAATGAGGTAAATATGTTAAGCATAGACATGATGCGATAATGCTCTGTTCAGAAGATTGAGCCTGAACATAATGAAGATTTACTATGTTCAGAAGATTGAGATTGAACACGATGATGATTAGATAGATTCAAAACATTGAGAATGATCATGATGAAAACTATAAATTCACACTATAATTAGTGTGAACCCAGTGTGGATTTCTATGTTCACAATGTTATGAATACTTATGCTTATACTAATGACATATTTCTATGTAATGTGATTTTGTTAATCTCTTTTTTCTTTGTTAACTATATCATAATTACACACTATTTTTACATGGTTAATTATTTTCTGTTGAGATTACATGAACTTATATCATGGATTATGTACAACTTTTATTGTTTCATGTTCCTTTATAGATATATTTCTTCCATATCCATGTTTCATTATATTCCAACGACCTAACTCCAAATACATGTTGATAATAATTTCCTTACTCAGTGATTAAGATCATCCATTTCTTATATTTTAGTTTCTCAAGTTTTAAGCATTAGTATAACATAATACATATCTAGTACTGGATCCAGTATGGATTCGAATGTGGAGAAATATTCACAAGTATAGTTAAATAAGATACTTATGTAGTTGCCCCTCGATGACACTAAATCGTTCATGCTTGTGACAATGTGATAATTTACCAGTTTTCATGTTTATCCTTTCATATTATTGTAAATTAAAATAGTTTCATCTCACATTAAATTAATAATAGAGTTTAATGATGGGTTTTTTTAACCAGATTGGGGAGTGTGGGTCTTGGGCTCAAAAAACATGAACACGCTGAAATAAAATGTTCCACTACATTTTAGGTGAATATTATTAATAAAATCGTATGAATAATAACTCCACTAGTAAATTAAATTATGTTAATATATTAAAAATTATTACATTTAAATAATAAATAATAATTAGTATTTAATGTTAAAAAATATTTTTATTTATATATAACTATTTTAAAAGTATTTTTTTTGATAAAAATAAAATAAATTAAATACCATTGATATATAATTATATTTGAAGTAATATATTATCATTATTTAAATTATTAATTGAATATAAATAATATTTAGAACACTTTAAATAAATATTTTTAAAATAGAAATAGTTTTATTTATATAGTTTACTATCATTTCAAAATTAAAATTATTAATTTTAGAAAATAAATGTAATAAAATGAACATAGATTTTGATTTTGGAATGTTAAAATTATATCATAAATATTGTTTTATTTTTTGAAAATTGTGAATTTTTTTTAATTGCGAAAATGTAGATTATTCAAATTCAATCGCATTTATAATAGTGTACAAATACATAGATGATTTCAAATTGTTTGAAATTTTTTTTAGAAAATATTTATATTTATAAAGTCAAGTAAAAATTTTCAAAAATTAAATGATAAATTTATAAAACCTATTTTTAGCATTTTTTTTAACACCTCAAGCATCTATGGTACGTTTCCCTTTGAATAATGCAATAGCTTTCACAGAATGCAACATGGAGTTTTAGTACACCAAGACCAATCAAACTAGACGTTATGAATAGTAATAACCACATTTGGAAATTTTATAAATTTTATTTTTCAAAATGGACTAAATTTTTGTTTTCAGAAAATCAAAATTATATTAGTTTGATTTTTTGTATTTTTTGAAAATGTTAGATTTTTTATGAATTGTGAAAAACATTGCGTTATTATTAAAAACTGAATTTTTATTTAAATAAATAGTTATTTTATTTATATTCATTATATGAGAAACTAGACACATAAAAACTATATATGTTCAATCTAATTCATTGGATTCATTTTATAATAATATTAGATATATAAAATTTTATTGAACTTTTTACCGTCTTTTGCCCACTTATAGGCGCATTTGAAAATTTGATTAAAATGTAATTTTACCCCTAATGTGAGTTGAATTAAAAAAATTTGAGAGACACTATTGATGTGAGTATGTAAAATGTGGTTCAATAAGATAAAAATAATTTTTGGTGAATAATAACTTTTGACGTTTATTTACCATGGTTAATAGTAAATTGGGTAATTAATTGTAAAAAATGTTATTATAATTGTACAAACACATGTAATAATTATATTGGTAAAGTTTATTTTGACCAAAATAATCCTTAGGAATAAAATATGATCTTTTTGGTCCATATGAAATAGAGTAGGACATTTATTATTAATTTATTTAAAGAAGAGATTAAGGTGTTAAATTAAAATTTTAATTATTAATTAATTTTTAATATAAAGATATACATAAGATAAATTATACTATAAATATTCATTGAAAATATAAAACTATTTCCTAAATAATGGAATTTTATTTATAAATTATATACATTAAATAATTAAATTTTTTATGACACATTTATGATGAAATAATTACCTTATTAACGAACGATTAAAATAATTGATATTATAAATATCAAAATAAATGTAAATTGAGACTTATGAGGAATTTGAATAAATTTATAGGTTAATATGAAATGATTGGGTATATTAAATAATTTTTTTTAAGTGATAACGTTTTTATGACTTTCAAAAAAACAAAATACCACATTGTATCAAAATTGACAAGAGTGAGTTTAAAAAAATACTTTATCAATAATTGATATAACATTCCTAAACATCTTAAGATCACCCATAGGACATAGAAAACGTTATATATATCAATAATGAACACTTTGTGATCTCTTGGATTTTTATAGTATGTTTATTAACAATTTATTATAATAATACAAGAATACATGGTAAATGTTAAACTATTTAACTAAGAGTTAAATATAAAAGATAAAGTTAATATGGTTCCCTAAACCTATCAAAAAAATATTGGTTGAGAGGTCTTCAACCCATCTCCACGTTATCATTGAAAAATATCCTTTTTGAGCCTTTATAAACCAAATGTGATTGTATCATAAAATAAAATTTCATGATTTTCTTAATGTGACCCTCACATCTCTTATAAAAGGGTACTTTCTCTTCCCTCAAAATCACACCTCCAAATCCATTTGGATCGGCAAGACCCTACTCAAGAATCCTCCTAACTACCCTCATATCGACTGAGATAACTTTATTTTATAAAAAATACAACCTAAAAGGAACTTTTGATCAACTCTAATGGAATCACCCGAAGAAGATGTAATAATTCCGCCATCACTTTCAATGTTTGTTTCTTATTCCACTTCCTCTTTCTTTGTTGTCTCTATACAAAAATAATAACTCATGTACCTTATACATTCTGTGATGTTACTATAAATATGGAACAACCTTATTCATTATTCTATCCATCCTATTAATGACATTTTAATGATTCTTTATATATTATATACCACCAAATTACATACGATTTCAAAATAAATATAATGTTATTGTCGCTCGTACGTACGGATTACCATCTCCCTGAACGTTATGTGATTCATTCCCCATCCTAACCATTCCATAATTATTTTCATTTTATGTTAAAAAATAATGTTTATGAAAATAATATCCTTCTGGATATGATACAAATACATGATATCCATATCAAACATGACTTACATAACAAATCATATAATGGAAAATGAATCAGTTACTACCCAAAAAAAGATACTTCTAAAATATTATTAGCAATGAAATATTTGAAAATCATATATGAAATCATATTTATGTATGTGGCTCTTTTATAATTTAATAACAATGAATTTACTATTATGCAGAAGGTTAACGTACCCTTGACCTAGGAAAAGTACCAAGTAAGGGTAAATTTTACAATCTCTTTCTTTATCTGAGATTGTTTATACGTATGTATCTACTGGGACTTCTTTATCATCGACATCCATGTATCATAAAAATGTATTTCAAAACAATTTTACTATTTACTATAATATGTGTTAAATTAATTTTTACCTTTTCTTGACATTATAAATTATATTTTGAATGAAATCATTCCGTTGTTTTCCAAAAAAGGTAAATTATTACAATTTTTACTAATTAAGGAAAGAATGTTTTTTCACTTATACGGTGGGTGAAACTATTTTCCACCGTTATATCCCCTTCAAGTATGACCTTAAAAAATCATATGAATATTATAAATATAAATGTATTCAATTACAATTATGATACTTTTACATTATTTCAATATAGAATGACTTATTTCTCATTAGTAGTTTTGATTTCATCAAGGTCAACATCCTTCGATGGATTTTACACATGTTTGAAGTTGATTTATTATGATAAAATATTCTATATTTTATTATAGGTTTTTATATGTTTGTTTGTGGATGTGTCATTTTTATATTCCAATCATGGTTTATGGTTAATTCATTAACATTCCGAATGCTAGTTTTAATACGAATGTTTATGTTTTATTTCAACATTTTCATTTGAGGAATGTGTTGGACATAGTATGGGATGAGTGAATCATGTTGTAGATACTCGATGAATATGTAGGTCTCATGAGACAAAATTGTTTCTTGGCATAAGGATTTGACAAAATATAATTTTTAGTATAGGCACGAGGCCTTGACAAAGTGGTTATGATGCCTGGAATTATGCATTCCCTCAATATGAAATTGGCTATCGATATTTCATGTGATTATTCGACTAGTAGAATATCCATATGAATATGTAAATGAAAATATTTGATTTATATTTGCCATATTATGATGATGTTTAGGTATAAAAGAGTTATGTTTGTGTCTTATACATTAACTTAAATGATTATCATTATTTTTTATTGTTTCCGCTATATTGTTATCCTTAATGAGAATCTTTGCTCACCAATTTTTATGTTTTATTTTTTTCCAGGATGCGAAGATTTGTATTATGATTAACCAACTGGAATATTATATGGGATACGATTGTGTTCAAAGGGGACATAATGTTTTTGTTATTTAATGATTTAATGAAAAAATTATGTATGTATCCAGAACATTCAAGGATACTAAACTGATCTGTCTTTCGGGATATGATTCCTTATATCATGCCAATTTTATTTAATAATGCACTGACTTTGGTTAACTGGGTTCAGGGTGTTATAGTTGGTATCATAGGATGTTTAGAGAAAACAATGGAAGATAGATTTATAAAATCACTTATTAGTGAACATTAACCCAAGATAGACATTGAGGATTAGTATAGAGGAACCTACTAGAATTTTTGTAGTGTATAGATTTTGTGTATTTTCAATGAAATACGTCCCCATCCAGATACATGTAGGTTGAGGCGGCTTGGGCACAGATGTACCTTGGTGTGAAAACTCTAACAAGGGGTTTCAGGAATGAACCTAGGTATCCTTGTTCATGACAATGGGACTTTTTGCATTCTTGGTCATGACACTCTCAGAGGGATATGTCTAGGATAAATCACATTTTCATTATAGATAATTATAAATGATTTATAAGTAAATAATTCTTCAATGAAAACAATTTTTTTATGATTATGGATTATATGAATAATCTATTCAATATATGTTAGGTAATTTAAAATTTTTGAATTTTGTATTGTGATTAATTAACTAATATATTGTATTAAATTGTTTAGAAATCATTCCTAGTGGAAGGAATGGAAACTGTATCAACGCACGTAATATATGTAGGGAATTCCCACCTACTCAAGATAATTATAAAAGAGCTGGTGTTGCAACTAGTACTGATCAGATTATCCCCATACTTGGAAAAATCACTCAGGTTATGAACAATAATCATAAATGTATGGATCGCCCTTATCTTCATTGAAGAGGATCAATGTTAGGCCACTTCATGAGGCATAAACCACAAAAATTATATGGGACTAAAAATCAATTTGTAATAGAGCAATGGATACGTTTCTTAGAAAAAAATATTACATGCTTCGGGGAGTAGCAAAAGAGAAAATGCTGAAATAGAAGTTTATCACCTCAAGGGAGAAGAAGATCAATGGTGGACATTAATTCAAAACAAAACAAAAGTTGATGAAGTATAAAATATTTAATAGAGGTAGCTTAAAAAGTTTGTCATAGAAAAGTACTATCCGCATGACCCACAAGTGGATATAGAAAGACACTTTCTGAGTTTGAGGGGAAAGGTGGATGAGAATGTTTCAATGTATGATGCTAACCTTTAATGGATAGTAGTGAATGCAGCTGATTATATAGGTACCCCAAGGAGTAATATTGATCAATTAATTGATGGGTTAAAACCATTTCTCTATCGAGAATTAGTCTCATAATCTTTCCCATCATAAGAAGATATTGTCTCATGTTCCATCAAGAATGAAAAATAATTATTTATATTTTACAAATTTAAAGTAAATAATGAGAAGAAGATATCTTTTGAAAACTCTTTAATTGGAAATAAGGGGAATACATGAAACGATGAATTTCCATCCTATAGTAAATGTGGGTAGAAATACCCCAATCATTCCTTAAGGAGAGTGGGATTCTGTTACATGTGTGGTGAAAAAGGCCATCATGATCTTGATTTCAATGGAAACAAAGAGGTTGTTAATGTTTAATGATACAATTTTAGAGAAATGGGGAATTATGCAAATGAATGTCCTATGCGCCAAGGAAACATACCTCAGAAAAGGACTAGATAACAAGGACAAGCTTATGCAATCACTAATACTAAGGTTGAATCTCCGAATGACGTGCTTCCAGGTAATTTAATGGTTTCTTCAAATATAGACAATGCTTTATTTGTCTCTAGATCATTGCATTGTTTCATATTATTCTAGTTTTCTAAGAAAATTAGATATTTACAATTTGATTTAACATGGGAGATGTTACTCAAAACTATTAAGGGAGGTATCAGTGCAACAAAGTTCTATGAATCTGTTCACATTAGGGAATTTAAATATGATTTATCTGCTGATCTCATAATCATACCCATTATTGAATATGATAAAATCCTCGGTATAGGTGGGATTTCAACTCATAATTAATAAAATTATTATAAGAAGAAATTGGTTATAACTTTCGATGAGGATAAGGAGTACCTTATCTTAAGAGAAGAAATGTCACCATCTGATTCTAATCAAGATCCACCCCCATAGATCTACTAAATTCAATTATTATAGAGGAAGAGAGTGAAATAACTATGGGTGAGGACATGCATGTTCAAATAGAGGATGTACCTATTGTGAAAGAATATGTTGATGTTTTTATAGAGGATTTACCTGTACATTCTATAGAATAATAAATTTAGATTTCCATCGACAAAATTCTGTTCGAGGCCCATATCGAAGACCCCTTATAGAATGAACACTGTGGAATTACTAGAACTAAAGAAACAACTAGAGGAAATGAGTAATAAAGAATTTATTCATTATAGTGTTTTTCTTTGGGGATCACTTATTCCTTTTGTTATGAATAAATATGGATCTATGAGGTTATTCATTATCTATATGGATATAAATGTTATATCAATAATGAATAAGTATTCCATATCCTGCATTGATGATTTATTTGATCAAATTCATTGAGAACAATATTTTTCAATGATTGATCTTTGATTAGGATATCATCAGTTGCATTTGAAGAAGGAATACATTCTTAAGACCTCATTTAGGACTAGGTATGGGCATTACTAGTATACATTAATGTCTTTTATATTGACCAATTGACCATCTCTTTTCAGGGATGAAATGAATATAGTTTTCAAGAAATATCATGATGACTTTGTAGTAGTATTTGTTGATGATATATAGGTTTACTCCAAAATATATGAAGATCATGAAAATCACTAGTGCACTATTCTAAATAATTTTAGAAGAAATAAATTATATGATATGTTTAGCAAGTGCGAATACTGGCTTCAAGAGATTTTTGTTCTTGGACCCATTGTCGCATAGGATGGAATCTCTATTGATACTTCAAAGACAATAACAATAAATGAATGGCCCAAACTAACAATTATAACAGAGGTAAACTATTGTTTTGGTTGAGCAGGTTGTTATCAGTTTTTCAACATGAATATTTCCAGATTGGCTAACCCATTAACCCTACTCCCACGTACAGGAGTTAAATTTGTTTGGAAAAAAGAGTGTGAATTATTTTTTAACGAACTGAATATAAGACCAGTTAATGCTCTTATCTTGACTCTAACATCAGGGAATTTTGGGTTTATTATTTATAGAGATGCATCAATGATAGGTCATGGTTGAGTCCTTATGTACAAAGATATGGATCTTGCCTATGCATCACAATGGCTAAAAATGCAGGGAAAAATTTATCCTACTCATGATCTTGAGTTAGGAGCTGTAATATTTACATTAAAGATTTGGAGGCACTATCTCTATGTTGAAATATGTGAGATATATACTTATCACAAGAGTTTGATGAATATTTTCTAACACGAAGAACTCAACATGAGGAAAATACGATGGCTTGAACTATTGAAGAATTAATATTTCCCTACACACTACCTCCCAGGGATGGAAAATAAGGTGGAAGATGCATTGAGCACAAATGATCATTGAGTTTTGAAAAATATGAGAGTTGAAAGGGATCCTATGTTCATGGATCTAGTAATCATGGTTATGGGATTAATCATGGAAGTTGAAATATAAATACATTTTAAATGGTTTCCAAACCAGCTTTACTAGAAATTACAATAATATATCAGGATGATGATGAGGAGTTTCAAAAGAAAATTAATACTGTAAACGATAGGAGATTGATCGACTTCGTATATGAAGATGTGATTTTGAAATTTGGGAAGAAACATTGTGTTCCTGACATACAATATCTAAAAAGGGAATTGTGGGATGATTCTCATAGCTCCAATTTCCCTATACACCCTTGTAGCACTATGATGTATAATGATTTGAAGGAACAGTTATCGTGGGAAAAATAAAGATGGATATTTAAGATCTTGTATCAAGATGTATGATTTTTTAATAGCTATTAGATAGAAGACATCATCCTAGAGGAGTCATGAAACCTCTTCCCATACCATAGTGGAAATGGGATGATATTACAATGGACTTTGTCAGGATGCTACGAAAGACTCCTAGATGAAATGGTGCAATATGGGTCAGTGTTGATTGTATAACAATGTCAGCACATTTTATTATTCTAAGAGATGATTTACCACTTGAACATTTAATAAAACAATATATTAATGTAGATGTAAAACTTCATGGATTACCCCTATCGATTGTGGCTGATCATGATCCCGGTTTCACATCATGATTCTAGATAAGTTTTCAAAAGGACCTTGATACTGATATTTGTTTGAGCACTATCTACCACCCTCAAACTGATTGATAATCAGAATGGTATTTTTAAACCATATAAGACATGTTGATATCTTTATCACATGATATTCATGGTATATGGAATCAATATTTACCACTGGTAGAATGTTACTATAACAATATATTCCATTCAAGTATTCAAATGGAACCATATGATGAGTTATAAGGAAAGAGATGTCGCACACCAACTTGAGTTGATGATATTAGTGAAAGAAAACTCATAGGCCCAGAACATGTTGAGGAAATAATGGAAAAGGATAAAATTATCAAAACCCACATCGAAGAAGCTCAAATTAAGAAAAAGATCTATGCTGATAACTGAATGATAGATTTGGAATTTCAAGTTGGAAATCATATTTTCTTGATCGTATTTCCATTTTAGGGTGTTATATGATTCGGTAAGATGGAAAAATTAAGTCACATTCACATCATACATGTCAAAATTCTAGAATAACTTGATGTTTTAGCTTACCATTTGGAAATGCCTCCATGTCTCTCCAAAGGTCATGTTGTGTTTCATGTATCACTATTGAGAAAATACATGAATGACCCAATGCTTGTACTCAATTATGAAGATATAGAAATGGATCCCAATCTATATTATTGAGAAGAGCCTATCAAGATTCATAATATCAGAGACCATGTCTTGATAAACTGGACGACTCATCCAGTAAATGTTCTATAGAGAAACCATAAGAACGAAGAGGCTACATGGTTACCCAAGGAACTTATGATGAGAAACCTCCTAAATATTTTCATGAAGAAATATTATATAAATTTTGATGATGAAATTATTTGAATGGGGGAAGTATGTAACACCACATGCTTCCATGGTACATTTATCTCTGACTAATTTAATATCATCTGTTGTATGGAACTTAGAGTTTTAGCACACCACGACCAATAAAACTAGACAATATGAATATTAATACCCAATTTTTTATATTTTATGATATTTAATTTCAAAATGTTCTTCATTTTCATATTTAGAATACAAAAATTATCTTAGGGAGAATTTTTTGTATTTTTTGAAAACATTGAATTTTTCCTAGATAGTGAAAACACTACGTTGTTGTTTAAAACTGACTTTTATTTAAGAAATTAGTTTTTTATATAAATTTATTTTTGGTGAAAAGAGAAACACAATTCTTATATAAGGTCAATTTAATTCATTGGATTCATTTTATAATAATATTAGATATATAAATTTTTTTGAATATTTTACCGTCTTTTACCTATCTTCTAGGTGCATTTGCTTATTTGCATTAAACATAATTTTACCACTTCGGTGATTTTAATTTCAAAAATTAGAGATATAAGGAAGATATTAGTGGGTAATATTTGGTTCAATAAGATGAAAATAATATTTTCTGAATAGTAACTATTGACTTTTATTTACCACAGTTAAAAGTTAATATTGTAATTAAAGGTAAAAAATGAAATTATAATTTCCCAAAAACAACATAGAATTATATTGGATATGTATATTTCGACCAAAATAATCCTTATGAGTAAAATATGATCATTTTTGTGCACTATTATTAGATTATGACATTTATTATTATTTTATTTAAAGAAGAGGTAAAAGTGTTATATTCAATGTTTAATAACAAAACCATTTTTAATATAGGGTTATACATTAGATAAATTAGACTAGAAATATTCATTATAATTCTAATAATATTTTTTAAATAATGGAATTTCATTTAAAAATTTAATAAATTAAATAATAAAAATTATTTATGACACAATAATGATGTAGTAATTACCTTATTAATGATTGTTAAAATAATAGATATTATATATATCCAAATAAATCTAAATTGAGACTCCTGGTGAATTAAAATAATTTTTTAGGTTAATATGTCATTTTATGGTTTATTAAATAATTTTTTTTGATTTGATAAATTTTTTATGAATTTCATCAAAATGAAATACCAAAAAGTGTCAAAATGGACATGAATGAGTTTTTAAAACAAATACTATATTATATATTGATATAAAGTTTTTAAAAAACAAAGGATCATCCAAAGGAATATGATAATGTTATATATCTTAATAATGAACCACTTGGGGTTCTCTTGGATTTTAATTGTATGTATATTTAACATTTATTATAATAATACCAGAAGACATGGTAGAAGGTAACATGTTTAACTAACAGTTAAATCTAAAAGATAAGGTCAATATGGCTACCTAAACCTATCTAAAACATATTGAATGAGATGGTTGTGACCCATACCCAACCTAGACTCAAAATAAATCCTTTTAGTTCCATTATAAACCATATATTATTGTATAATAAAATAATATTTCAAGCTTTTCCTAAAGAGACCCATAACTCTCTTATAAAAGGGTACATTCTATTATCTTAAAATCACACCTCCAATACCATTTTTCTTGGCCAAACCCTACTACAAAATACTCCAACTACACTATATTATACATATAGGCCTTACATTGATCATAAATTTATCCTACAGAGCCCCACTGATAAACTAAAATGAATACACCTGATGAAAAGAGGTAATAATATCACCACCTCTTTCAAAGATCATTTATTTTTCCACTTCCTCTTTCTTTGTTGTTTCCATAACAAAGTAATATCTGTAGTACCTTATAGATACTATGATGTTAATATAAATATGGTACAACTATATTCATTATTCCATCAATCCAATTAATGACAAGTCACCATACGTGTGTACGTAAGACTTACCTTCTCTACATCGTGGTGTCATTTTTGATTTGAACAATTCATTATTTGGATAGGTATAATAATGAGTTTAATCGATTTAAAAAATATATAAAACATGTTAATAATTCTGTATATATTATATTCCATCCAATTACATATGATTTCACTATATGTAGAATTGGATAGTCGCCTGTGCGTATGTACGGATTTCTATATCCACGAACATGATGGGATTCATTCCCCATTATAACCATTCTAGAATAATTTGTATTTTTTGTTTAAAAATAATATTTAAGAACATAATATCATTCCAGATATGTATCAAATACATCTTATCCATATCAAAAAATGACTTATGTAGCCAAATATATAAAGGAAAACGAATTAGTTAATACCTAAAACAACGATACTACTAAAATATTATAATCTAAAAAATATTGGAATATCATATAGGATATCATATTTATGTATGTGGTTGTTTTAAAATTTAATATCAATGATTTATCTTGTATACAAGTGGTTAATGTACCCTCGACCTAGGAAAATAACAAGGTAAGGGTATATTTTACAATCACTTCAATTATTTGAGATTGGTTACACGTAAGTATATAATGGGACTTCTTTATGATCCACATTCGTGTGTCTTAAATATGTATTTGGAAACATTTTTACTATATCCTAGAATATGGGTTAAAGATATTTATAATTATTTTTACTTTCTATTAAATGTTTTGATTGAATTATTTCTGTCGTTTTCCATACAAGGTACTTTATGACCTTCTCGACACATTAAGGTAAAAATGTTTTTTTAACTTATATAGAGGGTGTGGCTATTCTCTACCATTGTTACACCTTATAAGATTCCCATAAAAGTTTATAAACATATTTTCCCTATAAATTTTTTCTTTTATAATTAAGATACTTTTAAATGATTTCAAAGTAGAATGAAATATTTTCCTCAAATATTTTTGATTTCATCTATGTCAACATCCTTTGATGGATTTTACACTTGATTGATGTTGATTTATTTTGATACAATATTCCATATTATATTGTTGTTTTTCTAATTTGTTTGACTTTGGATGTGTCATTTTTATTCAATTCATGTATTATGGTTAATATATTAACAATTCATATGCTAGTTTTAATAAGAATGATTATGTTATGTTTCATCATTTTCATAAAAAAAATCTATTGGACATAGTAATTGATTGTTGGTGGCCACTATAGCTCCTCTATACCTCGGTAATTCGCCTTAGAAAAACTAGTGTCTTGGCACAAGTCCTTAACAAAATATTATTTTTAGTCTTGGAACGAGTCCTTGACTATGTGGTTATGATGTCCAGAATTATGCATTCCATCATCATGAAATTGGCTATTGATATTGCATGTGATTATTAGACTAGTAGAATATCCATTTGAATAATTAAATGGAATTATTTGATTTATATTTTACATTTTATGCTGAATTTTATGATTAAAAGGCTTATGTTTTAGTCTTGTACATTTCGTTAAATGTATTTTTTTATTTATGATAGTTTCTGCTATATTTTTATCCTTATTGGGCAGCTGATATCACCACATTATATATTTTTTTGTTCTTATGATGCGAATATGTGTATTACGATTAACCTGTAGGAATATGCTTTGGGATATGTGTGTGTTCAAATGAGAAACAATGTTGTTTTTTTATATAATGATGTAATGAAAAACATATGTATGTATCTAATACATCCATGACTACGAAGATGATCCGTCTTTTGGGACATGATTCCTTATACCATGCCAATGTTATTTAATAATGCACCGAGTTGGGGTAGCTGGGGTCGGGGTGTTAGATTTTGAAAGCCTAATACATAATTTACTTTAATAAAAACTACCTTTTTATATTTCATTTATCTAATTATACATATGGTGTAATTAAATTTTTGAATATTTTTAATGCCAAATAAAAATTATTTCATTAATAATAACTAATTAAGGACATATAAGTCAACAAAACTTATAATTTAAATTTAATATTAAATTTTAATCATAATAGTATTAACGTTTCAAAAAATGGTTGTTTCATGTTATATAATATAATATTGAAATTAATTTTAAAAAAACCTAGAAATTATGTTTCAAAAATATGATTTCATATTTAGAATCATTATCTATAAATTATTTTATAATTCTATTTTTTATGAATTAAAATTATATTACATAAAAGAAAATTAATTACAGTTGTAGAAAAATGACAAAACAGAATAATCTAAGAGTAAAATATAAAAAAATGTTTAAATATGTGGATCAGTATTTCTTGACCACAATATTATTTCCAACCTCTTATTTTCCTCTTTGAGAGAAACTCTCCTTGAATATTGACTTTTCTTTTCAATTTTATTTACAAAATGACAGTCCATTTATTAATAAATGAAACTACCAACACCCCTATTCCTCTCCCACAAAATGAATCTTAATGCCATAAAAATAATCCTTATTAAATCTTCAAAACCCCTATAAAAATACTATAGTTTCTTAACATCAAATTCCACTTCCAAAATAATTAATTTAATTTGAAAATGATCTATTACACAGTATAAGGTAAAAATTCATGATCACTCATATTATATTTATATCTCTTTATTATTACATCTAAATAATTCAATTAAAAATTTTAAATTAGAATATAATTGAATTATTATTTTAATAAAATTTATTTTATTTCGTTGAGGGAATAATCATATGCTACCTTTTCCCATTATACTTATAAAAATGAAAATTTGGTTTCTGGGTACCTGCAGACTACCACATACATGAATGACATAGTTTATTTTTCATTTCAAAATTACATGGAGGGTTAAAAAAGTTTATTTATTGAAATATTATTTTTTATAAAATTATTAATATTATGAAATTATATACCATTCCCTACTATCCTTTAAATCTATGGAAAATGGACACATTTATCATGTGTATATACAGACACCTGGCTCTATGAAGTGATGCATTTTTTCCATATCAGTTATTTTTTTATTTATTTTTTTCATTTATATATATTGATATATATTTAAATATGATATAGAAACAAATATCGAAATAATATAATCACCCAATATATATTCATAAATCATAATTGAAACTATCATTAAATTAAAACAATGCCTCTTAAATAAATATGAAACTTATATTCTAGTACCATAATAATCATTGAATTATTAATGTATTATTATTGAATGAATATCAATATCTTTATTTTTTTAGTGAGTGCCAAATAATAAAAACCACTAACATCTAATGAGGAAAATAAACTATAACTAACAAATAAATATATATTAAATGATTATAATTTAAGGCTATATATGTTAATGGACATGAATACAGTTCTAAAATAAGTTATCATGCAGGTGTTTTAAATTATATGGGATGTTAAAGTGCATTTGTGAAAGTCAGGAGTTATGATAATTAGATTTCTATAATAACATTGTTTCTCTATTATATATGACATTTTTCATACTTGTTTCCTATTATATGGTTAATGTACTACCATCTTTATACCTTTTATCTTTTTATTCGTCAAAATAAAGGCATTTAAAAGTCTATCTGAAGTTATATTTTCAATGGATTTTTGATTAATGTGATACCAATATATTAAAGGATAATGATAAAAAATTATATTAATATGTTATGGCATTTATTTTTTATCATCAAACATCTATCCTTTGATTATTCTACCAAAAAAATGTATTATATTGTATTTTATCGTTTTTCATGAGAAAATATAAATTTTAAATTAAAAAATACCTGTAAGAATAATTTTCATTCATAAATGTATAATGTTGTTAAGAATAATTCCCATCATCATGTTCCTTGTGTCACACCCCGCACCACATTCTTTTTGAACATCAAACATCTATCCTTTGTTTATTCTGCCAAAAAAAATGTATTTTATGGTATTTTATAGTCCTTTTTGAGAAAAAATAAATTTTTAATTCAAATATTCTTTTTGTATTAACTCTTCTTTCATAAATTTAAAATTTTGTTGATAATAATTCCCATCATCATATTCCTTGTGTCACACCCTGCTCTTCTTCCTTATATCACCCCCCCCCCCCCCCGCTTCATATACCTCCATTTTCCCTGTTCTACAATTCTAATCTTCTTCATATTTTCATCCCCCTCTCCCCTCCCACTCCCCTCTTCCAATTCCACTCTTACCCTTCACCTCCCTATTTCCATGTACCTTCCATAGCTACACACCTCACATTACATGTCCCCATATCCCTTCCCCACTCCCCCTTCTCACTCCCCATCTCCCCATCGATGTGTCCCTCTCTAGATGATGAACCTCCTCCTCTGCATTCTCCATCTCCACCTTTAAGAAACCTAACTCTACCTTCAAAACCTATATCTCATTCTATCCATCCACATCAAAGAAACCATACCCTTGACGTTCCTCTCTCCCTCATCTCCACCTATGGATGTTCCATCTCTGGCTGCTTCATCTCATCCATCTCCGCCTCCAAATTTCTATCAATTTCACTATATCCCATCCCCATTCCCCACACTACCCCATCAATCCCCCCATTACCATCACCATGCCCCTCTCATGATGCTAAAAATACGCCTTTGCTTTCTCCACTTCCAGCCCCTTCAACATGGTCTCATCCAGATATGACAAGGAATCTACATCATTAAAAAATTTCTATACATGGTTCCTCTTCCTATATGAAATAGATTTAGGATCAGATCTGGCGTTGGGAAGTCAACAAGTTAGTGACCTTTCTTGGATCTGGTGGGCCGCAATTGCTCATCAAATTAAAAGGATGACGAAGGAGGTGTTGGGGTGTAGCGGAGGTGTGTGGTAACGAGAGTCAATTGAAACTGAGAAAAACAAGATGAACTCATAGATTTTACATGGTTCGGCCTTGAAAACCAACATCCACAAGAGAAACAAGGTTTCTCTATGAACTTATCTCTGGTTCTCATCGTAGGATTACAAACATACACCACATATTCATAGCCACTTCTTTAAAAACAATGGTATATTCATCCAGTTATATAGAGGAACAAAAACAAAAACATCAATGATATTTTTTTCGTAGCTCATCTACCAATGAATTCCTCCCTACAGGCTTCTCACCCACCTTGGCCTCCCCTAAAAATAGACTTCTCCCATAGTGTTTTCCCTTGTTATTTTTCTTCCATAGAAGCAGTGCATCATATTTCTGCCAACAGAAGTTTCTTCTCCCCAGATGAATTACAAATTTTTTAGTGGACCCAAAAAATTTCCCCCCCACAACCAATTTGGGGTAGAATCCAAACTTTTAGTATCATTGCAATTATAGAAATCGTCATTAGCAAATCGAACACGCTTCTTCGTGCCAGATGATGTCCCTCATCCACCATTTTGAATCGAGCTCGTGCTGATTACGGTACCCATCAAATGATACAACCCTATGGGACACCTACCCAGTAAGATGTGCTGTTTCCCCGCATGAGACATCCATATTTCCACAAGATATGGAAGTCTTGAAACCTTATACATTGATCCTACTTAATGACATCATGTTTGGACTCATCCTAGGAACAAATTTCAGGTCATCCATTTCACGAACTTCTCCATTGGGTGTCTTCAATTTCACCATCCCTACTCTTCAAACCTCAAATGTTGACCCATAAACAAGTATCACCGAGTCTCTCACCTACTGAAAAGTATCAAATGTACCTCTAGTTATACATATGTGTGCGGAGTTCCTAGAATCCATATCTCATCTGTCTTCTTTTTCATTTTGAGCCTGCTCATTCATTATTCTTAAAAATCGACATTCCCACTACTTGTTCCCAAATATTTTTAATTAATGACACTACAATTCTCCCCACTCAACACACTCATCTGAGTGAAATCACCCCGTTGTCATATATACATTATCATCTACCAATAATTCTGTGATGTTCGCATCCTCTTCACAAACATTCATTTTCCCAGCAACGTATCGTTTGTGCTCTCCAAATTCACTTTTATAGTAAGATTTCTTCTCACACCAGAAATAGTTGATATATGTAGGATCACGCCCCCTAGACAATGGCCACCATCATTACCTCCTTACTACTTATGTCAGCTCCTCCCACATTGATCGTCTCACATCACCATGATTTACTTACCTGAAAACATCACGGGTCATCAGAATGCCTCAGAATCTTGAAGTGATGCCATCACTACGTCTAGCTTCAATATATATTTCCCCACGAGTAAGGCAGCATCAAGCCCATCAAATGAGCTTGGTATGGTTGATAAAAGATAATTTTCTTTATCTT
The DNA here is from genome assembly GCA_963277665.1 of Viscum album. Classification (NCBI taxonomy): domain Eukaryota; kingdom Viridiplantae; phylum Streptophyta; class Magnoliopsida; order Santalales; family Viscaceae; genus Viscum; species Viscum album. The sequence goes on from OY728122.1 coordinate 1,018,567,015, forward strand.
CACCTCCAACCATCACACCAGGCATCAATAATTACGTCAAAATATTATTGAATTTGTTGGTGTGATCCAAAAAAATTTCTTCCCTCGTCCATGCACAACTTGTACAATTTCCTCTTCAGGAATAGATTGTTGGTGAGCTACTTCGCCATATGTAACGACCCGGAATTTTGAATAAATCTTATTTCCTAATTTTATGTGTTATTTTATTTTATTTTTATACTCAACAAAAATGTTTCATTTGATAACATGAGTATAATTAAAATGAGACTGTTGGGTTTTGACTATTATTTGACCATTGGTCAATATGACCGCTGGAAACTAAATGTTTTGATTACTATCTCTAAATACAAGCAATCTTTGTTAATTAATATAGAAAGAAGATTCGATGGCCTCACCCAGTAGTCTTGGACCGATCGAAGCCCATCTAATAGAACTTGGGATGGAGGTAGCACCACTGGGCTTTGCTCTGGACCAAACCGAAGCTGAACATAATCATGTGAAGCTAGAACGGGATCGCCTTCGCGAGAAGTTCAAACTAATAGAAATTACGACTCGTGCGATGTTGGCCGAGCCTCCCTCGGATTCTCTCACCTTAGCACACCTTACACTTAGGTCCTATGCTGGTGTGATAAGGGGCTATGTAAGGAGACCATAATTGCCTTGTGTAATCCTTTGTTTTAAATAAAAATTTGGATTTCTTCTTATGATAATGTTTATGAATTTTCAAATGTCCAGATATATATAGTATGCATATTTTTGATAAATTTTAGAGAGAGGATATTTTAAAAATGTTTATGTAAACCTTAAATAAATAAAAATGTGTAATGATTTTCATAAAATGGTCTTCTACAATTATGATCACTACGAAATTTCGAGTCTAATAAGATCAACTTGATTTTTGATGAATAGTAAATTATGAATAGTGATTTTACGCTTAGGATTAGTAATGTCACCAAATGGATTAGTAATCTCACTTAAAGAAAGTAATAATATAATCTAGGCACCTTGATTAAGTAATATGATTCAATAAAATGGCTAAATAACGGTTTCATAAATTATTATTCAAGTATTAGTTTTTCGGGTGAATAGTGTTTTTTGACTAAAAATATAATTAAAAAAATTTATAAAATTATTTTTATAAAACGGATTACATTTTTGATCTCAGAGCACCGATATTATGCTGTGGTAATTTTTGGGGTTTTTTCTAAAAAAAATGAATTATCGGTGAATAGTGTTTTTATTTAAAAATCAAATTAAAAAAATTTAGAAAATTATTTTTATAAAATGGAGTTAATATTTGTAATCAGAGCGTTGATATTTGGTTAATGCGAAATTTTGGGATTATTCTGAGAAAGTTGAATTTTCGATGAATAGTGAAAATACAGTTTTTAAGTTACGGGTGTCTAATGACATCATTAAATGATTTATTATGTATATATTCAATATGGTCGAATTGTGAATAGTAAGATAAGTTATGAGGTGTCCCAAGTGGCCAATACCATGGGAAAATACCATGGGAAAGCCCATGGTTTTTCCAAAACCACTAATGAGGTGTCCCTTGGCCATTAATGCCTTGTCCCCTCACTTCCCCTATAAATACCCACCCATTCCTCCATTGGTTTTCACTCCCATCTCCCCCCCCAAAGAAGTTCTGGTCTCCTTACCTCCCAAGTAGTCCTCCCAAGGTGCCCCCAAGCCCTCAAGGTCCAAAACATTGAGTTTCAAGAGTCACGTTTTAAGGTAAGGGATCCAACCTCTCTCTTTCATTTCAAGTAATCTCTTTTATTTTATTCCTTTTATGCTACATGTTCTTATGTTGGAGGATGTTCTTTTATACTCCTCTTACTGCCCTTTTTATGTTCATATAATGAGAGATCCCCTCTTACTCTCATTATTTCGTTTTATTAAAATTTTAAGTGGCGCTGTTAGGCTGCCGAAATTTTTGTAACGGACTCTTTCTCCCTTCTCATTTTTTTAAGATCTATTTTCATGTAAAGTATGTCAAGTTCCTTTTAATTATGTTGGGGTATGATCTATAAATTAATCATACTGATATTTTATGATCATATGATGAGAGACCCCGTATTATCTCGTCAATTCAGCATTTTGATGTTTTAAGTGGTGCCGTTAGGCTGCCCAATTTTTAAGTGGTTCTTCACCCTTCTCGTTTTGAAGTTCTACTTTCATGTCAATTCTATCATGTTCCTTTTTGTTATGTTGGGGTATGATCTCTATATATATCATACTGGAATATTATGTTAATATGATGAGAGAACCCATTTTATCTCTTCAATTCAGTATTTTGATGTTTTAACTGGCGCCGTTAGGCTACCGAATTTTTAAGTGGTTCTTCACCCTTCTCGTTTTGAAGTTCTACTTTCATGTCAATTCTTTCAAGTTCCTTTTTGTTATGTTGGGTTATGATCTCTATATCTATCATACTGTACTCTTATGTTCATATGATGAGAGACCCCATTTGATCTCTTCAATTCAGTATTTCGATGTTTTAAGTGGCGCCGTTAGGCTGCCGAATTTTTAAGTGGTTCTTCACCCTTCTCGTTTTGAAGTTCTACTTTCATGTCAATTCTTTCATGTTCCTTTTTTTATGTTGGGGTATGATCTCTATATCTATCATACTGTAATCTTATTTTCAAATGATGAGAGACCCCATTTTATCTCTTCAATTCAGTATTTTGACGTTTTAAGTGGCGCCGTTAAGCTGCCAAATTTTTAGGGGATTCTTTCACCCTTCTCATTCTTTTCAAAGTTCTACTTTCATGTCAAGTCTTTCAAGTTCTTTTTAATTATGTTGGGTCAATATCTCTATATCTATCATACTGAAATATTATGTTCACATGATGAGAGACACTATTTGATCTTTTAAAATCATTGTGTTTGAAGTTTAAGTAATGTCGTTAGGCTGCCGAACTTTCATAAGAGAAATCTAATTTTTTTCTTTCTTCCATGTTTTTCATTTCAAATGTTATGTCCTTGAAATTTAATTACCATGATCATGTATCCTTATTATTCTGTCCATCTACTATCTTATGGGTCATTTATGAACGTTTGACCCATTTTCCCTCTCTTTTTAATGTCTTCTAAAACCTCGTGACATAGCCGTTATGCTGTAGAATTTCCATCTCAAAATGTCTCTCTCTTTTTCTAACGTTCTTTTATATTATTAAGTGAATAATCCAAGCTCTTTCTTCTAAAGGGGTATTCAAATATATACCAAAATGTTCTATTTTAAATTATGGTATTTACATACATGAGACCAACCTTCCTTTTCTGTGGGTTTTAAATTGACGTAAAGATCATGTCTTTAATGCAGTTTTTAAAACGTTATGATTATGAAATGAAACCCATTTATTTTGTGCTATATGGGTTATTTATGAAATGTTTGATGATGATATATGTGGCTCACATGATAATAAAGGAAAATTTAAGGGTGCGCCCTGATAGCGCTCCAATGCATTGGGTAAAGACTAAATCTCTAGAGATGACCATTTTTAACGACGCCTTGGTGAATAACCTTGGTAATTTTTAACGACACCTTGGGGATGGACCTTGGTGAAACGAAATGATTTTCAATATTAAATGTTGCAGCCACATCTTCAAGTTATGAAAAATGTTATTTTTATTATGAAATGCCTCAAGATTTCATTCTCATGCCTTAAAGTTCTGTTAATGTCCTTATTGAAGTATCTCAAGTTCACATGTAAAATATTCATCTTGTTTCCCTTACTGGGCCTTTTTCTCACCCTTTCTTTTGATGTACGTCCCCAGGTTATGAGATACAGTAATGAACCTAAGATTAACATAAGGATAAGCCTTTCATGTGTTTAAGAGAAATGTTTTATGTTGTTTTCATGTATTATGTTCCTAGTTTCCAAGACACTAATCCTTAAAGATCCTCATTTTTGTGTAATGTAATGAAAGTTTATGTTATAAAAAGGCTGGATTCTATAGTTGGTATCAAAGGATGGTTTAGTTATTTGTGGAAATTAGGATATGAAAACTCTAGGAGGAACCCTATAGAAAAGGTTAAATATAGGAAATCTTCCTGGTGTTTTGGTGAGTATTGAGTAAGGGGTTTCCAAGAAAATACATCCCTGTCTGGATACGAGCAGGTAGAGGTGGCTCTGGCACAGATGTACATAGGGGTAAAACCCGAAAACACCGCTTTGAGGTAGACTCGAACGAGAACTGGTACACGACAACGGTCCTTGCTGTACTCTTGGTTACGACTCTCCCGGGGGATATGCTTTGGTAAATTCATAAGCTTAGTCTGAACCATTGTTAAAGGAACAAAGATAAAATAAAATAAAGGTTCGCATCAGAATATATGATCATGGATAACCTAGATGGGAACCTAGGGGATCACAAGTTAGGGTATACTTTTCTTCTACAAGTTATCCTTATATGCTTTTAGTTTCTTTTCATGATTATTGGCTAAGTATTTAAGCCCCTAATTATAGATTCTTTTCTTAGTTAATGGCGGGAAATGGAAGAACATGTCCCAAAGACCAATGTGATAAGAAATGCTACGATTGCCGTATTAATACGACAGAGATGATTAGGTGATTAAAAGATTATTATTATTTTGGAAGACGTTCACTATTTTGAGGACCCTATATGATCAAGGTAAATAGATTACTACGGTACTTTCATTAAGGAATAAGTTTGACTTATATTTTGAAGAATCAATGAATTTAAGGTGGACTTATAGTAATTTAGGTTACTTATGGAAATTATTAACCTATCTTGGGTAAAATATGTTTAGGTTAGCTACTTTTGTTATAAGATGTTAGGTGTGGTTGATGTTGTTTGGAGATGAACAATGAAGTTTATTTTGGAAGACTATGTTATCAAATCCCTCTTGTATTTGGGTTTCAATCTTAGTTTGGTTTATTTGGAGGAATTTTAAGGACCGTTATTTATGGGATGGTCTATGATGAACTTTGGGTAGTACCATGGAACTTTGAAGATTTAAAAATAGTTTCCCTTCCTATGGGATTCTTTCTTTTTGAAGAGTTGTTTTACCATACCCATTCAGTTTTTGGGATAATGTTTAAAGATATAAGAAATAGATAGTTAATCTTTTGTGGTTTATGTGATTTTCTAGAAGATGATTCTTGTGTTTTGATGAGACCAAGTAGTTTTGAATTCTCATCTTTTGGAGAAAAGATTAGTTTTGGTAGAAACATATTAAAGGATGAAACTCTACATGAAGGTAGGTATATTTTCTTATGTTTTTGTTCTATGTAGTAAATGAATTCCTCAAAATCATGAAAAGGAACATAAAACAAAAACATTGTTGGTTTACGTTTCCTACTAGGTAATCAATGACTGTTTACACACATCATAAGTTTGGGATTTTCTTATGGTTAACTTTCTACTAATCACGTTCTCTATCACTCTCCCTCAGAACTCTACCCTTTGTTTTTCCTCCATGTCCATGTTTTCCTACATGGAATCCTAGTGTGGGCTAACTCGGGTGACCTTCGTACTTCCCTTTCTTTCTTTTAAAGTAATAGTTTTACTAACTGCTGTTCTGATTTGGGACTTTCAATTAAATTTCAAAACCCAATTTTAAAAATTGCGAGGATGCAATTTCTTAAGGGGGAAATATTGTAACGACCTGAAATTTTGAATAAATCTTATTTCCAAATTTTATGTGTTATTTTATTCTATTTTTATACTCAACAAAAATGTTTCATTTGATAACATGAGTATAATTAAAATGAGACTGTTGGGTTTGGACTATTATTTTACCATTGGTCAATATGACCACTGGAAACTAAATGTTTTGATTACTATCTCTAAATACAAGCAATCTTGGTTAATTAATATAGAAAGATGATTCAATGGCCTCACCCAGTAGTCTTGGACTGATCGAAGCCCATCTAACATAACTTGGGAAGGAGGTAGCACCACTGGTCTTTGTTCTGGACCAAACCCAAGCTTAACTTCATCTTGTGAAGCTAGAACATGATCACCTTCGCGAGAAGTTCAAACTAATAGAAATTATGACTTGTGCGATGTTGGCCGAGCCTCCCTCGGATTCTCTCACCTTAGCACACCTTACACTTAGGTCCTATGCTGGTGTGATAAGGGGCTATGTAAGGAGACCATAATTGCCTTGTGTAATCCTTTGATTTAAATAAAAATTTGTATTTTTTCTTATGATGAAGTTTATGAATTTTCAAATGTCCAGATCAATATAGTATGCATATTTTTGATAAATTTTAGAGAAAGGATATTTTAAAAATGTTTATGTAACCCTTAAATAAATAAAAATGTGTAATGATTTTCAAAAAATGGTCTTCTACAATTATTATCACTATGAAATTTCGAGTCTAATAAGATCAACTTGATTTTTGATGAATAGTAAATTATGAATAGTGATTTTACGATTAGGATTAGTAATGTGACCAAATGGATTAATAATCTCATTTAAAGAAACTATTAATATAATCTAAGAACCTTGATTAAGTAATGTGATTCAATAAAATGGTTAAATAACGGTTTCATAAATTATTATTCAAGTATTAGTTTTTCGGGTGAATAGTGTTTTTTAATTAAAAACATAATTAAAAAAATTTAGAAAATTATTTTTATAAAACGGAATTCATTTTTGAACTCAGAGCACCGATATTATGCTATGGTAATTTTTGGGGTTTTTTCTAAAAAAATGAATTTTCGGTGAATAGTCTTTTTATTTAAAAATTAAATTAAAAATATTTAGAAAATTATTTTTATAAAATGGAGTCCATATTTGTAATCAGAGCGTTGATATTTGGTTATGGTGAAATTTTGGAATTATTCTGAGAAAGTTAAATTTTCGATGAATAGTGAAAATACAGTTTTTATGTTACGGGTGTCAAATGACATCATTAAATGATGTATTATGTATATATTGAATATGGTCTAATTTTGAATAGTAAGATAAGGTATGAGGTGTCCCAAGTGGCCAATACCATGGGCAAATACCATGGGAAAGCCCATGGTTTTGCCAAAACCACTAATGAGGTGTCCCTTGGCCATTAATGCCTTGTCCCCTCACTTTCCCTATAAATACCCACCCATTCCTACTTTGGTTTTCACTCCCAACTCTCACCCAACGAAGTTATGGTGTCCTTACATCCCAAGGAGTCCTCCCAAGGTGCCCCCAAGCCATCAAGGTCCAAAACTTTGAGTTTCAAGAGTCACGTTTTAAGGTAAGGGATCCGACCTCTCTCTTTCATTTCAAGTAATCTCTTTTATGTCATTCCTTTTATGATAAATGTTCTTATGTTGGAGGATGTTATTTTATACTCCTCTTACTGCCCTTTTTATGTTAATATAATGAGAGATACCCTCTTACTCTCATTATTTCGTTTTATGAAGTTTTAAGTGGCGCCGTTAGGCTGCCGAAATTTTTGTAACGGACTCTTTCTCCCTTCTCATTTTTTAAGATATATTTTCATGTAAAGTATTTGAAGTTACTTTTTATTATGTTGGGGTATGATCTCTAAATTTATCATACTAATATTTTATGATCATATGATGAGAGACCCCATTTTATCTCTTCAATTCAGTATTTTAATGTTTTAAGTGATGCCATTAGGCTGCCGAATTTTTAAGTGGTTCTTCACCCTTCTCATTTTGAAGTTCTACTTTCATGTCAGTTCTTTCATGTTCCTTTATGTTATGTTGGGGTATGATCTCTATATCTATCATACTGGAATATTATGTTCATATGATGAGAGACCCCATTTTATCTCTTCAATTCAGTATTTTGATGTTTTAAGTGGCGCCATTAGGCAGTCGAATTTTTAAGTAGTTCTTCACCCTTCTCGTTTTGAAGTTCTACTTTCATGTCAATTCATTCAAGTTCTTTTTTGTTATGTTGGGGTATGATATCTATATCTATCATACTGGACTCTTATGTTCATATGATGAGAGACCCCATTTGATCTCTTCAATTCAGTATTTTGAAGTTTTAAGTGGCGTCGTTGGGCTGCCGAATTTTTAGGTGGTTCTTCACCCTTCTCGTTTTGAAGTTCTACTTTCATGTGAATTCTTTCATGTTACTTTTTGTTATGTTGGGGTATGATCTCTATATATATCATACTGTAATATTATGTTCATATGATGAGAGACCCCATTTGATCTCTTCAATTCAGTATTTTGAAGTTTTAAGTGGCGCCGTTAGGCTGCCGAATTTTTAGGGGATTCTTTTACCCTTCTCATTCTTTTCAAAGTTCTACTTTCATGTCAAGTCTTTCAAGTTCTTTTTAATTATGTTGGGGAAATATCTCTATATCTATTATACTGAACTCTTATGTTCACATGATGAGAGACCATGTTCTATCTTTTCAAATCTTTGTGTTTGATGTTTAAGTAACGTCGTTAGGCTGCCGAACTTTCATAAGAGAAATCTAATTTTTGTCTTTCTTCCATGTTTTTCATTTCAAATGGAATGTAATTTAAATTTCACTACCATGATCATGTATCCTTCTTATTCTGTCCATATACTGTTTTATGGGTCATTTATGAATGTTTTACCCATTTTCCCTCTCTTTTTAATGTCTTCTAAAACCTCGTGACATAGCCGTTATGCTGCAGAATTTCCATCTCAAAATGTCTCTCTCTTTTTCTAAAGTTCTTTTATATTATTAAGCGAATACTCAAAGCTCTTTCTTATAAAGGGGTATTCAAATATAAACCAAAATGTTCTATTTTAAATTATGGTATTTACATACATGAGACCCACCTTCCTTTTCTGTGGGTTTTAATGTGACGTAAAGATCATGTCTTTAAAGAAGATTTTAAAACGTTATGATTATGAAATGAAACCCATTTATTTTTTGCTATATGGGTTCTTTATGAAATGTTTGATGATTTTATATGTGGCTCACATGATAATAAAGGAAAATTTAAGGGTGCGCCCTGATAGCACTCCAATGCATTGGGTAAAGACTTAATCTTTAGAGATGAAAATTTTTAACGATGCCTTGGTGAATAACCTTGGTAATTATTAACGACGCCTTGGGGATGGACCTTGGTGAAATGAAACGATTGTCAATATTAAATGTTGCAGCCACATCTTCATGTTATAAAAAATGTTATTTTTATTATGAAATGCCTCATGATTTCATTCTCATGCCTTAATGTTCTTTTCATGTCCTTATTGAAGTATCTCAAGTTCACATGTAAAATGTTCATCTTGTTTCCCATACTGGGCCTTTTTCTCACCCTTTCTTTTGATGCACGTCCCCAGGTTATGAGATGCAGTAATGAACCTAGGATGAACATAAGGAGAAGCCTTTCAAGTGTTTAAGAGGAATGTTTTATGTTGTTTTCATGTATTATGTTCCTAGTTTTCAAGACACTAATCCTTAAAGATCCTCAGTTTTGTGTAATGTAATGAAAGTTTATGTTATAAAAAGGCAGGATGGTATACCATATACTGCAGATTCAAATTCATCCAGATCACATTCAGTGACATCTCATCCAACACTGAGTTTTTTACCTCCTTCACCAAACATAGTAAAATTGTGATAACAACCCACATCATGAGCTCTTCCTAGTCATTTTCACTAGTATCTCTGGATTTTCTCCATTCAATGGTCTGATCAAACCCTACTGCACCAAAATATCCTTCACTGTAATTTTCCATAAGTAGAAATATTTTTGACCATCAAACTTCTCTATGACAAATCGTGGCAATGCTCTGCCACCAGCCATTGTCATTGTGGCATAACGCGGTCAACACCATTTATGTCTCACCCTTATAAAACAAACTGATGGATTGAGAATGTTAAATAACTAACCATAAAAATGCTTCTGGAATGGTGGAAATAATTGGAATCGACTCTTGGATTGCAGAAATTGGACACCAATTGAATGAGATATGGTCAAAACAGGTTCAATGGTCTAGATCGCCCACTAACGTGGCGCTAACCTAGCACTAATGTGACTCTAACATGGCACGCTTGTGTTCCTGTTAGAAGGTCACCAGAATTTTTGTTGGCAATGTGAATAGTGTCTTCCTCTTTGGCATGAAGGTACTTTCCACCCGTGATTTTGACCCATGGTTGACCGAGCATACCATTCTCGTTTCAACTCCATTTTCTTCACCACTTGCATCGTTGGAATTGTATCATTGTCATTATCATTAATAAGGGCTCGAAAAATATTTATGACCACTTAAAATTTTTCGATTAGTGGAAAATTTGCTGCCACCTCGCCTTCTTTACTATTCTCACTCCTACCCGCCTTTGATACCACTTTTTGGGGCATAAATAAGTTCATGGTAACAAAAATCACTTAAAATGGTGAAAAGTGAGATGAACTCACAAATTTTACGTGGTTTGTTCTTGAATCCAACATCCATGGGAGAAATGAGGTTTCCCTATTCACTTCTCTCTGGTTCTCGTCAAAGGATTCCAAACATACACTAGAGATTCATAGCATCTTCTTTACAAACAATGTGATTCTCATCCCATTATAAAGAGGAACAAAAAAAATATCAATGGTTGGTTTTGTGTTGTAAATATACCCAATGTGTCTTCCATACTAGCTGTTCACCCCCCTGGACTGCCCATCAAAGGAGACATCTCATGCAGTTGTTTCTAGGGTTTGTTGTCATCCAAGGAAGCTGCACACCATGTTGCTGCAGACATGAGTTTCCTCTCCCCATATGAGTCCCAAATTTGGGTGTGGCCCCCAGAAGAGGACATGAGATCTATAATACCCCCGATCTAGAAGTTGATTTTTTTCCATCTCAACATTGATGAGATGGTAATAGGATATGATCTGGATCTTAACACGGTTGAGGTGTGATTAAACATAAAATGAGGCTCAACCTCGATGAGGTTTGCTTGAATGGGGCATGTCGGTGGGTTTGGCTTTACCTAGGATTGAAATATTCAACTTGTAAAAGTGATGTCATAACCGATAACAATGAAATAATCATCCAAATACAGATGAAGTGGATCGATTTAAATGACTGACCTCGATCAACGGGGGGTTCATCCTAGATTCTACATTGATGTTGATGGACAACCGAGTTACAGAAGGAGACAATAGCTGATAATTAACCTCCATCATTCTAAAAGACCTTTATGTGTTCTAAACCGAAGCAGTTGGGATGTGAATCGAAGATCGTGCTCATTGGTCTTCGTTTCATGGTGTTCAATTGAAGAGGACAGATACTCGATTCCCCCATATGATTCAGCTTCTAGTATGGAGGGTGCACTGTAGGTGATCAATGAAGTTCCAATGAGTATATACGATCTCATGTTGTGTTATTTCTTGAATAACGGAGTCCAAGGTCAACCTGAATGAAATAATTAGGTGCACGATCCATCTAATGATACATAGGATATAAGAACTGTTCATTTTGTGGCCAAATTAGGGGACATTAGGGTGTTAGATGAGGTTAAATATATAGGTGTGAGTAATTTTCTATTTCTTATATGTATTAAGTCTCTTTGTATTTAGGTCTGAATATTTTCCTTAAATTTTATACAGGTGGAAGTAATGTTTAATAATCATACTATATTTACATAATACCATTTTCTACTTATGGATATTTTAGGACACAAAATGGACATCATTTGTTAAATGATGAATACTTAGTCAATATTACATATTATATGTCTATACATACATTCTAATTTTAATGTCTGTCCCACCTCATTTTACTCTTGAATAAAACATCACTGCCATCATTTTATCCAGCATGTTGGTGATTCCGAGTAGTTGAAATGTGGTTTACTCACGTTATGGTATGTTCTTCTCATGATATTAATGCAGTGTTCAAATAAACTAATTAAAAATTAGTGAAATGGTTGTTTCATAATTCAATAAATTTAATGATGTAATTTCGTGGATATACTTATTCAAAATAATTTATATACAAATTAATATTCTACTTATTTTTTAATATAAATTTTTATTTTTTAACTTGATTATATCAGTTGATATTTTATAACAATACTTGTTCATTTTTATCTAGCATTTCATCTGCAGTACCTGTTTGTAAATATTCAGGACTGAATATTGTTTAAAACATAAATATTAGGGATGTGGACATCATGGTGTGGGATGATATTAAATATGTATCTTTGAATACTTTTCTATAACATAAAATTATTATACCTCTATATATTTATGACTGAATATTTTCTATAGACAATATATATCATGAATAAAATTTAAATGACTGTAATTTCCTCACCTAATACTAATTTCTACTTGATGATATTTTTGATGACACTGAAAATCGACATATATTTTTCATACTAATAATATTAAGGTAATCATTCATATTATATGCCATTCATACATGAAAATTTTAAAAGATTTCACTACCACCTTACAATCTTGAATCTACCATCACTACTATCATTTTAACCACATTTTGGTGATTTAGAGAATCTAATGTGGTGATTATTCATGTTATTGTATGTTCTTCACATTCTATTTAAGAAGTGTTCAACTAAAATAATTTTCAAATGATGAAATAGTATTTACAATAATACATTATCTATACTAATATCCATAACTCCACTTACACATGTCAATCCACCCATACTAAATCTCCAATCAGTTTATCAGATAACGCTTTGATGAGTATGTACAGAGTTATTTGGGTCATTGAAGATTTATTCTTTTTTGTACGAATGTGTTTCTGGTCATTTTCCCTCTCTAACACTTCCTCTACAATCCCTGAATTTAGAAAATTAATATGGATTAGAAGAAACGGTAATCTAGGAGATTCTCTGGGCATGTCTATGATTTCCCTTTGCGTTTCTATCCACGAATGGTTTTTACCCCTTTATCCATAACTCATGTTATGAGTTTGTATACTCTCTGCAATTTAAGAATATGATCATATCATGTTTCCTTTTTGATGTTACATATCTATTTAGTTTCATTTATTGATATTTAATTTATCACATTTACATTTTTTTAAATATCATCAATTCATTTTTAAATAATCCCCCAATAAATTGATGAATATGCGATGATATTAAATGAATTCTTTCAATAAAAAATGTTTCTTTTTTCATGATGTTGTAATTTTATTAAATATCTATAAATAAGTTTGTTTCGAATGTGTTTTTGGGAGATATAGTTCAGTGATTCTATGAATCTTAATTCTTGGATGTTCCTCCTCATTATGTCCCTCTATATAAAGTGAATCATTTTGAGTAATGATATTGATAGTTTCTTTAATTTTATCACTTTTATTGTGATCCTGGAGATTATAGATGTTATAATCATAGGAACACACCATATATAAGTTGTATGGATACAAGATGAACAAAAAAGAGACTAGAAATCACATTACATTTGGATATATTCACATATACATTATTTTGTTATCGTCAATCTCATTATTCAATAATATACATCTAATGTCTCCGAATTTCAATATTTTTCATTAATTTGATAATGATTCCATATTTTAAATGGAGATTGAGAAATGTGATTTGTACATCCCAATTGGTCTTCTATGATATTCCCCCTTTCATTATTGGATTTGAAAATTTTCTGATTTGGGAACAATCTATATGAATTTACCATTAGGTAAAAAAATATATAATCTAAAAATTGTTATGTGAAGGTGTGATACTGTTATTTTGTACGATATGTGTATTACCTTGTTGTATATTTACTCTTCTCAATGTGACTCTCCTTTGGTATCATTGTATGTTACTACTATAAGAATTTCAATTTTATCATTATCACATTATTGATCTTAAACACTTCTATTTTAATTGGTAGTTTTTTATTTATTATGGGATGATAATTATTTACATTCTAATTACTTATTTAATATTTTTATTATTTTCAATATTCTTCAACCCTTCAAATTTGTACTATTAATGACAAGATATTCAGGTACTACATAAATTTAGGAATGTGATCCATATGCTTTTTGAAACTCTATTTCCTATACAAGTGAATATAATAGGCACGTTTTATGAGTCCTTTTTTGCAGGTTCTTATTATTATATCACCAGGGATCATGCTATTTAGGTATATGTTTTTTCAAATTCAAATGAAATTGTTTTTGAAGTCCTTATTTCCAATTCAAATAAGATATTTTGTATATTCATTTCAAATACAAGATCCATCATCCATTCAATATATTCTTTATTAAAGGAATTAATATGAATAAACTTATATACATGATAATTTAAGTTTTCAGGTGTTTCCTAATATTGGAAATGTCTAGATATATTGTTCAACTCACTATGGATTTAATTGATTGAATTGTAAGGTGGTTATAATCCCTTTTATTTAAATCATTTGAACAGTTATATTTATGTTTCCCTTGAAATTCTCTAATATCATAAATTTTTGTTTTAGAATATTTTTGAATTATTTTTTCCCAAATTGTATCATATCAACATGTCGAAAATTCACCTACCATATTTATGATACTAGAATACAATATTTAGATCTTAGAATAATCATGGGAAAGGGAATATTGATTGTTTTCTTCTAAATGGTATGGTTTTTTACTATTTTTAATGGCTTTTAAATGGGATGTTTCGTAGATGATACATTTTTGGAATGTTAGAGGAATTAAAAACATATGTAATAGTCCTCTGTTGATTGTAGTGGGTATTTAAGATTATACTATAAAGAGTTGAATAAATTATATCAGGTATACAATGATCACGGTTTTTGATTTACATCTCCTTATGTATATATATTTTTTAAAAAATAATATTTTAAAAATTGTTACAATATTTTTTTTGGTTTATAAGTTGAGTTATATTTTATTTTCTTTAGGAATTGTTATTTTGTTATTCCCATGAAATCATTTTGGCTCATAGGAGCGATGATATAATTAGAAAAAACATTGATGTTTATTGTTCCATCATTACGGTTGAGTATCCCTCTTTGAAAAGGTACTATGATTTTACATCTCTATAGCCCCTTCATTAAACTGAAAATGTGTGAAAACGAATTTGACCAATATATAAAATAAAGTTGGGATCATCAAAACAGTAAATGTTATCTTGCCCATAATTATAATAATTTCTTATTCATTTGATGATCTCCACACTATGCTTGTTTACTTGGTTACTAGTCAAAATGATATGAAAAAATTAAAAATAGCAAGAAATCCCCTAGATTAAGCACCCCTAAAAAATGATTATACTAGGAGTGTCCCTACTAGAATCCATAATTTTATTGTCCTCAAATGATTCTAAACTAGGAGTTTCCATACTAGACTCTAAGTTGTTTGTGTCTCCCCAAGACCCTAAAATAAGATATTATACTCATTTAAATTTAAATATTGGAGTTCTATTCTACCTCACTTTAAACTGTGGATCTATACCACATGATATTTTAAATATATAATTAAATTAAACCCAAACATTAAAAAGTAATTGTAGAATAAAATTTTCCCAACACACACATCCCTAGAACTATAATGTTCCTGACATGCTAAGGCAGTAAGAGATGTAAATATGTAATATTCATAAGGATGGAATCAGGTATGGTTTCATGACAAAACATTAAAATTATTAGTGGGTATTGTAATTGGAAATAATCATCTAAGTGGGATGGTCAAACCTTCCATACTCCTTTTCCATCATAGGTTCCTTATTCATCGTGTCACTAATATATTCATTTTCAAGTCTTTCATGTACATATTAGGACTACAATAAATTAGTGAATATCAATTTCCTTCACTTTTTCATTGTATATGCATTTATGATACATGATAATCATTTAACTAATGTGTTTGTATTGTTTTTTAGACTCCCAAATGAAGAATTTTATAGATGATTGATTGAAGGATTTTCTGGTGCAATGTGAATATAAATGTTCTATTATTACGCGAAGATAGATATTTCTATTATAATCACTTCTTCAAGGTTTTATAATGTTTTAATTTTGTTATCCATGTATATGTATCTTGAAATTTTCTATTGAAAATGGGATTTCACATGATTAAAAAATTTTATTTAGATTTATAGTTACCTTGGTATGTCAGATTTTTTCACGAAACAACTATTTCAATGTAATATTGTCTGTCATTTTCGTCATTTATTTCAATCATATAATTTCATGCAGTTTGTCATAACTTATAAAAATTAATTACTTTATCAACATAGTTTCTTTTACTATTTTATTATATTTCTCTCAAAATAACAAACTACTCATGTGGGTGTGTTTTTTAGAAAATCTGTGACAAGTTTTTCACTAATGGTGCTTCATTATTAACATGGTATTACACCTTTGTTTGATTAATTTATTTTTCGTAATTATTTTATTTGGAATTCAATCATCTCTTAATTTATTTTCCAAAAATACATTTTTTTTAATTTTTATTATACATGAGTTTAAATTGGTACATTGGTAGTATCCCTTTCCCAAAAGGGTATATGGGTGGTAATCCTATGGATAATTGAGTACACGAGTGCTAAGACCAAGAACAAGTAGGTCAACGAGTGGTAATCTCAAGACCAATAGAGTAAATAGGTTGTAACTCCAAGCCTAAGAGTGTAAAAGTTTTGTTAGCCCACGGCTTATGGGATATACAAGTTTCTATATTAAGCATGTTATGTAATGTGAATCAGGTAATAGTTCATGTTACACGTGGTTCTTATTTCAAATTATATCTTTTTTTCATTTTATATATGTTATATAATTTTATAATTCTACCACACCTTTGTCTATTATGTTATTTTTTGAAGAAATTTTATGTGTTATATGTTTGATCAGTCGATACTATATGTCATTGTATTATTCCTTGAAACAAACTCTTATTGTTTCATATTTTTTAATTAGAAATTTATCCCATGAACGATTTTTATCATATGATTATAAAATGGCACATGATGATATATGGGAAAATTTCATATTAAAATTCATTTGAACTCAATTCATTCTTATAATTTCATTTCTATGAATATGATGATGAACATAATCTATAAAGAGTCTAGAAGGATGTATAGTGTGTTCTAGTTATATATAAATGCATATAAGTTTCATAAAATATGCTTCTTATATAGATGATCCAAAAAGACATTAAACCAGTCATTCTTCATATTGTGAGATTATTATGAGTTGAAATATTAAAATTTAGAAAATAATATGCAATACATAAAATTTTATCTTGTGATATCTTACGTTTTATCGAAGCCAGTCTGTAAGGTATGTATTTTTAGAAATTGTCCTTGGAGTGTAGATCTGGGATTTCTTAGCAAGCATCAGAGTATGGTATATTTATTTATATGTTTTATTATAGTTATTTTATTGATTAATATGAGATACATTAATTGAAAACGCTATTTATAATGTTACATATAGTAGAACAACCACCCACATTTGTTAAATTACTTATTGTGAGTATTCTAATAAATAAAGTCCTTGTCTAGATAATATATGGGGATAAATGCTTTGGAATAGATGATCCCTGGAATAAAAACCGTATAAAATATTGTTGGGTACTAAATTGAACTTTAATGAGTGTATTAAAAGTGGACTAATCGCATAACTGATTTGACACTCCTTAGGAATATACATTGGTTAATTCATATTTTTTGTGAACTATTGTATAAGATTAAAATTCTTAACTTGTTCAGTTAAAAAATTTCAATGGGATATGACGATGGATAAATTAATTAGAAAATTAAATATTAATATATTTAGATAAATATGCCATTTAGGCGTTATTTCTTCTTGATTCCTTGTTTTCATTTGTTGTATTCAATAATATTTCAACCCCAACATTACTTTTTAAATAAAATTTCTAGAACCTAGAGAAACAATATTAGAAATGGATGTAATAGAAAATGATGATATTTTCAGAAACAATTAACCTAATTTGATGGAAAATTGATTTCAAAAAGTCATGATAATGATATCGTAGGTTATAAATAATAACAGTAAACATGTGGAACACCCAAACACACCTAGGAAGAATAATCTTCTTATCATGCCTTTTATGCACATCATGACTACTGATCATAAATGTGTCTCCTGATCCACTAATTTCTATGAAATGGATAAATATAGTACAAAATATATTTTATATTCTCTAAAGACCAGAGCATAGAATTGTTTTTTAACTTTATATCAATTGCAATGTGAAGCTGATCAATATTGGACCCTAATCAAGAACAGAACTCTACTGATAGAAAAAAACTCCATGAAATTGGTAGACTTTAATGAGTCATTATTGAGTAAATTTAAACAATAAATTATTTAAAATGAAATAGGTTGATAATTACTATATTTGATAAAAAATAATTAAGAATCTATTAACAACTATGAATAAGAATTATAAAGGCATGCATGATACAGTTATGGTTTTATCATTGTCACTAAAAGGATAATCAATAGTATATTGAGTGGTTTAATATGAATATATGAAAATCATTTACTATAAGGGATTTCAAAAGCGGTGAATTGATTTTTCAATGTTTATTGTAGGTGGGAATTGAAACATTATACTCTCGTTATTATCATGGTTTTGCGGATAAGATAAAATAAATAGATTTACATGGGAATTCAAGTGGTATTAACCATAGAGGAAAGAAGATTAAACATTCTACATATAAAAAATGTGGTAAGAAACATAGGGGGACTATATCTAAGTGGAATGTAATTTATTATATCTTGGATGACATAGATATCATGAACATTAATGGCAAAGTGATTGGAAGAGACCAACTAATGAATTGATTGATGGAAATACTAGATTAACAAAAAACCCTCAGTCTATTGCGTCAATTTTAAGGAGTATGGATATTAAAAATATATTACCCCATATAAAGGGTTTTTGGTGACAATAAATTTCAATATCCATATAATTTATGGTAATATGCAAAAGCATATTCAATCACTATGACTGAAGCAGGTCATGGTAATGATGTGGATCATGATAAGTTAGTAATACATATCCTATACATCATATTATTTGATATATTATTGGGTTATTATTATTGAAACTCTATTATATCTAAGAATTTTTATAATGGAGTCTTAGTACCACTACAATGATTATATATTGAAGAAATATTACTGTTTTTTTATTATTGTATTCAATGTTGATGTTTGTGGGGATGTGTTTCTTTATTCATCTGTTCTATAAATTTGATTTTTGAAACATATTGGATATCACTAACATGAAACTATACTAACTACAAAAATTGGGAAATCAAATTTCATAACGAACTATAATAATCCATTTATTTAATGTATACCTATAAAATATTTGTGGAAATTAAATCTAATCATAAGTGTTATTTTTCTGAAATGTTTTGGGGAAATATTATTTTTCGAATCATACATCTGATAATTATGTTGATATATTCGTATATATTTATTCATGTATATATTGTAGTTACTATTTTATATAATTATTAGTATCATATAATTAAAATTGCGAGGACCCAATTTTTACTATATATTTTCCTTTAAGTAAATAGTGTGTTGATAACATTTTTCCCAATAAATGATGAACTAATGATAGAAAAAATTTAGATGAATGTTATTAAGATAATATAAAAATAAGGAAACAAATTTTATATAAAAATAAATAAATTAACTAAAATTTCGTTCAATTAGAGGACAAATACATAATATGATTTAATATTAAAAGGATCATTCTTTCTTATGAAATTATATTTAAAATCTTGTATATTTAATAATAATAATTTAATATACATATTTTAAAATATTATCATATATTAACTAATATATAATCGTTCTTTCAATTAAAAATTGATATGAAATAATACTAAAAACACATAAAAATGTCATTTCTTGAATAAAAGCAGTTTTTCAATATTTTTTTATCACACATAAAATAAATTTCAAAAATTTAGAATATTAATTTTATAAAATTAAATTAATTTTTTATTTCATAATTCCAAAAGTATCTATGTTTAATTTATGATATTTTTATGAAAAGGTTGAATTTTAGGTGAATAGTGAAAATACTAATTTTATAAATACAATAAACTTTGTTAACTTTTTTTTACAATAAAGATATTAAATTATATAATACATTTTTAAATAAAAATATAAATTTTTTAGTAAAATTTAAAATTTAATAAAATTAAATTTTGAATTTATAAAACCAGTGTTTAACATTTTGGAATATTACATAATGTTTTTCAATAATAAAAAACTATTTTTGTTATGTTTCTTTTAACTGAGTATTCCTCAGGTTTATTTTGTTTTGAAATATTTTTTAATCCAAAAATTATAATTTTTAATATAATAATCAAATAAATTTAAAATAAATTAATAAATGGTTTAATTTTATCAAAATGATAATTTTTAGCATAATCATAATCCTTTTCTAAAAATTAGAATAACTCTTTATGTTTGAAAATATTAAAAATAATTCTCATCACCTATAAAACATTTATTTGAAAAAATTTAAGTCTTATTTGTAATCATTAGTTATGAATTATTTAACAAAATCCATTTTATTTTTATAATTTTATATAAAAATACATATGTAAATTTAGTTATCGCGTTAAAAACTAGAAATGGTGAATGTGAGAAATGGAGGATTAAAATACATAGAGACAATATTAAAAATTTATTATTGAGTTATTTTCAACCTTACCACATCCAATACTCTATTATTGTCTACTTTTAAAGACACTTTTCTAGAATAGTGACATATCCTTTTTTATTATTTTAAAAATTCAACTTTTTTTATTTAAAAAAGGTGTTATCACCACCCCTCATATAATCTAACCAAAACAGTATTATATTCAACAAAATTATTAAAAAAAAAACTAAAAAATTTCATATAAACATTTCATCAGTTTTAATTTGTGAAAATACCACTTCTCAAGTCCGTAATGCAATTTCCAAGGTGTAAGGTAAATATTATTGATCATTTTTTTATATCTGTCACTTTCTTCTACGAAATTTTCCAAATATAAATTTATAATTTTAATATAAATAAATAAGTATTATTATTATACATAATATTAATTTTTAGGGAATAATCATTAATTACCTTTTCTCCGTTTACATAAAAAAATTAAAATTGTGTTTTGCGTATGTGCACATTATCGCTTCGAAGAATAACATATTTTATTTTCCATCTACTCCAAACATTGATATTCATAATGTCATATTTAATGAAAAAATATGATATTTATAAAATTATTATTATTTGTAATATATATAACTTTCCAAAATATACGATTGTTCTATGGAAAATGAATGCATCTCCCCGGAGTAGGTCAATATTACCACCTCTAGGAAGTGATCCATTATATATTTCATCACCCTAGTTTTTTTAACAATATTCATCAAAATTTCTAAAAATATGATTCAAAAAATTAATAAAATATAAATTTTGTCTTTTCTACTTCATAAAAACGATATTATTCCAAATTAAACACCTTCTTACACAGACACAACCATCGATTATAGGATATTCTTATTTTTCTTGGTATTACCACCTAAATAAAAAATTATTTAAATTAAAATCCTAAATTACTATGGAAATTTAAAATATGGGGATATTATACATTAATGATAAATTTATTTTTGTTTTATGGTTATTTAAAGGATTTAATAATATTTAACATATTATTATTATTCTATCATTATTTTATGAAAATTATCGAAACAATCACATCACTAATATTGTTTTCAAAAAGACTAACTGAAAATATTGTGAAATTTATTTAAAAAATTGTAAATAAAAATTAATCATCTACTAAATCCTGTCAAATAATCTTATAAATAAAAGCATTGTATCATGTAATGTGGATTGGCTTTTACATTTTATGATCATGCATGAAACAATTAAAATTTCAAACATTTGAGGATAAAAAAACATTATCCAACTAATAAATATATAATGAATCATTATAATTAAACAGTATATAATGTAATATATTTTAATAAGGTTTTGAAATATGTTACTATGTTGGTAATTTTTATAATACATGGTTTTAATGTACCACTGCACATGTTGAGAGTAAAGGTATGTTTTTTTTTTCAAATTTCAAGAATCTTTCTTTGAGGAAAATGCCATATTAAATAATTTTTCCTACATGTGTGGTACACATACTACCATATAGATGAATTTAATCATATTATTCATGAAAATAAATATATATAAAAATAAATCTCAATTTATCATTACATGGGATTTTGATTCATGAGTTTTTAAATTTGTAAATGATATTGATAACTTGAATATTATTGCTTTAATAAATGATGTTTCTTCTTGAAATTATTTCTTCCATGACTGGAGTTACGGACAATAAAATTTGATTAAATGATATTTTCAATTTCTAACTAGGTATAAATAATTTGTAAAATCATGTATCCATCCATGATGAAATAATCCATTATAAATGTACGGCATTTTTTAGAATAATTCACATCCTTCCCAAGTATGTTATTTCTATTCCATAACTATTTTTTTTATTTCCTCCAACATTATCCATTCATAATTTAATAACAAAATATGTTTTATTTTTAGTTCAATTCATATATCAACTTTTCCCCTTTTGAAATGGACGTTTTATTACTCATTTAAATTATATGTGTTTCAATAATGTTATTTTGAAATAAAAAAAGTGAATTTATTTTCAATATTGAATTGTGTCTATTCTACCCCACATTTCCAATTGAAAAAAATTATATATTTTTGAAGGATCAATTATTTATATTTATTTTTTATTTTTATTTTAAAAATATTTTCATTATATATTCTTGAAAAATAATTTATAAGTTGATTCTCATCTTTTCATTTTTAATCCAGGATAAGAATAATTTTTATTTCTTTTTTCATGATTTTAGTTTTAATTCCATATTTATCTCCAAAATAAATATCTCATTAAATGTAATGATTCATGAATACAATTTTAATATATATATGAGATAATCCTTTTGGGATAATTAATTTCTGGTATCAACTGATATGATTTTGTTATCATGTTATGCGAGACCATGAGGATATGATATGAACAATATTTTCTTCCCTTAAGTTTTAATGATATGATGAATTATTTTTATATTATGATATATATATATATATATGATTATGAGTGGGGTACTATTTCACCACAAAATTAATTGGTTTTTGTTATATACCTCATAATCATAAAAGTTTATAGGGTTTCCATCGTAATCCCAAGAGGGTACACATGTGGTATGACCATGCCAAAGAGGGTACACATATCGTAAGACCAAGACCATCGGTGTACATGTGAGGGAAATCAAAGCCTAATAGGGTGAAAGGGTGGTAATAAAATGTACAATATTGTTAAAATGTGGTAATCTAACAATAAAAGGGTATATGGGTTCTTAACCCAGTCCCATGAGGTTACATAAGTTTTTAGCCCAAGCCAACAATGATATGAAAATTAGGACAATATGATATAATTTACTATTCTATTACTTATTCCTCATTTCCGTTGTTATATTATAAAGTCATTTTCATGAAACCTAACTTCCAATAGTATAAATCTAAGATCTACAATGGAGAAAGAAATATAGTAACCCCTTGAGTCCAACCTTTAATAGGCCCTACATTATCGACTAACACCGAGTGTATAAAATGTCACTCGTCAGAGAGGAATAACCCTCAAAAGAAAAATAATGTAGGATTGAGAGATAGATTTATAGGCCCCCAAAAAACTCTAAAATTTACTAAAGTTACAATCTAAAGTATCCACATTTCATATAATGACATAAATATACAAATGAATGTCTCCAATAAAATCAGAATAGCCAATAATTTGATAGATAATCAATAACATCTATAATTTCCATGATAGTAATGTCTTGAATAGTCCTCGGAGTCCTCCTAGAAACCTTAAATTATGGTTATATATGTAGGAAAATCATACAAGTATTCACAGAAGGATCATACACAAGCACTCTCATGAACATGTGAAAAGAGCATAGCAATGAACTAGTTAGCAAAAAATATAACCCAAAACACTCAAACAAGTAAAATAATAAATAAAAATCACACCATGGAACACTAAAAAAATAAAAAAATTACAAATATAGTATCAGGAAGCATATTGATAAATGGATATCCCATTCCACATTCTCACTGGTGTTCGACTCTCACACAAGAACATCGGATATCCTGGTGCACCTATCTCCTTCATATTGTCATTCAACCCAATGAAACCTAGGAAATTACATGAAATATATACCAAAGACATAGAGGACATCACATTATATATTTCCCAAAAATGAAGAGCCCATATTATCTCAAAGCCACCTTGTCCATCACATCACATCTTGAAAACATATATATCATGAATTATAGGGAATTGTGTACATGAATGACATCAACCGCATTACCTCCACATAACATGAATTATCCCATCTATATACCACATCAACCTATCATAAAAAATATCCAAAAGTTCACTAATATCAACTATCCATCACTAAAAATGCATAATAATCTCTCTTGGATGAGTGAGTTGGGAAGACAGTGTAGTAATCCATCTATCATCCCTATTGGGATGTTTGAAAGAACACCCCTAAAAACATTTGGGTGTCAAAAAATGGTTATCGAATCTAGTGGATGTGTTTATTGTAAGAACCCAGTTTTTTCTGCAAAAGACTTTGGAATATTCTTGATGATATTCCAGAGCAGAACCTTTAGACGGCGTGAAATTCTGAGCCCTGGTGTGGCGGAAATTAAATTTTCAGTGCATTCACACTGGGAATGCCAAATTAATAGGATAAATCCTAAACTGTGATCCAGATCAGGTATCTAAGTGCATGTATGTGTCCGGAATGGGGTTTTTACATTAGTAACGATATAAAACTTCTCAGTGTGGGACGTTTGGACCCCTCACATGCTATTAGAGCGTGGAATGGATAGATTAAATAATTATTTTACTCATTTAACTGCTTCACTAATGTATCTCTTAAACGGTGGCTCGAATTGGAAAACTAAGAGCACCATTGAGTCCGGAACATGTCGTTTACCCTAGAAGGGGTGTAAGATTTGCGGGTGTGGCCCATCTGTGAAAAATGGCCACAGGGGCGTTTTCTTAATTTGGAGGCCTCGAGCGTTGGGTTTAATAGCATTTGAACAGGGTATCAGATTCAAATTCTGAGACCACCATTGCGCTCAGAGTGTGGTTTTTAGCCTACGGTAAGATTAATCCTGACCCCGTCGGGAGTTCAGTTACAGAGCTGTGGGAGGGTGTTTATGTTAATTAATTTCTTTAATTAACCTAAACCCCCTTCTCTTCTCCCTCATTTCCCCCTCCCCTGGCAAGCTTCACCCCTCTCCTCCTCCACTCTGGTGAGGCGGCTCTGGCAAGGCGACTCTGGTGAGGTGCGACCACTCTGACGGGTCAATGACGAATCCTCGGGCTACGCCCAAGAGGTAGGAGGATTTGAGTTTTACACCCTTTCTGCGGCATTAGTTTACTTTTATACTCAATCGTGCCATTGGATTGTCAAACGAAGCCCTTAATTAAGTAGATCCTGTCCTGAGCATTCCAGAATGCTATCCAGATTGAATTTTCGACTACCGGATTGTTTCTGGTGGTCCTATGATGTTTTCCAGCCACGAGGCAGGTTTCTGGCGAGGTTTTGAAGGCGAAGGCCGCTGCCGGCCTATCTGGCAGCGGCGTCGGAGGCGTTTTGGCGGACGGTGGATGGCGGCGTGGAAGTGGGAGCGGCAGAAGGACGTCCGGCCATCCAGCCGGCAGAGTGACACCACGCCGGTGCAGGGCGGTGTAGGCGGACCGGCCAAGGGCACCGTTGAGGGGGACAGCCAGGGTCACAGGCGTGTGACACCACGGGGAGACAAGAACCGCCAATGGAGGATCTCCACGTGGACGCGGCCAGCCAGCCGGCTCTTCGGTGGAGGATGCCGCACAGATGCATGGGCCTCACGGGAGGCGGCGGGTTGTGGTGTGGCAGCCCGCAGGTCCGGCCCCGTGGTAATCCCCGAATAAAATTTTGGATTCTCGTATTTTGAGCTACGTGCGTCTGTTTTGCGCGTCGTCTACGGCGGTGCGCACCTGACGTCGAGGCGGAATTTTTGAGGTGGATTTGGGAGATTTATCTTTCTATACGAGGGGCTCGAAGGAATGACACTTGCGTAAAGCAGGTTAGCGGGCTTCCCGAGAATTCTTCTTTTGGGCGGCACAGACACATCCAGAGTCCATTTTGGGCGCCATCAGTGGTGTTGCGGTCGTGGCACCAAGGCGGTGTTTTTTAGTGTGTTTTCAGGCAATGAAGCCGGGGTTGAGGCATGGGCCCCATGACCCTTCTTTTGAACTGCGAGCAGCATTTAGCGACTTTCTCATCAGGCGTCCATTCGGGGCGTGCGAGCAGTGGATTCTGGATGATATTCTGAGGGTATTGTAATTGTGCAATCCACCCGCTCTAATTTGGCATGATGGTGCGAGCCCCATGAGGGGCCGTTTGGGCGTTGACGGTGATTTTCCATCTCTATCACCGGGAAACCATTTTGGACAATTGATTAGTATACCTTGTGTAATTTTTCGATTGGATCGCAACAGTGTGATCCGTTTACAGCGCTTCGGGACCGAGGTGCGGGTTCTGTGTGGTACTGCTCGTGTGCGGCAAGCCGGAATGTATCTTTTTCTCCAGATATCCATTCCACTCAAGTGAGTAGTGATTTTGACATGTTATTCCGAGAGAATTGTGATGACGCAGTTTTCCCGACCTTTTTTGGGGACGTAGTGTGGGTCCCACCCGACCCGGCAATGATGAATAGTACCTTTTTCACCAGGAGTCTATTTTGGCCGATTGAGTAGTGAATCCTGTGTGTTTTTTCGATCGGATCACAGCGGTGTGACCCGTTTGATCAGTTTTAGGATCTGGGTGTGGGACCCACCTGACTTGGTTATGGTGAATAGTACCTTTTTCATTAGTTGACCGATTCGGGCGAGTAAGTAGTCTACCTTGCGTGTTTTTCTGTGGGGAGTACAACGGTGTAATCTGTTTAGGCGAGCGGAGCCTCATACATAATCTTATTAAATGTGGAATATGAAAGGTGCCCCGGTGGCGGTTCTTCTACCGTGATTGTGGCAGACCCTTGGCATTTTATCGCGTGCACTCCTGGGAGAGTGATGTTGGTGGTTAAAAAGATGTTGTTGGCCGTGCCTCAGCCGTTGAGGTGGCAAGTTGGAGGTGTTACGTTTATGCCTTCGCGTTGACAATGGGTGTCGTGTGTAGGTTAGCCCTTTTTGGCTAGAGATGTGGCATACTCTGGGAGTATGTGAGAACACTGGGTGGTAGATGTTGATGTTTGTACCTGAGAACATTTGGGTGCTTGGTTGGGGTTGACTTGGGGCCACCCGTCGTGTGGGTCCCAGGTGAATGTCGTGTTCTGCTTTGCGTACCATTCAACTCTCGCAATGTAGAGGGTCCCTCGATTATCAATTTTTGACCATTGGTGTTGAGTTTTTCCCCTGGATATGTGCTCGATGGTTTAGATTAGTAGGGTTGAGTGGTTTCCCCTTATTTTGTTCCGGAGTCAGATGGTTGTGCGATACCCACTTCGTGTTCAGTTGGCCAGTGTTGTACCATCCAGTAGAGTTGGCCAGATTAGTTATGGGTTTACCCTCCAGCAGGGCTGGGTAGTGGGTTGCTCATCGACATCTTCAGGTTCACCCTCCAGTAGAGACTGGGCTTTGGGTCACCAGACACTCTTGGGGTCTACCCTCCAGCAGAGACTGGGCAGTGGGTCACCCGACACTCTTCGGGTCTACCCTCCAGCAGAGACTGGGAATTGGGTCACCCAACACTCTTAGGGTCTACCCTCCAGTGGAGACTGAGCAGTGGGTCACCCGACAACACTCTTAGGGTTTACCCTCCAGTAGAGACTGGGAAGTGGTTCACCCAACGACAACATAGGGTCTACCCTCCAGCAGGGCTGGGTAGTGGGTCACCCGTCGTCTAGTTCCTGGTCTACCATCCAGCAAGGCTGGGCAGTGGGTCGCCTGTCGATTTATTCTAGGTCTACCCTCCAACGGGGCTAGGCAGTGGGTCTCCTGATGATGTAATAGGGTTTACGCCCCCACAGTGCAGGGCAGTGGGTCCCCTGATGATATATTAGGGTTTACCCTCCAGAAGGGCTGGGCAGTGGGTCACTGGATATCATATTATGAATTTCTCTCCAGCAGGGCTCGGTAGTGGGTTACTCGTTGACATTTTAGACTCAGTCCTTTCTACTAGGCTAGTCTGTGGCTTTCCTCCATGATTACCAGAGCGGGACCCTTTTTTGTATGGGTTAGTTATGTGGCGGTGTGACATTGTGGAGACCTCTCAACTACGTGGCTGTGACGAGGTGTGGTTTGATGTTCCCCCAGAACCCTCAAGTACGAGGGGCGTTTTCCCCCACTGAGATGCGTCCTTGTGATTCATCCTAAAACTGTGCAGGTGAGTTAGTGCCGCCCAAAGCGGATAGTGTCAAGGTGTGGTGGTTTGAGCCCCTTGACTTGTAGTTCAGGGTAGACGTGTGGGATATTGGGCATTGATGGTGTTTACTTCTGGGACTTTTGGCTATTCATATTCTTGGGCTGAGCTACGGGATGGAGATCCCCTTATGACCTTGTTCGAGCTTCTTTTTGAGCATATTTATTTGTATATACAATGTTCTAGTACACACTTCTTGGGTTTGGTTGCTCTCCTTCCAGGAGAGGGGAAGACGCACGGGGTATGCCACATGCTTTCCGTGTCTAGCTTCTCGTGGTTTGACGAGTCTACTCTCCTGCTATAGGTAGCGAAGACTCGACGGGAAGTTCATCTTCTCACCGTTACTAGATCCTTGTGATTGGACAAGTCTACCTTCTTTCCTCTTGTTGGTTTGAGCTGGACTCCTTACTGCACTCTCGGTTGTAATCCTTTTCTTTCCCCTGTTCGATCAACTGCTCACTCTTTGGTACCTCCTTTGTTTCTCCCTCGAGCCTTCGGTGTATCCTACTGAGTATTTTTATACTCACCCATGCCTGGGCATTTCCCGCACTTGGTGTACCCTTGTAGATGATGAACAGGTGGAGGGTGACATCAGAGGAGCTTGGGATCTTGGACCATGTGTGGTGGTCGGAGTCGAGTTCCAGGTGGGGGACCCTTCTAGTTGTTTGTTTTGATTACATGTTTCTAGGATGTGGAACTTTCTGGTTGGGTGTGTGTTTTGGGCTTTTTACTTTTATGTTTACTTTCAGTTTTCTTTGAACTGATTAGAGGTCGATGCACTTTTGGTGGCATATATATACCAGTTTCACATTACTCTGGATGCCTTTTCTTTTACTCTTCACTTTTGCATTGAGTGTGCTGCGTATGTGTGTACAGGTACTTAGGAAAAGGCCTACCCAAGTTGTTGTGCCATTGGCACTGGTCGCCAGCCCCTGGCCTATGGTGGCGGGCTTGGGGTAGTTGCGGCTCGATCCGGGTAGGGTCGGGTCATGAAAAAGTGGTATCAAAGGATTTTCGTTCCTTGGGACACTGTTCGGACGTCCCTAAAATAAAAGGAATTGGTTGGGATTTAGGGAAACTGTGTTAATGTGTCTCCATAGTGGCTCTAAGGCCAGGGAGTCCAGTTATGGTGCGGCGGCCGACATATCCATTCACCAGGACCCTGATAACCCACTTGTCGACTCGACATGCTGAGACACTTGTTGCAGGGAAAATTGGTTTGTGCGTCACATAGGATTGATTCTATAACTGTCCTTCTTTAGTCAGCTCCCCATCATTTTTATTGGTATATACATATATGCTTATCTGACCGTGACACTCCTTGATAATATTCATGATGTCCCCGCAAAGACAGCCATCCAAGATACCAGATTTGGTGCATGGCGATGACCCTGTGAGCTACAAGGCGTCAGTCCATGACCCATCATGGGAGCCCCTTTCTCCGAGTGGGTCGGTAGCAGCACCTCCACCTATTGAGCAGCAGACAACTTCAGCAGAGCAGACGGGGCTTGAGCGCAGGTTGAGTGTGCCCCGTGAGTTCCAGTGGTAGAGACCGCTAAGGTCCAATGGTGAGCTAGACCCACAGGCTGCAGAGTTTTGGCTAGAGATATTGGTTTGCTTTTTCAGGCTTGTACAGACGCTGACTGATCAGAGAGTGGCTTTGTCACCCAACCTTTTTGGTGGAGCAGCTTGTCGTTGGTGGAGACTTGTGACTCGGTTTCTTGACGAGTCTTCGCTTTCGTGGGGTGACTTTCAATTGTTGTTATGTGAGGATTATTTCCCCTCCTTCTTGTGATACATTCGGATTCAGGAGCTCTTGCAGTTTCAGCTGGGAGGGATGACGGTGGCCGAGTACGCGGATAGTTTCAAAGACTGTGAATGCTTTTAGCAGGACGTGGTCCACGATGATAAAATTCGAGCGCGGATGTTTGATCAGGGTCTCCTCCGAGAGATTTTTGCTGTCATAGTACCCTTGGGAATTTCCACATATGCTGGGGTGCTAGAGTAGGCACTGTTGACAGAGGGCTTCCTATCACTTTCTAGAGTTGGTGGAGGCCGCACCGTGATCGGATTAGTACCCAATGAGGTGGTGCTAGTAGAGGAGCGAGAGTAGCTCGTAGTGGGGGATGACTACAAGAGGTCTTCTCATCACCACTATGCAGCCCACATCAGGCCCTGGGAGCTAACAGTTGGGTCCATGGATAGCAGCGAGCTTTGGATGTCTACGATCCTACAGAGCATGAGGTGATACAAGGTACTCTCTACATCTCTTATACTTCTTGCAGTATAATTGTTAGACTCTGTGTGTGGAATGATTTTCTCCATGCTCCGTGCTTGAGTTGTTACAATGGTGGCGTGGGGCGTTGGTGTAACCCTATGTTGGTAAGGTGAAAGGAGTGAGACCTTTTCTTTAGTTGATGGTGTTAACTCTTTTTCTCACTAAGCGTGTAATAGAGTCTTGGTTGAGCGACATCGACCGTGAAATATTTCGTAACCAGATATCCTTGGGTGTTTCACTAAATGAATATTCTGAAGGATGGAATCACTGGGCCCTGTTCCAGGTGCAGGTGGTGATTCCAGTCGTGGCGTGCAACTTATAGGTTTGGTTGGGGAGGTGAGTTACCCCCGAGATCCTTCAGGCCTTTTGTGACCGTGCGAAGGGATGTAGAGGTTCCCTACCGCCTTTCCCTAACCCCAATTACTGGTTTGGGTGAATGGTGTCTCTCGCGTGACTCACATGAGGAGACGTGTCCGTGCTCTTATGCACGTCATCAGCGAGATCAGACCATGCATGAACAGATCAATTCCTTTGGTCTCTGTGCGGTGGTGTAGAGTTGTTAAAGAGTTTATCTGTGTACGAGAGAGACAGGTGTGAGCTGGGTACCCTGAGTTGTTCCATGGTTTTTCTTTTCGGGGATGAAAATCAGGAAGGATGGAATGATGTATGAACCCAGTTTTTTCTGCGAAATACTTTGGAATATTATTGATGATATTCCAGAGCATCGCCTTTACACAGGGTGTGATTCCGAGCCTCGGTGTGGATGGATTTAAATTTTCTGTACGTTCAAACTGGGAATGCCAAATAAATCAGATAAATCCTAAACGATGATCTGGATCAGAGATATGAGTGAACAGTTGGGTCCGTAATGGAGTGTTTTCCCTAGTAACGACATAAAACATGTCTGTGCGGGACGTTTGGACCCCTCGCCCACTATCAGAGCGTGGAACAGATAAATTAAATAATTAATTTACTTGTTTAACGGCTTAACTCAAGTATCTCTTAAACGGTGGCTCGGATTGAAAAACTGAGGGTAACGTTGATTCTGGAACATGCCTTTTACCCTAGGAGGGGTGTAAGTTTTACGGGCGCTACCCATCTGTGAAAAATGGCCCCAGGGGATTTTACGTAATTTGGCAGCCTCAGGCGTTGGGTTTAATAACTTCTGAACGGGGTATCAGATTAAAATTTGGAGACAGCAGTTGCACTCAGAGCGTGGTTTTTTGCCTAAGTGACGCTTCATCCCGACCCTATCGGGAGTTCGGGTATGGGGCTGTGGGAGGGTGTTTAAGTTAATTAATTAATTTAATTAACCTAACCCCCCCTTCTCTTCCCCCTCATTTCCACCTCCCCTGGAAAGCTTCTCCCCTATCCTCCTCCACTCCGACGAGGCGGCTCCGGCGAGGGGACTTCGGCGAGGTGCGACCACTCCGACGGGTCAAAGAGGAAGCATCGGGCTACGCCCAAGAGGTAGGCGGATTTGAGTTTTACACCCTTTCCCCCGCATTAATTTCCTTTTAAGCTCTATCGCGCCATTGGTTCGTCGAACGGAGCCCATAATTGGGTAGATCCTGTCCTGAGAATTCCGGAAAGCTATCCAGATCGAATTTTCGACCTCCAGATCGTTTCTGGTGGTCCTCTGAAGTTTTCTGGCCACGAGGCCGGTTTCCGGTGAGGGTTTGATGGCGGCGGCGGCTGCGTCGGGCAGCGACATAGGAGGGGGTCCGGTGGACGGTGGACGGCGGCGCGACGGAAGGACGGCCGGCCATTCGGCCGGCCGGGCGGCACAATTCCGGGGCGGGGCGGCGTGGACGGACTGCCCAAGGGCGCCAGCCGAGGGCGCCAGCGAGGGGGACAGCCGGGGACGCAGGCGCGCGACCCCGCTGGGAGACAGGACCCGCCAATGGTGGGTCTCAGAGTGGACGTGACCGGCCATCTGGCCAGTCGATGGAGGAGGCGGCGTAGATGGGTGGGCCTCACGGGAGGCGCCGGTCCGCGGCGCGCCGGGGCCGCGGTTCAGCGGGCCGACCAGAGTGGGGCGGATCGGCCGGACCGGCCCGGTCCGGCCCAGGGGTAGTCCCCCCCTTTGAATTTTGGACGCCCGTATTTTGAGCTACGAGCGTCCGTTTTGCACACCATCTGTGGTGGTGCGGACCTGACGTCGGGGAGGACTTTTTGAGGTTTTTTCATGAGTTTTAACTTCTGAGACGAGGGGCTTGGAGGGACGACACTTGGTCAAAGAAGCTTAGTGGGCTTCTCGAGAATTTTGTTTTGGGCGGCGCAGACACATCCGGAGTCCATTTTAGGCGCCATCAGTGGCGTTGCGACCCTGGAACCGAGGCGGAGTTTTCCAGTGTGGTTTCAGGTGATGAATCCGGATTTGAGGCATGCGACCCACATCCCATCTTTTGAGTTGCCAGCAACATTTAGCAATTTCTCATCAGGAATCCGTTCGGGGCATGCGAGCAGTCTATTCTGGATGTTTTTCCGAGGGGATTGCAATAGTGTAATATGCCCGCTCTAATTCGGCACGATGGTGTGGGCCCCATGAGGGCCATTTGGACGTTGACGGTGATTTTCCATTTCTAACACAGGGAGACCGTTTTGGACAAGTGAGTAGTCCACCTTGTGTACTTTTTCGAGAGGATCGCAAGGGTGCGATCCGTTGGCAGCGCTTTCGGACCGAGGTGCGGGTTCCGCGTGGTACCGCTCGTGCGCGACAAGCTAGAATGTATCTTTTTCTCTGGATATCCATTCCACTCATGTGAGTAGTTCTTTTGACGTGTTTTTCTGAGAGCATTGCAATGGCACAGTTAGCCCGACCTTTTTTGGGGATGTGGTGTGGGTCCCACCCGACCCGACAACGATGAATAATACATTTTTCACCGGGTATCCATTTTGGGGGATTAAGTAGTGAATCCCATGTTTTTTTTGAGGGGATTGCAGCGGTGTGACCCGTTTGTTCAGTTTTGGGATCTAGGTGTGGGCCCCACCTGACTTGTTTACAGTGAATAGTATGTTTTTCACCGGTTGACTGTTTCGTGCGAGTAAGTAGTCTACCTCACGTGTTTTTCTATGGGGTGTACAACGTTGTAACATGTTCAGTCGAGTGGAGCCTCAAACGCAATCTTATTAAATGTGGAATATGAAAGGTGCCCTGATGGCGGTTCTAATACAGTGTTTAAAGCGGACC
Source organism: Viscum album (assembly GCA_963277665.1). NCBI lineage: Eukaryota > Viridiplantae > Streptophyta > Magnoliopsida > Santalales > Viscaceae > Viscum > Viscum album. Next base: position 1,018,600,935 of record OY728122.1, read on the forward strand.
CTTGGCATGTGATCGCGTGCACTCCTGGGAGAGTGATGTTGGTGGTTAAAGAGATGTGGTTGGCTGTGCCTCAGCCGTTGAGGTGGCATGTTGGAGTTGGTACGTTTACGCCTTCGCATTAACGATGGGTGTCGTGTGCAGGTTATCCCTTTTTGGCTAGAGACGTGGCATACTCTGGGAGTATGTCAGAACACTGGGAGGTACATGTGGATGTTTGTACCTGAGAACGTTTGTGTGCTTGGATGTGGTTGACTTGGGGCTACATATCGTGTGGGCCCCAGGTGCATGTCGTGTTCTTCTTTGTGTACCTTTGACCTCTCGTGACGTAGAGGGTCCCTCGGTTCTCGATTGTTGACCAGCGGGGTTGAGTTTTTTACCCGGCTCTGTGATCGATGGTTTAGATCAACAGGGTTGAGTGGTTACCCCTCGGTTTGATCCGATGTCTGATGGTTGCACGATACCCACTCCGTGTTCGGTTGTCTAGTGTTGTACCATCCATTAGTGATGGCCAGAGCAGTTCTAGGATTAGTCTCTAGCAGGTCTGGGAAGTGGGTTGCTTATCGAATTCTTCAGGTTCACCCTCCAGTAGAGACTGGGCAGTGGGTCACCCAACACCTTTAGGGTCTACCCTCCAGCAGAGACTAGGCAGTGGGTCACCCGAAACTCTTAGGGTCTACCCTTAAGGAGAGACTGGGTAGGGGGACACCCGACGACACTCTTAGGGTCTACCTTCCAGAAGAGACTGGGCAGTGGGTCACCCGATGACCTCTTAGGGTCTACCCTCCAGCAGGGCTGGGCAGTGTGTTGCCCGTCGTCTAGTTCTAGGTCTACCCTCCAGCAAGGCTTGGTAGTGGGTTGCATGTCGATTTATTCTAGGTCTACCATCTAGCGGGGCTGGTTAGTGGGTTGCCTGATGATGTATTAGGGTTTACCCTCCCGCAGGGTGGGGTAGTGGGTCGCCTGATGATGTATTAGGGTTTACCCTCTAGTAGGGCTGGGCAGTGGGTCACCTGATATCTTATTATGAATTTCCCTCCAACAAGGCTGGGCAATGGGTTACCCATTGACATTTCAGACTTAGTCCTTTCTACTAGTCTATTCAATGACATTCCTCCATGATTACCGGAGCGGGACTCTTGTTTGTACAGGTCAGTGATGTGACGACTTGTCTTTAGGGAGACCTCTCGATTGCGGGGTAGTGACGAGGTGTGGTTTGACATTCCTCAGGAACCCTCTAGTAAGGGGGTGATTTATCCCACCGAGACACGTCCTTGTGACGCGACCTAAACCCTTGTGGGCGAGTCAATGTCGCCCAAATCAGACAGTGTCAAGGTGTGGTGGTTTGAGCCCCTTGACTTGTAGTTCGGGGAAGACGTGTGGGATGCTGGGCATCAATGGTCTTTACTTCTGGGACTGTTGGCTACTCACATTCTTGATATGAGCTACGGGATTGATTTCCCATTACGACCTTGTTCGGGCGTCTTTTTGAGCATATGTTTTTGTATATACACTGTTCTAGTACCCACTTCCTGGGTTTGGTTACTCTCCTTCTAGGAGAGGCGAAGACACGTGGGGTATGCCATGTGCTTTCCGTGTCTAGCTTCTCGTGGTTGGACGAGTCAACTCTCCAGCTATATGTAGCGAAGACTCGACATGAAGTTCATCTTCTCACCATTTCTAGCTCCTCGTGTCTAGACGAGTCTACCTTCTTTCCTCTTGTTGGGTGGAGCTGGACTCTTTACAGCCCTCTCGGTTGTACTCATTTTCTTTCCCCTGTTTGATCTACTTCTCATCCTTCGTTGCCTACTTTTTTTCTCCCTTAAGCCTCTGAGGTATCCTACCAAGTATTTTTGTACTCACCCCTGCTTGGGCTTTGCCCGCACTTGGTGTTCCCTTACAGATGATGGACATGTGGAGTGTGACTTCAGGGGTGTTTGGGAGCATGGACAACGTGCGGTGGTCGAAGTCAGGTTCCAGGTGTGGGACCCTTCCAGTAGTTTGTTTTACTTACCTGTTGCCGGGTTGTGGCACTTTTATGGATTGATGCATGTTTTGTTCTTTTTCCTTTTAAGATTACTTTTATCTTGATTTGTACTGATTAGAGGTCGATGCACTTTTGGAGGCTTATATATAGAAGTTTCACTTTACTCTGCTTGTTTTTTCATTTACTCTGCACTTTTTCATTGAGTGTGCTGCATATGGGTGTATATGTACTTAGGAAAAGGCCTCCTTGAGTTTTTGTTCCTTTGGCGCTAGTCGCCAGCCCCTAGCCTATGGAGGTGGGCTTGGGGTAGTTTCGGCTCGAGCCTGGGTAGGGTCGGGTCATGACATGTATATAAATTATAATGGAAATAAGATATATAATAATCACAAACAAAATTCCTATACTAAGGGTTTCAATAATAATACCATCCCATTCGCAACTTCGCCCCTAGGGCCTCACAACCTCCACCACTTTCACTTCCACTTATAAATGCATAACATTACTCAAACATTCCATAATCCACAATCCACACCAATACCTCTTCAATTACTTGTTCTTCCATTTCAATAATTATTGATTATTAATTAAATCTAATTCACCATGACACTAAATTTAATATCAACACAACCAACTCATTTATCTTCCAATTTATGTAGGCTAATTACCAAAAATCAATTTTATAGTCAAATACCCCCATTTTTCCTCTTCATTAATCATGTTTAAATATTAAAATTAAACATAATTATCCAATTTACATTTTCAATTTTTCATTCCTAATGTTATTTCTTATTAACAATCAACTATTTTAACCATAGTTCCCCTTTCCATTTATGCATTAAGTAATCCATCCAAACCAATAGTTAATTCATCCCATTAACCATACTAGTTTCATCATTAATAAATTATTATATTACTACCATTATACTATAACATCACATAAACAACACAAGCAACCAATATTTATCATGTCAATAAGATCCACATTATTAACACCACACATATAAACCAATACCTCATCACAATTTCCATATTTTACAACCACATATCATCAAAAATTACCCACACATCAAAACCTCCACTTTTGAAAAATATAATTTTAGATTTAAATAAGGGAATGACCATCAAATTTCATTATTTAATTTTCAATGGATTTTTTAGGCAGAATAGAATTTTGTTTAGAAACAAATTTTAGCCGGATATACATAATTAGACTATTTCATTCAAGGTGATATCAATTAATAACACAATAATGATTTTAAAATAAAAATACAAAATAATCACTATCTAAACAAGGTTTCTATGAATTGTTGTTTCTAGTAAGGAATAAATCAAGGATATCACCTTTAAATAGTATTTCAAAGTAAATTAAAACATTTAAGGGGTCACTTTTCATAAAAAATAATAATTATTATCATCAGGTGATTATCGACTTATATTTTGTGGATAAAATTTAGGTTTTGTAAATGAAAATTAAATGTGATAATAATAAAAATAATCATTTCATGTGTGATAATAATTTCTAGGGAAAGAAATATCAGCAACATAAAGAAATAATATTCAGTACAAGATATACAGTTCATTCAAATCAATTTATGTTAACCATTTAACTATATTCATTAATATGGTGTATAAAATCTCCAAAAAGGTTAAAAAATAATCAATCCCCCATTTCCAAATTACAATAGTGAATTTAGAACCACTAAACGGTAATAGTACTGGAATCAAATTCCACATAATGTATATAAGAGATAGAAGGAATTTACATGACTTGAAAATTAAGGAAAAAATAAATTGCTGATTCGAAGGAGACATTAGAAAACTAAAATGTTAATGTATTGGGTCATTGAAACTTGATAAAAACAATATGGAACACAATAATAGAAAGAAACCCTATTTTAAAATTTCAGTATATCCCTTATCTGATACTCCATTGAATATCTATATATTATTCCATATATAATTATATTTAAATTCAAATATTAATTATGATTTATTTTAAACATTTTAAATATTAACTAAAAATTATATGAACCAAAATTAATCAATTTATTTAGGATTTTAATTCATTGAAAATTCATTTCAGAATGTTTTGAGAAGAATAAATTAGTTTTTAAACAATTTCTTTTACCCATACTATAAAGACCATATCATAGTTTCCTAGAGCTGGTTCCATATTATGATAAATTGGAATATAAACATGGAATATGAATCCCAAATGACCATGTATTTTTGTATCATTGGAAACAAGAAGCATACATAATTATATCATTACAACATGAAAGAAAAAACAATTTAGAAACTCCTTTGATAATATCCACAAATCCTAGGTTATTTATGAATTTAATTCATAATATACCTCTTCATGTACTAGGAAAATGAAAAAGGTATAAAGGGGGTTGATGAAATTCTTAGTAATGGTATGAAATAAAGTGTTTGATATCATAAAAAATATTAGGCATGTTGAATAACTAAAAACACATGTCTGTAAAAAAAGTAAAATGAACACATTATGGAAGGAGAACGTGATGAATAGATTATTCCATAATAAAGAATAATGATGAGTATTACATGATTTGAATAAACTCAGGAATATTAAATTAGTCGTTTCACAATAAGGGAATTCAAAATGTCAGAACTCATAACCACACTGACATAGCTTCATGCCAAGACCATAACTAATCATTTCGTGAAGAACTTATTCCAAGACTGTAGTTTGTCTCATGAGACGTACCGACGCATCAATGGACTATATAGGGACCCACCCATCACTTAATAATTCCAGTTAATTTTTAATATGATGGGGGAAAAACATAACCAACATATAAAATCATATGGAAACTAATATATGAAATGTTTATAACTTTCCCTGAACATTAATCATAAACACTAGCCATTTAGAGTAAATTGCTAAATGGATTTACGATAGGACATCCATAGTCAAACTAATAATAAAAAATTAAATTGGATATGGTAGATGATATCATAAAATATTAATCTCTATAATACATAATAACAAACAATAGTGTTGTAACAAATGAATATACCCTTATAAAATAATCGAGTAACTCATGAGATAAATACTCTTTTACATTTAAAAGAAGTTTTCTTTTGGAAATGTTTTTGTATAAAACTAGATGTGAAGTAAGATAAAATTTTTATAATAATTTTTTTATAATGAAAATGGTCACTAGAAACATATTATATTGTTCCCTTGTTAATATGTAAGAATTTTAGAATTTCCACTGAATCTGACTTCTATTTTGTGATTTTTTTGAAATATCCTTTTAAAACATATAATACCCCATAAATTAAAGTAGTATTCTGGTTGGTACATATATATATATAATATTCTCACAGAATATATGTCAATTAAACATGAATAAATAATAATTTAATTGACGTTTGTAATTAATTAGAATTACCGGAATGAAAATGAAGGATCACGTAGTAAACCCTTACATTAATTTTGAATGTGTTCCTCAATAGATTCTAATGAACCTAATAATCAAATTTAGGTTAAAAAATTAATATAAAAACAACCTAATACACATGTAATAAATTTATTATAAACATATTAGGTTCATTCATGGACTTATAATGTGTTAAGTGATTCAATTTCATTGTTTGGGATCATTTTCTTCCTCGTTATTCATGATCGGTATACATATATTCATGCACAGATAAACATGTATAATGAGAATGGTTATACAAAATAAAAGTTATATGTTAATATTTTACAACTAGAATATTAAATGGTTATAAAACTCTTTGGATATTTGGAATGAAGATAAGTTATTATAAAAAACATTTATGATAGTAATTTGGGTAAATTGTTGGTTTTTGATCACAAAAAAACTCATTTTAATTTAAAAAATAATATCATGTGTAAAAAATAAATATATAAAATTAAATAATTTATAATAAATATATTATTTTCTGTTTCAACCATAAATATGGTTTCAGGACCAGAATTGAAGATGGTAATATAAATTGAAAACCCAAACTCCTTGAATGTTATAAATTAAGACATCCCAGATGGTGTTTTCAAATTTAACCTAAAATAAGTTGAATGGGTAGATGATGATGAATTATTAAATTACAATAAAAACATCCATTACATGTTATGTACTAGATATATAATAACATTTTAATTAAATTATTTGAGGATAAAAAACGAAATGAACTTGAAATAAAATAAATGTAAAGAGTAATTTTCCTATTTAAGTAATCTTCCTTAAGATCCTATTTATGGGAACAATTTTGGTCCTTTTATGAGAAAAAAAATCTTTTTGACATGGGGGAAGATATTGGGAATATATTTGGTTTGAATATTGGCAATACACTAGGATTTATATGAGTGAAGATAAGAGCGAGTGGTTGGGGGGGGGGGTTTATAGTGGAGGAGAGGCATGATTTATGAATATCTTATTCATTATTTTATTATTTACCTCAAGACAACCAATAGTGTTGATTCATGGGACCCATAATAGTAATAAGTAAATTTGAGTTCGAAACAAGTGTCCTTATATCATTCAAGACAATAGGAATAGTGAATTTAACTAATACTGTATATGTACTGTAAATTACTATATTTTAGTATTCTTAAAAAATTCTAGTATTTCAAAAAAAACCCAAAAAATCACCCTAAAAATATATCTACCTTTAAAATTTAATAATGATATATTTTATAAAAATAATTTTCTATATATTATTAATTATATTTTTAAATAAGATCATAATTTATTTAAAATAATTTAAAAATATAATTTCGTTTATATCACATTGAAAAATGAATCAAGATCTCATTATGTTATAACATTAAAAAATAAAATAATAATATTATATACAATTCATAAGGGTAATATAACTATTATTATTATTATTATTATGGTCATATTACTTATAGAAAATATTTTTTTTGGTCTTATCATACTCTATGTATCCTACTGAAGGCAACCGTGAATATTAATTTTTTGAAATTCAAATCACAGATGTGGTAAAATAATGATAACCAGCTAGGATAAAATAATGTGACATTTTTTAGAGAATCATTGTCTCATTATTTCAATATTAAACTAAATTTCAATATATTGGTGTGTTATATTATCTACTCCTTAAAAAGATTTAATTTTTAAAATTACAAGAATGTTTCTGAAAAAACTATTTGGGTAGTTAATTATCTTAATCTCCTCATGATCATAAATTTTCTCACTGATTTAATGATTTTCCCAATGTATCATTATCAGTGGAGTCATCTAATTCCTCAAAACCACTTCTTCAGTGCCCTGAATTTGGATAGGATCTAGACAATATGACAGGCCAGATTCCAATTATATACCTTCATAAGTGAGGACATGAATTGGGTCTAACATGTACTTTTTCAAAAACAAAACATATAATACATTGTGTAGATTAGAAAAGTTAGGTGGCTTAACCAAATGATATTGAACAACTATTATTCACTCTAGGATATCAAATGTTCCAATGTACAAAGGGCTCGATTTCCATTTCATTCAAATTCTTATTAACACTCTTCCAGGGAGATACATTAAGGAAAACATTATCTCCCCGATTAAATTCCAAATCCTTCCTTCAATTATCAGCATGGATAATTTATTTTATTTGAGATACTTTCATATGTGTTTGAATAATCTTTTCCATTTCTGTTGTTTCTTCCAAAAGCTCTGCGACCACTATCATACTTTCACCATTGAATCCCAACATGTTGGTGCATGACATATCTTTCTGTAAAATTATTCATATGTTTATATTTGTACACTGAAATGAAAACTATTATTATAGGAAAATCCAATAAAAGTAAATATTGATACAACATAACTTGAAAGTCAAGTGAATATGATCTAAACATTTCTTCAACTATTTGGATTTTCCTTTCTGATTTCCCATTAGTTTGTTGGTGGTAGGAAGCGCTCAAACTAGGTTCAGCATCCTTTTGATTATAAACAATTTTCCAAAAATTTTATGGTAAATCATGGATCATGATCAGACACAATTGATATAGGTTCCTCAAAAATTCTCACAACTTCATTGATATAGAGTCATTCTAGGTGATCAAGTGGCCAATCCACCCTAATAGGGAGTAAAAGTGCATTTTTCATAAGTCGTTCCAACATTACCCATATTGCATCAGTATTTCATGGAAATTTGGGTAATACATTGAAAACATTCATGGTGATGTAATCCCATTTCCAAGTACAAATAGGTAAAGGTTTCATGAATCCTCTAGGATGTTGTCTTTTACCCTTCACTTATCGACATGCTAATCATCTTGATAAATAATCAACAATTTCTCTCTTCATGTTATCCCATAAAAATTGCACCTTCAAATCAATATACATCACAGTGCTACAAGGATGTATAAAGAAACTAGAAAAATGGGAATTATCCAATAAATCCCTTTTCAGTTCATGTATAGAGGGAACACATAACAATTTCGCATATTTCAAAAAATTTATCTTCACATATGATGTTATCCAGCTTCCTATCATTCAAAGCATTAATTTTCTTATGAAGGAAATTCTCATCAGGCTAATGGATTTTAATCTTTTTTAATAAAGATGATTGGGAGACCAATTGAAAATGTAATGATGTTTCACCTTCATTGATAATTCCCATGTCCATTCTTATTATATACATGGATACAAGATCCCTTTCAATCTTCATTTTGTTTACAAATTCATGATCCTTCTTTCCCAATGAATCAACTACCTTATTTTCTGTTCCAAGGTTGTAGCGTATGGAACAATCATAATATTTTAGTAGTTAAATCCAACACCATTGCCTCATGTTGAGTACTTTTTTGAGAAGATATATTTCAAACACTTTTGATCTGTATACCTATCACATATTTCAACATAGATATAGTGTATCTGTATTTTTAGAGAAATGATCACAACAGCTAACTCAATATCAAGAGTATGATTATTTTTTTCCTAAAATTTAACTGCCTTGATGCATTAGAAATAACTCCATCATTCTGGATAAGGACACAACCATTTCATTTCTATGATGCATCACTATATTTCTCAAACCCATAATTTCAAGATGGTATGGTTAGGATATGAGAATTTACCAATATAATCTAAAATTATTAAAAATAATCCTCACATTATTTTATACATATGAACTTAACCCAATTAATTGTTAGAATGGTCATTGGGTTGAAAAAATGGGTGATGTTCTGAATGAAACGCCGATAATAACCTTCTAAACCAATAAAACTATCCATATATGTTATGTTATTTGTAGTAGTCCATTATTGAATAGCCCTTTTCTTTATAGGATCAACAAATATTCAATACTTGGGGAAAATGTGACCATAAAAGGAAATCTATTGAATCTATAATTCACACATTCTAGACTTCCAATAGAATTTATTTGTTCTAAAAGTATTCCGAAAAGTGCACGTTTGGTTTTATTGATCTTCATAGATTTTGGAGTATAACAAAATATCCTTAATAAAAATTAGAAAAATATTACCAGGATAATCCATGAAAACATTATTAATTAGATCCATGAAAAGAGATGGTGTATTAGTTAATCTAAAAGGCATTACTATAAACATGTAATGCCCATACTTGGTTTAAAATGATTTCTTTGGAATTCCTTCCTTACTTAATCACAACTGATGATATCCTGATCGAAGGAAAATATTTTCAAAATATTGGTCTTCATGAAGTTGATCAAATAAATCATCAAGCTGAGGTAGTGGATACTTGTTCTATATTGTTATAGCATTGATCTCCATGTTTTCCACACACAACATAAAATATATATCTTTCATCTTAACAAAAAGGACAGAGGCTCCACCAAGAGAAACACATGTAAAATAAATCCTTTGTCACTAAATTCCTCTAGTTTTTTCATCAATTATACTAATTCCACAATGAACATTATATAATGGTTCTTTGATATAAGCCTCGAACGATGAATTAAATAATATAGAAAACTCAATTTCCCACTAAATAGGATATCTAGGTAAATCCTCTGGAATCCCATACACAAATTTATTCACAATAGGTAAAACCTAAATTTTAACATTACCTTCCTCACCCATAGATATTCCATTCCCTTCATCCTCAATAATTTAATTTAATATATCTACGAGGGGTGTATCTAGATAAGAATCATCTGTAAATGTTTTTTCAATAATGATAAGGGATTCAAGACCTTTTTGAGAAACCATAACCTCCCTCTTTTGGAAATAGATATTCATATTATAACATGAATTTTAACTCATACTAGGTATTATATAAAAGTCAATCATGGGAATTATTATAAGTTTAGAAAATAATGTGTCTTTATGTGTCATGATGGGGACTGATCAACACATATTTGTTAAAATGATACATCCCCTAAGGGTTTTGATTGAAAACTCATTTATTAAATCAAACTAAACATGTATAATATTCATGGAAAACTGGGATGATATAAAATAATTCAGTGATCCAAAATAAAATAAATCATTTGATATGTTTGGGGAAACAATTTATGTACCTACGACCACATCGTTATAAACATCAACCTCAACAGTTGTGAATGCATAAGCTTAGCCTTGCCATATTGACCTTCCTTGAGGAAGGTTTCCTTGACTATTTATACATTATTGTGAATAATTTCCTATCTCATTATAATTAAATCCTTGAACATTAGTTGTTTCTTTCAACCCCTTGCAATCATGATATTGGTGGCCTTTTTCTCCGCACAATTAACAAACTTCCATTTCAATCAGGCAAGTTTCAGGGTGATTCTTCCCACAATTACTACAGTTTGGATGGTCAACTCTTCCCTTCTTCCCCATTACCTTATTTCCATTTCAAAAATTTTCAATAGCCCTCTTCCTCTGTTTCTTTACTTTGATGACAAAATACTTAAAAAATTCTTATTCTCTATTTATTTCATTTGTGAATATATGTTAATATGATTAGACATTTTGGGAGACTAGATCCCTTAGGAGGAATGGTTTTAAACCATCATAAAATCCATCATGTTTTCACATTTTATTAAATATTTAGTCTATAACATGACTTTATAACCATGTATGGATATCTTCTTACTTATCAAAATTATAATCCTCTTTTTTCCCACTGATTCAAAAACATCCTTTCTACATATGCTCGCTGTTTATGAGAGAAGTATTTTTCTAGGAAAAATTCCTTAAAATTACTTCATTAAATATCTTCTATTTATTCCTCCTCCTTTGTGTTTTGGAATAATGATCACCATTGATCCACATCTCCCGATAGATGATAAATTTCGGTGAAATCCTTCTCTCTTTCGTTACGTTTGAATGTGGGAAATTTGTGCTCTAGGGAACTTATCAATTAATCGAATAAAAATGGATATTTAGTATCATTGATGATAGAAGTAGTTTTTGTATAAAGTGATATAATATATCTCCACCACATTGTGGATCATGATTCTCCATATAGGTAACATTATTTTTCATTACCTATGTCATTTTTCTGAGTATATTTATAAGTTTCCAAGCACCAGTCGTAGCTCGAGAGCAAACATCATTATCTTTAATAGGAGGGAAATCCATTCATGGGATACTAGTGTTCATGAAAATTCAATTCCTTCTACTATCATCAATTTATAAATAATGGCATACAATATATTTGGATATGAATCATAAAGTATAATTTAAAATTATAGAAATACATCAGAAAAATTGAAACCCTATGCTTTTATAATCCCATAATCATAAACATGGTTTCATTGAACATAATGTTACATTTAAATCCAACATAATTATGTGTAAGTAAAATGTGAATTATACTAAGAATATCACCAAGGAGTATCAAACCAGGTTCGTAGTAAGGCACATTTTCAGGTACCACGATACCCCAGTTAAAAAAATTATTTAAAACCATCATGTTATAAATTCTATAAATTCAATCCATATTTTAAAACTAATTCTTTACTAGTATGGTTTTATGGTCAAATTAAGGGATCTAGGTTGTGGGGATTGATGTAAGGATTTTGGGTATGTATTGGATGATAAAAAATTCTCTCAAATTATATATAGGAGAAGTGAGGAGGTCTAATTATATAATTGGGGGAGGGAACCCACATGGAAATTTCCCAAAATAATCCAAAATAGAAAAGACATCACCATGATAAAATCTTACAAATATACATATATTAATATTCAGAATATTATAAGGTCTAAATATGGCTATAAAATAGAATTTTTAAAAGTTTCACTAGAAAAAATTCTGAAATAATTACTTTTAACTGCTGGTAAACCTATTTTAACCAGAACCGTGATAATTTACTTTTCACATTTTTACTATAAATTTTTAAAAAGTTAAGTTTGAATCATTAAATAGTATTAATTATTTTAATTAAAAATATGGAATCAATTTTACATAATTAATTTCCAAAAAATTAGAATAATATTATTTAAAATTAAACCCGCAAACAGGATAAGTAAGTTGTTTTCCAATGAAAAAGTTTACATAAATATATAATGATTTTATATAAATATTTAATATATAAATTATTTGAATGAGAAAAATTTGATTAATAATAATATAATTGTTAAAAATATTCATTTAAATCATTAAATAAAATTATGTAAAATATTTATATAAATAAAATGTAGTTTTAAATAATAATTAGCATTTTCTCAAATCATTGAAAAATTAAACTATTCAGAATGTTTTAAAAAATTTACTATATGATAATTTTGGAATGCTTATTTCAAAAATTAAGATAATTCTATCAAATAATATTTCTTAAATCATCGTTATGTAATTTAAAAATAAGTTTAAAAAATAGGATGAAACTCTTTTTTAGAAAAATACAGTTTAACACAAAATACTTGATTTACTATTATTCCATGCCTCAAAAATATTAGTTGAATAATAGAAAAAAAATTATTGAATATATAATACATAAAATTAATTAAAATCTTTTAAAACTAATGAATAATTTAATTAATTAACATATATACACATTGTGCACTTAAAAATAATTTATCAGAAAAAAATTTATTTTAATTTAAAATGATATTTATGTTCATTTTTAGTCTATTGATAAAAAAAATTTATTTTATTTATGTATAAATGATATAATTTTCACAATTTAGTTAGTTTTATTCATATCCACTATATTAATTTCTAGTTTATAATGGTATGTTATATTATGGATTGTTAAAACTCTATGTTGTGTGTAACACAAGATATCAAAAAAGTTAAATTTATTTGAAAAAAATATTTTATACAATATTCGGGTGTTACACTCATCTTTTTCACAATTGAAAAATATCACGACCACCAGTATTCACAAATTTCACATATTTTTTCTTATTAAAAAATATGTATTTCCATAAATTATTTTTATTTATTTTTAAATTGAATTTTTACAAAAACTAAAATTTCCAAGGGTAACCAATTTATCACCATAATATATATTCTTAGCCAGTTTCATTCAATATGATATCCAAGAATCAAATAAATTTATTCCAGAATCATAATCCACAATAGTTATTACGAAAACAAGGTTCCCAACAACCATTATTTTCAAAATGGTAAAAACATTGATAACCCCTTCCAATAATATCAAAATAAAAACAAAAACATATGAGATCTCCCTTTTCATGAAAAAATAATTATATTTAGATGAAAACCAATTTATATATTCTCAAGGTAATATTTCTGTTATCAAATTTAAAAACCATGTTATTTTAACAATATTAATCCATTCCACATGTGATATTAATTTCTTGGGAAACAAATATATGCATCATTTTGAAATCATATAATGTACTATTAATACTTTTCATTCAAATAAATTTCGGTTAAAACTTTAATTATCATCATTATGTAGTTGTAAAAAATCGTTCCAATTGTAAAAAAAATGATCCCTGGAAAATCTTACAACTATATGTAATATGAAGGATCCCTGACATAGTCAGGGGACTGGACTTGAACTACACACAAAAAGAAATATGAGATAGAAATATTTTTTCATGCTAGGAAAATGCAAGAAAAGCCAAGAATGTTTTTAGGTGACATAAAAAAAACTTATACCACCTGGTTTTGGGTAAACTAATATTGAGTTAATAATAGGGAACCCATATGATATACGTAAACTCATCTTTAACAATTATGGATATCCTCCCTTGGGATAGAATTTCAAATTTTTACGTTTTATTCCATAATAAAATATAATTGAATTTAAATCATATTTATTATTTATATATATAAAACAATCAAAACCATTATTTTTTCATTAAAATAACTGGAAATACGTTTTAGAAGGTTTCTGGAAGAAAATAAGGTTTTTAAAAAATTTATGTTTCCCATACATCAGAGGAATTAAATATAAAAGGGTAATGTTATTTTACTATAACATAGATAATTAAATTACAATGAGATTAAAAAATTCTATGGCACCCTTATATTTTTAAGACATTAACTTTACATGAAACGGGGGTAACCATATGTGAGGAAGGCTTTCCATTACATGAACCTAGGAAAATTCATTACTACCATAACAGAGTGAATGGATTCCCCTAGACAGCCTTAAGAATTAGAGTTTCACCCTTTACAAGTCCATATAACCCTTATATGACTAACTAAAACCACAAATCAGCATTACGAAATAGGGAATTATCCTTATGAAGGACAAACCATTCGTATACATTGACTTAACGATATCATTTCCACCGTTACAAAATTAGGGGAACCGTTATTCATCACAGAAGATTATCATGTTACCTTTATCCAACTAATAGAAACTAAATATTACTGATATATAACAATCATATTACCCTTTTGTGAGACAATCTATATGTCTTACCATAATTTAATATTTATAACACCAAAGCTACCCTTAAGAAAGCCATGATCTATCCTTATAGTTACTCATTTACCCTTTAGTAATAGTAGAATACCCTTACATAACCTATTGAAAAGGGAGGCTATCCTTACCGAAACTATGGAAAGACAATAATACTTTTGTTGAGGTCAAAAAAACCACAATTACCCTTATGAAACATTAATTCCAAGCATAATAGTAAAACGTTTAATGAAAATTTTAACATCCAAATTAAACCAACATACAAAAAATTATTAAATGGTTTCATTATTACTTTTGAAATTCTAAAACGATTACAAAAACAATATAATCATATTAAAAATTAAAATATAGTTTCAATTTTTTTTAAATTTAAAATTACATCAATATTTTTTATTATAATTTTAAAACAACTAAGTAATTCACCAAATCATTTTAATTCATCATTTAGAATTTATTAAATTTATAGGAAACCAACAGATACTATAGAATAGAAAAATAAGGATCTATAATATTCTATACCTTTATAGTTATGCTTCAATGGTTAATATTTTATTGCCTCTTGTTTCTACAGTACAATAAAATGTTATATGTTTTAAAATTTTATATTTTAATTAATTTTATTATTCATTAAAGATAAATCATATTGTTTCATTTTATTTTAACAAGAAATCTCCTTATTTCACATGTTTTCTCATATTCTTATGATATGATCCATGATTATATTCTGAAAAAATATCCCTTAATGAACATTTGAGATCATCATATTACGATATTTACATTACCTAGTAAATGAATATCAGTATAATATTTGACGAGTATAGAAGGGATTCTAGTGTGGTGTAAAAATGGTGAACTTTTTTCAAGTATTATAAAATAAATTTCATAATAATAATATCCTCAAAGACTCTAATCCTTCAGTTCATGGGACTGTGTGATTATTGTGATATGAGATGTATAAACACTTAATATAAAATGTAAATTAATGATGTTTATCATTAGAAATGGCACTTGGTATTGAATGTAGTTTGTAAAGTATGTATCTTTAGCTCAATACCCAAGAGTTTTGGTCTCTTATACCTTAAAAAAATCTTCCTCACCCATGGTTGTGTGAGTACATGTGTAATGATTTTCCTATTTTATAACTCCTTGAATATCTCATCATATTTTTAATTTAAAATAAAATGTATTCCCATCCTAGTTAAGTTTAATATATTTTTCATATAAGATATCTATTCTTAATGCCTTTATAATAGTACATAAATACTATTTAGGTTCCCCTTTTATTTTTTATTATATGAGAATAAAATATAAAAAAATTAATATATTGGGGAAATATCTAAAGACATTATAACAGAAATACATGAATACTTTTGAAGAAATTTTTATTCCAAAAGGAACCAAATTTAAATCATAGTGTCTATATCTTTTATGAAATGAGGTCTTGGGAATATACTCCATCTTCACCTCAATATAATGATATATCAATCAAATATCAAATAAAAAGATATACAAAGTCACATATAATTGATCTTAAAAATAATAATTCTGTGATAATGGATACTTATTATTTATCACAATATTATTTATTTAGCAATAATAAATGTTGAGACTTATTGATACATAATTATTTTTGAGAAATAGGATTGATGCATCCCATGGTGAATCACATGGGATTATGAAATCCTTGTATGAATTATTATAGAGTCTCTTCTTGAATTATTATAATTCAATGGGTTCATTATTTAGGGACTCATTGATATATTTGGATCCCTTTGTATATTTTTAATTTAGAAATCAGAATCTTGATTAGGATAAGGACATGGAAACTCTATAGGTGAACAAATCTGTATATTACATCATAATAATTATGTCTTCATTGATAATATACTCCTTTTTCATAAATAATTTAAACATGTCACTCATTATCATATGGAAAAAATATCATTTACTGGGATATATTTTGGAAAGGATGTTAATCATTCTCCTTGAACATGTATGTAATTAAGGGATTATTGACGACTAGAATTTTTTTCCATCATTTAATACAATTACTTTATAGGTTAAGAATTCAATAACTTTTTAACTAAGAATATATTTTTTTTATCTATTTTATAGTTTTGTTCACATCTAAAATAATTTTTATGTACTTTTTTTTACTGGAATTATAATTTCGAGTATTATTATTTTTTTGTTTTAATTTCAAGTATGTGTTATTTTCCATATTATGGAATTTATTTATACTTAGTATGTAATGTTTTATTTTAGTATAAAAAATAGTATTCATTTTCCTTATGGAATGCACTATATATCATGTCTCAAAAAAACACACTTATATATTTATATATAAATTTGATATCAATGAAATTCACTATTATTACAGTGCTGCACCATCATTATTTTAGATCCAACCATTATGGTTACATTATTACATATGGGTTGGGGATTACAATGTATTGTGGGTAGTATTAATGAATACTATAATGTATAATCTAATATATTCAATCAATATACAAATATATTTGTAGACATATATAATTATTATCATGAAATATGACCATATAGGAATGAATAAAACTTATAATATATGATGGGGATCATGAGGAACATGTGTTAACTTAGTCTAAAAAAGATCCATCCCAAGTATAATCTTAGTTATTACTACATTATTGTGGTGTAATAAGAATAAATTTTCAAATGAGATATGTAAAAACTTCTGTTTTATGTATATTAAATATTTATATTTAATTACATAATCCTATAAGCATTCGATGAGGAATTGTATTTCTCGATAGTATGAATTCGAGATTCCATATTATTTTAACCCACGAGGTGGTGCACGATGGATTGTTTTTTATATAATATTATACGAGGAGTTTTATATATATAAGTTATTTGTTATGAAATTTCATACAAAGATAATAGAACATGAATACTTATACTCACTATAAAAAGGTATGTAGGTCCATGTTTTGATATTCTGTTGAGTTAATCGTATTCATATAATTAATGTAAACTACTTTCCATGTGTACATATAAACATTTTTCGAATATGTATATGTATTAAAGGGATTAGAATTTGAAATATAATATTCAATGGTAGGGATATCATATTAAAATATATATCTCACCGATGAGGTTAAGTGTACTAGAGTTTTCATAGTTTGATGTTTTACTTCTTTTTAGTTTTCTATGATTTTCCTATGTAGGATATTTATATTAAATATGATTTCATAGAATTTAGATACATTTATTGTTATATGTATTAGATAAGGTATTGTTAAAATATTATTTTATATTAAATTATTATTTATTTCATCATATAAATAATTTTTTATATGTTTTATTTTGATATATTGTGATTTCAATTATGGATTTTGATATTTATTTATTATGTACTTATTTATTTGAATATATTGTTTTTATAATTAAATTATTGTTAAATCTCTCAATAAAAAATTCAAAATAAAGTCGTTGTGTCAGTCATCGCCTAATGAAAATTTAGTAGCATATATTATATTTCATCCATAATAATCAAATATATTTTTTCAAAATAAAATAGGGTTTGAATGAAAAAACTAAAGTCGTAATACATTGAGAATTTCAATTATATGATTTCATTTTAAAATTAGTTCTTAAATACATTTATTTTGAGAAATAATTATTTTGTTGGTAGATTAATATTACATTATGCATTTGACAAGTTATTAACCATTTAAATATTATTATTGATCAGAAAAGAAATTTTAAGGAATTTATATATTGAATGGCTTTATTATTGATTGATTGGGGATTATTTAGAGGGGTAGTTACGTGAGGGATTTTATAAAACTATTACATTCTTTGATTGTTTAAAATTCCATGGAAACCTTTTTGTATGTATTTTTGAGTTCTTAGAATGTGTAATCAACTGGTTAGTGTCACACTATGTCAAGCTAAAAACACCCAATCTCTCTAAGATATTGCATGTTGGGTTGTAGGTAAGATCACATTACTTTTTTATAGAATTTACCATTTGATCCAGACATAGTTTACCATCTTAATTATTATAGTAATTATTCCATGATGACTTTTTATTTATTTTAGGATGTAGTATGTATTCGTTCAAAGGATATGTATACCGATTTTTTATAATGAATTTTTCTAATATATGTAATTTGTATAAATAATCATTAATTGAAAATATTTTTTTTGTAATTTTTTAAACTAGATATATTGCTTTGTCTATTGTATATAATATTTATAAAACCTATATAGGGTGGATATGGAGTAGTTTTATTACATCACTCCATACATGTGAATTTTTTCCTTATGTAATTGTGTTTTATAATTCCCTATCATTTGTGAAAAAATATATGTTATTCATCATGTCAATTTATAATGGGTTGATACAACCCAATGTAATATATTTGGAGATAATCATTGAGTTTAATTTTTCCCACATGGGATTTTTTAATAATTTACTTATTATTTGAATGATGATTTATTTATTATATGAAAAAAACAATTGAAAAACGTTTGGATTATTAGATCTAATTCTATGGAGTCGAAGATATGGTATATTTGGTTGAAATCATAAAAAATATTTTCTGTTTTGGTAAAATAACGTTTCAAAATATTGATTTATATGGTTGAATTTAAGGAAAAACATTCTCATATATATTCTATTTAAAAAAATGTAAAAATGATTCTAACATTTTAATATTAAATCCATTGGTACTTGAGCTTGAATATATTGACCAATAACACAGTTAGTCCATGTGACATATCAGGTCTCAGTATCTATGTTGGTATATTACATTCATTGTCAATTATTAGAATCTATATTCTAGTATTTTGATGAATTGTTAATGTTAAAATAAATTTAAACTCATAATTTGATAGATATTTAACTTATAGGGAAAAATGTTACCCCATTCCTTGGTTTAAATGATAAATATAAGACTAATTGATTTATTAAAATACATTACCATGTGTAATGTGATATTTTTTAACCTTAAAAATTCATTTGGGAAAAGTTATTCCATTAATAAATAAATCATTAATTTAAATACAATATGTAATGGGATTAAGAATCAAAACATCGATAATAATTTTTAAGACAATCTCCAACCCACATTTTCCTCCTCATCACATTTATTTTTGAATTCTGAGATTCAAAAACACTACATCTCATAGCAAATCATTCTGGTTATATTTAAGTTTCAGATACATTATGGATCACCATAGGTAGTATATTTTCTTATTTGTATTATTTATTTTCATCAAAAATAGAATAAGTAAAATTATAATAAAATTATAATTTTTTACTTAATTAATTATAAATTATTTATTTCTTCCTATATGAATATATATATTAGACTGTTTCTTAAAATTTAATTACAAATTTTTATTTATAGATGATATGGACAAAAAACAAACATAACCACCACTTTAAAAAAATATTACATGATTAAAAATAATCAATCTATAATAATTTTTTCCACTTTTTTATATGGTCATTTAATTGTATTAACATATAATATAACTTTAGAATGTAAGTGGATAGTTCCTAATGAAAAAATAAATTTATTAGGGAATTTAAAAATTTAATAAAATTTTATCATTTAAATAGAATAATGTGAGAACCACTTCAAATATTAAATCAGTTTAATTTACTCATTATTATCGCATTTTTGATATTTTATAATTCATGAGAATATATATCAATGTCTGTGGTTTATTTCAATAATTTTCATAGAATTTATAATGTGGTTTAAAATTTTATAGGAATGAGTGGTGATTAAATTATCAGTATGTTTACAAATAAATACACTATCCTAGTATTTTAAAATGGTTAATAATCAATTTATTTCATGATCAATGTGAATGACTGTTAACATTGACTTATCATATAAGGTTGAGTAAAAATTTTAATCTTATTAATACCATAATCATAATGAGTTTATTATCTTTTTATTATATATGGGATGGAATTTTAAAATCACTAAATACTTTAATAGTGGATTCAAAATTTACAGTCAATGAAACTCCCAATTGGGAGAGTGATCTAAAATAGCTATGCATAATAAAAAAAACATTTCATACATGTGCTTTAAATTCCTAATTAATCACATCTTAATCAGTCATATTGTATCTTTTATAGTTTCTATCAAATGATGTGAACCAATTGATAAAAACCCCACGATGTAAATATATTATAAATGGTCCAATATGGTAATAGTAACTTTCCTATCACTAATTCCTCTCACTATACAAAAATATCTACATATATAAAATAGAATCATGATGAATTATGAAAAATCTATCATAACTAAAGCATCACCACCACATTAGATAAATAATTAAATATCATGGTAGTAGACAATATGATATATCATAAAATCTGGGAAATGATTCACACAACTAGGGAAAATATTATATATAAAAAATATACCCAAAAAGTAAATGATCAGCACCTTATATATAAACGTTACATATCCTGTAAGCTTTATCAAAATTTATTTAAAATTATAAATGATAAATTGTTTTCCTTTTCACCATCCACAAGGCATATAAATATTAAAAATTAAAATAATTCTTCTACCAAATCCACACATCCCATTATTACATTCTTACCCACATCTCTTTAGATCAGGTTCCACTAATCATAGCTTAAATTGGGATACTGATTTAGTTAAAAATTTCATAAAAAATATTCCTTAATGTGAATGGATTTCATGATCCCTTACTTATTCATCGATGAATTCCATTTCTCTATAAAAATATTATTCCCTTAAATATCAATAATACTAAGGATTTAGGTGATTTTTTAGATATGAGAAATTATAATTGAAATATTTTATGAAAATAAAAATTAATTTTACGACTAAATTAACATCTTTAAAATATGATTCTGCCATAGAGGATGACATTAGAATTTATAAATTCTTAGAAAATTTATCATCCATATCAAACAACATTTTATAAAATTAATTTATATTTGGGATGTGGGTGATTTATTATCCTGTTGAAAACTACCATTCTAGATTATGATATTAGCTTGTCGTACAGAATGACCTCCCACATTTCTTCGTCCATCCTCTATGACAATATCTTATCACACCTATAATATCCTGTCAAAAATGTTAATCTGATCAAATATGTTGAAATCTTCTAATCATAAAAACTATACATAGTAATCTCCTATTATTTACAAAAATAATTATGGTTAGACATGATTCATTTTACCATAAAATAGATTAAATTGATCAATTCATGATATCTCTAAATAATAAAATACCATCAAGTAAATGAAAATGATACATCTTAGTCAAATATCAAAATAAAATCTTTTTTTAGTCAGAATCACCATCAATATCCTTCAACATTTATCTATCATAAAAGGATGTACGTTTATTAAATGAGGATGTTCTCTTTTAATCATGTCAACTTATTGCATGGGAATAAACTATTGCAAAGCACTAACAATCTATTATATTTATCTAATTATCTGTCTAATCATAAATTCATTGTAAAAAATCATATTTTTAACATTCATGAATTTTATGTACATCATTATCTTACCCAAAAAATCATAATTTCTGACTCATTCATATCATTAATGACAGAATGTGATGATTTAATACATCCATCATAAGCTCCGATGAAAAATTTCAACATTTTAAATGAATAAATTGTTTAAATATTTATTATCTAAATAAAAATACTATAATTATTTGGTAATTCATATACTTTTTAAGATTCAAAAACTCAATTAGTGAACTTTTTATTCCAAATTAGGAAATATTTTTAAAATACAATGAAATATATATATAATAATCAAATGTTGAAAATTTACATGAATAATAGATGTGGGGTAATAAAATAAATTTTAATTTTGAAAAATGTATACAATAATTTTCACATATCAATTCCGAAACACATACTTATACACTATGTAAAAAGAACCTCAAAATTGTATGTGGGGAGAATTCCAAATATTATCTATATATGGAATTAATTTTTTAATCTATGAACCCCAAAAATATAAATTTATAATATATATATTCTAAATTAATTATTAATTTTTAATCAATAAAATTGATTCTATATATTTTTATATTCACCCTTTGATACTTATACCTACCTTCCATATTTTTTCATCATCAGTAATGATAAAATTTTGATTTGTTTTATGCTTCCCAAATCATTTCACATTTCAATATTTGGTTTTTTGTTTCTATATTTTCTACATAAATAGAGTCAACCCCATTTTTTAATCTTAAGATTTATATGTCTGTCACATTATTAAAATTTGGTGGGACACATCATGTATAATTAGGCATAATGAGGAGGTTTGTATCTTTATGGATAAGAATACATTATTCCAATAAAAAAGTAGAATAAATGATTTTCATTTGAATAATAAAAGAAATAGTCCAATAAAAATACTGTTATTAATAGTCTGTAATAGCACTTTCCATGATAATTTTAGGGGTTTACAAATTCTGAATTTACAATCCAAATATAATTATTATCAATTCCCTATATATTTTTTCTTTTTATATTTTATAACATAAATATTGAGTTTAAATAATGCAGAGACATTGAATTTTAAATAAATTTTATGAAATCTTCTCCAAGAATGAATAGTACCTCCCAATTAGCTTCCCTAATTTGAGATAACTCCCATGTATTCTCACAGTGTATCATTACATGAAACATGTTTCAAACATTGATTATTTATTTACATAAATATAATTATAATTAAGGGGTCTAGTTACTCATGCAGTTACCAAAACGGGTTTGTTATGAATTTTGGGTATTAATATATAGGTCTGATATCTATTGTGTTTTTATAGAATATTTATTCAAATTATTTTTCCTAATAAAATACCTATATCATGTTGACAGAAGTTTCAATATCTTAATGATTTGAAAAGGTATAAAAAAATTATTATTTATAAAGCATGGATTTGTTCTCCCATGAAATGAGGTTACTATAAGAAGATATTAACTATTTTAAATTTTTCTCAAGAATGATAAATTATTTCTGGTCTACAAATATTGGAATGGGTGCCAGTAATTATTGATTTCCTCATGAATAGTCAAATATAAAATTTGGAATAAACATTCATATTATAATTTATTTAAGTGTGTATTCATAGATAAAATTGATTCCCCTTTTTTAAATGGATCTTAAACTCAATAGGATACTCAATGTGGATACTAATTATCACAAAAGTCACTGAAGTCAAATAAAAACAGAACAAAATTTAATAAAAATGAGATATAATGTACAAATATCCTAAAAAATGACCAACACTGTCTCCTTAAACAATATCCAATTTATATAGATTGTATACTGTGTGACCCCCTAACCAAGGTTCCTCACACTAGTTCCCTGAGGAGGTAGGCCACGTGACCTAAATCAGGCCTACAAGTTTGCCAGAGGATTCAAACTAACAACAACGATCTAATATCACTCCTGAGGAGACTATACCCTCTTTATCAATGTAATTCACAAGAGTAAATAAATAAAAAATAACTAAATTAAATATAATGTTAACTGGGATAATATCAGTATATGAAGATGTCCGAAAAAGGAAATACATATCAATGCTAAACATAAAGTATGTCATGATAATGTATGTTCTATGTGTCAAAATAAAAATTGAAATTAAAAACATTTGAAACTCCCAATAGGATCCCAAAGGACATTCAACTCTCTCATTCGTTCACCATTCCTACTCATTCATTAAATATAGAGTGTTTTCCCTTATTATATTAGACAAACAAGAAATCTATTCAGATACCGACCAGGAAACCTATGTAGGGTGTGAGTACAACTTACAATTCCCCCACCAATTATGTCTAAAACAATATCCTATAAAATTATAGTGTATTTAGATGCTTAAAAAATAAATATAAATGCATAAAATAATATTTATAACAATAAAAACTATAATTTATTTAACTACAAAACCCCCCAAGTTCCCATGGACACCCATCCATCAATACCTGCTTCATCCTGTGTGAGTTTCTGAAATTTCCCCACGGTATATAATTTTTAATAATTCCACTATCACCATTATTAATCTCAATAAACACATTAATCCCAATTTACCATCCATTTCCTCACTCTAGCAAGGAATTCCATTATTACCATTCATTGTCTGAATTAACACATGATTTCAATTATTATCATTCGTCATCTCAATTAACAAAATAAGGCTATAGTTTCCATTAATTTTCTCAATTATCTTCTGAATTCCATTAAAACCATTCATTATTTCTAATTCATCATTCTAATTAATTTAACAATAAATTAATCACCTATATCCCATTAATTAAATCATCAAATAACTAAACAACTCAATGTCATTATTCAACTAATGAAATTAATTAATCATCTCAATACCATCAATAATTTAAAATGCAGTTCATCACATAAAAACTCTTAATTAATTCACCAATTAATTGAGATCATCAATCTCATTTAATTAATTCATCAATTAATTAATCAATATCAACAAATTCTATATCCCATAGCTAATTAAAAAATTAATTATTCATGTATAAATCTTATTATACCATGTGTAATTCAACAATTAAATATCGAATTGACAATCTCATTGTCCCATAATTAATTTAATAGTTAAATATTCCCAATTCATACTTAAATATTCTAATAATTAACTCAAAAATTTATTATCCCTAAATCACAATTCCATAATTATTTATTTCACTAAATTAATAAATTAAATGAGGAAATATAATTTCTACAAAACTATATAAATTCTATAGTTACAAATATGTAATTGAATACATGAAAATGATATTTTAATAATAGGGAACCTACCACATTTTTTGATGAATGATCGTATAATGGAAATCCGAAATTTAAAAAAAATAACAATGTAAAGTAATATATGTATCATAAAATTAATTTCTAGATCATTTGAATCAAGATAACATAATAACAGATATATTTTAATAATCATAGATCTATATCCATCCCAAAACAATGAATAATGACCATACAATGGACGTTAGAAAAAAGTGAAAGGAAAAAAACCATACGGTATTAGATCCTCTTACCAGGAGAGGGAAATATCCTGAATCCATGATTCAAATCAAGAAGAAAAAATCATTTAATGGATTCGTATATATCTAGGAGGCTCCAAAATTGTCAAATAATGTTAATTCTCTAGTGGGGGTCAATTTTTGTTTAATATGGATGTTCAAAATGTTTACAAATTAATTTTTCTGTCAACTTAAATTTCATGCATGGTTTGTTGGGAAGAGAGGCACATAGTTTTCTCTAACCGTGCGTCTTAACTGTGCAAACATTTTTGGGGGGGGGGGGGGGTTGTAAATATAGTAATATTAGGGTTCACAACATACCAAACCATGGACCAATCATTAGAAACCTCTTCATCCAGGGTAGCATGGTTTTCTGGGCCTTGGAAAAAAGTTAGGAAAAATTGTGCGCCAACCATTAATTTCCCAATTTATCCCAGTTTTCTAAAATGTTCACCTTAACAAACCCCATGGTAAGAAAAACAAAAAAATTTGAACAAAAAGGAAAAATAATAAATATAAATGAACTCAATACATCTATATTAAAGGTCATGATCTTATAATTTCACCACTGTATAACAGCTTGTCCTTATTCTATACTCCCAAGATTATCTAGGATTTGGATGGAAAAATATCAGGCCACTAAGACCCCATATCTACTTCCCTATCCCTATTTTTCTTCTTGTCAGGTCTATGTTTCCATAATACACAAATTATCAGCATGATCTTTCACCACAAAATTTTCTCGCTGCAATCTAACACATGTATAGGATACTCATCAAAGGACGTAATTATATCAAGCTCAACATCATCCGGCTTGATCACATGAGAATTGTAGGTGTGATACTACTGATGTTTGGATAGATGGAAAACAACTTGAATGACACTATATCTCTTTGTAATATTCAATTAGTATGATACCATACCAATTCTTCCACAACCTCAAATGTTCCAATAAACCTGGATGCCAAATTTCCTAGAATCTATGACCTACAGTGTCCCAATATATGTGAATCCTAGAAGAATACATGTTCATCCTATGTAAACTATAGGGGTCATCAATGTCTATCATCATACTTCAACTATTTACTCTGAATTATAATCATATTTTTTTATAATCAATATCAACTATGGCATCTCCTACACAAGACTCAGTCAAAAAAATAATGACTCTCTTACCTACATCTAACATAAAGTTGATCTGCTTGGCCTATAATATTGTTTCTTATATGGTTCCATCTGAATATATTCCTAATAATTGTTGTTATAGGAAAACTCTAGTGGATCTAGGTGATTCTACCATGACTGACCAAATACTAGAACTCACTTATGAAACATATCTTCAGTCACCTATATAGTATGATTTTAATATCCATCTGTCTCTAGGTAGAATGATATACTCAAAAAAATCGGCATACTAAACGCCTTTTGAACAACCATCCAAAATAGAGAAGTAAAAAATGAATCATAATATATAATAATATTTTGTGGAACTAATTATAAGTGTAATTTCCTTGGAATATTCACATCTCCCAACCGATCCACTAAAATAGTATCTTGTAATTGAAGAAAATGCACCACCGTTATCAAATAGTCTACAATGACCCAAATAGAATCATTCTTCCAAGGAATCCTCAAGAGCCCAACCACAAAATTCATGGTCATATCATCCCACATAGATTTTGAAATAGGGAATGACTATAGTAAACCAATAGGTCTTTGAGGCTCAGCCTTCACCTACAGACAGGTTTAACATCACGTCACAAATGCTTCTATCTCCATTTTCATTCCTGACCACCATGTTTTTCATCCTAGGTAGTAGTACATTTTGGTCACTCCTTGATGTATCATCCACTAAGAGTCACAAAATTCACTCATCATCTCTTCTTATATACTTATAGGTAACACAAAACATTTCCCAACATAGATGATATCATCTTCATCTATGATCCAATCAGAAGGTGACTCCCCATATACATGTAATTCCCTTAGGGACAAACATTCAATACCCTCATACTTGCTTTCATTTAACCATCTCAAAAATGTAGGATCAACTGAAACTAATACCAGATTCATTTTTTCCTGACTCTCTTGAAACACAACATGTATCTCGGCCTATACATTCATCATCTTTCACTCAATACTATACTCCAGAATATCCTGAGTATGAACATTCCTTATTAAGCATCATCAACACTATTACCCTTCTTGGGATTATCTTTTAGCTGAATATTAAATGATTTTACATACTCATCCCATATCAACTACTATAAATTCAAATATTGTTGGGAGAAGATATATTATATGCTCTTTTGATCAGTTTGCACAGTAAAAATTTCACTCTATAGATAATCTCACAAACACTTCAAATCATAAATGACTATTTCCAACATGTGGTCTTGAGTTTGGTAGTTGCATTCATGTGAACTCAACTACTGAGTCCCATAGAAAGAACTCGATCACAAAACATCATCGTTGCTCCATGTATGATTTTAGTGGTGACACCAACCTTATATACTCCTCACCTAGCTCATGTTGGATCATAATTGGTCATGAGGTCAACTGCTTATTGAAATCCTAGAATTAATTAATTCATTCTTCTGACTTGTCAAAATTTACCGCCTTTTGGTGATTCGTGAAAGTGGTGCTACTTATTGGAAAAAAGTGGAGAATAAAAAACTTGTATATCCAACCAATCCCATAAATCTTTGGATATCAAAAGCATTTGTGGGCTGTTGTCATGAAACAAATGCATGAACCTTCTACCGGTCCAATAAAACACCTTCCGCTGAGATTATGAGACCCATTATGGGTACCTGATCAATACAAAACATTAAAATCGATTTCTTATCATATAGATATTTCACTCTCATTTTACTCGGTAATATGTCTTGGTGTTTTTCATGATCATCATGAGTATTGGAGTACACCAAGATGTCATCCACATACACTACTACAAACTGATCTTGGTATGGGTGTATGATTATGTTCATAATGGAAATAAAAAACTAGTGTTTTTATCTACCTAAATATTATTATGAATAACACATATAGGACATACCTTATTCTAAATTCTTTCCTAGTTTTATCAAATGTTCTAACTCCCCAGTGATGATAACCTGATCTCATGATGATCTTAGAAAAGACACAGGAACCACTAAGTAGGTAAAATATATTGTCAATATGATAAGGAAGATAATTTTTCTTCTTGTTATTCTATTAAAACTTTTAATAATTAACACATAAGTGCGTTTTCACATCATCCATCTTTAGAAACAAAACTACTGAACCCAAAGGTGATGTACTCCGATGGATAAACCCCTTATCCTCCAACTCCACTAGCAGAGTCTTGTCCTTTTGAATCACTGTCGGTGCCATTCTATAAAGTGTAATTAAAACCGAATCAATCCCCAAAATGAGCAAAATTGTAAACTCTATGTATCTATTAGTCAAAAACCCTATGAAGTATTTAAGAAAAAAATCTTGAAACATGTCCACTATGGAAGGAATGAAATACCACTTTATGCATCATTCATCGAACAATAGACTAAAAACATGGGTTGTGGGCTCTCCCAGTTGCTGAGTAATTATCCCTACTCGATCTGCATGTATGTAACACCCCAATAATCCATGGTACTCTTCCATTTGAATAATTTAATTTTTCGATGTACAGAACATCAAGTTCTAACACACCACAACCAATCAGAGTAGCCTTTATGAATAGTAATACCCACTTTTTGAATTTTTAAAAATTTTATTTTTCAAAATAGACTTCGTTTTTGGATTCGTAATATCAAAATTATATTAGGGTGAATTTTTTGTATTTTTCTGAAAACATTAAATTATTGATGAATAGTGAAAAATATTGCATTATTGTTTAATACTAAATTTTTATTTAAATAATTTGTTATTTTATTTAAATTTATTTTATGTCAAAATAGTTATATAATAACTATATATTTTCCTTGCAATTAATTAGATTCATTTAATAATATTATTATATATATATCAGTATATTGAACTTTTTACCATATTTTACCCACCTTCTTAGAGTATTTGAAAATTTTTCTTAAAATTTAAATTTACTATTTCATTGAATTCAATTTAAAAAATATAAGTGGCACGAATTACATCCGTATATAAAATTTGGTTCAATAGGTTGAAAATAATTTTTGGTCAATAGTAACTATTGACTTTTATTTATCACAATTAAATGTAAATAGGGTAATTAAAGATAAAAATTATATTATAATTACCCTGACATATGTCCTAATACTATTAAGTAAGTTTTTTCTACCAAAATACGCCTTTGGAATACAATATGATTCTTTTGGACCAACTGGATTAGATTAAGACATTTATTATTATTTTATTTAAAAAAGAGTTAAAAGTGTTAAATTCAATGTTAAATAACTAAAAAATTATTAATATAGTGTTATATATAAGATTAATTCAACTATAAATATTAATTAGAAAAAAATATTTCTTACATAATGGTATTTTATTTATAATTTTTAGACAATAAGTAATTAAATTTATTTAGGGCCCAATATTGTTGTTGTAATTACCTTATTAATGATAAAATAAAATAATTGATATTATTAATATCAAAATAAATGTAAATTGAGAATTATGATGAATTACACTAATTTTATATTTTAATATTACCTGATAGAGTTGATTAAATGAACTTTTTCGACGTGATAAATATTTCATGACTTTCACCAAAACAAAATAACAAATTCTGTCAAAATTAACATAAGTGAGTTTTTAAAACAAATACTATATTATTAATTGATAAAATATTCAAAAATCACTATGGATCAGGAAATGGACATATATAAGGTTATATATGTCTATTATTAACTACTTGGGGTTCACATGGAATTTTATAGTATGTTTATTAAAAATTTATTATTATAATACAAGAATACATGGTAAAAGATAAACTATTTGACTAAGAGTTAAATATAAAAAATAAGGTTAATATGTACACCTAGACCTATCAAAAAAAATTGGTTGAGAGGTTTTAGATCCATCAACACCATTTCCTAGAAATAAAATCTTTTTGAGCCATTATAAAACAAATATGACAGTATAATAGAATAATATTTCAAGTGTTTCCTCAAATGACCCTTACAATCCTTATAAAAGGGTAATTCCCCTTACCTTAATATAACACCACAAAATCCATTTGGCTTGACTGAGACATTATAAAACTCCTCCCATCTACTCTATCTTTGACCTTCTGGCCTTTAATTGATCAGAAAGACTACATAAGGATCCCATTTGATCATCTCAATAGGAAACACCAGAAGAAGAGGTAATAATTTCCCCACATTTTTCAATGTTCTTTTCTTCTTCCACATCCTCTTTCTTTGTTGTTTCCATTAAAAAATAATAACTCAAATACCTTATACATACTAAAATTTCATTAAAAATATTTGACAACCATATTCATTATACTATCCATCCGATGAATTACAAGTCCCAATATATGCATAAGTGCGGCTTACCGTCTCCATGTTGTGGGGTAGTTTGTTATTCAAACACTTCATTATTTGGATGTGTAAAATAATAATTATAATTTATGTAAATAATAAATGTAACACAATAATGATTCTTTATAAATTATATACCATCCAATTACATACGATTTCACCATAAATAGAATGATATTATAGGTTGTGTGTACGTTCAGATTTCCATTTCCACAGACGCGATGAGATTCATTCCCCATCATAACCATTCAAAATTAATTATGCTTTTATGATTAAAAATAACTTTTAAGAACATAACATCATTCTAGATATGAATCAAATACATCCTACCCATATAAACATGACATAAATAATAAAACATATGATTAAAAACAAATGAGTTTATACCCAAATCAATGATACTTCTGAAGTATTATTAACAAAGAAATATTTTACGATCATTTATAATATCATATTTATGTATATGGTTCTTTTATAATTGAATAAAAATTATTTAACTATTATACAGGAGGTTAACGTACCCTCAATCAAGGAAAAGTACAAGTTGGGGTTAATTTTACAATCTCTTTATTTATCCGAGGTTGTTTTTACGTAAGTAGCTACTCTGACTTCTTTATCATCCTCATATGTTTTTCATAAAAATTCAATTCAATTTTTTTACTATTTAATATAATATGGTTTAATTTCATTTATACACTTGTTTGAGTTTTAATACTTTTTTTTGAAAGGAATCATTCTGTTGTTTTGCAAACAATGTACTTTATGACATTTTCAACGAATTAAGGTAATAATGTTTTTAACTAATATGGGAGGTGCTGATATTTTCTGCCATTATAACACAATATAAGTATTCCTTACATGCTTATAAAAATATTTTAATAAATTTTTTTTTATTTTATAATTATGTGACATTTATAGGATTTCAAAATAGAAAAAGATATTTCTCTCAAATTGTTTTGATTTCATATATGTCGACATCCATTGATGGGTTTAACACTTGTTTTAAGTTGATTAGTAATGATATAATCTACCATATTGTATTGAATGTTTTGTGATATGTTTTACAATGTATGTGTTATTTTAATTCCATTCATTTTTTATGGTTAAAGTATTAACATTTTGTATGCTAGTTTTAATATGAATGTTTATGTTATGTTTCAACATTTTCATATGAAGAAAGAATTGGATATAGTAAGTGACAGGTGGAGCCCACTATAGCTCCTCGATAAACCGGTATCTCTCATGAGACATTCTAGTGTCTTGGAACAAATACATGACAAAATCATATTAGTATTCTTGACATGAGGCCTTGACTATGTGGTCATGATGTCCATCATTATGTATTCCATCATTATGAAATTGGATATTGATATTACTAATTATTATTTTACAATTAGAATATCAAAGTTATTATGTAAAAGGAATTATTGGATTTATCTTTTCCATATAATGTTGTAGTTTATGTTTAAATTTATTTCATTTTATTTTTATACATTGGCATAAATGTTTATTCTTATTTACGAACGATTCCGCAATATTTTTATCCTTACTGAGAACCTGAGCTTTCCCCATTCTATGTATTATTTTTCCTAGGTTTCAATGAAGTATATTATGACTAACCTGTAGGGATAGTCTATGGGAGATGAATGGGTTCAAATAAGACAGAATTATGTTGTTATTCATTTCATAATATAATGTAAAACATATTTTTGTACAATGTATTTCCAAGGCTACTAAACTGATTGATCTTTCAGGATTAGATCTCATATGATCATGCCAATGTTATGTAATAATGAACCGAATCTGGGTAACTGGGTTTGGGTCATTAAAGTTGGTATTAGAGAATGTTCAATACAAACCATAGAAGCTATATTAAAAAAACACTTATTATAGAACATTACCCTATGATAGAGTTTGAGGATTAGTATAGAAGAACATCCATGAATTTTGGTAATGTAGATATATTGTGTATTTTCCCAGAAATACATCCCTATCTAGATATTAGTAGGTTGAGTTAGCTATGGAATTTAGTGTTGTATGATTGAAAACACTGACAAGGAATTTCGAGTTTGACCTTGGGTTTCCTGGTACATGACATTGGGCCTTGATGCACTCTTGGTTATGACACTCCCATGGGATATGCTTACAATATTTCAAATATTCTTTATAAACCATTATGATAGATTTATTAGTATATACCTTCTAAATGATAACATTTTTATTATTATGGATTATATCCATAAACTATTGTTTTTATGTTAACTTTTTTACAATTTTGGAATTTAGTATTGGAATTTATAAACTAACATAGTGTATTCCATTGTTTAGATATGGTGCCTAGTGGATGGAATGGATACCTTATCAACACAGATAATCCATTTAGGTATTGACTTCCTACTAAATATAATTATAGTGGAGATTGTGATTCAACTAGTGCTGATTATATTACCACCATACTATGAAAACTCACTCTGGTTATGAAAAATAACCTTACCTGTATAGAGCACTCTGATCTAGAATGCAAAGGATCAATATTAAAATTCATCATGAGGAAACAACCACCACAATTAAGTGGGACTGAAAATCTATTTCTACATGAGCAATGGATAAGATTCTTAGAGAAAATATTTCTTGCATTGGGGAGAAGTAAATGTGAAAAAGTTGTCATGACATTTTATCACCTCAAAAGAGATGTAGATCAATGGTGGTCATAGATTAAAAACACAAAGGAAGATGGTAAAGTAAAAATATTTAATGGGGATAGATTTTTGATATTTTCATAGAAAAATACTTTCTTCGTAATCACCGAGTGAATATGTAAATGAATTTCTAAGTCTGACGAAAAAGGAGGATGAGAATTTCACAAATTATGTGGCTAACCTTACAAGGATAGCAAGGTATTCAACATATTATTTACGTAACCCAAGGAGTAAGATTGATTGATTCTTTGAGGGGTTAAAACTGTATCTCCTTCAAACATTAGTCTCACAATCTATCTCATCGTACGAAGATATTGTCTCAAGTGCTATCAATACAAATAATGATTTCTCCATGTCTTGTGACTATAATGAACCCAAATAGAAAAAGAGATATGATGAACTGCATTGAAATGGAAAAAATGGGAAGAAGGAAAAAAGTTGAATATCCATCTTGCAGTAAATGTGTTAAGGAAAACCCTGGTACATGCCGGAAGGGAATTTGAGTCTATTACATGTGTTGCGAAAGAGTCCACAAATATTGTGCTTTCAAGGGAAAGAACCAGAATGTTAATGTAGAATTCTACAATTGTATAGAAATGGGTTATTAAGAAAATGAATGTCACACACACCAAAAAAAACATAACTCAAAAAATTCCAAGGGAGAATGGCCAAGCTTATGTAATCACTAATGCTGAGGCTTATTCTCCGAATGACTTGGTGGAAGGTAATTATATGGTTTCCTCAAATTTAGCCACTTCATTATTTGATTCAATATCATCGCATTGTTTCACATCTTCCCATTTTTCTACGAAAATTTTATATTTCTAATTTGATTTAACATGTGTGTTGTCAGTCATTACATTTAGCATAAGTATCACTACAAAAAATTTTCGAGAATCGGTTCCCATTAGGGAATATAAATGATATTTATCTTTTGATCTCATCTCCATATATATGATTGATTTGATATAATCAACACTATAGATTGGTTATCGCAGTGTGATGCGAAAATTTATTGTAAGAAGAAAGAGGTTGCTATTTTAGATGAAGATAATGAGTACCTTATCTTTAGAGCAGAAACATCACCATCTGTTTATTATCTTGATCGACCCCTTGTAGGTCTACTAAATTCATTTATTGGGTAGGAAGAGAGTGAAGTAATTTTGGGTGAGGAAATGAATGTTCATATATATGATGTACCAATAGTGAAAGAGTATTTTTATGTGTTTGTAGAGGATTTACATGAATATACTGCAGAATGAGAAATTTTGTTTTCAATGGATTTAATTATGGGTTTAATGCCCTTATCGAAGACCCCTTATAGAATATAAATTGTGTAATTAGTGGAACTACATAAAAACTAGAGTAATTGAGTAATGAAATATTTATTGCCCTTATTTTTCCCCATGGAGATCCCCTATTCTTTTTATTATGAAGAAATATGGATCTATGAGTTTATGCATTGAATACATGAAGATGAATGCTATAATAATAAATAATAGGTATCCCCTACCTTGAATTGATGATTTATTTGGTCAAATTAATGGATCTCAATATTTTTTAATGATTGATCATTGATCTGGATATCAGTAGTTGTGTGTGAAGAATGAATACATTACAATGATTGAATTTCATACCATGTATGGACATTATGAGTTTATATTAATGCCTATTGGAATGACTAATGTTCCCTCTGTTTTCATGGATATAAGGAATAGGGTTTTCATAGAACATCTTGATAACATTGTAGTACAATTTATTTATAATATATTGGTTTTCTCAAATTTCTATGAAGATCATGAAAATCACATGCGTACTATTCTAAAGTCTCTTAGAAAAAATGAATTATATGGAACATTTAGAAAGTGTGAATTCTGGCTTCATTATATTTCTTTTCATGTCCATATATTCTATAATTATGGAATCTCTATACACCCTTCTAAGACAATAACAATACACGAATGGCCATCACTAATGAGTCTAATAGAGGTATTTATTTTTATTGGTTTAGCAGGTTATTTTCATCATTTCGTCCATGATTTTGGATGATTAACTAACCCATTAACCAATATCACACGTAAAGGGGTTTAAATTCTGTGGATAAAAGTGTTTGAAAATGGTTTGAAATATTTGAGAGAAGATTATTCAACAATATTATTTTCACTCTACCATCAAGTAATGATGGTTTTGTTATTTATAGTGATGCGTCATAGAAAGGACGTGGTTGTGTCCTTATGCGTATTGGTAGGGTTATTTCCTATGCATCATGACAGTAAACAATTTATGAACAAAACTATCCTGAACATCATCATGAGATAACCGCTATAATATTTTCTTCGAATATATGGAGACACTTTCTCTATGGTGAACATTTTAGCTAGTATATTTTATAAAAGAATGAAATCATCATGAGGCAAAGAAAAAATCTTGAACTACTCATGGAATATGATTTCACTGTACACTACCACCCGGAGAAGGAAAATAAGGTGGAAGATTCTTTGAGAAGAAAGGATCATGGAGTATTGAACAAAATGAGAGTTGAAATGTATCTTATGTTCGTTGATCTATTAATGATGGATATGGGAATAATCATGGATGGTGATACACCAGTAGTTTTTGAAATAGTTTCCAAACCCTCATTACTAGAAAGTACAAAAAATTCGCAGACTGATGATGAGAAGTTTCAAAATAAAATTAAAGATGTGAATGATTAGATATTGATCAACATCATATATGAAGATGGAATTTTGATATTTGGGAAGAGACTTTGTGTTCCATACAAACCTAATCTAAAAAGTTAATTGTTGAATTATGCATATATCTCCAATTTCTCTATACACACTAGTTATAGTAAGATGTGTAGATATTTGAAGAATAATTTTTGGTGGAACAACATGAAGAGGGAGATTGATGATTTGGTATAAGGATATATGGGTTTTTAATTGGGGAAGGTGGGAAGACAACATCAATGAGGATTCATGCAGCCTCTTCCCATATCTGAGTGAAAATGGGATGATATTACGATGTACTATGTCATGGTGCTGCCAAATACTCCTAGAAGGAATTATGCAATATGGGTCATTGTTGATCATCTTACCGAGTCACTGCATTTTAATTCTATAAGAGATGATTTACAACTTGAATGTTTAGTTAGAAGTTATATTAATGTTGTTGTAAGACATTTTTTATTACCCCTGTCGATTTTTTATGATAGTGATACTTGTTTCACATCTTGATTCTAAAAACGGCTTCAGAAGGCCCTAGATAAAGACCTTCGATTAAGCACTGCCTACCACCCCCAAACTGATGGCCAATCAGAACAGACAATTTCAACCTTAGAGGACTTGTTGAGATCTTTCACACATTACTTTCATGGTATGTATGAAAAATATTTACCTCTAGTAGAATTTTTTTATAATAATAGCTATCATTCAAGTATTTAGATGGAACCATATGAAGTGTTATATGGAAAGAGATGTTGCACACCAACTTGTTTGGATGATTTTGGTGAAAGAAAACTAGTAGGCCCTAAAATTGTTGGTGAAACAATAAAAAATGTGAAGGTTATCCAAACCCACATCAAAGTATATCAATGTAAGCAAACCATCTATGCAGATATCCAAAGGTATGATTTGGAAATTCAAGTAAGAGATCATGTATTCATGATGGTTTCTCCCTAGAAGGGAGTTATATGATTCAGTATGAAGGGAAAAATTAAGTCTCAGATACATCATAACATTTTTAAATTTTTGAAAAAAATGGAGTTGTATCTTATCATTTGGAAATTCCCCCAAGTCTCTTTAAAGTTCATGATGTGTTCCATGTATCACTGTTGAGAAAATATAGGCATTAACTAATACATGTACACACATATGAAGAAATAGAACTGAAACTAGATCTATATTATTGTGATGAGCCTCTCAAGATTCATGATACCATAGAACAAGTGCATAGAAACTAGACAACTCATCTGGTAAATGTTCTTTGGAGAAACCATAAGATGGAAGATGCAATGTGGTAACCTGAGGAACATATGACGAAGAACCACTCTAATATTTTTAAACATTAGTATTCTAGAAATTTCTAGGATGAAATTATTTTAATGAGGGAAGAGTGTAACACCACATTCTTTTATTGTACGCTTCTCTTTAAATAATACAATAACTTGTGATGTACGCAACATCCAGTTCTGTCACACCACAACCAAAACAAATAGTTGTAATTAATAGTTATTCCCACTTTTTTAAAAAAATGAAATTTTATTTTCATAATATAATTCCTTTATGGATTCGAAATCTCAAAATTATCTTAGGGTGAATTTTTGGTATTTTTCTGAAAACATTAAATTTCTGATGAATAGTGAGAAACACTATCTTATTATTTAAAAACATCTTATTATTTAAATAATTATTTATTCTATATAAAGTTTTTTTATGTTTAAATTGATACATAATACATATATATGTTCAATTTATTTTATTTGATTCATTTTATAATATTATTTGATATATAAAATTTTATTTAACTTTTTACAATCATTCACCCACCTTCTTGCCACATTTTCAAAAATTTATAAAACATAATTTCACCATTTTTGTTAGTTTAATTTCAAAAATTTCAACTACATGGTTGAAATTAGCAAGTAAAATTTGTTTCAATAATATGAATATAATTTTTTGGACTAGTAACGTTTGACATTTTTTTACCATGGTTAAAAGTAAATACAGTAATTAACGGTAAAATGATAATATAAAGATCCTAAAACATGTCCTAATTCGATAGGAAAAATTTTTTTCGACCAAAATAAACCTTAGGAATAAAATATGACCCTTGTAGTCCACTTAGATTATATTAGGACAATTATTATTATTTTAATTTAAATAAGAGTTTAAAGTGTGATATTCAAAGATTAATAACGAAACAATTTTTAATATACAGATATACATAGGATATATTTGACTATAAATAATCATTATAAATAAAAAAATATCCTACATAATGGTTTTTTGTTTATAATTTATAAACGTTAATTAATTACATTTATTTATGACATAATAATGTTCCATTAATTATCTTATTTATAAAAAATTAAAATAATAAATACTAAAAATATCCAAATAAATGTAAATTGAGTAATCTGACGAATTCAACTAATTTTATAGGACAATAAGACTCGTTAGAATTGATTAAATTAATTTTCTTTGTGTGATAATGTTTTTATGACTTTCATAAAAATAAAACACCAAATAGAGTCAAAATGGACATGAATGAGTTATTAAAAAAATATTATATTATTAATTGATATAATATTGCTAAAAATCTGTAGTTTGGATAAAGGACTAAATTAGGGTTACATATATAAATAATGAACCACTTGGGGTTTGATTTACTTTTTTTAGTATGTTTGTTAACCATTTATTATAATAATACAATTAAACATGGTAAAAGATCAACTATTTTTCTAAGTGTTAATTCTAAAATATAAGGTTAATATGGTGGCCTAAACCTTTATAAAAATTATTGGTTGAGATGTGTTCGACCCATCCCCACTATTTCATCGATATAAATCCATTTGGAGCCATTATATACTGAATATGGCTTTATAATAAATTAATTTTTCAGTCTTTTCCTAAAGTTACACTCACATCTCTTATTAAATTTTACTCTCCCTTCTCTGAAAATAACACCTCCAAATCCTTTTTTATTGGAAAAACCCAGCTAAAAAATCCTCCCAAATCCCCTCAAATAGACTTAAAGGGATTACTTTGAACATAAATACATCCTAGGGATCCCTTTTGATCAACTCAAAAGGAAAATCTCGAAGAAAGGTTAACAATTTTACCACCTATTTCAATGTTCATTTCTTCTTCAATTTCACATTTCATTGTTGTTTCTAAATGAAAATAATAAATCAAATAACATAAAAATTCTTGTGATGTTATTAAAAATATGTTACTACCAACTTCTATATTTTATCCATCCAATGAATGGCATGTCACCGTACGTGCATATGTATGGCTTACGGTCTCCACATTGTGGTGTCATTTGTTATTGGAACACTTAATTATTTGGATGGGTATAATAATGTGTATAATTGATGTGAATAATAAATATAAAAAGTTAATGATTATTTATATATGATATAACATCATATTAAATATGATTTCACCATAAATAGAATGGTATTGTCTCTCGTGCGTATGTATAGATTACCGTCTCCACGAATGTGATGAGATTCATTCCCCATCATAACCATTCAAGAATAATTTTCATTTTCTGATTAAAAATAATGTTTAATAACATAATATCATTCTATATTTGAATCAAATAAATCCTATCCATATCAAACATGTTAAATGTAAAAAAACATATAATGGAAAATGAATCAATTAATACCCAAAATAAGGATACAAATGAAATATTATTAACAATGAAATTATAGATGATCATATATAATATAATATTTATGTATATGGTTCATGTATAATTTAATAACAATGTATTAAATAGTATATAATAAGTTAACACACCATTGATCAATGAAAAGGACAAGTTAAGGGTTAATTATATAATCTCTTTATTAATCCAAGGTTGTTTATACATAAATATCTACTACGGCTTATTTATCATCCACATCCCTGTTTCATAAAAATATATTTCAAAACATTTTTAAAATTTCCTATAATATGGGTTAAACTTATTTATACCATTTTTTTGTATAAATTTTTTTGAAGGGAATCATTCTGTCATTTTCCAAACTAGGTACTTTATGACCTTTTCGACGAATTAAGGTAAGAATGTTTTTTAACTTATATGTTGGGTGAAGCTAATTTCCACCATAATAACACTTTAAAAGCTTCCATTACAATTTTATAAATATATTTTCAATATAATTTTTTTCTTTAATAATTATGTCACATTTACCTTATTTCAAAATAAAAAGAGATATTTATCTCAAATAGTTTGGATTTCATCTATGTAAACATCCATTGATGGGTTTTACACTTATTTGAAGTTGATTTTTTATGATAGAATCTCCCATTTTGTATTGATGGTTTTGTGATATGTTTTACTATGGATTCATTGTTTTTATACTTTTCATTGTTTATGTTAAAATTATTAACAATTTGTATGCTAGTATTTATACGAATTATTATGTTATGTTTCAAACTATACATATGAGGAATGAATTGGACTTAGTATGTGATAGGTGGAGCCCACTGTATGTCATTGATGCATCGGTTGGTCTCATAGGACAAAGTAGTCTCTTAGAACAATGGGTTGAAAAAATCATATTTGTAGTCTTTGAACGAGGCCTTGACTATGTGGTTATGATGTCAAAAATTATGCATTCCATCATTATGAAATTGGCTATTGAAATTACTTGTGATTTTTCAAATAGTTGAATATCCCCGTGATTAAGTAAATTGTATAAATTTATTTATCTTTGAATTATTATGTTGAATTTTATGTTTAATAGTCTTGTGTTTTAGTCTTATACATTTCCATAAATTTTTATTCTTATTTGTGAAATTTTATGCTATATAGTTATCCTTACAGAGTACCTCAGATCACCCCATTCTATGTTTTATTTTTCATAGAATAAAAATATGTATATTATAATTAACTTTTAGGGATAGTCTAAGGGAGATAAATGTGTTAAAAGGAGACATAATTTTTTTCATTTCATAATATAATGTAAAAATTATGTTTGTATATAGACCTTACAAGGATACTAAACTGATAGATATTTCTGGAATTGATTCCTTGTGATCTTTCCAATGTTATGTTATAATTCACCAACTCTGTGTATCTGGGGTAGGGTTGTTACAATAGAAATCCTACTATTCATAGTTAATATATTTTTCACACATAAGAGATGTCATATTCAATCTATTGTGGTAAAAATCTACGTGGCATAGATATGCCACTACCCATTCCATAAAAATAATCATGTCAAGTCCCAAAATTTCTAGGATGTCAAGATTACACAAGAAATTGATACTTCTTATCTATTATAGGACATACCTTGCAAAAGAAGATGTCTCTGGAGCGTACTGCCAATTATGTATCTATCATCAACACCCCGCTCTAGACCTCCACCTCTAGGCTCAATAAATTAATAAATTATTAAGAAATAAATGAATGAAAGACACTAGTATCAAACAAAGCACCCGATAGTGTAGAATCTAAAAGAATAGTACCTCTCGATATCGATGATCCGGTCTCATTATCCACAAGAGTAGGCTGAATGGAAAATAATTTTTCTTATTCTATTCCCTATAATGAAACATGAGCCCCCCTTGCTGTACAACTCTAATGTTACATGAAATCTTTCATAGAAGCACCACATCCACTACCTATACCTCCTAGGAATATATAAGTTGATATGCCAAACTAATATGGTTCATAATATCCTCATCCCGCTCCATGATTCTATATAAATACTGTGTCCCAACCTTTTTTTCCATGGGTTTCTATATAACATATGTTGATCTCCCATCATACTAAATGATCATCACTCTACTGGTGATTTGGGATAGTGTATATAAAAGTGTCCATGCTTACCACACTTCTGACATATGATCTTGGTAAAGTCTTTTGTGAATGAAGCTTCCCTCTAGGCACTTGTTTCTCTATCCCCTTGGCTAACACACTTATAGCGATTCTTCTTTCTCGTGAAATTCTCACCTACAGATCATACAACGACAACCATTTTCCAACACAAGATGTGTCCCATAGGTTCCCCTCAGCAATGTGATCCTAATCCAACACTTCAAAAAACTTATTTAATATAAAGAGGTTATTTTTTTAAATAATCACACATTTAATTCCATCATGGAAATGACTCACCGTGCCTATCTCATCCCCTTCAAAAGATTTAAAATATATTTGCAAGTCAATAAATTTTCCAGCATAGTCTATCACAGACATACTCCCCAGAGTCAAACTCATGAATTATTTAATCCTCTCCCACCCCAACATCACTTTATAGAAGTGCTTCATGACCTTCTCCAAAAATTAATTCCACGAAATACCATTACCATGTCTTTTCAGGGCCAAAATATCCCACCATATCATCGATGATCCCCAAAACGTATAAGAAACCAATGTGAAACTCATCTTAGC
This sequence comes from Viscum album, assembly GCA_963277665.1. Taxonomy (NCBI): domain Eukaryota; kingdom Viridiplantae; phylum Streptophyta; class Magnoliopsida; order Santalales; family Viscaceae; genus Viscum; species Viscum album. The sequence continues at coordinate 1,018,644,140 of OY728122.1, forward strand.
AGGGGACATTAAATAGTTTCGTATAGTCATGATAGACTCAATCTAAAACTTTTCTCCCTCATGTCCATCCTCTATGGAAAAATCCATAGGGTTCTGTAACCAATAATACCGTGTGAGGATAGATATACTCCTCACAACCCACTCTCGATCTCATTCAATGAATATTATGATGCGTGAATGTTCACTCAGATCGTCTCATCTTCTTCCTCATCCGACACTATCAGTTCCATAGGTTATACTACTAGTAGGTCATCTCTATCACTAATGTAAATACCCATAAATTAGAGAGAACTTTTTTTCATAAATACTTAGTAATTTTAAGAGTTTGTGGCTTCTGACAGCACTTTATTACTAGGCCCGGTGTGCCCAGAATCAATTTCCGGAGATTAGCTCAGGTACATTTAGTGAACGAACTACCGGGTATTTCTATCTTTTGAACCAGTTCTCAGAAATGGAATCTGAGGGCACCGTTGAACTCGCAACAATAGTAATTGCATAAGGGGACCTTTATCGAAGTTGCATTTTATGCGGGTTTGAAGATATAAATTGTGGTTTAATTAAAAAGATAATCAGAATTGTTAGAGAAATTTTATGTATTTAAGGAGGTTAATTCCTTACATGGGAAGTTAATAGTGGGACCCACATCCACCCAACTACCCATGTGTGGATATTTGAAAGGTGGGGCCCACATGAGCCCCAACCCTTCATCTCCCCATAACCTCCTTTAAACCGAATTTAAACTCCTTTGTTAAGTGTGACAACCCCGTTTATTTATAAGGACTCTTCCTCTCACACTCTCCCTATTTAATGTTTCCAACACACCCTAATTAATAAATTCAACTTCTTCACTTAATTAATTAAGGTACTTGAATTTGGAATTTTATGTGTTAATAAAATATTATCCAAGCCTAATATTTTATTTTGGGAGCTTTGTTGTGTTGGAAAAGCTTTGGGGTGAGAGCTCTAGAGAAAATAGGGAGAAGTATTCTTCTCCTCAATGAAAAATGTTTTTCTTCTTCGATGAATAACACCCACCTTCGATGAAGAATGACTCAGTGAAGAACGATCAACGTTTCTCCAAATTTCTACTTCCTCCGTATCAAGGTAGGCAATACAACCACGGGGAAGTCGCCAATGACAACGGTTCTTTCCTCGCATTGACGGAGCGACATCACATTCCTTGTCTATGATGAAAGAACCTTTGATGAGGTATGGGATTAATTTGAGTATGTTAATATTCCAATTTTCTTCCCCTCTAAAACAAATAACGCAGATCAACTCATTATCAAGTTGATCTGTGGATGTTTTTTTGCGGGATGGTTATCATTATTTTCGGGGGAATTATAGAGTGGATTGTTTATATATTATTTCAATAAAATTGTTATTCATTCTACATGAAACCATGATTAACTTTTTAAAATTGATAATGTTTAACGCGAAGGGTGCTGGCCAAACAAACAAGGCCCGAAAACCCTCTGCTGGTTGTTTGTCTATGCGCGGATTGACGGGTGACAAAAAAATGGGACCGAAACGGCGATTTGAAGCTGTCGTAGTGGAGAGAGGGTATCAGGAGAGCTATATGCATGGACTATGGGAGAATCAGACCACTACAGTGGTATCACTATTGACCGGCAGTGGTGGCGCGCTGCCGGAGCAGACCGTCGCGGCTAAGACACATAGGCGGAATGAACCAGAACGGCTTTTCCATTCTGGATAATGGGGAGGCGTGGCATTAAGCTGTTCCAGCTGGGGAGACCCCCCCCCACCCGGCCAGGCCGGTTGAGCAGCGGCCGGCCGCGGGCCGGCTGGGCAGGAACCGGACCCGGGTTGGGTCGACCTTGTTTGGGCAGACCCACTGTGGGTTGGGCAGGGTCGGCCGGGCCCATACCCCCCTTTTTCGGACCAGATTCGTTTAAACGCCCATAACATGAGCTACAGACCTTAGATCAACCCACCATCAGTTGCGTAGGATTATTTGGATCGAGACAGTTGTTTCAGTATATTACACTCAAGGTTTCGAATTTGTTTTGAGCATGGCCGGGTTGGATTGTAACTGAAATCCAACAAGGCCCCTGGAACAGAAATGCTAATACCTCACAAACCGTACATCCGATCGGCGCGCTGTCTATTACTTTGAGACCTTTATGAAGATGGGGTCCATTAGGATACTTCCACATGAGGTTACGTGACACTTGTAAGTATTGAGCAATAGCTCATGGAGCATACCCTCCCAGAGACGAGCGTACGGAGTGCAGAGACCTCGTAGCTGGCTGAGACTTGACGACTGCTGATCGATCTACTCAGAGTGATTCTTATGACCCAGTGGGTTGCTCATGGTTTTAACAGTAGAACCACGGTGGAGGAGTGCTTGGTTGTAGTGGAAGACTCGAGGTACTCGACAGAAGGAGTACCTCTATAGGCTATGAGTGGTTGCGCTTGTTTGTAGTGGTAGACCCACGGTGGGAAGCACTTGGTTGTAGCAGCAGTCCCACAATACTCGACAGGTGTTGTACTTCAGCAGTCCAATGTTAATGGGAAGTGCATGGTTGTAGCAACAGGCCCACTGTACTCAACATAGGAGGAGTTCTCCAGCAGCTGTGGTTTGACATCATGAATAAAATCCTGGTTTTAGCTGTGTCAATGACCTTTGTGTTTTCCTCATGATTGAGATGGGTTACTTGATAACTTATGTATATTAATGGGAATATACCTAAGTAAAGGTTATCTGTTGAGCTCTTTCTTTTTGGTTTATCCATGTTGGATTTTAGTAAGGCCTTGAGGGTATTAGGGTCCCTTCGGAGTATCGTTATACTCACCTCTGAACGGGCAATGCCCCCATCTCGTTGTGTTGGATGTAGACGACGAACAACGTTTACCGAGGTAGAGTGTATGAGGACTGGACGGTACCTAGAGGTGGATACTCGGTGTGACAGCAAATGGAGAGGAACTATAGAAGTGGAGTGCTGAGGAGGAAATCTGTACCTACCCTTCATGTAGGAACCCGGAGGACGATCCAGGAGCTGCTTCACATTTCAGCTGTTGTCTTTCCAATTGTACTTTTATTTCAGTTGTAGTTGTACCTTTCTTTTGGGATTTTATTTCTAGAACATTTTTATCTTTCAGAACTTTTTTTATATTGATTTAAGTTGTTTTTTCTTCCTGTTGTTGTCTGGTTGTGTGTGTGTTTATGTTTTATAAAGGCAATGCCTTCTAAGTTTATAGGTAGTTACGCCTTTGGTGCTAGTCGCCAGCCCCTGGCCTATGGAAGGCGGGCTTGGGGTAGTCACGGCCCAGGCCCTGAGGATGGGTCATGACAACTAACATCTTATCTGCGTCTCCATAAAATTCATCATGATGGAATATCCCTATGATTTCTGAAACACATTTTTTGACATATAAAAACACATTATCACGTTTACTTATGTGGAAAACAGAAAAATTCACATCATTTTTTCCTTCACTAACCTTCCCACAATATCTAAACTGAGGTGTCATCACTTCCCTTGACAATACAACATCTAGGACTTGGTTAATGAAGGGTAAAACAATTCTCATTATTCGTGTTTCTCATTTACATAGACATTAATTTATTGATTTCTTCGTTTTATTAATTTTTATTTCACATGAGGATTTTTCTTTTAATTCAATCACCCAAAAAAGGAAAAAAATTCAAGTTCACAAACATACCCAAAACCCAATATCACATCCATTCTTAAAATGATTCAAATCATAAAATAATCCTGACTTCCATGAATAATGCATAAATACTCATCTCTTGTGGCATACCAGTATATGAGTCATATCTTAGAAAATCTCCAAAAAAATTATCACATCATTCATCAAGTGAATAAACCATGGAAATATAACAACCAACTATAACATCACACATAAATAATTGATATCCCACTTTTGGTACTTGTGTATACCCAATTACATGGGTTTTCAACACCCATGTAGGACATAATGCCTAGTTCTCTATTATTCACAGACTTCTATTTACATTTCCTAAACAATAATACAATTGAAAATAATAAAAATTACATTGATACAACTTTGTGTTATCCTATCATGGGTTCCCCACAGTGGTGTCATGAGATGGTATTCCATAAGATGTAATGCATGCCTCCTCATATGCTAGAGGTTTCCATCTAGTAGTGAGGGTATAATATCAATCATTGGCAGACTATTCCCACTATATCAGAGTAATACACCAATATAAATAAATAAATAACTAAATGAAAATTAATTATATCAATGATAATACCAGTATCCCTATATAACCAAAACTAGTAATAAAATATCAAATTTGAATAGTAAAGTATGTCATGCTAATGTTTGTGCCAAGAGTAAAAAATCAACTCAAATGTAAAGACACTAAAAACATAAAAGAGGGTCCCAATCCACATACATTTCCCTTATCCATCTTCCATCATTAATCAAACATATATCCCGATACCCTTTCCCTTATCATGTCGTTAATGAAGTAATATATTCAGGTACTGATTATGAATCTTGATTAGGGTGTATGTAAAACTTAGTAGGCTGCCACCAATTGTCTCTAAAACAATATCTAGTAATATAATAATGTATGTATCTATATAATTAATATATCACAAATCATAAATAAAAAATTATCACATTATCAACTATTCTTTATTTAACCACATAAAGTATGTGGTTCATATAGACACCAGTACATCAATACATAACTCGTCCTATGAAAGAATTATACTATCCCCAAGGGATATCATGTTTTTAAATTTAAATTTAATAATTCTTCATATCAATCATCCCATTAATTCCAATTTTACAATTGATTATCTTGGTCAAAAAATGAATTTTATTGTAACCATTCATTGCCTCAATTAACACATGAATGCCATTGTTACCATTAATTGTCTCAATTAACACATGAATTCCATTGTTACCATGAATTGTCTCAGTTATTTTATTATTTCAATTTTTACCATTCATTTTATTAAATTCAAACCATTAATTAATTCAAAATTAAATAATAACTTCAATCCCATTAATTTACTCAACAATTAATTAATCATATAAATTCCATTAATTAAGTCAACATTTAATGATTAATCTCATTATCCTTTATAATTAAACAATTAGTTCATCACATAAATTCCTTTAATTTATTCCCCAATCAATTAAGAACCTCAATCCCATTTAATTAGTTTTATAATTAATTAATCAATATCCAAAAACATTATATCCAATAATTAATTATTCAATAGTTATTCTCATTATCCAACAATTAATTGAAACATTAATTATCCAATTCAATAAATAATTATCCAATAATAAATTAAACAATTAATTATTCCCAATTAATAATTCAATATTCTAATAAATAATTGAAAAATTATTTATCCCCATGTCACAATTTCTTAAATAATTAATTCAACAAATAAATTAATTCAATTAGAAAATTCAATTTAAAAAAAACATTGGAAATCTATAGTTAGATACATTTAATTGAAATAATGACTATAGTATTTTAATAATATGCCACCTACCATAATTTATTGCAGAATGATCACCCAATAGAAATCCCAAATTTAAACAGAATAATGACAGAGCAATATCTGAATCTTAAAACTAAATTCAAGATCATATGAAGCAAGATCACACAACTATAAATCCAGATCCATGATCCTAAACATAGATCCATCCAAAAATAGGGATGAAATACCCTACAATGTGTTGGAGAAGAATAGGAAAGGGAAATAAAACTACACAAGATTAGATCTTCTTAATAGGTGGCATGTCGATCATAAATCCGAGATCCAGATGGCAAATAACAGAGGTCATAATGGCTTGGAATCTATCCAGGAAGATCCAAAACCACGAAATAACGTTATTGGTAGAGTGGCATAGATTTTTGGATAATATGGGGGTTCAAGAAATTCAAAAACTTAATTGTTTGGTTAACTTAAATCCCACGTAGGGTTTCTAGGGTAGAGTCACATGGTATCCCCTAACAACATGTCTTAACCATGTTCTTAATTGGGGGGGGGGTGCACTATTATTTATTTTATGGAGAATGTTTTTAAATATCGTTTTGTAGCCCTGAAAACCCTATATGTACTGGGTTTCATGGTATGCTGGGCCAGGGTGCATAGTGAGGGAATCATATTCACCAATCCTAAAATACCCTCTTTCCCCCACTTGTTTTTCAAATTTTCACCCAAACGCACCCCTAGGTAAACCCAAATGTGATTTACTAAACATAAGTTAAAAAATATTATATATAAATTGGACTGATATATCTCCAGAAATGGTCGTGATATTACACATTGTGTACATAAATTTAATTTATATTTTACATTAAAAAAATATAGGACCAATATAATAAAATTAATAGAGATGTGTGACATGGTGATTAATTTTTAATTATCCTTAAGGGTTGTGACCTTATACACTAGTTATTTAATAATTTTTCCATGCAATTATTATTTATTTTGAAATTTCTATTGACTGCTTTTTTATCAACCACTAGTGTTTTATACTATTCCATAAAATAAAACATCAGTAATCAAAAAATTCATATCTCATATATAACAAAGATTAATGTGCGTGAATTTTAGGCAAACAATATAGATAAAACCATTATCATATAAGTGATATTCCCTGTTCTAAATCAACATATCTCAGGATAATCAGGATTATATTTATGAAATAATGATTTTAAAATGATTCTCTAATTATTTATTATATCTATTTAATTTTTGATCGCATGTTTTTACATTTTCTTTAAAATATATATTTATATTTGTTAAGGATTAAAATATTTTATGATATATTTCAACAATAATGTGATAAATCATACAAAATATTGTTCTATTTGAACTCAATCCCATGGTATTTTTTCAATAATTACAAAATCCTACAATTGGTCTTTGAATCATTTTCTATATCCATTCTGGTTGGGTATACTAATTTTCTCTAAAATACTAAACCTATGTCATTAAAATATTTGTTTCTCCAGTTGATTCGAGGTTATAATATTTATATTAATTCTGAGAAATTCCTTATTTCCCTATTAGATTACCCATTCTTTTATTATAAAATTGACTTCCATTGTTAGAAAAGATATCATTGAGGATTAAAAATAAATAAAATACATGATTCCAAAAAAAATCACAAAAAAATAGTGATGTCATTATTTATTATAGTCCTACCCTATACACCCATAGTCACATAGTAAAAAAACCTGATATAATAATATTAAAATGACATATAAAATTATCTCATAAAGTCCATTCCCATTATATCAAATATTTCATGAATGATTAATGCTCTTAATGACTTTTTGGTCATTTAGAAATATTTCAACTATACATCCATTTTTCATAAATATTAAAAAACTACAATGAGTATTTAAATACCGTTAGAAAATTCACTTCGAACTAAAGTATTTTTATTGTTTTTATTTGAGGGAAAAAAATTTCGCCACAAGATAATGTTTCACTTAAATTTATTGTAGATTATATTTAATAGTGGACGAATCTTATAATCATTTAATAATTTAATACCAATTATAAATATAGATCATCCTATATATAATATACAGAATAAATTTTTTATTTTTATATAATGGTATAATAGATTGGATAATATAATTGACAACGCCTATATGAAAACATATTTATTTAGAAATAAATTAATTTTCATTATATAAAATTATTACATTTACGGACATATTATATGGTAATTATACCTCTATATTATGTGTTATTATACCAATGATTTCTGGGTCTAAATTCATTAATATTTTTTTGAGTTCTAGTTTACATTTTGTTAGTAACAACATCCTTCTCAATAACATTATATTTTCTCCAGCATTCCTAACTAAATAAATAATCATTTCATAGTCAGAGATATTATTGACAATAGTAGTATGTAAATTAGATCTTAATTTATCCTATGAAATTATAATTAATAATAACATATTTTTAGTGTTTTCATTGTGTGTTAATGAAGTATATAATGTTTTTATGTATAAGAAAACGAAAATAAATTTCGTAAATATCATTTGTGATATAATTTAACCAATTAAAATATATAATTAAACACATAACAAACAATAAAAATGGTCCAATCTTAATTATAGGATGATTAGAGGTTTGGTTAGTCTGGAATAAGTTTATCAAATAAATTAATACATGATTCATTAAGGATATATATAGTATTATTTGTAAATATCATAGATAATGATTAAGAAATCACATTCAAGTCTTAAAAAACATATAATAAAAATATGATAACTTATGAAATGCTCTAAAATATTTCACAGTGGTGTTGTGTGGTAATGATGTGACGATGTCTATATTTTATTTTTTTATCACTTTCCCATTCTATATAACCACATTACCAAAAACAATATAGAATTAAACCATACAATTACACTTATTAAAATTTAGAATAATATTTTTTTCTATTAAAATATTAAAAAATGTATTAAGATTTAATAAAAATTAATTACGAGAAGTTCGGAAAATAATAAAACTATCAATGAAAACTTCCATGACATCCTAAAAAAATCTATAGAAGTATATCATTATGAAACTATAAAAAAATTTAAAATGTTATACAAATATAATCAATGGTTTTATAAGGATAGTTAAATAATTATTTCTCTTACAATTCATGTTATATAAGAATCTGGAATAAACATTATAACCCATCCAGTAAAAAATAGTAAAATTTACATATAAAAATTAAAAAAAAAATCTATATGAATGGTATGGGGAAATTATCATTACTAATAATTTTATTTGATCATTTTTAATTAATGAAAAATATAAAAATGTTATAAATTTGATAAATAGAAACTCTTTTATGAATTTCAATCATGTTAAATCATAACTTCTTTAGATCTATTTACATTTGACTAAACTAATTAAAATCAAAGTTTCTGTATATTATTCATACCTTTAGGTGCATTCATTCGCCTTTATTTTCTACATATATAATTTTTTTTATTTACTATATTTTATATTTGTCACATAGGTTTTGATACATTTTAAAGTAGAATAATGTAGATGAAAATTATTTTGTTACGTCTCAAAATCTCTAATAAACTCTATAAAATAACCTTAACATTTTCCTACAAAATATTTAGTAATTTAATTTCTTAAAATTGACTTTGACTTTTTAAAATTATCAGTTTAATGTTTCCTTCTGCAAATAGAAATATATAATAAATAATATATTTTATTTATATTTGATATTCCCAAATTGAATGTTTAAATATTGAATGATTCTATTATAGATAACTCATTGAATAAAATATATAAAAATGTGTAAGTTATCTCAAAAAATATAATATCAAATTTTCATTGTGGATAAATATTAGGGTATTAGTTTTTAAGACGGTTCTTCTTAGAATAAATTATTATTGTATTATTTTTCCTTCAACTTTTATGTTTATTATGTAAATATTAATTGGAAAAATTAATTTTTTATCCTTACAATTATATCATAATATACATTCATATAGAAATTATTGGATCTATTTATATGTTGAACAACAATACTTATTCGATTCAATTCAATAATATGATAGAAACACTTAATGTGGTATAATATTTATTAAATCACTATATTCAAAGAAATAATCAGTTAATGTTTTCTCCAATATTATCTAATTATTTTAAAATATTCACAGGTATTTATATATGTGGGAAGTTTTACTATAACAAAATTTTATACATTCCTTACAAGACAAACCATATCATTCCCCCAGAGTATTCACTTATTTGTATGTATTTCATTGAGTAAATTATAAATTTATGGAATCAAATAGAGGGATTACAAAAGTTATATGATAATTCAAAATATTTTTATATTATAAAGTACTACACTATATATTTTTTATTTATGAATCTTTATTTATTTTCATATCATTTAATGAAAAGATATTGGATCATATTTAATTTCCATTAAATGATTTTCATGTATTTTTATAGTGTACTCATATTATTTTAAAAATTAGATTCTTCTTGCACTATATAATTATAGGTGGACTCTCTTATAAGAGGACGTGATGTTGGGTGAACCTTATTTCCACTTCATATTATTAAAATGAACTTATTTATTTATGGATGATAAATATATTGAATTGATAACTTACTCTAGTTTTTATTTTTGATTTTTCTAAAATCCAAACAATATCTCTTATATGGAATTCATTCCATTATTATAATGTTTTAATTTATTCTTATTAATACTAGGTTTAGTATGATAATCCAATTTAAATGTTTTTAGAGATAATTTGATGTCATTATTATTTATTTATTAGTAATTAAAAAGTTTATTTATATACTATATAATATTTTTTTTGGAATGATTGAGGTTATTGGAATCCTTTATTAACTAGTGGATGATTTTTTTATCATAAAATCCATATTTGACTTATTAATTTCCCATTATCAATTTTCATATATTATTTAGTTAAATTATATTTTCTAATAAGTAACAACAAAAATTTTAGTGAATTAAAATTGAGAGAATTAATAATTGAATATTTATTGTGTATAAGATAATTTCATAATATTTTTGTTATTTATGATTGAGATTTTGGAATATTAAAATCAATTTATCTTTCCAAATTATTTATTTATTTATGTTTGGATTCTAGGAAAATTGATTTGAAATATTTTCCCCCCAAAAATCCTCTTTTTATAGTACCTATGGTGCCGAAATATTTTTAATTTTACCCAACATGATTAATGAGATCCTAATATTTAGTTTGTGATTGTAAATTCCATTCCCCTCTAGATGATGCATTTAACAAATTTATATTATTATTATGAAATTTTTGTTAAAATATGGCAAGGAAAGGATGATAAACAATCAATTAACATTGATAGTAATAGTGTATCCCCTTGAACCTTTCCTGATACTCATTTATGTTTTCCCCAATGGATATCCTTATTATATAAATTTATATTTTAATTTAGTAATACCTGGTGTTGGATAAAATCAATAGATAATGTTTCTTTACATCTCATCCAATATTAAAATTTCAGTTGATAAAAAATATTATCAATAATTATTAGAAATTTCCGCCAGAGAAGAAATAAATTACACCCACATAACTTTTTCTTTATCCATCATTCATGGATTTATGGTTTATAAATCATTTAAAAATAAGATAATATATATTTTTGGTCATCAATTTTTAGTTTATAAATAACTTATATTAATTAAATGAATTCATTTTTATGATTAAATTTAGTTTGTAATAGATTATAGAATATATGAATAATATAAATAAGGATATGAGGTTTACATGATTCTATATATGTTTAATTGAGGTTCGTTAACATGGTTTATAATTTTGACTCTAAGTGAAAACTAAAAGTTTTTATTATGTATATTTCTTGAGATATGTTATATTAGAACACACCTAAAAGTGCACGTGTTCTTTAGAGTATATTTACATGAAATTTAATGTTGAATTCATAAGGATAAACATGATGTTTTTCATTATGTTGATTTGTTTATCAATCAGAATGTTTAATAGACTATTGATTCCATTTTTGTTGTCTAAAAATATAAAAAACTCTAGATACATAGAAATAAATTGGGAAGGGTGGATTTGTGTTATGTAAATGAGGAACATATGTTATTTAATAGATATTGATAGATGAGTGGGGTGTTTAGGTCCAGTTTAGATAAATAACATTGATTTAATGTATATTACCTTACTATTACTAGTTCTTTGAACTAATACCTTAATTTCTCAATCCTATTTGTTGGATCGATATATAGATGTATATGTATATTAGATGAAACAATAAAAGAGGGGGGTGAATTGTTGGTTTAATAACTTTGTGCTTTACACTTCTTATAGTGAAGGATTCTACCATAATGTGTATAGAATCTATCAATACAATATGAAACAGTATACTTGTAATTGTAATAATTACAAATTAAAATGAAATTCAGGAAACAATAAAATTCCCTTTATAAAACAAATAGTAGCGGAAATGTAAATGTATTACAATTATTTTATCCCAAAGAGAAGGGTATCCTTTCACCTAGGATAAGAGGTCTGTCTTACCACCACCTTGGTAAGCCCTCGATACGATGATCTGTACATCTATCTTGCTATCCCCACAAGCCCTTGATACGATGATTGGTACGACTATCTTGTTATCCACGCAAGACCTCGATATGATGATCAGAACATATTTCTTGCTATCGCCACAAGGCCTCGATACAATGATCGAAACTACTGTCTTGTTATCCCCATAATCCCACGATCGTTATCACCTGATCGGCCACACAAAGAAAAACAAATTACTTATTAAATCACAAATACTAAGAATGATCCCTTCACATTTTGTAATTTCAAGTCTTTCTCATGAAGCAAGAGAGAATCACATCGTCTCTCTCTAAAACTTGATTAAAGCACAGAATGATCAAAGTCTCTCAGTTGTTCCTCTCAGCTTCAAATGACCAAATATTTATAGGCCTCAGGTTCCAACAGTCACATTTCCTCAAACGGTCATTTTTCTCCAGAATACTCGAAGGGAGATGGACACCTGGCATTATTAAGATCATTTTGTAACAGAAAACACGACATTGTTTTGATTATTTTATAACTAAATCAATGACATAATTTTTGTTAAAATAAAAGATATATGACGATGATGAACATGAGTATGATTGACATGTGTTGATAAAAGATAAAAACAAGCATCTGATAAAAATACGAGTACTATAAGTATTACTTAGTGTAATGTAATGACATGACACAATGTGAGTATGATTCACAAAAGGTAGTATGAATGACAGAGTCGCTACAATTTACAGAGTCAGTACGATTGACAGAGTAAGTAAGATTGACAGAGTCAGAATGATTGACAGATTCAGTATGATTGATAGAGTCAGTATGATTGACAGAGTACGATAATCATATATTAATGCATTTTTTATTTCCAAAATAAGTCATAAAAGGAAAAAAGTGAACTTTTGACTCAACAATATACCCGTTTTTTAAGCACAAAACATAAAGAAAAAAAAAAGAAAAACTTATCTCCCCCTGAGTTATTGGAAACTCTTATTAATAAGAAATTGAATTCAATTAACTCCCGCTTAGGTATGTACTTTCCTAAGGATTGTATTCATAAATTTCCCTTGATTTTGAATTATTTGATTAAAACATTCTCCCCTTATAGAGTATTATCCCACATTGTAATTTAAAAAAATAATGGGGTAATCTTGAGTTTCTTGAAAGAGTTAGATAAACGAAATTCAAGGAAATGGAAATGATAACATAAATTTCATTGAGATAACAAAAGTATAGAATTCTAGAAATGAATAAAGAAAGATACAACAACACTCAATTGTTTTCTCTTTACTTTTCATTCGTGATCAGCTCTTGAAGAATGGCATTCATCTTTTGGATTTCTTTCGTGTCTTCAGAGATAGAATCACCCTAGGATTTAAGAAGTGCTTTTTGATAGAAAAAAGTGAATCCTGAATCTTGATAGTCTCTTCTTGAACATTTATTACTTCTTCAAGTGTATCAATTCTATCTTGAAAATTCTTATTGTCTTTAGATAACACATATTTTTTCTTCTTCAACATAACTATTTCATCTTTGAAAGATGAAAACATAAAAATGTATTACATAAAAGAATTCATTCCCTCTTGTAGCTCTATTATTGAAGGAATATTGGTTCCATTAATTGTAGACCTCTGATTCAACATTTCAATGGTTTCTTTACCAAGATTATTGAAAGAAATTTCAAGAACATTTTAAGGCCTCCTTAAGTCTTCAATTGATATTTCATGATCATCCACTGAGCGTTCTATTTTGTATGACCACTTAGTCATTCTATTGCATGCCTTTTTATGAGCATCTTAACTTTCATATAGTACTTTTAAATTGGCTTTACTTGACAATACCCTCTTTCTCAGTTCTCTTACAGATCCAATCTGCATTCTTTGAATGTCAGTGATGAAATGAATTTTCCATCCATGTCTTGGAAGATTACGAATTGTCTTGTCAATCCTTCTCAAAAAATGAACAATATAATCACCCTTCTTGAGAGAAATTGTGTTTTCTGAATCAGTATAATCATCATACGAATCCAGTTCATTTATTCGACTAGAGTCTTCAACTAGCTGTATTCCTTTTTCTTTTTCTTTCTTATTTCTTTCTTCTGCCACATTGTCGCTGATAACGATTACTTTTTTTTATTACAAGACTAATCACCTTGATTTTCTTTGGCATAAATTCTATCTGGAGATTAAAGAGATTCAGACAGTTCTTGATCGGCATAAGGAACATGTTGAATACCTTCACTTTTCATTTGAAACGAATCTTCTCTACTCTTTTTTGAACTCTGAAGAAATTCCAAAATAAAATCCTCTTCCTCTTCTTCAACTTCCTCAGCTTCCTGTACATATTTCAAAAATTGTTTTCCTTTATCTTTCTCTAGAAGACTTTGTAAGATGGGTTTTTAATGCACTTATTCTTTTAGTTGATCAAAAGACTCTTCAAAAAATTTCATAAGTTTAGAAACTTCAAAATCTTGACCCTTCCTTTTCAAAAGAGTCCTATTCTTCTTTTCAACATGAAGAGTATTATCTACCCTTATCCCCTCAGAAAAAGATTCAGCTGGATCAAGATCGAACATAGTATCACTTTCTTTTATTTGTTCTCTATCTTTTGTCCACTTGGCCAAAAATTCCTTTATGTATTTAGGTTTCTTCATTGTCTTAGAACTGGTATGTAGATCTGACTTTTAAGGATCAACAATAGTTGGATTATCATTGATCGGAATATGAGCTGATTGATTTTGTGCCGATTGATTTTGTGCTGATTCAGCTTCTACATCATTGACAAAAACCTTTGAGTTTTCATCAAAACAAACATACAACTTCCTCAACATATTCTTACTTATCTAGGAAGGCTTCAGCTCTTACAATTTCCCTTTAAAAGGAATATTAAAAAACATCATGCTCTCAAGAATAAACTTTGTAAGAATAGTGGGATACATAATCAAATGGGACTTGATTGATCCTAACTTGACATTCTTGACTGTTTCAAGAATGTACCCCATGAGATTTACCTTTCTCATTTTTACAAGATAGTATAGCATAAAAATATTAGATACATTAAGAGTATTTCTATCCCCTTTCCTTGGGATAAGAATACCTTGCATCCAAAGAACCACGAACCTGTTATCTGGAGATAAATGAGATACTTTTCTCTTCTCATCATTTATAAGAAATAATGACTTCTCATCACTTTCTTTATTAAACGTACCATCTTTTTCTGGTAGTTTATGAGATGGACAAAAAGAATCACCTACTATTGATACATTTAGAATGTTGGATTCTTGTTTCACAGACATTGAGATTTTTCTATCGTACATAGCAAAGTTGAATGTCATATTTTTGTCAATAATCACGGTTTTGTAGAATTGACTATCTTCTCTAATAAGAACCAGACCATGAGATACATGTTTTTCATCACAAAGATGTTCCCAGCCTTGAAACAAAATAATACTTCTTATTGATGAATCATATCTGTCAAAGAAGTCCTGAGAAACTAGCCTTTCTCTTAATAAGTCTTTCTCTAAAAATTTTTTGAATACATTTTGGCAGGAGTGTTGGAAGAGGACTGAGACATATAGATGACACAAATAGAAGATCGTATGAAGTCTTAAAACAATGGGGCAGAGCATCGCCATGAGATCTGAAAAACAGGTGTGGGTTTGGGGGGGATATTTATAGGTGAAAAAAGGATGATCGTTGATCTTCTTCGGATGATATTAGAAAAAAAATTCAATTGTGGGGATTTAAAGGAGTTCATTCTTAATAAACAAGAAACAATAAGAAAAACAAATCAAATAAAGAAAGAAAGTACCTACCAGATATTCTAAGGAAATTGTTGGTTTAATTGTATTAACATAGTATAATATAATATCAAAAATAAATTACATGAGTTCAAGGAAAAAAATATGTTCGGTTGTGAGACTGATAGAAAAAAAATTCATTATCATAGGTTGTCAAGATGATGGAAAACAAAGTCATTACCATGGTTTGTCATGTCGATGAAAAAAACAGTCATTACTATAGGTTTTCTGGCTTATGGAAAACATAGCCCTTACCTTGGGTTGTCAAGACAATGGAAAACAAATTCATTACCATAGGTTGTCAAGCCGATGGAAAAAAATGTCATTACCATGGGTTGTCAGGCCGATGAAAAAAAATGTCATTTTCATGGGTTGTCAAGCTGATGGAAAAAAATTAATTACCATAGTTTGTCAAGCCAATATAAAACAATGTCATTACCATGGGTTGTCAAGCCGATGGAAAAAAATGTCATTACACTGGGTTGTCAAGACAATGGAAAACAAATTCATTACCATGTGTTTTCATGTGGATGGAAAAGAAATTCATTAACATAGGTTGTCATGCCGATGGAAAACAAAGTTGTTACCATAGTTTGACATGCCGATGGAAAACTAAATTGTTACCATAGGTCGACATGGCGATGAAAATAAAAGTTTGTTACCATAGGTTGATGTGCCAATGGAAATCATTGTTTTTACCTTAGGTCGATGTGCCGATGGAAAACAATGTTTTTACCATATGTTGAAGTGCTGATGGAAAATAAAGTTGTTACCATAGGTTGATGTGCCGATGGAAAACAAAACAATATGATAATCAGGAAAACAAGATGACAGATGATTAAAACAATAACCAAATTGTCAAAACAATAATCAGAAATATATCAAACCTAATGAATAAACGAATAAGGAAAGAAAAGTTTAAGAAATATATAAAGTAAAAAAATGTTCTCCCCATTTTAAGAGGAGTTCAATATAAGGAGAAGTTCAAGACATGAAGTAGAAATGAATGATTATTTTAATGTAATCATTCGTAGATTCTATTTTATAAAAACAAATCTATCGGATGGTAATGGTTTTGTAAAAATGTCAACAATTTTTTATTGTGTTCTGATGAATTGCAATATAATATCTCTTTCTTGTGTGTGGTACCTATGAAATTGATGCCTAATATCTATGTTTTTTTTCACGAGAGTTATGTACTGGGTTTTTACATAGAGCTATGGCACTAGTGTTATCACATAGAATTTGAGCATTGGAAAAAGTCAATCCATAGTCAGTGAGTGTGTGTTGCATCCAAAACACTTGAGCACAACAACTTACAGCTACTACATATTCAGCTTCAGCAATGGAAAGTGATACTGAGTGTTGTTTCTTGCATGAGAAAGAAACCAATGAATCTCCTAAGAAATGATATATTTCAGATGGACTTTTTCTATCAATTCTACAACCACCAAAGTCAGCATCTGAAAAACATTTTAAAACTAAATCATTTCTAGAAGAATAAAAAAGTCATAAAACCAGAGTTCCTTTTAAATACTGAAATATTCTTTTCATAGCTTTTAAATGAGACGCTTTTGGATTATATTGGTATCTTTCACATAAGAATATGAAAAAAAAATAAGTCTCGTTGACTAGAGGTCAAGTATAACACACTTCCTATCATACCTCTACATGTTTTTTGATATACAGGTTTACCGGTTTCATCAAGATCAAGTGTATATAAGGTACCAATTGGAGTGATAATACTTTTAGTATTGTCGTATCCATACATTTTTAGTAAATATTTAATATAATTATGTTGATATATATATATGTTCCTTCTTGTTTTTGTGAAATTTGAAAACCTAAAAAGAATGTTATCTCTCCCATCATTCCCATTTCAAACTCAGATTTCATTAAATTCGCAAGAGAATAAGTTAAAGACTACTGAGTTGATCCAAATATGATGTCATCAACATAAATTTGAACAATAAAAACATTTTTTTCCCATTTTTATAAAAAGGGTTGGATCCTCTATACCTTTAGGGTAATTGTTTTGTAATATAAATCGTGTATGTCTATCATACCAAGCTCTAGGGTCTTGCTTAAGGCCATATAAAGCTTCAGTAAGATTAAAAACATTATTAGGATAATTTGAATCTATAAAACACGGAGTTTGTTAAAAAAAAATATTCTTGAACAAAACCATGTAGAAAAAACATATAACATTCAGTTGAAATAATTTGAAATTAAAGTATGATACAAAGGATAATAGACTACTAATAGATTCAAGTCTAGCTACCGGAGCATATGTTTCTTCATAGTCTATTCCCTCTTGTTGATTATATCCCTTAGCAACAAGTATTTCTTTATTTCATAAAATAATTCCATTTTCATCACATTTATTTCGGAAAACCCATTTTACACCAATTATAGTGGTTTCTTTAGTTCTTTTAACTAATGTCCAGAAATGATTCCTTTCAAATTCATTTAGTTCATCTTGCGTTGCTTTAATCCAATCTCCAACACCTAAGGCATCTCTTGGACTTTATGGTTAGAATTGAGAAATAAAGGAAAGATGTTCTATTTCATTTCTCATGGAATTTCTGGTCATTTTAGGTTGATTTACATCACCAATGATGTTATCACTGGGATGATTCCTAAGAAGCAATTGATTTGGGTTATTTAAAACTTGTTAATCATAATATTGTAGAAAATATTATGGGAAAAAAGTTTCAGAATAAATTTCTTGAACATTTTCCATATCAGAATGATCTTCTAATAATGGTTGAAGATTAGTTTTTGAAAACACATCCGAAGATTTAGGTTGGGGTTGTTTGAAAACAAAAGGATTGGTTTCATTAATTTTAACATGCAGTGTTTCTTTAATATTACATGTATTTTTATTGAAAACTCTATAAGCCTTAGAAGTTGTAGAATAGACAAAAAATATTCCTTCATCAAATTTTGGTGCGAATTTGTGTAGATTATCTTTAGTATTCTGAATGAATATTTTGCATCCAATAATTTTTTCGTATGAATCATTAGGTTTTCAGGAAGTCCATAATTCATAAGGTTTTTTATTATGAAATGGTGTAGTTAAAACATGATTTATAGTATAACAAGCAGTATTAATAGCTACAGCCCAAAAATTCTTAACAATTGAGTATTCAATCAACATGGTTCATGTCATTTCCTGAAGAATGCGATTTCATCTCTCAACAACACCATTTTGCTGAGGAGTTCTTGGTGGATAAAAATTCTGAGTAATACCCTGCTTACTACAAAAAGTTTCAAAATCTGAATTTTAAAATTCACCACCATGATCACTGTGAATAGTTATCAATGGGATGTTTTTATCATTTTTAACTTGGGATCTAAAATTATTGAAATAGAAAATGGTTTCAGATTTATTTGTTAAAAAATAGACCGACGTAAATCTAGTAAAGACATCAACTAAAAAAAATACATAGTATTTTACTCAAATGCTTCCAGTTTTTGAAGGAGCAAAAAGATCCATTTGCACTAGTTGTAGTGCATTAGAAGTTTAAACTTCATTAATTGGTTTAAAACTAGTTTTTTGTTGCTTGCCAAATTGACACGGATCACATACCATTAAAGAATCATATCTAAGATTTGGTAGACCCTTTACATGTAGATACCCAAAGCATGACATACCTAGATATTACATTACTTTTTCGGAATACTTAATACATAATAA
Organism: Viscum album; assembly: GCA_963277665.1. Classification (NCBI taxonomy): domain Eukaryota; kingdom Viridiplantae; phylum Streptophyta; class Magnoliopsida; order Santalales; family Viscaceae; genus Viscum; species Viscum album. Next base: position 1,018,663,736 of record OY728122.1, read on the forward strand.
GAATCAACACTCAAGGGCCGTAATAGTTTTGTGTCTTTAGAAACTCAGAACATAATCTTCTAATCGTGGTGAAAGATCTTCAACATCTCCCATAAAGATATTCCCCTTTGTGTTTCCTTACCTAAAACCCTTCATTATTTCTTGGGGAAAATAAAAGATAAAAAGGGTGAGCTCAAATGCTCAATAAGGGCAAACATAGAGAACATAAAACAATCCATAAATATTTGAAATGAAAAAACATGAACATGAAATCTAAACATTAAAACCATGAGCAAAGACATAAATCTTGGAAGTACGTAAGGCATATATAATAAAGGAACATCAATAATGATAAAATATCATAGGAATAAAACATGTAATTGTGGAAACCATTCAGAACTTGTTATGATTTCCATAGTAGCCAAGGTATTGCTGCCAAGACCATCTTAGTGGACAATGTCCCTTTCTGAATCGAGTTCACTCCTAGTTCCAGTCCTGTATCACTGAACTGGAATAACTTACCGTTCTATCCATGTCAATGTCATGAGATATAAATCTTTATCCAATGCATTGGGGGGATATTTAGGTCCCACCCCTCTCATAATTAAATCATTCGTACTTGTTCCACAAAATAAACATACATCAATCATAATAACCCAACAAATAAAATGGGTTTCATAAACATCATTCCATCATCACATAATCCATATAAAATTAATGGATATCATTTGATAATAATAAAATTGAAACCATGTAAATCATAGAGACATTATACTTGAAACATACACATATGAAATAATGTTATCTTAGATTAAAAATGGTTTTGATAAAACACATGAAATGAATTTTTGAGGAAAATAACCTTTCTTCATCAAAATCAATTTCTTTTCACAAAACGTCATGAATGTTTAAAAGAAAAATAATTTGTTTATAATATTAATGAAATCTTTTTGAGTAATATTCATTAAAATAAGGATTTATAAAACCGTAAGAATCCTTTCATGCCGTATAAGTTAAAAATACTTTCTTCTTGTTCTTTTGCCGGAAAAGCCAAAAAGTACCTCGTTTGGTAAAAAAAGAAAGATTCCTTCTATACCATGTAGTAAAAGTCAAGAATGGGTAAAAATGACTTTAAACATACATAAAAATAGTTTTAGAAAACAAGGACATGGATTATAATAATAACCCCAGTAAATACTTACGAATAAGCAATCCCGGATAAAAATGAGATTACAAAATTATCCCTTACCCTATGTTCGATATGCATCGTATGTATCCAAACCTCTTGTATAATGATTTAAATAATGTCATTGACTTATTAAAGACCCATATTCATTGTTATGATATCATATATGGCTCACTTATGACTTTATATTACCCGTTCGTTTGTAAATTCCATGTTAAACAGCGTTTTGGGTAAAATAGTTTTATTTTTCGTCCGTGTTTTGACTTGTAATTATTCATATGATTAATTAGATCATGATTATTTAATTAAATTATATAAAAAATGATTTATATATAATATATATTCATAATATACATATATATAATAGAATTAAAAATGGAAAGAAATACACCGTTCATGGAGATGGTAGGTCATACGTACGCATGAATGCTATTTTCGTTTCCTTATTGAATTGAATGGAATTAAATATATGACATAAATATATATATATACATAAATCTAGTTGCATTATTATGTCATATATTTCATGAATATTTATTATATATACTTTATAATCATTCTTGAATTGTTAGCATGGAAAATGAATTGCATCGCGTCGTGGAGACGGTAATCCGTATGTACGCACGAGCGATGATATCATCACAATATTTATTGAATCGAATTTTAGTAAATGATAAAATATATTAGAATTAGTATGATGTTATAATAATCATATTTATTTATTCTTTACACCATTATACCCATCCAAGTAATGTGGTGGTGGAAAAACAGATTACACAACGGCGTGGAGATGGTATTTCGTACGTACCCACGTGCAATGATTTCATTTTCCATAGGATGGATAGAAGGTGAAATGGGGTTGTTTCATATTTATAATAACATATCCGTATATTAGTGATACTTATGTTATTACAATATAATTAAACAACTACATTAGAGGAGGTAGAAAAAGAAATAAATTTGAAAGAATCGGTAACGGATATTACATCTCCTTCGATACGTTTGTTTGAAACCTCCTCGTAGGGCACTAAGATTGGTATTATAAGTAGACCAGGACATATAGGATGTTTATAGGTAAGCATAGAAGATAAATTGGCAGGGGTTGGCCTAGCATGAAGGCTCAAAGTGGTGTGAGGAGGAGAGGGAGGAGGTGCCCTTTTATAAGGGAGGAGAGGGGCACCTTTGGAATCCTCAAAAATATAAGTTTAATATAAATTCAAACCCCACATAAAAACCTCCAAAAATGACTAAATTCGAATATTAGATGATATAGAGTTGTGATCTCAACAACAAATAAAATTTTTACATGTTTGGTCTTATTTTAATCCTTATCATTTTGATTTATCCTTATTTAATTTATTTAAGTTTATTTGTGAAATAAAATTCAAAAATTTAAATGGTTATAAATAATCACTTATGTGTTGTTAATTATACATAATTGGATACTGTAGGATATTTTAGACAATATAAATTTCAATTTATAATTTTTAAATTTTTTTTTTATTTTTAAACAATTTAATAATATGTTATTTTTGTAAAATAACAATAGTGTCAATTTTGACACTATTCATTTATTTGAATATAAATAAAATCTAAACAGAGGATATATTCGAACTAAAATATATCGTAGACTCCTAACATGTCAAATTTGTCTATAAAATTCTTGTAGAACATTAAATAGTTCATATAATATTTATTTTAATATTTTTTAAACCCATTTATTTGGTATATCTCTTAATAAAATAATTAGTACAACATTTTTGTATAATTACTTAATATACTTATATGTTGCATAAAATTAAAAATAATATCCTTTGATGAAGATAAATATCATATATTTAATAATAATAATTTAACTCGAATTTATCATCTTAAAATAACAATATTTAAATTGATATATTTATTAAATTATGAAGGTGACAACTTTGGCATCATTAAAAATAAAATAATATAAGTGTCATAATCTCTTTTATAAGGCTCAAAATTGTCAAAAAATCGACCATTGGATGATTATGGTTTACATTTACATGACCAATAAGTTTTTGTCCGAGTTTTATGCATTTTATGGTCACTATTAGTTTAATAAAAACTATACTCTTGATTTTTCACTAGATAAACAATTTCTGCATCACTATTGTGTCACAATTAATGATAATTATTTAATCCCTAAAAATTAAACATAAATTCATATGATGTATATAATTTTATTATCTTTCTGGAGACTATTCATGTTCGATGTTTCATGAAGTTTATCACTAAATCAAAATTAATATACTTATAAGATTTAATGGAGTGACATGTTGTCACATTCTTTGTTTTTAATAGTAAATAAATTATTTTCAAAGAACCAAGTCCATAAAATGAATCAATTCCAACCCTTAGGTGATATGGGTCAACATTTATTCATCCAATAGAATTTTTGCAGGTGTTAGGGTAATTTAATAATCTTATATTTAACCTTAATTATCTGATTTACCTTTAACTATGGTAAATTAAATTTACCGTAGATACTATTCATAATGCCCAAAAATAAAAAGTATCTTCTTAAAATAATTTGGACCCACTGATTCCAATTATGGAATCCATTTTTCCAAATTCAATACAAAAAATTTGAAAAAATTAAATAAAAATTAATCCCAATGTTGAAAGAAAATGGGTTTTTGTTTAAAACATTGCAAAAGATTGAATTTATTTAACCTACGAATTCAATGTAAAATCAATGAAAATGACATAAATTATATTAAATGGTAAGAATATATTCTATTTATATCTTAAAACCGTTCAATATTATAATTTAAATCTCAATGATTTTTTTAATTAAAAATTAGCTTATTTTTACTAATCATCAAAACATGAAAGTTATCAGAAAAGTATCTAAAATTTTTCCAAAGTAAATTTTTACATATTGATTAAATGAAGAATTTTATTTTTTCAAATTTAACTTATAAACATGTAAAAAACTTTATTTAATGTGGGTACGCCATCAAAAGGTGGTAAAACTGCATTTTTTTTAAAATAATTATTTTACCAGAAAAATTTATTTTGTTCTCCTAACATATTATAGAAAATATGCAATATGAATAATAATGTTATAAAATTTAAAATTTAGTTAATAATATTCATAACGGGTAGTCAATAATAATATAATAACAATACATCATTGTTTAGTGAAACCCGGTATTGTGTACAACAAACGCTATCGAGGTAGGTCGCGATTGCGTGTAATGCAAGCCAATTCAGGGTTGCGTGTAGTGAAAGACTCCATTGTTGTTTTGTATAACATAATCCAACCATATTTCATTTATACATTGAATATATATATATACACTCAATGTTGAGAACTTGAAATTATGTGTAACATGATCCAAGAATAGTGATGCGTATACTGCAAGCTAATATGGTGTTGCGTATAGTACATGCTAATGTTGGTGTAGTGTACAATCAATGGAATTAAAAAGAATATATCTCATAAAATCTCGGGGTGTTACATTCTACCCCCATTAAAATGAATTTCTCCCTCGATATTCGTTGGTGTTATAAATCGTTTACTATTCATAGAAACCCACATCGTAAAAAGGAATACTAAAACATAATTTTAAAAAATAAAGTATGAAATGTAACGATTACCCAAAGTAACTCATCACCGGGTTTCAATATTGGAGAGCATATGTGAAAATATGGATATGGAAGAAAAATATAACCATCAGGTTCTGATAGAGAGTGGTAGAGAACATGGATATGAAAAATCCATCAATCACAAAGCCATACATTTGTGATGATCTGAGGTACCATATGATTCATCAGATATAAGAGCACTAGGACAACATTTTTGGTTTTCAATATCATTTCCCTAAAGTTGAAAATTTTTAAATAAAAGAAATACTTGCTTTATTTTGGTACAATCTCAATGTTTTTCATGCTTTGAACAATTTACACTTCATCTCTTAAAGAAGTGAAGTTTAATTTGTAATTCATGAAGTGTTAACAGATCATGTGATAGAATGATGGGCCATTCCATCTATTTCAAACACAATGTTAGAAAAAGTTATCAAATATACAAAAGTCCATCTATGGTGAGTTTAATCATATACGATTCCAAAAATGAACTTATACTTCATGAATCATACTGCATAATAAAAAAAACTACTTTCTACTAACCAGGGACTTCTTGTAGGCCAATGGTAGGCGATAAATGCCAGTCACACTTCAGTTGTGGGTTCGATCTCACAGCCCTGTCTGATGCGATGGGATGTCACCCGTCATGCGGGTTTTCCTTTTTCTAAAACTACATTACTATAACATCCCATCAATAATATCGAGAAAATTTCTATCCTTAAACAATAATAACATATGTCCAACAAAATAGATTCCAATCATTAGGGTGATCTAAAATACTTCAGTCCAAGCTCATAGAATAAAGAAAATGATTACTTGAAATTTCACATAACAATCACGTAAATTCAATCATTTATCCCCCATATATCATAAGATATATCTTTTTTCTCAAATTACAAACATGTGAATACCTTAATCATGTATTCTCTTAAAGAATGAATACCCATTGAACCTTAGTGAAAACATGAATGTTGTTAAATTTTAACACTTTCCACATACCAAAATCCCAAAAATTCTATATCCTCAAACCATGATATCACTTAGTCCTTATATCTATCATGAGCTCATGAATACAATCAATCATCTCATTATCTTCTTATCCCTTCAATATGCACATATCATCTACTTTCCAAAAATATCTGAATAACCTTTCATGGTTACCGGTACCATTCAACATATACATTCAAATACATTAGAAAAAAAATAGTGTCAAATTCCTTAGATGATTCTTTATTCCATAGTACCATTAACTATACAACATAACTCTTGATAAACATAAAATCATTCCACTACCTTCTTAAACAACTGACTGAGCTTCAACACTTCTTTCATCTCATATATCATTTATAGTCTCCTCATCATCATCCATATAAATACTACCCATATGACCATGCTGATTCTCTTCATGATATTTTCCCTTAGGTAATTGGTTTTCATAATGCCCGTACATTCCACATTTAAAACATTTAACCATTTTTATGTCTTAGAAACACAATTATCCTTGTCCATGGTGCTAACTAAACCTTTTCCTTTGCAATTACTCGCTTTGTGTCCTTATTTTCCACAGCCAAAGCATCTTCCAGTTCCTTTGAAACATTCTCCCTGATGCCTCTTCCCACATGATTTACATGAGGGGAATTGAACTTTCTTTCCACTATGATCATCATGATACTCTATCTTTCTCTTATTAGATGATTCAGAAAACACAAAAAATTTGAGATTATTGATCATATTATAAGATTTTTGATTAGACATAATAACGATATGTGGAACTCTAGATCCAATTTCATTTGGGTTCTCAGGAAGAATATCATTTCATTGTCCACCATATCCTCCATTATCGTGAATCTTCATGTTTCTATCCATTTTCTAAAACCCAAAAATAATAGTGTGAGAGGAAAAAATCATGCTAGGAAAAAAACATAATAAGGTGGGAGTACATTCAATATCTAACATCTTAGGTTTAATTCTAAGATCGTTTTTCAATTCTAGGACTATGAACTATACGTATACTTAACCTTAGGGACATCCCTAGACATACCTTAGAAATATATCTAGGGATATCACTAAAGTTTCTGCATCCTAGTTTCCAAAGGATGACTAAACCTTTCCTCTGATACCAACTATAGATACCCAAAGCTTGACGTACCTAGAAATTAAATTATTTTTTCAGAATACTTAATACATAATAATAACCAACACTCAAGGACTGTAGTAGTTTATTGTCTTTCGAATCTCGGAACATAATCTTCTAATCATGGTGAAAGATCTTCAACACCTCCCATAACGATCTTCCCCTTTTTGTTTCCTTACCTAAAACCTTTCTTTATTTCCTGGGGAAAACACATCATAAAAAGGGTGAGCTCAAATGCTCAGTAAAGGAATACATAGAGAACATAAAACAATCCATAAACATTTGAAAGAAAAAACATGAACATGAAATCTAAACATTAAAACCTTGAGCAAAGACATAAATCAGAAGTATGTGAGGAATATATCATAAAGGATCATCAATCATGATAAAACAGCATGGGAATAAAACATGTAACTATGTACACCATTCAAAATTTGTTATGATTTCCATATTAGCCAAGACATTGCTACCAAGAACATCTTAGTGGACAAAGTCCCTTTCTGAATCGAGTTCACTTGTCATTCCATTACTGTATCACTGAACCGGAATAACATACCGTTCCATCCATGTCTATCTCATGAGATATAAATCTTTACCCAATGCATTGGAGGGATATATAGGTCCCACCCATCTCATAATGAAATCATAGTTACTTGTGCCATAAAATAAACATACATGATTCATAATAACCCAACGAATAGAATGGGCTTCATAAACATCATCCCATCATCATATAATACATATAAAAGTAATGGATATCATTTCATAATAATAAAAGTGAAACCTTGTAAATCATAGAGACATTATACTTGAAACATACACATATGAAATAATGTCATCTTAGATGGAAAATGGTTTTTATAAAACATATGAAATTAATTCTTGAGGAAAATAACCTTTCTTCATCAAAATCAATTTATTTTCACAAAACGTCATGAAATTTAAAAAGAAAAAGTTTTGTTTAAACTAGTAATGAAATATTTTTGAGGAATCATCATGAAACTAAGGCTTTATAAAACCGTAAATATCCTTTCATTCCGTATAAGTTAAAAAACATTCTTCTCGTACTGTTGCCAGAAAATCCAAAATGTACCTCGTATGGTAAAAAAAAGAAAGATTCCTTCCATACCATGTAGTAAAAGTCAAAAATGGTTAAAAAGGACTTTAAACATACATGAAAACAGTTTCAGAAAACATGGGCAGGGATGATAACAATAAACCCAGTAAATACATACGAATAAGCAATCTCGGATAAAAATGAGATTGCAAAATTATCCCTTACCGTATGTTTGATATGCTTCGTATGTATCCAAAACTACTGTATAATGATTTAAATAATGTCATTGACTTATTACAGAATCATATATATTGTTATGATATCATATATGGTTCACTTATGACTTTATATTACTTGTTCTTTTGTAAATTTAATGTTAAAAAGCGTTTTGGGTAAAATCTTTTCATTTGTCATCCGTGTTTTGACTTGTAATTATTCATATGATTACATAGATCATGATTACTTAATTACAGAATATAAAACATGATTTATATATAACATATATTTAGAATATACATATATATAATAGATTGATAAATGGAAAGAAATACACCATTCATGGAGACGGTAGGTCGTACGTACCCATGAACGCTATTTTCGTTTACTTATTGAATTGAATGTTATTAAGTATATGACATAAATATATATATAAATAAATCTCGAAGAATTATTATGTAATATATTTCATTAATACTTATTATATATAGTTTATAATCATTCGTGAATTTTTTACAAGGAAGATGAATCTTATCGCGTCGTGGAGACGGTAATCCGTACGTACGCACTAGCGATTATATTGTTCCCTTATTTATTGAATCGAATTGGAGTGAATGATATAATATCTTAGAATCAGTATGATGTTATAATAATCATATGTGTTTATTATTTACACCATTATACCCATCCAAGCAAGGTGGTGGTGGAAAAACAGATTACACCACGGTGTGGAGACGGTATTCCGTACGTACGCACGCGCAGTGATTTCATTTTCCTTAGGATGGATAGAAGGTGAAATGGAATTGTTTCATATTTATAATAACATATCAGTATATTATTTATAATGATGTTATTACAATATAATGAATCAAATAAAGAATAGGAGGTAGAAGAAGAAATAAATTTGAAAGAATCGGTAACAGATATTACCTCTTCTTTGATACGTCTCTTTGAAACCTCCTCTTAGGGCACTAAGATTGGTCATTTATGTAGAACAGTACCACTAGGATGATTATAGGGAATTGGAGAAGATAAATTGACAGGTTTTTTCTGTGCATGAAGGCTCAATGTGGTGTGAGGAGGAGAGGGAGGAGGTGCCCTTTTATAAGGGGGGAGAGGGGAACCTTTAGAATCCTCAAAAATATTAGTTTAATGTAAATTCAAACCCCACATAAAAACCTCCAAAAATGACTAAATTAAAATATAAGATGATATAGGGTTTTAATCCCGTCAAAAAATTAAATTTAGACATGTTTTGATCTTTTTTTAATCCTTATCATTTTGATTTATCCTTATTTAATCTATTTATGTTTATTTGTGGTAATAAAATTCTAAATTTTAAATGGTTATAAATAATCCCTTCCGTGTTGTTAAAATTCCATAATTAAATCCATTATGATATTTTAGACTATATAAATTTAAATTTATAATTTTTAAATATTTTTTTGATTTTTAAACAATTTAATAATATGTTATTTTTATAGAATATCAATAGTGTGACTTTTGACACTATTCATTAATTTGTATTAAAAATAACATCTAAACAGAGGATATATTCGAACTAAAATATTTAATAGATTCCTAACATGTCAAATATGTCTAGAAAATTCTTGGATCACATTAAATAGTTCATATAATATTTATTTTTATATATTTAAAACCATTTCATTGGTATATCTCTTAATAAAATAATTAGTCCAATATTTTTTTATAATTAGTTAATATACTTATTTGTTTCATAAAAATTAAAAATAAAATCCTTTAATGAAGATAAATATAAAATATTTTATAATAATAATTTTACTCAAATTTATCATCTTAAAATAACAATATTTAAATTGTTTTATTTATTAAATTATGAAGGTGACAACTTTGGCAACATTTAAAATAAAATAATATAAGTGTCATAATCGATTTTATAAGTCACAAAATGGTCAAAAAGTCTACCATTGGATGATTATGGTTTACATTTACATGAAAAATATGTTTTGGTCAGGGTTTTGTGCATTTTATGGTCACTATTTGTTTAATAAAAACTCTATTCTTGATTTTTCACTAGATAAATAATTTCTGCATCACTATTGTGTCACATTTAATGATAATTATTTAATAAATAAAAATTATAAATAAACGCATTTGATGTAGATAATTTTATTATCTTTCTGTAGACTATTCATGTTCGAAGTTTCATGATGTTTATCACTAAATTAAAATTAATCTACTTATAAGATTTAAGTGAGTGACATGTTGTCACTTTCTTTGGTTTTAATAATAATTAAATTATTTTCGAGGAACAAAGTCCATAAAATGAATATATTCCGACCCTTAGGTGATATGGGTCGACTTATAGTCATCCAATAGAATTTTTTCAGGTGTTAGGGTAATTTTATAATTTTATATTTACCCGTAATTACCCAATTTACCTTTAATTACAGTAAATAAAATTTACCATATTTAGTATTTAATAATGCCCAAAAATAAAAATTAGCTTATTAACATAATTTCTACCCACTGATTCCAAATAAGGAATCCATTTTTCCAAATTTAATATAAAAAATTTACAGAAATTAAATTAAAATTAATCCCATTGTTGAAAGAAAACGGGTTTTTGGTTAAAACATTGCAAAAAGGTGAATTGATTTAACCTACGAATTCAATGTTAAATCAATGCTAATGACATAAATTATATTAAATGGTAATAATATATTCTATTAATACTTAAAACAATTCCAAAATATAATTTAACCATATAAATTATCTCAATGAAAAATTTGTTTATAGTTAAAAAATAGCATATTTTTACTATTCATCATAACATGAAAGTTATTGGAAAAGTATCAAAACATTATCCAAAGTAATTTTTTATATCTTGATTCCAAAGAAAAAAATTATTTTGTAAAATTGAACTTATAAAAATTTAAATAACTAGATTTAATGTGGGTGCTCCATCAAAAGGCGGCAAAACTGCATTTTTTGAAAAATACTTATTTTACCCGACAAATTTATTTTGTTCTGTTAACATGTTCTAGAAAATGATTAAGATGAATAATAATGTTATAAAACTCAAAATTTAGTTAATACTATTCATAATGTCTAGTCAATAATAATATAATAACAACATATCATTGTTTAGTGAAACCCGATATTGCGTACAACACACGCAATCGAGGAAGGTCGCGATTGCGTGTAATGCAAGCCAAGTCAGGTTTGCGTGTAGTGAAAGAATACATTGTTGTTTTTTATAAAATAATCCAACCATATTTCATTTATACAATGAATATATATATATATATATAAACATATATATATACACTCAAGGTTGCGAACTTGAAATTGTGTGTAATAAGATCCAAGAATAGTGTTGTGTATACTGCAAGCTAATACGGTGTTGTGTATAGTACAAGCTAATCTTGGTGTAGTGTACAATTAAAGGAATTAAAAAGAATATATCTCATAAAATATCGGGGTGTTACATTCTACCCCCCTTAAAAAAATTCCGCCCTCGAAATTCGTTGCTATTATAAATCGTTTACTATTCATATAAACCCTATCGAAAAAAGGAATACTAAAAATTAATTTTAAAAATTAAAGTATGTATTGTAACGATTACACAAAGTAACTCATCACCGGGTTTCCATATAGTAGAACATTGGTGAAAATATGGATATGGAAGAAAAATCTAACCATCGAGTTCTGATGGAGAGTGGTAGAGAACATGGCTATGAAAAATCCATCAATCACAAAGCCATAAATTTGTGATGACCTAAGGTACCATCTGTTTCATTAGATATAAGAGCACTAGGAAAACAATTTTGGTTTTCAATATCATTTCCCTAAAGTTGAAAATTTTGAATTAGAAGAAATACATGCTTGATTTTGGTACAATCTCACTATTGGTCGTGCTTTGAACAATTTACACTTCATCTCTTAAATAAATTAAGTTGAATTTGTTATTCGTGAAGTGTTAACAGATCATGTGATAGAATGATGGGTTATTCCATCTATTTCAAACAAAGGGATATAAAAAGTTATCAAATATACATAAGTCCATATATGCTGAGTTTAATCATATACGATTCCAAAAATGAACTTATACTTCATATATCATACCTCTTAATAAAATAAAACTAGTTTCTACTAACCAGGGACTTCTTGTAGGCCAGTGGTAGGCAATAAAGTCTAGTAGCACTTCAGTTGTGGGTTCAATTCTCACAGCCTTGTCCGATGCGATGGGATATCGTTCGTCCTGCAGGTTGTCCTTTTTCTAAAACTACATTACTATAACATCCCATCAATAATATCGAAAAGAGTTCTATCGTTAAACAATACTAACTTATGTCCAACATAATCGATTCCAATCTTTAGGCTTATCCAAATTACTACAGTCCAAACTCATAGTATAAAGAAAATGATTACTTGAAATTTCGCATAACAATCATGTGAATTCATTCATTTATCCCCCATATATCATAAGACATATCTTTTTTCTCTAATTAAAAACATGTGAATACCTTAATCATGTATTCTCTTGAAGAATGAATACCCATTGAACCTCAATGAAAACATGAATGTTGTTAAATTTTAACACTTTCCACATAGCAAAATCCCAAAAATTCAATATAATCTAACCATGATATCACTTAGTCCTTATATCAATCATGAGCTCATGAATACAATCAAACATCGCATTATCTCTTTATCCGTTCATTATGCGGATATCATCTACATTCCAAAAATACCCGAATAACCTTTCATGGTTACCTGTACCATTCAACATATACTTTCAAATACTTTATGAAAAATAATAGTGTTACAATCCTTAGATGATTCTTTATTCCATAGTACCATTAACTATACAACATCACTCTTGATAAACATATATTCATTCCACTACCTTCTTAAACAACTAACTGAGCTTCAACACTTCTTTCATCTCATATATCATTTGTATTCTCCTAATCATCATCCAGATAAATACTACACATATGACCATGCTGATTCTCTTCATGAGATTTTCCCTTAGGGCATTGGTTTGCATAATTCCCGTACATTCCATATTTAAAACATTTAACCATTGTTGATGTCATAGAAATACCATTATCTTTTTCCATGGTGTTAACTAAACCTTTTCCTATGCAATTACTGGACTTCTGTCCTTCTTTTCCACACCCAAAGCATCTTACAGTTCCTTTGAAACATTCTCCCTGATGCCTCTTCCCACATGATTTACATGAGGGGAATTGAACTTTCTTTCCTCTATCATCATCATGATACTCCATATTTCTCTTATTAGATGAGTCAGAAACCATTGAAAAGTTGAGATCATTGATCATATTAGGAGATTGCTGATTAGGAATAATAACGATATGTGGAACTCCAGATCTAATTTAATTTGTTTTCTCATGAAGAATATCATTTCATTGTCCACCATATCCTCCATTATCGTGAATCTTCATGTTTCTAGCCATTTTCTAAAACCCAAAAAGAATAGTGTGAGAGGCAAAAATCATGCTATGAAAACAATATAATAAAGGGGGATTACATTCAATATCTAACTTCTTAGGTTTAATTCAAGGATCGTTAGCGCAATTCTAGGACTATAACATATACGCATACTTAACCTTAGGGACATCCCTAGACATACCATAGAAATATATCTAGGGATCTCACTAAAGTTTCCACATCCTAGTTTCCAAAGGTTGACTAAACCTTTCCTCTGATACCATCTTTTGAGACCCAAAGCTTGACGTACCTAGACATTAAATTACTTTTGCGGAATACTTAATAAAATAATAAGAACCAACACTCAAGGGCCATAATAGTTTAGTGTCTTTGGAAACTCGGAACATAATCTTCTAATCATGGTGAAAGATCTTCAACATCTCACATAACGATCTTTCACTTTTTGTTCACTTACCGAAAACCATTCTTTATTTCCTAGGGAAAATAAAACATAAAAAGGGCAAGCTCAAATGCTTAGTAAGGGCATACATAGATAACATAAAACAATCTATAAACATGTCAAAGAAAAGACATGAACATGAAAACTAAACATTAAAACCTTGTGTAAAGACATAAATCTTGGAAGTACGTAAGAAATATATCATAAAGGATCATCAATCATGATAAAATAGAATGGTAAAAAACATGTAATTGTGGAAACCATTTACCACTTGTTATGATTTCCATAGTATCCAAGGAATTGCTGCCAAGACCATCTTAGTGGACAAAGTCCCTTTCTGAATCGAGTTGACTCCTCGTTCCAGTCCTATATCACTAAACTGGAATAACTTACCATTCCATCCATGTCTATCACGTGGGATATAAATCCCTACCCAATGCATTGGAAGTATATATAGGTCCCACCCATCTCATAATGAAATCATTCTTACTTGTGCCAAAAAAATAAACATACATCATTCATAATAACCCAACGCATAAAATGGGTTTAATAAACATCATCCCATCATCACATAATCCATATAAAAGTAATGGATATCATTTCATAAAAATAAAAGTGATACCATGTATATCATAGAGACATTATACTTGAAACATACACATTTTAGATAATGTAATCTTAGATGGAAAATGGTTTTGATAAAACACTTTAAATGAATTCTTTAGGAAAATATATTTTCTTCTTCAAAATCAATTTCTTTTCAAAAAATGTCAGGAATGTTTAAAAGAAAAAGATTTTGTTTAAAATATTCATGAAATCATTTTGATGAATCTTAATGAAAATAAGGCTTTATAAAACCGTAAAAATACTTTCATTCCGTATAAGTTAAAAAAACATTCTTCTCGTACATTTGCCGGAAATGTCAAAAAGTACCTCATATGGTAAACAAAATAATGATTCCTTACATACCATGTAGTAAAAGTAAAAAATGGGTAAAAAGGAAATTAAACATACCTGAAAAAAGTTTTAGAAAACATTTTCATGGATGATAACGATAACCCCATTAAATACTTACGAATAAGTAATCTCAGAAAAAAATGAGATTGCAAAATTATCCCTTAACTTATGTTCGATATGCTTCGTATGTATCCAAACTTCCTGTATAATGATTTAAATAATGTCATTGACTTATTAAATAATCATATTCATTGTTATGATATCATATATGGTTCACTTATGAATTTATATTACCCGTTCTTTTGTAAATTCCATTTTAGAAAGCGTTTTGGGTAAAATCGTTTCATTTGTCTTCCGTGTTTTGACTTGTAATTATTCATATGATTACTTAGATCATGATTAATTAATTACAGAATATAAAACAGTATTTATATATAACATATATTCAGAATATACGTATATATAATTGATCGATAAATGGAATGAAATACACCATTCATGGAGACGGTGGGTCATACGTACACATGAACGATGTTTTCGTTTCCAAATTGAATTGAATGTTATTAAGTATATGACATACATATATATATACATAAATCCAGTTTCTTTATTATGTCATATATTTCATGATTACTTATTATATATACTTTATAATCATTTTTGAATTGTTAACATGGAAAATTAATCTCATCACGTCGTGGAGACGGTAATCCGTATGTATGCACAAGTGATGATATTTTTCCCTCATTTATTGAATCAAATTGGAGTGAATGATCTAATATCATAGAATCAGTATGATTTTTTAATAATCATATATATTTATTCTTTACACCATTATACCCATCCAAGTAAAATGGTGGTGGTAAAACAGATTACACCACGACGTGGAGACGGTATTCCGTACGTATGCACACGTGGTGATTTCATTTTCCTTAGGATGGATAGAAGGGGAAATGGGGTTGATTCATATTTATAATAACATATCAGTATATTAGTTATATTAATGTTATTAAAATATAATGAAACAACTATATAATAGGAGGTAGAAGTATAAATAAATATGAATGAATCGGTAACATATATTACCTCTTCTTCGATACGTCTCTTTGAAACCTCCTCTTAAGGCACTAAGATTTGTCTTTTACATAGAACAGGGCCACTAGGATGTTTCTAGGGAAGTGTAGAAGATATATTGGTAGGTTTTGGCAGAGCTTTAAGGCTCAATTTGGTGTGAGGAGGAGAGGGAGGAGGTTCCCTTTTATAAGGGAGGAGAGGGGCACCTTTGGAATCCTCATAAATATTAGTTTAATATAAATTCAAAACCCACATAAAAACCTCCAAAAATGACTCAATTAGAATATTAGATGATATAGGGTTGTAATATCATCATCCAATCATATTTATACATGTTTTGATCTTATTTTAATCCTTATCATTTTGATTTATACTTATTTAATCTATTTATGTTTATTTGTGGTAATAAAATTATAATATTAAATGGTTATAAATAATCACTTAAGTGTTGTTAATATTCCATAATTAAATAATTTATTATATTTTAGACTATATATATTTCAATTTATAATTTTTAAATATTTTTGTGATTTTTAGACAATTTAATAATATGTTATTTTTATAGAATAACAACAGTGTCAATTTTGACACTATTCATTTATTTGTATTAAAAATAAAATCTAAACAGAGGATATATTCGAACTAAAATATTTAATAGATTCCTAAAATGTCAAATTTGTCTAGAAAATTCTGGGAGAACATTAAATTGTTCATATTATAATTATTTTAATATTTTTAAAACCATTTATTTTGTATATCTCTTAATAAAATAATTAGTACATCATTTTTGTATAATTAGTTAATATATTTATTTATTGCATAAAAATTAAAAATAAAATAATTTGATTATAATTAATATCAAATATTTTATAATAATAATTTTACTTGAATTTATCTTCTTAAAATAACAAAATTTAAATTGTTATATTTATCGAATTATGAAGGTGAAAACTTTGGAATCATTTAAAATAAATTAATATAAGTGTCATAATCACTTTTATAAGTCTCCAAATGGACCAATATTCGACCATTGGATGATTATTATATAAATTTACATGAACAAAATGTTTTGGTCAGGGTTTTGTGCATTTTATGGTCACTATTAGATTAAAAAAACTATATTCATGATTTTTCACTAGATAAACAATTTCTACATCACTATTGTGTCACAATTAATGATAAATATTTAATCCCTAAAAATTATAAATAAATTCATATGATGTAGATAATTTTATTAGATTTCTGAAGACTATTCATTTTAGATGATTCATGAAGTTTATCACTAAATTAGAATAAATATACTTATAATATTTAAGAGAGTGACATGTTGTCACTTTCTTGGGTTTTAATAATAATTAAATTATTTTCAAGGGTCAAAGTCCATAAAATGAATCTATTCCAACCCTTAGGTTATATGGGTCAAATTTTAGACATCTAATAGAATTTTTTAGGTGTTAGGGTAATTTTATAATGTTATATTTACCCTTAATTACCCGATTTACCTTTAACTATGGTAAATAAAATATATCCTATTTAATATTTAATAATGCCCAAAAATAAAAAGTAGCTTATTTACATAATTTGGACCCACTGATTCCAAATATGGAATCCATTTTTCCTAATTAAATACATAAAAGTTGCATTAATTAAATTAAAATTAATCCCATAGTAGAATGAAAACAGGTTTTTGTTTAAAACATTCTAAAAGATTGAATTGATTTAACCTACGAATTCAATGTAAAATCAATGGTAATGACATAAATTATATTAAATGGTAAAAATATATTCTATTTATACCTTAAAACTATTCAATAATATAATTTTACCATATAAGTTATCCCAATGAAAAAAGATGTTTATAATAAAAAATTAGCATATTTTTACTATTCATCAAAACATGAATCTTATCAGAAAAGTATCAAAATTTTATCCAAAGTAAATTTTTATATCTTGGTTTCAAAGAAGAATTTTATTTTTTCAAATTGAACTTATAAAAATGTCAAATACAAGATTTAATGTGGGTGCTCCATCAAAAGGCAGAAAAACTACATTTTTTGACAAATATTTATTTTACACGGAAAATTTATTTTGTTCTCTTAACATGTTCTAGAAAATGTGTATGATGAATAATAATTTTATAAAACTCAAAATTTAGATAATACTATTCATAACGGCTAGTCAATAATAATATAATAACAACATATCATTGTTTAGTGAAACCCGATATTGCGTACAACACACGCTATTGAGGAAGGTCGCGATTACGTGTAATGCAAGCCAAGTCAGGGTTGTGTGTAGTGAAAGACTCCTTTGTTGTTTTGTATAACATAATACAACCATATTTCATTTATGCATTGAATATATATATATATATACATATATATATACACTCAATGTTGCGAACTTGAAATTGTGTGTAACAAGATCAATGAATAGTGTTGCGTATACTGCGAGCTAATACTGTGTTGCGTATAGTACATGATAATCTTGGTGTAGTGTACGATCAAAGAAATTAAAAAATATATATCTCATAAAATATCGGGGTGTTACATTACAAGCCTTTTCATTGAAAATTTACAAAGGTTTTTTTGTTTGTATTGTCCTTGTATTATATGCCATTACCATGATTGGTCTTCTATTGCACTTAAGCAGGATAAATTTTTGCTTCTAAGGTCTTTTATGTCAATAGTTTATACATTCTCAGGCCTATGGGTAGATAGAATGAATTCATTCTTGGAATTTTAAACTAAGCATTTATCATTTCTAAAATTTACAAGGTATCCATCATCACCCAATTGAAATATGATGATGAGATTGTTCATAAGACCTTTTACAAACAAAACATTTGAAATAAGAACTTTTCCATGAAAATCAATAGTACACATTCCAACAATCACTCCTTGAGCATTATCTCTGAAGGTAACTTTTTCACCTTTTGTTTCGATATTATTTTCAAATAAATCTTTGTTTCTGGTCATGTGTCAAGAACAAACATTATCCATGTACTAAATATTCCTCTTGGTACACTTATTATTTTCCTGAAAAAGAAACAATTAGTATTTCGGAATCCACACTTGATTGGATCCAGAAGGGTTAGAAAAAAGAATTTTTCGAATCCACATTTGTTTTAAAAAATGAGCTTTATGAAATACTAATGACTATGTTATATTAAGAGAACAATCTATTTTCCAGTGTCCACAACATTGAAACTTAGTATAAAACGAGTTACATTGAGGAACAAAATAATTTTTACTAAAAATCGGTTTAGAATGAGTATAACCTAAACAAGAATGATTTTCAAAGGTCAAATTTGACAATACATTATATCAATGTTTTTCTTGCGTAAGTAAAGTTTGAGAAACATTTCATCAAGGAAAAAATTTCAAAATTTAGTTTTAAAACTACGTGTTTATCTTCCAAAACATTTTGTTTTGAACTAGAGTTAGGCTTGAAATAAAATTTCATTGAAATTTCATTTTCTAGATCCTTAGAATGATTATTCTTTTTAGAATAGAATTTCTCAAGGGTTTTTATAGTACCTTCAAAATCATATGTTTTCATATAAAGATTATTAGAAAGATCTGATACATCATTAGATAAAATTGAAATTCTAGAATTTTCTTTATCAAGTTTCTTCTTGAGTTTAGAATTTTCATTCTCTAGTAGATTAGCAAACCAAGATACTTCTTCATAAGAAGGTAAATTATTATCTTATGATGACTTAGACTCATCATTTGATGATTCATAATATTTATTATCAGTATAATTTCCATTTAAGGAATCATTTTTAACATCATCATCATTGTGTACCTCAGACATGAAACAGTTATTTCAATTGGAAATCTGGGTATAAGTCCAATATTCCTTTGTCCTGAGGATTCATATTCTGAAGAATCATCTGATGAATCACTACCACTTTCACTCAATGTATAATTTTCCTTCATGACCTTTTTTTTATTTTTCTTGTGATACATCTTCTTATTTTTTTCAGAATGTTTCTCCCTTGTATCTTTTTTACATCAGTAAATGAAAATCAGGTCTTATATGACCTACATTCATACATTCATTAAAAGTTAACTCTGAATCATTATTATCCTTTTTATCTTTCTTTTTGAATCTGTATTGAAAATAATTCTTTCCAACAATCTTGTTCATCCTTCAAGGAACATTTTCTAACTCATTATCTGAATGATCACAATCACTTGATTGTGATAAAATAACCTTCTTAGATTTGGATCTTGTAACCTTTTCAAGTGTTTTGGCTTTAGATGTAGTAGTAAAATATATACTCCAATTTCCATTTTTCATCTCATTGAAATCGGAATCTCTCTTCAATATTATCTTGTGATGTAGAAGAGATACAATGAGTTCATCAAGAGTAATCTGAGAACCTTTTTTTTCATCAATAGCTGTCCTTTTTGACTCCCATTCGTTTGGCATTATATCAACAATTTTTTCTACAAGAGCTTCATCATCAAGAACTTTTTCTCCCATAGATTGTAAACTTTTGAAAATTTTCATGAATCGTTGTTGTAATTTACATACTGGCTCTCCATAAGGAAAAATAAAACCGTGATACTCTGCTCGATGCATTGCAATTCTTGTTTCAATAACCATAGATGTACCGAAATGTGTGACATCCAATTTCTTCCAAATACAGTTGGTTGCTTCACAAGATGATATCTGGTTGTATATATTGATAGTCATAGAAGATTAAAAAGTATTGTCTACCTTGTAATTCGGTTGATATTCTCGCCTTTCTTGATTAGTGAAAGTACTAACTTCTTTATCTGGAATTTGGTAACCTCCTGTAAGCATAATAAAATTGTCTACACCAATATTGATAACAAATGTCATCATGTGATCTCTCTAGTACTCATAATCATTCCCATCAAAGATAGGTGGTATAGTTGGATATAGATTGTCAATTGATCTAATATCCATCCATTCCATCTAATAAAACAAAATATATTCCACTTCACACATTAGTGTAATAAGAAGTTGAAAAAGAAATTTTAAAACAAATCAGTGGAATCATCCTTTTATACCAATTTTTGGATCGATATATAGATGTATATGTATTTTAGATGAAACAATACAAGAGGGAGGAGGGGTGAATTTTAGGTTTTAAAATATTGTGTATAAACACTTAAGAAATTAGTTTAAATGATCTTAAACTAATACAATTCACAAAAAATACATTTAACCACAATTGTATTGAGTATAAAGGTATGATATGATGTAATACTATAATAAGTGTAATGAAATAGTATTCAAAATGAATAAAAAATTTATAGTAATACAATAGTGAAGGATTCTACCATAAAGCATATAGAATCTATCCATACAATAGGAAATAGTATACTTGTAATTTAAACAAAAACAAATGAATATGAAATAAAGTAAACAATAAAATTCCCTTTCTAAAACAAAGAGTAGTGGAAATGTAAAAGTATTCCAATTCTATTATCCCAAATAGAAGGGTATACATTCACCTAGTATAATAGGTTTGTCTTACCACCACATTAGTAATCCCTCAATACGATGATCAGTACGTCTGTCTTGTTATCCCCGCTAGCCCTCGATACGATGATCGGTACATCTGTCTTGCTATCCCCCCAAGACCTTGATACAATGATCGGAACTTATATCTTGCTATCCCCACAATCCCTTGATACGATGATCGAAACGTCTGTCTTACTATCCCCACTATCTCTCGATCCTTGTCACCTGATCGGTCACTCAAAGCAAAACAAATAACTTATTGAAACACAAAAACTAAGAACGAGTCGATCATGTTCTATAATTTCATGGCTTTTGCAAAAAGCAAGAGAGAAGTCACAACATCTCTCTCTAGAACTTGATAGAAGTATAGAATGATCAAAGTCTCTCAGTTGTTCTTCTCTGCCTTAAATGACCTCCTATTTATAGTCCTCAGGTTCCAACGAACACATTTCCTACAACGTTCATATTTCTCTGGAAAACTCGGAGGGACTTGGCCACCTGGAATTAGAACTATCATTTCAAAATAGAAAACACAACATCGTATTGATTAGTTTATAACTAACTCCACGACATCGTTTTGGTTTAATCAAAATCTATATGAAGATTATAAACATTAGTAAGATTGACATGTGTTGATAAAAGATAAAAACATGCTTGTGATAATAATATGAGTACTATAAGCATTACTTAGTTAATTTATTGATATGACACAAAGTGAGTATGATTCAAAAAAGTCAGTACGATTGACAGAGTCGGTAAGATTGATAGAGTCAGTACAATTGACAAAGTCAGTAGGATTGATAGAGTCGGTACGATTTACAGAGTTAGTACGATTGACAGAGTCAGTACGATTGACAGAGTCAGTACGATTCACAGAGTACGATTAGAATATATTATTACATTTTTGATTTCCAAAACAAGACATATATGTCAAAAGAGAACTTTTTACTCAACAATATTTTCATCAAACCCAACAAAACCAAGGATATTACATGAAATTTATATCAATTAAACTAGGGCTGTCACATTATATATTTCCCAAAAAATCAAATCCCATATTCTCTGAAAGGAACCTAGTACATAATGTCACGCCTTGACCATAACAATAACTAGAATTATGGAGAATTGTGAACATGAATCACATTAACATCATTACCTCCACTGAACATTAATGAACCACTCAATAAACCACATCTTGCTCTCATGAAACACAACAAAAAATCTATTAATATCAAAAATATATATGTTACAATGAATAATAAATTATATTCGAAGAGTAATAATGGAAGAGGGGTATTAATACAACTATCCTCAACATTGAGATGATATAAAAATCACCCTTAAAAACATTTGGGTGTTGAAAAAATCTTATGGAATTGAGTGGGGTGTGTATATAAATTATAAGGGAAATAAAATATATAATATTCACATACAAAATTCTAATATTATAGGGTTTTGATAGCAATACCATCACATTTTAAACATCAAAACAAAGGCCTCACAACCTCCACCAAATTCTATTAAACATAAAAATTCATTACAATACTCAGGCATACCATAGGCCACAATCAATATAAATACCATTTTAGTTACATATTCTTACATTTCCATAATTATTGAGTTTTAATTAATCCAATTCACCAAGGGACTATATTTCATAGTTTCAAATCCAATTCATTTATCTTCCAATTTTACTAGGAAAATAAAAAAACATCATTTTCAGAGTTATCAATTATAAAAAAAATAAAAACCATTTTCATAATCATTAATAAAGTTTCTATATTAAAAATAAAAATTATTATCCAATTTACATTTATATTCTTTCTATCCCATGGTCATTTCATATTAAAAACCAACTATTTAAACCCAACTTCATATTTCAATTTATGAATTAAGTGATCATTCCAACCCATTAGTTAATTCATTTCAATAACCATCCTAGTTCTATCATTAAAAATTATTACGTTAATACTTTTATACAATAACAACTCATCACCAACAAAAGAACCTTGTGTTTATCATGTCAATAAACTCCAAATTATCACTGCCACAGATATCAACCACTACTACATCAGAATCTCCCCTATCACAACCAAATATCATCAAATATTCACCACAAAACACAAGAAACACTATTGGAATATATTATATTATATATAAACAAGGGTATTTCCATAAAATTCACATATATACTTTTCAATGGAATTTTGACGCGAACTAGGAATTTTCGTTGAAATTTTTTTTTAGTTGGATATACATTATTATGCATTTTCATTCAAGGTAATGTAAAAAATTCACAAAATAAGGATGCTAAAATAATAACAAAAATTAATCACCTCAGTAATTTGTTTTCTATGAAATATTATTTCTAGAAATGAAACTATCATGGATAACCCCATAAAATTATATCACAAAATTAATAAAAAATAAAAAATATTAGTTTTTAAAAAATAATTATTATCATAATGTTATTGTCAACCTGTTTTATGAGGAAAAAATTTAGATTATATAAATGAAAAAAATGTGATAATAAGAATAATAATCCTCTTTACACGTGATAATATATCTAGGAAAAAAACATCAGCAATATGAAGAAATCCTATAAAGTATAAGACAATCTCGACATTGAAATATATTTAAGGTAATAATTTAATTATATTCATTAATATAGTCGATACCATCTCCTGAAAGTATAAACAATAGAATCATCCCCCCATTTCATAACTAAAATATATATTTTGGAACCACTTCCATGTAATGGTACTAGAAAAAAACGGCAATAAGAAGATATATTGTTGAGAAAGAATATCCATGCCAGAAAATGTTGGAGATTAATATGATGATTTCAATGAGATGCATAAAAACAAAAATGTTAAGGGGTTTGGTAATTTAAACATGAGAGAAAAAAGAGGGAACTCAACAAGACAGGGAAAGCCATTTTTAACATTTCTATATATCTCCTTTCTGATGCTCCATCGAATTCCCATATCATATTCCATATATAATTAACAATAAATTTAAATACTAATTATGTTATATTTAAAATTATTGATATATTAGTAATAAATT
Source organism: Viscum album (assembly GCA_963277665.1). NCBI lineage: Eukaryota > Viridiplantae > Streptophyta > Magnoliopsida > Santalales > Viscaceae > Viscum > Viscum album. Next base: position 1,018,688,430 of record OY728122.1, read on the forward strand.
TATTCAATCATAAAAATAAAAATAATTACTTTTGTATTTTAAGTCATTGAATACGCATTTCAGTAATTTTTGGGATGAAAAATGATGTTTTCAAACATGTTATTTTACCCATAATATAAAGGCCAGATTCTAGATTCCTAGACATGGGGAATTAATTTAATACATTTGAATATAAATAAGAAATATTAACCCAAAAGGAACTAGTAGTTTTGTAACCTTGAAAACCTAATACATACATAAGTTCAACATTAAAACTAGAAAGGAAACACAATTTACAAACTTCTTTGAAAACATCCATAACACCAAAGTTATTTATGAATTTCATTCATAATATACATCTTCATGTTTTTGGAAAATGAATCATAATGAAGGGGTGAGATCAAATTCTCAGTAAGGGGATGAAATAAAATATATGATGTCATAAAAAACATTAGGCATGGTGAAAAACTAAAAACACATGCCTTTAAGAAATTAAGTTGAACACATTATAGCCGGAACAAGAGATGAATAAATAATTCCACAAAAAAGCGTTATCATGGGTTTTATACTAGTCATATAACCTCACGAACATTTCATTACTAGTTTCATAATGGTGGAATTCATAGTGTTGGACATCATAACCATACTGTCAAGGCCTCATGCCAAGACCATAAATAATCATTTTGTTATGGTTTAATATCATGACTGTAGTTTGTCTCATGAGACCTACCAATGAGTCGAGGGGATACTGAGGGACCCACCTATCACTTACCAAGTATAATTAATTCTTCAAAGGAATGGGTATAAAAATAAAAAACATATACATACATATTGAATCTATCATATTAAATTTCAATAGCGTTCCACAAACACTAAGCATAAACAATAACCATTTAGATAAATAGATGAATGGTTTTAGGATCGAAAATCAAAAGTAAAACTGATATTAAACCATTAAATTTAATATTATAGATGACATAATTAAATATTAATGCCAAATATACATAATAATAAACAACGATGTTTAAATAGAGGAATATTGTTTTAAATTATCATCGTGTAATTTTTACATAAATACTATTTTACTTTGAAAAGAAGAGATCTTTTGAAAAAGACTCCGTATAAAATGATAAGTGAGATAAGATAGTATTTTAATAATAAAATGAGTTTTATAATATATATAATGTTCTATAAAAATATATTTTATAGTTCGATTTAAAATATGTTTGAATTTTAGAAATTCTCTTAAATTGGTCTAGTATTGGAGGAAAGTATTTTGAAAGATACTATAAAAACATATAAATACCCTAAAATTTAAGAATTATTCTTGTTGGTACACATATATATAATATTATCATAGAATATATTACGTGTAAACATGAATAAATAAACATTTAATTGAGGTATGTAGTGAATAGGAGTAACCAAAATGAAAATGGAGGTTCAAGTAGAGAACCCTTACATTATGTTTCAAGGTGCTCCTCACATGATCATAATGACCTGAATAATAAAATTTAGGATCATAAATTACAAATAGATGAACCTATATACATTTAATTGATTTATTATAAACTTATTAGGTTCAATTGGGAACCTCTAATGGGTTAAGGGATATAATTTCATTGTTTGGGAGAATTTGTTTCATTGGTTTTCATGATCGGTTTACTAATATTCATGTACATATAAACATGTAGAATGAGAATTTTTTACAAAATAGAAGTTTTATGACATTATTTAACCACCATATTATTACATGGATATAAAAAAAGTAGTTATTAGGAGTGAAGATTAGTCATTTTATAAAACATTAAGGACAATTGTTTGGGTTAATTGGCAGTGTTTGATCACAACAGAGTCATTTTAATTTATAATTTAATATAATGTGGAAAAAAATATCCTATAACAATACATAAGTTATAATAAATTTTTTAGGGTATTTTGAAACTATAAAAATTGTTTCATGTCAAGAATTTGATATGATAATAAAAATTGAAATCCTGTCATCCGTTTTTATGATAAATTTACACATATTGGATGATGTTTTCATTTCTAGCATTAAATAAGTGGATATGAGATATGATGATAAATTATTACATTATTATAAAACCAATTATAGTAAATTCATAGAAGTGGGGTTATCATATCATTTAGAGGAAATGAAGTGGATAAATTAAAAGAAAAGAAAGGAATATGAAAAAAAGAAATGAAATGTGAAGATTAACACATGAAGAAATCTTTCATTAGAGCCTCATTAGTGGAGAAGTTTTATTCTTTTTACATGACCAAAGGATAAAGGATGTGGGGGATGCTGATGGGTGGATGTTTGGGAAAAATTTAGACATGGAACAAGGCTTGAGAGGAGTGACGAGAAGAGGGAGTGAGGGGGTGGGGTGGGGGGTATAGTGGGGGGGAGGGGTGATTTGTGTATATCTCATTCATTATTTTATTATTTCCCTTAATGCAACAAATATAATTTTTTAATGTGACCCATAATAGTAATAATTTAATGCGAGTTCTAACCATGTTTCCTTATATAATCCATGATGCTAGTAATAGTGAATTTAACTGATAATGTATAAATACTGTAAATCGCTGTATTTTAATATTCCTAAAAAATTCCATTATTTAATAAAAAACCCAAAAATTCACCTAATACATTTTGTGACTTGAAAATTTCAAAAATAAAATCAATTTTTTAAATAATTTTCTGAATATGAATAATATAAATTTTTAATAAATTCATAATTTATTCAAAAAATAACATTTTTAAAAATCAAATTCATTTTATATCACATTGAAAAATTTACCAAGATCTCATTATCTAATAACTATAAGACACTAAAATTATAATATTATATACTATTCATAATGGTCATATTACTTTTCATATTACTATTTCTAAGTTACATTACTATTAAAATTTTTTTTTATTAGACTCTAAATATCCTACTTAATGAAAATGTGTATGTTAGTTTTTTGAAATTCAAATCACAAAGGTGGAAATATTATTTTTATTTATAGGTTTAACGAAAAGGGTGTTTTGTAAAGACTTAGTGTTTCATGAATATTATAATAAATTGATTTTGAAAAATCACATTGTGTTACATTTTCCCCTCCTTACAAAAATAACATCATCTAAATTAACATATTGTTACCTCAAAAAAATATTTGGGTTGTTCATTATCTTAAGCTCCACATTATCTATTATTAATTATTCTATTTAATGATTTTTACAATGTATCATTACAAATCGAATCATCTGATTCCCCAACGCCTGTTTTTTAGTGTCCAGATTCTTGTATATGCTTTTCACATTATGATATGTCAGGATCCAATTGAATACCTTCAGAAGTGAGGATATGTATTAGGTATACCATGTAATTTCTCAAAAATGAGATATGAAATACATTTTTTACATTAGACATGAGAGGTGTAAAATCCAAAAGATATGAAACAACTCCAATTTTCTTTAGGATTGCAAAATGACCAATATACATAGGCTTTAGTTTCCCTTCATTCTGAAATGTTATAACACCCTTCCACCGAGTTTCCTTCATAAAAACATGATTTCCATAAAGAAATTCCAAGTCCTTCCATAGATATTTTTCATAGCTCTTTTTCCATCTTTTAGATTCTATGATATGGGTTTGAATAGTATTTACCTTTGTTGTTGTTTCCTCCACAATCTCTAGGCCAACTTGCTTCCTTTTACCAACTACATCCCAGCATGATGGTGTATGACATCTATGTTCATATAATTCATCATATGGTTCCATTTTAATACTTTAATGTAATATATTATTGTAGGAAACCTCCACTAAAGGTAAATATTTTTCCCATATACCTTGAAATTCAAGATAACATGATCTGAAAATATACTATATGGTTTGGATCATCTATTCTGATTTCCCTTTAGTTTATGGGTTGTAAGCAGAAATTAAACAATTTTTAGTCTCCCATGAATTCTGAAGACATTTCCAAAATTTCAATGCAAATCGTGGACCACGATCACACGCAATTGAGAGTGGTGCTCCGGAAATTCCCAAACATTGTTTTATATAGAGTTGTTCTAGGATATCTAGTGGTAAATACTCTTTCATATTGATTAAATGTGCGAATTTAATATGTTCATCCACAATTAACCATTTTCTAACATTATGTATTGGTGTTTTTGGAAATCAAGCGAAACATTCCATGGTTATGTCATCCAATTTCCATGTAGGAACATGTAAAGGTTTCATGACTCCTCTATGATATTGTTTTTCAATCGTCATGTGTTGACATACTAAACTCATTGATAGATAATTAGAAGTTTCCCACCTCATGTTATCTAACCAATAATATTCATTAAACAATATATGCATATTAGTGCTACTAGGATGTATATAGAAATTCATACTATGGTCATCACCTAATAACTCCCTTTTCAGATCAGGTATAGAGTGAACACATAGACTCTTCCCAATTTTTAGAATTCCATCTTGACATATAAAGTCATCCAACTTCACATATTTCACAACATTAATTTTTTTTGAAGGCTCTCATCATCATGAAAAGTTATTCTAATTCATTATAATAATGGCGGTTGAGTAGACAATAAAAAAAGTAATGATGTTACACCTTCTTTGATAATTCTCATGTCTATCCATATTAGATACATGAATACAAGATACCTTTCAATGCTCATTTTTTAGTATCTATGATACTTACAACTCACTACATAATCTACTTTATTTTCCTTTCTGAGGTTGTATTGAATAGAACAATTGTAATACTTGAGTAGTTCAAGCCATCACCTTTTCCACTTGTTGAGTTTTTTCCCTGGGAAGTTTTTTTTTTCGAATCTTGTGATTCATTTATATCTCACATATTTCACCATAGACATATCATATCTATATTTTAACCTAAAATATCAAAGCATCAAACTCATAATCCTGAGTAGGATAGTTTAGTTCATAAATTTTTAATCGCCTTGATGCATATGTAATAACACTATAAATCTATATAAGGACACATCCAAGTCCATTCTTTGATGCATTACTATTGATCACAAACCCATTATTCCCTGATATAGAGTTTGGATCAGATAATTCACTAATCTTCACTTCAATTTTTCAAAACAGTACATACATTATTTTTTTATATGAACATAACCCCTTTACATGTCATGTAGGTTATTAGGTTGGATAAATGGGTGATGTTCTAAATGATATTCTGATAATAACCTTCTAAACCAACAAAAATGTGTACCTCATCTTTGTTCATTGGAGTATGCCATTCTTGAATAGCCTTTCTCTTCACAGGATCTACAGATATTCCATCACTAGAGACAATTTTTCCATGAAAGGAAACTGATTCAATATAAAATTCACACTTGATAAACTTATAATATAATTCATTTCTTCTAAGAGCCATCATAATAGTGTTCTATTGTTTTGTATTATCTTTATAGTTTTTGGAGTAGACAATGATATAATCAATAATAACCACAAAAAATTCATCAAGATATTCATTGAAAACACTATTCATTAGATCTATGAAATCAAAGGGTGCATTACTCCGTCCAAAAGGAATTACTATACATCTGTAATGCTCATTCCTAGTTCCAAAAGATTTCTTTTGAATGTATTCCTTATTTACTTGAAACTGATGATATCTAGATCAAATTTAAATCATTGAAAAATATTGGGCTCCTAGAATTTGATCAAATATATCATCCATTAGGTGTAAGGGATACATTTTCATTATTGTTATGGTTTTGATCTCCCTATATTCAAATGCACAACCTCAAAGATCTATCTTTTTTCTTAATGAAATGGATAGGGGATAACCATAGAGAAACAGTATGGTGAATAAATCATTTAACACTAAATCACTCTAGTTGTTTCTCCAATTGGACTAATTTTATAGTGGCCAATTTATAAAGGTTCATTGATATAGTACTTGAAATAGGAATTAAATCATTAGAAAACTGAATTTCCCACTCTGGTGGATGTCTAGGTAAATCCTTTAGAAACACATCAATATATTCTTGTACAATAAATACATCCTCTATTTCAACATTCTATTCCACAACCATTTATATTTCTTTCCCATACTCAACAATAATTTAATTCGTTAGAGAAACTGTGGGTGGATCTAGATATAAATAATGTGTAAAGGTTTCTACTCCAATGACAAGGGAATCCATACCATTCTATAAAATTGTAAATTCCCCCTTATTTTAATAAAAATTCACATCATAACGTTAAATCCAACTCATTCCAAGGATTATATAAAAGTAAATAATGGGTATGGTGATATAGTTAGATACTAAATCACATTTATGTGTCATGAGGGGGACGAATCGACACATCTTTGTTTCATTGATACATCCCCTATGATTTTTGAATGAAAAATCCATTGTTAAATCAAACTGAACATGTCAAATTTTCTAGGAAAAATGGGAAGATATAAAATAATGTGATGATCCGTAATCAGATAAATCATTGGATAAGTTAATTGAAATTATAAAATTACATGCCACCATATCATTTGTAACTTCAAACATAGTAGTTTTCACCATATAATATTGTCCTTTATCCCTTGGACTTCTTTGAGGAACGCTTCCTTGATGATTAAGACATTCATGTGAATAATGTCTCATCTATTTGGAACTATATAGTTGATCATTTTTTGTTTCTTTCTTCCCATTACAATCACGAAATTTGTGGCCTTTTTATTTACAATTGTAATAGATATCCATTTCCTTCAGGAATGTGCCAATGTGTTTCTTCCCACAATTACTATAGCATGGAATGTCAACTCTTCCCTTCTACCCCATTTTTTGATTTCATTTTCCATTGTAATCAATATCCATATTATTTTCATTCATTCCATTAATGTTATATAACATAGAAAATGTAGTCTCTATATTGATTTCAAATGAGACTATATCTTCATATGGGGAGAAATTATAGGAGACTAGTGCCTTTTGGATTAATGGTTTTAAACAATCAATGAATAGATCAATCATTCTCCTTGTATTACATATTTCGTCTTAAGCATTCATTTCTAACCCTGTTATTTTATCTTCATACATTGCAATCACTATTATCATCTTTTTGCATCAAATTCAGAAACTATCTTTACAAATCTAGTCGTTGTTTATGAGGGAATAAGTTTTCAGGAAAATTTCCTTAAAATCCATCCATTCCATTTCTTATATTTCTTCTTCATCCTTTTTTTAGATTAATGACCGCAAATAATCTACATATCCTGATAGACCATAAACATCCACAACAATGTTCTATATTTCGTTACATCCCAAAGTGAGAAATATATTTTCTATAGAACTTATCCACTTCCCAACTACAAATAGGTTTGTAGTCCCATTTAACGATAGATAATGTTATCGCATAATGTGATCTAACTTATCTCCACCATATTTTGGATCAGGATGCTCATACGGGTAAGGTTATTGTTCATAACCAGATTCAATTTTCCCAGTATAGTTATAATTTTCTTATAACTAGTTGTAGCGCAAGAGTGAAAATAATTATCATCCATAGGTGGGAAATCCCTCTATGGGATAAGTTCATTCCTATTATTTCAATTCCATATTATAGGCATTATTATTATTAATTGATTTCACTATATTTGGTTATGAATCATAATGAAAAATCTCAACATAGAAAAATAAATTGCATAAATTGAACTCTTATGCATGGATGATCCTATAATCCTAAACATGAATTTTTTAGGAAAAATTTACATTTAAATCATTCATAATGGATTGTAAAAGAAATTTTAATTATCCTAAGTATATCCCCTTAGAGTGTCAAACCAGGCATGCAGTAAGACCCATTGTTGTGTACCAGGATACCCCAGGTCTTGCCTGAAACTCTTGGTTAGAGTTTTCACTCCTAGGTACATTTGAACCAAAACAAAGTCCACTTGTAGTACCCAGATATGGATGTAATTTTTTAGAAATATATACATAATATATTACATAGAAAAATTCAAGGACATTCTTTCATGTATATCCTCAAATACAATCTTAGGGGTTTGTTCTCTAATCTATGTTATCTAAACACATTTTCCATGTTTTCTGGTAAAATTCCTTTTATACAAACTGTAAAGACCCCACCCTAGATTCTTAGTGTCGTTATCTTATTACATTAAATTGGAATGATTACAAGAATCACTTATACAGAAGGAAAAAATAGTTTACTGGATTTGAAAATCCAAATACATAAATAAGTTCAATATTAAAACTTGAGAGGAAAAACATTTCATAAAATCCTTTTAAAACATTCATAACCCATATGTTATTTATATATGTCATTCATTATATACCTATTCATGTCTAATAAATGAATCATAAGAAAGTGTTGGGATTAAATACTAATTAAGGGTACGAAATACATTAGAATATATCATAATAAAAAATATTAGGCATGGTGAATAACCAAAAACTCATGCCTTTTAAAAAATGAACATGAACAGATTATTGTAGGAATAAGAGATGAATAAATAGTTACACAATATAGCATAATAATGGGTATTATACAAGTCCAATTACCACATGAACATTCAATTACAAGTTTTCTAATGAGGGAATGCATACTTCTAGACATCATAGAAATAATTTATAGGCCTCATGCCATGACCATAAATTATCATTTTCTAAAGGCCTTATGCCGACACCGTAGTTTGTCTCAGGAGACCTGCCGAATCATAGAGGGGATAAAATGTTTCCCAACTGTCGCTTAATAATTCGAATGATTTCCTCATATTAATGGAGATAAAAATAAAAAAACATATAAATTCATATTCAAAGTAACATAAGAAATGTCAATAACATTCCCCAAACATTAAGCATAAACTCTTAAGATTCAGAGTAATTTCGTGAATGGTATTAAGATAACACATCCAAATTCAAAATAATTATAAACCATTAAATTAAAAAATTTATACGGTATCATAACATTATTATCCCAATAATACATAAGAATCAACAAGAGTGATGGAATAGATGGATATACCCTTATAAAATCATCGAGTAATTGTTTGGATAAATACTACTTTACTTTGTAAAGAAGTGTTATTTTGGAAAAGTCATTGAATAAAATATTTGTTGAGTTCCTTTGAAAATAGGTAAAAGATTGGTAAATTCCATTAAATCGGGCTTGTATTTCAGGAAGAATATTTGAATTACCATTTTAAAACAAATATATACCCTTAATGAAAATTAAGATTATGGTTGGTAAACATTTATAGAATATTTTCACAGAATATATTAAGATTAAAATTGATAAATAAGAATGAAACTGAGGATTGTAGGGAATAAGAGTAACCTGGATTAAAATAGTGGTTCTGGTAGAAAACGCACACCTTAAGATTGATGGTGTTCATTACTCGATGATAATGACCAGAATAATAAAATTTTGGTCTGTTAAATAATAATTCCTGAACTAAATCATCCTTAAATTGATTTATTAAAACCTTATTAGGTTCATTATTCTGTTTTGATTGGTTACGATATTCAATTTCATTGTTTGGTAGCATTTTCTTCCTCAATTTTCATGAGCGGTTTACAAATATTAATTTATGGAAAACTAGTAGAATGAGAATGGATGTATAGAATAGAAATTTTATCTAATATGTAAACAACAAAAATATTACATATTTATAAACTATTTTCGTTATTGGTAGTGATATTGAGTCATTATATAAAACATTAATGACAATTGTTTGGGTTAATTGGAAGTTTTTGATCACAACAAACTCATTTTAATTTAAAAATTAATATCATATGTGAAAAAAGGATTAAATAAACATAAATAAATTATAAAACATATATTATGGTATGATGAAACAATAAAAATTGTTCCATGACCATAAATATAGATGGTAATAGAAATTGAAAACTCGTCATCCATGAATGCGATAAATTAATACATATCAGATGGTATTTTAATTTATATCATTAAATAACGGTAACGGAGAGATGATGATGAATTATTAAATATAATAATAACACTACAATACAATTAGGGTAATAGAGTTATCATAAAATTTTGATAGACAGATGTGAGGAAATAAAAATAAAATAATGGAACATAAATTAAATGAAATGAAATGGTGAATTTACCTCTGGAAGTAATCTTCCATGAGAGCATCTTCAGAAGAGAGGTTTTGGACGTTTTATGAGAGCAGAGGATTTTGGATGTAGGGTAGGATAATGGAAGAGATTTGGGATGAATTTAGACAACACACAAGGCTTTATAGGATTAAAGAGAAAGGTGGGGGGGGGGGTTATAGTGGAGGAGAGGGGTAATCTATGAATATCGTATTCATTATTTTATCTTATCCATCAAGAAAACCAAAAGTATAGATTCATGTGACACATTATTGAAATAATTTCATGTGAGTTAGAATAAACTATGATTACATCATCCATGATGCATGTAATAGCTTGTGTAACTGCTAATGAATATATATGTTAATTTACCATATTTTACTATTCATAAAATTTTTGAGTATTTTAGAAAAATCTCAAAAATTCACTCTAAAAATATATCGTTGCATAAATTTCAAAAATAATCTCCATTTTTTAGAATAATTTTCTAAATTTGAATATATTAATTTGTATATAAAATCACAATTGATTCCAAAAATAAGAATTTTAAAAATATAATTCGTTTTATATAAAATTGACAAATTAATCAACATCTCATTCTGTTATAACATTAATACAATAAAATAATAATGTTTTATACAATTCATAAGGGTAATTTTTCTATTCATATTACTATTCATAAGGGTTCCTAATTATTCACCAAAAATTATGTTTGTCTTATCAGTCTCTAAATATCCAACTAATGAAACTATGTATGTCAGTTTTTTGAAATTCAAATCATAAAGGTGGTAAAATTTTGTTTACTGGTTAGGTTATAAAAAATTGTTGTTTTTAGAGGCTTAGAGTTTGATGAATTGAATATTAATTCTATTTTCAAAATATTGGGGTTTTACATAGACACAGGAGGCATGTGCTGAATAAGGTTAGTGATCATTTATCATAATGGAGTAATTTATAATTTTGTGAGATTATGAAACTCACATGTACTCTTACACATGTAATACACGACCTTCAAGTGGGATTTGGGGTACTACTACATGAGAATGTGTAACCATTATGTGAACTAACGAAATTAAAGAAAACCCTTACATAGAAAATGTCTACCCTTACAAAACCTTAATAATTAGTTTCTTTCCATTATGAAATTAAATATTAACATTACATGAGACATATATTACCCTTAAAAACCCACAAGGATCTAAATTCTACAGCTACAAGAATATGGGTAGCTTCACACTATATATAAGATTATAAGGACTCCCTTTCGAAACTAATAGAAACTAAAGTTTATCCTTCTAAAAATATGATATTACCCTTACGAGGGAATACCCAAAGGTTTAACCCTTAAGTGTTCTTTAGAACATCAAGGCTACCCTTATAAAATTAATGATCTATCCATATTTAGAATCCAATACCATTTTTAAGAGGTGAGACACCCATACACAACCCATAGAAAAGAGAGTTTACCCTTCTGTAAACTATGGAATGATAAGATTCACTTCACATATGCCCTTAAAAAACAACATTACCCTTACGCAATTCCAATTAAATGTGTAAGGGTAAATATTTTCTTTATAATGTTAACTTTTAAATTAATCCAACTTGGGAAATATAATGAAATTATATTTTTATTACTCCATAAATTCTAAATAACTAATATATTTATAATCATTTTAAAATAATAATTTAAATTTCCAAATAATTTCTAAATAATTTTAAATTACTTCCATAAATTTTATATCAATTTAAAAACAACATATTAATTTAAAAAATAATTTTAAACAATATTTAGAATTTTTAATACTTCATCCTATTCATTATTCACAATAGAAAAAAATGAAGGATTAAAAATATTCTAGATCCTTATATTAGATATCTAGAAAAATATTCTCATCCTCGAGAATTAAAACAAAAACAGGAGAGAGAGAAAAGGTAATCATGATAATTTAGCTATAATGTGACATTCCACTGAATGTTTTGGGTATATTTGGAACATAATAAATATAATTAACCGACCTTAAACATTACAGAATCTTGATTTATGTCACGAATTCACATTGAGGATCATTTAAGGTTTATAGTTTTGGATAACTATGATATATTTATTACATTAACTTTCTAAAATTAAAAAGTAGACACTCCAAAAAAGTATACATTCTTTTAATAAAATAAGAAACTCTAAAAACACATGTCTGGTTCTATGTTTTAGACAGCTTGACTCTTCCTTGATCCCATCCATGACCCTATTCATCCTTAAATCATGTATACCACATTTCAAAAACATGGGATTAGCATAAAAAGATCAGTAAAGGTTATAAATTAAGGAATGGAAACATTAACCCATAAATAAATACAATATAATGAAACCATACCTTTCAGTCATAACATACCTCATGAAATTTTATGATTTATGAATAACACATAAAAATTATAAATCATAAATGTAACTTGTGGAATCTATATAAAAATTATATTTTAGCTACCACATATATATAGGGAGTTATGATGGAATACCCATCACAATTTATTCCTTAAATCTTTTAGGAGAAACATATACATTTATCTCTATCATGTTACCCAATACATTGGAGAGCTATCTCAGGCTCACCAAACCTAGGTTTATCACATAACAACCCATAAATGTAAACAATTACCCATAAAAATTACATAATAACAACACATAACACATGTATATAGAAAATATAACATTTACAAATTCTAAATAAAATATATCAAACCAATATATTGAAATAGGCAATGCTTTATCAAACCATTTTCAAAACAATTTAAATAATTTAATAAATAGATTATTTAATCATAGTGTCCTATAACAAATTGAATTTTTAATGTAATTAACATTTTAAAAAATTGATTTTCATATAAATATATCCATAAATCTATTTTTGAATCATGGACATTAACGGGAAATATTTTGAAGATTAAATCATTAAAACGATATTTTAGTTAAAGAATTCTTAACCAAATGGGAGATGCTGGAATACAAATAATTGAGGAATAAGAATTATTAAAAAATTCATAATATCATGAGAATAAATTTATTTATGATTTAATATGAAAAAGGATAGTATATACACTATATAAAAGTGAATTTTTGCATAACAACAATGATGTGTCAATGGAATGTAAATTCCGAGGAAATCAATTATAAAGACGGTATCCTTAGGTTAAGGATAAATCCATTATATAATTATATGAGAAAAATGTAAATACACTAAATATTATTGGATATTCAGTGTAAACCATTCAGAGGTCATTCACACATATTACTTGAACGACATGGTCAGCAAGTAGAAGTTTTACCCAAAGAATTAAAATGGGGATAAAAAGTTCCCTTATAGAAATTTGACAGCCTAACAGCATCATGTTAAAATTTAAAAAATGATTCGATGGGAGAGAAACTATTATCGCATACCATTGACATTAAATGTACATAAATATGCACATAAAATAACTTATCCCAACATAGGAAGATATAAATTATAAGTCATAACAAAAAGAAGTCTTTTAAAAAAAGGAGGGTCAAAGGTTCCCATGCAGATTTGGTAACATATGAAACAAACACCACATGAAAGAATGATCATATAATGAAGAAATAAATACCCATAAGTTAAATTATATTACAAAAATAACTCCATCATGTGCAGTACATCCACCACACAAATGTAAATAGTGGGAAATATAGCATGAATCCCACAGGAATAAAAAGTGAGATTAAAATCCTTACTATGTTATAATCAATTGAGTCGTGTGAACAAAAGTTAATATCCACCAAATGACTCAGATAATACCATTAAGATAAAGATAATCATGATAATATATATATAATTTTAGTACACAATACACCACATGCAATAAATAAGTGGTGAACAATACAAATCTCAAATTTTTAAATATGAGATAAGAAACTCGTTACCTCGAATTCGACATGACTCGTTTGTTCCATGTTCATCCTGAATAATAAACATAAGTTAATTTCTATATTCTTAAGTACATTTTTAAATTTATTTTTTCTTTCATATAAAATATTACCATGTTATAAACATTATGAAATCATTTATGTTATTAATGGTCATTTTTTCGATAATTGGTACTTGAGTCCAAAATGATCATTTATATTTACATGTTGTCCTTGTGGTCAAAATTTAATTATCTAGAGAATGATAATCTTGATTTATATATAATATATATCATATTTATAAATTATATATATGTATATCTGTGTATTTATAACAGTACATAATATTTGTAGATATGTAATGAAATGCACCGTTCATGGAGACGGTAAGTCGTACGTACAAAAGTACGATACATTTATTTCGTTTCCATATTTAATGGAATTAAATATTAATGATAAACAGGTGTATTATAATTCAAGTATAATATTATATATTATTTCAATAACTCAATCCTTTATATGTTACACCTATGTCATGAATGAGTAATATCCCTTTGAGCATGATGTAGTCCGCATATTCTCAACTTAAATTATCATGTTTACCCATTATGTAAAAAATAAAATTATTATATAAATAAAAAATATAGAAAAAAAGAAACAATATAAATATAATATATATCACATATAAAATCAGTTCCATCTTAATGGCCACCATTTGAGGTGGATGGAGCTTATTGAAAAATCATCGTTTCCTGAGGCAATAGTTCACCATCCACGGAAAAAATATGATCATTAACCATTAGATGGAGGTGTGTGTAATTTTAGTTAGAATAATTTTCATAACAAAAATATAGTTTATTTAGTATACAATTTTTTTTAATAAAAAAATTAAAAGAGTTGTGGGGTTTGTGAAGTAAAATAAAACAAAATAACTTAAGAGAAGACGTTACATTTAAATAGGGTATCTCCCTTTGGGATGAATCAAAATGTTTAATTGAATTGCCTTATACCTCAAGGAAGGCTTTTAGGATGAGGATAGTGACTTAGTTTTCTTAATTGGGTAAATTTTGTACAAACAAATGGTCATTATATGTGTTAGGAATGGGTTACAGGTGAGGGGTTTTTATATGGGAGATGGGGACACTATATGACTGTTTAAAAATATTATTTTATTATATAATGATTTTATATTTTTAAAGGTCCAAAACCTATTATTGTAGAAGATATTCTACCTCATGTTTGTAATAAAATCATCCAATAATAATTGGGAAGGTTTTGGATATTGTCTTAATATATTTAATATTATTTTTTATATCATTCATTAATGAGGTAAATACTGCATCATTATTGTGTCATTGATTATTTTATTTATTTGATGTATAAAATTATAAAAAAAATATCATGATTATGTTTTTAGCTTTCAAATAAAGATTTATAGTTGAAGATATAACTTATATAACACCATGTATTAATTGATTTATTAAAATATACATTTTAGTGCTATTTTGGTCTTTAAATTAATTAATATAAAGTGTCAATATCACTCCCATGTGGCTACATGGGGTCACAAAATTTTAAAAGGATTCCCATGGTTGGAAAGGTATCAACCAATAGTTTTTGGACCAATGTTATGGTAATTTTTTAATATTATAATACTATTTTTTATCCTTATTTACCATATTTAACCTTTAACCATGGTAGACAAAATTTTTACTGAAATTAATATTCATAATGTTTATAAATAAATGTAACCTATTTACCAATATGGAATTCCTGATTTCATATATTTAATAATTTTTCTAAATAAATATAATGAAGTGGAAGATATTAATTTAATATCAATTCACACTATCAAAATAAAAAAGCCTATTTTTATGAAATAATAACTATCCAAAGATTGACAGTTGTTTATGTCCAATTTAAATGTGTAATTACATCCAATGTCTAACATTGGATGAAATGGTAAAAACATTAAATAATTAATCATTATAACTAGATAAACGATAACCTATTCTTATAAATATATTATATAAAAAATTCCATTTTGAATTAAAATACAATATTTTTCACTATTCATAAATAAATGAACATTATTAGAAACATTCCAAAATTTAGTCCAAAGTAAATTTTGATGTCCCGATTATAAAAAAAAATTATTTTGTAAAATAGAACTTATAAAAGTGAAAAAAACTAGATTTAATGAAGGTTTTTAATTTAAATGTAGTAAATCAACCGTTTAAAAAATATTACAGTATTTATGCTTAAAATTGGATTCACTCACATTTTATGCCTATAACATTTATTGGATAAATGTAAAAAAAATTATATTCATATTGTAGTTCCTTCTATCCATTCCTACTAATAAAACGGCTAAGAGTTATCTACCATTGAAAATAATATTATATTATTATTTTTCAGTATGACTCCACATTGTGTGCAACATAAGATTTCAAAGAAACATGTTGTTGTGTATCTAGTACAACATCGAATATAGAATCTATTTTAATGTAAAATTAATATTTAATTCACAAATTTTAACAAATATGAAAAAAAATATTTACCTCAGATGTTACATCCTTCCCCCTTTTGATAATTTCATCCTCGCATTTTTAAAATTGGGATGGGAGACTTCATTAAAAGTCCCACATTAGAAAAATAGTCAGTAAAAATAACACATTAAAAGAATGAAAGAGAAATATAAATGTCACAAGAGATATCCATTAATAGGATTCCATGTAGGAAAACATGGATATAGAAGAGAAACATATCATCCAGGATTATGGAGAGTGGTAGAAAACATGACTAAGAGAATGTTAACCACCAGAAATCAAAAACTTTTGATGGGTTAAACTGTCATTGATTCCCTAGTAAGAAAAGTTAATGGACAATTTGTTTTAAGTTACTTTTCATAATGGTAAATAATTTTTTGAAGATATTTTATAAGAACAAATGGAAACATACTTAAATTTCATTTAATCATTCTTCCTTTACTATATTTCTACCACAATCTCATCTTTTCTCCAAATGACGAGTATTCAATATGAATTTTTCTCATTGAAACAACTATAATAAACATCAAGACAATCACATAATCCAAAAAAGATGAACTATATTATTCTAATGACTTTAGACATTAACCAAAACCAAAATGGTTAGTACAATATCAAAAAATCCCCAAAAGGATAATCTTTTACAAAAAAAATACTCATAATATCCAATCATTTCCAACCAATATCCAAAGATCAACGAAGAACATTAAATAAACAACTGTACATAAAATTACTAAAAATAATCCAAACTAATATTTAAACCCAAATATAAGAAAGATTTAATCACATAGTATTTAAAGATAAATATTAACATTTCCCTATATGTAACATCAATTACTCTTAAAATATATTATGGAAAATTAATTAACCTAATCACATATTCACCATGATAGGTTACTTATTTCCATAAATAAACCAATTCTTCATATGTCTATAATAAAAAAATAGATTCCACTGAAATAAAATTTCAACCATTACTCCACAAATAAGATCCCATAGTATTCTATTTTTCTTAAGCAAATATTGTTTCCAAAAGAGAAATCATCCTCTAAAATAACTTTTATAACTTAATCACCAAATAATTTTCCTATGTAAACGATATCCATTTGGAAAAACAATAGTTCTCAAAATCACCTTATTCTTGATCCATAAAATAATTTAACTTAAAATAATTAGTCATACTAACCAGGGACTTCACATAGGACAGTGGTGGGTGATGCGCCCTTGTCCCCGTTTGGTTGTGGGATTTAATCATCTGGAAATTCCAAACGTGACATGTTGTCACCAATATATGGGGTTTTCCTTTTTATG
Organism: Viscum album; assembly: GCA_963277665.1. Taxonomy (NCBI): domain Eukaryota; kingdom Viridiplantae; phylum Streptophyta; class Magnoliopsida; order Santalales; family Viscaceae; genus Viscum; species Viscum album. The sequence continues at coordinate 1,018,706,308 of OY728122.1, forward strand.
AAACTCAAAAATAACCCAATCATGTTTTAACCTCAACATTTTTCTTATACATTTCATTTTCATCTCAATACATTAAGACCACAACATCTTATATATTTTAATTTTTTTCACCTCCATATGATAAAATAAAAATATTCCCAATAGAAACAACATCATTCCTTGATCATTTTGTCTGTATGGTTTCATGATCATCTTATTCGCCTGGGTAGAAGATCAATGCATTACAAAAATTATTTATAGATCCTTCAAAATCATTTTCATCCTTCATCCAAAAACATCGTGTACAACTTGGGTCAAATGGGTGTTCAAAATAAAAACAGTTTTGGAAAATAATCATGTATGACCTATAATATCCGTATATCTTATAAAACATGATTTAAAAAAATCAGACTGAATTTTAGTTGAAACATTCAGTTAATGGTCCTTTTATAATACCATAAGAATGTATTGAGTGACTATATAGCAAAAGTGAATATAAATTGGTTGTTCAAGGGTCTCTTTTTTCAGTACCTTTTTTGAAATCCTAATATGCTTTAAAATCATGTGATAATGTAAAATAATTGAATATTACTTGATAATATTTAACTTTTTGAAAATATAAGAATATTGACAAAATATGATTTGATTAAATACCACCCATGATCCATGATGATACCTAGTAATAGTGGAAGTGTTTGATATCTCAATTAACTTCTTGCAAGTCAGTTGTATTCTAGAAACATTTTCCCAATCATTTGAATATGACTTTGCAATAATTATTGTAATAATGGAATCAATAATAGATAGGAATGTCATTTGAGAACATACTCTTTCCATTTATACCGACATTCATTGATCTGAAAAACTTATAAAACAAGGATTTAACTGAAATAATTGACATATATACTAACCATTTGTTTAATGAAAACTCTTACTCTCTAAATTTGTCTAAACCAACCTATGATACCAACTATAAGTACCATGCCTTAAACATTAAATAATACTGAGTTATGTCAATAATTCATATTGAGGATATTTTTAGGGTTTATAGTTTTACAGAATTAGGCCATATCTATTACATTACATTTCAAAAATTACAAATTAGACACTTCAACTCATTATCCAATTTTTTCATAAAATAAAAAACTCTAAACTTGTCTAGTTCCATTTTTTAGACAAGATTACTTTTCCATTATCTCATCATTGACCACATTCATCTTTAAGTCCTGTGGAAAACATTTCAAAAACTTGTGATGAGAATAAAATGATCATTAAGGTTTAAAAAATAAATTATGGAAACATTAACCCATCAATAAGTACATAACAATGAAACCATACTATTCAATCATAACATACCTCATGAAATTGTAAGATTTATAAATAACACATAGAAATAATAAATCATATAGTTAACATGTAGAATACATATTATATTTACCATGTAGCTTTCACAGCTACATAGGGAGTTATTTTGGAATACCCATCATAGTATATTCCCTAAATCTCATTGGAGAAAGATTTACATTTACCTATGTCATTTTACCCAATGCATTTCAGAGCAATCTCAGGCTCACCCGACCTAGGTTTATCATGAAACCACTTTTATACATAAACAATGCCAAATAACATTAACATAACCATAACACATGACATAATCATAAAGGAAGTATATCATTTCCACATTTCAATAACATTATATCCAATCAAGATATTGAAATAAACAATGCTTTGTCAAACAATTTTCAAATCCATATAAAATATTTAATAAAGAGATTTTTGTATCAAAGTGTCCCATACCACTTTGATGATTTTAAAGTAATTAAATTTTTAAAAAATTAATGTCCATATAAATAAATCCTTAAAACCATTCTGAAAACTTGGTCATTGATGAGAAATATTTATAAGATTAAATGATTAAAATGATATTTTAGATATGGATTTCATAACCAAAGGAGAGATGATAGAATAAAAATAATTGAGGAATAAAATTTAATAAAAGAATTATAATATAATGATAATAATGTTATTCACGATAAAATATTCCAAAGGATAGTATATACACCATATTAAAGTTAATTTTCACATAACAACATTGAAGTCTCAATGTAATTTAATTTGAGAAGAATCCCTTATAAAGATGGTATCTTTAGAGTAAGGATAAATCAATTTTAAAATTATGGGTGAAAAATATAAATAAGCTCAATATTATTGGATTTTCAGTGTAAAACCATCAGAGGCCATTTACACATATTCCTAGAAAAACATAATCAACATGTAAAAGTTTAACCCAGTGATTTGATATGGGGTTAAAAAGTTCCCTTACATAAATTTGACAGCATAACGACATCAAATTAAAATTTAGAAAATTAGTGTATGAATGATAAATGGATATATCATCACATAGAAAAAATTACATCAATAATGATATTTAAGTGTATATCCAAACATAAGAATATATAAATTAAAAGACATAACAAAATGATGTATTTTTAAAAAAGGAGGGTGAAAGGTTACATTACCGATTTGGTAACATATGAAACATATATCCCATGAAAGAAAAATCATACAATAAATATCTAAATAGACATAAATTAATTTATATCACACAAGGAACAAAATCATGTACAATAAATCCACCACACAAAATGAAATAGTGGAAAATATTGCATTAATCTCATGGAAATAAAAAGTGGGACGAAAACCTCTTACCACGTTGTAATCAATCGAGTCACATGAAAAAACCTATATAACCACAAAATGAATCACAGAATACCATGAATATAAAAACAATCATGATAATATATATCTATTGGAAATATAAAATACACCTCATGCAATAAATAATTGGAGAACAATGGAAATCACATAAAATTAAAAGTGAGATAAGAAACCCCTTACCTCATGCCTGATTTGACTCGTTTGTTCCATGTTCTTCCAGAATAATAAAATTATGTTAATTTATAATTGAATAATAATATTTTTATACTATATTTATCCTTTTATATCTCTTTTTACCATGTTATAAACATTATTCAATCATTTTTTCTAATGTTCGTTTTGTCGATATTCGGAACATTATATAAAAATGAACATGTTATATTTACATGTTGTCCATGTGGTCAAAAGATCATTATATCTAGAAACATATAAATGATTTATATGTCATATATATCATTTATATCCAGTATATATATATATTTAAAATAGTATATAATATTTGGAGATAAGAAATGAAATGCATTGTTCAGGGAGACGGCAAGCCGTACGTACGCAAGAACGCTACTTTCATTTCTATTTCATATTTAATAGAATGAAAAATAAATGAAATATATATATATATAAATTATAGTATAATATCATATTTAATTTTTGTAACTCCATGCTTTATACATTCCACGTATGATATGTACATGCCATATAACTTTGAGGGGGTGGTAATCCGCACTTTCACAAATGAAATTATCCCGATTACTCATTATGTAAACCAGAAAGTTTTGCTATAAATGAAAAATTGAGAAGAAAATAACCAATATAAATGTATTATATATCACATATAAATATTGTTCCATATTAACGGACACCATAAGAGGTGGTAGGAGAAGATTGAACAATCGTCGTTTCGTGAGGCAGTAGTTCGCCGTCCACATAAACAATATGTTCTTTACCCATTATATGGAGGTGTCTGTAAGTGTAGTTATAATATATCTCATAAAAACAACCTACTATATTTTGTTTAAAGTTTTTTTATAAAATAAAGGAATAAAAAGAGTTCAGGGGGTTGGAGAAGTAAAATAAAACAAAAGGACTTAAGGGAAGACGTTGCCATTAAATCAAGTATCTTCCTTTGGATTGATATAAACAGTTTAATTAAATTTATTTATACCTAGTGTAATGATTCTAGGATGAGGAGATGGACTTGTGGATATTAATTGGGAAGGGTTTTCAGTAGCCAAGGGGATTTATAAGTGTGAGTAATGGGATAAAATTGAGGGATATTTATAAGGGGGATTAGGGACTCGTGAAGAATGTTTTAATATATTATTTTATTATATAATTATTCTCTGTTTCAAAAGTTATAAAACATATTAAAGTTTAATATAAAATTAATCATTTTTGAAATAAAATAATCCAATAATAATTTAATAGGTTTTGGATATTGATTTAATCATTATATTCTTATTTATTTATATCATTCATTAATGAGGTAAATACTGCATCATAATTTTGTTATAAATAATTTTATTTACTTGATATCTAAAAATTATAAAAGAAATATCATGATGTAGAAAATATTCTTATATTTAATATTAATATTTTTAGTCAAATAGATAACTTACACAACCCTATGTAGTAATTTATTTACTAAAAGATATATGTTTGTGTCATTTTTGTCTTTATTTTAAAATAATTAGTATAAAGTCTCATTATCACTCCCACGTGGCACCATGGGGTCCCAAAATCGACCCAAGGATTTCCATGGTCAGCAATGTATCAACGAGTAGTATTAGGAAAAATGTTAGGAAAATTTAATATTATTATAATAATATTTTTTTGACACGTATTCACTAGATTTACCGTATAACCATGGTAAATAAAATATTTACTGAAATAAATATTCATAATATCAACAAAAATAAAAGATAACTTTTTAAAAATTTTGGACAAGTTGATTCAAAATATGGAATCCATTTTTACAAATTCAAAACACATAAGTGGATGATATTAATTTAATTTTAATTCCCTTTATCAAAATAAAAAGAGAGTTTTTAATAAATAATAACTAAAAGAAGTTTCATTTTTATGCCCAATTTCAAAGTGAAACTACTTCCAATGACCAAGATAAAATTAAATGGTACAAACATAATATAATTACACATTGAAACAAATTAAAAATAATAATATAACTGTATAAATAAATTAGATTAAAAGGCAGTTTTGAATTTAAATACACAGTTTTTCACTATTCATAAAAATGAACTTTATCAGAAAAATACCAAAATTTTATCCCAATAAAATTCTGATTCTAGATTATAGAGAATAATATATTATTTTGTCAAATAAAACATATAAAAGTTACCAAACCTAAATTTAATGAGGGTTCTCCATCAAAAGGGGGTAAATCGTCCATTTAAAAAATATTAGAGTATTTATGCTTAAAATTGGATTCATTCAATTTTTAAGCCTCTAAAATTTATTAGATAAAGTTAAAAACAATTTACAAAAATGTATATTTAAATTTTAGTTAGTTCGGTCAATTCCCACCAATATAACGTCTAGGAATTAACAGCCATTTAAATAAATGATATAATATTATTTTTCAGTATGACTCAACATTGTGTGCGACATATAATTTCAAAGAATCATGTCATTGTGTATCAGGTACACCATTGAACATAGTATTCCCATTATAGCAAAATTAAAATTTAATTCAAAAATATTAATAAATAAGAAAATGCTATATTATCTATTTACATTGGATGTTACAATAAAAACTCTAAATACAAACTCTCAGTCGAGACACATGTCACAAAAATATCAATTCCAAATATATAACATAAGAAACCCATCAAAAAATTCTTATCAATAAATTAATAATCACATTAAAAACACAACATATGGAACACTTAGTGAAGTACAATTTTAATATTTTATTGAACATATATTATGGAGCTTCATATTGGGGAATCATTGTTATATATTAAACATCAGAAAAATTACTTAAGAATTCCAACAAATAAATATATAGACATGATTTATCCTTATTTATCATTTTTGAAAATTTAAATTCATAAAATTAAAATATAATTTGATTAATATTTCATAAACAAGTTGATTTTAATTTGTTAATATAATTTTTTTAATAATCATACATTTTTCATTTAAAATATTACATTAACTCATTATTGTCATGGATTTCAAAACATGCTTTCAAATGATTCATACTTACAAGAAATGTATCTCCACATTTCATATTGAAACATGTTACGTTCAAAAACATGATGATGAAAAAAGTTCTCCAAGTATCATTTATATGTAATCTATAAGGTTATGAAAACCATTTATAATGAAAACCCTACTTATTCATTCTCATAACAAGTTATTTTTACAAATCGTCTTGTGAAAAACATCCTACATATAATTTGAAACCATTTTTAAATAAAATTAATTTTTTTTAAAAAAATTACTATATCTTTTAACGAAAAATATTTTCCGAAAAATGATTTTTTTACAAATTTGTCTCACTAAAATATTATTACACAATATAAACGGAACTCTCATGGATAGAAAAAATAATGAAAAAACTTCTTTTTTTGTATATCATTACAATTTGAATAACTAAATTGAAAAAATGATATACTAGTATAATTTACCTTGCACCGCATGATTTAATTTTTCTGCTATAAATTTCATTTCTAAATCAAACACGATTTATACCAAAGAACATTGATGCATATAAAAAACTTAAAACATTACAAGAATTTTGTCTAATCTTTAACATTTAACATTATTCGACATGTTACATAAAAAAGAGGAATGGTTACATGCTTCTAACAAATTTACTTATGTTTAATGAAGAAAACACTCCCATTATCATTACCTAAATATGTATAAACACATAAATTAAAAATTTTGGAATAAAATTTAAAAAATGACACGAATTACAAAAAAATTCACGAGGATTATAAAGTCCACCTTGTCCAACATTTAAATTTTCCCAATTTTTTAAACAAATAATTAATTATAGGAGGCTCACACAAGATAAATATTCAAGGGATTTAAGGATTTGAATACCAATTTTTCATGGGTAAATTCAATCCCATTGAGGGATTTTTAAATAAAAAACACAAAATATTCCCCAAATAAACAGAATCACTTATATCATTACAATAGAGCCTCCACATGATTAAAATTAATGGAACCCATTCACTACATTATGATATTATATTCTTTTCGAGGAACTTACTCACCTACATAGTTTTAAAACATGTAAATATATAATGTGTCATAACGGGTGAATTTACCTAATATTTATATTCTCATGTGTATAATATATGCCTCTAACACAACATCGGTCACATAAAACCCAACCAACATGATATCAATCCAACATATTCATTACATCATAATAAATTAGGTGTGGAATGTAAGAAAATATTCAGAAATTTAAATATTTTATGAAATATCATTTTCTATTATTAAAGCCATTAATTAATTGGACTTTTTGTTGTGGTTGATTCCATCATTAAAACCGCAATACAACACTCCATTACATAAACCAGTCCTATATCAAATCACTATTCTCACATCACACCCAACCACCAAATCCACACAAGTCATACTCAATAGAAAAAAATCCATTATTCCACCCATTGCACATACCATCACATTAATTAGCTTCACCTAAAATTTGGTAACACAACTACTTAGTATATACACACATAAGATTAAACTACCATCTTTATGGGATTTACCATTTTCATGTCATGTTAATTCAAAATTATTTTTCAGAAAACAACACTATATTCTTAGTAGTAAACAACATTCATAATCAAAAACATTTGCCACATAATCATAAACATGAAATATCATGGATAATAGTATTAACTATCTTTATACATTATTCTTAATATGATTATGCAAATCATTTTTTATTCATCATATTACTGATAAAGACACTACCGACTTTATTTGAAAATTTATACATACTAGGTTCGTGTGACCAATTCAAATCACTCATTTTATATAAAATAAAATATCATAATTCTTAGAATATAAATTTCTATTAGATCCAAAAAAGTTAACATGTTGTATTACAATGTATTATTATTTATCAAGTAAAAACAAAAAATCAATTAATCCTTTTGTTACTCAAAAAAACATGATTATATACTAAATTATAGGTAACCTGATTCTACTAGAATATCTAAATAAATCATATTGAAAAATCTATATGAGAACGTATGAAATTCTAACAATTCCATAGTTACCACACAAATACTTTCAGATATTGACATACATCCCACAAGAAATTACTCATGCATTAACATAAGAGAAAAAGTTACTTGAGCACTAAATTTTTAATAGGATTTTATGATTATGTTCAATCCTGTTAACAATTTATAATGTTACTAGGTTACAATAAAGCATGATAATAATTTTTTATGAATTTAAAAACAAATTTATAATGAATCTTTTAAATACACAAACTTTCAAGACGTAATTTTATTAACTATACATAACTGAAATAATTCCACAATTGGATCATGTTATTCTTTTCAATGATTCCAAATCATTAAATAAATTATCAATAACATTGATGTTCATTTTTAGGAATTTCCAAACATTATATATCAAAAAGAAAATTTCAGAATAACTCCATTACACATGCTCAAGAAAAATTATGAATAGAGAGTAATGTATGGAGTATCAACTCACCCAAAAACTAATGTCAGACATAGTAACATTTGAAAAGACTAATTTTAGTATGTAAATATAAAATCGACTCAAGGTACCATAATTCATTAGTTATTTAAAAATTTAATTATTGTTCAAAAAAAATTCATAAGCATGATTTATTAGATATTTTAATCGATAATAAAATATGTTATCATTTTCTAAATTTTAATAATGAAAACTAATTTAATTCATGAATTATAATTCTAAAAATGAAAGGAAAAAAACACATTCAATTATCTAAAATGTTTCAAAACAAAAAAAATTGGCATATTAATCACCATTTTAATATTACCTTTTAGACTATACAACTAATTTAGAAATAATAAAATTTCATTCGAAACTGCAATGTGGAAAAAATTAGAGACACACATAAAATTTCATTATTTATTTTATTAAATTTCTTAACTTCATAAAACATCTAATTTCAATGAAATGAGTAATCAATAATGACGTGTGAACCTCTCCTAGGCCCCTACCCTATACGAAAAACCTGCTTATAAGATTTTTTGGTTGGCAGATATACATTTCATTAGACCCTGGTGGGCGTAAAATCTTATTTTCTAGTCAGTATTTTCTATCCTATGTCATGATCCTAGATCAAAACATTAAATTTCCATTCCAACCCATGAAATAACCTTAGGGAATATCACCAAACATTATCGTATCTCTTAATTTGATCCTTGGATAGCAAATATTTCATAACCCCCTCCCATTAATGGTAACCCTCATTGTCTGAGAATAGAGAAAGATAGATAATTACCACCCACGTCCCACCTCTAGTAGTCCCTATTTTTGAGACAATCAATAATGGTGTAAAAATTCACACAAATGGGAGGAATTACCCTTAATAGAGATAAAATTATGATAGGGGTGTAGTGTTATCAATCACTAAAACACACCATATCATTAGAAACAGAAATTAAACCATATCTATAAATTATATAGTGAAATGATAATACAATGAATGTATCCATGAACAAAATTATAGAAAAAATCATGATAATAACTAAACAACAACTCCAATTCCCAACCTTGTAATGTCCATCATATTCCCAGATGTCTTCCAAGGGACACAAATTTTATTTATTCATAGGGTTAGAAGATATTTATATCATTATTATTATACCAAATATCTATCATGAAAATGATGAAACATAATATTAATGCACCAGTGAGAAAAATATACCTACAAAAACTAAAATGGTAAACTATCTTCTACCATCTTCACTAAGGAACAAAAAAAACCATCCAGGTATAATAATAATATAAAAGTATATAGATTAATAGATACCCCATATTATTTTCCCATTGATGTAATGATCTCACACCCAAATGTTTTACATCATGATTCTCTCATATCTTCGGTATTAACTTCCTTTCAGATAACACTTGGTCCATCACATCATATTTTTTTGAAAAAAAATGTGAAATCATATCAAATCTGTCTCAAATACAACTAGGCCATCACATTACAACTAACTCAAAGTCATATGGTCTATCACCACACATGCTGACCACTTCTATAACAATAATAGTAGGGTATCCTGAACATAAAGTACATAAACCTCACACCATCCCCGTATTATGCACAACCCCCACTATGGGCCACATCATCCTTATTCAAACACAACCACAAGAGTACTAAAATCTAAAATCCATCATAGCACATGCATGAGAAACATTCCTAGAATAGGCATTATGAATGTGGGGTTATCTTTCAATCTTTTTTATTATCAAGTTGTTGTAAAAAAACCAGTAAACATTTGTGTTTTTATACATAGTGCTCGAACAAGATTTTGTGTGTATAAAAATAAATAATGGAATACAAAATATAATAGTTACACACAGAGGACCAATATTATGTAATTAAAGCAATAATAACATCTCCTTCGCAACATCCCCGTAAGGGTCTCAGAACCACCACCACATTCTCTATAACTTCTAATTGTGTAACCCCACTCCAGCATGTCATACGCCACAAGATACACCAATCCCTCTTCAGTTAAAATTTTTAACATTTCTACAATTATTGATTTTAAATTAACTACAATTCACCAATATACTCTATATTTTATTATCATGACCCATTATATTATCTTCTAATTGAGTTAGTTAGTTTACCACACAAAAATTTTATAATTCTCAATTTTAAATATCAAATACCATCTATATTCTAATTCATTAATAAAATTTGAATATTTCAATTAAATATAGTTATCCCATTTACATTTAATTTGATCCCATCTCTAATATATTTCATATTAAAAACCGAAATTTTTAACTGAACATATTTTTTAAAATTTATTTGTTATTCAGTCATTAAAACCCATAACACATGGGATGGCGCCTGAGTCGTAATCCCCATAGTCCTACTTCCAAAATACTGGGGGTTAAAATATTGTAAATCCATAGGGGTATTTACGATTTAGGTGGTGACATAGGCAAGATATGGGTAGATGATGACACATGTAACTTTTTTGTGGGCCAAAAGGCTCTGTATTGGGTCTCCCTCTACTAAGATAAAAATATGACTTTAAATTCAAAATAAAAACAATCATCAATTTTTTTAAAGAAATAAATCTAAAACATAGGCCAATTAAAACCAGTAACCATCCAATTTTCATCATTAATAAAATATTCTATTAATATTGGGAAACTAGAACAAGACATCACTACCACAAAAAACCCATCATTAACATGTCAACAAGCCCTCCATTTTCACTACCACACCTCAAACCACGTTATAGAGGACAAACCATTACATACATAGATATTACATATTTTAAAATGATTATTAATTAAATTAAATAATAACACATCCCATAATCAAATATTTCTAGTATACAAGGAATGATGGATTCAAAAACAACTAATTCATAAGTGGACTACATCATCTCCCACTATGTTATTAATAAATGGAAAACATCTTAGACATAACATACATAAAAATTTTATTCATGATTGAAGGAGAAATGAAATATTAATAAGGGATATCATAGATTTTTAGTATGTGTTAGTAAGGTAGATATATACATAATGCGCAAATAAGGGAATGATAACATGGAAATGACATTTAAAAACCATACACTGATCATAATGGATCATCAAACTAATTCATGACATAAATCATGGTAGTTTATATGACATGAATCAGAATGGAATCCATGAGAATTATCTATAAGAGTATGACATTGTAATATGTAATAAATTATTGCCATATGCATAATCATATAATTTCATTCCCAAAATAGTCAATGATTATTTCCATCTCTAGCATATTGGAATGGGTTCATTCACCAAACTATCATAGTAGTCAATATTATCTCCCAAGACTATCATAGTTGATAGATTCCCATAATATATTGTGTTAACTACACATTTCATCACTTGATATCTCATGATGTATCCACATTAAACTAATTCATTGGTGGGATATATTATTCTAGTCACCCTGATCACATAATGAAAATCATATATATGTGTGCCACAAGATTATAAAATATTCATTATGAAAATCCCCATGAAAAGTAAATTGTATTCATAAACATTTCATCATAGTATAACCCATTAAAAAGATATGGTTTTCATTATAAAAACTCATTGAAAAGGAATTGTTTTCAGAAACATAAACCTAGAAAAAAATAGGTTTCATAAACATATTTTCATCATAATCATATAACATATAGTGATATAACAGGGATGGTAGAATTTGGTTATACACCCATTAGAGAACTAGTTTAATTATGATTTTTTTTCGTTGATTAACAAAAATTACATTAGAATATCATTAAAAATATCAAGAAAAATAATATTTGATCAAATAGTTCATAATAAATATAATGGGGGTGAATTTTAGTTTAAAAAATTTAACACGTTAGAATCCAAAACCTATTTATTTAGAATTATAAGACTCAAGTTTGATATTATGATCATTGTTAATAAATAGCACACACATATTGTCTCTTGAATCATATTTTATATTGTTTAGTGAAGTCAAATTTATAATATACAAACTACATAAATATTATAATTTTTTGAAACAAGTAAAATTAATTCATAAATTAAAATTAAAAATGCCTTAAAATTGATTTATAAATTTTATTAAACACCTTAAAAACAATTGTTAAGAAAGACATAAACTCTGAAGTTCAGAATCCTTAGTTTCCAGAATAAATGTATGTTTCTTAGTTCTTCAGTATGTAATACCTTAATCTAAAACATTTCAACCAAATAAGTATCTTTATCCCCTAATTACCTCAACAATCATGAAATTTGTTTATATTATTCATATTCCCCGAATATATAAATCAATTCCCTTACACTAAACATTGAATTCAATTCAAAAAATTTCTACGGAATTTATAATCCTTTCTCAGATTCTATATTACTAAAAATCTCATGTTGTTTACAAATAAAAAGTAAAATGAGGTTTTAGAAGTGAAAAATATTGATTTATTGATTCCAAAAATCATCCACATCATCTTCTATAAGGAACCTATATTTATTGGCAATCATCCAACCTTCATAGTCCATGATTCATAAAGATTGTTGCAACCACCTAGGATGATATCTAGATCGATATATCAGTATATAGATCTCTATAAGATGCTGTTTTTATTGAACTGTTACAATGATATAAAAAATTTTCCATCAAGTAGAAATGATTCTGACTATCTGATTATAATCATTATTTTTTCGATTTAATTAATCATTATTAGTAATATTATCTAAACTCAATCACAATGATATGAAAAAATTTGTCACAGTAAATAAAAAAATCAATCACATCGATATAATAAACCTATTAACACTGATATAATAAACTAAGACAAAAATATATTCTATTCTTATTCATATGAATATGCTAAATTTATTCATTCCAACAGACTATATTTTTTCATTCGGATAGACTGATATTAGTCATTCTGATGGGTTTAATTTTTCATTATGATGGACTATAGTTTACTGAATCCAATGAAATATACATTATTCATTCTGATAGACTATAATTTATTCATTCTGATGGACTGAAAATTATTCATTCCAACTGAATGGACTTTGGACATTCTGATGGACTATATATTGGTCAATCTGATGGATTAGACGTATGTGGAATGTTAATATTCATTAGTTTGGAAATATTTCAACATCTAGTTGAATAAATATATTTCTAAAAAATTCCAAAATAAATTGTGAATATAAATTTATGAAAACAAATTTTTTGAGTTTCTTGTGATTGTCAAATTTGAGGATAGAAATTGTAAAAATTATTACATTCGACTTGAAAATAACATTTCTATTTTGAAAATAAAAATTTAAAATATGAAAAGTTATTAAATATTAAATAATAAAATTTTATTTTAAAATAATCATGGAAAATGTTATATTATTCAATCCTTTAGTGTTCAAGATGGTGATAAATACCCTTCATATTTTATAGTCTAAACCAACTTTTTCAATCAACATTTTTGTAAAAAGCCAAATATATATGTTTTTTATAAAATGAAAATCAGATTATTTTTAAACCATTGTTTAATAAAATTGGATCATGGGTAAAAAATATCTTTCTAAATTCATTCTATAATTTAAAAAAATTCATTAATACTTTTTTCGAAAAAATTGATATAGAATAAATTTGGGATTTTACCGATAATTAACATAATGTAGATTTTACTCTAAAAAATATTATTGGTCTCCTTAAAAAATTAATAATGGAAAATGAATGGAAAAAATTTAATTTCTACAAATAATTATAGTAGAATAAAATCATTGAGTTTCTTTTGAGACATATTATAACACTATATCATAAAAAACATGATCATAAACTACAATTATAAATAATGTGATTGAAACAAAAATCAATTATTTATTTGTAAAATTTTAAATTGTAAGCCTAATGTAATAAATGACCGTAGATGTGTTTTTATATACTATATATTTCATGATTAGATTCATAAATGTTATTCCTGGGTGGTATGTACCCAACACAAAAGAAATAATTTGTGTATATGGCATGTGACATTTGGAATGAAACGTGATATGAAAATCCCATGCCTTCTGTTTTATGTTCATTTTTACATTTTATAATATCTTATATATTATATATAAGTTTATAGTAAATATAAAAAATAAACATAATAATATATATCATAACATATATAATTACTTATAATCCTTTTATCACCCTTTTATGGACAATTGTTTTTTAAAAACAGTGTTCTAATTGATATCAAATTAATTTTTCTTGAATGATTTGGTTTGGTAGTTTTTTGTCCTTGTAAATTGATTATGATAAATCATATACATAATACAAATAATGATATGATGATAATATATATTCATTATATTCATATTTATATTTATGTATACATGTTAAGGAATGATAATTTAATTACACAATTTATGGAGATAGTAGGCCATACATGCACTTTAATGTTGTTTGAATTTCTAGATGGATAGAATGACATAAAATTAAAAATTAAATCATCATTAAATAATAATTTTAATATCATATATTTAATATATATTAATTAAATATATTCTCTTTATCAGCCACATCAAAATAAAATGAAATACATATCACATTAGTTTATGGAGGCGGTAATTCACACATACGCTCAAGAGACACAATCAATTTTAAATAGATGGGAATGTGAGAAGTTAGATGTGATATAAAAATAATATAAGTATAATTATGTTAGAAATAAAATGCATACACGTTAATTTCATCATTGATATTTGGTTAGGGGAAATGAAATCCATTGGTTCGTGAGGCAGTAGTCCAACATACACCTGGATGCCTTTTTTTATTTGATGGTGGTGGAGATGGATATAGGTTATAAAATTAAAATAATAAAATCTCAGTATATGGAATATACTAATTTTATTTTTTTGTATTTTTTAATATTATTTTGCAGGACATAAGAATCAATAAAATGAAAACACATGGTTAAGAACTGTACATTTTCTTCAAACAATCAATTCTGGATTACAAGTAAAGCAATAGTAAGATGGATTTATGGAAAAATTTGTGGATCTCGGTCATGGGGATTGATAAATGTAAGGGTTTTGGGTATGTACTGGATGATACAAAATTCTCATAAAATTTAGATAGGATATGTGAGGAGGTATCCTTTTATAAGTGGGGGATGGAACCCACTTGGAAATTTCCCAAAATAATACAAAATGAAAAAGTAATTACTAATAAAAATACATCCAAATGTATATATATTAAAATTTAGAATATTATATAGTTTAAATATGGCTATAAAATATAATTTTTACTTGTTTCACTATAAAAAAAATAGTGATATATTTAGGTTTAACTACCGGTAAACCCATTTTAACATTAACAATGAAAAATAACATTTACTATTTTACTATTAATTATTTAAAAAGTAACGTTTTAATTATTACCTACTATTAATTATTATAATAAAAAATATTGAATATTTTTTACCAAATTCAATTCCCAAAATTTCAATAATTTAATTTAATATTAAACCCATAAATAGATAAATAATTGGATTTCTAGAGAAAAAGATTCTATATGTATAATCATATTTTATATAATTATTTAAAATAAAAATTATTCCAATTAGATAAATTTTATTATTAATAATATAATTTAAATAATTTTACTTTTAAATTAATTAAAAAAAATAACTATAATAAATCTTTAAATTAAACATTGTTTTAAAAAAATTACCATTTTAACTATTCAAAAAAAAATTACGCTTTTCAGAAAATATTATTAAATTAACTCTAAGATAACATTGAAATATTTATTCCAAAAATTATGTTAATATTATCTAATTTTTTTTCTAAAAGTATCATAAATTATTTTTAAAATAAGTGTATGAAATATTATGGAACAATTTTTTTTGAAAAACATAGTTTTTAGGCATAATATAGTTTGTTTTATTCAAAAACACTACATTAATGGATAGTTTACAATGGTATATGGTATTAAGGATTGATAAAAATTAATATTTTGTGTACCAATATCTATTGAAAAAGATAAATTTATTTTAAAAAAAATACATAATATCAGTGTGTCATACACATACTTATCAAAATTGAAAAATATCATAACCACCACTTTTCACATTTTTGACAAATTTTTTCATATTCAAACAACGATATTTCCATTACATTGTTTTCATAAATTTTCAATTGAATGCTCACAGAATCCATAATTTCCATGGCTAACCAATTTATAATCTAGATATATAATCATAATAAATTTCATTCAATATGATATCAAATAATAAATTAAAAAGTATTACAAACTCTGAATCCAGAATAATCAATATATAAATAAGGTTCCCAACAACCAATATTTTCAGCAAGGTTATAAATTGGGATAACCCCTTCCAACAATATCCAAACAAAATTAAAAACACATGAGATATCCCTTTTCATGAAAAACTAATTATATTTATCTGACTATCACATTTTATTTTCTATATAATGTTGCAATTATATAAAATATATAAATATTCAATTGATATAATATTAAACATTTTCAAGTCTGATAACAATTTTTTTGGAAGAAAATATATGAACCATTTCGAAATATTATAATGTACTGTGAAGACTCTTCATTCCCATAAATACCAGTTAACAATTTAAAAATATTTATTATATAGTTGTGTAAAATCTCTCAAATAGATAGAAAAAAGAATGATCCTTGGAAAATATTATAACTATAAGAAATATAAATGATCCATTACTTAGTGACAATAGTGGACTTGTGCTTCACAATAATGATAGAAGAGACAATTTTTTTTCATCATATGAAAACGACGGAGAAGCCATGAATGCTTTTAATGTGACATAAAAAACTAAATCATTAGGGTTTTGAGTCACCTAATATTGATAGATATAATAGGGAACCCAATTTAGAAAAATATACTATTTTTTAATAATTATCGACACCCCCCATTGGTTACTCTGTCAAATTTTTATATTTTACCCCTTAATTAATTCTTATTCAATTCAAATCATAATTTCAATCCCTTTAAAAATTTTTAAATCATTATATAGTATTTAAATATATAAAAACAAATCCAAACCATTATTTTTGGAATTTAAATAATTTATAATTCATTTTCTGAGTTTTTTTGAATAAAATATTGTTATGGAAAAATTTACATGACCTATACACTAATGTAATGAATTTTATATGGTTAATGTTCTTTTACTCTAACATATATTATCACATTATCCTGAGATTATGAAATTTCAAGGCACACTTACATAGGTAAAACATTACCTTTACATTAGACAGGGGTACCCTTATGTGAGGAAATATTTCCCTTACTAGAAAAAAGGAAATTCATTACTACCCATACATAGTGAATTGATTCCATCACATGACCTTAAGAATTAGCGGATTACCTTTCACATGTATATATTACTCTTATGGTACTTAAGGATACCATTAATCACCATTTTGAAATGGTGAAGTACCCTTATGCAAGACAAATATTTGATTTATATTGAATTAATGATATCAGTTACATTCATACAAAATTAAGTGCATCGTTATGCTTCACACAATGTTACCATGTTACCTTTATGAAACAAATGAAAAATAAATATAACCATTACATAACTACCTAATTACCCTTTTGTTAGATATCCCATAGGCCTTACCCTAATACAAGATTTAGAACATCAAATCTACCATTATGTAAGCCATGATATATCCTTATGTTTACTATTTTACACTAATATAGTGGTGAACTACCCTTATGTATCCAATATAAAAGGGAGGCTACCCTTACGTAAACTATGGAAAGCCAAGCTTTATTATATTAAATCCACTAAAAACCAATGTTACACTTTCCGAAAACTAATTCCAAGAATAAGGGTAAATATTTTCATTAAAATTTTATCTTATAAATTAAACAAACTTATAAAAAATAAGAAATGGTTTTAGTATTAAATTTTAAAATATAAAATACATCCAAAAACAATATATTTATTTCACAAATTTAATGTTAATTTCTTATTTATTAAACATTTAAATTACATCAAAAAATTTAATAACCCTTTTAAAACCAGTAATTAATTAAATAAAGACTTCTAAATCTACTTTTAGAATT
Organism: Viscum album; assembly: GCA_963277665.1. Lineage (NCBI taxonomy): Eukaryota > Viridiplantae > Streptophyta > Magnoliopsida > Santalales > Viscaceae > Viscum > Viscum album. Next base: position 1,018,724,856 of record OY728122.1, read on the forward strand.
TTTTAAATTTCTCTTAAACCAATATATACCCTAGAATAGAAAAATAAGGATCAATAATATTTTATATCTTTACAGTTCTGCTACTGTGGAACATATTTTATTGTCTCATGTTTCTAAACTCCAATGAACTGGTATATGATTTAAAATTTGTGACTATATTTTATTATATTATTCCTTAATTATTAATCATATGGTTTCATGTTTTTTAATAATACAATTCTCTATATCTCATACTTTCTCATATTAATATGATATGATCCATAATTTATTTTGATTTTTTTCCTTAATGAAAATTGGAGATCATCATTTTAGTTTATTTACTATCCTTATGTAGTGAATATGAGAGTAATCTATTTTAATTATATTAGGGATTCTAGTGTGGTTTATTAATTGTGAAATCTGTATAAGTATTGTAAAATAAATTGGATATGTATCTAATCCTAGTAGTCACTAATACTTCATTTCTTGGGACTGTGATATTATTGTGAGATATAATGATTATACTCTAAAAATAATTTGTCATATCTTAGCGTTTATATTTTGAAATATCATGTTTTATTAATCATAGCTTTTATGTATATTTATTTAGCACAAGACCTTAGCCTTTCAGTCAATGATTCCTTAAGAAATAATTACTTACATGTGGATATGTGAGTACATGTGTAATGTTTTTCCTATTGTTTAACACATTGAATATCTCTTCATAATATTCATTTAAAATAAAATTTAATTCCATCACAGTTATGCTTAATGTATTTTTCAAACAACCAATCTATTCATAACGACTTTAACATAGTACTCAAATACTCTTTAGGTTCCACTTTTCCTTTAGATAATATGTGAATAAAATATATAAAAATATATTGGGAAAATCACTAAAGACATCATTCGATAAATACATGAATACTTTTCATGTTTTTTTTATTCAAAAGAACTATAATGAAATCCTAGAGTATATATCTTTTATGAAATGTAGCCCGGGTAATAAACTCTATTTTCAACATAAAAAAATTACATCTCAATCAATGATCGACCATATAGAAGTACTAAGAACCATGTAATTGATCTAAAAATTCATTACTGTATTATAAGGGAAACCTATTAATTATAAAAATATTATTTTTTAGAAATAATCAATTTTGTGACTTATTAATCAATCATTCATTATGAAAAAGTGGATTTAAACATCCCATGGTGAATTACATTATCGTCTAAAATCCATTTAAGAAATCTCCTAGATACACATCTTCAGTTATTACAATTCAATGTGGTCATTATTTAGGGATTATTGGATATAGGTGGAGCTATAAGTATAAATACAATTTAAAAATCGTCCACTTGATTAGGAGAAAGTGTTACGACCTAGATCCAGATGCCTCTTAACGGGTTCCCCGACCTCGGTGGGCTACATGGACTCAAGCGCAGTTTCCCAAACACCATATGCTTCCAAAACGAAGTTAGGGAAAGGGTGTGTCTGTGGGAAGTCTATTCCTTCATTAGTAGAGTGTATAAAACTAGAAGGAATATAAATGAAAATTAAATAGTGGAATAAATATAATTTTTTTTTGGAAAAAACACTAATGATATAGATAAGAGAGAATAATAATAACATTATCAACTAGGTTAATTATAATGTAATGTCATGTAAATAGAAAACTGTAAAAAATTGATTCAAGATAATTGGCATAAAATGTTCCACAATGTAAAAGAAAAACAAGGCTACTCCAAGAATTTTGTGATCCTCTTTGTCACCCACTATCAATATCCATCATATCATCATGAAAATCATGAGTTTATAGCAGTATGATTCCATTAATCAATACCTACACACATGTAATCTACTCCATGTACCAAAAGACACCTAGAGAGGGTGTGAGATAAATCTCAGTGGGCCACAACCAATGGTGTCTATAACTTCCCGCTCATCTAATGGAATATAGAATTATGGATACATGAATATATAATTTATAGAAAGAAGCACAATAAAAAACACCCAAGTATGTTCCTCATACCTTTGATGGTGTCTGAATATGAAACATGTTCATTAATTAAGTAATAACCATTTATGTTAAACATTTCACATGAGGCATATCCATCACTGACATCACCTTGTGATAATATAAATAGTGATAATACTAATACATGAGAAGGGAACTTGACAATGATATCTAGTGAGGGAGTTCCATGGTTAAAATTAATGTAACATATATCTCACGAAATACTAACTCAGCGGTATATGAGTCCAGATAAGGGATGAGAGTGTAATCCAATGAGCTTAATCCAAGTCCTTTCATAATAAGGTGCCTATAGTGTCTGTGGTGATCAGCCATGGTAAAACAAGGCTAAGCAAGGATAGGGCCCTATGGGCTTTCACTATAGCACCTACTAATCAATACTAGATCCAAGGAGTGTATATGAGGTATCCAATAATAAATAAAGGGACTCTATTGTAGTATACTAGGCATCTATGGAGTATACAATAACCAGAGTGTAGGCGGGAATTAAGATAAGCGAACTGCAACCGTGAATTGGAATGGGGTTATGGAGACCCAAGGTATTCTCCTCTTAGAATCTAATGTGATATTGATTTAATCCATTCCTATTTGGTTTTAAAATCATGTAGTAATTCATGTGGTTAATTTATTTCCTTACATTAATTTGAATAGGTCAAGTAGAGTTGAAACAATTTCTTTATTGGTCCAAGGCTTGTCATCCATTAGCTTGGATTGTCCAAGTATCATTGCAACAATTAAATCGATTCCTTATTAACCATTATGGCACAATAAATTATTTAGGGTCACTATGCTACCTTCCATCAATATGGAATGGGGTGCTACAGACATGTAACCATTATTCAAACTCATTTTATAAGGCAATGTTATATAATTTGTAAACATTCCCTTTAATATTTCACATGCCACATTCAATAATCAATTTGAAAGAACTTACCATTGGTGGGTAAACTGGTGTCCATACATGGATCATGCCATAATGCAATTCACATTAAAAAATTCATTTATAACAGGAAGACACACCTTTAAGAAGTTTAAAAAATGGAAAACCTAAATGGTGGATCAATGGTGTTAGAACAGTAAAAACATGAATAGGGTATAACCTTTGACATGGGGCGGATTGAGTTGTGGGTGTAACCACTAACATCTAGAAAAGTATTTAAAAAGAACATAACCATACGATTCTAACAAGTATAATCAGTGAATGTAAATTTAAGAAACGTCTTCCAATGAAACTGGTGGGGCCCACCCGAACATTCCAAAATCAACGAACGTTAGATGTAAGTTATAGACCACCATATATAGGGTTGTACATTCCTTCTCTACTTCCATAAACCCTTCATATTCCACAGATTGGAGTAGATCTAAGAAAATGATAAAAAATCACATAGATATATCTAGGTCAAGTGTGAACAAGTGGAATAATGGTTAAATGGGACATGCGTACATATCGTTTCACATCCAACATGGCAAATGAAAGCTCGATCAGATTTCAGACGAATGATATCTCTTTATTCCATGTTTATATCTTCAAAAAGCCCAATGTTGAGAGAGAAATAGGTCAATCCCACATAAATTGGGATTAGGGAGAACGTGTGACATAATATATCATTATGGGAAAAATGAAAAAATTACCTAGAAAAATAGCATGCACAGGGTTTTCCTTCATGGTTTGTCAAACAGTGTGCTAACCGTGCGGCATGGCTCTGGCCAAGTTGTTTGGTCCACACTCTTTTTCAAACTATGTGCAAGCCATTGATGAGTACTTAGGAAAAAGCGATGCTCGCATGGATAAGTTGTATGACCATTCACCAACCATGCACGGTGGATCTATCTGAAAAGACTCCATTCACCTGGTTTGGAAAACTGTGAGGAATTCCTCACGGTTTACTCAAAACCATTCCCAATGTATTTTTTCTCTAAATGTAGGTGTTCTGCGCTACAAACAATCCCCAAACACTTTTGGAACCATTAATATATCATTAGCCTTCCATATTTGGTTCAATTTACTGATTTAGACCGAAAATTAATGGATCCATAACTGAGTGAAAATAAGGTTCTTACAATCTTCCCCCCATAAAAGAACTCCCGCCCAAGTTCTCCTTCCAAGGGTAAAGAAACACTATCTGAGAACAAATCAGGCCATTGAGCATGTACGTCAGCTTCCCTCTCCCAAGTATCATCTTTTACATTCCCCTAAATCAATAACACCTATACGAGAGGGACATATTTTCCTCCGAGAGCCTTCGCGATTCAGTCAATGATAATTATTGAATATTTCTCAAAGGTATCAGCAAAATCCAACTGAACTTCCTCTGGATCAAAAGTATGAGACGACTCAACATGATATTGGAGAAGCTGGGAGACCTAGAATACATCATGAATGACATGATACCGTTAAGGTAGTAGCAACCGATAGGCTACCGGACTGACTCTGTCTAGAATTTCAAATGGCCCGACATAATTAGGTGACAGCTTTCCCTGCTTCCAAAACCGTCTATTCCATATGTTGGGTGATACAAGAATAAAAACACAATACCCAACCTATTAGTCATGAGTTCTTCGACAACAATTGGCATAAGATTTATATCTATAAGGTGGATTAGTCATATGGTTCATGATCATATGGACCTATTCTGAAGCCTCTTGAATGAGATATGGACATAGTTGGAGTGTCTCACCTTCCTCTAGCACACACAAGGGTTAGAAGCATAGCCTATCATATTAGGTTGTGAAAGGAGCCGTCTGAATCATCACATGATAACTATTATTATAATTTAAATCCATAAGAGGAACATTATTCTCCCAAAAACCTATGAAATCAAGGACATATGCTCATATCCAATCCCCTAGAAAATTTATTTCTTGTTCTGATTTACCATCGGTCTGGTGATGAATGTTGTTCATAGAAGCACCTGAGTCCCCATAACTTTATGCAAACCCTGCCTAAACTGTGAAGTGATATGATGGTCATGATATTTAATGATAGTATGTGAAACTCCATGTAGTCGTATGATCTCATGAACATATAGTCTTCCCAATTCATTAACCAAGAAGGTCTCTTGAATAAGAATGAGGTGGATTTATTTCAGTAGTCAGACAATAACTACCTAGATAGCATCACTACCCCTTAGAGACTTAGGTAATATTTCTATAAAATCCATAGAAAAATCATCCCATTCACATTCCGTGACTGGGAGTAGCTATAACAATTCTGTAGGTCTCTGGTGCTCTGTCATCACTTACTGAAAGGCTAAACACCTAATAGTAAAGCCTTTAGTCTGATGTTTAATTCCCGACCACCAATATAAGCATCACATATCTCGATACATATTCGAGATGCCTTGATGAACTACCCACTGAGAAGCATGGGACTCTTTCATCAACTCCTCACTTATATCTGTTGGAACCCAGATATGACCACGTATACATAGGAAATCATGTCTATCCACAGACCAATCTAGAGGTGGGTAATCTCTTAAAATACTCTATCAGAGATCCAAACCGTTAGGATTTGAATACTTCCTACTATTCACCTTCTTAATGAGGGATGTGGTTACTATTAAGGTTGCGAGGTAAGACATCTCATGACTATCATGAAACTCTAGTTCATGTTTATAAAATAGGGATATTAACTACCATTAATCAATGGATTCATGTATGACCTACATTTTAGTTTTCCAACTCAGTGCAACAACTCCCACATTGCCCTTTATAGGTGTATAGGAAATCTCAAAATCAAAGGATTGTAGACATTCAACCCATCTCCACTGTCTAAGATTCATCTCATGTTGTGATAAAATATACTTGAGGCTCTTCTGATATGTATACACCACAATGTTCTCAACCAATAGATAGTTTCTCCAGAAATGTAAGGCATGGACATCTACTGCTATCTCAAGGTCGTGCATTGGGTAATTTCTCTCATGTGGTCTCAACTACTAATATCTGTAAGAAACAACTTTTTATTCTTTCATGAATATTAATCCTTGGAAAATTCCTATTTCCTCGAGAAGATGATATAACGTTTACCTAGATTTGGAAGAATCATAATCGGTGCCAAGACAAGCCTCCCTTTCATCTCATAAAAGGATTTCTCACATGCTTATAACCACATGGACATAACAAACATATATGTAAATCCATTAAGGGGTGAAGGAAGACATGAGAATACCTATGTGATATGCATGTATTATCCGTTCAACCCTATGCTCCCAGGAAACATTAACAATAGCATTTTCAGGGTCAATTGATAAACCTAATTCTGAAATAATATAACTTATGAATAGGACCTTGATTATCCATATGTTGAATTTATAAATCATGGAAGAATTTTTATGATCTCCTAGTATACACAGAACGATCTCATGATATTTGGAATCATCATTATGATTGTGAGAATACACCAAGATGTCGTCCACAAAGACCATGAATGAAGAGTCCAAATATGGGGGGGAAACACTATTCATCATTCCATGAAAATAATAGTATAATTTATAAGACTGAACGACATAAAAATATACTCATACAGACCATACCTACTACAAAAAGATATATGAGGTATGTATGATGGTCTAACTCTCACCTGATGATTACCCGATCTTAGGTCGAACATAGAGTACTTATTTCCTCCTCGGATCAAGTAAAAGAGATAAACTATTTGATGAATTGTATACTAGTTTTTGAATGTAATAAGGTTCAATATTCGGTAACCCACACATAAACTAAGATTTCCATTCGCCTTCTTAGAAAAAAGCATGGTTTACCCAAATGGAATTTAATAGGTCCTCTATATGCCACTTGATCTCGTGATGCTGAGTAAGTTCCATTCTATATGGAGGAATGGAAACTAAATATACTCCTAGAACAATTTCTATTGTAAAATATACCTCTCTAGTAGGTGGTAATCCAAAAAAGTATTCGGTAAAGGCTTCCCTAAAATGACCAAATACAAGAGGTAAATCCGTTTCAAATAAACCGTGAACCTCCATGAAATGATTTTCAATTTGAGTGGTCGCATCAGCTAGCCCATGACACTTCGGTCCATATCTGCTAGCCTGGGAATCCCACTCCCCTTTCAAAATATAAATACTACGTTATGGTGATGTAAAATATACCCAATGATGTTAACAGTCTACAAAGGTGAGATAGTGGTCTAATTATTCTACCCTGAGAATTATATTGAAGCATGTAATCTAGATAACAAAGATATTACACAATAATAGATAACTTATAACCTCTACGGGACCATCAATTCCCTAACATTTTCCCTCTTTCTGTATTCCCAATGGTGTACTGAGGTTGATTACACCATAGTGATACTGTATCTCTAGTCGGATACATTCCATGATAGATAAAAAATAAAATAGTTTGAGGCACCTATTTTAAAAAAATCAATCAAAATATTGGAGGATACTAGAATAGTACCTCATACTATAAATGGTACCACATCCCAATCCTTAGGAATCGGCTATAAAGCATTAATCTAACATGATCCACATCCTTGTGCAATGATGGACTACCATGATCATGATTTCTATCCTGGCGTTGCTGGTGATTATGGGTCGAACTACCACATCCACGACAAACACATCTACGAAACCTGTCAGTGAAACTCCATGTTCCCACATGATGTGGTGAAAAAAGAACATTCTCAAGTAGGTAGAGAACATATTGATCCATTTCCACTTGAATCTAGTGGAATGGTCCTGAAAAATGTGTTGAAGGTGACCCATATTGTAACATCCCAGGTAAATAATGATTAAAACATTTTCAGATTTATTAATATTTACGAATTAAATATTAATTTTACTTTAAATGGGTTGCTATGTTCGATAGCATACCCGATACGCAACAAAGAGTTTCTTTGAAATCTTACGTTGCACACTAGTAATAAAATAATATTATTTTAAATGGTAGTTAACACATAGCCATTGTATTGGAGGGAATGGATAGAAATAACTAAAATATGATTATTTATGTTTTTTAAATGTTTTTACTTTTATCTAATAAAAGATAAAAGCTTAAAATACGGAAATAATTCAATTTTAGGCGTATATGCCCTAGTTTTCAATAAATGTTCACTTATCACCTTTTGATGGCGAACCGTCATTAAACACAGTTTTGTTCACTCTTATACATTCTATTGGACCAAATAAAACTCTTCTTTAGAATCGGGAAATTAAAATTTACTTTGTGTAAATTTTTGGTATTTTTCCGATAAAGTTTATTTTTTAATGAATAGTGTAAAATGTTGTATTTTAATTCAAAACCCCTTTTTAATATAATTTATTTATATGATTATATTATCTTTTGAATTTGTATTAAAGTGAAATTAGAATATATTCTTACCCTTAAATCCAATAGTGGTCTTTGGAATTAATTTCAGTTTGAAATCAGACTTAAACTAGTATCAATCTTTTGATACTTATTGTTTCATAAAAACACGCTATTTGCTCTGACAGTGGGAATTAATTATTAAATTAATTAATGAAATGTATATGTTTGGAATTTTGTAAAATGGACTTCATTTTTGAATTCGGAATATCAAATATAGCTTAGGGTGAAGTTTTGGTATTTTTCTGAAAAACTTCTATTTTTGATGAATAGTGAAACCACTAAGTTGTACTTATAAAAACTGATTTTTTGTTTAAATGAAATTTTACCACTTTTGTGTTTTGAATTTCAAAAATCTGACATACATGGTTTCCATTAAGAAGTAAAATTTGGTTCAATGGGATTAAAATAATTTTTTGGTGAATAGTAACTTGTTAAGTTTTTAATCGCGATTAGAGGTAATTAGTGTAGTTTATGGTAAAAATAATGTTTTAATAATATGAGATGAGCTTGACACATGTCCTACCCTCATTGGATGTGTTATGGCCGACAAAGGCAATCCATGGGTCAACTTGGCGACCCCATGGAGCCACTTTGGTTGGGAAATGACATAAATAACTTTTTATTTAATGTTAAAGTAAAAATGACACAAACATTAGATGTTTTACTAAACAATTTTTACATGGGGTTATACAAATACGATTTTTGACTATAAATATTCATTGGAAATGTAAAAATATTTCCTACATCATAGTATTTTTTTTAATAATTTTTAGAAGTTAAATAAATTAAATTATTTATGACACCATGATGATGCAGTGATTACCTCATTATTTAAATATTTAAATAAAATGGAAAGATAATGTAAAATCTAAGAACTAAACATGTCAAAAACTTATTGGATTGGTGGATTTAGAACCCTTATCACCTTATCCTCGAAACACATCAATTTGGGACCATTAAGATCCGAAACTCATTCTAAAATAAAGTAACATTTCCTTACTCTCCAAGAGTGCCCCTACTCTCCTCTTATAAAAGGCCCCCACCTCTACCTCTTTACCCAGACTTCCAAAGCCTTTGGCATGGCCAACCCCTGACCATTTTTTCTCTCAACATCCCTCTCTTACTCCTTGAAGCCTCACATTGGGCAGAAGTGTTTCCAAGGAATCCTTTGAACTCAAATCTAAGAGAGTTACCCGATTTTGAGGTAATGTGTTCACCTATGTTCTTTTATTTTATTTTTCTTCTCCGACCCTCTAAACTCTTTTTATTAATTTATTTTTTAAAAAATACATTATCTTAATTATACTCAGATGTTGTTATAATAATAATTATAGCTACACTTACACACATCTACATCTAATGGTTAAAGAACATACTGTTTCTGTGGTTGGTGAATTTCTGCCTCATGAAACGATGATTGTTCAATATTCTTTTAAACACTGTTAATGGTGGCCATTAAGATGTAACTCTATTTATATATGATATATATTATGTTTATGTTTCCCTTATGCTTCTGTATTTTTCATTTGTGTTATACCTTTATGATTTCCATTGTGGGTAAACACGGAAATTTCATTTTAGGAAGTGCGGACTACCGCCCCCTCAAAGTGATGTGATTCGTTAATGCCATATTTGGGATGTATAATGGATGTATTTAAAGATAATATATATGATGTTATACTAGAATTATAATATACCTGTATATAATTATTATGTCTTTCCATTAATGTATGAGATAAAAATGAAAGTAGCGTTCATGCGTATGTACGACTTACCGTCTCCATGAACGGTGCATTTAATTTCTTATCCCCAAATGTAATGTACAATTATAAGTACATATATATAATGGATATATATGATGTATGTTACATATAAATGATTAATATAATTCTGGAGTTAAAATATAAATACCTCTCATTTAGTTTTAATTCCATCAATATGACATAGAAATGAAAGTAGCATTCATGCGTACGTACGGCTTACCGTCTCCATGAACGGTGCATTTAATTTCTTACCTCTAAATGATTATGTGATATTATTAATACATTTATATGATGGATATATATGATATATATGATATCCAAATCAGGAATTTCATTCTGGATATAAAGAACCTTTGTCCACACGAACAACATGTAATTGTAAGAAGTCCACTTTCGACTTAAGAACCAAATATCGACAAAACAAACATTATTAACTTAAATGATTACATAATGTTTATAACATGGAAATAAGTGATATAAAAGGAATAATGAAATTGAAAAAGGTTCTTAAGAAAATAGAAATTAACTCAATTTTATTATTCAGGATGTTAAAGAATGATTGAGTCAAGTCGGACCCGAGGTAAGGGACTTCGTCTCAATCTCCTTTCATTGGGGCATATTTCGTTTTATACACAACTTTCTTTTATACGGTGTATAAAACATTTTTACTTTTACTTTTATACAAAAGGAATATTTTTCTACGAAGCATTTTACAAAATGAAAAAAAGGAATGTTTCTTTTAATGTACGCGGTGACAACGACCTTTTCCGCCGCCGCGAGTATTATTTGGTCTTTGGCTTCCTGAATAAGTCGTAATGTTTTTTTAAATGAAATAAATACCATATACTCTTTTATGTATTTTGTTATTGAAAATGGTTTTTTATAATTGATTTTTATGTCAATATATTTAAGTGATATATTTTGACCAAAGTGTGGAAATGTTTTCTTTCCATTATATTTGTTTTATGTCTTATTATTTTTATAATGGTACTTGGACATTTGACGGGTGGTTACGTGATAAACCATATAACGGGTGGTGCCGTGAATACAAGGATAGGTGGTTACATTATAACCTCCAATGCATTGGGTATGGAATTCGGCCGTATGGCTATTCCATTAAGTATGTATGGAAGTTGGTCGTATGGCTATTCCATTAATTATTATATGTGGAAGTAGACCGTATGGTTATTCCACATAAGTATGTTTATGTCCCAAGTTACATTTATATGTTATGTGTTCATTATATGGGTTTTATGGTAATACTTTGGTTACAAAAGGGTAAGTAATGATATTTTATTCAGTGAAGAGTTTTTACTACTTCATGACGGTGAAGGTATAACTTTGATAAAGTATACATGATTTTCTTGATGTTTGAAAAACTAACAGTTTTCATTCATTGTGTATCCCTTACTGAGCTTTTTATGCTCACCCTAAGATTTTTTGAAATTTTTTTCATAGTACTTAATGTGGAATAGGGTCAAGGATGGGATCAAGGTAAAGTCATGCAATATGAAACATGGAACTAGACATGTTTCTTTTTAAGAGTTTTTTTATTCTATTGAAACTTAGTAGAAGTGTCTACTTTGTAACCTTTTGAGATGTAATAGTTATGTCCGAATTCTCTAAAACTCTAAACCTAAAATGATCCTCAATGTGAATTATTCATTTAATTCAATATTAAGAGATGTTTAAGGTTGGGGCCTTATATTTGGTATCAAAGGTCGGTTTAGACAACTTTAGGAGTTAGAAAATTGTTAAATTATAAATTAATTTATGGTATGATTGAAATGATATAGAATTTAAAGATTATCATGTTGCTTCTCCTATGATATTTCTGTGTTAAGAATGGTTGTTTTGTAGAGGAAATAGGACAGATTTTTTGGGAAGGCATAGAGAGGGAAATGACCTTTCAAATCAGCATCCTGAGATGGTCAGAATCAGAACTAAATAGTTTGTGGCAGTGATGGATCAATTGACTTAGGTTATAAATCGTGGTTGGGTTTATTGACGATATTTTGTTGTTTTCTAAAAGTAAAGAGGAGTATGAAAGTCATTTAAGGGTTATCTTTCAAACCTTAAAAGAAAAGAAACTGTATGGAAAATTCAGCAAGTGTGAGTTTTGGTAACAAAAAATTTCATTCCTCAGTCACATTGTTTCTAAATATGGGATAACCTTTGAACCTGAAAAAACAAAGGTTGTTGATGAATGGCCAAGACCACAAATTTAACAGAGATTCATAGTTTCCTTGGTTTGGCAGGATATTACCGAAGGTTTGTTAGAAATTTTTCACAGTTATCTAGTGTAATGACTAAGCTAAATCGGAAGGGTGTTAAGTTTGTCTGGAAAAAAGAATGTGATGATTTTTTTCAGGAGTTGAAAAGAAGATTGGCGAATGCTCCAGTTTTGGCACTTCCTTCCAGGAATGGTGAGTTTGATAAATATAGTGATGCTTCATTGAAAGTACTTGGTTTTGTCCTAATGCAGAATGATCAGGTAATTTCTTATGCTTCACGTTAGTTGAAAACTCATGAGGTAAATTACCCTACACATTATTTGGAATTAGCTGCTGTTGTTTTTGATTTAAAAATTTGGAGGCATCATTTGTTTGGAGTAACGTGTGAAATATATACTGATCACAAAAGATTAAATTATATGTTCACTCAGAAAGAATTGAACATGAGACAGAGGAGATGGCTGAAATTATTCAAGGATTTTGATTGTACAATTCATTACCATCCGGGAAAAGAAAATAAAGTGGCCGATGCTTTGAGTCGAAAAAGTAATGCTTCATTAACCATGATATGTTTGGAATGAGATCCTTTGGATTTTGATTTGATGAACTTTGGAAAAAAAGTTGTTGGTGTAGGAAGTTCTTCTGTTTTGTTTCAGGTATCAATTAGATCATTCCTATGAGACAGAATTAATAAAACACAGAGGGAAGACAGTGAGTTGCAGAAAATGGTAGAGCTAGTTTAGAAGGGTAAGTTTCCTAAATTAAACATTGATAATGATTGTGTTTTGAGGTTTGGGAAGAGGTTATGTTTCCCTGGTGATTCGTAGTTGAAGAATGAGTTGTTATGTGAGGCTCATAGTTACCCATTTTTAGTTTATCCTGGCAGTACTAAGATGTATAGGGATCTGCGGGAGTATTACTGATGGGATGGAATGAAAAGGGATATTTCTGATTTTACTATGAAGTGTTTGACTTGCCAGCGGGTTAAAGAAGAGCAGCAGTTACCAAATGGGATGCTTCATCCTTTACCAGTGCCAGAGTGGAAATGGGAAAATATATCCATGGACTTTGTTGTGGGATTACCAAGGACATCTCGAGGTAATAATGCAATCTGTGTTATTGTTGATCGCTTGACTAAATCAGCTCATTTCCTTTCTATACGAGATACTTCTTCCCTAGATCAACTTTCCCATTTGTATCTTAAAGGGATTGTAAGGTTATATGGAGTTGCTCTCTCCATTGTGTCTAATCGTGATCCCATGTTTACTTTTATCTTTTGGAAAGGCCTTCAGACGTCGTTGGGTACTGAATTAAATTTTAGTACAACATTTCATCCTCAATCAGATGGGCAGTCAGAACAAACAATTCAGACATTGGAGGATATGCTAGGTTCTTTCTCTATGGATAATAAGGGAAGTTGGTACCAACATCTTTCTTTGGTTGAGTTTTCTTATAATAACAGTTTTTATTCTAGTATACAGATGGCACCATTTGAGGCATTATATGGGAAACAGTGTCGAACACCAGCATTTTAGGATGAAGTGGGTGAAAGGAAGCTGATGGGACCATAGTTGGTAGAAGAGATGGTAGAAAAAGTTCAGTTGATTCCGAAACACAAGAAAACATCTCAGAGAAGCCAGAAGAGTTATGGGGATAGTAGGAGGAAAGATCTATCTTTCGAGGTAGGTGATCATTTTTTTCTCAAGGTTTCTCCATAGACAAGTGTGATACGATTTGGTAAAAAGGGGAGTTGAGTCCAAGGTTCATTGGACCATATGAAATTCTGGAGAGAGTTGGATCAGTATCTTACCGAGTGGCTTTACTTCCAAGTTTATCTCAGGTATACAATGTTTTTCATGTTTCGATTTTGAGAAAGTATATGCCAGATCCATCTCATGTTTTGAGTCTAGAGGTAGTTCAGCTGGAAGTGAACGTATCATATGACGAAAAACCGGTCCAGATTCTTGACCACAGGGAGAAGGTGTTACGGAATAAGGTGATTCATTAGGTAAAGGTTTTGTTGAAAAAACACATGATTGAAGAGGCAATAGGGGAATCTGAAAATGCGATGAGGGATAAATACCCCCACTTATTCGATAAGTAAAAAAATTGCGAGGACGCAATTTTCTAAAGGGGGGAAGGATGTAATATCCCAGGTAAATAATGAATAAAACATTTTCATATTTATTAATATTTATGAATTAAATATTAATTTTACTTTAAAGGGGTTGCTATGTTCGATTGCGTACCCGATACGTAACAAAGAGTTTCATTGAAATCTTACGTTTCACACTAGTAATAAAATAATATTATTTTAAATGGTATTTAACACATAGCCGTTGTATTGGTGGGAATGGATAGAAATAACTAAAATATGATTATATATATTTTTTTAAATGTTTTTACTTTTATCTAATAAATGATAAAGGCTTAAAATACGGAAAGAATTCAATTATAGGCATATATGCCCTAGTTTTCACTAAAGGTTCACTTATCGCCTTTTGATGGAGAACCACCATTAAAAATAGTTTTTTTCACTCTTATACATTATATTGGACCAAATAAAACTCTTCTTTAGAATCGGGACATCAAAATTTACTTTGTATTAATTTTTGGTATTTTTTTGATAATGTTCATTTTTTAATGAATAGTGTAAAATGTTGTATTTTAATTCAAAACTTCATTTTAATATAATTTATTTATATGATTAGATTATCTTTTGAATTGGTTTTAAAGTGAAATTAGAATATATTTTTACAATTAAATCCAATAGTGGTCATTGGAATTAATTTCACTTTGAAATCGGACTTAAACTAGTATCAATCTTTTGATACTTATTATTTCATAAAAACACGCTATTTGCTCTGACAGCGGGAATTAATTATTAAATTACATAATGAAACTTATATGTTTTGAATTTTGTAAAATGGACTTCATTTTTGAATTCGGAATATCAAATATAGCTTAGTGTGAAGTTTTGGTATTTTTCTGAATAACTTCAATTTTTGATGAACAGTGAAACCACTAAGTTATACTTATAAAAACTGGTTTTTTGTTTAAATGAAAATTTACCAATTCTGTGTTTTGAATTTCAAAAATCCGACATACATGGTTGTCATTAAGAAGTATAATGCGGTTCAATGGGATTAAAATAATTTTTTTGGTGAATAGTAAATTATTAAGTTTTTAATCGGGATTAGAGGTAATTAGTGTAGTTTGAGGTAAAAATAATGTTTTAATAATATGAGATGAGCTTGAAACATGTCCTACCATCATTGGATGTGTCATGTCCGACCAATACAATCAATGGGTCAACTAGGGGACCCCATGGAGCAAATTTGGTTGGGAACTGACATAAATAACTCTTTATTTAATGTTAAGTAAAAATGACATAAACATGAAATGTTTTACTAAAACAATTTTTACATGGGGTTATAAAAATCCGATTATTGACTATAAATATTCATTGGAAAGATAAAACGATTTCCTACATCATATTATTTTTTTTATAATTTTTAGTCATTCAATAAATTAAATTATTTATGACACCATGATGATGCATCAATTACCTCATTATTTAACGATTTAAATAAAATGGAAAGATAATGTTAAATCTAAGACCTAAACATGTCAAAAACCTATTGGATGGGTGGATTTATAACCCTTATCACCTTATACTCAAAACACATCAATGTAGGACCATTAAAATCCTAAACGCATTCTAAAATAAAGTAACATTTCCTTACATTCCAAGAGTGCCCCTCCTCTCCTCTTATAAAAGGCCCCCACCTCTACCTCTTTACCCACACTTCCAAAGAATTTGGCTCGGCCAACCCCTGCCCATTTTGTCTCCCCACATCCCTATATTACTCATTGAAGCCTCAATTTGATCATAATTCTTCCCAAGGAAGCCTTTGAGCTCAAATCTAAGAGAGTTACCCGATTTTGAGGTAATGTGTTCACTTGTGTTCTTTTGTTTTATTTTGTTTCTCCAACCCCCTAAACTCTTTTTATTCATTTATTTTTTAACAACTACAGTATCTTCAATATACTAGGATGTTTTTATAATAATCATTCGAGTGACACTTACACACATCTACATCTAATGGTTAAAGAACATATTGTTTCTGTGGTTGGCGAATTTCTGCCTCACGAAACGATGATTGTTCAATCTTCTTTTAAACACCTTTAATGGTGTCCATTAAGATGTCACTATATTTATATATGATATATATTATGTTTATGTTTCCCTTATGCTTCTGTATTTTTCATTTGTGGTATACCTTTATGGTTTCCATTGTGGGTAAACACGATAATTTCATTTTAGGAAGTACGGACTACCGCCCCCTCAAAGTGATGTGATTCGTTAATGCCATATGTGGGATGTATAAAGGATGGATTTAAAGTTATAATATATGATGTTATACTGGAATTATAATATACCTCTATATCATTATTATTTCATTCCATTAATGTATGAGATTCAAATGAAAGTAGCGTTCAGGCGTATGTACGGCTTACCGTCTCCATGAACGGTGCATTTCATTTCATATCCCCAAATGTAATGTACTATTATAAGTATATATATATATAATGGATATATATGATTTATGTTACATATAAATGATAAATATATTTCTGGAAATAAAATATACATACCTCTCATTTACTTTTAATTCCATTAATATGACATAGAAATGAAAGTATTGTTCATGCGTACGTACGGCTTACCGTCTCCATAAACGGTGCATTTCATTTCTTAACTCTAAATGTTTATGTGATATTATAAATACATTTATATGCTAGATATATATGATATAAATGATATCCAAATCAGTAATGTCATTCTGGATATAAAGAACCTTTGACCACACGAACAACATGTAATTGTAAGAAGACCACTTTCGACTTAAGAACCAAATATCGACAAAACAAACATTATTAACTTAAATGATTAAATAATGTTTATAACATGGAAATAAGTGATATAAAAGGAATAATGAACTTGAAAAAGGTTCTTATGCAAATAAAAATTAACTCAAGTTTATTATTTAGGACGTTAAAGAACGATCGAGTCATGTCGGACCCGAGGTAAGGAACTTAATCTCAATCTCCTTTCATTGAGGAATATTTCATTTTATACACAACTTTCTTTTATACGGTGTATAAACCAATTTGAATTTTTCTTTTATACAAAAGGAATCTTTTTCTATGAAGAATTTTACAAAATTACAAAAAGGAATGTTTCTTTCAACTTACGCGGTGACAACGACCTTTTCCGCTGCCGTGAGTATTATTTGGTCATTGGCTTCCTGAACCAGCCGTAATGTTTTTTTTAAATGAAATAAATACCACATACTCTTTTATGTATTTTGGTATTGAAAATGGTTTTTTATAATGGATTTATTATGTCAATATATTTAAGTGATATATTGTGATCAAAGTGTGGAAATGTTTTCTTTCCATTATATTTGTTTTATGTCTTATGATTTTTATAATGGTACTTGGAAATTTGATGGGGGGTTACGTGATCAACCATATGACGGGTGGTGCCATGAATACCAGGACGGGAGGTTACGTTATAACCTCCAATGCATTGGGTATGGAATTCGGCCGTACGGCTATTCCATTAAGTATGTATGGAAGTCAGCCGTATGGCTATTCCATTAAGTGATATGTGTGGAAGTCGACCATATGGTTATTCCACTTAAGTATGTTTATGTCCCAAGTAACATTTATATGTTATCTGTTCTTTATATGGGTTTTATGGTAATCCTTTTGTTACAAAAGGGTAATTAATAATATTTTATTCAGTGAGGAGTTTTTACAACTTCATGAAGGTGAAGGTATTACTTTGATAAAGTATACATGGTTTTCTTGATGTTTGAAAAAATAACAGTTTTCATTCTTTGTGTTTCCCTTACTGAGCTTTTTATGCTCACCCCATGTTTTTTTTGGAATGTTTTCTCATAGAACATAATGTGGAATAGGGTCAAGGATGGGATCAAGGGAAATTCGTGCTATATAAAACATGGAACTAGACATGTTTCTTTTTAAGAGTTTTTTTGATTCTATGGAAACATAGTAGAAGTGTCTACTTTGTAACCTTTTGAAACGTAATAGTTATGTTCTAATTCTCTAAAACTCTATTCCTGAAAAGATCCTCAATGTGAATTATTCACTAAATTCAATATTAAGAGATGTTTATGGTCGGGGCCTTATACATATGATAGTAAGATAGACTCTCCATGGGTCTCTATCTCATTGAGGCTTCTTATGACCTGGTCTTCCAAACTAATTACACACCACAGTGTTATCAATATGGATACTCAGGCGGCCACTACCCAGTCAAAAAACCTCAACAGAACATTTCCGGCCACCCGAAGAACTATTGTCCTACCCTGGCAGTAATCCTTTAAATCGTGTTCTTTTACCATTCCTTGGGATAAACTCTATAATAATGTCCTGATAATCTATTGCTGAAATGGTAGGAAGGATAGTGGAATTCACCTAAGTTCGGATGGTGTAATGGATCCAATCCTCAATATTTCTAGCACGTGAAAGCTCATCACTGGCTAGAAGTAGTGAAAAACACTATAAATCGCTTAAACATGCTAAATACTCCATAACTAACATAGATCCATTCATGATATGCCTGAACCTTCCATCTATTTCTTCTATCAGTGTGTGAGGAATGAAATAATCATAAAAGGCAGTCTGGAAGTCAACCGATAACATGCAATGATGACATCCGATCTGGTTAGCGACATCCCACCAATGCTTGGACAAATCACAAGTCATATGTGAAGAATGTTTGACTCTCTGCTCTGGAGGAATTTCCAGATGCTCAAAGATAATAAATATGGCTTCTATCTAAGAATAAACATCCTAAGAACTACCATCCCCTAAAAAAGTAGGAGGATACAACTATTGGATCTCACGAGTTAGATAATCCATCCTAGGGGTAACCCGTAGAGCACCTTTCATGGACTGTATCAGACATAGGAATCTATCAAGGACCTGAGCATCCGTTCTCACATCTGGTACAATAGGAGGTGCCTATAGTGGCACACATGGATGTAGGACCGGAATCTCAGGGCCCACCCTTTCTGGAGCATTTTCGTTACCACCCTCATTGCAAACAACATGTGGGCGTCATTGTGGCATTGGTCTAGAAATGTAAAAAAACCATAGAACATCCCTATAATCGTAAGATAGAACCACTAAGAGAATATTAACGTATGTAAATTCACTAATCAATGCTTACTTCCCAAACTACCCACTTAGATAGACATGTATCAGAATCTTCTCATGTATAAGATTCATGTCATTTTTCAATTATTTTATAGGTTTACTTCATTACCTTTCATAAACATGAGAAGGTGATATAAGGATATGACACCAATTCATTTTAGATTTAAAGATTCACAGTATAACATATATCCATTTCTGATGAATCAGTGACCATACACCTATCACTTGTAACATCACCCATTACATTATAGTATAATGGCACGACTCGGTAAATTACACATCCTAACCCATGAGGTCCGATATACCTCAGGAATTGAGACCTGAAATTACTCAATCACAGCCGTAGTAATACAAATACAATCAATCTATAACCACATCGCTCAACAATAACATGAATATCATGCAATGCATGGATGTGAAATGCGCTTATATGTCATGGAAATATTCTTGACATATGAATTATAGGTTCCTATAATGATACATGTTACGATGCTCTTTTACCTCATTCCTTTAGGATACGGCTAAAATAAGACCATCAAATAGTGTAATAATCAATAACACGAGACCTCATGTGTTTACTCAATGGTGATATAATATCAACTATAATAGGAAAAATTGACCAAAAATTTTCATCTTGGGTAGCATGGTATTTACCCAGAAATTAGTTTCGTAATGCCCAAGAATGGATTATAAGCATGTACCTCGAATTCCTATTCTCTAATCTATTATTTCCAAATAGTAAATTTAAAAAATAAACCAACTTGGATACCAAATTAGAGAGACCATGACCTAGATACCACTTAACGGGTGCCCCATGCCCGGTGGGCCACATGGTCTATAGAGCATCTTCCCAAATGCTAGAGGATGTCAAACTAGATGTGAGGGCCTAGGGTTCTTCTGTGGGAATAATAATCCCTCATTAGAAAAGTGTACCACAACAAAATAAATATAAATGAATAGTAAATAGTGGAATAAAAATATATAAATATTGGATGAAAACTAATGTAACTGATAAACGATATTTATAATAACTGTATCAATAGGGAAAATGATGATGTAATGTCATGTCACTAGAAAACTAGAAAACATGGATTCAAGACAATAAGAATAACATGTTTCATAAATAAAAATAAAACAAAGGATACTCCAATAATCATGAGATCCTACATGGATATCTGCTATCAATATCCATCCTATCAGCATACAAATCATGTGTTGGAAGCTGTATGCTTTCCTTTATGAATACCTGCAACCATGTAATCTATATCTGGTCCCATTTGGTGCCCGGAGAGGGTGTGCGATAAATCTCAGTGGGCCACCATAGAGAGTTTCTATAATATCCGTCCTATGTAATCGAATATAATAGTGTACAAGCATTAATATATAAAGTAAAGAAAGCAGTACAATATTTCTAAATACCCAAGTACCTACTTCAGCACATTCCTAGTGTTTGAACATGTAACTAGTTAATTAATTAAATAATTACCATTTATGTTAAATTGGTCACATGAGGCATATCCAACACATATATCAACCTATGAGAGTATAAGCAGGGAAACTCGCACGACATGACAATGAAACTTGACAAGAATATCCAGTGAGGGAGTTCCAGGGCAGAAACCAAGATAACATAAATCACAAAGAATTCTAACTCAGCAGTATCTGATTTTAGAAAAGGGAATAGAGTGTAATCCAAGGAGTACAATCAATTTAATTCCAAAAAATGGTGCCTACCAAGTTCATGGTGATCGACCAAGTAAAAATGGGGAAATGCAATGACATAGACCTATGGGATTTCACGAAAGAACCTACTAGTCAATTATTGATCTAGATAGTATATCCTAGGTATCCACTTTTAATTAATGGTACCCTACATTAGTATACATGTCATCTAAGGAGTTTACAAGAACCCGAATCTAGGTGGGTATTAACCTATGAAAACCACATTCTTGAATCAGAATGGGGTTCCGAAGACCCATGTTTCTGTCCACTCAGAATCCAAGTCGAGCTCCACAAAATACATTCCAATTTGGTATTGTAATCATGTAGTAATTCATTTGGATCATGTCTTTCCTTCCATTCATTTGGGTATGTCATTAAGAGTTGAAACAACTTCATTATTGGTATAAACCTTTTATTCCATTAGTGTGGATAAGCCAAGTAGCATTGGATCAATTTTATCAAGTCATTATTAATGATTATTTCATATTCAATTATTGAGGTTAACTCTACTAACATCCATCAACATGTAATGGTGTCCCAGAGAAATGTAACAGTTATTATGACTCATTTGATAAGGACATGTTATATACATAGTATACTTTCCATTTCACATTTCACATTTCACATTCAATAATCTATTTGAATGAACTTACCTTAGGTGGGTCGTTTGGTGAGAATACATGGTAAATGGAATTAGGAAATTCTCATTTAATGAAGTCACTTTTTATGGGAAGACTTGCATTTAAGATGTTCAAGTAATTACACACATGAACAGTGGCTCAATCATATCAAAACACTAAAAACCTAAATATGGAATAAGCTTCGACATGTGGTTGATTGAGTGGTGTGCATAACCACTAACAACTAATCACATATTTTGAAAGAGCATAACCATATGATTCTAAAAAGTATAATCAAGGCATCAAAATTTAAGAAACAAATTCCAAAAAAATGGTGCAGCCCACAAGAACATTTCAAATTCAATGAACATTAGGAATAAGTTATTTAACACCCACCACAGGGTTGTACGATCCTTCTCCTTTGGTATCGACAATTGATTTTCCTCGGATCAGAGTATAACTATGAAAAAGTGAAAAATTATCCCATGGAGATATATAGATCATGATTGAATTAGTAGAATAAAAGTTAAAGAGGTCTTAATTACTAAGCATTGCATATCCAACTTGATAAACAAAAGCTCGATCAGCTTCCGGACGAAGAAGATCTCTTAATTCAACGATTAGATCATCCAAAGCCCCAAATGGGGAGAGAAATATGTCAGTCCTGGATAAACTCATATTAGGTAGGAAGTTGTGACTTAATTGAAAATTTAGGGGACAACTAGAAAAATTACCTAGACTAATAGCATGCACACGATTTGTCTGCACGCTTTGTCAAACTGTGTGCAAACCGTGCGGGATGGATCTGCCCAAATAGTTTGATTCCCACGTATTTTCAAAACATGAACTAACAATTCACAAGTGCCTGGAGAAAAACGGGCACTAGCATGGATAGGCCACATGGAAATACACCAACCTTCCGTGGTGGATCTGTCCGAAAAATCTTTATCCACACGGTTTACTCTAAACTGTTCTGGGAGTCTATTTTCTCCAAAATATGGGTTTTCGGGCTCTAAACAAGCCTCAGATACCCTGGGACCCTTTACTAACTCATTTGGAATCCATATTATGTCCAATGTAAATATTTATACTAAAAAGTAAAGGTTCAATACATGAGTGAAAACCTAGAATCAAATAGAATGAAAAGGAAACTCTTCTGGGGAAAATTTTTATATTACCACATAATAGTTATGTATTGTACGATGATATTCAAATTTTTTTAAATCTTTTAAATATTTTATTCACCATAATATGGAATCAATATAAATATCTAGGATGGATTTTACTGAGGGTATTTATCTTTCTCCTTGAACTTGTATGCAATAAAATGATTACTAGAGATTTTGAATGTTATTTCCATAGTTTAATACTATTCATTTCTTGGCTAAACATTCATAAATTTTGGAATTCTAATTTTATATCTTGGGTTTTTGATTATTTTATATATTTTGACGTCTAAAATAATTTTTAGGTAATGTCTTGTACTAGAATTATAATTTCGAGTTTTATTATTTACATGTTTTAATTTCTAGTATGTATTATTTTAAATTTCATGGACATTATTTATACATGTAGTTAATTTTATATGTTATTATATTAAATTTTTATTCATTTTTGTAATGGGATCCACTTTATATAATATCTCAAAAAACACGTATATTATTTAGTATGAAATTTGATATCAAACAAATTCTGGATCATTATAGTGGTGAACCATCATTATGTATGATCCAGTATTTATTGATGCATCATGACACATTGGATGGGGCTTAAAATCATTAAGGGTAGTTTGAATGAATAATATATTGTATCTTGTGATATAGTCTATCAATAGAAATATATATATTTTTAAACATATATACTTATCGTAATGGAATATGTCCTTATAAGAATGAATAAAACATATTTTATATTGTAGGGTTCATATGGAACATGCGTTAACATAGTCTCCAAATGAACCATCTAGAGGACAATCATATATATTTTTACATCATGGTTGGGTACTAAGAATAAATTTTAAAATGAGGCATCGAAAACCTTATGAGGGTTTAAGTATTTCCTATTTTTATATTAAGTTATATAATCCAAAAATTATGAGTTGGGAGATTGTTATTTTCATTGGTAGGAATTTCATATTTTATTTTATTTTAACCCCCTTTTTTGTGCAAGATGGATGGTTTTCTAAATCTTCTTATTTAGTGATTTTGATATCTATATGTAATCGATTATGAAATTTCATACATAGTCAATAGAACAATCTACTTTAATTCACTATAAAATGCTATTTAGGTCTATGTTGTGATTTTTTTATGTGTTAATCTTATTTATATTCTTAAAATTATATATATTCCATGTGTACATATAAACTTTTTTTGATGATTTAGATGTAGTAATAGAATTAATATTTGCCATTTCTGATTTTTTAGGATTTCATTGTAAATGATATATCTCATTGATGAGGTAAGGTGTACTAGAGTATTCATAGTTTGATGTATTAAATTTTTTTAATTTTATGTGATTGACCTATATATGATATTTATATTTATTATTATTTAATATTTTTTCCATACATTGATGGTTTTATATTTTACATAGGATATTGTTTATTATTTTTTATAATAAATGGTTATTTATTTCATCATATAAATACGTTTTTTATTTTTTGTAGCCTGTTATATTTTGAGATTAGTGGTGATTTTGGATACTTAATTATCATTTAGTTATTTATTTGAATATTTTTGTTATGATTAATGTAAGGGTAAATAACGCCCTATAAATTCAATATTAAATCTTATAGTGAGTCACTATGTTATATAAATTTATAAGCGGATATTATATTTTATTCCCTGGTAATGAAATGTTTTATTAGGAACAAAATTAGGATTAAATAGAATAACATATGTTCTAATACCTTGAGAATTTGAATAATAAAATATTTTTTAAAAAGTTGTTCTAAAATTAATTTATTTTTAATAAAAAATTAATTTCTTTGTCGATAAATATTACCTAATGAATTTCATACAAGTGATTAACCATTAAAATATTATTATTCATTAGAATATAAATTTATATATTTCAAATATTGAATGGCTAGATTATTGATGGATTTGGGAATATTTAGGATAGCGGAGAAGTAACATGAGTGATTTTATAAAACTATTACTTTATTTTATTTTTTAAAATTTCATGGAATCCTTTTTGTATCATGTTGAGAGTTCATGGAATGTGTAATGAAATAGTTATTATCATGCAAGTAAAAGATCACAGCAGCCAATCTGGCCTAGATAGTGAATGATGTGGTTTTGGTAGGATCTAATTACTTCATGATGGAAGTTTCTATTTGGCCCAATTCTTATTATTCCCCTTGTGTTTTATAGTATTTATTCCATGATAACTTATTATTTATTTTTGGATATGTTATTCATTTGAGTAAATGTTGTGTATACACATTTTTTAAAATGAATTTATCTAGTATAATTCATTTTTATAAAAATTATTTATTTTAATGTAATTTTTTATAGTTTTTTTACACTCAAAATATTATTTTATCTATTGTATAGAATATTTAGAAAACCTATATGGTGAGTGAATACGGAGTAGGATTATTCCATCACTCTACACATGCAATTTTTTTTTCTTTTGTAGTTTTGTTTTATATTTATATATCCTCATAGTAAAAATGTATGTCAGTATTCATTTAAATTAATAATTGGTTTCTAATACCCCATTGAATATAATGGGAGATAATAATGGAGTTTTAGGTATCCAACATGGGCATATTTAAAATTCAACTTATTCTATGGATAATGAGTTGTATGTTATTTGTAATAAATTATTGAATAATGTTTGGTTTATTATGTATAATTTTTTGGAGTTTATGACATGGTATATTCAGTTGAATTCTTATAAAATGGTTGTTTATTTAGTTGATAAAAAATTACAAATAATTAATTTATCTAGATGATTTTATAGAAAAAGATTATCATATATATATATATTTATAAAAGGTTAAAATAAATCTCACAATTTAATATTAAATCCCATTAGCACTTGTGTGAGAATATATTGATCAATAATACATTTTAGGCCCTGTGACATATCAGGTCCTAGTATATTTGTTGGTATTTTATATACATAGTCAATTTTAATTATGAAAATTCATTCATTTTGATGTAATATTAAATTATAAATAAATTGGAACTCATAATGTTATAAAAATTACACTTATGGAGAAAAAGTTGGAACCATTTTATTGATTTAAATATTCATGAGAAGATTATGTGTTGTATAAAAATATATTACCCTGTTTAATATTATATTTGTTTTCCTTATAAATTATTATGTTAAAAAACATTATGTTCAATAATATATAATTAATTAAAATTGATATAAGTAAATTAATTGAGAATAAAATCATTGATATTTAGTTTTTAAGACAAACCCTCACCCGACATATTCCTCATCATCAATTAATTTTTAAATTTTGAGTTTTAAGCACACAGTGTCTCCTACCTAATCATTGATATGAGATTTAATATTTTGATACTTAACCAGTCACCTTAGGTTATATTATTTTTTATTTATTTTTTCAATATTCATCCAAAATAGAATAAACAACATTATAATAGAAATATATGTTTTTTTATATCATCTTAAATAATTTATTACTTCATATCTTAATATATATATTGAATTGTATTTTTTTAATTTTTATTTCATATTTTTACTTATAGGTTAAATTCCAGAAACCAAACACAACATCCCCTTTAAAAATAAATACCCTAATTATGAATTATCTATATATCAGAACTGTTTCCCATTTTTATATGTTCATTAAATGGAATAATCATATCATAGAAGATTAGATAAAAATTTGATAATACCAAATAAAAAAATACTTTAAATATGTAATTATTATAATTTATATCATTTAAATGTTTAAATAGATTATTGTGATAACCTAGTCCAAAATTCAATGAAGTCAATTCCTTCATCAGTATCACTTTTCATGTATTTTGAATGTAGTTAGAACACATATTAATGTGTGGGGTTTATTTTTATAATTTTCATTGAAATTGTAATGTGTAAAAATATTGAAATTAGGTTTAATATTTGTGAGGAATGATTGGTGACTAAATCATCAGTAAGTTTACCAATGAATAAACAATCATAGTATTTTAAAATGTTGAATTTTTATTCTAAATCTTGTTTAATGTTAATGAACGAAACCATAGAATTATCATATGTGGTTGAATAAAATATATAATCTTAACAATACCATAATCATAATGAGTTGATTATCTTTTTGATATATATGGGATGTAATTACAAAACCCCTAAATAATTCAATGGTAGATTCAAAATTTACTAATTAAGAAACTCCCATTTGAGAGAGAGTGATCTTAAATAATTAATTATGATAAAAAAATTTCCTTACATGTTCTTTCCATTAGTAATTAATTACCTCCTAATCAATCATATTTCATCATTTATATTTTCTATAAACTAGTGGGATAAAATTTATTAAAAACCAACGATGATAATGGATTATAGATGGTCGAATATGATAATAATCATATACCAATCACTAATTCCCCTCAATATAAAATTATATCAACATATATGAAAAATATTAATGATAATTTATGGAAAATATAGCATAACTATAGCATCCCCGCCCCATTGGATCAATCAATAAATATCATATCCGTAGTAAATAAGATGTATCTCAAAAACTAAGCAATAATCCACAAATCAATGTCAAATATAATAATTATTAAAATATTCCAAAAAAGTAATTTTTCATCACATTATATATATCCATTACTTATCCCTCAATGTTTATAAAAAATTATTGATAATTCTACAAGATAAAATGTTTTCATTTACAAAAACTACATGGAATATAAACATTAGAAAGAAACTAAATTCTTCTACCTAAGCCACACGTCCCATTATTACTTTCATACACATCTCTCCTTAGATAAGGTTCCACTTATATGAGTTAAAAGAGGGGTTCTGATATGGTTAAACCTTTCACCAAAAATATTCCTTCATGTAAATCTCTTCCTTGTTCCCTTACGTAATCATCTATGAATTCCATTTCTCTATAAAAATATTAATTGCTTATATATATATATCATACTAATCATTTAGGATGGCTTTTACAACTGAGAAATCCTAATTGTATTTTTTGATGATAATACAAATGATTATTATGAATAAATTATTATCTTTAAAATATGGGAGTAACATAGTGGATGAAATTAGAATTTATAAATTCATAGAAAATGAATCATCCATTTCATAAAAAGTATTATAAAATTCATTTATATGTGACATGGGATTATTTCCTTATCTTAGTGAAAACTACCTTTATAGATTATGATATTATATTGTCATGTGGAATAACCTCCACCATTTCATCATCCATCCTTTAAAAACAATATCAAGTCACACTTCTAATATGTTATCATAAAATGTTACTCTGATCAAATAGGTTTACATTTTCAATAATAGAAAACTACATGTAGCACTCTTCTATTAGTTTCTAAAATAATTATGGTAAGAAACAATTAATTTTACCCCCATATATAATATAATGATTGACTCATGATATCTCTAATTCATAAAATACCATCAAGATAATGAAAGTGATATAACTCAGTGAAATATAAAACAATTATTTTTATTCAGAATCACCATCTATATCCATCAATATTATTCAATCCTAAAATGAAGTTCCTTTAATATAAGAGGAAGTGATTTTAACATTGGGGTAACATATCATAGGAGAATAAAACATTCTATATCACTTTCCATGTATTATATCCCCTATTTATGTTCCTAATCATACATTCATTTTAAAATATCTTATTATTGAATTTCATGTAATTTATTTACATAAATATTTTAGCCATAAATTCTAATTTTCTGAATAATTCATATCATTAATGATATTAAGTTATAATTTAATCCACCCATCATAATCACTAGTGAATAATTATAACCATTTACATGAGGAAATTAATTTATTACTCATAATTAAAATAATAAGATTATAATGATTTGGGAATTCATATAATTATTACGATTAATAAATGTAATTAATTCACTTTATGTTTTAATTAGACCATATTTCCAAAATACAATGAAATAAATCATTAATATTAAAATGTTAATAAAATATACCTGAATAATATATTTGTGGTAGTAAAATAAAATATAATTTAATAAAGAGTATTCGATAATTTTCATTGTCAATTCACGTATACATACTTACATGTAGAGGAAAGAGATCCTCAAAATTGTATACGGGATGAATTTAAAATATTATACATAGAGATAATTCATATTATAATACATGAACACATTGAATTTTAATTTATAATATATATTGTTGAGTATTTTTTAACTTTTAATCTATAAAATTTATTCCCGTCATTTTTATAGTATCCATTTCTCACTTATACCATCCTTCCTGAATTTTTTTCATCATCTCTAATGATAATATTTTTAAATGTTTTATGCTCCAAAATATATTCAAGGGTGATAATTTGGTTTATATTCCTAAATTTTAAACATATATAGAGTCAAAACCGTATTTCAGTCATAAGTTTTATAGGATTGATTGATGGTTGGAAATTTTTGGGTTACATCATGTAAAATATGGAATAATGAGGAGTTATTTATCTTTAAAGAGAAGAATACATGATTCCAATAAAAAAGGATGAACAAATTATTATTATTTCAACACTAAAAGAATCTATCCAAAACAAATAACCTTATTAATAATCTATAATATCTCTTTCCCTCATACTTTTAGAGGTTCACACATTCTGAATTTTCAATCAAAATTATCTTCTCTTCCATTCTCTATGTTTATTTTCAAAATCTATGTTATTAAAAAGATTCGTATAAAAAATGTCGAGACATTGTATTTCAAATAAAAATTTGGAAATATTCTCCTATAATGAAGAGTAACTCCCTATTTAAATTCCAAACATGATATAACTCCCCCATTTTCTCACAATGTATCATTATAGGGAACTTTTTTCACAAAATGATTATGTATTTACTTAAATAGACGTATAAGTAAGTGGTTTAGTTTCTATTGTAGTTACCTAAATGTGTTAGTCATGAATTGTGGGTATGAATATAAATGTATGATTTCATGTGTATCTTCATATAATATTTATATAAATTGATTATCAAACTAAAATACCTATATCTTCTTGAAACAAGTTTCCATGTCATAATTTTTTGAAAATTTATACAAAACATATTTTTATAAAGAATGGATATATTCTCCCCAGAAAAGAGGGTATTGAATGAAGATAATAATGATATTAAATGTGTCTCAAGAATGATATATTATAATTTTTCTTTAAATCATGGCTTGGGATCAAAAAATTAGAGAGATCCTAATGAATAATAAAATATCAAATTTGGAATCAAAATTTATATTTTCATTCATGTAAGTGTATATTCCTATATAAAAATTATTCCCCATTTGTTACATGGTTCTTGAATATAATTGGACACTCAACATGGATACTAATGATAAAAAATGTCACCAGAGTCAAATATAAACACAACAAAATTAAATAAAAATGAGATATAAAGTAAAAAGATCCTCTAAAATGAACAATGGTTTCTCATTGTACAACATTGAATTTATATAGTTTTATTACTATGTGATGAGCCTACCCAGGTGCCCCATACTAGTTCCCTAAGCATGTGGGTCACATCAACTCAAGCGACATTACTCATATTCCAGAGGATACTGACTAGTATTGAGGTACTAATATCATTCACAGCGAGACTATACCCTATTTATCAGAGTAATACACATGAAAGAAGAAATAAAAAATAAATTAATGACATATAATGATAACTGGGATAATACCAATATAAGAAAATGACCGAAATAGGTAGTACAATATCAAAAACGAACAATAAATATTTTCATGCAAATGTATGCACCATGTACGAAAATAAAAATAAAATTTAAATTCCTTGAAAAAACTCAAGAGGGTCTCAAACTACATCCAACGCCATCATCTAGGATCCATCCTGACTCATTCATATAATATTGGGCCATTTCCCTTATTATATTTGACTACCATGAAAGCTATTTAGATACCGATTAGGCAACCTAAGTAGGGTGTGAGTATAACTCAGTATGCCACCACCAATGATGTCAAAAAAATATCCTATAAAATAATAGTGTATGTAGTTTTATTAAGAATAAATCACTATGCATAAATTAATAGTTATCACATTAAAAATTGTTCTATAGTTAACAACATAAACCCATGAGGTCACATGGACACCAATACCTCAATACTTTCTTCGGCCAATGCCAAAGTCTAAACATTCACCAAGGTATATCATATTTATGTATTCTATTATTACCATTATTCTTCTAATTCAACAGATGAATTCTATATTTGCCATATATTTCCTCATTCGACCCATGAATTTCATTATTGCTATTCATTGTCTCAATTACACTTGAATACAATTGTTACCATTCATTATATCAATTAACAAATTAATGAAATTATTACTATTCATTGTTTCCATTCTCTTATTAATTATTTGGATATCATTCCATATTTATAATTTATCCTTCTAATTAATTCCACAATTAATTAATCACCTCAATCCAATTAATTAACTCAATAATTAATTAATCATCTAAATTCCATTAATTAACTCATAAATTAACCAATCATCTCAATATCATTACTAATTAAATCATTAGTTCATCACATCAACAACATAAATTATTTCCCCAATTAATTATGTATATCAATTCCATTTAATTAAATCACTAATAAGTTAATAAATATCCATAAACTAAATAAAACATAGTTAATTCAAAAATTAATTTTTCAATTATCAATCCCATTATACCATAATTAATTCACCAATTAATTTTTGAATTTAAAATCTCATTTTCCCTAAATTAATTCAATAAATAATTATCCCTAATTCACAAATCAATATTCTAATATTTAACTCAACAATTAATTATCCCCAAATAACAATTCATTAATTAATCAATTCACCAAATTGATTTATTCATTGAGGAAATACTGTTTATAAACAAAAAATATAAATATTATAGTGAAATACAAATATTTGTGATCATTACTATGAGATTTGAATAAAATACAACTTACCTCAGTTTGTTGATGAATTATCCCCCAATGGAAATACCCAATTTAAATAGAATATTAACAGAGTGAGAGATCTGGATATTAAACTGAGATTCATGATCATATGAATCAAGATACCATAATTATATATCAATATTTTAAATTATTGATCTATAACCTACCAAGAAACATGGATGAATAACCCCACAATGGATGGGAGATGAACGAGAAAGGGAAAGGAAACAACACAGTAATAAATCGGCTAACCCAGAGGGGGGAATATCTTCATTCCGAATGTCAAATCAAGAAGAATATGTTTCAGATGGATTAGAATCTATCTGTGAGGATCAAAATTTTTGAATGAATGTTACAGGTCGATTGGGGGTTGGTTTAGTTTAATATGGCGGTTCATGGTATTTATAAATTAATTTTCACAAAAACTTAAATCTCACACATGATTTTCTAGTAAGAGAGGTGGACAATTTCCTCTAACCATGCATCTTTATTGTAAACTTGTTTTATGGGTGAGGGTTGTATGATTAATCATATTAGGTTGAACAATATCACAAAAAATGTATCGGTGCACAAAATCCTCTCTATCCAGGGTAACACAGTTTTCTAGGACATGGAGCACAGTTAATAAATACGTCGCGACAACCATTCACTTCCCTATTTAACCCATTTTTCTCAAATGTTAACCCAAACACACCATAAGGAAAAAATACTGAACACAAGGAAAAAAGAGTACCTATAAAGGAGCTCGATACATCTCAAAAAAATGACAGGATCTTATAATTTCACAAAAATAAAACAAAATGTCCTTGAGATGTACTCCCAAGATTATCTTGGATTTTGGGTCAAAAATATCGGGCTACTAAGACCTCATATCTTATTATCTACCCCAAGTTCTATTCTGAAGAAGATGTTGTTTTTACAACACAAAAACTATCAACATGATCATTCCCTGCAAAAAAATTATCACTATGATCAAACAAACATATAGGATTTTCTTTAAATGATGCATCTATTTCATGCACAACACAATCCACCTCGATCACATGATTAGGGTTAAAGTGATTTAGTAGATGTTATGATAGAGGGAAAACGTCATGCATGAAACTATATCTCTATGGAAGATCCACTCTCTGGTAAAATGGCCCAATTATCTCTACAACCTCAAACGTTCCAACAATCATGGTCACCAATGTGCCATGCCTATGTAACCTACGGTGACCCGATCTAGGTGGATCTTAGATAATTTCATTTTAAACCATTGTAAACTATATAGATAATTTTTTTCTATCAACATAAAACATTTTTATACTCTAAACCATATCCATATTCATAAAAATAAATTGTACATTCTATGACATCTCTGGGATGATACTTAGTCCCTAAAACAATGAATCACATACCTACATCCAATATAAGGGTGATTTTCATGGAAAACCAAAATGTTCACTGTATAGATCAATCAGAATAGTTTCATTCTTAATATTGATATAGGAAAACTACACTATATCTAGGTGATTATAACGACCCGGCCTTTTATTACTTTACTATTACATCATTTAAAAGATAAACAACATAATAGTATTACACATGGAGGATCCCGAGGTTTAGTGTCTTGGGAAAACTAGGACAATACATAACAAATACAACATCAAGCATAAACATTTATTTAATTTCTTCTTCACTAGATTATTAGTGGAACTTGTCCTCTCCTTAGTACATGTATCCAGCTAAACATATACATAAAAAGGGGTGATCTAAAATACCAGTAAGAGGATATATAAGAACAATATATCATGGGGTGTGCATAATCATGACATAGGAAAAAGATCATGAACATGAGAGGAGCATAAACAATAAACGTGAAATGTGGAAATGCATAAAAATGAAACATCATGTCTTAGTGGTTAACAACCGCACATGCTTGTTAAAAAAGATAGCATCATGTTCACACATCATTTCACTTTTACTCATGAGATTCATCACATTACCCAATGCATTGGAGCACTGTATAATTTCGGGCGCACCCGTCACATTAAAACATTCATATTGCGCTATATAATTCCGGGCACACCCGTCACATCATAACATTATCATTATCATGCTTTCCAAATAGAACACATATAAAAAATGTACATTAATAACCCATGTAATGGAATGGGTTTCATCTCATAATAACATATTCATAAGCTTTGGGTTCCCAAAATAAATCGGGAACAACATACTTGATACAAGAACTATCAACCTTGAATGAGAGGTAAATGGTGAGATCTTGAAAGAAGAATTCTTTTGGAAAACATTTTGATGGACATAAAAACCAGTGACAAACATGTATATCCCAAAAAAGTAAAGGAAATGATGAAAAATGATCTTTGAGGAGTAACCATATCAAAAATGGAGTGAAAGAGGGAGAACCCGAAGGAAGAAAATTGGGTTCGAGATTTCCCCTTACCTTGTACATCGAATGCCTCCTTCTTTTTAATGTACTGTATAATGACATTATATTCATTAATTAGAAATCAAGAACCTATTATACATTAATAGGGTTCATTCTGGTTTCATTATTTAATATTATGTTCCTTTGGATGACTTATAGAGTTTAAAAACATTGTCTGGGGATGTTCGTTTTTATTGTTTTCTTGAGCGGTCCACTTGTATTCTTAAATTGATGTTTGGGTAGATCATGGGTAAACATCCAGAACAGATAATACATGTTATTAATGATATTACAGCAGCTTTAATAATTTTATAGTGTATTATATTTGATCTAGGTGGACGAATCATTATATAAAAATTTAATGATGGTTATTTGGGTTAATTTGGGCGGTTTTTGGATCACAACGATCTTGTTTTAACATTTAACTTAGTAATAATTCCATAGTTTATTTCCAGAACTTAAAATAGAACATAATACATTTAAAATATTCTGGTCCAACCATAAAAATAGTTTCATGACCATATCTGAAGGTAGAAATGGGAGAAGAGTGCATGTTGTTTTTGAAGGTGATAAATTATCACCACATGAACAACGTTCTCTTTAATGAAATAAAAGGAAGAGGGAAAGGGTGTGAGGTGATATAATATACCATTAGAACCATAATATTACAGTATAAGTATACTAATGGAGTTACAAAACAATTTGGATGAAGATAGGTAGGGTGATATCAAAAAAGGAACTTGAACTTGAAAGGAAATTAAAGTAGAAGAGGGAGAGAAATTACCTTTAGAATCATCCTCTTAAGAACCACCTTAAGGGCCTATGCTTGGCCTTTTGATGAGACCAGGAGATCTTGGACGTGGGGAAGGGGCTAGGAGAGATGATTGGGCAGATATTAGACAATTATTGAAGCTTGAATGGTATGGTTTGGCAAGAGGAGGGGGAGGGCATATTTATACACGAGGAGGGAGGTGTTTTTGGTATAAAATATAAAATAAAATAATATATCATAAGTTAGACTTGTAATAGTAGTTTTTTGACATTCTAAATCATATATCAATATAATATAATTCGTTTTAGTCTTTAACTCTTCTTTATAATTCGAATTCATTAATTTATTATAAGGAAAGTGAAAGAAAGAGAAAAAGACACTTTAAGAAATCACCTTTTGACTTTAGGCTATGGAAAGTTTTTTTATGTTTGAGAATTGGATTTATTGAATTTAAAGGAAACCTTTATGAAATTTAATATGTTTTGGCCGAAACTAAAGTTCATTAATGTTTATGTCATCATTACATCATTAATGATGCAATTTAGTATATACAGATTATGCGAAAAAATGTATTTTTTACTATTCACCCGAAAATTGAAGTATTTCATAAAAAACCCAAAACATTACCCCTACCATTTTCAAATGTGTAGAATCCAAAAAGGATGTCCATTTTTCAAAACTATTTTTCTAAATATTATTAATTTATGTTTAATTAAAATCATAATTTACTTAAAAAACAGTTTTTTTAAATTAAAACTGATTTTGTAGTTCCTTCAAAAATTACATAGGGTCTTATAAAATTATCTAAAAACTACTAGACATTGATTAAAAAATTTATGAATACATTACAGGAAAATAAATATACTTTTAAATTAATTAATTAATTATAATTAATTATTTATGACTTATAAAATACCAAAAACGTTTACTATGGTCAAATTGTCACTTTCTATGATGTCTAAATTTTATTTTATTATTCATAGCTAATGTTACTCTTATTTACTATTCATAAGGGTCATATTACTATTCATAAGGGTTGGTTACTATTCATACGGGTAGGTTACAAATCACCAAAAATTATTTTTGTTTCATTAGACTCTAAAAACAATCTTGAACACAACCGTGTATGTTGGATTTTTAAAATTCCAAACATAGGGGTGACAAAATTATGTTTAAAGGTCACTTCTCACATAATATTTCATTATTTTGTGTTTTTATGACATAAATATAAGAAGGAAATTTTCTATTGAAATACTTTGGGTCATTACATTCTTCCCCCCTTATGAAATTTGACCCCCGATATATTACCTTACACAAACAGGTGTGGGTACTTCTCCTTCATTGCCTCTTCTGGTTCCCAAGTTGCTTCCTCAAACTTATGGTTCCTCCACAACACTTTGACAAGGAGGGTTGTCTTGTTGCATAGAACCTTATCACTACGGTCCAAAATTTTTACCGGCTGATCCTCATAGGAGAGATCATCATCTAGCTGTACCACCTCTGAGTTTAGTACATGTGGGGGGTCTGGTATGTACTTCCTCAGTAGTGATACATGAAACACATCATGAACTTGAGCCATATTCAGTGGAAGTTCCAGACGATAGGCCACGGCTCCTATACGATCAAGGATCTCAAAGGGGCCAATGTACCTTGGGCTTAGCTTCCATTTCTTCCCAAATCTCATGAGTCTCTTCCATGGAGATATTTGAAGAAAGACTTTCTCTCCAACGTCGAACTCCAAGTCCCTTCGACGGTTGTCATCATAGCTCTTTTGCCGACTTTGAGTAGCTTTGATGTGTTTCTGGATGACTTGAACCTTCTCTGTCATCTCTTGAACAAGATCTGGTCCAAGTAGCTTTCGTTCTCCAACTTCATCCCAATAGGTTGGAGTTCTACATCGCTTCCCATAAAGAGCTTCATACGGAGCCATCTGAATACTCGAGTGGAAGCTATTGTTGTATGATAATCAAACCAATGGGAGATACTGATCCCAACCACATTTGAATTCAAGAGAGAAGGCTCTTAGCATATCTTCAAGCGTCTGAATAGTCCTTTCAGACTGGCCAACAGTTTGGGGTTGATAGGCAGTGCTGAAATTTAATTCAGTACTCAAAGCATGTTGAAGGCTCCTGCAGAATTTAGAAGTGAAACATGGATCACAGTCAAAGACAATCGAGAGTGGAACACCGTGCAATCTCACTACTTCCTTCACATATATCCTTGCAAGTTGTTCAAGTGAGAGGTCCTCCCGAATAGAGAAAAAATGGGCAGTCTTGGTGAGTCGATCAACCACAACCCATATCGCATTATTTCTATTTGATGTCCTCGGGAGACCCGTGACAAAGTCCATAGTAACATTTTCCCATTTCCACATGGGTATAGGCAATGGCTGCATCATACCATTGGACTTTTGTCGCTCATCTTTAACTTGCTGACATACCAAGCACCTTGATATATATTCTGCAATCTCCTTCTTCATGTTATCCCACCAGAAGTGCTCTCGAAGATCACGATACATCATGGTACTTCCAGGATGGATAGAGAAAGTTGAGCTATGTGCATTATCCAATAGATCCTTCTTTATCTCGGGTGATGAAGGCACACACAGGCGTGTTCCAAACCAAATCACACCATCATCGTCGATATGGAACTCTTGTAGCTTCCCTTCCTTTACTACATTCACCCTCTTTTGTATCTTCACATCATCCCTTTGTGCTTCCTTAATATTCTGTTGGATGGATGGTTGCACAATCATTTGGGCAAGGTTGGATGTATCCTCTGCCCTTATGATTCCCAAATCCATCCTTTGCATATCCAAGAAGATAGGTTATTTCTCAATCCTCAACATTGATAGAGTAGTGGATTCTTTTATACTTAGGGCATCGGCTACCTTGTTCGCCTTCCTAGGATGATAGTGAATAGAGCAATCGTAATCCTTGATTAGCTCTAACCATCTCCTTTGACGCATGTTGTGCTCCTTTTGTGTGAATATATACCTTCGGCTCTTGTGGTCGGTGTATATGTCACACTTCTCACCATAAAGGTTGTGCCGCCATATTTTCAAGGGAAAAATCACGGCTTCCAGCTCTAGATCATGCGTTGGGTAGTTCTGCTCATGGATCATCAACTGTCCTGAGGCAAAGGCTATCGCATTATCATTTTGCATGAGTACAGAACTCAGGCCTTTCTTTGAAGCATCGCTGTATATCACAAAACTTTCTCCACTTTTCGGTAGTGTGAGTACATGTGCAGTGATCAGGCTTCTCTTTAGCTCCTTGAAGCTTCCCTCACATTCTTCCATCCATACATACTTTAGCCCTTTCCTTGTTAACTTAGTTAGTGGGCTTGAAAATCATGAGAAGTTTCTCACAAAACGTCGATAGTACCCAGCTAATCCATGAAAACTATGGATTTCAGTGACACTAGAGGGCCTGGGAAATTCCTCAATCTCCTTTTCTTTGAAGGGTCCACAGAAATTCCCTCGCTTGTGATCACATGTCCCATGAACGTAACTTGATTCATCCAAAAGTCACACTTTCTGAACTTGGTGTACAACTTCTCCTTTCTCAATGTCGCCAACACAAGTCTTAGATGTTCTTCATGTTCCTCCTTGATTTTGGAGTAGATGAGAATATCATCGTTAAACACTACCACAAATTTTTCGGGGTAATGTCTAAAGACTCTATTCATCAAATCTAGGAAGATTTCTGGGGAATTAGTAAGTCCAAAGGGCGTCAACAAAAACTCATAGTGCCCATACCTTGTACGGAAGGCAGTCTTCTGAATATCTTCATTCTTCACCTTTACTTGATGATATCCAGAACGAAGATCCACCTTTGAGAAGTATTGAGTTCCTATTAACTAGTCGAACAAGTCGTCAATCCTTGGGAGAGGATACTTGTTCTTTATGTTGATCTTGTTGAGTTCCCGATAATCGATACACAGCAGCATGGTACCATCCTTCTTCTCCACAATGAGTACTGGCACACCCCAAGGTGATGCACTAGGGCATATGAACCCTTTGTCTAGATGCTCTTGCAGCTACTTCTTTAACTCCTCCAGTTCGATAGGAGCCATCCTATAGGGGCACTTCGAGATAGGAGTATCTCCGGTTATGAGTTCAATTGATAACTCTACTTCACAATCCGGGGGAATTCTGGGTAACTCTTCGGTAAATACATCACTGTATTCCCTTACGATGGGAATTTCCTCAAGGTTGGAACTTCCCTTCGACTCAATCATTTGGGCGAGGTATGCTTCTTCATAGGGAATCAACACCCAAACCATTGAAGGATTTCTCAAAGGAGATTCATGATCTTCCTTGAATTTGTAGAGGAGCATGGGATGGTTCGGAATATAAAAATATATTTATTTTTCCCGACAGTTGATATGTGATCTATATAACGAGGGCCAATCCATTCTCATTATAGCGTCAAATTCCACCAAGGGTAGTATTACATGATTTTCCGGAAGAGTCTTCCCTCATACGTCAACAAGAGAAGAGTCAAACACATGGGTTGCAATGATTTCACCACTTGGTGTTTTTACAGATATCTCAACTTCAAGGTTTCGGGGCTTCGATTCTATAGTTCTAGCAAACTTGCAAGATATAAAAGAATGCGTAGAACCAGAATCAAATAAGACTTTTTCCATTATTGAGTGAATAGTAAGTGTACCTTGTACGACTTCATTATCATGATCCACCTTTGCAGTAGTGATGGCATAAGCCATCCCTTGTTCCTTTGGCTTTGGGGGTTGCTGGAACTGATTACCCTCGAGAGCTCCAGGTTTAGTGCACTAGTTTGAATAGTTCCCTAGCTCCAAATAGTTTAAGAATTGAACCACGAGTGGTTCTCTCCTTTCATCAGCTACATTATCCTTCCTTTTCATGTCTTTTCGACACTCGTGAGCTTGGTGTCCTTCCTTCCCACACTTAAAGCATTTCGCCGTACCATTGAGGCAGTTCCCATGGTGCAACTTCCCACATTTTTGGCATGTGGGTCATTGTGTTTTCTTCCCACCTATTTCATTAGATCAACCATCTTGAAACTCCATATTTATTTTCTTCTCACCATATCCATGGGACCATTCTCCAAACTCCATATCCACTTTGAGAGCACACCGAACAACTTCTTCATAACTCCCAATGTCTCGAATTGCAAGAGCCTTTCTAAGATGTGGTTTTAATCCACTAAAGAATCTATCAATTTTTCTATCATTGTTGATAACAAAACAAGAATCATACCTTGTGTGCCTTGTGAAATTTGCTTCATAGGTTGTGACAAATTATCCTTGTTTTTTTCTTGAGCTCAATGAATTCTCTCTCCATATTTGTGTGAAGAGTTCGTTGAAAGTACTTATTAAGAAACATTATCTTAATGTCTTCCCATTCCATCTCTTCAATTTCATCCCTTGGCTTGGTGTTCTTAGTCAAAGCCCACCATTGATCAGCTTCTCCATCTAGACGATAAACGGTTAGAGTCGCCATCTCCGTGTCAAAACAGTGATGAACAGAAAAGATGTTCTCCATGGAGTTGACCCACTGTTCCGCAACTAGTGGATCGGAAGATCCACAAAACGTCGGTGGTATTTTCGGCATAAAACATTCGATAGATAGTTGCTCCCTCTTTGGTGAAGGAGGACGTTCCCCATTATTATGGTTATTATTCATAACCCGAGATAATTGGGTAAGCATCGCCATGATGTTTTGAACTCCACCTCCAAAATCATTAGGGATGTCGTTCAGGCAATCGTTGCATTGGCCTTCGCAAGAATTGTTGGCCAAATTTCTCCTGGTTCCCACCATTTTCTATGATAGAAAAGGTTACGAAAAAAACATAAGTAAACAATTCATGGATAACTTATTCATTTAAACAATTATACCAACACATAACATATGGGATCCCGAGGTAAATATTCTTGTGTATATTTTTGTACTTATTCTAATGATAGAGGTTTTCTCTAGGGTTTACTAATCCTAATTCCCAAATTAACTAAACCTTTCCTCTGATACCAACAATAATGACCTGGCCTTTTCTTACATTACTATTACATCATTTCAAAGATAAACAACATAATATTATTACACATGGAGGATCTAGAGGTTTAGTGTCTTGGGAAAACTAGGAAAATATATAACAAATACAACATCAAGCATAAACATTTATTTAATTACTTCTTGACTAGATTTTAGTAGAACTTGTCCTCTCGTTAGTACATGTAGCCACCTGAGGATATACATCAAAAGGGGTGAGCTAAAATCCCAGTAAGAGGATATATAAGAATAATATATCATGGGGTGAGCATAATCATGACATAGGAAAAATATCATGAACATGAGAGGAGCATAAATAATAAACATGAAATGTGGGAATGCATAAAAATGAAACATAATGTCTTAGTGGTTAACTACCACACATGCTTATGAACAAAGCTAGCATCATTTTCACACATCATTTCACATTTACTCATGATATTCATCACCTTACCCAATGCATTGGAGTACTGTATAATTCCGGGCGCACCCGTCACATTAATCATTCATATTGTGCTATATAATTCCAGGCACACCCTTCACATCATAACATTATCATTATCATTCATGCCACATAGAACACATATCAAACATGTACATAAATAACCCATGGTATGGAATGGGTTTCATCTCATAAAAGCATATTCATATGCTTTGGGTTCCCAAAATAAAGAGGTAACAACATACTTGATACAAGAACTATCAACCTT
Source organism: Viscum album (assembly GCA_963277665.1). Taxonomy (NCBI): domain Eukaryota; kingdom Viridiplantae; phylum Streptophyta; class Magnoliopsida; order Santalales; family Viscaceae; genus Viscum; species Viscum album. Next base: position 1,018,766,931 of record OY728122.1, read on the forward strand.
GAATGAGAGGTAAAAGGTGAGATCTTGAAAGAAGAGTTCTTTTGGAAAACATTTTGATGGACATAAAAACCAGTGACAGACATGTATATCCTAGAAAAGTAATGGAAATTCTGAGCAAATGATCTTTGAGGAGTAACCATATCAAAAATGGAGTGAAAGGGGGAGAACCCGAAGGAAGAAAATTGGGTTCGAGATTTCCCCTTACCTTGTACTATGAATGCCTCCTTCTCTTTAATGTACTATATAATGACATTATATTCATTAATTAGAAATTCCAGAACCTTTTATACATTAATAGGGTTAATTATGGTTTCATTATTTCATATTATGATCCTTTGGATGACTTAAAGAGTTTAAAAACATTGTTCGGGGATGTTCGTTTTATGGTTTTCTTGAGCGGTCCACTTGTATTATTAAATTGATGTTTTGGTAGATCATGGGTAGACATCCATAACTGATACTACATGTTATTAATGATATTAAAGTAGCTTTAATAATTTTATAGTAAAATATATTAGATCCAAGTGTATGAATCATTATATAAAAATTTAGTGATGGTTATTTGGGTTAATTTGGGCGGTTTTTGGATCACAACTATCTTGTTTTAACATTTAACATAGTAATAAGGCCATAGGTTATTTACAGAACTTAAAATAGAACATAATACATAAAACATATTCTAGTTCAACCATAAAAATGGTTTCACAACCATATCTGAAGGTAGAAATGGGAGAAGAGAGCATGTTGTTTTTGAAGGTGATAAATTATCACCACATGAACAACGTTCTGTTTAATGAAATAAAAGGAAGAGGGAAAGGGTGTGGGGTGATATAATATACCATTAGAATCATAATATTACAGTATAAGTATAATACTAGAGTCAGAAAACAATTTGGATGAAGATAGGTAGGGAGAGATCAAAAAAGGAACATGAACTTGAAAGGAAATTAAAGGAGAAGAGGGAGAGAAATTACCTTTAGAATCCTCCTCTTAAGAACCACCTTAAGGGCCTATGCTTGGTATTTTGATGAGACCAGGAGCTCTTGGACGTGGGGAAGGGTCTAGGAGAGATGATTGGGCAGAGAATAGACAATTCTTGATGCTTGAGAGCTGTGGTTTGACAAGAGGAGGGGGAGGGCTTATTTATACATGAGGAGGGAGGTGTTTTTGTTATAAAATATTAAATAAAATAATATATCATAAGTTAGACTTCTAATAGTTAGTTTTTTGACATCCTAAATCATCTATCAATATAATATAATTATTTTTAGGCTTTAACTCTTATTTATAATTCTAATTCATTAATTTATTAAAAGGAATGTGAAAGAATGAGAAAAAGACACTTTAAGAAATCACCTTTTGACTTTAGGCTTTGGAAAGTTCTTTTTAGGATTGAGAATTGGATTTATTGTATTTAAAGGAACAATTTATGAAATTTAATATTTTTTGGCCGAAACTAATGTTCTAGAATGTTTATATCATCATTACATCATTAATGATGCAATTTAGTATATACCGATTATGCGAAAAACTGTATTTTTTACTATTCACCCGAAAATTGAAGTATTTCCGAATAACCCCAAAAATTTACCCCTACCATTTTTCGATGTGTAGAATTCAAAAATGATGTCCATTTTTCAAAAATAATTTTCAAAATATTATTAATTTATGTTTAATTAAAATCATAATTTACTTAAAAAAGTTTTTTAAAAATTAAAACTGATTTTGTAGTTCCTTCAAAAATTACGTAGGGTCTTATAAAATTATCTAAAAACTAATAGAAATTGATTCAATAATTTATGAATAAATTACAGGAAAATAAATAAACTTTTAAATTGATTAATTAATTATAATTAATTATTTATGACTTATAAAATACCAAAAACGTTTACTAAGGTCAAATTGTCACTTTCTAAGATGTCTAAATTTTGTTTTATTATTAATAGGTAATGTTACTCTTATTTACTATTCATAAGGGTCATATTACTATTCATAAGGGTAGGTTACTATTCATAAGGGTAGGTTACTATTCACCAAAAATTATTTTTGTTTTATTAGACTCCAAAAACTATCTTGAACACATCCGTGTATGTTGGATTTTTAAAATTCCAAACCTAGGGGTGACAAAATTATGTTTAAAGGTCACTTATCACTTAGTAGTTCTTTATTTTGTGTTTTTATGACATAGATATAAGAAGGTAATTTTCTATTGAAATACTTTGGGTCGTTACACTGATACTCCTAATACCTACCAAATTCATGAAAACTCACTTGCAACATATCCTCAAGAACATATATAGTACGCTTTGGATATACATCATTCTTTGGGTAGTAATATATAATAAACAAAATAAATATTCCATGTGACTTTTGAAATACCATATTTTAGTGAGAAATAAAACATGATTCACAATATTCATAAATTTTCTTTGGGACCGGTTCATATGGAATGTCTTCGGAATATAAAAATCTCCAAACTGATCACCTAAAAGATTCTCCTGTATTGGTAGTAAATGCACTACATTTATCATATGTTCCAAAATAACCCAAATAGCATCATTCTTCCAAGGTGTTATTGGGAGTCCCACCACAAAATTTATGGTCTACTCATCTCAATTCAATTACAAAATAGGAAACAGCTGTATTAAACCACCCAGTCATTTATTCTCAACCATCACCTACTGAAACTTTTAACATCATGTCACAAACCCTTCTATCTATTTTTTCACGATCGAACACCAATTTTTTCATCATTTGTCACTATACATTTTGGTCACTCCTAGATGTACCATCCACTTTAGGGCATAAAAGCCACTGATCATTTCTTTAGGTATAATCATATGTAAATTAAATCAATTTCCAACATAGATTATCTCATGTTCATCAATGACCCAATATGAAGGTGAATCCACACATTCAAGTCTTTCCCTTAGGGAAAAAAAATCAAGACTGTCATACTTATGTTCTTTGACCCATCTGAAGGGGGTAAACTATACTGTAACTAATAAAAGATTAATCAACTACTGAATCTCCTGAACCACAATGTGTAGCTCAGATAGTAAAGTCATCATAATTAACTGAACACTAGTCTCTTAAATAACTTGAGTATGATATTTCCTTCTTAATGAATCATGAATGTTGTTCCCATTCCTGGTATTATATTCAAGATGAAAATCAAACGAATATATATAGGCAACCCATATCCAATGTTGTAAACTCAGATATTTTTTAGAGAAGATATACTATAAGATATTTGTATGAGTATACACCGAAATTTTTTCACCCAATAGATAATGTCACCAACACTTCAAATCATAAATGATTTTTTATAACATAAGGTTATGAGTTTGGAAGCTCAGTTCATGTGGCCTCAACTACTTAGTCCCATACCGAAAAACTTGATCTAACTACATCATAATTTCTCTATGTCTGATTCCATAATCATTAAAATACACTGAATTCTCCTCACTCGGCTCACGATGGATCAAGATTAGTGATGATGTAAACTGCTTCTTCAACTCCTTGAATGCATTCTAACATGCGTCAGAATAGTAAAAATTTATCCCATTCCTGGTGATGCCTGAAAGTGGTGATTTTAAGTGGACAAATTACAGAATAAATCATTGATATATCCTAATAATCCCAAAAATATATGGATATCAAAAACATTCTTGGGCTGATTGCAATAAAAAACTACCCGAACCTTCTCTGGGTCCACTATCACACCTTCCTCAGAGATTATGATACCCAAATATGTGTTCATGATAAATCTATAATTGGAACATAGATATCTAATAATATATACAATACTCAATTAGTGTACTTAAGATGATGTCAATTTGTTCGGAATGATCAGCATGAGTTTTAGAGTACTCCATGATGTCATCCATGAACTCCACTACAAACTAATCCAGGTATGGGTGGATCATTTTGTTCATCAAGGCCACAAACACTACTAGTGTGTTTTTTAATCTAAACAAAATTTCAGAAATCACATATAAAACATAAATTTTTTTGAATGCATTCCGAGGTATATCAGATGTTCGAACTCTAAACTGATGATACCCTGATCTCAATATGATCTTAGAAAAGATACAGAATCCTATAAACTATTCAAAGAGATCATCTTTACAAGGATGCTAAAAATTTTTCTTCATATTCATCCAGTTCAACTATTTATAATTGACACATAATAGAAAAGTCTTGTCATACTTCATTTCAAACAAAACTACATAACCCTTGGGCAATGAACTCAGACGGATAAACCCCTTATCCTCAATCTTCTCCAGCTAATCCATGAGATCTTGAAGCACATTTGGTGACATTTTGTGTGGTGTAATTGTAACTGGATCCCCCCCAATGCGAGCCCAATTGTAAAATCTACAACTCTCTTCGGTGGAAACCCTATGATGTATTTAAGAAAAACATACAAAAAACAAACCATTATGGGGGAAAAAAATTTCACATTATGCATCATTCATCCAACAATAGACATGAAACATAGGTTGTGTGCTCTCCCAATTACTGAGTAATTTTCCCTACATGATCTTCATGGATATACCACAATCCATAGTTAATATAGTTTTCACACATAATAGATGTAAAATTATCTCCCTTGCGGTAAAAATCAATGTGGGATCTATATTACACTAAGAATTACCCACCCATAATCAAAAAAAATCTTCAAATATCTCGTATATAATAATTCCATAGAAAGTGATAAATTGAAAATTTGAGATAACATACCTTGCACAAGAATATATCTCTAGAAGGTACTCCCAAAAATGTATCTGTCATCAACTCCCCAGTCATGAACTCCACCACTAGGCTCAAAACATTCAAATTTATTGCTAAAATAAAATAATGAGAGGCTTGAATATCAAAAAAAATCACTTGATAACATTGAATACACCAGAATAGTAGCTCTCACTGTTGACTATGTAGAATTTCTATCCACAAGAGTTGGATTAATGGCATGTAATTTCCCTTATCCTACTCCCTATGATTCCACCTGTGTCCCCTATGCTTAAAAAATTTGATGATATGTGAACTCTTACCCAGAAGCATTGTGTCCACTAAATCTACCTCCTTGAACAGTATAAATCAATTTACCAAACTGATATGGTGTAGAGGATCAAATCCCCACACCCTGGTTCTATATTGATCCTCTCTCACTACCCATAAATCATGGGTTCCTGTATAAAATTTGAAGATGTCCCATCATACCATAATATTGGAACTCTACTAGTGGTCATGGATAGTGTCTATGAATGAAACCCGACCTACCACACTAGTGACATATGATCTGGGTTAGGTCCTATGTGAATGAACCATACCCCGGAAACTGTTCCTGTTATCCACAATGCTAAATCTATCATAGTGAAGGTTCCTTATCTCAGATGATTCCCCTCCGAATCATACAATATCGACGATTTTTTCTAAACTAGATGACCCACATAGGATCCCATTAGCAAAGAGATCCTAATCCACCACTTCAGAAATCATATTTGAAAGAAATAGGTTATCATTTGACATAATCTCGCATTTAATTCCATTATATAAATGACTCCCCATGGATATCTCATCCCCTACAAATACTTGATAAAAGCATTAAAATTTTATAAATTTTCCATCATAGTTTATCTTACACATACTACTCTATGTCAACATCATGAATTAATTTGATCTATCCAGACAAAACATATCTAGATAGAAGTTCTTCATGAACATCTCCAAGATGTCCTTCCATGAAAAAACATTTCCATTTCATGTCTGAGCCTCGATGTATCACTTTCTCTTCGTTGATCCCCATAGCATATAAGAAACCATCATGACCCTTCTATCTTCTGACGTCTCAAAATGATTTAGTATAGTCTTGTAGACGGAATCTAAAACTTAGCTCCCACAAGCCCACCCTCTCCAGTAAAATTCCAACAGTATTGTAACTAATATTTCTGTGTGAGATTATACATACCCCTTGCAAACCACATTGGGTCTCTTTCAATAAGTATAATGAAGTGACCAATGTTCGCTTGGAACTTCACTCCTAACTCCTCACCCGACACTATTACTGCCTTAGTTTCTACTACTAGTAAATTGTTTTTAGCCTTAACATCATTCATTCCGCTCAACAAATTTCGTCATGGTTTAATAGCTCTATAATTCTAGAAAATTAGTTTAAGACACATAACACCACTTTATCACGTTTACAAAAGCAGAAAACACCAAAAGTGACAACATGTTTTTCAAAAAAAACCCTAACACAATATCAAAATAAAGGCACCATCACTACCCATAACCATCTAACATCTAGGTCACGGATAAAAAAGGGTCAAATCATTCTCATTATTCATTTTTCATAGTTAAACTCGCAATAAATTTCAGACTACTTCAATTTACCACGTTCCATTTCATATTTGGAACTTTTTTCAACTCAATAACCCACGATCAGAAAAAGAATTCCTGTTCAAAAACATACCCAAAACCCAATTTCACTTGCTTTCATAAAATGATTCACATCACAAAATAATCAAGAGTTCCTAGAATAATGCATAAATACTCATCACTCGTGTCATACCAGAAGTCAAATCTTAGAAAACCTCAACAAAAATTATCACATCACACATCATGTGCATCACCCCATATAAAATAACAACTAACTATAACAACACACATAAATAATTGAAATCCCAAACCTGGTACTTGGGTTTCCCCCATTACATAGTTTTTCAACACCCATACATGAGATAATATCCAATTATCGACTCTTCCCAAATGTGTATTTAAATTTTCATAATTGTAAGAAAAAAAAGAAAACTGATTTTTACCACATCGTGGCATCATAATTCAGGTTCCACACACTAATCTACTGTGATGTTAGGTCACATGACTTCAATCACACCTCCACATATGCCAGAGGTGGCTGACTAGCAGTGTGGGTCTAATATCAATTTTCGGGAGACTATACCCAATTAAAAAGAGTTATACACCCCAAAAAATAACTAAATGAAAATTAATCCCAACCAGGATAATTCAAGTTCCCTATGTTGACCAAATATTGTATTAAAGTATAAAATCAAAATAGTAAGGTATGTCATGAAAATGTATGTTCCAAGTGTAAAAATTCAAATTAAATGTAATGAATGTGACAATGCTGAAGAGGGTCAAGAACCACATTTATTCCCATCGTCCATTATCCATACATAATCAACCATATAACATGGATCCTTTTCACTTATCCTGTCCTCTAACCCTGAAATTTATTTAGGTACTGATTAGAAATCCTGAGTATTGTGTGAGTACAACTCAGTAGGCCACCACCAATGGTGTCTAAAATAATATCCAGAAAAATAACATTGTATGTAGCTATATAAATAATAAACATAGAATAAATAAAAATATATCACATTAACAACTATTCGTTATTTAACCACATAAACCCCCGGGGTCCCATGGACACCCGTACCTCAATGCCTGATTCGGCCCATGTGAGAGACTGTTTTATCCCAAGGGATATCTTGTATTGCTATTCTAATGTTACCTTTCATTATCTCAATAAATCCATGAATTCTATTTTTACAATTGATTGTATTAGTAAACATGTTAATTAAATTTTTACCATTCATTGTCTCAATTAACTCATGAATGCCATTGTCACCATTTGTTGCCTCAATTAACACATGAATGCCGCTGTTACAATTCATTATCAAAATTATCTTGTGAATTACATTTTTACCATTCATTTTTTCAAATTCACAAGATTAATTAATTAAAAAATTAAATTTTCACCTCAATCATATTAATTAACTCAATAATTAATTAATCATCTTGATAGTTAATTAGTCATATCATTTCCATTAAATAACTCAAAATTTAATTAATCATCCTAATCTCGTTACAAATTAAAAAATTAGTTCATCACTTCAATCCCTTTAATTATTTCAAAATTTCATTAAGAACATCAATCCCATTTAATTAATTTTCTTATTAATGAATCAATATACAAAAAACTAAATATATGATTATTAATTCAATAATTAATTATTCAATTATCAATCTCATTATCCCATAATTAATTCAATAATTAATAATTAAATTAAATTTACCATTATCTCGTAATTAATTAAGAAATTAATTTTCCCAAACTCAAAATTCTATATTCTTCTAATTAACATAAATTTTAATCATCCCCAAGCCACAATTTCGTACATAATTAATCTAGAATATAAATAAATTCAGTTAAAAAATTATATTGCTAAAATTATAGAAATTGTATAATTACATACATGTAATTGAAATCATGACTGTGGGAAATTGATAATACACAACCTACCTCAATTTATTTATGAACAACAACCCAATAAAAATAACATATTTAAATATAATTATGATATTGAGCCAGATATGGATCCAAAACTCAAATTTAAGACCATATTAATCAAGATCTCAAAATTATAAATCTATATCCAAAATCCTAAAACTATATACAACCAAAAATAGGGAATAAATACCCTACAATGGATGGTAGAAGAATAGTAAAGTGAAATAAAACCACATGGTATTAGATCCTCTTAATGGGTGGGGTGATAATCATTAATTCTGGACCTAGATCACAATTAACGTAGGTCGAAATGTATTGGAATCTATCAAGTTGTATCCAAATTAATGACATAATATTATTGGTCTCGTAGGGTTGATTTTAGGATAATATGAGGGTTCTGTAAAAAAAATTAATTTCTGGGTTAACTTAAATCTTGTGCATGTTTTGCTTGGTAAAGTCTAATAGTTTCCCTAACAGTTAGCCTTACAATGTGCTTATTTTTTGGGAGAGGGTGAACTATTTTTAATTTTAGGGAGAAAGTTTTTAAAAATCATGACCGAGCCCTGAAAATCCACTATGTCCAAGGATTCATGGTTTGCTAGGCCAGGGTGCGCAATTTGGGAAAACTGCATACCAACCATACACTACCATCTTCCTCATATTTTTCTTAATTTTTCATCCAAAAAACACCCCATTGTAAAACCCAAATTTGAATTACTCAACATACGGAAAATACAGTTACTATAAATCCCCAAGATACTTGTATCTAAATGTTTGGGATCATACAAATTGTGCACATAAAAGTTATATATATTTTACATTAAAAACTATAGGACCAAAATAAGAAACATAATATAGAGGCGTGACATGGTGATCTATTTATAATTTTCCATAAAAGGATTGATCTCCTCCACTAGTTCTTCTATATGTTTTCCATGTCGTTTTATTGTTTATAAATTTATATTGAATGATGTTTTCTATCCACAACTAGTGTTTTATATCATGCCATAATGTAAAAAAATCGATAATTGATAATGGATAATCCCATTTAAAACAAAGATTGAAGAGCCAGAATTTTCGTCATACATTATAAAAAACATGATCATCTAGATGAATTTAACTTTTATAAATCATCTTATCTTGGGATACTCAGGGTTTTTATTTATAAAATCACAATTTCAAAAAGACTATCTCATTATTTATTATTTCTCTTATATTTTTAATGACATTATATTTAAATTTTCATTGAAATATATATTTATTTTTGTTAATGTATAAAATCTTATATGTTATTATTAAATAAGAATGTGATAAATCTTCCAAAATATATATTTTTTTGGAACTCAATCTAATTGTAGTTTTAGGAATAATTATATAATCCTATAAATTGTCTTTTATCGATTTTCAATTTACATTATGGTTGGACATAATAATTTTCTCTAGATTCTTTGAAATATACCATTAAAATATTTACATTACGATTATATTGTAGGCCATAAGATTTATTTTACCTGTAATGAATTCCATATTTCCCCATTAGCTTACACATTCACATATTATAAAAATGTTTTCCTTGGTTAGAAAGGATATCATTGAGGTTTCTAAATATATAAAATAAATAATTAAAAAAAAATTCTGAAAATATAGATGTGTCGTTATTTATTATAGAACTACCCTTTAAACCTATAGATACATAGTAAAAACATGATATAAAAATATTAAAAATGGATATAAAATTATCTCAAAAAATCCATGACCATTATATTAAATATTTCAGGAAATATTAATGGTTTTAATTTATTTCTTTTGTCTTTTATAAATATTTAAAATGTATATCCATTGTTATTAAATCTTAAAAAACTCTAATGAGTCTTTATTTATGGTTAGAAAATTATATACAAATGAAAGTATGTTTTTTGTTTTTATTTGGGGAATAATATTTCTCCACAACATAAAGTTTAATTTAAATTTATTATAGATTATATTTTACTTTGGAGGAATATTATAATAATTTAAAATTTTAAAAACCTATATAAATATTTATCATTATATATATAATAAATGGAATAATTTGTTAATTTATATACCATGTTTTAAGAGAATGGATACAAAAATTAACGAAGCCTATATGAAAAAATTGTTTATTTAGTAATAAATTAATGTTTCCCAAATAAAATTGTACCATTAAAGGATATATTATTTTTTAATTATTCATATATATTATGGCTTATTCTACCCATGATTTGTGGAACTAAATTATATAATAAAGGATTTTGAGCTCTAGTATAAATTTTGTTAGTAACATCATCCATCTCATTGAACTTAGTTTTTCTAAAACATTATTAATTAAATTCCATATCATTACATGGTCAAATAAATTATTAACAATAATTCAATGTAAATAGGATCTAAATTTTACCAATAAAAGATAATTAATAATAACTTATTTTTTGTGTTTTCATAGTGGGTCAATGGTGTATTTAATGTTTTTCAAGTACAATAAATCAAAAATAATTTCATAACTATATTTTGTGAACGAAATTAACCCAATGAACTATATAAATAATAATAGAAAAATTAATATGGATGGTTCTATCTAAGTGATTGGGTGATTAGAGGTTTGGTTAGTCTGTTCATTACTCTATCAAATAAATTCCTATAATATTTATTAATGAAAAATAGCGTATTATTTTTAAATATATTTGATATTGAAAAATAAATCACATTCTCATATTAAAAACCACAAATAAAATATGAAACATTTAATAAATGATATAATATGTTTCACACATTAGTTCTATGGAAATTAAGTGATGATGTCAATGTTTAACTTATTTATCACTATATCATTATATGAAATCACATTACCAAGAATAATATATCGTTCAACTATAGAATGGAAGTTCTTAAAATTTATTATAATATAATTTCTATTAAACTATTCAAATATTTTTAGATTTAAAAAAATTAAAAAGAAGACATTCCAAAAATAATGAAATCATTTATGAAAACATCCCTGAATTATTAAATAAATCTTGAAAAGTATATCACTATGTACCTATAGAATACAACAAAAAAGAATAAAAATTATAAATGTTATCTTTATATAACCAATGGTTATATAAGTATTGTTAAATATTTTCAACTTCTTAATATTCTTGTGATATTGGAATATGGATGAAACCATATAACCCATCAAGGAAACAATAGTTACATTTATAAAATATTATTCCCAAAAAATTATAAATGAACGTTATGGGAAATTTATCTACCCTAGTCCTTTGATTTTATCTTTGGTAATAAATAAATACCCTCAAAAATTTTTAAATTCCATAGGGACTAAATTTTTTTATTTCAAATTTTTAATAATAACTTATTTATAACAATGTGAATTTGACTAAATTATTAATAATAAATAATTGTGTAATGTATTCCTACCATTAAGAACATTAATTATCTTTTGTTTTCTACATAAATAATTATTTTATTTAAAGTTTTTAAAGTTTTCTCATTGGTTTAGATTTATTTTCTATTAAAATAATAGAGATAACAATTATTCGGTAAAATCCCAAAATTTCTCATAAACACTATCAAATAACGCTCACATATTCTTAAAAAAGAATTATTTATTAAATTTCAGAGTATAGATGTTGATTATTTAAAAATTTTTGTTTCATGTTTTCTTCTCCCAACCAAAAAATATAGTAAATACTATCTTATATTTATTTTTCATCCTCACTCTTTGAATGTATAGACATTGAATATTTTTATTATAGATAATTAATTTTAAAAAAATATATAAAAATGTGTATGTAATCTCAAAAATATAATATCAAATTTCCACTATGGATAAATATTATGCATTTAGTAATTTTTAGGATGGTTCTGCTTAGAATCATTTGTTATTTTATTATTGTTCCTTCCACTTATGTGCTTAGTATATAAAACTTTATTTGAAGGATTTTTTTCTTTCCCCTTACCAATATATCCTCATGTTCTTTAATAATGAAGTTAGTGGATCTATTAAAAATTTTAACTCCCAACCTTATTTGATTCAATTATATAATTTAAAAAAAATTAATGTGGTATAACATTTGTTAAAGCACTAAGATCAATGAAAACATTATTTAATGTTGTCTCCCCTATTACGTAATGATTTGAAAATATACATATATATTTTTATTTAGTGGGATGTCGTGAAATAATAAAATTTGATACCTTCCATATAATACTAACACTCACATTCCCTTGGAATTTTCTCTTTGTTGTCTACATTTCCTTGAATAAATGATAAATGTATTGAATCATATTGTGGTATTGCAAAAGTTGTATGTTAATTTATTTTATAATAGTATAAAGTATTTCACTCTATAGATTGTATTTATTAATTATTTTTTATATCCATGTCCTTTATTGAAATTATATTGGATCATATTTTTTCCATTAAATAATTTTCATGTATATTAATAGTTGACTCATATTATATTCAAAATATCCTTTCAGGCATAAGTGTGCCACATTGATAATAAAACAATGAATCATTCAACATTATATTTTATTACAAGATAAATTATTTTGTGATAAATAAATGAAATTATTTAAACAATATATAAATATATATAAAGGTTAATACCCTTGATAGAGAAATGGGAATGGTATTCACTACACAATGAATTTGGCTTGGAAAAGTGTGGTGCAATTTCAGCAGTATAAAGGCGTGACATAAGAACTCATATAAATTATTGATAATAGATAAAGGGGTGTCTTATCATATTTAAATTACATGTAAATTAATGGGGTAATATAGATACATTTCCCAACTAATGTAATGGAATTTATTTTCTTGATACAAAATAATTGTTTGAATGTAAATGAGGAGAGTGAAATTTCTTTCGGAATTTCGGCACAGTAACGGGTGTTCATGGGAGGAATTTAATGAGAGAGAAAGGGGTATCCCATAATTATAACATAAATAGGGTAGTATGGGAGAGGTGAAAAACCAAACCCCAACATTTATAATATAAATAAAAAGGGAATAAAAATTTAAATATTATTTGACAAAAATGAGATAGGATGAAAAACCCTTACTTGGAAGTGTGCTTCCAAAGGCTTGAGAGAGGCTTGAAAGAGGAATCGTGGGAGCTTGGGACACCTTGGGAGGATTCTAGAGATATGAAGGATGAGGTTGGATGAACTAAAAAGTCATTGAGGGAGGAGGAAGTGGGAGCATGGGTGGGTTTATATAGGAAAGGTGAGGGAATTCGTTATTATTTAGGTTTGGCACACCACTCAATAAACTAATCCAAATAACAAACCATACCATGGTTTTTTCAAATGGTATTTTTCAAATATAAGTGGAAAGGAATATTTTATAAGGCCAATTTAGAAACATCTTAAAATAATGGGGTTGCTTATGTAGAGGTGAGTTACACTCCGAAGGAAAACAATTTGAAGAGTCAAAATGTTTAATAAGTATTGAAGGGTCAACTAAAGCATTGTAATACAAGTCAAAAAAACCCAAAATCACATTAATTTAATGGAGAAACATATATTGGATGAACATAAAGTTTATATTATTTTATTACATCATTGTTTTGTCATTATGATGTCATAAAATACATTATATATTTAAAGGGTATTTAAATTTTAACCAAAAATTTGACTATCTCAGAAAACTAGGAAAACTTCACCGTTGGATAAATTCAACATCCTGAATCCAGAAATAATATTTTTTTAGTCTAAATTTTTTTCTAAATATGTTAATTTTCACTATTAATATAAAAACAGACATTTATTGAAAATTCATGGGTTTTTGAAAAATGGCATTCAAACCTTTATAATAATTACAATTGCATTCATAAAATTATACGATCATTGATATTTAATAAAAATTATTATTATAATTATTATTATAATTTATTAAAATATTATTTCAATCAAAAATCATTTTATTCATCAAAATATATTTCTTATTTGAAAATTAACTAAAAATACTATTTGTGATTTAAAAAATATTTACATGGTAAAAATTATAAAATAAAAGTATATTCATTATTATATAAAACAATAATGTACATAACCTTAGTGATAATGTCTTGTTACATAAGACCTTATAACACTTGAAAAAGACTGATAAGTAAGGTGTGTGATGATGACAAACTCTTGGGGAGGCATGGATAACATTGCTCCAATGATAATCTCTATCAACTTTCACTTCTCTCGTAGGCAGTCCCACTTGAGCATAACATATTCAAGCTCGGCTTGTGCTTGTTCAAGAGCGACGCCCAAAGAGAAAACTCTTTCCAAGCTCTGACAAATGGGCTTTGTATGGGGCACGTCTAAAAAATGAGGCAATCGCTTCCTTTGTCTGAGTAAATTGGAATTGTTAAAGCAATATATTTATACAAATCATGTGATCACTGTTAAACTACTATATTAGAAACGGTCACAATTATTAACATTATTTGAATATCCTAAAACATAAAACCAATCATGTTTAAATTTTATATAAACATTTTACATAAAGAGACATTTAATTAGATAAAGAGGGATTTCCATTAATTAAAGTTTGGGTTGTTATAATCTTCCCCACATCAGAAATATCATCCTCAAAATTTATTTTTCCCACACTAAAATAGGCATGGTTATATCTGCATCATTATTGCCTGTGATTCCCAAGTTTCTTCTTCAAACTTGTGGTTTCTCCACAATACCTTAATGAGGGTAATAGTCTTATTTCATAGAACCTTCTCTCTACGATCTAGGATCTTCATTGGTTTCTCCTCATATGAAATATCATCCTATAATTGAACCACCTCTGAAGAGATTACACGTGAAGTGTCTGTTATGTACTTCCTTAAGATGGATTCATAAAATACATCATGAACTTTGGCCATGAAATGTGGACGTACTAGTCGATAGGCCACATCCCTAACACGGTCAAGATTATTAAAGGGGCCAATGTACCTTGGACATAATATTACATTCCTTCCAAACATCATGAACTTCTTCCCTAGATACATGGATAGAAATACCATGTCTACATCTTTAATCTCAAGGTCATGTATATGTTTATCTAGATAACTCTTCTGTTGACTCCAGGCTGCCTTGATATGCTACTGAATTGTTGTCCCCTTCTCAACCATTTCATCGACCATTTTGTGTCCTAGTAGCTTACTCTGATAGACTTCATCCCAACATGCCAGTGTTCTTCCCCTATCCCCATACAGGGCTTCATATAGTGTCATTTGGATGCTCGAGTGGAAAGTTTTGTTATAAAAGAACTCATCCAGAGGATGATGTTGATCCCACCCTCATTTTAAGTCCATTGGGGCACGCTCTCAACATTCCCTCAAGTGTTTTGATATTCTTTTTGGATTGTCCATCAGTTTGAGGATGATAAGAAATACTGAAGTTTAGTTCAGTATTCAGAGCATGTTGGAGAATCATCCAAAACCTAAGGGTGAATCTTCGATCTCGATCAGACAAAATAGATAGTGTTACTATAAAGACATGAAATTTTGAAGAAATATTGTTTCGTAATTTTGTGTGTTATTTTATTTTTTATACTCAACAAAACTGTTTCATTTGATAACATGAGTATAATTAAAATGAGACTATTGGGTTTTGACTGTTATATGTCCATTGGTCAATACGACCGCTAGAAACTAAACATTTCGATATTTGTCTCTAAATACAAGCGATCTTGGTTAATTAATATTGAAATACGATTTGATGGCCTCGCCCAGTAGTCTTGGACTGATCGAATCCCATCTAACAGAACATGGGAAGGAGGTAGAACCACTGGGCTTTGCTCTAGACCAAACCCAAGACGAACATCATCGTGTAAAGCTAGAACAGAGTCGCCTTCACGAGAAGATCAAATTGATAGAAATTAGTACTTGTGCGATGTTGGCTGAGCCTCACACGGATTCTCTAACCATAGAACACATTACGCATAGGTCCTATACTGGTGTGATAAGAGGCTATGTAAGGAGACTGTAACTACCTTATGTAATCCTTTGTTTTAAATAAAATTTATGATTTCTTCTTTTGATGAAGTTTTTGAATTTTTAAATGTCTGGATAAATATAGTATGCATTTTTTTGGTGAATCATAGAGAAAGGATATTTTAAAAAATGTTTATGTAAACCTAAAATAATTACAAATGTGTAATGATTTTCAAAAAATGGTCTTCTACAATTATGTTCAGTATGAAATTTAGAGTCTAATAAGATCAACCTAATTTTTGATGAATAGTAAATTATAAATAGTGATTTTATGCTTAGGATTAGTAATGTTACCAAATGGATTAGTAATCTCACTTAAAGAAAGTATTAATATAATCTAGGCACCTTGATTAAGTAATGTGATTCAATAAAATGGTTAAATAACGGTTTCAGAAATTATTAGTCACGTATTAGTTTTTTTCGGGTGAATAATGTTTTTTAATTAAAAAATAAATTAAAAATATTTAGAAAATTAATTTTATAAAATGGATTTCTTTTTGTAACTCAGAGCATCGATATTATGTTAAGATAAATTTTGGGGATTTTTCTGAAAAAAATGAATTTTCGGTGAATAGTTTATTTATTTAAAAATTAAATTAAAAATATTTAGAAAATTATTTTTATAAAATGAAGTTAATTTTTGAAAACAAAGAATTGATATTTGGTTAAGGTGATATTTTGGGATTTTCCTGAGAAAGTTGACATTTCGATGAATAGTGAAAATCTAGTTTCTAAGTTATGGGTGTTTAATGACATCTTTAAATGAGGTATTAAGTATGTAATCATTATGGACGACTTATGAATATTATGATAAGGTATGAGGTATCCCAACTGGTCAATTCCATGGGAAAAAACCAATGGCAAGCCCATGGTTTTTCCAAAACCACCAATGAGGTGTCCCTTGGCCATTAATACATTGTCCCCTCACTTTCCCTATAAATACCAATCCATCCTCTCATCCATTAGACTCCCAACTCTCCCCCAATGATGATAATGTCTCATTACATACCAAGGAGTCCTCCTAAGGTTCTCCCAAGCCCTCAAGGTCCCAACCTTTGAGTGTTAACAGTTACGTTTTATGGTAAGGGATCCAAACTCTCTCTTTCTTTTCAAATACTCTCTTTTATGTTATTTCCATTATGCTACATGTTATTATGTTGGAGGATGTTCTTTTATATTCCAATTAATTCCCATTTCATTTTCATATGATGATATATCCCCTATTACTCTCATCATTTCATTTTATGAATGTTTAAGTGGCGCTGTGAGGCTTCCGGAATTTTTGTAACGGATTCTTTCACCCTTCTTATTTTCAAGTTCTATTTTCATGTCATGTATTTCAAGTTCCATTTTCTGTTGGGGTATGATCTCTATATATATCATTCTAATATTTTATGTTTGTATGATTAGAGAACCTATTTTATCTCTTTGATTGATTTTTTTGAAGTTTAAGTGACACCGTTAGGCTGTCAAATGTTTAAGGGATTTGTTCACCTTTCTCATTTTTCAATGTACCATTTTCATGTCAAGTATTTCAAGTTACTTTTTATTATGTTGTGGTATGATCTCTATATCTATCATACTAAACTTTTATGTTCATATGATGATCGACCCTATTTTATCTTGTCAAATCATTTTTGTTGATGTTTAAATGACGTCAATAGGCTGCCGAATTTTCATAAGAGAAATCTAATTTTTTTCTTCCTTCCATGTTTCCATTTCAAATGGAATATCTTTCAAATTTCATTACAATGTTTATATATCCTTCATATTCGGTCCCACTACTATTTTATGGGTCATTTATGAATTTTTGACACATGTCCCCTCTCTTTTCAATTTTTTCTAAATCCCCGAAACATAGTTGTTATGCTGCAGAATTTCCATCTCAAAATGTATCTCTCTTTTTCAAAAGTTATTTTATTTTATTAAGTGTATACTCAAAGCTCTCTCTTCTATATGGGTATTTACATATATAACAAAATTTTCTATTTTAAATTCTGGTATTTACATACATGATACCCACCTTCCTTTTCTGTGGGTTTTAAAGTGACACAAGGATCATGACTTTAACGCAGTTTTTAAAACATTATGATTATGAAATTAAACCCATTTCCATTATGCTACATGGGTTGTTTCTTAAATGATTGATGATGATATATGTGGCTCACATGATAATAAAGGCTAATTTAAATGTGATTCCAGATATTTCTTCAATGCATTGGATAAAGACTTAATCTCTAGAGATGACCATTTTGACTAATACCTTGGTGAATAACCTTTGTAATTTTTATTGACACCTTGGGGATAGACCTTGCTGAAACAGAAAAGATTGTATTTGTTAAATGTTTTATCCCCATATTAATGTTATTAAAAACATTATTTTTTATGATATGCTTCATGATTTCTTTCTCATACCATAAAGTTATTTTCATGACCTTATTGAAGTATCTCAAGTTCACATGTAAAATGTTTCTCTTATTTACCTTACTGGGTCTTCTGCTCACCCTTTCTTTTGATGTATGTCCCCAGGTTATGAGATGAAACAATGAACCCATGATGAACTTAAGGTCAATCTGTTCAATTGTTTAAGAATAATTTTTTATGTTGTTTTCCTGTATTATGTTCCTAGTTTCCAAGACACTAAACATTAAAGATCCTTAGTTTTGAATAATGTAATGAAATTTTATGTTATAAAAAGGCAGGATGCCATAGTTGGTATCAAAGGTTGGATTATTTATTTGTGGAAATTAGGATATGAAATCTTTAGGAAGAACCCAATAGAAAATTTTAAATATAGGAAATCTTCCTAGTATTTTGGTAGGTATTGAGTATGGGGTTTCCAAGAAAATACATCCTTGTCTGAAAATGAGCAGGTAGAGGTAGCTCTGACACAGATGTACATAGAGGTAAAACCTAAAAACACTGCTTTGAGATAGACTCATACAGGAACTGGTACACGACAACGGGCTTTGCTGCACTCTTGGCTACAACACTCCCGGGGGATATGCTTTGGTAAATTCATGAGCATAGTAGGAACCATTATTAAAGGAACAAAGATAAAATAAAATAAAGAATCACATAAGAATATATGATCATGGATAACCTATATTGGGACCTAGGGGATCACATGTTAGGTTATACATTTCTTCTAGAAGTTATCCTTCTGTGCTTCATGTTTTCTTTTCATGATTATTGGAAAAGTATTTAAGCCCCCTAATTATAAATTCTTTTATTAGTTAATGGAAGGAAATTGAAGAGAAAGTCCCAACGACCAATGTGATAAGAAATGTGACGATTTCCCTATTAATGTGACAGAGATGATTAAAGATCAAGTTGAACATATTGTGATTATTCCAAACCAGCTATCAAAAATCTCAATTAATAATTGGTACCAAGTTGAATGCCCAAATTCATCAAGGAAGAAGAAGACAAAGTTTCAAGGATGTTCATATGATAAAGCTGATAAGGGAAAGAAGAAACAATTATTTTTTTGCAAAAAGTGTGGGAAGAGGCACCATGGAGAATGTCACAAAGGAACTGGGATGGATCATGATGACTGAAGTACATGTAACTTCTTCGCAATAATTGTCTATTTCATGTTGTATTTTAGTTCGTTCTCTATGAGAATATCTTTTATGTTTTCTAATATCATTGAGTCACTACCTATGATTATTTTATATCATTAAGGAAAACATATACTGTTATGTACCACATGTTGATGTAGTGAAGCTGTTCTTCTTAAAGAAAAAGGGTGATTAGGGGATTAATAGATGATTATTATTTTGGAAGACGTTCACTATTTTGGGAACCCAATTTGATCGAGGTAAATAGATTACTACGACATTTTCATTGAGGTGAAAAGGATGACTTATATTTTGAAGAATCGATGAATTTAAGGCGGACTTATAGTAATTTAGGTTACATATGGAAATGATTAACCTATATTGGGGAAAATGTGATTAGGTTGGTTACTTTTGTAATAAGATGATAAGAGTGGTTGATGTTGTTTGAAAATGAATGATAAGGTCTATCATGGAAGACTATGTTATGAGATAATTCTTATAATTGAGTTTCAATCATAGTTTGGTTCATTTTGAGGAATTTTAAGGACAGTTATTTATGGAATGGTCTATGATGAAATTTGGGTACTACCATGGAACATTGATGATTTAAAAGTAGTTTCCCTTCTTATGGGATTATTTCTTTTTGATGAGTTGTTTTATCATACCCTTTTTGTTTTTGGGTTAATGTTTAAATATAGAAGAAATTTATAGTTAATCTTTTGTGGACAACATGATTCTCTAGAAGATGATTCTTGTGCTTTGATGAGACAAAGTAGTTTTGAATTCTCATCATTTGGAGAAAAGATTAGTTTTGGTAGAAACTTATTAAAGGGTGAAACTCTACTTGAAGGTAGGTATATTTACTTATGATTTTGTTCTATGTAGTAAATGAAATCCTCAAAATTATGAAAAGGGATGTAAAAAAACATTGTTGGTTTATGTTTCCTACAAGGTAATCAATGATCGTTTACACACATCAAAAGTATTGGATTTTATCATAGTTAACTTTCTCCTAATCATGTTTTCTATCACTCTCCCTCATAACTTGACCCTTTGTTTTCTCCTCCATGTCCATGTTTTCCTACATGGAATGATAGTTTGGGTTAACTTGGGTGACCTTTGTACTTGCCTTTATTTCTTTTGAAGTAATAGTTTTACTGACTCCTTTTCCTGTGTGGGAATTTCAATGAAATTTCAAAACCCATTTTGAAAAATTCGGAGGACCCAATTTCTTAAGGGGGAAGATTGTAACGACCTGAAATTTTGAATAAATATTGTTTCCTAATTTTGTGTGTTATTTTATTTTTTATACTCAACAAAATTGTTTCATTTGATAACATGAGTATAATTAAAATGAGACTGTTGGGTTTTGACTTTTATATGAACATTGGTCAATATGACCACTGGAAACTAAACATTTCGATATTTGCCTCTAAATACAAGTTATCTTGGTTAATTAATATAGAAAGAAGAGTCGATGGCCTCACCCTATAGTCTTGGACAAATCGAAGCCCATCTAACAAATCTTGGGAAGGAGGTAGCACCACTGGGCTTATCTCTGGACCAAACCCAAGCCGAACATCATTGTGTGAATCTAGAAAGGAATCACATTCGCAAGAAGTTCAAACTGATAGAAATTACCACTCTTGCGATGTTGGCCGAGTCTCCCTCAGATTCTCTCATCTTAGCACACCTTACGCTTAGATCCTATACCGGTGTGATAAGGGGCTATGTAAGGAGACCGTAACTGCCCTATATAATCCATTGTTTTAAATAAAAATCTTTATTTCTTCTTATTATGAATTTTATGAATTTTCAAATGTCTGGATTAATATAGTATGCATATTTATGGTGAATCATAGAGAACGGATATTTGAAAAAATGATTATGTAATTCTAAAATAATTAAAAATGTGTAATGATTTTCAAAAAATGGTCTTCTACAATTATGTTCAGCACGAAATTCAGAGTCTAATAAGATCAAAATAATTTTTGATGAATAGTAAATTATGAATAGGGATTTTATTCTTAGGATTAGTAATGTGAACAAATGGATTAGTAATCTCACTTAAAGAAAGTATTAATATAATCTAGTCACCTTGATTAAGTAATGTGATTCAATAAAATGGTTAAATAATGGTTTCATAAATTATTAGTCAAGTATTAGTTTTTTTGGGTGAATAGTGTTTTGTAATTAAGAATTAAATTAAAAAAAATTAGAAAATTAATTTTATAAAATGGATTTCATTTTTTAACTCAGATCATCGATATTATGTGAAGATAATTTTTGGGGATTTTTCTAAATGAATTGAATTTTCGGTGAATAGTGTATTTATTTAAAAATTAAATTAAAATTATTTAGAAAATAATTTTTATAAAATGGAGTTCATTTTTGAAATCAGGGCATCGATATTTGGTAAAAGTGAAATTTTGGGAATTTTCTGACAAAGTTGAATATTCAATGAATAGTGAAAATACAGTTTTTAAGTTACGGGTGTTGAATAACATCATTAAATGATGTATTAAGTATGTAATAAATATGGTCGACTTATGAATAGTTAGATAAGGTATGAGGTTTCCCAAGTGTCCAATACCATGGGAAAATACCATGGGAATGCCCATGGTTTTTTCAAAACCACCAATGAGGTGTCCCTTGGCCATTAATGTCGTGTCCCCTCACTTTCCCTATAAATACCATCTCATCTTCTCAGCCATTCGACTCCCAACTCCCCCCAACAATGCTCTGGTCTCATTACCTCCCAATGAGTCCTCACAAGGTGCCCCCAAGCCCTCAAGGTCCCATCCATTGAGTTTTAAGAGTTGCGTTTTATGGTAAGGGATCCAAACTCTCTCATTCTTTTCAAATACTCTCTTTTATGTTATTTCCTTTATGCTCCATGTTATTATGTTGTAGTATGTTCTTTTATATTCCTATTACTTCCCTTTTCATGTTTATATGATGAGAGATACCCTCTTACTCTCATCATTTCTTTTTATGAATGATTAAGTGGTGCCGTTAGGCTGCCAAATTTTTTTTAACAGAATCTTTCACCCTTCTCATTTTCATGTTCTATTTTCTTGTCAAGTATTTAAAGTTCCCATTTCTGTTGGGTTATGATCTCTATATGTATCATACTAATCATTTATGTTCATATTATTATAGAACCTATTTGATATCTTCAATTGATTTTTTTGATGTTTAAGTGACGCCATTAGGATGCCGAATTTTTAAGGGATTCGTTCACCTTTCACATTTTTCGAAGTACTACTTTTATTTCAAGCCTTTAAAGATACTTTTTATTATGTTGGGGTATTATCTCTATATCTATCATATTGAAAATTATTTTTCATATGATGAGAGACCCTATTTGATCTCGTCAATTCATTTTTGTTGAAGTTTAAATGATGTCATTAGGCTGCCGAATTTTCATAAGAGGAATCTAATTTTTATCTTCCTTCCCTGTTTTTCATTTCAAATGGTATGTCCTTAAAATTTCATTACCATGTTCATATATCCTGAATATTCTTTCCCTCTACTGTTTTATGGGTCATTTATGAATGTTTGACCCATTTCCCCTCTCTTTTAAATGTTTTCTAAAACCTTAAAACATAGTCGTTATGCTGCAGAATTTCTGTCTCAAAATGTCTCTCTCTTATTCTAATGTTATTTTTTTTATTAAGTGAATACTCAAAGATATCTCTTCTATAGGGGTATTTACATATATACCAAA
This sequence comes from Viscum album, assembly GCA_963277665.1. Taxonomy (NCBI): domain Eukaryota; kingdom Viridiplantae; phylum Streptophyta; class Magnoliopsida; order Santalales; family Viscaceae; genus Viscum; species Viscum album. The sequence goes on from OY728122.1 coordinate 1,018,790,553, forward strand.
ATTTTCTATTTTAAATTCTGGGATTTACATACATGATACCCACCTTCATTTTCTATCGATTTTAAAGTGACACAAAGATTATGTCTTTAAAGCAGTTTTTAAAACGTTATGATTTTGAAATGAAACCCATTTACAATGTTCTATATGGGTTGTTTTTGAAAAGTTTGATGATGATATATGTTTATAACATGATAATAAAGGAGAATTTAAGGGTGCACCCTGATAGCGCTCCAATGCATTGGGTAGAGTCTTAATCTTTAGAGATGACCATTTTGACTGATACCTTGGTGAATAACCTTGGTAATTTTTATTAACACCTTGGGGATGGACCTTGGTGAAACCGAAATGATTGACTTTGTTAAATGTTTTAGCCACATATTCAAGTTATGAAAAATGTTATTTTTATTATGATATGCCTCATGATTTTTTTCGCATGCCTTAAAGTTCTTTTCTTGACCTTATTGTAGTATCTCATGTACACTTGTAAAATGTTTCTCTTGTTTCCCTTACCGGGCTTTCTGCTCACCCTTTCTTTTGATGTATGTCCCCATGTTATGATATGCAATAATGAACCTAGAATGAACATAAGGAGAAGCCTTTAAAGTTTTTATGAAGAATGTTTTATGATGTTTTCTTGTATTATGTTCCTGGTTACCAAGACACTAAACCTTAAAGATCCTCAGTTTTGTGTAATGTAATGAAATTTTATGTTATAAAAAGGTGGGATGCCATAGTTACTCCATGAAGCCTTATCACTGCCCTAATATATTTCCATTCCAGTTAATCCAATGATAAATTCTCCCAAATAGGAATGAAGTGTAAAGCCTTTGTAAGATGATCCACAACACCCTAGATTGCATTGTTGCCTTTGGATGTCTTCAGATGTCCAGTGAAAAATTCCATAGTGATGTTCCCCCCATTTCTATTCTAGTATGGGAAATGGTTGCATAATCCCCTTATACTTCTGCCTCTCCGCCTTCACATGCGGACACACCAGGAATTTGGATGTATATTCTGCGTTCTCCATCTTCATATTATCCAACCAATAATTCTCTCAGAGATCTCGATACTTCTTTCAATTTCCTGGGTGAATACATAAATTTGAACTATGTGCATCATCCAAAAGTTCTTTCTTCAGCTCTGGACATGATGGAACACATAATCGTATCCCAAATCTCACAATTATATCTTCATTAACAATAAACTTCGAGGATTTACCTCTTCCGTTAGCTTCCACTTCTTCTTGAATTCCCATATCATCCTTTTGAGCTTTCATTATCCTTTACAAAAGTTATGGATGAGAAATAATTTGTGAAAGTATTGATGATGTTCCCTTATTTATGGTTCCCATGTCCATCTTCATCAAATCTATGAAGATTGGATCGTTTCCAATTCTCATCAATGATAGAATCGTTGGGTCCTTTCTACTAAGGGCATCATCCACTTTGTTCTCTTTCCCATGGTGATAATGGATTGAGCAGACATAGTCTTTGATCATCTCTATCCATCTTCGTTGGAGCATGTTCAACTCTTTCTTTGAAAATATATACACGAGGCTTTTGTGGTCCGTATATATGTCACACTTCTCCCCAAATAGATAAAGTCTCCAAATTTTCAAAGCAAATATCACTACATCCAACTCGAGGTAATGTGTTGGATAGTTCTATTCACGAACATTCAATTTCCTTGAAGCATAGGAAATGTCTTTGTCATTTTTCATCAACACACATCCCATGCCATTCTTATAAGATTCACTGAATACTAAAAAAGTTATCGACTAGGTGGTAATGTGATCACGAGCACAGTGATAAGCCTCTTTTTCCAATCCCTGATGCTTTATTCATATTCGTCAATCCATAAAAAAATTACTCCCTTCTGAGTTAGCTTGGTAAGAGGGTTGTAAAATCATGATGAATTTCTCACAAATCGTCAATAATATCCCGCTAACCACATGATACTACAGATATCCGTTACCGATGTTGGCATTTTCCATCACTCAATTGCATCTTTTTTTGGAGGGATCCACAGATATACCATTGCTTGTGATGATATGGGCCAAGAATGATACCTCTTTCAAATAGAACTCACACTTAATGTACTTTTCAAAGATCGTATCCTTCCGTCAGGTCTGCAGTGTAGTTCTTAGATGCTCCTCAGGATCCTCCCTGGTTTTGGATTATATCATAATATCATCTATAAGGACAACCAAAAAAATTTCGAGGTAATCTCTAAAGACTTTATTCATCAATTCCATGAAGATATCTAGAGTATTAGTGACTCCGAAAGTCATTACTATGAATTCATAGTGCCCGTATCTTGTACGAAAAGTAGTCTTGGGGATATCTTCTTTCTTCTACCTTAAATGATAATATCCCGACCGAAAATCCACTTTGGGGAATTATTTTTCTCCACATAGTTGTTCAAACAAGTCATCAATTCGTGGGAGAGAAAACATTTTCTTTATCGTGATTTTATTAAGCTCACAATAATTGATGAAATAGCACATTGACCCATCCTTCTTCTTGATGAAGAGGAAAGGTTCACCCCATAGTGAAGCACTTGGGCGTATAAACCCTTTATCCAGAATCTCTTATAGTTGTTTCTCCAATTCATCAAGCTCTACAATATCCATTCTATACAGTGTATTGGATATTGTCAATTCCCTAGGTATTTGATAAATTTATAATTCAACATCTCTTATATGAGTAAGACCATGCAATTAATTGGGAAAAACTTCATTGAATTCCCACACAATAGGCATGTATTGATGGATTGTTTCTTCCATGGAAACAATCATCTAAGCCAGATACGCGTACTCATAGGGAAATAAGCTCCACACATGAGATGATGGAGCCAAAGATGATGCATCTTCTTGTTTTTCACATGTAAATAATCAGGGGTTGATTCTCCACATGGAGAGTGATTTACTTATTACGGAAATTTATGAGGGCTTTATATAAGGAAATCCAAACCATGCCAATAATTACATCAAATTCCACCAGAGGGATTATGACGAGGTTATCCAAAAATTTCAATTAATATATTATGACAGGGGAGGATTTATATTCATGGGATGGAATGATTTCCCCCTTTTTGTACTCCCCGAAATCTTCACTTCCATGATTTTTGGTGGTGCTGGGATTGTTCTACTAAACATTCATGTAATAAAATAATGCGTAGAACCAGAATAAAAAATGTAAGTTCTATATTCATTAATAAATAACTAATGTACATGTCATCATGTCATTCTCGGGGTTCACTTCAGAAGTAATGATGGAAAAAGATCTCCCTTGCTTCCTTGGAGGTTGTTGGTTGCCTCAAAAAACCCTTGGCTTAGGGCACTGATTTGCAAGATTCCCTCGTTCATTGTTTTAGTAGCAATGAACCACACATTGAGGTTCGAATAGAGTGTTCCTCTCTTATGTCGAAGCCGTGGTTCTTTCTAGTCGACTATTAATAGCCAGGTGCCCTTCTCTTCCACACCTAGAGAATTTCCTAATCTCCTTCAAGAAGTTTCTAGTGTGTATCTTTTAGCACCTTTTGAAAGTTGGTTGCTGGATCTTCCTAGCACCGTTGGGTTTATCCATCAGACAACCAGAATTGATTTTTATAATATTCTTCTTATCCCCATGATACCCTTGAGATTCTCTGATCTCCAATTCGACCTTGAGGGCACATCAGACAATTTCCTCATAGTTATCATAGTCACGGATCGCCAGTGCTTTCCTTATTTTAGGTTTCATCCCACCAAACAAGTGGTCAACTTTCATTCTGGGGTAACAACAATGCCGGAAACATATCGTGAAATCCTAGTGAATTTTTCCTCATATGATCCAATAGATTCATCATCTTTTTTTCTTTAGGGTAATGATGTCAATTTCCATCTTATGCTGGAGGGTGTGCGGAAAATATTTATCGAAAACATCTTTCAGAAATCCTTCCATTCCAACACTTCGATCTCCTCCTTAGGTTTCATATTTTTGATCAACGTCCACCATTGATTAGCTTCACCCTCCAAATGATAAGTAGCTAGGAGAACTTCTCTTGTTCAGAATATTGAAGGATAGAGAAGATCATTTCAATGGAGTTGATCCATTTAAAGTAGAAGGCCTTTGTATCATTAGCTCTCTATAGAAACTTGTTCTTTCTTGTGTGGGGTTGAACATTCCCTTTGACCAATGTTTCTATTCAAATCCTTAGTCACCTGAGAGAGAAGCGTGACAAAGTTCACAATTCCTGCTCCCATTGGATTGGGTATTTCATTAGTACAGTCATCGTATTGATCTTCACATCGGTTGTTAGACTGAATCCTCCTATTATCGGCGATCATCTGGAATAAGAAAAAAGATAGGGGTAACAGATAAAGGGTAATGCAAGGAAACTAACTGATGACTTATAAATATCTTTTATTTCTATTACATATGAATCTATTGGCATCAGTCTATGTTATCCATTATCTACTTTCTGACATATATTCATTTGGAATTTTTTTAGTCCCTTAATAATGGTTCATAATAATCTAGTGAATTTATCAAAGAATATACCCCTATAGTGTCTTAACCTAGAGTGCTCTAAGGCATGATGTCGTGCACCAGCTCTCGTTCGAGTCTATCTCAAAGATATGTCTTCAGGTTTTACCACTATGATACATCTGTGCCAGAGCCTCCTCTACCTGTTGGTATCTAGATAGGGATGTATTGGCTGGATAAACCACATACCCATTACTCAACAAAACATTGGGATGTTATTTTTATAATTAGTCTTTCCACTAAGGCTTTTCAATATTTTTCCAATATTAATCACTAAAATAACTTCACATATCCTCTGATACCAACTATAACAACCTGGATCTTCTATTTCTCAATTAAACATAATTTACTACATACACATCACTTGATACAACACAGAATATCAAGAGGTATAGTGTCTTTGGGGATTATGATCATTACATAAAAAATTAAAACATGAAATACTACATCTTTATTGAAAAATTCCTTTATATGACTACTACATTCCCTCGCACCTAGCATTTCATGGGATAACCTGAGGACATACATAAGAAAAGGGTGAGCTATAAAGCCCAATAAGGGAATAATCACGGAATAACATGAGGAATAAAATACATATTAGGAAATAGGAATAATAGTAGAGCACAATATAGGCATAAACATAACGGCATGATAATGGATGATAATCATAACATGGAAATTTGGAAACAACACTTAACATGGAATTAGAATTAGCAATGGCTCATTGCACATAGTGCATGAGTAAACCCTTATTGGACAAGATGAATGAGAAAACCATCATTTTATTTGAATTAGAATGAGTAAACACCCATTTAAAAGTACATATCATGATACAATACTTTACCCAATGCATTGAAGAGCTATAAGGGCACACCATTCTTAAACATTTCATTTCATGCATAACTGTGCCACAAGGATCATAAAACATTGAATCATTCAACATAATCTTTAATTACACAATAATTGAATTTGGAATAAATACATGAAACTATTTAAGAAATAAATTAATTTTCATGAAGTCGAATATCCTTGAATATTAATGAGCATGGAACACACTACACAATGACTATGTCTTGGAAAAGCGCAGTGCAATTTCGACAACATAACGGCGTGGCATAAGAACTCATAAAAATGGTTGATGAGAGAGAAAGAGATGTCTCATCATATTTACATGAAACATACTATATGGGAGTCATATAAATACATGTCCCAACAAATTTAATGGAATTTATATCCTTGATATAATATAATTTCTTGAATTTAAATGGGAAGAGTGGAATTTCTTTCAGAATTTTAGCATAGTAATGGGTGTACATGGGAGACATTTATTAAGAGATAAATGGGTATCCCATAATTCAAACATAAATAGGGTAGTATTGAGGAGGTGATAATCCATACCCAAACATTTATAATTGAAATAAAAGGGGCATTAAAATTTAATGAATATAGGACAAAAATGAGAAAGGACGAAAAACCCTTACTTGGAAGTCTGCTTCCAAAGGCTTGAGAGAGCCTTGAGAGAGGACTCTTGGGAGATTGGGGAACAATGGGAGGATTATATAGAAATGAGTAAAGAGTTTGGATGAACTCCAAAGTCATTGAGTGTGGAGGAAGTGGGAGCATGGGTGGGTTTATATGGGAATGGTGAGAGAATTATTAATTATTTAGGTTTGGGAAACCTCACATTAAACAAATCCAAACCACAATCCATACCTTGGTTTTTCCCTAGGTTTTTTATTAAAGAGAAGTGGAAAAAAATATATTATAAGGAAAAAGTCCTAACTTCTTAAAATAATGGAGTTGATTATTTGGAGGTGAGTCACACACTAAAGGAAAACAATTTAAAAAGGCAAAATGTTAAATAACTTTTGAAGGGTCCACAAAAGCTTTTTAAAAAATGTCAAACAAACCCGAAATTACATTATATTAATGGTAAAACATATATTGGCCGAAAATGTTTTTTTTAGAATTTTACTAATAACCTTTGGGCAATATGATGTCATAAATTTCATTATATATATATATATACGTTATTTAAATTTACCCAAAAATTTGGTTGTCTCACAAAATTATGAAAAATTCACCATTGGATAATTTTGAAATCCTGATTCCTGAAATAATATTCATTTTATCTAAATAATTTTTAAATTATTTTAAATTTCAATTTTAAAATAAAAACAAACATTTATTTAAAATTCTTAGTTATTGACAAAAATGGCTTTCAAACATTAATAAAAATTATGATTGCATTCCTAAAATTATACGATCATTTATATTTAATAAAAAATAATTTAATAATAATATTAATAATAATATTCTAAAATATTAATTATTTTAAAAATCCATTAACTCATCAAACTAAATTTCATAGTTGAACAATAACTAAAAATACTATTTGTCCTTTAAAACTATTTACAAGGTAACAATAATAAAATTAATGTATATTCATTATTATATACAAAAATTATGTACATAACCATAGTGTTATGTTATTGTTTCATAACCCCTTATAACACCCGCATAAGTCTGAAAAATATGGAGTGCGACGGTGACAACCTCTTGGGGTGGCTAGGATAACATTTCTCATATGATAATCTCTATCCACTTCCACTTCTCTTGTAGGCGGTCCTGCTCGATTTTATCATATTCCAGATCGTCTTGGTCTTGGTCAAGATTGAAGACCCAAAAAATTACCTCTTTTTTTAGCTCTGTCAAATGTGCTTCGTATGGGCACGTCTACTTGATGGGGCCATCGCTTCCTTTGTCTGAGTAAATTAGATTTCTTGAAGCCCTATATTTATACTAATCATGTGATCACTATTAAATAGCTATATTAGCAATGGTAACAATTCATAACAGTAATTTAAAATTCAAAAACATAAAACCAATGATGTCGAAATTTTATATAAACATTTTACATAATGATATATTTTATTAGATCAAGTGGTATTTCCATTAATGGATATTTGGGTCGTTACAAAAAAATCCATATTTGACATAGTAATTTCCCATAATCCCATTTCATATAATATTTATTTTAATTTTATTTTCTAATAATCAACAACACAATTTTCAGTTTCTTTAAAATGAAAGAATTAATCATTGAATTTTATTGCGATGAATTTCTTTTCAAAATATTTTTGTAAGTGTTGATTTAGATGTTTTTATATTAAAATCCATTTGCCTGGCAAAAATATTCAGTTAATTAATTTTTAATTCAAGGAAATGTGATTCGAAATATTTAAATATCTATAATATGATTTTTAGTACCTATGAGGCCAAACTATTTATAAATTAATCCAGATGATCAATGAGTGAATAATATTTACAAAACATCTATAGTATTTAGGAATTTGTTGGAAAAAAATTACTAGGAAAAGATGTTAAACAATAAATTAAAATGGATAGTTATATAATACCCCATTTCACATTTCCCAATACACATTTAAGTATTCTCCAATGGATATCCTTATTATAAATATATACATTTATGTACAACTACCTTGAGTTGGAATGAAATATTTGATAATGTTTCATTGTATCTCATCCAATTTTAAAATTTCACGTGATCCAAAAATTTACCGACCTTCATTAAAAAACCACATTCATAGAGGAATGGAATTACTACAATGTAACTCGTTATTTATCCATCCTTAATAGATTTAAGGTTTTAAAATAAATTATAAAAAATGTAATATATTTTTTTATCATAAATTTTTACTTAATAAATAACATATATTAATTAAATGAATGAATTTTTATGTTTAAATTTCGTTTGTAATAGATTTTATAAAATATTATTATTATCATTAAGGATATGAGGTGTATATATATCTCTATTTGTTTAGTTGAGGATCCTTAACATGGTTTATAATTTTGAATCAAAATAACCACTATATGTTTCCCTTAAATTTATTTGTTGATATATGTAATATTACCACACCCTCTAAGTGAACGTGTTTATTATAGTATAGTTACTAGACCATCCATGTTGAATTCATAGGAAAAAATGATGTTATTCATTATGTTTATTTTTTATAAAACAAGAAGTGTACAGGAGTATTGTTTCAATTTTTTGTTTTCAAAAAAAAATAATGTCTAGATACAAACAAATAACATGGTGTGGTGGATTTGTGTCAAGGAAATTAAGAACAGATGTTCTTTAAAAGATATTGATAGATTAGTGGAGTGTTTAGTTCTGGAATTGTTAAATCACATTGATAATAACTAAATTTATTTACAATTACTAGTACTATATACCAATAAATTAATTTCTCAAATGATAATCTCAAAATTTGTTTTTTAAATTAGTATATACTTTTAAAGATTCTTGTTAAATATTATATAAAAGTGTTCATGTATGCCAACATGTAATTTAAGTGTTATAGAAACCCCTCTGTGGATTACATATTCTACGATTTATGTCTCTATTTTATGTAAATGGGATGAAGTTCTACTTCTTCTTCCTCATCCACCCTCATGAATCAATTACAATGTGGTCATGTTAGTAAATCATTAAGAATAATAAAGTGAGATAAAATTCATTCCATACCTTGAGTAACATATTTTAACTTTCATATTATCAAATTTTTAACCTATTTGTTTCCAAGAAGGACCTTATTTAAACAACCAGAATACAATTGTGGAATAAAAGTAATATATATATATGTCGAACATATTTTCTGATATCCTTGAATCTGCACTATTGGAGAAAGTGATAAATAAATAAGCATTACATTTATATCATTGATATTTTTAAATGTGACCAAATATTTACCATCCAAATATTAACAGATAAAAAAGGAAATATAAGGACAGATACATACCCAAGGAGATTTTCGGTATTGTGTTCTCGATAATTAGGAAACCCTATTACATAAATAATACCTGTTAATTAAAGACTGTGTTTTTTCTACAATAACAAATATTTCATATTACGTATTAAGTCTTCAACATCTCCCATTAAACAACTCATATATAAATAATTTATATACCTAAATAATTTATGTTCATCATTTATAACATAGGGAATAAGAAACATATTAAAGGTGAGCTTAAATTCTCAATAAGTGTAAACATAATTATTAAAAATTCAATACCATAAATGAGAATAATATATGAATAAGGGTATGCAGAGATAATAATAGTACATGAGAATAAAATAAGGTATTTAAATCCCATTAATACATGGGTTATCAATCATGAAACACAAAATAAGGATTTTGGAGAGACAATATTCATAGGATTCAATAATCACGTTCCATGGGATGATTATCTTCATCAACAGAATCACTAAAACCCCATAATAAGAATAAAAAAAAATATGTTGGTAACCTTGAACATCATATTAATAGAACCCTTACTAGTAACCTTACAATTGTAATTACCGTATGGGCGAATTCAAATATAATTATCCCATGAACATAATCATTACACAATGTATTGGGTACCTATAGTGGGGATCACATATCATCTCATGAGCTATATTTCTCAACCAATCATAACATGACATATATTAGGTCTCAAACCATCATATAAATTGTATCAAGATCAACAATTATCATTAACAATGTACAAGAACTATAACATTAATAATATATATATCTTTAATTTAAACATAATACTCATAGAAACAACCTTTATTCCTTTCAAAAACTGATTAACCAGTGGAATGGAAACGCATTTCACGAAAGTATCATTAAAAATCACAATAAATCAAGAGAATGAACCAGGATGTTAAAATTAAGAAATATTCCCAATATATAATATGTAATTTCGTGTTTTGTTGATATTTATGAATAGAAATACCATTAAAACATCCTGATTTTTTTAGGAATGTACCCTTTTAAATTGGTAAATAAAATTCTAAAAATAAAAATTCATGAAATATTAAGAAATAAATTTTATTTTAAAATAAATATGAAATATTATAAATCAATATTTGAGGAAAACAAAGGTAACATAAAAAAAAATGTTTATGTTGTAAATGATTAGAATAAACCTTATTTTCATTTTTTAAATGGAGTCAAAAGAAACTCATTTGGAAAAAGCAAAAAAATTAATTTGAAAATTTATTAAATTGTAAAATATCCTATAAAATGGAATTATATATTTTTTTTAAAAAAATTAGATAACATGGATATTGAATATAAATATTTCTATTCTAATTTAAGATACTGGATCAATATCACTTATAAAAAATTTATTGAAATTTCCAATATAAATAATAGAACACATATAATGTAAAAATATAAACCAAATTCAAAACAATACGATAAAAAAGGTATTTTATTCATGAGTATAATGGAACCTAATTTACATTAATAGAATTTCTAACATTAACAACCCCAAAAATAAAGAATATTGTAACATAAGGCATTTACTAATTTCATAGCATTCCAATCATATTACCAACAAAATAATGTATTTAAATGTCACATTAAATATCTATAAAATAAGTATATTCATGATAAAAAAATTCAATGGTTTATAATATACACATCATAATAGAATGTACGATTATATAAAAAACATACATATCAAGGAAAGTGAATTTGATACAAATTAACCATAAAATGTTAATATCATTAAATTTATAATATTTTATGAATGAGTTATGTGTACAATTTTATATCCATATAAAAAATGAAAATATCGAATAAAAATATCAATATCAATTTATACACAATGATGGATTGAAAATGTCTATTATGAAGAGTTATTACCCAATGAATAAAAATTGCATTAAAAACCCTTTTACCACTTGGTTACTTCCATATCAAATTTTAATGGATGTAAAAATTCAAGTTAGATCATAAAATACAAATACGTATTGATTATTAATGATATAACATGTAAAAGGGTCATTATATATATGATATATAAATATTAGGCAAATAAAAAGAAAATATGTATCAATAGTGAGAAATTTAGATGAAATATCTTACCATGAATCCATACATAAATATATTTCCTTTAACACAAGTATAATAAACTCATTTTAGTTATTTGATTAATTAAGAAAATTTTAAAATATTAATTCCATATAAATTTAGTATTTATTTCATTTCTATTAATGAGATAGTTAATTACCTAATTAGAGAATTTAATGTGAGGTTGTTTTAGATTGTTTAGTCCATGATTTTAAAATAGATTAAGTGTGTTGATCGTGGACAAAAAAAGTCATTGTTTCATCATCTCCAAAATAATAATCAAGAAATAATTATATCTTTTTATATAAATTATAAATTAAAAACTAACTATGAAATAGAGTTTTAAAAAAACATTGTTTGATCATGGAGATGGTATCTCGTACACACTCATACGTATTGATTCCATTTTTCAATGATAATTTTATTGTTTTTTATTGGTTGAAAAAGAACTGTATAAGTGTAGCAAAAATATTTAACTGAAATAATTATTCACTAAAATCTAAAAAAATTACCATGATGAAAAAATTCATTTAGATATCAAATTATTATTTCGTAACAAAGATATATTTTCATTATCAATAAGTAAAAAAATTTAATGATAATAAAACAAACAGATTTACATTTTTGACTTTTATTTATAAAATATATCATAAATTGACGAAATCAGGAAATAATGGATAGAAAAATACTTATGTTTTACTTTTGGATGATTAAGGATGATATGTTTTCATCAAATAAAAATAATCCAACAATATGGGTCATTTTTATTTTTTATCAATTTATTTTTAACCATAATTTCTTATTATACTCATTCCCATGTTAATAAAATTAATAAAGCTACTTTACATAATATAAAAAAATAAAATTGGACAATTTGAAAAATTATGAACAAATAATATCAAATTTGGAATAAATTTTTTGAGATTCAATTTCAATAAGTGGAAAAATTACTTTTAATGTAAATGGGTAAAACACAACCAAAAATAGTTTTTTGAAATAATAGGTCTTTAAAAAGTAAAATATAATTATATCAATCTATTTTATAAGTATGAATAAAATTAATTTAATTTAATTATATTATATTTAAAAATACTTATTTATTGTTTAGATCAAATTCAAATCATAATAAGGCTTTTAAATGAAAATAAAATGACAGTTTTAAAAAAATAATATTTTCAAATATTCAATGAAAAATCATCTCTTTCAAAAAAAAACCCAAAATCTCTACAAAATATATGTTTGAAATGATGATTTAATATGTTATTTTTTACCAAAATTATATATCTAAAATTTCATGAAATTTTTAGTATTTATTTTCTCACAAAAAAATAAATAACATTTTTATTAATTATTTAGATGAAGTAAAATGGATTTAATAAATATTGTGTTCTTATTTCTTAATAATTAATCAATAAATTCATATTTATTAGGAAAATTATTTTTATTTCATAATTTTTTAAATCACAGTCATTCATACCAATTTAATGTCTTGGTTATAATGGTCATGTAGTAATATGTACTTGTTTATTTAGGATTTGTTTTGGGTATATTGTATGATGTTGAACATAGTAAATCATTCAAAATTGATATTTATTTAAAAATTAAAAAACCTATATAAAAATATATTCCCTAATATTGACTTCTTTAGTCTCTCAGAGCATTTATATTATTTTATTAATCCATTTATTATTGTAGTTTTTTATCACTACACATGTTTTATTATACATTCATTGATCAAATATCTTATCCTCATGTTGAGTACTATATTCGCTACTATTAATATTATTCTTATTTTCTACCTCAAAAAAGATTAACAGTATCTATAAATGCCATTATGATATAATAATATTTTTTTAGAAAAAATATTCACAAATATCCACCTTATTAAGTGTTATGTGTGTGTCTTGTTAGCATCATCAATGTATCTCATAGAATTATATTTCTTATTTCAATTAAATAATTATTTTGAAATATTAAGGATGGAACATGGAATGTTGAATGAATTTTCTAAAAAATTCAGTTAATATATATAGTTTTAAACATTATATTGAAAACATTATCATTACAAGAATGATGAATTTATTGGAATCTAATATTATTCAATAAATTTTCCAAGATAGTTTTTTAAAGGTATGATTATCGTAAGTAGCATTGATTGTAGTGATGCAAAGACTCAAAAATCTACATTTGTTTCATATCCATGTCATAATTTTTCATTATCTATGTATTTTTAAAAAGAACTGGTATTTTTAAATTTCCAATAATGTGGAGTATTTTTACATTCACCCCATTAAATATAAGATAATTATTTACCTATGCTATACTCTTTTAGTATAATAGGAATCAATTTCGAAGGAGTTTTGAAGATTTTACTACCTTGAAATTGAACATATATGGAGTCCTGATATTCATAACCTATGTAATTTTCCATTCCCAAGACCAAGGATTGAGTTTGTCTATAACACCCCATTAAGTGTTATTATAGAAACATCCCAACATATTAATATTTTAATTAATACATTGAACGAATAAATATATTATTTTCATCCGATTGAATAATTTAAAGTCTCGTTTTCATTTATTTATTTAAAAAGGAATGGGGAGGTTACAAACAAATAAAGAAAAATACCTATGAAGGTCAGAAGTATTGCAACCCAAGGGAATCCCCTCAGATCAGATATACCCCTCCAGGCATCAAGAAATTCAAGTTATATGAACATGACACACCGTAACATAGAACTACTAGAGATTCAAAATAATCAGCAACATTATTTCCTTCATGCCACGTGTTCCTCAAACGAGTGCTATTGGAATGAATTCCATGACACTTTCTAGCAGTGTAAATAATGTACCAAGGGGTGAGAAATTATTTAAAGGATTAAAATGTGATTTTCTGTTTTTCTATGATGAGTCATGAATAATATTGGTACGCATTTTCTTCTTTAAGAATTTACTAAAAATATAACTAATCATCCTTCTTCCAAAATTGTTTCATAAGAATAAATATCATAAGGTAATTGTCCATGTAGTCCTTGTTCAGTAAAATTTTGATGTAGATTAATTTATTTAATCATAGATGATAAAATACCATTAAAGAATTAACAATAAATCATATTCATGAGTATTAAAATGAATCATCATCCATATCATGAATTAAAATTATACATAATTTATTGAATATTCAAATGTATAATAAATATAAGAATAAAATTTATGAAATATCATAAATTATATTTCCTACTATATTTATAAATTGTAACAAAAAATAAACACTAAACAATACAAAAAATTATATAATAAAAATAATATATATTTATACAGACCACTTACCACCACAGTTGAGAAATTACTTATCCTCAATAAAGTCATCCGTTGAATATTTTCAGATGGAAAATATTTTATCTTGAATCCAATACCTAGGTCATTTTTTTTAAATTATAAGGGTTTTATTTAATCATATTTTAATATGAATATATATTTTGAAATTCCACTCTATTTATGTCCTCTTTCTATAGAGCAAATTACATCACCCCAGATTCATATCTATAACAGTGATTATATTTTTTGATATTCTTCTTAATTATTTGAGTCAATAATAACTATCCCTTACAACCCTTGATAAAAGGAGCCCTATGTAAATAATTTTCAAATATATTATTTTTTCATTTATCATATTAAATAATTGCGATTATAGAATCTATCACTAAAACAAACAAAACAACATACTACCCATGAGGATAATCCAAAAAACCAGAGAACTAACTAAACACAAGACTATTAGATCAGATGCAACTCATGAATATTATTCATGTATTTATATATTTAACACTAAAATATTATTTCATGTATCATTAGAAATATAATAATTTTTTTAACTACTCATGTTACTCAAATTAAAATTAATTTATCAAAGTTTTCATTTATGATTATTTGTTATATTATTAATTAGAAAAACAAACTACTTAACCAAGGAAGAGTTCATTCATCTAATGTATGCATGCCAAAATTAGTTTCATATAAACCAGATTAAATTATATTAAATATATTTGGTACTATAAACAAGTTAATCTATTATCTAAATAATTTTTACTCGAATAATTTTATAGTTATAATTGTCAATAGTATGTTTATTATCAAACACAACACAATAAATTCACTCCTATGGCACACATAATTTTTAACATGATATCTCTATATAAACATGTATTTTAAAAAACGAATTTATATAATATTTAGTTTGTAACATCCCCAAAACTTTTATCCCTCAGGTTATTGGATTCAGATTCAACTAGAACTACAGTGAGCCTCCCCATATTCCAGAGGCTTCCGACCAAGGTCAAGGGTGTAGAAAATATATTGGGGAGACAATAACCTCTTATAGAGATTATAAATTTGATAATAAATAATATAAAATAATAAACGCATAAAACTAATGAATATTAACATTATATACCAAGAAATTCAAATAATAATAAATTTCCATGCAATTTTATATGTTGTGGTAACTAAATTCCATCCAGGAAAACGACTAAATGAAAAAACCTATTGTGAGGACTCTAAAACCATTGTCTTAAATACTAGGTTTATTCCCCTCTCTAAGATCCAATCACATAAAACAAGTAATAAGTCATGTATAGTGACTATTTCCCTTTTCTAAACCTCCATCAAAGTAGTATACTAAGGTACCAAATAAAGGCACAAATAAGGTATGAGTAAAAATCAGTAGGATGTCACCCATGGATTCTAAATAATTGAATTTGAATAAATTGGGCATGGGAAAATTTAATAATTTGAGGAATTAATTAATAATTTAATGAAAAATATCATAATAATCTTTATAACCCTCAATCTCTTGGTAAAAACCCTTGTTAAATATAAACTTGTTTGGAATGATGTCAATTTTTTATTTCCATTGATGGATTCATATACCTTGGATGAATTTTGTCAGCACTGGTGGATTCTCTTACCAAGGCTGGGTCTTCCATATAAATTACCTTTCCTTCAGACATAATGTTACATTTTAATATAGGTATCTATGTGAATTAAAATTCTATAGAAACATACATGAACCTGGGTTGCATGATCAGTCCAAGGGAAAAAGTAAGAGTGTCCCAAAAGACTATATGAGAATTCACATGCTAAATATAGTTACATATTCCTATACTCTAATACCATGCTGAGGGAAACAAAACCAAACCGTAATGGACGCAATGAAAATTCACATACTTGGGATATTCCAATCCATATGATTAGTACACCATAATTAATAAAATGTAACAAAATTATACAATTAATACAATCCCAAAAGATCACGAGTCATAGTGTGCTTGTGAAATTAAATAAAAACCACAATATCCGGAAACCTGGTAACAAAACAATTATTTTAAAATTCCAAATATTTCCATTTAATTATTTCAATTTTCTAATATTACACATGATAAATTGAGGACATATATTAGTGATGTGTGATATACAAATAAATTTAAGTTAATTATAAAACAATAACAAGATAAAATTATACATATGAGTTAAGATTCATATCACAGTGATATAAAAAGTTTTCGAATAAAAAAATTGATCAATGAATCATGATATATGTTAATAAAATCATGGAATCATAAGAATGTGGAAACAACATTGTTCATGGAATCATAAGAATAAATCAATGATAACCACTAAGACATTATAACAAAGTGTTCTTATGATAACCTCCCATGAACCATATATGGTGTCTCGTATGTTAAAAACATTACCCAGTGCATTAGAGCGATATATACTTTCAGTCCCAACCATAACAATCAAATAATGTATACACATTTGTGTGCCACATAAGTCTAACAACATAATGATTTTAGTAATCACTATTAATCCAATGATTAAAGAGTGTGGGTTATATAATTTGTAGTACCCAATAAATATTGAATAGATATTTCTTGGTGAATATTATTGAGTAGTAATTGGGATTGGTATTCACTATAAACTTGTTTGGAATAAAAAATAATAGGATAATTTCATTAACATAACATGTGCACATAAATAATCACAAAAGGTTTTAATTAGAGTGAGTGATGGTGTCATATTAGAATGAGATAATAAGGAAAGTAATAGTGATGGTTATAAAATATTCTAATACGAAAAATTTAAAATCAAATAGAATAATACAAAGAAACTGGACAAATAATGAGGAGGTCTAATGAATAACCTTACTTAGAGTGGGATAATCAAACTTATTGGGTCGAGCTTCTTAAGTGGTTGTGAACAATTTTGGAGGGATAAAGAGATGGATAGAAATATGAACATTAAACTCAATGGGTTTTTATTGAAGTGGAGAGGGATGTTGGGTGTATATTTATAAAAAAGTGATGGGAGTTCATTATTTGTTTCTAAACATTATGTTCTGAATATATAATATAAAATTATAAAAAATAAAATACTATAGAAGATTTCTTCCTTGTTTTCTACCAAATAAATGTGAGTATAGATTTTTTAAAATTTATTAAACCTAAACTATTTATGTAATACCATATGTGTTGTGGACGTGAGTCATGTTAATATAATATTTATTTCAAAACCTAATAATATAATATTATTGTTGAATTGTTCATTAAGGTTTCATAAATTTACTCAAATAACTAAAAAACATTATTTTTATGGGGAAATATGTATTTGCTCATGGATTACAATTATTCATTTATTACAAAACATTTAAGCTATTTTTATTTCATAATGGAGACAATATATTTATATCATATTACATTATTACCTAAATATTCTCTTCTTTCATAAAATTATTAAAAAATAACCATGGTATAATTTAATCATGATGATTTAAAAAATGATATTCAGTTCATCAAAGTAATTCATGAAATTTGATAATTTAAAATTTTAAATAATAATCTTTATTTAATATAAAATACTTCTTTTATGATAAAAATTTTTAATGACCCTTATGGAAATTAAATTAGAGATAATGAAATTATATTATCATTTTTATATAAAAATATATTATTTAACAATAAAATTATATTATTGTAATATTTATTTTAAAATTATTGAATTTATAACAAATGGTCCTTAAACCATATATATTTCAACACCACAATATTTTCTTTCGTTATATCCAAATGTAAATTTAGTCCACACATTTATAATTTCATATATAATGTAATAATTAAAAAGTAAAACGT
Source organism: Viscum album (assembly GCA_963277665.1). NCBI lineage: Eukaryota > Viridiplantae > Streptophyta > Magnoliopsida > Santalales > Viscaceae > Viscum > Viscum album. The sequence goes on from OY728122.1 coordinate 1,018,809,201, forward strand.
TCTAATAATATTGTATAGAAAACATAAAAATGTATAATTCTGGGGACTATGTACACGAACACTTTTTAAACAACCGTACACACTAAGGGTTTGTTTTGTGAAGGTATTTTCGGGTATTAGTTTTTAAATTACATCTTGGATTGGTCAAGGGAAAATATGTTTATGATTTCACCCACAATTGCTCTGATAACAGGGCTTCATAGGGTATGATCATACTAGTCAAGGCCATCACATATTTCAACTATCTCAATTAGAATTTTTTATAACACTTAATATATATAAATATTAACAGTCATTTAATACAGAATATTTTTTAAATTTCTATGATTATTAATGGTATTTTAAATTTGACAGACAATATTTCATATCATGCGAAAATAACCAATTTAGTGATTATGTTTTCCATATTTTCCATAATTATTAATATATTTATTCATTCCACGATATAATTTTATTTATTATTGTTTGGGTTATTACATCGCCCCTTCAAAAACGACTTGCCCAGTTTCATTGGATGAACAAAAATAGAAGAGGGTACTTCTATTTCGTTGACTCTTCTGATTCCCATGTTGTTTTTATAAACATGTTGTTTCATCACAACAAATTGACCAAGTGAGTTGTATTGTTTTGTAGAAATTTATCTCTATGTTCTAATATCTTCACCGAATGAAACTCATAATAAAGATCATTTTTCAAGGGTACCACCACTATATTCGGTACATATGAGGGGGTATATATGTACTTCCATCAGAGGTATAAATGCAAAACATAATTTACACTGGATATTTAAGGTGGGATTTCTTTTCATTGAGAGACACCTCCATTGTGTTCAAGGTTCCCAAAAGGGATTATGTATCTAGGAATAATCGATCACTTCTTAGAAAACCTCATGACGTTATTTCATGATGATATATGAAAGAACACTTTATCTTTTACATCAAATTAATGATCTCATTGATGATATTATATTTAAGTATTATCTATTATTTGAGAAATTTCATATGATGTTGAATGGTCTGAACTGTTATCATCTTATCCTAGACACGATCTGGTCCCATAATCCTCCACTCCATAGAATCTTCCCAGAATGTTTGAGTCTGAAACATATTTCTATATAGATCCTCTTATGGTTTTATTTGAATTATATAATAGAAAATATTTCTATTGGAGGACACTACTAGGGGTGGTGATGATCCCAACATACTCAGAAATCAATTGAACTGGATCTCAATATATCATCTAGAGTTTAAAAGGTACTTTCAGATTGACCATAATTTTTTTAGTGATATATAGTATTAAAACAAATCTCTAAATCATATTTTTACTGAATTATCTTTGAGAACCTATAAATAAACCATAGATGTCAATTTTATATAATGGAGATGGGAAATCCATTATATCTTACCACTTTCAGTATGTATATCATGGTGAGTTGGTCAAGATATAAATCATAGTTATGAAATGATTTCACTTTTTACCATGTTTAACTACCAACCAAATGGTGTTATTTTTATTGGATGCATTGGGGAGTCATATGATGGAATCCATTGTTATGTTTTCCCATTTCTATACTTATATGGGAAATGGTTTCAAAATACTATTATACTTTTTTCATTCATCCTATACTTGTTTGTATACCAAGCTTCAAGATAAATATTATTCAATCTCTATATTCATGTTATCCCACCATAAGATTTTCGACATATATATATATATATATATTATTTATTCCAAGATTAATTAATAAGGACGAACTCTGCGAATCATACATAAGTTCCAACATCAGTTCTAGTTTTTATTAAGCACATATTCAAGTTACTTTCCTTGTAAATACCTCATTAGAAATGTCAAAATTGGGAATACATGTTTCCTTTCTCTATATACCATCATCACCCTTTTGGGCCTCCATGATCTTTTAAAAAATGATTGATTGAGTAGTAAATTGTGATATACCATATTAACAAACTTTTATTATTCCCATTTCCATCCTATTAATTTCTCTGAATATTGGATTAATTTTAATCATCATTATTTATAGACTTAGTGTATCCATTCTACACTGAGCTTCTATCACTTTTTTTTTTCCTGAGATTATAATTGATTAAAAAATCATAATCTATGATCAATTTTAATGAAATTATTTTTTTCATAATGAGTTACTTTTGGGTGAATATAAATTTTGTCCTTTTGAGATCTATATATATGTCACACTTATCCCCATTGTGATAATTCTTCCAAATATTTAATGTGACGAACTATGATGCTAATTATAGGTCTCGTGCTAGGTAGTTCTACATATGGATCATTAATTTTTTCTAGTAATAGGCTCTCAACTTATTAGAATGCATGACTAGAAAACCAAATACCTTTTTGGATACAATACAATTTATCACAAATAATTTACCAAAGGTGTGTAATGTGAGTACTATTGTAATGATTAACCTATCCTTTGAGCTCTTTAAATATATATTTACATTCATAATTCTATAAAAACATCACTCTATTTTTAGTTACATTGTTTAGTGGGCATGGGAATCATGAGAAATTTCTCACAAATAGATTAAAATACCCTGCTAATAATATTGAACAACAGATCTCTTGGAAGGATGTTGGTCCAGAGCATCCATCAATTTTGTTTATTTTCAAATTATCCATATAAATGCCTTTTATAGTGAAAAAAATATCCATTAATGTTACTTGATCCATCCAAAACTCACATTTATTGAATATCATGTAAATATTTTTCCAATCTAAAGGTATCCATTACATCATCCAAATTATCCTCAAATCCCCACACTATTTTAGAGTAGATAAAATTGTCATCTATAAAAGCCAACAAAAATGAATCGGGTAATCCAAAAATACTATGTTCATTAAGTACATCATGATAATATGTGCCTTAGTGATCTGAAAAGGAATCATTATTAACTCATAGTTCCCTTACATTCTTAAAAAATAGTATGGGGGATATACTCATTCTCCACATTTAATTGATAATACACCAACCAAATGTCCACATTAGAAAAATAATGGGATCCACATACCTAATAAATAATTCGAAAATCTATCGATGATGATACTTGTTCTTAATCATGGTCTTATTGATCTCACAATAATCAAAGGAGAGGTGTATTGATCTATCCCACTTCATTGGAAAATAGGACTGGAACACCCCATAGTGAAGCACTTGGGAATATAAAACCATTTTCTAGATTTTTTTTATATTTACTAATTCTACTCATCATGTTCAATAGTATCTATTTAATATACATTCATAGATATTAGTAATAATTTTAGTATGAGTCCAACTGAAAACTGAACATCTCATCTTTGAGGAAGGCTACAAATTAATCGAGAAATACATCAACATATTTCTTTATAATGGGAATTTCATCAAGGAATATCTTTTATATTGTCTAAAATTTTTTATATAGATACACTTTCTCAAAAGAAAATAATATAATTGCTTTAAATGATGATTTTAATGGAAATTCATCATCCTCCTTGCAGTTGTACAGAATCATTGGGTGATTTAGGATATGGAGGGTGATTTATTTCTCTGAAAAAAATTGATGGATATATATAAGGATACCCAATCCATTACCATTATAGAATCGAATTACTTTAATTTGAGTATCACTAGGTTCAATGAGAAATTAAACTCATAAGTAGGGAAATGATAGAAACTATACCATTGGGAATAAATAACTTCCCCATTTATCATTTTAACTAAAAAATCCACTTTTTTATTTTTATGTGGTGTTTGAATAGTTCTAATGAACAATTGGTATATAAATTAATGCCTAGAACCATGGACTGTTATCTTTCCTTTCAGTTTTTGATTGTAGTTCTAATCATTTACTTATTCAAAAATGGTATTAGGTATTAGAATTTTCAAAAAATTATACAGATAAATAGGAAACTATGTACATTTAATGGATAACTCATAAATGAAATGTACTACTATTCCTATGAATTTATAGGTTTCAATCAATTCTATCCCCAGTATATTTTATAACATAACGTTTTATGATAATTTTTGTTCCCTATATAATTGTTAATAAAGATATTTTGAATTTTCCATATCTTGTCCCCAATGATTTTCAAAAAAGGTTTGTAGAAATACCATTGGTTGTCGACTATGTGACATTTAATTTAATGACCAATGCACAATTTTTGGGGTTATTTTCCCTAGGTAAAACTGTCCCATAGCCTAATCCCATTGCAGTTTCCAATCGTGGGGTTTATTTTTTGGAAAAATATACGATATATTTTTGAAAAATTTATGGATGTTTTTCGATTTTTACTCTTATTTTCAAATTTTTTACAGAGTTTTTCTGATCCTAATCACTAAAAATAATTAGACATTGATTTGATAATAATTATTACAACTAATATATTTAATACACAATAATTCTAGATTTCTTACATTAAGATACAATATATACTATCCAAATTCATTATGAGGCTATGTGACATTGGGTAAATAGATACATATTGCAAAAACATGAATCATTTGTACAATATTATTTAATAACTCCAAAACATTCCCTTATATTACATTGATCTTCTAAAAATGCATGATATTACCTATGGATGTACATAAGAAATGTTATACCCCTACCCAAGTTACCCAAATTCGGTGCATTATTACATAACATTGGAATGATACAAGGAATCATGTCCCAAAAGACCGATTTGTTTAGTATCCTTGGACGTACTAGAAACATACATAAGATTTACATTACATCATGAGATGAAAACAACCACAACAATTTTTCCCCATGGAACACACTTATATCCCTTAGAATTTCCCTACAGGTCCACCATAAAATACTTTTCAAATCATGGGAAACATAACACATAAAAAGGGGTGAGTTGATATGTGTAGTATGGATAAAAATATAGCAGAAACATTCATAAATAAGCATTAACATTTAAGGAAATGTATAAGACTAAAAAAAGCCTTTTAAACATCAACTTCAACATAATATGGCATAGATAAAATCAAATAATTCAATTTACTTATTCATATAGTTATTCTACTAGTCAAATAATCACATGTTATATCAATATCCACATTCATATTGATATAATAAATAATTCTAACCTCAATAACCACATAGTCAAGGCCTTGTTCCAAGACTAAAAAAAGATTTTGTCGAGGCCTTGTTCCAAGATAGTAGATTGTCTCATGAGACCTACCGATGCATCGAGGAGCTATAGCAGGCTCCAACCATCACTTAGCTAGTCTAATGCATTCCTCATATGATAAGGTTTAATCATAACATAAACATTAGTATTAAAAATAGCATATGAAATGTCAAAACTTTTTCCATATACCATGAATGGTATAAAAATAACACATTTATATTCAAACATATCACAAAACCATCAATACAATATGTAATATTTGTATCATAATAAATCTACTTCAAACAAAAATAAAATCCATCAATGGATGTTGACATAGATGAAAAAAACATTTTGTGGATAAATATCACATTCAATTTTGAAATCATTTAAAATACATATAAATATAAAAGATAACATTTATTTTTAAATTATTCATATAATCTTGTATGGTACGATTTGAAGATGTTATAATGGCAGAAAATAGCCACACCCGCCGTATAATATAAAAAAATACATTCTTGCCATAATTTTGACGAAAAGGTCATAAAGTACATTGTCTGGAAAATGATGGAACAATTCCTTTTAAACCATTCTATAAAATGTCAAAAAAATGAATAATTTACTTTATCCCATAGTTTAGTAAATAGTAAAAATGCTTTTAAATACATTTTTAAGAAACATGGAAGTGGATGATAAATTGGTCACAGTAGATAATTACGTAAAAACAACCTCGGATAATAAATAGATTGTAAAATTAACCATTACATTGTACTTTTTCTTAGTTGATGTTATGTTAACCATTTGTATAATAGTTAAAACATTGTTATAAAATTATAAAAAAATCATATACAGTAAAATGATATCATATATGATCTTATAATATTTATTTTTTAATAATGTTTTCATAGTATCATCGTTTGGGTGTTAACTGATTCATTTTCCATTATATTCTTGGTTACATAAGTCATGATTGTTATGGAGAGGATGTATTTGATTCATATAAATAAATATATTATGTAAATAAACATTTTTTTAATCATCAAATGAAAATTATTAGTGAATTATTACGTTGGGGAATGAATCACATTGTGTTCGTGGGGATGATAATCCATACCTACGCACGAGCAACAATGACATTATATTTATGCTGAAATAATAATTAATTCAATGGTATATCATATATATATAATTATTAACATTTTATATATATTATTTACCTCTGTAATATTCATTATTATACCATTGATATAATAAAGTGTTTGAATAACAAAATAAACGACGATGTGGAGACGGTGATCTGTACGTACACACATATGGTGACTTTTTCATTCATATGATGGATAGAATAATGAATATTGTTGTACAATTTTTATAATAACATCACAATATATATAATATACTAGATTTAATATATTTTAATAGAAACGAAAAAAATTGTAAGGGTAAGAAGAAATGAACATTAAAGAGGTGATGAAATATTTACCTCTTATCTGTGTTCTTCCTTTTAATTTAATGAAAAGTTCTCCTAAGGATGGATTTCTGACCATGTAAGGCCCCTAATATGAATTTGGGAAAGTATGGAGGATATTTGGTCAGGGGGTGTCCGAGCCAAATGGATTTGGAGTTGTAAAATTATGAGAAGGGGAAGTTCCCTTTTATAAGTGAGGTGATGGTCACTTTAACAAAATCATGAAATATTATTTTATAATAAAATCATTTTTGGTTTCTATTAGATCTAAAATAATTTAGTTTTAGGCTACAGTGGGGATGGTTCAATAACCTCTAATACTATAGGTTTTAGACAAGATTATGTTACCATTTTATCCATATCTTTTTGAATTAACTCTTAGTTAAATAGTTTAACATTTACTAAGTCTCATTGTATTTTTATATTTTATGGTTTACAAACATACAATAAAATGCCAAGAGAACAAAAAGTGGTTCATTAATGATATATATACCTTTATAGGTGTCCTTTGTCCGAACATTAGATTTTTAGGACTATTATATAATTTAATAATAGAATATTGGTTTTAATATCGTTTTTTCAATTTCGACACTATTTTGTAATTGGTTTTTCTTGAAAGTCATCAAAACATGTTTACTTAGAAAAAAATACATTTAATCAATCTTAACTTGTCATATTCATCGATAAAATTCTTTTGTGGCATCAAAATAGTCAACTTATAATTATTTTAATATTTAAAATAACATTTATTTGATTCTTTCATTAATAAGGAAATTACTTAATCATCATTGTGTCATAAATAAATTAAACTATATAATGGATAAAAATTGTTAATAAAATCTAATTATGTAAGAAACATTTTTATATTTCTAATTAGTAATTATAGACAAATTATAACTTATTTAAACCCATGTAAAATTATTTTACTAAAGGTTATATGTTGATGTCATTTTTTTTCTTTACATTAAAATAATTAATATAATGTGTTACTATCTATCCCAAGTGGCTCCATGGGATCCCAAAATTGACACAAATATTCCCATGGACGGAAATGTATGTAAAAATCGGAGTAATACACATGTTAGGGTAATTTAATATTATTATAATATTTTCATTTTTACCCATAGTTACTGGATTTACCCTTTAACCATGGTAAATAAAATATTTATCAAAATAATTATTCATAATGTTTAAAAATAAAAGAAACCTATTTAAAAAATTTGTACTTGCTTATTACAAATATGGAATCCATTTTTCCAAATTCAATACAATTAATTGGCACAAGTTAATTTAAAATTAATTTCTATTATCAAAATCAAAATCTTGTTTTTAAGTAATAATAATTTATCAAAATATTGACACATGATTATGTCCAGTAAAAATGTGATATTATATATAATGACCTAAATTATATTGAAAGATAAAAATTTAATCTAATTATACTTAAAAAACACTCAAATTTATAATTTAACACTATAAATCATTTATAATAAAACATTTTTTAATTAAAATATAGTATTTTTCACTATTTATAAAAATTGAATGTTTTCAAAAAAGTACCAAAAATCACCCTAAGCTAATTTCAATATTCTATATTCCAAAATGAACTCCATTTTGAAAAATTAAATTTAAAAAATATCTAAATTTTTTTATTAATGTTCTTAATGGCTTGTTTGATTGGTTGTAGTGTGTTAGAATCTTGAAGTTGTGTACAATGAAAGCTACTGCATTATTAAAAGGGATACATACCCTGAAAGATTGGAGTGATACATTCTCCCCTCCATAAAATAATTTTGTCCTTGAATTTTCATGAATATTACTGCATAAAAATATTTGGGTGGTTCTTAATCAAATGTTCATCTGTTTCCCTAGTTGCCTCTTCCATCATAGGGTTTCTCCATATAACATTTACTAGACGATTCGTCCGGTTTCCCAACACTTGATCTCTGGTATCAAGAATCATGATTGGATCTTCAAAATATTATAGATCGGGTTGCAGTTCAATTTACTCATAGGTGAGTACATGTGTTGGGTCAGGCTTTTGTTTTCTCAATAGTGATATGTTGAACAAATCATAAACATTTTAGAGACATGGAGGCATTTCCAAATGATAAGATGCAACTCTAATTAGTTCTATAATTTTTCAATGTCTGACGTACTTGGGACTCAATTTACCATTTTTACCGAATCGTATTACACCCTTCCATTGAGATACCTTCAAGAAAACATTATCTCCTACATGAAATTCAAAATCCATCCTCTGATTATCGGCATAGATCTTTTTCCTACATAGACCTACTTTTTTGTGGGTTTGGATAACCTTCACCTTTTCCATTGTTTCCTCATAATGTTCTGGGCCTACGAGTTTTATTTCACCAACATCATCACATCATTACTATGTGTGACATATCTTCCCATATAATGCTTCATGTGGTACCATCTGAATATTTGAATGAAAGATATTGTTATAGGAAAAATTCTACCAGAGGTAAATATTGATCCCACATACCTTGAATGTCATGCAAGAAATATCTCAACATGTCTTCTAAGGTTTTAATAGTCTGTTCTGATTGTCCTTTAGTTTGAGGGTGGTAAGAAGTGCTCAAACGAAGTTAATTATCCATGGTGTTCTAAAGACTTTTCAAAAATCATGATATAAAACATCGATAAAATTCCAAAACAATTGACAGGTGGTACACCATGGAGTCTTATAACTTCATTAATATAACGTCTCCCTAGGAGTTCATGCGGTAAATCTTCTCTTATAAAATGATAATGTGCTGACTTGGTAAGACGATAAACAATGACAAATATAATATCATTCCTTCTAAGAGTATTTAGTATCCCCATGACAAATCCCATTATAATATTATCCTATTTACTCTCAGGTATGGGAAGAGGTTTTATGACTCTTCTAGGATGTTACCTTCCAGCTTTCACTTGGTGACAAACCATACATCTTGACACAAAATCAGCAATCTCCCACTTCTCATATTCCTACAAATAATGTTCCTTCAAATCACTATCCATCTTGGTGCTCCTAGGGTATATATAAAAAATGGTGCCATGAGCATCATCCAACAATTCCCTTTTTAGATAATATATATCGGGAACACAAAGTCTTTTCCAAAATTTCAATATTCCATCTTCATATACAAATTAATTAATGACCCATCATCTATTGCTTTTATCGTCTATTGAAACTTTTCATCATTTGTCTCAGAACGTTTAACCCTTTCTATTAAATATGGTTTGGAAACCATTTGTATAAGTATTTATGTTTCACATTCTATTGTTATTCTCATATCCATCTTTACTAGATCTATGAAAATAGGATCCCTGTCAACTCTCATCATGTTCTAAACTCCATGATCCAATCTTCTCAAAGCATATTTAACCTTATTTTCCTTCCCCAGGTGGTAGTGTATTTTGTAATCATAATCGATGAGTAGGTCAATCCATATCCATTTACTAATGTTGATTTCTTTCTATGAGATAATATACTTCAAAATCCTATGATCAGTATAAATTGCACAATTTTCACAATTGATTTATTGTCTCCATTTATTCAAATAAGATATTACAGCTGCTAAATCATGATCAAGAGGGGGATTGTTTTGCTCATGATTTTTTATCTATCACGATACATAGGAAACAAATCTAACATTCTGCATATCGACAAAATCAACTCCTTTCATTGATGAATCATTATAAATAAAAAACCCAACATTCCATGATGGTTGAGTCAAGATAGGAATGTTGACTAATTTTATCGTCAGTTATCCAAAAAAAAATTCACACTCTTTTATCCAAACTAATTTAACCCCTTTACATGTGATATTGGTTAATGGGTTAGCGAACCTGTAAAAAATCTGGATGAAAAGTTGATAATATCCTTCTAAACCAATAAAACGGTGTACCTCAGTTATACTCATCTTTTCTGGCCATTCTAAGAATTCCTTGGTCTTTGAAGGATCAATAGATATTTCATCCATAGAGACAATATGGCATTGAAAAGAAATCACGTGAAGCCAGAATTTTCACATTTCTTAATTCCCATATAATTCATTTCATCTGAGGGTTTTCCGAATAGTGCACAAGTGATTTTCATGGTCTTTGTATCCTTTTGATTATACAAAGATATCATCAATAAATACCACTACAAAGCCATCAAGATATTCCATGAAAACTCTATTAATTAGATCCATGAAGACACAAGGTGCATTAGTAAATCCAAAAGACATTACTTTAAACTCGCATTGCCCGTACCTGGTTCAAAATTTTGTTTTCTAAATGTCTTCCATCTTCACACACAACTGATGATATCCAGATATAAGCTCAATCAATGAAAAATATTGAGCACCATGAAGAGGTTCAAATAAATCATCAATGTGAGGTACGAGATACTTGTTCTTTATTGTTTTAGCATTGATCTCTCTGTAGTTAGTGGACAATGTCATAGATCCATATTTCTTATTAACAAAAAGGACAGGGGATCCTCATGGAGAAACACAAGGGTGAATAAATACCTTATTACTCAATTCTCATAATTTTTTATTTTGTTCCACTAATTCCACAGTGGCCATTTTATAAGGGGTCTTCAATATGGGCCTTGAACATGGAATTAAATCAATGGAAAACAAAATTTCCCATTCAGGAGTTTGTCCAGATAAATCCTCTAGAAACACATCACCACATTTTTGCACAATAGGTGTGTCCTCTATTCAAAAATTATTTTCCTCACCCATAGTTATTTATTTCTCTTCCTCCCCAATAATAAAATTTAGTAGAGATACTGGGACTGGATCTAGATAAGAATCAGGTGGTGATGTTTCTTCTCTAATGATAAGGCACACCTTATCATCATCGAAAATTGTAACCTCCTTCTAAAAATATATTTTCTCATCATGGTCCAAAATCCAATAAATTCCAATGATTATATCAAATTAAATCATGGTTGTGATTATGAAATCAACAGATAAAGAACATTTATATTCCATAATGGGAACTGATTCACAAAACATTGTTGTGAGGACAATTCCCTTCTGAGTTTTGACTGAAAAATCCCTCATTAAGTCAAATTAAAACATCTAATTTTCTTAGTAAACTATGATGATATTAAAAAATGTGATGATATACTATCTAATAAAGCATTGGCTAAACATGAGGAAACCCTTAAATTACCTGCCACCATGTTTTTTGAAGCTTCAACCACTACAGTAATAATCGTATAAGATTGGGATTTCTCCCTTGAACTTTTCTGAGGTAAATTCCATTGGTGCGTAGGACAATAATTTTCATAATGTCCATTTTCTCTACAATTGTAGCATTCATTATTGAAAAGCTCTTTCTTTCCCTTGAAATCAATATCTTGGTGGCCGTTTTCACCACACTTGTAATAGACACCCATTCCCTTTAAGCAAGTACTAGGGTGTTTCTCCGAACATTTTCCAATGGATGGATATTAAACTTTTCCATTCATCACCTTATTTCTATTTCCAAAGTGATCAGATGATCTCTTCTTCCCATTCAATCAGGATCTATTGTAGGCCTTCCTACCCATGTAAAGTTGTCCTCATACGTTGTGACATTCTCATCGTCCTTTTTCCTCACACATAGAAATTTGTTTTCCATATCCACTCAATGGTCACAAGGAATGTATTTTTCTATAAAAATATCTTTTAACTCCCCCAATTATATGTTATATAGTTCTTCATCTTTCTTTTTTTGGGATTAATGACCACCATTGATCTGCATCTCCCATGAGGCGATAAAAAACCATGACAACTTTTTTCATTTCACTACTCCACAAAGCATGACATATTTTCGATAAGAAATAAATCCATTGGTCATATAATAATGGATTTTTACTCCAATTTAATGTTGGTGGTTGTTGGCTCATGAAGCAGTCTATCATTGATCCTTAGTGTTGTGGATCAGGGTGCTTAATACAGGTAAGGTTATTATTCATAACCTGAGTGAGTTATCCGAGTGTGGTGATATGCTGATCAACACTAGTTGTGTCACCAGCACCACTATATTTATCATGAGCAGGAGGTAAATCCCTACATGGATTATGTGTGTTGATATAGTTTCCATTCCTTTCACTAGGCGCCATTTCAAAACAATGGCATACAATATATTAGTTTATGAATTGTAATACATAATTCCAAATTGGTAAAACACATAACATAAATTGAATAGTGTATGTATATATTACTTAATCATAAAAAAAATTTATTTGAGGAGTTATAAACTAATAAATTATTCATAATTTTTTGTAAAGAAAATGTGAATTGTCCTAATCATTTCCCCTGGGCATGTTGTAACCAAGAGTCTAGAAAGGCCCGTTGTCGTGTACTAGGATACCCCGGGTCAATCCCGAATCTACTTGTCAGAGTTTTAACTCATAGGTTCATCTTTACCAGAGCTAACTCTACCTACTCGTATGTAGATAGGGATGTATAGCTTAGAAAATACAAAAAATCCCTACATTACCAAAGTTCTAGGAAGTTCATCAATACCAATCCCCAATGTCTATCTTAGCATAATGTGCTCCAATCAGAGTTTATCTAAATTTGGTTTCCAAGGATCGTACTAAACAACCTCTGATACCAACTGTAACACCCTGACCCTAGTTACCCAGAGTAGGTGCATTATTACACAACATTGTCATGATATAAGCAGTCATGTCCCGAAAGACCGATTAGTTTATTAGTCTTGGAGGTACTAGATAGAAACATAAGTTTTACATTACATCATCAGATACAAACAACCACATCATTTTGTTCCCTTTTGACACACTTATATCCCTTATCCTATTCCTGAAGTTCAAAGATAAAATTCTTCTTCACTAACTGGAAAAAATAAAACATAAAAAGGTGCGAGCTCAGATGCTCAATATGGATAACAAAATAGTGGAAAATTTCATAAATAATAATAAACATTTAAGGAAATGTATAAGACTAAAACAAAAGACTTTTAAACATAAACATCAATACAATATGAGAAATATAAAATCAAATAATACAACTTACTTATTCACATGAATATTCTACTCGTAGAATAATCACATGCAATATCAATATCCACTTTCATAATAATGGAGTTCCTAATGTCATAATTCATAACCACATAGTCATGGCTTTATGCCAAGACTAAAAATAATATTTTTTCAAAGCCTTGTGAAAAGACACTAGTTTATGTAATGAGACCTACCGATGCATCAAGGAGATATAGGGGGCTCCACCTATCACTTACCATGTATAATGCATTCCACATATGAAATGGTTTTAACAAAACATAAACATTCATATTAAAACTTGCATATGAAATGTCAATACATTATCCATAAACCATGAATGGTATAAAAATAAAACATCCACAGTCAATCATATCACAAAACCTTCAATACAATAGGGATGATTTGTATATGAATAAATCAACTTCAAAAAAACATAAAATCCATCAAACGATGTCGTCATAGATGATATCCATCATTTTTTAGAGAGATATCTCATTATATTTTAAAATAATTTAAAAGACATATAATTATAAAAGAAAATATTTATTTTGAAAATATTTTTACTAGATTATATGGGATGGTTTGACGATGTTATAATTTCATAAAATAGCCACACCCTCATTATAAGTTAAAAAAATATTCTTACCTTAATATTGTTGGAAAGGGCATAAAGTACCTTGTTTTGGAAAATGATGGAAAGATTCCTTTCATAGAATTTTATAAAAAGTAAAAAAGGTAAAAATTACATTAACCCATATTCTAGTTAATTGTAAAAATGTTTTGAAATAAATATTTAAGAAAGATGGATGTGGATTATAAAGAGGTCCCAGTAGGTACTTGCGTAAAAACAACCTCGGATAATAAAGAGATTGTGAAATTAACCAATACCATGTACTTTTTCCACAGTATATTGTAAGTTAAACTCCTATATAATAGTTTAAAAATATATATTAACAAATAAAAAAATCATATACATAAATATGATATTATATATGATATTATAATATTACTTTGTTAATAATATTTTCATAGTATCATCATTTCGGGTTCAAAATAATTCTTTTTACTTTATTTTCTTGGTCACATATTTCATGTTTTTTAAAGATTGGATGTATTTTATTCATATAATTAATGATATTATGTTCATTAACATTATTTTTAACCATAAAATTAAAATTATTTGAGAATGATTACAATGGAGAATGAATCTCACCGCGTTCGTGGAGATGATAATCTGTACTTACGCCTGAGCGAAAATATCATTATATTGATGGTGAAATGGTTTATAATTAGATGTTATATAATATATAAATACTTATTAATATGTTATATTTATTATTTTACAATATTTATACTCATTATTATACTCATCCAAATAATTAAGTGTTTGAATTAAAAACAATACCACGGCGTGGAGACGATAATCTGTGCATACACATGTATGGTGACATTGTCATTCATATGATTTATATAATAGTGAGTATGGTTGTACAGTTTTTATAATAACATCAATGTATATCTAAGATACTGTAGTTATTATTTTAGAATGGAAGCAACTTAGAAATAGGAAGTGGAAGAAGAAAAGTACTTGAATGAGGTGATGAAATATTTACCTCTTCTTCGGGTTCATCCTTTGGATTTATTCAAAAGGGATCATTAGGTTTGCTTTTTGACTAAAGGAATTCCTATAGGAATAAGGGAAGAAATTTTGGAGGATATTTGGGTAGGGGTTCACCGAGAAAAATGGCTTTGTAGGTGTAAAATTAATAGAGGAGGAAGTGACATTTTATAAGAGAGGTGATGGTCAATTTTGGAAAATCTTGAAATATTATTTTATAATAAAATAATTTTCGGTTCCTAATGGCACCAGAATAATTTATTTATCTTATAAGGTGGGTATGGGTGGTAAAACACTCAACCAATAGGTTTTAGACAAGATTAGGTCTCCATTTTATCATTATCTTTTAGATTTAACTCTTAGTTATATAGTATAACATTTACCATGTCTCCTTGTGTTTTTATATTTTATGGTTAATGAACATACAATAAAATGCAAAGATAACCCCAAGTGGTTAATTAATAAAACATATATCATTATAAGATTCTTTTTTCCAATCCTTATATTTTTAGGACAATAATATAATTTACTAACATTATAATTTTTTTGAAAACTCATTAATGTAAATTTTGTCACTATTTATTATTTGGTTTTTCTTGAAGTCATCACAAATTGATTACTTCGAACCAAATAAATTGAGTAAAACCAAACATTTCATATTACACATTAAATTCCATTATGGAATAAAAACTTTCAAATTATATTTATTTTAATATTTACAATAACATTTATTTGAATCTTTTATTAATAAGGTAATTACTACATCATAATTGTGTCATAAATAAATTTAACTATTTAAGGTCTAAATATTATAAATAAAATATAATTATGTAGGAAATCATTTTATATTTCTAATTAGTATTTATAGTCGAAAATAGGACTTATATAACCCAATGTAAAAATATGTTTACTAAAGGTTATTTGTATATGTCATTTTTGTATTTACTTTATATTAATTAATATAGAGTGTCATTATCACTCTCATTTGGCTTCATGGGGTCCGAAAATCAACCCAAGGATTGCCATGGTTGGGAATGTTTCTACCAATAGGAATAAGACACATTTTAGAGTAATTTAATATTATTATAAAAAATAAATTTTTTACACTTATTAACAGGATTTAACCTTTAACCATGGTAAATAAAATATTTTACGAAATAATTATTCATAATTTCTAAAAATAAAAGTTACCTATTTAAAAAATTGGAACTCTTGATTCAAAATATGGAATCTATTTTTCGAAATACAAAACAACTAAGTAGTAGAAATTAATTTAATATTAAATTCTGTCTTCAAAAGAAAAAGCATGTTTTTAAGAAATAATAACTTATCAAAAGATTGACACTTGTTTATTTCCAATTGAAATCTGATATTACATATAATGACCTAAATTATATTAAATAAAAAAAATATAATCTAATTATTCTTTAAAACCACTAAAATGTATAATTTAACAATATAAATTATTTCGAATAAAATTTTTGTTTTTAATTAATTATAAGTATTTTTCACTATTAATAAAAATCGAATGTTTTCAGAAATGTACCAAAAATTAACTCTAAGATAATTTCAATATTATGAATTCAAAAACGAAGCCCATTTGGAAAAATTTAATTTATAAAATTTCAAAAAGTGGGTATTACAGTTTATAACAGCCTGTTTGATTTGTCGAGGTGTGATTGAATCTCGAAGTTGTTTAAAATACAAGCTATTCTGTTATTCAAAGAGAAACATACCATGAAAGCTTGGAGTTTTACATCCTCCTATCCTTAAAATAATTTAATTGTTGAAATTTCTAGTATATTTATGTATAAAAATAGTTGGGTCGTTCTTCATTATAATTTCGTCGGGTTTCCACATTGCCTCTTCCATCTTATGGTTTCTCCATAGAACTTTTACCGGATGAGTCGTCCGGTTTCTCAACACTTGTTCTCTTGTATCATGAATCTTGACAGGATCTTCACAATATGATAGATCAAGTAACTGTTAAAATTACTCATAGGTGATTAGATGTGTTGGTTCTGGCAAATATATTCTCAATAGTGATAAGTGGAACACATCATGAAAATTGGAGAGACTTGGAGTTAGTGCCAGATGATAGGCTAAAACTCCAATTGGTTCTCGAATTTCGAAATGTCTGATGTACCTGGGAATCAATCTACCCTTTTTATCGAATTGTTTAACACCCTTCCACGGATATACCTTCATGAAAACATGATCTGATAATTTAAATATAATATCCTTCCTCCGATTATAGTCATATCTCTTTTTACTATATTGAGATGCTTTGATGTGTTTTGGGATAACCATTATCTTTACCACTGTTCCCTAAACAAGTTTTGGGCCTACGAGTTTTCTTTAACCAACATCATCCCAGCAAGTTTGTGTGCGACATCTCTTTCCATATAATCCTTTATATGGTGCCATCGTAATATTTGAATGAAAGCTATTATTATAGGAAAATTCTACCATAGGTAGGTATTGATCCCACATACCTTGAATGTCAAGTGAGAAAGATCTCATCATGTCTTATACGGTTTGAATTTTATGTTCTGATTGTCCATCAGTTGGAGGGTGGCATGAAATGATCAAATGGATTTCAGTATCAAAGAGCTTCTGATGTCTTTTTGAAAATCATGATATAAAATGGGGATCACGATCAGAAACAATCGATTGAGGTACACCATGGAGTATTCAATATTCATTAATATATAGTACCACTAGACGTTCAACTGGAAAATCTTCTCTAATAGAAATAAAATTTCCAAACTTGGTAAGATGATCAACAATGACCCATATTCCATCATTCCTTCTAGGAGTCAGTGGTAGCCCCATGAAAAAGTCCTTCGTAATGTTATCCCATTTCCACTTAGGTATGGGAATAGGTGGCATGACTCCTCTAGACTATTTCCATCCAGCTTTTAGTTGTTGACAATCCATACATGTTGACACAAAATCTGAAATCTCCCCCTTCATGTTTCCCCAGCAATAGTATTTTTTCAAATCTTTATACATCTTGGTTCCCCCAGGGTGTATATAGAAATTGTAGCTATGAGAATCATCCAACAATTCCCCTTTTAGTTCAGGTATATCGGGAACAGAATGTCTCCACCCAAATTTCAAAATTCCATCTTCATATACAAAGTCACTCAATCCCCCATCATCTATAGAATTAATCTTATTTTGAACCAATTCATCATTAGTCTAGGAACTTTTTATCCTTTCTTGGAATGAAGGTCTGGAAACCATTTGAAAAAGTTTTGATATTTTGTCTTCCATGGTTATTTCCATAACCATCTTTACTAGATCCATGAAAATACGATACCTTTCAACTCTAATCTTGTCCAAAACACCATGATACTTTCTTCCCAAAGCATCTTCCACCTTATTTTCCTACCCCAGGTGGTAGTGTATTGTGCAATCATAATCCATGAGTAGTTCAGGCCATCTCCATTACCTCATGTTCAGTTTTTTTGTGAAGAAAATATACTTCAAACTCTTATGATTAGTATAAATTTCACATTTTTCACCATAGAGATAGTGTATCCATATATGCAGAGCCATGATTACAGCTGCTAACTCAATATCATGAGTGGGGAAGTTTTTATCATGAATGTTTAGCTATCGTGTAGCATGGGAATTAAATCTATCATCCTTCATAATGACACAACCAAGACTTTTCTTTGATACATCACTATAAATAACAAACCCATCTTTCCCTGATGGTACAGTCAATATATGAGTGTTGACTAATATTCTATTTAGTTCATCAAAACATTCTCCACACTCTTTTTTCCAAACAAATTGAACCCCTTTACGTGGGAGCATGGTTATTGTGATAGCCAATAAGGGTGAATTCTGGACAAAACGTCAATAATAACCTGATAAACCAATAAAAATGTGAACCAAAGTTATACTTGTCGGTGCCTGCCATTTAGGGAATTCCTTGGAAATTAGAGGATCAATAGAGATTCTATCCCTAAAGACAAAATTTTCAGGAAAAGAAATCTCTTGAAGTCAGAATTGTCACATGTAATACTTCCCATATAATTCATTTTTTATGAGGGTTTTCATAATAGTGCGCAAGTGATTTTCATGATCTTTGTATCATTTTGAGTATACCATGATATCATCAATAAATAACACCATAACATCATCAATATATTCCTTGAAAACACTATTCATTAGATCCATGAAGACATATGGTGCCTTAGTCAATCTAAAAGGAATTATGGTAATCCCGTAATGCCGAAACATGGTTCAAAATTTTGTTTTCGGAATGTCTTCCTTCTTCACACACAACAGACGATATCCAGATCAAAGGTCAAACTTTTAAAAATATTGAGATCCATGAAGATGGTCTAATAAATCATCAATGTGCGGTAGGTGACACTCATTCTTTATTGTTATAGCATTGATCACACTTTAGTAAATGCACAACCTCATAGATCCATCCTTCTTCTTTACAAAAGGACAAGGGATCCCCATGGAGAAGCACTAGGTCAAATAAATCCCTTATTACTAAATTTATAAAGTTGTTTCACTAGTTTCAGTAATTCGATTGTGGCCATTTTATACGGGGTTTTCAATATGATCCTTGAACAATAATTTAATCAATGGAAAAATCAATTTCCCATTTGGGAGGATATCCAGGTAAATCCTTTGGAAACACATCAACATATTCATGCACAATAGGTACGTCCTCTATTCGATCATTATTTTCCTCACCCATAGTTATTTATTTCTCTTCATCCCTAATAATAGAATTTAATATAGCTACTAGGGTGGATCAAGATAAGAATCGGGTGGTGACGTTTGTACTATAAAGATAAGATACGCATTATCATCATCGAAAATTGTATCCTCCTTCTTCTTACAATATATTTTCACACCATGTTTTGAAAGACAATACATTCAGAGGATTAAATAATATTCAATCATGGGAATGATGATGAAATCAGCAGATAATGAACATTTATATGACCTAATGGGAACTGATTCACAGAACATTATTGTGATGATACTTCCCTTAGGAGTTTTGACTGACAACTACCTTGTTAAGTCAAATTGAAAATATATAATTTTCATAGCAAAATTCTTTGATATGAAACAATGTGATGATCTAGAATCAAATATTCAATTTTATAAACGGATGAAACCATTAAATTACCTTCCACCACATCATTAAGAGCTTCCACCTCAAAAGTAGTGATCACAAAAGCATGGCCTTGCTCACCTGGCCTTTTCTGAGGTATGTTCCCTTGGCGTATAAGACATTCATTTGTATAATGTTCCTTTTATATAAAATTTTAGCATTCAACTGTAATGACCATGAATTTTAGTGGATTTTTTTAAGTACATGGGAATTTTATGAGTCCACGAATGTTTATGGTGCATGATTCCAAGGCCCGGTGAGCCCAGAATATTTTTTTGAAATTTTGTTCTGGGAAATTCATAAAATGTACGAGCAGGTTTTTATAACTTTTTAACTAGTGCTCAGAATTGAAATATAAGGGCACCATTGAACTCACAACACCATTATTCAATTAATAATACTTTCACCTCGATGAAGGTTGGTCGAGAATAAATGTTAGTTTTTGGATTTTCATAAAAAAATTAAAAAATAAAGTGTTCCACACTTTATTTTATTTCATCCTTCATTTGGTGTCTGGAGGTTAAAACCTCCTCATGTAGGTTAGAGGTGTTTCCACCACTCCCTAACCTCCCATGAAAGGTTATGGTGGTGAGGCCCACCCGAACTCATCCTCTCATGAGAGGATTAATGTGGTGGTAACCACACGAGGCTTAACCCCCTAATAATGAGAGGAGAGGAAAACCCCTAAACTCCCTCAATTAATTTCATGTATCAACATAAAATTAATGGATTTCAATATAATTTTATGTGTAAACATCCAAATTAACTACTATC
The DNA here is from genome assembly GCA_963277665.1 of Viscum album. NCBI lineage: Eukaryota > Viridiplantae > Streptophyta > Magnoliopsida > Santalales > Viscaceae > Viscum > Viscum album. Next base: position 1,018,830,376 of record OY728122.1, read on the forward strand.
AATTAATTTTATGTGTAAACATAAAATTAAATCCTATCAATTTTTTTATGAATGCTATGTGGGTGTAGCCTCTTGGAATCGTCCCAATAAATAAGCCAACAAACCTCTCAAATTGTGCCAACATTATTTAATTAGCTTGACCCACCCTTTTTAAATTAATTAACAACATCGTTGGAATTTATGGAGGATTCTTATAAGTGAACCTTCATAAATTCCATGATGGTTACATACCTCACCCCCTCTCCAATATATTGGGAGCTTGGGAGGAGGATTTGGGATGACTACACCAAGCAACAAAGCGCGAGTAAAGTGACACGACGTCCAACACTTGGATGATTATGGTCTCCAATGAAGAACGCTCCACCAATGAAGAACACCAACCTCGACTTCAACCATCTTCCTCGGAAATCCTTCCGACGTGAGACATCCTTGTCCGCAACGAATTCACATCTGCATTATTGCGCCAACGACAACAAACAATGAGCTATGTAGAGGGTTATTAATTGATAATGTGATACAATTTTCTTATCTTCCTCATCAGATATAAATTGATTGTTGAGGACATGTTATTGATCATCTACTTTTTTGGATGAGCTAAATGATACCTCCCTAAACACAGATGGTGCGGGACAACCTAACATGGCCTCACAACAGTTGTCAATTTTTTCCCTGTGGTGATCTATGAAGCGGCAACGAGGCGGCGAAGGCAGCAACAACAAAGGCTGCGCACCACAGGGCCTCCACAAATGGCACTGCCCATGCATCCCACTGGTGTTCTTAGACGAACACCGCCAGCCCACGCCATCCCACAACACGCCGAATCCGCTTGCCCAGTCGCCCCAAGCCGCCGGCCCACGCGCTTTGTGTGCCCCGCCGGCATGCCCACTACCTGCCTGATGCCCCGCCAGTCTCCTCGCGTGTTGCTCGTGCCTCGCTGGCCTCCATGTCCTCTGCCCGATGCCCTTCTAACCTGCCTGTGCCCCACACACCAGGCCCGTGCCCTGCCTGGCATCCTCTCGGCCTGCCAGCGCCCTGCGTGGCCTACCCGCACCTTGCCTGGCGCCCCGCACTGCTTGCTCGTGCCCCGACTCCTGGCTGAATCGTCCAGGACGCATCGGCCACACGAGCCGTCCCCTGGCGTCCTTCGCGGCATAGCTCGCTGAACTGGATCATCTCTCTGGGCTGAGCCACCCTAGCCGCGACCCACGTGGTGCTGGGTGAACCGGCCCCGGCCTCCAGGACGAGCCGCCTACGCGATGAACTCTGGGCCAAATCGCCCCTGCAATCCGCTGGGTCAGGCCCAACAAACCGGGTCGAACCTAGCGGGCTGACCCACCCAATGGATCAAGTCAGACCCAGTGGTTCTGACCAGGTCCACCCAGACTTGGTCTTCCCCAGACTGGTTTGGCCTTAGTTGGTACGATCGTGTCGGACCGAACCCGTGCCCTATACTGTCCCCGGTATATTCTTTCTCTATATCATTGGCACCTGACATTCTTTTGCGAACCGTCAGCATCACAAGCTTTTTTGAGTGTGATGGTCCCTTTGAGTATACCCTGCTAGAGTTAGGGGTTCAGTTGAGTTTCGGTCAGGTTGGATCATACACGATTCCAACCGGGCCCCAGTAGCTAAAAAGCTAATAACTCACAGACCAGATGTCTGATTGACGCGTCGTTTATTTAGTTAAGACCTATAAGACGTGGAAGATCATTGAGATAATTATACTTGGGACTTAGTGACAGTTCGAGTATCGACCAGTAGCTTGTGGAGGGGATCTTCAAGAGAAGAGCATGAATTTTTGCGGGAACCTAGTAGCGAGCTGAGACTTGACGAATGCTGACTGATTTGACTCAGAGTGAATCGACTAGCCCAGCGGGGAGCACATTTGTGTTGTGGAAAACTAGTGGTGGGGGGAACCTCTCTGTGAGTGCGGCAGTCCCACGGTACTCGACATGTGGAGAAACTCAGCAGACTACGTGGGGGAGCACCTCTGTGTGAGCGCAGCAGACCGCCGATGGGGAGCACCTCTGTGTGAGCATGACAGATACATGGTACTCGACAGGAGGAGTACCTTAGCAGTCCATGTTAGTGGGAAGTGCCTCTATGTGACGCGGTTGGCCCACTTTACTCGATAGAAGATAATTCTTCCAGTAGCCAAGGGTTCAGATTGATACTATCCTAAGAATAAAATCTTGGTTGAGATGAGTCATTAACCTTTGAGTTTACCTCATGATTGAGATGGATTATCTGATAACTTCGGTATATGAATGAGAATATACCTAAGTGTTGTTATATTTTGATTTCATACATTGTGAATTTATCCTTGTTGGATTTGTGATACCTTGAGGGTCTCGGGGTCCCTACTGAGTATCGTTATACTCACCCCTCCACAGGTTATGCCCGCACCTCGTTGTGTTGGTTGTAGACGACGAATAGTGCTGACTGAGGATCATAGTAGTAGGACTGGACGGTACCTGGAGTTGGACCTTACAATGAGTTGGTGCACGGAGAAGTCATAAATACATGGAGTGCTGAGAAGGATTTCAGTACCTACCCTTCATGTAGGAACCCCAGAGGATGACCCAGTAGCTTCTTTACATTTCTTCAGTTGTACATGTTTTTTTCAGTTGTACTTTTTTTCAGTTGTACTTGTACTTTACAGATGATTTTGTATTTCCGGACCATTTTACTTTACAACACTCTTTTGTATATATTTTTACATAGTGTTTTTCTTCTAGCTTCTACTCTGTTGTGGGTGTTTTCATTTTTAAAGGCAATGCCTTACCAGTTTACGGATGTACGCCTTCGGTGCTAGACGTTAGCCCCTGGCCTATGGAAGGCGGGCTTGGGGTAGTCATGGCATGGCCCCCGGGGGATGTGTCATGAATAATTGGTATCATAGGAGTTGGTTCTACCGCAGGACATAGGAATCTAATCATTATTTTCTGTGAATAAATATTGTTAAGCGTACTGAGTGTGGTTTTCATTTTATGGAGTCTAGTGTTAGTGCAGCGACCGACGTATCCAACCCCCAGGACCCTGACTTCTAATTTCCAACATAATGAAAAAATACACTGATTGAGTGTGTGTTTTCAAAAGTTTTCTTTACGTCATCTCAATGAGGTCAGCTCACCATGTATAATCTTTTGGTAGTGTCACATCTTTTTGGGATTCCTCCATACATACATCGAGTTAGAGTTCCGAGAGAGTACACGATGACGGCCCACCGAGCGACGAGGCTCCGGTGCAGGACCCTCTTGCTTTGTTGTCACCTTCGGGTGCTGTACCCGCTACATCACCACCCATTGGGCAGCAGATTCCACCAGCCGCACAGGCAGACGGTGCACGCCGACTGAGTGTATTGCACGAGTTCCAGTGGAGGAGGCCTCGGAGGTTACGGGGAAAGACTGATACCCAGGAAGTAGGGGAATCGCTGGAGGTGATTTCTAGAGTTCTCTACCTAGTTGAGAAACCTGTAGAGTAGATAGTGATCTTAGATTCTAGTTTTTTTTCTATGAGTGACCATGTGGTTCGTCTTCATAGTGATGAGGCTTCGGTACGTGGATTGTTTCCGGAGATTGTGCATTTAGGTATTTTGTCAACTATATCACTACCTATGGGTCAGTAGTTACAACCAGTGATACTGGTAGATGACACATGTAGGCTTAGTGCCTTACACGTTGTTCATCATCAGATACCCCTCAGGATCTAAGGTGATCCCGACTGATAGGTGGCTGAGGACTGTCCTGAGGAGGTTGCTGAGTGTTCTCTAGAGCTTGTACAACTTCATCAGGATGACATGTCTCTAGCTGAGTATTCATTAAGGTGTACCGATCATTCCAGGTGATCGATGAATACATTACGATCTGTGCTTTGGGGCTCGGACTACCGAGGAAGGTGTGTTTTAGGAAATATGAGCCAACACCTTTTCTCTAGATGTTAGAGAGAAACTTTGTGGTTGAATGCTCTTTGGCTGAGCAGAAACAACAAGTGAATGATTATTTGTGGGAAAGCATGAAACCCGACGCAAGTCTCAGAGACATGGGTGTGAAAGAAGATTTGGGAAGAGGATGTGATAGGGACAGGTAAATCTACAGGGCAGAAGATACAGATGCCGATCTAGGAGAGCAACTTGTCATGGTTTACATTTTGTCCTATTATAACCACCCGCCTTTGTTATCCCCTCCAGGCTCAGGGAGGTGAATAAAAAGGGAGGAGAGTAGATGCATGCGATCAAGGATTGTGACCCAAAGGCTCTAGAAATGATTCAAAGTATGGTCGGTGCCTAATAATAGTTGTCGTATCAATAGACATAGGTACCAATCATTCCTTCCTTACATGGATCTTGTCCCAGACCTAGATTTTTCAGTTAAACTATTGACTTGACTCTCACGTATGGAGATAACTTTGGGAGAATACTCAATAATCACACTTACACTGACAGTGTGATCTGACCCATGAGGTGAGTGTTTTGGGTGGAACCTCTTGGTGGCAGCGTCGAGGCCTTACAATGTTAGTTTGGGTATGGAATGGGCAGCCACAGTTCCTACACAATTTGACTGTTTTAGGCTAAAAGGGTTTGGTTTATCTACAACATTGGGATGAGGATTTCCTTAGTCGGAAAATAAGAAAACCCAGGAAGCACAGGTTAGGCTCATGCATAGGAGGGTGCAGACGATCACTATTGGGTCAGCCATCCTTGCCCTCATGGCAGCAGTAGCTTTGAGTTATTAGTTCCAAAAAAGAGAGACAGAACATGGGGACATCATTTCAAAATATGTTTCCTGGATTCCCCCCCAGGGGGCGGACCATATTCTTTGGCTGGTTACTACAATAGATTTGTTTCGTACTTCTCCAAAGATGCAGCACCACTATCAGGCATGACAACGAAGGGTAAACCATTTGTGTGGTCGGAGAGATGCCAGTAGAGATTTTCAAGACATGAGTCATAGACTGACTAGTGCCCCCATCTTGAGGCTTCCAGAGGAAGTCATTGGGTACATACTCTACTACGACACATCAGGGACCATACATGGGTGAGTCCTGATATAGGAGTAAGCAGTTATCGCGTATGGTTCTCAGCGTATCAGACAGCACGAGCAGAACTATGCTACCCATGACCTATAGTTAGAAACATTGGTCTTCACATTGTAGATGTGGATACACTATCCAGTTGGTGAATGTTTCATCTTGTACTTTTCTCACAAGAGTCTCAGGTATATATTCTATCAGAAGGACCTGAACTTGAGACAATGATGATGGATTGAGTTCCACAGGACTATGACTTCGAGATAGTCTATACCCCTGGGAAGGGGAAACATTGTAGCATATTCCCTCAGCATGAGGTCTGGTATACAGCTACTAGGTGAGGAGACATAGCAGCTGGATTCATTACAGATATCCTTTGTGGATAGAGTTGGAGCAGTGTTCCTTAAGTCTCCTACAATCACTCCCTCACTTGTTCAGCATGTTAGGGAGGCGCTGCGTGGAGACGCTGACTGCAAGACATGACATGCTCAGATATCCATAGGGCAGGCACCTGATGGATATTCTGAATGTGGGGACCACGTCATCATCTTCAGAGGATGTACCGTGTTACCTGTAGAACATCAGGAGGAAGTGTTGAGGGAGTTCCACACATACCTTCTAGTGGTACATCTAGGAGTCATGAAGACGTACCGGGACATTCGGTGACAACACTAGTGGCCATGTATGAATAAGGATGTAGTATAGTTTGTCTCTCGAGGTCTCACTTTTCATCAAGTGAAGGTGGAGCAGTAGGTACCAGAGGGCTTGTTTTATTCTTTAAAGGACCCATAGTGGATGTGGGATGGGATATCCATTGAATTCATGATGGGTCTTCCATATAAATCAAGGGGACACGACTCTATTTGGGTGATCACTGACTGACTCACCATGTCGGCCCACTTCATACCGATCAGAGACCAGGGATCAGTAGAGAGCTTGGGACACCTCTATGTGCAGGAGATTTTGCGACTATATAGAGTGCCTTTTCCTTTTCTCTCCAATCGAGACACATGATTTACTTTCTGGATATCAAAGAGGTTGTAGGAGGCTTTAGAAACGCAACTTTGCATGAGCACCACCTTCCATCGTCAGATATATGGTCAGACTGAGTGGACCATTCAGACTCTTGAGTACATGCCCTGTACATGTTTCCTTGACCTCGGTCATAGTTGGGAGGATCACATACCTTTAGTGGAGTTTTCCTTCAACATCAGATATCACTCCACTATAGGTATGACACCTTTTGAGGTGTTATATGAGAAACCTAGCAGATCACCTTTATGCTGGACTGAACCAGGGGAGTTTGCACCAGTGGGACCTGAGATGGTACGAGCTACCACAAAGAAGGTGCAGATCATCCCGGACTGGATGAAGACTGCACATACCATAGAGAAGTTGTATGCTGACAGAAGACGGAGACCTCTAGAGTTCAAGGATGCCGACCACATCTTTTTATGGGTCTCACCCCGACATGGTCTACAAAGATTTGACCGGGATGGAATGTTATCTCTGAGGTTCATCAGACCATTCCAGGTCCTTAGTAGAGTAGGAGAGGTGTCTTACTGCCTGGCTCTTCCACCTTAGTTGCAACGGGTGCATGACATCTTTCAGGTATCTCAGCTGAGGAGATTCGTGTATGGCCCATATCATATCATTGACCATGGATATATATACATCGATGATGGGGATACTTTTACAGAGGTCCTAGTGGAGAATGAGTATCGACAGGAGTGGGTCCTACGTGGATGGTCGATACCTCTGGTGCACATTCTCTGGTAACATGGGAACCCCGGGGAGAGCCAATGGGAGCTGGAAGCTTAGATGTGGGCTCAGTACCCCGATTTGTTCACTTAGTTCGAGTTGCAGCTTACTAGGATGTAAAGCTTTGAGGTGGGAAGAATTTAAAGACCTGGAATTTCGGTGGAAATCTTTTTTAAATACATGGGTATTTTACGAGTTCGCGAATGTTTACGGTACATGATTCTGAGGCCCGGTGTGCCCAAAAACGTTTTTTTAGGTTTTGTTTCGGTACGTTCAGTAAACGTACGCGCAGGTTTTTATAACATTTTAACCGGTGCACGGAATTGAAATCTGAGGGCACCGTTGAACTCATAGCACCAGTATTAGCTTAAGAATACTTTCACCTAAAATGAAGTTGGTTGATAATAAAAGTTAGTTTTTGGATTTTCATAAAAAAATAATAAAATAAAGTGTGCAACAAATTATTTTATTTGAGATGCCTTTTGATGTGTGGAAGTTAAATCCTCCTCATGGAGGTTGGAGGTGGGTCCACCGCACCTTAACCTCCCATGAGAAGTTATGGTGGTGGGGCCCACCCGAACTCAACCTCCCATGAGAGGATTAATGTGGTGGGGACCACATGGGTCTTAACTCCCTATTAATGGGAGGAGAAGAAAACCTCTCAACTACCTCAATTAATTTAATGTGTCAACGTAAAATTAAATGATTTCAATTTAATTTTATGTGTCAACCTAAAAATTATTTTCTATCGATTAATATTATCTGTCAACATAAAATTAAATCCTATCAATTGTTTTGATGTAGGGTATGTGGGGGAAGCCTCTTGGAATCCTCAAAATAATTAAGCCGACACCCCTCTTAAATTGTTCCAGTGCTATTTAATTCACTTGACCCCCCTTTTTAAATTAATTAACAACATATTTAGAATTTAGGAAGGTTCTTAATAAATGAACAGTCATAAATTCCATGATGGTTACATACCTATCCCCCTCTCCTATATATAGGGATCTTGAGAGGAGGATTTGGGATGGCTTCACCAAGCGACGAAGTGCCGGTAACGTGATGTGACGCCCAACACATGGAGGATTACAGTCTCCAACGAAGAATGCTACAACGACGAAGAATTTCAACCTCAACTTCGACCATCTTCCTCGGAACTCCGTCCGACGTGAGACATCCTTGTCTGCAATGAATCGACGTTCGCCTTATTGCGCCAAAGTCAACAAACTACGATCAAGGCAGGGGGTTTATTACTTGATAATACTATACCCTTTTATCATCTTCCTCATAAGATAAAAATTGATTGTTGGGGACGTGTTATTGATCATCTACTGTTCTGGTTGAGCCAAATAATACCTCAATTTACATGGAGGGTGCGGGCCAAACTAACATGGCCCTACACCCTTCTTCGATTTTCTTCGTTGTGCTGATCTTCAAAGCGGCAATGAGGCGAAGAAGGCGGCAATGAAAAAATTCATGCTACACACGACCTTCGTGAACTGCACCGCCCCCGCGACACACTGGTGTTCCCTGCTGAACACTGCCAACAAGAGCCCGCCCGCGCCACGCCGAACTGGCCTCCCCGACTGCCATTAAACACTATCCTGTGTGCTTCCCGCGCACCAGCAACCTGACCGTATGTTGCCACACCTCCCCACCCCCCCCCCCCCACCCCCCGCCCGACCTGACTGCAGCCTGCCCGCGCACTGCACGCGCCCCGCCACCCTGCCCGCACCCTTCTTAACGCCCAGCCGGCCTGCCCGCTCGTTGCCCCCACACCCCACCGGCATGCCCGTGTGATGCACGCGGCCCGCCGTCCTGCCCTCACGCTGTCGGCACCCCTCCGTCTCCTTACGCCCTCCCCGGCGCCCTGCCGGCCTACCCGGACCCCGGGCGACCTGCCTGGCACCCTTCCGGCCAGCCCTCACCACGCGTGGCGTGCCCGCGCCCCGACTCCTGGACGAACCATCCAAGCTGTACCTACCATCTGAGCCAGCCCGCGGCGTCACTGGCCAAACCGTCTCGTCATTCTGAGCTGAGTCACCTGAGCCGCCTACATGGCGACCTCCAGGCAGATCAACCCTAGTTGTCTGCTGGGCCGGCCCCAGTAGACCAGACCAAACCTAGCTGACTGAACAGGTCGACATATACTGGGTCGGCCAGACTGGTTTGGGCTGAGTCAGTTTGACCGGATCCGATTGGACCCAGGCCCACTACCGTCCCATATACATTAATTGGCAATATATGTGGCATCCGACGTTTGTTTGAAGAACCGTCAGCAACACTGACTTTCACGGATCATGATGGTCCCTTTGAGTATAACCCACTGGAGTTATGGGTTTAGTTGAGTTTTGGTCAGGATGGATCGTACATGAATCCAACCTGGCCCATGGGACAAAATAGCTATTAAGTCACAGACCGGGCATCTGATTCACACATCGTTTGTTGCATTGAAACCTCTATGAAGTGGCGAAGCTTTGAGACACATCTACGTGGGACTTCGTGACAATTGGATTATTGACCAATAGCTTGTGGAACGGATCATCCAGAGACGAGTAGGTATTTGTGTGGGAACCTAGTAGCTTACTAAGACACGACGACATCTGTAAGATTCGACTCGAAGTGATTCGACTAGCCCAGTGAGGAGTGACTTGGTGTCGCGGGAGACCCATGGTGGGCATCGCCTATGTGTGAGCATGGAAGACCCAGTGTACTTGACACATGGAGTAGCTCAGTAGGCTACGAGAGGGAGCACCTCTATGTGAGAGCAGCAGACCCACGGTGGGGAGTACCTCTGTGTGAGCGCAGCAGATCCACTGTACTCGACAAGAAGAGTACCTCAGCAGTCCAAGTTAATGGGAAGCACATCTTTGTGACACGACTGACCCACTATACTCGATAGAGGAGGAGTTCTCCAACATTGGAGGGTTTAGATTGATACTATCCCTAGAATAAAATTCTTGTTGAGTTGAGTCAGTATCTTATGAGTTTACCTCATGATTGCGATGGATTACATGATAACAGATTTATATGTATGGTCATATACCTATGTTGGGTTATTTGATTATTTCATACTTTGTAAATTTGTCCTTGTTGGATTTTTTGAGAACTTCAAGGTCTCGGGGTCCCAACTGATTATCATTATACTCACCTAGGCACGAGGTATGCCCACACCTCGTTGTGTTGGTTGTAGATGACAGAAAACTCTGATTGAGGATCAAAGTAGCATGACTGGATGACACCCGGAGGTGGACCTTATGATGAGTCGGTACACATAGGAGACTGACAGAAGTGGATTGCTGAGAAGGCTATCTGTACCTACCCTTCAGGTAAGAACTGTAGAGACCCAAAGCTTGACATACATGGACATTACATTACATTAGAAAAATACTTAATACATAACAATAACAGACACAGAAGGATCATAATAGTTTAGTGTCTTTGGAAACTTGGAATGTAATCTTCTAATCGTGGTGAAAGATCTTCAACATCTCCCATAAAGATCTTCCCCTTTTTTTCTTAACTAAAACATTTCTTTATATCCTGGGGAAAAGAAAACATAAAAAGGGTGAGCTCAAATTCTCAGTAAGGGTAAGCCTGGATAAAATAAAACATACCATATACATTTGAACTTAAAAACATGAACATAATGTTTAAACATCAAAAGCTTGAGCAATGACATAAAACATGGATGTATGTAATGCATAGATCATAAAGAAAAATTAAGAATGATAAAATAGTATGGGAATAAATCATGTAATTGTGGAAACCATTAATAACATGATATGATTTCCAAAGTAGCCAAGGCATTGCTGCCAAGACCATCTTAGTGGACAATGTCCCTTTCTGAATCGAGTTCACTCCTCGTTCCAGTCCTGTATAACTGAACCAGTTTAACTTGTCATTCCAGCCATGTCTATCTCATGAGATATAAATCTTTACCCAGTGAATTGGAGGGAGATATAGGTCCCACCCATCTCATAATGAAATCATTCTTTCGTGTGCCACAAAATCATAAATCATACATCATAGCATAACCCATGAAATAAAATGGGATTCTTAAACATCATGCCATCATAACATAATCCATAAACAATTGATATCATTTCATCATAAGAAAATTGAAACCATTTAAATCATATAGACATTTTACTTGAAACATACACATATGAAATAATGTCATCTTATATGGAAAATTGTTTTGACAAAACAATTGAAATGAATTCTTGAGGAAAATATCCTTTCTTCTTTAAAATCATTTTCTTTTCACAAAATTATATTAAATTTTAAATGATAAGGGTTTTGTTGAAAATAATCATGAAATCTTATAGAGGATTCTTCTTGAAAATGAGGTGTTATGAAACCGTAAAAATCCATTCATGCCGTATAAGTTGAAAATAACATTCTCCTCGTACTTTTGTTGGAAAAGTCAAAAGTACCTTATATGGTAACCAAAGGAAAGATTCCATTCATATAATGTGGTAAAAAGTCAATAAAGGGTAAAAATGACTTTAAACATCCACGTAAGAATGGTAAACATTTTATGAAAGCATTTTTAGAAAACATGGTCATGGATTATAAACATAACCCTAGTAAATACTTACGTATAAGTAATCTCGGATAAGAATGAGATTGAAAATTTATCCCTTACCTTAGGTCGGATATGCTTCGTACGTATCCGAACCTCCTATATAATGATTTAAATAATGTCATTGACTTATTACAGAATCATATTCATTTTTATTATATTATATATGTTTCACTTATGACTTTATATTACCCGTTCTTTTGTAAATTCCATGTTAAAGCATCATTTTGGGTAAAATCCTTTCATTTATCGTTTGTGTTTTGACTTGTCGTTCTTGATATTATTACATATATCCTGATTTACATAATTTCAGAATGTAAAACATGATTTATATATATTCATCATATACATATATATATTATAGGTCGATAAAAGGATTGAAATACACCGTTCATGGAGACGGTAGGTCGTACATACACATGAACGCTATTTTCGTTTCCTTATTGAATTGAATGAAACTAAATAGAAGAAATATATATATATATATATATACATAAATATAGTAGCATTATTATTTCATATATTTCATTATTATTCATTAAATAAACTTTATGATCATTCATGTATGGTTAACATGGAGAATGAATCTCATCGCGTCATGGAGACGGTAGTCCGTACGTGCGCACGAGCGATGATATCATTTCCATAATCATTGAATTGAATTGGAGTGAATGATACAATATATCAGAATAAGTATGATGTTATAATAACTATTTATAGTTATTATTTACACCATTATATCCATCCAAGTATGGTGGTGTTGGAAAAACAGATTACACCACGGCGTGGAGACGGTATTCCGTACGTACGCACACGCAGTGATTTCGTTTTCCGTAGGATGGATAGATCATGAAATATGGTTGTTTAATAATAATAATAACATATCAGTATATGATTGATACTGATGTTATTACTTCATAATGAAACAACTAAAGAAGAAGAAGTGGAAGAAGAAATAAAGTTGAAAGAATCAGTAACAGACATTACCTCTTCTTTGAAGAGCCTCTTTGAGACCTCCTTTTAGGGCACTGAAATTAGTCTTTGAAGAATACCAGGGCCACTAGGATGTTTCTAGGGAAGTTTAGAAGAGAATTTGGCAGGGGTTGGATGATCTTTAAGGCTCAAAGTGGTGTGAGGAAGTGAGGGGGGAGGTGCCCTTTTATAAGGGATGAGAGGGGCACCTTTGGGAAAACTAGAAATATTATTTTCTTATAAAGCCATATTCGGTTTTAAATAGCTCCAAATTGATTTATTTCGAAGCTAAGTTGGGGATGGGTCGAAATCCTCTCATTATATAGAATTTGGACAAGTTTAGTTCACTATTTTAACCTTATCATTTAGATTTAACTTTAAGTTAGATAGATTTACTTTTACCGTGTCTTTTTGTGTTCTTACATTATAAGGTTAATAAACTTACTATAACAAGACAAACTAACCCCTAGTTGTTTATTATTAATATATATAACCTTATCTAAGTCATTTGACCTAACCTTAGATTTTTAGGAATAAAATAACAATTAATAATAAAATATTTGTTTTAAAAACTATTTCATGTCAATTTTGACACTATTTAGTAATTGATTTTTCTGAAAATCATAACAGAATTGTTATTTCTAAAAAAATTAATTAAATCAATACTAACATGTCATATTAACCTGAAAGTTAGTGTAATTCATAAAAAGTCTCATATTACATTTATTTGGGTATTTATAACATCAATTATGTCAATATTTCATTAATTAGATAATTACTGCATCATCTTATTGTCATAAATAAATTATATTATTTAATGTCTAAAAATTACAAATAAAATATCATTATTTGGAAATAATTTTATATTTCTAATGAATATTTATTGTTGAATTTATCTTATGTATAACCCTATATTAAAATTATTTACTTATTAAACTTTGATTTTAACTATTTTAACCCTTCTTTAAATAAATTAATAATAAATGTCCTAATCAAATCCAAGTGGGCCTAAATGGTCATATTTTATTCCTAAGGTTGTTTTTGGTCGAATTACGCTTATCCAATAGAATTAGGACATGTGTTAGGGTAATAATAATATCATTTTTACCTTTAATTACCCTATTTACTTTTAACTGTGGTAAATAAAAGTAAAAAGTTACTATTCACCAAAAACTATTTTCGACTCATTGAACCACATTTTACTTATTGATATCAACTGTGTCTCTCGGATTTTTGAAATTCCACTCACAGAAGCGGTAAAATTATGTTTTATGTATATTTTCAAATTCTCCTAGGAGGTGGGTAAAAGACGGTGAAAAGTTCAATGAACTTTTTATATATCTAAAATTATTATAAAATTACTTCAATGAATTACATTGAACATATATAGGTATTATGTATCTATTTTGATCTAAAATAAATTTAAATAAAATAAATAATTAATTAAATAAAAAGTCGGTTTTTAAATAGTAACCTAGTGTTTTCACTATTTATCAGAATTGAAAGTTTTCCAGAAAAATACCAAAATTTCACCCTAGGCTAATTTCGATATTCTGAATCCAAAAAGGAAGTCCATTTTCAAAAATAAAATTTATAAAATTTCAAAAAGTGGTTATTACTATTCATAACGGCTAATTTAATTAATATTTTAATAGCATGTCATTGTTCAGCGAAACTCGGTATTCTGTACAACACACGCTATCATGGAAGGTCGCGCTTGCGTGTAATGCCTGACAAGTCAGGGTTGCGTGTTGTGCAAGAATGCTTCATTGTTTCATATAACATATTCCAACCATATTTCATTTATACATTGAATATATATATATATATATACACACTCAATGTTTCGTAGAATAACTATTATCAAAATTGTGTGTAACACCATCCAAGAATAGTGTTGCGTATACTGCAAGCTAATATGGTGTTGCGTATGGTGCAAGGTAATCTTGGTGTATCATACACAACATGACATTACTGAAATTAAAAGAATATTTTTCATAAAATCTCGGGGTGTTACATTCTACCCCCCTTAAAATGAATTTCGCCCTCAAAATTCATCGGGGTTATAAATGGTTTACTAATTGAAAGTTTGTTTAATAGAAACCCATATCATAAAAAGGAATACCAAAACATGGCTTTAAAAACTATAGTATGAAATGTAATGGTTACCCAAATTAACTCATCACTGGGTTTCCATGTAGGTGAACATATGTGAAAATATGGATATGGATGAAAAATCTAACCATCATGTTCTGATGGAGAATTGTAGAGAACATGGCTATGAAATAGCCAATAATCACAAATCCATAAATTTGCGATGATTTAAGGTACCATCTGATTCATCAGATATAAGGGCACTAGGACAAAATTTTTGGTTTTCAAGATCATTTTCCTAAAGTTGATGAATTAAAAGAAATACTTAAATGATTTTGGTAAAATTTCACTGTTGTTTGTGAATTGAACAATTTCCCCTTTATCCCTTAAATAAATGAAGTTGAATTTGTTATTAGTGATTTTTTAGCAGATCATGTGATAGAATGATGGGTCATTCCATCTATTTCAAAAAAAAGGTTCGCAATAGGTAAATGTCCATCTTATGGTTAGATTAATCGTATATGGTTCCAAAAATGAACTTATACTTCATATATCATACCGCTTAATAAAATAAAACTAGTTTCTACTAACAAGGGACTTCCTGTAGGCCATTGGTAGGCGATAAAGGCTGGTCGCACTTCGGTTGTGGGTTCAATTCCCACAGCCTTGTTCGACGCGATGGGTTGTCACCCATCCTTCAGGTTGTCCTTTTTTCTAAAACTACATTACTATAACATCCCATCAATAATATCTAAAAATCTTTTAGCCTTAAACAATACTAACTTATGTCCAACATAATCCATTCCAATCTTTAGGATTATCCATAATACTGCAGTCCACTCTCATAATATAGTGAAAACAATTACCTGAGATTTCATATAACAAGCATGTTAATACAATCTTTGATCCCCATATATCATAAGATATGTCTTGTTGGTCACATTCCAAATATTCTAAGGCCTTAATCATGTATTCTCTTGAAAAATGAATACCAATTGAATCTTAGTAAAAACATGAGTGATATCAAAAGTTATCTCTTTCCACATACCAAAAACCCAAAATTCTATATACTCAAACCATGATATAACAATTTCCTTATATCAATCATGAGCTCATGAATACTATAAAACATTTAATTTTCTCCTTACCCCTTCATTATGTGCATATCATCTACATCCCAAAGATATCTGAATAACATTTCATGGATACTTGTACCATTAATTATACACTTTCAAAACTCAAGGAATGACAACATTGTAACAATCCTTAGATGTCTCTTTTTTCCATAGTACCATGATATTACTTATACAACATTACACTTGATAAACATGTAATCATTCCACTACCTTCTTAAACCATTGACCTAGCATCAACAATTATTTCATCTCACATATCATTTGTAGTCTCTTCATCATCATCAACATAAATAGTACCCATACGGCCGTACAGATTCTCTTCACGAGACTTTCCCTTAAGGAATTGGTTTGCATAATGCTCGTACATTCCACATTTAAAATAATTAAACATTGTTGATGTCATAGAAATACCATTATCCTCATCCATGGTGTTAAATGAACCTTTTCCTTTGCACATACTGGCTTTGTGCCCTTCTTTTCCACACCCAAAGCATCTTCCAGTTCCCTTGAAACAGTATCTCCGATGCCTCTTCCCACATGATTTACATGAGGGAAATTGAACTTTCTATCCTCTATGATCATCATGAAACTCCATCTTTCTCTTATTATCTGAGTCGGGAAACTTACCAAAGTTAAGATTATTGATCATATTATGAGATTTCTGATTAGGCATAACAATGATTTTTGGACTTCCAAATCTTGTTTCATTTGGTTTCTCAAGAAGAATATCATTCCATTGTCTGTCATATCCTCCATTATCATGAATCTTCCTGTTTCCAGCCATTTTCTAAAACCCAAAACGAATAGTGTGAGAGGAAAAAATCTTGCTAGGTAATGAAACATAGTAAAGGGGGAGCACCCTCAATATCTAACATCATAGGATAAATTCTAAAATAGTTTCCATAGTTCTACGACTATATCCTATATGTATACTTATCCTTAGGGACATCCCTAGACATACCTTAGAAATATCTCTAGAGATCTCACTAACATTTTCGCATCCTAGTTTCCAAAGGATGACTAAACCTTTCCTCTGATACCAACTGTAGAGACCCAAAGCTTTATGTACATGGACATTACATTACTTTAGTGGAATACTTAATACATAACAATAGCAGACACACAAGGAACGTAATAGTTTTGTGTCTTTGGAAACGTGGAATGCAATCTTATAATCGTGGTGAATGATCTTCAACATCTCCCATAATGATATTCCCCTTTTTTCATTTATAAAACCTTTCATTATATCTTGGGGAAAAGAAGACATAAAAAGGGTGAGCTCAAATGCTCAATAATGGTAAGCATGGATAAAATAAAACATACCATATACATTTGAACTTAAAAACATGAACATAATGTTTAAAAATCAAAAGCTTGAGCAATGACATAAAACATGGAAGTACGTAAGGCATAGATCATAAAGAAACATTAAGAATGATAAAATAGCATGGGAATAAAACATGTAATTTTGGAAACCATTAATCACATGATATGATTTCCATAGTAGCCATGACATTTCTGCCAAGACCATCTTAGTGGAAAAAGTCCCTGTCTAAATCGAGTTCACTCCTCGTTCCAATCCTGTTTTACTGAACCGGTTTAACTTGCCATTCCAGCCATGTCTATATCATGAGATATAAATATTTACCCAATGCATTTTAGGGAGATATAGGTCCCACCCATCTCATATTGAAATCATTCTTTCGTGTGCCAGAAAACCATAAATCATACATCATAGCATAACCCATGAAATAAAATGGGATTATTAAACATCATGCCATCATAACATAATCCATAAACAATTGATATCATTTCATCATAAGAAAATTGATACCATTTAAATCATAGAGAAATTTTACTTGAAACAAACACATATGAAATAATGTCAACTTATATAGAAAATAGTTTTCACAAAACACTTGAAATGAATTCTTGAGGAAAATATCCTTTCTTCTTTAAAATCATTTTCTTTTCACAAAATTCCATGCAATTTTAAAAGATAAGGGTTTTGTTGAAAATAATCATGAAATCTTGTAGAGGAAACCTCTTGAAAATGAGGCATTATGAAACTGTAAAAATCCGTTCATGCCGTATATGTTAAAAATAACATTCTCCTCGTACTTTTATCGGAAAATTCAAAAAGTACCTTATATGGTAACCAAAGGAAAGATTCCATTCATTAAATGTGGTAAAAAGTAAATAAAGGGTATAAATGACTTTAAACATTCATGGAATAATGGTAAACATTTTATGAATTAATTTTTATAAAACAGGGTCATGGATGATAAACGTAACCCCAGTAAATACTTACGTATAAGCAATCTCGGATAAAATTGAGATTGAAAATTTATCCCTTACCTTAGGTCTGATATGCTTCATACGTATCTGAACCTATAGTATAATGATTTAAATAATGTCATTGACTTATTACAGAATCATATTCATTGTTATGATATCATATATGTTTCACTTATTACTTTATATTACCATTTTTTTGTAAATTCCATGTTACAACTGCATTTTGGGAAAATTATTTCATTTATCGTATGTGTTTCGACTTGTCGTTCTTGATATTAATACATATATCCTGATTTAAATAATTTAATAATTTAAAACATGATTTATATATATTCCTCATATACATATATATATTATAGGTCAAAAAAAGGAATGAAATACACCATTCATGGAGAAGGTAGGTTGTACGTACGCATGAACGTTGTTTTCGTTTCCTTATTGAATTGAATGAAACTAAATTGATGACATATATATATATATAAATAAATCCAGTAGAATTATTATTTCATATATTTAATTATTATTCATTAAATAATCTTTATGATCATTCATGTATGGTTAACATGGAAAATGAATCTCATCGCGTCGTGGAGACGGTAGTCCGTACGTACGCATGAGCGATGATATCGTTTCCATAATCATTGAATTGAATTTTAGTGGATGATACAATATATCCGAATCAGTATGATGTTATTATAACTATTTGTAGTAATTATTTACACCATTATACACATCAAAGTAAGGTGGTGTTGGAAAAACAGATTACACCACGGCGTGGAGACGGTATTCCGTACGTACGTACGTGCGGGGTTTTCGTTTTCCGTAGGATGGATAGATGGTGAAATAGGGTTGTTTAATAGATATAATAAAATATCAGTATACGAGTGATACTGATGTTATTACTTCATAATGAAACAACTAAAGAAGAATAAGTGGAAGAAGAAATAAAGTTGAAAGATTCGGTAACAGACATTACCTCTTCTTTGAAGCACCTCTTTGAGACCTCCTTTTAGGGCACTGAAATTGGCCTTTAAAGAAGCACAAGACCTCTAGGATGTTTCTAGGGAAGTGGAGAAGAGAATTTGTCCAGGGATGGCCGAGCTTGAAGGCTCAAAGTGGTGTGAGGAAGAGAGGGAGGTGGTGCCCTTTTATAAGGGTGGAGAGGGGCGCCTTTGGGAAAACTAAAAATATTATTTTATTATAAATCCATATTCGTTTTTAAATAGCTCCAATTTGATTTATTTAGGAACTAAGGTTGGGATGGGTCTAAATCCTCTCATACTATAGAATTTGGACATGTTTAGTTCACTATTTTAACCTTATCATTTAGATTTACTTTTAAGTTAGATAGTTTTACTTTTACCGTGTCTGTTTGTGTTCTTACACTATTAGGTTAATAAACTTACTATAACAAGCCAAACGAGCCCCAAGTTGTTTTTTATTAATATATATATCCTTATCTAAGTCATTTGGCCGAACCTTATATTTTTAGGAATAAAATAACAATTGATAATATAATATTTGTTTTAAAAACTATTTTAGGTCAATTTTGACACTATTTAGTAATTTATTTTTGTGAAAATCATAACTGAATTATTATTTCTAAATAAGTTAATTAAATCAATAAAAAAATGTCATATTAACCTATATAAATTAGTTTATTTCATAAAAAGTATAATGTTACATTTATTTGGGTATTTATAACATCAATTATGTCAATATTTCATTAATAAGATAATTAATGCATCATCTTTGTGTCATAAATAAATTAAATTATTTAATGTCTAAAAATTACAAATAAAATATCATTATGTAGGAAATCTTTTTTTCTTTCTAATTAATATATATAGTCGAATTTATCTTATGTATAACCCTATATTAAAATGATTTACTTATTAAACATTGATTTTAACTATTTTAACCCCTCATTAAATAAATTAATAATAAATGTCCTAATATAATCCAAGTGGGCCTAAATGGTCATATTTTATTCCTGAGGTTGTTTTTGGTCTAATTACACTTATCCAATAGAATTATGACATGTGTTAGGGTAATAATAATATCATTTTTACCCTTCATTACCCTACTTACTTTTAACCGTGGTAAATAAAAGTAAAAAGTTACTATTCACCAAAAATTATTTTCATCTCATTGAACCATATTTTACTTACTGACATCAACTGTATCTCTCTCTGATTTTTTAAATTCCACTCACAGAAGCGGTAAAATTATGTTTTATGTAAATTGGCAAATTCTCTTTCGAGGTTGGTAAAAGACAGTGAAAATTTCAATGACATTTTTATATATCTAAAATTATTATAAAATTACTACAATGAATTACATTGAACATATATAGGTATTTTGTATCAATTTTGACCTAAAATAAATTTAAATAAAATAAATAATTTTTAAATAAAAAGGCCGTTTTTAAATAGTAACCCAGTGTTTTCACTATTCATCAAAAATTGAATGTTTCCAGAAAAATACCCAAATTTCACCCTAGTCTAATTTTGATATTTCTAGCCCAAAAATGAAGTCCATTTTCAAAAATGAAATTTATAAAATTTCATAATGTGGGTATTACTATTTTTATAGGCTAATTTTAATAATATTTTAATAGCATATCATTGTTTAGAGAAACTCGGTATTGCGTACAACACATGCTATAGTGGAAGGTCGCGTTTGCGTGTAACACATGCCATTTCAGGGTTGCGTGTTGTGCAAGAATCCTTTTTTGTTTCGTATAACATAATCCAACCATATTTCATTTATACATTTAATATATATATATATATATACTCAATGTTGCGTAGAATAACTATTATCAAAATTGTGTGTAATACGATCCAAGAATAGTGTTGTGTATACTTCAACCTAATACGGTGTTGCATATAGCGCAAGGTAATCATGGTGTAGCATACAACACAATACATTAATGAAATTAAAGAATATTTTTCATAAAATCTCGGGGTGTTACAAGAACCCCGGGGGACGACCCAGTAGCTACTTTTCTTTTCTTTAGTTGTACATGTTTTTTCAGTAGTAATTGATTTTCAGTTATACTTGTACTTTACAGTTGGGCTTGTAATTCCAGCCCCTTTTACATTAGAACACTCTTTTTTATATAGTTTTACATAATTTTTTACTTCAAACTCCTACTCTGTTGTTTGTGTTTTCAAGTTTAATGGAAATGCCTTCCCTGTTTAGGGATTTACGCCTTTGGAGCTAGTCGCCAGCCCTTGGCCTATGGAAGGCGGGCTTCGGGTAGTCACGGAACGGGTCCCGGGTGACGGGTCGTGACATAAACATGGACAACCTCTTCATTTCCCTTTCAATCATGAGCTTAGTGGCATTTTTCACCACACTTTTTACAGACTACCATTCCCTTCAGGAAAGTACCAGGGTGTTTCTTCCCACATTTATCATAGTATGGATATTCAATATTTCCCTTATTCCCATTATTTCAATTTCTAGAGTGATTAGTAGATCAGTTATTCTCTTGATTTTCTTTGAAGTCATAAGACTTAGGGAATTCCTTTTCTATCTTGATAGTACATGAGACAATATCATCATATGATGTGATGGATTGTGATACTAATGCTTGACATAGAAATGGTTTTAACTCATCAATGCATTAGTCAATCATACAGCTTGGGTTACTTATATAATCTACTCCATGTCTTGCTATCCTTGTAAAGTTTTCCGCATACATTACGACATTCTTATCCTCAATTTGACTCATACACAGAAATTGACTTTCGATATCCACTCGATGGTCATGAGGAAAGTATTTTTCTTTGAAAATATTATTAAACTCCCACCATTCGATGTTCGATACTTATTCATCATACTTTTTATTTTGAATTAATGACAACCATTAATCTACATCTCCTGTGAAGCAATAAACTGCAATGACTAATTTTTCCCTTTAACTACTCCCCAAGACATTAAATATTTTCTCTAAAAAATGTATCCATTGCTCTGATACTAATGGATTGGTACTCCCATTGAATGTTGGTGGTTGTTGCCTCATTAAGTGGTCTAACATTGATCATTCTTGTTGTAGATCAGGGTGATCCATACGGGTAATGTTATTACTCATAACATGAGTTAGTTGTACCAATATGGTGATAAGATGATCCGCACCAGTGGTGTCTCCAGCTCCACAATAATTTTCAGGAGTATGCAAGAAATCCCTACATGGATTACGTCTATTGATACAGTTTCCAATCCTCCCACATGGAGCCATTTCAAAACAATGGAATATAGTAGATTGGTTTATGAATTGTAATACATAATTAAAACTTGTAAAACACTTATCATAAATTGGGAAGTTTATGAATATAATCCATAATAATAAAATTAATTTCTTGGAGAAGATATATACTCATAAATCCATCATAAGGGTTTGTAATGAAAATTTGAATTATCCTATGCATATCTCCCAGGAGTGTCGTAACCAAGAGTGCAGCAAGGCCCATTGTCTTGTACTATGATACCACAGGTCAATCCCAAAACTCCTTGTTAAAGTTTTCACATCTACGTATATCTGTACCAGATCCTCCTCTACCTCTTCATATCCATAGAGGGATGTATTTCTTAGAAAATACACAAAATCTCTACATTATCAATATTCTAGGAAGTTCTTCTTTACCAATCATCAAAGTCTAACTTAGGGTAATTGGCTCTAATCAGAGTTTATCTAAATATAGTTTCCAAGGTTTGTACTAAACTTCCTCAGATACCAACTGTAATTCCCTGACACTAGTTACCCATAGTCGGTGCATTATTACATAACATTGGCATGATAAAAGTAATCATGTCTCGAAAGACAATTTATGTTAGAAGCCTTGGATGTACTAGATACATACATATGTTTTACATTACATCATGAGATAAAGAAAACCACAAAATTGTGTCCCCTTTGAACACACTTATATCCATTATCGTATCCTAGAAGATCATCTATAAAATAATTCTTCAAATCCTGGGTAATGTTATACGTAAAAAGGGGTGAGCTCAGATGCTCAGTAAGGATAACAATACAACAGAAACATTCATATAAAAGAATAATCATTTAAGGAAATGTATAAGACCAAAAAAATCCTTCCAAATATAAACATTCACATAATATGGAAAATAAAAAGTCAAATAATTACATTTAATCATTCAAATGGATATTCTACTAGTATAATAATCACTTGCAATATCAATATCCACTTTCATAATGATGGAAATAATAATTCCAGACTTCATAACCACATTGTTAAGGCCTTGTGAAAAGACTACAAATACGATTTTGTCAAGCCCTGGTGCCAAGACAACTGTTTTTATAATGATACCATATGATGCCTCGAGGAGATATAGCAGGCTCCACCCATCACTTACCATGTCCAATGCATTTCACATATGAAAAGGTCTAAACATAACATAAACATTCATATTAAAACATTCATACAAAATGTCATTACTATATCCATAAACCATGAATGGTATAAAAATAACACATCCACAATTAAACATATCCTAACACCTTAAATACAATATGGAAGAACAACATCATAGTAAATCATCTTCAAACAAACATAAAATCCATCAAAATTTGTTGACATTGGTGAAACCAAATATTTGTAGAGAAATGCCTCTTTCTATTTTAAATCATTTAAAAGAAATATAATTATAAAATAAAACATTTATTTTGAAAATATTCTTATAAGCTTTCATGGGAATGTTTGAAAATGTTATAATTCCAGAATATAGCCACACCCGTCGTATAAGTTAAAAAATACATTCTTACCTTTATTTTGTCAAAAGGTACATAAAGTACCTTGTTTGGAAAATGATGGAAAAATTGCGTACAAAACATTTTATAAAAAGTAAGACCAAGGTATAAATTACATTATCCCATAGTTTAGTAAATATTAAAAATGTTTTTAAATACATTTTAATGAAACGTGGATGTGTATGATAAAGTTGTCCCAGTAGATACTTACGTAAAAACAACGTTGGATAATAAAGAGATTGTGGAATTAACCATTACCCTGTTGTTTTCCTTAGTCCACGGTATGATAAGATCATGTATAATAGTTAATTTTTTTTATTAAATTATAAAATAATATTATACATAAATATGATATCATATATGATCTTTTAATATTTCATTGTTAATAATTTTTTTAGTACGATCCTTTCAGGTGTTAACTGATTCATTTCCCTTTATATGATTGGTTACTTAAGTCATATTTGTTATGGATAGGATGTATATGATTCATATAAAAAATGTTATTATGTTAAAAAATATTATTTTTAATCAAAAAATGAAAATTATCCTTGAATGATTATGATGGGGAAGGAATTTCGTTGCATTCGTGGAGACGATAATCTGCACGTGCACGCGAGCGACAATGTCATTATATTGATGGTGAAATTGTACGTAATTGGATGGTATATCATATATACAGAATTATTAACATGTTATATTTATTATTTATATCAGTTATTCTCATTATTATACCCATCCAAATAATGTAGTGTTTTAATAACAAACTACACCACGGCGTGGAGATGATAATCCGTACATAAGCATGTATGGTGACATTGTCATTCATATGATGGATAGAATAATGAATATGGTTGTACCATTTTTATAATAACATCACAACCTATAGATGATACTGGATTTATTATTTTTAATGGAAACAACAAAGAAAGAGGAAGTGTAAGAAGAAAAGAACTTGAAAGAGGGGATGGAATATTTACCTCTTCTTCTAGTTCTTCCATTAGATTTGATCAAAAGGGCTCCTTAGTTTTTCATTATGAACAATGTAAGGACTATAAAATTAATGGAGGAAAGTTGGTAGGATATTTGGGCAGGGTTTTTCTGAACCAAAGGTCTTTGGAGGTGTAATATAAAGAGAATGAAAAGTACCATTTTATAAGAGAGGTGAGGTTCAATTTAGGAAATGATTGAAATCTTATTTGATAAAAAAATTATTTTAGGATTATAGTGGCTCCAAAATAAATTATTTAGAGGCTATGGTGGGGACGGGTCGAAAACTGTTCAACCGATTTGTTATAGACATGTTTAGTTTACCATTTTATCCTTATCTTTTAAATTTAACTCTTAGTTAAATAATTTAACATTTTATATGTCTCCTTGTATTTTTATATTATATGTTTAATAAATATACAATAAAATTATATTAGAACACAAAGGGGTTTATTAATGACATATATATCATTATAATAGTCCTTTGGTCGATCCTTAGAATTTTATGACTATTTTAAAATTTAATAATATAATATTTATTTAAAAAACTCATTTATGTCAATTTTGACACTATTAAAATTTAGTTTTTCTTGAAAGACATCAAAACTTGTTTACTTAGAACCAAATACATTGAATCAATACTAACATGAAATATTCAACTATAAAATTCGTTTATGGCATCAAAAATTTAAAATATTATTTATTATAATATTTAAAATAACATTTATTTTATTCATTCATTAATATGGTAATTACTACATCGTCATTGTGTCATAAATAAATTTAATTATTTAATATCATAAAACTATAAATAAAATATAAATATTCATGATATAATTTTATCTTTCTAATGAGTATTTATAGTCAAAATTATAACATATATAACCCCAAGGAAAAAATGTTGTACTAAAAGTTATATGTTTATGTCATTTTATTCATTAATTTAAATTAATTAATATAATGTGTCATTATCAATAAAAAGTGGATCCATGGGGTCCCAAAATCTTCCCATGGATGTCCATGGTCGGACATGTATCTACCAATAGGAATATGACACATGTTAGGGTAATTTAATATTATTATAATATTATTTAATTACCCTTATTTACCGTATTTACCTTTTAACCATGGTAAATAAAATATATACCTAAATAATTATTCATATTATCTATAAATATAAGTTACCTATTTACTCATTTTAGAAGTACTGATCTCAAATATGGAATCCTTTTTTTCAAATTCAAAACACATAACTGGATTAAATTAATTTAAAAGTAATTGTTTTTGTCAAAACAAAAAGTGTGTTTTTATGAAATAATAACTTATCAAAAGATTTGCAATTGTTTATGTCTAGTTTAAATGTGATATTACATATAATTACGTTAATTATATTAAATGTTAATAATAAAATATAATTATTCTCTAAAACCACACAAATGTATAATTTAACACTATAAATTATTTCTAATAAAGAAGTTGTTTTTAATTAAAATTAGTATTTTTGTCTATTCATAAAAATTGAATGTTTTCAAAAAAGTACCAAAAATTCTCTCTAAGATAATTTTGGTATAGTGAATTCAAAAATGATGTCAATTTTGAATAAAAAATTATAAAATTTCAAAAATTCGGTATTACTATTCATAAGGGCTTGTTTGATTGGTCGCAGTGTGTTATAATCTCGAAGTTGGGTACAATTCAAGTTATTGCATTATTCAAATCAAAATGTACCTTGGAAGATTGGGGTGTTACAAGAAATGGTATATTAATAAAATAATGTAAGGGAATAATCAATGAAAAAAATGATAAGAGTAATATTTTTGAGTCAATAGGTATATCATTGGGACATAAAATGCGTGAGAATATTAAACTTGAACATCAAATCATAATATAAGATGATAACATCAAGGCAACCTAGGAATGAGGAAATGATATAAAACATGAAATCTTGTGAATAAGTCAAGGATAACCACAGTTAAATCATAAAATAGTGTGATTAGGATAACCACCCATGAACTATACATGATATCTCATGAAAAAAAACATTACCCAATGCTTGGAACAGAAATATAAATATGGATCTACCAATCAAATTCATATCATGTACAATGATTTGTGCTTCACATAGATCATACAACATAAGGAAGTATTTAATAATAATTAATCCATAGATTATTTAGTGTCTGTTAAATATATGGGAGTCCCCTATAAATTATGGATAGTTAAATCTACGTTAATATACTTGTTTAGAAATATGGGTGGTTAATAATACCGAACTGTTTGGCATGGGAAATTAGAAGATAATTTCAGAAGCATAAACGGTGTACATAGTGATTTAAAAATGGGTTTAATGAGATTGAAATGTTGTCTCTAATTACATGGAAATCACATGGACTATAAGAGTGGTGATAATTATTTTTAAAAAATGAACTATTACAAATTAAATAGAATAACAAATAGAAGGTACTTAAATAAAGTGATGTAAGAGAGTATAAAATTACCTTAAGAGTGTGGTTCAAAAATATTGTGGGGAGCTTATTAAGAGTTTATTAACATCTTTATAGGGATTTACAGAGGGATAAAAAATCAATGACAAATGGTTTTTGTGTGTATAGGAGTGTGACGTTGGGGGTATTTATAGATAAGGAGAAGAGAATTGTTTTATAATTTAAAATAAATGGATTGGGATAATATATTATAAAAATATCAAAAACACAGCCTTCCTTGGTTTTATCAAGGATCCTACCAAGTTGAATGTTGATTCAATAAATTGTATCGAAAAAATTTAATATATTAATATAATAATACTGCTCACGTGGATGTAATTCATGTTCCTAACAAATTGATTTTAAAACCATATAATATAATATAGGATTTGGAGGGTTCATTATGGTTTTATAAAACTATTAAAATATCATTAAAAATTATTTTATTGTTATATATATATATTTGGTCATGATTTCTTTTTATACAATTTGTTACATAACTCTTGGTCCATTATTATGTCATAATATAGATTTTATTTTTATAATATATTTAACGTTTACCGAAAAAGAATTACTATCTTAGAAAATTAGGAAAAATCATCATTATAAAAGTTCAATTTGGAAATTATAAAAACTATATTAATTTTATAAAAATAATTATCTAAAGATGAGAAGTGATACTATTAAATAAAAATCATTCTTTATAAGAATATACTATATTTTTGACAATAACAATTTTTTAACCCTTTTTAATATTACATTAAACGTAATTTAATTATTTTATAATTTTTATATATTTAAATATTTTTAAATAATAATATTATATGAAAATAACATTAATTTAAAAAATTTCGATTTTATGAAATTATTGTTAAAACCATATATTTTAAAAAAAATGTAATTTTCCTTTCATCATAAAAAAATATTATTTCCATTAACTCCTAAATAAATGTATATATAATTTAATAATTAAAATCAATAATAAAACTATTTTATTATAGTTAGAATATAAAAAATCACACTACTTTTGTCTAAATAAATAGTGGCGTATTACACAAGTGTATGCCTGATAGGAAAGGGGTGTCATGGTGGTAATTTCATAATTTACATCGGGTGAATGGTTTGGTTCCTGATCTCCTGAATCATTAAATTCTCTAAAAAAAATTCTTTTCATGTTTTAGTTACAAATTTTTTCTTGGCATTGGTTAAGGTAAGAGCACTATGATTCCATCTCCCTTGGAATATTTGATAATTAAGATTCTTAGGGTATAATCATATTGGTTAATGCCAAAACGTCTTTAATCTATGTTTTTCAGACTTTATCATAACACATTGTATATATTAATAATAACCATCATTTTTTTGGCTATATTATCATTGTTTAAGATTCTTAATGTTTTTTTTTGAATTCTGACTAGATATATTTTGATAATGGTAAAATATAACCAAAATATTTCTTTTGTTTTCTATATCCACATTACCTAGTAAGGATTTTATTTATTCTAATAGGTCATTTAATTTAAAAAAATTTGGGTAATTAAAGGGGACACTTACATGATACCGTATGGTGTTACTCTTTCTTAGGGAAAATTACTCATCTCAGAAACAAATGAAATAGAATCTATTTCATTTAAATTTCATATAATATGTAAAATATGTTACATAAATATTATTGTTTAATTTATAATAATTATAAATTATCAACCATTTATTCTTTTTTCCATGTTACCAATTATCAAAATAATTCTACCAAATCTGTTACATATATCGATAAAACCCAATTATCATTTACATGTGTTTTGATCCATATTCCACCATGAAATTAGGAACCATCTAATTTTATTCAAATTAACCACTTTCAATCCATGTAATTGATTATCAATAAAATTTCATCGATTCCCTAGTTAAAAAAATCTCATCATTAAACCAATCCAATAAAAATTTCCAATTCATCATTGGGATCTATGTTCATTAAAAAAATTTCCTACGTAGGGTCAAGGTTTGGTATACCTATCGGTTGTCTATAAGTCCCAATAATAATTCCAAAAGGACCATTAAAATTCATGGGTGGTCTATGCATATTGTTGCATCAATATAATGGGGGTAACAATTATGATATGTCTCACATACAACATACTAATATGATCACAGATGTTACATATAATAACAAAAACACGTTAGACCGTATATAGTTAATTTCTACCCACCATGTCTAGAATGGATAAGAATATATCCATGATCATGAAATGGTATAATGGGAATCACCATGACTCCTGACTGAAAATGGTTGACACTACTTGTTAGCATATGAATGAGGTAATTCAAAACCGAACACAAGAGGAAAACACCAAAACAGAGATGGAATTTCTAAATTCAGATCACTTGATCAAATAATGGATTAAAAGACCAATGATTGTTGTTTTCGAATCCCCAAGAACCTTCATGTTCCATTAAAACTCATATGTACTGAATTTATGTCATAATGGATCATTAAAATGTATTAAGAGGGGTTTGGAGGGGGAATGTGACTATACTGCTTCCTAATCTTTCCCATCTTGATGACGCGGGCTAGCCAGTTGGTACCACTTTCCATACAATGGTGTCCACTACTACGACTGCATGGATGAGAACCCCAATAGATGGATGATGGTAATATTATATGAGTGAAACACTACACCCAAGACCACTGGGTAGTCAGTTGGTCACACTAGTTATGCAGTGGGACTTATATTTTCATACTATTGGACTCGATATCCCACCAGTTTCCCATTGGAATACACTAGATTACAGGTGGCACTCTAGTATCTCTGGTTATGTGTTCCACCATCAGGTTTCTACTTTCATTGATTCTCTGATCCCATAAAAACCTACAAATATTTATTTAATCTAATAATTCTACTCATATACAAATGATAAAGTTTGTTAACAAAACATAGAGAGGATTAAGAAAAAACATAAAGAGGGACATTCCTAGAAAATGGATCTTACAACCTCCCCACCATATAAAATCGTGTAACAAATATGTACTCGTAAACATCACTTAGAGGTATCTACAAACAGGTTGGGAAATTATTCCTATATATCAAGCTCCCACTGCCATGTATCGTCGTTAACATTTCCATGCCACTAATATACTAACCCAAGAGGCCAGGTCATCCCCTATAGATTCATCTCACAATGGTCAATGATATATGTCTAATTATCCTCAAAGGATGCAACAATACCAAATAAGATATCATAAATATTTATTATGTGACAGGGCCATGGGTTGTATATCTGAAGCAATTACTTGTATAACATTTAATGCATCGAACTATAGCATCGTGGAAGGGCCAATAAGTACACTAAAAATCCTACACCCATTATTATCTCAAATATCCTAAAAACCATGGGCACCAACATTCCCTTATCTCAGATACAATGTTTCCCAACATATGAGAAACCTTCAATAATCCTATTACCTAACCTCTTACTCTTATGGATACCTTTAATGGATAATATAATATTTTTCTTAGCTATTTGTCGTCACTAAAATTTTATTATCATATGAACCTTGTAATAAGTCTCATTCACTACACCCAGTCCACTGAGCACTGCCATTCCCTCCCCTAAAATAAAAAATGAAAAATGGACTTCAATATAAATCCTCAAAATGATATATCAAGATCAATGCCTGGAATCAAATATTTTAACAAAACTCCATGAGATACATATATTTCTTCCAAAAAACATATATATTCAAAAGATATGATCATAATATATCCTCCAAAATATAAATAATTTATTCATATTGTCCATTATTCTAAGGACTACATGATGCACTCTAAATAACCTATTCTCCCAGTGCTATCTAAATGACCTACCAGAACCTTGATGTCAAACTAGGATCTTGATAAAAAAATATACTCCTCATAACGTTATACAATTGAACTATTTTTTAAACAATAATATTTCCTAAATTATTATTAGTGAAGGTGTAACTAATGGTCATGAAGTGGGATACATCAATCAGTCGATTGATGATAACTAATATAATATAATTTTCCATGATTTCATTGGTATTATTATAATGAATTCTATAGTGACATCATATCACATTAATTATATAGTGGTAATGGTCTACAATAACCTAGAAATCCAATGATACTCATCCTTCACCAGCTAGAACGTCAAATATCGTGCCACAAAACTAGACATCTCCATTTTAATTCATGAAAAAAGTAATTCCTATAGATATCACTATAGAAATTGAAAAACTGTGATTTACCACCCATTTAGAAACATGATATTCCAAGATCATATCCCCTTGAAATATTATAGTAACCCATACATGAATATGGACAAGAAGAACATCATTAATACTAATAGGGAAACTAAATTGCGGGTCCCCAACATATATTTTATCCCATAGATCTAATTAGTCTAGATTATATATCAAATCTCACTTGAATTTGTTTAGAAACATTTTAACAATTGATATCAAATTCTAATTCCTAATCCTTGGGAATACTAAACATCTCAATGCATATCTTCAAAGAGCTCCATCAACTGCTACTCATCATAAGAATCCCTCACTACCACTCTCTATGTATTCCTAATCAAGCTATCAACAATGAGGATTCCATTTTTTGGATTTCTAATTAAATAAATGTCAAAATAATGTACATAGTTAATCCACCTCATCCTCCAAAGGATCATGTACCACTATTAAAATATGTACTTTAGGGTCTTGTCATACATTTATATATCAAACCTCTCACCCAAAAGATAATACATTTAGTATCTCAAGTCATGTTCAACCAAAACTAAATCTAGATAATGATCCTGATAGTTCCTATAATACAATCTCAACAATCATGGGATATAGAAAAAACTCAGTCCTCGTACATCATAACTTCTCCAAGATCAACTCATGATGTGTCACAATACAAAATATATTCTTTATATGAATCAGGTAAGGTGAGGATTTATGCAGAGTGCATCCTTATTATCAATTCCTAGAAATAAATCTAACATCAATATTATTTAAAAAACACTACCCCATTCGTGGTTATAACTTACATTTGTTATTCTAGATAAGAGGATACATTGATGTAACAATGCTACTAGCTTAATAATCAAAAAAATGTCATCATCATGAATACATTCATTGGTTGTTCCTTAGACAGTATTCCGTAGACATTCTCTACGTCCACTGAATTTCTAGCCTCTAAGATAACATGGACCAAGAATAAAACATTATCTAACAATAAATGATTAATAGATTGAATGCTATATGGATGATGATATATCGACATACTTAGGATGAAGTCAAGATAATAGGCATCAATGTCTACAAAATAGAATTATTCAATGGTGTCTGGAATAACAATGACCAAAACCTAATCTAGAAATATATATAATATCTGATACATCATGTACATGAATACATCTTATGCATTAATATGAACAAATATATCACCATGAATTTATAGAAGTTGCACCATATCCTAAAATAATTACAAGGTATGTCATATTTTATCACCCTCCACTAATGGTACCCTGCCCTTATGTTAGTCATCGAGAAAATTAGCGCACAAATCAACTGATCATGTAGATCATAGATTCATGGAAGGGAATACTAGTTCTTTAAATTCCTTTGGATCAGTATCCTTCTATCAACACATAAATACATATTTTCACTTTTCTAATTAGTGAAATTCATAGGAGAACACCATAGTGAAGTACTAGGAAATATGCATCAATTATCTTCTACATATTCCAACATTAGTTTCAACTATTAAATCTTCATTGGTTCTATCCTATAAGGAGGAATATAAATCATTTTCAATATCATAACCAAATTGATCATAAACATGATCTCCCACATAGGATGTAAGTTGGAAAATAATTTCTGAAGTACATCATAATTGTATTCCTCCACAAGAGGATAATTTCTATAATATCACTCAACATCATCCATAACAATTATATCGATATATTCTATGGGCTAATGAAATCAATACTGAATTGGTCCTAAAGGATGATCCTAAGAACACCATTCAACCTAGTTAATATAGAAGCCCTTTTTATAGATAAAGAAGAAACTCGCCTATGATAATAGTAATTTCTTACCTTGTATCAGACATACCAATTCATACCCAAAATCAAAATGAATCCTACCATTTATAATAAAATAATCTCCCCAAATTAATGGGAACTATCAATATCAAGATAAAATTCCATATATAGTTTGATACCATCTAATCAAACCCCTTAAGATATGTCAATGGTCATAAAACCATTCATTCCAAAAAAACCCCAATGCATTCAAAAGTTGATTAGATATAAATGACTGAAATTATCTTGTATGAAATAAAACATAGATAAGGGTAGATGACACTATATTCATGCCTTTGATGGTGGAAGGCCCAACATCCAGACTAGAAGGATCTGTCTAAATGAAATGTATATAGATTAACTCTCTTTTTGGCTCTAATGTGACTCCATTGTGAGGAACCCTAATGCTGGTACTACTTGTCCTATTTCGGGGTACCACAACACCTACCCCAGATTGAATATTGGATAGAGCTCCTGTTAGGTATCTACTGAGTAGTAGCTTTGTCCTTCCAAATTTCCAGCGCTCACCTATATCCCCTACGATGAATCGAATAATAAGTTATACTATAGAGACTATATAGATGACCCATACTACCACGAGTGAGACACTCCACTAAAGTGAAATAGAATCAGAAGCGATAATGACAAGACCTTTACACATAATTCATTTCCCATGGTCAGGGACCCGAGGAAGAGAGTTATTTCCCTAGCTCTAATACCTTCTATGTCCATTGTTGTAATTATAATATCATTAATTATTTCCACATTTAAAATATATCATTGATCATACTATAATGATTTCATGTATGAAACATGGGGCCTACCTTCAGTTTCATTCGGTGATGATGTCTTCATTCATCATGTTGAAGAAGATGTCCATATTGGGTGATTGAACTCCCCTTCTCACACACCCCTCAGTATATCCTGATAAATGTGACTCCAAATATTTATCTAAAATTCCATATAATTTACATACCCTATAGGTCTTCATTTATCTATGATGTTCCATAGAACCATGTTTGGTCCTCCAAAACAATTTTTAGAAAGATTCACCCTCCTATTTGAGGGCATATCTAAGTGGTTTCATATTTTATCGACTGAATTGATCTAGAACTCTGCTACCAGTTTCGACCCTCCCTAGTAACCATGGGATAATGATGAAACTAAAACTATCTAGTCATATTTGATATCAAATAAACATCAAAATTAGTCTACCTCTCTACATGTCCCATGAACTATATTAAACTATCACAAAGATAATTGACCATCTAGTTACATATAGCTACAAGAAATTATAGCTATGATATGCTAGGATTCTCATAATTTCCAATGTTTTGACACATAACCTAAAGAATACACAAATTAATTTCCCCAAAAAAAGTCCAAATTTACTCAGATAAATGGATAAACAACAAGATCAATCTTTGAAGGTCATGGAAACGACATAGAAAAAATTATATATGGAGGATCCATATTGCGTATTTAAAAGGGAATTGACATGGCACAATAATTATTTTCATTCATTTTTTCCTAACATAACAAGGTATTAGATTTTAAATTTCATATAGGATGTTATTTCTTATATAAAAAATATATATTTCTCTTGCATAAATGATGCATGTCAACTGATTTCCCTTTATGCCTACCAAGATTCATGAATACACACATCATATCATATCAACCAATGAGTAAAATCTGAAAAAATAGTAACATCACATAACAAGTACATCAATTATTTTAAAAGAACATTACAAATATAATCAAACATCATGAAAATTAATTGCATCCTTAGGAACATTGATTTTTCATTCACATGGGTTAGCTACTCCAATTATTAAGCTCATTTCCACTCCCTGACACATCATATTCATGTGTCTATCAACCCCAAATAGTAATGAAATAGATAATAATTAATCTATGATTCCACATAGTAGCATCCTTGATCTAGTCCTCCCTCGCATGGCCGAGTTGTGTTGTTATTGATCCTTAGGCCCACCTCCACATACTCTAAATACCATCATCCAATGAAGAGGGAGTATGTAATATAGTGCAGAGACTACACTCTTGGGTAAATAGTATCAATAAAAGTGGAAATAAAATACAAAAAAAATCAATACATAAAAAATAAGAGAATTATAAATTTACTAAAAAAATAAAAACAATAAGAAATTACGATGGCATGTCATGTTGTGTTCCAATAAAATATAATAGAAGGAAAAAACTAAAAGATTGAATCCAAAGAAATGTCTCTAAAACCCTTTTCTCATACCCCATGAATGATACCTTCTCAAATCTCCAATCCCATCCAGTATGAAATCAATCATGTGTGGGGAACCTTGACCTTCTTTGGACCAGCATCCATAATGTATGATCATGTAACAATGAGTGGCCCAAATAGGGTGTGGTAAAACTCTATACGCCAACACCCATTGTTTCTTAACAATAAATTATGAATGCATTACGAATAAAATATATAATTTAATGAAGAATA
Organism: Viscum album; assembly: GCA_963277665.1. Lineage (NCBI taxonomy): Eukaryota > Viridiplantae > Streptophyta > Magnoliopsida > Santalales > Viscaceae > Viscum > Viscum album. Next base: position 1,018,866,095 of record OY728122.1, read on the forward strand.
TCAAAATAAATTACAAACCATAAATCTCCAAATTGATACTCTTGGTTATCCAAATCTTCAATCGTATAATTTCATATATATATATCTGTTGTTAAATTATCCTTCTTTGGATGAATCACCTACACTACATGTATATTATCCATCAATGGATGAATCATCCATATCATGTATCTTTCTCTAATGTATTAATAATCCATTTATTACTATGGTATATATGCATTCACATTCAAGATCCACTTAATTATTCACCAGGCACAAGCCCATGACAAAGCAAAAAAGTAACAACGTTATACTAGACTCCCATATTTGAGCCACATACTTTTTCCAATGGCATAATTCAATGTCAAGGGAATAATAACTATAACATATTGTACCCAGTGTAATTTTCCATTCTAGGTCCACATATGTGTTCACATGGTGAATTATTCATTCTAATATAACATTACTCATCTCACAATCAATGAAACACTACTACAGTTCAAGTTATTTGTGACGGGATCCCGTCGCAACCAGGCTTTAGCGACGGGGCCCTGTCGCAAATAGGCCATTGCAAAAAACATCATCACAAATAAGCCAATGATTACAGACATTATATATATATAATATATATATTTATATAATATCTTTAGCGACGGGACTGTCGCAAATACTTTTTTGTGATAGTCTCATAATCCCATCGCAATTAGTATTTGCGACGGGCCTGTAATCCCATCAAAAATAACTTATTTAAGAAAAACATATTTAGACTATTTGCGACTGGAGCTCATCGCAACAGATCCCATCGTAAATAATAAATAATTTTTTTAAAAAATAAATTTAATAAAATTATGAATATTGAAAAATTAATTTTAAAATTATTAAAATAATTAAAAAAAATATTACAATTCTCAATATTCACAAAAAATTATAAAAAAAATTCATAAAATATTGTTATGATTAATTAAAAATTAATTATAATATTATAATAAAAAAAATAAAAAATATTAAAATTCTCAATATTCACAAATAAATATACAAAAAATCATAAAATATTTTTATGATTATTGAAAAAATAATTTTAATATTATTAAAATAATAAAATAAATAAAAAATATTAACATTCACAATATTCAAAAAAAATATAAAAACAAATCATAAAATATTATAATAATTATTATTATTATTAGAGAAATAAACAAATATTAAAAAATATAATACTAAAAAAAATTAATAAAATTATGATTAATGAAACATTAATATTAATTTTATTAAAATAATAATAAAATAATAAATATTAAAATTCTCAATATTCAAAAAAACATGTCATAAAATATTAAAAATTATATTATATAATAATTGCACCGATATAAAATACAGAAACTCTATATATTTCATAATACAAAAAATTTAAATTCAAATGATTTTGATATAAAAAAATCACTTGGGGGTTGTCTTCTGGAGGAGGTGGGAGCAGCTAAAGGAGCATGTAGAGGACACTTCATCCCTAAACTACGAGTCAGACGGTGCATGTACTACATCTGATCATGATGTTGTTGCTGCCATCGATGCCTCTCCTCCTCGTGCTGCTGCTGCTACTACAATCGACACATCTCCTCCTCGTGTTGTTGTTGTTGTTGCTTCTATTGATGTATCTCTTCTTATTGCTTCTGCAAACTCTCTATAAGGTCATTCTGATCTCGGAACTACTCTTGATACTGTGAGACAGAAGATGAGGCCTCTTCACAAGCTCCTCTTGAGTTGGACACCGATATCGAAGCAGTACCATAATTTGTACTAGGAGTCACATGAGAGCTGATACCGACTACTCGTCCCTTCTCAAAGCCATACTATGTCATATGCATCCATACCACCTCGTCGAAATGGTGGGCACTGGTCTGATCAGTCACCTAGTCCTGACCCTCAATATGTGTCTGAGAAGTCGCAGCCTCATATGACTCCTTCAGTTCAAATTTTAAATTATAATTTTGGAAATATTATATGATGTTAATTGTCAAACTAAAAAAATAAGACTAACCAAAATATGACGCTGGTGATCACCTCTAATCTCTCTCGTCACTGGATCACTGTACATCTTCCAAGAAACACTGTACTCTGTAATATCGGGATGCTTGACTGCCTATATGAATATAAAATAAAAATTTATATTTAATGTTATATAAAATATTTAAAAAACACACTTACCAGATTCTCTCTATGTGTACTGAATGTACGGCTACCAGCTCGATGCGTCACCTCCTGTCTCCCCTGGTTTTGCCGACCTAATAAATACCTCCTCTGAAATACAGCACCAAACATGTGTGCACCTAATACATCCTAAAACTGAGATTAAAATGTACTCTGGTCGGTGGGCTGTACATGACTTATCAAATACTGTTTCTCTTGCTTTCTTAATGGGCAGCTTTCTCGAATTGTGCAAACAATGACGTAAACGCTCATGCATAGCCACCTCCCATGATGCATGGATATCGTCACACATTCTATCATCGATGGGATACCATAAACCCTAAAATAATTTATATTATCATGTTATTAATAAAATAAATATCAAAATAAATATTATTTATTCACGTACCAGCCAATGACTGTACATACTACACATCAAAGAGAATCTGTTCCCATGTGGTCCATTGCTGAGAAAAATAATTGTGCAAGATAGCTCTCCCCTGTGTAGTAGCTACATGAACAAAACCATGAAAAAATAATAAATAATCAAACAATTAGTATATATATAAATAAATTAATGAAATATAACTAAAATATAAAAGAAAACCATATCTTCATGTTCATGGATCGAAGACATGACGTGGACGTCGCTTGGGGATATTGTCAAAAATCATCAGTCACGCAAGACCGCGCCCCCTCCGCGTATGTCCTGAACCACCAGTAGGCTGAGGGTCAGAAGATCCCACATCCCCCCATCCAAAGGTAGCTCAACCTCCTCTAACTCAAGCAACATATCAGAGTCCATATGAAACACAAAATGATTTTTGTTTGCAGATAGTTGAAAATAACTATTATATATATATATATTAGTTATGATCTTAACCATCATTTTACTATTCCATTGTGTACCTTCATCATCATCTTCATATCTCACAATGTCAAGGTCTTCATATTCCTCATCAGCATCATCAATATCCATATCATTTTCACTTTCATCTTCCCATGTCATTTCAATTTCATTTGTAACATCATTAACATCTTTACCACTATGGACACTTAATTGTGGGGTGTCCTCATCGATATTCACATTTCTTTGTGAAATAGATGGATTTTGTGTAGTCTCTTGAAATTTTTTAATTTTTCTACTTCAGCGGGACCACATTCAGTTTGAGTAAATTATATTTCCCAAGATTTAATTTTTATTATGCTCCATTAATCACCCAAGTCTCTTGATGTAGCATTATAAATTGCGTAATAAATTTGATGTTCTGGTTGATTCAGTAAAAACTGGTTCATTTATTGTACGAAGACTTTTATATTAAATATAAACTATTCCATCAGTCAGATGAACACGCAAGCATCTATCAGTATCCAACCACAGACATTTAATCATCGATATTTAATTTTGTCAAAGATTACATAAATCAATTATTTCATCTAGAATGCCATAAAAGTCAACATCAGTTTCTCTATTATCTGATCCTCTCAAAAAACTCCAATGTTCAATGTTTTTTTTTGATTCCCCATATGCATGTGTATGAAATCGAAAACCATTCACAAAATATGAATTATAAGATTTAATCATTTTGGATAGTGGGTTACTCAATATACACAGTCGCTTATCAATTTTATCAGCATGTTAAGACAACTGTAAATTAGTAAAACAATTATAAATATAATAAATAGTTAATTGAATTGATATTAAACCATCAATAATTTATGTTACCGGCTTTTGAAACCAATTATAATTTTTTCCTGTGTTATTTAAGAAAAGTCATTGTAATTTGTGGAACATGTGTCTTGATATAATTATCATATAACATACAAATAAGGCATGTTTACATACTACAACCGAAATTATAGAATAAGTGATAAAATCACTCCCAGGACAAATGTTGTCATTTCTTCATAGTTGAGCAGAACATATGTATGATCTCTGTGATGTTCATCATCTGAAATCCAATGTTCATGAACTCCACCAAAGCCAAGATTAGGATGATTTAAATCTGATAAATGATTTTCCATTTCATCATTAACATTTACCTTGTTCTATACAATGTAGTTTTATTTTCAGGGATATTCAAATTAAAAATAGTGAGAGCAGAAAAAAGAAATTTACTCTTGCAAATATGCTTCAAAAATTGAGACTTCAATTGATGCTTTGTTATGTAGTTTTTTATTCAATTTCTGCATGAATCTCTCAAATGGGTACATCCATCGAAACTATACTAGACCTCCACATTTATCATTATGTGGAAAATGTAATTTCAGATATTCCATTGAGTCAAAGAAAGAAGATGGAAATATTTTTTCCAGTTTACATATAATTACAGCAACATCATATTCTAGTTTTCTTAGCACATCATAGTCAGTTGTCGCTGCACAAAAGTCTCAAAAAATATGGTATGTCTGTTATCGAATCCCAAATCATAGAATTCAAAAAACCTCTGAATCCAATCTACATAAGTCTTTCCATTATAGCATGAAAATCATTACTTTATAATCCGGTAATATGACCATTCTTCACACATCTTCCCAAATTGGATGCATATCCATCTGGAAGTCCCAAATCTGCAATCCACTGACAATATAATAAATGACTCTCTTTGGAATGTGTATAAGCTGCTTTTGGTTTCATTAACCTCTCTGATCTGACAATTTCAAATAGTTCAAGTTCTATTCACCTACAAATTTGGGAAAGATCTAATCGTGATTTTATTGTATATTTGATATTACCTAGTGTATCAAAAAATGTATGAAATAAATTATCAAAACAGTTCTTCTCAATGTTAATGACATCCAACCTATGTCAGACCAACAAATCGGACCGATAAGGGAGATCCTAAAAAATGATTCATTTTATCCAATTATGTTCCTTCCCAAAGCCATGAATTTTATTTTGGTTTACTGTTGTCCCAACCGTGATTGGAGGTAATGAAAATACAATTGATTTTAACTTTTTACCTGAGATCTTTTTTGGAGGATCATCCCTTTCTATTTTTTCTTTTCAGAAATGAGATTTGATCCTTCTAAAAGGATGATCGGTTGGAAGAAATCTACGATGACAGTCAAAATTGCATGGTTTTTCCATTGATGATCATAAAAGCATTTTTGTCTTTCATACAGTAAGGACATGATTTCGGACCATGTGTACTCTAGCAAGATAACATGCCATATTCCGGAAAGTCACTAATCGTCCACAATAATGAAGCTTTTAATGTAATTTTTTTTCGCAGTAACACCATATCTTGTAACACCAATACTCCACAATTCATTTAACTCATCAAACAATGATTTCAAATAAAAATCCATATTCTTTTTCCGGTGTCCTGGGATTAATAAGGATAAAAACATATAGGGTTCCTTCATCAACATCTATGGAGGTTGATTTTACGGAGTTATAAAGACATGCCAACAAGGATACTGACTATTATAAGAACCAAATGGATAGAAACCGTCAGTAAGAATACCCAATCTTACATTTCTGGATTTTAAAGAAACAGATGGACGGATATGATAAAAATGTTTCCATGAATCACCATCAGAAAGATGATTTGATCTTTTACCGGTTGAAATATATTTTTTGTGCCATGACATCATTGACACTGTGTTATGAGACAAAAATAAACATTATATCCTGGGTGTAAGGGGGAAATATCTCAACTGTTTTACATGAATCGTTCGAGACTTCCCTGTTTGAGATTCTTTATACCTCGATTGTCGACATGTTGGAAAACTATCCAACGACTCATTTTCAACAAAATATAAGATGAAATCATTTTCACATGCATGGATCATCTTATAACTATGGCCTAGATTAGGAACCAAACACTAGATCTCATAGTAATTTGCAGGCAACACATTTCTTTTAGGTAACAGTGTTTTAACCCAAAAAAAATCTGATCAAAACAGTTGTTTTACATTGCATTATCTGATTTAATAGCCATAAAGTTTGCAACCGCTTATAATTTTTTATCTTGCAACCAGGATATAATTTATCCTCAGAAGACCTCAACAACTCAAACAATTCGGATGGTTCCAACTCAGGATTTAAATCAATATCTTCGTGATATTCAGTTTGTTGTACAGATGGACCTGCAACATCATATACTAAATTTTGGAACTGTAATGGATTTGGAATCATGTTATTAGTATCTTCTCAGGAACTGCGTTCACCATGTAGATACCAAAAAACATAATCTGGTTGAAAACCAATCTGCCAGAGATGTCCCCCAACCTTGTAAAATGTGTCAAACATTCTCAGAGTATATTTTTCACAAGGACACATAATTGTGCGTTATAAAAAATATTTTGGTTTTGATGATGCAAATGCTAAGATATCTTCAACACCCTCAATATATACAGGATTTAAACCAGAACTATTTGGATTTCTATGCTGATTTATCCCAGCATGATCATATAATAATGACTGATGTCGACTTCCTTATTCCATATTTTTCTACAAAATATAAAATCATCACTATTTTTTAATAATTTTAAATTATAAAAATACTATCTGAAAAAAGAAGATAAATAATTACTATTACTTCTTAATAATTACAATTAATTAAAGTCGACACAATTTTCAGTGGATTGACAGCGACTCTTTTGTCTGACGGCTCATTTACATGAATCTTTCTCACACTGAAATCACAAGGAAGAATTTGTTCGAAGGTCTTCATATCCATTCTCATATGCACGAGAATGAATATACATATCTCCAACCAGATTCTACATAGTAATTTCAGTGTGAGATAGATGCATGTAAATGAGATGTCATAAAATAGGGCCCCCTTTTCGTCGATGAATCAACTTCTTCCAACTGTCACCACCTGATAACATTATAAAAAATATGATCCTACAAATGCATATCCATTCTCGTGTATACGAGATTGAATATGCTTATGCAACAACATATTTTTCATATTGTTTTGAGTCTGTGAGAATTGAAAGGAGAAAAGCCATCGATCAAAAGGAGTGTTGTCAATCCACTGAAAATCATGCCAGGTTCATTGAATTTATAAAAATTTATTAAAATTTCATTATAACTTTTCCTAACTAATTATTACTATTTATTTCTAATTATTACTAATTTAGAAATACTTACCAATAGTTTGAAAAATGAAAACTAGTGGAATAATGAAAGGAAATTTTGTAATCATCGTTGTGGAGATGATTAAAAAATTTTCCTTCATTATCCAAGTAGTTTTCATTTACTAACACTACCACAAAAACAGTTTTTCACAGCACCCCCCTTTATCAAAGATTTCTTAGTAGCGCTGATAATGGCCCCCCCTTTAGGAGCACTTTTTTAGTAGCGCTGATAAAGGGCCCCCCTTTATCCGCGCTTGCTTAGTAGCGCCGATAAAGGGGGGGCCTTTATCAGCGCTTGTTTAGCGCTGATAAAGGGTCGACTTCAAAAAAAAAAATATTAATATATAAATATAGTTATATTGTTATATAAATATAATATATAATTTTTAAATATATTTTAGATAAGTATAAATGTACATTTACACTTATTATACTTAATATTTAAGATATTTAGTGAAAATGACTTCATAAAAAATTAAAAAAATAATTTTAATTAATATTTTGATAATAATTATGGAGTAATAGTCATTTAATAACAATTTGAGGACTAAAAAAACTAAATTTTTTTAAAAAAGATCCAAAATATGTTGAAAACGCAACTCAAAATTCAAACGGCCATAACTTTTGATCCGGGTGTTCGTTTGAGCTCTACCACATATAAAATCGAAGCCTGCGATGAGATCTATGTAGCTGTGACTCGGGGGACCCCAGTCAAGTGTTTTTCGAGGCCCAGAAGGCCTACGAAACTGAGTTTTTTGTCGGGGTACCCATATTTTTTAACATTTTGTGGATTTTCAAACTCGTTTAAGGGGGTATTGTTGGCTTTTCATGGTGGGGAAAAAATTTCTTCCAAGGTATTAAATTCATATTGATATTATGTCTTTGAAATGTCATCCTTTTTTATAATGAACTTCTATTTATAATCAAATATATAACTATATTTACATATTTTTTATATATTCGCACCTAAAAATTAAATTTTTTAAATAATTAATTAAACATATTTACATATAAAATATATTAGCATTATCTAAATAATAAATAATATCCATTTTATTTAAAATACCAATATATGAATATTTATATACCTATATATTAATCTAACTATATATATATATTAATCTAACTATATATATATTAATCTAATAAATATATATATATTAATATAACTACATATATATATAGTAGTATTACTATAAATATATATATTAATATCACCATAAATATATATATTAATATCACTATATATATATTAATATAACTATATAAATATATATTCATATAACTATATATATGTTAATATAATTGTATATATGTTAATATAACAATATATTTGTTAATATAACTATATAATAATATAAATATATATTACTATATGAATAAATATAACTATATATATATATATAGATATATATTAATACCACTATATATATATATATTAATATTACAATATATATTATAATATAACTATATATATATATTAATATAAATATATATTACTATACGAATAAATATAACTAAATATATAAATATATATATAGATATCATGAATTGGAAAGAAAATAAAAATAGAGTAGTGGTAAGGGCTTTGGCGCGCAACGGGGAGGTCTCGAGTTCAAATCCTGGTGGAGGCAGGGGAGCGCGCGCATGGGGAATATTGGAGCAAGCGCTGTTAAAGGGTGGAGGGGGAGCGTGGGGTGCGTGGGGTGTTGTATAGGGGCCGAAAAGCACTATAAAAGGGGGGTTCAAGCGCTATAAAATACCCCTCAATTGGCAGTATTTTTTAAAATTTATAAAATTTTTTAAAATTTTTTTACATTTTTTTAAATTTTTTAATTTTTTTTAACTTTTATCACCACTTTTTTAAAACCGCTGATAAAAAGGTCATTTATCAGTGCTAAAACGAGAGCGCTGATAAAGGAAGCGCTGATATAGGACCCCTTTATCAGCGTTAAAAAAAGCGCTGCTAAAGGGGTACTTTTATCAGCGCTTTTTTTAGCGCTGATAAAGGGGTCCTATATCAGCGCTTTCCGGAGCGCTGATAAAGGAGACCCCCCCCCTTTATCTACGCTGGCTTTATCAGTGCTTTTCTAGCGCTGATAAAGGCCATTTTTAGCGCTGATAAAGGTCGTGTTTGTAGTAGTGAATTATAATTATATCTAATTAATAATAATAATAAAATTATATTATCGATATTTATGGAAAAACAATATTAATATTTTTAAAATAATAAAAAAATTTATAATATAGTAAAATTATCTATATTCGCAACAGGCTTTGCACTATTCTTAATAAGTTGAAATCTCAAAGGGTTGCCAACTGTCAGGTTATGCGCAATAAAAAGTCTGTGTCAGCCATGTCCAATGTAAACTCTATAATTGTGCTTACATGGTTGATCACCTCGCAAGTAGTGTTGCAATAGGATGCCCAAAGTAATATTGTTCTTATCTCTATGAATAAGCTCTCTCCCTATACATAGATCATTATTCCTTAATAAATTGAGGGAACATCAATATCTTTCCCTTAATTTTTCAAGGAAGAATGGTCTATGTAAAGGTTCATGTGAGATAATTCATATAGATGAGAAGGGCATGATGTGGGTTGTCCTATTGCAATGCTAAATGCAATGTGATCAACCATGCAAGGAAAATTATATCTAGTTATATATAATTATGACTAATTATGACTAATTATGACTAATTGGGACAAATTATTACTAATTATGAGTAATTATGATTAATTGTGACTAATTATTACTAATTATTCTTAATTATATCTAATTATATATATTATATCTAATTCTATCTAATTATTACTAATTATATCTAATTATATCTAATTATAACTAATTATTTCTAGTTATTACTAATTATATCTAATTATTACTAATTATTACCAATTATATCTAATTATTATTAATTATTATTAATTATTACAAATTATTAAATTTTTTTACAAATTATTACAAATTATTACAAATTATATCTAACGATATCTAATTATTGATAATTATATCTCATTATATCTAATTATATCTAATTATAACTATTTATTTCTAATTATTGCTAATTATTAGTATTTATTCGTAATTATTAGTATTTATTATTAATTATTAGTATTTATTAGTAATTATTACAAATTATTGCTAATTATTCCTAATTATAGGAATTTATTCGTAATTATTTCTAGTTATTATTAATTATTGCTAAATGTTACTAATTATTGCTAAATATTCCAAATTATTAATATTTATTCCTAATTATTAGTATTTATCCCTAATTATTACTAATTATTCTTATTTATAACTAATTATTAAAATTTATTACTAACTATTACTAATTATTACTAACTATTTCTATTTATTACTAAGTATAACAATTTATTAATATTTAGTACTATTTATTACTATTTATTAAAAATTATTACTAATTATAACAATTTATTACTAATTATTACAATTTATTCCTATTTATTACTAATAATTCCTAATTATTTCCAATTATTGCTAATTATTGCTAATTATTCGTAATTATTGAAAATTATTGCTATTTATTTCTAATTGTAGCTAATTAGTTCTAATTATTCCTAATTATTCCTAATTAGTTTTAGTTATTACAATTTCTTCCTATTTATTGCTAATTATTGCTAAATATTCCTAATTATTCATAATTATTAGTAATTATTAGTATTTATTACTAAGCATTACAATTTTTTACTTATTATTACAATTTATTAATAATTATTAAAATTTATTTTAATTTATTACAATTTATAACTAATTATTGCTAATTATAACTAATTATTGCAAATTATTCCTAATTATTGCTAATTATTCCTAATTATTGCTATATATTACTAATTATTAGTAATTATTACTAATTATAAGTATTTATTCCTAATTATTCCTAATTATTCTTAATTATTCCTAATTATTCCTAATTATTACTAATTATTCTTATTTATTATTGTTTATTTCTATTTATTACTAATTATTGCTATTTATTGCTAATTATTGGTATTTATTTATATTTATTGTTAATTATTTCTAATTATTCATAATTATTGCTAATTATTGCTAATTATTAGTAATTATTAGTAAATATTAGTAATTATTAGTATTTTTCACTAATTATTAAAATTTATTACTAATTATTACAATTTATTACTAACTATTACAATTTATTACTATTTATTATTAACTATTCCTAATTATTAATAATTATTCTTAATTATTACTAACTATTCCTATTTGTTAATAATTATTCCTATTTTTTCTATTTATTGCTATTTATTACTAATTGGATCTATTTATTGCTAATTATTGCTAATTATTGCTAATTATTCCTAATTATTACTAATTATTTTTAATTATTGCTAATTATTCCTAATTATTGCTAATTATTGCTAATTATTGCTAGTTATTTCTATTTATTTCTAATTATTTCTAATTACTTCTAGTTATTGCTAATTATTTCTAATTATTTATAATTATTCATAATTATTAGTACTTATTTCTAATTATTAGTAATTATTAGTAATTATTTACATTTACTACTAATTATTACAATTTATTACTAATTATTACAGTTTATTACTAATATTTATAAATTATTGCTAATTAAAGCTATTTATTACTAATTATTGCTAATTATTACTAATTATTGCTAATTATTACTAATTGTTGCTAATTATTCTTAATTAATGCTAATTATTTCTAAATATTACTAAATATTACTAATTATTAATATTTATTCCTAATTATTCCTAATTATTACTAATTATTCCAAATTATTACTAATTATTCATATTTATTACTATTTAATGATATTTATTACCAATTATTATTAATTACTACAAATTAATTATATACATTACTAATTATCGTCAAAAATTAATAATTAATAATAATTATTAAAAATCAATACTATAAATTTCAAATTATTAGTACAAATAAATACTAATCACAAAACAATACAAATTTAATTTAATTAGAACTAATCAACAATAAAAAAAATTAAAATAAAAAATTGAAATAAATAATAATTTAAATAACCAGAAATACCTTTAAGACTGATTTTCTGTTGATGCAGACGGCTTCCCAACTTCTTCATGAACAAAAAAATTAACTTAGAAAAATTCTCTCTCTAAAATCCGAGTTTAGAGAGATACATGATCAATGATTTGAGCGGAATGAGAGGAAAAACGGATGGGGGTATATATAGGTTAGATTAATTGCGAAGGGATACCCATCGCGAATAATATCTTTTGCGACGGGACCCGTCGAAATACCAATGCCTGAATTAAATACTGCTAGCGGTTAAAAAGTTATTTGTGATGGGACCCGTCACAAATAGTCCCTACTGACACACCTTTTGGGATGGGATGACATCTCGTCTCAAAAGGCTATAAACTGCCACGAGTTATTTGCAACGGGCCCCGTCAGAAATGGTTTCCCATCACAAAAAGCTATAAACCACCGACGATTATTTGCGACGGACCCCGTCGCAAATACTTAACTGTTTGCGAAGGTGGGATTCCACCGTCGAAAATAGCCTTTACGCGGTTTGGCACGCTATTCGCGCCTAACTATTTGCGACGGGAGATGAAATCTCGTCGCAAATAGTTGGATATTTGCGACAGGTCGTTACCCCCTTCGCAAATAACCTCTTGGATGGACCTTTTGCGACGAGATTTATTCCCATCGCAAAAGGCCCGTCACAAAAAGCCATTTTCCCCATAGTGAAAACAAAATCCAATGCATTTCGAATTCATCAAACATGATAACCATGTTACATAAAACATATTGGTTTATTTATCAAAATTAAGGATTTTAAACTCTTTCTTCCATTATTCAATGTAACCAAATATTATAATAATTATTTTAAATCCATTATATATATCAATTAAATATATTACCATTTACATGTCATTATATTCATACTCCATGATTCTATTATTCCGATTCCAATTTGATACAAACTAACCACATTTAGGAAAATTTATTCATTATGGATATAATTAAATCAAATCACTAGTTAACCAATTAATATTTTTAATCCAATCCATTAACAATTTCCAATTCATCAAAGGGCTATAGGTTTATTAAATAGAAGTTCCAACCTTGGCTGAAGGGTTGTCACACCTCCCTGGTGGCCACAAAACATAGTCGTAAGGCCAAAATACCCAATTTTATCCTTGGGAGTTATAGGAATATGGTTTCATTAATATTGTTGGGTTTCCAATTAAGAAATATCACACAGAATACATTCTATTGTGCTCGAACATGTTATATATTCAGAAGAAACACATCAACTCATATGGTGTAGTTTTAGACCACCCTTCCTGAATAGAGAAGAATACATTCATTAATCATCATAATTTCTATGAGAGACACAAATATTTTCTATGAATAGTGGTTAAAAAACATCATCAAGGAAGAAATAATTGGATTTAAGGATCATACAAGGTGAAAAAATTAAACTGAGGACTTACCAATTTGGGATCACCATATCAATGAACATATCACAAGACCATATAGAGATGTCGTGGAAGCCACATTATCCATATAGAGACATTAAATTAAAAAATACCAAATTAGTTCAATAATTGGGATTAAAATTCTAAAACCTGGGTATATGGGGTAAAATAATATTTTATGTCTTCATTTCCTAGCCCATCCAGATGCCACACCCCGATCGGTGGTGTCCTCCAGTGTGCCTGATCAACTTGGAACTCCACCTACAGTCCTATGGGTATCTTATAAGAGACAAAATCTACCCAATAACATAAATAGAGTTATGGGTTTCATTTTATATCTAGTGGGACACCATTACCCTTACAATGAAACAATGTATCCAATCATTTGGTAGGTTGACTATACCAACTTGTCGTTGGCATTGCAACATCTATGGTGCTCCATACCAACTATGATCTCCGTATTTAACAACATATACACGACTTAAAATGCCTCCAAATCAATGATTTGTGTCAATATTGGGACTCAATTTTTATCATTAATATGGTTTAAGAAAATATAAAGCAGTTCAAATGAAAACATAATGTGAGTTGTAACTATAAGAATAGTATCTTATAGAGTAAATGCATGCTGGAAAAATATATATAAAGAATAATAAAATACCCCCTTCTTCGTCCATTGGTAAGGTATTTTTATACTTCATCCAACATCTATCTATTTCATCCTTTTAACAGAAATCCTAGAAAATAAGTTATATACTTAATGTAATGAATGGTTATTTATTTGAGTAAATAAATTAAACACAGTTTAAATATTTTTATGGTAGGGTTACCTAAAAAAGAGTCTATGTTTAAATGTAGTAAACATAACATCTTTTGATTTATTATGTTAGATTAGTGTTGGTGGATATTTCCACCTTTCTTATGAGAAGGTAAGGCTTCATCATCAACTCATTCACTATTAATGAATCTTATTCTTCTGAAATGATACAATTTTCCCTTTTTTTATTGATCATTGATACCTTGAATGGAAAAACCCATTATTTTAGTGTTTAGGGTGATAATTATGTCCAAAATTAAATAGATATAAAAAATATCATTCAATAATTTTACTTTATTGTATCCTCCTATCATGAGATATTTTAACTTTCTCTTTAGCGACTCTTTCATTTTCATAGGATAATTTTTCCATTTAAACTAATTCATTAAAATTTAATAGCTTTTTATGAGTAGATCCCTAGTATAAAAAATTCACAAAAATGACTCCATATAAAACCATATATTGAATTTAAATAAGAAAGTGGATTAATTTTAAAAATATCATTCTATATAAATATATTCATATTAGAGAATTATGATTATTATGGTGAAACAAAATGTCCCTTAAAATTTTTATTTGATACCTTCTTATTCAAACAGGTTTATGGGAGATATAATTTCCCTATTTTTCTTTTCAAAAATATTTTTATTGTGATGCTTGAACTGACTATTTTAAAAATGCAACACATTTTCATTTATGATGTGTTTCATAATATCAAATCAATTGAATATTTTTCACTTAAAAATGTGTCTAATAAATCTAATAGAATGTTATGAAAATAAATTACATCTACTTAATTTGATAAATTAAGTTTGAAGACAAATACATATTAATTTAAATGTGTTATTAGAAATATTCCAAGGAAATATAAGAAACATATATTAAAATTATATACATAAATATTTTCTAGTTTGTTGGTTTTTTCATCTTATGTATCTTGTACATATAAATTTTTCAGATGCTTTAAAATATTTTATAATATCCTTAAGATGACATTTCCAATATATATGACTTTGCAATATCTTAGTAGTAGTCCTTACACTTCCATTATTCCAAAAACCTGGTAATGTATAAAAATGATTCAAAATATTAACCATTCCCTCTTATATCTCGCACATTATTATAATAACATAAACTATAAAAAAAACATGTTTTGACTCATAATTTTAATTCACGTCAGTTTTGAACCTCTCTATCTCATTCCCTAAAACACCCCGTCAAATATATTAAATCATAATTTAACTAGAATATATATTATAAAACCAGTCACATTTTGATGAATGTCAATAGTTTCTAATCAAGTAATTATCTCATAATTAGGTTCAATTGATCTTTGGTTGAATCAACAATACTATTGAAATGATTTGACATATCGTTTTCATTAAATTTTTATCCTTAATTTTATGGTCAAATTATTTTAGATGAAAATATCACCTAATTAGACCGGGTTTCCTCCATCTTGTAATAATAATTATATTAGCATAGAATTTCCATTATAAATAATTTATTTTCTAACAATAAATTTCTGATCATATTTATCCATTCCATGAACTACTTCTATTATTTATATTTCTAATGATTTATAGTTTAATTGATATCTCTTCAATAAATTTATAGTATAATAGATCACGAGATTTCTTATTTTCATTGGATAAGATAGAACCTAATTTTAAATGGCCTTTTTCAAAAAAAAAATTAAATTAGGAGTCTATATTCATGTTATTTAATAATTTCCATATAGATAAACACATTATTTTTTCTAGAAAATTTATTCAAATAGTATTTATTAAATTTATACTTCATATCCTTCAGAAAAAGTGTTCTTAATTTTCATGAAA
Source organism: Viscum album (assembly GCA_963277665.1). NCBI lineage: Eukaryota > Viridiplantae > Streptophyta > Magnoliopsida > Santalales > Viscaceae > Viscum > Viscum album. The sequence goes on from OY728122.1 coordinate 1,018,882,484, forward strand.
TCCATTTGAAATAAAATACAAACATTCTAAAAATACATTAATAATCTAATTAACTATTTACTTCCCTAATTTAATTTAGATGATCTTGTGTTGAAATCACTTCTGTTTTTGGTTTTTCTCATTTCAATTCCATCTTTATATATTCTGTTTCCCACAAAAAACTCTTTCTTATAGTGAAATAACATTTTTTTGTAGATACATATTATATTTTTCTCTTCATATCACTTAATGAACATTCAATAGTTTTTTTCTACATTATTAACATAATTTTGTATATATAATAAATTTATTCTTCAGTATTTAAATTTTTTATTCCACATATTGGAAATGATTTCGATTATACACCTTTTAAATGGTGTTGCAACACAATATATTCGAAATATTATTCCTCATAAAAAATTTACATATAGATATTTGAAGGTGGTATTCTCTTGGATTTTTATATCAACTGGTACATGATTATAGCCTGGGTAACCATCTAGGGAAAAATAGTAGAATGTTTTATTCCTCTCAATAATATGATTAATATTATATTGAAGGGAATTAGTATATTCTTTTTTCAACATTTAGTTTCTCATAATTGATATGGGCTAATCACAAGGCTACTTAACTTATGAAATCTATTAATTTTTTCCATTTATAACCACTATTATCTAAACTTATTTTTGTATAACTAGTGTTGGAGTAATTTATACGTTGAATAAAATTGGTTATATAATCCCAATTCTATGGAGTTTGATAATTGTATTCCCAATAATATTTTTTATATTTGAGTTTAGTCCCTATAGCACTCAATAACAAGATTGAATTCTTAAATATAAATTTCATTCATTATTATATATGGACTTATCTATTTATTTTTAGAGGATATGTATAATATATTACTCATGTGTTTCTTGAAAAAAAACTACATATTATCATAATTATATTTCACTAAATATGACAAAATAGTGACTAACAAGGTGTTTTTTCTCTAACATAGTTACACCATAGTGTGGGTTGTGGAATCATTTGTTCTAATTATGGTGGTTATTTCATAGATGATTTAAAACCTTTATTATCTTCACCATATCCCATTTGAGGATACAAAAGAATAATTTCCCTATTCAAAACAATTAATAATTTATTCCTGTGTTTCATATACCAATATTTGAATATAATATCTTCTTTACATCATCAATCTCAATTATATCCATGCGTAATTTGATTTATAGTTGACTATTTACCTCTTTAACAATTATATTAATAATAAACCAATCAATAAATTTGTATATATGACTAATATCATGAAAAAAACCTAAAACTATTTATATTTATTTACTAACAATGTCAATGTTTCGTGTGACATATCAACAGAATCACCTCTATTTTCTACGAATGGATGGTCATGAAAAATAAGAACATATTTTTCAATATTCATATTATGAACATTGAATTTTATAGGAACCCTATACTTTCTAATTATTAACAATGTGTCTTCAATTTCTCATGTATGGAAGATAGTGGATCTATCTACAATATGTAAATACATTGATATTGTCTTATGCTTTCCAATTATTGTGTCCTTATAAATTATTGATGGAATGTGATATATATTAGAACCCAAAAAAACTGGGGAAATAAAAGTTTTATATTCTATAAATTCACCTTTAATATCATATATCCATTGGTCATATTACATTTTTTTGTATCTTCTTTAGATCAGAACCCTATATTACTTATTAAATATAATTGTGGAAATATATTTAACCATTTTCTTAATTTTGACATCATTATCATGAATTTATTTATAAAAGAAATATTTAATGACTTTATAAATGGTATATAATATCTGATCAAATGAAATATTTATAAAAAATAATGGATTTTTTTATATTTATGTTTATCTAAATCTATATCACATTTTTTAAATAGTACATGATGTTTATATTTTTTACTACTAATTATGTAAATTCAAAATTATCCATCCATAATTCCTTTATAGAAACATTTTGTAGTCCAATATTATCTTATGTGTGTTTATTTTTTTACATAAAAATTTTCATATCTCTTATCTAAACACTATAATATATAGATAAAAAATATAATATTCCACCATATATTTTATTTATTTTTCTCCATATTTTCTTTATCTTTTCTCTTCACTATTTTCCCCCCTAAGTAGTTATTTGGATATAACCTTCCTTTGTAATGGTTTTACTGGTATATGGTATCTTACCCTAGTCCCTAATACTATTTTGTTTTATAATATGATGAAATTTATTTTCAAGACTATTAATTATATATTTAGTATGATTAACTTGGGGATAAATCATCAAAAATATTTATTTAGATCATAGATAGAATTATTCCATTATAAGTTGATTATTTTTGATATTTTACAATTTTTCATAATTATATTTGTACCATTATATGATTATATTGAGGTTAATTAATGGAACCCAAAAATACCAAGTTGGATTTTTCCTTGATAACCACATTATTTTTATCCTTTAAATCAAGAAGTTGTAGTTTTTTAATATTTATTATTCATACCATGATAAATTTAAAGGATTTTCCCAACCAATATTATATGTGTTCGAATATGTATGATTTCCAAATGTATTACGTCAGTAATTCCCTATAAAACTAACCACATATATGATAACCAAATTTAATTACACATTTTATTACCTGATTTTCAACAAAAATATCCCTAGAATGAACTCCTAGAGAATCAAGTGGTCTATTATATTTTAGAAATATTATATATAAATACAAAAAATAAACATAAACTAAATCATATTTATTTACACTTCTAACATTGTCTTTTATTCCATTTATCATTTAATATGGTATAAAATATCATGGGGAATTCATAAAGATATGAGCTGAGAAATAAAAATCACTAAGGGAACACCCACAGAAAGAATGATTGAAATATGGAAAAATGAACTTGATAATAACACAGATGCATGAAAAGATGATATTATAATTCTATTTCATAAATGTAGGGTTAAAAATATACAATATGATAAAATAAGAATATGTTAGGTCTCACCACTATGAAATTATAACATTATATTCTTGGATATCCTCCGACACACCATATATAGTATCCATGAGATGTAAAAATTACCCAGTGCATTTGAGAACTATCAAGGATCACCCATAATATTTATTAATTTTTGTGTTCAAAATTTATCATTTATCATAAAATTATATAAATAAGACATTGATAATGTGAATGAGTTTCACATAAAAGTCATTGATTTTATTAGTGCTCAACAAAATGAAATTGTCATTATTTTAATCTAATGTGAACGGAATGTGAGTTTCATACCAGAAAATAACCAATAAATAAATTCAAATTTCATTTAAATGAATATGATTAATATAAAAGTGTATTGGGAATTCATAATTAAGTAGGAAGATATTTTATATAAACAGATAATTTTGATTGCAAAACGAGTATACAAAAAGGATAATTAAATAGGGATAATGAGAGAGAATGGTAGTATCTAATTTACAAGGAGTCATTTCAAAAGTAACTGAATTATTATAAACACATGGAAACATAATCTATGGAAAATAAAAAGTATTATTACAGAGGATGTACTTGAATAAAATGTGAGGAAATTATTCCCTTAACATGAGAGGTAATTTATAATGTATTGATAAGATCTCATTAAAACCATAGAAATTTTTTAGAGTGGCTATAGATAGGGAAAATGCGATAAAATTAATACGTATGGTATTTTTATTGTAGAGTAATGGGATACTTTGAAGGTATTTATATTAAAATAAGAATATTTATTTATTAATTTTCAAACGTAGGCCTTGTAAATCTAGTTTACAATAAATCAAAACCATTAGAATTACTATAGATATATCCCTGGGAATTTTCCAAGGGGGGAAATGCTTTAGTATTTTAATAGTTTTTGAGTTGAAATCATTAAAATAATATCATTAATTATTTGAATGTGAGCCTTATTCATAATGTATTACTTTTAAAATATTAAAAATTACTTTAGGTAAGGGGGGTTCTTTTCAAGTTTGGAAAATTAATCTTATCACTTTAAGACACAATATATAAATAATAATTATTTTGTTCAATTAATCATGTATAATATTTATCAAAACACCTTTATCCAATTATGATTTCATTATAATTTCTAAATCTTTATACCATATTTTAATTTTAACCAAAAAATTTAACCATGTAAATTTTTATTGTAAATTTCAACATTGGATATTTTCAGTGTAATGATTTTGTGAAAAATATTTATTTTATGATAGTAATTTTATAAATATGAGAGATTTAATATTAAAATAAAATATATAATTATTGATGAAATATATTTTATAACTATGTAATGTTAATAACCCTTATAAAAATGACATATTATGTAATAAAATTATTTTATTATTTATATAACAATAAATATTGTTGGTTAAAGCCTTTTTATGGAAATATTTTTTATTTCCATATTTTTTATTATCGTAATAATGTATTTAAATGAAAATTATAATTATAAATTTTCCAATAATACAAATAAGGTTTCATTGTATCACAAAAAATTATATTAATTATCCTCTTTCCATATTCATTTTTTAGAAATGAAATACCTAAATTAAAAATAATGTATCAATATAAATAATATTTAATTTCAAAAAAAATATTTACCCTCTAATACTACTTATGGTATATATATATAACCACTTCTCACACATGCATAGTCCGCAATGGTATGGTGTGTGATAATGGTATTTTCGAAGGATGTTTTAGCTAACATCGATCTAGTGGATACCTCTACTAACTTGAAATTATCCTATAAGAAGTTATAATTGAGGCTCACATTATGATTTTATTCTTTTTCTAGATCAAATATGAACCCTAGATATTATACCTCCAACCCATGCTCCAATAAATGACCTTCATAAGGAATTTTTATGCTGGTTAAGGGTATTGTTTTACATTGTCAATATAACAGTCCAATTAATAACCATTAATATATTCTGATTCTAATGGTCACATTATAATGACTATATTACCGAAATTCATAATGAAAATTTTCATAATTACCAATTGTTATAATGTCCAAAAGTCATAATGACCATCAATAATAATGTCTAGTTGCAATAATGGTAATCCAACTTCTCTACATACTTTTTATAGTATTCAATCATCAATTAATTTAATTTTTATCATGGTTCTAGAATATTAAATTTCAAAAGGAATATTACATTACTATAATTATGCTTCTATATTACAGTCTGGATTGAGAGTGTGGTAATATTAAAATAATAATATTATCCAAATTTTCCCATTATAGTTATTTTTAATATTTTTTATCCTCATAATTCCCCAAATGATATTACTAGATCTGAGCATGAGTACCGCATGACCACATGAATTCCACACCATAGGAAAAATATTTTCAATTATCATATAGCATTTTCCAAACATCATAGTCAACACTGTTCCCTCAACACCATTTAAATGATATTTTACAATAATGGTAACTGTAATCAATAAATATTTAATCAACAAATATTGAATCAATAAATATTTAATCCATAAATAACCACTAGATAAGAAGCATAAAAAAATAAATCAATAACATGAAGTAACAAAATGGAATGTCAATAATATAAATGAAACTAACAAAAGATCCATAGTATTAAGAAATCTAGTAAATATATGAAACAATAGATATCTAGCCTAAAATACATCAATCAATATTTTCATCCACCAGCTAAACCTACCTAATAATCCAATGTATGTCCATTTCCCTTCACTGGAACTATAGTCATTAAATCTTTAAGTGTATTTAAATACATGAGTAGTATGGTAGTAAATGAACCGGAATGACGCCACTATTGTACCTAAATATAGGTCTATAATATATATAGATAATTCAATGAAAAAAAATAGAGTAAAGATAACAAAAAGACTATCAACGATGCCCAAAATAAATATCAGGTCTTTAGAGAGTAGATGTATATTCGTAGGCAGTGTTATGGAAGTTTGGTAAACTGAACTTGTATGAAACATCCCTCTCCTAGATGATATAGTTGACAAATCATTTTCAAAACATCACTCTATGAGGAAATACAATGTCCATTCCAAAGGATATATCACACATCTAGATTAATTGGATAGTTTATGTGAAACAACATATAAAAATTATAGAATATGAATAGAATAAAACATGAAAACCATATATACATGGTGATATATCAATCATTTTTTCATAAAAACCATGAGTCAGAACAATAAAAAACAATATATGATCGAACATCAAACATATGTTCATTAGGCTATATTAACACACCTTTTGTTAAAAATCCTAAAAAATTTCACTAATCAGGATATTAAAACATTCTATACAATCCTTCTATGAATTCATATAACATTATATTATATCAATTGCTTCGTACCTTAGGTGAAATGAAAAAAATAGAATGGGTCCCTGTCAGAGTTGTAAAGGACCACCGAATCCATGAATTATTATTCAATTAATAGAATTTAGAAATCCCAGAATCATGGTTGATAAAATCCCCCACTATTATAACATTTATATGTAAAAATAATGAAGAATATCTAACACCAAAAACAATCTTAGTTTGATTGATGAACATAAACCAATTCCCTAAATCTGTGTTTTGATTCTATAGACGATAAAAAAACCCTCTTTAAAACATAAAAACATATTAGATCCAATAAGAACATATAGGATATAAAATATTTTGATCCTTTAGAATAAAAGTGGATCATTTAAAAATCATTAAGAACTAAGAATATCAAGAAATCATGATAACTTACTTTTTGAGCATCAAATGTAAGAGTTGGAATGGAAGAAATCACTCCAGAAACACCATATAATGTTCCTAGGGTTTTGAGAGTCATATAGAGAAAAATATAATGAGAAAAAATATTGTGGGGGGTGGATAAGAAAATATATAAACTTTGATTCATCACTGTGCTCTTTCGAAAACCACCAACAACTCTTTATCCATTGGGTAGATATCGTTCAGCCCAATAACCACATTAGTGAGCTAGTGGCTTCCCACGAGCTATTCAGTGGGAAATTTTATCTAAAAAGTATAAAACAAGTCCCCTAGCATCATTCCATCCATGTTCTACACTCTTAAATACCTTTATCCCACCTTTGAACACTTAAAAACATCCTCAAAATCTACATACAAGTTTAAAAGGTGAATACCTGAAATATAGGAGGTTCAATTTCATATCAAAGGACCATGATCTATAAATTGTTAATCACTTTTACATGAATTGGAATAGGGTGGATAGTCAGATATATTTTTGGGACAATGATGATGGAATATCTCAGTTCCTTGTCATAATTGTACGGTGGACCTTTTTTTTACAATGAATTTGATATTTTATTCTCTTACTTTCTGATTGTACTTTTGATAAATTCACCTTGTATGATACAACTAATGATTTATACATATTTTTGGTATTATTTTGTGTGTCAATTCACCATTATTGTCAAATAGTGTCTCTTTATATAAATTTATTTCTTACATTATATATATAAAAAATTATTAATTTCATGTTGAAATTGTGATATTGGATTTGGTGTATTATTTACTGAATTCGTTTATTTTACAATTTTGCATTCCATTTTTGAATGTTTATATATGTATGTGACTAGTATGAGGGTACTAGGTGATTTGATTTTTTTATGGGTAGTGAATATTGGTTTTATCCTTGTTATATTGGGTAGACTCTTATGTTAAATCTTACTGTGAACCCTAGGGGGTTCTAGGGTTCTACAATGATCTTATTATTTATGATGTTGGATTTCACAAATATTTATTCTATAATTTCAAGAAATTATTCCACCTAGATGTATTTAAAAACAATCAAACCACCATTAATGCTAGTTGATGCAACCAATATTTTTACCTTGTTTTCACTAGTTGTTCAAGCTATAGAACTAGTTTAGCCATGATTTTTTCAGTTAGTTCCTATTCAGGGTAGAGGAGACCATATGGGATGTAGGATGATGATGGATTTTTATCTCAAATTTCTGCTTTGGAGTCACCCATACATCCCAGAATCCTTTGTATCTCAAAGCAAATGAGGATCATATATGGTTTATTATGATGAGAATTAACTTGGTGGAGTTCCCATTGGAACAATGGTTTATTATTTCAACATTTATGCTTCAAGACACAGCTAGAATATAGTGGGATACCATACATTATGATAGCTAATTGGAATGTGTAACATAACAGACCTTAAAGGATCTCATCATTGAGAATTTTTTCTAAATATCATTGATGTGGGACAATCATTCAGATTTCATAGATCTTCAGTAGGGAATGATGATAGTGTCCACATATTTCTCATTTTTTATATAGGTCATTCACATTTCTCTTCTTCTGACATGGAACGAGGATCAAATCGTGAAATGAAAAAGACTAGTCATCACCCCATAGTGAAATGATATATTATTAACAATTATTCGATGAAAAATTTTTCATCCCTTCATAAGGAATTGATGATCAATAATGGATTTAAGGAAGATAAAGAAATAGGTATTCTTCCCGATGTTAGTGGACCGAGAAATACCTTCTCCAACACAGTCATTGTTTCTTATTTTGGAAAAAATAAATGTAAGTTAGAGATTATATTATAGGGAGTATGATGGATGATGGAGTAGATAAGGGGTTATTGACTGCCAATATTTTAAACAAATCTTCTAGTTGTTATTATTGTGGGAGGATGGGAAATGTTTTCATGGACTATCACATTTTCTACTAGAACATCCACTTATGAGGTATGAATGGTCACCTAATGTTGTTATGTGAGTTGACTCCAAGGATGTGAGAAATAAAGTTAGGATTTAGTTTAGTTAAAAATTCATTACTTATAGGTACATTACCCATAAGGGTCAGTTATGTAGGTGACTCATTATCCTATAAGGTTTCATGTAATTGAGGATGACAAGAAATATGTTGTTGATAAAATTCATATGATGGTGGAGAGGTACCCTAAATAGATTTAGGTATATTATATATTTCTTCTACACCATTTATTTTATTGTTTCATATAAGAACATTAAATTCAACATTAATGGCCAATGTAGTTTTTAGGTAGGATTTAAAAATTAAATTCTTTCTTGGGTTTCTTTATATGGATACAACCATGGGGTGGAAATAAATTCATTTTCATATATGTTTAGAATGTCTGATGGTTTTTTATAGCTTTTATAATGTTTGATACTTCCCAATTAATGATATAATAGGCTTTGACATGATCCTGGGCATGTAGTAGTTGGGTAGTTACTATGAACACATCAATTATTATCAGATATGAGTTATCTTTGCATTAAATAAAGGGGAATGTTTTTTTACTATCAAATGTGATGCCATGTTAGACAGGGTGGGACCATCACCATATCAGAGATATGAATTTTTAGAATATGTGGAAATACTTATCCTTTAATTGGATTAGGAAATGAATCCCTCCAAAGTTATTATAGTGGTAGACTTGTTCCGAGATGTATTTATAGTTTATTTCATCGGGATGAATCAATATTGGAGAGTTTATTTTGACATCAATATTGATTATTTTTCATGATCAGTATCAATTATATAAAACCACATGGAACCAACTGAGATAAAAGAGCTCAAGGTACAGATATATGATCAGAAGGAAAAAATAATTCATCAGATTGTTCAACTCCCCTAGTTTTTCTAGGAATTGTACACCGTGAAGGTCGATGATACAAATTGACTTTTCATGGTCTAAAAAAAGTAAAATTAAAAAACTATGAAGAATAAGTCCCATTTTATAGAATTGATGACTTATTTTATAAATTGAGTGGGGAACAATGGTTTTCAATGAATGATTTTCATTCTTTATATAATCATCTTCTGTTCAGAGAGGAATAAGTTCCAAAAGTAATATTTCGTAAATTTTATGGGTTGTAAGAGTATCTTATTATTATTTTTGGGATGATGAATTCTTCCACAATGATTAAGTAACTCATGAACCAAATTTTTTCACACATACTTTCTATAAGGAGAAGACCATTTCTAGAGATCTCTTGAGCATGTTTTTCATTATACCTATTTTGTCTTGTTTTGAGTACTCTAGGTTTCTGTTTTCCTTGGGGAGAGTTGGGGTAAAAAATTTACATTTTTGGAAGAATTTTGGGTAGTCCATGGAATGTTTATAATTTTACGAAACAATTCACCCATGCTCAAAAAAACATTCAACACTGGGAAGTAGAGGATTGAACGGATGTCATAATATATTTCAAACAATATTGCTTAAAAGGAGAAACAATTCACACTAAAAAGGGGAAGACTATTAAGGCCCATGGTTTGGTAATCTATTTCCCTATTCATAGAAAACCATTATTGATAATTTAATTACTCTATAAATTTATTTATAAAAATACATGAACCCCCCCCCCCCAATTTTAACCTATAATCGACTATATCTCATACATGAGCTGTTCCAATCATTTTTAGGGTTCTTCGAAACATTACTAGTGATCCCAAACTCTGTTCTTGGAAAATCGAATGGAGGGTGGAAGTTATTCCCCCCAATTAATAATAAGATCTAATCCAATCTGGTTATTTTCATTTATCTCATCTCTCCCTTAGCTTTTAAGGGGAAGTTATCCTCTCTTTTTTTTGGATCTAGATCTATAATAATGGGATCTTCATTTCTCAATCATGAATTAGGGTAATAGTTCAGGAACACATTCTGCACCTCTATTCTACCCAAATTTTGTATTTCCATTACTGAGAGGTTATCGTCAATATTGAGTTAGGTGATCAATAATTAAAATCCCAATGTCTTGAGTGAAATTACTTGTAAGTAATAATATAATTTCAAATGAATGATTTTCAATTTTTTCTTAAGTTAATTAAAAAAAATGGAAATTAATCGATTAAGTTATTACGACATTAGGGATACTTAAAGGATTGAAATGAATACTAATTTTTTTAATTAATAATGGGATATCGGAGTCTCAATTGAATAATTAGGTTTTGAAATAATTATGAGCTACTGGGTTATAAATTAAATAATTAATTGTTAAATTAAATTTTCAATATTGATTTGTGAATTGAATAAATAATTATTGAATTAATTATGAGATATTTGGAATTTATATAATTAATTAATGAGTTAATTAAAGGAGGTTTTGGGATTTTAAAATTATTAATATCATTAATTCATTGTTGAATTAATTAATGGAAATGTTATGAACAATTAATTTTTGAATTGATTGATGGGATTGATGTGACTAATTTATTTTTTAATCTATGAATGGAATGATGTGAATATAAAATTTCTATATTTTTATTAATTAATTAATTAATTTATTAATGTGACACTTTGATACATTTGATTTAGTTGATTTAATTATATACTAGTGTGAAAAACAACCTAATCCAATATTCATACTCTTATGTAAAAATTGGGTTTGGAGTACTCCCAACTGTTTTGTTGACAATGATTAAGGAAATAAGTTTCAGAAGTGGTTTAATTTCATTCGATACTTTGTTCAATGAGATAGGCTGGGTTCTGTATTATTTTGGTTAAGGTGTTTCTTGTTTTGAGGATGAGTTGTAACTCATGGGTTTTCATTCTTTCCCAGTCTATGATTTTTATAGTAGTGGGTTTTGAACATCTTCTAGGGGCCCACACATATTATTGGGTAAGAATGTATATACAAATAAATAAAATGTATGTCCTCCATGTATGTATTTACTCATTCCACGGGGAATAAATGCATTGGATTAATGAGATGTATATATATATATATATATATATATGAAATTATGTGGTGCAAGAAGGTAGCACCATCATCTGGTTAAAAAGCATCAAGAGGTGGCATGTTTAGCTTAGTTCTCCTTGGAGATAGGTTCACCACTTCACTTGCCTTATAATTTAGAATTTATTATATTCCTTTAATTTCATTGGTTTTCGTTAAATGTGAAAAAATATTAAATACTTTTTTATAATAGTGATTTCATTTTAATAGATATGTTTATTTCAGTTCATTACACTAGAAATATTTTTAGGATGGATGTTTATAATGGTTAAAAATGCTCATTTGACCATTGAACCTAATTCATGAATTTCTTAGTGTTGTTTAGGTTATATTTGAAATTTTTTCTTCCAATGCATGAGTAAATGTTTTGGTTTATCTTTAGAAATATAATTTCTTTTAAAAATTATTTAACACTTGTTTGGATCTTGATGAATGTGGAGTGCATTAGAATATTTTAAAATTGTTTTACTTATGGCGCAACGGTGTTTGTTTCTTTTAAAAAGGTTTGGTTTCTAAAATGGTGATTAAGGACCATTGGGAACATTAAAAAGAAATTGATTTGTGGGTAACTCTTCATGGATAGTGATCTAGCCATCGTTAAATTGAATGTGGTTGGAGGACCATGATATGTGGATACCTTGTGTTTGAATGTTTAAAAGGAAATAAGTTCTTCCATGTGGTGACTTCGGCGATGCATGTTGTCTGAATTATTATTATATTTATGCATGTGATTTAATGATTGGTTGGAATCGATTGGCTCACCATTTTATATAAACGTATTGACATGGGAACCTGACATAGTAATTGAATTTTCAATGAACCAATTCATCACTAGTTTAGATTATGCTCTAGCTAGTGTCCCTTAGTATGTATTTTTCTCTACTAGGGGATTGGGCCCCTCGGTTAGGCCAGGTAAGGAAATACTGAGCATTATGGGGGTTATGATTTCATCGAGAGTAGGCATGCCTTAATGATGAGACACACATATAGTATGTTTTGGATTGTTCACTAGCTCTTAGGTTTGACCCATGTTTTTATTAGCATTTATTTGTATGTGGAAGATGATTGTGGTTCTTAGTTAGGTTTCTGGCCCCACAAGCCACTTTTCCATATACCTTATTCTGTGTTGTGTAGGAATCCCTCTTCTTTAAAAAATAAATTTGTATTTTAAATTGTTCCTAGAAATGTTTTTAAAATGTAATGTATATTTTTTCCTTCTAACATTAAATATTACTTTAAAATAAAAAAGAAAATGTGTTGGTACATGATTTATAAATGAATGGTGTTTTTAAAAAACATATTTTATATAATGTAGTTCAAACATGGAATTGTTAAATTCTTTATTTAAAGGTAGTTCTTTGGGAATATTCTGTTGGTAACACCTACTGAGTTTTAATACTCATGCATATATTGTTTTCTTGTTATTAGTTCTCTTGAAGGTTCAACTCGATATTGTTGTCCATTGGGAAGTGTTGGTTGCGACTTGGAGAAATACACTCGAGGTTATATGTTTTTTTTCATGGTCATGATAGTGTGTGTTATAGGTCATTCAGTTGTTTGTTTGGTGTTGTTATTTACATTAAATTTTACTTTTTCCTGCTATTTTATTTATTTTACCTGGGAGAAACCATTCACAATTGTTCTCTATTGATGATCGGGTGCTTGTCGCCAGCCCGGGATGATCAGGAATGCCTCTCGGGCCTTGCCGCATATCAAATCTGTAGACTACTTCCAGATATACCAAGGATGGTATGTGACAATGTGATGGATTCATAATGGGTGTGGGACACGACTTCCACTCCAAATACCCATATTGTCCCGGACATGACGTTCTAAGACCCCATGCATGATTGAAAATTTAATGGGATGGGGACTGATGCTCTAATTACCCATGTGGTTTGAGAAAAGGACTAATACATTAAATACTCACGGGGTGTTTGACATGACATTCAGGACCCAAATAAATTTCATTGGAATATGGTTTCGATGAGCCAAATTATGAATTTAAATTAAATAGATAATGGAATCTCATTTATTAAAATAAATTCTAAATTTAATATGTTATATGGTTCAAACTCTGAAAGTGGCCGGAGCAGGTATGGATATTCAGGTGTCCTCAAGAACCAAGAGGAGTTCTGTAGTTAAATAAATCATAAATTTATAAATGTATACTATAAAATTTATTACTTGTATTTAATCCTTAATAAAACCACATACACTATTTATTAATTGATTTGTTTTAGATTCCATTGATGGTAGCCTACTATGTCGTACTCAAACCCTACTCTGGTGTCCTGATCAGTGCCCAAATAGACGTCATGATTGCTGGAAAAGATAAGGGAAAAAGCTCTGTATTAGGTGATTGATTTGGAATGGAGGAGGGATAAGGGTACTGAGAATGGTTTGGGACCCATTTGGGAGTAGTTAGTGTCTTCAATTTAGGTTTTTCATTTTCAAACATGGATCATACTTTGGCATAGAATATATAATATTCATTTTTGATATTTTATTTAATATTTTTGTCACTAGGTGATACTGGAATATTTTAGTTTATGGTTATATCATTTGATAATTATAATTATTTTCATTCTTATGCTACTTTGATATTGGGTGTGTAGTCTCCACATGATCTATATTAGACCCTTATTTCTAGTTGACCACCTCTATCATATTGGGAGTTGTTCCTGAGGTCATGTACCCGAATGACTCGGGGCACTAGTGTGTGGAACATAAGATGGGACATCAAAAACAGGTATCAAATGCTGTTTTTTTAATTCAAATGTATTTATATTTGGGAAATGGCATACAGAAGAATAATAACAGTTAGGACTTGGTTATGAGCTCAAATATCGGATTAGCTAACCCATGTATGGGGTAAATCCAAAGTTCCCACGGTTGAATTTTTATTAATGGAATTTATTTATAGTTGTATGTGATTTCACCTTTAGTGATACACATTTTTTGAATTGATTATTATTTTTTGGATTTTATGATATTTATCTCAACACTTCGTATAGAATGATAGATATATATGCATGCATCATTATAGGAACACATGAATTAATGTGGCATGCATCATTTTAGGCACACATGGAAATATAGGTTTTGGGTATGTAATTGAAATTGAATTGTTTCCCACTTATATTTGATTTAAATGAAAATGGTTCCTAAAATGAATTAAAATTACTAAATTATGCAATTTTTGTATAATGGGTGTCTAATGAGATGATTTAATAAAAATTATGAGCATACCCATTTTTTCCATGACCCTAGAATAAGATGGTTAAGGTTAGTGATAGTTCCTCATTTTTGACCCTGTGGTGGGGTTTGGGGGAATGAATAGTATAGAAAATCAGGAATCCCTCTTATGAGATCGATTTAATGTTGTGGTATGTTTCTTGAAATTTTATTTTGGAATTATATAGATATTCCACCATTCTGACGCTTGTTTATAGGATGGCCATAGGTTATGGATGGAGATGCTCCACTAGTAATGGAACCTTGTACATAGATATTTACAGGTGAGGAAGTAGGAGATAAGAAATGAGATAAATTCTCTATCTTAATGAAATTCATGGAAAGAGACATACGACATGTTGTGAGAATCTTTTCAGATCTGATGAGGGAGTTTCAATTGCAACACCCTCCAAATTATTCTAGAGAGGGTGTACCAGAGTCACCAGAGTTCTGGATTGAGTCTATCCAGACAAAAAATGATCACATGGAGACTCCAACTAAAAAATAGTCAAATAAGCTAAAAAAATGCATCATAGTAAAGTGATGGAATGGTGGGACATCCAGGATCAGGATGGATATTTGGAATATATAGAGTTCAAGGACATTCAAGATGATTTCTCATAGAACATTTATCCTCAGATGCTTTGGTAGGATAGAGTATATTTGTTCATGATGTTGAATTAATTTAGTATGTCCATGTTATACTATAGTGGATGCTTTAATTATTTATACTAATTTGATCTAGATATGGAAAGAGATGACAAAATAGTGGAAAAGTTGATTCATGACAGGCTTAAATATGAAATTATGTACCAGGTGAATATCTTCTGGATGAATAAGTTTTTAGAAGTGGTCGATCAAAATCTCATATTTGAATGGAACCTGATGGGGCTTCCAATATAGAGAAATTGGTTTCTGCTTTATGATAAAGAGGTAAAAATTTTGAGAACATGAAGCATAATTATAATAATTTCATCTATGGTTGTTGGAATAATAGAATCCATAAAAATAAATTAGTTACATAGGTTCTTACTCGAATGTTTTTCTATTAGTGTCGTATGATTGGCCACTATCATAAACATTATACCAGAACTCTTATAGAGTCATGCTCTTATGGATGAACTTTACATGTATAGATGTTTTGGAGTAACCCATGATAGACAGGTTATAAGGCCGCGACCTTAAACCTTAACTAATATTGAATTAAATGAATAATTCACATTGAGGATCTTTTCAGGTTTAGAGTTTTAGAGAATTAGGACATAACTATTACATATCAAAAGATTATAAAGTAGAAACTTTTACTAAGTTTCCATAAAATAAAAACTCTTTAAAAGAAACATGTCCAGTTCTATGTTTTATGTTGCATTATTTTCCCTTGATCCCATCCTTGACCCTATTCCACGTTATGTCCTGTGAAAAACATTTCAAAAACATGGGATGAGCATAAAAAGCTCAGTAATGGATACACAAAGAATGAAAACTGTTAGTTTTTCAAAACAACTAGTAAACCATGTATACTTTATCAAAGTAATACTTTTCACCTTTTCGAAGTAGTAAAAACTATTCACTGAATAAAAGTTCATTACTTACCCTTTTGTAACCAAAAGATTACCATAAAACCCATATAAAGATCACATATCATATAAAGGTAACATGGGACATAAACATACTTAAGTGGAATAACCATAAGTTTTACTTCCACACATATCACTTAATGGAATAGACATTCGGCCAACTTCCATACATACATAATGGAAAAGCCATACTGTAACACCCCGAGATTTTATGAAAAATATTCTTTTTAATTTCATTAATTTCTTGTGTTATACGCTACACCAAAAAGAGCTTTCACAACACACATCTCTGACCTGGCTTGAATTACACGCAATCGCGACCTTCCATGATAGTGTGTGTTGTACGCAACACCAAGTTTCGCTAAACAACGATATGCTATTAAAATATTATTAAAAATAGAGGTTATGAATAGTAATAACAACCTTTTGAAATTGTTTAAATTCTATTATTCAAAATGGACTTCATTTTTTGGATTCGGAATATCGAAATTAGCTTCGGGTGAAATTTTGGGGATTTTCGGATAACTTTCATATTTTGATGAATACTGAAAATTACTAAATTTTAATTAAAAACAACTTTTTCAATCGAAATAACAAATAGTGATAAATTATTAATTTGAGTGGTTTTAAAGTATATTTAGAATATATTTTTACAATTTAATACAATGTTGGTCATTGGATGTAATTTCACATTTAAACCAGTTACAAACAAGTGTCAATCTTTTGATAGTTATTATCTCTTAAAAACACGCCTTTTGTTTTGACGACGGGAATTAATTTTTAAATTAATTAATGCAACTAATATGTTTTGAATTTGGTAAAATAGAAATCATTTTTGAGTTCATAATATCAAATATAGCTTAGGCCTAATTTTTTGTATTTTTCTGAAAACTTTCAATTTTTGATGAATAGTGAAACCACTAAGTGGTAGTTAAAAAACTGAATTTTTCATAAAACATAATTTTACTGCTTCTGTGAGTGAAATTTCAAAAATCAAAGAGACACGGTTGATGTCAGTAAGTAAAATGTGGTTCAATGATATGAAAATAATTTTTTTGGTGAATAGTAACTTTTTACTTTTTTTTCCACGGTAAAAAGTAAATAGGGTAATTAAGGGTAAAGATGATATTATTATTACCCTAACGCATGTCCTAATTCTATTTGATAAGTGTAATTAGACCAAAAACAAACTTAGGAATAAAATATGACCATTT
The DNA here is from genome assembly GCA_963277665.1 of Viscum album. Classification (NCBI taxonomy): domain Eukaryota; kingdom Viridiplantae; phylum Streptophyta; class Magnoliopsida; order Santalales; family Viscaceae; genus Viscum; species Viscum album. Next base: position 1,018,900,322 of record OY728122.1, read on the forward strand.
AGGCCCACTTGGATTAGATTAGGACATTTATTATTAATTTATTTAAAGAAGGGTTAAAATAGTTAAAATCAAAGTTTAATAAGTAAATAATTTTTAATATGGGGTTATACATAAGATAAATTCGACTATAAATATTAATTAGAAAGATGAAAAGATTTCCTATATAATTGTATTTTATTTGTAATTTTTAGACATTAAATATTTTAATTTATTTATGACACAATGATGATTCAGTAATTATCTTATTAATGATATATTGACATAATTGATGTTATAAACACCAAAATAAATGTAATTTGAGACTTTTTATGAATACCACTAATTTTATAGGTTAATATTACATGTTAGTATTGATTTAATTTACTTTTTTTGAACTAATAATTCTGTTATGAGTTTCACAAAAATCAATTACTAAATAGTGTCAAAATTGACATAAAATAGTTTTTAAAACAAATATTATATTGGTAATTGTTATTTTATTCCTAAAAATCCAAGGTTCGGCCAAATGACTTAGATAAGGTTATATATATTAATAATAAAAAACTTGGGGTTCCTTTGGCTGCTTATAGTAAGTTTATTAACCTTATAGTATAAGAACACAAGAAGACATGGTAAAAGTATAATTATTTAACTTAATGTTTAATCTAAATGATAAGGTTAAAATAGGAACCTAAACATGTCTAAATTATATTGGATGAGAGGATTTCTTCCCATGCCCACCTTAGATTCTAAATATATCAATTTGAAGCTATTTAAAACCGAACATGACATTATAATAAAATAATAGTTTTAGTTATTCCAATGGTGCCCCTCTCCTCCCTTATAAAAGGACACCTCCTCCCCCTCTTCCTAACACCACTTTGAGCCTTCACATTCGGCCAAACCCTGCCACATTATCCTCTACACTTCTCTAGAGACATCCTAGAGGTTTGGGTCTTCTTCAAAGACCAATTTTAGTGCCCTAAAAGAAGGTCTCAAAGAAGCACTTCAAAGAAGAGGTAATGTCCGTTACCGATTCTTTCATCTTTATTTCTTCTTCCACTTCTTATTATTTAGTTGTTTCATTATGAAGTAATAACATCAGTATCTCTCATATACTTATATGTTATTATAAGTATGAAACAACCCTATTTCACCATCTATCCATCCTACGGAAACAGAAATCACCGCGCGTGCGTACGTATGGAATACCGTCTCCACGCCGTGGTGTAATCAATTTTCCACCACCACCTTACTTGGATGGGTATAATGGTGTAAATAATGACTATATATGACTATCATAAAGTTATATTGATTCTGAAATAGTATACATATACTCCAATACAATTCCACGATCATAGGAATGATACCATCACTCCTGCGTACGTACGGAATACCGTCTCCACGATGTGATGCGACTCGTTCAACATGATATTCATTTAATAATGATTATATAAATGAATTTAATCAATTAATATGATATATATTACACTAATAACATTCTGTAAATGAGGTATCTATAACCTAAAGAAAATAATAAGAATTTATTTGACAAAACACGCATAAGAACAAAAAGTTATAAACACCCGAATAACAAGTAGCAACGAAATATTACTACTAAGAAGATAAGAATATGACCATATATGATATCATAAAAATAAGTATGATTTTGGAATAAGTAAATAGCATTATTTAAATCACTATACAGGAGGCTCGGACAGTTACAAAGCAAGTCAGACCTAAGGTAATGGAAATATCACAATCTCATTTTTATCTGAAATTGTTTATACTTTGGTATTTATTGGGGTGTATTTTATCATCCATATCCATGTTTCCTCAATATGTAATATTATTTCCATCCACCTACAATTGTTTAAATCCAATTTTACCCTTCGGTGAGTTTTTTGTAAAATATATGAAAGGAATCTTTTGTCATTTTTCGTACGAGGTACTTTTTGACTTTTCCGAAAAAAGTACGAAGAATGTTTCATTAACTTATACGGCATGAATGGATTTTTAAAACATTATTTCAAAGAAGCTTCCTTTACAAGTTTTCAAGTTTATTTTTAATCAACTTATTTTAGTTTGTAATTGTACGACATGTTAAGAAAGGAAAAGTGTTTTTGAAGCAGAAATGGTATTTTCCTCAAGAATGGAGTTCAAGTGTTTTATCAAAATTATTTTCCATCTAAGATAATAAAGGGGTCTGTTTCTATCCCTATTATTACATGGATTTGATTATGTTGTGATGGAAATATTTTTATGAAATCTTTTATCTTATATGAATTGTTTTATGAAGTCACGATGTTTAAAGATTCCCATTTTTATTACATGGGTTATGCAATGATGTATGATTTATGATTTTGTGGCACACATAAGAATGGTATCATTATGAGATGGGTGTGACCTATATCTCCCTCCAATTAATTGGGTAAAGATTTTATATCTCATGAGATTGACATGGCTGGAATGGTAGGTTATACCGGTTCTATGAAACAGGACTGAAACGAAGGTGACTCGGTTCAGAAAGGGACTTTGTCCACTAAGATAGTCTTGGCAATGAGTCTTGACTAATAAGAAATGATTCTATATAATTATGTGTGTATGCCACAAAGTTTAATGTTTTATGTTATGATTATTGTGATTACATTTCACTTCCATGAGTTATCCCACGTTATGAAATTATGATCTCTTTTACAGGTTAATATTTTCAAAAGTTATGTGCTTATGTATATGATGTGATTGATATTTATTTTGTTTACCCTTACTGAGAATTTAAGCTCACCCTTTTATGTTTTCTTTTCCCCAGGATATAAAGAAAGGTTTTAGGTATAAAAAAAGGAAGATCTTTATGGTAGATGTTGAAGATCTTTCACCAGGATTAGAAGATTATATTTTGAGTTTCCAAAGACACTAAACTATTACGATCCTTGTGTGTGTGTTTTGGTTATGTACTAAGTATTCCACAAATGTAATGTAATGTCAATGTACGTCAAGCTTCAGGTCTTTACAGTTTGTATCAGAGGAAAGGTTTAGTCAACCTTTGGAAACTAGGATGCGAAAGCGTTAGTGAGATCCCAAGAGATATTTCTAAGGTATAGGGATGTCCCTAAGGATATGTATACGTATAAGATACTGTACTAGAACTACGGTAATGATCATAGAATTTAACCTAAGAAGTTAGATATTTAGGATACTCTCCCTTTATAATGTTGTTTTCCCTAGCATGATTTTTTCCTCTCACACAATTCTTTTTGGGTTTTAGACGATGGCTGGAACCCGAAGGAACCGTGTTGATCAATGAAATGGGAAATGCAATGATTGTCCTCCTGAACAAACAAATGTTATGGGAGATGGAGTGAAAAATCTTATTGCTATACTTACACAAGCTATGAATCATTCTGGACTTCCAAATGAGCAGAGAAGGGAACAATATTCTATTGAGTCCTTCATGAGGCAACGTCCACCTTCTTTCAGTGGGACTTCCGATCCACGTGTTGCTGAACAATGGATCAGTACCACTGAAAAGATATTTTCAGTTCTTCAATGTTCTGAACATGATAAAGTAATCTTATCAGTATATCATTTGGAAGGTGAAGCTGATCAATGGTGGAATCTTATCAAGAATACGAGGCCAAGAGATGAAATTGAGTCCATGGAATGGGACGAGTTCAAGAACACGTTTTTCAGTATGTACGCCCCTCGTATTCTTCGAACAAAGATGGAAAATGATTTTCTTGAGATAAAGCAGAAGGATGATGAATCTGTTGGTATATACGAAGCGAATTTTACAAGACTTTCTAGGTATGCATATGGCATTATCATCCAAACTGAAAGTAAAGTTGATCGATTTTTCAGTGGCTTAAAACCAAGTCTTCGAAGGGAATTAGCTATAAGAGACTTCAGTAGCTATGAAGAAATTATGTGTTGTGCTATCAAGGTAGAAATGGAAGTTGGTGTTACAAATCTATCTCATGGTTTTGACAAGAAACGAAAGATGGAGTTCAAGGAGAAATATCATAATAATGGTGAAAAGAAGATGAATGTTTCCTTATGCACAATGTGTGGAAATAATCATAGTGGAGATTGTATTAAAGGGACTAGAAAATTTTTTATGTGTGGAAAAGAAGGTCATCGAGCAGCTGAGTGTCGAAGTAATGGAAAAAGGGTTTCTAATGATGTGAATAAAGCAAACACTGTAGAGAACGCACCACCAACACTTAAATGCTTCAAGTGCAAGGAAATGGGGCATTATACTAATAAATGCCCTAATCCAAGGGTTAGTGATGATTGACATGAGAAACCACATAAGGCAAAGGACAAAGGGAAGTCACATGCGATCACCATTGGCGATGTTGAATATGATAACGATGTGGGGAAATGATTAAGTGTTTATCTAATGGGATTCCAAAATAATGTTGTATATAGTATCGTGGAATATTGGAATATTTCTATATTGGTCCATTGTGGTTTTCAATAATTTTATGGTACCGGTAACCATGGAAAGTGATTGAGATATTTTTGGAAAAAAGATGATATGCGCATAATGAAGGGAATACGAGAAAATGAAATATTTGACAGTATTCATGAGCTCATGATTGATATAAGGACTAAGTGATATCATGGTTTGAGTATATAGAATTTTGAGGATTTTGGTATGTGGAAAGTGTTAACTTTAAACTACATTCATGTTTTCACTAAGGTTCAATGGGTATTCATTCTTCAAGATAATACATGATTAAGGTATTCAAATGTTTGTAATTTGACCAACAAGATATATCTTATGATATATGGTGGATAAATGATGGCATTCACGCGATTGTTCTCTGATATTTCATGTAATCATTTTCTTTATACTATGAGCTTGGACTGAAGTATTTTAGATAAGCCTAAATATTAGAATGGATTATGTTGGACATAAGTTAGGATAAAACGTTTTTCGATATTATTGATGGAATGTTATAGTAATATAGCTTTAGAAAAAGGATAACCTGCAGGACGGGCGACAACCCATCGCGTCAGACAAGGCTGTGGGAATCGAACCCACAACCGAAGTGTGACTGGCCTTTATCGCCTACCACTGGCCTACAGGAAGTCCCTGGTTAGTAGAAACTAGTTTTATTATATTAAGCAGTACGATATATGAAGTATAAGTCCATTTTAGGAACCATATATGATTAATCTCACTATATAATGACTTATGTATATTTAATAACTTTTGCTAACCTTTTGTTTGAGACAGAAGGAATGACGCATCATTCTATCACATGATCTGCTAACACTTCAAGAATAACAAATTCAACTTCATTTATTTAAGAGATGAAGTGGAAATTGTTCAAGGCACAAACAACAGTGAGATTGTATCAAAATAAATTATGTATTTATTCTAATTCAAATTCTTCAACTCTAGGGAAACGATCTTGAAAACCAAAAATGTTTTCCTAGTGATCTTATATCTGATTAATCAAATGGTACCTTAGATCATCACAAATTTATGGATTTGTGATTGTTGGATTTTCCATAGCCATGTTCTCTACCACTCTCCATCAGAACATGATGGTTAGATTTTTCTTCCATATCCATATTTTCACCTATGTGGAAACCCAGTGATTAGTTTATTTGGGTAACCGTTACGTTTCATACTTTTGTTTTTAAATATTGGTTTTGGTATTCCATTTTACGATGTGGATTTCTATTAATGAAACTTTCGAGTAGTAAACCATTTATAACCGCGACGAATTTCGAGGGAAAAATTCATTTTAAGGGGGGTAGAATGTAACACCCCGAGATTTTATGAAAAATATTCTTTTTCATTTCATTAATGTCTTGTGTTATACGCTACACCAAAAGGAGCTTTCACAACACACATCTCTGACCTGGCTTGAATTACACGCAATCGCGACCTTCCACAATAGCTTGTGTTGTACGCAACACCAAGTTTTGCTAAACAACGATATGCTATTAAAATATTATTAAAACTAGATGTTATGAATAATAATAACCACTTTTTGAAACTGTGTAAATTGTATTTTTCAAAATGGACTTCATTATTGGATTCGGAATATAGAAATTAGCTTAGGGTGAAATTTTGGTGATTTTTGGATAACTTTCATATTTTGATGAATAGTGAAAATTACTAAATTTTAATTAAAAACAACTTTTTCAATCGAAATAATTAATAGTGATAAATTATTAATTTTAGTGGTTTTAAAGTATATTTAGAATATATATTTTTACAATATAATACAATGTTTGTCATTGGATGTAATTTCACATTTAAACCAATTATAAACAAGTGTCAATCTTTTGATGGTTATTATCTCTTAAAAACATGCCTTTTGTTTTGACGATGGGAATTAATTTTTAAATTAATTAATGCAACTGATATGTTTTGAATTTGGTAAAATAGAAATCATTTTTGAGTTCATATTATCAAATATAGCTTAGGCCTAAATTTTGGTATTTTTTTGAAAACATTCAATTTTTGATGAATAGTGAAACCACTAAGTGGTAGTTAAAAAACTGAATTTTTCATAAAACTTATTTTTACTGCTTCTGTGAGTGGAATTTCAAAAATCCGAGAGACACAGTTGATTTGAGTAAGTAAAATGTGGTTCAATGAGATGAAAATAATTTTTTGGTGAATAGTAACTTTTTATTTTTTCTTCCACGGTAAAAAGTAAATAGGTTAATTAAGGGTAAAGATGATATTATTATTACCCTAACACATGTCCTGATTCTATTGGATAAGTTTAATACGACCAAAAAAAAACTTAGGAATAAAATATGACCATTTAGGCCCACTTGGATTAGATTAGGACATTTATTATTAATTTATTTAAAGAAGGGTTAAAATAGTTAAAATCAATGTTTAATAAGTAAATAATTTTTAATATGGGGTTATACATAAGATAAATTAGACTATAAATATCCATTAGAAAGGTAAAATGATTTCATACATAATGGTATTTTATTTGTAATTTTTATACATTAAATAATTTAATTTATTTATGACACAATGATGATGCAGTAATTATCTTATTAATGAAATATTGACATAATTGATATTATAAACACCAAAATAAATGTAATTTGAGACTTTTTATGAATCCCACTAATTTTATAGGTTAATATGACATGTTAGTATTGATTTAATTAACTTGGTTCGAACTAATAATTCTATTATGATTTTCACAAAAATCAATTACTAAATAGGGTCAAAATTGACATAAAATAGTTTTTAGAACAAATATTATATTGGTAATTGTTATTTTATTACTAAAAATCTAAGGTTCGAAAAAATTACTTAGATAAGGTTATATATATTAATAATAAACAACTTGGGGTTCGTTTGGCTTCTTATAGTAAGTTTATTAACCTTATAGTATAAGAACAGAAGAAGACATGGTAAAAGTAAAATTATTTAACATAATGTTAAATCTAAATGATAAGGTTAAAATAGGAACATAAACTTGTCTAAATTCTATTGGATGAGAGGATTTAGACCCATCCCCACCTTAGCTTATAAATATATCAATTTGGAGCTATTTAAAACCGAGCATGACTTTATAATAAAATAATAGTTTTAGTTATTCCAAAGGTGCCCCTCTCCTCCCTTATAAAAGGACACCTCCTCCCCATCTTCCTCACACCACTTTGAGCCTTCAAGCTTAAACAACCCCTGCCACTTTATCCTCTCCACTTCCCTAGAGACATCCAAGAGGTCCTGGCCTTCTTCAAAGACCAATTTTAGTGCCCAAAAAGAAGGTCTCAAAGAAGCACTTCAAAGAAGAGGTAATGTCCGTTACCGATTCTTTCATCTTTATTTCTTCTTCCACTTCTTCTTATTTAGTTGTTTCATTATGAAGTAATAACATCAGTATCATTGATATACTAATATGTTATTATAAGTATGAAACAAACCTATTTCACCATCTATCCATCCTACGGAAAAAGAAATCATTGCGCGTGCGTACGTACGGAATACCGTCTCCACGCCGTGGTGTAATCTATTTTCCACCACCACCATACTTGGATGGGTATAATGGTGTAAATAATGACTATATATGACTATTATAAATTGATATTGATTCTTAAATAGTATACATATACTCCAATACAATTCCACGATCATAGGAACGATATCATCACTCATGCGTACGTACGGAATATCGTCTCCACGATGTGATGCGACTCGTTCTACATGATCTTCATTTCATAATGATTATATAAATGAATTAAATGAATGAATATGATATATATTACACTAATACCATTCTGGAAATGAGGTATCTATAACCTAAGGAAAAGAATAATAATTTATTCTGCAAAACACGCATAAGAACCAAAAGTTATAAACACCCGAATAACAAGTATCAATGAAATATTACTACCAAGAAGCAAAGAATATGACCATATATGATATCATAAAAATAAGTATGATTCTGGAATAAGTCAATAACATTATTTAAATCATTATACAGGAGGTTTGGACACTTACAAAGCAAGTCCGACCTAAGGTAAGGGAAATATCACAATCTCATTTTTATCCAAGATTGTTTATACTTTGGTATTTACTGGGGTGTATTTTATCATCCATATCCATGTTTCATCAATATGTAATATTATGTCCATCCACCTACAATTGTTTAATTCCAATTTTACCCTTCGGTGAATTTTTAGTAAAATATATGAAAGGAATCTTTTGTCGTTTTTCATACGAGAAACTTTTTGACTTTTCCGACAAAAGTACGAAGAATGTTTTTTTAACTTATACGGAATGAATGGATTTTTAAAACATTATTTCAAAGAATAATCCTTTAAAATTTTTCAAGTTTATTTTAAATAAAATTCTTTTAGTTTGTAATTGTACGACATGTTATGAAAGGAAAAGTGTTTTTGAAGCAGAAAGGATATTTTCCTCAAAAATGGAGTTCAAGTGTTTTATCAAAATTATTTTCCATCTAAGATAATAAAGGGTTCTGTTTCTATCCCTATTATTACATGGATTTGATTATGTTGTGATGGAAATATTTTTATGAAATCTTTTATCTTATATGAATTGTTTTATGATGTCACGATGTTTAAAGATTCCCATTTTTATTACATGGGTTATGCAATTATGTATGATTTATGATTTTGTGGAACACATAAGAATGGTATCATTATGAGATGGGTGGGACCTATATCTCCCTCCAATTCATTGGGTAATGATTTTATATCTAATGAGATAAAGATGGCTGGAATGGTAGGTTATAACGGTTAAGTGAAACAGAACATAAACGAGGGTGACTCGGTTCAGAATGGGACTTTGTCCACTAAGATAGTCTTGGAAATGAGTCTTGACTAATAAAAAATGATTCTCTATGATTATGTGTGTATTCCACAATGTTTAATGTTTTATTTTATGATTATTTTGATTACATTTCACTGCAATGAGTTATCCCAAGTTATGAAATTATGATCTCTTTTACAGGTTAAGATTTCCAAAAGTTATGTGCTTATGTATATGATGTGATTGATATTTCTTTTGTTTACCCTTACTGAGCATTTGAGCTCACCCTTTTATGTTTTCTTTTCCCCATGATATAAATAAAGGTTTTAGGTATAAAAAAATCATGATCTTAATGGGAGATGTTGAAGATCTTTCACCAGGATTAGAAGATTATATTCCGAGTTTCCAAAGACACTAAACTATTACGATCCTTGTGTTTGTGTTTTTGTTATGTACTATGTATTCCGCAAATGTAATGTAATGTCAATGTACATCAGGCTTCGGGTCTCTACACATACGGCTGACTTTTATACCCAATGCATTGGAGGTTATAACATAACCACCCATCCTGGTATTCACGGCACCACCCGTCATATGGTTTATCATGTAACCATCCATAAAATTCCCAAGTACCATTATAAAATTATAACACATAAAACCAATATAAAGGAATGATAACATTTCCACATTTCAATCACAATATATCATTTACATATATTGAGAAAATAGAATCCTTTATCAAAACCATTTTCAATACCAAAATACATAAAAGAGTATATGGTATTTATTTTATTTTTAAAAAAGTATGGTTTATTGAGGAAGCCAAAGATCAAATAATATTCGCGGTGGCGGAAAAGGTCGTTGTCACTGCGTACGTTAAAAGAAACATTCCTTTTTGTCGTTTAGTAAAATGATTTGTAGAAAAAGATTCCTTTTGTATAAAAGTAAAAGTCAAATGGGTTTATACACCGTATAAAATAAATTTGTGTATAAAACGACATATGCCTCAATGAAAGGAGATTGAGATGAAGTCCCTTACAAAGACAGTATCCTTGGTTTAAGGATAAATCAATTACATAATAATGTGTGACAAACGAATACACCAAATATAAGTGGATATTAAGTGTAAAAAAATCAGAGGTTATTCACAAATATTCATAGAACGACATATTCAAGGAGTATAAGTTTATCCCAAAGAATCAAATTTGGGTTAAGAAGTTCCCTTGCAAAAATTTGACAGCCTAATGGCGTCACTACAAAATTCATAAAATGAGTTGATGATAGATAAAAAGGGTATCTCATCACATGGAAATAAAATTTAAATCAATAAGGATATAGAATAACATACCCCAACATAATATTATGTGAATTAAAAGACATAACAAAATAAGTCTTTTAAAAAGTGGAGGGTGAAAGGTTCCCTTACCAACATGGGTATCTTTCGAAACATACACCCCGTGAAATAAGGAAAATACTACATTGATGTAAATACTCATAAATGAATATATTTACACAATTTGTAAAGTAATTGGTAGTACATACACCACTAAAAGGAAATTGTGGCAAATGTAGCATAAATCTCACAGGAATAAAAGTGAGATGAAAAATCCCTTACGAAAACCCGACAGCCTAACGATGCCACATAAAACTTAAAAAAATGTATTGATGAGATCAAATAGGGTATCTAATCATATTAACAAAAAGTTTATAGAAATAGGAATATAAAAGAACATCCCCCAACATAACAAATAAGAGCTTAAAAGAAGAGACATAAAGGAGAGTACTTAAAATGAAAGAGAGAGGTTATATCTCTTACAAAAATTCGGCAGCCTAACGGCGCCACTCAAAACTTCCAAAATGGATTGATGAGAGATAATAGGGTCTCTCATCATATGAACATAAAAATTACATTAAGAGTAATATAAAATAACATCCCAATAACATGAAATATTATATTTAAAAATAATGAAATAAAAGAGTGTACTTAATAAGAAAGAGAGGAGTAGGATACCTTACCTCAGGTCCGACTTGACTCGATCGTTCTTTAACATCCTGAATAATAAACATGAGTTAATTTCTACTTTCTTAATAACCTTTTTCAAGTACATTATTCATTTTATATCAATTATTTACATGTTATAAACATTATGTAATCATTTATGTTAATAATGTTTGTTTTGTCGATATTTGGATCTTAAGTCAGAAGTGGACTTCTTAAAATTACATGTTGTTCGTGTGGTCAAAGGTTCTTTATATCCAGAATGACATTCCTGATTTGGATATCATATATATCATATATATCCAGAATATACATGTATTTATAATATTACATAATCATTAAGAGGTAAGGAATGAAATGCACTATTCATGGAGACGGTAAGCCGTACGTACGCATGAACACTACTTTCATTTCTATGTCATATTAATGGAAATAAAACTAAATGAGAGATGTGTATGTTATTAATTCCCGAATTATATTCATCCTTTAGATGTATCATACATCATATATATCCATTATATGTACTTATAATAGTACATTACATTTGAGGATAAGAAATGAAATGCACCGTTCATGGAGACGGTAAGCCGTACGAACACATGAACGCTACTTTCATTTCTATCTCATACATTAATGGAAAGAAAAAAATAATGATATAAAGGTATATTATAATAACAGTATAAAATCATATATAATAACTTTAAATCCATCCTTTATACATCCCACATATGTCATTAACGAATTAAATCACATTGAGGGGGCGGTAGTTCGCACTTCCCAAAATGAAGATATCACGTATACCCATAATGGAAGCCGTAAAGGTATGCCACAAATGAAAAATAAAGAAGTTTAAGTAAAACATAAAAATATTATATATCATATATAAACATAGTTACATCTTAATGGCCACCTTTGAAGGTGTTATATGAGTGTTGAACAATCATCATTTTGTGAGGCAGAAATTCACCATCCACAGAAACTGTAAGTTCTTCAACCATTAGATGAAGGTGTGTGTAATTGTATCTCGAATAAATATTAAAAAAACATCCTAGTATATTTAAGATACTGTAGTTGTTACAAAAGAAATGAATAAAAAGAGTTTAGGGGGTTGGAGAAGCAAAATAAAACAAAAGAGCACAAGTGAAGACGTAACCTTAAAATTGGGTAACTCACTTTGGTTTGAACCAAAAGGGTTTCTTGAAGAGATTCCTGCCCAAGTTAAGGATTCTAGGATGAGGAGAGGGATATGGAGAGATATAATGATCAGATCCTGGCCGAACCAACGGTTTGAGAGGTGTGGGTAAGGTGGTAGAGGTGGTGGCCTTTTATAAGAGGAGAGGAGGGGCACTCTTGGAAAAGTATAAAATGTTACTTTATTTTCAAATGGTTTTCGGATTTTAATGGTCCCAAATTGATGTGTTTCGAGGATAAGGTGATAAGGGTTCTAAATCCACCTATACAACAGGTTTATGACATGTGTAGGTCCTATATTTTGCATTATCTTTCAATTTTATTTAAATCGTCAAATAATGAGGTCATCGCTACATCATCTTGATGTCATAAAGCATTTAATTTATTTAATGTATAAAAATTATAAAAACTAATATGATGTAGGAAATCTTTTTATATTTAAAATGACTATTTATAGAAAAAATTCTTACTTGTATAACCACATTAAAAATTGTTTTAGTAGAAAAATCATGTTTGTGACATTTTTTTTAACTTTAAATAAAAGGCATAAATGTCATTATCAAACCCAGGTGGCTCCATGGTGTACCAAAAATAGACCCATGGGTTGTCTTGGTCAGCCATAACTCATCCAATAGGGTTATGACAAGTGTCAATTTATTTTCATTTTATTATAATATAATTTTTACCTTAAATCACACTAATTACCTATAATCGCGATTAATAAAACTTAAAAGTTACTTTTCATCAAAAATTATTTTCATCCCATTGAACCACATTTTACTTAACAATTAAAATCATTTAAATTGTATTTTTGAAATTCAAATCCCATAAGTGGTAAAGTACCATTTAAACGAAAAATAAAATTTTGTAAACACAACGTTGCGGTTTCACTATTAATAAAAAATTTATAGGTTTTCAGAAAAATACCAAAAATTCACCCTAAGATATATTTGATATTCTGAATTCAAAAATGATTTCTATTTTACCAAATTCATAACATATAAGTTGAATTAATTAATTTTATAATTAATTCTCACAGTCATAGCAAATAGCGTGTTTTTTAAAACAATAAGTATCAAAAGATTGACAATAGTTTAAATCCAATTTCAAAGTGAAATTTATTCCAACGACCACTATTGGATTGAATGGTAAAAATATAATCTAATTTTACTAAAAAAACAATCCAAAATATAATCTAATCATATAAATAAACTTGATTAAAACGAGGTTTTGAATTAAAATACATCATTTTTCACTATTCATTAAAAAATGAACTTTATCATAAAGATACCAAAAATTTAAACCATGTAAATTTTGATGTCCCGATTCAAAATAAGAATTTTATTTTGTCAAATATAACACATCAAATTGTCAAAAAGGGGATTTAAAAGACGTTCGCCTTCAAAAAGTGGTTAATCGACCTTTTAAAGAATATTAGAATGTCTATGATTAAAATTGGATTCATTCGCATTTTTAATCCTCTAACATTTATTGTAAAGAGTAAAAATATTTGACAAACATATTGAATAATTTTTTAGATAGTTATGTTCATTCCCACCATTACAATGACAAGGCGTTAACTACTATTTAAAATAATATTACTTTATTATTAGAGTGCAACGTAAGCTTCCCAAGAAACTCTTTGTTGCGTATTTGGTATGCCATCGAGCATAGCACCCCCTTTATAGTAATATTAATATTTTATTCACAAATATGGATAAATATAAAAATGACATATTCTTTATTTACCTGGGGTGTTACATCCTTCCCCCCTTTTGGGAATTTCATCCTCGCAATTTTAAAATTGGGCTTGGAAATATCCTTGAATGTCCCACATCGGAACAAGAGTCCGCAAAACAATCACTTTAAAATAAAGAAAGATAAGTACAGAGGTCACCCGAGTTAACCCATAGTAGGATTCCATGTAGGAAGACATGGACATGGAGGAGAAAACATAGGGTCATGTTATGATGGAGAGTGATAGAAAACATGTTTAGGAGAAAGTTATACACAAGAAAATCACAAACATGTGATGGGTTAAACGGTATTCGATTCCCCAGTATGAAAAGTTAACAGAAAAAATGTTTGTTTTCAGTTACTCTTCATTGAGGGATTTATTTTTGAGCCGAACTAAATCATAATGAAACATACTTACCTGTCACATAGAATTCCAACTTTTACTATATTTTTTAATCAAACTCATATTTTCTCCAAAAGACGAGTATTTAGGATGACTTGTTTGCATTATGTGTTCTATAATCAATTTCTATAGAATCACCTAATACACAAAAGAGAACTATATACTTCCCATGTCTGTAGACTCTAACCAAAACCAAAACTAAAAAGGTTAGTACAAGATCAGATAATCTAGAAAAGCATAACCCTTTATAAAAACAACCTTTTCTTAATCTCCAAAATTTTCCCAACAAAACCCAATGTTCAATGAGTACCATTCGATAAACAATTTGTCCATAAAATTATTCAAAGTAAACCAAACTATGATTGAATCACAAATATTTGAAGGATTTAGTCACATAGTCTTCCAAGTTAAGTCATAACATTTATCTCCAAAAAACATCAGTTGCTCATAAAGTCTTGCATTGAAAAGTAATTAACCTAATCACATATCCTCCATGACAAGTTAATCATTTTCATAAAAAACCAAAATCAACGTACTCTTAATTCATAATGTCACCTAACTAAAAAGAATAAGTCATAGTAACCAGGGACTTCACGTAGTCTAGTGGTTGGTGATAAATACCCATTGCACTTTGGTTGTGGGTTCGATTCCCGCTGCTTTGTCCGACGCGATGGGTTGTCACACGGTCTGTGTGTTGTCCTTTTTATTAAACTCAAAAAATAACCCTTACATTTTTAACCTTAGTTGTTTCCTTATACCTCTAATTTTCATCCAAATTCATTACGGTCTCAACATCTTAATTATTGAAGTCTTATTTCACCACTATAAGATAAAATAAAACGATTCCCAAAATGAATAACATCATACCTTGATAATGGCGTCCACTCGGTTTCATCGTCATCTTGCTCGCGTAGGAAGAAGTCCCATGCATTACAACAATTATTTATTGATCCTTCAAAATCATTTGATTCCTCCATCCAAATACACCTTGTACAACATGGGTCATATGGGAGTTCACAGAAAAACTGTTTTGGAAAATAATCATGTATGACATATAATTCCAAAACATCTGATAAAACATGATTTCTATAAAATAGTCGGACATAATTTGAGTTAAAACATTCTATTATTGGTCCTTTTAAAATAACATAAGTATGTCCTGAGAGACTATATTTTAAAATCAAATATAAATAGGTTGCGCCAGGGTCTCTTTCCTTAGCACCATATTTAAAATCATAATATGCTTCAAATTCTTGTGATAAGGTAAAATATTTGAAAATACCTTGATAATATTTAACTTTCTTGAAAATATTAGAATATTGTGAAAATAGTATTTTTCTAAAAACAACCCATGATCCATGATGATAACGAGGTATAGTGGATGTGTTTGATATCTCAAATAACTGCTTGCAAGTGAGTTGTATGCTAGAAAAAGATTCACAATCATCAGAACATGACTTTGCAATAATTATTGCAAGAATATCATCAGGAAGAGATAAGAATGTCGTTTGAGATCCTTCTCCTTCCATTCATAACCGACTTTACATGACCTGAAAAAAGTTATAAAATAAGGATTTAAATGAAATAATAGATATAGGGACTAATCATGTGTCTAAAAAAACAATTAATACCTAAAGTTGTCTAAACCGACCTCTGATACCAACTATAAGGCCCCGGCCTTAAACCTTACATAATATTCAATTAAATGAATAATTCACATTGAGGATCTTTTCAGGATTAGAGTTTTAGAGAATTAGTACATAACTATTACATCTCAAAAGATTACAATGTAGAAACTTTTACTAAGTTTCAATAAAATAAAAACTCTTAAAAAGAAACATGTCCAGTTCCATGTTTTAGGTTGCATGACATTCCCTTGATCCCATCCTTGAACCTACTCCACGTTATGTCATGTGAAAAACTTTTCAAAGACATGGGATGAGCATAAAAAGCTCAGTATGGGATACAAAAAGAATGAAAACTGTTAGTTTTTCAAAAAAACAAGTAAACTGTGTATACTTTATCAAAGTAATACTTTTCACCTTTTCGAAGTAGTAAAAACTCTTCACTGAATAAAAGTTCATTACATACCCTTCTGTAACCAAAAGATTACCATAAAACCAATATAAATTTCACATAACATATAAAGGTAACTTGGGACATAATCATACTTAAGTGGAATAACCATAAGGTTGACTTCCACACATATCACTTAATGGAATAGCCATTTGGACAACTTCCTTACATACTTAATGGAATAACCATACAGCCGACTTCCATACCCAATGCATTGGAGGTTACAAAATAGAATCCTTTATCAAAACCATTTTTAATACCAAAATACATAAAAGAGTATATGGTATTTATTTTATTTTAAAAACATTACGGCTTTTTGAGGAATCCAAAGATCAAATAATACTCGCGGCGGCGGAAAAGGTCGTTGTCACCGTGTACGTTAAAAGAAACATTACTTTTTGTCGTTTAGTAAAATTCTTCATAGAAAAAAGATTCCTTTCGTATAAAAGAAAAATTCAAAGGGGTTTATACACCGTATAAAAGAAAGTTGTGTATAAAACAAAATATGCCTCAATAAAAGGAGATTGAGACGAAGTCCCTTACAAAGACGGTATCCTTGGTTTAAGGATAAATCAATTACATAATTATGTCTAAAAAAGAAATACACCAAATATAAGTTGATATTAAGTGTAAAACAATAAGAGGTTATTCACACATATTCATAGAATGACATATTCAAGGAGTATAAGTTTATCCCAAAGAATCAAATTTTGGTTAAGAAGATCCCTTGCAAAAATTTGACAGCCTAATGGCGTCAATACAAAATTCAGAAAATGAGTTGCTGAGAGATAAAAAGGGTATCTCATCACATGGAAATAAAATTTAAATCAATAAGGATATAAAAGAACATATCACAACATAATAGTAAGTGAGTTAAAAGACATAACAAAAGAAGTCTTTTAAAAAGAGGAGGGTGAAAGTTTCCCTTACCGACATGGGTATCTTTCGAAACATACACCCCGTGAAAGAAGGACAATACAACATTGATGTAAATATTCATAAATGAAAGTATATTACACAATGAGTAAAATAATGGGCAGTAAATACACCACTCAATGGAAATTGTGGCAAATGTAGCATAAATCTCACGGGAATAAAAGTGAGATGAAAAAGCCCTTACGAAAACTCAGTAGACTAACAACGCTACATAAAACATACCAAAACGGATTGATGAGATGAAATAGGGTATCTCATCATATTAACATAAATTATATAGAAAGATGAATACAAAAGAACATCCCCCAACAGAAAAAATAGGAGCTTAAAAGTGACATAAAGGAGAGTACTTAAAAAGAAAGAGAGAGGTTAGATCTCTTACGAATATCCGGCAGGCTAACGGCACCACCCAAAACTTCCAAAATGGATTGATGAGAGAGAATACGGTACCTCATCATATGAACATAAAAATTACAGTAAGATTAATATAAAATAACATCCCAATAACAATAAATATGATCTTTAAAAGGAATGACATAAAAGAGCGTACTTAAATAGAAACAGAGGAGTAAGATCCCTAACCTCGGGTCCGACTTGACTCGATCATTCTTTAATGTCCTGAATAATAAACTTGAGTTAATTTATACTTTCTTAAGAACCTTTTTCAAGTTCATTTTTCATTTTATATCAATTATTGACATGTTATAAACATTATGTAATCATTTATGTTAATAATGTTTGTTTTGTCGATATTTGGTTCTTAAGTCAAAAGTGGACTTCTTACAATTACATGTTGTTCGTGTGGTCAAAGGTTCTTTATATCCAGAATGAAATTCCTGATTTGGATATCTTATATATCATCTATTTCCAGCATATACATGTATTTATAATATTACATAATAATTTATTGGTAAGAAATGAAATGCACCGTTCATGGAGATGGTAAGCCGTACGTAAGCATGAATGCTACTTTCTTTTCAATGTCATATTAATGGAATTAAAACTAAATGAGAGATGTGTATATTATTAATTCCAGAATTATATTCATCCATTATATGTATCATACATCATATAAATCCATTATATGTACTTATAACAGTACATTACATTTGAGGATAAGAAATGAAATGCACCGTTCATGGAGACGGTAAGCCGTACGTACGCATGAACGCTACTTTCATTTCTATCTCATAATTTAATGGAAGGAAAAAAATAATGATATAAAGGTATATTACAATTCCATTATAACATAATATATAATAACTTTAAATCCATTCTTTATACATGCCACATATGGAATTAAAGAATCAAGTCACTTTGAGGGGGCGGTAGTCCGCACTTCCTAAAATGAAGATATCGCGTATACCCATAATGGAAGCCACAAAGGTATGACAAAAAT
Source organism: Viscum album (assembly GCA_963277665.1). Classification (NCBI taxonomy): domain Eukaryota; kingdom Viridiplantae; phylum Streptophyta; class Magnoliopsida; order Santalales; family Viscaceae; genus Viscum; species Viscum album. The sequence goes on from OY728122.1 coordinate 1,018,919,316, forward strand.
GAAAAATACAGAAGCTTAAGTAAAAAATAAAAAATTTATATATCATATAAAAATATAGTGACATATTAATGGCCACCTTTGAAGGTGTTATATGAGTGTTGAACAATCATCGTTTCGTGAGGCAGAAATTCACCATCCACAGAAACTGTGTGTTCATAAACCATTAGATGAAGGTGTTTGTAAGTGTAGCTAGAATAATTAGTATAAAAAAATAATAGTATATTGAATATACTGGATTTGTTACAAAATAAATGAATAAAAAGATATTAGGGGGTTGGAGAAGCAAAATAAAACAAAAGAGCACAAGTGAAGACGTTACCTTAAAATTGGGTAACTCCCTTTGGTTTGAACCAAAAGGGTTTCTTGAAGATATTCCTGACTAAGTTAAGGCTTCTAGGATGAGGAGAGGGATTTGTAGAGACAAAAGGATCAGATCTTGGCCGAACCAAAGGTTTTAGAGGTGTGGGTAAGGTGGTAGAGGTGGGGGCATTTTATAAGAGGAGAGGAGGGGCACTCTTGGAAAAGTATAAAATGTTACTTTATTTTCAAATGGTTTTCGGATTTTAATGGTCCCACATTGATGTGTTTCTAGGATAAGTTGATAAGGGTTCTAAATCCACGCATACAATAGGTTTTTGACATGTGTAGGTCCTAGATTTTTCATTATCCTTCCATTTTATTTAAATCGTTAAATAATTTGGTCATCGCTTCATCATCATGATGTCATAAAGAATTTAATTTATTTAATGTCTAAAAATTATAAAAAAAATACCATGATGTAGGAACTATTTTTAGCGTTCCAATTACTATTTATAGTCATAATTCTAACTTGTATAACCACATGTAAAAATTGTTTTAGTAAAACAAATCATGTTTGTGATATTTTTATTTTAACTTTAAATAAAAGGCATAAATGTCATTATCAAACCCAAGTGGCTCCATGGGGTACCAAAAATCGGCCCATGGGTTGTATTGCTCGACCATAACTCATCCAATAGGGTTATGACATGTGTAAATATATTTTCATTTTATTATAATATCATTTTTACATTAAATCAACTAATTACATTTAATCGCGATTAATAAAACATAAAAGTTATTTTTCATAAAAAATTATTTTCATCCCATTGAACCAAATTTTAATTAACAATTAAATTCATTTAAATTGGATTTTTGAAATTCAAATCCCAGAAGTGGTAAAGTACCATTTAAATGAAAAATCAAATTTTGTAACCACCACTTTGTGGTTTCACTATTCATCAAAAATCGGGGATTTTCAAAAAAATACCAAAAATTCACCCTAAGCTATATTTGATATTCCGAATTCAAAAATGATGTCTCTTTTTCCAAATTCATAACATTAAAGTTTCATTAATTAATTGTATAATTAATTCCCACAGTCAGAGCAAATAGCATGTTTTTATGAAACAATAAGTATCAAAAGATTGACAGTAGTTTAAGTCCAATTTCAAAGTGAAATTAATTCCAATGACCACTATTAGATTAAATGATAAATATATATTCTAATTTTACTAAAAAAAAATATCAAAAAGATAATCTATCCATATAAATAAACTAGACTAAAAAGAGGTTTTGAATTAAAATACAACATTTTTCACTATTCATTAAAAAATGAACTTTTTCATAAAGATAACAATAATTTAAACAAAGTAAATTTTGATATCCTGATTCTAAATAAGAATTTTATTTTTTTCAAATATAACACATAAAATTGTCAAAAAGTGGATTTAAAAGAGGTTCGCCTTCAAAAGGAGGTTAATCGACCTTTTAAAGAATATTAGAATGTCTACGCTTAAAATTGGATTCATTCGCATTTTTAATCCTCTAACATTTATTGTAAAGAGTAAACATATTTGACAAACATATATAATAATTTTGTAGGTAGTTCTGTTCATTCCCGCCAGTACAACGGCATGGCGTTAACTACTATTTAAAATAATATTATTTTATTATTAGAGTGCAACGTAAGCTTCCCAAGAAACTCGTTGTTATGTATTGGGTACGCCATAGAGCATAGAATCCCTTTTAAAGTAATATTACCATTTTATTCACAAATATGGATAAATATAAAAATGTCATATTCTTTATTTACCTGGGGTGTTACACAGGTAGTGGTGGAATGAAGGGAATCTTCTTCCCAATATTAGTTTTGAATTTGGATTTCTACTAGTTATGGATGTAGTGGTAGTGGAAGCTATACTACTGGGAAAGATCACCCATATCTATAGATAGGTGAAATTCAAGGATCATATATTACATAATATGGATGAGAGGAAGGAAAATTACATATAGTTTAGCATACACTAGCCGATAGTGAAGCAATACCATTGATAGAGATAGGTACTATTATTATAGATTCTACATTAGCTTGTGAATTTTTTGATATTGATGCCTATCATTATTTAAATGTTTCCATACTTATGAATGGTTGGTGTCTTTTGGTAGAGATTATGAGTTGGGTTTTAATGATAGATACACCTTTTGGAGTACGGTCGAGGGACTTCTATTTTTACAAAGGGTGTTCTATCGAGGTTGTATAATATCATTTTCTATGGGATATTAACATTGTTGAAATATTAGGATTTGACCTAAATTATTTATGTTCTGGTTTGTGTAATATAGTTACCACATTAATTATTAGTAGTTTAGAGTGGATTTTAAATCTGAGAAGGGTGAGAATTACATTCATCATGGAGAATGGGATATCTATGCAGGCCGTACAAGACTATCACATCATCAACTGGAGGATCTTATTGCCCATGTATCTAGTGTTTTGTTATATTAAATAGTGTTAAATCATGGTAAATTTGCACATGTATTGGATATATTTAAGGATTTTTTTCTAAATAGTTCATAGGGATTCCTCCTAATAGGGATGTGGAATTTAGAATTGATCTCAAGCAGGTGGGTGAGCCAGTTTCTATTTCACCTTATAGAATAACACATGCATAGTTTCATGTTCTCAAGAATCGGATTGAAGAGATGATTTATAAGGGTTTTACCCATCCAATAATTCCATATTATGGTTCACTAGTATTTTTTTAAAATAACGATGAATGGACCATTCACTAGTATGCTGATTATCAGAAGATTGATCAGATGACTATGACGAACCGGTATCTTATTCCACGAATTGATGATGTGTTTTACCTATTGAGGGGAGATTTTGTTTTTCTCAATGAATTACATGAGATCTGGGTATCATCATATGAAATATAGTCTTTCGGATAAACTGAGGACTAATTTTAGAAGTAGGTATGACCTATATGAGTTTTTCATAATTAAATTTGGGTTTATGAATAAACCATCAGTGTTTATAGACTTGATGAATAGAACCATACATCCATACTAGGATATGTTTGTGACAGTTTTTTGGATGATATATTGGTTTAATTCAAGTCTCATTATGATCATGGCCAATATCTTGACATTATCCTATATAAACTTATAGATAATTATATATACACCAATCTATCTATGTTTTAGTTTTAGATTGATCATGTAAAATTCGTGGGTTACATCATCTCAGAGGAAGGTGTTCTAGAGGAACTAGAGAAACATTAGGATGTGGTTTCATGGCAAAATCCTACGATCATTTTCAATATTTGTAGCTGTTTGTGACTAAATCAATATAACCAGAGGTTCATCCAGGTATTTTCTCGATTGGAAGCAACACATTCGGTCTTGACCATGAAATGGATAATGTTTGAGTGGTCATAATCATGTGAGAATTCCTTCCAGGAGTTGAGGAAGAATTTGATGCCAACACAATTATTGATCCTACCAAATCATTGTGAGGAGTATGAATTGGATAGTGATGCATTAGGAATTTTACTTAGGAAAGTGCTAATGTATTTAGAATGAGTTACAGAATATGGTTCTTAGTTGTTCAGTACATATGCATGAAAATACTCTCTTCATGACAACATGTTAACTATAGTGGATTAGGCTTTTAATTGTTGGTGAATTATCTATTGTGATAAAAATGTATGGTGTACACCAATTATAATATTTGGAATTATATCTTTTCATATTGATATTTTAATGTCTGTCAGGGGAAGTGGGATGTGTATATTCATTAAATTGAACTTTAGATTTTTCATACACCTAGAAATGGGAATAAGTTTTCTAAAACAATAAGTAAGAAAACATAGTCTCTGGAAGTTCAGAAGTCTCTTGATTTGTGGAAGATAATGAATTTTCTGGCTACGATGCATGTTGTGGTTCAAGAGAGTCATTAGTGAAACTACCTTGTCAGGATGATTATGTCACTACGAAGGGGATGGGGTCAATCAGTGATAATTATTATTTTATGATTACATTAAATTGAAACATCCTTATCCTCATGTTAAAGATTCCATTCCATGTTGAAAACAATTCAAACACACATTCATAAGAACACAAGTATTAACATGGGTCAAAATTAAATAAGAATATCTACGTCTTTTTTATGGTATGGAGATGATCAAATGCAACAGAATACACTAGAAAAAAAAACATAGATTATAACAATTAGGATATACCCTTTCACTCATATAGTAATTTGATGAAAATTATAAATTATGAGAGAAATATCTCATAAGAAATTGAGTAATACCATGTTTGTGTAACAATCAATGTTACCTATGTTTATTTTCAATTCCACAAATGTATTAAATTGAAATAACTACTTAAATTTTTTAACCAAAACAAGGTAAGAAACTCGTGGACTTTGTTAATGAAAATCCAGGACTGATTATCTTTGTACATTTCCTCATAGTATGATTCTACCTGATACGATTATTCACGGTATGATTCACCCTTGAATGATTCTACCTGATACGACTCTGCCCAGTATTAGTTTTCCTTGGTATGATTCTTCCTCTATTAGGAAATATTAATAAAAAAATAAAAAATCATATTTTCTACCTCGATATTATGATCACCATAATACGATTCCAAATAGGAATATGGTAATAAGATATGTACAATAAAAACATAGTATGATGATCCATTTAATACAATGTTGTCATATTGTCTCATCTCATTCACTTAAATCTATCAAAACTATTTCAAGAAATGTGAATACACAAATTTTATTCTCTTACTATAACCATGGAGCTTCTCTCTCATTAATAGTTAATTCATCTGTAGTATTGTACAATGTTCATTTCTCCATTTATAGTTGAGCCTCAAGATGATTTTTTGGGAATCCCAAAAAAATTCTCGCTTAATAATATTCTCTCAAATCTCAATGTAACCAAATATATCATGTGAATTATGATTTCATCCAATATTCTCTAATCTTCTAAATTCTTCTAAAATCATCATATCTTCATCTAATTTTCATTTCAATTTCCAATTCAATTTCAATTCATTAGTCTGATTTTTGGAATCTGATTTGTTCAAAACAATGCTCTTTACCAATTGTAATAATGTTTGTGAAGAAATTAATACCACAATGACTGTTGAATATGATTCTAAATTTTAAATTAAAGCTCCTTATTGATATCCCATTAAACAATCGCAACATTAAATCAACTGTTTCTTCATCAATTATTTTGATAACCTAGTTGGAATCCTAAATTGTAATTCAGCCATTTTGGAATAGTTGACTACATTGTTGATCTCATTGTCTCCTTATCCTTTCATTCACCATCCCTAATAATATTTTTCATTGAATATGATTGTTCTGAGTATGATATTTATGAGTACCATTTTCATGAGTATGATCATTCTGATTAAGACTACGACACTTTGATTCCTTCCTTATCAATCAGAATATGATTTCCATGACTATGATTAACAACCTTCACATGTAACAAAAAAATCTTCTAAAATCATTTTCTATCCCCATTTCACTCACTGAGCATGTATCATATCTTCTATAAATAAATTATAATTTATTAAATATGAATCATGAAAACATCATCACATTTATTTTATTGTAGTCATAGAGTCTCTAATTCCCCATCAAAACAACCACAAATTTCATATCGGATATATAGTGAATCGGATGGCCATTTACTTCAATGAAGATACATTATTTATATGACCAATTATTTCTTTATTGATACCAGTAAATTTTCATTATTAATAATTATCATTCTATACATATGTAAAGTATGATAAAGACCATTTAAAATTTCATATCCTTATTATGATAGACATAATGCGTCTTATTATTTTGAAAAAAAACCATTAGATTATTTTTCACCAAATATAGAATGAGGTTATTTTCATTATGAAAAAACATTCCTTGATAAGAAAATAAAAAATCGTGAAAACAAATCTCTTCCTCATATTCATGGTCCTAAAAAGGATTTAATGACCATCACATCAATTTCAGTGGAATGAACACTCTTATGGTGGATCAAAGATAGTATGTATGATTATCAAGAATATTCACCCTTGAGGGAAACCATTATGGTAGGGTGACACCATCTGATTAATCTATAGATGAGGATGAGATCATCTATCTCATAATTCGATTTGTTGTACCTATATGAATGTGAAAGGAAATGATGAAGAATTTTTATTCTTTAAAGTCTGTTGTAAATTTAGGTGAGACGAAAATGTACTATAACCTATGAAAATAATTTTTTTGGACGGGCATTAAAAAGGAGATAACAGGGTATGTGACATGATGCTACATATGTTAATAGGTGAAGTAAGGGCATAAAAAATGGTGGTTTTATATATCCATTTCCCAATCTCTAATGGTTTTTGGATGATGTGACTTTGGATTTTGAAGTGAATTTACCATGAATTCGACATAAGAATGATGATATTTGAGTGGTTTTAGGCCAGATGAAGATTTTAGCACAATTCAAGTAAGTATGGGAGACTTTATTAGTGTAACAATTTGGGGACTTGTTTGTAAGATATATAGTCCATCTATATGGGGTTCCATAGACTATAATTTAGGTCAGTGGATCATGCTTTACATCAAGCCTCAGACAGAGTTTGCAGAAGGATTTTGTAACATTGGTTTTATTGAGTATGAAATTCCACCCACAGATAAATGGATAGTCATAGCATACTATTCTGGTGTTTGAGGATATGCTGTGAGCATGTGTCCTTGATTTTGGTGGATCTTGGAAGAAGGACTATTCTTTGGTGTAGTTATCCTATAAAAACAGTTATCAGGGTGCTATTCAGAAGTCACCATATGAGGTTCCATATGGTAGTCTTTGTAGATCACCTCTATAATGGATAGAGGTGAATAAGTATGTTTTTTTGGGACCGAGTCTTGTAGAAGAGGCATCAGAGTTGGTTCAGCTTATTCAAAAGCATATGTCTATGAATCAGTGTACATAGCAGTCACATTATAAAAGAAAAATGATGACCAATATAATTTACATATGGTGATCTCGAGTTCTTTCATGTTTCACCTAGATTGGGTCACCAAATTATTCAATGACATGGCAAGATGGTGCCCATGTTAGTTGCATCCTTTGAGATAGTGGAGAGAATGGGGATGAGGATTTACCAATTGTAACTTCCATAGAGAATCTATACATCTCTTGTTTAATGGTCCCAAAAACATTCCTAGGGATCATGACACCCGTTCATAGAGAATCTAAGATAAAATTGAAGATTTTACCCCACTCAGTAAGAGGATCTAATCCTATGTGGTTTCCTTCCTCTTTATAGTATCTCCCTCATATTTTAGAGGAAATTTATCTTCCATAATGTTTTATATTGATTTAGAATTTTGGTATCTTGACTTTTTGATCATAAATTGGGGTTTTAGATCTATATATTTTTTATAAATATTTCTTCCACTCATATGGGGGAGTTTAGTTGGTGAGTATATATCATCATTCTTGAGGTCGGTTTTCCATAATAAAAATACCAAAGTATTTATTTCAATCATGTGTATGTTATTACATAATTTCTATAGGAGGATTTGTGATTGATTTCTTAATTGAATTAAAGAAATTGGTATGTTAATTTATTCACATATTAAAATATTGAGGATATTTAATTTATTGAATGGAATGATTGATTGATGAATTAATTATGGTATATTTGTCCATGAAATTAATGATTTTATATTGAATTAATTATGATAATGGCTGTGAATTGAATAATAATTTATTGAATTAATTATGGGAAATTTTGTTGTGAATTGAAAAATTACTCTTTCAACTAAATGTCAGATATTTTGACATGAATTATTTTATATGTGAATTAATTAATGGATTTTATTGTGATTATATAATTATAAATGTGATTAATTAATTGTTATATTATTTAATTGATTTTCATGAACAATTAATTTGGAATTTAATTAATGGGATTGACCTGAATAATTAATTTTTGAATTTATTAATGCAATGACATGAATATGGAATTGTTTTATTTTAATTAAATTAGTAAATAAATTAATTAATGGGATATCGTGATACATTTGATATATGTTATTTATTTATATAAGATTGTAGGAAAATGAATGATGATTGAAATGCCTGTTTTTTTGATTGATTATGAACTAGTATAGGAAACTGAATAATGCATAAAATACCCACTAGGTCATGGTCATGATGTTTTAGGACCCCAGGAAATCATGAAAATGTTATTTGATATGGACTTATGGTCCCAATACCCAGGAGATGTGAGATAGGGACTGATTCTCCAAGTACTCTTATGGTGTTATACATGGTGTTCTTGAACCAAAATATTGCAATTGGACAATGGTTCCAATTATCATTATTATTAATTGAGATGAAATGGTTATTGGAATCATATCTGTGATAATTAATTGTAAATTTAATGTGTTTTATGGTTTATATTACTCCATGTGATGAAGTAGGTTTTGGGGTTTATGGGTCCTTAGGAACCTGTGTGATTTATGTTGTTAAATGAAGGATAATTGAATAATTGAAATTTATTTACATTATTACATGTATTTCATGATTTATAAAACTAAATACAATTTTAATTGATGGATTTATTTTAAACTCCCTTGTTGGGGGCTCACTCAGTTGTACTCACACCATATTTAGGTTTCCTAATTGGCACCTATATAGACATCATGTTTTTGGGACATGATAATGGAAAATATCATGTATTAGATTGATGATTTGGGATGGGTCATGGATGGGGGAACCCAATGTGGTTCTGGACACATTTGGGAGTTTTCAGTTTCTCTACTTTTGGGATTTCATTTTGAAACATAGAACGTACTTTTTCGTGGCATATCTAATATTTAGTTTTGATATTGTATTTCCTATTTTGTTCACCTTGTGATACTGGTATTATTTTTATGGTTATATCATGTTGTTATTGTTATTATTTAAACTTTTGTGATACTTTTATAAAATTGTTATAACTTTAACATGATCGATAGTAGACCCTTTCTATTGGTTGGAAGCCTCTATCATACAAGGAGGAGATCCTAATGAAAATTAATCAATCGAATTGGTGCAGCTATTTGTGGAACACGGTTCGGAATAATACACATACTATGCTTAATTTTTGTGTTCATGGATGACATCCTAAAATAATATAATATATCAGAATCAAATTTTAGACACATATACATCATATTGATTATTCGTTGATCGTATATAATTTATACCAAGTATTCAATGTTTTAATTTTAGATAGGGAAGGTGAACTTACTTGGGAATTTTGTTTCTAAAGATAGAAAATCTGTTTTTCCAGATAAGGTTGATGCAGTCATATCTTATTCATGAATGTGGAATGTGATAGAGATTTTATGTTTTATAGGGCTGGATGGGTATCATTGGAGGTTTATTCATTACTTTTATCATCAAAAAAGTGTTACTTCAATGATAAACAAGAACAAGATCTTGTTTGAATGGATATATATGTTGAAAATTTCATAGAGCCAATGAAAAGGACGATGTTAGTTGTAGTCATGATTTGTCTTGAGCATCAATTTGGGTATATAGTTCATTTTGATGTAGATTTTATGTTATTAGGAGTTGTGCTAATGAAGATAGACAATACTGTTCATATGGGTCATTTTTTAGTTACATGATTAGTAGAACTACCCTATCCATGAAATAGAGTAGGTTATTGTGGAATATGCCTTGAAATATAGGTAACATTTTCTCAATATTGAGAGATTTGTCTTGTACACAGACAATAAGAGTCTACAATATTCCATTGAATAGAATGGACTGAATATTTATCAAATTATTATTATAGAGTACTTATAGACATTAGACATTGGTATGGATTATTCTCCAAGGAAAATAAATTTAGTTTCAGATCCATTAAGAGGTATGACACATGATATGGGAGAATGATCATCATATGCTGAGTGGAAGCTCATTGATTATTAGAAGAATGAATGTTGGATATAATAAAGGATCTAGGGGATGTGTCTTTTTCCCCATTAGTGACCACATGATCATTGGTGGAACAAGTGAAGGATAATCATTATATTGATATTATATTTTTTATGATGAATGAGAGGTTGTATGTGGATGGTTCTATTTTAGGCTACGACTTAGAGACATGTAGAGTGATTTTTGTTCCTAAAGGATACTATTTCTATGTCTTAATAGAGGGGATCTAATGTGAGCCTCTCATTCTTCATATTGGGAGGTTCACTTGTGGTTGAATATATGGTATCGTGTTGTCATATTGTAGTTTTGGTGGCCATATACATAAAGAGTTATTTTAACAATTTTCTACCAGTATATAACTTGACACAGTATCATGACTGGTCATTATAGACCTGGAGGGTTTCTCTAGTAACTTCCAGTGCCTATGTGGAAGTGGGTAGTGGTTATATAAAACTTATTAAAATGGCTTACTAGGGACCTGAGAAGTTGGAACATCATCTTAGAAGTAGTGGATCAGTTGACTAAGGTGTCTTATTTCATAGTAATCTAAAATACTGACTCCATGGATGTTCTAGGTGTTATGAATATTTTATATATAATGACTCATCCTAGATTTCATTTCATAATGGTACCAAATAGAGACACCTGGCACACATAAATTTTATTAATGTCATGAAAATGCAACATGATCTAAGCTGGAGATAAAATTTTCCATTTATCTATAGAACAACAGAACATTTGAGTGGATAATCCATACTTTAAATGAACTGATTAGATCATGTATTCCTTATTTATAAGGATCTTGAGATTACCACATTGATGCACTAGAGTTTTAATATAATAAAATCTGTTAGTCCTCAATTAATATGGATTAGTTTGAGGCTCTTTGTTAGAATCCATATCATTTACCACTCTACTTTCATGATGTATGTTAATATTAATTTATTAGGATGAGTGTGGTACATGAGACGTTGGAGTGGGTGATGTTTTTGGTTTTGGATATATAGGAAGCAAGCGGTGGTGGGTGATATATTAAAATATCATTTAATAATCATTTCATGAATCCAAGATCAAGGATATTGTACTTCAAATTTATGAATAATTTATTAAGTATGAGCATAAATAAATACACGTGTTTAGGAATTGATTAATTGGTGGATGTTGATCATCTAAAAGACCCTCTGATATTACCTTCATTATGATATAAGGATTTACAGATTGAATCCAACTAGTGGTGATCCAAACATGCTCCTATAGTCTCTGAGAAACACCACTCATTCTATGAGTGCTTTCACAGTTAGTCGAATATCATGAATTGTTCATTCTTGATCATTCATTCATTGATCTTTAAAAAATATCTCTTCTGCATATCATTCTAGAGAGGGAGAGAGAGGGAGGTGTCAAGAGATAATTCATAGGGCCTAATAATTCTCTATTCTTAATAATGGGATGCTCAACATAATAAACATAGAAACTTATTAATAGGGTTAAGATTTCAGTTAATATATTTTTAAATTTCATTTCCACAATTATGTAACATTAATTACCTTTAATTAACCCATGTCCCATGATAATAATATTATTATTATTTGTTGGACTATGCCAACTTAGGAAATAAAATATATAATTTAACCAGCATGTTAATTAATAGTTGTCTCTAGACATGGACTGGGTTTGTTATAATTCCTATTGCACTTACAGGACACCTGAAAAAAATATTTATAAATAAATATTTCATTTACATACAATTGAATAAATATTTAAGAAATATTCAAAACAAAATTAATATATTTTTATTCACATTCCGGTGACTAAATATTTATTTAATTTAGGAAATCAATATTTATGGATTAAAATTATTCATTGGATAAGAGAATAATATTTATTACATAGATTAAACACAAATATAATCTAATCGAGATCTATAGAATCACTATGTGTGTGATCCTCTAAGATTTATTCTCATTTTCATTAGGATATATTGTCTAATGTCTATAATTAATATTTAATAATTCATTAAGATATCCAAAAAATTAAACTAAAGTCACAATAATGAAAACCACATGTGAATGTTGAATTTGTAATATAGACTATTTATCATAATATCTCATCAAGAAGTATTCACATCCATTTTACCAACCAATATTATCATGATGTATTTTTTTACAATTTGAAATAAACACATCATTACACAATGAACATGAAATATTAATTATATAGTCATATTCCAATTAAATGGATGAGATACTAGTTTCTATAATGAATGAAGGGACATATCCTTAATTTACTTATCCATTAATGATATGTCTATTGTGACACGACCAACATAACATATTTTCCACCAATATATAGAATTATAGTTCTGATCAATAAATTTAAATATGTAGGTCATGACATAAATTAATGATAATGAGAATGTCTATGGACCATTAAACTTGATTGTAAAAATAAATATCTGATAAAATCAAAATATGAAGAATTCCTATTGGTGAGTCTATTATCACAATTTATAATACTAATGATTACCAAGTCAGAACCTTATGAGAAGAAGCTTCATCGACTTATGATAAATCACACCTGATAGTCTAGAGACCATGTGTCCCATCATAGTATGTTATCCAACTATAAAACTATATTGAGAAAATTTACATATCAATTCAGTGTTCTCATCATTGTGGGGAACTGCTATAACAATATCAACATGACATTTAATCTATGACATTATTACAATAAATATATGTAGAAACAAAAATATATATATAATGACATTAAACTAAATATAAATACATATAATATTGATGTAATCATTGCAAGTTCAGTCAGGTCTAGGACACCAACACTAAAAACACCCACTTGGACTAGAACCAATAGCCTATGACATTTAGTCCACTATACCAGACCGGATAATCATGTTTCTACTGTGTTATAGTGTTAATCAAGTGGTCCAACAAATTTTCTTCCCTAGACATAATTCTCACTATTAGGTCACCTGTCTATAAATAATACCTCATCATATGAAACATCCATAGTATGTTCTTAATCTTTCGATTTTTCCTTGGATATTTTTTTATATTAAACACTATATATTTATTAGAATTGAATGTGATATGATAATTACTTCTATGTACCGCATGAAGCTATTGTATAAAGTATCACATTAATATTTCTTACTTAGATGTGTCAAAAGCTACAATATCCTCATAATGTACTGTATAATATTTAATCATAACCTAATTTGAGATCTTCCAACTCACAACACCTCCACTAAAAGTGAATATGTATCCAGTTTGTGACATCATGTCATCTTGATTAGTTTGAAAACTATAATCTGTATATCATATGATGACTAGTTCTTTATATCCGTTATAGTCTATGAATATATCCTTATAAAAAAATAGATTCTTAATGGTTGTCTTCACTTCCATCTAGTGGTGGCCACCTAGATCAGCCTGATATCTTCTTACAACACTCAATGAATAACCATCATTTAGCGTAGTAACGAACGTAACATATATGTCTGGCCCAATCAATGATGTATATGTAATCATTTCTATTATTTATTCCAACCTTATGTGTCTATAGAAACATTTTTTTATAGAAATTTGAATTCCATGTGACACTAGAAACAATACCCTCTTAGATTTTTCCATACTAAATCCATCAGTATCTTGTCAATGTGTGTTCATTAAATTAGGTTGAGTTGTCTCTTGGATCAATCATGATGGGTCATTTTCCCAATAATACATAATACTTCTCCCAAGTCCTCCATGTATGCTCACTTATTCAAAAACATTTTAAAATACTGTACGAATGGTATTTAATTTCTAATGAGTAGCATGTCATCAACATATACTATTAAGAAAACAACATCTCTCCCACCTAATCATTCCAAGACATAATACTCACACTCATTATTTATGAAACCAAATTATGTTATTGATTCATAAAAAAAGATTGTTCCATGAATGATATGCTTTCTTTAATATATAATTGTATTATTGAAATTAATATATCTTATTAGCATCATTTGGAGTCACAAGACATTCATGTTGTGTCATATTGAAATAATCTTTATGTTTCGACTTAATGAAGGATGCTCTGATATCCATTTTCCCAATATCATATTCATGGTAAACTATAATGGAATAGAGTATTATGAGGGATATCATTATTTCAAATGGTGAAAATATTTCATCGCATTAAATGCATTGATATTGTTTAAACCCTTTTTAAAAGAGTCATGTATTATAGGTACATAATTTTCAATCCACATACAGTTTCTTCCTGGATACCCATTTTCAATTATTAAGATTTAATATACTAGAGGATTAACCAAAATCAAGACGTAGATTTGGTACATGGAATCCATTTCATAATACACGACTTCTTTATCCTTGGATACATCTTTTCCACTTACTACACCCTTCTAGGTAATATGATAATTATTATCAAATAATAATGAATCACCATCCTCGGTGACTAGAGAACCATAACATTATGGTTATCTAAAATCTATTATACTCATATCCAGTACTTGTTTCTCCGGAATAGTTTCATCTCCCATTAGTAATTGTGGATTCTTTTTCTATATCCACTCTTGTGCACCTTCGACCTGATTGTCAGGGATGTCTTACCCTCACCCACCATATATTTTAGATATGAGCTAACTCTCATGGAATATGGTCTGCCTTTCCACAATAACCTTTTTTATGAGTGGTTATATAGGTTATATCCCATTGATTCCTTAAGGTATCATATAAAGGTACATATTGTTACTTGAGGTGAAATTTTATTTCCTAAAATGGCCTTAACAAATTCATCACTTCCCTACATGTAAATTCGACAACATGGTTGGTCTTCACCTCCTACATTTGTAGGAAATACCATTTATCGATTTTTTTGGAACATAGTTTAGTATATATAATTTTGTTTGTATTGTGCTTACCAAAATGTATAATGGATGGCTTGTAGGACTCGTTTTTAATTTCACCTTGTCCAGTAACGTGTGGTTCCTCCTTTATAATACATTGATTCACTTAGTCCTATAATGATATGTGAGAAGGGATAAAATCCTAAACTGTAGTAAGTAATAAATATAATTCATTATTAATATATTCTATACCATTGTCTGAGAAATGATTGTAAATATTATTACAAAATTGGTTCTCAACATCATTATTATATTGCATGAATTTATCAAATGAATCTGACTTATACCACATAAACTATCCATATCTTCAACAACTAAAATCATAAATAAATGTTACGATGTTTGATTGCCCACCCATTTTTACAATAGGAAATGGACGACACACATCAGTTTGATCAAATTAAAGAATTTCTTTGTCCCCTTCACTATTCCCACTGAATGGGGATTTGGCTATTTTTCTTTACAAACTTGCATGATATACAATATGTGGTATTAGAATAAAAGAATATATATATATCCAGTTTCGCATTATTTATATGATATCTATTCATTTACATGACTAATACAGTGATTCCAAGGTTAGGTGTGGTACGAGTGTTCCAAATTAACATCGTTATATATTTCCACTACATGGTTTTTATAATAAAACACAAAAATACAGTATTTTAATGTTACTTAATATAATAATACCATATTAAAAATAGAAGGAAAATTTATTCAGAAATTGGAAATTAATGTTATTTTATAATGTTTGGATAATTATATAATGTCTTTGGTAACAAATGACACATAATGACAACATTTCAAACCAAATATCATTCTGATCAACAGTGTGAGGTGGTAGTCCCTGATGGAAGAAACAATGAGTTTATCTCAATTGAATACTCAATGATATTTCTCCCCACATGAAATATTTTTTAATTTACATTGTTTCAATATTTGAATACATATATGATCACCACAAAATATAATAATACCCAAATTTGAGAAATAGAAAAATTTCACTCGAGATAAAATGCACATTAATATTCCCCTTAATTCATTAAATTGTTGTAGTTTTTATTCTTCTGGCCCCTTTCTGAATTTGAGAAATATATAGGTTCTTATTCACATTTATTCCCATTGGTTGTACTCTTATTGGAGGGGAATGAAGATGTTTTTGGATTAAATATCAGTCCTTTCCCATTCCATTTGTTCACCACAAGGACGTATGTATTTTCACACTTCCTATCATTCTATTCCTTCTATAGAAATGTGTGATGATCTATCAGGGATTTATAAATGTTCTTCATAATAACATTCATAACAAATGTTGAGATTCTTTGATTTAGTGATTCCAAAATGAGACAAGTGGCCAATTATTTGGTGGTTTTAAAACCTTGAACATCTAATATCGTAATATATCCAATGATATTGACTATGTGATACCAAGAAGGGGAACCCTCTATAATATTTCTCTGAATGATTACCTTGTAAATATCAAACCATTCTTTTCTATCACTCTCGTGTTAACAACCTCTATGTTGGTCAAGAATGTGATCAAAATCCATGTTTTCACGGGAATTCACGAGTTCAATAGACATTGTTGAATGAATTAAACATTTAACAGCAACTAGGTCACCTAACTATTTTTCATAGAAAAGGAACTCTTTATGACTCATCTCTTTTTTATAAAAAATTGTCATTGAATATTCAAGTACGTGAGATTTCTGTTCAAGATGTTGAACAACACGATAGATTATAAATCACTCATCGATGTTACTACATGTTATGAGGTTGTTTTACACCAATATAATTCATATAGATAATGCATATGATGATCTATTAATATTACACATCAATTTAATGATGATATTATTAGTACCCTTTCCTAAATAAAAAATATGTGTGACAAAAATTAATTAATTTTTTCAAATCTCCAAATACATTATCATGTCTCAATATCACTAAAATTTGAACTCACAATGTCTAGTAGCATTAAAATTATTGTGGAATGGATCGGTATTCCCCTTTTCATAAACATAATAAAGGATGATCATGCTACTAAATGGTATTTCGATACACAGGTCTTTTCCTTCTATGGGTGTGATCCTCCCTGATCTGTTGAATGGATTCACCAATCCTAAAATTGTGAAATAGAATAACTAAACACGTGACTCCAAATTACACCAGGTCTATAACATGAAAGTCTACATGATTTTAAATGGTTAATTAAACCAAAAACTAACATAATAACCCAACTTATAAAATTAAGACCCCAAAAAGGGTTGGTCAAACACTTAGTTTTATTGAGTCTCTTTCCTAATAAATAACAAAATGCCAGGTATGACTACATAATTGGAATGATTGATTTTAATTAATTATTCATAAATTTTATCTAGATTTATCCTCTATATGAAATGTTAATATTAAGTGGATGTTACATAATTAAATAACCATGTTAGATGAAACATGAAAACATAATTTTATTCTATGATTTTTTGAATAAATTTTTACCTTTTTTTATCTTTTACATATATTTTAAATAACAAATTGATGTTACTAAATTAGTTAACAAAGATTGTTAAATCATTTATGCATAATAAATTTATTTAAATTCCACTTCTTCACATTAATTCATTTATATGTGTGATCATGTTCTTGCATCCATAAAATAAATAATTTAATGGACAAGAAATAAATAAATAGTTAAATGATCTTCTCAGGATATTTATCATATCATTAATTTAAAGATTATAAATTAAATAAAACATTGACCTAGGTTAAATAGAACCTATTTCATGTCTTGGAATGAGTTACAACATTCCACCTATCCAATTGTGTATCACCTAAGAAGGAATCATAATGGTTCTATCTTGAACCACCAACACGTGTTGTGGGATACCCCATTAATTAAATGTATTTATTATTCACACCAAGGTGAGGGCAACAAAATGATTGGAAAAAATGTGATTACATATATATACTAGGACACAAAGTCCTCCAAAAAATGAAGGGAGTAATTACACATAAAACACCATATTTAATTTTATAATATAAAATTTCAAACTAATATTATAAACTAAATTAAAACATCCATCACATACATAGTTCATTGTCATTATCTTGATAGATCATATGAACAATGAATAAGAAAACATAACTGGATAACATTAATTTAATTACTTGTTATTTATTATTTCTAAAAAATGATTTTACATTAAATAATTCATCAATTCCATATTATGACAATTATGATCCAAATTTAATTGGAGAAATCCATCATTAATTCCACTCCTGGAAAAGAAATTATATAACAAATAAAGAAATATATATTATAATAATATAATTGATAATCAAAAATTCATTAAAACCATTATTAAATATTAAAACACACAATAGGTGGAAATCAATTAATTATGGTTTTAGTGATTAGATTTTTATTTTTATCTAATTCAATTCATCCATTAATTTTGAGACTACAACATGTGTATAATCCAGTTAGACACCATGTACCTCAGTTGATATATATCAATGTCAAATGCCTAGGGATTCAACTTGTTAACTTGGATGGATTACAAGGAATGTACATACTAGATACACACTATGTATCTTATTTCTAGGTTCCATGTTTCCCTAGTCAACGTGTGGTTTTCAAAAAATCCACGACATGTAATAAACTACTTGATGCAAACATGTATAATATTCACGAGTACTTGGAGTGTGCTCTTGATACATTCCATGTAACCCAATTTTGCTGGATAAGGATTTCTCACTTCCGGAGGGCATCTTTGGCCATTTCTGATTTGTTCATAGACCTTTTAAAAAATAAAACTCTGAGTGATGATCATTAATATATTGATATCATGTAAATTCAATATGTATTAAATAATGAATAACATGAAATTAAAATATATCCAAAAATGAAAATAAATCAACATTGAAATAAATAATTATAAATTTAAATGAATGATCGAATACCACTTATTTGTTCTGGATAGAGACGAAACATGTAGTGGTGGTATATATATTAAAATTTATTTCAATAATATTTTCCAATAACAAAGAGTGATGATCCTGCACATCAAATTTATAATTAATTTATTTTATATTAGAAGAAATCAAAACATGGGCTTAAGAACATTATTAATTAGTGGATGTTTATCATTTGAAAATTCCCTTTTTAATTACCAGTATTTTTATAAGGATCTACATATAGAATCCCCCTATCCGTGATATAGTTTTTTTCCTATGATTTCCTATCAACGCAAATTAATTCAGCGTGTTCTTGAGTAGAAAGTTGAATGTCTTTCATTGTTTGATCTTGACCACTCATTCATTGGTCTCGTTGAAATATCTCTTGAACATATCATTATTGAGTGTGGATAAGAGGAGAAAAAATCGAATTAATTGTGAAAAACAATTCTCTATTATCAAGTTCGGGTGTCTCTACAAAATATACATTTCCTTTTCTTTATAGAGATATGATTGTGGTTAAAATATAATTTAATTTAATGGACACCATTAAATTAAAATTATTGAAATTAATATACAATATATCACATAATAAAAATAATATTATTATTTTTTGGTGTCCACAAATTTTTGTAATAACATATATTATTTAAACAGATTTTTATTTTTTATTTTTCATTGGACACGATCGTGGTCCTTTTCAACTCTTCTTTCATTTATTGAACACCCAAATAAAAATATCATGGATAAATAAATATTTCATTTGCATAATTATGAATAAATATTTATTATACATTTAACAAAATAAATAAATATAATTTCATTGAAGCTATTTTTAATGAATATTTATTTAATTTATGTGATTAATATTAATTGAAAAAAATTATTCCTTTGATTTTAGAATAATAATTTTTCTGTAAATTCAACTCAAATAAAATACAATCTAAATAAGCAGAAAAAGATAGGGTATAACCTTGTTGGATGATTTCTCATTAGTATTATGTAGGCTTACCTATAGTACAGGATTAAAATTTAGAATGAGATTTAGGATCCTAAGAGATATAACTAAATTTCTCATCATTTTAAAAAACATACGAACAAACACTATATAATATGATATCTTTATTATAATAACTCAAAATGAAGGCCAGACATTCATTTCATCCACCTGTATATTCAATATTTCATTATTTGACAGTCTAAAACAAACACATCATTACACCGTGTCCATGGAATTTTAATCTGACTGGTCAATTCCAATCAAAGGGTCAAGATATCAACATCAATTAATATTTAACAGATAAAGGCCTCCTTGAATTATCCATTAAAGACATATCAACCGTGATGAACCTAGTGTATCCTAATTCTGACCAATATATGATGTGATGGGTTTGGTCATTAAATATAAGTGTATGAGTTAGAAAAAATATTTATATTAATGAAAATTTCTAAGGTCTATTATAGAGGCTTACAAAAAGGAATATTCAATGACATAAAAAATGCAGATTTTATAATAGATGATATGTTCTCCAAAATCTCCCATCCTGGATATTACAATGTAAAAACATTTTGAAAAGAATCCTCATCTTCTTATGAGCACCCAGACCTATTGGTCTAAATACTTTCTGTCCGACCATAATAGGTTATCTAACTATAGAACGATAATAAGAATATTGTAATAGAGCTTTAAGGTTATCTTCATAGTGGGAAACTTCTATGACAATATCAATGTGAAAAAACTCTATGTTATTATTATATTATATACATGTCGAAACAATGTACAATATGTAATAGTAACTTAAATAAGTACTCAATACATCAAATATACATGTAATAAAAGTACACTCACTTGGTCCTAGGAAAAAACATCTAAAAAATGTGAGATAAATATAATTTACTATATTTCAAAACATATAGAATTATTATAATGACTGAAAGAGTTGAAATTTAGGGGTTTCTTGTGAAATAAGGATTCTTATTATTTTCCCCAATGTTAGAAAAGTTTCATTCTAGAATTTAAGGAAAGATAAACCAAATAATTTTTTGTCTATTCAATGTCTTAAAATGAAATGTGTAAATGTTCTTTTTGTAGAATCTGCACCCACAATATCATGGTATATATAATGTGTTCCTCGTGTCTCAACATTATAGGCATAATCGTGATCCTACACATGTGATCATGTGTGAGGATTTTGAGTAGGAATAGGGTGCATATTTCTTGGAATGACCTATTCAAATTATGGAATGATGTGACAATGTTCCAAAAGGAAATACCATTTCCCTTATTCAAATAATATAGATGAATGTGTATATTTTAGAAGAGACACTCTTGTGGGAAGCTAATATTTGGGCATTGTTGTACATGGTATTTGAGCATATCTCCAATAATATGTCTCGAGGATTTTAGGTCACAATAGGGGGAAAATTATGACACCCCCATTGTAGTTATTCCTCCTTTCAACTTATATATATATTTTTGTCACATTATTATATGTTTATATATGGGTTATAGGTGTTTGGTATGTTATAACTAGATGAGGTTAAAATGAAGGACTTCCTAAATCCTTTCAATCTATAATTCTCCTTATGGATCTCTAGTGAGACTTTTGAGAATATGTTATTCTACTAAAAATCCACTGACCTGTCATTTGTGCTTCTAAGAAGAACCAAATAAATATAGTGGATAGAGGGTAACTGTGAGAGACAATCATTATATCGATGGTGTTTGATAAAACATAATGTCTATATCTTGTTTAATGGTGTTTTTAAATCCTAACCCCACAAAATATTTTTCATTAGATATTTCTATATTAATCTCTTATTAAACTATTATTATTTTCCTACATTGATAAATTTACTATCCAACCTTTAAACTCCTCTGTTAGACTCCCAAAAAATGAATTGATCCCATGTTCTTGATCGGGTGAGTTCTTACATGATATATAATAATGGTATTATATTATCCACGATCAAAACTAATTGGATAATGGATTTATTGAATAAGTATTGATTTTTTTTCATATTTTATTGAATTGTTTTTGATTATTTTGTGAATCAACAACCAGATTCTAGGAATTGGCGATTTCTAATCAATCAAACGAAGATCATTTTTGGAAGCATGTCTTCTCAGTTATGATTGAACCTAACCAGCCTTTATGTTGTGTATTCATACCAACTATTATCCAAGTATTATAAATCATATCAATTTAGGAATGGTTCTGGGATTTAGTTGTGCTCTTCCACATGGAAGGTGTTCCTTTCCATCAATCATTACTTCCACATATTGTAATAAACCCTCTATATTAAGTAATTCTATATGGGTTCTCGGAATGATTTTTGGTATGAATGAGTATCCTTACGAGACATATTTTTTACAATTGATCTCATAGGTTTTATGTCTTTATTCCTATAAAACAATTTTTTTTATGTTTTCTCGTATATGGACTATTATGGCCATGACACATGTTTGTCATGAAATGATGTCAGTTTTTTCATCTAAAAAAATTTACATCTGTTTTCTCTTTATCTTTTAAGTAGATAATGGTTGTTCCATACGGAGTATCCCTCCCTAAGGGCGATGTTTTATGTATTGATTGATGAGTACATGATTTATTCCCATAGTGGATTGTGTCAAACATGTTTTGAGAACTATACCATCGAGGAAGTGGATATGATAGATATTGTGGTTTGACATTCCTATTTCCATGTTGCTAAATATGGTAGAGAAATAATATGGGGATATGAAATATATGTTTTGAATTTTTTGTAGACGTTATGTTATCTTCATGTTATCTCATTTCATGGTACATACCACAATATCTTATTAACATATGATATGGTTCATTGGTGGTGACAAAATGAGTCTTGTATTTACACACTACTTGATCATTCCAGTGTGAATATATATTTCATGAACATAGATTTGATGAATGGAATGGGACCTATGGTGGAAAGTTGATCATGTTATATAGAAGGATATTGAAAATATTGGAATGATTTATGGATGTATTTATATTGCTTCTTTTATTTTTTGTATGCCCTTATACATTGGATCTTTTTCGTACTTTTTTTTGATGTATCAAACATTAAATATTGATATTACAAAGGATGGTTATAATATTATTTGAATTTTACATTTATTTATATTTATATATTCATTATTTTTTGATTATTTCTGTCATGTGCATTATTATACAGTATTGTTCACCTAGTAATGATGGCATATTATCCCCCATTATGTTCCATAGACTCTTTCCAAAATTTGGTAACCTATTTCATATGGGATGGAATGCATATGGTCAGATGAAACTCCAACATATACCCAATGGTTCAGATGGTTTTTCTAAAATCCCCTTATAATATTGTTGATTTTATTGGGTTTAATTTTTAAAAAAATTAATGTCATAAATTAATGAAATAAATAATCATCACTATGTTATATACTATAATAAGTCACTAAATATGACACAAAATCATATATTGAAGGAAAATTATACATGTTAATTCATGGGTATTTATATTCTTACCATATTATTAAATTACTCTATTTAAATTCTAATTCATAAAATATGGTGAAATAATGATTTTACTTTTATTTCATAACCTTTTCTAGATCCCATTATTCTTGTTTTATTTATATAACTTTAATTAAATTTAAAAAAATGATTTCTATTCTTGAAAAAAACATTTTCTATGCAATCGAATATCTTTACTAACTACTTCTCATAAGAGAGATCATTCTATAATTGTATAACTTCAAATTTATGTATATATGATGGATATGATATGGAATTTGTTAAGAGAGAGATGGAATATGTCATGAACCTATGACATGATATGTGGGAGTGAATGTTGATAGGCTAAAACTACAATGTGATCTAGAGTTTCAAAATGTAAATGTACAGAGGATTTAAATTTCCCTTCTTCCAAGCCTCAAGACTCTCTTCATTGGATATATATAAATAGAGGCATTATATGTAACCTAAAGTTGTAGATATTTATATCGTTTATCAGCATAGCTCTTTTTCCAGTTTTGTGTAACATTTATATTTCACCATATTGTCGTGAACTTATGGTTAATTTCTTCCTATAATTCATGAACAAATATATTCTATTCCAAAAATTCATCCCAAAATTTTTTAGTTATGAATTTCATTCAATATAGGTAATCATAAGGATACATTTTAATTCTTGAGAGATTTTATATATAAGAACATAACCAAAATAAGATGTTTATCCCATCCTCCTTTTATTTCTACTGAATAAGATATCCATATATTCTCAATGGTTTATATTGTCTTCTCCAATTTGACATTAATATCTGGGTGATTGTATGTATTGTATTTAAAGTCTATATTCATTGAATTTTGAATAATTTTATATAAATTAGAAGGGAATCTTGAATTTGAATCATATAAAATTGATATTTTCAATACATGTAGCCTCATTAGTTCTCTATTGTATATCATTTCAAGATGATCAAGTAAGAAGTCATCCTGAATGAAAATGAATGGAGTAGTATTTCTAAGATGATCAACCGCAACTCATATTTATTTGTTACCATTGATTTTCATCAGAATACCCCCAAAAAAACATTGTGATGTTATCATATTTATACTATGTAATGGGTAATTATTTTATCTACGCAATTTGAATTTTCCTTTCCCTATTCACTTTTGATACACTAGAAACTTATAAATATACTCAAAAATAAATTTATTCATATTGTTCCAACAATATTGATCTGGTATATATATATATATATATTCTCCCTAGGTAGGGAGAGAGTGTAGAGATAGTAGAATTAATAAGTATCACAATCTATAACATTGGAATTGATGCTACATATATTAAGGAACCAAATATCACAACTCCTTCATAATTATTTTTAACTCCAATGATTAATTATTATTTTTAGAATTCCCCTTATTTTTCATCAATATGTGATTCCTTTAAAAATTAATAATATTCTCTATAATGGATGTTTGGGAAATAATCATAGAATATAATTATTAGGTTCCATTCTCTATGATTCTGAGGTATAACCTTCTTATTTATAAAAATATAAAATACAACTCAATCATAATCATGGAAAATATTACATGAGATTTTAATCATATAGAATATTTAACTTTATTTTCCCTCCAAGGATGGTGATTGATTAAGCGGTTACCATCCATGATTATCTTTTATCATCTTCATTGGTTCATATTTTACTCCTTTTGTGGGAATACATATGTGAGGATATTTTCATCCGTATATATTTAAACCCTTAACTCCATGAAGCTAATTTATCCAAATATTTAAAGTAAATATTACTACTACCAACTCTATATCAAGGGTAGGATAATTCTTCTTATTCACCTTCAACTATCAATGGTTGTAGTCCATCACATTATAATTTTACCGGAGGTCACAAATCTAACCCATTTTAAGCATCATAATAGATGAAATGTTGTTCACCACAAGTGGGCAGTGTGATTAAATTATTAGAGAATAAGATCATATAAAACTCATTAATAACCAATTCACATTCCTCGAGAAATAAAAATTACACCCTTTCATGTATACCAGGTTAGAGTGTTTGAAAACTGTGGTAAGATTCTCAAATATAATCAAAGCTACCAAGGTAATATGATGAATCTATTGATTTATATTATATATTTTGGTCTATTACGTTCTACAAAAACCTATTTCTTTGGATGTATCCATTGATATAACCTCATTTGTAATTACATGAACAAATAAAGACACTTTTTATATCAAAAATTCACACATAATGAACATGATAAACAAGTTATTCTTTTAAAATGAATTTATCATAGTACTAAAAATTAACTTGAGGATTCTCAATACTTTTTATGTATATGATAATTCATTCAAATAAGACTTCTAAAAAAAATTCAAGGTACGCAATAATAAATATATTAATCAAGTACATGAATATTAATGGCACATTGGTTAGTTTTTCAGGAATTACTATGAACACATTATGTTCTTTAACTTATAAAAAACATAGTCATGGGTATATCCTCCTTTCTAACAATTAATTTATGATACTCTATCCAAATTTCCAAAATATATGATTACTGGGATCTACATATATGATATATATTATCATCAATATGTATGAGGGGATACATATTTTTTCATGATTTTTTTTGAGATAATGATAATTAAGACAATTGTGAATTGACCCATACTTCTTATAGATAGAGGGAAGAGGAAACCCATTGTGGAAGTATTGTGTGGATGAATAAATTTTCAAGATTATGTTGTAGTTTCACCATTAACTACTATAGTTAAATGGTGTGTATTATATTTGTAGTCAGGAATATTGACAGATCACAAGGTATAGATTCAATTGATAACTCAACATTCTAAATAGGAGGAATGGTCGAAAATTATTCTGGGAATACATCAAAAATTTATATTATAATAGGAAGATCATCAACAGTGGTAGGGTTATTGTCTTTGTCTAGTTGAGCTATATATTTTTTCTCATAATGAAATTATATGTATAATTGTTTTTAATTTTCTAATGGTGTTTCATCCTTCTCCTTACAGTTGTATATAATCAAATGATGATTTAGAAAAACAGTGTGATTTCATTAACAGGACAACTAACATTGGATATATATATAAGTGTATCAAATTCAGGCCCAAAGTAGCATAAAATCCCACTTAATGGGGTATGGAAATGATTTTTGGGTTGATTTTACCTAAACAATTTGACCAGGTAGTACATATAATAATGAAATGATATAATTTCCCTATATTCTATTTTTAGTGATAACTCAATATTCTACTTTTTTGTAGTTTTTTAAAATGTTCTAATACCTTTCAATGTTATTAAATAATTCATATAAACATAAACAAATAGTATTTTTTCTATTCTTAAATCAATATCTAGTGCTCACATCACTACTTAATATGAATGATAACCCATAAAAGTTGTTTTATAACAAGACCATCCCTCCTCTCTTGGACTTCGAAGTTGTTGTTGATTGTTATCATCAACAAAACATAGTTATGTGCAACGTTTTCATTGTTTCTGTGTTCCTTACTATTAACAACTATTAAAATGAGATGATGATTAATCAAAATATTTTTTTCTTCCAATACTTTTAAGGATTTTTCATCTCCTTATGGAATTCAATAACTATATTCCCATCATTTCCACTGTTGTGACAACTCCTTATTCACATTAGGTTGTTTCTAAGACACTTCTACCCACATTTATTTAATTTTGGAAGTTAAATTTTCATACTACCTTGATGTTTATCAAATGATCCTAAAATTTTAAACATTATTATCCACCTCTTTACCCCAGTTCCATGATACCTCTGAGAAACAAAAATTTCCATCTCAATAATGATAAGAACTTTATAATTTTAATCTTACCTATCTATGTAGTGATTCTTTAAATTATTTCAAAAAAATAGGTTTAAAACAATAATGTATCAATTAACCTAACTTTTAGTATCCATGAAAATTCCAAATATTTATCATTCAATGACTTTTGATGTATTTTTCATAATACCCAATATGGTATTCCTCCAATTTATTTACTCCATAGTATTCTCCATCCATTTTAAATAAATTTTAGCAAGAATATATGTTAAAAATTTTCTTCTTAAATTCAATCCAATCCTAGCATTCAATTTCTTCATTGGGATTTGTATTCATGATTATTTTAATCCATGGATTAGAATATCTCTCTAGTTGATATACGATCAAAGACTACACAGATAATTAGATTATACATAATCTTTTCTCAATAGAGTTAATCCATTTATCTATAATTATGGAATTATATGAATCACTAAATGAATGATTCCATTATCTCATAAATAAATTAACTATAACTTGTTATATATAAGGAGAAGGATGGATTTCAACATGATTTATGTTTTTACACATAACATGTGTCATTTGTACAACTTCATATATGATATTATTTTCTCATTTTCCCATTATATATTACTTTTTAGTAGGGATAACATCACATTGTCCATCAAAAATGATATTGACATGATTCAATATATATATATATATAACCATTTTCTAATATTATGGAAATTCTGGGATAGGGATACTTGATTTTGTAGACATATTAAATGGAAAAATAATAAACACATAATAAATAATATATAAACCCTAACTTATGAGTTTATTTTCTTTTAATACAATTTATATTTTGTAAATTTTTATAAGATTCTATAAGTATAATACATCAAATTATTTAAAATTAAAAGTAAAATATTTAAAATGGTTTGTAAGTATCATGAAAATAATGCAACAAAATATTCCCCAAGATTTTAAAAATAGGTGTGTAGCAAGTCAAATAATCATTCCCAGGGTGAATATCATATTAATACCAAACCATCACTTTTATAGGTTAATAACCCTTGGTGCATATGTTTGATAAATACATACAATTGTTTATATTAAGAAAGGGATGATATTTCTCAGAAACTAGAAACACTATAATTTTCAAACAAATCAGAAGGGTTTCCATATTTTAAATTACAAATAGGATTTTCACTATTGTTTTTTAATTTTAAACCAAAAAATAACTAGTCCTACCATTTATAAAAATAAGACAACTCAAATTTTACTAAACATTTTATAATATTATTTTTAAACATAATATCAATTGACTATAATCATGGATGATCTAGAGGTCATGTGGCTTTAGGAAAATACAGATATAAATAAAAAATCCTAAACATAAACATTATCATATATATTTAAAATAAATCACTTGATGTTATATCTAATATATCTTCTCAAACTATATTGGATATTTTTTGAATTATATAATGAAAATGGTGACCTATAAATTCTATTAAGGTAACAATAATAAAAAAATATGGTATATAGAAGAAAAAAGGGAACATTATAATAACATGAATGCATTGAATGATGATATTATAAGGACATGGAATGAATGTAATGATTATAAAATAAAACATGGAAAAAGAAGTGTAAGATATGTCTCATTTCTAATACATCACAACATAGTTTGCGACTAATTTCCCATTCACTATACATAATATCACATGCGATGAAAAAATTATATAATGAATTAGAGAACTATTAGGGAATAAAATTCTTA
Organism: Viscum album; assembly: GCA_963277665.1. NCBI lineage: Eukaryota > Viridiplantae > Streptophyta > Magnoliopsida > Santalales > Viscaceae > Viscum > Viscum album. The sequence goes on from OY728122.1 coordinate 1,018,948,645, forward strand.
TGAATAATTTTTCTCTTCCACACAGATCATATTTCATAACATTTTATCAATAACCCATGGAGATTGATAATGGGTTTCACAGAAAAGAAATTTATTTTCTAATTGCTTAATGGGAAGAACCATTATTTATTTTATAACATGGAGAAGGGAATTTGTGTTCCATACATGAAATTAAAAATGTAATAAAGTAAAATAACATTTATATGAATACCATTGAAATAAAATAGTATTGGGTATTCACAATAAAGGAGTGTGGCATAGAAAATCAAAGGAAGATTTCTGTATCCTTACGAGTGTACAAAAAAAATGAAATGGAGCTAATGAGATAGATATGTAAAATCACCAGAATAACAAATAGTTTATATATTAATATAATTATTATTATAACATGTAAACATAATCAATTGAAAAAAAATCCTTACTAGAAAATACTTACACGGTTAAAAGACAGTAGGAAGGGAATCAATTTCCTTGCGAGGTATCTTCTCAACTATTAAGAAGACCACCTCAGAACAATAAATACTCCCCATAGAGACTATAGAGAGTAAAAATAAGAGAACAATATAACTATATGGATTTTTAGTTTAAATGAATGGGATAATGGGTGGATATTTATAAAAAAATAGGAGGAATTGTTCATCAATTTCAAAACAGAGGCTTTAGAAATATTTTTTATGAATAAATTCAATCTAAGATTTTAACCCATGTTATTTTATATGATTGGAGTGATTTGTAGTATTTTAATAGTTTATAAGACAAAATGTATAAAATAATATCATTATTTATGAGAATGTGAATTATGTTAATAAATAATTTTTTTTTAAAATATTTAAATATCCTTTGTCTCAGGGAAATTTCATTATTAGTTTTGAAAATGAATATTAGCATATTAAAATACAATATTCTAAATCATAAAATATTTTTTTGTCCAAAAATGACTTCATAATATTTAATTATTCACATTTATTTGATTATTAGGTCATAATAATTACCAAATATTTATACAGTATTTTACTTTTGTACACAAAAAATTAAACTATCTTAGTATGTTTCGAAAAATCCACCATTAGTTAATTTTGATCCGTTGATTTGTAAAAAAATATTTATTTTTTCAAAATAATCCTTCTAAATATGAAAATTTTAATATGTCAATAAATTAATAATTTACTGAAATATAACAATTTTTTAACATGAGAAGGTTCCAATCCCTTAGATTAACTACATCTGATTGCGTAAAATTATTTTAAAATTTATATAATAATATATATTATTTTTTAATTTTTTTATTATAAAAATCGTATTTTATTTCAATGTTTTGAATATATCATAACAATTTTTTTAAAGAATATTATACACACAGACACACACAGATATATATATATATATACATATATATATTTAAAAAAATTATGGTTTCTTTATATAAAAAGTAATTTTATCGTATTCATACTATAATCATGTGAATTTCATATAAGAGAATACATTAAATAAAAACGAGAGATCAGTGTAAAAACACTTCTATTTGATATGTGTATTAACACCTTAATACAACTCCTGGTCAAGATACATAACCCCTAATCACACAAGTATAATCCCTAAGGTAAATGTGGGTGATGATGGTATTTTATTGGGGTGGTCCAACTGACACTGATCAAGTGGTGATATCTAATAATGTGAACAAATATTAGAGTTGTTTTTTATTTTCCAAAATTATTGAATCTTTTCTTGGTCATGGTCATGTTCAATCACAAAAGTTAATCACTCCCTCCCAATCTCTAATAAAAGTGCTTCAAAATGCATGATTCAATGTGTTAAGACCATCATTTTTCTCTAATAAATTAATTAGTCATTTTAATTGTCATGGTCATATTATAATGGACACCATAAAAATGGTCATAATTTTAAACTATTATAATTTACAATGGTCATAATTACCAATGGTCATAATTCCAAATGGTCATGATTACCAACAGTCTTAATTTATAATGGTAATAATTCCCTACTATCGTAATGGGTTTCTACACACTATAAATAACTCATTTATTATTCATTAAAATGTTACTTAAATTTTATTCAAGGATAAATATAATTTATTTTCAAAATGAATATTAAATTATTAAAATTAGTTTTCTATTTTATAGCATTGTATAAGATTATGTTAATTCGAGGATATTGAGATGATACAAATGTTTTTTATTAAAATAATTTTAATTTTTTATCCGTTTTGCATCATTAAAATATTTTTCATTTTACATTGTTTAATTTTGGGCTAAATTATATGTTTTCAAATTAAAATATAATGTGATATCATTGTGTTGTATACTATAATACATTATAAAATGTGAAACAAAAACATATATAAAATTAATTTCATGGTTCAACTGAGCATAAAAAATTCACACCTTCAACAATTTACTACCCACCACCTCTGGTGAAAACCACACTATGTTCATAAACATAGCTGCATATTGTGTCACCTCCATGTTCCCTTTATTCTAAAAATGAAATCTGTTATACGCTAAATTGTGAATGTAAGAGTGTATAATTGGTTGTTAAAAAATTCCACAAATCCCTCCCATGTCATACCTTGGTCTGTTCAGGCATGGACAACCACCTCCCACCACTAAAGGGAATGATCTTCCAACATATACATGGCTAACTTCACTTTAAGCTCTATGGGTGTTCTTAAGACCTCAAATATCCTATTCATTCTTTTCATCCACACTTTAGATATTTATAGATCCGAATCACACCAAAATATTGGTGGATTCATCCTTGGAAACTAAAAATCAGGATGAACAATCCTTGGTTAATCTACATTATTCACAATTTCCCTCGTATGGATATCTTTCACTATACTCTTCACTAGATGCTGGTTCACTTGGGGTTCAGGGGAAACTACATTTTCAACAGATTTCACATGTTGGTCTCCACAATGCCTTCCCGATGGAATTTCTATCATAAAAAAACCCCCATAAGTCCCAATACATTAATAAGAAAGGGTGTACAATTTCAAAATTCAATAACATAAAAACTATGAAAAATAGGCATTCCAAAAGTTCAAATTTCCCATGCTGCACTAATCTGAAAAAAAAATCCACCATGCTTTGAAAATCAAACTTTTTTTAAAATACTACATGTTTATATGATTCAAATCCTTATATTTTGAAACCCAATATATATTTTCAAAATCAACACATTCATATTACATCATAGATCACTGTACCCCAATGGAATATGCATCCTAGTGAGAATTCATTTCTACCATGCACGCCATGCTCATCTCAGTGGCTACACCCATGAAAATGAGATATCTGATGCCTATAAGTGTCTCAAAACACTTATCTACCCAACTCACTTGTAACATGAAGTTCTGGAGAAAATGGATAGTTATGTCCTTTTATGTTGTACATTCCTTGTTCTAACAATCCTACATCTTGTTACCATCACAACACATGGAATAGGACATGAACGGATGTCAACACCATTACCAATGATCAATACAAATGATTGAACAACTTATCTCACTTTATATCAATGGTGTGAACAAACTAATGACACATGAAACATCCCACTGAATCCTATTGGAATGAGAGGGTGAAGGAGTGCTACTAGGATTAAAAAATGATCCCATGATTCCATAGTTTGGAAAGAAATGCAGAGGGCTTCATGAATATATGGGGAGTTATTTTCCCTCTGAAAATAAACAACCAGCCAAACTAGTCATTACCCATACTACCATATGACACATGTCGACATTACAACACAGCCATGTATTACCAAAAATAAAACTATTTTATTAATAATAGAACACAAAAATGAATACCACCAAACATAACAGTCATTCCAAACACAGTATCAGATTTCTATGTGGAAGACTAAACATGACACTCAAAATAAATCAAAGAGACACATCATTACCTATATTGTAGAATACGACTTCTTTAAAAGAACAAATGTGGAAAAAAAGGGTGTGAGTAATAATACTCAGAAGGATTTACCAAAATGGAATACTTATTCAAACTACGAGGATGAAACCTTTAGACATTTATAATAAAAAGTTTATATAAAACATTAAATAGTGCAACCATTATCACAAGCCAAACATACCATTACCAAGTCATGTAACACATGGGAATGGAAAAAACATGCCATAATCCATATCACTGTCACACAAATTAACACAACCAATTAACACTTAGCATATCAACAACACAATCAATGAACAACACAATGTTTCAAAAACACAAACATGTATAACAATCAAAGTGGCACGACCGTCCGACCCATTCCTCCATAACCAATTTAGTGGAACTTTCAGTCCACTTATCCTTGATGCTGGACCATCTTTCCACTATCCATATTCATTTTATAGTAGTAATTCTCAAGCACATTACACACATTTGACACATGCCATACCCAAGAACAAACTCACCAAGTCCACAACAATATACACAAAACCGAATCTTCCACATGCCAAACCACATCAATAAATCACTCTTTTATTGAAATCACCCTTTTCTTATTTTTCCATACTATAGGAAATTCCAATAAGAAAATATCATTATATAAAATCATTCATCAACAATTATTGAAAATCATTTCATGAAACCCATTTTATAATCTCCATTTTAAAAATCCGCAACAACAACATTCCACCCCAAAATCCCCATTTTCCCAAAAATTGACAAAACATTACCAAAGGGAATTCAAAAAAATTTCAAATATAAGAAACAATTAATGTCATGCATAATAAACTAATAATAACCAAGAATTGTATCTAGCCACGTAGAGTCTAGAGAAAATCCACCATCCATTATTATTCTGGTGAAATCGATCCACAAGAAACTACACCTCAAATTCGAACAACGCACAACTGAAACTACTCTACATCCCCTTACCTATCATCCACAAGCCTAAAAATTAACACCCATGTAATAAAAAACTCTATATGTACACAAAACTGGTGTATATCTAGAAAAATGAGAGAGAGGTATGTTGTGATCTAGTGGAAATAACAAGAATCCATGAGAGGAGACTTACCCGAGAATCATTGCCTTCAATCAGCCAAGAAACCCCTTCGATTTTATTCTAATATGTGTTGGAGAGCACCACTAACATTGGAGAACCCAAAATCCAAAGTCTGTATTGAGTGGAATAATGTTTGGAATGAAATGAGGAAACCACAAGGTAGCCTGGATTTAGAACCCCCATTTTTATGTGCCTGCACGGTTTCAAAAACTGTGCGCTAACCATGTGCATGCCACTTCCTCGAGAGAAAGGGTCCTCACAATTTCCTTGCATGGTTTGGAAAACTGTTCCTAGGATGTGAGAATCTCATTTTCTCCCCCTGTATGTTTTTCTAGAGAACATGTATTGTATCCCCTAACTGTTCTCAAACCATGTGCACTTATAAAAGCTTCCAAACTTATTCAAAACCATTCCACACTATCTGAAACACTTCCCCACTCATCCAAAGAACACTGTTCACATAAAAAACAATAAAATATGATACATTCCTCAAACCAGGGTGCTACATTCTCCCCACCACTAGACATTTATTCCTCATAAATTAGAGAGCCATCTATTAAACAAAAGATCTTGGGCCATTACTTTTTGATCTATTTCTCTTACTCCTTGGAAACATTCTAGACCCGACCATACTGCGACGAAGCCTGAACTGAACTGATTCTTTTATCCCATGAGATGTTCTCATGCCTATCCACAATCTGCACTGGCACGTGCAACAACAAATCATTCGTCTCTTTCTCAACATGATCCCAAAAAATCACATGGCCAATATACAACGAATATCTTTTCAACTATGACACATGGAACACATTGTGCACCGCACTATACTATGGTGGAAACGAAAAAACATAATTCGCCTCTCCAATCTGCTCAAATATCTCAAAAGTCCCAATATTACTCAGAGATAACATACCGTACTTCCAAAAATGATGATGGACAACCTAATAGAGATCTTCAAAAACACATGATCACCTACCTTGAAGGACAATGTTCATCGAATATGGCATTCATATGATTTCTGAAAACGATGATCCATCTCCATCTTGTTCCTAATCAACCTGACCATTTCCATTCTCTCTTTGAGAGGGCTCAATCCGATCATCGATTTCTCACCCGTTTCCACCCAACATAGTGGAGAACTACATTGACGCTGATACAAAGACTCAAATGGAGCCATATGTATCGAAGTCTGAAAACTTTTATTATATGAGAAATCCTCTAATAGTAATTACTCCTCTAATGAACCAACGAAATCCATTTCACAAGTCATCAATATATCCTACTAGGACTCTATTTTCCTCTAGTATTGGCCATCTGTCTAAGGATGATAACACCTACACATCTTCAAAAATATCCCAAGGCCTTGTTTCAATGATTTTCATAAACAAGGTGTGAACCACAAAACCTTATATGATTTAATCGAATCTAGAAAACTATGCCTCTTTACCACCTCCAAAATATATATTTCGGATAGATATTCCACCGTATGAAATTCAAGAATCATAATGAAATGGAACTACTTGGTGAGATGATCCACAATCACACATATTGAATTGAGTTTCTTGATCATTCTTGGGAGACCCATCACAAAAATCGATTTCAATCTGCTCTTATTTCCACACTTGGATAGGTAAAGACTATAACATACTAGCTGGCTGCTGATGATCTTCTTTTACATGCTGACAGGTCAAGCATCTCGAGAAAAACCCAGCCACATACCTTTTCATTCCATCCCACCAAAACTACCCTTTTAATGCCTTATCGATTTTGGGAAATCCAGGATGGGCAATCCACGTAGAATGATGATATTTCCTAAGATGTTCTTCTTGACAATCCAATAGTACAACCATCTAATTTCAAAAATAGTAGGCTGAATTCCCCTATAATTCTTATCCCTCAATGGTCTCCCGACAATTGTTTTTTGACCGCATCACCACACAATTGGAATAACATGTTTGTGCCTTCTCAACTTACCCAACCTGGTTAGGAACCAATGAAACCAGGAAAAAAGATCACTACACCAACCCGGTCCTCACATTATAGCTGCATCTTGGATGTGAATGACATCAAGTTCGACTAATCTAATAACTATTTCACTATTTGATAATATTATTTTGTTCTTATTTCATCCGCCGCCAAATTTCCCTTACCCGGTGTGTATATTAAGTCGAAATAAAACATCTAGAGATATTTGATCCATCTCTATTGGATCAGGTTCAAATCACTTTGTTAGAAGATATGTTGTTTGCTCTTTTCATTTGTCATCACTATATATTTCTCGCCGATGAGATAATGAAGCCACATATTTAAAGCATGAACCACTGCTACCATCTCCAAATCATTTGATGTGTAATTCATCTCCTAAAAACTCAACTACCATTATCCATATTAAACCACATGAACACACTGCATGAGAATACACCCCAACCTAGATCGTGATGCGTCATAATACACCACATACCCTTTACCCTGATCTATAAATACAATGATTGATGATGATTTAAGGCAACTGTTTTTATTTTCAAGACATTTCTAACACTACTCATCCCATTTAAATGGTACATTCTTCCTTTTCAGAGATGTCGTCGGTGAATCTAATTCAGAAAAATCATGAAAAAAACATCAATAATACCTAGCTAGAACATGGATGCTTCATATCTCGATAATTTTCTTTGGCAGTTTCCATGAGATTACAACCTATATATTTTTTGGATCAATATAAACAACCCTCTTAGAAATAACTTGGACAAGGAAACAAACTTCTTATATGGAAAAGTAAAACATTTACAATTTTGCATACAACCGATGATCTCTCAAGATCCCCAATACTATATCCATGTACTGCTCATGCTCGGACCATGTCCTCGAATACACCTATATATCGTCCAAAAATACCACCACAAAATAATATAAATATCTCTTAATTATATAATTCTTCAATTACATAAACAATGTTTGTGCATTCATTAAACCAAAGGGCATAACCACATAAATATAATGGACATGTCGTTTAATGAAGGTTGTATTTGGAATATCCCCCTTCATTACTCATTATTGATGATATCTTTACCTCATGAAAATCATGGAGAACCACCGAGATCCCATTAACTGGTCATACAAATCATCTATGCATCGAAGTTGATATCAGTTCGTTATCGTAACCTGATTAAGTGTACAATAATCTAAAAAGAGCCACAAGGTTCCATCAACATTTTTAACAAACAAAACAGCGGCTTCCCATGGAGACATGTTGGTCTACATAAACCCTTAGTTTTATAACTCTTGCAACTGTACCATTAATTCCCTCAATTCTATTTGTAACAATCGGTAAGACTGAAGTGAGATAGAACTATTCCCCAGAAGAATATCATGAATAAACTTGACTTCTCCCACGTGTGGAAACCCATAGAATTTTTTGCTTAATACATCCTTAAAGTGATCCACAAATATTGGAAGAACACTCTTCACAACACCATTCATCAATTTATATTGAAAATTCCCTAAATTATATGAAAATGTTTAAACCATTGGTGACAAAAAGTATTTGGCATCCTTCTTCTCATTATTCTCCACCCTGAAGAGATGTTAAATGCCATCATGTATTGTAAAACTAACTATTCGTGCATAGGAATCAATGTATGACTAAATCATCTCGAACCAATCCATTCCTAGGATTATATCATAAGAATCCATCTCAAGAACTCAGAAATCCCTCATCAACTCGATGACATACACAACTAAACAACAAAAGAGTTTGTAGTTTCAACAAAGGATGTCATCAACTCGATGACATCCTTGACATAAGAATGCTCGAAACTATCATTGACCGTTATGAGTTTGTAGTTTCATAATAAAAGGTACAATTTACACGTGTAAACCCAACTAATAAACTATGCGTGAATCAATAAAAGAATGTGAAGCACCCATATCACATAAAGCTTTCATGTACGTTGAATTTAGAAGAACCATACCTTGCACCGTGGATAGTCCTGGCTAATCTTCCATCACTGTTTTCTCAGATCCAAACAAATGCTTACTTACCAAGATCTACGCATTATTACCTTACTGAGTAGTCGTGGTGTTCTTGGAATCAATATGACTAACATTACTCTACTGGTGAGGGTTATGATGCTTCCCTCATCCAATCGAGGAATAAGACCCATGTGACCACTATGGACTGTCATAGACTCCTGAATTCAGAAAATTCTGACAATAATGTTGTAGATTACCCATTTGCTTCCAATTTTTACATGCTCAAGGTTGTTCTATACAATTCCACTTGATGTAGCTCATAGAACAATACTGTAACTATCCTAGCATACTCTGATCATTCAGATAAAGATTCACCAAACCAATCGTTGGATTTTGAACTGTAGATCCATCCTAGAAATAAGTGTCCCTCTTTCGCATGATACCAATGATCATGTTCACACTATTCCCCATGGGTACCAACAAACTTCCCTTCCCTGTAGACCCAAAATGAGCATACATAGCCACCGTAGTTTGATTCACCATTTCCATGCAATCATCAATACAATGAACATCAATCTTGGAATGAATTTTATGGTTCAACTATGCTTAAAATATTTGTGCCTCTATTGTTGTACTACCCGCCACCTTGGGTGAAAAGCACACTATGTTAATAAACATAGGTGAATATTGTTTCACCTCCATATTCCCTGGATTCCAAAAATTCAATTGTACACCAAATTCATAATGTATGATGGTAGAATTGTTTGTTAAAAAATTTCTAAAATCCCTCCCATGTCATACCTTGGTCTATTCATGGTTGGACCGCAAGCTCCTACCACTGAAGGGCATGTTATTCCAACATATATTTGGATAACTTCACATTCTTCTCTGTGGGTGTTCCCAAGAAGTCATAAATCCTATTCATTCTGTTCAACCACACTTCAACCCTGTCTGTTTAGTGAATAATGTTTCCGTATTACAATTCCATTAATTTTTGTTTTTATAATCACAAACAATCTATGTCTTGTAAAATTTTATTTCCCTGAAGATTTTTCTTAATAAGTAATGTCTTCCTTCCCCATGTAAATTTTCTTATATTTTTGTATTCGTTGTCCATGATTTAGTTTCAGTAAACTTAACTCTCTTTATTTCTATGTGTAAAATTCTGTTTCATTTCTAAAACCTCATAATCCTAAAAATACATAAATATAAATAATTCTATTTTTAGGTTTTGAATTCCATAGAATTCAGGATCCAAATTCCTTAGAATTAGATTCCAAATTCCGTAGAATTTGGACTCTAAATTCCTTAGAATTCAGACTATGAAGTCTATAGAATTCTGTTTCCGAATTCTATGAAAACAATAATCTTAATATCCTCGTAATATATACTCTGAATATATTTTTTCTTAGTCTCCAATCATTATTTTTCCATAGACTCTAAAAAATAGATTTGGTTGAGAAACCATATTTTACATTCTAATGTTATAGTCATGAATCGATTTTGTGGATTCTGTTGCTAACTAACCGTTGTTCGAGGGAAACGTGTACAAGCCCCTCTGAAATTCAAGAAAAAATATGACCATTGGTGTATGGAGACGACCGTTGAATAAATTCCTATAAATAAGAGCTCATTTGAACGAGCTCAACAATGTTATACTACTCTAGAGATTACATGATGTTGACATGATTTCTAGAGATAAAGACTCAAATGCTTTGAGTGTACTGAACATCTTTTTCATATTGTTCCATGTGACTCTGATTGTTATTCTGTACAATTGAGGGATTCCAGGAATAGAAGGAAAAAGGTTTCGACTAACTTAATGTTCGAGGGCTTCCATGATAAGGAAGACAGAGGTTCCGACTACATTTAAGTTCGAGGGCTTGTGGGGTTAGCATTAAAGATTCTAATATTCATATCTAGGGCTTACCCTGGTATGGGTAAGAGATACATTCTTGAATGTATAAATCAATGGATCTTTATCCAAGGTTGTTGGATACCCTACTCATTGGGTTAATAGATTCTATACTTACATTTATTGACTCATGTTTGTTTTACCCTTAATTTTTATTAATAATGACAGTATATCTATCTTATACTTTCTTGTACTTGTGTTACGATAACTAATATTCGATAGGCTTAAACGTAAAATCTTGTCCCTTGTAAACTTTTCTTGTGTTTCATTTCTGGAACCATATTTTCAGAATCTGGAATGTTTGTAGAAATAAGAGGTCCTGTGAATTTACCTTTTTTGACTTTGCTAAACAATAGAACGTTTTCTATCATCATTAAATGTTCTAAGAGAATTTTTAATGGATTAAATACCCCCACTTGTATATTGATCATCTACATCATTATTTCAATCCTACTGTTGGTTTCAAAGGAGGTCTCTAAAATAATTATATTTACATATATTTTTTCTTTCTCAGTTTTCATTGTTATATATGTTCCCTACTTAGTATTTTTATCCATGTTTATAATGTTTTATTATTCACAAGATTTTGTGGAATGATATTTTCTTTTAGATGGCAGGAATGAGTGTTGGTTCGATTTACAATAATAATCCTACCAAACCACCTATATTTGATGGGAATGTTTATTAATATTAAAGAGATCGTATGCAGGCTTTTATTATTAAAACTGGAGTGGAATACTTTGTTATGTTTTCTTGAGATAACAAGATTCTTGATATGGAAGTCCAAACTGTTACTAATCTACAAAAGTCAGGATATCTACTAAACAACCAGGTATACAATACATTGTTGTGTTCCCTGACTAGGAATATATATTGCTATATTTCTTCTTGTGATGCTACATATTATATTTCGATTAAATTGGAGGTTACTCATTTTTTTACATCCAGGGTAAGAGAAACTAGATGATCTATTCTTAGAGAAGAATATCATGGATTCTAATTTCTTTATGGAGAACCGGTGTGTAAGGTACAACAGAGTTTTATGAATATTGTTAATAGTTTACAATCCATCCGTGAATAACGATTACATAAGGAGGAAATTGTGAACAAGATTATAGAAATCGTGCCTACTGAGTGGGAATATAAGAGAACACTTATTTATGAGAATAAGAAAGTATCTCAGATTACCCTTGATGAGCTTTTTGGAACACTTCTTCAGCATGAGACAACAATGAAATGAGATACTGATTTGAATAAAAAAGAAAGGATGTGGAAGAAAAGCTTTTACATCTCCAAAATCCAAGACTACAAAAAGGGTTAGTAGATCAATGTCGAATAATGTTACAGTTTTTTCTGAATGAAGAGAAAGTGAACATTCTGATAATGAAATAGATAATCCTGATCGATTGATGACAAATATAGTTGGGAAGAATGACTTTTAATATATATATGTATATATAAGAAGAAATAGATAAAGGACTAGAAAGAATCATAAGGAACTTTTTATGAATGAAAAAGAGCAGGGCATATAAGGCTAGATTGTCCGACTCTTAAGAGAATGGATAGAAACAAAATGAATTCTGAGAGGAATAGAACGAAATACTACAATACTGAAGATATGAATGTTTTGAATTATAAGGAAACCTATATTGCGAGTGGTGGAGACTCTTCTGATGAATCCTTAGATTATGAATCATCTGGTCAGAAGAAATTTTTTTTTTACTTTTCATGATACTTATTGAAAATCGTTGTTTAATAGCCAAGGTACACAATGCTGAATCCAAAACTAATGTATACATGAATTGTAATTATAGTGATAGTTAATATTATGAATCAACAGATGAAGAATATAATTCTAATGAATATAATACCTTACCTACTTATAAAGAAGTATCTAGGTTTTCTAAGCTTCATGAGAATGAAAATACTAAAGTCAAGAAAAATCTTGATAAGGTAAATTCTAGAATTGTTATTCATACTATAAAAGTATCTGATCATTCTAATGATCTTGATATGAAAATTTATTATTTTAAATGTGTTTCATAAATCATTTCTGAACTTAATTCTAACCATGATAAACATTCTATGGTACTAGAAAAACTAATTTCTAATAATATTTTTAGAGACTATCTATAGTGCTAAAACTAATGTTTTTTAGGATAAAAACATTTTGATTAGACTGATATCAAAAACATTTTCCATTAGGAAGTGTTTGTAAAATTTTACCTTTGGTAAATTAAACCTTGACAAGATTTATTCCCAAATTCAACAGCTAAGGAATAATTATGGATTTGGTTATACTCATTCAAAACCAGTTTTTTGTAATAATTACTTAGATCATCAAAGTGCTCCATTCTGCACCATGTTCCAGTGTGGTGGGCATTGGGAAGAAAATTTTTCCTTTTAATACATTCTGTATTTAGGTTTTCAAAAGGCCTATTTTTCATTGAAAATGTGGATTCCAAATATATTTCTTTCTATAGTTTCTGAATCCAAGAAAGTTTGGGTTCTGAAAGTCTAATGCTCTTATTTTCAATAATGCAAAGATAATATCAAAAGCAATACAAGGTACATTGATAGTGGATGTTCTTGACACATTACTGGTAAAAAATATTTTACAAATTATTATAAAGTTGAAGGGAGGAAAAGTAACATATAGAGATGATGAATAGGGAAAATTTATTATTATAGGTAATAATGTTCTTATTGGAAAAACATTGATTTCAAATGTTTAATTGGTAAGGGTCTTAAGCACAACTTTTTTGGCATTAGTCAATTATTTGATGATCATTACCTTGTGAATTTTAAAAATAACAAGTGTTTAGTACCCAATTCTATGGAAGAGTTTATTCCTTCTCCCCATAGGCAAGATAATGTTTATGCATTAAATATAGAAGACCATAGAAGCCTAGATCTTATTTTTCTTAATGTAATGGAAGATCATGTAGGGTTATGGCATAGAAGGTTAGTACACGATAACCTTAGAAACCTATGAAAACTCTCTAATAGAAGAACTTTTTATGGATCTACATGAGCATAGATTTGATTCATAAATGTTTTGTGATCATTATCAATATGGAACGAAATGTAAATCATGATATAAATTAGTCAGTTAAGTCTCAACCACTGATGCATTATAGTTGGTACGTATGTATATTTGTGGTCTAATACAAACTGGAAGCATTTGAGAAAAATATTAGATATTTGTCTTCCTTGATGATTACTCTAGAATTAAATGGGTATATTTTCTAGAAAATAAATTTAATGCTTTTCTTATTTCATATGTTTTAGATCCCAAGTTACAAATGGGTAAAATCCTCGTTTGATGACTATCACTGTGATCATGGACGTGAATTTCAAAATTATGATTTTGAAAATTTTTGTAGTAGAAAAGGAATTACTCATAACTTCTCAGTACTAAGAACTCATCAGTATAATGGTGTTGTTGAAACAAGAAACTGAATCTTAAAAAGATAATATGAACCATGTTGAGTGAATATTCGGTAGCCAAGCATTTTTGGGATGAAGTTGTGAGTAATAAATTTTTTACTATTAATAATGTTTTGATTAGACATTCTCTTAATAAAACTATTTATTTGTTATGGAATGGAAGAAAACCTAGAATTTTATGCTTCAAGGTTTTTGGTTGCAAGTTATTCATTATAAATACCAAAGATAATCTACAACAGTTCACACAAAAAATTGATGAAGGATTTTCTTCAGGATACTCCACAACCTCTAAGGATTATAGTGTTTTCAATAAAAATACATGTACTATGGAAGAAATAGTACATGTTAAATTTCATGAAACCAATACATTTGTTTTTAAACATCCTCAACCAACATATTTGGATGTGTATTCAAAAAATTATTATCCACCCTTGATAGAATATTCTTCTGATAAGGAAAATGTTCAAGAAGATATTTCTAAAACATTTACCCCATGATATTTCGTACAATATATTGATGAACATGTTATACCAAACCCAAATAATTTGTTACTTAAGAATAATCCCATTGATAGTACCATTGGTGATGTAAATCAACCTGTATGGACTATAATCTCTTTGTGAAATGAAGTAGAAAATCTAGAATTCCAGTCCAAATTAGAACAAAAAAGAATTGATGAAGCGTTATGTGATGATGATTTGATAAAAGCAATGAAAGATGAGCTAAATGAATTCAAAAGGAATAAATTCTGGAACATGGTTGAAAGGAAAATGGAATCTTCTATTATTGGAGTAAAATGGGTTTTCACAAATAAGTGTGATGAAAATGGAATCATAGTAGAAAATAAAGTTAAATTAGTTGCTAAATTTAATAATAAAAAATAAGGAATAGGCTATGAAGAAACCTATTCTCCAATAGATAGACTTTAATATATTTTCATTTTACTTGAATTTAAACCATTCCTTAACTTCAGACATTACCAAATAGATGTTATATGTGTTTTCTTTAATGGTTTTGATTAAGAAATATTTTTTGTTGAACAATCTCTTGGTTTTGAAGATTCAAAAAATCCTGAACATGTTTTCAAACATACCAAAGCTTTATATAGACTTAAACAGTCTCTTAGTGCATGGTATGATAGGATTACATGGTTTTTGTTACCAAACAATTACTTTAAGGGAAATGATAATTCAACCATTTTATAAAGAAAGATATGAAAAAAGTTATTTTTGTTCAAATTTATGTTGATGAAATTTTTTTTGGTTCAACATAGAAATCATTAACTGATTCGTTTTCAAATCTAATGAAATATGAGTCTGAAATGAGTATGATGGGTGATTCAACATTTTTTGTTGGTTTTAAAATTTCTCAAAAAATATAAGGAATCTATATATATTAATATAATTATAGTCAATAACATCATAAAATGTATGGATACGACGACACTAATAGTATAAGAACTCCCATTGGTACCACAAATTCACATGATCTTGATGAAGTTGGGAAAATAGTAGATCAAACATCATTTAGAGGTATGGCAGGATGTCTACTTTACATAACAACTAGTTGTAAAAAAATAATGTTTTCAGTATTTTTATGTGCACGGTATCAATAAAATCCTACAGATTCTCATTTAAAGGCAGCAAAAATGATTTTTCGCTCCTAAAAGGGATTCGTGGATTTAGGACTCTTTTATTATTCTGGAAATTATGTAGTTCTATTTTTTTTCAGATTCTGACATTAGTGGATGTAGAAGGGATCTAAAATTACATCTATAAATTTTCATTTCCTATGAGATTCATTATCTTCTTGGCCATGAAAAATGAAACACTCAGAAGAAATTTCCACTACTGAAGCTGAATATGTAGCAGTAGGAAGTTGTTGTGCTCAAGTGTTGTGGATGAAAAACACAATCACATAATATAGTTTGAGTTTTACGCAAACAAAAATTCTGTGTGATAAAACTAGTTCCATTTCGTTACGTAAAAACCATGAACATCACTCTCGTTTAGAACACATAGATATTAGGGAACAATTTCTTCGGGATCACACACAAAACAGAGATATCATTCCTCAATTTATCAGAACATAAGATCCACTTGTTGACATTTTCACAAAATAATTTCCCTCTGATAGATTAGAATATATTAAAAAGAAGTTACGAATGGTAATAGTAAGGAAATATTCCATATTAACTTCTAGTTGAAACTGATCTCATTACAGTATGAAAATCCTTTTCATCGGGGGAGTACATTTTCATAACAGACAAAATTAATTTTTCATAACCAAAAATTTAGTAGTCTAAATTTTTCTGTTGTAATGTTTTTTTTCTAAATCACGTTTTATTATCATGTTTTCTTCATAATGAAAATTCTAGTTTTCTAAAAAAAATTAATCAAAATTTTCAGAATCTAATGTTATTCCTAAAGAATTTTTCATCATTACGAATAACATTCCTAGCAATACAGGCGGTATTATTTCTTTTCTCTGATTTCATATTCATCTTTTACTATTTGGTATTTTCCTTACATTTTAAATTTTTTGGATTCATTTTTTTCATTAAATCTGAATATCTATCCCAAAAAACTAAAAATAATAGAATCTCTCAAAATATCACTTTGGTTATCATCAAAACCGTCATATTTAATCAGAATATTTTTCAACCATTGGATCAACCATGGAAGTTGAACTATCACATAAATTTATTATATAAATCCCCCTGATTTGTGTGCCACATAATTTTTCATTCTATTGAGTGTTGGTGGTTTGCCCTTGTATTTTAAGGCCCTTATGAATCTTCAAAATTTATCTTGGTTCTGGATGTCTCTGGAAGCATCTCCTCAGAAAGAAATGTCAACTGTTAATAAAATCTATGAGTGAAAGATATACTGAGAGAGGATTGGTGATCTGAAATTTTTCGACAAGTATGGTTCTATTGTTTCCAAAAATATCAAGCTAAATGTCTGGGAGATCCATTGCCCTTCGAAACTGAATACACATGATCTGGTGTATCCAGAGTTAGTGGTGGAGTATTATGAAATAGATATATTTTCCAATGGAGGAAGGAAAGATAAAATTTCATTGAAGTTTTATGAAAAGACCTATTCTATTTCATATAACAAGGCTGTGAGTATCATTTGAATTACTGATGAAGGGGAAGTAATGTCTTTCACTCACAAATTACCAGATGAATCAGGATAAGATAATAAGTAGAAGTCAATAGAGTGTCGGGGTTTGAAAGGAATGAAGTCTCCAAAGATCATTCATCTTTCATAAAATTTTCAGATTTCTTGAATTGTGGGTTCAATGATTTATAATACCAGCGAAAGGGGATAAGTATACTCTGAAGAAGAGTGGCATCAATATTTTTTATTTCATGGTAAATTTATGGAAGATAAATGTGGTTACGTATATCTTGGTAACTATTGAGAATATCACAAATGAAAATATGAAGTCTCATATTATTATGTATCTGAATATTAGTGGAAATATTTTTAATCATTTCCTTCAGTCATTCAAAATATCATTCAGTTCCAAACCTCAAAATTTAAAAGTTATGTTGATATGTGATGAAACCTTAAGGAGAATGAAAATTGGATTTTCTCGTGAATCTGGACTATTCTATGATATTTTTGAATAGGAGTTAATTTTTTTCCAAGAAGCAGGATGTGGCTGAAACCTCTAATAAGGGTGGAAGGAAGAGAATTGATGAGGTGTTGGAAGAGAAAACAAAAACTCTTGTGGCCAAGAAAACTCTGACAACACCTCCAAATCCAAAGAAGAAAAAAGAGTATCATGTTGATGTAGTGTCCATTAGAAGAAAATATAAAATGAACTGGAAGGAAGGGGAGCCTAAGTTTTTCTTGGACACTAAATAAGAAAAAGTATTGAAGGAAAAGGCTACTGAGAATCTTGAAATAAATTAAAAACAAAAGAATCCAAATATGAAATCGTCGGAAACTGAAGTCATTCAATCTCTTATCAAGGATACTGAAAAATCCTCTGATCAAATTCCAGTACCAGAAAATTTTTTTTTAACCATTACTAGTGACTCAGGGAATGAATGTGGTGATTCCTAAATCACATAATGAAGAAGAAATAGTTGTAGAAGAAGAAGTTGAAGAAGTAATAGAAGAAGAAGATGAGGTGGAAGAAGTGGGGAATGAATCTAATGATATCATAAAGGATGTCTAAGATTACCATGAGAAGGAAAGTCCATCTATAAAATTATCAATCAGGACATCCCATGACGAATCATAAAAAATTTCTACACCACGAAAAGATGAGAAGGGTGAATAAAAAGTGAATAAGACAATAGATGATGAAGGTAGTAATCATGATTTTATTTATCCAGAAGATTTAGTGGTTGATGGAGAGAAAGAAGATGTTGAGGAATAAAATATTTTTATGCTATCCAATAGTGAGCATGAATCATATCAAGAACAATACATCATTCCGAGACCAGATATGGGAAATCAGGTCGATGTAGATACACCTCGTAAATCAGTGGTAAAGAAGAAAGATGTTGGTGCTTCATTAATAAATAATTCAGAGGATATGGAAAAAGTATCCTCACCAACCAAACATTCTGATTTAGAATCATCTTCACATGGACATGATTTTTATTTCTAGTCTTTGAAGAAGTTTGTTGGTTCTATTCCTTTAGTTCCAAGTATGGAATCAAGATGTCAGATGCTTTAGCATACTATAAACCTGATGTCAGAATCATTTTCCATGGTGATGGATATTGTGTTTCACTAGAGGTGGATTTCAAGACCATTCTTCATTGGTTATGTAGCCCATAAAAGATCATGCAATAATATGAAAAGATGGTCAAATAAGGTTATTGATGAAATGAGAATTTTTTATGAATTCCATGATAATGTAAAGGATTCTTTTGATACCGAAGATAAGAAGATTAAACTTCTTTCAAATAGTTTTGAGGATAAGAAATGTCTTGATGAGACTACTCGGATGAAAGAAGTTAAGGAATTGAATGGAAAGCTTATCTTTGAGGAAATGAATTGGATAAGGGAAAGAGATTGTAGAATGGAGATTTAAGAGAAGCTTGTTAATCTAGAAGAACTGTTGAATGCTTAGGCAGATTTTCATAAGGCTCAAGAAGAGAAAATTCAAGCCTTAGAGATGACAAGTGAAGACCAGGATCAGTTTCTTAAGCAAGAATAATAGGATCACAAGGAGATCAAAAAGCGAAAACCCATTGTGAATAAATTTCTATTGACAGAGAAAAAAGGATAAATTCTTATCCTTCTGGTCTTTTTTTATTTTCTTCACTATACAAATTCATTCAGATTTAATCAATGTTTTTTCGTTCACCATATTTTTGGTGGTTTAGTACCAATGATTCATGTATCAATTTTCCATTCCCTCTATTGCTTTTTGAAAATCACAAATGGGGATAAAGAAATGTTATAAAGAATTTAATGTAAATAAGACACCTCTCTATGTAAGGGGGAGTTCATCTAGAGGAATGTACTAATCAATGATGATTTAGGAATGCAATAAAATGAAAAATATCATTCAAGAAATCAATAATACAATCCTTAGTGTTTCCAATGCCTATGGCGGGATAGTTGTATTCACTATGATCTATTAGTTAATGGAGAAAAGTTTTATTTAGTCTAGAAAATTTCAATGTCCTTTGATTCATTTTAACAAGTATATGCTTTCCAAAAAGGATGATATTGATGAGTCAATATGGTTTCATTTTAAATCTTCCATTCCTTTATGTTTTGAAAATCACAAACACTCTTTCTCAAAGAAAAGTTTTATTTCCCTGAGTATTTTTCATAATAAAGAATTTATTCCCCATGGAAATTTTCACTCATCATTATTTTCATGGTTCATGATTTAGTTTCACTAAACCTAACTCTTTTTATTTATATTTTTAAAATTCGGTTTAATTTATAAATCTGTGGAATCCTTCAAATACAAATATGTAAAGTATAATTTTTTCATGTTCGGAATTCTTTAGAATTTAGGTTCTGAATTCTATACTATTCGGATTACGAATTCCATAGAAATAAGACTCCAAATTCATCAGAATTCTGACTCTGAATCCTATATAATTCTGATTCTAAATTCCTTGAAAATAAAATTTGAATATCCGTTTAATATAGACTCTAAATGTTTATTTTCTTAGACTTTTATCATTATATTTCGTTAGACTCGGAAAAATATATTTGGTTGAGAAACTATATTTTAAATACTCATGATATATTAATAAAATTATGTCATGCATTTATTTTCTAACTAACCATTGTTTGAGTGACACGTATACAGGTCCCTCCAATATTCACGAAAAAAATATGACGGTTGGAGGAGGGAGATAACCTTTGATGAGATTTCTATAAATAGAAGCTCATTTGAATGAGCTCAACAATGTTCTATAACTCTAGATATTACTCGTTGTTGAAGTGATTTCAAGAGTGAAAGACTCTCATTCTTTGTGTTTACTGAACGTATTGTTCAGAATTCTTTATGTGACTCTGATTGTTGTTGTGTAAAATCGAGGGCTTCTGGGGATATGAAGATTGAGGTGATGGCTATCTTAAAATTCGAGGACTTTCTTATTACGGAATACAATGTTTCAAACTACCTTGATGTTCAATGGCTTGCATGGATAGTAAGACAGATTCTGATATTCCTATCGAGGGCTTACCCTGCTATGGGTAAGATAGACTTTCATGAAATTATAAATAAATTCACATTTATCCAAGGTTCTTGCATACCCTATTATGTGGGTTTAAATATTATATTCTTGTTACTTTTATTGATTCATGTTTTTTTCCACTAAATTTTGATTAATATGTAATGTATAACTATAATATACATTCTTGTATTTGTAGTCTGATTAGTTAGATTATATACACTTTAAGGTATAGTCTTTTTCTTTGTACACTTTTCTTAGGTTTAATTTCTGGAACCATATTTCTAGAATCATGCTAGTTTGGAGAACTAGGATTTCCTTTGAATTTTCCTTATTTAACTTTGTTAAACAATAGATTTTTTTATATCAAAATTAAATGTTCCAAAATTATTTTTAATGGATACAATTAAACCCCCTTGTATATTGAGTATTTACATCATTATTTTGATCCTACACTTTCCTGCTCCAAATCACCTCTATTGATTGGTGGATTGTAACATTGAAAATGAACTGCATGATTCACAAGACTTGGTTCATCCTCTTTATTCTGACATTCCATTTCTTGTAAATCTAACACTATAATCTGAACTAGCTACAGGTTCATCTAGTTCTTAGGTGAAACCACATTTTCAGCCACATCCTCTAGTTGGTCTCTATGATGCCTACCTGATTCAGTGTCTATCTAAAAAAAGCAACCATAATTCCCAAAATGTTAACAAAAATGGGTATAATGTTTTCAAATTCAATTATATAACAACTATCACAACGAGGCTTTCCAAAAGTTCACATATCTCATGATTCACTATTCGGAAAACAAATCTACCATGTTTTGAAAATCAAACCATATTCAAAATACCCCAAGCCTCCATGATTCAAATCCTTCTATTTTGATAAAAAAATATATATTATCAAAATCAACACATTAATATTTCCACATAGATCATTATACCCCAATGAAATAGGAATCCTTTTCGGAATTCATTTCTATCATGCATGACATGCTCATCTCATTGGATACGCCCACAACAATGTGATATCCAACACCTATAAGTGTCTTCATATAATTATATACCCAAATGCCTGGGAACATGATGTTCATTATAAAATGGATAACTATGTATTTTATAATATACATTCCATTTTTTGACAATCATGCATCTCGATACCATCCCAAATCAAGGAATAGGCAATCAATGAATGTCAACATGAAGTCCAAAGATCAATACAAAAGATATAACTACTTCTCTCACTTGAAAACCAAGAACTGAACAAACAGATACCACTTGTGACATCCCACCCCATACTATTGGATTAAGCTTGTAGCGGAATGCTACTAGGCCTTAATCGACATTCCCATGATCCCTAAGGCTTGTAGTAAATGTGGAGGGTTTCATGAATAGTTTGGGGATGATTTTTTATTTGATTATAAACAACCATATGAACCAGTCGTTAGACATACTACCATTTTATTACTGACTATATTTCAACCCTACCATGTATTACCCAAAAAACAACCATGTTGTTTTACAATACAACTGGGAATCAAATACCACCAAACATACAAATCCTACCAAGAACAATATCAGAGAACTATACAGAAGACAAAACAAGAGTCTCAAAATAAAACCAATAAACACCCCACTACTCCACACCAAGCTCCATGCTCTATAAACCAAAACATTTCCCAAGAATCACCAAAAACCACTAGAAATGGGGTCCTTTACTCTTACAGATATCCCAGAATACGACATCTGAAAAAGAACCAATGTGTCAAAGTAGGGGGTGAGTACTGACACTCAGTATGTTTTCCCCAAATGGCTCTGCTACACACCCCACTAGGATTAAACTTCTAGAACATTTATAATTTAATGTTTATATAAATCAATAAATAATGAAACATTACCAAAATCCAAACATAACATTATCAAGCCATGTAACAAAAGGGAAAGAAACAAACATGCCATAAGGAATTTCATCATCAAACACATTAACAGAACTAATTACCACTTTTCATTGCCACCAGACAATCAAATCCAACATAATGGTTCACAAATCCAAACATGTATAACAATCATGGTGGCACCTTTTTCTGATCGGTTCCATCCTTCCCAATTTAGTGGCACTTCTCGTCCACTTAGACTCGATAGTGGAACTTACATCCACTATGCATCCTATTTTTTTATAGGTACATCTCACCCACTTTACATACAATTCACAAAATCCACACCCAACCGTGACTCACAATGGCTACCACAACACACTCATAAATGTATCCACCACATGCCAAAACAATTCAATAAATAACCCATTTATTGAAATCACCCAATAATTACATTCCCTTGAAAAATTAAATTTAAATATGAAAATATATTTATTGAAAACCAATCATCCACCATTTTCTCTAATGATTTCAATAAATCCATTTCAAAATATCCATTGTAAAAATACTCCACAGGAATATTCTGCCCCAAAATCCCCTTTTTCCAAAAAAAATAATAAAAGATTACGAAAGGGAATTAAAACCACAATCACACATCAAAAAAAAATTATTTTCAATCAAAATAAATTAATTGTAACCAATACTAATGATATAGACAAATGGAGTCAAGAGGGAATCCACCGACTATTAGGTTTCAGGTGAAATCGATCCAAAAGAAACTATACCTGAATTCTGGAGAACACACCACCGAAACTGCTCTAGATCCCCATCCCAAACATCAAAAAGCCATAAAATCAACAACGAAGGCAACCAAAAACATAGATAAAGACACAAAGGGAGTTGATTTAGAATACTTATAGAGGGAGAGAGAAATGTTGATCTAGGCGAATCCACATCAATCTACGAGATGAGACTTACCTGAGAAGAGCCCCCTTCAATCAACCAATAAACCCCTTCCATTTTCATCCAAAATGTGTGGTAGAGAACCTCCAAACATTGAGAACAAAAAAATATCGAGTGATTACTGAGTGGGATGAATTAATAAAATGAAATGAAGAAACCCTGAGGGATCCCGGATTTTAAAAACCCAATTTTTATGTGGTCGCACGGTCTACCTACACAGTTTGACAAACTGTTCGCTCACTGTGTGCACACCACTACCTCAAGTGAAGGGGCCCACATGGTTGCCTCACATGGTTTCAAAAACTATGTGAAGGCTATAAAAAGCCCACTATCTCCCCCTTAATGGTTTTCTAGAGAACCTGGAATGTTTTTCCTAACCGTTATCAAAATTTGATCCCATAAAAAGCTTCCAATTTTATTCCATACATTTCCAAACACTCTAAACCTCTTCCCCACTCATACCAAGAACTTCAACACCTAAAATGTCATAATAAAGGTTTCATACCTCAAACCTGGGGTGCTACACCATTGATCCCCATTAATCAATATATAATTCATTAAAAATATTAAATCATTAAGAATAATAAATATAGATACAAGGTATTCAAATTCACTATGATCAAAAATGAAAAATCTATCGATATCCACAATATTTGTTATATAATGAAACCCATATTTAAAAAACATGAATAAAATACTAATATGGAATGATAATATATGATGACACTGAGTTTCATAACAAAAACTGATGACCATCTAAAATAGTCACCCATGTATTAATGGATTATCCTTTTGAACTTCTATAGTTTGTTTCTTCTTCTCTACTATACAATAAATCTGTGTTGGAATTATTTCATTAGATAACTCCATTTAGAGTATCATATATTCATGAATCCATTTTCTTATCCTTTTATTATATTCCATCTTTACTATATTTTATTCAAATTGTATATTCTATCCCCAAATAACATATTTTACTCATTAAAAAAATGATAAATGGAAATAAGATTTCGTCATAAAATCATAACATAATGCCTAACCTCACCAAATTTCTATTAACTGTTTTAGAAACATTTTTAATTGATCGTATATCTTGAGTATTATTTTCCATTCATAATATTTTATTTATGGACATTTATGGTGCATCATCAATTTATAGAATAATTGTTTTACCATTTTTATGAAGCTATATGGTTTTAAACATTCCTTAAAAACTTTTTATCACTATTTGAATTAATCTTTCCTTGGAATCCAACATTTTTTGGGGATTTTATGTAGATAGTCTTTTAAACATCCCAACATTCTATAAAAAAATGTACATTGTTTTAAATATATTTTTCACTTTTCTCTAATGATGTGGAAAATTCATTTTCTATCAAGATCTCGGTTTATTTTAGAATCTTGGATGTTTGTATGTCATATATAAGGAAATATAATTTCCCTCAAACCCCCTTCAATATAATATCACAATGATACATTTCATACAGTCAATTAATATATTGGGATTCCTTACAAAAATCATTATTATCTTTTTTTATGGAAATTAAATGTATATGGTGTTGTTTTCATAATATATACCTACTAATTTTCCAATTCATGTGGAAAATATTTTTCAACACTAAAACATTGTGTCTTATTTCAACAAAATCAAAATATAACAATTTCCAAAAATAATCCTTCAAATTAGTGATTCTAAATTTTTCCCTATTGAGAGATAACTTTAAAATAAAATTGATTTATCAATCCCCTATGACGAGATTCAGAGAGCATTGAATCTTATTTAAATCCTTAATAAATTATTCTCACAACTTTGGATCATCAATTAACTCATCCAAAAACATTCCCTGGGTTGTGATCAATCTTTTTCACTGTCCATATTGGATGAGTTCCCTCAACTTGGTGCATGCATTTCTATGTTAAATCATTTTTCTTGATTTCCAATATATTAATTAATAAAGACTCCCCATAATAAGTTCCCATATGCATAATATTATAATTTTTTATTTAGATTATTTATTAAATGAATGGAATTCTCTAATATCATGGATAATATTATAATTTTCAAATTTATAGATTAAAAAAGATTTGAATTATCATTGGAATGAACAATGATTAATTCAAGGGGTAAGATTAAAAAATATATCAATTTTACAATCCTTTAAGATGTTTAATTCTCATTATATATCTTTTTCAATTAGAATGGAGATAATCATTGAAATTTTATATTATTTGGTGTAGAATATTGAGCCTCACCATTTCTGCAATCATAGTTTGTCAATTATTCTTGATATTTTTGTTGTAAATATCATAATAATTAAAAAATAATTCAAAAGTGAACTCCCAAATTACTACCTAAGTAAAATATAAATAATAGGGAATTTTCAAAATTAATTATGTGTGAGAAAAAACCTTCCACACATGTATGATCATTCACTTATTACAAACCAATAAATTAATTAGAATCTATCACATATAGAATCAATCACATAGAGAAAAAAACGACTATTTAAACTAATTAGTAAAAATAGTATATGAAATAAATTTTTTAAACAATTATATATCAATCATATATTCCACTAACTAAAACTTAAAACGAATAATTTAAAAAATTAATTACATTATTTTATCTAGAATTCAACAAAACAAAGCACCCACTTGGAGTCAATTCCAAAAAATATTGTATTCCCTCCACATGAGGGATCATAGTCACATGTAAATGGGAGATGTAAACAAGGATAACAAAAAATAAAACTTATTAAAATTTAACCTATATTTAAACATCAAATTAAATATATATCTTCATTCCATTTACCATATGTTTCCCCAATAAATTTTAAGGATTCTACATGTCAATATCATTTCCTGGAAGCCTTTAATTTTTGTTTGAATATTATTAGCTATATAGATATACTAAAAATAACAAACATTATGTTATTTTACGCTTACTCCTATCTCATCAGATTGGGTGTTTGATAAAAAATGCTAATTGGGTGGGTAAAAAAATTCATAAAATCATTCTTTAATGTGTATTTTTTCCATAAACACCTAATGAATCATCTATATCATTAAGAACATCATCATGAACTACTTTTATAATAAATTAATAGTATCTTAGATTCCATGAAATTATTTAGATAAACGTAATTCCAATTTTATGATTTTATGTTGATAAAAATGATTTTTATAATTAAATTCGTAGTATTAGGAAATGTTATTACCATAGAGAATGTGATCTTAATGTCTTGTATTTAGTATAATGTACTCTTCATATCATACATCATAGTGATCCATCCATTCATATTATTTTTCATACATAAAATATGGATTTAAAGTATTTATTATTTATTATTTGTGATCCCTTTCAATTTGTAATTTTTATATCTGTTTTTAAAAGATAAATGGAATTTTATGGTGATAGAGTGTGTAACATGATTGGAATACAATTAAAAGAAACCATTTTTTATCCCCCAGCAAACTATGAGACCATGATGGAGGACTAGAAATATTTCATTGTTAAGTGTACAATTGTGTGTCCCCCAAATTAGGCCATGTGACCGTGGATAGAGGAACTAGGCTCCCATATGGGTGGTAGATATATTTTGAAACCATGACGAAAAACTCATTTGGCCTCCATATATTGGTACAAAGGTTCCCAAATGATTATCTAATGGTCATAAAGACAACATGGCCAGACCGTGGGGATTTCCCAAATTGTTTTAATTATTTTTCAAGAATAACCCATCGATAATTTTATCCCATTTCGCCCATAATTTCAACCATTTGAATTTTAAATCCCTAGGTAATACTATACTCTCCTCCACCACCATCATGGCTAAAATATTCGGTAGTTTTTTTGAAGGTCTTTACGAAATTTTCTAGTAAGTGCCTCTTATTATTACTCATTGGTCTCATCTTCATTTCTTCTCATGTTTCACTATATTTGGTGGTTGTGGATACCTAGATTGGGGTTGATCTATTTTTCTAAATTGGGTTTTTATTTTAGTGGGGTTTTCATTCTTCTTTTGGATATCCTATTACTCTGTAATGGGGTTATGATCTTGTTTTTGGTCATTCCAAAAGGAATGGTATGACAGTTCATGGTGGTGATATTAATTTATTATTAAAATGTGATATCCTATATTCTAAATATGTTAAAAAATAATTATTATGTTTAAAAATAAGTGATATATATAGTTTTTGTGTACTAATGGAT
Source organism: Viscum album (assembly GCA_963277665.1). Taxonomy (NCBI): domain Eukaryota; kingdom Viridiplantae; phylum Streptophyta; class Magnoliopsida; order Santalales; family Viscaceae; genus Viscum; species Viscum album. Next base: position 1,018,976,738 of record OY728122.1, read on the forward strand.
TTGTAATTGGTTTATGCTACATTAAAATTCTTGGACTTGGTATTATTGAATTAAGATGGATTTTTTAATGATAAAAGGGTATTTAATAAGGTTTTTAAATAGAAAAAATCACATGGGAGTCCTAGGTAACAACGTGGGTTGGAAGGGAAATGTTTATAGATGAGATGGAATATTTTGTCCTGGTATCAATTATAGGATTATGAGGAAACTTTATATAAATGATGTGAAATGATTTTTTATCATTGGTCCTGTTGTTCATCACTGCCCAATAAAATGTATATGAGAACTAATTCATGTATATTTGATCAATATGATATGATCTTATAAGAACCTAAATAAAATATTTATATTGGGAATTACCAAAGTATACATAATTTTATTTAACTTTTTTTTTTCATTTATTCATCCATGTTTATTTTTTTGAAAATTGAAATATTGTTTTCAAACCAAAATAGTTTAATTCTTCTTTCAACTAACAATTTTTATTATATTTAAAATTATAGGCATGAAATAAATTATTTTATCTTACTAGGAACATGACCTCACACTATAAAAATTAAAAATGGGTAAATATAGACATTGTTTTATATGATATAGTTATGGGAATGTCCTTTAATTGGAATGAAATAAATAACAATTGATACTGGAATCATATTTTGGAATTTCTTGTTGGTTGTGAAATGGAGGGTGTTTTCTATGATTCCATGATGAGTTTTTTCGGTTGGTATCTTCCCCCTAACATATTCATTTTAATTTTTGTAAATGTAAATATAGAATGGGACATTTATATTCATCTATTGATTTTATTTTTTTATGAATGATGATTATGATGCATTATATACATGCTGGAAGTTGTTTTATTTGGATATGGATATTGATTGATGTTATTATGGGAACATAATTCCCAAAGGATATGTTTGATGCATAAGAACTAGTCTCCATCAAGTGGGGATCTGGAATACCATTCGGTCCATTCCATAGGCTAGGTCAGGTGTCAGGTTAGATAGTATCATAGATTGGTTCTTGAGAAATGTTATTAGACCATGTCTTCCCTTTTATTGGGACATGTTATTCGAGAAAATCTACATAGACTAAGGATATATTATTAAATACATAAAGGTCATGTTATGAGTTTTTTCTAAAAAACACACCTCATTATAGGCATTGGGACACCATGATATTTTGGGATTTTGTTTAATCATCCTTTGGGATTAAAGCATAGGATGCAAACTGGGAATGGGGACTGAGGTAGAGTTATGCGATTTCAATAATTTCTTGAGATTTTGGTTATTTTATTTTGATTTATGTGATAATTTTAAAATGTGTATATTTGATTATCCATTGGATGGTATATTTAATGTTTATAACTTGTGTTAGTTTTTAATTTTCTACAGCATGCCTTCTTAGAGACCTCATCTACAACTATAAGGGGAGTTCGAAGGGAGATATCAGTAAAATGTTGTTTTGTGTTATTTTGACATAGTGGTTTGTGCTATCAAATCAATGGATCAATAATCAGGCTCGTGACCTTATAAAGGTAAAGAAAACAAAACAGAATCAGATAAGGATTATGATATGGTGTTTTTTTTATAATAAGCTCATTCCTTTTCGGTATTAATGGAACCCTATAATGTAGAAGTATTGGAGGGGAAGAGTGATAAGATCTTTAATGTCCTTGGAACTATTTATGTTGATTAGGTGGAATGTGCTACATTTATGATAGAAAGTTCTATTTTCAGGTGGTGATAGACTATGGTGTGTTTTGGCTATCATGAGATGATGGGATGGATAGTCATCCAGTTACCCTTTAACGAGAATTGATATAATAATACATTGGTTCCCTCTAATAACTATGAGTTCCTAGACCTTCATTAGGGAGAGAGTTCAGTGTGGGAGTACTCCAAATAATTTAAATATATTCTGCACTTTTCTCTTGAGGTATTTTCCAATGAAAAGTTGAAAACACAATTGTTCGAAATGGTGTTGTGGTTAGAGGTTTGATATCATGTTATCTTCTTTATGTTCAATACATATATTAAGGTGATTGGCCAAGATATGATGGTGGAGATTGAATAGGAAGGTAAAAAAGTATTGTATTTTATTCCTAGGATTTCGATAAAAAGTAGAGATTAATATTTTGAAACATGATGAGAATTGAAAAAATAGTGGATATAAATTTTGGATCCAAATATGACCACCTTTGTTATTAGCTATAGGTTATAGATATATTTTGTGTCATTAGTGGGGATGATTTGTGTACATGCAGTCCACAAACATAACCCCACCCATGAAATTTAATATATAGGGAAGAATATTTCATATTTAAGCGTCTTTATGGTTTCACATCCTTCTTAGAGAAGTGAAATCTCTATAGCAGCAAAGGGAACAATATCCCCATCTAATGCATCTATAGTTATGGGCTATCATTCTGGTGGATGAGATGGAAATCAGAGAATTTATTTTCCATATAGTCATCTTATATAAGGGTTGTACATTAGTTTTAGACAGTATTAATATGAGTATGTGAATCTCCTTCATTATATGTAGAAGGCACAGGGGGGATCTGATTCATGCCCTATAATATTCCTCCGCATCATTTTGTTAACATCGAAAATATTAGTTTCTTTTTTTGATATAGTATATTTTCAATAATTTTATTTTTCCTACGTTATTTCTTTATTGAAAATATTAACTGATCCTATACTATACATGATAGATATGGTGACTCATCTCTGTAGATATGAATATGTGGGTATCTAAGGACCATATTGTGTCATCTACTAATCTAAATTTGAGACAAATTTTGATTTCATTGTCCATGAAAAGAAAAAATTTAATGTGATACATGGGATGGATTAGATTACATTTTTCAGGGTCCATATATAATGATATCATTAGTGGGTTACTTTTATATCCCATAAGGGGATCACTCTAATTTTTTTGGGAGGATGGGATCAACAATCCGGGCGACTGAAACCTCTACTTATTCTTCTCAATAGGATCTCTTATATAGTATCTTCCATCTTGAAAAAAGACAACGGTAATTGGATTGAGGGTGAGTTTCCATTCCTCGTGAGTAAGTATCTTGAGGTATTCCTATATGATTTTACATTTTTTCTTAATGGTATGTGTTTTCTCATTTTATTTTTCATTGGGGACACTACTATTAAATTTTCCCTTATATCACATATCCCCTACCGTGTTGTGGTAGTTAGAGGAACATTTTGATGATTTTGAATCGAAATGGTTTATTTTCCCCGTCATCTCACCATGTACCACCCATGTGATTATTTCAATGAAGTCAAAATGATATGTTTGATAGTTTATTTACTATAAAATGATGGACATGTTTGTTATAAAAAAATTATACATTTTTTCAGGCATTGATGATCTCCTCGACTAGCACAAAAAATAATGGTGGTTTTCAAAGACCATACACTATTTAGGGTATCAAATTGTCATATTAAGAGATATATACATTCCCAAAACAACTTTACTGAGAATGTATTACTATTTTTAGTATCTGGTAATGTGGTTTAGAATGAAAAATGTTCATTTGGTAATTGTGGTTCTTATAAACTAGGTGTTTCAAAGGTACCATGACTCATTTGAAGTGGTGTTCATTGTTGAAATATTGGTCTAATCATGGCCAGGGGATTAGTATGGGAATCATTTGAAAATTGTTCTAAGAATTTTGTGACACCCCTATTTTTATAATAATTACCCAAAATGCAGTTTTTTTGATCTATGATGTTATATTTCTGGAGCATGTTATCTACTAATTTGGGGTTTTATATTCCTAAAGAAATTTCATAGATGTGATTTCATGAGAGGATCCCATTAATTCTATCATGATCATGATTTTTCTAGGAATGGTATGGTAGTAAAGGTGGGTTTTTAGAAAGTTCTCTCATCATTACTCACCAATGATAGATATCACCTCAAGAGGTGTGATGTTTGTTTATAGATTAGAATGAAAAGATAAATTTAAGGATCTTATGACGTGGTTAAACACATCCCCAATATAGATTTTACATTAGGATGGATATATAGACATGGATTACTAGGATTAATCAAGTATAGGATTGGTTTGTGTACCTATACATGGTGGTCATGTGGTGGTTAATTTCTCACAATGAATATGACCACATGAAAAAAATTAACCAACCCACCACATCAAATTTTTTTTGATGGTGGATGCCCTTCAATTTTGACGTCATTATCATTCTAGGGAGATGTTTATGGTATACCAAATCCACAATATTTTAAGATATATATTCTATAATAACTATTTAAACAATGAAAGTGTTAGTTGATTAGTTACCTTTAGGGTTTCCACTTTACATCATCTATACCCTTGGTATTGGATATGTGGTTGTTAATTCATTGAGTTAGAGGTTACCACACAGGATCAGAGTGATTCCTATGAGTAGTGGATTATAATGGATACTTTTTTATATAGACACATTGGGGATAATGAAAAATTTGGTGGTATGATATTTTAAATTTTGTAGTTGACAAAATTCAGCCTATAGTTGATTTATGATGATCATCATACATATAACTTATTCCAGTGGTCGAACTCATTTTTAAATTGTGGATAGGTTCCTAGTTATTAGCCTTTATCCTTTAAAGGTTTACACTACATCAAATTCCTTGTGCTTGTGTTGTAGTCCAGGAAAAAGGATACGTTGTAAGACTATCATTAGTCTTAGTGGGTTTTTCATCCCAGTGACCCCAAAATGTTTTATGGTGTGCAACATCAGTTGTGGGTTCCAAGAATGAGGTATGGTATAAATTACATTCTATATGGATTGCATAATACATTAAAGGTCCAAATTGTTCATTGGAAGATATCTGAATTTATCCATCCTATTACAATTCTAACATTAATGTGGGTTGAGGTGGCCAAGAATTTTCAAATCATGCTACACAATACACCCCGAGGAAGGAACATGATTTGTTTGGTTATCAATCGTCTACCCAAGACATCTCATTTTATTTTGATTAATCACACTGATAAATTGATAGAGACAATATTGGTGTATGTACACGTGGTTGTAAGGATATATGGTGTTTAGTCTTCTATTGATTATGATATGGACCCCCATTTTACCTCTCAGTTATGGTATGGCCTCTGAAAACTATGAGGTCATAGGTTTGACCTTGCAAGACATAAAATACTGAGACTGAAGGTTAGATACTGTGGGTGAACCAGAATCCATTGGATATGAAATTTTCTTTTATGTTAAAATTTGGTGGATCATGGGTAATCCATCTTATATTGGAATAATTTTAGAATAGAAATTTTTAAAAATACACTATTTTTATTGAACTATTTGTAACACTATGTGGCTAACCATGTCAGTCTCCATTGTTGAATTCAGATATTGGTGAGATATCTATAGTGGTACCAAGAATTGTGTTAGAGACAAAATGAAAGATTTAGTCAATTAATAAATTTTTTAGGATTTGTAAGTGTCATTATAAATCCTATGATAATAATTTATTCCATGATTTTCAATTCTCGTGGGGTGATAGGGTGATTCTGACAATGACACCACTCTTGGATCTTCACCATATTGGTATGTAAGGGATGGTGATGTTGTTGCATGATAGTCATTTTGAGATTATATATATGATTATTATTGTTGAATAACTCTCGAATTTACATCTCATATAATATAAACCTATTAAATTTTCCAAATATCACTACTAAAAAAGAATTGTCAGGACCCTACTTACATGTTGAGCTGGGAAGAGCATGAGATAGAACCTGATCTTTTAGTTACATAGTAACAAACTATAATTATTCATTCCTTGGTTAAATTGATTTATGAGAATTCTATTCCACTATATTGGGTCATATAAAATAATTAAAATGATGATAATAAGACATTTTAACATAAGTCCTAGGTAAAGAACTTGTACCCTAACTTTTTATGTTCTCTTATTATGGATTGACTTTAGGATATTGGAAACTCCTTTTATTGGGATAATTTTCAAACCATGGTGTTGTTTTTAGGTATTTTTAATTTTTTTTATATTTTTTATTCCATATATTATCTGGGTGTTTTTAATGAAAAGTTAGTGTATTTAGGAAACAAATGGTATTTCATCATTAGCACATGGTAATTAGAAACTGTGTTCCAATACTCAAAAAACTATGATGCTCATATAGAGTCATTGAGAATCATGCACTATTAGTTTCATGAATATCAATCATCCCCGGAAAGGCCACACGTCCAAGGTAATATGAACTATGTCCCCTCACAATTGGACACATAGTTAATGAAACCATGTGGCCCAAACAGTTTGACCTCCATCTATTGGGAAAAGGGTTCAACATGGTTGGTGCACCATCCTGCAGACCATCAAACTACACTGTGTGACCATCCTGGTTTTAAAATAATTATTTTACAAAAATAACCCTCCTCAATATTAACCACATTTTACATCTCATTCAACCTGTTATACTCTTCCAGAACTATTCTCACCCCCTTATATTCCACTTCGCTCTTGCATTCAAATATTGGATTGTTCTGGCTTGGATGTTGAAAAAATATTCATGTTACTTTCCAATATTTTTCATCCTTTGTCTCTTCTCCCTTTATTATATATTTCCTTCAATATAATGGTTATAGTGTATTATAGTGGGTAGGATATTTTTTTCCCTTGGTTTATGATATTATTAGTGTGTACTTACTTATGTAGGATATCTTGTTACATTTTATTGTGATTTTGACAATATTTTGGTGATTTAGAAAGGAAAGGTTTGGTGTTTTGTGTAGTTCTATTACTTGATGATATAAATATGATTACCTATATTTCTAAATATGGCCACAATATTGTGTTTGTGTGAAAATGTTGATTTCCTAGGGGATGGTTTCTGAAAAGATTTGGAAATGGTTTATCCCTTATATAAATTGTTGCAATTGGTATTCATGGATTGTTATGGTTATGATTATGATAAAATGGAAATTTATATGGTTTTAAAATGGAATAGTGCACTTGGGGAGCCTAAGTATCTTGGAAGGGTGGCTAGGACTAATAGTTAGTTGAACCTGTAGGGTGTCAACGTAGTCCCACTAATATGATTACGATGCACCACTAACTAAATACTATGAAATTGTTTAATAATATTGGCCATGGGGTTCATCACCCCCAATGAATCGTTCACCAGGACTAATTATTATCTTCTTGGTCCCTGATATATAAGCTTCCATGAACCTAAATAATCTATAAAATTATAGACTCTCCATGGATCACAATAAATGATTTAACATGATTATGTTACCCATGCATATTTAATTTATTTTGTAAATATGAATTATGTTTCCAAACCAATATTTTATACATTCATATAAAAAATGTCCCTTTTATTTATCTTATAATGGTAATTCATGGAACACATGGTGTGATCCAATTAGGAATGTGATCTCACAACTTATATGTACCCAAAATGTTTATACAAACCAAATTTTTTATCACAAAAGTAAAGGAATTTCTTTTAGTGTGTGAGAAAATAGGATTTATATATAGTCAAATCAATTTGGGAAGGTGTTTTTTGTGGTGAATATTTCATAGTTCCAGGAAACACAAGTTCTAGTTTTAAAAATCACTACTTCTAGTTGGTTTCCAGTAGATTTATTCAAAAAATTTGAAATTTCAAACAAATCGTTTTCCAAAAGGGATTTTCTATCTAAAGGAAGTATTTCTTTATGTTAGAACTTTAGAATAAGTTATTGGTCGAGAGGATGGGAGGTCAAACACATTACACCCTTATTTGGGGAATTATTGTCTACTCTAGGACTCCCTTTGTAAATTTAATATATTTTCATGAATCTTTCTAAGTTCACCATGTATAACATAAGTTTCCCTTGGAATTTTTAAAAAAATATTAACATGTGTAAAATTTAGAATCCTCAGTATGTATTAATGGTTATTCATTAATAAATATATCCATATGTATTTGAGGTTCTCCATCAATGGTATCCTATCATATACTATTCATAGGTTCTTTTAATCATCTTTATGATGATAATAGTTTTTATCCCACTCAGTGTGGCACTATAATTTATTTCTATATAAGGAGACGAAGGTTTGTTTTGGTATTGGGATCGTACCCATGAAAAGGGTTATCTGTGTATTCTTGTGAAAGGAAACAGAACCCTCATAGTTCAGTGCATATTAATAGGACACATCGTACCATTTAAGGTCATGTGATAAGGACCGAACCATACATTTTAATGTCATGTGGTAAGGAAATCTATTGAAAAGGTGCTTAGTCAAGGTTTAGTGTGGGACATAAACCTAAACAGCCCAAGGGACATGGAAAAAATATGGGTTTCCAATTATGATTAGTCCATGTTGGTAATATTTACCAAGGAGAACATGGTGGACATGAATTGTTGGGTTTTAATTTCATGGATGATTCTAATGTATACACTTTGAATTGAAATCATAGACCACATAGTTTGATAAATCTCAGAGGAGAGTATTGTCCATTTAGATAAATTATATTGGACACACTTCCTGAAAACGATTCCTTAAAAAATGGGGGGTTTATTTTGGGGATTATTTTGAAGGAGGATTCCTAGATTAAAGGAATTATGGTTGTATTCCTAAAGAGGATATACAGTGATATCATGTCATGATAAGGCTTCCAACATATCATTGAAGGAATATGAATTAGATTTCTTGTAGTTTCTTCACCATTGGTATTTTTACATGTTTTGTAATTATCACAAATCTCTAATCCCATGCGAGTCATTCATGGTGTGAGAAACAAGATGATGTGAAAGATTCAACAATGACACACACTTTTCCTCTTCCATTGGAGAATGAAGGAACACCTATGGTGGCGAGGGTGGACAAGGTCGGAGTGACCCAGTAAGAGGGTGAAGCGACGAGCCCTCCCACTATTTACTTTACATTGGAAAAGGGTCAAAATGAAATAATGATGAGATGAATGATAGGGTATCACACTAGGATGTATTCCCTAAAATTGTTCCTACTAGGAGAAGGAAATTTCTCCTTTGCATGCATGGAATAGAAATCATGAACTTTAAATTCCATACAAAAGACTTAAGGTTGTGTCTCTTAGAGAAGGGGGAGGTCGAGACATAAACACTGATTCTAGAAAATCGAGAACATCCTAGCACTGTTCTGAAGAGAATGTTCGATCTGACTACAGATATACAAACCCATAGACACTCTATGAATCCTAACAACATAGTGAAACAAATGTGGGAAACCTCTAACTGTGGATATAAAAACTCAAATAGTAGACATTCAAATGTACCTTTCCAAAATATTAGATGATTCAAGAGGTTTTTGTGAAAGTCTCAACTGAATACCTACCAAAAAAGTGTTCCAAGGAAGAAGAATTCATTCCATGAAAGTCAATGAGGAGGGCTTGATGGAATATAGACTGATGATAGGAAGTGAATCAATGTGGGGTTCCCAAGTAGGTAAGGAAACACAAGTGTTGGTGTGCAAGTAGGCATGGATGAAATGAGCTTAAAATAAGCGTCAAACAACATGTATGGTAATACATGGGCATGACATGGCTCAAGATTCAAGAGTATTCACAGGAGATTATTGAAGTGGGAAGCTGATGTTCTTATGAATGGAATAGTTGGCTCACAAGTGTTTATAATTTTCCGAGGTTGGGCAGTATTTTCATGCAAATGTTATGGATTTCAAAAACTAAATGGGCTTAAGTCCTATGATCCCACCTCAATTCCTCCTCTTTAGGTGTTAAAGAACTACTTTTAATGTTTTAGAGGACTTGGTCAAGGCACTAGGGAGACCATAGCAACAAATGAAATTCACGGAAATTATTTTATACAAATAAAGGCCCAAGGGTCTATTTATAGGAAAAATAGGACTACGGACAAAAGGATTAGGGTTGTCCATGTTGGTTACATGATAGAATGGGTGCACTAGTAGTATACACGTTTACACCCTTTTGGTCTAACTATGGTGTCCTAAAGCTTGTGTCTTTACAAATATTTATTTTCATCAGGTACTTTCCCCTCTGAATTCTATTTTATCTCCCACTATGATTTTTTAGATTCATTTACAAAACATAGTATCTAAAAAATACCCACCTCAGAATGGGGTCCAGAATGAAACAAGGATCTTATGTTAAGGTAAAGTAATGATGGAAAAAAATAGAGTACTAATGTGAACAATTTTTATGTGCTTAGAAATACTGGTTGCACAAGATGGAAGAATAAAGGATTCTAGTGCACAAGGTGACATCCAATCACATATATATAGTATCTTTTCATCTGTGAAATACCATGTGACATATGTAATTTCAGATTTCAACACAGAAGTCTTCTTTTTTGTTATAATCTTTTGTTTCTCCACACTTCTTCTCTATTTGTTTAGTTGCACGCTATAACTGGAGCGTGACACATGCACACCATTTTTCACAGGCATGATAATTTTTATAATACTGTTCCTTAATTCCTTTGCTGAATTTTTTCATTATTTTATTAAATTTTACAAATAAAATTACATAAAAGATGATTTTATATCCTTTTGTAGTTTCAATGGATTCCAAAATTATTAGAACTGATGATGAACTAGCTAGTAAGAGGATTTATGACATGATTATTGTTGTATCCCATGTCTACTTCTACGTTTGTGACACCAACCATCCAATATTTGAAAAATATTGGAAGAAGTATCGTTACCACTTTCCCGGAAGCACTTATCTGACTTTATATAGCTATAGAAATTTGCAGGATGTAAATATTCTAGATGCAATGAACTATATTCTGCATTCATAGTTTCAATATTATACCAAAATTTGATCAGACAATGTTTCTGTTGGGGGCTCGTTTTCTAATATTGGGATAATAGAGAAAGCTCATATCATGCATCCCATCCCGTGTCATCCAGATTTGAAAGCCCACACACCCTAGCATTATCCACACTGTAATTCATCCATCTTTCATTATTTGTAGATAGATAAGTCCAAGGGTTGCAATAAAAGATGGTATTTTCACCTTGGAGGAGTTGTAAAACCATCATAGATATCAGAATACTAGGTTCAGAAGACCTATGCAGAATTTATACACAACATGAAAGGCATTGGGATTTATGATTCTATCTATGTTGGAAAAACAAATGAGTACATGAAAGATGATTTTGTTTCAAAATTACTATGTTGATGGGTACTAGAGACTATCTCATTCCATTTAACACATTGAGATCTAGGCATCAACTTGTGGAAAGTTTACACAATTTTTAGAGCTCCAATCCATGGAGACACTTATGATGAGTTTATTCTTCCTAAGGTGACAAAGAATTACTCGAAGAATACCCCATCATTGTTTCGTGAGCTGATAAAAATATTTAACAAACTCAAGAACATGACCACTGTGAAGTCTCACATCGAGAGGGATATTTATCTAGAAGAATGGATGGAAATATTTTTGATAATGAAGAAAAATTGTCCCACCTGCACCTATCTAATTAGGTGTCCAAGGGTAGAGAAGAGATGTACAACTGACACATTTTGGACTACACTGAAGAAAGTAGAATTTTATAAACAGGGATATGAATTCAACACAAAAATGCCTTCAAATAAATGTTTGGAATGTTTTATAGAAATGTGGATCAGTGTTTATTTGTTACTAGTCCGAGACTCCATAGGAGGCGTGAGGCCATGAATCATTGTCATTTTGGCCATACAAGCTGAGAAAATGATGGTAGGGTTGGCCACAACTATTTTGGACTAGATTTTTAGGATCTTGTTGCACACTTATAGAGGGTAGTATCCTTTCATATTAGTAAGACCACTCCAATAGTTGTGGGGATGGAGGACTACAAACATTAAAACATATGCTATACAAAGTGGGTATAAAATTTTTAGAAGTCCTTTTTGTCCATCAGTTTTGTTTTGTTTTTGAATTTCACCATTATCTCTTAACACTTATAACATCATGATTTATGTTGAAATCATATGCGAGATCTATGCTCGTTATATAAATTTATGTCAATTAAAATTTCAACAAAAAATTACTTTACCCCCTTTGGGGAAAGATAGATTAGAGAAACATCCAATGATTTCATAACAACTATGGTTGTTTACATAAATAGAGAAGACCTGGGAAGAATTTAATTTATCCATCCCTAATGTTGTAAGAATATTTACATTCTAATATGTTGAAAATTTGGTTGTGTCTTACCCTGAAGATGTATTAAATCAGGTAGTCCCTCGATTGGGGGTAATTAGATGTAGCAGAAAGTCACCCCATCATTTGTTAGGTAAATCATTAAAAACTAGGGCTGAATCATGAGACTCAGAGGGTGGAGGTAGAGATGATTCAAATTCCTTAAAGAGACCATGGGCCAGATATACACCCCCATTCTGAGTTTGGAGAGATAGCCCATCGATCCTTATGGAAGATGTATCAAGGAAATATGGTCACCATCATTCTGAAGAGCAATGAGTTCAATTTTATAATCCCCCACTCGTGACTGCGGGGGTGGGTACGAAACTCAAATCCATTGTTGCATGATCCTCTTCACCACTAGCTATCATACACTCTGAAAATATATGTCTACAGGCTATTAAAATATGTCATAGTTTATTCTATGATGCTGAAACCATATGGATAGATCTACAATAAAGAATTAATATTCTTGGAGTGAGTGATTTATGGGATTCTTCGGAAATTCATTATAAGTAAAATACCAATGAGGTTGGGAACTATATTCGACAGATGGTAATGCTCATATATGCAACTAATGAATCAATTCCAACCACAAATCTGGTCATGGAGGTGAGAGATTGTGGTTCCACTAAAGGGAATTGACTTTCTATATATGAAGAATGGATTGACTTTATGGATCCTAAGGATGTATGTTATATTTTTCTCCAATTATCATATGGTTTTCTATTTTATTTTTTGTCAATGTATTATTACTTTAGGTAAGTATCATATTATCATACAAATGGTTAAAGGAAGAACATATACTATTCCCTCACCATGGTATAGCCCTTGAGGCACTACTATTAGATCTAACAGATCACCTCGTGAATCAAGAGAAAAATCACTCGGTCTATAGGTCATGGAGGTTGAAATAGACAGTGTATTTCAATATACAATACCAATCATTGGTGATGATGATGAATGGCCTCTTAAGAAGGCGATGAAGTAAAGTCGCCATTTATAGAGTTCCATGGTTAGAATATTTCTTCGTAGTGGTATGTCTTCGTGATAATCATGAATGTCAGCCTTTATTCATGAAAAACTGTTTAAAATTCATAGAATTATAGGGGATTATTCTGTTAATTCTTTGAATGAAACAACTAATATTCTTCATGGAACCATGCAGAGTATAGCTGAATAGGGCCAAAATCATGCTAATCTGGTGGTTCCTAATGAGGCAATGAGGACAAAAGAACCAAATTCTGCTCTCTGCACTACTTCTGTTCCTGTTATTAGAGGAGGGGAGGCTCGTGGTAAATCAAAAAATAATTATAATACATTATATGTAAGAATACATGACTTCCATCCTCTAGTACATTAGTTTCATCATGTGAACCAAAGCATCTAGCAATGACTGATGCTGATCTCACAACTGTTGATGAGAAAACTAGTCAGGGTGAAAATTTGTCGGAGGAAGGTTGTGAAGCAAACATGCCGGGTGCACTCATAGGAGAGACTAACCTAGGATATGGGATATAATTGGATGAAATAATAAATCTTGGAAACTCAATTGAAGCAATATTTGGACATGTTAATATTCCAAATTCCATAGATGATTTTGGAGTTCTTATAAATAATCAACTGTACATGAGTTTTCATTATTCTTCATGTTAATAATTTTATGATTAAATTTCTAACCATTGTTGGTTGAATTATGCAGTTCCATATAAATAAATTTCTACTACATTATTAATTAATGTAATTATTTATATTAATGAAAATCCCATCATTTTAGAAAAATTGGCTCCAGTGGTTCATGAGATAACAAATCATATTGAGATTCATTCTGGTCATCCTAATCCAATTAAAAATAGCACACCCCACCCAGAAACATCAATCATAAATGTTTAAAATAAGAATATTGTGGAGGACTCTTCTCATGTTTCTAACCGTCTATTATTTAAGATATTTTCATATTGTTATTGTACTCAATTTTTTTATTCCATGAAGCTAACAATAACAATAATTTTTTATTTACCATATAGGGTTATTAACATCACCGGCTAGGTCTAGAGGGGAAGCCTCTGCATTATCCCAAAAAGTAATAGATGGTGAATGTTCCATTTTTCAAGAAGGAGGAGAATATGAAACTTAGTTATGTTCATTATTCTTAGAAGAAATCCCTCCTAATGATAGTGATTCTTAATTAGACCAAGAAATAAAAAAGTACATTTGTCTTATACATCACAATGAAAGGACGAATATAAGGTAGAAAATGTCTAAGTTGGCCCATGATGAACAACCTTCATGAATTCCATTACTTTCATATATCTTTATCATGTAGATATTTGGTTGTTTTGAGTACTGAAAAATTCATTCCATGTTGCAAGTGATTATCCCAAATATGGAACAAGATAAAAAGCATCATAAAGGCTTGATGAAAGGCAAATTATTGATCAAAACTTTTGAATTCCAAGTAGTGTTGTCCAGGTATGAGGCCGGTCACACTAAAAGGTTGAAGGGACATAAGCAGAAAATCAATGAAATGACTGTTCAGTAGTTGCGCCATCAACCTGAATTAGATATCATTACAGGGGAGCCTGACCATCCTCACAGCTCATTAAGAGAGGTCCATAAGGATGGTTCAAAATCTATTGCAGATGCTAGAGAAGCACTTTATCATGTCAAATAATGTGGAGCTGGTCAAAAAAACTATCTTCAATGGGGAGCTGATGGGGTTCAAGTGGTTGTTAACCAAATAATGAGTTATGTAGAAATCCTTTTATTATTTTTGATCAGAGTGAGACTCTATTTTTTGGATTCTATTCCATGAAATGTTTTTCATATGAGAATCAGTTTTCCATTTGTCATCTACATTTTCATTCTTGCTTTCTATTTTTGTTTTAACTAATCCATTTTTCGTAGTAATCGGAGTTTAATTTTTATATGGTTATAATGAAAACCGCAAAAACATTGTATCTTTTGAATTTTCATTTCCAAATATTACATTAGACCTTACAAAATGTACGTTTCGTGAGCCAGGATTTGAATTTTGTGCAGAGTGTCCTCTACGGGTTCCTAATCTGGTGAGTACCATGTCTCTTACTATTTGAAGTTTAGAGTCATGCATGTTAGACTATTAAGGGATAATTTTTATGGTCGAATATCTTTGACCATAAATTTTTAAATTAAATAACAAAAAATACATAGTGACTATGAAATTCATTAATATTGTTTATATATTTCCAAGGGGAATCATGAGCAAGGATTTTAATAGTCACCAAATATAGAACATAATTCAAAATAAGGGCATTCACTTCCAAGAACGAAGTAACCAATATTTGAAATATCCATAATGGCAGTTGTATTATGTCAGGCGAACTAGGGAATATGCTTCATATCCAAATAGTGGCATCTTTTTAGTAACAAGATGCTTACGTAGGCATATTATACATGGACATGTAATTTCACATACAACATAGTCAAGATAATGATCTCTTATGAAATTAACATTTTATTTTTGATAGAAATGAGAAAATATGATTTGGGTTACTAAAGAACACAGTGGGAGGTTATACCAAGTAAAAGTATTTAAACAATAAAGTTATATTTTATTCTGACATATGTCATGAATAGAAAAACCACTTCTATATAAATTTGGTTTATGAATAAAGGTTAAAATTTATCATAAACATGAATTTCTGATATCATATTGTCTAATTTTAAGTCAAATTGTGATGAAATTGTATGATACAGTTTTAAGTCATGCAGTGGGGACATTATACTGTGTAGTTTCAATTCATTTAGTGAGGACATTATGTTGTGAATTTTTAAGCCATGTAGTGAAGACATTATGTAGCTTTAATTTATGGTCTTTCGCTCTGACCAATGCTATGAGACTGCCCTAATTTCATGATAATTTGTTTAGAAAAATACTACCATATTCAGTTATGGAAGGTAAAATTGTAAATTGTGATTTGGGAATTTCTAATTTTGAAGAATGATGTACAAAAAGGTATAAAGGCATTAGAGGATTCCTTTTCCATGAAAAAATTTACCATTAGATGACAAAATAGTTATTGGGGTTGTGTTATCCTGGTCCAACATGAGCATATGTTATATAGAAAAATATTGTCTTAATTTTACTAAAAGACTTGTTATATAGGAAACTTATGCAAGGACTACTAAAGTCACATACTGTATAGTGGGAATAAGAGCACTCAGAAGATTGACATTTAACTATTGATAACAACAAAAGAATGTCTATGGATATTCAAATTTTTCGAAGCACGATGTTTGGTTTAAGTTGATAGGTACCGGAATATGGGGATGGTATTTCAAAACAATATTTCAAAATAATTGGAGGAACAATACTTCTATGAAGGTATGACCCAAAGGAAGGTGTTGTGGTGTTTGTAGTTTTACGTCATACTACTAACAGACAAAATGGAAATTTTATCTGATATGTAGCAATGGGACTCCAACTGTATTCCATATTTCATTGAAAATTTGGAGAGGAAATTATGTAAACCATAGTCATGTATATTTTCATATCGAGAGAAATATAATGTTAAAAATATAAATTAATGACTATTTTAAAAGTATAGATTCTTTTATACAGTCATCAATGTTTGAAAGTGACCAAGATAATACAACCCATAATGAAATTACCATCATTTAAAAAACATGTTATGAGATTTGTGTTATGCAAGGATAACTGGGGAATAAGATTCATAGAAAAATGGTGGCATATTTTTATTGACATTCTAGTTATGTAAGAAACATATGCAAGGCCACCAAAAGGCACATGTTGCTAAGTCAGGCAAAAGAGTTCTCAGGTGTTTGAAACAATGTCACCAGAAACCATACAAAAGATTATGATGATATGGAAATACTCAATATTAAGAGTTTGAAATAAAGAATGGGGTTATTCTCTATTCACATAAGAAATATTTGAATCAATATTGGTCGTACATTTGATGTCCTTTACATAGATCAGACTCATATGTAAAATGTAGGCTTTCTTTGTTTCCCTTTGAATTGATATTCTACTATGCTGTTTTATGTCATGCGGTGGGGAAATTGATAGCCCCATAAAAAAATGAGCAACTTATTTATATTATGAATCCTTTCTCCCAATACATAATCCCGCATGAGATATGCTCAGTGTGAAAAACTTGGATTAGTAAGAGTTCTTGAATAACACAAAGGTGACACAGGTGAAAAATAAGGGTGTTAGAATTCCATGATGTTTAACATCATGTATTAAAGAAGAAGATGAAATGATGTGAATAGAAATACATATTGTAACTGGACTATTGGATAAACTGTAAGTGTCACTATGTGTCATGATGGGGAAATAATTTAGCCATACGTAGTTCATTAAACATTTCTAATATGATTTTGATTTTTATATAAGGAATAAAGAAAGGTTTTTAATACCATGTGTGGGACAAATATTGTGTATATAGGCATCTTTATGTATCCCATATAGATGATAATATAGCCATACGTAGTTCGTTAAACATTCATTTCCCACATCGATAGAGTTTGTCATGGGAGACGGGGGGGGGGGGGGGGTTGAGACATTCTATAAGAATGATTAAATTAATGACACAAGATGATATGGAAATAAAATAATGTCTCTTAATAGAGAACTCTGTATTGATCTAGTTGATATATTGTAGAATAAAAAGGGAATGAAAAATTTTGTGGTTGCAGTTGGGCCCAATATTTGAGATCCAGGGGTCACTATATATCTCAAATAGATGAAAATAAAGCCACATTTAGTTCACTAAATGTGGCCCATATTCAAATATGATTCATACATAGAGATGAAAAGGACTCATGTACTACTAAGGAGTTGCAATTTTAACTATAATTCTTGTATATAGATGTTTTAACATCATGTAGTGAAGACATTAACCATACAGTTTAATGTCTTGTAACATGGAAAAATGGTGTCATAATGTTTTACATCCTGTGACAAGGACAAATATATTACATATTTTAGCATAATGCAGCATGGAAGTTTATGGTGGTTATGTTGTTTAATATCTTGATACTAGGACATTGTATTGTTTATTTTTATGTCTTGAGAAAGGACGTGGGGGCTGCACAATTTTTAGTCTTACAGTGAGGATGTTGTACTCTGCAATTTTATGTCTTGCAATGTCGACGACGTACTGTAAGGTTTTATGTCTTGCTTTGAGGAATATGAACTATTTAGTTTTATTTCTTGTAGTATGGATGTGGGAGCATTGTAGTTTTCAGTCTTGCAGTGAGGATGATGTACTGAGCATTTTAATGTCTTCTGGTGAGGACGATGTGTTCAAATACACAATGAATTTTTTTAAGAATCTAAAATAGGTTGGAGTTGTAAAAATCCATGCATCCATCGGAATAAGATCCATTTGAGTAGAGCTTATGTATGGAATAAGTACCTTCCCACAAGGGCTCATGCTTAGAGGGTTTCATTCCTGATATTATTGGAGTCTTGGGGACCAATACCAATTCTCCATGAAAAAAAGAATAGAGGAGAACTTTATTTTTATAATCTCACACTATTCTGTTTTGATAGACTTCTAAAAGATCCAATGTATGATATTTTATTCCTTTAATCGTTCTATCTCATTAAAACATTTCTAAGTCCCCTCATCTATAGACAATTGATCATATAGTGAAAATCTGGGTGAAGGCAATTTCATTTCAATTTGAAAAATTGCCTCTATTCCGTATACCATTGAATAAGGTGTAGCCTAGGTGGTTTTATGGGTAGTATTATGATAAGACCCTAAATCATGAAAAAATTTATCATTCCAAGATATCTTTTCATTATCTACCATCATTAGGAGTATATTTGATAAGGTCTTATTGAAAGCCTTTATCTGTCCATTGGCCACTGCATAATAGCGAGATGAATGGTGGGACTTGATATTGTGCTCCGGATATAACTTCATTAAATGAACAATATAGAAATTGGTTCCATTTTCTATTAATCATGTATGAGAGACACCAAATGTAGTGATGATATTTGTTTTTAAAAAACCAACAATGCTTTTGCCACTGAATTCTTTGAGAGGAATTGCCTCATCCCATTTTAAAAATTTGTCATTAACAGTAAGAATATACTTGAAATTCTCAGTTGTAGATGTAGGATAATATCATACTATATCCATTATTCATCTGGATAATGTCCATGAATATTTAACAATATGTTGTAACTATGGGGGTTTATGAATGATGTTTACATGCATATAGTAGGGATGAAATTTCATAGCGAGATCTGAACAATCATATGTCACTGAATCCCAAAAGTATCCAAGACTTTAGTTTTGATGAGAAAACCTATTCCATGACTGGTGAGCACCATACACTCTTTAATGTACTTCTTTCATGACAAATGTAGTTTCTTCCATCAATACATCTAATGAGGATCACATTAATGGTTCATTCTTAGAGGGTTTTCTAGTGATTAGGATTATCATAAAGAGTAAAATATTCCGCTCATTGATGGATCAGTTCATTTTCAGCCCCATCTATTGGAAGTACTACATATTGAAGATAATCCATGATGTGTGTTCTCCATCCTCTTTTCTGACCATAGAGCTCCGAAATAAGGCCAATTTAATTAATTTCCTCCATTATGGTTTGAAAAAATGGTGATAAAATATGATGATGAGTTATGATGATGATTGTCTCATCCTGATTTAGATCTTCCAAGGATGTAGCTGCATTATCTAATGCATCAACTTGGGAATTATTTGATCACGTGACATAAGACGATGTCGGCTCTGAGAGAAATTCATCCATTAAGCCTATAGTGTAATCACATAGATGGAAAACTCTTCCTCTCTAATATAATACTCCCCATTGATCTATTTGAATACCAATTTTGAATCACATTTCACTTTCAAGTGATTCACAAGAACCTAAAGTGTCAATTCCATGACTACAATGAGAGATTGATATTATGATTCACTATTGGATCCACCTTTTAATAATAGGAAGAAATATTGCAATACTACTTTTTCTGGGGAGATAAGTACAATTCCAAACACCACATTGTTGATTATAGGGTTTTCCATTATCTCGACAATTGGAATTATAGAGGCACTGTCAATGTATATTTTCTATGTTGCAGAAATATTTTGAATAGAGAAGACCTCTTCATCTGGAAGATTTGTATTTAATGATGTATCTTCTGTAGATGGATGTTCAGCATAGAAATTGGCTATATCATGGCATTCTATTTCCTTCTGGGGCACAAACTGGATATCAAACTATTGCAAAATAACTCCCCACCATGGAAAATGACCTATATGGATTGGACGACTGAGGATTAAATTGATTGGATTATTGAAATATACCGATTGGACCTCCTGATGTTTTAGGTAGTTCCACGATTTCCCAACTATAATGATTTATTACATGCATCATTTTACAATAATTGAATATCGTGTTTCTATATCAAGCATAGTTTGACTGAGATAGTAATTGTTGTTCTAATTCACAGCATCGATCTTTTGGGAAAGGAAGGAACCCAAAGATCACTCTAAAGCTGTCACATTGAGAATTATTGGCATTCTATCAACTGATGGAATTAATACTAGTGTAATGAGGAGATATATTTTGAGGGGATCAAATAATTATTGGCAGTCTTCATTCCATTGATAGGTGACTCCCTTCATCATTAATCTTGTGATGGTAAAAAACATGATAACCAAATGGGATATAAAGCATTGAATAAAATCAAAGTGTCCTTGGATTCATATCAATTCATTCAAAATTCTAGGTGGTGAAAATCAAAGGAATGATTTTTTTTCACAAGATAAACATACGTTCCAATATTTTGTACAACAAAGCCATGAAAAACTTCTGAGGTTACAATTAATTCACATTTCAACGGATTCATCTTCAAAATGTGTTGCCGAAGATTATTGAATTTGGTGTTCTGATCATCCAATTGATGAGAACATTTTCTGGAATTGAACAACAAATAAACCACATTACATTCAACTAATTTCCTTAAAAAGGGTTTCATAATTTGGTGTATTACACATTGATACGTTTCACCAAAATTATTTAAAACAAAGGACATTAAAAAATTAAAAAACACTCTTTGAGAGTCTCTTAAGGCAACAAATTATTTTCCTTACAGGTCCACACATATTTGATTATAATCAGATTATCCATCCAAGAAGGAAAAGGATTCATAGCCAGCTGTTGCATCAATTAAAATTTCTGTGATCAGAACTCGAAAATACTCTTTAGGATAATTTCTATTAGGATCTCTTAAATCAATGTAATCTATGATTTTTACAATAATTTTTTTCATTGGAACAATGTTGTCTATCCATTTGGGATATGGAACATCCATGAAAATGTTTTCCATTATATTATTATCCACTTCAGGTTCAATTTTTGAAGCATTAGTAGATTGTGTTCTTATTTCCGCCGGCTTGAATCCATGGTGTTCTTCTAGAAAACCCAAATGATGAGTCGATAAATTTGGATTAAGACATTGAATTTATGTATAATTCCAAGAAAATATATCTCGATGTTTCTTTAAAAATGATGTATACACCTCTTTATCTTCAAAAGTCAGGGCCACACTAATAATAGTAGGGCATGGATCTTCTTATATACACAAATTTATTTCTCCGAGCTCATCTACAGTGGTAGATACAGATTCATCAAATACTAAAGGATAATCCCATAGATCATCCACTTCATATTCATTATGTGTTATTTCTTCTGTTTATAAATTCATAGTAGATGATGAAACAAAACATCACAGTTAGGTGACGAGTAAGTATTTGAGCATCATAAAGAAGAGGCCACCATTTTGTACCCAATTGATGATGAAGGGTCTTTCTGGGCTAATAAATAGGTGATGAGGGTTTGGGAATCAATGACTTATTCTTTTAATAGGATTGCTTCAACTTCTTATATTGACGTTGTGAAAGTTACTAGGGGAGTTCTTTGATTCGGTTTTACCTTTTCAATTTGATTAACTGTAACAAAAAATATGTACTCAAATGTATAAATGTGTTTTTTGGGATCTTTTCTAGTCCTTTCTTATCATTAAATCAAGTTATATCATTTTTCCTGGACATCGTTCCCATTATGTGATAAAACTACGCCTTAATGTATTGGGATTCACACATTTTAAATAGATCATTGTCACCATATAATTTCTCTATTTGACTATTGAATTAGTAATTAATACATTGGTATTATGACAAAGGTGTGGCTACATGATGATATAGGCAAGGCTATCCAAGCATAATTTCAATGGTTGTGTCCTGACAAATAACCATGAAATCGAAATTGGATACAAGATATCCAAACTGGGTTCTGAGTGTGATCTCTCACAAAGAATCTCTTTCATTATTGTCACATCCTTACAAAATTAACGTATAATGTGATACGTCATATTTATTTAGGCCCAATTGATGAAGTTTATGAATCGGAATGATGCTGAATTTAGAGCTATTATCAATGGAGGCTTGTCAGATGAAAATGTTATTGACCTTTCCAGATAGTTACAAGGGTTAAATTTTTCTATGTCAATCACCATCTTCACCATCATTCGTAAAAGATATTACAACATTGCATTTTGTAGGATCATTCTCTATATGGTAATCTTCAGTAGCATAATCTTCAGTTTCAAACACTTGATGAATAAAAAAACCTCACTAAGTGATTCTAAATGATCTTGTGACAGGATCAAGGCATATAAAAAATGGCTACATGGCTAGTATATGTGACAATTGTTCCAATAAATAATTCATTTGGTCCAATTGTCTGTGTTTCCAAGCATGTAGATGTGGTTTTTCCGGTGCCTTGGAAGTTGAGGCTTCTAATTTAAATGTACCATGTGTCAGAGCAGAAGTTATAAATACTCCTAGAATTGATAGATTATAATGATTAGGTATGTTTAAATACTGACAGGAAGATGATGTGACTTGTAATCGGTTATACAAAATAATTATGTAATGACTAAACATGTCTTACGTGGAAGAATCTCTTTGTCCTTGTTGAGCCCGCTGAAGGGATTTTCTGAGAGTTCCTATAGTATATACTATTTGAGTAGGGGTAGAGTTAAAATAGTGGCTTCTTGAATATCAATGTATTACCATATATCCTCGACTATGGACTCTTCCTTCGGTTCCCCAGTTTGGTATAGGGAACTCATGCTCTTTATAATTAGAATCACCATTGGCATAAAGATCTGTTATGTGAATGTCATTGATGGAATAAAAGATCAATTATTCATCTGATGAATATTCTTCCTAACATGTGTGTTCTAGTTGTACCATTTGGTAGGGCGATGCTTGTTATTTTGAAGAAGATGGAATGAAATCATTCAAGTTCATGAACAACATTTTCCATAGCACAACCTTTTCTTCTTCTGACTTCTCTTTATCATTCTGATCACCTCATTTCTTTGAGGACTGATCTTTTGGTGATGGTTGTTTTACTCTAGTAGATGTGGTAGAAGACACAAACGGTTGTTTAAACTGTGTTTGTATAATGTCATGAGATCATTCTATTTTTTTCTAGATTATCCAATTATCACATTTATAAACATTTTTTATTTTCAACTTAATTCCATTTGGCTTCTTCCTCTGGATCAATAGTAGTAACACATGATTTTAAGATGATGAGTATTTCAGATTCACAGGTCCTAATTCAACCATTTTTTCAGGTAATCCTAGAAAACAAAACACTAGTAAATTGGATTCCACATAATCTAGTGTATGTGGAAATAATTTGGAATATTTTAATATCCTTTTTTGGATTTTTCAGCCTTGGAAAATGAAAAAAATTATTTTCCAGAGTTGAGATGATGTAACCAGGAACGTGATCGTTTTTGAATGATTAAACATTACTAATTAATTCCTCTATCTATTTTTACCACTGATAATTTTAGTCATCATGACGAGGAGGTCATTTCTGTTGATGCTCTGGAGGAGGAGCACTTCAATATGATGAAGGTATTGAATTGGAAGCAGGTACATGTGCTTTCTTTAGTGTAATTGTATCAACATATACTTTTTCTATTCTCCATCATAGAGCTGATGGAATTACATGGTTTTTATCCTTATATTCTAAAATAGAATCTTCAATCTTTTGTGAAATTGAAGTAATATATCAAAATTATCCTATGTATTTTATTGGTATTAGTGGTTTTTGTAACTCATCATGAAGATTTTCCACACAAATTGGCAATAACTCTTCTTAAGGGAGTTCCAAACATAATGAATATGTTAATACCTTCCATTGAAAAATGAAATATAAAACTCTATCACTTTCCCTTTGTTTGAAAATTTTAAGGAAAAAAACTGATGTCTTAGGTAATGTTGAGCTAAATTGAAGAAGTAATTTCTATCCAAGATCTTCCCATCCAGTAATTGATGAGGATTGAAATCGTGTATTATATATAAAAGTTGGTCATTGTGATGACTGCACAAAACACATAAGCATTATTGTTTATTGATGTTGAAAAGTTCCCATCATGGGATCACAATCAGAAAAAAATGTGTTAATTTTTGTTAGAGATCCATCGAACAATTAATGATTTGGAATGTGGTATTCACAAAATTTTGTGGGGGAGGAATCGGGTCCACCCATTCATGGTAATCATTATTCTTTGGTTGAACTGGAGCACTTTGTACACCCATAGCTTCTAATAGATTCTTTAATGCCTCAATTGTGTTCATAAGATTTTGGGGAATATCTAGTTGAGATGGGACCTATTTAGGTACAATACCTGGAGTATGATCAGGTGAAATGATCAACCAAAACACTAGTGATGGTGCTGGTGTTTTCCTTAGATAACCCATGATAACAAGATTATCAGGATGTGTTTGACCTTGCCTTGGAATTGTACCCAATAGAATACATTCATTATCTGTATCTGTAGTTAGCAAAAATCATCTTTTCCAAGGTTCTCGGACACGATGTGTAAGTTTAAGATCTACCTGGTGAGTATATCTAGATGAAATGCAGATTTGATGTAACTATGTATCGAATCTTTTCAACCCTTTCATCTCCTCTTCTTTCTGTGAAAATCTCCTTTCATTAGAAAGAGATTGAACTTCTCTAGTGGAAATGTGATATAAAACCTGACTTTTACCTTTACCCTTGAAATATACCTTTTGGAGGGGTGGGAGATGGTTATTTGAAGGCATAGCTAGATTCATTGTATGCCTCTGAGTCCGGGTTCACACACCTTCTTCATTTTCATTTGTGTGTACCATATTATGGATAAGAATTTCATCTTCTGATTTCCCATAACTAGACTCATTTTCAGGAGGATCTTCCGCAATGGTATTAATGAAATTTACTCATGAATAATGCATTGATGGAATTCTTCCAGTATCATTGTATAATCATCTCCAACATTATCTTCCATGAGACTCTTCTCTCTTTATGATAGATTCTCAAGAGCTGTTTGATGGACAAAAACCTGAAGGGAATCATCAGATAGTTCAGTTGTGTGATCTCTTTGTTGATTCTACCCTAATCGGGGGAAATTTTCCTTCTGTTTAGGTGGTATTATAGTTGTGATAAATCCCCCACTCTTATAGGTTGGGGATTTTCCTATTATTCTTCTTCAAACATTTGAACATTGATTAATGAACTGAAGGATTTTTTAAATGATCCCACTGTCGAGCCAGAAGGGGTGGTTCATCAACTTTTATGGATGAGATTTGTATATATGATCTTATGATTTTAGCAATTTTCGATCAGAGATTAGCTGGATGCATTATCTAACAACAAATCAAATCACCTATTTCAGAAGATCACTCTATTATTTCTGATATCTATGTTATCTGATGTCTCACATCATCTAAGAGGGAGGCCTACTCAAGATTCATATATTCATGATGTAAAAGTAGCTCAACTGCATGCTTTCTTTGGGATAAACTCTGATGAGAGCTAGTTAAGGCCTAATCTTGAGAATACATTTGATTATATAAAAAAATATGTTGATTGTAACCAGTCTTGGGAAATAACATTGCATGAATAAACTTTTTTTAGTATATGCTGATTCTAGAGTGTAGTGAATTGCAATGCTCCATGTTCATGCCATCATGTAATAGCAACACTAGATGTGGAGTTAGAAATTAAAATGAATCACCTCTTTACAACATTGAATCATGCACTCTGATGGGTTCCCTGCTGATTTTCAACTATTGGATGTCGGGAAACTGAGAGAGTTGCCAAGACAATTTGATGATGAAACCCTTATACTACCTTGAAATGATTTTTATATTCATCAAATGCTAATACATCAGTTTTCAAATGATGAAGAGTCTTCCCTAAGTTGATGAAGATATTATAAACAAAATCTACTTTCATCAATTATATAATGTTATATTGGTTATTTTCCAATGTCTAGAACATGACTGGTATTTCTACTTTAGCCAATTGTTTTATCATTTTTAACATATTTTCATCATCTTTCACTATATATTTTTCCACTTGGTCTGACCAATGTAAACATTCTATATTAGAAGATAAATAACCCAAGAGAGGATCATAGAATGACTATTTCTTTGTTATGTCTTATTTATTAGAAATATTTTCACCCTTAAGTGACAAGTCATTAGACATGACTAGTCTTAGTTTCGCAAGTGCCTTGGGATAGGAGGGATTTCACATTGCTATATTGTCAATTTTAGAATTATATTGACAAAGGGAAATAATACTTTAGGGAGAAATTTCTCAAAGAATTCCATCAAGGGGATGAACACCATTGTGAATTATAGAAAAGGATTAATCATCTTGATCCTTGTTCTTCTATCCACACAAAGGGTTTCTTTGGCCCTCATCTGGTGATATGAATTCTAGATTGACCAAATTTTCAAGAAGCATGCCTTCATGGTGATGTGTCCTATAGAGAACTATAGAATTTCAAATACACATCCCATAATTTGGTAATGAGAGGTTAAGATCATGAGATGCATCAAATACATTTTTGAGGTCTTCAATAACTCTATCATTAAGAGAATCCATATTTCATCTTGAATCTTGATTTTTCAATCATGTTTGACGAGACTTCTTCATGGATTATCACTTACACTTAGTTAGGACCTCTTGTTGGGAGATGTGTTTATCATGGGAATCTGTAGGTGCCTTCCTTATAGTGGTTACTAGAATAGATCAATTACTTTTAATTGGAAACTGTGTATTATATCGATCTTGTTTTCATATGATAGTTGGGTATATTCCCCCATGACCGTCCTAGACTAGAACATAGGTGTGTATCTACTATGGAATGGAATGCCAATGTGTCAACCCATTTTTGGGGATAGATTTATTTTTCTGTTCACCTTGTACTGCTGAAGTAGTTGCCATAATATCTTGGAATGATTTTAGAATATGGGTCGGGATTTGTGTTTTCCCTTTGATCATTTCAATGATGTGTTTGGTGACATCATTGGTCATAATAGGAATATACGTCCATTTCTTAATGGGAATAGGTTTGTGTTCCTACTCTTTTCTTCCTTTTATTGTCAGTGGGTATTGATAGTACTCATGCACATGGGAAGAGAGTTGGGTCTTCCATATATTTTTCATCCGAGTATTCCGACTCTGTTCTCTAGGTGATACCAAATGATGTTGTTGGAATGCTTGATGAATGTTGTTTGGTGTATATCATTGTTGGCAATTTCATGCCATTTTTCATTGATGGACTTCCTTTAATAATGGAAAAAATAGACTACATGCAGAATTATGTATTGTAAATAGATGTATGTTCATGTTTACTAGTTTCCACCACATTAGATTAGTGGGATTCTTTAAATGAAATCAGACGAACCTGCTGACGGAATGATAACTTTTAAGTAGGTGTACGTGTCTGTTCATAGTACTCCACCAGATTTATCTGGTGTAATTGATCGGTAGATTCTAGACGAGTCTTCTTGATAGAAAAATTTGGACGGACATGAGTATGTGCTCACTCATTGTTCACCCTCAAGTTAGTTTTATGGACTTCTCCAGAGGAGGTAGAGGTAAGAACCTTTTCCATGTTGACCGGACGTTGTACCTGGTGATCCATTATGCATGTCAGGGTCTAGGAGACTAGGGATGAACATCCGGAGGCAACAACCCCTTTCTGTTAGGGGAACCGTACCTCATAATTATTTTGGGAATGATTATTGGTGGGATTCCTCATGAAGGATCCCATCATCATTGAATTTTGGCCCTGAGTGACCTTTTTGGTCCCCCTGCGTATTGTATGGGAGGTACTAGTTGTAGCTTTCCTGGGATAAAGACTCAAAATTGGTGAAAACTGTGGTTTTCACCGTCTACATATTGATCTTCTATCATCGTTTCCTAGATGATCAATGATTGTTATTTTCTTGGAGGTCCTATCAGGCTACCTCCTATGTCGTGATTGTACCATGCTGACGGTTCTATTTTAAAAAAATGTTGGACACCCAGTGTTGAAGATTCTCGGTGGCTGATAATGTTTTTCTCATGGATTAGGATCCATCCTGAGTAGCGGTTGGGAAGTTCATAGATGTCATCTTGAAGAAAGTCAATTAATACTGAAGGGATTTATGAAGAAAACATTAAAAAAATAAGCTCAAATAAAGTGACATCTTTTTGATGGATACATACATGATTGATTCTTTTTTATGGCCTTCCTTTATCAATTGATAGGGGAATTATAGGTAGGTAACATTACTAATATTGGTTAATGATTCACGTCAGGTTCACTGTTTTTGTTTCGTAGAACCATGAAATGTGTGTTCTAGTTTTATTAATCCCTACTTCCAGTCAGTTTCATTTGATTTATTCATAGAACCAGAAACATCCAGCAGTTCTGTATCTAAAAATGTCTTGCATTCGAAAGGCATGTGTTCTTTATGTTTGAATATTATGATACTTAGAAACATGAATTGGTCGAGAGGATGGGAGGTCAGACTAGTCACACCCTTTTTGGGGGGGGGGGGTTATTGTCTACTCAGGGACTCTCTTTGTAATTTTGATATATTTTCATGAATCCTTATTAATTAACCAATTATAACATAATTGTCCATTATAATTTTCAATAACATATTAACATGTTTGAAATTTAGAATCATCATTAGGTATTTTAGTTTCATCATTAATGAGGATATTCGTATTTATTTGAGGTTCTCCGTCAATTGTATCATCTCATATACTATTTAGATATTCTTTTAATCTTCTTTATGATGATACTGGTTTTTAAGCCACTCCATGGGGCACTGTGGATTTTATTGCAATCCTGGCAGTCAAAGGTTTGTTTTAATATTGGGATGGTACCCAAGAAATGGGTTACCAACGTCTCCTTTTGAAAGGAATCAGAACCCTCATAATTCTATGCCACTTAATGGGACACATCATAGCTTTTAAGGTCATGTGATAAAGACCTAACCATATAATTTAATGTCATGTAGTAATGATCTCTAAGCGAAATATTCATAGTCAATGTTTAGTGTATGACTTATTCTTATGCAGCCAAAGGAAATTGGAATGAATATGGTTTTCCATGTAAGATTAGTCTCTATCAGGAATATGTCCCAAGGAGAACAAGGTGGATTTGATGTGTTTTGTTTTATCATAAACGAGGATTACTACATATCCCATTTGGAGGGGAATAAAAGCCCATGTTGTTCGATAAATCTCCTAAGAGAGTATGTTCATTTGAGATAAATGAGTTTGGGCTTACTTCCTGAAAAGGATGCCTTGATGATTTTGGGGCTTTAATTTGGGGATTATTCTTAAGTAGGATGCATAGATTAAGAGAATTAGGGTTTTATTCCTATAGAGTATATCTAGTGAGCTCATGCCATGACAAAGACTCCTATGTACCCTATTTTGAAAAGGAATCAGAGTTCTTGTAGTCCCTTCACCATGGGTGTTTTTACAAATGTTGTAATCATAACTAATCTACAAGCCAACGCGAGTCATGTTTGTTGTGATAAACAAGAGGATGTGAAAATTCAACAATGACACAGACATTTCCTCTTCCACTGGTGGAATAGGGCGCACCTACGGTATCCATGGTGGACAAGGTTGAGGCGATCCGTGAAGATGGCAAGGCAATGAGCCCTCCCTCAATTCCCATTACATTGGACAATGGTCCAAATGAAATAATGATGGGATGAAGGTTTGCGACTTACATCATGATGGAAACCCTAATATTGATCCTAGTAGGGGAGGATGATTTATCCATTGCTTTCTTGGAAAAAAAGCATGAACTTTTCCTTCTATACTAGAGATTTGAGGTTCCATCTATTAGAGAAGGGAGTGGCCAAGACCTAAACCCTAATTATCTAAAACCGAGAACATCAAAGCACTGTTCCAAGGAGAATGATCCATGTGACCAAGGATATAAGAACCAACATAAACTCCATGAATACAAACCCCATTGGGATAAAAACTATGAGAAACCTCTGACAACAGATATACCAACCCAAATAAGAGACACACTGATGGTCCATTCCCATATATTTGATGTTTCAGGTGGTTTTGGTGAAGGTCTCAATGGAATACATTTCAAACAAGGGAGACAATGAATAAAAAGCATATATATGAATGGGTTTGAGGAGGGATTGATGGATTATAGACTAAGGTGAGGAAGTAAATCAATGAAGGGATCCCAAGTAGGTAATGGTGTGAATGTATGGGCTCACAAGTAGGCTTGGGCGAGCTGATTTTCACTTATGTGATGAGCAACCTACATGGTAATACATGGGAGAGTCCTTTATCAATCCTTCAAGAGTACTCATAGGTCAATCTAGAAGTTGGGGGCTCAAATTCTTATGAACGGAATAGGTGGTATACAAATGTTTCTGATTTTGGG
This sequence comes from Viscum album, assembly GCA_963277665.1. Classification (NCBI taxonomy): domain Eukaryota; kingdom Viridiplantae; phylum Streptophyta; class Magnoliopsida; order Santalales; family Viscaceae; genus Viscum; species Viscum album. Next base: position 1,019,007,767 of record OY728122.1, read on the forward strand.
TTTTTGGGCACATTAGGCACACAAGTGTTATGGATTTCGAAAAATAAAGGACCTAAGTCATATGATCCTCCCTCAATTCCTCTTCTTTATGTGTTAAAGAACTACCTTGAATGTTTTGAAGGGCTTGGGTGATGTAAAAGTGAGAATAGAGCATCAATTGGGTGTCATGGAAATTTTCCAATAAAATGAAGGCCCTGATGGTCTATTTATTTGAAAAATATGACCTTTGACTAAAAAAGTTTGGGCACACAAGTAGGTTACGCGACAGAAGGGGGTGCGCATGTTGGCTGTGCGCCGACACCCTTTTTGACTGAATAGGGTGACTCAAAGCTCGTGTTTTTGAAAAGATTGATTTTCTTCTATTATTTCCCCACTTATTTCTATGATACTACCCTATGTCATTTCATAGACACTTTGACAGAACAATGTTTCAAAAGTGACTTAGTGGTTGTTTGACCTTTTTCCATAAGGAGTCTTTTGCTTCATTGGTTGGTCCATCCCCCCTTGTTTTTTTGTTTTATGTTATAAATTTAAATATAGAATGGGGCTTGTATATTCTTATCTTGTATATAATTTTTATGAATTATAGTTTTGATACATTTTGTTCATGTTGGATGCTATTTTAACAGATCTGAAAATTGAATGTTGTTGTTTAGGGAAAATATTTCCCAAAGGAGTACTTTGATTCCCCTGAACATGTTATCAACATGTGGGGATTTGGAACAATATTTAGTTCATTCCACGTCCCAGGTAGGGTGTCGAGTTGGATGAAATAAGGTACCAGTTGATGACACTATAAATGTAAATGCATCAACATTTTTGTGATGATTTTATTTATATCTTATGATATTATATTTTTGAATGGAATGAAATTCCACTTAAACATATAATTACTTTAATAAATTATTGTTTAATATAATTAATTTTAGATTATAATTATGGATAAAAATTTAAAATAATAAAATAATGCATTCATAGTTAATTCATTGATTGCATACTCTATTAGTTATAATGATATACTAATATTTATTTGATACATGCATTGTTTTTGTTACTATAAAACAATGTATTGTGGTCAGGTTATGATATCTCTTAGACATTTTATAGGATCAATATATTAATAATGATATCCCTTAATTGGATATAATTATGGACTAATTATTTTTAAATATTCTAACTATATGTGTCTATATTTATTAATTCTATAAGAAAACACATTACATATGTGGAGACATGACCCTATATTATAGTAAAATTTTGACGTGATCATCAAAAAATCCATCCCATTTCCATGATTTAATCCATCTTTATTTTTTGATCCATTAATAATTCAAATATAATGATGGTATAATTTAATATTTATGTGTTTTGAAAGGTATCGATCTCCAATCCTTCAAGCCATATATGCCGAAACAATCCTATCATATAGGATAAAATTAGTTAATTAATTAATCCCTAATAATATATAGTGAATAATTTCCTCATTCTCTATGAATTAATTCCTTAAATAAATGAAAAAATTATATTATATTGATTATTATTCAAGTATTCTAATTTATAAATAAATTAATTAAATTATGTCTCTGTTTTGGACAAATTAATTAATATTTTTAAAATACCATTAAATTTATGTTAAATAATAAATTATAATATAATTCCATTGAATAAAAATTTTATGTGGATATTAATTGTAATTAAACAAGATATATTCATTAATTTAAACATATAAACAGACCATCCAAAAAAAATCTCCAAAAAAATGCAAGAGTGATATCTAGGTTTAAATTAAACAGATATTCTTTTTATCCATTACAAATTTTATATCTAAGATGATTCCCCCTAAATATTGGATCATTAAAATCTAAAAGTGATGCTTTTAAATCTTATAATTAAGTTTATAATTTCAGGGAATCCCTAGAAGAATCCACATTTCCTAGTATTTTCATACTGTATTGAAGAGTAAATTATAAAATTATTTATGATGACAACCAACATGTTGAAAATATAGGATTGAAAGTTATGGTTTATAAGGAAGATTAACATAGAAAGGAAATAAAATAAATTGAATATATCACTATATACTATTTTTTTTATTTTTTTTATAATTTAATTTATGTTGTATCCTAATATGGATCATGAATATGGGGATATGAAGAAATCATATCAGTCTTTCAAAACCCCTACATTTAACCCATTAATTTAAAGAGACCATTGATACTTTATAGGGGTTATATATTTTTATCATTCACTTGATTCCAGATATTATTAGTTACACCATAAAATATACATTCCTCTGTATTTCATGTAATCATCCAAACCAAAACATATATTTTATTGATATGTATTTAAATCATAAAATCATCGAATCATAATTTTAATGAATTTGGGAACTAATAACAAAATAAATTTATAAATATAATGAAAATATTTATTTAATTACATTTTAGTCATATGAAGGATCAATGATTGATCTGAATTTTATAATATTTTTAATTTATAACGAAATTACATGGTAGAAAAATGGAGATATAAAATCCCAGTAATGGTGTCATAAGGACATGATAGAATTTTGAGGATGATTCCCTCATAAAACATGGGTGAGATATTAATGTAATCATAAAACATGAATACATCATTATTAAGAATGAAATGTAAATAATTCACATAAATTGGATATTATAAGAAATTCATAAAAGACAACATGTGATAAGGTTAACATTGAATATCATGATATTGTGATGGGATATTCTGAAAATGATTCCTCTTTGTAACATATCTTCATAGAAATGTCACCTACCAAATATCATTAAAGACAAAACATTAAAAATTTTATTTGAGGCCTATACAATTGGGATATCATTCATCTCAATGATTTTCTTGTATACAACACAACTCATGAAGGAAATTACTATCATTATTGCAATATAAAAAAAATGATAACTCAAGAATGATCATCAATGGTAGCACATGAATAATGGAATTGGTTTTTTTAAAATTCATGATATAATGATGGTATCCTATAAATTATATCATCCTTTTGAAAATATCTATTCATAATTATAGTGATAATGGATTAAGATAATCTCTATTGTCTAAAGATTATTAAGAAATGGTTTATAGAAATATTCATTGAATAATTAATTGAAGTTAAAAGAAAATAAAAAATTTATCATTTTAGAGTACCCCATCCTGGATCTCTAACAAGATAAATATTATATAATGTTCGATACTATCTCATGTAAATTCCCTAATCAACAGTTGTTCGAAATAATTATCTCGGGATGAACAAGAAAAATTGGGAAATACACAACTCAAAATATTTCTTACAACGAAAATAATTTTAACAAATCAAATGATTTAAAATCAAAATAATTTTCTTAAATATTGAAAACTACACTCCTAAAGTTTGATCATATCTATAATCATACATAATGAACTAAATCAATTAAAAATCCAAATGGGAAATTTATCATCCTATGACAGGAAGAATATTTTATAAGATATATGGAAAAAATTAAAGTATCCCCCTCATATGTAAGTATAACTATATTTTTTTTATTTATCATGAATGAAAAATAAATCCATTATTTTATCTAAATATTTATTTATAAAATACAAAGGGAAACTGTGGGATTGTATGTAAAGGGTGTGTAAAATAACACTCAATAGGATTTCCCTAAAATGAATATCATATTTTACTTGGAATTATTAATCAAAATTCAGTTTTCCTAGTTTCCTGATTAAAAATTTATAAATACTCAAATAGATATCTATATAGAGAAAATAATTTTTTTCATATAATTAAAGGGACAACCATAATGATTTGTACGAAAACGAAATCCCCCATGATCTTCATTTCCCTGGTTAATAGTGCCCATTTAACCCATATTAAAACCATCAATAATTAACAAGTTCATGGGAAATATATTATAATAAAAATAATGGATAGACTGTTGAGTTATCAGGGGCCCATATACGACTTTTCATTACTCAAAAGACAAAATACTCATAAAAAACAACATAAATAACTTATCATAACGATATGTTATAAATCTAACTCATTTTCCAAAATAAATTCTATATGAGTAATCCATAGTGATTTATCGTTTACTCATTGTATGCTACCCATTCCTCATAATATGTCCATTAATCATGAATTATGTCCTATGATTTTTAATAAACAATTTCCTTAAAAAATTTAGAAAAAAATTCTTTTCAAAATCCTAGACCAGTAGTAGGGTCCCATTAATAATATTTTATTATTTTTTGAGAAAAGGTACAAATTATAAATATCATTTTCAGAATATAAATTATTTCCATTCAAAAAAGAAATTCTCAACAAAAAAATGTATCTATTACTTTTCTGATGAAAACCAAGGAACTATTTCAAATTTATACATAGTTAATTAATTACATATTTTTTCAAAAAAAATATTGATAAGAAATTCGAAATGAATAAATTATTTATTTATAACACATAAATAAAAATATATAATCTATCCTTGTTATTTAGAAAATATAATAACCACCCCCGTTGATATGTTTTTTCAGATAATCGACTAATTGAAAAATTCTAGATCTCGAAAATATTGATAACAATTATGTACAAGCATCAAAATATAAAAATAAATTTTTAGAACCTAAAAACCCATGAAACAAATATACATGGTATTGTTTTAATTAAGGTATAAAATATAAGAAAGAGAAACATAAACATCAATAATATCTTACATTATTTATTGAGTAAAAATGTAATTAAATGAAATACAGTTGATAAATGTTGAATATCACACTAATAAAATGAAAAACAGTTAATAAAAACCGAAATCATTTATAAATGAATATCACACTCATAAAGAAAAATAAATCTCTCCAAAATTCCTTATCTTATGTGTATATTTGTTTAAATGGGATATGATTCAATATTTAAAAAATAGGGTACAATGAGATTATTAAAAATGTTAGATCATCTTAAAAAATATAGTATGTTTTCAGGGATTAATGAATATTATTTTTAAACCATGATAAACCAGAATTTCATTTAAATATATAGTTATAACATGAAATTAATTAATATTAAAATTAATACTTACATAATTAAATGGGTGGTCCATAATTATCTTCCCCATAAGACTTTTATAAAATGGATTTTTATATTCTTCCTCAATAAGAACCTTTGTATATTTCATTCGCATATGATATTTTATTTCCATTATTCTTCTTGTAAATTTCAATTATTTCAAGACACATATAAAATAGAATATTAATTTTATTTAATGTCTTCCTTTATTTTTTTATTTATGTTAAATGAATTTTAAATAAAAGAAAAATATACATCTAAATCATTAATATTCAAATTTATTTAATTTTATGTGGTTGGTTTATACACTCTAAACTATTAAATATGGAATAACACATGAGTTAAAATATATTAAGGTTGAAAACATTAAACTAATATATATTTTTTCAGTCCATTTAGAAATTAAAAAATTCCCCATATACACTAACTTAGAATTTCTTTATTTCAAGAGTTTTGGTTCCCCAACTAAGGAAACACTCATAAATTGACTAGAACACTTAGAAAAACAATATGGATTTTAAATAAATAAATAAATTTTAAATTCAACTTCCACCATTCAATTTTTAATTAAATAAATCTAATTTGTATTTTTATGCCCCAAAATAGGCTGTAATAAAATATTCAATTCCATGTATATCTGAAAAAATGGCCACCTTGATTATGCATTAAATTATTAAAATTATGTCATTAAAATGTGAATATTGATTATTTTTATTATAATGAAATTATATTAGAGTAATTTGACCATCCCATGATTTTACATATAATAAATCATATTTCAAGGGAATTTCTTCAAAAAAATATATCATTTTATTTTATTTTCTATAATTTTTTGTATAATTTGAATTGATTATGCATAATTTCAAACTTGGGTAATTATAATATCCTATCTAAAATATCAATGTTAAATGAATATATCATAACAAAAAAAATATTTTAGAACTTATTAATTCAAAATCACTTCCATTAAGAACATAATATAGAAATATTTTTGTTAGATTATTATCATAAATAGAAAAAATGGGTTGAATTATGAATTTGATACAAAAAAACATTGATAAGAATATTTAATTATTATTATCATGGTATAAAAATTAATAAATATATGTATATATATACTCTATTTCCAATGTTAGAAGGAAATGGTTAGATAAGAAATATCTAGTCTCTAGGGTTGGAATTTCAATTTTTGATTGATAAAAAACTGATAAACAAAAATTAAAATATTATAATTCATCCCATGTTACACCCTAGTACTATAGATTAAATTTTTTTAGGTCAATTTTAATTTCTTTAATTTCTTTCAATATACATAACCTCGTGTTTAAATGGAACGTGATGCTCTATTAAAATATTTTCCTTCCATCACCATTATAAAATATCTATTAAATTTAAGGTTAGGAATATAACTAAATGAATTATCAATATTATACAATTTACAAACTTAATTTTTTATCTATTTATTAAAAATAAAAATAATAATCACTTGGAAGTAATGAAATGTATTCTGAAAAACTGTATCTATATAAAACATGTTCTTGTCACGCTTTACACACATAATATAAAATTATTTATTTAAACTATTAAAATATTTATTTTTATCAATAAGAAAAAAAGTAAATAATAATATATAAATTATCATAGTGTTAATTTTTGGTTTTTTTCATGACAGATAATGTTTTTTACATATAGTGAAAAATAATAAATTTCAATTGAAAACTATCATTTTGATTAAATGTTTTTTAAACATAAATTTTATTTTAAAGAGGATATATATTAAAATTTGTGAAAATATATATCAATTAATCAAATTTTGTTCATTTTTAACATTTTTATATAGAATTTTGATATAAAACATTGTAATATTTTGAAAACATTCTCCTTGAAAACCTTCTTTTTTCCGCATCTATGAGATTAATTTTAAATTAAAATTATCCACATAATTGAATAGAAATTATAATAATATATTATATATTTTGAATAATTATAATTTATATTAAATAATAATATAAAGTTATATTTTTTCCATAATTAATAGTAAATATAGTAAAACTTATTTACTACAGTTAAGGTACAAATTGATTTACCGCGGGATATACTAAAAATATTTGAATTAAAATGACCTAAACATGGGCCTAAAAAATATTCTATACAAATATTCTGATTTTAATAATTATAAGGCTCTAAAATAGTAAATTTTTACAATTTTTTCTATTGGACAATGCAGGTATTCCATTTCCTTTTAAATATTATAACTGTGCCACTCACCCCATATATAAATGGCCACCCCTCTCCTATTTACACCTATTACGCCTATTTGGTTTAAAAAATACCTTCGCAAATCACAAAAAAATCCACAACATCATTCTAGGATCTTGGTTTTTTTACTCAAATATATCATAGGAAGGATTTGGGGGAAAACTAAACAAGGTTACCCGAAGTAGAGGTAGTGTTCTTTAATGAGATTTTTTGTTTTTTTCTTCTTCTAGCTCCTTCAATTGATATTAAACCATTTTAATATAATATAATATAACACTAAACATTATGATATATTATTATGTTAACACCATAACCTAAAACCATCCCCACTTTTTTTAAATGGTTTAGTAAATCATCATTTGAGTGTACGACCGACTACCGCCACAAGCATCGATGTCATAATTTAACCATTACTACCTATCAATTTATTGTTGGATGATGGATCTAGAATTTATATATGATATTTATATTATAATTATACCTCATGAGTAATTATAACATATATATATTTTTAAATTTCTATTCTATTAGGGATATGGTAATGTCTCTCTTGATTATGATGGACTACCACCTCGCGATGTGATGCGATTTATATTTCATTTCTGATTTACATGGAATTTGATAAGGATTATATTAGTGAAAATAAGTTATATAAAATTCATCATTATGATATTAATGTAATATAAATTTTTATAATATTATTAATATTTTATTTTATTTTTCACTTTTCCATTCACTGATATATGATAACGTCCTTCATGTATGTGTAGAGTACAACATTCATAATGTTGTGTGAATCGATTTTAATCACCACACCACATGGATGGTATATATATGTGAATTTATTGAATTAATATGGTATTACTGATATTTTTTGAATATGGAAATATAAAATATTACATACTTCCTCTATAAAATGATTTTTGAAAAATGGTACTGTTACTAATGCCTACATAATCCTACAGTCTCAATGATCACAATTCACATAATTTATCCTAAATATATTTCATTATTAGTTTGAAAACAATATTTGATGTATAAATATAATCATTATTTTCTTATTATTGATATTTTTTATTTTTAGTAATGAACACTTTCACTACACAGGTCCAATCAATGTTATTTTGGACACCTAAGAAAAATATCTTTGAAACATCCAACATAAAAATAATTGATTGAGAAATCATATATAATAATAAAATAATTAAAATTAATGAAATAATAATGTTTGAAAAGTTCCTAATGTGATAAATTGTTAACATAAGTTTATTATTTTTCTCGATAAATGACATACATGACATGTGTGACTCATGTTAAGGGAGTACATCTCAATTCACATTCATTGGGTCATACTCTAATGTTATGCACAAAATTTATCCTATAGGGTACATATACAGCCCCTTTTAAATTTATTATCATGATTAATTCATACTCCATTTTATTTTATGTTTCATATATAATTATTTCACCCTAGGGTAATTGACATGAATAATACCATCTGGTAAAAGTTATTGTATAATCTCACTTTCATTCATGATTGCTAACTTTATATTCCAATAACCACATTCTTGTGATCATTATTCATTAAAAATTAAATTTTTATTAAATTTCCATATTCTTTTATGATTTATATTATTATTTTCAAAATAGAATACAATTTTTACATATGTTTTTTACATTGAATTTTATTTGATTGATTAGGGAAATATAGGAAAATATGTATCCTTAACTAAATAAAGATATTTTTGGTCATGTCATATTGTTTAGAAAATAAATTGATCATTATTTATAGGGGGAATTATATTGACAAGCAGATATCAGTGGGGTCAATTTATATATTCCCCTTAATTCATTAAAATGACTAATTAGAAAAAATAATAAGACAAATTAGATGGGTTTTTACCATGTTGTTTTAAACTGCCTTGAGGAATGATATTGATAGTAGTTTTTTCTTGATTCATGCAACCATGAATCCAAATAATTAAGAATTTACATCATTTAGAATTCCTTTTTATTATTATCCATGATATTTTTTCATTGATATTATATTTTAATGTATATAATTCTTAGTTATTTCTTATATGGAATGTGTTTTATGGTATTTACATTTCCATATTGATTATACATTCAAAATTCATGATAGTCGTGTAATTTAAATAGAATGTGTGTTCAGTTTTTTATATTTCCATACTGATTTTTTTATTTATTAATTATGTATTCCTCTATACATAACCATTTATAAGAATTTGTGATCACCCTTATTTTATTCCTTTCCATGAGATATTAAGAAGAGATCACTGAAATTGTTTTCAGGGATTCTTTTCATTTTCATGTTCTATTTATTATTTTTTATTATCAAATACCAATATATAATGGGTACCATGTATGAATCTGGTTCTCTGAATTTTCTAAACTGATTGTTAATTTGATTTTTCATCAATTTTATCTATTAAAATGTAGTAAACAATGATAAATTCTATAGGTTATGGGATTTGGGGTCGTTGCAGTTGGTATCCTAGGGAGGATTAGTAGAAACTATAGGGACTAGAATAAGGAAAACATAGATTATGGAACATAACTATATTGTTAACATTAAGGAGAAGCATGGGAGAACATCCTAATATATGGGTAGGATTATATTATGTGTTATTCCTAACTATGTATCCATATATTGTTACTACAATTGGATGTGGTCCTGACACAGAGGTACCTTGGGGTAATGAACCAAAAATGGTGCATTAAGAATGACCTAATCATCACCTTGTTTATGACAATGATCATTTTTATTACATCGGTTTGGCACCCATGGGGGATTGTTTTAAGATAATTTAGATTCTCGTTACCAACCATTATGAAGGATTTGAAAATAAATATATCCTCAGAGAAACCACGTGTATGATTCTAATATCAACAATGCATAAATTTTAATTTATGATAGTGTTAGGAAACATTTTTAATTATTCATAGGGATGTAAATTTCAAAAAATATGAGATAATCTAGTATATACCATTGATTATAAAAAGATCTGTGAAGGAAGAAGGGTATCAATACTCAAAAAGAATGTTGATATTTCTTTTTTAGGGGTCCAATACAGCTAGTATTGTAACTGATAAAATTATGGCAGTATTAGAGAAGCATATTCATGTTATAAAATATAACCTATCTTAGATAGAGAAAACTAGTCCACAATGTGATTTTCTTATGTTGGATCTCATTATTTGATAAAATCTTCAATTATTGTTTGGGAATATTATTCCAATGGTAGTTGAAAAATGGATTAATTCCTAGGAATTTTTTTTGTAGACTTGGGATGCAGTGAAAAAGAAAATAATTACACATTGAATGAATTGTTTCAAAGGAGATGATGATAAATTATGGTTATTGGTCTAGAATACTTTGGATGAAGTGGAAATGAAACTCATGGAATAGAATGTTTTTAAGGACTCACTAATTGATAAATATATCAATTTTGAGAAAAACAAATTGCATATATTATACCATAGCTTAATAGAAACTGGAGAGAAAACTATTATAGATTATGAAGATACCTTTAAGAGGTTATCTAGGAATGGTATAGATTATATACACTACAAATTTTGTATTAATGAAAATTTATTTGAAGGTCTAAATCCAATTAGCTGAAGTCTACTGGTCACTCAAATTTTTTAATCATTTGATGAAATCGATTTTTCCATCAATATAAAGAATGAATTCCTTATTTATTACACATTAAAGGAATATTATGAGACAAAAATTTCATCCAGGCAGCATGAAAAAGATAATGCCTCAATTAATGAAATGATAACACAATGATTTCTATATTGTTAAAAATTATATAATCATTACTAGAGAAATGCCTGTTGGAATTGATAGTTTTTTATAATTGTCAATATAGGGGAATCCAATAAAAATAATGCAAACAAAAGAAATAAAAAACATCTATTTAGTGTATAAACTATAGGGGTGTATGGAATAATACCAACAAATGCCTATAGGGGTACATGTTACATCACAAAAAATTCCCCAAGAATCAATGGAATCCACAACCAAAGAGGTTAAAGGGTGATGAGAAATATTACAAGATCAATAAAACTAATGTGTATGTACCCAATGATTTGGTGGAAGGTTCATTAATCATTTATTAAAATTTATATTATTGTTTATTTGATTGTTAATCCTCAAACTCTATTATATCTACTTAGTTTTATAATAAAATTATAAATTTCCCATTTAAATTAAGAAGTTTGTTATTTGTTAAAACCCCAAGGGGATGTGTCACATTAATTAGGATGTGTTAGGTAGTCACCATTATGATACATAAGCATGATTTAATTATTGACCATATAATAATACATATGTTTAACAGCAATATAATCTTTTCCATAGATTTATTTTTAAAATATGATGTAGAGATTTTATGAATGAATAATGAAATTTTAATTCATGAGGAAGAGGTATAATTCCTTATCATTAGAGATGATATATCATTTTATGAGTCATATCTAGATCTAGCCCTAGTAACTCCACGCAATTAGTTTTTTGGGAAATAAGAATAATTAATATCTTTTGATGGAGAGAGTAATAATCAAATTGATGATGTACCTACTGTATAGGCATACATTGATGGGTTTCTTGGGGAATTGGACAGGAAAAACCCATATATTGATGTTGTGTCTCCCATTTATTTAATCTATGATTCTATAATAATATAATAGACACCATATAGAATAACAATTGGGGAATTAGTGGAGTTAAACTAATAACTAGTGGATTAAGGTGATATGGTATTTATTCTCCTTAGTGTTTCATCGTGGGAAGCCTCTATTGTCTTCATTAATTATAATGATTGGTCTATTTGGATGGGTACGTGTTTGGGGGAAATCAATTATACTATGTTAAATAACTGGTATCATTTTTTCCACATTGATAGATTATTCAATCAACTTTGGAGAGCCCAATATTTTTTAATGATTGACTTTCATTATGTTTATCATCAGTTTTTAGTAAATAATGAATCTATTATGAAGAAAAGATTTATTATGAGGAATGAACATTATGAGTTCACAATATTTGAATTTGAATTGAAAAATGAACCCTCAGTTTTTATGTAATAAATGACCATTGTATTCATAGAATATATAGTTGGTTTTTCTATAGTAGTAACTGATGATATATTGGTCAATTCTAAAAAATATGAGAAATATGAGTATTAATTTGCAATCATTCTTGAAAAACTTATATGAGATGGGTAATATGTAAAATTTAGTAAGTGTGATTTCTGGTTTCAGAATGTTTCTATTCATGGCTATATTTCCCCAAATTATAGAACATTATTAGATCGTAGGAAGAAGAAGGAATTTTGAGAATGTCATAGACAAGAAAAAAATATGAGGTACATAGATTAATTGGATTTTCTTGTTACTAACATAGATTCATTTATAATTTTTACTGATTGGATCACTAGTTAGCCAAGATTATTAAAATATAGTTATGTTTTCTTGGAAAAAGGAATTTGAAGAATACATTGATGATCTAAAAAGTATATTTCTAAATGATATAATTTTGATTCTACATTCTATAAATGAAGTGTTTCTAATAAAAAATGATAATTTTATTTCATATTTATTAGGGAAATTGATGAATCGGGAGAAGAACTATTAGCCCCATTATTTAGAGTTAGAATATGTAATATTTTCTTTAAATATATAAAGACAATATATCTAGGGTGAATTATGTGAGATATAAAAGGATCACAAAACCCTCAAATATATTCTTATAGAATTATTTCAATATGATGAAAATGTGATGGATTTTTCTTCAGAAGGAATATGTTTTCTCAATGCTGTACCACCTATGGAGATTATATAACATAGAAGATGAATTGAGTAGGAATGGTCGTCGAATTATGTGAAACATGAGGATTTATAGGGATCATATATTCTAATATCTACTGAAAATAGATTTGGAAATTTTTAAAGAATAATAGACATCACTCATTTTTTTCAAATGATTGAAAAACAATATTTATTAGAAAAGATTAAAAGTTCACAATTAGATGATGTGAACATTCAGATGAAAATTAAAGTTGTGAATAATGAGAAAAGAAAAAAATTCATTTCTAAAGATGGATTTATATTTCCTAAAAATATATTATGTGCTCCATCTATAATTGATGTGAAAATAGAATTTTGGGATTATTCTCATCGCTCAAATTATCTATACACCCTCATATGATAAAAAAGTATAGGGATTTACGTGAAATTATTTGTTGAATAACATGATGTGATAAATTTTTGATTATGTGTCCATATTTTTGGTTTTTCAAAATGTTAATTATTTGAAACAAAATCGTTTAGGTTTCTAGAAAACTACTTATGGTTTTATCTGTAAATGAGATGAATTTACTAAGGAATTTTTATAGGACTACCATATAATCAAAGAAATAATAATGTAATTTGGGTTATTATTGTTATCCTTACTATATATGAACTATTAATCTCTATAAGATAAGATTAGCCACTTTATATCCAGGTAATTGTCTTTATTATTAATGTTATAAGACATCATGGTGCCCCCCATCCAATTGTGTCTAATCATGATCCCCATTTTACATCAATATTATTGAATAATTTTTTATATGATCTAGATACTGAGATTTATTTGGGACCTAAAAACCATCCTCAAATTGATGGATAATAAGAATGGAATATTTAGACAATGTTATACTACTTTTGGTCATTATCACTTGAATTTCAAGGTTTGTGGTATATATATTTACCTTTCGAGAATATTTAAAATAATAATAGTTTCCATTAATGTATTCAAATGAAAAAAATATAATCAGTATTATAAAAATATATTTTTTACACCAAATTATTCAACTGATTTTTTAAAGAAACAGTAATTCCAAATACTTTTTGAACATACTGCAATATAGTTATTGAACATTCTTGATCTAATGAAAACATCTCAATGTATGAACATAATTCAGGCTGATAATCGGAGGAAGGATTTAGAATTCAATGTGGGTGATAACATTTTAAAGAATGTATCTTAATGGAAGGGAGTTATAAGGTTCGGTATGAAATGGAAACTGGTCTGCATTTATATTAGAACCTTTTAAAATTTTAAAATAATTGGAGTTGTTTCAAATCATTTTGTAATACCAATAAATCACTCATAATTACAAGATGTGTTCTACATATCATTATTAAGGAAGTATATTCCAAAAAATGCTTCTGATCACCTTAAATGAAATTTATTTAAAACCTTATATAACCTTCTTTTATGAAATCATCTATATTTTTTATACTAGAGAGTTAGTATTGGGTAATCCGATGACCCACCTTGTGAATGTAATTTGGATAAATCACAATATTGAGGAAGAAATTTGAAAACTAGATAATGTTATGATGAAAAACTATAATCATACATTTAGAATGTAATATTCACAATATTTTGTGGAATAAATTCTTATAGGATTGAATAATGATTGAAATGAAGACATTATAACATATTTCTTATTGATTAAATTTAATTTAATCATTAGTTTTCATTTCAGACAACACTGAGTTTAAACAAAAACAATAATCTATTAAAATATCATTTAAATATAAATATTATGAAAGTCCTATAAAATTATATGGTATTAAAATAATTAATTTAATTATGAAAAATATATAGTATACACACGGAAATAATATTTATTTTTTAGAAATAAAAATATGAATCATTTTTAAATTTTTTTTTGAAAAATAATAATTTTTTAAAAGGATGTTTAGTCATGCTTTGATGAAATAATATAAAATTAAAATTTAAAAAATATATAAAATTTAACTGAAAAAAAATATCTTTCATTGTTTATTTAATATTATAAAAATTATTTTAAGCTGTGTTTTGGGGCCTTTTAGGAATGTATATTTTTTTTGAAAAATAGACACAAATTAAAAATTTTAATTGAAAGCTACATTTTCATTAAAATAATTTCTTAAGATAATTCATATATTAAAGTTAATTTAATGTAAAATTATTTAAAATATATTTAAATTTGTCCTATTTAGTTAATTTTAATTATTTTCATATTGAATTTGTATATAAAAATATTGTATGTAGTTGAACATTTTTTCTATGAAAACAAACTATCTCGTCATGTCTGTGGGATTAATTATAAATTATATTTTTCTAATTTTGAAAATGGAATTTGGAAAAATGGATTAAATATATGGAATTATAGTAATTTATATTATCTAACAAGGTAAACATAATTTTTTTATCATATTGAAGAGTAAAAAGTAGAAATATTTATCGTTGTTAAGGTAAAAATGATGAATCAGAGGAATAATCTAAAAATAGAAGAGTTTAAATGACCTATAAACTTTTATAAATTATATTTATGGATATATTTTGACTATTAAATGTATAAGGATCGATAATACTCTATTTTTGTCTCTTTTTAATTTTATAAATGTGAGTACCCATTTTTATTTTCAAAAAATACAAGAGTGCCACTCGCCTTAAATATAAAAGGTGACCCCCTCTCATATATTATAAAAATTATAAAAGTCTTTTTTTGTCACAAACTACCCAAATAGATCCCTAAATTACATACCCACTAATCCTATAATCATATTTTGGTTTAAATACAACATTGGGAGGATTCTGGTGAAAACATAGGGAGTTTATCTGAAGAAGAGTAATCATTATTCAATGATAGTATATTTTTTTAATTTCAAACTGAAACTCCATAAATTATTAGGAAAAAATAATAATATAATGAAATTAGGGTATTCCATATAGTGATATTTTTTTATTTTATTTTCATGAGATATAACCTTCCCTACAACCATCAAATTATATATCAAATCATCACTCCTGTGTACAGTTGATTTCCACCTCCCGTACTGATATCAATCATTTTTCGCATTACCACATATTGTGGTTGGGTATTATGATTGATTTAAACTTTATATATTATATTTATAACATTTTTATTCATTTCTATTTTTTCCATCATTTTTTTATTTTTCACATTCCATTCCATAGGTGATATGATAACATTGATCATGTGTATGGAGGACTACTTCCTCATGATGTGACGTGAAAAATATTTCACTAATTGATTACATGGAAGGTGATAAGGATAAATTTAATGAATATATTTTATATACATGAAATAATTATGATATTGATGAATAAATTATATATTTTAATATAAATTTTTTTATTTTATTTTTTAATATTTCACCCACACAATGATGATAACATTTTTTTGTGTATGTGTGGAATATCGCATTAACAGAGTGGCATGACTCTCTTTTCATCACCACACCCCTTTGATGTTATATAAATGTATATTTAAATAAATCATATTTTATTTATTATATTATTTTCATTATGTATGGAAAAAATATTACCTGCCTCCATTGAAAAATTAACACTGAAAAATAGAAGCATTACACACGCGTAAGTACCACATACCATATTCATGATCATAGTGTACTTTAATTATCATAACCAAATTTCATGATTTATTTAAAATTATAATTTAACTATAAATAAGATATTTATTTCATGTTTATTATTATATAGATTGTTACATAAGGGACTATTTGACCTTAGTCAACTAACCGACGTCATTGTTGATACATAAGACGAATATCATTGAAAAATCCAACACATAATTAATTGATTATGTAATCATTTATAATATGTAAATAGTCAAAATTAAGGGAATAATAAACTTTTAAAATTTTATTAATAGCATAATTAATAATTGTTATTATATTCTTTATGATTATAATGGGAATGCATGATGAGTGGGTTTCATGTTAAGGAACTATATCTCAATTTTTTTCATTGCATAATATTATATGTAATGCACCTAATTGGGTTTATATAGAATATATAATACCACTTTTACATGTAATATATTGACTAATTCACTCTTAATGATATTTTATGATTCAATTTTAATTACTACATAAAATTTTATTTTACATTAAAATAACTATGTAGTAAAAGTGATTGTATAATATCACTTTCATTGGTGATTATAAACATTATCTAGAAACAACCTCATTTTTGTGAAAAATTTTCATTGTATAATAAATTTACATTTAATATCCAAAATAATTTATGAGTCAAAATATTATATACTTTATCATGTACCATTCTTATATATATACTTTTACATTGTTATTTATTTGATTAACTATTGAAATTTTGATATATTTGTATCCTTTACTCAATACAAGAATTTTCTAATTTGTAATATTGTTCACGAATTGTATTGATCATTATATATTAGGAATTATTTTTAAATAAAGATATGAGTAGGTGTCATTGATAGATATCCCTTGAATTCATCATCATTTCTCCTGAGACAATCTTGTTGGAAAAATCAGATAGGTTATTACCTAGTAGTATTAAACTGATTTGAGTAATGATCTTAACAGTAGAGTTATCATGATGCCAAAGATCAGGAATTCAAATAATTATGAATTTCCTTAGTTAATAATTAAATTATTATTATTATTATCCATGATATTTTCACTATGATTTTATCTCTCAAAACATTTTATTCTCATTTATTGATTAATTTTAATGTTTTTTTAATTATTTACCTTACCCTATTGATTATGTATTAAATTTTCATGATAACAAAATTATTTAAATGACAGGTGTGTTTAGTTACTTAGAATTGCCTATTGTTTTTTCGTATTGAATAATGATATATTCTTCTATACATAACCATCATTGAGAATATTTTATCACCATTATTTTGTTTACTATCCAAAAGATATAAAGAAGAGATGTTTTAATGATTTTTCAACGATTTACTTCATTATATTTTGTTATATATTATGGTTTAATATCTTATCCCAACATAAAATGTGTATCATGTATGTATATATTTCTCCAAATATACTAAACTGATTTTTCCTTTTGGTTTTGACCCATTGTATGTATGCCAATGTAATTATAAAAGCTAAGGCTCTAGGATACATGTGTCATGGTCAATACATCCAATAATGTATGAATGGACATTTAAAATCCTATTATCATCAATGATGAATATATTTTTAAATTATCTATTATCATGAAGTATCTATTAATAAATCTATAAATTGTCAAAAAAAAAACATTTTCCATTAATCATTGTTCTTCACTATATTTATGATATCACACATTATTTTCCATTTTTATTTAGATAATTTCTGTTAAATTTAAATATTAAAATTTTTAGTAATAGTTTCTTTAATAAATGAAAAAATTATATAAAATCTATATTCTAATACCTCTATATGAAATTAAACTAATAAATAAATTAAATTACCATAATTTTATATTTCCTTAATATATTGATATTGAGATTTATTACTCCAAGAATTAGGTATAACATTTACCTTTCTTGATGATTAAAATTATTCAAAATCAATTCTTTTAAGATATTAAATCTTCCAATAATTTAAATAAAATAAATGAATATAAAATTAATTTCAAAATCATATTATCTATATAAACCCATTTTTATTAACAAATTTGTAATGTATCCAAATTATCAAATAATAATCTAATAATGACAACCCAAAATCATGAATAAGATACTTATTATATTGGGTTAATAATTATCTCAATCAATAAGTTTTTAGACATCCACTTTCATAGGTGTTCATACCAAAATATACTTATATGTATCACAATAAACTATATAGGCATCACAATGTTCTTATAATATCAAAATAAAATTTAATTTACATCATTTTTTAGTTGATCAATGGATTTTTGACAACAATAATTTCATTCAAACATAATGAAATTTTAAGTTAGAATTTTCTTAGTTAAGGGACATTAAAATAATAATAAATGATGACAATATCTGAAAAAAATATGTAAAATGTAATTATTAATAATAGATTAGGTTTTTATCTAGATATTATAACATTAATATTCATATGATCAATATAAATCCATTTCCTAGATAAAACATGAACCAGAAACATGTCTTGTTGAAAATAGTATGTAAACATTGAGAATATTATTCATGACATTTTTTTAAAAAATTTATCCGAAATAACATAAAAATACCTTTCAGGTTTATGGTTTGATTTAGAATAAATTAATATATCATCCATAAATACCATTACTATTATTTCGAAATATCTTTTTAAAATAAGATTCCTCAAATCCCTGAAAACATTGGAAGAATGTGTAACTCCATAATGTATTACTATAAAAATATAATTTATATATTATATATTAAAATAACCCATTGTAATATCTATCTCCCTTACTCTCATATGGTGGCATCCAAAAAAATTATGAATTTAAAAAACAATCTATCCCCCATGAAATGAACAAATGTATTGTTAACAAATGAAAATATTATTTATTTCTTTTAGACTCCTAGCTTTTAAATATTCCTCTAATGAACAACATTATATTTTCATAAAATTGAATTTAAAAAAACATTGTTCATGACTATAATGACACAATATATTATATTATTATTTGATTTTAAAAATTATACGGTTTTAGAAATTTGTCTAAAAAAAGCAGTTCCAATCTTTAAAAAAATAAATTAGGATTGACCCTATTAATAGATTAATAGATAACTCAATATCTATTTTATGAGGTAATATTGAAAAATGATAATGCTATACATGCAGGAATGTTTCCACTATAATTAAATGTGTATGTTTTTCATTTATTTCTATTATTTTTAAAAATATCTCTTATAATTATGATGATATTGATTAAATATCTCAAATAATAGAGTATACCCAATTCAATTTAACATCCAACTGTCCTCGGAAATCATATATAAATATATAATGTAATATAAAAGAAACACTAGAATTTAATTAGCTAATATGATTCTCATATCCTATTAATTAATCATTATCGATGATAATATAAAAAAATCATTTACTGAATTAAGTGGTCCCATGGGATTTTTACATTTTCCATCATATCAGGATAATTGAGATATTTAAATTTCATTAAATTTTTCATATAAATAATTTATCATAATTCATTGAATATTGTATTAATTAAACATTCAATTCTAGTTGGTTTACTACTCATCAAAATATAAATGTCACTATTCTACCATATGAAATAAATATGATGTTAAAATATATATATATAATATGGTAACACGTATTTTATTAGGGCCTACTTATGAATCCTTATGTGCATGGTACTATATAAGGCTATGATCATGACATTTCATTGAATAAGTTCATACTTATTTCTAAGTGATTCTTATAATAATAAAAAATTATCAACAACCAAATAAACATGGACTTACCATTAAAATCCTTAGTTATTACATCTATTTGAATAAAAGGGTACTTTGTTTCATGAAAAATATACCTAATTCAATTCTATAGAATTCATAGTTATACAATGATGTAATAATTTAGGTAAACTATGAAAATTATACTTCCTATATCATCTCCACAGACAGTAATAATACTTTTTATAAATCTTTCCTTTAGAAATAATAAATGTTATACCAATATATCACTTCCAAATAATTTTATTTTATAAATTTATCTTTTAACCAATTTTACCCACACAAATAACTCTTATAGACCCTTTCATATGAAAAAATGTTTTCCCACTCTCGGAACAACAATTATTTTAGCCTCATCCATCATTAATTTTTTTTAACATTCAGATAAGTTAAAAAAAATCCACAAAATCCTCATATTTAATCTATATCAAATATATTTTATATTTGAGGTGTTCATTGGTCTTCATTTATAGTTTTAATTTAATGTGTTGACTAAAATGATAAAAATAATTTTGAGTAGATATGTTCTCTTTTATCAATATACAGAAAATGCCATATTCTATTTTACTTTATGGTATCATAAAAATTCATTGATTGATTATTTTATAATTTTATTTCCATATATCATCCAAATGAAAATTAACTTCATTATAACATTAATAAGCCTACAACTAAATAAAATTGGCCAAAATGGGGAATAATTCATAACCTCAAGTACATTTTATAAAATAGAGGTTTAAAACTAGTGTTGAGGTCTTGATCCATATGATGGTGATATAGTTATCATGATATGAAATCTATGAAATAATAATATATATTTTTGCATTCATTATAGAACAATAATTTTGGTACCTATAAAGAAAAATAGTTGAAATCTGGTAGTATATAAAAATATAACTATATAATATTAGATGAGCACTTTTCATTTCATTAATCTATATATAAAAATATTTTTCACTTGATGTCCTACCATATATGTTTTATAAATAAAAATAATAAAATTATTCAATGAGACATTATAAAAAGTCATAGAAATCACCTTAGTATCATCTCCTTGAATTTTTCAATATCTTTATGATCAGACACCTATTATATGTATATTTCCATAAAATATATCTAAAATAATTAATGATACATGTACATTAAGGTAAACATGTATTTTGTGACTTATAACACAGTAGTACCGCCCCAATAAGACCCAAAAGGTAATTAATTTCATTATAATTAGTCTATAGTGTTCAATAAAACATAAGATCTTAGTGTAGTGAGATCTAAGTGAATATATATAATTTAATTTTGATAAAGTATTCTTTTATTATTATTTAATAATATGTTTCATAAATGAATGTATGATTATAAAATATATTGACTTAAATTTATGAAACATTGAAATACAGGTAAATCAGTGAAATGTAGGAAAACAACACACGATTCTTGGTAGATTTTTTCAAGATTTTAGATGGATGGTAATTATAATCTTTCACATACAATCCCTCTATAATGAGATTTTATGTCCAAAAATATATCAATAGACCACCGATGTATTAGTGTAGGTCGGTTAGGAGTTGATATCAGCATGGTTCACCATTCATTTTATCCAAAATTCCAATATATTTAACTCTTATTATATTGTAAATTATAAATATAATAATACGTTACAATTATTATTTTATTAAATTATTAAATTTTATATATTAATATGATGTAATTTTTTTTATGTTTTGATAGTTTTATGAGGTTATTTGGAGAGTACATGATGATGTTGATGGAAATGTGTGAAACTGTATGAATACTAAGAACACATATCCTCTAAAAATCACACAATGGATAATTGGAAAATTATTCTAGGATGATTATTTTGGATTGATCCAAAATTATGATAATGATAATCAGTTATAATACATCCAATTTAAAATAATCCTTTACATAGACCATCTAATGGGATCAATCCTAAAAAACCAATCTTCTCAGAGTCAGGATTACTCTGAAATATTTTGAAAATTTATCATAATCAAGAAGTCCAATGGAAAAAAAATATAATAGGTATACATTCCAATACCATATAATATATATTATTTTTGTTAACAATATATATAAGGACTAATAACCATAAAAAAAGAACCATAATTTTTATGATAAAAATATTGTTCCAAAAATCACATTTCACATTACCTATAAATGGATTCCTCATTATCCTCATGTTAATTTTTGAACAAGAAGTGATGTATTAAAATTTTAATGTTAAAGGGATTAATTTACTATCATTGAATTTTCTAGATATCCCCTTAAACATTTTTTTTGAAATATTGGTAGAGTTCCACCTGAGCCTCCTTCAAGTCATAGTAGAGATCTAAATTGTGAATGATAATTTTGATGGATGTACACACATTCCAAGAGAGTTATAAAACAAATAAATTCACTAATTTTGGATTATTTTGTGTTTGAATGAAATTTATTCAAATTTATTTAAATTTTATTAATATTTGAAGACCTTGTTTTTTGTGGGAGTGAATGAAATTCCCTTTTTTTCTAACCAATCCGTGTGAGATATTGAGGGCTTGGATAGAGTTATTATGATTAGAAAACATTATAGACAAATTCAATATAATAATTTGATAATTAAAAGAAATTTTGATGATATATAACCATACATTAGTTATGATATATTTCCACACAATATTTATATCCAGATTATGTTCTACTTTCATTGATATCAAGGCCTATTGGTTTTCCATGATTTCAATCATTCTAAACCAAATAATCTCTACAAAAAATTATAATATTTGGAAAAATTAATCGTAAATTATATGTTAAAATATTTAAACTATCATCTCTTTTTATCCCTACAAAAAGAGACTTTTTTCAACTATGTAACTCTTTAATTATGTTTTTTTTATTTTGAAACATCATTAAACATTTATTTCATGTTTCTATTTTAATAAGATATTGAAAATTTAACATTTAATTATTAAATGATCATTAATAGATGACCTATAGTCTTCAATACGCACAAAATAATTATTAAAACAAATTTAATTTATACATCATGATAATATGAGCAAATTTTGGCATCATTTTTTGAGAGATAATCATTTTGTGTGTCCATGATTGATAAGATAATGGTGTATTTTGTAAATATATCACTTTCTAGAAATATATTTATGTTGATATGTTATTGTCATAACATATTCCATATATAGATTTTTATGATTATACAATATTAACATGGATAAATTCAGTCGTTTGATAATAAACTAGAGAGGATACTATGTATGTTTAACTAAGTTACACAAATTGTTTTTTTTAAGACGAAGCGTGAACAATAAAAAAACAACATAATAATCCTTATTACTATCATAAAATAAAAATTAAAGTTATCTTAACATATATAATATGGAATAAAATAAACAAAAAATATATTATCTAAAATTTCATCATGTTAATATTCAGCCAGGGTATATAAAAATAAATGGTAAATATTCAATCATTGTAAAAAAAAATATGGTATGTTACATTTACAAGGAAAAATTTATGATAATTTTTTAGGTGAATAACATAGTCATTTTAAAAGATTTAATATTTTATTATCAACATTAAAACACAAAAATTATGAATATTAACTTATAAATTATAGGACATTTCCATTTTTTATTAAATAAATTTAAAATGATGTGTTATACGATGATAACTCACCAATTAGAGGAAATACATATATGAAATTCCATTACCATGGATAATACATCCTAGAATTTCAAGATTAAATAATAATATAATAAATTTATGTTATGGTACAATTTATTGGGGAAACACATCAGGAATACATGGAATGGTTTTAATGAAATTACTGGATTTTTCCAAACCACCAAATAAGATATAATATTTAAAAAAAATATTTTCCTAATGTATTATTTCTAATTTATAATAATATGGTTGATGTTATAGAAGTTGGTTTTCTAGTAGAAAAAACTCCAATCACTCCAAGTACCCTCATCGAAATCATTTCATAGAATTATCCAAGGATTGGATTGAGGTACAAAGTACCAATCGTAGGTTTTCTTGAGGCATAATGTTCCAATTTTGAGATGAATATGGATATGATGTTAGAAGAGATAAGTAATCTACTAGAACAATTTTCTCTTTCCCAATATAAATTCAAACATACTCCTATAATTAATTACTGATTCTATGACACCAGAGTCTAATATTTTGATTAACTCCATTAATTGGTATAACAATACAATAAATTGGAGGCACTCATCTGTGTTCATCCTTAAAAAACCTCATTAGGAATGAAACATAATATCCATACAGGTCTCTATGGAAATATAAATAATACCATTAGAATGGGGTTATCCCAACTAACCTCGACAATCGAAGAACCACACAACATAAGTTAGTCATCTAATAAAATAATATAAAAGTCATCACCCACTTTAGATCTGTCTCCAACAATCATCTCCAAAATTAAAACCTATCCTATTATACATAATGAAACATATGTCTGAAAATAATCTCCAATTCTAATAAAAAATGATGATTATATATGTAACATAAAAAATTAATGGTGCAGACATTCCTATTTGGTGGGTAAAATATAATGTATGGGTTGGTTAAACTACAATCTGAACCAATTGATAATGCCAGAGATAAGCTAAATCACATTACCATAACCCTTGGGAGTGGTAAAAAACATAAAATCAAAATATTCACTCCATTAGATTAATCGCATCCCAAGAGATACTCTATTCCAACCATCCATAATTATCTGAATGTGGAATTACTTTTTATGAATAAAGTAACAATAATGAATAGAATGTGACTTTTGATGAGACAAAATGGCCAAAAAATCATATTTTAATCCTAAAAGGTACACCCAACTAAGGAAACGAAAATAAAATTAGCCTGATAAGGAAATATTGGAAACCATAAAAGTGAAAACTTCATAATCCCTTATATTGTTTCCATGATTCAAATATAATGATATTCCATGTTTTTAAAGGATATGTGTATGAACCGATTGAGACTTTAAGGAATTTAAATGTTGATCTTAAGGATAAATATTGAAAAATTGATCTAGGAATAACAATCCACCAATTAAAGTGATTCTAAAAAAAATCTCATTTATGTGTTCCATAGGTGAGTATTTATTTTCTGATACTATTATCAATTTTTTCCATCATAATTTTTTCTATCAATCTATATTATATTAATAATATTATGGGTTGATTTATCCTATATTAATAGCCATTCAAATATAAAAAAATAATACACACCCTACTGGGGTCTAACAGAATGGTATTGTGGTGTTTAAATTCTAATACTTCCTACTCAATATAATTTTTTATAAATGAAAGTTGATACTGATGAATATAAATGACAAAATTATATCAGGAATTCCGTTGATGGAACATTATATTCTTTAACTTTTAATAGATAATAATTTTAAAAAACTTCTATCATACTTATCTACACTTTTACAAAATTATGTGAACATGGTCATTGATGAATATTTTAAAATACAATATCATGAAATAAAAATGTATTTCACTAAACTACTAATTATTTTACTATAAATGTGGTATATACCCTTTGAAATCATGTGTGATCACACTAACTATACAGTTGGGGCCATCCTTTTAAATTTGTTGCTGCACCTCTTTTGTTATTTCATCATTCACTCATTATAACGAACAACAAAACTACACTCAAATGGGAAAAATAATGTTTTTAAATAATGTTTTATATGGTTTAATTTCAGTCATACCACATAGGGTGTAAAATAGTGGTCTTTTTTGATAATTCATTCAATATATAATGGTTGAAAAAATCTTATTCTAAACTAGGAAATATTCAATGGATTCTACAACTTTAGGATTTTTTATCAAATTTTTTGAAATATATAGAGTGGAAAATGTAGTTCCATACCACACTATTTACATCCATCTCAATCATGACTTATTCTCGTCTAATAAACCAATAATTATATAATCCTTCACTTGTGAACACTTTCACATTTTTCATGATAACACGCAATGGTTTTCCAAATTGGTAAAAAAATTGTTTCCATAGAGTTTCATCTAGAATATAATAATCATTATTTATATAGACATTAGATTGAATCATGGTATTAAATGTGGGGTTTCCCCAATTTATGGAAATATCTATTCAAAAATTCATAAGATTATTTATACCATTGCAGGATGTCACCAATATCCCCATATTTTTCCATAATCTTGCATGTGGTGGACCCTTTAGACCCCAAATAATTTCAAAATTAATCCATTAATATGTTTTTTTGGATAAGTTATTTCAAGATTCTTATCAATTTTAAAATTCATAGGAAGAATATAAGTTCTTTGGGATGATTTATAAGAGGAATGACATTCTCCAATAACCCATTGAATTATCTGATATGTTTCATTTTTGAGGATTTAACTTTATAATACACTTTCCTAAATATTTTTACTTTATTTATATAATTAATTTATTTTATTATCATGAATTGGGTAAAGGAAAACTTAATATTTCTCAATGACATATAATTATTGGATGAATTCTTGATATGAAAATTATTAAAAAATATGGTTTAATAAAGATTATCACTAGTTATTTGAGATATTATATTAATAATTTCAATATGAGAAAATTGATTTCAAAATTTTTATGTAGTTTATAATGTCAATACCATAATTTACCCTAATTTAAATGTCTAAATGGAATGAAACCCTATTAGATCATCTTGGGAAAATAATATCACCTCCTACTAGAGGTAGATCTCCCTGAATATTGGCATATAAATCATTGTAATCTGAATCTCTCAAATATAGGTAAATATAAAAAATTTCAATTTCAAGAGTTATAAGAAATTATAGATTCATGTTTTGAATTCTTGTATCAAATTTCAAATATTAAATGGATATTTGGATAATATTTCCATTATGTTCTTGGTGAATTTCATTTTTTTTATAGATTCCAATAGTTAAGATGATTTATAGATGTGAATAAGGATGGATGATTACATTGAATATTAGTGACAAGGAATAACATAATGTAAATATGTCCTAAGATGATTCTCATGAGATATATTTTTCATGTTATATTGAGATGGACTCATGTGCTAAAATTTTCATTTGGTGTCAAAATTTATGCTTGTCGTTATTATTGGGATAATGATATGATAAATTATATAGTGATGAGGGTCATATCTTCCTATTAGTGGAATGAAACTTATTTTGGGTTTTACTGTTGTGAGAGACAAAGATGATGTAAGTGATAAATTTTATAGTAGTTAATTATATATCATTATGAATAATATAATCAATGTGGGTTAGATATTTATGGTTAGAATGATACAACAGAATCACAAAATCATATACAATGATTTTGAGGAGTTAGTGTACATGTTAATATATATGGTGTAGGATATAATGATTGATCTATATAAATCCACAGATTGAGGACAATCGATTATAGTAGTGGAATTACGACAATTGACTTATTAAATTTATATTATATAATAGACTTGGAATGGAGATATAAATTTTGAATTTGGTATTGATAGTAAGGATATGATTTAGTACATCTCTAATTAGAAATAAACCATACATTGGCTAAATATATTTAATGTTTTTGATTAGCACCAATGATAAGACATTTAAATTAATTTTAAATCAATGAAGACATCCTGGTATAAGGAAATGGGTACTGTTAGTGACATAGTTTATAGTCCCATCGAGAAATTTTTAGTGGTTAATTTAGTTGAGTATTTTTGATCACTTGTTATAGTTTATTGGTAAAAGTGATAAGGAACAATATCCATGTTTATTATTTTATGAAAACAATGTATATATAGATTAGAGTGATAAAACATTTATAGGAAATATCGTTTATCAGGATTTGATGCGATGATAACATTATTGTATCTAAGAAAATCCTTTTAATGAAATGTCCATATTGGATCTCAATAACTTCAATTATTTAATGGAGTTCTATGAGGATTCATTTCATGTTCGATAATCCATGTATTGGAGAATTTGTGAAAACATGTATATTGATTATTAGTGTAACTGGAGAAAATATAAAATTGTAGGGGTGGGATATATTGGGGGAATTAAAAATGAAAATATGAATTGTGTAAATTATTTTTAAATATTATTTGGAATGATTATGATAATTTTTTAGAGACAAAAATAGGTGTATTACTATCTCAAACATAAACTTATTATTTTTATAATAAGAGGAAATCGTTCAGTTCAAGAAAATTATCACTGAAATCCTATTGGAATTCATTTTGAGCCTGATGGGAAGGAATTAAAAATGTACTAACCCCTATACCACTAAGGTGTTTGTATTAGCAACACGGTATCTTGATGGACTATTATATTCTATGTAGAGTTCCACCAGGATTTTAGTTAGGGCCAATATTGAATTTCTATATTGTTGGTTTTGATACATTTAGTGGGATTTAAAAAAATGTCTTCCCCTTATTTCATTCCTAGATAGGGTTACCATGTTGTCCAATCCATAAGCATTCTTATTCATAATTAAAAGTATTCTTTAATTTATGAGAAATGTTAGATCCATGTGAAATTTTTTTTATTGGACTTGTAGTTTTAACTCTATTATTATTCTTACCATAATTACAGTAATTTATTATTTCTTTGTAGTGTATCACATAGAATCATTAATTTAGCTGGTTTTGATAGTTTATATAAAATTCATTGATTGAGGTGGATTTAATAAAAAATATTTCATGGGATAAATTTTATTTCCATATAATTTTTTTATAATTTCTTAATTAAATAATGTGGTTTATGAGTTGTGTGGTTTAAAAATAAGGGATTGCATGCCAATGTAATTTTAATGGGGATCTATGTGGTTAAGAATTGAGTGATGTCATAAATAGGAATTCGTTTAATTTTTATATCATTTTTGAATATGAAATTGAGACCACACTAACTTATAAACTATTGGGTTTTTTGTATGATAGAATCCAACTAGATTTTCATGTGTGAGATAAAAAACAAGTGATATCTAATGGTTTCCCAAAAAATGTTAGAGGGGTATAGATATTGTTACTCAGATAGTTGATGGTTAGTGGGGTCTACCAAGTGTAGACAAATGGTAGATGGTTTAATGATATATTTTCCTTATATTCAATGTTCAATGAGGAAAAAATGAATGGTATAAGTACATATAATTTCATATTCATCATGAATTATGTGTTTTTCATGATACTATGGTAATGCCAAGGATAAAATTTTCTATATGGAACACTATTAGGAATTAAACAAGACATTAGGTCTATGTATTCATACACATGAGGTTGTTTACTAGTGGTGGTATTTTATGAGAAATGTTGGTAGACTATAATTTCTATTCCATTATGTAAAATAATACATAAATAAATTGAATAATATGTATCAGTTTTGTATGAAAGTAATGAAAACAATATGGAATCATTAAATCCAAAAAATAATTCCATGGTATAATGTTAATTTCATTCATGCTCAACACAAAAAAATATATATAAAGGGTTTCCTACTACCTCATTGATAAAAATCATCTAAAAAATAAAAATGGAGACTCAACTATAAGAATATTCCCCCTTGTCTCAATCTAACAACATAAATATTGCTTTATATATATAGATTATCAATAAAAACAAAATATTAGGTCTACATATTCCCCAGGGTCCATGAAAGTTGTGAAAATAAGATTTAGAAGGGTATCAAAAATATTTCCATATGTAAACCATCATATACATTATATTCACCTACAAGAAAATAAATAATGAAGCACAAAAATCATCATTTCGAGTTATAAGGTGTTAACCAAGCCATCTTGACACCGGACCTCACCTGCTCTGACCAATGATGGGGGAATAAACTATCTTGTACCATAAATATCTCATAGTGCATTAATTACCCATTTTTTATAGAAGGCATGGTACCAAATAGCATCTAAAACCTATATATCATCATTCACCACTACCCTATAACTTATGCTGAATATTCATACCATGTTTAATATAATATCATATAACACCATTATCTAACTCAATATGTGGAATCATTCCACAAATTATTCTATATGTCAGTATATAACCCTATCATTGAAATTATGGTCTCATACTAAATAATAATACATTATCCTATCAATATTATCGTGGTCAAAACCTCATTATACACCACTATAATCTAATTGGGATGTTTCAATAACACCATCAACGTCACTCTCATACCTACAACCTCTCACTCTTGGAATTGTCTCATAATCATTAATATAAACCATCTCAATCATCTACACTATAATTAAATATGATGTATTATAAAAGTATAACTGTTGGATCTATATACATTATTAGGTCATCATAATAGGCATGGAAGAAAAGCTTAACCCAACTAACAACTATCTAGAAATCTTAAAATATCCATTACTAAATAATTTCACAAAAAACCAAAACCACATTCCCTAACTGGTATCGTCATACACATCCCATCACCAAGACTACATCTAGGAAATTATCATGGTCATTCAAGGATCATATTCCATACCTAACTCATTTAACAAGCCCGTACTTTATATTTGGCCCTCAAAAATTTAATCCACTCAATCAGGTCATAAACTATGATGTAGTTTATCTTTTAACAATCATTAAATCCACTACCCGATATCTAGATCACAATTATTTCCCTACCACCCTATGTATTCGCAAGTATTCTGAATCCCATTCCTGCACATCTCTTACATAGGTTCTACTCATAGCATAACTAACACCCACAACATTTAACCATAGGTTCAACCCTTTGAACTCTGAACATGCCACTCATATATAATAGCATGTCATGTCACTCATCTATTTTTTCAATATCCACTCCCTTATGATCTTCACACTCATAGATCAGTTTCCCAAGTCACAAAATACTATAACCTAGAATATCCAATCCCTGAAAAACAATGGGCCACCAAACCCAATCTCATAACCATATCCTCTAACATGAGGGTTCTCATAGTTACTAGGTAACTACTTAGAACATCATATACAATTACCAAGGATCGACATCAGTTATGACCATTAATTAGGGACCATCTACTTGGAAACAATTACCCTTATAATGAGAGCAAACACTAGGACCTTCCCAATTCATTTCAAACTCCAAAAACACATTGAAATCCCTTTATAATGTTAAAAAAATACTTCCCCTTGGTGGTTAAGTCTTTCGGAACCATCCCAATATCTATCATGCACAGTCTCGCCTTTTCCAAAACTATATTTCATAATAATGTTCGATCCTACAACCCCAAGCTCAGCTAACACATCATGTTGGGTTCCTAAATCCAAAAATGAGGCACATGTATGAAACCCACATGCATATACACATACTATTATGTAATAATGAAATCACCTACCTGGAAAATAAAGTTACGGTCACAAGTCACACTCACCCATCCTTGAACCAAGACCACCCATTATGTCGATAATATATTCATCTTTTGGATCATAAAAAATTTAATGATTTATTATTTTTAAAAGTTAACAATAAATTATTTAACTTAATTAAAATTGTAATAAACAAAAATATATCAATGATTGTCCTACATTGGTTTGGACATGTGTCAAAGACATACCAATGGCATGTTTTATGCTTCCATCAGACGTATAAAAACGTCTATATCAATCAAAATCTAAAATCTCACCAATTTCATGTCAATTCAATGAGATCCATAAAAAATAAATAAGAAATATATATATATATATGGAATATAAAAAAGTGGAATTCCTCATCCTTTATCACCCTCAATTCACCGCCCCAATAATAATAAAATTTCAATATGACTTGACTATTCTATAGTATAATCTTCATCAAATACCTATATATTTACACATAAAATTGAAGAATATAACAGGAGGATAAAAAATAATGATAAGAGATAAATGGGTGTTTATACCTTCAACATTATGAAACAATACGTAATCAATCATAATTCAATGGGGATTAAATAGAATTCTATGGTGGGTAAAAATGGGGAAGTGGGATTTCTAAATTCTGTATCATTAGTAGATCTTGTGTAGAACAAATTATTAGATAACATTATAATTTTTTGTATTCCCATATTAAAATAATTATATATGATTACAAATAAAAAATTCGGGTTAGGGCCACCAAATACATGCTGACCCTTTTAGATGAACCATGTTTATGAGTGCCTTATTGTGTACTCAATGCATTCTAATAAGGAACCTCGTGGGTCTGAATGAATGTAGAAGTTGAATTTCCACTCTTTAACCCACACCGAATTTTTTGAACCATCAACTGGATGCCTACCCTTATTAAAAAAACCCCTTGGTTTGTCCCAATACATGAAATCATGACCCAAAATTCCTAATTTATAAAATCCATGCATCAAAGATCATAATTAAATTTCCCGATATGGTTAGAAAATGTAATTCCATTGGTTGTTAAAAACTCTTCACCAAAGTGATTATCAACCCCATAATGATATATAAATTATTCTATGATTTATTATCCAATAAACAAAACATGATTGAAACACTCTGACACAATTCTATCTACTAATGAATTAACAAAATCAATTTCGAATATGTCCCATGGTATTTTCTCAGAATAAACTATCACTGGACCAACACATGATTAAACTATCATCTAAAAAACATTTTTGATAAAAAATCACTTTAATTTACCGAGTCACATGAATCGTCTCCCAACTAATCCCAAATAAATTGATTTCTTAAAATCTATCATTAGACATGTACATTGCTGACACTTTAGTCAAATACACTGTGATTATAACTAGACTACATTTTGACACACCCAAGGAAAACATAAATCATTAATTGAAACATATTTCTTCTCATCCACCATATGATATGATGGTAAATCCTACCATGGATAGTTTTGTAAAAAAAATATAGTTCGGTAAATAATATAAAACTCAAGAGAACTTGATCTTAAGAATCACTGATTTCATCAACCAAGATGTTGCATCCAGAATATATAAAAAATAAATTGACCACAAACTAAAAATATATAGGTCACAAGAAAATGAATTTGTTTTATTCTCTAAACCAAATGATTATCCATACCCCTAACCTACAGATACTACTATACCAATGATCAACATCCAATCAATATTTTTCCTCACAATATCCTTGTTATTTTAAACGTAGAATTGTTAATTCATGGGAAGTTGTCCTGGTATCAGGATGCTAAATTTTAAAAAAAAAATCTTGATCTATTAGAACTATGGTTATCACTGATTATATGATCTATATACCCAATTTCACCAAAAACACATATAGAACCAACCTATTCCAGTCATAGAGTCACGAACTTCAATATTATATATTCTCACAACACTTAGTCTTAATCCAAAGTAATTATAAAAATGGATCTGTATGTTTGTTTCTACCCATGTAATTCATTTTTTTAGATAACTTATATCTATTTTGATCTAACAACACATCATGAGGATAATCCTTATATCATATTTTTGAACCATCATATTGAATACAACATCTCTACAAAATCGATTTTCCTTACCATTGACTTACCTACCAACCCCCATAGACATCCAATAATCCACCATGTATATAAAATGATTTCCCTAAAAACTCTAGAAACAAACTACTAACTCTCTCTTTGAGAACCAACCCATTAAGGTTTGAAATATTCCATACATTCACATAATTATAGATGTTTAACCAAAAATCTATCATTTAGATACGTTTTATAACCACAAAAGAAGTTCTATGTATATTTTACTATATTATATACCTAAAATATGTTAATAAATCCACATAATTTTCATGTTAATAATCCTACCATTCTTTCATCGACTATCAAAAAACAAAATAGTAATGATTCCCAAAACCCTCACTGAAAAACCAACTAACCTCAAAAAAATTCAATCATATTGTATCAAATTTCCTCAAAAAAACACCTTCACTCATATGATGTGTCATTATATATGATTAATATAAAATATATAAATAAAATAAAAATTCATATCATCTTTCCCAAAATTAAATAATGAGTGAAATTAACATATCATATACAAAAAAATCCAATATTCCCCTCACGAGAAACCAAAGTTCTCTCATTGATAAAATTCTAATGGAAGTACCTAAATAAAATCAGACACCCTAAGCCTCAACGATATTGCTACACTATAATAAATAAATAATATAACCAATCCTTGATCATATATGGTTGCATCCAACCTTTCAATTAGAACACAATCTAAAATCCAAAAAATTCCTTGACAATCATCCCATCAATCATATCTAGAAACATTTCCCCGATTAAACCTATATACTCTATCATGAGAGAGATACTTCACCTTCCCACAGATGAATCTCCACAACAGAATCAACCCATAGATTTTAGATGAAATTTGTTTATTAAAAATATGTTTTTTTACATTACACAAAAAGTAATGTCTCTTTAAAAATAAAGTTGTATTTATAAAGTATAAAGGGAAATGTGACCATTGTGATTTGAAGGTTATATAACCATTTTTCAGTATAATTGATGGGAAATATGATCATTAGAAACAATACCATTGGATATAATTTTAATTTTATGAGAATATTGACATCAACCAATAGAGTAATACAATATAAAGACTATTTGATAGAACTGGGGTGGGAGTTAGCCTCACAAGGGTTCTCTCTTGACAAAGCACAAGATGAACATAAAAAAGTGAATCATGAATGAAATAGTCTATGTGATACTTTAAAATTAGTAAAAATTACTAATCAGACAATGTAATTTGAGTATCACCATGAATCAATCACCATCACACATTATACCCTTTGGTCATACACGGGTGTTATAAGGGATTATGTGTGATATAATATGTCATTTAAAGTATAATTCCTTTGTATAAATATAATTTATATAATATAAATTATTGTTTAAAAATGTTTTTCTTTATAAAATATTAGTTTAATTGACATGGAATTTGATAAATTGACTTTTTGAACAAAAAATTTACTTTTTCAAAATTAATATATTTTTGAAAATATACTAAGATATGGTGGATAATATTTATTTTTATTATAAATTATGTTACAAAAAATACTATTGAAATATATATGATTAAATAATTTATTTATGTCCTTTAATTTTTTTAAGTTTTAAAAATTTTAATATGCATATTCTAAGATATATTTTTAAAATAAATAAGTATTTCGATAGTTAAAAGTTAAAATTATCATTTGTAGATAATTATAAGGATTATATAAATATAATTTTTGAAATTATTACTTATTAATTTGTTTATAATGAATTAATGATAATTTTCTAAAATACATTATTATTCCATGAATAGTAAAAATTCAGTTTGAGGATTTTTTATATATAATGACTTTTTAATTACTTCATAATAATTTAATAATTTTTTAACCACAATTAACGATTCAAAATATTTTATTTCATAAATAAAATATATTTTAGTAAATGTTAATCAAATTCCAAACCTTTAAGTAACATTCTAAAGTCTAAGAAGTAAACTTTGTCTTTAAAAACATTATTTCAGGGATACATTAATTTTCCAAGTTTAAAGAAGTGATATAATAAAATTTTAGGTTATTTTGGGTTAAAATAAAATTAAATATGCCCCTAATGTCCAAATCCAAGTGTAGATCCAATGGTAAGGCCCATTGTTTTTAATTTTCCACAACAAAGAATTACAAGGAATATATTTTTAATTATTAAAAAAATACTCCACTTCTTCAATATTTACCCATATAGTTGCCCCTTCCTTTCAATTAAAATGAAATATCTAAGAGTATTTGGTAAATTTACCTCCCATGGATCCCCCCAATGTGTCCCTAAATAGCCTAGGATTCATTCGTTATGATTTTGGAGTAACTCTTCAGGATAAGAGAATTATCTTTCTTTTCTCTTCTATTCAAGAACATCATTTCATATATATATATATATATATTATAAATATCCTTGTCACTCTATTATATTACCCCTTTTATCATAGCCTCACAGAAAATTTATTTTCAACCAAATGGAGCCCCATGTTACCTTTCATTTGACCCCTTTCCAGAACTATGTTTTATACCCATGATGTTGCAAAATTTACTTCCCAATAATTCTATATTTTCATTATGAAATTCACTTTTTATTTTATTTTTCTAAATAATTAAGGCTTATTATTTTATAATTAAATTAACCTATATGTAATAATGATTTACTTTATTCTACAATTAAAATACAAGAAATATGTATTCCATTACTATTGGTTGAAAATTACATAATGACCATGTTTTTTTGGGGACTTTTGAAACAACATAATTTTTATATGAAACCCATCTTTTATTCTCTACAGGTTATTTAGGTTATTTATTAATATAATATTTTTGGATCACATTAATTAGTACATTTTATTTGTGAACCATTATATTTCTCCAATACAATAGGTAAATAATTTAACCTCTATAAATGACATGTTTTATGATACCATAGTGAATAACTTGGGTTATTTTCATTTATGACACCTTGATAAAATAACGTAGTGATAATATTATTAATTTATTAATTATATGTCTTATAAAAATTTCTATTTTATTAATCATACTCTTTTTATTATAATAGGTTTTATTTTTCTTTTCCCATTTCATAATTACCTTCCTCATGATCACAAGTAAAATATTTTCCCTTAGATGGCCTCATGCTCAACCCATTCCTTTGATGTTTTTCCCTAAGATATGAAATGAAATAATTACAATTTTTATTAACCCATGAGGATATATTCAATATTATTTAGAATAATTTATCATGTTTTCATATAACATGTACATTATTTCCATGAAATTTTACATTAAAATATCTTCTGCGTGAACCATGTAAATGAAATGTTTATGTAATAAAAAAGTAAGATACCATTATTGTTTTCAAAGGATAAATTAGTTATTTTTTGAAATTATAATTGGAAATCATTAGGAATAACCTAATATAAAATTTAAAATACAAGAAAACACCCTTTTATTTTGGTAGAGTTTTACGTAAGTGGTTTGTGGGCAATGGAATCCCTGTCTAGATATGAATAAGGGGATGTAGACATAGAACATATGTTTCTAGTGGTAATACCAAAAACGTATATTTTGAAATAGACTTGAATTTGATCTGATTCATGATAATGGGCCTTAATTCACACATGTTTTGATAGTCATGATGAATATTTTTTGTAAATCATAAGAATTTTATAAACTATTATGAAGGAATTATAAAAAGATATTTATTTTTCAGAATAACATATTTATAAACGATGTTTTACCAGAAAAAATACCTTTAGAATTATAATATTATGAATACAAAAACATATATCAATAAATATTTTTATTATAAAATACATGTAAATAAAAAGAAACACCTGAACGACGAGTTCAACAGACCATGTGCTGATGAACCACTAAAGTATTACAGAATGGAAAAATCTGGAGAATGATGAATCAACTAACTAATATTATAAACAATAACTTGAATAAACACTAGAGACCCGATTACCTACTAAGGGGAAAACTATCTGTTGATTCATATATTATTCAATGAAAACCTTCTTTTAGTAGATATATTAACCCATTGATTACTCGATAATGGATATAATCTATGGAAAATATCTTTTTTATACATTGTTATTCCGAATAAGAGAATATCACTCTGGAAGTATACCTCTCATAGGGATAATATGATCAGTGGAAAACACTGATTAAAAACACAAGTCCAAGGAGTATTGATGATATAGAGTGGGAATAGTTCAAGGATCCTTTTTTCAATAAATATTTCCCCCCATCGATTCGAATGAAAATATAGAAGGAAATCGTACATCTAAATTAAAAGGAAAATTAATCCATTTGTAGCTATAATACATACATTATTGTCCTTTATATTTTCACTTGTAGAATAGTTATGGATCATAATGGAATGTTTCATAGATTATTTGGTGGACTATGACCACATATATGGAGAAATCTATTTAATAGATACTATTAATGGTATGAATAAATAGTTACTGGTTCAATAAATGTTGAAATTGATTTTAGAGAGATGCAGTGGTCACATAAATCAAACGAAACTATGAAATATTTGGGAAAAAATATAGAGAGCTACTTTGTTCATGGAATATGCGGAATGAAATTGACACTTTTCATGTGAAACAAATTTGGGATGAAACATTTATGGAAGTTCTATCTCATATGTGAGAATGTTAAAAGTGTTGAAGATATGTACATATAACATGGCACTGTCATGGTGAGGTGAACCCTCAACTTCTCAACACTATTGGCACATGGAAGATAGTGCATTCCCAACATCAAGTGAAATGCTTCAGGTGTGGATTGCATGGGAACATTGAAATAAATTATCCAAATCAAAAGGGAATCGATGGAAATATCCATCAACCTCAGAACAAGCCCAGATATCAAGGACAATAATTTGTTATCATGATGGATAATGTTGAGGATCCTTGTGATTTGGTGGTAGGTACAATCATTGTTCCCTAACATCTATCGAGTACATTGTTTGATACATATTCAACACATTACATTATTTACTCCATGATTGAAAATAATATAGAATCTATCAATGTAGATATATAATTAGAGTTATCAATAAGGATTGATAGGAAGATTATACATGTATAAAAATTGTATAGAATCTCTATTATTCTCACTGAAGAGCCCAATATCATCAGAGATCTAATAGTCATTTCGATGGTGTAATTTTAAATTTTACTAGGGTAAGAATGGGTATAAATTTATAATTTTAATATAAAATATTTAATATAGAAAATATTAGTAGTCATGAATGGAAAACAAAAAATTATTTTTAATGCAGCGATATCATGACCTTATACTTTTCTAGAAACACCTCTAGTAGCCTTTTGTATGGAAATTTTCGGTGAAGAGGAAAAAGGAAATGAATTTATAAGAATATAAAATGATCCCATCATTTAGGAATATATTAACGTTATTCTGGAATAGTTACACGGATATCTCATAAAAATATCGATAGTGTGATCCATTGAACTGATTCATGGATCGAAGCCGGTATCAACGTCCCCATCAGGAATTGAAAATGTGGAGCAATAAAAATTAAAGAGACAACATATTAATTTTTTGAGAAGCTATTTATCCAACCATATGTGTATTCATTATGATATCAAATTAACTTTATTAGACTAATGATTGATAAATGTGACTATGTATTGATTATATATAAATTAATGGGATGATAGTGAATAAAAATTACCCACTCCCAAGGATTTTATATTTATTTTACAAGCTACTTGGGGATTCATTCTTCCCCATGATTTATATTTGATCTAGTTATCATCAAATATGGTTAAATAAATAAGATATTTAAAATTCCACCTTGCAATCAAAATATGATCATATGGAGTTTTTTTTATTCCCATAGTCTTGACAAATGATCCTGATATTTTTATGGATTTTTTGTATATATAATTTATAACATTTTAATTTTGGTTACAAAAAAATGATTTTTTGGGTCACATTTAAACCAATAATGGAATATAAATTGACCCTACCATGAAAAATGATGAATATGAGTGTTAGAATCCTACAATAGTATCTGAGATTCATAGTTTCCATGTTTTAAAATAATATTATAGGAGTTTTTTGAAATAAATCCAGACATTCTAATCAACTGACCATTTTATCTTGAAAGGGGACTACTTTATATGAAAAAAGCCATATAGTGGATGTTTCCCAGAGCAGAATATGTTATTGGTTACAGAACCTATATTAACTCTACCATCTATTGGAAAAGGATTGGTTATTATTTTATTAATTCATCTATGATTGGATTTTGGTGCATCGTATTGTAAAATGAAAAGTTTATTTCTTATGCATATCAGAATTTGATGTCTTATGGGAAAATTTATCCAACACATGTCGTAGAGATAGCTATGTTTATTTTTTTCTAAAAATATTCAGGCACTATTTTTATGGGGATAACTGTGATATAGACAAAGAGCAATGAATTTTTAATTATATACTCACACAAAAGGAATTGAAAATTGGAGAAAGGATATTTCAAAAACTTCTTAATGACAATAAATATTCAATTCATTATCAGCAACGAAGAGAAAGAAAATATAAGGGTGAATTATGTTGGAAATACCATGTTATTTTAAAAATGGCGAGGATTCATTGTGAAAATGATATCATGTACCTAGTAATGTTGTACATGATAATCATGAGGGAGGGGAAAATATATATCCTATATCAAATGATTTACTTAATATAATTACATAATAATAAAAAGAATGATCAAAGATAATATCCTTTATTATTAAAGAATGTAGAGAATATTAAGAATGGAATGTTCCATTTGATCAATAATGTCAAGATGTTGTACTATATTTTTTTATCATGAAATATTTTCCATATATTATTGTGATAATGAAATAAAATATAGATGAGTATCAACGATCTACATTCTCTATTAACATTAGAATCACAAAAATGTATATGGACCTTAGTAATCATTATTAGAGGGATAGCATGAAAAATGATATTACAAACTACACTATAAGGATCATGTTGTGTTAACAAGTGAAAATTAAGTGACTACATCCTAAGGGGGAATTGAAACCACTACCAATGCCAACATTGAAGTTGGATAATATCACTATTTACATTTTCTTAGGTCTCCTGAGAAAATCCATAGGAAACATTGATATATGAATTATAGTAGTCTAGGTCACAAAGAAGTCCCATTTTATTTATATTTCATAATATTTCTCTGCTGAAATAATTTATTTTAATTGCATAAGGTTATTAGTGAGGTTGAATGGGGTGTCACTAGCTATCATTTTTTATTATGATACAAGGTTCATATAAAAATTATAGAGAAGTATTCATCATTATATGAGTAATGAATTGAATTTTTTTATGGCCTACCACCCCAAAAATAACGTCTAGTATGAAAGGACCGTTCAAAAACTTCTGGAAAGGGTGTGAAAATGTTAATTGGAATTTAAAGG
The DNA here is from genome assembly GCA_963277665.1 of Viscum album. Lineage (NCBI taxonomy): Eukaryota > Viridiplantae > Streptophyta > Magnoliopsida > Santalales > Viscaceae > Viscum > Viscum album. The sequence continues at coordinate 1,019,049,455 of OY728122.1, forward strand.
TGGATGGGATCAACATCTCCCGTTAGTTGATTTATTATAGAACAACATCTTCCATTCAATTAATGAAATGACACCCTATGAACATTTATATGGGATAGGATATTGAGGTCATACTTATTGGGATGATGATGGGGAGTGAATGTTTATTGGGAATGAACATGTGAAACAGATGATAGAAAAGGTTCATTCCATCTTAAAAAACATAAATTCTATTCAGAGTCTGTAGAAGCGCTATTCAATTAATTTTTGAAGGGATTTAGAATTTCATTTCTGAAACAAAGTGTTCCTTAGAATATCACCATAGATGAGAGTCATGACGTTTTTGGTATAGATGGATGATTAAACCCAGGTAAATTGGCCCCTTTGAAATCCATGATCTTATAGAAGTAGTGGAATATATGAATACAATCCATCCAAATCATGATTAATTTTATCATGTATTCTACACATATCTCTTTAATGTGTACATACTTGAACCTTCACATGTACTAAATCTGGAGGTTGTATAATTAGAACATGACATATATTATGAGGAGCATCCAAGGAGATCTTGGACTATAGAGGCATGTTTCTATACAAGTAGACTACCCACAACATCAATTTATTGTTGAGGAACAATAAATATAAATAATAAATAGTGGAACTATAAGAGAAAATAATATAGAAGTGACCACACCTTTTCTAAAATGAGTGAGTGACTTGAAATTTTAGGGGAAAAACATTTTTGGGGGTTATAATGTAATGACCCATAATTTTTTAATGATAATTTTTTCCGGAAAATGTGTCTTATTTTATTTTACAAAAACCAATATCTCTTTGAAAATGAAGTGGTATTTATAGAATATAATGGGATGTGTGACAATATAGATTTAATTTCTATATGACCATTGGTAAATTATAGCCATTGGTCAATACAAAATTTGGAAACTGTACTCTTGTTAATAATTTTAATATGAAAATAGGGTTTATAAGTTAAAATTACATTGGATAATTAATGCAATAAGCCAATGTTATATCCTCAACCATTATAGTCATGTAGTATTATGCTAATTTTTTATAATTATGGATGGATGTATCATTACAGGGGTTCATCCTTGGCTAATCACAAGCCATGATTCAATATTTTGAGGTTGAATGAAATCATATATGGGATATGTTTTTGTTTGTTCAAATTACCACACTGTCAATATTAGCTGATTGAACCCATGAATCAATCACCATCACACACCTAACCATTATGTCATACACTGTTGTTATAAGGGTTAATGTGTGCAGACCATTGATACTTAATGTTTAATTACATTTTATAAATAAAATTTTTATATCATAAATTTTATTAAGAATATTTTATTATATTAAAATATATGTTTAATTTAGATAGAATTTGTTAAATTACGTTTTTAGACACAAAATTTACTTCAACGAAAAGATGTAAATTTTAATAATAAACTTTGATATTATTGGTTATTTAATTTGACAAAATATAATTTTAAAAACAATTTTAAATATAGTTTATAAAATATATATTTTTAAGTATTTAAATTTTATTTTTTGTCAGAAATTTTACAATGCGTATTCCACCAGCTATTTTTAGAAAGTATTTTTATAGTTAAATGTTCAAATTATCATATTTATATAATTATTATGATAATTAATAATTCATTATATCAATACGTCTTAATTAGGTTAGTGTTAATATATGAGAATTTTTTAAAATACATTATTTTTCTGAATAGTAAAAATACACTTTGAGGTTTTTGGAATGTTTAATGACTTCATAATTATGTCATAATTATGTATGACATAGTTAAAAACCATCAAATACCAAAAATATTTTTTTCTATTAATATCTATTATTTTAATATATTTTAATAAACTTCCGAACAGATATGTTACATAACAATATCTAAAATGGATTTTTCCCTTAAAATAATATTTTATGAAAAAATTACTTTTCCTTTCCAAAAGAAGTTATATAATATTATTTTCTGTTATTATGGTTTATAATATCATAAGATATTCCCCAAATGTATTAAAATATGTGACAAACCTTGGTATATCCCATGGTATTTCATTTTCTATAAGCAATACTTCCAAACCGTATATTTAGATATTATTAATCTATTCCTCCATTTTTTCAATAAATAAAAACCATTTTCTCCATTTACATTCACTCCCAATACATATATCACAAATATATGTTATTGTTTCTTTTAATGGAGCCCCTAAGGTTTCATCATGCACAAAAGGTTCCATTCCTCAATATTTACTAGTTACTCTTCAAGGTATGAAAATTATCCATCTCTTTTCTTCGACTCATTAACCTATTTTCATAAATGTATACTAAATTTTATGGATACTCTATTATTTTTCTATTTTTGAAATATAAAAACTGAAAAAATAATTTATATAAATAGGATACCCATTCCTCCTAATTTTACCCATTTCAAGACTACCTTTCTTATAACGACCCATACTTTACATACATAGTTAATACTTCAAAATTGAAGCACACTTATTACAACATATGACAAAACCACAAAGGACCGTATAGGTATAGTGTCTTTAGAAACTGGGAAACATAAACAACTGGTTCATAAATCTTCTACAGTGTCTCCCATTTATTTCATTATATCTAGGGTCCCTTTTAGCATATTCTACTTAATATCCATCTTCCTGACCTGGGGAAAAGAAAACATAAAAGGGTGAGCTCAAATGCTCAGCAAGGGAAAATAAAGGAAATAAAAATCATATCATATCTTTTTGAAAATCAAAACCTGCAAAAGAGATCATAATATCTTAACATGGAATAAATCATAGAAGTGAAAATGAGATCCCCAAAATCATAACGTAAAACATGAAACTTTGTGGCATGCACACATAATCATGGAAAATCATTTCTTGTTAGTCATGACTCATCACCAAGACTATCTTAGTGGACAAAGTGCCTTTCTGAACCGAGTTCACTCCTCGTTTCAGTCCTGTATTACTGAACCGAAATAACCTTCCGTTCCAGCCATGTCTATCTCATGAGATATAAAATCTTTACCCAATGCATTGGAGGGAGATATAGGTCCCACCCATCTTATAATGAATCCTTTCTTATGTGTGCCACATAATCATAAAACATACATCATCGCATAACACATGAAACAAAAATGGGATTCTTGAAACATCATGACATCATAAATCAATTCATATAAGATAAAGGAATTCATAAAAATAATTCCATCACAACATGATCAAATCAATGTAATAATAGGGATAAAAACAGAACCCTTTATTATCTTAGATGGAAAATAATTTTGAAAATCACTTGAACTCCATTCTTTTGGAAAATATCCTTTCTTCTTCAAAAACATTTTTCCTTTCATAACATGTCATACAACTTTAAAATAAAAGAAGTTGATTAAAAATAAACTTGAAAACTTGTAAAGGAAGCTTCTTGGAAACATTGTTTTAAAAATCCATTCATGCCGTATAAGTTAAAAAAAACATTCTTCGTACTTTTGTCGGAAAAGTCAAAAAGTACCTCGTACGGAAAAACAACAAAAGATTCCTTTCATATTCTTTACTAAAAACTCACCTAAGGGTAAAATTGGATTTAAACTATTTCAAGTGGATGGAAACAATATTTCATATTGAGGGAACATGGATGTGGATGATAAAATACACCCCAGTAAATACTTACGAATAAATAATCTCGGATAAAAATGAGATTGTGATATTTACCTTACCTTAGGTCCGATTAGCTTTGTACGTGTCCGAACTCCTCTTCTTTGGAACGCCTCTTTGAATCCTCCACTTAAGGAACTAAGATTGGTCTTTGGAGAAGACCAGGACCTATAGGATTATTCTAGGGAAGTGGAGAGGAGAAAATGGCAGGGGTTGGCCGAGCTTGAGTGCTCAATTTTGGTGTGAGGAGGAGGGGGAGGAGGTGCCCTTTTATAAGGGAGGAGAGGGGCACCTTAGGAATATCTCAAAATATTATTTTATATTAAAGTCAAAATCGGTTTATAATGGTTCCAAAGGGTCTTATTTCGAAGATAAAGTGGTGATGGGTCGAAATCCTATCAACCAATAAGATTTAGACAAGTTTAGGGTATTATTTTAACCTTATCAATTAGATTTAACTCTAAGTTAATTAATTTAACTTTTACCGTGTCTTTTTGTTTTCTTTCACTATATGGTTAATAAACTTACTATAACATGCCAAACGAACCCCAAATTGTTTATTATTAAAATATATATCCTTATCTAAGTCATTTGGCCGAGCCTTATATTTTTAGGAATACAATAACAATTAATAATATAATATTTGATTTAAAAACTATTTTGTGTCAATTTTGACACTATTTGATATATGATTTGTTTCAAAGTCATAACAGAATTATATGTTCGAACCAAGTTGATTAATTCAACACTAATATATCATAGTAACCTATAAAATTAGTTTAATTCATAAAAAGTCTCAAATTACATTTATTTTGGTGTTTATAACATCAATTATTTCAATATTTCATTAATAAGATAATTACTGCATCATCTTTGTGTCATAAATAAATTACATTATTTGATGTATAAAAATTACAAATAAAATATCATCATGTAGGAAATCGTTTTAGCTTTCTAATGAATATTTACAATTGAATTTATCTTATGTATAACCCCATATTAAAAATGATTTACTTATTAAACTTTGATTTTAACTATTTTAACCCTTCTTTAAATAAATTAATAATAAATGTCCTAATCTAATCCAAGTGGGCCTAAATGGTCATATTTTATTCCTAAGTTTGTTTTTGGTCGAATTACACTTGTCCAATAGAATTAGGACATGTGTTAGGGTAATAGTAATATCATATTTACCCTTAGTTACCCTATTTACTATTAACCGCGGTAAAAAAAGTAAAAAGTTACTATTCACCAAAAAATTATTTTCATCTCATTGAACCACATTTTAGTCCTTGATATTAACCGTGTCTCTCGGATTTTCGAAATTCCATTCACAGAAGCGGTAAAATTATGTTTTATGAAAAATTCAGTTTTTAACCTACCACTTAGTGGTTTCACTATTCATCAAAAATTGAAAGTTTTCAGAAAAATACCAAAATTTCACCCTAGGCTAATTTCGATATTCTGAGTCCAAAAATGAAGTCCATTTTGAAAAATAAAATTTATAAACTTCCAAAAAGTGGTTATTACTATTCATAACGGCTAGTTTTAATAGCATATTGTTGTTTAGTGAAACTCGGTATTGCGTACGACGCAAGCTATCGAGGAAGGTCGTGATTGCGTGTAAAGCAAGTCAAGCAAGTGTTGTGTAGAAAAAGATTCCTTTGATAATTTATATAACATAAAAGTCTCGGGTGTTACATTCTACCCCCCTTAAAAAGAATTTCGCCCTCGAAATTCGTCACTTTGTAACAAACAGATGAGGATACTTCTCCCTCATCATATCCTCAAGCTCCCATGTAGCTTCTTCAAGTTGGTGGTTTCTCCATAAAACTTTCACCAAGCGAGTGGTCTTGTTTCGTAGGACTTTTTCGCTACGATCCAGAATCTCTATCGGCTATTCTTCATAAGAAAGATCTTGCTCCAGCGGTACAACTTCTGAGCTGAGTACATGTGAAGGATCTGGTATGTACTTTCTCAGGAGAGATACATGGAACACATCGTGAACTTGAGAGAGATTCGGTGGAAGCGCCAATCGGTAAGCTACCTTCCCAACACGATCCAGTATTTCGAAAGGACCGATATATTTAGGGCTCAACTTCCCCTTCTTTCCAAATATCATAACCCTCTTCCAGGGAGATATTCGTAAGAACACTTTATCACCCACTTCAAACTCTAGGTCTTTTCTTCGGTTGTCGGCATAGCTTTTCTGTCGACTCTGAGCTGCTCTTATGTGTTGTTGAATAGATCTGACCTTTTCTGCCATTTCATCAACGAGATCAGGTCCTAATATCTTTCTTTCCCCAACTTCATCCCAGCAAGTTGGAGTCCTGCATTTCTTTCCATAGAGAGCTTCATAAGGAGCCATTTGAATACTGGAGTGAAAGCTATTATTATAAGAAAATTCCACCAAAGGTAGGTGTTGATCCCAACCTCCTTTGAAATCCATAGAGCAAGCTCTCAACATATCTTCTAGGGTTTGAATTGTTCTCTCAGACTGACCGTCTGTCTGGGGATGATAAGCAGTGCTGAAACTCAACTCTGTATCCAGAGTATGCTGAAGACTTCGCCAGAACTTCGAGGTAAATCTCGGATCCCGATCAGATATAATAGAAAGTGGTACTCCATGCAATCTTACCACTTCCTTTACATATATCCTGGCAAGCTGATCTAGAGAGAAATCCTCTCTAATAGCAATGAAGTGTGCAGACTTTGTAAGACGATCAACTATGACCCAGATAGCATTATTGCCTTTGGATGTTTTAGGATGTCCTGTGACAAAGTCCATAGTGATGTTTTCCCATTTCCATTCGGGTATGGGTAATGGTTGTAACATCCCCTTAGACTTCTGTCTCTCAGCTTTAACTTGTTGACAAACCAAGCATCGAGAGACATATTCAGCAACATCTCTTTTCATGCCATCCCACCAGAAGTACTCTTTCAGGTCCCTATACATCTTCGTGCTTCCAGGATGAATAGAGAATGAAGAACTATGAGCCTCTTCCAGCAGCTCTTTCTTTAATTCGGGGATGGGAGGAACACAAACCCGATTCCTGATCTTTATTATCCCATCAAAATCAAAGTTGAATTCAGGAACATTTCTCACCTTCTTTTGTAACTCGACATCTTCTTTCTGTGCCTCTTTAATCTTCACATGTATAGATGGTTGAACATTCATTTGAGAAAGATAAGATTTTTCCCCTTCCATTATAATTCCAAGATCCATCCGTTGTAAATCCATAAATATTGGATCTTTTGTGATCCTCATCATGGATAAACTAGCATGGTCTTGTCGACTTAATGCATCTGCCACCTTGTTTGCTTTCCCAGGGTGGTAATGGATTGAGCAGTCATAATCCTTAATCAGCTCCAACCATCTTCTTTGACGCATATTCAACTCCTTTTGTGTGAAAATATACTTTAAACTTTTATGATCAGTATAAATATCACACCTTTCACCATAAAGGTAATGCCTCCAAATCTTTAATTCAATGATTACCGCAGCCAACTCCAAATTATGTGTTGGTTAATTTTGCTCATGGATTTTCAACTGTCGTGAGGCATAAGCTATCACCATATCATTTTGCATAAGAACACACCCCAATCCCTTCTTGGATGCATCACTGTAGATCACAAACCTTTCTCCACTACAAGGCAGTGTGAGCACAGGTGCACCGGATAACCTTCTTTTCAACTCCTTGAAATTCTCTTCACATTCCTCTGTCCAGACAAACTTAACTCCTTTCCGAGTCAACTTGGTGATTGGATTAGATAATCGTGAAAAATCTTTTACAAAACGTCGATAATATCCAGCCAAACCAAGAAAACTTCGGATCTCAGTTACTGTTGTTGGTCTCGACCATCTTTCGATAACCTCTGTTTTTGCTGGATCCACAGATATCCCCTCTTTTGAGATTATGTGACCCAAAAAATGCAACTTTTTGAAGCCAAAATTCACACTTGGTAAATTTGGCATAAAGCTTCTCCTTTCTCAGGGTCTTCAATATAATTCTCAAGTGATCTTCATGCTCTTCCTTGCTCTTTGAATAGACAAGAATATCGTCTATAAAGACTACCACAAATTGATCAAGATAGTCTCTAAAGACTCTATTCATTAGATCCATGAAGATAGCAGGGGCATTAGTAAGACCAAATGGCATCACTATAAATTCATAGTGTCCATACCTTGTACGGAAAGCCGTATTTGGTATATCCTCCCTTTTGACCCTTAATTGATGATACCCTGAACGAAGATCAATCTTGGAAAAGTATTGAGCGCCGCGTAGTTGGTCAAATAAGTCATCAATGCATGGGAGAGGATATTTGTTCTTGATAGTGATCTTGTTAAGTTCTCGATAATCAATGCAGAGTCTCATTGATCCATCTTTCTTCTTAATAAATAGAACAGGTGCTCCCCAAGGTGACGCACTAGGGCGTATGAATCCCTTATCAAGATTCTCTTGGAGTTTCTTCTTCAATTCCTGCAACTCAATTGGGGCCATTCTATAAGGTGTCTTTGAAATAGGCAAAGCACCCGGTATGAGTTCTATTGAAAACTCAACTTCACGATTTGGTGGAAGACCCGGTAATTCCTCCGGAAAGACATCATCAAACTCCCTTACAATGGGCATATTCTTAATCGTGAGTTTCTCACCAACCATTTGAGATAAATAACCTTCATTTAGTGGGATCAATACCCATAAGATGGAAGAAATTTCCACTGGAAGGTTATGTTCATCCTTGCATTGGTATACGATCGTAGATTGATCTGGAGTATGAAATGTGACTTCCCTTCTTTGGCAATTGATATGAGCTCCATGTAGAGAAAGTCAATCCATGCCAAGAATCACATCAAATTCCACTAAAGGAAGGATCACAAGATTTGCAGGAAGCACTTTCCCACAAACTTCGATCGGAAAAGAATTATAAACTTTTGATGCGATTGATGTGCCATTAGGTGTTGTCACAGCTAACTCAACATCTAATTGTTGAGGTAGTACGGTGATACCCTTAGAAAAGTCTTCAGAAATAAAAGAGTGGGTGGATCCAGAATCAAATAAAACATTTGCTACTTTAGAGTGGATGGTAAGTGTACCTTTCACCACATCGTTATCGTACTCCACATCGCTGATAGAAATTGCATGTGACTTTCCTTTGTCTTTAGCTTTAAGAGTTTGTTGACGTCGACCATCATCATCAACCCTTGGATTTGGGCATTGATTGGCATAATGCCCCATCTCCTTGCACTTGAAACATTGAAGTGTTGTAGGTTCATTCTGTGTATCCCTTCCTTTGATTGCGTCATTAGACATCTTCTTCCCATTATCATGGCATTCAAATGCCCGATGACCTTCCTTTCCACATTTAAAACATTTACTTGTCCCTTTAAGACAACTCCCTCCATGTTTCTTTCCACACTTTGAGCATAATGGAAAGTTCATCTTCTTTTCAGTGTGCTCTTTAGAGTTTCCTTTGAATTCCATCTTCCTCTTCTTATCAAACCCATGTGACTGATGGGTTACTCCAATCTCCATCTCGACTTTGAGAGCACATCGAACGATTTTCTCGTAGCTATTGAAGTCTCTTATGGCTAACGCCCTTCGAAGACTTGGTTTTAAGCCACTAAAGAATCGATCGATCTTACTCTCAGGTTGGATAATAATACCAGAAGCGTACCTTGCCAGTCTTGTAAAATTTGCTTCATAGGTACCAACAGATTCATCATCCCTTTGCTTCAGTCAAGAAACTCTTTCTCCATCTTTTATCAGAGAATACGAGGGAAGTACTTATTGAAAAATAAGTTCTTGAACTCGTCCCATCCCATAGACTCAATTTCATCCCTTTGCCTCGTATTCTTAACAAGATTCCACCATTGGTCAGCATCTCCTTCCAAACGGTACACTGCTAGGATGACTTTATCATGTTCAGAACATTGAAGAACTGAAAATATCTTTTCAGTAGTACTAATCCATTGTTCAGCAACTAATGGATCAGTAGACCCGCTGAAAGAAGGTGGACGCTGCCTCATGAAGGATTCAACAGAATGTTGCTCCCTCCTTTGCTCGTTTGGAAATCATGCATGATTCATAGCTTGAGAAAGTTGTGTGAGCATGGCTACAAGATTTTGCATTCCAGCTCCCATATCGTTTGGTTGCTCAGGGGGACAATCATTGCATTGCCCATCGCATTCCGCATTAACACGGTTCCTTCGGGTTCCAGCCATTGACTAAAACCAAGAAGAATAGTGTGAGCAACACTAATTATAATAGGAAACCACATAATTCAAGAATAAAATTTTCATGCTTATGGTCTTATCCTAGGTTATTCAAGGCCATTTCTAAAACCCTAAGATTGTGTACTATGCTTAGACTTATCCTTAGGGTTCTTACTAAGGCTTTCACATCCTAGTTTCCAAAGGTTGACTATACCTTTCCTCTGATACCAACTATAACGACCCATACTTTACATACATTGTTAATACTTCAAAATTGAAGCACACTTATTACAACATATGACAAAACCACAAAGGACCGTATAGGTATAGTGTCTTTAGAAACTGGGAAACATAAACAACTGGTTCATAAATCTTCTACAGTGTCTCCCATTTATTTCATCATATCTAGGGTCCCTTTTAGCATATTCTACTTAATATCCATCTTCCTGACCTGGGGAAAAGAAAACATAAAAGGGTGAGCTCAAATGCTCAGCAAGGGAAAATAAAGGAAATAAAAATCATATCATATCTTTTTGAAAATCAAAACCTGCAAAAGAGATCATAATATCTTAACATGGAATAAATCATAGAAGTGAAAATGAGATCCCCAAAATCATAACATAAAACTTGAAACTTTGTGGCATGCACACATAATCATGGAAAATCATTTCTTGTTAGTCATGACTCATCGCCAAGACTATCTTAGTGGACAAAGTCCCTTTCTGAACCGAGTTCACTCCTCGTTTCAGTCCTGTATTACTGAACCGAAATAACCTTCCGTTCAAGCCATGTCTATCTCATGAGATATAAAATATTTACCCAATGCATTGGAGGGAGATATAGGTCCCACCCATTTTATAATGAATCCTTTATTATGTGTGCCACATAATCATAAAACATACATCATCGCATAACACATGAAACAAAAATGGGATTCTTGAAACATCATGACATCATAAATCAATTCATATAAGATAAAGGAATTCATAAAAAAAATTCAATCACAACATGATCAAATCAATGTAATAATAGGGATAAAAACATAACCCTTTATTATCTTAGATGGAAAATAATTTTGAAAATCACTTGAACTCCATTCTTGAGGAAAATATCCTTTCTTCTTCAAAAACATTTTTCCTTTCATAACATGTCATACAACTTTAAAATAAAAGAAGTTGATTAAAAATAAACTTGAAAACTTGTAAAGGAAGCTTCTTGGAAACATTGTTTTAAAAATCCATTCACGCCGTATAAGTTAAAAAAACATTCTTCGTACTTTTGTCGGAAAAGTCAAAAAGTACCTCGTACGGAAAAACGACAAAAGATTCCTTTCATATTCTTTACTAAAAACTCACCTAAGGGTAAAATTGGATTTAAACTATTGCAAGTGGATGGAAACAATATTTCATATTGAGGGAACATGGATGTGGATGATAAAATACACCCCAGTAAATACTTACGAATAAACAATCTCGGATAAAAATGAGATTGTGATATTTCCCTTACCTTAGGTCCGATTAGCTTTGTACGTGTCTGAAGCTCCTCTTCTTTGGAACGCCTCTTTGAATCCTCCACTTAAGGAACTAAGATTGGTCTTTGGAGAAGAGCAGGACCTCTAGGATTATTCTAGGGAAGTGGAGAGGAGAAAATGGCAGGGGTTGGCCGAGCTTGAGTGCTCACTTTTGGTGTGAGGAGGGGGAGGAGGTGCCCTTTTATAAGGGAGGAGAGGGGCACCTTAGGAATATCTCAAAATATTATTTTATATTAAAGTCAAAATCGGTTTATAATGGTTCCAAAGGGTCTTATTTCGAAGATAAAGTGGGGATGGGTCGAAATCCTATCAACCAATAAGATTTAGACAAGTTTAGGGTATTATTTTAACCTTATCAATTAGATTTAACTCTAAGTTAATTAATTTAACTTTTACCGTGTCTTTTTGTTTTCTTTCACTATATGGTTAATACACTTACTATAACATGCCAAACGAACCCCAAATTGTTTATTATTAAAATATATATCCTTATCTAAGTCATTTGGCCGAACCTTATATTTTTAGGAATACAATAACAATTAATAATATAATATTTGATTTAAAAACTATTTTGTGTCAATTTTGACACTATTTGATATATGATTTGTTTGAAAGTCATAACAGAATTATATGTTCGAACCATGTTGATTAAATCAAAACTAATATATCATAATAACCTATAAAATTAGTTTAATTCATAAAAAGTCTCAAATTACATTTATTTTGGTGTTTATAACATCAATTATGTCAATATTTCATTAATAAGATATTTACTGCATCATCTTTGTGTCATAACTAAATTACATTATTTGATGTCTAAAAATTACAAATAAAATATCATCATGTAGGAAATCTTTTTAGCTTTCTAATGAATATTTACAATTGAATTTATCTTATGTATAACCCCATATTAAAAATGATTTACTTATTAAACTTTGATTTTAACTATTTTAACCCTTCTTTAAATAAATTAATAATAAATGTCCTAATCTAATCCAAGTGGGCCTAAATGGTCATATTTTATTCCTAAGTTTGTTTTTGGTCGAATTACACTTGTCCAATAGAATTAGGACATGTGTTAGGGTAATAGTAATATCATATTTACCCTTAGTTACCCTATTTACTATTAACCGCGGTAAAAAAAAGTAAAAAGTTACTATTCACCAAAAAATTATTTTCATCTCATTGAACCACATTTTAGTCCTTGATATTAACCGTGTCTCTTGGATTTTCGAAATTCCATTCACAGAAGCGGTAAAATTACGTTTTATGAAAAATTCAGTTTTTAACCTACCACTTAGTGGTTTCACTATTCATCAAAAATTGAAAGTTTTCAGAAAAATACCAAAATTTCACCCTAGGCTAATTTCGATATTCTGAGTCCAAAAATGAAGTCCATTTTGAAAAATAAAATTTATAAAATTCCATAAAGTGGTTATTACTATTCATAACAGCTAGTTTTAATAGCATATTGTTGTTTAGTGAAACTCGGTATTGCGTACGACGCAATCTATCGAGGAAGGTCGCGATTGCGTGTAAAGCAAGTCAAGCAAGTGTTGTGTAGAAAAAGATTCCTTTGATAATTTATATAACATAAAAGTCTCGGGTGTTACATTTCTTACCCATTTTTCTGTGAAATTTTCTTCTTAAAATTTCTCTATTATCCTCGAAAAATTATCTTTTATTTTATTTTTAATATTACCCATGACACATTATTGTACATGGGTTGTCAAATAGATGTAAAAATAATTTTTTTTTCTAGGATTTATATCCATGAAACCCATATTCGTTTTCCGTCGGTTTTAAAATGAGTAAATGACTATGTTTTTTGAGCCCTTTAAAAACACCACGATTTTGTTATGAAACCCATGTATTTATTCTCTATGGGATATTTATGAATTGGTTGATTATGATCTATGTAGATGAAATTAATTAATAAAAATGAATGTTTCAACATGATATTTATCAAGTGGATTGAATAAAATATTTAATCTATAGAGATGACATGATTTATGATACCTTAGTGAAGAGCGTTTGTAATTTTCATTTTTGATTCCTCAGTGATGAAACATGGTGGTATTATTTTGAATTTTCCATTTAAATGTTGTATCCACATTTTCTAGTTATGAATAATGTTTATTTATTTGTTATATGACTTATTTTCCGTTCCTAATGTATTAATTACATTCATCGTTTTTTAATTAATATTATTAATGATCACATCAAAACTATTTTCCCTTACTAGGATTCATTCTCACCACATTTTTTTGAGGTCTGTCCTTATGATATTACAAGTAGTAAGTGTTTTTGGGATGAGCACTTTATGATGTATCCATGTGTATTTAAAATAAATTATTATATTCGAATTTATTTTTTTATTTTATTTCTAATAAAATAAACATTAATGGATCATCTGTTTGTACCGTGTAAATGAAAAGTTTATGTAATAAAAAAGAAGGATGCCAAAATAGAAATCATGAAGAAATTAATGGTCTTAAACCAATAAAAATATCTCAATTCAGCACATCTAAAAAGCATCAGAATTGATACATGGGGACTCATTTAAAAATCAAAATATAGCAGCCTACTCACAGTTTGTAAGTCATTTACCATGAGAATTATAAGAATCATGTCAAAAAAATTGAAGACCACCAAATAAACCATATTTTTTTAAGTACCAAAATTAGGTTATTTGGGAAAATACTAAATATGTAATTATTTATTTTAAAATAATTTATATATGTTCCATAATTTTATAAATACCATTAATCTTTATTGGGTTTCAAAAATTATTTTCCACTTTTTAAAACTATTTCATAATGAAAAGATATCATAAAAATGTACTGCATACCCAAACCCTAGTATAATCCCTGAACTCAATAACTTTTTCCTTCCCAAAAAAATATTTAAAAAAATAATTGTCAATCACACCTAGAACATCGATTTCAATCAATATATTATAAATAATTGTGAATGAAATTGAAAAAAATTGCATATCAATGTTTCATGGTCATTTTCTATACCTGAGTTAGTTACACAATTGAATAATGTTAATCTCAAGACCTAAATATGTTATATCCAAGTAACAATCTCAATGAGTGAGAAAAATTAAAATAATTAGCTGATATCATTATATAATTCTTAAAGTAAAATATCTTTCATAACACCTTAGTTGAAGCCCCACAAGCCCCACAAGCCCCCAGGAACACCTCCCCATATAATACAGGTTCTTGACTTGTAGATTTAGTCTATATGCATTGTGGGGTGACTATACTCTTAGTACCCACAAGAATACAATTAGGTAAACAATAATATTTTTATTTAGCAACATAGTACATAAACAATCACAACTAATTTTCAACTGTCAATAAAAAATAAAAATCACATTCTATATCTATAATGGGTATCATGCACATCACAAAAACATAAATAAGTATTATATAACTTTTCAAATAGTATAAAATAAATTTCTATATATATAGGGTTTGTTAAACTATAAAAACCACACCCCTCCTTGAACCAGTGTCCTAACATTTATCAGAATTCTCTATCTAGAGTCTCCATTCAAACTTCTACCCGAAAACCAAACATAAGGTCCGTAAGATAACTAGGGATACTGTAAAGGGTGTTATAATGATTGTCGATAGGATATATACCTTATCATATATATTGTATAAAAGTATGGGAAAAAAATAAAATAACACACAAAAAATTTAATGAGGTCATCAAGTATTAAACCCACCTCTCTGATACATGTCCATCCCTACTCTAGCCAATGTTGGGAGAATATGTTTTACCAAAGGATAAATACATATTATGGAATGATTGGTTCCTTCACATTCGTTTCATGTTCCCACATCACATCTAGACATGATATCCCTTATTTACCGACCTCTATCTAACTCCAAATGAGGTCCCATACCATATCTCATATCATACCACCCCCAATGACCTATCACATAGTATATAGTCCTAAAAATTCACCATGTAATATATCTCACACCACCATCCTATCACTTATGTCATGACCCCATGCCAAATTATAGGCCTCGCTCCCCATTCATAATATAGGGAAACAACCATATCCCATAACACTCTCTAATAACATAGGATGCTCTAATAACGTCATCACATGATAGAATCCTCCCACTAAGGATGTTGTAACAACCTCATCACAGGCTACTCTCAAACCATTACTCTCTCACTCTGTGTGAGGACTCATACAATGTAACAAATCCCATATCATAAATCCATCTTATAACTTAGGGTGAGTTATTATACAATTACTATCATCATAAATATACACAAAATTAGTTAATCCCAACAATCATGTGAAACACAACCATCCTTTCTCAAAACTAGTGATAGATCCCCTTATATCCATTGTTAATGTATAAAAAATCTATACAACATCACCTTCTAAAAATGATCTCTTCATTAAGATATAATATAAAAATCCCAAATACATGGAACATACAATCTATCGAGGAATATAAGCCCTAACTAAGTCATCTTCCAATACAATATGTCAGACATAGACACCCAAAACACTAAGCATCACACTCATGTTAATCATTAACTCACCAATCCGCACAGTAATATCCACTCCAACCTCTAACCCATATATAGAACATGAATAGTTCCCAAAAACACTAAGGTGACTACACAATGAACATATCCATTTGTAATATTATGATGCAAATATACCATAATAAGTCTAAAAGAATCCGACTAGATCTACATTTCGGTACACCGCCTTAAATTTATCCAAGACAGTCACAGTTCCCAACTTGTCATGACTATTCAGCCTATATTTCATGTATTTATCCCATAAGAGTCCAATACTCATAAATACTATGAACCCCTCACAATTCAGGAACATGGAAAACTTTGGACCTATGGGTTATCATATATAACAAAACTAATAATACAAATGAGGTCGTTAATAGTGCTAAAATTATCCAGCGATAGAAAAATGCACTGATAATTTTCTGTGTTTATTAGTGGGATTTTATCACTGATAATGGGTACCCATTATCAATATGTTTTTTGTGATTACAAAGGTCTAGAATAAAATGGAATAATTAAACAAATAAAAATTTAAAAATAAAAAAAATTATTAATAAAAAAAATTATTTTTAAAAATGAATAATTTGAATATAAATATATATAAATTTTAAAATTTATAAATTAGTATATATTAAATATATAGACATGTAAAATGAATAAAATGATAAAATAAAAGAAATAAAAATTAAAAATGAGTATATTAAAAAAATATTAATCATTTTACAAATTTAACAATAATCGATAAAAATGAATAGATTTAATATACATATATATAAGTTATAAATATTATTAAATATGATTTATTAAATATATATATATAATTAGTAAATTTTAATAATTAAAAAATAAAAAAAAAATGAATAAATTAAAAAATTATTAAAAAATATATTAATGAATCAATTATAAATAAAAATTAATAAGTATAATATATATATATATATATTAATTATAAATAGTAGTAAATAATATTTATTTACTAAAAATATATATAAAATGAATAAAATCTAATAATTAAAAATATGTAAATGTCTTATTATTTTATAAGGTTATTCGAATTTAAAATATAGTATATATCAAATGTCGTGTGTTACATTTATTTCATGTACAGACACCCACAAACACCCGCACACACACACACACATAATTAATGTATTTTTATATAAAATTCACATAGAAATATATTAACGTAATTAATGAAATATTAGATAAAAACACATAAAACTAATATTTATGTAATTTATTCACATTTTAGTATATTTTATTATTTAATTATATCATGATACATTTAATAAATTATATTATTAATCATCAAGTTTAATTTATTTATTTATAATACAATTATAGTAACAATATTATTTATTATTTTATAATAATTTTTTTATTTATTATTTGATTTTTGAATTTGATAATTTCCGTTTATTTATTTGTTTACATTTATATACTATGATTTAAATTTTTGAATATTAATCCATATTATCTTCAATATATATATTTATATCCATTTTTTAATATTTTATATTTAATTAGAAAAAAAATCCATTTATTAATATTTTTAATGTGTACTCATTTTGAATTATTCAATGGCAGTCATTACTAAAACGCATGCACATAAGATTATGTATCCACTAATAATTTCAAAAATATATTTGTAAATATATATTTATAAAAAATATATCTAGAATTTTATATTTACTATATTTATAAATTTATATATTATTAATTATTTTAAATAAATAAATATTATTTTTTAAATAATAATTTATATAATTATAAATAATTAAATATATATATTTAAATAATTTTAAAATTATTATAAATATATTAAAATAAATATAAATGTAAATCATTTATGTGAGCTAAAAATTGTCATTAAAAGATATCACTACCATCACTTAAATGTTATTTCTAATAAAAATGTATTCAATCCCAACCTTTTTAGTTATAATGAAGCTTGAGATTTATCAAAACTAAAATACTACTTATAAATATCACATTTATCAATATTTTAAAATTTAGTACTGATAAAATGGTCATTATCATTGTATTTTTGAATGAACTATTTAAATTATCCAGCTAGATTTAAAAGAACCTTAACCACGACTAAACCACTCGTGATTCTCAATCTATTGTGGACCTCCACTTCTGTCGGCATGAATCCTCTATATCTCATCAATTAAATGTTGGATATAATGAAATGTATGTTTTCTTGAATATTTCCTCTATAATTATTCGATTTTTTGGGTTTCTTGTTTTGTTTTTTTTGTTTTTCATGTTGATGATGAATCTTGGTTCTCATAACCTCACCAATAAAATTCAACTAGAGGTTCTATTTCATTTCTTTACTCTATAACCAATGGTTTCAGGGAAAGTGTTATAATTTTTATTTTTTAAAGGTTAGTAAACATTTTTTTGTGTGCTTGTGTGTATAAATTAAATAGATATTACACCACACTCTACTGCTTTGCGATTGTTACATATTACATATGTTTTTGAAATCTCAGAGAAAGCCACCAATTAGAAAATTTAGAAAAGGAACATATATTTTCCGACATCATCTATAGCATCTCACATAAATGCTACTCAACAAAATATTACTAAACTACATCTAGATAAATATTTAACTTTTATTTATTTTCGTATCCTCTTTGTTACTAAAATAAATTCCACAACTTATAGTTCCTCTTTATTTTATTCACATGATCCTACTCCCAGTGTTCAAAATCATCACATAAAAATTACAATTAAAGCACTCTCATCTCCATCATTGTCTAATAAACATAAATCCTCCTTCATGTAATGTAAAAATATAAATGAAATCATCAATGAATCGAAATCATTATAACAATATTGAAAAAATAGAAGAATCAACTGGAACAATTCTATTGGTCTTATGAGATAAGGACATTCAATATGAACTGAAGAACATTTAGTTGCAGTTAAAGGAACATGATTCACATTGGATGGAGCACCATACGATCAAGGAAAAATGATCTAAAAAGTGGATATATTAGCGATAATAATTGAATCCCCCTACACATACAACAACTTCTCATATTTATTATTCTCAGCTACATCCAATTTCCCCAACAACTATATGCTAGAAATTAAAATAAGACCCCTTCCAATTATGATACTGATTGTCTTCTAGAATACCATCCCCACACATTCTTATTTTTATATCTATATGTGAAACCACAATCAATCATGAAATCATTGATTTTATCATTCCACTATATGGATGCTAATTTCAATAAAAAGAGATTCCATTTCATATTTTACAACATGTTAATATTCTAATTCTCCTCAAAAATAGATAGATGATTCTTATAGGTTTTGGGTTTAGTGGAAGCTTGTGGATGACATGAACAACTCGAATTTTTAGACATTAGTTAGGAATAATAATTATTTCATATTATTAAAATGTCATGTCCAATAAAAAGCGTTTATTACTCAACTAAATAAATTCCATGAAATAGAATAAGGGTATCACATAAAGTTTTTTATAATTAAATTATATGTAGATATATAATTAACTCAACATGTAATTACACTTTTTAATTATATGGTAAACTATATTTCATCATAACATTTTTGAGTTATTGGATTCAATGTTTTTGTACATTTAAACATCACTATCATTATTTAAATTTTCCTCAGGCGCTTGATTTCCTTCCATCTCATGATGACGTATTGGAATCCCTATTTCAAAATATACTTCCCCAATCATTTTGGATCAAATGTTCCTTGATTACATACAACCATCTCAGATATTATTGATTAATTTCCAAAAAATATGATTCTAGGGATTTAGATACCGCATCTCCCTTCTCATTCTTCAACTCTTTCATTCTTTTCCCCCTAATTTAGTACTACAAAAGAATAAAAAAATGAAACCTAAAAATAATAAATGAATATTAAATGTATTTGTTTGGTCTTTTAAAATGAAGTTTCTAAAATGACTCACCTAGTTAATTTTATCAACACATTATCAAAAATTACTTTTATTTTGATTGTTGTAACATTGGATACTATTATAACTCCTCTGATAAAAATAATTTGATGATAATTATACTAATATTAGTGAACTCATTAAAAAACCGAAGTTCCACATTTTTTTAAAAAACCTAAAAATACACACTACTGATATCTTATTCATAAACCTTGATAAATTTAAGAGGGTTCTAATCTGACTATTGAATGTATTCCTCCGACAGTAAGAATAGTTTTAGAGCCCTATATTTATCTTCATATTTATGTTAATTTCTTATGGATGCTTTGGGAAATGGATTGTTTTTAGTCTCTCCCTTCCACCTCACACCAATACCACCACAAAATGATTTATCCCCTAATCCCTACCAATAAAAAAATGGAAACAATAAATGATTGTGAGTATAAGAATACAGATCAATGTGGATTCCATGTGAATTTTAAGGCTAATTAATTAATTTTTATATTGTAATATTTTATAATGCATAATGAAAAAATATTTTATGTTATTTTTATCCTCAGTGGAAACTGAACATTCATCTCAGGAAATATTGTAATTAAATTTTTTTTTAGACTCACACACTATCTCCTCTCATTTTTTATATACTATGACATGTGTTCATCCAAAATGATCACCATTACTCATTATCAAGTTAAATTTGGAAACATTATTTCATGAAACATATTTGGATGTCAAAAAAATTTAGGATATAAATATAAAAAAACAAAAAAAAATGATGATTTTTCAGGAGGTATGTCATCTAGGATATTTGGATCCCCTATGATGGTAGGAATGATAGTTTGAAACAGGGTCCAATCACTCAAAGAGATATGAATGGAAATATAGAATCTTATTATAGATTAAATACTAGTATTGATGGTTTTTTGTACTAGATAATTGAGGTATTATATATCTATTCAAGATAGAACAATATTTTCATACAATAATCATGAAAATAAGGACTTTTATTCATTGGTTTTATTATCTTGTTTTTATTCATGAAAAATTAATTGTTTGACTACTAATATTGACAATTTATTTTTCACATGATTATTTTAGCAATCACAAGGAAGAAAATAATGTTCCTGATGAAATAATATAATTATTTTGGGATCAACAACATCTTAACAAAAAAAAATCAATGTTTTAGAGTCAGAGTGGTGAATAAAATTATCATGGAAAAAAACCATTTTATCAAATTTTACATTTTTCTGAATCAAGATGGATAACATATTTAACACAATAAGTCAATTTTCATTAGTTTAATTGGGATTACAATGAGGATGAATGTTCTCATTGATATTGATTCGTGGTTTCACATCCAACCTTTAACAATGAATATCCTTTTGGAAGATATAATGATAATGTTATAATATAATTTTTGTATTTTACAAAAAAATTATTCAACGAAAAACTAATATAATTCTATTTATTCTATGTAGTTTTTTTTATTTTAGAATATTTTCGTAAGAATCATTTCATAATGGGAACCTGAAAATTCCAAGGAGGATTCCACAGTCTTTTTATGAAGTTAAATATTAGGGATGTTGAGGGTAAAATAAATCCCCACCCACCTGTTAGTTATACATACACTGTAACAAAATAATTGTGGGATTTTTTAATCTATTGTTGCAATTAGAAATAATTTTAGGTTCATTGTAGTCAATAATATTTTATTTTACATTAATTGTTTTATCCACCATCATATAAATTTTTTTATATTACAAAAAAATAATAGAGTTTGGAAAATAAATAAATTCATCAAAACCAACATAACCCTATCCCAAGGAACGTATGGGGTATGATTTATTAGAGAAGAAATATGTAATTATTTTAATTAAAAAATAACATTTACATTTTCTGTAATAAAACAACATATGTTCCTTGGTTTATATGTAGATTGACAAATCAAAATATGAATTCACTTCAATCCAACATCATATATTATTGAAAAAGTCTTGTAAAAATAAAGAGGGTAATATAGGTAATTATAAAACAATGGAAATTTATTGAAAATCATGTATAAGTATGATATAATTTTAATCATTTATTCTTCACAATATTATTAGATAAAAATATCAAAATTATATTAATTTTTTATATGGTTTAGACATAAGAATCCGAAATGACTATACCAGAAGAAAAGATATTTGCAATATCTTTTATGGGGCCAATAAAATATAGTCTTATTAGAGGATTGAGTTTTTGATTTTGTAACAAAAGATATTTTGATAAGATGAAATTATATCCTGATATGTACAATATAGTGAGAAGATTTCAAACACAAATAGACTCACTAGAAGATAATATTTTGTATTCTGGTTTGGATGACCAATATATAAGAAACCATTAAAGGGAACCAATGGTGTAGAAAATATCCACATATGAACCTAATGGTCCAACTATGGTTCAAGCTAGCCACCTCCCCAAATGTTTACAATACCTATGAAGTCAATCGTTTTATTACTCTTTCTCTTAACTATGATTAAAAAAATTGATTACCTTAGAAAAACAAAATTTTGTAGGGTACGTTTGTGTGTGATTTATATCATTCAAATCAAGGAACCACTATGTTGAAATGGGTAAAATTTATAATATCCCAGGAAACCAGCTACACCATCAATACCTCCCAAAATATCACTTGAGAATTGGGATTGAGATAGCTCATGAGTCAACTGCTATGTTGACTATTCCTCTTGATGATTCGGATATTACAACAGTCATTGATGCTTTTGGAGCTTTCGTATCATAGAAACCTATTATTATAATGATACATCAAGTATGTGTTTCAAAAATTTATTTAAATTAAAAAACTAAAGTAGTAGATTATAAATGGTCTACAGTGAGGTATGAAATAACATATGGATAAATCGGTGGATAAACTGAAGGTCGAATCTAGAAAAACTAGGTAATCATCCATGAAAAAAAAACCACATTGCAAGAGTAACTTCTCCCTGTCCATTAGATAGGAACATTTATTATAATTAAAAATTAATAAATAGAAAAAATTTAATGATAAAATTATGTATTACATTGAGTATGAGGAAGAAATATATGGGTATACCATGATAAGTAAATTTTTTTTGAGACTCTGAAAAAGATTCTAAAACATGAATTGTTAGGAGTCTCTACTGTGAAAACATATATAAAGTACATTTTCATAATACGTCTATCCAAATTGTGAGCTAGTATATTTATTTAAGTTCATAACTATTTGTAATTTTTAGATGAATTTATATAAAATATTAAAAAAAGTAACATCATGTGATGCATGAGTTTGTTTCATTAATCCATATCTCATTTCCATGATAGAAATAAATTTAGATAATAAAAAATATAAGAAGATAAAACATTATTTACTCAATGTATTTAATAAAAATAATATAATGACATACTCTTTTTAATGCATACAATGAAATGGAAGAACTCTATAATATTAGAACATAAATTATTTTTTAAAATTTTTTCATTACATAATTTTTTATGGTATTTATGGTGAAAAAGATGCTGATTGTAGTCAATATGGACAACCCAAATATAAATTTTTTATCCAATGCATGGATACGAAACCGAAAAACAAAACATGAGGCATATTATGAATATATGATATTCCTAAATCATCATTTTATAGATAAAAATCGAATTATATGATTAGTTTGTCTTTTTACAAGAAGTTTTTTATAATTGGGAAGTGAGTAAATATAAGATAGATCATGGTATGAAGTCGTTGTTTGGAAGGATAAAGCTAGTGAAATAATAAAAATTGAAATATATTAAAGTATATTTAGAAATTATTTACTATAAAAAAATTTCAATTAACATTTTATAGTCAATGTTTCTTTAGTGTCTGAAACATGATCATAACATTGCTTTTGGATGTTATGTTTTCCAATTTATGAAAGAAATCATAAAACCCGAAAATTCGTGCATCCCCCAAAATATTTAGTGTTATAGACTCATGAGGTTTATTGGAAGAGGAGAATACCAATGTGATGAATGAGGTGGAAGAGAATATGAAGAACCGGATTGGAAATAAATTTTTTTTCCCTGATGTAGAATAAGGATAATATCATTATTTTGTTTCAGTAAAATTATTAAAAAGGGCCCAAACACTTGTCACATAAGATATGATCTATTCTGAAATTATTTGAAGTATATTATTGAAATAAAATTTTTCACCTCTTGTTTAGAGGATTTTATATATGTTAGTAATTCACATGTAAGATCATTCTATTTTAGAATCATCAATATCTCAACTAGTATTAATTATGAAACTTCTGTACAACTCCCAATCATCAAATAGGTATATAAAAAACATAAATTCATGAATAAATATGTGAGTAATAAACAACTGAATTCAAATGGTGTTTGAATGATCTATTGGTGGACAACCAACATTGATATATCAGGGTCATCAAGGATGTCACGTGCCGAAGTGTTTATCATTCGATTAAAATTGACATTTTAATAAAAAGGTATCACACACTAAAAACCAAGATAATTATCTTAGATTGTCTTGATAATATAATTAAATGACTCATAATTTCTTTGAATTGTGTATGTATATGTATCCCGTTAGACCCATACGTGATGCAACATGTATGACTCAATGTGCTAGTTTCTAGTTTTCAATAACTTTTAATATGAAGCACAAGGGAAAACTCCAAACTAAGGAAACACTTTAGGATTGTATAAATAAATTCAGAAAATGATAGATATATAATTGGGGACATAGATGAATCAACATAAACTTAATCTAATGTAAAATTTGATAGATATGACTCCATGTGCCTTTTTTATTCATAATAGACAACAATTTTTGTGAAAAAACTAACATTATCAAAACCAAGAAAACAAATGCTTATTTTCCTAGTATTCTAGTAATATGATAAAAAATTCATTTAGGTCATGTATGAATCACCTGTATCTCAATTTGACACATGGTGTGACCCATTTGACTCCATGTGTATCTTTTTCTTCAAAATTGACATTAAATTTAGTGTGTAAACCCGCTGAAATACTCAATATAAAGATAACAGATTTGAGTAGTTCTAGTACATTATAAAAATGATCCAAATTTCACTTGTGACATTTAAGAATCAATTGTACCTCAATCCTATCGATGACATGTCTAGTATGACTCCCTATTTTTGTTGTTTGTTTAAAATTCACATTTAAATACAAAAAACTATAACTCTCTAAAAACAAAGAGTAAATACATAGTTGGACTTGATAACTTGGTCCAAGGATTCACAATTAATTTCTGCGGTGTATGAATAAGTCTCATATCAAACCCACACATGATTCAATGTGTATGACTCAAAGTACATGTTTCTATTTTAAAATTAAATTTTTTGTAAAAAAACAATTAGCATACTCAAAAATAATAAAAATATAATTATTATTTGTATGAAACATAAAAACGGCCTATTGGTTGTTTGAGACATTTCAGAACCATCCCCGCCTCAATATGATGCATTGTGAGACTGATATGACTTCAAATGCCTATATTTATTCAATATTGACTATAATTTTAATGAAAAAAATAATCTACTCAAAACTAAAAAATACATTTAAATTATATTGTAACATTTTTGAAATGGTCCATATGTCATTTTTACATGTATTAATAAGTCTAATTTTAATCTAACTCATGTTGTGACCGGTATGACTCCAATTATGTATTTTTATTCAAAATTGAGAATAATTTTAATAGAAAAACAAACGATATAATCCAATATAAGAAAACTCAATCAGATTATTTTTTTAATTTAGCAAAATTGTCTATAAATAATTTTTGATTCATAGAAATCATTCACACCTCAATCTGATGCATAGTGTGACCATTATTACAACAGGAGTACATTATAAGTTTGAATATGGAAATTTTAATCAAAAAGTGACACTCACTAATGAAATGAAAACACCATCGGATTGGCTTGATAATTTTTGAAAATTATACATTATAAATTTTAGATGTGTATGAATCAATATCCTTTATATACAACACACAATTCCACCTGTATGACTCAAAGTTCATGTTTCTGGTTTAAATTGACATTTTTGTACAAAAGAGAATTACATACTCAAAAATGTTAAAACACGCTATGATTGTTTGTATACAATTTGAAATTAATTCATGTGTAATTTAGGATGTGTAGGAATTTGAAAACCGCCAATATGATGATTGGTTTGATGAGAATGAATCCATGTATGTATTTTTATTCAAAATAGTCATTAATTTTTGTAAAAAAATACTAACATACTAAAAACTGATAAAATGCATTTGGATTATTTTGGTACGTTAATAAAACAGTACATAATTAATTTTAAATTTGGAGGAATCATCAACATCTTTGTCTGACTCATTGTATGACCAATATGACTTTAAATGCATCTTTTTATTAAAAAAATGATAATAATTTTGGTGAAAACAAACTGGCATACACCAAACTAAGATAATTCATTTGGATTGTTTTGGTATATTCTGAAAATGACCCATAAGTCATTTGTGTCATGTAGTAATTAGTTGAACCTCTATCTGATGCAAGATGTGACCGCTATAACTCCATGTTTCTGTTATCAGTTTAAAATAAAATTTTTTATACAAAAAGTTCCACACACTGAAAACTGAGAAAACAAACATGGATTGTCTTGATATTTTGGAATTATGATTCATAACTCACGTGTGACATTTATGAATTAGCCTCAAGTGAAACCCTCAAATGATTCACACTATTTGACTTAACGTGCATGTTTCTAGTTTAAAATGATATTATAGTAGAAAACCTAGTGGATTACTGAATACTAAGGAATAAAATTATGATTTTCTGATGCTTAATTATACATAAGTCATTTGGGACATGTAAGAGATGACTACAACACAATTCAATGCACAGTGGTATTATTATGAATAAAATTTCATCTTTTTATTCAAAATTGATATTGATTTTATTGAATTTTTTAATGTACTCAAAAGAAATAAAACGACTTTTGATTGTTTTTTTTTACTTTAAGAAAAAAATCTATAAGTATGTTTTGACGTGTATCAATCAGTGTCACCTTAATACGACCCACGATGTGGTAGAAATGACTCTAAGTGCATATTTTTATTCAAAACTGACATTAATTTTAATCAAAATTTTATAGATGGGCTAAAAACTGAGAAAAAAATTCAGATTACTTGTTTACCTTAGGAAAACTATCAATCATTTTTTTGTGATGTGTAGGAATCAGTCTCACCTCAATTCAACTCACAGTTTGACTGTTAGGACTCCATGTGCTCTATTTTATTCAAAAGTGACATTAATTTTAGTCAAAAACAACAATAATATTTTATAACTTTTTTTACTTATATATATTTTTAGAAATATTATTTCATTAAATTATGATATTTTATCTTATTTGGTTAATTTATGTTCCTATTTTTTGGGATGTATTCTATTTTTATAGCTCATTGTATATCATAATTGTAGTGCAGCTGTGTGCTGGAGCAAGAAAATATAGTATTCCTCTTTATCAATTCGACTAAAAGAAATGATAAAGTATCCCATTATGAGTTCTCATAGAAGTGATGATAAAATAATCTTTATCAGTCTTTCTAAATGTGCCTATATTTGGAGATTTTATCAGTGCTACAAAAAAACGCCGATAAATGGTATCTGTTACTAGTTCTTGTAAATGTTATGATAAAAGCATTTTTTGTTTGTTATATTATTTTGGATGATAAATCTATCATTTATTAGTGATTTTTTTATCTTATAAAAGTCCTGGTCTTTTAAATACTCTAATGTAGTTAATGCTTTTCTAGTTTTGATAATAACTTATTCAAGTGCTGTTAAACACCTCTTTTTTGTAGTGAACCCATTATCTCACTAACATCCACTACATTTTAAATTATCATGGTTCTAGTGATATTCCATATAAATTTACAAATAATTCCAAATATGAGACAAAAATTGGTACCTCAATATAAAGGAAATCAACTTGTACACCCTACACTCACCAACTAGATCTTATACTTGGCCATTAACTATTACAATGACCTAAAATTAATGAATTTTTTAAACCAGTCATATATTCGATATGTTCTGTTTTCATGCAAGACCTAATGAAAAAAACTGCAACATATTAAAATATTTAAACTAATAAATATATAATGATTATTATGATGGAAACCCATTAAATATTAAAGGGGTAAATAACTAATATTAGTTAATATTAAAAAAGTTATCTTCAATAAAATAAATTTTTTGAGATATATATTTTATTTTAAATGTTGAATTTATATTTTTTAGAATTTATATTTTATAATACTAAATTCACTTTTTAATTCCATACATCCAAATTTAAATAGTATAAATTTTTTCATTCTTTATAAAAACGATGACTTTCTTTCTAAACAAATTTTTTTTATAAGAATTATAATTTTATGATTTAATCATTATGTGTTGATATAATAGATATTTTATATATTAAAATATATATAATAAATAAAATTATATATTTTAAAATATTTTGTGAAATTAATATCATATCAAAATAATTTTTATAATTAAATTAAATGTTTTCTTTAGTAAAAAAAATTAGTTTCCATCTTTTACACCAATTACTGATTAAACTATGATTTATTATTTTCCAAAAGTCTATTATTTTTTTATAATAAAAAATCTATTCCATTAAAATAATTATCAAATATAATTATATCTTATATATGATTTTAAACATTAGAATTGTTATTTTTCAAAAAAATGTTTTTACTTTATTATCTATGTTTATTTTAAAATTAATATTTTAAATTATTTGAAATATTTTGTTTTAAAATTATTTTTAAATTTTAAATAATTAATTTTTAATTAAGTTAATGTATCCAGTCATAATTATTTTAATTAATGTTAATTACTATGGTTAAAAATTAATTTCTAATATAAATGTAAATTTACGTAAAAGGTTAAAGGTATAAAATTAAACCCATAAATCACGATTAAATTGTCTAAAAACAAATGGATCAGATGAGATTCTACCTTATACTATTCCAAACCCCAACTTTTTCCATTTTAGATCCATTCTACCACGGATAATATCATATAATTTTTAAATAGATGATGTGTTTTTAAAAAAGAAGTTTTTTCTTCTCTTATAAATGGATACCACTTACACCCTTTTATTTTAAAAGTATATTTTGAATTCCTCTAAAAAACTATAAAATTTTATCTTCCCTGAACCCTCTCCCACCTATATAAGCTTTTTGTCTCCATATATTTTCTTATGTTATTGACATCTAACATGTATTTCATGAGGGGAATCAAGCTTTAAATTGAGTATTTTATTATCTTAGTCGTTTCAACTATTACAATACATCTTAAAATAATTTCTAAACAAATAAATATAATTAAATAAGTATCATTATTTTATTTATATTTATTTATATTATTTATAATAAAGATATCTAATATTTTACCCATGGTTTATACGCATGATCGAATCATATTGAGTAATTTTAATTTTATCATTTAAAAAGAAAATTATCACCAAGTAATTTAATTTTATGTTTTAAATAGGAATAAATAACTTATGAAATTATATATTTGAGTTCCTTGTTTACCCATTAATTTTTTATGAATATAGAATCCAAATGAATATAAATGGAATAAAATTCTGAAAAAACTATATTTATAGTCTAAAGGAATATTATCATAATAAATTATAATAATTAATATTAGTTGATGATATTAATGAAATATAATTATTATATATCTAATAAAATAGTTTTAAATTCAACTAATAAATTAGATTGTAACATGATAAGAAATAACCCAATATTATGAATAAAAGTAAATTTTTAATAAAGGTAGTTTTGTAAATTTTGTATGGTGCACCTATTAAAAAACTGAATATTAAAAAATTTTAAAATATTATTTGAATAAATAAACATTATTTGGGAAAGAAATTGTTAAAAATATGTCAGGGTCAATTTTTGGTCCTTTTATGAAGAGTATAATTTTTTTTGAGAAATCGTAAAAAATACTGATTTTTAACAGATAACTGATTTAATATCTATTTTATTTATGTAGTTAAAATATACTTTAAAATTATATATATGTATATTAAGATCAATTATACATCTATTAATCAAATTTAGGACATTTAAATCCATTTATCATTTAAATTTTATATAAGAACATATCTTATATTTGAACATTTCCACTATTAAAACTCGTTTGGTCGCTCCATCTGAAAGATTAAATATACTTTAATTTCTATCAATTATATTATTGATATTTAAACAAATTTGATTCCATATATTTAATAAGAAAAATTTATAAATTATAAAAAATTAAACTTATAATTTTACCAAATATATTTTGTAATGAAATTAAAATTTATTACAACAATTAAGGACAACTTAAGATTAACAAGGCACGAAACCATAAATATAAGGTCCTAAATGACATAGAAACATGTAAAAAACATATTTTATGGAATTATTTCTAACTTTTTATTTTCACAAAAATACCACTCCTCGACTATAAAAAGGCACTCCCCCACCCAATTATTGACACATCTAAAGCCTTGTGTATCATCCAAAACCTATCCACGTAATATCCCAACATCCCTCCAATAATCCTAGAACCATAAATTTTATAATAAAAAAATTTAAGGATGTATTATGTTACAAACCAAAAGGAATTACACAAATAAGTTGTATCCTTCTTCCATAATCACTTTTGTTTCATTTCATTATCTTCACCTTAAGTTATTATTAAATATTATTTATATAATAAACTAATAATCATAAATATAGTTATATGTTTTTATTAATGTTTATTACCTAAACATACACACACTTCTATCAAATTGGAAATAGAATCATCATTCGTTGGTATAGTTGACTACTACCTCATTAACAAATGTCTTTCATTCATCCATTAACAACTTTCATGGTAGTAAATAATGAATTCTTTATTGTTTTTTATAATATATATGACATTTATAATTTATTTAGGCATGTTTAATTTTTATATAACACATACCTTTATGATTTTTAACTTCTAGAAATATGTTAACATTGTTTGTGGATATGTGGACAACTTCCTCATCAAAGCCTTAGAATTCAGTATGTCAAATCGTAGAATTTATGAAGGATGATTTTATTAAAAATATGTTTCATATATAACATAAATTTGATAAATTAATGATAATAAATAGAAACACACAAACACACACATATATATATTAATTACCTTTTAAATACGACATTAAAATGGATGTAGTGTACATGTGTATGTAGGACCAACTATCTCTATGAACATTACATTTCATTTATTATCTCCACAATATATTGATTAAAATAAATACATATATACCAGATATATATAATATTCATATCATATTTTAAATTCTTTAGATTATGAAATCATTATCAATGTAATAGGAACAAAAATAACTAGTCCAGACATACTTGAATAATGAGGAAATCAACCCTAAAAATAGTGAAAATAATGAATGATTATTAACAATGGAGAAATATGTTATTTAAATAACATAATATATGATTTCATAAAAATGATTATAGTTATGTTATATGTATGTAACATATCATAAAACACAATACAATATTATTATGACCATTCAACAAAAAATAACAAGGTAACAGATTTCATCTCAATATACATTCCATTGAGAGTTATATTTCATTATGAACCAATAATATTTTCATTGGTTTATATACTTCAGCTTTGACCTCTAATATTATTAATAATTTATTCATCCTGGTATATTATGTTTCCATTATAATTATATCATCATAGGGGATTTTATTTCTAAATAACCAAGTGATATAAGTTATTTAAAAATCACACATTCTTTTGTGACTGTTAACTTTCTCTTGAATCAATCCCTTTTCTGTAAGCAATTTTCATTGGAGATTACATTTATCTAGAATAACCACATCATTTTCATGGATATGTCTATTTATTAAAACAAATTATAATTTTATATATTCTAGTTACTTTGATAAATTTTTAATTATCTTGGAATGTATTAACAAAATCTATGTTCTTTACTCAACATAGATATTTGATAAAGAATTTTTTTTATTAATTACAATTATTACCCAACATATGAATAATTATTTGGACTAGAAGGAATGGGTGGGATCTATAAGTTATATATCTATTAATGTCTTCGATATTTTATCATGAGAGAAATTTATTTTCCAAATTAAATGATTTTTTACCTATAGTTTTAGACAATCTATAAAATCTATTAAAGGTATTGGTTTTCATGTCCCTCAGAAATGATGTCAAAAAATTTACCATTACCCTCATTAAGAATTCAATTATTATTATTATCAATTATCCATGATATTTTCTCTTTGACATTATCTATGGACTCATTTCATTATGAACATATTGATTAAATGGCATGTGTTTCATTTTTTCTATCCCATGTTTATTATGATTTATCTGATTCATTGAATGGATTGTCTTATAAGTTATTTACAATAAAATGTTGATTTATTCTCATTAATTTATTATTTCATCAATTTTATTTACCATAATAGATACTTTGATATAGGAATTTTATGTTTTTTTACCCATGTTATGAAGAGTAATCTGTTGAATGATTTTCTTGGATGATGTGATTTTACTTTTGTTATACTTTATTTTATTTTCCTAATGTATTATGGGTATCAATTATGTAATCGATTTTTTCAAAATTGATAAGTCGTTCAATCATTCAGGATTTTATTCGTTGTAATCATTCCATTGTAATAAAGTAAGTCACTGACTCTGTTGATCTGGTTTCAGGGAATTGCAGTTGGTAATTTATTAATTTTAGTAGAAACCCTGGAAATAATAATTTGGAAAAGATATATTAGTGAATGTAAACTTATGATATAATTTGAGGTTAATTATACATGAAACTCCCAACGAAAGCATGATTAAGATTATGATCATATCCAAATATATATTTTTTATTTTATAATATAATTTTCACTAGTTTTGTGATTAAAAATTATATTATATAATTCTATGACATAATATAATATAATAAATTATATATAAATGGATCCTACATGTAATATGTGTATTAATACTCATGAAAAATGTAGAGGATTCCCGGCTGAGGTATCTTATGGATATATAAAGATAAGATAATCAATTTATGAAACAGAATATTTCTTGGATGGTGGAAAATATTCCATAATGTGATTAATCTATGATGTGTCAATTTATGTAACATAATCCCTAATTTGTTAATGGTACTACTAATTTGATTATATTTGAGCAATGGATTAATTATTTGGATAAGATATCTGTGGTTTTGGGATGTGGTGAAAAAGATAATTTTACACATACAATGAATAGTTTGAAAGATGATGACGATCAATTGTGGGTTTTCATCATTAATTTTATGGGGGAAGAAGACATGAAACTCTTACAATGAAAATATTTTAAAGATATGTTATTTGATAAATATTTCCATCTTGAGAAAAAAATGAGATCAAGATAACGTTACATATCTTAATGAAAAATGAAATATAATTTATTTTATATTTTGAATCCAACATTATAATGTATTCTAGGTATTCTATGGATTACATACAAAACCCAGAATGACTGATTGACCACTTCCTTGAAGGTATTAATCCATTTCTTTACATGGAACTCGTCTCTCAAAAATTTTCATCTTATGATGAAATATCTATATGTTCCATCAAAACAGAGAAGGAATTTTATAGTATAAATATATTCAATAGTAATCAATAGATGATTATGTCACCTAAACACCATGATAAATAGATTGAATACATGAATAAGAAGAAGAAATTTCTATATTGTAAGAAATGTGGAAATAATAATCATAGTAAATTCTGGAAAGGAATGATAGGTTTTATAATTGTGGATATTGTGGTCATAGTGATAAATAATCAAACCAGAAGAAGCCAAAAAATGTTTTCAATACTACAATCATAGGTACATAGTGTACTATGAAAACGAATTCCTCAATTATCGGGAAAATCTTCCACCAAAAAAGAAAAGATATCAAGGTCAATATTATTTCATTCATACATCTGTTGTGGAATGATTAATTTTATTTTATATTTGGATACATTAATAATATGGTAATGTTTTATAATTTATTGTTTATATGTTTTTTGTATTATATAAGGATTATACTGCAGTAATTATTCTTCAAGGATTGAAAAGTGATTGTTGATCTGTATCAATGACCAGGAAAAACCATTTAGTGACATGTTGAATTTTATTGAAAACATATTATTGGGTGAAAAACATTTCACAAGTTTCTAATGATGAGGTAATGATTTTTGGATAATTATATTATTGATATGGGTAATATAAATTGGGTGGTACTAAATACATAGGTACTAATTAATGAATCATTGAAAATGTATTTTATACTATCATTAATGGAGATTATATAATTTTTAGATTTAATGAATATATCTAATTACCATTATTTTACGTATGGAATAAGTCATGATTCATGTTTCAAATAATATTTTATTGGAAATTAATGTTATTTCAATGTTTAAATTAAATACATGTTAAAGGTATTCACTTGTTCAGTATGTGATGATTAAGTGTTAAATCATGTTGTTCGAACTAACGATAAGTTCATTTTTAAAATCGAGAGACCTTCTAACAGGATTTATCATGATATTTTGGAAGGTATATAAGGTTTACCATTTATTAAATGGTTTAAGTTCATCTCTGGACAATTATAAAGATGTTATTATATTCTTTCACCATATGATGAAACAAATATTGGGAGTTTAAGTAGTAATTGATCACGAAACTATAAAAGTATAAGATTGTACATATGAATTAAAAATTTATCAATTTTGGATATTTATTTTTATCTTATAGAGTGAATGAATTACTCAACGCTTGGAAAAAGGTTCATGAAATATAAATTTTTTCTTGTTATCATCATTTTTGATGTGATTAATGGTCCTTTTTTACGTCTATTTGTTTTATGCGATTTTTGACGTTACACACATCTGGATCACCAAAATTATTTTGATCAATTATTACAACGTGCCCCATAGAGCCCTTGTCGTGACTACCCTAAGCCCATCTCCCAAAGGCTAGGGTTTGTAGACTTGTGCCAACATCATTATCCCATATGTGGGAGATATTTTCATATGTTCCTTTATGAATGTACACACACATCCACATCCCAATATTCTGAGAAGTAAACATGCATGCCACTAAGTCAAAAACTATGAGTAACATTACCAAACTAAATGTAAAGGGTCTAGAATACAAGCCCCAAAAAATACGAGTGCAATATTTTGAAGTCCACCTGTGGTAGACCCTTCCTGATGTGTATTTGGAGGGTGTTCCCCTAGAAGTCGTAGATGTACACCTTATCTATCAGAACTCACTGGGAACGTCCTGGTCCTAGATAACCATGGTCTCTCTTGAAGCGTCTATTGTCAGCACAAGACACGACACATGTGGGCGGAGCCCATGACGAGGTGTGAAACACCATACTCAATATAGTCCCAAAACAAAAACGTAATACCAGAAAGGAAGGTCTGAACAAAGTAGACTACTAAAGAGGTTCACGAAGTACAACTCGTAATTAGTATAGTCTTGAGAGAGTAACTATACTATACTCACACATGTATAAATATAAAGTATTAAAATAATAGAATCAGTCATAAACATTGAACACGTTGAATTTCTAAGCCATTAATTTCAAATGAGTCACTTAGGTCTATTGGGTATCCAAGACCAGATCATCATAGAGGACTAATAGGGAACCCAGCCCTGCTAATCACTTGGGCCTATTGGGGAACCTAGACCCGCTCGTCTCTTTGGCCTACTTGGGCTCTTAGACCCACTAGTCACATAATCCTACTAGGGCACCAACATATTCTCATCACATTGGACAACTACAACACTTAGTCCCACTCTTTATTGTCTTCTCATCACATCCAGAAACAAAATTCCTACCCATTGCACACTTGATTCCAAGAGAATCTAATCCTCAATCCATCACTCATATCTCAATTTCTTTGAAAATTTACATAGAGAGTATGAAAAGGACCACCTTGTCACGAGGGTCCAAATTCCACAAATGGATCATCAATCGGATGAACACTTTGGATGACATGAGGATTTTAGTGGAAAAGGGCTACTTTGGTTTGGTTCTTGTCTGACCCGTGTATGATCTATCATGCTATGATAAACCAAACCACTATGGTGGATCATCCCAATGTGTGGGTCTTCGACCGGGGCCTGTCCTCATGACCAACCTGGCCTACTAGAGTGGGATGACTAGATCTACCTAGGACGCAGCGGGCATCACAGGTCGCCACCATCGTCTTACCGAACTATGACCTCTTGCCATGTTTTCTCACACCAACATCGGTTGTTGCCTGAGGACCTCTTCTAACATCACATTGTTTCACCACCCACATGCGGCCATCAGAAAATGTCACCATCATGCCATCTATTTTATCCTCATGGAATCAAAATTAAATTTTTGGTCAGTTCATCAATTTTGATAGTGTTCCAGAGTCTTCGGGTCATCATCACGCTGACCGAAGGTTCCATCTCATCTTACCGTCACTCCAAGGTTCCATTCTTGCTCTAAAACCCCTAGAAAATCCCGACGCAAAAATTGGTGTTTTTGGTAAAGAAAGTATGAATGGGGAACACGAAATCACCCAAAAAACCCAAGGGACAGACATTTACCTTGTTCATTCAGACCTCATTCATCACTTTATAATGAAAGGAAATATAATAAACACCATGTTTCTAAACATCCATTCCCCATAATAAAAAATCCGTCTTCCATGAATGAAGGACAAGCAGATGAACTTTTCAGAGGGTCGATCCATCTTTTTTTATTAGAAACAGTGAATGAGGATACCAATTAACATAGATTAATACCCATAAATCGAGGTTGGATCATTCGATGGCCAATATCATAGTCTTATCGTCATAATCTATCGTTCCTCTATCATCAATTGGTCCTTTGTGGAAATTCATCATTTGTCACACACCAATTCTAATCCTACAATAGTTCAGAGATGTTCTCATTTCATTCCAACAATCATGTATCTCTGTTAAACAATTAAATGTGGGAAAAAGTTTCATCGTTTTTAGTTACGTTGAGACACTATGTCTTTATGTTGTTTCATTTATGAAATGAAACCATATTTTTGTTACACATCAGTTTAAATTCCACTACATTGTTTCATTTATTAAATGAAATAGATGGATCAACCTTGCGTCACAATGAATCATATTTGAATAAAATAATCTTTCATTAGTTTATTTTATTATTCATTAAAATGCTAAAAAAGTAACATTTACCCTCGACCTGCACCAGATGAGGTTAAGTAATTTCATAGGTATAGTCATCATTATGGATGTAATGGTTCCTCATATTTTTAATCTGGAAAACATTTTAGAATATGCCTAAAACTTTCACACACATTATTTTAAATTACCTTAAAAAAGGTCAAACATTTATTCTGGGGTCACCGGGACTCATTATCATGTTTCGTCTCAGCACCTAGTCTCAAAATAATCCAATATACTTCTAACAAAATAACATGAAATTAATGCGGAATTACATTCTCCCCACCTTATGGATTTACATCCTTGAAATCAAAAAATAAGGGATAATACAAAAAATGGGGATACTGATAAAGAATATGAGCCTCGCAGTATCAAGTTATCTTTTGGAGATTCCCATGCTACCATCGAATTCCAAATAGTGGAATTTATTGCCTATTAAGGACCATCTACTATCAATCCTCAATATTCATCGGGAACTCTGTACACATAACTCCATAATCAATGTACATCTCACCCTAGTCGACGACAGGGGATGGATCATGCACATAACTCCTATGTTGTGACCCATGAAAGACATTATGAGCCTGGTGCATTTTGGGGGGAAGAGTTAAGAATTAAACCACATCTCCATCTATTATTATAATATGGAAAGGTCCCATGAATCATAGATACAATATACCACCCCCTGAAAATTTCCACAACCCCCTTCGGGGTGCGACCAGAAGGAACACATGGTCTCCCTCATCGAACTTTGGGGGAATTCATCGCCTATTTTCACAATAATTTTTCCTACTCTATCTAGTCCTTATCCACTCATGGATGATCTACATCTTCTAGGTGGTATCCCATACTACCTCAGGACCCATGAGTGTTAACTCCCTGGGGACATTCCAAGATAACAGTGATATGCATAGTCTCCCAAATAGTGCCACAAAATTTTTCCATACAAATAGTGGAGTGGAATCTATTATTGTAGGTGAACTCCACCAATGGTTGGGGATCCTCCCAACTATGAATTAATTCCATGATAGAAGCATGAATCATGTTGTCTAACACATGAATAGTTCTTATGACAACCCTGCTTTTTACTACAACTTAAACATGCTTTATTACATAAAACTTCACTTGATACAACAAAGAAGATCGAGAGGTTTAGTGTCTTTGGGGCTTTGGATAATTACATAAAAACCTTAAACTTGAAATACAACATCCTTATTGAAAACTTCCTTTACATGACCACTACATTCCTTCGTACTTAGCATTGAATGGGATAACCTGAGGACATGCATAAGAAAAGGGTGAGCTATAAAGCCCAGTAAGGGAGTACATAATGAATAACATGAGGAGTACAATACCTGTTAGGAAATAGGCATATCAATAGAGCATAAGAGAGACATGAACATAAAGGCATGATAAAGCATGATAATCATAACATGGAAATGTGGCAACAACACTTAACATTGAATTAGCATGAGCCAAGGCTCATTGCACATGGAGCATGAGTAAACCCTCATTTCACTTGAATCAGGAGTAAACCCTCGTTTCACTGGAATTAGCATGAGTCAACACTCATTGCACATGACGTATCATGATACTATACTTTACCCAATGCATTGGAGCGCTATAAAGGGTTCACCCTTCTTAAACATTTCATTTCATGCATAAGTGTGCCACATGGATCATAAAACATGGATTCATAAAACATAATCATTTATTCCATGATAAAGGAATGTGTAATTGATACATGAAACTTTACAATCAATATGTATATGTGCATAAAGGTGAATACCCTTGATGGAGAAATGGGCATGGTATTCACTACACAAAGGCATTGGCTTAGAAAATCGGTGCGATTTCGGCAGCATAACG
Organism: Viscum album; assembly: GCA_963277665.1. Lineage (NCBI taxonomy): Eukaryota > Viridiplantae > Streptophyta > Magnoliopsida > Santalales > Viscaceae > Viscum > Viscum album. Next base: position 1,019,088,649 of record OY728122.1, read on the forward strand.
GGGTGACATAAGAATTCACAAAAAAAGTTGAAGAGTGAGAAAGGGGTTACTCATCATATTTACATGTACTGGACAATAAGGAGGTCATATATATACATGTCCCAACAATCGAAATGGAATTTAGATTCATGATACAAATGTATTGCTTGAAGGTAAAAGAAGAGAGAGAAGTTCCTTTCGGAATTTCGGCATAGTAACGGGTGTACATGGGAGGCATTTAATGAGAGAGAAAGGGTTATCCCACCATTAAAACAGTAAGAGGGAAATATGGGAGAGGTTCAAAACCATACCCCAACATTCATAATTGAAAATAATAGGGCAATACAACTTAAAGAAAATTGACAAAAATGAGAAAGGAAGAAAACCCCTTACTTGGAAGTGTGCTTCCAAAGGCTAGAGAGAGGCTTGTGAGAGGCTTCTTGGGAGCTTGGGGCACCTTGAGAGGATTCTATAGAGAGTAGGGCAGAGGTTGGACGAACTTCAAGGGCTTTGGGTGAGGAGGAAGTGGGAGCTTGGGTGGGTTTATATAGGAAATGTGAGAGAATTCATTATTATTTAGGTTTGGGACCCCTTATATTAAAATAATCCAAACCACAAACCATCCCATGGTATTTTCCCTTGGTTTCTGGAATAGGAAAGAGGAAAACAATATTTTAAAAGGCCATGGTCCGAAATTATTAAAAAATTAGGGTTGCTTATGTGGAGGTGAGTCACACTCCCATGGAAATTAATTTAAAAAGGCAAAGTGTTGAATAAGTCTTTTGGGCTCCATTAATGCTTTGAAAAGGGAGTCAAACAAACCCAAAACCTCATTATTTTAATGATAAAACACATATTGGCCGAACATAAGGATTATGGTATTTTATTACATCACCATTGGGTAATTATGTTGTCATAAAACACATTATATATTTAAATGGTATTTTATTTTTACCCAAAAATTTGACTATCTCAGAAAATTATGAAAAAACCACCGTTGGATAATTTCGACGTCATGATTCCCAAAATAATATTTATTTTATCTAAATAATTTTCTAAATATGTGAATTTTCACTTTTAAAATAAAAACCGACATTTATAAAAATTCACGGGTTTTGACAGAAATGGCTTTCAAACCTTAATAAAAATGTTAATTGCATTCATAAAATTGTAAGATCATTTATATTTAATAAAAATTAATTTAATATTAATAATAATATTTTATTAAAATATTATTTAATTCAAAAATCCTTTAATTTAATAAAATATAATTCTTAATTAAATAATAACTAAAAACACCGTTTGTACTTTAAAAACTAATTACAATGTATCAAAAATGACAAGAAATTATATTCATTATTATATACAAAAATAATGTACATGAACATGGTGCTACTTATATGTTACATAACCCCTTAAAATAGCCGCATAAGACCTATGGGTAAGGTGTGCGATGGTGACAGACTCTTGGGGTTGCTCGGATAACATCGCTCGAGTGGTAATCTCTATCAACTTCCATTTTTCCCGTAGACGATCACGTTCGAGCTTGACTTGATGAAGCTCAGCTTGGGCTTGGTCAAGGGCAAAGCCCAAAGACGCCACCTCCTTTCCGAGCTCCGACAAATGGGCTTCGTAAGGGGCAATTCTATTGTATGAGGCCATCGCTTCCTTTGTCTGAGTAGAAAATTGGTTCGTTAAAGCCTTATATTTAAACTACCCAGATGATCACTGTTCAACGGCTATAAAAGTAACGGTCACAAATCTTAAAGTAAAACTTAAAGAAGTTGACATCTTATAAAAACATTTTTCATAAATAAACATTTAACTGGATCAAGAGGGATTTTCCATTAATGAAACTTTGGGTCGTTACAACATTCCCCCCCTTAAAAAATTTCACCCTCGAAATTTTCCTTTTCCCACACTAAAACAAATGTGGGTAACTTAGCTTCATCATATCCTCCGACTCCCAAGTTGCTTCTTCAAACTTGTGGTTTCTCCACAACACCTTGACGAGGGGCATTGTCTTATTTCGTAGAAATTTTTCTCTACGATCCAAGAACTTCACTTGTTGCTCCTCATAAGAAAGATCGTCTTCTAATTGTACCACCTCAGAAGAGAGTACATGTGAAGGGTCTGGTATGTACTTCCTTAAGAGGGATACATGAAAGACATCATGCACCTTGGCCATAGTAGGTGGAAGTGCTAGTCGATAGGCCACAACCCCAACACGATCAAGAATCTCGAAGGGGCCGATGTACCTTGGACTTAACTTCCCTTTCTTTCCAAACCTCATGACCTTCTTCCACGGAGATATGCGTAAAAACACCATGTCTCCGACTTTAAACTCAAGGTCTCTTCGACGATTATCTGCATAACTCTTCTGTCGACTTTGGGCTGCCTTGATATGCTGCTGAATGGTTTTCACCTTCTCCACCATTTCTTCGACCATTTCTGGTCCAAGCAGCTTACGTTCACCGACCTCATCTTAACATGCCGGTGTTCTACACCTTTTCCCATACAGGGCTTCATATGGTGCCATTTGGATGCTCTAGTGGAAACTATTATTATAAGAGAACTCAACTAGAGGAATATGTTGATCCCATCCTCCTTTAAAGTCCATTGAGCACGCTCTCAATATATCCTCAAGTGTTTGGATAGTCCGCTCGGATTGGCCATCAGTTTGAGGATGATAGGCCGTACTGAAGTTCAGTTCAGTATTCAGAGCATGTTGAAGACTCTTCCAAAACTTAGAGGTAAATCTTGGATCTCGGTCAGACACAATAGATAGTGGTACTCCATGCAACCATACCACTTCCCGGATATATATCCGTGCCAGTTGATCCAAAGAGAAATCCTCTCGAATAGCAATGAAGTGTGCAGTCTTTGTAAGATGATCCACAATAACCCAGATTGCATTGTTTCTTTTGGATGTCCTTGGAAGTCCAGTGACGAAGTCCATGGTGATGTTCTCCCATTTCCATTCTGGTATGGGCAATGGTTGCATCATCCCCTTAGACTTCTGCCTCTCTGCCTTCACTTGCTGACACACCAGGATATTTGATGTATATTCGACGATCTCCTTCTTCATATTATCCCACCAAAAGTTTTCTCGGAGATCTCGATACATCTTTGTGCTCCCTGGGTGAATAGAGAAATTTGAACTATGTGCATCATCCAAAAGTTCCTTCTTCAGCTCCGAACTTGATGGGACACATAGTCTTTTCCCAAACTGCACAATTCCTTCTTCATTAACATTAAACTCTGAGGATTTTCCCTTTTTGATAGCTTCCACTTTTTCTTGGATTCTCGCATCATCCTTTTGAGCATCCTTTAACATTTCCAAAAGAGATGGTTGAGCAATCATTTGTGAAAGGATTGATTATGTTCCCTTCTTTATGATTCCCACGTCCATCTTCATCAAGTCTAAGAAGATTGGATCCTTCTCAATTCTCATCATTGATAGAATTGCTGGATCCTTTCTACTTAGGGCATCCGCCACCTTGTTCGCCTTCCCAGGGTGGTAATGTATTGAATAGTCATAATCCTTGATGAGCTCTATCCATCTTCTCTGGCGCATATTAAGCTCTTTCTGTGTGAATATATATTTAAGACTCCTGTGGTCAGTATATATCTCACATTTCTCTCCATAGAGATAATGCCTCCAGATTTTCAAGGCAAAGATTACCGCCGCCAACTCCAGATCATGCGTTGGATAGTTTCGCTCATGGATTTTCAACTGTCTTGAGGCATATGATATCACTTTATCATTCTGCATCAGCACACATCCTAAGCCCTTCTTCGTAGCATCACTGAATACCACAAAAAGCTCCCCACTTGTGGGTAATGTGAGCACAGGTGCAGTGATAAGCCTCCTTTTCAACTCCTTGAAGCTTTCTTCGCATTCATCACTCCAAGAAAACGTTACTCCCTTTCGAGTTAGCTTGGTAAGAGGGTTGTACAATCGTGAGAAGTTTCTCACAAATCATCTATAATATCCAGATAACCCCAAGAAGCTACGGATATCAGTTACTGATGTTGGCCTCGGCCATCCCTCAATTGCATTTGTTTTGGAGGGGTCCACAGATATCCCATTTCTTGTGATGATATGGCCCAAGAATGAGACCTCCTTCAACCAGAACACACACATGTTGTACTTGGCATAGAGCTTCTCCTTGCGCAAAGTCTCCAGTACAGTTCTTAAATTCTCCTCATGGTTCTCCTTGGTTTTGGATTATATTAGAATATCATCTATAAAGACTACCACAAATTTATCTAGGTAATCTCTAAAGACTCTATGCATCAAGTCCATGAATATTGCTGGAGCATTGGTGAGTCCAAAAGGCATTACTATGAATTCATAGTGCCCGTACCTTGTACGAAAAGCAGTCTTGGGGATATCTTCCTTCTTCACCCTTACTTGATAATATCCCGACCACAAGTCGACCTTGGAGAAGTATTGTGCTCCACGCAGCTGATCAAACAAGTCATCGATTCTTGGGAGAGGATACTTTTTCTTTATCGTGATTTTGTTATGTTCACGATAATCGACGCAAAGCCGCATTGACCCATCCTTCTTATTGACGAAGAGGACTGGTGCACCCCATGGTGATGCACTTGGGCGTATAAACCCTTTATCCAGATTCTCCTGTAGTTGTTTCTTCAGTTCTTCAAGCTCAACCACAACCATTCTATATGGAGTCTTGGATATTGGTAGCGCCCCAGGTATAAGTTCAATTGAGAACTCAACATCTCTTCTTGGAGGAAGACCAGGAAGTTCCTCGGGAAATACTTCAGCGAATTCCCTCACAATAGGCATTTCTTCAAGGGTGGTTTCTTCCTTGGACTCAATCATCTGAGCCAGATATGCGTGCTCATAAGGCAGTAATATCCATGCTTGAGATGATGGAGCTAAAGGAGATTCATCTTCCTCCTGACACTTATAAAGAATCGGAGGTCGATTCTCCATATGGAGTGTGATTTCCCTCTCCCGACAATTTATGTTGGCTCTATATAAGGAAATCCAATCCATGCCAAGAATTGCATAAAATTCCACCAATGGGAGTATGACGAGGTTTGCAGGGAAATTCAATCCACAGATTATAACAGGGGAGGACTTATACTCATGGGATGCAATGATTGCCCCATTTGCCGTACTCACCGACATCTTTACTTCCATGATTTGTGGTGGTGCAGGGATTGTTCTACTAAACTTTTGAGATATAAAAGAATGCGTAGAACCTGAATCAAAAAGTACGTTCGCTATTCTTGAATGAATAACTAGCGTACCTGTCACCACTTCGTTGTCGGGGTTCACTTCGGCAGAATTGATGGCAAAAGCTCTTCCTTGCTGTCTTGGAGGTTGTTGATTGCCTCCGATAACCCTTGGATTAGGGCACTGATTCGCAAAATGACCCGGTTCTTTGCATTTGAAGCATTGAACAACGCGTTGAGGTTCAAACGGAGCGTTCCTCCCCTCCGTCGCAGCCGCGGGTCCTTCTTGATGACAGTTAACAGCTAGGTGCCCTTCTCTTCCACACTTGAAGCATTTTCTTGTCCCCCTAAGGCAATTTCCAGGGTGCTTTTTTCCACACTTTTGGCAAGTGGGGTGTTGGAATTTCTTAGCGCTGTTGGATTTATCCATCGGACCACTAGCATTAAAGTCCACCTTCCGCTTCTTGTCCCCATGATACCCCTGTGATTCTACGATCTCCATTTCAACCTTGAGGTCACATCAGACAATTCCCTCATAGGTGTCGAAATCACGGATCGCTAATGCTTTCCGCAAGCTAGGCTTCAGCCCACCAAATAAGCGGTCAACCTTGCATTCGGGGGTAACGACAAAGCCAGAAGCGTATCGTGCAAGCCTTGTGAAGTTTGCCTCGCACGCTCCCACAGATTCCTCATCTTTCTGCTTGAGGGAAAGGAAGTACCTTTCCTTCTTAAGACGGAGGGTGCGTGGAAAATATTTATCGAAAAACATCTTCCGGAATACCTTCCATTACAAAGCCTTGATCTCCTCCTCAGGCTTAGTATTTTTTATCAACATCCACCATTGATCAGCATCACCCTCCATACGTTAAGCCGCCAGGAGAACCATCTCTTTTTTAGAGCATTGGAGGATGGAGAATATCTTTTCAATGGAGTTGATCCATTGTTCAGCAATCGTGGGATCGGATGATCCACTAAAAGTAGGAGGCCTTTGTCTAATGAAGCTTTCAATAGAAACTTGTTCTTTCTTAGGGGGGGGTTGAACGTTCCTCTTGACCAGTGTTTCTATTCAAAACTTGAGTTAGCTGAGAGAGAAGCGTGACAAAGTTCGCGATTCCCGCTCCCATTGGATTGGGCATCTCATAAGTACAATCATCACACTGATCTTCACAATGGTTGTTAGCCCGAGTTCTCCTATTACCGGCCATTGGATGGAATAAAAGGAAAGTTAGGGGTAACACATAAGGGTAATCCAAATACAAAATTTGATGACTTATAAATAAACTTTAATCTCTTTAACTCATGAGTCTATAGGATTCAATCCAGGCTTTTCATGATCTTCCTTCTAACATATATCCTTAGGGGAATTTTTCCCTTAATAAGGGTTCATACTGAGATTGTGAATTTATCAAAACATATCCCCTGGGAGTGTCATAACCAAGAGTGCAGCAAGGCCCTTTGTCGTGCACGAGTTCCCGTTCGAGTCTAGCTCAAAGCGGTGTTTTCGGGTTTTACCCCTAGGATACATCTGTGCCAGAGCCGCCTCTACCTGCTCGTATCCAGACAGGGATGTATTTGTTTGATAAACCACTTACTTATTATTTACCAAAACTTAGGGACGTTTTTATTATGATTAGCCTTGTATCTAAGGCTTTACTAGGGTTTCCTAATCCCAAAAATAACTAAACATATCATTTGATACCAACTATGACAACCCTGCTTTTTATTACAACTTAAACATGCTTCATTACATAAAACATCACTTGATACAACAAAGAAGATAGAGAGGTTTAGTGTCTTTGGGGCTTAGGATCATTACATAAAAACTATAAACTTGAAATACAACATCCTTATTGAAAACTTCCTTTACATGACCACTACATTCCTTCGTACTTAGCATTGCATGGGATAACCTGAGGACATGCATAAGAAAAGGGTGAGCTATAAAGCCCAGTAAAGGAGTACATAATGAATAACATGAGGAGTAAAATACATGTTAGGCAATAGGCATATCAATAGAGAATAAGAGAGACATGAACATAAAGGCATGATAAAGCATGATAATCAAAACATGGAAATGTGGCAACAACACTTAACATTGAATTAGCATGAGCCAAGGCTCATTGCACATGGAGCATGAGTAAACCCTCATTGCACTTGAAGCACGAGTAAACCCTCATTTCACTTGAATTATCATGAGTCAACACTCATTGCACATGACGTATCATGATACTATACTTTACCCAATGCATTGGAGCGCTATAAAGGGCGCACCCTTCTTAAACATTTCATTTCTTGCATAAGTGTGCCACATGGATCATAAAACATGGATTCATAAAACATAATCATTTATTCCACGATAAAGGAATGTGGAATTCATACATGAAACTTTACAATCAATATTTATATGTGCATAAAGGTGAATACCCTTGATGGAGAAATGGGCATGGTATTCACTACACAAAGGCATTGGCTTAGAAAATTGGTGCGATTTCGACAGCATAACGGCGTGACATAAGAATTCATAAAAAAAAGTTGATGAGAGAGAAAGGGGTTACTCATCATATTTACATGTAATGGACAGTAAGGAGGTCCTATATATACATGTCCCAACAATAGAAATGGAATTTAGATTCATGATACCAATGTATTGCTTGAAGGTAAAAGAAGAGAGAGAAGTTCCTTTCGGAATTTCGACATAGTAACGGGTGTACATGGGAGGCATTTAATGAGAGAGAAAGGGTTCTCCCACCATTCAAACAGTAAGAGGGAAGTATGGGAGAGGTGCAATACCATACCCCAACATTCATAATTGAAAATAATAGGGCAATACAACTTAAAGAAAATTGACAAAAATGAGAAAGGAAGAAAACCCCTTACTTGGAAGTGTGCTTCCAAAGGCTAGAGAGAGGCTTGTGAGAGGCTTCTTGGGAGCTTGGGGCACCTTGAGAGGATTATAGAGAGAGTAGGTCAGAGGTTGGACGAACTTCAAGGGCTTTGGGTGAGGAGGAAGTGGGAGCTTGGGTGGGTTTATATAGGAAATGTGAGAGAATTCTTTATTATTTAGGTTTGGGACCCCTTATATTAAAATAATCCAAACCACAAACCATCCATTGGTATTTGCCCATGGTTTCTGGAAAAGGAAATAGGAAAACAATATTTTAAAAGGCCAAGGTACGAACTTATTAAAAAATTAGGGTGTCTTATGTGGAGGTGAGTCACACTCCCATGGAAATTAATTTAAAAAGGCAAAGTGTTGAATAAGTCTTGAGGGCTCCATTAATGCTTTGAAAAGTGAGTCAAACAAACCCAAAACCTCATTATTTTAATGATAAAACACATATTGGCCGAACATAAGGATTATGGTATTTTATTACAACACCATTGGGTCATTATGATGTCATAAAACACATTATATATTTAAATGGTATTTAATTTTTACCCAAAAATTTGACTATCTCAGAAAATTATGAAAAATTCACCGTTGGATAATTTCTACGTCCTGATTCCAAAAATAATATTTATTTTATGTAAATAATTTTCTAAATATGTGAATTTTCACTTTTAAAATAAAAACCGACATTTATAAAAATTCACGGGTTTTGACAGAAATGGCTTTCAAACCTTAATAAAAATTTTAATTGCATTCATAAAATTGTAAGATCATTTATATTTAATAAAAATTAATTTAAGATTAATAATAATATTTTATTAAAATATTATTTAATTCAAAAATCCTTTAATTTAATAAAATATAATTCTTAATTAAATAATAACTAAAAACACTGTTTGTACTTTAAAAACTAATTACAATGTATAAAAAATGACTAGAAATTATTTTCATTATTATATACAAAAATAATGTACATGAACATGGTGCTACTTATTTGTTACATAACCCCTTAAAATAGCCGCATAAGACCTAAGGGTAATGTGTGTGATGGTGACAGACTCTTGGGGTTGCTCGGATAACATCGCTCAAGTGGTAATCTCTATCAACTTCCATTTTTCCCGTAGACGATCACGTTCGAGCTTGACTTGATGAAGCTCAGCTTGGGCTTGGTCAAGGGCAAAGCCCAAAGACGCCACCTCCTTTCCGAGCTTCGACAAATGGGCTTCGTAAGGGGAAATTCTACTGGATGAGGCCATCGCTTCCTTTGTCTGAGTAGAAAATTGGTTCGTTAAAGCCTTATATTTAAGCTACCAGATGATCACTGTTCAACGGCTATAAAAGTAACGGTCACAAATCATAACGTAAAACTTAAAGAAGTTGACATCATATAAAAACATTTTTCATAAAGAAACATTTAACTAGATCAAGAGGGATTTTCCATTAATGAAACTTTGGGTCATTACAGTTCTCTCCTTCTTACCATCCATATATGGATGAATAGTCACTCTCAAACATTGTTGAGTCCCGAATGTCCCCTAAAATCCATTCCATTGTTGGGATGTAAAGAGGGAATCATGGTCTAACACAATCATTCAAGTCACCACATGAAGACGCACTCTCTCTTGAACATGGAGGCATCAAATTTTCTCTATTGAACCATTCTCCATGATGGGTAATAAGTGTGCCGACTTGGTGAGTTAGTTCACATTCACCCAGATGGTATCATACCCTCTAGACATCTGTGGCAAAACTATCAGAATGTACATTGACATACCAACCCACTTCTACTCTAACACCTCGAGTGGCTTATCTAATCTAGATGGAACCTGATGCTCTACCTTCACATTCTTACAAATTAGGCATTGTGAAATAAACTCTTCTACTACCTTCTTCACCCACGTACACCAGTACTGATATCAGTGATTTTGGCATATCCTTTCAACTGATGTATGTACCACCAATGTTGGGATGTAGAATTCTATTATATCCTCCTCTCACAATGCCACTAGTTACATAGTTCACCATCTTAATAGGATGAAACTCTCCAAAAATATCTAATATCCATTAGGGGTCTACCCTTTGGATAACAGATCACGTCAGGCCTCGCAGTCAACATCTCCAACCAATGACCTCCACAACTTGTAGAAATATTGGGGATGTGACAATTATAGAGTGAAGGTAAGTTTGTCAGTCACCAACTTCAAAGGATATATGCATCGCGACTAAATGCTTTGATGCATCACTCAACAACTATAGCCCAGATCTACTGCTAAGCGTGTTTTCCACCATGTTTCCTTTCCCATGAGTATAGACTATTTCATTGACATTCTTATGAAATAACTCTATCCACCACCACTGTATCAAGATCAGTTCGTTCATGTAGAAGATATATTTGAGACTTTTTTGGTTGGAGTAGATGTTAAACCACTCACCCTTCCATTAGTGATGCCACACCAATAAAACGATGAACACTAATCCAAGATCAAGATCATGGGTCATGTAGTTCTGGTAATGATGCTTCAATTATCGCAAACTGTAAGAAATTACTTCATGCTCCTACATCAGGGCACAACCCCGTCCCATCAGTGTTGTGTCATAGAACACTACATACCCAATGACCTCCACTAGAAGTCACAAGACTGGGTTGCTCTTCAGACTATTCCTCAAGTAGCAGAATCTTTAATGGAATTTCACTATGCACAGGAAGGGCTATAAATTCTTTGTAAAAAATGATAATGGTGTTTCTTCCCTAGAAATGGCAAAGATAAAAATTCGGTATTCACTATCCAAACCTAAGAATATCTGCACCTCATTCACACTCCATGGTGTCTCCCAAGCATGAACTGCCTCTGTCGTCATCGGGTCCACTGCAACTCCATCCTATGAAATGACATTTCACAGAATGTGGAACTCCTGAATCTATAATTGATAATATGAGAGCTTCTCAAAAATATATTTCTCTTCTACTATATCCAAGACCATCATTAGGTGCTTCGTGAGCTCCTCCTCAGACATCGAGTACACCAGGATGTCATTAATGATGACCAATATGAACTAGTAATGTTAAGGTTGGATGTTAGATTTCACAAGACCTATAAACACTACTAGGGAATTGGTCAGGCTGAATTGAATCCCCACAAACACAGAGTGGCCGAACTAACATCTAACAACTATCTTCGGAACATCCTTCTCTCGTACATGAAACCAGTGATAACTATACACATGTTCTATCTATGAGAACTAACACACTCTATTAAATTGACCGAAGTGGTCATCGAATCATCGAAGTAAATATTTTTTCTTTAAATTAACCTAATTTAGGTATCGATAGTATTCATACAGCCTCAAACGTCCATCTCCCCTCCTGGGAAATAAGACTGTAGCCTCCATAAATGAAACATGGGGCCCCATGAATCCTTTTATCATTATGTCCCCTAGTATTTCCATCAACAAACATAGCTCCATGAGAGACTTCAAAGATGTTGGTGTAGAAATCTATGTCATCATATGATACTGATTCATGCAGAAGTCGACCTATTTATAAGGTGGTAATCTTGTAACATCATGAAAGGTGATGGCCTCAAACACGACAACCACAATAGGATATTGAGGACTCTTCTCATCCACTGCACTGAGGGTAAGGCTAGCTACTTGGTGAGTGATAATATACACCATCCTTCACGTATGTCTCACCTTTACTTCATTTTTTCCCTTTTCACTGATAATGGAGAACCCGGTTCCATCTCCATGGACACACTAATGTTTTACTGAAAGTGTAAATCTGAGAATGGACTTTAGATAACTAGTACATACAGAGAATAACACCGTAAGGTCTTGATATCTTTATTATGTGATTCCAACCAAATTTGTCACCTATAAGATTAATCTCTCATTACCGACACTAGTGAATTTTCATCAAATCCTCTCGAGTAGGATGGTATAATCATAAGGATAGATGAAACATATCATCAAAAATCTCTAAGATCCGAACAAAGTATATTTCAAGAAATTGTGACTGAAAGAATTGTCTAAAATAACTGAAACTATGGTTCATAACCCATATACACTACCTCTAATCATATATATAGCGTAAGTAATATTGGCCTCTATCACTTGAATTTGGCCACAAACTTGTCCAACTACTCTTGGTTCTAATGGTGGACCTCTAGGGGGTGGTGCTGTAGCACCTAAAAACTCCTCCCACCACTAGCCACTGTCCCTATTCCCCTACCACGTCTGCCTCGATGTGGACCACTGTGATTATCCATATTCCTTTGAATAAAAAATCCCTTGACCGTCTATTTATCATTTTCATGGTGAGTTGGGTATTCAAGTGCTATGTGTCCATAACTACTGCATGTGTAGTACACCCTACTCCTCCACTAAAACCCTATACTCATGGGAGCCTCATACTACCATCCATATGTCCTGGGGTTGTCTCTGAAAATGTTTTTCTTGCTTGGGTCCCCACATCTGCTACAGACTATCTACCACTATAGACTCTGCTGCTTGATATCTACTAGTATCTATGCTACAAGCGCCCACTCCAGCAGGAATCTCTCCATTAGAAGAGTTCATTCCAACACCCCAATCTGGGTAGGGATGCTATGAAATACCATGAACTCGCTAATATCTTGGTGAAGTCCCTGCTCGATAGCTCGATCACTGTTGAATGGGTCTGACACCATGTTAGTAGTGTACTGAGAATGCTCAGTGAATCTCACAGAGTACTCTAATACTTTCATGCTACACTTCTTGTAGGTGTAGTAGCGTCTGGATTATAACTAAGTGCAGAGTCGCCTAAAATTATTCCTCCTTGAATAGGCGCTCAAAATCAGAAAAATTGAGGGTCTCCTCACTATGCGTCTGGATAATCATGCTCCTCCATCTCCCCAACTAACCCTAAAAAAGGTTATTGTCTACGATCTCCATCTATTTGGTCGGTGTCCTCCTAATACTAATGATGTCGGTGAATGCCTTTAGAAAATCCATATTTATCTAGGTGTCCATATCAGCCCTGAATATGAGAGGGTATACTTCTAGAACTCATGTAATTCACTGATAAATCATTCACCCTCTACTGGTAATGATATTGAGAACATCGGATCGATGGGATGTTCCATTACTGGTGCACCACCAGGTGGGGCCATCTCTAGTACTGGTCCTCAATCTGATGCCTCATCGCTTGGTGTACCATCCTCACAATCACGCATCAAAATCCTAGTTGGCTCTCTGCATGGAGGGATCCTGAAATAGATCAAGATGTAACATAGTCAATTGATTATACCTAGTGAGATGATTCTGACTCAAGAATTTCGTGAGAACAATCATAATTCCAATATGATGCATGCAACCAATGTTTTCATGTACAGAGTCAAAAAAGCATGAATTCAGGGTCCTACTATATCGATACATCATCTACCACACCATTATTAAACTCCACAAGTCCGAAATATATAATCTAAACATTTAAGACTATTTCCCCAAAACGAAGTCACTGATCTTTTGTCCATAAGTAAGAAAAACCCTATTCTGATAACAATTTTCCATGACCTGTCCCTAAGGGCCCGTTCCATGACTACTCCAAGTCTGCATCCCCTAGGCCAGGGGAAATGGACTTCCACCAAATGAATTATCCCACAAGTTGGAGGATTTTTCTTATGTACCTATACACAAACACACACACAGAAACGCATCCCCATCCCATAATTCTAAATAGTGCACATTCAAACCACTAAGACATCCACTGAGATTAACAATACCAAACTGAATGTAAAGGGGCCTGAATACCATCCCAATAATATAAAAGTACAAGATCATGAAGTCCACTAATGGTAGACCCTACATGAAGGGTAGGTGATGGGGGTACCACCTAAAGTCATATTAGTACACCTCGTCTATCAGATCTCAATTGGCATCACCTGGTCCCAAAACACCAAGGCCTTTACTAAAGCATCTATCGTCTATACAAGACATGACATGTGGAGGTGGGGTACGTGAAATGGTGAGTATCCCAATACTCAGTAATGGGCCTAAAACAAAAATGTAACACCAAAGAGGAATGTATGAAAAATTTAGAAAATAAATGAGGTACAGAATTTGTAGAAACTAAGAAGTACAATTAAGAGAGAGTCACTAGATTCAGCTCAAAATGTTATAAATCTACAGTATGAAAAGAATGACTATCAATCATAAACAATGAAAAACATTCACTACTGGAGAAATAATTATCTATGAGTCACATAGCACTATTGGGGAACCAAGAATATATCGTCACATAAGCCTCCTAGGGCACCTATACCAATCATCACTTGGGCCTCTTGTGTAACATAGACCCTCTCATCTCATTGGTCTATTGGGGCACCAAGACCTGCTCTTCACATCATCCTACTTTGTAATAAATACACTATCATTACTATTGATTTCTAGAGATCCTCGAACCGCTCATCAATATCTTCTTATCATTTCCAACCACAAGATTCCTTCTTGTAGCACGCTAGATTCCATGATAATCTACGCCTCAATCCATCAGATTGTATCTAAATTTCGCAAAATCCCCATTTAAAATATATCAAAGAGAAAACCTCATGTTGAGGGTCCCAACTCAATAAATTCCTTATTAATCAGTTTTACGGTTTGGATGATATGATCCTTTTAGTGAAAATAAGTCGGTTGGGTCTAGGTCCGATCCAAAATAGGCGAACTGACTCGACCTAGCCTAGGGTTCATTGACCAAACCTAGGCACAACCTAGCCCGGTGGATCCATCCCATACTGGAGGGTCGAACCGGCCCATTGGGCCTGGCCCAGACCGGTTGCTAATGGTCTCGCCTGAGGTCCTGGGTCAGCCCGTATGACCAGGCCAGCCCATTAGAGCGCATCAGTCCAATCATCCTAGATGCGGCTAGCACTGTGGGTCACCGCCACTTTCCACCTTGACCACGACCTCTAGCCTCATGACACGGCTGGGGAGCTGTGTCTCCCTGCACTGCCACCGACCATTGATGGTGGAACATTTCTGCCATGGGCAGCAAAGCCACATGTTTCCTCTGATATTGTGGCACGCTGTCACTACGTGAGTCCATCTTCCACCAATGGTTTCTTCCATAAGCCATGACAAAATAATTTCTGGTCTCATTGTCGATTAGAAAGGTTTTCCAGAGTCCTCATGTTTTCATCTATCTAGTCGTAGGCTCCAACTCATCTAATTATCGATCTAGGGGTCTGGTCTATCACATAACACCCCTGCAAAGTCTGACACGATCACATGTGTCTGTCTTTGAAGAACATGTGAAAAATGATAGGAAACTCCCTAAGAACACCCGAGGGATGCATGTTGGCCGTTTCATTTGGCCTTTTCTCATCTCATTATAATGAAAGGGAAATTAATAAACATCATGTTTCTAACCCATCAATCCCTGCAATAAATAGCTTATCCCACAAAAACAAATAACCTGAAGTTCAACATATTATTTGGTTGATCCACATTTTTTATTTAGAAAGAGAAAAAGGGGAAACATAATCACATAGAACCAAACCCCAACCTCAATGTTGAATCATTCGATGGTGAATATTGTAGTTTCATTATTGTTGTTTATCGTTCATTGATACCCAATCCATCATTGGTGGTGATACGCCATTCATCACTCTACAACAAAAATCCACAAAAGGATCAATGAAGTCCAAGGATCATTCCAATGACCATGTATCTTATTAAAAAATTAAATGGGGGATATTCATTTTATCATTTTCATATAATCTGATTATCTATGTAATAACATTTTTTCATTTATGAAATGAAACACCTTTTATGTTACACTTCAGTCTCAATGCAACTATGCAATTTCATTTATCCAATAACCCAACCCAATTAGACTATATCCCACCAACTAACGTACCATATAGCACACATTATAGTCCTACAGTGTCATTAGGGACACACAATATATTTAGGCCACCCCTATTTTCACTAGAATTTATATATGAGCCTCCACACTCATATTTCAAGTATCTGATGATGATTCATAATCCTGATCCACATCATGAATTTAGTCAACCATCCATTCCATTTTAATTTCTATCCACTTAATTATCTTTGAGATTCTACAATCCTTCTTTTTCGACTCCTACTTTGACAAATTCTTAGCCTGGAGAGCATACATTGTGACCCACTCTAGGTTGATATTAAATCAGTTCCAACAGATCCAGTGGTGCCCATTTTAAACGATATAGTATATTATATTCTAAATTATGGTCACACGGTTCCACATTCACATAAACATGAATTTATTATAAATAAATATCTTTATTAATTCCATCTGTCTCTTTTTCTTGACCGTTAAAAGAACACCCATCCTCTCTCATATTTACACCACAATTAGCCACCTATTTTACTCATAAACTAAAATATTATCTTCTAAACTTCACTATCAACAACCTATTGGTGAATTTATTCTTAAAAGGCCATTTAAGGGTCCATATAAAGGGGACTAAATAATGTATACTAATGAAGAGGTAATCATTATACCCGACCTATTTCAATTTATTTGTTATTCTACAACATAAAAATATTTTTTTGCCATAAATTAATAAATAAAAAATCATATATATTCAGAAATTTTATTATTTTTATGTAGCAACTATTAACTAACTAATTTTAATACAAATTGGCTGTGAATTTAAAACTCATGAGTACCTGTGGACCACAACCTCGATGTAGAAATAGAATCCACTCTCCATCCCCATAATTTATTGGTGGTTGCTGAGACGGAATTAATAATTAATTGTGATATATATGTTATAATTATACTTCTGGAATTCTAATATGTAATATACATTCTACACATTATAACCATTATATAATGAGAACGTCGCCTGCGCACACGCTTGGACTACCACCTCCATGTAGTGATGTGATATGATTTAAATTTTCAATTTATATAGTCATATATAAGGATATATTTAATTTATATATGCGGCATATATGATATAATAATGATTCTTTAATGATTAATTGTTATTATACATTACTTTCATTCCACCCATCAAAAAGTGGAAACATCCCCCATGTGTACATACATGTATCTTTCTCCACGATGTGATGCTATTCATTTTTCGTCTCCAACTAATATAAATAATTATAAAATAGTATCTAATGAATAAATCTGATGCTTATTTAATAATTACAAATCATTAGCTTTTGTAAACAAGAATAATGTGAAATTATTTTACCATCTAAATAAATTGTCCATGAAAAACAATTTAGTTTTCATCATAATGTTCATTTTAATGATGAAATTTTAATGAAATATATTTTTAAGACTTTAAAAGGAATGATGCATAGTAATTTATGCAATACTATAGTTTTTTATTATATCTAAAATAAATTTATATTTACTATACATGATATTTAAATGTTTATGAAGAATGAAACATCTTATGTTAAGGGGTTTCCTATCTACCTATATTATTATAAGATATATATCATATTCACGATTTGTTTACATTATGTTATGTATATAGTTCAATGGATTTTTTTTAATATTATTATCAGAAAATAAAATTTGATTTAAGAAATATTTATTTTATTTATTTCATGAGGTTTGGATTAGGTTATTAATAATTTTTTGGGTTTCATCATCTAAATATTGTTTTGTTGAGAGTTTTTTTGTGGTTATGAACCTATATAGCTTTATGAGGAATATATAATTATCCATAGAAATTTTCTCTCATCAATGTCCATATAGTTAAGATATTTTACAATTAATTTGGTGTTATTCATTATTGAGGCATATGATTCATAATTTTCGAGTCTTGTGGGAGTAATGTTTCAATATCATTATTTACATGAAAGGGTTATGATAATTTTGATGATGATGAAACTTAATGATAAACTTATCAATAAAATCATGGGTTTTATTCTCCTCTATTTACTTTTTGATAATAAATTGTTTTCTTTTTCATTTTCCCATATTTATGTACATAAGTTACTGGAAAAAAAATTATAAGACAAACAAACATTATTTCCCTTTTCAGTCAAATATATTTATTGTATAAATCCATACTTTTAAAAAATGATATCATTTTTTTAAGATTCTCTAATAAATTTTTAAATCCAATTTTACCCATTTTATTGAATTATATAAAATTATTTTAAAATCTATATCCTTTCATTTTTTGGAATTAGGTGCTCTGGGATTATTTTAAAAAATGTGACTGGAATTAATATTTTTAAAACATGTGAAATGTATGGAGTTTCACAGCATCAGTATTCATCAATGATTTGAAGATAAATTATTATGTTTCGATATATATTTTCCATTCAAAAAATTTCAATAAAAATTTGGAAATTATTAAATTTTAAATAATTGTTTTAAAAATATAATGTATATATTCCTCAATAAATATTCCTATGATATTTTAAGTTCATTTATAATCAATAATAAATTAATCTGATGTTACATATTATTTATAGGATATTTGATCCAACATTACTAAAATTATTCTATTTTCTAGATGGTTTATGATTATGATGAAGAGATACTTATTACACCTGCTTGTTTTGTATAAGATATTTTATGATAAAGAAATGGAATTTTTATTAATCCAATTTCATTTCCATGGGATGTAATATAATTATATGATTATTTTATGTGATCTAGTGGGAAACATTATTTGTTTATTAATTATGTGAATGGTTGGCCTATAATAATATATTGACAAAATGAATTGGTTAGAGAAGGATATCTCATGAGTTAATAAGGATTGGAATGTGGAGTGATTCTAGTTTTGTATACAAATATATACACAATTATAGTATTGGGAGTGAACCATGACTAGAAAAATTATGAAACAAGAGGTGAAACAAAAACACTATGATATCCTTGGAAGTGATAATTTATTATGAAATTTATTTTATATGGATATGTTCTTTTATGAAAAATTGAATCTTCTTATTATGACATGTTAACATAGATGTTCTTCATTGATTTATTTACGAATCATGCCTTATTATTTAATAGATATTTATTCCATGTCTCATATGTATGATCTATTATTTTATGGTTGTTTTTATCCATTTTTTATATCATATTCATATAATGGTATGCTCAAGGTAGGGTTAAATTATCAATGATATATTCCTTGTTTACACATACCGATCATTTGTGCTCACCCTTTTATATGTTTTACATTACCTTGTTATGAAATATCATTTTAAATATGATATGTCTAGGAAGGGTGATAAAAAATATGTAATAAATGGGATATAAATTACTTTTTTTACCAGTTGTTTATATCCCAAACTTTTCAAATACACCAAATCTATATTGTCCTTATATGGGAATTATTGTTAAATATATTAAATAATCATCTATAATGATGTAATATTTGTGTATGAAAAGTTTGGGTTTCTATAGTGTATGAAATGTTTGATAAAATAACGGGATACAGATGGATTTATATGATTAATCTGAGATTGGGGTAAAATAAAATAAGTGTACTAGAGGAGGATATCCCATGGAAAATGTTAATAAGTATTTATTAAAATTATGTTTATTTAGATACACTATTAAGACTGAAAACCACTTTTGTTATTTTGATGAATTTAATGATTTATATCATTCAACATTTTATTTAATAACTCATGGTATTTCTTTTGTTAAAATCATGGTGTTTTCCAAGAGAAGGAAAGAATGCGAAGATCATATGGATTTGTTTCTTATAACTCTAAAAGAACATTGTCTTTATAAAATATTTTTTAAATTATTATTATGTATCGCAAAATTGATGTTTTGTAACAAAGTATATATATGTGGGATATATCAGTTTATCCTAAATAGATTCAGTTGGTGATTTCATTGGAGAAACCAAGGAATGTGTTTGATATACAAATCTTCATAGAATTGGTTGGTTATTAGAAGAATTTTGGTTAATAATTTTCCACAATTTCATCTATTATGATATATTTTACCTATAAAGGTGTTATACTAGATTGTATTGTTATGTATCAGATATAATTCATTAATATTATGGTGAGGTTTACTTCAAGTCCATTTCAAATTTTTCTAGAAATTGTTTTGGGAAATAAAATTTACTACGATGCCTCAAGTATTGGATTGTATTGTGTTATGATGAAAGGGATGAATGTTGTGGTTATGCTGATCACATATTATTCCCTCCTGTGAAAATTATCATACACATGACCTTGAGTTGGATTTTATAATGCATAGTGTAATGTTGAAAACATTTATAAATAAAATTCCATTTTCATATGATATTCCGCAGTATTATGTACTGAAGTTAGAGAACATACTTGCACCACTTTGTTTATTTTGGAAAATTATATGTTTTACCCAATTTGATTTAGAATATTGATTAGTATCACAACATTGGATAATATAGTCATTTTATAGTGACCATTATAAATAGTATATATTAACGGTTATGATAAGTATAATTGATATAGATGAATGAAGTGATAACCATGACTAGTAGGATATTACTATATGATTCCCATTTATCATAGTATCAATAGTAAATGGAATCACTAGCATTTAACCATTTATAATACAAATACGACATTGAACAACTAAAGAATGAAAAAAATCATATTCAGGTTATGCTCATGAATATTGAGATAATGTTCAAAACCATGTTCACTCAACCACCCTAATAAAGTTTCTCCATTATATACCTTACTATTCGGGTATACACAAGTGTATTAATGGGTTCTTTATCCAGACCATAATAGTATGATTTTTTTATGTTTTATTTTAAATAAATTAATTATTTTTATCCATTTTTGTGATAACATTATAAATTATTAATGATTTTGATATATATTAGATTTTGATATAATGAAATAAAAAATTTACTTTAGTAAATATATGTATTGTTTAAATTAAAGAACTCCTTTGGGAAAAAATCTGGACATTATTAAATAAATTTATTTTAATAAAATATTATTTTATATGAATATATATTTTATTATAAATGGTAGTTTAATTAAACGAGGGATAGTATAATATTGTAACAGCTATAAAATTTTTGTTGACATAAAAATTTGTATTTCTCAATAAATGAGGGAAATTTTTATAAAGTATCATTTTTCTAGAATAATTTTGATAAAGTAAATATTATTTCGGACATCATCATGTTGAAATTAAACAATTATAAATTTTTCATAATATTCTATGTTGGTCGAATTTTTTGTTAAAAAATAAATATAGTAAAAAATACGCAATGTGTACCATGACATCATAGAATCCAAAAGAGATGAAATATATAATCTAAAGAGTATCCAAGAACAAAATTATCTTCCACATTTAGAATTATTTTTTTTAATTTAGTTTTATAAATTTTATAGACCATTAATGAATATCAAAAAACCTATATTATTTTTTTATGTTTTGAAATTAATTATTTATAAACATGAATCACTTCCACAACACCTAGGGTAATATTTTATGTGGTTATTTTTTAATCATTAGAAAATATTTAACACCCCTAATATTTTGTGTAATTATTATGAAAAATCAATTGTAAGATTTTTGGCATGATTATATTATCAAACATATTCCAAAACCAACATTTATAAATTAATAAGTAATTTCTCTCTCAGTCAATATGAAACCCCATCCATCCTCACATTCATCTTCACCCAAATACCTATGTCAAAGAATTTTATATTGCTTTTTCTATCTATATATCACCCAAGTTGTTCTCAATTTGATAAGAATATAATCACAATCTTTTTAATCACCCTCCCAAGGAAAGGGATTCTCTCTTCTTTACTCGAGAACATTCTTTATATCATTCCTTTTTTATTTCCAAATAATTTTACTATAATTCTTTTTAACAAATCCCTCTTACATTCCTTAATATTTATAATTATTTAGATATTTCCTTTTACTCTTATTAAAATATTCCATCAGTCTTTATGTACATGTATTATGTTGCTGAATTTATCCTATGGATTTTTCATACCAAATATTTTTGAAGCGAATAATAATACCCCATTTATATTCATGGGAATTCATCTAATTTATCATATCCTTATTTAATTTGGAATTAAATTTATGTGACTCACACTGCATAATCATGAGATTCAAATTGATGAAATGAATTCTTATGTTGTTTAATATATGCGGAACACAAATTAATATACATAATATGATTATCATAGGTGGTCATATTATTATATACCTCTTCAAAGAATTGAGAAATTATATTTTCTAATTTGATTCCATGAATGGATCATGAGAGGTTATTCATTTAACAATACAATAGGATATCTTAGTTGTTATCCTTAACATATGATAATGATGTCATGCTTTATATTATCTCCACATTTTTATGTTTCATTGTTGTTATCATCATGTATCGTTCTTTTATGATCATGTTAATTATTATCACCAATTTTATGTCACCTTGACATGCCTATAGAATAATATTTATTTCATTCATGATGTTATTATTTTATTATTCCCTCAATGGGATTAATTACTCACTCATTTCTAAACTGTGTCCCTATATTATTCTATAATTCTTTAGAAGATCAGAGGAACCTAACGAAATGTTTATAAATTTATAAATAATGATTATATACCCATGATTCATGTTAATATGATATATATATATAATTTCTCAAGGACACTAAGACCCATATTCTTATAGTATTATGTTATTTTTATCATTTTGTAATAAATCATGTATTATGGTGTATTAAATATACTGGTTGTAATGCCTTGTTTGAAAGGGATGTATATAGTTTTTTGAGGATTAATATTATGAAATCATAGTCATTCCAGATGGATAAGACTAAACATATGATAACATACATAAAATATGATAAATTTTATAAAATGTTGTTTCCATGAAAAAAAATCCTTCACCAGATCCTAAAAGTGGATTTGGATATTGAAAATCAACAACATGGGGTAATCACCATGAAACGGGAGAATTAGGATTTGAATCAATCGTCACTTTTTGAATGACATTGAGGCAATACTAATCACTTATTTAGATATTATTTTGGGAAATTCCTTATTAAATTGACGCTCTATTTATGGACCGTAATGAATGGGAAAAAATTATCATAAAATTATATGTTAGGATATAGATCATTAATAACAAATATTGAAACCTATATATTCCTAGGTTATGTAATATATTTAATTTGTGAGATATCCATTAAATGCTCATAGATTCCAATTTTTCTTTTAAGTGGTTTTCAAATTCTTCTCTTATATTTCCTTTAATTTTAGTCAATCATTTTGAATATGAGGAACCAAGTCAACAAACAATGTAATGATCATTGTAAAAGTTTCCAAAATGAGAATCCCAACGTAATGGAAGTGGTTGTTGAGATTTTTAATACTATACATTCTCAATTAACTAATAATTTGAATACAAACATGAATGAGTGGGAAAACCCCATCTCCGTAGGACTCATATGGTTTCAATTAATATAGTCATGTGATGAATTCCATTAAATTTTAGTGGATAATCATAAACTTTAACCATGCAACAATGATTCAAGTCCATTGAAAATATGATCTTTATCCTTAAACTATATGTATAAGAGAAGGTCCCCTATAATGTTTTCAATATGGAAGGATATCACTAATCAATGATTATTGTTGATCAAAAATTCAGATCCATATGAAGAATCAAAGTACTAGAGTGTAGGTAATGAAAGAAAATATTTTTTGATAAATATTTATCTTTCACATTCCAAATTTAATTGTATAAGGATTAAGATAAACTCTAGAAAAATGATGATGAATCCATCATAGAGTATGACTGTAACATCCCAAGTATGTAATGAATAATAGATATTTTTATCTATGTCTATTAATGATTAATATAGTGTTATAGTGGCTTAAAATGAAAATAAATACAATCTTATGCATGAAATACACTAATATTCTTAAAAGATTGTTTTAGTGCCTTTTGATGGCAAACCATTTTTGAATCTATATTTTGACAATTTTATAAACTATGTTTTTCAAAATAAACAAATTCTTTATGATTGGGACATCAAAATTTACCTTGTGTGAATTTTTGGTATTTTTCTGACAGTGTTCATTTTTTAATGAATAGTGAAAAATACTGCATTTTACATCAAAACTTCTTTTTAATCTAATTTATTTATATGATTATATTATGTATTGAATTTGTTTTCAAGTGAAATTAGAATATATTTTTACCATTTTATCCAATGGTGGTCATTGGAATCAATTTCACTTTGAAATTAGACTTAAACTGGTGTCAATCTTTTGATACTTATTGTTTTGTAAAAACACGCTTTTTGCTCTGGCAGTGGGAATTAATTATTAAATTAATTAATGTGACTTATATGATTAAAATTTTGTAAAATAGACTTCATTTTTGAATTCGGAATATCAAATATAGCTTAGGGTGAATTTTTGGTAATTTTCTGAAAAACTTCAATTTTTGATGAATAGTGAAACCACTAAGTGATAATCAAGAAAACTGATTTTTCAGTTAAATGAAAGTTTACCACTAATGTGTATTGAATTTTGAAAATCCGACATACATGGTTGTCATTAAGAAGTAAAATGTGGTTCAATGAGATTGAAATAATTTTTTGGTGAATAGTAACTTATTATGTTTTTAATCGTGATTAAGGGTAATTAGTGTAGTTTAAGGTATAAATAATGCTTTAATAATATGAAATGACCTAGACACATGTCCCAACCTTATTGGTTGTGTCATGACCGACCAATAAAATCCATGGGTCAACTTGGGGACCCCATGGAGACATTTTGGTTGGGAAATGACATAAATAACTTTTTATTTAATGTAAAAGTAAAAATGACAGAAACATAATATGTTTTACGAAAAAAAAATTTACATGGGGTTATAAAGATCAGATATTTGATTATAAATAGTCATTGGAAAGATACAAATATTTCCTACATCATAGTATTTTTTTATGATTTTTAGACATTAAATAAATTAAATTATTTATGACATAATAATGATGTAGAGATGACATCATTATTTGACGATTTAAATAAAATGGAAATACAAAGTAAAATCTATGAACTAAAAATGGCCAAAACCAATTGGATGAGTGGATTTAGAACCCTTATCACCTTATCCAAGAATTATATCAATGTGGGATCTTTTGAAACCGAAAAACATTTTCAAATAAAGTAATATTTCTTTACTTTCCAAAAGTGCCCCTCCTCTCCTCTTATAAAAGGCCCCCACCTCTACCTCATTTCACACTCTCCTCAAGCCTTTGGCTCGGCCAACCCCTGCCAATTTACTCTCTAAAAATCCCTCTCCTCATCCTAGAGGATTCCCTTTGGGAAGAATCCTTTCAAAGGAAGCCTTTAGGCTCAAATCAAAAGGAGGTACACTTTTAAAGGTAATTCATTCTCTCTTGTTCATTTGTTTTATTTTGCTTCTCCAACCCTCTAAACTGTTTATTTACTTCTTTTGTAACAACACCAGTATCTTCAATATACTAGGATGTTGTTATATTATTTATTCAAGATACACTCTCACACAACTACATCAAATGGTTAATGAACATACGGTTTCCGTGGATGGTGAAATTCTGCCTCCCGAAACGATGATTGTTCAATACTCATTTAACACCTTCAAAGGTGGCCATTATGATGTCACTATTTTTATATACGATATATAATATGTTTATGTTTCCTCAAGCTTCTATTTTTTTTCATTTTGGGCATAACTTTATGGTTTCCATTATGGGTAAACACGATATCTTCATTTAAGGAAGTGCGGACTACCGCCCCCTCAAAGTGATGTGATTCGTTAATGCCATATGTGGGACGTGTAAAGGATGGATTTAAAGTTATTATATATGATGTTATACTGGAATTATAATACTCTTATATCATTATGTTTCCATTCCAGAAAATATCAAATAGAAATGGAAGTAGTGTTCATGCGTACGTACGGCTTACCGTCTCCATGAACGGTGCATTTCATTTCTTATCCCCAAATGTAATGTACTATTAAAAGTACATGTATATAATGGATATATATAATTAATGATATATCTAAGTGATTAATATAATTCTGGAATTAAAATATACATACCTCTAATTTAGTTTTAATTCCATTAATATGACAAAAAATGAAAGTAGCGTTCATGCGTACGTACGGCTTACCGTCTCCATGAACGGTGCATTTCATTTCTTACCTCTAAATGATTATGTAATATTAAAAATACATTTATATTCTGGATATATATGATACATATTATATCCAAATCAGAAATTTCATTCTGGATATAAAGAACCTTTGACCACACGAACAACATGTAATTATAAGAAGTCCAATTTCGACTTAAGAACCAAATATTGACAAAACAAACATTATTAACTTAAATGGTTACATAATGATTGTAACATGGCAATAAGTGATATAAAAGGAATAATGAACTTTAAAAAGGTTCTTAATCAAGTATAAATTAACTCAAGTTTATTATTTAGGACGTTAAAGAACGATCGAGTCAAGTCGGACCCGAGGTAAGGGAACTTCTTAACCCAATTTCCATTCTTTGGGTTAATCTACTACTTTAACATTACGTCATGATATTATTATGTCCTATCATGTATTTGTACTTTCATTATGTGTAATTATAGTGAATACAAATAATAGATCTATTTTTTTAAAAAAAATGATCTTTGTAAGGGACTTCGTCTCAATCTCCTTTCATTGAGGCATATTTCGTTTTATACACAACTTTATTTTATACGGTGTATAAACTCCTTTGACTTTTACTTTTATACAAAAGGAATCTTTTTCTATGAATCATTTTACTAAACGACAAAAAGGAATGTTTTTTTAACGTACGCGGTGACAACGATCTTTTCTGCCGCTGCGAGTATTATTTGGTCTTTGGCTTTATCAACAAGCCGTAATGTTTTTAGAATAAAATAAATACCAGATACTCTTTTATGTATTTTGGTATTGAAAATGGTTTTTGAAAAAGGATTCTATTATGTCAATATATTTATGATATATTGTGATTGAAATGTGAAATTTTATCATTAATTTATATTGGTTTTATGTTTTATGATTTTATATTGGTACTTGGACATTTTAACGGGTGGTTACATTATAAACCATATGACGGGTGGTTCCGTGAATACTAGGACGGGTGGTTACGTTATAACCTCCAATGCATTGGGTATGGAAGTCGGCCGTTTGGCTATTCCATTAAGTATGTATGGAAATTGGCCGTATGGCTATTCCATTAAGTGATATGTGTGGAAGTCGACCGTATGGTTATTCCACTTAAGTATGTTTATGTCCCAAGTTACCTTTATAAATGTTTTGTGTTCTTTTTTTGGATTTTATGGTAATACTTTGGTTACAAAAAGGTAAACAATGATACTTTATTCAGTGAAGAGTTTTTACTACTTCATGAAGGTGAAGGTATTACTTTGATAGAGTATATATGGTTTACATGATGTTTGAAAAACTAACAGTTTTCATTCTTTCTATATCCCTTACTGAGCTTTTTATGCTCTCCCAAAGTTTTTTTTGAAATGTTTTCACAGGACATAATGTGGAATAAGGTCAAGGATGGGATCAAGGGAATGTCATCCTATAACAAACATGGAACTAGACACGTTTCTTTTTAAGAGTTTTTTTTTATTATGGAAACTTAGTAGAAGTGACTACTTTGTAATCTTTTGAGATGTAATAGTTATGTTCTAATTCTCTAAAACTCTAAACCTGAAAAGATCCTCAACGTGAATTATTCATTTAATTCAATATTAAGTAAGGTTTAAGGCCGGGGCCCTATAGTTGGTATCAAAGGTCGGTTTAGACAACATTAGGAGTTAGAAAATTGTTAAGTTATAAGTTAAGTTATGATATGATTGAAATAGTATAGCATTTACAGATTACCATGTTGCTTCGCCTAAGATATTTCTATGTTCAGAATGGTTTTCCGCAGAGGAAACAAAGCAGCTATGTTGGGACGACATCAGGAGGAAGATAACCTTCCAAATCAGCAACCTGAGATGGTCGGAATCGGAACTGAACAGTTTGTTGCAGTGATGGCATAGTTGACTCAGGCTATAAATGGTGGTGGTATCCATGCACGAGATCAGCCAGATCAACCGCATAGGAACATGTCAGTGGTGGAACATTTCATGAGGAAACATCCCCCATAATTCAGAGGATTAGCTGACCCTGTGCAAGATGAAGGGTGGATTAAATCACTGGAGAAGATTTTTGATGTCATGGGGTGTTCAGAACATCAAAAGGTTAGTCTTGCTGTTTACCGTTTTGAAGGTGAAGCTGATCAGTGGTGGTCGATGGTGAAAAATATCAGGGATAGTGATGAGATTGAGGATCTTCACTGGGAATAATTCAAAGGTATGTTTCTTGAGAAATATTTTCCTAAGTTGGTTTGTCTTAGGATAGAAAAAACAGTTCCTAGAATTGAGGCAAGAGGATGATTCAGTGGCTGCTTATGAAGAAAAGTTCACTCGAT
Source organism: Viscum album (assembly GCA_963277665.1). NCBI lineage: Eukaryota > Viridiplantae > Streptophyta > Magnoliopsida > Santalales > Viscaceae > Viscum > Viscum album. The sequence goes on from OY728122.1 coordinate 1,019,117,243, forward strand.
TGGCAAGGTATGCTCCAAACTTCATACGAGATCTTGATAGTAAAATAAACCGTTTTTAGTCAGGGATAAAGCCAAATTATCGAAGGGCTTTAGCTTCTCGTGAGTTCAAAAGTTATGAAAAACTTGTTCGATGTGCGGAGAAGGTGGAAATGGAGTTTGCCGATGATCAGGTGTTCTATGACAAACAACAGAATAAGAGGTCTAGTTGGCAGGAAAAGGGGAAGAATTCATCAAAGTAGAAAGGAGGTAAGAAAACCAAATATCCATCCTGTGAGAAGTGTTGTAAAATGCATCCTGGAGAATGTTTATCCAAGTCTGGTAAGTGCTTTCGGTGTGGTAAGTCTGGTCATATTGCTCGTAACTGTAAGGATGATGATCAAGCAAGCACAAAAGCAAGACAATGAGTTGCAGAAAAAGGTAGAGCTGGTTCAGAAAGGTATGTTGCCTGAATTTAACATTGATAATGATTGTGTTTTGAGATTTGGGAAGAGATTTTGTGTGCCTTGTGATTCACAGCTGAAGAATGAGTTGTTATGTGAATCTCATAGTTCTCCGTTTTCAGTTCATCCGGGCAGTACTAAGATGTATAGATATCTGCGAGAGTATTACTGGTGGGATGAATGAAAAGAGATATTTCTGATTTTACTATGAAGTTTTTGACATGTCAACAGGTTAAAGTAGAGCGGCAGTTACCAAAAGGGATGCTTCAGCCTTTACCAGTGCCAGAGTGGAAATGGGAGAATATATCTATGGACTTAGTTGTGGGATTACCGTAGACATCTCGAGGTAATAATGCAATCTGGGTTATTGTTGATCGCTTGACCAAATCTTCTCATTTCCTTGCTATACGATATACTTTCTCTCTTGATCAACTTTCCCGTTTGTATCTTAAAGAGATAGTTAGGTTACATGGAGTTCCTCTCTCCATTGTATCAGATCGTGATCCCAGGTTTACTTCTAACTTTTGGAAAGGCCTTCAGAAGTCTTTGGGTACTGAATTAAATTTTAGTACAGCTTTTTATCCTCAATCAGATGGGCAGTCAGAACGAACAATTCAGACCTTGGAGGATATGCTCCGAGCTTGTTCGATGGATTATCAGGGAAGTTGGGACCAACATATTTCTTTGGTTGAGTTTTCTTATAATAACAGTTTTCATTCCAGTATAAAGATGGCACCATTTGAGGCATTATATGGGAAGCGGTGTCGAACTCCAGCATTTTGGAATGAAGTGGGCGAAAGGAAGCAGATGGGACCAGAATTGGTAGAAGAGATGGCAGAAAAGGTTCAGTTGATTCAGAAGCACATGAGAACATCTCAGAGCAGGAAGAAGAGTTATGTGGATAACCAGAGGAAGGATCTATCTTTCGAGGTAAGTGATAATGTTTTTCTCAAGGTTTCTCCTCGGAAAAGTGTGATGAGATTTGGTAAGAAAGGAAAGCTGAGTCCAAGGTTTATTGGACCATATGAAATTCTGGATAGAGTTGGATCAGTTGCATACCGGGTGGCTTTACCTCCGATTTTATCTCAGGTACACAATGTTTTTCATGTTTCAATGTTGAGAAAGTATATGCCAGATCCATCTCATGTTTTGAGTCCAGAGTTAGTTCAGTTGGAAGAGAACCTATCTTATGAGGAACAATCTTTCCAGATTCTTGACCACATGGAGCAAGTGTTACGAAATAAGGTGATTCATCAGGTAAAGGTTTTGTGGAAAAACCACATGATTGAAGAGGCAACATGGGAATCTGAAAATGCAATGAGGGATAAGTACCCCCATTTATTCGATAAGTAAATAAATTGCGGGGACGCAATTTTCTAAAGGGGGGAAGGATGTAACATCCCAAGTAAGTAATTAATAATATATATTTTTATCTATGTCTATTAATGATTAAGATAGTGTTATAGAGGCTTAAAATGAAAATAAATATAATCTTATGCATGGAATACACTAATATTCTTAAAAGATTGTTTTAGTGCATTTTGATGGCAAACCATTTTTGAATATATATTTTGACAATTTTATAAACTATGTTTGTCAAATTAAACTACTTATTTATGATTGGGACATCAAAATTTACCTTGTGTGAATTTTTTGTATTTTTCTGACAATGTTCATTTTTTAATGAATATTGAAAATACTGCATTTTACATCAAAACTGCTTTTTAATCTAATTTACTTAAATGATTATATTATGTTTTGAATTGGTTTTGAAGTGAAATTAGAATATATTTTTACCATTTTATCCAATGGTGGTCATTGGAATCAATTTCACTTTGAAATTAGACTTAAACTGGTGTCAATCTTTTGATACTTATTGTTTTGTAAAAACACACTTTTTGCTCTGGCAGCGGGAATTAATTATTAAATTAATTAATGTGACTTATATTATTTGAATTTTGTGAAATAGGCTTCATTTTTTAATTCGTAATATCAAATATAGCTTAGGGTGAATTTTTGGTAATTTTCTGAAAAACTTCAATTTTTGATGAATAGTGAAACCACTAAGTGGTAATCAAGCAAACTGATTTTTCAGTTAAATGAATGTTTACCACTAATGTGTATTGAATTTTTAAAATCATACATACATGTTTTTCATTAAGAAGTAAAATGTGGTTCAATGAGATTAAAATAATTTTTTGGTGAATAGTATCTTATTATGTTTTTAATCGCGATTAGTGGTAATTAGTGTAGATTAAGGTATAAATAATACTTTAATAATATGAAATGACCTATACACATGTCCCAAACTTATTGGTTGTGTCATGGCCGAACAAGACAAGCCATGGGTCAACTTGGGGACCCCATGGAGACATTTTGGTTGGGAAATGACATAAATAACTTTTTATTTAATGTAAAAGTAAAAATGACACAAACATAATATGTTTTACGAAAACAATTTTTACATGGGGTTATAAAGATCAGATATTTGATTATAAATAGTCATTGGAAAGATAAAAGTATTTCCTACATCATAGTATATTTATTATTATTTTTAGACATTAAATAAATTAAATTATTTATGACATAATAATGATGCAGAGATGACATCATTATTTGACGATTTAAATAAAATGGAAAGACAATGTAAAATATATGAACTACACATGGCCAAAACCAATTGGATGAGTAGATTTCGAACCCTTATCACCTTATCCACGAATTATATCAATGTGGGATCTTTTAAAACCGAAAACATTTTCAAATAAAGTAATATTTCTTTACATTCCAAAAGTGCCCCTCCTCTCCTCTTATAAAAGGCCCCCACCTCTACCTCATTTCACACACTCCTCAAGCCTTTGTATCAGCCAACCCCTGCCAATTTACTCCCTACAAATCCCTCTCCTCATCCTAGAGGATTCCCTTTGGGAGGAATCCTTTCAAATGAATCCTTTAGGCTCAAATGAAAAGGAGTTACACTTTTAAAGGCAATTCATTCTCTCTTGTTCATTTGTTTTATTTTTCTTCTCCAACCCTCTAAACTCTTTTTATTTACTTCTTTTGTAACAACAATAGTATCTTAAATATACGAGGATGTTGTTATATGATTTATTCGAGATACACTCTCACACAACTACATCAAATGGTTAAATAACATACAGTTTCCGTGGATGGCGAAATTCTGCCTCCCGAAATAATGATTGTTCAATACTCATTTAACACCTTCAAAGGTGGCCATTATGATGTCACTATTTTTTTATACGATATATAATATGTTTTTGTTTCCTTAAGATTCTGTTTGTTTTAATTTTGGGCATACCTTTGTTGTTTCCATTATGGGTAAACACGATATCTTAATTTAAGGAAGTGCGGACTACCGCCCCCTCAAAGTGATGTGATTCGTTAATGCCATATGTGGGATGTGTAAAGGATGGATTTAAAGTTATTATATATGATGTTATACTGGAATTATAATATACTCTTATATAATTATGTTTCCATTCCATAAAATATGAAATAGAAATGGATGTAGCGTTCATGCGTACGTACGGCTTACTGTCTCCATGAACGGTGCATTTCATTTATTATCCCCAAATGTAATGTACTATTAAAAGTACACGTATATAATGGATATATATAATTAATGATATATATAAATGACGATTATAATTCTGTAATTAAAATATTCATTACTCTCATTTAGTTTTAATTCCATTAATATGACAAAGAAATGAAAGTAGCGTTCATGCGTACGTACGGCTTACCGTCTCCATGAACGGTGCATTTCATTTCTTACCTCTAAATGATTATGTAATATTATAAATACATGTATATTCTGGATATATATGATACATATTATATCCAAATCAGGAATTTCATTCTGGATATAAAGAACCTTTGACCACACAAACAACATGTAATTATAAGAAGTCCACTTTCGACTTAAGAACCAAATATTGACAAAACAAACATTATTAACTTAAATGGTTACATAATGTTTGTATCATGGAAATAAGTGATATAAAAGGAATAATGAACTTTAAAAAGGTTCTTAATCAAGTATAAATTAACTCAAGTTTATTATTCGGGACATTAAAGAACGATCGAGTCAAGTCGGACCCGAGGTAAGGGAACTTCTTAACCCAATTTCCATTCTTTGGGTTAATCTCCTACTTTAAAATTACGTCATGATATTATTATGTCCTATCTTGTATTTGTACTTTAATTATGTGTAATTATAGTGAATAAAAATAATAGATCTATTTTATTTAAAAAAATGATCTTTGTAAGGGACTTCGTCTCAATCTCCATTCAATGAGGCATATTTCGTTTTATACACAACTTTATTTTATACGGTGTATAAACTCCTTTGACTTTTACTTTTATACAAAAGGAATCTTTTTCTACGAAGCATTTTACTAAAAGACAAAAAGGAATGTTTTTTTAACGTACGCGGTGACAATGACCTTTTCCGCCACCGCGAGTATTATTTGGTCTTTGGCTTTCTCAACAAGCCGTAATGTTTTTAGAATAAAATAAATACCATATACCCTTTTATGTATTCTGGTATTGAAAATGGTTTTGAAAAAGGATTCTATTATGTCAATATATTTATGATATATTGTGATTGAAATGTGGAAATTTTATCATTCCTTTGTATTAGTTTTATGTTTTATGATTTTATATTTGTACTTGGACATTTTAACGGGTGGTTACGTTATAAACTATATGACGGGTGGTGCCGTGAATACCAGGACGGGTGGTTACGTTATAACCTCCAATGCATTGGGTATGGAAGTCGGCCGTATGGATATTCCATTAAGTATGTATGGAAATTGGCCGTATGGCTATTCCATTAAGTGATATGTGTGGAAGTCAACTGTATGGTTATTCCACTTAAGTATGTTTATGTCCCAAGTTACCTTTATAAATGTTATGTGTTCTTTTTATGGATTTTATGGTAATACTTTGGTTACAAAAAGGTAAGTAATTATACTTTATTCAGTTAAGAGTTTTTACTACTTCATGAAGGTGAAGGTATTACTTTGAAAGAGTATATATGGTTTACTTGATGTTTGAAAAACTAACCGTTTTCATTCTTTCTGTATCCCTTACTGAGCTTTTTATGCTCACCCGAAGTTTTTTTTGAAATGTTTTCACATGACTTAATGTGGAATAAGGTCAAGGATGGGATCAAGGGAATGTCATCCTATATAAAACATTAAACTAGACACGTTTCTTTTTAAGAGTTTTTTTTATTATGGAAACTTAGTAGAAGTGACTACTTTGTAATATTTTGAGATGTAATAGTTATGTTCTATTTCTCTAAAACTCTAAACCTGAAAAGATCCTCAACGTGAATTATTCATTTAATTCAATATTAAGTAAGGTTTAATGCCGGGGCCTTATAATGACTATAACATCATATGAAATTCACTACATACCTCAAGATTCTTAATTTCCTCTAAAATCAATGTTTATTAGATATTTCTGGGGATAAAGCTAGTTTTATGAAATGATTTGGTGAATCGAGATATTGAAATTTATGAATAAACTGTTCGATGTGACCATAATGTCAAAATAGAGATTGGTGAATCTCATGGGATTAGAGATAGAAAATGATGAATTGGGTTTAATTATGGTGATGTGATAATAAAATATAACGGGGAAATGAGAATACACCATACCAATTATAACAAGTGTTGGAAGAATAATCATAAAAAATTCATGAAAGGTAATAGGATATTCTTTCAGACCAAGAATGAACGGAACGGAGCTATTAAATGTAGATTGGAGAATTTGAAAAATTTAATAGATTAAATGAATAATGCAGTATTCACTCTATATATTTTCATATATTTCAATAGATAATTAAAAAATAAAAAAAATATATATATAAGAACCATGTAACAATATTACATTGTTAACTAAAACCAACGAACTCTAAGGCCTTGTGGGAAAGGGTGATATTATTCCATCTCAAATACCAGGGTGGATCCTTACAATAACATTTTTACATGAATGTTATTGATTCATTCGGGAATACGAAATATTCTTTATGACTATGAAGATAATGATTATTGTAAATAACGCACATTTTATTGAAGTATTCAAACACCACCATAGAAATGGATGATGAGTTATTATAGATGATGAAAAATTGGAAAATCATTTCATCCCACACATATAAATCACCCCTATCAAATTTTGATGGCTGAATTTCTCAAAAAAACATTATGATAACCACTCTAGAATAGTTCAAAATATATATATATATATATATATAGATTAATTATCCACATAAAATAGAAAATTGTATTCCTGGATATTTGAATAATTAGATATTTTAGACTCCATATAATGTGTCTATATATAGACATGCTTCATTAGGGGGTCCACTATAAGTCTTTTTATCCATATGATGGATGATTCAGGGTACATATGCATTTATTATATTGGGATCAACATGGACATAATGAATATCGAGAATCAGATTCCATATATTGACGATTAGTTCAATTAGTTATGTTAAGCTCAATACTACTATTAGATTGATCTTTAGTCAGGGCATTATCACATAAATGTTTAGACAGATAAAATCCTCAAGAATGATTTTTCATAGTAGGTATGAACTCGGAATATATGTAGTGATTACATTTGGATTTACTAATACTCTATCTATCTTCATGGATTTAATGAAAATAATATTTGGAGACTAGATATATAATTTTTTATGTAGTCTTTATAGAAAATATTTTTATCTGCATCAAAACATAAGAAAATCATGACCAGTATCTGAATTCTATATTAAATGCAATAAAAAAGGAAATGTTCATTGAGAAGTACAATATATTTGAGTTCTGGATGGGGTAAGTGACATTTATGGGGAATTTTATGACTACAAAATGTATATATGTGGATCCATAAAAATTAGATTAAATTGAAATATTTTTCAAACCAATAACTATATTGAAAATATATATCCTTCGGGCGTTAGTTGGGTACTAAAATCCAATTGTGGGAAATAAACTATAATTTAGAAGCACGTTAACTAGGATAACATAAAAGGGTGAAATATTTTTCTTGCATAATTATTCTATAGAGATCCTAAAAGAGTTCTATAAGAGGATAATCTATACACATCTACTCAAATTAACCACTAGTGGGGAAGGTTTTTTTATCTATAATGATGCGCTAAAAAATGGATCATGTTTCATACTCATTGAAGATTAAAAAGTGACAGCTTGTAAAAACCCCATAATTAATTTTCCATGAGTAGAACTACATAATGCATGATCTATAATTGTATATAGTGATGTTTACATTTATTATTTGGTGAAATTATTAATATTTTTCATGTTTTACATATATGTGGATCAAAAAACAATCGATTATATATTTACACAAAAGGATATCAATATGTACCAAATGTGTTTTAGATCATATCAAGTATTGTGATTATTTAATCTATTACCATCCTCATAAGGATAAAATATTTGTAGATATTATATATTAAAATTATACTATAACCTTATACATAATGAATATTTAATTAGTTCAAATATTATTGGTAAATTAAATAATGCATATAGGAATTAAATAGTGTACTACATCATACCATTCCAAAATAAATTATAGTTAATATATTCTTGAGACGATCATGGTTTCCCAAAAAAAGATGATGAGGATCAAAAAAATGGTAGCGATTATTCTAGAGTTCCACATTACTCAAGATGGAGTTATTAGGACTTGATCCAAGATATATTCCCAGCCAAACTAGATCAAAAAATGGAAATCTAGATGTTTTACATAGATAATACTTCTCTATTCATCCATGAAGCTCTATGATGTATATAAATTTTAATAAAAACCTCATCTATGATAATATTAAGAGATATATTACAAAATTTATATCTCATTCCACTATATTCTAACAATTCAAGGATGAACTAGTAATGGTTGAGGGTACGATGGAACCATTTTCCATAACAATATGGAAATGGGAAAATGTAACCATTGATTTCATTAAATGTCACCCTAGAACATTTGAAGGAAATAAATCCATCTTGGTTGTTATTCATATCCATAAAAGGCTAGGGAATTTAATTACTATGAATTATGATTTATCCATTGAAAAAATCAACAATATATACATAAGGGAGGTGATAACACTACATGGAGTACCACTATCAATTGTATATGATCAATATTTGAGGCTAACATTATGTTACTAGATAAACCTTTAGATTTTTTTGGGTATAGATAAATATTTTAGTTCTTATTATCACCATTTGATAGATTTTTAGTCTGAAAGAACCATTAAAACACTAACAGATATGCTAAGATATGGTTTATTTTATTACCGAGTATGTTGGGACCAACACATCAATTTTTGGATTTCACATATATTTTTTCTGTTCAATATTTTAGAAGTCACCAAATGAGGCCATATATGGGAAGAGGAATTAAATCATACTTACTAGGATGATGTAGGAGACTAGAAGAAAATGAGGCCTAATTGTATCCAATAGATGATAAAGAAGCTTCTCACTATATAATGTCATATATTATCATAAAAAATTCTATAGAAAACCTATAATTATAGTCAATGATAATACATGGAGAGTGAGGTTGGGGGAAAACTTTTCCATTATATATCTTTGGGGAAGAAATTCATGATTTGTTGGTTTAAAGGAAAGCTTATTCCAAGATATGATATTCATGTTAACATCCTTTATCAGATGAGAGCTATGACCTATATACTAACACTACAAAATTACATTTATAATATTTATGATGTGTTGAATATATCTCTCTTGAGAAAGTACATACCATAAATCTCACATGTACAGAAAATAGAGGTAAAACACGTCGAGGATCACTAATTATTCAAGGAGATTAATGAGATGATCATAGATCATAGAGATTAATTTCGAAAACACAAGACAACTAACATATTGATTATGTTAGGTAAGAACTATAAGTTATATTTAGAATCACTAAAATTTATAGAGATGATAGAAAAGTAGAACTATATTTTGATATAGCACATGAAATGAAATTTTTAGCCTATGTTTTTTGATGGGGGGAAATAATGTACCAAAAATATCATTTATAAATGAAATTATATTTTCAAATGTGTTAATTCCATTATAAGTATTAATGGTATAGAAAACACATGAACTACTTTGGTTATTTTTTTTTACCAATATAGCTTATATATTATCATATATAAAAGAACACTACATTTTAAAACTGTTGATAATATAGCCCGTATATAGTGACTATTATAACTAGTATATATTTGTGCTTATAATAAACCCAACCATCACATATGAAAGAAGTAATGAAGATGACCATTATGATGGTACCCTATGATGCACATTTATTAATGATTCCAAGGGAGAATACATCAGCGGGATTTTTCCAGGGTAAAGGCCAAGGCAATATTATACAATTAATGAATGATTGAAACTATTTATAGAAGGATTTCAAGCTTATTGAGATCACAACCAAAATAATGTTCACCAAAAACCCTCATGATAGTCTCACCATGACATACCTAACTCATTATATAAACTCTTCTATGATAAAGGTATATGTATACAGATCCCAATAGTATGCATTTTTATAAATATTTAAAAACAAAATATTTTTATTATAAGTAAATATTTATTATTACTTTATAAATTATTAATGTTGTTGATAAAGATTACATTACAATATGAAGAATTCTAAATTTTATTTTTTGGGAAATGAATATTGTTTAAAGTATGACAACGTTTTTTTTATAAATTCAGTCACTTTTAATGTAATTATATATTAATAAAATACTTTTATTAAATAAAATATTTTTTAAAAAATAATAAATTTTTAATATAAATGATTATATAATTTAATTATGTATGATTTAATATTTATAAGGATCAGAAAAATGATTACATTGTAAAAAAGAAGTATTTAACATTAAATATCAAATTTCATTTACAAATATAAATTCTCATATTTAGAGAATTATATATCTAAAATTTATATTATTTTCGAAATCAGTATGTCGAAATTATCTATTGGATAATTTTATATAATTTTTAGAGGCATTAATATTAATGGGTAAAATATAAATACAAAATAAATATATGATATATATTATGGAAAAATAAATTCCATAATGTTTTTTAATAAATAATATAAATTGTACCCACAAAAAATATTATTCCTATTTAAAATAGTGTGTTTTCAAGTTATTTTACTAGTCTTTTAAAAAATTATTGAATCCTAAAAATCTATTATTGTATTTTTTGATTTTAAAATAAAATAATTATGAACAAGCCACAATTACACATCATTAAGGGTTAAATTTCAGTGCACTAGATTCATATCCTTTAAAAATTTTGAAAAAAATTATTATTTAGTAGAAACCATGGGAAATCACACAGAACATCCCATTAACATTCGCCCAAAAAATATGATCATGATGGTAATCAATTTCCCACTATCAATATCTCTACCATAGTGCTGAAATTTTCTTATGAAGATCATCCAATGATTTTAGAAGAACCATATCACGATAAGGGGTCCTCTCATCCTCTTATTTATTTATTAATATTCTTTCTATTATTACATTTTTATTTCCAATATATTATGTTTTAATATATTATTAAGAATACAAATAATATTCTTATAATGTATATATAATTATTTACCCTATTTTATTATCACTAAATGGTTCCATGAATCTTTATTTACACCCTCTATGCTAATAAAGTTATCCATTTTTTAAATTTCAAAATTACAGTACTAAATACTAATACCTCATTCACACTCAAGGACATTCAACTATATGTACATATCTATAATTTAAGAGGGAAATAGTTTTATGTAATAAAAAATCCTTAATAATGGGATTAAAATTAACGAAAGTAGTTTTTCTTGTTGTATTATATAAACCACACACAAATTAATGTACAGAATATGAATGTTATGGGTGAGCACTAATTTATATATACCTCCATTGAACCGGGAAATGATTTTATCTCATGATATACTATGTGTTGTGTGTGATATGATATTCCACAAATAATATATTATGATTCATTAGTGGTTATTCTGGAATGAGTCTTCTGATTTCATTTTTCATGTTATTTAATCATTTCTATATTGGGTTGATGTTGTCATATAATATAATGATTCAATTATATTGTTTTAATTCATATCCCTTTTTCAACCTCATATTTCTATTAACTATCATGAATTTCCTTTATCATGTTTTTATTATTATTACTAATCTAGGATTTATAGATCACCCCATTATTATGTAAGTCCCATGATTATCCCGTGTAGTTATAGAATATCAAAGGACATCAGGGGTCATGTTAGGGAATATTTGAATAATGTTGTTGTGCCCATGTTTAATTTTCATATGTTATGTACATAATTTCACAATGATGATATGCCTCATGATCATCATTAATTTTATTATGTATATATTTTTGTAATAAATCCAGAATTATGGTTTATTAATGATATGGGTTTTCATACATTTTCGCAAGACGTGGAAAAAAAATCTCTTCATATAGTAGTTTACGTTATATTCAGATCCTATTTGGTGAAAGTAAATTTTTATCTATAGGGATCTGAACATATCACCCGATGTTGGGTTGAGTATATACAAATGTTTTATTTTTATATTAAATACACACCTAGAAATAGGAATGTGGTCTCAAATTTGTTTTAGAATGAAATTTTGGACCTAATTCATTAAAGAATAAATGGAAGAAATTACTTTTATGATTATTTTCAATGAGATTATCTTGGATTTGAAATAATATGATTTTCTTGTTTTATTGGATTCTAAATAATTTTATTCTTCATTTCATTATTAGATATATCTTCGATCATATCCCAACTCTTATTGACATCGTTTTAGGAAAAAAATCATTTTTGGGGTTTCCTCGGCTGACTAGTATCAATATCATAACAGTGTATTTCCTTTTTGAGGTAGAAATTTTTTCTGATATATAATAGATAAGATTTGATGGATATTAGATGTATCACTAGTAATTATGTTCACGTTGTAACCAATAATATATATCATGATATTTTGTGTTAGTGTTAGTTCTAAGAATGTGGTGATTTATGGTGGACTTCATATTATGATTACTTTCATACTATATTATTAAGGAAAAAACACCTACTGATTTTTTTTTTGCTTCAACCATTCTAGTATAGAAGTGGAATGATATAAACAATGTATTTTTTTCCGGTTTACATTGGAAAACTATTGGAAAAAAATTTATTTGTGAAATCAACAATCAATTCATGAAATCATCTCATATTCAAACTATTAAGGAGATATTTAAGTTGAATGATAGTCAAAACCATCTTATTTGACAGATCAAAAATCCCCCATTGAGTGGATTCTTCTAATCTTTTTCATTAAATTATATGATTTATAACCTAGTTTTTTAAAGGTATTAAGATGAAATAAACACCCAATTAATTTATTCATTTCATATCACACTTTTATGAATGTGAAGATTGAGATATCCAAACAAATTATTGAAGATTTGATATGAGAATTCATGATTGATTTCGATGGTTCTTTGGGTAAAAAATATAATTGGAAGTAATTTTTTATAACAAAACTTATTAGGAATTTATTAAAACAACATATTTTAAATTTTTTGGGTGAAAATATAGGTCTCTATTGTGTTTGGTAGTGATTGGAGTGAGGTATTTGGTGGGAAAAAGTATAGTCAAGGAGAATATAAAATAAGTTTTTTTGATACAGAAAAGGTAAAAAAATCAGATTCACCATAAATCCAATACATAATATAATCATGCCTCATTCTTGTTTTTGGTAGGTGATTGGGATTTTTAAAGGGGTGTTCATGATTTAGGACGTCATCATTTGGGAAATATGGAAACATAGAATTGAGTGTTATTGGGTCTTTTGAGATAAAAAATTTTCTTGTAAATTTAACACATCAGTAGTAATTACCATCTCACATGATATTGATTAATTTAATATTTCTTTTTTCCCACTAAGGTGGTATAAAATAGAACTACATCATGTAATTAAATGTGAAATGTTGATCTTAATATTTAATCATTAGTGGTTGAGAAACCTATTTACATTATGTATTTTCAGAGTAAGGTACTACGAGATAATATGATTACCTTAAACTATATGTGGCATAAAAGCATAGTGAGCTAATTATGAAGTATTGTCATTTTATTTTTGACATTCCAAAATTCTATTATCATTTTATGGACAAAATTTGTAATAGTGGGGAGAAATGTGGCATGCTTCATGTTATTGGTCTGAGTTATTTAGATCCATGAGTATAATAAATTTTAGTTTGAAAAGATTTGGAGGTTCATTATTTTATTAAAATGTTTTTTGGGACTTCATTGTATTATAGAGGCTAATCCAATCTATGATCCATGCGATTATAATCCTCATAACCAAATGTGTTGATTTGTTCATCCAACATTATCAAGGTAGGGTGATGTCCTTGTTATGGATGCCTGATGCCTAGCTATGGACAAGGACTAGGATAGACACGACCACACCATATTTGGGTGTGTGGTGGGTCAAAACCAATTTTGGTTTTAAACCGCAATATTGAGGGTCACCTCCTAGTCTTGCTGTGATCGAGGAAAACATACCCTAGTGGAAAACACTCGGTCCTAGTGATGGTTGTCTAAAAATTGGAAATTTTTTATGCTACTACAAATATTATGGGTGGAGAGACACCTTTTATTGATGGTGTGCGTGATAATTAATATGGGATGTTCAATTATTCCTAAAATCATTACCCTATTTATTATATTGTTTTGCCATCTCTTTTTCAAGGGTTGTGATCCAACCTATTTAAGGATAGATTTTGTGTTTTTTTATTTTTCCATGTTTCGACATTGGGAGATACCTTAAATATTAGGATTAGTTTTATAGATTTTGGATAATGGGGTATCAGTATACCCATTTATAATCACCATTTTTCTGAGTTTAAAATTTTCGTCTCTTAGAGAGTTAGGTGTCTCAACATAATGTCTATTTCTTATTGAGAAAATTTTTTTTCTTATGTTTGACCTTATTTTTTCTTATGAAAATAATGAATTAGTTATATTTGAGGTTTATTTTCTATGAAATAAATTTTTGGGGTTTCAAAAATTATTCTAAATGGATTTTCATATTAATTTTTTTATAAACGTTATAAATTTGACATCACAACCCAACGCAATGTTTAATAAAAAACATGGTTTTCTTATCATTAGAGCGGAAATTCATTGCTTAGTGATATGTTTTATAAATTATTGAAAGTGATTTACTGGAATGATTTTGAGAGAACAAAACTATTTGGGGACCATGGGTGAATTGGGTAATGAAAGTATTCAATACAAGATGAATGTGAAACCACTAGGGTTTTGACTGTGATACAGATGGATTTTGGAAATACTATATGTCATATGACTCATGTTAGGTTGTGTTATTGTTAATTATTTGTCTTAGTTTCAAATTACCATATGCTATATCTCATTAGTAATCAGATTTCTTTATGTATTATGGTTATATTGTTCCCATGTCTATCTTTTGAGATTGGAGTGATGAACGGTCAAATGGACACATGGTTTTGGTCTTGGACTTGTTTTGTCTTTGGAAATATCCATCTAGATTATTTGTTTTATTGGATGTTTTTTCCATTATCATCTTCATTGTGCTTTGGTTTTTTTTCAACATCATTTTATAAAAGGGATATTCCCTATTGTTTCTCTCAGGATGAATTCATTCACATGTATTTATAAGTTCATATCTGTGTTCCTATCACTAGTCTATGGTAATCAAGATCATGCTATACACATTGTGGAATTCCAATTTGGGAGGTATGTTTGGTCAAATTGGGTGGGTCTATCATTTTGGGATTGAAAAATAAAATGTGTCCAATATTTTAAGCTTTTAATTCATTGAATTTATCCCACTCATTTTAATATATTTTGTGAAATTATCACATATTGAATTTATTGGGTTATTTTGGATTTAATTGATAAAATAGCCTAAAAATGTAATTTAAATTGATATTATTATTCAATTATTAATATATAGAATGACATAGTACTGATAATTTATTATTTATTATGTTTTAATGAAATATTAGTTAGATGTAGAAAAGGGGGATGAATTTTTCATTATTTGTAAAGTATGATCTATATACAATAGTACTGAGGAATATTGGTAATTTCCTAGGAATATAGGATGTCATGTGTGTCTCATCGAGTCCCATATATAAGAGTTATTCTAAATCAATATTCAATAAATTAATAAAGGTTGGAGTCATATTAGGCACATTCTATACTGTGTACAATTTATTAACGCGAAACACAAGTGTCATTCTACTATTTGGAATAAATTTTTTGAATCCACATAATAAAAGTTTTCAATTTTTTGGGAGATATAAAAAAAACATTGAGATTCATATGAGTAATTTATATATTCGTGGGAGAAAAAAATTCCAACGCATGTGAGTCAATTCCACTTCCATAGAGAAATTTAATATTCATATACATGGTGAATTCTCAAACATATAGTAAAATTAATTTATTTAATAAAAAATTAAAACCAAATAATAAATTTTTTGGGAAATTTAAAAAAAATCGTTAATGTATCTATTTGGGTGTTTTTTTCAAATCCAAAATAAAGGTGACCAATCAATGAAAATAAAGTCACAACATGGAACATATTTAAATTTTTGAAACAAAGGAGAAACAATTCTGTGATATTTATCCATTTAAATACATTATATGTCATTTAATGAATGAACACAATGATCAAAGAGATAATATCTTTAAATATAGGAATATTTAATTGCTAAATCCCATTATTGACCAAATATTGATGGGAATTAAATGAATATAAAATGATCACTACCCATGTGGATATGGAAGATATTTTCATGCTTCATTAAGATTTCATATGACTCATTCAAAGTCTCTTTCTTCTATTACGAATTTAAATTAATTAAACATTTTAATAAAATTATTTGTATTCTCTGTCACTATAATTTTTCATTTAGTTTTAACCAATTTTATAATTAGGTAAATAATAGTTTTTATTTTCCATATAATTTTCAGAATGAAATTTTAATTAATGTATTCTATAATTATACTTTCTTATATTGTTGTCATATGTTCCCCACATTATCTCTCTAACACTCATGATGGTATGTTCATCTATAATTCCGAAATCCATCACAATATTTCTCAATGTTTTTTATATTTTTAAAATGGTAATGGTTGCTCAAGGGTCCGTGTGAAAATTATCCATCTTTTTAAGGCATTAGTAATTATTTTATATTATTACCTATATAATTTTATTCCATCCTTTTTCATATAAAAGATATTCATATTATAGAGTTTGGGTTTCTTGAGAAATGAAATGACATATAGTGGTGTCAGATCACTGATGGTGACACACTCTTGATCTATGCATGATCATCACTATTGAGTGTTAGATAAATTAAGACATAATGTTCTATATAAATAATTTATGTATTCTAGTCTTCATATGAAGTTGAATATATAATAGATCTTGTATGATGTGATGAACTATAAAATTGAACTTATAGAGAAATATGGATAATAAATGAAGTTGAGTATCCAATCCAATGGCCATATTCTATCTTTATAACATTAATTTTTAATTTTATTTATTACCTTTATTTTTATACATGATTCCATTTTTTCATCAATCTTATTTTCCCTTATTTTCTATAATTATAAAAAATAAATAAATATAAAAATTTCATGTAATAATTAGTGATTGGTTTACATAAAAATGATCTTCAAGAAAGTTGATTGTGGTTATCAACTGTGATATTCTACAAAAAATTATTATTTTTACCTCACACCTTATGAAGGTTGTTCATAGATATATCATGGTCAAAAATCACATACTAATAATTTAGACACATAAAAATGTGAATTTTTATTCCTCTCTTCATTCCTTGACAAAAAAACATGGCACGATAGGTTGTGATACCACTTCATTAATCAAGGATTCACATCTCACCATGAGGAGTGAGAATCATTTATGTCCTCCACTATATAGATATTTCAAGAATACCATGCTTCAAATAATATATATTATTGAATGAATACCATGATTCCAAATGATAATATCCCCCACCATATAATATATATCTCTCATAATTTAATAGTTAGATTTTGACTCTTATCTATATTTTTTACGATCTTGTAGCAATGATAAATTTCCTAGAGGATCCAACACAACCAGTATATAGTACTCTATCATGTCTAAATGAAACCTTTAAGAGATTAAAGTTAGCTTCCACCACCCATTTAACTGATAATCTTTATGTGTATATGTTCCCAATAAATTGCATCAGTTATTGGATTACGTATTCGTATAGTATAATTCATCTTAGTTTGAGACATATATAAGTACTCAAACCATCTCCATTACTTGAGTTTCATGTAGTTATAGGAATATATATATAAGGATGTTTATTTTCGTGTAAACAAAAAATCACTTTCTAGGGAGATAGTGTCACTAAAACATTTTTGCATGAACATCAATAGTTAACTCTATTTATAGGAGAGGCAGTTCATCCCATTTGGTTATAATATATAGAAAGTATATACTACATCCCAATACAACCTAATCAAAAATAATATCCCACAAAATTAATATTAAAAAAATAATAACATATAACAATTATATTTATCAATTCGGATCAATATTGCTTTAAAATTGAATGTATATTTTAGATCGCTAATAGAAATACCATAATTATATTTCCACTTTATTTCCAATCTATTTTTTCTAAGGTCATCATCCACTCAGCCAATTAGATGAAAGGTATAATGAACTACTAATTGTATCATGTCAATATTTGAAATCTACTATCCTCAATTTTTTTGAATACTCTCCCAAATGATCACTATTTCATTCTTTTGATGGTTTATAAAAACCATAGACATGGATGTCACATCCCCAAGTGTTTCACCAATAAAATATATTAATAAAATTTTGATCTCATTGTATAATATGAAAATTATATAATATTCCATGTATATTCAATAAATTCAAACTGTTATCATCAAGAAATAAAGTAAAATAATTTCCATTCAAAACCACAAAAATAAGCATCTAAATGTGGGAAATATCTTATTTGTTAAATCTGAAAACACTATCTATGTTTTTAAACATAACTATTCATTAATAAAAATTAAAAATTATAAATACTCTTAAACACCCCCAATATATGATATATGGTGATGACGGTAAGAATAATTATACATTTTTGGGAACTATTCAGATCCCAAAATTAAGTAAAAAAATTGAACTATAGAATTGGGTTTTTATTTTTCATCATCTATAAATTCATTTTTCTATAATAAAAACCTATCTATAATATACTACTATAATTCATGTAAAATAACATTAGGATACCCAATATATTAATTATATAAATAACAAATCACCTTATATCATATTCCAAAATATAAATCATTAATTGTTTAAAATGGGTTTGAATCATACTTTGATATAGAATTCATATAGGTTTAGTACATATTAATAAATGAATTGAAATAAATATCCATAATATGAGTAAATATTGATAATTATTATAATAATTCATCCATATTGTTATTCTATACCATAGGGTTGATAGGATAAAATATCCCCTCATCAACCGCAACTATAATTCATTTCATTAGAGTAGTAATGGTACCCCAAAATTAAATGTTTAGGTTATATATGACTACCCTATAGATCTCAATTCATGAAAATTGTAATATTAATTCCTAGAGATGAATAAAAAGAAACTCAAATATGGAATAAATCAATATAATCCTATATGGGTTTAATCTAATCTAAAATAATGATTAGAAGAACATTTGATCTATCAATAATAATAAATTACCACAATTACATGTATCTTTTCACTTATAATTCACTACATTGATAATAATTTTCATTGTTAATGTTCCACGCTAAGGGAGTTACTAAGGTCAAAAACCTATTTTAAACTCCAAATAAAATGAAAAATTATAAACCCTAAGTGATGAAATAAAATATCATTTAGTTGATATATTTAATAAGACACTAGTTATGTTTAATTTCTTTTATACGAAACCATGTAACATCAATGATCCCTTAAAATCCCTAGCTTGATCCAAATCTAATGAGCATGTTGAAATATTCAATATTATGACACTATATTTTGAATTTCATCATTACACGAATTTTAAAAATATATATGATTAATATATTATTTTTACCCTTCCCTTTCTATAATTCAAAGTAAATCCTTCAATACTAGAGTAAGTTGAATCTGTAATTTATTTGTTTAAGGAAATTTACAATTCATTATAATATTTTTTTATAATTTTTCAGATTAACATATTAATCCATTAATTAATGTAAGGTTCTAGGTTTAGTATATTTTAAGGGATTTAAATTAAAATATTAATATTTTATATAAATTATGTATTAATTTTGACAAGACCTATAATGATCTTTAATTTTATATTCTTATAATACATCTATGAGATAACTGTGACAAGGTAGCCACATAATACTTTTCCAGAGGTTGTTTCTAACTTAAAACTATGTTTTATGACTTCAGTGCTATTTATGATTTTAGGAATATGTCTTTACAAGAAGTATATATATATGTTCCTTTTTTCACAAACATCCCTATAATTTCATAATACATTAATGAATAAGCACAAGACTCCAATAAGTCATCTAATACTCAAAATTATAATACATTCATTTTTTATGAATTTAATGTGTTCTAAGATTTATTCTCTATATCAGATGAAATTTTACTCTATATCACACATCATCTAGGGAGTATAAATTCAAAATCACCATGTAAATCCAAGATATGTATGAATTTAGTAACCATTGTAAGACTTATTAGGAACCTTTTTAACACTACATAAATTAAAATTCATCTTAATGTATCACTAAATTATGTATATGGATTTCGTACATTGCTTATTTAGTACCACATACTGTAAAATATATATTTTCATCACTATATTGGGTATGTCCTAAAATTAATTTTCTATTTCTTTTGACATAAAATATTTAGAAACACTATTACAAAATATTCTCATGGATTTCAACCCATTAGATTAAAAACAAAAAAAAATGATGTAAGGGAATTTTTATCCAAGATGAATTGAGACAGAGATTCCTATAGATAATTTATACCCTCGACTGAGGCATGTGGATGCCACTGGACGAAATGGGAGTTTATCAATAAAATTATGCAGAATTCAGAAATGTAATATAACTGATAAAATATAAAGATGAGGTGATCTGAACTAAAAATGAATATGGAACATGTAAATCAAATGTAAGGACCCATATAATTCATTTTTTATTATAATGAATATAATTGTTCGTTAGAGGTTTGGATTCTAATTGTTTGAATGAGATAAAAGATTTTACAAGAGAGTGATATTTACATTCTTTCATTTTTTACATTATATCTAATGGTGTATCATTTAAAAAATATTGGAAAATACAAGGATATTTTCTTAAACCCCATATAATTTAATTTGTTGTATAACATTTTTCATTCCTCTTATTCAATATAACTATAACATCTAATTTCTATTTAAAATTTGTGGTTTACACTGATATTTTTAAAATTTTTCTTTTTCAAAAATTATAAACATCCCACATAGAACCCTAAAACGTATTCACTAAACTATATTGATTATAGTAAGTGGATTCAAGATTAATTAATGTTTTCAAATAACTTTTCTATGAAATATTATTGTGTGTTTTTGTCATCTCACATCAGTTTTTGAATTGAAATCCCGAAGCAAGAAAAATTTGTAGTGACTTCAGCCAATTATCAATAGAATAAGATAGTATTACGTTAAAAACTCAAGATATTAGCGTTTAAATGATAACTTATTGTGGTATGAACACTATTTTATTAATATTATTTATAAAACCCATTTATTTGTGTACTCAATAGACACGAATTCTATCAAAAAAAAATACACCCAAATACCGTACGAAATTGAACACAACCCAAGTCAAACAATTCATATATATATGGGTTTGAAAAAATAATGAGGCCAATAATAGTCACTTAATTTTTGTTTCATTTATTATGATGATGAATTCAATCGTTTTTAATATTTTTTTTCTTGGTTTTTTTCATTTGAAATGTTTTTTGATACCTAACAAGATATTATTCAAATAACTTTTTTTATTTGACTCACATGTTGATATAGAATTACTATTCAAATTATGGAATTTAATAAAATACTATTTAGTTGATAGGGATCTTTTTATAATTCATTTGATAGTCTCCCCATGATCATATTATTTTTCTACTAGTGTTACCTTGGAATGTTAAAACAACAAAGATTATGTGGATTAAATTAATTAATCTCTAAGATACATTTATGAACATTATTTAATAATTATAATTTTTTGTAACACTATAATTAAAAATAATACATAAAAACTAAATCTCTATTGACTCATTCACTACGTCTGTTTTGTGGAATGGAAAGAGAGGACATTGAAAACACCTGATGAAATCTTGGAATATCTTTATTACATTAAATCACAAAGGAGGCCCAAATGATCTGATAAAATCTATGGTCTTTCATTTCATCATTGAAATATATTTAGATAAGTTCTTATCTAAACTATAACATAGATAAAACCCCACATAGAATGAGCTCTAGGGGGACTTCCAACAATGATTATTGAATACTTCAAAAATACACCATTTGAGGTCAAAGATCTGTGTGATCATTATTGAATGTGGAAAAATAATATATGTTTTTTCATGATATTTAAGAGACCTGTTACATCATTTACAAATAATAAATTTCATGGAAATTATATCATTGTGTTACATTACCAAAGATTATTATATAATGATATGAACCGATTAGATTCATCTTCAAGGGTTGATTTTATTAATCTGTAAAAGATTGTGGTAATAATTATCAATTATTGATGATTTTATCAATGTTTGGTAAATATCATGTGGTTTTAGACTTACAATATTAATTATTTTTAGATAAATATTAATTTAGGAATAGAGTATTTCATCTTTATTAGTGTTATTGATTCTTTATGCATCTGATATGGAGATGGAGAAATTTTATTATATAATGATGGATTATAATTATGTGTTACTAGATGAGGTTAATATATTACCTCATTGATGACTTGTTAAGTTTGAGATTATATAGTATCTATCCCTTTGTTTGATTTTTAGAGAATCATATTTTATAGAACCTATAATTCATACAGAGTTAAAGACTAATATTGATGATTTATTATTTTATATATGAATTTATCATGGGGTGTTATCAAGGACCACATTTGTTGTATTTTCAAATTAAGAATATGAGTGTTTGATATTATGTATAAATTACCTGGGGTTGAATCAAGTGGTGGTGATGAATCACTATCATGTTCAAAGTATAGATGATTTGTTTAACAAGTTGATGGAAGTGAGTTGGTTTTAGTTTTATATTTATAGTATAGATGTTACGAGATGAGGGTTATGTGTAAATATATTCCTCAGATATATTTATTGTAGTATTTAAATATTTTTTTTATATGGAACGATTTATAGTTATGGATTCTCCTTATCTATTTATGAGGCTGATGAATAGTATATTTTAACCATATCATGAAACATTTGTGGTCAACCTAAATTTTGATTTGTTAATGATGTTGTAAGATCAAATAAAAAATATCTAGATTTAGTTAGAGATTCTTTAGTGGAATATAATTTATGGTATGTTTCCTAAGTGTTAATTTTTTATAAAAACGTTAAATTCTCAATGTAATGTTTTTAAAAATAATTAAATAGAAGTGGAACTAGTAATGATTTATGTTTTTATAGCATAGAATCCATAAATAATGTTTTTGAATCAAATATTTTATGTGGGATTGTGTGATATTATAAGAGTATTGTACTTGTGTTTTCTCATATTGAAACACTATCATGATATTAGACTATGAAATGGAATAGATTTTTGGAAATGATTGAGTTTCAAGCTACTATTTATTTTATAGAGAAGATGATGAGTTCTCAAGTTCATTGACTACCTGAGAATGGTAGTACATAAGCGCTACATTATTATTCATCTCATTGTTTGTATTGTTTTTTATTGATATAGGTTAGTGAATAAATTTATTTTGTGTCTTGAAATCAATATCCTCAAGAATGACACTATGCTATTATTGATTTAGAAATTTTTGTTATGGTATCTACACTCAATATATAGGGTCATTGATCTCATTGAGATTATTTTGGCTTATCTAGAAAAAAACTTATTAAGATATATCTTTTATTAAAAGTATTTTCATTTATGATGTATAATGTGGGTGTAATTTTGGAAATATTTTGTTTGAAAAATCACATATTCTCATGGAAATTTTTTTATTGTGGTATATTTTTCAGTTAGAAGTCCAATAATTGGGTTGATTAGGTTATGAGTGAGAATTTGAAAGCGATACATTCATATCCACCTCTTCATATAAATTATGAAAATATTTATATTGCATCAAATCATTATAAGATGCAATATTAATATTATTTGAAGGATTTTTAGTGTAATCTTTATTTGGATATAATTAGTTGTAAGTGTAGAATGATACAATTGTGAATGGTGATTAATTGGTTGGTTGGTTTTTGGATGAGGAACATCCACTATTATTCCATAGGAAGTATATTTTTAATTAAATTATTTTGTATATGGTCATATATGTGTTATATAGTTCATATTATGTATTATATCTAGGTTTTGAAAAGATTTATTAAGCTTTGATATGGTGAATGTGGGGGTAGTTGTGAGTTTTTGGAATGTCCAATCCAATTTACTAATGAGGAAATTAAAAACACTAGATTATTTTTAATTAGGTGGTTACGAAATATAAAAAATTATGGTTAGTTATTTATGGATTGTGCCATATAATCATGGGGACAATTCATATTATAGGCTAGAGAATCATTTTAATACTGAATTACATGGTGTAGTTTTATTAATATATCAATCATTCCATATGGGAAAAATGTTTTTATCCCACTATTATAGGTATTTATGTTTTATTATGAAGGAAATAATTTATTATGGGATCTTTTGAGATTGGAGATAATACTCAAATTATGTACGAATTCATATATATCTATTCTAGTAACGAAACATGGAGTTGTGCATATGGAATAATTTATTAAATGATCTGTCCTAGTAAAATTAGTGAATTTTGATATTGGTTAGGGAAATGATGTGGATTTAGTTATTGTGTAATATTATTATATAAGTAATATTAGTCATGTTGTGTTATAATACTCACCTAGATATGATATATTGATATTCGTTTGGGTAATGTGGTATTTTTAAGTTGTACAATTATATTCTGTCAGACCCTTGTATATATGGTGTCATTGGTGGGAGAATAAATATATATTAGGATCCTGAATACATTTATTATGTGTGATATTGAATTTTACGTTGTTTTTTATTTTATGTTTATGATAACGATGATGTTAAAGAGGGTGGTGGTGTTTATTCTTTGGATGTACATAGGGATATTTTATGAGAGACTATGATGAAAAAGGTTTAGTAACAGAGATATCATATGGGGTAAAACCTATAAAAATTTAGATACACACTAATGGTTGATAACTAACCATATTTTGTGAGTTTTCAATTAGATATTCCATGAGCATTGAGTCCTATAAAACTTTTGAGTGTCCTTATGGGTGGATGGTATCCAAATATATGGATAACGATAATTATTAAGTTCACTGTAGATGTTTAGATACATATTGGTGGATATATAATTATTTACTTTATCTTGAGTGTATTATTACTTATAGACGATATAAATGTTAAATAATTTTCCCTATAGTTAAATATCCATGGAATAAAGGTGACATTATCTTGTGTTTATAATGGGTGGATAACTACATATATTTCAATGGTGTTCCTATGGGTATACACATACATGGTACATGGTTGTGGAGACATGGTGATTATATAATGATGGTTTTTTTAGGAATTATGATTATTATTCTGATATATTTTAGAAATATATATTATCATGTTATATTAAATGGAAGTTATTATTTATTTTACATTGGTAGATGGTTCTGTTTCATTGTTTCAGTTTATTTATTTAATAGATTGAATTATACTTCTGGTATGGTATAATATAAATTATATTCAAGAGTTTTCATTTCAATTTATGACTTGTCCATATATGAAAGTATAAGAAAATATGTAGAACATTAATTTTTTATTCTTATAGAATGCATTTTATTATTTATGGTGATATAGAGTTTTCATTTATAAAGGGTAATTACTTCAATATTAGTGCGAGTTTTCAACCGATGACATAATGAAGGTGGGATTTGGGGGTCATACGATCACAAATTTTTGGATCAGGTGCATCCATATAGAGGTACGTCAAGAATATTTTAATAATTTATTGACATCTTACATTTTTATATTTCATGATTCTTTAAATTCTCTATATTCACACAGAGTAATTTATAATCTTAATAATTAATGATGTTCTCTACATAAATAAATTTATTATATATTTTAATATGTATGACTTAAAATCAATAATTTCTCTATGAAAAACAATATAATTACGTTTTAAAAACAAATGTGAAATAACTCAAGTGAATTTTAAATCACCCTTATTTTAAAATAGATATGTATTTTCCATTTTGAACAATGATCATTCAAACTAAGATATATTTATAATCACCATTAATATTTTAAATAGTCAACCATTGAATCTCAAAAACCTGTTTACAAAATGTCAATTGTCACAATTTTTCACATAATTCCTTATAGTAAAATTTACATCTCTGGATAACCATTAAATATTCTCAATCAAAGGACAATATGATTTTTAGGATAGCATTGGTAAAATTTCTCTTGAAAAATGTAAACCTCTTTGTTATGAACCGTATGGAAATCTATGTTTTGAGTAGAGACCAAGAAGAACAAAAAATAAACTATGTAACATATTGAAATATGGTTTCTTCCATATATTCACAGAATAAAATAAACTCATTCAATGCTCTCCATCATCATACCTACCAACACAGATTAGTTTATTAAAATTCCAATTTTCAACCTACTGTAGTCAAGGCCATGAAAGTAGAAACATGATTCATCCTCTTATGAATTTAATTTTTGTTTTTAATGGTTTCATTATTTCATGGCATAAACCATAATATAATTTTCAATCATGATTATAATTATCAATATAAACATTTCACTATAAAAAACCATTATCATGCCATTTTCTTTTCCAAACCACCATATCATACATGGAGTAGTTAATATAAACAAGATATAGTTTTTAGTTCTCTAAAAATGTTTTTCCAACACATTTAAATATTCTAGAAACATGATTAGATTAAATATCAATATAAATATGATTCATTTCATGTTTCATTAAATTAATTATTAAAATACATAATAAAAAAATATTCTCTTTAAATTTTACTCACAAATTATCGTTTGAGGTTTTTGAAAACCCTATTCCAACCAATTAACAATAATTGACTAAATTTCATGAAAATAATCTAGATGAACTTACTTGGTTGAAAAAACATGCTTCATAAGAAAATGTTCCATCATATTTTCAATAAAAAAGTATTTTTTCTACCTAATCCAACATGATACATTCTCACCATGTAAAACAAGAGTAAAATAAATGTTTATCATGAATATCTATTTAACTAAACTCATGATACATCAAAATCTCTATCCTATAATGGATTATTCATCATTATATAAATCTAATTTACATTTTATCAAATTAAAATCTCTATTCTAATTTATATCTTATTTCCTTTTTATATTGAGTCATTTAGGTACATATTTCCCACATTAAAAAAATTAGATTTTTCTCCCCCCATGGAAAAAATATCATCTATATCTCCTCTTAATGATAATTATTTGAGAGCTATATCTATAAATTTTCAATGACCAAAAAATTGATTATTCATGTTTGTTTATATAATTAATAACATTAATAATATTTATTCCTCGTGTTGGAAATATTACATTTTCTTATTCCACTTGTTGAATGATATCACTTGATGGGTTATGTCACAATTTTCAAAATCATGGAATTGAAAAACACAAGTTCAATATTCTAAAATGAATATATAAAAACACTTAAGGTAATGTTGATCCTTTCTTAAGCCATCAATTATAAAAAGGAAGTCCAAAACCAAGACGAAACTAGTGCTTCTAAAAACTGAGTCACCATTGACCTATACTCATAGGTTTTGATCTAAAAATAACCTCTTCATATGGATTATTTTATACCAAATATGGTAAACCAATATAAACACATATATATTTTTAAAAAATTATATGTTCATCATTATAACTCACAAATTTTTATTCAAATATCAAGTCTTAAATGTTGAGTTTCTGTAAGGACATGCTACATCAGCATCTCAATTTAAAATATTTGTGAACGGTTCCCCATAATGTTAACGTATTATATCTTCTTTTAAATTATTCATATGTTATAACAATATTCAAAAAATTGGGAATATAATCATTACAAATGGTCTGATCAAATTATTTTTATGTGTAAAAATTATATCTATGTCATCCTGGAATTGATCATAATCATATGAGAAAATATTGATTCTTTTGAAATCACTGATTAAAAATGACATGTAGATATTATCAAAATATGAATAATATTCCATAGAATAATTTATATGTAATTGGAGATAATAAACATGATATATGGATCATTATATAATTACATAACAATGAAATATTGATTAATCATAATTATAATAAATCAAAACATAGTTTGAAAACTCAATGATTCCCATGCATTATATTATGAAAAATCTATAATTACCATAAATCCAATTTTGAAAAAAGATAAATTTCAATTAAATAGGTTTTTTGACAATAAAACATGTTCATACATCATGTTTTGGATAAAAAAATAAGTGTATACAACAGTTTTTTGACAATTAAAAATACCCACACATCACATAATTATCTCATGAGATATAAATACAAGACAAATACATTATGGGATGTAACATAGAAATCCAACCATCAATCATAAATGTATATGTATTCCAAATGGAAATAATCATTCATGACATCATAACGATTTCATAAAAAGAAAATGGGGTTTTGTAACATTTTTAGAATGTATAACAAAAAATTTAACTAAAGAATGTAATCATTTAGAACCCAAAATTAAATCACCAAAAAACTTATTTCATACTATAATTTATAGGGTGACTCAAATAAAAATAATTTTATAGTATAATAAATATGTAATATTAAAATGTAAAAATATATGAAAAATCATAAATTGGTTTTTATGGAAACATTTTTTATCATTGGCATAATGGTGTCCTTGAAGATCACAATCATGAGTAATTTTTTAATTATTAAGGTAATTTTTCAGGTAAAAAATTAATTTTTTAAAAATATTCAAAATTGGATCCATTAAAATTATATAAATTTTATCCAAAGGAAGTTTGTTGTGTAAAATGAATCCTATGATCATGAAAGGCATAAATATTTAATAATTCAAGATACCTTTTTCCAAAACCCAAAACATAAAATGTGTGACAAATATACTATTTTAAATTTTTTAAAGAGAAACCATAAGATCAATATATGTAATATGTACTAGGTGTTATATATTATATTTGAAACCATTGCCCAACAAATTGTATATAGACACTAAAGAAAGGATCTCATTTGGGGAGGACGAGAATTATTTTTTACATAATCACATATTATAATGAAATTCACCATCACCTGAAGTCATTTTTATGTAAAAATGTGATTACCAATAGAATAATGATTAAATGAAATAAAAAATCATAATATATAATAAAAAATGTTTCCAAACATTAGTCAAGGATTAATAGTAATGTCTAAAAAAATAAGTCCATTCTTGATAACCCCTTACATCCACCCTTGACATCAATATAAGTGATTTAATAAACTATATCATGAAAATAAATAGATTCTTTTTCTATATCATAAAATTTGAAATTTATATTACCATTTATTTTCATGATTCAAAATATTTAATTATATGTTTATTAGCTAATTATGGTTTTTTTCAATATCAGATATCGATCTGTTGACCTATGTTTTATAATGTATATATCAAACTCTATTATTGGAAATAATATTGATCATTAAAAAATTTCAGAAACAGGAAAATAATTTTTGCATTGATTTATTCATCCAAATTTTCATTGGTTCAAAATATTGGCATGGTTTCCACGAATAGAATCCATGAATATTTTGTTTTGTGTCATTTACTAATATCAATGGATTATTTTATAATGATCACTTTTTTTTCATATCAAAACCATATTCATTATATACATTACCACTTGATATCATATATAAATTTATATATATATATATTAACCATCATTCTATGGTGGTTCTGTTCACTGAAACACGTTGCTCTATTAAGGTAATAGTACACCTGTACTCACAGATGATTCTTTTTTGTTATATAAGGGAAATATAATAAAAATTGGTTTATTTCTATATTATATAAATAATTTTAAAAAAAATATTCATAAATTAACAATTTTTAACCATCTATTTAATGAAATTTTGGTAGAAACCTATCTCTTATTGTGTCATTAGTCTGCATGTATGTACAAATGATGTCTTAATTTATTTACCGGAAACATTTAATGGATGATAATTATTATTCACTCAAAATGGAAAAATATATATTAAAATTATACATATTTCATTATATAAATATTAGAAAATTAATATTTCTTATAAATAAAATAATATAAATAGGTTAGTGAGTGATTAGTACTCACATTGAGAGCATAAAAATTACCTTAAAATAATTATTAGAAATTGAAGGAGAAGTTATTTAATAATAAAATAGCATTATAGTTTTTCGGGAGGATTATATATAATTAAATTATGAAGTATTTTAGGGGAATCATATTTTTTATAGTATCGTTTAAAGGGTTTTTAATGGAACCTTATATAAGTTAATGGAATCAATTTATAAATATAAGGCCCTAGCCCTAAACCTTACTTAATCGTGAGTTATTTCAAGATTACACATTGAGGATCTTTTTAGGTTTAGAGTTTTAGAGAATTAGATCATGAAACATGCATTACATTCCACATTTAAACAAAGTTGTTACATAAAAGAAAATATTCATTATTCCCATTAATGGAATCATATTTAAAATAAAACACAGATTCTTTCTTGACACATCTTTGACACTATCATCACATCATGTACCTTTCCCTTGATCTGTGAAAATCATTTCAAAAACTTGGGATGAGCATAAAAATCTCAGTAAGGGTTATAAAAAAAATTTGGAATGGAAACATGAGTTCATATATACATAAGAATGAAATCATACTTTACCCGTAAAACATCGGAACATTAACATACCTCATCAAACCATGAATAAATCATAGAAATCATAAGACATAAAGGTAACTTGAGGCATTCATAACATTCTTACGTAGGGAGTAACCCTCTTGGTTACTTTTGGAATACCCATCACAGTATATTCCCTAAATCTCTTCGGAGAGACCTTAACGGTTCACTCCTTCGCGTTACCCAATGCATTGGATAGCTATATCAGGCTCACCCACCCTTAGTTTATCACGGAACCACCCGTATTCATAATAATGCCCAAGAACCTCAACATAATCGTATCACATAAAACATGCATAGAGGAAACATAACATTTCCACCTTTCAATCACAAGATATCAATACAACACATTGATATGAAAACCATTTTCAATACAAAAATAAACTAAAAGTAAAACATGGTATTTATTTTGCTTTAAAAAAAAGTTATGGCTTGTAGAGGAATCCAAATCTCAAATAATGGTCACGACGGCGGAGAAGTCATTGTCGCCGCATACGTACGACAAAAACATTCCCTTTTGTCGTTTAGTAAACGCTTCGTATAAAAAAGATTCCTTTTGAATAAACATAAAAGTCAAAGGGATTTATACACCGTATAAAAGATGGTTGTATATACAACAAAATATGGCTCAATGAAAGGATATTGAGACGAAGTCCCATACAAAGATGATATCCTTGGTTTAAGGATAAATCAATTACATAATTATGTGTGAAAACCGAATACACAAAATATAAGTGGATATTATGTGTAAAATAATAAAAGGTCATTCACACATATTCAATGGATGACATATTCAATAACTACATGTTGAACCCAAAGAAATCGAAATTGGGTTAAGAAGTTCCCTTGACAGCCTAATGGCGTCACATCAAAATGAGTTGATGAGAGATAATAAAAAAAGGGTATCTCATCACTTGGACATAAAATTTAAATCAATAAGGATATATGAGAAATTATCCCAACATAACAATATGTAAATTAAAAGACCCAACAAAAGAAGTCTTTTAAAAAGAGGAGGGTGAAAGGTTCCCTTACCGACATGGGTATCTTTCGAAACATACGCCCCATGAAAGAAGGAAAATACAACATTGATGTAAATACTCATAAATGAAAGAATATTACACAATGAGTAAAATAATGGTCAGTACATAAACCACTCAATGTAAATTGTGGCAAATGTAGCATAAATCTCACGGGAATAAAAGTGAGGTGAAAAATCCCTTACGAAAACTCGGCAGCCTAACAACGCCACTTAAAACATCCAAAAAATGGATCGATGAGATCAAATAGGGTATCCCATCACATTAAAATAACATGTAAAACAAGAGGAATATAAAATAACATCCCCCATCATAACAAAGAGGAGCTTAAAATAAGTGACATAATGGAGAGTACTTAAAAAGAAAGAGAGAGGTTAGATCTCTTACGAAAATTCAGCAGCCTAACGGCGCCACTCAAAACTTCCAAAATGGATTGATGAGAGAGAATAGGGTCTCTCATCACATGAACATAAAAATTAAAGTAATATTAATATAATATAACATCACAATAATAAGAAAGATGAGCTTTAAAAGGAATGACATAAAAGAGTGTACTTAAAAATAAATAGTGGAGTAGGATCCCTTACCTCGGGTCCGACTTGACTCGATCGTTCTTTAACATCCTAAATAATAAAATTGAGTTAATTTCCACTTTATTAAGAACCTTTTTCTAGTTCATTATTCCTTTTAGATCACTTATTTCCATGTTATAAACATTATGTAATCATTTAAGTTAATAATGTTTGTTTTGTCGATATTTGGTTATTAAGTCGATAGTGGACTTCTTACAATTACATGTTGTTCGTGTGGTAAAATGTTCATTATATCCAGAATTATATTCATGATTTGGATATCATATATATAATATATATCCAGAATATAAATGTATTTATAATACTACATAATCATTTAGAGGTAAGAAATGAAATGCACCGTTCATGGAGACTGTAAGCCGTACGTACACATGAATGCTACTTTCATTTCTGTGTCATATTAATGGAAATAAAACTAAATGAGAGTTATGTATATTTTAAATCCAGAATTATATTCATAATTTATATGTATAATTCATCATATATATCCATTATATACATGTACTTATAATAGTACATTACATTTGGGGATAATAAATGAAATGCACCGTTCATGGAGACGGTAAGCCGTACGTACGCATGAACGCTACTTTCATTTATATTTAATATTTTTATGGAATGGAATAATAATGATATAGAGGTGTATTATAATTCCAGTATAACATCATATATAATAACTTTAAATCCATCTTTTATACATCCCACATATGGCATTAACGAATCACATCACTTTGAGGGGGCGGTAGTTCGCACTTCCTTAAATGAAGATATCGCGTTTAACCATAATGGAAACCATAAAGGTATGCCCCAAATGAAAAATACAGAAGATCAAGGAAAACATAAACATTTTATATATCATATATAAATATAGTGTCATCTTAATGGCCACCTTTGAAGGTGTTAAAAGAATGTTGAACAATCATCGTTTCGGGAAGCCGAAATTCGCCATCCACGGAAACCGTATGTTCTATAACCATTAGATGTAGGTGTGTGAAATTTTTTCTCGAATAATTATTATAAAAACATCCTAATATATTTATGATACTGGATTTGTTACAAAAGAAATGAATAAAAAGAGTTTAGGGGGTTGGGGAAGCAAAATAAAACAAAAGGACTCAAGTGAAGACATTACCTTAAAATCGGGTAACTCCCTTTAGTTTGAGCTCAAAGGCTTCCTTGGGAAGAATTATGCCCAAAGTGAGGCTTCAAGGAGTAATAGAGGGAATTCTAGAGACAAAATGGGCAGAGGTTGGCCGAGCCAAAGGCTTTGGGAGTGTTGGTAAGGAGGTAGAGGTGGGGGCCTTTTATAAGAGGAGAGGAGGGGCACTCTTGGAAGGTAAAGACAAGTCACTTTATTTTAAAATGGGTTCGAATTTAAGAGGTATCAAATTGATGTGTTTCGAGGATAAGGTGATAAGGGTTCGAAATCCACTCATCCAATAGGTTTTGGAAATGTGTAGGTCTTAGATATTACATTATCATTCCATTTTATGTAAATCGTTAAATAATGAGGTCATCGCTGCATCATCATGATGTCATAAATAATTTAATTTATTTAATGTCCAAAAATTATAAAAAAACTACTATGATGTAGGAAATCGTTTTATATTTCAAATGAATATTTATAGTCAAAAATCTGATTTGTATAACCCCATATAATTTTTTTTAGTAAAACATTTCATGTTTGTCTCATTTTTACTTTAACTTTAAATAAAAAGATATTAATGTCATTTTCCAACCAAAGTGGCTTCATGGGGTCCCCAAGTTGACCCATGGGTTTTCATGGTCGTCCATGACACATACAGTGAGTTTAGGACATGTTTCAAGTTCATTTCATATTATCAAAACAATATTTTTACCTTAAACTACACTAATTACCTCTAATCGCGATTAAAAACATAATAAGTTACTATTCACCAAAAAATTATTTTTATCCCATTGAACAACATTTTACTTCTTAATGACAACCATGTATGTCGGATTTTTGAAATTCAAAACACAGATATGGAAAAATTTCATTTAAAATGAAAAATCAGTTTTTATAAGTACCACTTAGTGGTTTCACTATTCATCAAAAATTGAAGTTTTTCAGAAAAATCCCAAAAATTCACCATAAGCTATATTTGATATTCCGAATTCAAAAATGAAGTCTATTTTAAAAAATTCCAAACATATAAGTCACATTAATTAATTTAATAATTAATTCTTGTTGTCAGAGCAAATAGCCTGTTTTTATGAAATAATAAGTATCAAAAGATTGACACTAGTTTAAGTCTGATTTCAAAGTGAAATTAATTCCAACGACCACTATTGGATTTAATGGTAAAAATATAATCTAATTTCACTATAAAAACAATTCAAAATATAATATAATCATATAAATAAATTATATTAAAAAGAGGTTTTGAATTAAAATACAACATTTTACATTATTAATTAAAAAATGAACTTTATCAGAAAGATAACAAAAATTTACACAAAGTAAATTTTGATGTCCCAATTCTTAAGAAGAGTTTTATTTGGTCCAAAAGGATGTATAAGAGTGAACAAAACTATATTTAATGACGGTTCTCCATCAAAAGGCGATAAGTGAACCTTTTGTGAAAACTAGGGCATATATGCCTAAAATTGAATTATTTCCGTATTTTATGCGTTTATCTTTTATTGGATAAATGTAAAAACATTTAAAAACATATATAAATATATATTAGTTATTTATATCCATTTTTTCAAATAAAACGTCTATATGTTAACTACCATTTAAAATAATATTATTTTATTATTAGAGTGCAACGTAAGATTCCCAAGAAACTCGTTGTTGCGTGTTGGGTACGCCATCGAGCATAGCATCCCCTTTAAAGTCATATTAATATTTTATTCACAAATATGGATAAATATGAAAATTTCATATTCTTTATTTACCTGGGGTGTTACAACATTCCCCCCTTTTGGGAATTGCGTCCTCGCAATTTTTAAAATTGAGCTTGGAAACATCCTTGAAAGTCCCACATCAGAACAAGAGTCGGTAAAACAATCACTTTAAAATAAAGGAATATTAGTACAGGGGTCACCCGATTTAACCTATACTTGGATTCCATGGAGAAAAACATGGTCATGGAAGAAAAAGCAAAGGGTCGTGTTCTTGAGGGAGAGTGATAGTAAACATGTCTAGGAGAAAGTTAACTATAATAAAATCACAAACATGTGATGGGCTGAATGGTATTCGATTCCCCAGTAGGAAAAGTTAATAGGCAACATTTTTGTTTTAAGTTACTTTTTATTGAGGAACTTATTCATAAGGAAACATAATCACTTATCATGTTGACTCTGAACTTTTATTAGATTCCTTACACAAACTAATATTTTCTCTAAAAGACGAGTATTTAGGAAGACTTGTTCACATTAAGAGTACTATAATAAACTTCTAAAGAATCACATAATCCAAAAAATAGAACTATATACATCCCATATGTTTAGACTTTAACCAAAAACAAAACAAAAAGGTTAGTATAAGATCAGATAATCCATAAAAGGATAACCCTTTAAAAAGAAAATCTATGCTTAATCTCCAAAATTTGTCCAACAAAACCCAAAGTTCAACGAGGACCATCCGATAAACAATTAGTCCATAAAATTCATCAAAGTAAAAAAATATAAGATTAAAACCCAAATATTTTAAGGATTTAGTCACATAGTCTTCCAAGTTAAATCGTAACATTTATCTCCAAACAACATCAGTTGCTCCTAAAGTCTCGTATTTAAAAAGTAATTAACCTAATCACATATCCTCCATGATAGGTTAATAATTTTCATAAATAACCCAAAATAAACTTACTATTAATTCATAAAATCATATAACTAAAAAGAATCAGTCAAACTAACCAGGGACATCAGGTAGTCCAGTGGTAGGTGATAAATACCAGTCGCACTTTGGTTGTGGGTTTGATTCTCGCAGCTTTTTCTGACGCAACGGGTAGTCACACGGTCTGCATGTTGTCCTTTTTCTAAAACTATATAATTCACAAATCATTCACTAAAAGATATAAAATCATTATTAATAACCATAACATAATTTAACCTCAATTTTATCTCATGTCTTTCACTTCCATCATAACATATAGTAACCCATAATTACCTCAAACGCAGGGATCATATAAACTCTAATGGTTACCTTTATAATTATTTCCTGAACATCCACATCGATTGGTCATCTCATACAGGATGCATTAAAGATCATACCATGGTTCAAGTGGTTGATCATGACTCCTTGATAGTTGGTTTAGAACAACCACGAGTTTCCTCATTGAATCCCCCATTTTATCTTGTATCTTAATCATAGAACCACCACAGTTTCCTTCAAACCTGTTGTCTCTTTGGAGCCTGCTAGATCCCGCCATTTACTAAAACAAAAAAGGTCAGTGTGAGTATATCAACATAACCATCATGTACTAATGAGTAAGATAAACACAAAGATATACTTACTCATTCACATTATCTAAAAATTATGACACTTTCTAAAATCCTAGCCAATATGGTAATGTCACTTAGTCTTAAAGAATACCCTAACCTCTAATGTTATCTAAACTGACCTTTGATACCAACTATAAGGCCCCAGCCTTAAACATTACTTAATCTTGAGTTATTACAAGATTACACATTGAAGATCTTTTTAGGTTTATAGTCATAGAGAATTAGATCATGAAACTTGCATTACATTCCACATTTAAACAAAGTGGTTACATAAAAGACAATATTCATTCTTCCCATCAATGAAAACATATTTAAAATAAAACATGGATTCTTTCTTGACACATCCTCGACACTATCATCACATCATGTACCTTTCCCTTGACCTGTGAAAAACATTTCAATAACTTGGGATGAGCATAAAAAGCTCAGTTAGGGTTATAAAAAATATATGTAAAGGAAAAATGAGTTCATATATACATAAAAATGAAATCATACTTTCCGATAAAACATAGGCACTTTAACATACCTCATCAAACCATGAATAAATCATAGAAATCATAAGACATAAAGGTAACTTGAGGCATTCATAACATTCTTACGTAGGGAGTAACCCTCTTGGTTACGTTTGGAATACCCATCACAGTATATTCCCAAAATCTCTTCAGAGAAACCGTAACGTTTCACTACTTCGTGTTACCCAATGCATTGGAGAGCTATATCGGGCTCACCCGCCCATAGATTATCACGAAACCACCCGTATTCATAATAATTCCCAAGAACCTCAACACAATTGTATCACATAAAACATTCATAAAGGAAACATAACATTTCCACCTTTCAATCACAAGATATAAATACAATACATTGATATGAAAACCATTTTCAATACCAAAATAAAAGAAAAGTAAAACATGGTATTTATTTTTCTTTTAAAAATTGAAGGTATGGCTTGTAGAGGAAGCCAAAACTCAAATAATGGTCACGACGGCGGAGAAGTCAATGTCGCCGCATACCAAAGACAAAAACATTCCCTTTTTTCATTTAGTAAAAGCATCGTATAAAAAATATTCCTTTTGAATAATCTTAAAAGTCAAAGGGGTTTATACACCGTATAAAAGAAGGTTGTGTATAAAACGAAATATGGCTCAACGAAAGGAGATTGAGACGAAGTCCCATACAAAGACGGTAACCTTGGTTTAAGGAAAAATAAATTATGTATTTATGTATGACAAATGAATACACCAAATATAAGTGGATATTAAGTGTAAAATAATAAAAGGTCATTCACACATATTCAAAGGATGACATATTCAATAACTACATGTTGAACCCAAAGAAATCGAAATTGGGTTAAGAAGTTCCCTTGATAGCCTAACGGCGTCACATCAAAATGAGTTGATGAGAGATAATAAAAAAAGAGTATCTCATCAATTTGAAATAAAATTTACATCAATAAGGATATATTAGAACTTATCCCAACATAACAATATGTAAATTAAAAGACCCAACAAAATAAGTCTTTTAAAAAGAGGAGGGTGAAAGGTTCCCTTACCGACATGGGTATCTTTTGAAACATACGCCCCGTGAAAGAAGAACAATACAACATTGATGTAAATACTCATAAATGAAAGAATATTACACAATGAGTAAAATAATGGTCATTACATACACCAACCAAAGAAAATTGTGGCAAATGTAGCATAAATCTCACGTGAATAAAATTGAGATGAAAAATCCCTTACGAAAACTCGGCAGCCTAACGGAGCCACTTAAAACTTCCAAAAAAATGGATTGATGAGATAAAATAGGGTATCTAATCACATTACAATAAAATTTAAGAAAGAGGAATATAAAATAACATCCCCCATCATAACAAATAGGAGCTTAAAGAAGTGACATAAAGGAGAGTACTTAAAAAGAAAGAGAGAGGTTAGATCTCTTACGAAAATTCGGCAGTCTAACGGCGCCACTCAAAACTTCCAAACTGGATTGATGAGAGAGAATATAGTCTCTCATCACATGAAAATAAAAATTAAAGTAGTATTAATATAAAAGAACATCCCAATAACAAGAAATATGAGCTTTAAAAGGAATGACATAAAAGAGTGTACTTAAAAAGAAAGAGTGGAGTAGGATCCCTTACCTCGGGTCCGACTAGACTCGATCGTTCTTTAACTTCCTGAATAATAAACTTGAGTTAATTTACAATTTATTAAGAACCTTTTTCTAGTTAATTATTCCTTTTAGATCACATATTTCCATTTTATAAACATTATGTAATCATTTATGTTAATAATGTTTGTTTTGTCGATATTTGGTTCTTAAGTCGAAAGTGGACTTCTTACAATTACATGTTGTTCGTGTGGTCAAATGTTCATTATATCCAGAATTATATTCATGATTTGGATATCATATATATAATATATATCCAGAATATACATGTATTTATAATATTACATAATCATTTAGAGGTAAGAAATGAAATGCACCGTTCATGGAGACGGTAAGCCGTACGTACGCATGAACGCTACTTTCATTTCTGTGTCATATTAATGGAAATAAAACTAAATGAGAGTTATGTATATTTTAATTCCAGAATTATATTCATCATTTATATGTATCATTCATCTTATATATCCATTATATACATGTACTTATAATAGTACATTACATTTGGGGATAAGAAATGAAATGCACCGTTCATGGAGACGGTAAGCCGTACGTACGCATGAACGCTACTTTCATTTCTATTTTATATTGTTATGGAATGGAATAATAATGATATAGAGTTGTATTATAATTCCAGTATAACATCATATATAATAACTTTAAATCCATACTTTATATGTCCCACATATGGCATTAACGAATCACATCACTTTGAGGGGGCGGTAGTCTGCACTTCCTTAAATGAAGATATCACGTTTACCCATAATGGAAACCATAATGGTATGCCCCAAATGAAAAATACAGAAGCTCAAGGAAAAAATAAACATATTATATATCATATATCATATATAAATATAGTTTCATCTTAATGTCCACCTTTGAAGGTGTTAAAAGAATGTTGAACAATCATCGTTTCGGGAGGCCGAAATCCGCAATCCACAGAAACAGTATGTTCTTTAACCATTAGATGTAGGTGTGTACAATGGTAGCTCTAATACTTCTTATAAAAACATCATAATATATTTATGATACTATATTTGTTACAAAATAAATGAATAAAAAGATTTTAGGGGGTTGGAGAAGCAAAATAAAACAAAAGGACTCAAGTGAAGACATTACCTTAAAATCGGGTAACTCCCTTTAGTTTGAGCTCGAAGGCTTCCTTGGGAAGACTTCTTCCCAAAGTGAGGCTTCAAGGAGTAATAGAGGGAAGTGGAGAGACAAAATGGGCAGAGGTTGGCCGAGCCAAAGGCTTTGGAAGTGTGGGTAAGGAGGTAGAGGTGGGGGCCTTTAATAAGAGGAGAGGAGGGGCACTCTTGGAAGGTAAAGAAAAGTCACTTTATTTTAAAATGGTATTCAGATTTAAGAGGTCCCACATTGATTTTTTGGAGGATAAGGTGATAAGGGTTCGAAATACACTCATCCAATAGGTTTTGGACATGTTTAGGTCTTAGATATTACATTATCTTTCTATTTTATTTAAATCGTTAAATAATGAGGTCATCACTACATCATCATGATGTCATAAATAATTTAATTTATTTAATGTCCAAAAATTATAAAAAAACAACTATGATGTAGGAAATCGTTTTATCTTTCCAATGAATATTTATAGTCAAAAATATTATGTGTATAACCCCTTGTAAAAAAAATTTAGTAAAACATTTCATGTTTGTCTCATTTTTTACTTTATCTTTAAATAAAAAGATATTAATGTCATTTTCCAAACAAAGTGGCTTCATGGGGTCCCCAAGTAGACCCATGGGTTGTCTTGGTCGGCCATGACACATCCAATGAGGTTAGGAAATGTTCCATGTTCATTTTATATTATTAAAACATTATTTTTTACCTTAAACTACACTAATTACCTCTAATCGCGATTAAAAACTTAATAAGTTACTATTCACCAAAAAATTATCTTTATCCCATTGAACCACATTTTACTTCTTAATGACAACCATGTATGTCGGATTTTTGAAATT
This sequence comes from Viscum album, assembly GCA_963277665.1. NCBI lineage: Eukaryota > Viridiplantae > Streptophyta > Magnoliopsida > Santalales > Viscaceae > Viscum > Viscum album. The sequence goes on from OY728122.1 coordinate 1,019,158,433, forward strand.
CAAAACAGAAAGATGGAAAATTTTCATTTAAACAGAAAAATCATTTTTTATAAGTACCACTTAGTGGTTTCACTATTCATCAAAAATTAAAGTTTTTTTGAAAAATACCAAAAAGTCACCATAAGCTATATTTGATATTCAGAATTCAAAAATGAAGACTATTTTACAAAATTCAAAACATATAAGCCCCATTCATTAATTTAATAATAAATTTCCGCTGTCATAGCAAATAACGTGTTTTTATGAAACAATAAGTATCAAAAGATTGGCACTAGTTTATGTCTGATTTCAAAGTGAAATTAATTCAACGACAACTATTGGATTTAATGGTAAAAATATATTCTAATTTCACTTTAAAACCAATTCAAAAGATAATATAATAATATAAATAAATTAGATTAAAAAGATGTTTTGAATTAAAATACAACATTTTACACTATTCATTAAAAAATGAACTTTATCAGAAAGATACCAAAAAGTTAAACAAATTATATTTTGATGTCCCAATTCTTTAGAAGAGTTTTATTTGGTCCAAAAGGATGTATAAGAGTGAACAAAACTATATTTAATGATGGTTCTCCATCAAAAGGCGATACGTGAACCTTTTGTGAAAACTAGGGCATATACACCTAAAATTGAATTCCTTCCATATTTTATGACTTTATCTTTTATTGGATAAATGTAAAAACATTTAAAAACATATATAATTATATTTTAGTTATTTCTATCCATTCCCGCCAATACAACGGCTACATGTTAACTACCATTTAAAATAATATTATTTTATTATTAGAGTGAAACGTAAGATTCCCAAGAAAGTCGTTGTTGCGTGTTGGGTATGCCATTGAGCATAGCGTCCCCTTTAAAGTCATATTAATATTTTATTCACAAATATGGAGAAATATGAAAATGTCATATTCTTTATTTACCTGGGGTGTTACAATAAAAATATAATTTTTTAATATAAATGAACCACATATTTTTAATGGAATGTGGAATTTAAATTGGGAATAGTATATAAGATATATGTTTTGATCCATCCTTACATAAACAATTAATTTAAATACATATTTTTATTTTTTGATATCATTTACCATTAAATAAAATTTTGACAGAATTTACTTTAACCATGATAAATTTCATTTATCTTTAGTAACATAATTATGTAAAAAATGATAAACATGACAATATTAAAAATTTGAAAATTATTATTTAAAATATGAAAAATTTAAACAACTAATTTTTTTGGTGAGAAAAATTAATTTTAATATTATCACTCTTCATGCATGAAACCGACTATTAGTAAAAGTGATTTTTATAATTTACAATTATTATAAATATAAAATCAATAGTGTTATTGATTTAAAAAGAAATTACTGTTTTTGTTTTTTAAAAAATATTACGTTTATTTAAAATATATATAATACTAAATTTCACCTTATAAATGTGTTATCAGAAGAAATGATGAAAAGAAATTTTCTTTAGAATGTAATACTAATTAAGATCCAAAATGTTAATAATTTCGTTACTAAATTGAATATATTATATTAGAGTATCCCTTTTATACCATATGTATATTTTTACCAATGAAAATTTTATTATAAGTTATAATGACATAGTTAGTTTATGATAAAATCCAAAAATCTATATTATATGGAAAATATATTTTATTAATTAATCACCCACTGGAAAATATTTCATAATAGTCACCAAAATTAATCCATAGAAATTATAGTTATGTTAAACCCAAAAAATTATTCCATTTTATCATATTCATATTCTAAAATTTATGAACATTAATTTTAAATAAATATAAAAAATATGTATTTAAAACTATTACCATATGAATATAACATTTTAAAATATTAAAATTTTTACTTATTATTTCGTATAAATTAATAAATATATTAATTTTAATTTATAAATCATATAAAATAAATTTTTTACCCATAATATATCCTATATTATAAAATAAAGCGCATAAAAATCATTATTTGGTAAATTTTTTTAACATAAAAATATTTTTATTATTTATTTAAATTTCCTAATTGAATCTCAGAAGATCAATTTTATGGAATGTGACTTTTCTTTTTCTGTATACATATTTTTCAAAATAATGTTGACCATATTTATCGCTTCAAATATGATTGTTATGTTACAATAATTATATTTATTTTAATTAAATGTTTCAAAGTTCATTTTGGTTTGAAATTTCGTGTAAATAATATAGTAGACATATTATTTATTTAATGTAAATTAGTAAAAAAATACTTTGGAATTACATTCTCCCCCCAAAAATATATCGAAACCTCACTATTTTATTTATTGATCAATAATAATAATTTCTAATGGTTTTTATAACAAATACATGTGTCAATATGAAAATTATATAGATATATAAACCTTAATAACTTGGTATATAATATAAAAATCAATTGTAATATCCCCAATATTGAGTTTCTCTATTATTCATTAGTCTAAACTCAACATCAAGACAATGTATTGATACTCGGGTAATTGAATTAATTTTTTCATTTTGAGTTCATAGATATACATTCCATGATCTACTATAAAAGGTTGATTTAAAATAAGAACTGTGTTTTCCCAATTTCAGTAATCAATATATATTCTATATGGTTATTTCAAATCCATTTGAAAAACATCATCAGGTTTACATAATAGAATAATAATTACACAAACAAAATGAATATTTCCACACCCCTCAACCTAGTATACAAAAATTTTATAACTAAAATATAATTTAATTATGGCGTTTAGTTATATTATGTAAATAAATTTAGTAGATAAACTATAGATTATAATATCAAACATTAAGAAGACATCGACAAAACTAGAGTGGAGGATAATTGTGACATAATTATCACATCCATCATCAGTTGTAGAAATTGTATATACACTTCCTTGTTAAATCAAACATAAGGGTTTACCTTACATGTTATCCATGCTATCCCATGTATTGGTTCATTGATTTTAAAAATTCATAAAATTATTTCATTTCGATCATTAATGTGTGGGTGGAGTATTATATGGGACCTTATTCTCATTTATTAAATTGATAGATCTCTTCTTTTGTTTGTAAAAATTATATATTTGGTATCAAATAATACAATACATGATAAATTTTATTGACCGTTATGGAAACTATCCTTAGTGTTTTATCACTTATTATTGATATATATATGATTTAACATTCTTTATTACATGTGTTTATTATTATGGTTTTCTTGAATCCCCATGATTTTTTTATATAAAAACAATTGCACTTTCCATCTTTCATTTCCACCTTATATGCATATAAAAAACTAAATCATTGCTACTAAAGTATTTTATAGATAATTACGTTCCAATACATAGTATTATTCAATGAAAGAAGCAGTCTACAATATGTTTTAAAACAAAATAAAAGAATTTCTTTCCTACCATTTTTTTCATGAAGATAGACTCATTTGTTCTAATGGAAACATCCTCATATTTATTCAACACAAAGAACATCCATTCAATTGACATATAAATATTACATGGAATATATTTGGTGAGAAAACAATTTATTCAACTCCTTCGATTTTATAATGTCTATAACATCCTTTAATATCGTATTTTTAATAAGAGTTCATGGCTGGTTCTCCTCACATTCGTAATGATAAATAGTTAGAAATACATTATCATTATCCAATAACTTGAGAAGGAAATAGATTTTATATTACATTAACCCGCAACAAAAAACTTTGTGGGTTTGAAGACACAATAAAATAGGAAGGACACTGACACATAAAGTAATCAATATAGTTTTTCTAATTCCTTTGTAATGATTGGAAGTCAAATTGTTTTTAATTATTATTCAAATTTATAGAGGGATGAGTTAGAATATCCTTTATATTTTATCTTCCCACTCATATCCAGTTTGGTTTCTCATTTGTAAAATCACTACATTTCCAATTACCTTAATATTTAACTACATTTCTGCTTTTATTATCATCAATCTAAAGAAAGAAAATTTTGGGTTTAGGATACATAAATTAGTAAATTAATTGAAATAAAAATATTGAAATTGAAAAAAAAACTCACAAAATAATGTATATTCCCTTGATTATGAATTGGATGTTTTTAATATGGGGTTTACATGAACTTTACTATTTTTATCTTTATTATAAACATATTCACATTTTTCAAAATAGGTCATAAAATTCTTTTTAAAAACTAAATAATATCCCCTAAACTTTTCAATATAGGAGTTAAGTTAGTCTTATTTTTTTTAATCCACATGAAGATAAAATGAAAACCCAAATATCCTTTTGAGGGTTGTTACCCCTAGGTGTATTTATGTAAGATACTTAATCCATTTTTAGTATATACACATAGATTACATTACATGGAAACCATATAATCTCTAATATACCAAAACTTAATGATGTGATCCAATAATTAGATTTATCCAAACTATTTTCACTACTGTTATCTCATCCAAATTAGTATAATAATTATAACAAATAACATATAGTATCTCTGATACAAAATGATATTCCCAAAACACATAATCATGGAAAAATAGTAATAAAATACTCTCTATACATATCCTTTGATACCTACTAAAGAGATCCAATATAAAAAAATAATTATCATAAAATCATTTCATAAAATGAATAATTGAAATCATAAATTCCCAGACAAAAAGTTTTAGTGACTTTTTGACTAGCTATATAAGACAATTATTTTGCAATAATTGGAAATATTTTCCCATAATAGTACTATATTATACATTTTCATAAATTTATAACGTTTTATAGATATATTAATAACATGGGTAAGGTAAATAATTAAATTGTGAGTTTAGATACTATTTAAGGGAAATATCTATCAACATGTCATCATATTTTACAACATAATCATGTGATAAAACATGACCATGGGGGAAATATATGACTAAAATGGAAATGGATTTATAATACTGGTCTACGTAATCCAAAATTCTAATACACATTCCATGAAATAATATTGAGAAAACATGAGATAATAAATATGTTATCTGTTTCATAACATAAGTTTATAACAAATAAAAACAATATAAAAATATGAATAAGATATAATAATAAGGTGAAAAATCTCCATGATTACCACAGATTATCTTGTGAAAAAAATATCCACATCTCATGTTGTGAAAAAAATCCCATGAACTAGGCTATGAATAATGAAACATTTACATGAATATGTTTTTGGATAAATTAACGATTTTATGCATTATGTTGTAGTGAAATTAGTATGTCCATAATTCCGGTCGTGGGCTGGTAAAAATTCCCAAAATTCACATCATTATATCATGATAAACTAGTTATTAACCAATTAATTAGTGGTGATATAGGATGACACCCATAAATTATCCAAGAAAATGTGTTCCGCGTGAAAAAACTCATTCATTACATTCTAAATAACCAATATTTAATAAAATTAAGATTTTATTAAATTTTCCAAAAGGAATAATCCATATTGATATCAAGAATGAAATCCATAGATATATAAAATTATATCACCACAAAAGTGTATTTCATAACAACATATAGATGGTGAATAATTAAATATAATTCCCAATGTAAAAAAATAATTTATAAATAAATATGTAATTAGAAGTGAATATGTAAAAGGGTATTTCATAAAATTATTTTGAATTTTTCATAAAAGATGATGTTTCATTTCAATTCCCAAATCAATGTAAAAATATTTGAACAAATAGTTTTTTTAAACAATAATTTTAAAAATAATTTATAATTTTGTATTGTTGAAAAAGAGGAAAAGGTAGTATAAATTAATTTTGGAGTGGTAGATAAAACACCGGATAATGAATGAAAAATCACATTTACTATTTCACAATACCCTTGTTGAAAAACAAAATAGTAAAAATTGGAAATAAATAACCAAATTTGAAAATTTTCATGAAAAAAAATAATATAAATAGAAATAATACTTATTTTGACTTCAAAATAAAAAAGGATATAAATGTGATATACTATGAATATGAAGATGGAATTAAATTAAATCATGATGAGAGGATGATATTTTTTTTGACATCATCATGTCCTATAAATAAATCCATCATAGTTGATTGTTTTGTTTCTAACATATAATTACTCATAAGATATGTTATAAAGTAAATGTAATATCCTAATAGAAAATAAGATTCTTGTAAAAAAACATTGAAGAGGAATAATTATGACTCAAGGAAATAAGTATATTTCACAAAACACATTACCATTATAATAGATATTCATAAATATGATTTAATATCCTATATCATGAACATAAACATCACAATCAAAAATTCTATAACCATATCCAAATATATTACAATTTCAATGATATAATTATAATATTAATTATAATATAGTCAGATAGTTGTTTTTTATTTTGATTATCTAATGCTGACCAATTTTAATATATTTTATAATGGAGATGTTAAACCCCATTATTTGATATAAATGTCATCATTAATAAAATATCAATGACACTAAAACCAAAAATTTTCCTGTATGTTGGAATCAAAATGTTCATTTAATTGAAACTATATGCATAGATTGTGAAAATTGAATCCATGACATGATTCCTCTAGAGTCCTAATGACTTTATCTTTAATTTTAATAGAATCACAACTTTTTAAACGGGTTATGAGGGAACCCTACAAATACAATAGGCCCATTGGCATAAGGCCTTGACTACATTAATCATGGTCCCATAGACCATATGAAAAGAAAAAACAATCTCCATCTACCATTTTATATGATTCCTCATGGACCCCACCCCTTAATAATGAAAGACTAGTATTTCCCCTTAAATAATTTACAGTACCTAGTACCAAAAAAAATCCATATCCCCTTATCATTGAAAATTTGATAATATTTTCTCAGTGGTTTCCTATGGCTCTCATTTCCTATTTATAAGAAAATATATATAAATATAATAATATATGGTTTAATATCGAGTCCCCCCAACATCATAGTGTGACAACCTTTCCCAGTGGGGCCCATGTCATGACCACCCCAGGACCGCCACTGCTAGGACATGGCTATGAGACTAGCAGTGAGTAGTCATATCCATGAAACGAGAGGACGTAGCCTACGTAATTGTATATAGACATGTGTCTACATGCCCACAAAGACAAAAGAAAGGGGAATCACCAACCACCATTCATGGAAACCGCTAAATGTATATTTAATAAAACCAGAGTGAAAATGGAAAGTTAGGTGTAGTACCGAAAACCATTCTAGAATGCAATCCAAAAAAGAATTAAAACTGCATTGACTAAACAACTAATGAGGGTACTAAAGCTGTAGTAGAAAGCTGTCGAGAACACCTCAGCCTGTCTGATCTCATAACGTACCGTTCGGTCCTAGACCTTGTCCTTCACCACCTAGAACTACATCCATGCATCCATCATCTGTACAAGACATGACATGTGCATTCAAAGACCATGTAGAGGTGAGTAAAACAATACTCATTAGGATTCCCTGAAAACCACTAATGAAAGAAACAGAGGAATGCACAGTCATCTCAACATTGTTATTCTCCCATACAAATACCAAGGCTCTCAGATATACTCATTAACATCCATGAGGAAAGAGAAAGTAAATCAAAACCCAATGATAGTCATAGGACTCCGCTAACCTGGGCCCTGACCAATTGGAAAACAATGAACGATGTTCAGGATATATATATAAGGGATTTATAAGAACATTGCAAACCCAATAAGAATTCCCCACACTCTAGGGGATTCATATAGAATATCAAGAGCCCAATAGTGAGGCATATAATATAGTTGGTTACAAATAATATCACAAACCCTACGATAAAACCAATTAGATGGAGGATAAATGCCATACCAAACCCTCTAGGTAGGTACCAAGGGGTAACTCTTCTCATATATTGTTCATTGCTAACAACCCAACAAGATGTCATAAATGGAATGGCTTGTGATGAGGGTCCCAACCCCATAAACATACTATCAATTCAGCTTATGGTTTGAAAATTATGTCCCATTTTGTAAAATGGGGATGTCCGAGTCTGGGTTTGGTTTGACCCAGTTAGACTGACCTAACCATAGTTTGACTCAGTCTGATGAGTCTGACATGACCCACCGGATCAACTCGAACTGGATCATCTGGGCCCGGACTGGTCTGATGCGCTTGCCTGAGGTGTTGGGCATGGCCCCTGGTGCTGGCCCCAGCCTAAGGTTAACTCGTCTCTTCAACCCGGCTTGTTGGGGTGGTATGGTTTGTTACATCCGAGAGGCAGCAGGCAACACGGCTCTAAAACACCCTCGACATCAGCTGTGGGTCACCTCATTGGTCCAACATGACATTGATCTCTAGTTGTGTGTCGTAGCAGTGATTTGTGTCTACTAAGTAATTCCACCATCCAATTCTAGTGGACCTTATGCACCACCAACTTCATAGCAGCAAGCCTCTTCTGACGATAAAATGTGCCTACACACACACCTCCTTCCACTCTACTGCGACCATCGAGCCGCGGTCCCCCATGCGCTGCTTGTGGCCTCCTTCTAAGGGCCTCCTTCACCACCATGGTGGTCCAGCAACATAGACTACCTCCCGTGATGCCACGAACATCAATCCATGAACCACTTTTATCCCAACCTCCTCTCGAGGCATCTTTCTACCACCATCACGACACACCTAGAGGTGTACTATGAATTCTATTGTGATCATGGATACTTTCTAAAATTTTTGCAGTGATGATGATCAGCAAATCATTTAATGGGGGTGAAAGAGTTTAACATGATGAACATGGGTGGAAAGATCGAGCCTTGTTTTTGTCTTCCTTTAGCCTTACATTATCGAATTTAAGTGTCGATACAGAAAAATTAATGCATCCAAATTTTCAATGTGAAAACCACTACTGCATGTTCAATATCATGGGTCTTGTAGTTCTTCTGGCGATGCCTCATCTAGTGCAAAAAATAAGTAATCTCCATTGTCCCTTGCATGATCACACATCCTAGTCCATTCCCTAATGCGTCAATGAATACCACATACCCAACACCCTCTTCTATAGGCCTCAATATGGAAGAACTCTTCATCCTATGTCTCATCTCATGGACACACTATTGGCATTTTTTTGTACACACAAAGGCATATTCCTATTGTGCAATGGTCATCAAAGTTGCTTCTACCCTGGAAAATATGGGAAAAAACCTTTGATAAAACACATCTTAACATATGAAACTCCTTACACCAGTAACACACATTGGTGGCTCCAAAGAATTCACTAGCTAAATTATCATTAGATCCACCGAAACACTGGCATCATAAATGACATCTCTCGTAATGTGGACATCCCAAATCTAGAATTTAATCATTTAGAGCTTCAAATATATTTGTTTATCTGAAATTGGATCTTGGAATATCCTAATATCTATCACCTGATCCACCTCAAATGCCGAGTATACCAAATTTTCATTAATGAAGCCCAAACCAAACGAACAAAGTTATTGCTGGAAGATCTTGTTCATGAGTTACATAACCATGGATGGGTTGTTTGTTAGGCCGAACGGAATTAAAAAGTACTCATAGTGTCTATAATAACACCTAAAGGATTCCTTTAGTACATCCACACCCATTACAAAAAACTGATGTTATCATGATTTGAGTTCTAACTTAGAGAACCAACTCACTGCCTTCAGTTGCTTGGAAATATCGTGAATTATAAATAGTGTATTTTTGTCTATCATGATCACCTCTTTCCGGTTGATAATCTCCACAAAAATCCTAAAAATATTTTATGACTTCTTGGAAAACAAAACCGGTGCCACCCATGGATTAATGTTGGGCCCCATGAATCCCATCCTCTGAAAATCCTCCAACTATACCTTCAACTCATAATGATCTTTAGGAAACATCTGATATGAAGTTATGGATATCAATGATTCCCTAGGGTACATATCAATTTAGAAAACAACCCAAATCAGAGGAGGGGATCCTAGAATATCCTATGGGAATATTTCTTCATACTCGTCCATGGATGTAGGAAACTAGGGACTACTCACTTCCACCTCACCGAGGGTGAGGCTAGCCATATGATGAGTGATCTACTGGACCCTCCTTTGAGAAAGCCAATCCTATGCTACATGTGTCTCCCTTTATCCAGTAATGGAAAATATTGTCTCATATCTGCAGACACAACACACTCTAAGACTAAAATAGTTAATATGAGCATTGACTATTGATAACTATTCCATAACAAGAATGATGTTGTAATTCATTGATGGCTCTACCAGAAGATCCCTCATGAAGATCATTCCTCAATTAGTAATCTCACATTAAAGGCACTAGTGTTTCATTTTCTAATACCCTCCCATAAGATTTTATAAATGTAAAGATTGAGCCAGCGGCTCCACTAGAATATACAAGGTCCGAAAAAGGTTCATAGGAAGGATGGATTGATAAGAACATGTGTCTATAAGAACATCATCTAGGGTGGATAGGTCATAGATCTAACCACTAATAATATCTAGTGTACTAAGAATTTAATCCTACATTTTCAGATTTGTTCCACGTCCCTGTCCACTGGCCCTTGAAGCCAGTGGTGGACCACCCGGGGGGAGGAGATTGTAGTACCTTGAACCTCCTTCCATCAGTGGTTTCTCTACCTAAACCCTTACCATGTATACCTCCCTACTGAATACGCTTTTTGGTCCTCTGCCTCTACAATGGAAGTCCATCAACATCCTACTTGACATATTCATTGTGTGTTGTGAAATCATGAGTTCACTTGCACCAACCTCCGCACATGATACAATGTAGGTCCTTCACATGTCTCAATCGACCAAGGGAGACATAGAGAACTGATACACTATCCTAGGGATCTATCCATAAGGAAATATCTAGAATAGTCCCCATTGTCTTCTATTGGATTCTCACTATCGATGACACAACTACATGGTGCCTACATTTATATCCTATTGTTGGTTTCTGATTTGATAGAATTCTCTATCTTAGTAGAGCTCACCCCCGTACTCCAACCTGAGTTGGGATGCTGAGGAACACTATGGACACCCATAACTCTCTACATTGTTCTTACTCAAAAACCTAATCCCCTAAAAAATGGGTCTTTTCCATTTCTACATAGTAGTGATATTGTTCGGAATCCACTCCAAGTACTCCGTTATTGTTATACTGTCGTATTAAAGGTCTAGTAGATTCTGGATACATACTGAGCTCATGGACACTTGAAAGAACTCATCCTTAAAAATATGAATGAAGTTAGATTAAGAGAGGGTTATATCGTCATGCGTTTGGATCACTATGCTTCACCACTATCCTGCAGAGCTCTATAGAAGGCTCATGACTATGACATCCATATGATCAGGTGGTGTCCTCATAAGGAAGAATGTCATGTTACAACTTCCAATAAATCATCGGCTATCCATTTTTCTTTATCTCCATTGAACCTAAAGGTTGCTACCTCTTGAACTCATGAAACACACTAAACCTATGTGCATCCTCTACCGGTAGTTCCTGTAGCAATTATTTCTCAATGAGTGGTACTATTTAAGGAGGACCACGTAGGGGTTCCATGAGTAGAATATGACCCTGCACTAACACCTCATACATAAGTGGATCATCCATTTGGTTTGACATCAGCATCATACCTTGTTTTCATCAATGAGGCATCCTGAATCATATCAAGATGAACCATGATCAAAATAGTATAATTGGAGATCTGACTCAAGAAGGACATAGAAAAAACAACCCATTCGTATATTATGGATGTTCCATTCATTTCGGTATAAACATTTTTTTCAAGTAACAAGGTGTAATGTAGGTTCCTAGAATCCCAGTGTATGGATATGTCAGTTGTCACACTAACAGTAGATTATATGGCATGAAATCTGAACTCGAAATCGTTAACATTGTTACCCCAAACCAATATCACTGAATGTCGATAACAATGCGGAACTTAACATTCCACTGATACCAACCTGTCATGACCCTTCTATGTGGGACCTATGTCGTGCCACCCCAAGAATTCCTCTGATAGGAAAGGGGCTGTTGACTAGTGTAGAGTAAGAATATCTCACAAATCAGAGGCCTTATCCTAATTAACAGTACACATGCATGCTTCTCCAATCCCAAATCGATAAAAGAACGGGGAAACACAAACCAATATTCATGAAAACCTCTAAAAGTAAAAGTAAAACTACAATAGTTCAACCATAGTGGAATTTGCAATACTGCAAACTGGGTTACAATACAATCCCAAAAATGAAAGGCAACTACAAAGACCGACCAGCAAATGAGCGTACTAAAGTTGTAGTAGAAAATAATCAAGAATGATTCATACCATCTAATATCACAAGGAAACATCCAATCATGGCACTGGTCCTGATCCACCTAGAACATCATCCATGTGTAAGTCAAACAAATTTACTATTTTAAAATTTTTGTCCTTTTTCAAAAATGGGGTCGGTTGGGTCTGGGTCGACCATGCCCGTCGCGTCAGACCTGACCCGTCGGGTCGACGTGGCCTACTAGGGCCGACACAGTCCGCTTTACCGATAGGGTCCAGTCCACTACAATGTGTCGTCCTGACCCGATGGAGCTGCCTAGCCTGAGGTGTGCCCACCTATTCAACCTAGCCTGCTGTGGCAGGTTGGTCTACTGTGCACAAGACGTGATAGACACCGCGTCTAAGGACTACCTGTTACATCATTCATGGGTCACCTCTTCAGTCCATCTTGACTTCAATCTATAGCCTCGTGACACATTAGTGAGTCGAGTTTGCCGAAGACAACTACCAGCCATTACTGACAGATCCTTCCACCACCCACGCCATAGTTGTGGGACTCTTCCTCCACCTCAATCATCGAGTCATGATCCCTCATATGAATCATACGGCCTCATTTCATATCTGCCACAAAAAATGTTGATCTGAGGCCCACTTCCATAGAGTCCTCCTACCACAACATTCGTCCACCTTTGTCTCGACCCACTAGGCTGCTATCTCTACTCTTTATTGTCATCATGCATTCTTTCCCAGATTTTTGTATCAATGATGATCAGGAAATCACTGAATAGGGGTGGAATATTTTCACATGAACACCCATGGTGGATGGATCAGACCTTGATCGTGTTGGTCTTGATCCATCCATGATTTAATTATGGGATGGTTAAAAAAATCAATTCTATTCATAGGTTCAACACATATCCAATTTCCCAATGATTATCCCAAAATCAAACACATCCTGCAATCGCCTGCACAATCTTTCAATAAATCCATTTTTGAATTGATTCATTTTCTTCAGGGATATTTAAAATTGGGGAAAATTGAAATTGAATAGAAAACACCATACCCCTGCGTTGCATCGGTCGATGAAGAACGTTCACGTTCTCCATTCTTCAATCCTCTATCGAGTGATTCAGATCCTCGAATCCTCATTCATTTCATGGAAATGCCACCTCCCAAGCATTCCTCATACGAGATATCTCCATAATGATATTTGGATGACTAATTATATGCCCAGATGAATGCCTCTGGATTTAATAAAAATGGAAAAAAATCATCATTGTGCCTAGATTTGTTTTATTAAAATACATTAAAATTTTTTTCCCTACAATATAACATTTTCATATGGCCCGTTCTGGATGATGCTAGGCTCAACCTATGTTAATGATGTTATTCCAAATGTAACATTGGAAAAATATATTTGAGTCGGGAACCTTTTAGGGAGTTATAAAAACTCAATGATAGCCACTAAGAAATTTTAATTTTAAAATAGAACCCTATTCAATAATTTATTCCAGGAACACCATGACATAAAATCTTGTGTCCTCTCATCCCGTTGTTTCAGTATTTTGACAATTAATTTATTAAAATAATATAGAGGAAAATACTTGTATTTAAACACATCCTTTTTTTTCAGATGATTCACCATTACCTCTGCTTCCTTGACCTGTCGTCATCATGATCAATCCACTTCACTACTAAGGAACCCACTAGTGAATCAATATCAAACTCCAATGAATCAAATCATATACCATTGAGATCCTAACACCTCACTATTGGAGTTCCCACCACTAACTACATTAGAAACATTTCATCTAGAACCATCATCATGCGACCATCGAGACATAATTTTATCATCACATTCTATCGTCGAGCTGCATCCCTACCCTCTTCCATTGAAAAAGATGCCACCCTTCAGTCATGAGCCATGGCCCACATAAAATCTATCCATGAATGAAACCCCAAATATATAGGGCTACATAGATTTGTTACTAGGCTTGATGTTCAGTTAACTAGTGGATTTCCGCTATGCTAGACACCAACTTCAATCCATGACATTATTGTTTTGGGTAATTTGGGGACATTTATAGATTAGATTATAATTACCATTATTTTTTGTTTCATAATTTGTTAAAATTATTCAAAACAAATATCACACCATCATATAATACATAGTCATAAAATATATATTAGAGACATATATGTTTGTTAGAGTCGAAAAACCTAACATGTAACTCTATGGATGTGGTAGCCCACACATACACACATATAACATTTTTGATTTTTATAGAAAATAAAGATGGGGTAAATTAGTTAATCATTTAATATTATTTATAATTATATAGATATAATATTAATTAATTAAGTACCATGTTTTAACCATAAGTGTTTGGAGATGAAGGAAAATATGGCAAGTTGATTCATGATGGAAGTAGTTTGCATATACACACAAATGAGAAATTCATTTTTAAATGTTACTCATGAAGAGGTGGATAATGATTATTCCATAAAAATTAAAAATAAAATAATAATACTTATTTATTTATTTGATAATTGGAATACTAGATTTTTATGTGAATGTTAAAAATGAAAATAGGTTTTGGCATGATTAGTAATAATAATGGGAACGTGAGATTTTCCATGGAGGACATGTTATAATATCCGATTTTAGGAAAAAATCATACATACAGAGTTCTGTGGTCCTAGAAAAGGATTTTATTAGACATAAAATGGTAAGGGTTTAAGGCGGAATTTATTTTTCAGATTAGATTTTATAATTTGTGGATAATTGATTTTATATAATGTCGGAATGTTTTCTTTTTGTAAATATAACATCTTAAAATACTCAGAACACATGTATCAAAATGAAAGTGGAGAAAAAAGTTCAAAATAATGTATTTTAGATAAATTTTAGTAAAGAAAACCCGCAACCATTAAATTGAGGATATGATTTCATCATTTTTAAGATCATTTTGACTTGATTAAAATTTTACAACAATTTTTCCTTATCAATGTAGTTATTTTTTTCAAACAAATTGACTTATTATAATGAGAAAATTAAAATTAAACTTCTTAACTAATTATGAAACAAGTATTTCTAACATGAAAATTATAAAATCAAGGAAATTTTTCTTGGGTGAGAAAAATTATTTTTATCATGAGTTCTCATAACTTGTTAATACAGTTTTTAGAGAAATAGACTTTTTGGTAATGTAAGTATATTTATTGTAAAATTATCAGTTCTGGTGAATCTAATTTAAATTTATTTTTTTATGAATAAAATATAATTGTAATTTTTTTTCTAAAATCATTTGAAATCCTTATTTCCTCTGATGAAAATAAAATTAAAAGAAGTCATCAAAAATAATTTTTCTGAGAATAAAATATTGGTAATGTTCAAAAATATTTAAAATCATTTTTTAAATTCAACATGTTATTTTTTATTGAATAATTATAAACCATAGGTAATTTTTCGTTTATAAATTTTTTTTATATGTTTAAATGTCAAAAATACATTTATGATAATCTCTTAAAACCAATGGTTTGTGTATAAATGATAATTTTCACTAGTCACATTAAAATTAACTAATATGGAAACATCCAATAAATTATTGCTGATATAATAATATTATGATTGATATTTAAAGAAATTCAATTTTTCAAATTCAAAATATAAAATAGATGAATTTATTACATGAAAACATAAAATTATATTGAATATTATTTTGGTTGTAAGAAATACTAATAAAAATTTCAATTATTTATATTATTATTTCTTATCAATCTCTAATTAAATTGGTGATAAAATATTATTAATATCAAAAATATATGTGTTCCATAATATTTATAATTTCATAAAATTATGCACAGAAAAATATAATTTTAGATAAAATATATTTTTATCAAAAAATGATCTTATTAGTTATTTAGTAAATCTCATTGAATTTAATATTTGAATTAGTATTCATAGTGAGTTGTATATATATATATATATTCTGATATTGTTACCTATATTTATATTTATTATTTTGATAGCTACTTTATAAATGTTATATTTATCTTAATAAAATGTGATGGGGTCTATTTTTCTTTTTCATTGCATGTGGGGCATGGTATTAAATTTTTTATATATTTTTAAAGAAATATAATAGTAAAATGTCTGGGTAATACAACAATAGTACATTAAATAAATTTATGGTAGATATTAAATTGTGTTATATTTTTATGAGAATTTTTGTTATATATTTATATAAATTTTTTTTAACAAAATTGTATATTTAGACATGGTAATTATTTTATTCTTGGAAAGGTGACATGGCCATTTATTCTATTATCCGGGGAAAAAATATGACAAATGTGGAAATGTTCTTACTGTCTTTCTGTATTAGGTTTGAAAACATAGTTATTCTGTCATTTTATTAAAAAAAATTCTTCAAAAAACTTATATAAAATAAAAATCATCCACCATCCTTGTAAATTTAATTATGGAAAACCCATTTTCACACTATCGGTATCACCCATTAAGGTTTTTCCACCACTATCCAAACATAGTTATTTTAAATTGATTAAATTTAAAATCGAACACCTCTTAATATATTTTTTCGAATCAAAACACTCTATTGAATCATGATAAGTGGTAGGTTCATCTAAATTTAACATTACATCATCATTATTACCTATAATAACTATAAATATAATGAGATATTAATTAATCCTTTAAAATATCAAATTTATATTATAACATGAGTTTTAAATTTTTCCTTAAATTGTTATAGAACAAGAAGAACCTCCATATTGGGAATAAATTTTTTTATTGAACATCTATGAGTTTAAATTTCCTCCCACTATGTCTTTAATATATTTTTTCCTTTTTATGAAATAATTCACTTCGAAATGTATTTCTTTATTCTATGGGATTATATATATAAAATCCATTTTTTAGGATAACAAAATAATAAACATTTTTTAGATTTAGGGGTAATATTATTGTAATAAAACCACAATAAAAATTCTTTTCATCCCCAAATATTTATAAATTACATAATGGTATGTTTACCCTGAAATATATCAGATTTTTTCATCATTACTTATTTAGAGAGAACACAACGTATCCTAAATTTATTTTATACATTTTTCCAAACATTATAATAGTTTAATAGTTTTGTATCATCAGAAAACATTATCCATATTGATTAATGTCATATATTAATGTAAACATGCTCTTAAAGCGTCCACCAACATGAGTAAAATTTCTCCAAATACATTACAATGAATGATATTCAGTTATCCTCTATAAATTTTATTTCTTACCCTAAAATTAATTTATTTCATCTTGAATAATAAAAGTAACTTAAATTTACAAAAAATTTATATTTTAATGGTTCTCAGATTATATATCCACAAGACATTTGATGTGCTTTAAATTTCTAATCACATCCCAACAATGCCAAAGACATGTGGGATTAAAATCGATCTCATCCTTATAATTCAAAATTTAAAATATAATAGTTTCTATATCTAGAATTTATAAACAATATATCAAATTTATAATTCCATAAAAAAGACATTCACATTTTATTAAAATCTCTTTTTCTCAATATTTAATGTGAATACCTTCTTATCAAAATAAGAAAAAGAAATATAATTTCTTTTTTTGGGAAGAGAAAAATAAAACTACTCCAAATCATTGACTAATAATAATGGAAAACTCTGAAAATAATTATCATCCACTAATGTAGAAACAAATTTTCCATTATTAATACATATATGTATACTTCACTCCTTGTCAATTCATATTTATCTATATATTTGTGTATGATAACATAATGTGATTAAAAAATATGTATTCATTAAACATGATTCATATTTATTGATATTAACATCCATAACATTTTCATTTAGACGTTCAAAATGATTATTTTATTCATAGGCACCATTCAATATCATAAACCAATTTAATACCATATTATAAGATGTAATTATAAGTGATCTCAATATTATTATAATTATGTATTACATTAATTTCTAGAAATACATATCTATGGGTGAGTATCACATAATATATATTACCATTAAATAACATTAATGAAACTATTCATATAAAAAATGAATACTCCGTATATCATTTATAATTAATAATAAAATATCGATATTTCACCATGAACTACACTAGTTTGATCACCAAAATAAATCTTGTCAATATGTGGTAGATTTTATTTCAATTATATCTTATTTGATTCCTAGATAGTTTGGTGGAAAAATATTATTTAAAAATCCATTATAAAGAATAATTATTCTCCATCACTTTAGTATTTTTATTTTTTGGGCTTAATAGCTTTTGTAACCCAAATCAAACACCAATAAATGTCAGAAAACTATTAGGGTCCCCATGTTACTAGTTTTCGACATACATCACAATTCATGTGTAACTAACCATTACAAACACCCATACCGAATGATTAATGTCTGGAAAAGTTTTGAATTTGATAGAATACCACACATAGTATTTTATTGCCTTTTATTCTAAATTTATGACTATTTTTATATACACCTAATGAAAATAAACAAACTATATAACAAGAAATAACTAATTTCATATATTGCATTCCATTGTGTATGCATGTATCTAATTCATAGTTTTAGAATTCTATTCCATTGACATAATCAATTTTTTCACATAAAATTATTCTGTAACGTTTTATTCTATACAAATTCCTATATTACTCACCCAAAAATAGAGTGAAAACATAATCATAAATTTGTGAATGCATCTCAAGCATAAGGTTTATGATATCTTCGTTTAAATGGGTAGAGTTATATGATATTTATATTTACCACATGAGTAATTCCATATCAATTGAAATAAAACAAATACCTTTTTAGAATAAGGATGAGCCACTATGATAGTGGGTAGTTCAAACCCATGTCCCCCTCTATACGGATACATTACTCATGTGATAATCTGGTTCATTATATCTCCAATACCTAATATGCATGAACTAAATATACGAAATATTGTTAAGCTCCTAACTAAAATAAAAATGTGAGGTTAAAGTACATGGAAACTAGATATTATGATATAAAATATAACAAATATTATTTTGAAGTTTATTTTTTATGATATTATCACATAATATTATCATACTCCATATCCAAAATTCATGACCAATTTATACTCATGAATTTTCAAAATTAATTTATCAAAAATTCCATTATTCATTTTAAAAATCATGAGATACCAATATGACAATTTCATATTTCATTTTGGAATGACGAATATAGATTTAAATTTCCCAAAGCTTTTAATTTTTAAATATGTTTTTAATTATATATAAATTTATCAAAAATAATTTTATTAAAGACTAAAATATATTTTGAAATTTCATAGTCCAAGTCTGCTGATCAATTTGGTTGTGAAATGGGGAGACCATTGCAATAGAGCATACTGTAGGATGTAGTGAAACTCCTCACGACAAAAATCATGTTCCAAACATCATGGATGACTTAATTTGGCCATATAGGTTCCCATGACGTTTTACATCTATGAAATTATTTAACAAAACAATAATAACACACATTGTGTCATTGAAGAATAATGATTTTAAACCACTATGGGTATTTAAAATATTATATATTTCAATCATATATGAATAATGAACGAAACAAGCCTGGTATTTATTCCATAATTAATGTGTATGGTATTATGAAAGAAATAATGTGTTCTTATGAAAGGAATAATATGGACCGTGTCTCTTTATCCACAAAGTACACCTAATTGAGATAACATAATTCAAAGGTATATGCATCTATATTCTATAGGTAATCCCCTGGACATTGATTTTTGATTTTTACCCAATGGTTTTTCATATATAGAGAGGGGTCCATGAACCATCAATGTTCATGATGGATGACTTTTTTGGAATGAAGAGAGAATCATTGTCCTTTTTTATAAAATAATATATCTGCAAGAGGATGGATTTCATCCATTATATAGTCATCTCAATTCTCTTCATTAAATGTTGGGCGTCTATTATCCCAAACAAAATGGGTGACATAACGTTGAAATCATATATTACTTCTTAATAGAGTATTCTTTAAACTCATTAAATTAATGTGAAATCCATGTAAAATTCATTCATTATGAATGGTGACTATAGAAACTAATTATGGAAAATATGGTGGATCTCCCTGCTGAAACAACTCAATACACTTGATTTATTATTATCTCATGATGAATCACATTCACTGGGAAATGTTTTGAACAACATATTCTCTAGCTCCAACTTATGGATTTTTTGGTAAAAATGTATCATTAATTTTAATATGAATTGTTTTATTATACTTTTTTTAAACAACCTTCACCAAAATACCATTGAATTATTCCATCAAACCAATAAAATAACAACAAATTATAAAATACATAGCAAATTCTTAATTCCAGTTCTATTCAGAATAATACCGCAAAAAAAATTATGGGTATAACTCAATAAAAGTGGTGAGAAACGGGTATCAATTCACCACCTCCGACATCTTTAATATCTCATACATCAAATTTATATAATTTCTGGATTGTTCCATAATGATATTATGAAATTTTCATTCAATCCCTTGATTGTGACACACAAAATAACGGTAGAGACCAATATTATGAGCGCTTTAATTTTCTATAATACTTCCAAACAATCCAATATCAACTATTGACATATTGGAATTCAAATAGATTCATGGTAAAAATGGGGTTAATGTTTCCCAAATACCTTAAATTGATTGTAATTTGGGTTGAATTGGGGGGGATACCAAGAAATAATGGGCAGTTTTATCCTCAAAACTCTATAAATCCAAAGAAACTCCCAATATTTATCCCCCAAGTACACAATAAACGTCCCAATGGTACTCTGTTGTTTGATGTCTCATCGAGTACCCAATTCACCCCAACAGAGTGTCTGATTTGTACATGACATTAATGAAACTTCACTTCCAATCAACTGACCCTTGAACAATATCATAAAAAACCCATAATCCTAAAAAAAGGGAAAAAAATACCCCTATGTCTATCCTAGTTGTAATGACATTGAATATTATCTTTTAAATTTCCCTTCTTATAATTTCTTCATGTAGTATATATCACATGAATCAAATAGAGAACCCAAAAAAAATATTATCGTCTTAAACGATGAATTATAAATTATTCATTAAAAAATAAAAAATTAATTCCAAATTTTACATTCGAACAATATATAGAAAATAAGATAATATGAATATGAAAATTTGGATCTACTAGATCGACTAGAATGATTGCACAAATGAGAAACGATGTAGAAATAAAACATAATTTTAATAATAAAATATTTATATAAAATATGAATGTACATATAAAATTTGAGAAATGAGATGTGATAGGTAAATTTAATAAGTGATATTTTCATAAATTAGTTTAACCTTTGGACTATGACAAATCCGACAATTTGAACAGTAACCCGAACAAAGAAATAGTAATGTGACCACTAAGAATAGTAATCTAGATCTTATAATAGTAAATTCACATATGAATGTGAAATTAAAATCTGGGTATATTTTAAATGAAAATATGACATTTTTATATTTTGGAATAAGTAAACATATTTTCTAATAATGGTAATGTAATTGTTGGTATTTTTGTGAAACATAAATGTTTTTATAGAATATTATAATTAATAAAATTATTGTAAATAAAAACTTTTTAAAAAAATTATAATACTTAAATAATATTATGTTTTGTTAAAATTATAAGATAATTTTATGAGACCTTAATTATTTTTTTGATGATTCATAAAATCAGTTACAATTTTAAAATCGGTATTTTTCGAGTAATGATGATTTTATTTAAAAATTAGAAATACAATATTTTGAAAATTATATTCAAAAAATATAGTACATTTTATACATTTATATTTTGAAAAATTGTATGTTTAATTTTTCATATTTTAGCTATGTTATTGAATTTTTTGAAAATAGTGAAACAAAATATTTTATAGTATATAACCTTATAAGTAAATGAACGAATTTTTAACTTATGGTTGATTCATGGATGATGTATGTGACCCTAAAATCTAACTCAAATTCTCTAGTTACTGTAAATAGTCACAATAATCGACACTATTGATTATCATGATCCAAATTAATAAATAAATGATTAAAATAATCAAAACACCCCTCTACTACCCTAGTAAATTCCACCTCTACTCCTAACAATACAAAATCCATTATGCTTGTATAAATTATTACCAAAATCCTTATAAAGACTCACCCACATGTACATGATTTTCAAGTATCATTAGATGTCCCAACCCTAGTACCGTAATGAGGTTCACACGAAGACAATATAAATGAGGTAAAATCCTCCACGTTTATCTTTTAAATTATTTTTTCGTTCTACCTCATCCATTTCAAAAAAAATCCAATGTTACATGATAAATCCATTATAATATATTTATACATGAATTTTAATTTTTATGTAACATAATTAATCAAATAACTTCTATTATACTTTTATTCTAAAAATGAAAACATCATCCATGAGATATCGATTCACCATCTCTGTGGTCGAAGTGTTTTCATTTTCCATTAAAGATTTCAGGGATAGTTGTAAAACCATTATTATGGTTAAAATATATTTAAATATTTATATTATCTTTATTTTAATGTTATGTACTAAAATATATATATAATATTAAGTAATAAGACAAAACTAGTTCACAATGATAAAAAATCTTCCAAAATAACTAATCATATTTTCATTTACATTTTTTCTAATGAAAAATTTTAAAATATTAAAAAAATTATATATGGATTAATTTAAAAATATTAAATTATATTAATAACATCTCATTCCAAATTTGGTGTTTGCCTTCAATTTGACTTGAACTTCCACAAATATACATAATTAAACAGATCATGAAATCCATGAAACTATCACTACCAAAACAACAAAAGTACACATTTAAAATTATCAAACATTCCATAAATAAAATTAATAAAATTTTAATAAATAAAATTTAATTGTATGTGCTTTTTAATTAATTAATTAATGGATTTAATTTTATTTTCCAGAACATGAAGTGGAATAAAGAAGGCTTTCGAACATATGTTAATGGACTCTCTCAAAACCTCCATTTTTTTGGTAACACATACTCTCTCATTAACCAAATATAATTATACTTTATTAATATGTAGACCTAATAAAATAAATTTATATGTTACAAAAATATGTATTTATCATAATTATTTTTTTATGGGTAAATACATGTTTTATATGGTTCCCTTATTAATTCCTCTATATAATTAAGCACAATTAAACAGAACTTCCAATTTTCATACCCATTTTATAGTACACTCCGTATCTATTTTATACCCCCAATATTTTTATAAAATAAATATTTTTAATATAAAAAACAATCTAAGTTTGTTTATGGTTTCATAAAAACAATTATTTATTTTTCCTCTTTCGAATCTCATTAATATTTTCCCTTAAACCGCACTAATGTGCTTTATTTATAATATTTCTTAATCACCCTTTTTCATGTTTTCACAACAATTTGACGACATTAATATTTAAATATTAATACTTTACTGTAATAATTCTCATTTATGATTTAGATCTATTATTTCATGGACACCATTCTCATATTCTCTCTAGTTATTCCTTAATACATGATTATGATACCAATTTCATTTTGGGGTTAACATGATTTTTATTCATTTGGCTTGATTATTTATGGAGCACAAATAATCATGATCATGTTACGATGAATGTTCACATATAGCATTTCAAAGAATGTGTAATGTTTACTCTTTTGAGATGTCACGTATGGGATAAGGGAGTAAACCTAGTCTATCTTGGAACTATTTCAATCATGTGATATGGTCGTTCAAATTACCCCTGACTCATGTTAATGTCATGTTGAATATTTCATACAATTTCCTCTAATTCCATTTTTATATAATCCAATGTTTTAATGTTATTGTTCTACAGGATTATTCTTGTTTCATTAAACAATCTTGTCATCATGTTATTTCATCTAACTAATTTGAAATTATTTATTGATATATTTATTTCCGTACATGGAAATTTAGATCATAACTTGTGACTTGGTATTTTAATATGTTATATAAGTTAGTTAAATGATCTGAAATGGATTTTGGAGATCATTATGAAAATGATGTTATATTTTGGTTTCATATTTTCTAATTATTTATTTTATCTTCCAAACACACTATATTTTATGATCATTGATTTATATTATATGGTTAATTATGCATAAAATCATGGAACAATATCTGTAAAAAGATATAACTTCTATACCAACACATAAATTTATAATCCACATCCTTGATAAAAAATTCCATATTCTATAGATCATAAAATTACATTTTTTAATTAACATTATAACATGAAACAACATGGATTATTAAAAATACTTTTGAGGGAATTATAGGGTTCAATGAGAAACAGATGGTAGTTTACCGATGGTGGACTAATGGGTTCACGACATATTGTGTAGTTTTATTATGAATTTTAGTGTTTATATAGTGTATAGAGGGATAGTAATGTATTTGAAATCACTTTACTAGTGATAAAGATGATGGTTCAAGACATTTTGTGGTCCATGGTGATTGAAAAAATTACCTATAAGGATACTGTAGAAATTTTATGTGTTTTCCGTGAAGATTCATGTTCATCTATGTGAAGATAAATGTGTTTAACAAAAAGTTATTATTAATCATGAGATCTAAATTAAAATTATTAGTATATACGATGTATGGTATTTTTTGATCATTAGTCAAAAAATAGGAATTAAGATGTTTTTAATGATATTTAAGGGATGTTCTAGTTTGAAAAAGAAGGCCATGAATTCTGATTTTGTGATTCTTTGATACTATTTCTATTATTATGATTGTGATGTGATGGAGGATGTATATATGGATGTTTTCTCAATGGGTAAGAATCATAGGTTTTGGGACCAGATGTTTTTTGTGTCACCCAAGGTGTAATCATTTACATTTAAAAGGGTGGTGTCTATATTGTATAACATTCCTTAGTGTTGATATTGAATATAATTAGGGGTTGGATAGTAATTAATTTCACCCCATAATGTTTAACGTCACTATAAAAATTGACACGTCATGTAGGCCATGTCACCCCACTATGTTGTTATAATTTGTGTGTCCTAGAATCTCCAGTAGAAATAGGTATGTTTAAGCATTGTGGTAGCCTAGTAATTACAATGTATCATTATTTATTTCTATATATGATGACTGTTATTGTTTTTTATATGATAATTTATATTCATCCCCAAATATTCATTTTGTTACACCATAGAATCCCTATTTATATTTTCCTATATATATTTATACTCCAAACCTATGAATGATTCTTGTTAGATGTGTATAACTTATATTTTTTTAGGACTGTAAGGGAACTTGGTAATTAGATATTGTAATGTACTTTATTTTTGTGGTTGTAAAGAATATTCCATGGTGAGTATGTGGAATTTATTATCGTGTCACATTTTATTTAGTATATATTTATTTTTAATAATTAATATATATTATTGTCTCATTAGGTGATCCATTTATTGATATAGAGATTATATAACATCAAATAGGCTCTATATAGTTCCTCACAGTGATAAATTTATACTATTGGTTTCTTTTTCAATATAATTCTATATGTTTTATCTAATTTTGAAGATTTATGGATAATTTATAGATAAGATACATATGGGATAGATTCCAAAAAAATTATAAAAATACCACATAAATATTATGATACATATGACAGGTTGGGATGAAATCCCAAGGTTATATTTTATCTCTTGATTCATCCCCTTTCAAGGAATCAGTTATGTGGAAATTGCCCAATGATAATCTATTAAATATCCATGTTCTTGTATGATATCATATAAAAATTAGTAAGATCCATTATATTGATAATCAATTCAAATTATTCTATGCTTATAAAGAGAATATAAATATTATTACATGATTCTATATCTATAAATTTTACAATATACTAGCAGATCTTAACTATATAAGAATATGCCCCTTTGTGATACTATGGAATCCAAGCTAGACCACATACATAGTAACATTAATCGAACTCTTGGATGAGGACCAAAATATAAAATAAATTAAGATAAGTCATGATATATATTTGTTACATTTCCAATATCTTAGTTAGTGTATCCAAATAAAGAAATAGGTTAAATATATATAATATATTATGAATATTACTGTTCAAATTATGCCATATTATACCTCTTGGATAATACATTCTATTATTTTGAAGTGAATTAACATAATAATACCACCATTAAGAGTCAAGGTAAATTTATAACAAGGTTAATAAATTGGTATGTGAATCCGAGTTGTGGGAAATTGTATAATAAAGTAGATATGTTGATAATTATCTTTCATAAAAAGCAATAGAAGTCATATAAAAACTAATCTAAATATTGGAATCATACATCCCACCTCATATAACCATCAAATATAGTCATATATCATTTGAATTATACATCAATATTCCCTATAAATAGGTCTATCACCCCCTAGTATATATCATCACACAATTTTAATTATCTCTTCGATAAACCAAAAACCATTAGTCAATACATACCCTCTCCAATGATTAACCTAAAAAAGATATCCAATCAACTATAACAAAACAAATCCCTTAACCCATTTAAATTATTATATATGCATAAAAAATTCATTTCAAGGTATTCATAAATATATCCAAACTCGTATTCTGATCCTAGTGTCCTTCAACACATCAGGTAAATAATAAAATTTAAATATTTTATAGTTGAATCTAAAATAAATTCAATGTGTGAGGATCATTTAGCACAACAGAAATATTAAAATCATATTTCCTCATAAAAAATAATTATATTTCGTTTACCATTATCTTTCCCTATTTTTTAAACCATGACTATATATCACAGAAACCAAAAAAATTCCTAAAACATTAGAAAATTCATTTTACCCACCACCTTCTGCAGATCATAGATTACATTTTTTATGATTATATATTAACGTATAATTAATTTATTTATATTTAGAAATATATAAAAATTATATATAGTTTTTGAGAGGTTCTATTGAATATATTGAAATGGGGTAGTAATTTAGTGTAGTATTTAGTAATAATAACAACTATATATTATAACCACTAATAGATCATCAATATAGAATAAAATAATAAGTATGTATCTATAAAATTAGAAAAAAGAAATGTGACGGTAAATTTTCCAATTTTTTACTAATAGAGGGGGGTAAAGGGATCTTAATTATGTTTCACCAATGATTAAAACCACTAATATTTTGTTGTGGTTTTTATGGAATCATGATCCATAGAAGGCCCATATATTAAGTAATAGGCTCTTCCTGGGTCATCATTGGAGAAATGATTGAACATTTGTAGTTTCATCAACTCTGATAGTTCTTGAATTCTATATTTTCTCCCCTCATCCTTCGTCCAAATAATTTTTCAATATTAAAATCTATAATTAAATAGTAAAATATAAAAAAACATAGATTTATTAATCAAAATTTATAGGTTGATTAAATACTTTCATCATGTGGATTATTTTTCCTGATTGGATTTTCCTTGAATATCTTGTGAATATCTATAAAAATTATGATATAATGTATACTTATCATTCCCACATCTCCTCCTAGATATGACAAGGATATCATTGTCCCCCAACCAAATGAACTATCCTCTTTTGAAGGGCCTTGTCACACTAATCAATAATATTTTTTTATCACATCAAAAATGATGCCAAAAAATATAAATCTATTTCCCCAAAAACTATAACACATTATAGGTATTTCATTCCAATCCTTAAAATAAAAACATGAAACACATTTTTCATTACACTATATCATGTAGTTTACGCAAAAAAAATATTCTATTACACCAACTTTCTCAATAATATCAATCAATAAAATGAATTATATTGTTATCTTTCCATGCTTCCTCAAAAAGAGATGTTTCAATTGAGGAACACATGTATGAATAATTGATCACATAAAAAAATCTTTAATTAATAATACCAGATGTATTAATAAGACGAATTCCTTTGGTGTTCTATTCTGCTCCTATTAATGTATTAGAAACACTTATTATTCAATACTATTCAAATATGAATGATATATTTTGTAAAATATTACCTTAAATTGTGACATTTTTATCCATGTCATGTAGTTTTTTTTTAAGATAAAATCATCCAACATAGGATGATCCTAAAAATTAATATTGAATTTTATAATAAAATCACATAAAATATCCTCTTCGATCTTACTATATCTTATAGACTACACATCCACTTATGTGTATTATTTTATTCCCTTTTTATTTGGGAGTACATATATTTTGTAATTCCATAACAGAATAAGGATTTAATCCATATATAATATGATTAAAGTATAATTATTGACTTTAAATGTAGTATACCCATCTATTAATAGTAAAAATTACCCAAATCATTAATAAATTGAGACACCTTGATCATAAAAGTGTGTATCCTTAATTATATTTTATATGAAAAAACTTATTTGGACTACCCCATGAGGATATATTAGTTTCCACTTTTAAAATACTACCATGATCTTATCCTATTTACAAAATGATATAAAAAGTGTAAAAAGAAAAATTATAGATTGAATGTGATAATAATTTAAATATATTCCCTCTGTAACAGACTAATATTGTACACAATATTTTCTTTTTTATGGGTAATTATCACATTGTTGGTTTATCATAATATTATAGTGTTTAATGATAATTTGATTAATAATTATTTATAATAATTTATTTATCTAGTAGTTAATTAGATCAATTACCAATAATGGATCATTGTTTTTATTTTTATGGTGAAAATGATTCTCCCCAATAATATAAGAGGAATTATCATTAATCTATTATAAGTGACCATATTTTTGTAGTATTGAAAAAAAAATTTAAATGGCATCGGCATGGGCGGTGATACACAAAATTCATCTAGGACTTTACTTAGGAGCCATTCGATATCTTTACTCAAGATATTGAAAAATTATGGAGTGATGTAAAAGTAATTTTACAATACATGAATAAACAAATTACCTTAAAATAAGAATAGTTTTACATTGTTTAGAAGTCATACTGACTACACATGTGAATATTTGGAAAATTATAATGATTCATAAGAATAATACTCATAAGATCCATGATACTTAAGAGCCATTTACATAGAAATGGAGGAAAAATATTTATTATTCATTAACTATATTCATAGACTAATGGAAATTGTTAAATTTCGTAACGATATAATATATATGGAAATAAGTCATGTGGGAATTTATATTTTTTAAAATTTGATATAAATAGGACAAAACCATTTGTATTTAACTCATCTTGTCGAGTATCTATTTGAGTGTTTTGGTTCCATTAACTATTTACAATTTTCCACACTACGGATAATATTTATCACTACATGGAATATTATTAAAGCATTTCCACCATGGTGTATCCATTAACAGATCATGGTTAAATTTAAAACATTATATAAGTATATAAATATCTTGTTGACCATATATGTTATTAAATTAGGGAATTTTTATGAATCATGGATGAATTATTCCCCTAAATTCCCTTAGGAAAAAAAATTAGTAGGAATTGAATGAATATTAAAGGACCTCTACACACATTGATATATAATAGTTATAGAAGTTTATGTAAACATCTCCACGAAAAAGTAAAATTTTATTTCGATAATTTCCAATTTAAATTAGATTTAACTCCACTATAAATGAGTATTTTTTATATATAAATATTCATTATTTATTTTATATCATATTTCACAATTTTGATTTCTATATTTTTGATTTTATTATATAAATTTTATTTTAAATTTTTTATCGAAATATTTCTTTTTTATCTTTTTATAATAATTTTTATGTTTCTACAACCAAACTACATTACATATCATTATTTTGAGTGACTAACTCAAGTATTTATTGGGTGGATGATAATTCACTATTCCCAAAGCCTTCTATATTCATTATAATTGATTATTTTTTATCACTAATTTAGAAGTTGGTATTTCAAGGGGTGATGTGCTGATTCTATTTCTTTCTAAGAGAATATTAACTCTTTTATTTTTTTATATTACAAGAATTGCTAGTTGCCTTTTTTTATAAAATATATTTATATGATGGAGTTTTTCTTGTTTCATAAATGAAATTACAAAATATAGTGATAGGACCGGGAAGGTGTCACACTCAATTGAGGGGTTTTCATCATTCAGGAATATCCGAGATTGTCAGAGTTCATGTGGAAAAGATTTATCCTTTCAAAAATTGAATCAAATTCAAATTTAGTTCATATTGTTTAGGTATTATGGTAAGATATATAAAACTAAATTCAGAGAAAAATAATTTATAATGAATAAATCTAAGTGTATATCCCTAGGAAGATTATATATATTTATAACAATCATTCATTGTTTATGTTTTGACATTATATTCCTGAAAAAATCAATTTTATCAACCCCCCAATTTTTCATGTTCATCATTATTGTATTAAAATTAAAGTATAAAAATAAAGTGATTAGAATATGTAGTGATTTACTGACATCAAAATCTACAATAAGATATATGAGATTGGAAAACCATGGTGGTGCATCAGTAAAAATAAATAATCATTTTTTTTCAAATTTGGACCAGTGCTTCAAAAAAAATGAACCATTTATGGGGATCTAAGATTGTTATTAAATCATTTTATTATTCATTTCACTCATATAATCAATATTTTTTTCTTTTTTTATAAAAATTACATAAAAAATATACCATGTATATTTTCAAAGTCAGGTTATTACACATAGACTGACAACAAATTTCCAGAGAAAGAAGGGTAAGAATCACAGAGTGATGTATAAGATCAATTGGAAATTATTAGAGAAGATATGCCCGTGGTAAGTAACAAAGTGAAATTTTTATCCAAATATATCCTTACATCTTGGGAATTTAAACTATAGTATAAAGAACCTGAAAATGTGGATGAAGTGGTTACCCCATTATTATTTTTTATTTAATAACTTATTTATACCATAAAGAAACACTACAATGATATAGTATTTATACATTAATATCCACTACTAGAACATATTCATAAATAAAAAATGAAAAATTATATACACAAGGTAGATGAATTGATTTTGTTTTAATTCTTGATTATTTTTTTTAATGGTATCCTATGAAATGAATCACTTATATTCGAAATTAATGAATCATTCCTACACTGATTTTTTTCATAATTTGAAATATACACAATAGATATTGGGGAATTAGAAAAGAATACGTATTATATCAACCACTCTTCTAGATACATGACATCCCATATCTAATTGTCAACTTTTGTTGAAGAATAAGTTGATTCTAAACCAATATAGAGAGAGAATATTATCTTTAACCCATTTGATATTAATTTTATTAAAAATGAATAGAGAATTACCCATGAATATTGGATAATTTATGATTCTTCAAAAACATGGATTACATAGATGATGAAAGTAAAGAGGTATAATCATCTAATCAGGAAAAAGGCTTTATAAATATTTTGAAAATAAACATTTTTGTATGACTGAAGAGTTAATAGTGGAATATTTGAAGTAAACTATGTTATAATATATCTACAATGATTGGAGAGATTATTTTTTATCAATTTTTTTATTCAATTCATCGTGAAAATTACCACGAATTTTAAATTTATGAATACTTATTTATTTCGAAAAAATAATAAGACAATGATATTGAATAAAATCCTATATAGATATTAGAAAAGTAAGAGATCCCACTATTTATCATACCCCCAATATGAACGTTATAAATTTTATATTGGGATGGATATGAAAGAATATATCCATGGTTATATCTGTAACTACTGTTAAGTGATTCATACTATTAGAAAGGAAATGTGGTGGTTCCAATTAAAAAAAATAAATTAAGAAATATGAATTTTCCTGAAAATAGATATGACATCATTGGGGGTAGTCAAAACAAAGTTCCTTATTAGGTGTTAAACAATATTATATTGATTTTTTTCTTTTTTTTCATTTATTTTTCATTAAATAAATTTATTATGTTTTTAAATTTTACATGTAGGTTTTTTATTTAGTTTCCACTAGTATATGAACTCATATATTTGTTCACAACAAATAAGTCATGTTGTGTATACCATGTTGTATCTATCTTTATAATTATAATTTAAAATATTTTCATTTTAATGAAAAATATTGAATGATAACCCCTTACAGAAAAGTAATGTCAATTAATTATCTTTCTGATACCTCATATAATTTTTTTCCATTTTTAAATATTCATTATAACTCTAAATTTAATGTGATTATCTAGTCATGTTTCAAATACATAACATTTTTTTCATATCGTTTTCAATGATAAGATAGTTTATGAAATTTGGTTAACTATGATGGATGTGTTATATTCGAATCCCCATTTTATATTCAACATTATTTTTGATAATTTTCTATCAATCTAAAATTTATATTAATTCTGTAGTATCAATAAATATTCTTGTTATGATACCATATTACAATCCATTAATCCCATAGATAACTACATTAGAAGTAATTTCAGGGTTTTAGACAAGGTCAATAAGAGATTGGTATAATTTTATATTTTTAAATGTTGACTAGGATGGAAAAATTTTGTTAGTTGATTAGGGAATTTTGGCCTCAGGTAAATTGTCTATGTGGTGGAAGAAACATCACTTCTGGGATGATTGAATAAAATAATGATATCAATAAAAAAGTAGTCAATGGATGTTAAACTACATTTTTAATATCAATGTTTCCCAATATTTCCCAAAAAAACAAACTAAAACATATTATATATATTTAATATTCTTAAAATATATTCTATAATGTATAGTAACTAGGAAGGAATGAATCCTTTGTAAATCATTAATTCCCTTAAGAATAATAAAATATGTATTATCAAATCCTTTAGCGATGATAGATATATATCTAGTGAGGTATGTAATAAAATTAATAACATGTAATATGATATTGAATTGATTTTAATATTTGTTGAGGAAGGAAATAGTTGAGATTCATGTAGGTAAAAAGATATTAATTTGGGTGATTGACATGAATGTTGATTCCCATAATATTTGGAATTTTTTTCCATAGTACAATAGGATTACTCATGAGTGAAATGTTTAATATGGTTAGGGGGTTATACCATCTAATCGACATGTATTTTTTTATTTGAATCCATGGGTTGGTGAAATTTATGTTTTTGAAATTTTGGACGTGCATGATTTATTTTAATGTGTTTTTCAGACATCTTGGTACCATAGATGATAGAACATACCATGGTACATGATTTTTGTATACTAATATGCACAAATGTGAAGAATTTTGAGAAATCACACCCATGGTGGGGCATGGTCATGGGTGTCGATTCTAAGGGTTCCAATGTGGTGCATGAACTGAAAGAACACTACCCCACCAAGTTGGATGTTATTGTGGAAAAACAATGGACAAGGATTTTATACCACACTACATAGGGTGATCATATAGGAACTCATGGGCTTTGTGTGATTGATTCGAACATGCCACAATGAGAGACATCATGCAATCGTGAAAAATGATTTATAATTTGAAACAGTAATTTTGGACACTAATTCGACCATTCCACGATGAGAGACCTCATTAATTGGTAATTTATAATTCATAGTAAACCTATTTGGACCTCTCTAATACATTATCCATCCTTGATATTCTATGGTAATGATCCAATCAATTCCATGATGTGTTTTGGGTGTTATTTTTTCATCAATAAGCAATATAGATAGATCTTTCCCTTCTCACTATTGGGCTTATTGATCTATGATTGTGGGACCCAAGCCACTTTTTTTCTAATTTGTTTTTCAATGGATTTATTTTTTCTCCATAGTATATGTACATGTATTAATGAAATTATTCATTATTATAATATACCTTATTTTGAATGTATTTTCATATGTGTTGACTTGTTAAAATAAGGTATTCATTATCTATGATTCTTCTTTTGGTTAAATATAACTTTTTTATTTTGGGAAATTATTTTAAAAAGGTCTATCTTTTATTATAATTTTTTTCCAACATCATTTTTCATATGAAATTTTAAAAAATGGGTTTGAATAATAAATGGGTCTTCAAAAAAAGGAGAAATAATAATTTTCTTGTTGAAATGTTCTATAAAGTTGTGAGAAAGGTATAACTGAATGTTATTAGGAAACATAGAACTCTGGGAACATTGGGTGTGTTGAGATATGGATATTTCAAATCCATGGTGAATTTTTAATCACTACGTGTTATTATTTTTATACTGATAAACTAAATAATGGATCGATGTCATAGGATTAATGTTATTCTTACACAGTGTCTTTTGAGTGTCATAGTTTCTCATTACCATATGATATATCCCATTTTTGATTGTTTTTATTAATGAATCATGTTTTTGTTTTATCACATTTTTATCTTTTTTGAAATGTAGGATATTGACTACTTCGTTCAATTTTTTCATTAATGCTTATTCCCATAATCTTGTATCTCTGATTATGGATTGTATTAAATAATTACCAAATGAGTATTTTTTAGAAGTATATATAAATTAATTTTTTATGAACAACAGTTTTTTTTAAAACGAAAACTAATGGTTGTATGGTGACATACATTATTTAGATTAATATTGGTAACCCATAGAGAGTTTTCCACACACATTATTTATTCTGTTGGGTGTATATAGACATAGATATGTGACATATAGGTTAAGTGAAGGGTGATTGTTTTTTAAATTCTCATAGTTTATCAATCTATCAGGTTAGTTGGTATTACAATGACAGACAGTTAGGTAGAAATATGGTTTTGGTTTTGGACTGGTTTTTTTCAGGATTAGCCATCTAGATTTTTTTCATACCTCATGACTGTTTACCCGTTTCATCCATATTATACTATGTATTTTTATCAATATGTTGTTAAAAATGACACATGTTATGTTATAACGTTCTGGATAAAATATTTCCAATGGTTTTCAATGCTATTATTGAGGTTCATGTCGCCAGCCTTGGAGACCAGGAATAGTCTTTAGACCTTATGGATATTGTTCTTGGGTGACTTGCCTATTCAAACCAGAATGGTTTATTAAAATAATTGCAACATCCCAACATAGATCACTATATAAAACATGTCTGGACTTATTCTCCACAAAACCTTATGCCTTCCTCCCCGTATGCTAGAGGCCATCAATTTTTAGTAGTGTTTAAATTGGAACAGTTGGTAGACAATGCCCATATATTCGATTGTGAAAAAAATGAGTAAATAAACAAAAATAATCCATGAAAATAAATAATCATTTTTTATAGAATAAATAGACTTCCAATAGCAACACATGAATCTTGCAAAGGCCCTAATAACATAGTCATACAGACACTGACCACTTATTCCGTAAGTTACATATCCAGACAAAAATAAATTAAATAATCAATACGTATTTTTTTGCATCTCTGATCCCAAGAATATACCGTTCCATATATATACTAATTTTATATATCAGAATTGGCCATGCATCCACAAGCCTCATCCCAACTATGTTTCAAAAATAAACATGTAATAGATACTTGATTAACCAAATGATTTGGTGGTCTGAGAAGGTTTGGAGTAAAATTAGTATCCCCCCACCAACAGTATTAAAAAAATTAGTATATGTACATTGTTCATGTAATAGTATTATAAATTCTGAAATAAATTTATAAATTAATTAATATCATAAAAAATACCTTCTAAACCTCAATCCTTGTTTTGAAACTCTAGGTCATCCAATCCATCTACATCTCGATGCTGAATATATTTTTCATGTAAGGGGATTATGTATTTAGAGATAGTAAAAACATACCATGGGTAGATTCTACTGTGAGGATGAAAGATCTATTTCATGTATCAACTGAACTTGTGTCATTCTCATAGGGTTTAATAACTTGATCATAGATCTTAGGATGGATCCCCCATGTCATTGGTAGATTATCTAATATCTGGATGAATCACCAGTATCATTTCATAGGTAACCAACTCACTGGGATCCTAAATAATTTAGAAACACTTATGTCCTCCCAGTGCACATGTCTCCATTGTTAAAGTAACCATATCATATTGGACCCTTATACTATTATATAGCCACATAAATTCTCCCATGAAATACATCCAAACAAAAAGAAATATCCAAATTTCATGAAATATAAAATTGAACTCATAGTATATGCTAGATCCACTTATGTGAACCATTGGTGTAATTCCAAAGCAAAGGAAAAGAATTATCAAATGTTTATTTTCGTTCATATGGATGAACCACTAGTAACACCACTCATTAGAGAGTGGGGATATAACTCCATAACCCAATTAGTAATATCATGTAGAATAAATCCTTGAATATCATGCATGAAAATGTTGTCATATTTATCATAAGACAAACACATCAATCCATCCATTAAAATAATTATCTTTATTTTGATCACACTTTATGGTTTTTATTATGTTTTGAATAATCACCAAGGTTCCATCCAGAAATGTTACCATTAATCAAAATTCATAGGTTCTGAAAAGTTGTTCATTTTATCTAGTTCTTAATTAACAAAGCAGTTATTCTCATTTGGTGGATTATCCTCCCTTAAAAATATCACCAATGGAATATATGTTGTAACTAAATGTATTATCCAACTATTATACTCTCCAAAATTAGGATGGATCAATTACAGTAAGAATCTTGTCACCGGATGCATAGAATATATAAAGTTCAAACCAATAATTTACTAATATAACAAACCATTTCTTTATTTTCCTGAGATTATGAATTATTCCAAAGACACATGTTATAAAAATTGAAATTTTCAATATTTACAATTCATTAACTGTTCATGTTTCGGAACATCTCCTGGGTGTCCATAAGACCAATCGTAAATCCCTGGTGCTGACATGATCCATTGTATGTTTAAGTATATGATTTCTAATTAATGTAGTGGATTAATAATTTTGTTATTTCACATTCACACCATGGATGAATGATCAAACTTATCAAACATAATAGAAAAGGGAAATATTCAATAGATTGTTTTTCTATTCCACCTAACATCAATGAGCAAATCTAAAGATTAGATAATTATAACAACTTTTCCCATGATTCACCAATCCAACTGACCCACCAAAACCACTATGACATCCAATATCATGATAAAGAATAATGATTAATTAATTATAATATAATTATCATTAATTAAATTATAAAAGGATCCTCACAAAAAATTGATAAATAGAAAAAATATGAAAGACTTACTAATGAATTTAAAATAGTTGGAAATGAGGTCCAGAATCCATTGGTTTTCCAAAACTCACTTCTCACTCCTTTTTGGATTAAATACTTATTTCTAGATAAGACAAATAATCAAAATTAGTATGATTAAATTGGAAATCATGAAAATGGATTACTGATGGAATTATTTTAATGGAGTTGCTTATAACATTATGTGTTCTCTAATATAGAATATACCATTTCCATGATGATACAAGATATCATTATCCTTGGAATAATCCTCCATGATTTGGTAGATTATCTATCCAATTTCTAAATAATTATACCACCACTAACAATTGATGAATGTTATTTTAATGATAATATGTAACATATCTGGATAAAAAGGATACAACTCATAAAAAAATCCACCATGATGAATGATGTTTCAATTGGATGAGTGATGTGATCACATGAGCTCCATGAATCCGAAAAACCACACTTCCCATCATTTTCCACATTAGGGCTTCAAAGGAATTGATTTATAGGGTTTTAAATGTAATCTCAGTAGTTTTGTGCATCCTCATAAATATAAAGGGAAGTATTTAAATTTGAAATATAAATTCACATATTTATTTTTTAGGAAAAACCTTTACTAGGCATGTCTAGCCAGTGTCACAAAATTTAACATATGGTCACACTATGAAATTTTTGGTAAAACCTTCTAGAATTGTTTTTATGTCATTAAACCATATGGTCGACCCCAAAAAATGAATTCACATTATAAATACCCTATTCACAATGTGAATGGGGTTCAGATGCCTATTTCGGATTTCCTTGAGCCTCAGACACTTCCCCTTCAGCTTCTTAGGTGCTAAGTCAAAAAACTGAGAAATGATAACCATCCAAAAAAAATAATTTTGAAATGATTAAACAATAAAAACATTACTATTATGTTTGAATTACAAAAGGTCACTTTGGAAAATGGATAAATTAAAACACTTTCTGAAAAATTACTCTTTCATATATGGGTTCTTACAATCACACCCCCACGAATCTTATCATTTCATAGAAACCACACAAAATATTTAGAAGAAGAACATAACCTACACATATATCAAAAATACATTCCAATTTTAATGTTATACTATGAATAATTTAAGGACCATCCCCTAAATTACTTTATAAATGAGTCACATTACTCACCAAAACACAAACTATTGCTGATTACAAATACTAAACAACAATATTTTTACTCCAAAATAATTACATTTCCAAAAATCCAATG
Organism: Viscum album; assembly: GCA_963277665.1. Classification (NCBI taxonomy): domain Eukaryota; kingdom Viridiplantae; phylum Streptophyta; class Magnoliopsida; order Santalales; family Viscaceae; genus Viscum; species Viscum album. The sequence goes on from OY728122.1 coordinate 1,019,197,392, forward strand.
TTTCATCATCCATGAATCTAATAAGTTCCTGGTTTCCCCATTATATAACCCTAATTTTCATGGCCTTTCTAGAACCATTCTACTTTCCAATACTGTAATCTCTTAACAAAACATGTTCCTCAATGTTCAATGACCCACTTGACCCTGACTCTATCTCACCACATTCAAACAGTGCGACGACACCCACAAATGATAGTACCACATCTTGTTTCCTAGCCCATAGGTCCCACTATAATCATGGATACCTTATTATATCCCATTGATACCAAAATTGATATTTCAAAACCATAGTTCCAACGTCCCTCACATTTCAAGGAATTTCTCACAAAACAACACCTTCCACAATTATTGTCTCTTGTTTCAGCACGTGAAACATGTAACAAAATATTTCATCATAAGATCTACCCAATTAAAAATATAAAAAAATCATTCTCCATTTTATGAATGGGATGAAATATGGATTCAACCCTTGAACAATGGAAAAACGTGTTCACCCCTTGAGCAAAGTCATGAATCATGGAACACCTCAAAATAATGTCAGGAATACTGTTTCACCATGTGAATCATGTCATTAACTCTGGAAAAAACCATAACACATTCCATAAATTTAAATCACCCATTGAATAATGTTATAAAATTTTAAAGGCTCCATGAACTTCATCATGAAATGGTGACCACTCAACCAATCAACTTCTGATCACATTAGAATATTACGATCTCGATGCTATTATAATGACTCTAGTGACTCATCTGAATTTCAAATATGGTGTTTTCATATAACTACATAAATATGACATTTCAACATTCAAATGATAAAATTCCACACCAATCGACCATCGACCAATTATACCATGAAAATAAAACTAAAAAACCCAGGGTCATCATCTAACAGCCTTTGGTGATAACCCCACAATATGACCTTTTTACAGCTACGCCACGAGCATATCCCCAACAAGTAAATTCAGTGAAAATTGTATAAATTTTTATGTCTATACAAATATCAAAATAATTATTATCTTAATTAAGATTATTTCAAGATATTGGGCATTAATATATCTATACTATGAATAAAAAATGATATCATCAGTGGTTCCCACCACAAAATTCAACCATTTCTAATGTTACTTCCTATTATGGGGATGTGTCAAAGCCATTAAAGGGTTGGAGGATTTAATGAATGCAATAATTTAACCTTCTCAAGGAATACTTGATTTTAGGTAAAATCATTATAAATATCTCACTAGAACCTCATGTCAAACATCCATGTAGCCATCATATATAGTTAATACGTGAAAAAAACAACCTCACTACTCAAGTTTTTCAATCACAACACAAACGATTTACAATGGATATGTAATTAATCTATACACTTATCCAAGACCATCAGTTCCACCATAATAGGAACACATCGCCTTTACATAATAAAATAAACTTACTCCCAATACACAAAATCATATATACCTAATAGAATTACACATATATTGTACACGGTTATCATCATGACTCACTAGAAACTCTAAGTCATAAAAATTCCAACTAATATTCACTAAAACCGTACTAAAAATTTCCCTGGTCGTTCGTCATCATAACTTAAAATATATTATCATTAAATATTATAGATACTAATTCATGTCTATCGACCTCAGCACAAATTAATATCCCTTGGAAATCATCTTAAAAATAGGCACAGTACCTATGCCATGACTACACACATGACTTCCAACCTCATTTCATCTTTCCAGAACCTCATTTTCTCATCCTTATCCAATACTAGGACAACCTTATCAACAAACATAAATATCACTAAAAAAACCTTTATACATGAGTATCCACCCATTATATGGATTCCCTACTAAACTATTATCATAAAATATGGATGTACATCACCATGGTCTAATCCTTAAGACACTACTTTTATTCTGAATGAATAAATATACATGGTTATTTTTATCAATACACCGAGCACAACCAGGCATCGTAGCCAATACTAATAAAATCAAACAGAAACACACTCAGTTTTAAATCAAATCTGAAATCCAATTGGTATCTCACTTAAACTTATAGGTCATGTCTCAAGAAGTGCTCTTGTTCTGACCACCTACTCCATAGATCATCATCTCAGAAGGTCATAACTCAATGGGAATGATGAACACTCTCATCTCAAGGTAATACGAAAAAGACATATCCAAAAATCTATATCCAACGTATAAAAAATAAAAGGAAACAAATACCAACCCAACCACCCAATATTATTGAACCATTTCAATCTGAACATCTCTAAATCAGAATACTTTTTGGTGGTTTAGGCCACACAATCAATGTTAAATTGAAAATAAAGTGTTCTGAAGAATATAAATCATAGACCATACAATCCAAACCATGGTCTTTGTACCTCCTATGAATGAGGGCCATGGCATCATCCCCATCATCAAGAATCTCTCCCTAGATCCACATAACCTATCAGCCAATGGAATTCATATAAAATAATCACTAACTATGTATAATTCCACAAATGACTTAAACCATAAAACACTGTTTAAGTAGTTGTTAAAATGTTAAGATTCTATTACATTTTACTTTTTGAAATCACAAAATATTGGGCATATATTTCATGTGATTATTATTTTCCTAATAGGAATCATGAGTCCCCTCTTGCCTCTATGTCTACGATTCAAAATCAAATCACCAAAAAATTTACAATGGGATATGATCAATATATTTTTTATGAATCAAATCATCCAAACTAAAAGAGAGTCAGCTAAGGTGAATATAAAATACAAATATAAAAACACAAGTTAGAATAGTAACCCCATTCCTTGGTAACCTAATAATATTACCAAAATAGGTTTTCTCGATGCACCAGCCCAACATCGATCATAGGATCTATCCCAATCTTAAATATATAGTCTACCAGATACCAAAATATTTAGAATCAAAAAATACAACCTATAAAATAACATTGTGACGTCACTCCCAAGATCACTATATTACCTATTGATTGATTGGTTCTCCAAAATACCTCAAGGGTGACTCCTATTATGCTAAACTCTTCTGAATTGTAGCTAGGGTATGAGATGGTACACTGGGTTGACTACAAACCGATATCAGAATGTGTAATATTGAATAAATAAACTCACATAATCATTTGTAATAAATGTTAGGATTATTATAAAAATAAACATCCAATAGTTAAACCTGATAAAACATTAAAGGAAAAACAAAGTCTGATGAACCCTAACAACCCACTATGTCAATCACATATCCAAACCAATATTTGGAAAATAAATAACAGAGATCCATTTCATCATAGAGCATAAACATATCACAAGCCCCATGTGCTCATCCAAGCCATCCCATCAGACCATGATAACCTATGACTAAGACCTCACATGTCCCTACAATAAACATGTATGTGCTATTTGGGTACCAATGTACAATGGAAGACCAAGTATGATTTCAGTAACACTCAATAGTCAACAAAAGAACATTGTCTAAAAAATATAGTCAGGTTATATATTCCATGTTATATTATGGTAATATATGGAATCAATTTATAAATTAATGCACAACATCAAGTGATCCTATTAACCCTGGAGTTTTGGGTTGACACATGGGGTCTTCCAAAATCTGCGTCAACACGATGAAAAATATCTCAATCATGTTAGTGGATTTTTCTACATATTATAGATAACAAATTACATGGTTTGATTATCCAGTTATTATGAATCTAAAATAACATGTTTCAAATAAATGGGTGCCTCAACCTCATGATTCAGGTGTTAGATCCTATTTATCATAACGGATCACCCATGCATTTTATTGATTCTCCTACATCAGTATGAATCATCTATATCATCTGACATATAATCAACTCACTAAACTCATAATATTTAATTAATAACTTATATCAGCCCAAGGAAATCATTGAAAAGTTGAATATAACCATATTATACAGGGATCATAGACTATTGTAGTGTCATATACATGTTCCCATGGAACACTTCCAAAACAATTGATGTTTCAAAATTTAATGATACATTAGAGTGAACTCTTAGAATATACACGAGACACATACATTTTCACATTGAACCGTTATAAACCAAGGGAAACCCCATTATCAGTAGTGGATTATTCTTTATTATGATAAAACATCGATAAAATAGCACATGAGATAGTGGGTCAGTCACTCAAGTATACTTTTAGAAATATCAAGTAGAAGATATACATGCATACTATGATTTATAATTATCAACATATTTATCATATGATAAATTGTTATGTTTACTGAAATTCCAAATTTACCATTAATTTTTTTCATTTGATAGATTCGTATGCATCTTGATGAATACCCAAGGTACCATCCATCCATGTTACAATTTAACATAATTCATATCTTATACCATTTTTTTCATATAATATATTTATTAATCAATAAGACACTAATTCTCATTAAGTGGGTTCTCCTCCAGAGGATGAATTTCCTATGTAAGAATCATATAACAAGACACCGCATCCAACTGTAATATTCTCTTACATTAGAATGAATCACTAATTGTAACATTTATGTAAATAGACACCTAAAATCTATAAAGAACAGATGTTTACTAATTTAAAAAGATATGTATTCCTTTTTCCCAAATAAACCTTTATCATAAAACACATCTCCTTCTAAATTTAATTGTCACAATTTTAAATTCATTTAAATTTGGAATGTAGGAAAACCTGTCATGATGCCATAAGTCTGGTCTGAATGCCATGGAACTGAAAATCTAAATTAGAGGTTTAATAATAGGAATTATAATTAATGTGGTGCATAAAAAATTTAGTTATGTCATGTACATATCATTATAAAACAATCACAGAAGTTTGACATACATGAAAAGAGAAAAATTCTACAAGGATTTATTCTATAAAACCTTCCCTAAATAATAATGACTACAAGATAGGAAAAGTCAAATGAATTTTCATATATTTTCAGAGTGTAGTTAGACTTCCTTAACCACCAATATATCTTATCTCATGAAAAAAACCTTATTAATAAATTATAAATAATATAAAATATATTAAATAATAATAAGAAACATCACACCCAATAGAGAAATACAAACAATCAAAAAACATTAGTAGGAAACATAGAATACATAGAACAATGAAAAACCATTATTGGGTGGTCTCAAATATGATTTCAAGTTTAGTCTAAAAAAATCAAATCACCCTACAACACAAAAACATCCATTTAAATAACATTAAATTAGAATACATTAAATGTTAAAAAAAGTAATGCCATTAAGGGATTTATACCGAATGAAACATTTTCACTAACGAGGGATATCCCCATTAAATGAAAATTAATGATATCATAATCCATTGATTAATCCTTCATGGTCCGATAGATTCACTATCTGATTTGTCATTCAAAAACTATATACTACAAATTGATGAATGATATTTTAAGGATAATTAGAAATATTCAGGGATTAGAAATTATAGAACTCAGTTATTGATATCCATCCTAATAAATTTTGATTCAATCATAGGAGTGATGATATCAATGGAAATATTAGAAGCCCAAAACATTAATTACCATTAGTTTCCATGTAATGGGTTTGAGGAAATTATTTTATAGGGGTTTTAAAATAATATAGTAACTTTAAAACATCAATTAAAAATTATAAGGTTGGTTCATGACGTGGTAAAGGATTTTATTTCGTGAATTTTTTAGAGAATGACTTTTCTAGTACTAGATTTCTAGTTTCGTCATGTAAAATAATGTGTCACACTGTAAAATGTTATGAATAGCCCTCTAACCTTGTTTTCATGTCATAAAATCGTCCATCATATAATGATACATAAATTACATTCATATATATCACCTCTTAGTAGGTTACTAATAATTAAATAGCATCACAATATAACTCATAATCATATATATATTTTTCCATTGAAAATATGTCCAAAGTCTATTGTGGAAGTGGGATCACTTCTCATTAAATTCTTATTTATCACAAGTGATATCAATACTTCCCTAATGAATTGGATGGAGATATAGGTCACACTCATCATTAGTTACTAGAAGAAAAATTTACATGGATATAACCACTTTACTACAATTGGTTATAACATAACCCCTATCCGTTGTTTTAACTTATCCATCATCCATGGAAATAATAAAACTATAATCACATAATGAAAACAAAACATATGTGTTCTCTAGTACCATAAAACATAAATTATAAAAAAATAAATGAAAATTAAATCCACGGTAAATATTAATTTACTAAATAACTATAGATGAGTAAAAAAATTGATGGAGAATTTTTTAGAAAACATGAATATGGAAGAAAAATGTTTTTTAACGTAGAGAGAAATAATGGTGATTGCCATATAAAATAATTATTTTTGGAACTTAAGATGAGTAAAATGAAAAGAAAAATTTATTCATGAGAAATAAAAAAATTGGAAGAAAATTAATGATTTTAATGAGAGTTAGATCAAAATATTTCCTCACTATAGAAAAAATCTTAATGAATCGCAATAATCCATGAGATTGTAACATAAAACAATTACCACATTGTTAACATTTAACTAATAAGACCTATGAAATAAAGACCCATAAATATATATATATATGTATATCCCATTATTTTCATGTCAATAATCTTATACAACATTCATGGGAAGCATATACACCACACAAAATAAACAATTGGTGTGTTACCAATGTATCCCACATGAATAAAATTGAGAAGAAAATCCCTTAACATGACATCCACTTGATTTGACTGTACTATAAACTCCCATATAATAAATTTAAATTAATTATACTTATATATTAGAATCATGTAAAAACTTATAATATAATATATATGAGTGATATACATATTTATAATCATTCAAAAATGTATGATATAGAAAATTGAAAGGCATTGTTCTTAGAGATGACTAGTTGTATGTAAAGAGGAAAGATGCTTTCAATTTTTAAAGAATGGAATAGAGGAAAGATAAATAATAAATCATATTTATATTATAATTAATGTATAATATATATGATATATATTCATCAAATATGTCCTTATTACCATCCATGTAAAATAGAAATGAAAAAATGACATCGATTTTTAGAGGAAAAAGTACACATGTACACATGGGTAAAATTATCATTTTCCTACAGAATGGAAGGTAATATGATTGATGTTATATTATAATTACAGATTTTTAGGTATATCATCAGTATCATATATAAACATTCTACCCATCATAATACCTATACATAGATTTTGGCGATGTGAAATGTATTGTATATCCACGTAGAGATTGTAATCCATACTAACAGAAGAGGGATATTTTCATTTCCAATTTGTTGAAAAGATGATGAATATATGTGACTAAATAATCATAATAACAATTTTACCCAATTTATGATGCATGTTTAATTATTTTATTAATAATATTATTGATTCATAAGTTATATAATAAGGTCTAAAATGATGTGATCAAATAAATAGACTAACTATTCTTTGAAATAAATCCATTAAATATCCTATTAAATGCATTATGTATAGTATTTTGAGAACAAATATCTAAAGTATGTAATGGGATGTGTATATGAGGACTAGGAATGGTTTCGTCATGTAATTAGGCTCATTGTGGTGTATATAAGTGAAAGTATGGAATCCCTTTTATTTTTGAGTGGAGGGACACTCATGGAATTTCTTAAAACATTAAATTATATTAAGGTCATTATAAATAAAAATTGATAAAAATGTTCAATTACGTTAAATAGACTAAATTTTTTACCATATATTATTCTTATTTTTCAATTATTATAATTTTATTATTTTTATGTAATTAAAAAAATATTATTTTCATAAAATATCAGTATTTCCATTTTAGACACAAATAATTTTATTTGACTTATAAGACATAAATAATGTGTTGAAATTCATATATAATCCTCTAAAAAAACTATAATATGTCATATTAATCTAAAAAAGTCATGTCACACATAAAATAAACCAAATTATATTACTTTTACTATTTTTATTTTTCTAATATATATATATATATTTATAAATTGGGAAAATATTGTAGTGGTGCTTCATATGAATTTAATGTAATTATATAATTACTAAAAAATAGAAATAAATTTCTATCATTAAGATAATTTCATTAATATCAAAATATACTTTTAAAATCTGTCAATACATTCGTTTTTACCTATTTTAACACAAAAGATATATATAAATCAAACTGGGTGAAATTTTGTAACATTTATAACATTAAAGATTATATAGGTTATTTTCAAGGAATTGTTTTAACAAAAAAATCATCATTTTGAGAATTGTGAAATGAATAAAATTAAATTCATCCAATAATAATTAGGATGAAAAATAACCTCGTGATAACCTATTTTTAACATATATTCACCTGATATACCCTTTACTAAGGTGATAAATTTTACCATAGTTACAAATCATGTAGACAAAAAATAAAATGGGCGTATTTTACAAATATGAACCTCTAGGGTCCAAAAATATAATCAAATTATTGAATTTTAATACCAATAATTGGTAGGTATTAATTTTATAATAAGATTGAGAAATATAATTGAAACAGATTTTTAGAAAAATATGAATTTAATCCTAATCCATAGTTTATTCTTATACCATTATTATAAAAATATTAAATAAAATCCAATTTTATGATTAAAAATATAATATATACATTTAATTAAAAACAATCACTAATAGTGATTAATTTAATTTAAAATTCTTAAATAAAATTCTCATAAAAAATTTAATCATGTTTAAACAATATATATTTCAAAATTTAGTTAGTCCTATTAATACCCACATATCCATATGATTACCAATATCTATTAGATAATAATATTTTAATATTATATCTTAGTTCATTTAAACATTGTATTATGTATAATGAAAGTAGTAAAAAAATCATATATATTTTAATAAATATTTTATAAAATATATGCATGGTTAATTCATCCACAAAAAAATTAAATTCATTCTCAAAGTTTTTTCAATATATTATAATAAAATGATTATTTCATTATTTCATTATATCCCCCAATTACTATGTCTTTTTATCAAATTTTTGATTTCTCTAGTGAAATTTCCCCAGGTGAGTAGTCTTGTTCTATCAAAAATTATCTATGTTATAAAACACTTTTACCACATTTTACCCATAGTTATGATTATTTTCCAGTAGTTTTACCTTTGAGTTTACTACATGTGGGGGATCATGTATGTACTTCTTCATGGGAGATACATGGATCACATTGTGAACTACAGTGATGTTATGTAGAAGCATCAAATTATAAACTACCATCCCTACATAATCAAGAATATTTAATGAACAAATATCAATATGGAATAACATTCATTTTTTTTTGACAAAACTCACTACCTTAAACCATGGTATAATTTGATTAATCAAATTCTCACCAATTTCAAATTCTAGGTCGCATGAATGATTATTAGAATATCTTTTCTATTGACATTTTGTTTCCATGATGTGATATTGAATGAATTTGAGATTATCTATGATTTTACCAGCTTGATAAGGCCATAATAAATTTATTTGTCAAATATAATCCCCACATATTTGAGTTATATTGTTCTTTTGATTTACGAATTCATGAAGAGTCATCTAAATGATTGATTGAAATATATTGAGGTTGGAAAAATCTACTATAGGGAGGTGTCGATCCTAATCCCCTTTTAAATACATTGAAAATGATAACATCATATCCAATAGGGTTTTCATTTTTATATAATCTTGACCATCAGTACTAGAATTTTATTCCGTACTAAATCTAAAATTAGTATCTAGATCCTGATAGATTCTTCAGAAAAATATCATTGTAATTTTCGGATCATGATCAGAAAAAATAGGAAATGGAACTCCATAAAGCCTTACATCATTATAAATATATCTTATATAAATATAATATATATATAAACAATCTTAAATGGAAATTATGTTTGTTCAGTTCGTAAAGAGATGTATTTCAACCCATACCACTATGTTCCCATTAATGGTTTTGGGGAGTCCATTGAAAAAATACTTGGTGTGGTTATCCCACTTCTATTCCAGTATATGTATTCTTTATAAAATGAGCTTAGTTATTTTAATCCCATACATATATATATGTCTTACCAATAACTAAGATACATATATAGAAATATCCCCCTTAATGTTATCCAACCAAAAATACTAATTCATATCCCCATATATATTTATTATTTTGAAATTAAATGACAATGAATAACTATATGATTACCCCAAGATATACTTTTTCAAATATGGTATGAATGGAACATATATATATATCATAAGACTTTTAATTCCATCAAATTCATTGATAAACTCTAGAACATTCCTCACCTTATTTTGTAGTTCTTAAGAGTAGTTGTCACACTAACCGGATATGGCAGTTCCCCACTATGATGAGATCCCAATAATTCATTGACATTAATCATAATTATATGTTATCTGGTCAGATGATATAATTTCAATGACACTTGTAATATATGCTTTTAGGGGCGGGGAATCATTGGAATTTGATACACCTTCTCATGGTGTACGCCCTTTTTAATATATATTGTATGATATGTTGAGAATAAGACCCTCTAGTAGGAAATGCACAACATTATGTGTCATTGGATGTTCTTATATCTGGACATGTCTATTGATCCTTAGAAAATAATATTGTAATTAATGAATATTAGAAGTCATGTACTTTAATATTTTTTTAAAAACCATGATGAAATAAGTTTGTAGTGAGGTATGATGCGTTGGGTGTAGAACGAGTAATATTCCATTAATAAATATTACGAGAAAGGATTTGTCAATTTTTTCCTTCAATATAAATTGATAACATTGGACCATTATTATAAATAATATACCCATAAAAATATCTGACCATGGTGTTCTAAATGCATTTTTGATATATGAAATTTTTTGTAAAGAGACATTGAGAACATAGGTTGATGGAACTAGCATTCATCCTACTTGATTAGAGATATCAACATTAAAGGATTATATTCCACTATATGTTTCCATATATGGTATTATGTCATTAGGACATTATCGTATTTCTATATGGGATCTGTTATGGGTTTAATGATGAAAACTATGAACATTAGCCAATTTTCCTAATTCCCAGGATTAAAAGGCATAGAGGGTCAAAAAATAAGTGTATATGGACTCTTAGTTAAATAATAAATTATTTTTTAATATTAAATTTGTTTAATAAATTTTATGCCATAATAGATTAAATTTTAATCATGTATTCCTGATCACATCCATTGCATTACTATTATTATTGAGAATATATGTGTGTCGTATATTTAATAAATCATTATTTTCTAGTTGGTTAATAAAATATTTTTTCACATTTTCGTGACTTATGACATTATATTTATTTTGTATATAAATTGTCAGTATTCAATTATTGGTAAATATTATAGAGGATATGGGGCCATGATTTTACGTCAATAGATAAATAATATATATTAAATATTATTTCATTAAATAATATTTCATTTAATTAAAAATTTATGTGAATGTCACGAAAATAATAATAATAATAATAATATTTTAGTCTTGGGGTTTTACCAGGGAATAAATAAATATTCAAGGTAACTTTTGAAAATATTTATTTCTAAACCCGATTATTATTTAATCAAAAAATTTTATTTTTTATTGAAAGATATTTCATTTTTGTTTTTCACAAGGACAATTGAAGAGAATCCTTTCAATCCCTAGAGAGTTCCCTCTCCAATAAAACTCCTATAAATGTGGAGAGATATTACTCCACCTCCCGCATTCAATTATTGAGAGGTCAAGGTGAATAATTTGAATGTTATTTTCCTATAATTCAAATGAGAATGAACCAATTGATAGGATATACCAAGCTAGCACTTAGAGATTCTTACGATGATGTTCAGATAGTATTGGATTATTTAATGATCCCAATAAGAGGGTATCAGTTGTTGATTCCTAGAACATAGTAATGGTAAATATTATATTTTTTTCCATATTCATTGAAGAAAAAGTTATTATTGCAATAAAATTAATTAATTGTTTAAAATAATGATAAATAATATTGGATGATCATGCTCTTAGTTCTGATGTTCTATCCCTTGTAGGTTTTCTTTGATTCAATTTAATTGATTACGATGTTCATCACTTCTAAATATCATATTGATCATTGATCATGAATAAAAGAAATAGTGGGCATGACCAATCACACCCTTCTGCTTTTCTTAGAACCATTTAATTATATCATATCAGTGACATAATTATTTATAATTATTTCAATATCACTGATTGATTTTTGAATTTTTCATGATGTTTTCAATTCAAGATTTAATTATTCTTTATTCCAAATTGTGAAATATTATTATTCCTACTTCGTTTATCATATATCTAATAAAAATGATTAATTTTGAGAAGGAAATAAAATCAATGTTTTCAGCCTGAGATGTTGTGGATTATGGACACAAAACAAAAGAGTACAATCGATGTAATGGGAGTTACATGCCCGGTACCAATGTTTAACGAAACAATCAATAATTTATTTTTAATCCAAAAATATGTCATTGAATCCAAATGCTACATTTAATTATTCATTGTGTGTCGAATGTGCCAACTGGGTGCATGGTCAGCTGGAGTACATACCATATATCCCACATACATGGCATTTATTCCTGCAGTCATAGGAGGGTCGTGAATTAGTTTACAGGACCATACCAACTGTGACTTTGTAAATTGGATACCACATTCTGTTTATCCTTTTAAACTCAATGTACTCCAATTTTTGTGGGGAATGTATTGCAAATTGAATTTCTAGTTTCTTACCATAAATAAATGGTGAGAAGCATACAAGAAATGTATCTCATTTGTGACCATTATATATTTGTATCACATTACATATGATTAAAATTGAACTATTATACTGTATAAACCATATTTTAATCTACTTTAATGTGGTTATTATTTTTATCAGACATACCATGTGATGATATTTAATATATATCTATATATATAAATGTTTACTAAATTTCTATGTGATGTTATGATCTACTTATCATTTATAATTATTTTTATAGTTTTTAATCTATGTATATTTCATAATCACGCATGAAAAAAAATAATTTAATTCATGTAATAATTAAGTTGATAGTACTTTTCATGAAAGTACATGATGAGTCATGTATTACATATTTGAAAAAAGTAAACCTTAAACAAGTATAATACATGTTTGGTAGATTCGAAGCATCATTCAATGTGTTCACTATTAGGTAGAACTTTGTACACATTTAATTTTAAATAATTTTTTTTAAAATTTTTAGAATTATAATGGATGATAATCTCAATGATATTTAGAAAAAAAATATGATAAAAGTACTAATTAATTAAGGAAGATAATTGATTTATTCCAGCCCAATTTTTCGTAAATCAGAACGATTAAAAAGTTAGTAATAATGTTATTAATTCTGTAATTAGATGAATTAATGTGAATGATCAATAACCTAGATCTAACCACAAAATGTGATTGGTTTCATTTAATTTATTATTAAATTAAATAGGTGTCAGGAATTTCATCACTCATCTCATTATGAATATGATTGTGTTCCCTGAGATTATTTTATATAATCCCCTTTTCTCTCACCTATGTCTAAGTATAATTATATATAATGGATGGAGCTTCCAATATAGTGGAGGTGGTTCATGTTTGTATGTTAGGGGAAACAAATAAATTATTGATACATATGTGGATATGTAGAAAGACATAACATGAAACTAAATTGGTTCTAGGTGTTTTCCACTAGTTCAACATTTAATATATAATCCACAAGATAAAATAACTATTAGTAAAAGAGAATGATCATACCACATTATTATTTTATTTCTCTGAAGATATATTGTTATTTCATTATGGATGATTTTTTGTGATCACATGAATTAATGAATTTAGAAAATGAAATATAAAACTAAGATAAGTTGTCTTAAGGAAAAAAAATTTATAATACATGGTTAATTACTAATGTAAATCCAGTTAATATTTAAAAACGTCTAATATGGTTAATATTATAAAATATACATATACATGATTAAAATACCTCAACAATATATATTAAGATGGTATATCCTTCCATAGATTTAGTTAAATTTGATACATAGTTCGACATGCTTCTCTAGCCAATGTTGGGTGATTTCTATTATTGGGAATTCAAATATGAATTATTATGTTATATCAACATAGTTCACTTCAAGGTATGAATACCAAAGAAAGAAATAGTGTGACTAAAAGGAATGGGTTATAGAAATCCAATTTATGTATTTTTTGATGGGGGAGACCACTTAACATATCCATGAACTATAATTTAATGTAGTTTTTAATTAAAATGTCTAAAAAAATGACCAGGTTACATGAAATTTCTTAGATGGGGGTAATGAGAATGGTAATATGGATCATTATCACTGTAATTTTCATGAAACAATATATACTAATTCCAATTGTGAGTGATATTGGGTTTCGAAAAAATAGTTGGATATTAATAAATGTTATATTTTTTTAATCTGCCTAATTTATGAAGATAATTTATCAGATTTATTATAATCATACTTTTAAAAAAATAACATGAAATATATAATTGGGATCCATACATGAGAAGAGGAACCTTTAAATTAGTACAAAGTCATGTCAGATATAAAGGTGGTAACCCATTATCCTTTATCATGAAAGGAAATGGTGTATGTTGGAAGAACTGATTATTAATGTTCTTGGAAATGAGGCCAATGATGAATATTTTATCACTATGAGAGTAATTTGAGGAATAATACTAATGTTCAATGTTTTATTCAATCACCTATGACCAATGTGGTCTTGATGAAATATGTGGATATGGATGTGTATAACATGATGTCTCAAATTTAAGATTTCTTTCAAAAAAATGTGAGAAATGAGAGATACAATATCTCCACTTATTTATTTATATCAATGCGTGGAGAGTCAGTTCCAAATGGGCCTCATGTATTCATGACTGTTGGATTCATTTCATGCTTATAAATATTAAGGATTAAATTCCTATATAATTTTCATATATATCTCAAAATATCATCACTACCTAAGACCTTCTTTATTTTATTTATTAATTACTAAATGAAAAATAATGAAATGAGTATTTTAGAACATGATACATGGATTTTAAAAGTGGATAAGTATAATGGCCTAGATAAAATATTGATCATATGGTTGAATAATAAGAGGAAGAATAAAGGGAATGTGACCATGACTCACAAAAAGTCTAAATATCCGGAGATCAGTCCTTCCAAGAAGATGAGAATCCGGTGGTAGGGAATGGAAAATGATTCAGTATGTTTTTTATGTGAAAAAAAGGCCATTGGAAGAAGAAATTCACCCAGAGGAAAAAAGATGATAATTGTTTGTTTGTTATCAAGTGTAATATTTAAAAATATTCACATTGGGTAATGGATACACATTGTGATCATCACATTTGAATCCAAATATAAGAACTATATAGATTAATAAATATTTCAAGAGGAGGAGTTTATATATGGGTGGCCAATGGTACGATGATAACTACTTTATACATTGGTGACAACAACATTTCATTTACATCATTAATTATTTTTCGTTTTCAAAAGATGTTATTATGTACCAACTGTTAACAAGAAAATAATACATGTATCATTCCTAAATGAATATATGATTTTTAAAAAATATGGAAATAAAATATGATTCATTTATAAATAACATATATTTATGGTATATATGATTTATATAACATTCTATTGGTATTATATTACAAAAAAAATTATTGTAAATTCAAAATGAATCATGCTCAATACACTCATATAAAACCAAGAAATGAAAACACTATCCTAGTCTTGTAAAAGTTAAGGACATAAAAAAGAACTATCATGATGCTTATATAGAATCTTATGAGCCGAAACCAATTGAACGATTTTATTCATATTTTCAAGGGAAATGACAGAACAACCCTTTAGTGGATAGGGTGAAAGGGTCACCCTGATATTAGGGTTGGTTCATACATATATGTGAGGGACATTTCCAGAAGAAGCTAAAGATGGTTATTTTCACTACATATCTTATTCTCAATTGGCATGATGCTTAAGATATGACCATATTGTTTTTCAGGAAAATAAATTCCAATTCCATCATTGATTAACCATCATAAATTATAAAACCTTCTCCAATAAAATGTAAATTAAGAGAAGATGATAAACTATCCATGCCATTAGTTCCTTAATATATTATTCATGGTCATCTTTCTAAATGATCATCACTACCATCTATGATAACATGGTGTTTGATAGTAATTCTTGAAAATTTATTTAGAAATAACAGTTAATATCCATCCAATCCAAAAAATATATATATCATAGTCATATTTTCTGGTTTGGTCCAATGTTCTATAATTTATGTCTTTGAAGGATATACTCATATACAATCACATGAGATTATAAGACATAAGACTGAAACATTATGAAGAAAGAATTCACACATGATAAATTCATACAAAGTATTACCCATACTCAGGGTCATTAAATTAATCGTAAAAATATCATCATGTTATCCCTTTATCTTTGAATATATTAGAATATTATCTCGAAATACAACCATAAACATATCGACAAGAATGATAAAGACTATATTCATTAAATCCATGAAGAGAGTGGCATAATTAGTTTAAGAAATTGGAATCAAAACAAATTAATTTTTTTTATACATTATAAGGAATTCAATATTTGTTATATCCTCATTCCAAATTCCCAAATGATTACATCCATAATGAAGATAAATATTGGAAAAGTAATGATAAATTTTCATCTGATCAAACAAGACATCAAAATTAAATAGATGATACTTTTTATTTATAGTGATCTTCTAAATCTATCGATAATCAATGTAGAGTCTCATTGATCCATTTTTATTCTTACAAGAATAACTGATAAACCCCATGGTGATACAAAATGCCAAATGAGTAACTTTTCTTTATTCCCTTGTATATGTTTCTTCATTTCATTCAACTCAATCAGGGTTACTCTATATAGAGTAATAAAAATAGTTGTAGAAATATGTCTGAGTCATATCATGAAATAAACTTCTTTAGGTAGTGGTACACCAGTAAACTCTTCTAGAAATACATCAACAAAATCAAACAATATAGGTATAAATTAGATTTTGTGATTATCCTCATACTTCTAAGATAAAATACCATTTTTTATATGAATCATGACCCCTATAATGGACATAATATTGATAAGATGTCTAATTAATCATCCCCATGATAAATGAAAATATGTTTATTTTGATTGTCATATGAAACATACATTCATATAAAACTGATGTTGGTTTTATGGAATAAAATACAATCAGTGACTATGATAACATCAAAATGAACCAAATGGATAATGTTTTTTACAAGAAGCGCATTCCCATTACATCATCAAAAGAAGATTAATATATTTGGAATGCAATCATAATTCCATTAAGAGTTCTCACTACTAATTAAACATCTAATATTTTAATTAGTACTGTGATACCCATATTATTTTTTTCTGATATAAAATATGGGTAAATCCAGAATCAAATAAGATATTAGATATTCTAGTCTGGATGATATGTGTACTTTAAACACAAAAATTATTATACCCCTATGTATAAATAGTGATTGGACAAAAAAATTCTTTCTCTTTTGGATGATTAGGTTTTTGATATCGATCCCCATTTACAGACATCATTTTTTTCTATTGTTGGAATTATTCCAACACTTCTTGTATTTGAAATACATCATTGTGTTTGGTGAATTCAGTTGAGTTATCAATCTAACCATATCATCAGTTAAATCCTTCCTATAATTTTACCAATAAGCATTCTAATATCATTCCATTTAACAAATGAAATGTTTACTAGTCCCCTTAAAAAATTTTCTAATTTTTTTTATTCCACTGTTTGAGAATAATGGGAGGCTCATCTTCTTACATCCATAGTTTTAGAATTTCCATTGAATTACAACATTCTATTCTTGTCAAAACAATGAGATTTATTGATAAATCCAATATGTATCTCTACCTAGAATGCACATTGAATAATTTATTCATATATACAAAATCATATTATGACTAATTCCATTTATATAATTTCATTTAATGCAATGATGAATTGATCAACCTTACTATTTTATTAATATTATAATTCTTGATGTGCATAACCAAAGTCTCAAAAAAAAAATTCCATAGGTAACAACAGATTGCTGATCCCTCTTATAGAGATCAAGTAATTAATTATCAATTATATTTTGAATAATATTATGAAATTACATTTTAAAATTTATCCTCATATAATTATCCAACTCCATGGAGTAAATTAATCATGTTTCCATGTGTTCTTGAGAAGAGTTCGCCATTGATGTTGTTATCCTGACATATGATAATCAACTATAATAAAATTATCACATTTTGAAAACTAATGTATGAAAAATATCTTGTCAATAGTACAATCCCGTTGATAAAAACTTGTAGATCAGTTGATATACTAAATAAATGTGTTCTTCTCCCCATGATGGACATAATTTAATTATGTTCCATCTTTTTCGAATTATTATGCTCATCATGATTCATATATTGATAAAATTGTTTATGCGTAGAAAAAATATTTTTAAATTCAAATCCGGTGAAATTTTGTGTCTTGAGAATATAATCATTTCATTTTTCATCACTATCAATTTTAACGTGTTTCTTTATAGCTTTAGTAATTAAATAAAAGAAAAAAATTAAAGTGCGAGAAAAAATAATCATAATGGAAAACAAAATAATCATGAAAAATAATGTATAATAGGTCTAAATGATGATATATTCTTCTATAAAATATTAATTTTAAAATAGTTTATTTATGATCAAAACAAAAAAATTGTTATTTAATCCAATCCATAGGATTCTCCCCAGGGTTCTCACTAATGTAATCTCTTCCTAGTTTCTAGATTTTATCTAAAATTTTCCTTGTTAAGAAATATTGAATCATATTTTTAAAAAATATATGATATATCAGTATAGATAATATTCATTACATAACATAATTATCCATCTAGAATCTAATAGGTATTAATTATTTTGAATCATATAAACATAAAAAACTTGTTGAAAAATGATCAATGTTGTCTCCCACAATGTTCTTTTTAACTAGACCCCTTATTATAGATATCATAATTAATACCTTTCATCATAACCTACGGAAAGGAAACATATGGTCAAGTCAGATCCACATTAAGGATTATCGAGGGATATATTAATGATCAATTGAGTACAATGTGAACATATGGGTATGAGAATATGAGAATATCATTTTAAAATAAATCCATACTTATCATAGATAAAAAAAATTAAGTGATGGAATAAATAATTATTGTTAATAATACATTAATAATAAATGTATAAAAGTAATTTATCCATGAGATTATATTATTATCAAAATTCCTATGTTTATGGAATATAGAAAATCATTTAAATTCATTTACAAAGCAATTAAAGATCATTTCCAATGATATCATAGTTTAATAATTCCCTTACTAAACAAGGTCCACTCCAAATTCCAGTCACATTTATCACATTAGATATTAATACTTTCCCAATTCCATAGTGGTAGATATTGATATAACTATCAATGGTTAAAACCTTATCCTCATCATTGGTTATAACATAACCATCATCCTTGGTTGTTACATAAACAATATCCTCTATAAGAACATAACCAATGTACATGACTGTAACCACATCAACATCCCATAATGAGAACAATACTATGAGTACCACATGATTATAAAACATAAATCATATTGGAACCAATGAAAATAAATGGGTTTGATAGACATTTTATCATATAATTAACTAGGGAAATGAAAGAGGATTCATAATTTTTTTATCATATAATCATATAATATATCATGGAAGAGGAATGAGATTTATAAATATATATTAGTCATAAACAGGAAACATATATAAAAAGAAAAATGAAGGTTTATATTATCATTTACCCAGTAAATCTTTAACAATCCAACAAGAGTGACAATCACTGGTGCCTTTAACCAGACTATCACATGAGCTCAAGTCCACCAACTCATATGCTGGAGGCTGACAACTAGAAGCGAGGGACCAATATCTATCCCTATGTGATAATAACCAATTTTATTACTGTAATAAACTAGTGAAAAATATGTAACAATCACGGAATACCATAAATCAAGAAACAAAAGTGTTCCAAGATCACATCATGTATAAAAAATTGAGATACCATATCAAAACAAAACAGTAAAACATTACATGATAAAGTATGTTCCAAGTGACAAAATGAATAACCAAATGTACTGGAACTGATGGGTCGTAAGAGGGTCATGAACCACATCAGGTTCCCTCAAACATGCTCTATAATGACTCATACATCAATCTCATGGATTTTTCTATTTGTTTATCATGTAATCATAATGTCTATTTGGGTACCTATTGGGCACCCTAGAGTAGGTTGTGAGAACAACTCAAAATTTCACCACCAATAGTGTCTAATGAAATATCCAATCTAAAATAATTGTATGAAATTATAGAAAAATAATAATTATAATTCATAAGTAAATAATAATAACATTATAAATTAATATTTATTTGACCACACTAACAGTTGGTTACCTAGGTAAACTAAAACATAATATGTGCTTCGACCCATACAGAATTGTAAACTATACCTAAGGGTTATCATATATATGAATTTCATTTTATCCATACATTATCAAAATTCATATCATGATTTAATTCATTAAAAGAGATAAATCAGTCAAACATGACTAAAGTGAAAAAATGGATCTGACCTCAATGTAATATAGTTAGTATAACTAAATGATTCCTCATGATTTTAAGGAAAAGGTAAATCTCTCATGGCCTTTCACATGGCCTAACTCCAAGAGCTCTCATGGTCTCTTGGAAATCATATTGAAGCTCTGAAGATTTACTTCCTCCAATGTTGTCATATTCCTTTGAAAGCCATAATAATATATCTCATAGTCTTCCTCAGTTAATCCATTAATCACTCCCCAGTTAAACCATGTTTTAATCCATGCCATCATAATCAATACCAATAACCATTTCACCCGTCCTTCAATTAATTAATTCAACAATTAATTAATCACAAATATATTTATAAATAAATCCCACAATAAATTATTCACATCAATCACATTAATTAATTCCACAATTAATAAATAACCCCATTTCATTTAATTAATCAAATAATTAATAAACTATAAATATCCCATTAATTAATTCGAAATTAATTAATCATATTACTACTGTTAAATAATACAACATTTATGAAAATATATAATGAAACTAATTAATTCAAAAGTCAATAAAACATTTCAATATCGCGCATCATATAATTAATTCAATAATATATTTCTCACAATTAAAAATTCATCAATTCAATAATTAACTCCATAATCTGTAATCCGAAAACCACAATTTTAATTATTCAATCAAATCCCCAATTCCATAAATAATTAATTGGTCTCATTAATTAATTTTTTAAGAATTCCAATTCCTAATGGAATCTGATAAAATATAAAATCACAAACATGTATTTTATAATAAAACTATATGAATTGAATAATAGACCACCTACCTCGATTCTTTGGAGAACAAATTCCTTAAAAAAAATTAATTATTGTAAGATAGTCGTATAAAAATGGAAAATGATATCCAGAACAAAAACTATGATCATGATGAACTCCCATACCCATTAGTATCAAGGGTTCCATCCCTTATCAAGGGTTCCATCCCTTCATCGGAAAGATGAGAAATGAAGGTAACTAATTAAATACAACTATACTACGTATCCAATACCAATAAAAAATTATCAGTTATCAAGAAATTGCTAGAAATATAATACAATTCTCCCCATTTTGAGGGGATAAGAGATGCAACAGAAATAAAATTATATGTCAGCTACAAGGCGTATTTAAAATTGAAATCTAGGAATTTATATGGTGCATATGGTGATTACACATCATGTAAATGTTTTAATGGAATATTCAAAAAAACCCCGCAACATCATATTTATTTTATTAAAATGCCTAATCAATGACACAATGTGTAAATTTTGTCAGGTTGATTTTTCATCCAATATTCATTTTTATAAAACCCAATTTTCATTAATGTTTCCCATATTCCCATGAACCGATGAAACACTTAACAAGACAAACCCAAAAAATTATTGAATTACACAATATCCAAACTTATAACAGCTCATCATTGTGTTGTTATCGAAATAAACTATATAAATCTGTTGTAAATTGATTGGCCCATTGAGTCCACATATCTGTTACTCCTAGAAATGTTCCCCCTAAACATGTACAAGATTCTATAATACTAGAATTATCAACATAGTCTTCCCCCAAAATACAATCTCTAGGGAATCCAGTAAACATATCAAATTCCCTATAAAAGTCAGATTTATCACAAGCTCAATATAATCCACAAAAATAAAATGAAAAGGGTTAGGGTGATTCCATCAATCTTGTCACACATGGAAAACATCATGTATTTATATTTATTTCTAGATAATATCCAATCATTATGTCACCATCCTTATACTCTCCAAAATTTTAAGCGATTACGAAAATCATGATGCCAGCTTCCGTGTTCTCCATATCCTATAGGGACCTAACCTATCTGACACCAGATGTAATTCATGGTCATCCTATATACACTCTAAGGGTCATCAACATGTATCTGCATATGAATTCCATCTACTATGAACCATATCCAAATATTCCAGAATGAACTGAACTTGATCACAAGTCTCTTACCTAAGACTCGGTCCCAACAACGTTGACTGACCAACCTCCATCCAACATGGAGAAGATCTTCTTTGTTTAATATAATGAGAATCATATAGTGACATCTATATTGTATCGTGGTTATTGTTGTTATAGGTGAACTCCACTAAATCCAATTACTTCTCCAAACACCCACAAAATTCAACAACACATGCTCATAGCATATCCTCAAAAACATGTAATGTATGCTCTGACTTCCCACATTTTTAAAGTTGGAAATTCATACCCAATAATACCTCCATACAAAACACTGTCTACAAGCCCTACTATAAGAGGGATGTATACCATGCTTCGCAGCCTAAAACAACTTTTAGGGGAACTCTAGGAAGAAGGAAAATCTATTGAACATAAAAATCTCTTGGATACTCCACTAAGAATGTCTCTCATGCTGATAATAAGTGCACTGCCATCAATATTCTATCAAACATAACCCAAATAGTGTCATTCTAATAAACAATACCCAAAAAAACCACCATAAAATCCATGTTCATGTCATCCCACATCCATTTTGGAATGGGTAACTTATTTATAAATCCTCAATGTCATTGATTCATGGCCTTCATCTGCTAACAGGTGTAGCATCATGTCATGAACCTTTATATATCCTTTTTCATTCATAGCCACCAAAACTATCATCATATCGTTGGTACTGTTTAGTCGCACCAAAATGTTCCATACATTTTTGAGGAATTAATTTCACACATAAACTCCTCCCAAATTCTCATTAGAATAACAAATAATTTATTGACATAGTTAATCTCATCCTCTATTATGAATCTATATGATGGTGACTCCCCGCCTTCATGTCTTTCCATCAAGGGAAATATCTCTATATCATCATACTATATGTATCTAAAACAACCAATGTGTATTCACCACTGATAATGACTCAACAACCATATGATCTTTACTCTTTCGAACCCCTAGAGGCATCTCATCTGAAAATTCATCATTTTCCACATAGCACTTGAGTCCAGAATTGGAAAACAATGAGTTTTTATACTCAATGAGTCAGCTACATTGTTCACCTTTTTAGTAGAATATTATATCTCAAAATAAAATTACTACATATAGTCAACCCTTATCCACAGCCAAAGATTCAAATATAATTGTGAAAATATATAATTTATGCTATTTTGATCCGTATACTATCTAAAATTCTAACCAAACTTATTTTTCCACCAACACATAGTCATAAAAAACAGATCCCAACTCTAGGTCATGTGATGTGTAGTTCCATTCATGTGTCCATAATTTCCATGACCCATACACCACAAATCTATCTACCTTCATTAACACAGATCCAAGATGTATCCCAAAAGTGTCACAATAAACCATAAAATCCTCACCTGATCCATCTAGGATCAGTATTAGTTCCAATGCCAAGAACTACTTTTAATCATGAAATAAATCCCCAAAAGTGTCTATCTAATAAAACCTTATAATCATCATGTTAAATACCTATATAAATACTGGAAAATTGGAAGAGAATTTGATAAATCTCCAAAAAAATATCCAACTCACACTAGAAAGATATAGATATTGAATTTGTTCTTAGGATGTACCCAATAAAACCACTACAATAACCCAAATTGGGTCTAGTACCACACCTTACATTGAGATGATGTAAACTTATAAGTGTACCTGATCAATAAAATATTGATTCATATATTTTTTGGAATATATATTATGCTCTCTTAATGTTCTTAGGATGATGTAAAGATATATGGAATGATCACTATCACTATGAGAGTACACAAAGATATTATCTATGATCACCACCGGAAAATGACCAAAGTAATTATGGATGATCCTATTCATCAAGTCCATAAACACTAAAGACAATTTCGTCAATCCAAAAAAAATTACAATGAACTCATATATTTCATACCTACCCCTAAAATTAGTCATCTATATATCAGTTGCCTGAAATCTTAGCTGATGATAACCAAATCTCAATTTTATCATTGAAAATGAAAAATATCATTGCAACAAGTAAAATAGATTGTCGATACATTAAAGGGGATACCAGTTCATTACATCAATCCATTTAAAAATTTGCTAATAGACATTCAAGTTTAGAATCACACCATCATTCTTTAGAAGAAAACATTGGTGAATCTCAAGAAAATGTACCTGGACAGATGAACTATTTATCCACAAAATCCTTTATCCATGTCCTGAGATTTTGAATTTCTTTTGGTTCCATTATATATGATAGAATATAAAATAGCTCAAGCCTAGGAAATAGCTTAATAGTGAATTCTTCATCTCTCTCAAGTGGAATCGCATATAATTATTTAGGAAAAATATCCTGAAATCCATCCAATATGGGTGTAAATACATCATATTTTACAAAATCCTCATCTAGAAATAGACTTCAAACCAAGGCTATTTGATCTCCCAGTCGGTGAGAAATTGTCCTCTCTCTGGATTTCTAGATATCCCATTCTCCATTGTTAATGTAATCATCATCGTTATTATATTTAAAATTCACTATATTATGGTAAACATAAATATTGGATTGGTATATATCTAGTTATTCAGTACCCAAAATAAGGTTGATGAATGAAATTTTAAGGATGTAATGTTCCCCAAATAAAATGATACCCCCAAAAATTGATAGAACACCCCCTGAAAAAGATAAGTTCTCTCGACTAGACTCCCAATGGTGTTTTTATCAAAACAAAACATATTGAAAACTCAACAACCAAGCTCAAACTATTAATATGTTTAATAGTTATAATGGAATGGGAGAAACCATATCAAATAAGGAAATAGATAATATATAAGATTTAAAAACAGTAACTCTATCTATCGCTGGTTTGGCTTCATTGTCCATTATAGTAGGATAAATGCCATGTTACTATCCTTCACCTCTTCCCTATGTTGATGTCGGAATCCCTTAAGTTGTTCCACTCTAGTGATATGTGTTCTCTTACATGAAACCACCACATCCATTTACCCTACCACCTCGTGTAGTTGTACTCCATGTTCTGGACTGATATAATGAAGAATACCCCTATAAACAGAGCTAGTTATGTTAACCCCCTCCATCACTAACCGCCTGTCATGGGTTCTTGTAAAATTTCTTTTGATGTCCCATCTTTTTGCAGACTCATCACTCCATTGGATTTTGGGAACAACTTTTTTAGATGTCTAATGACATACCACACAGATGGAAAATCAATTATTTTAAATTATAATTATCTTTTGCCCTGACTTACCACTTTTTTCCACACAACTATAGATTAATTTATCAAAATGATGCTTCTTCCTCTCAGTAGTCATACCTTATATAGTCAATAGGAAACAACATATCCATATTTGAAATCCTCTATCCAGTTCCACTTAGAGATGATTTCCAAATTCACCACTTTTAAAACAATCTTCAGCATGAATATATTTACCACAAACATAATTTTACATTTATACCCATTTGAAAACCTCTTGACCATAGTATCCTTATTTCATTACATGTTTGAGAAAATTTCTTAAAAATAATGAATCATCACACTTAGTTAATCATAGAAACGTTCCATCTCATTCAAACATATGAACATAGAAATCACATCCTATCATAATGTGTCTGGATAGAAGTTCTCTTAGAACCACTATTGAATGTCATTCCATTATATATATTCAATCTATCCATTCCTATTGTTTATGTACCATAATCTCTTCACCTAACCACTTAACATATATTCATCCCATTTTATTCTCTTCTCATCATGTGCCTCCATGTAGTCATGTATAGTCTTTAGGGATTCAATCAAGGACTCAGATCCCCCAGGTCCACTATCTCTTGTTAATGTAAGAGGTCTCTGCAACTAGATCTTCCTCATTAGATAAGACATGCTTGTGATTACCTATTGTGGGTATCCTTACATAAACATCATAATGAAAATTAAGTTCTATGAGAAATAACACCAAATTACTTAGTCATATATATCAGTGCCTAAGGTTCTACTATTGGTGATGCATATCCTGCCATATCCTCTTGTAATCCTCTTAACAAGCATCGTTAAGGATGAATAACTCTAAAATTCCAAACAATATTATTTGGATGTATAGAAGATCTTTATGATATTTTTTTAAGTGTAAAATCACAACAACTCAAAAATCCTTTTCTTCAAACGACATCATACTGTTAAATCCAATGAACTACCAATACCCTAAACAATCCTATACGTAGTTTCTGGTTTATAGGGGTTAACATATTCCTATCATTCACAATCTATTAGGCATACATTATAGTCTCATATTCCATCATTTTATCAAATACAATTTAATAGTAAAGAAAAAATTGATTTAGGTTCAACACCTTACTCAAAAATAATTTTCCCAGGTGTTCCAAAAAATTAATCAGGTCACAAAATTCAAGGGTGCATAGAATGATTCTTACTAACAAAACACTCTATCCATGCCAATCCTTAATTCAATTTTCAAAAACTTGCCAAAAAAATCACATCATAATTTTTTTCTCCCATGCTAACAAAATATTCAACTGTAATAGCAAGTAATAATAACACCGATCCCACCATTGGTACTTGGGCATTAGCCCATACATGGGTTTGCAACTCCTATGCTTGGGATCATAACCCATAGAGAAATTTTTATAGTCTCTCATCCACCATACGAAAATAGTAATAAAAATAAAAATAACTGAAAATTATGGATCTAATACCACTTTGTAATGTCCTGGCCCAGGTGCGACTCACTACTGCCCCTAACTAGACCGTCAAAAGACCTCAAGTATGACTAACCACATGCTAGAGGCTATCTACTAGCAGTAAGGGTCCAATATCGATCATGGGGAGAATATACCATATTCAGTCAGATTAGTAAACTAAAATAATATAAGAAAAAAAATCCCTTAATGACATATAACATGAAATAAAACAGTACAATGATCACTTGATGAATAAAAACTGGAGACACTATATAAAAACTAAATAGTAAATCATGCCAAACTAAAGTACATGACTAGTTTCATAATGTAAAACAAAAATTCAAGACACTGATGACCACCATGTTGGTCCTGAACCACATCATGTTCCCTTATACATGATCCTTCCTAACCCATCAATCAAACATAGGTCCTTTTTCATTATCTTATCCAAAAAACATGAAATTTGTTTTGGTACCAAATAGTTAGGGCGAGTATGGTGTGATTACAAATAAGTACACCCCTACAAATGGTGCATAAAACAATATCTAATATAAAATAAAATTATGAAGTAGTATAAATAAGTAATTATTGTGAATATGTAAACAGCTATCTTATTTTGAATTAATCATAATGTGACAACATTAACCACATGGATAATGGGGACATCTGAACCAGAATACCTACTTTTTCTCATCCCAAAGTCTAATATATATACAAGGGATATCATATATTTTTATTTAATTATTAACATGAATTATCATATTTCATATATTGACTAAATGAATTAAAATTTATAAATCAACCTTGCATGAGTAATGTTCACAAAGGGGACTATCCTCGAGGGTCCATTATGAGTAATACTAAACAAATAATAAATTATTTTAGGGAAAATAGAAATCTCTCAATGTATTGACCCTGATCTGACTCTATGATATCCCATGTTCTATTGAAAGTAAAATAGATCCACTCATAGTCTTCTTCCTCTATGGCTCCCATGGTCCATCAAAATAGAAAATTGAAGCTCTCACAGAATTCCTCAGTTAACCCCTCACTCACATGTCGATTAACCCTTGTGTTACACAATTAAAAAATAATCACAACCAATATCCATTTTAATGTACATTGCATTAATTAATACCATAATATATTAAACATATCCATTTCCACTTATTACCCAATGACAACTTTATCACATCAATCATATCAAATAATTCCACAATTAATTAAGCACCCGTATTTTTTTATTAATTAAACAATTAATTAACCATATATCTCTCATTAATTAAATATCGGATTAAATAATAATATCCTGTTTATTAATTAATTAAACAATTATTTACCCGTATAGAGTCCTTTAATTAAATAAAAAAATATTTAATCATTTCACCACTCAACATCTAATAATTAATTCAGTAATTAATTATTCCCACTTCATAATTAAAAAATTGAAAATTAACTAAATAATTTATTGTCCCAATTCCACAATTTCTGATTTTCAATCGAACCCCCCAATTCATAATTAATTAATTATTCACATTAATTAATGCAATTGTTAATTACAATTACTAATCAAACAATTGAAATCCAATAATCACATATATTTAATTGAAAATATTATTATGGTGTTAGAAAAATAGACCAAAAAATCAATTCATTGATTGATAAATTCCAAATGAAAAACCCAAATTGATGTAATATAATTGAATCAACAATGACAGAAGAGATCGAGACCAAAACCTATGGATCGTGATAAATTTCCTAACCCAAAACTATCTAGGGTTACTCCATTTTATCCAATGAAAGAAAACAAAAGTTAACTAATGAAAATTGTCTTACTAGGTATCAAGAATCAATCTGAAATTATCAATGACAATGAGATTTCTCAAAATCAACTATGAGTATCGTTAGGGCTGAAGGAGAAGAGATGTAGCTGATAAAAATTAAAAATTTAGATGTATAAAATGTTTAAAATAAAATGGACAGTATTTTAATGACATGTAATGTGATTTCACATCATGTAAATTTTTTTATAACAATATAACAAAAAAAATAACCACCAAATATTTATTTTATTAAAACCCCAAACAATTACACAATTGAAAATCCATTTACACAACATGAAAATGCTCTATAGTTTTTTTTTCATCCCATTTTACTTTTATTAAAATTGAACTTCTTTTAAAGATTCCCATATAACCATGGAACTGTGAAACACATAACGAGACATACAAGAAAAAATATGATATACTAAAAAATATTTATTAATAATAATTAATTTAATTTTAAATGGATAATGATTTTAAAATATTATATGGAGCATCTAATGTTGAACATATCTATTTCACATTAAAATAATATTTATAAAACATAATGTTTTAAAAATATTAACTAAAAAAATTCATTAAATTTATTATAAAAATATTTAGTGGTTGATAAAAAAACATTATTTTTTAATCATGTTATGGAATTCCATTAATGTAAATAAATCAAAATAAAATTTCATTTTCCAGTTTTTTGAAACTTTTTAATACACATCATCTAGAGAAGTAAAATATGTTCCCTTTTAAGAAATTTTATGAAAAGTTAATATAGGGTATGATGAAATTAAATAATCATTAAATAGTATTAAAATCATTTTTTAAAACATTTTTATAACACATAGAAATATAATATAATGGTTTTTGGATTGAGGATATAAATAATGTTTATTTTCAATAAAGAAAACTTTTATGGTATATTAAGTAATTTAGATGCAGAAAATTGAAGGGAAATATGTATTTATAATAAATCAAAAAATATATAAATAAATTCAGGAGTTTAATTAATCTTATCTATTAATATTTAATAATAAAAAATATAATCTTAATCAATCCTTATATACAATGAGATTGTAACACAATACCAAATACAGAAAATCCTTATATGGATATGTATATTACACAATTTTTATGATATGAATCATTAAATACATTATTCGGATGTATATACGCTACAAAAATAAATTAGTTTTGTATAATGCAAGTGTCCCTAAAAAAATAAAAGAAAGATGAAAATCTATTTCCATTACATCCAATTGAAACGAAGGTACTCTAACCTATTGTATAATATATTAAAATTTATTTGAATTATTCATAAAAATAATTAAAATAATGAAAATAGAATATATATATATATATAATCAACCATATATGGTAGATATTGAAAAATTAATTATACTACTGATGGAGACTCTATGTCGAACTTACACATGAATGAAATTTTCACTTTTCAATAAATTGAACAAAAGAATAGTAAATAGTAATTCACCATTCTAGAATCATTATTATATCTTATATATAATCCATTTTGATTAAATATATCCTTATTAATATCCATGTAAACTTGAAAAGAAAAAAATCACATTGCTTTTTGGGGGTGGTAGTCCACATGTACAAACAAGCGACGTTATCATTTTCCCAAAGATGGGAAGGTAATATGGTAGACGCTACATATTGATTCCAAAATAACAATTTTTTTCATAATTAAAATATGTAATCATTACAAATATATTAATACAAATCCATGAAACATGGACATGAGAAATGAATTGTATCACTACGAAGAGATTTTAACCATTATATATGCACGAGCAGTATTTTCACTTCTCATTTGGGGGAAAAGGGTGAATAAAGAAAATTACATGATCATAATAACATTTTAGTATATTTAGGAAAATGAATTTTTGTTTCATATTTATATAATATATTTATACGTGTAAAATGAATAATTAAATAAGAAGTGATCAGTTATGGTGATTACCTCACCTTTGTAATGTCTCCTTTTAATCTCAAATTAAAATCTATAGGGCTGGTATTTTAGAAAAAAAACATTATTAGTGATTCATGGTATGTATTGAAGATAAATTGATAGATTATGGATGATCTAGATGGATCAATTAGGTTTTAGTAAGATAAATTAGTAGTCCCCATTTATAAATGATTGGAGGGTCTTTCTTTGAAATTAATAAAAGATTAAAATATATGATGTTTATTCCCAATACAAAAAGTTCCAAATATAATATAAATGGACGAAATGAAATTTAAATAATATATTATCTCACATTTCAACATTTATTAATTTTTTTTGGGTTTTAGGTAAATTAAGAATAATTTTTATCCATCAAATATCATTAGTTCTCTTTTAGACACTATTAATTTAATTTGACTAAAAAGACATAAAAATAGTGGGAATTAGAATATAATCATGTAAAATTAAACCAGCATGTAAAATAAATATTAAAAATGAGAGGCACATAATTAATCAGAAAAATTATAATAAAGTTGAAACTTTTGAAGTCAAAATATATATTTTTTATTAATCGAATAATATTGCATTGGTGTTGCATAATTATTTAAGCACATTATATAATTACTAAAAAATAGATATAAATTTACATCATTGAATTTATTAAATAATATATCTATTTATACCTAAATTAAATCACAATTCTTTCTCTTTTGTAGACACACAATATTTATTTAAAATTAATATAGTTATATTGGGTAATATTCGTTGCTTTAAATATTTTATAGGCCGTTTTACTAGAAACGTGTGTATTATTAAACTATATTTCTACAATAATATTATCAAAGAAGAATTATATTCTTCCAATAATAATTATTATGATGAATTAGGTCTTATTACTTTGTTTTAAACAAGAATAACAAGATTTACCCTTTATCGAGGTGACAAATTTTTCCATTGTCAATATAAATATTACCTAAAATAGGTGTATAAAATGAAAATTTAAACATAATTATTAAAAAAATCGTATCCATATTATAATATCATATATGTATAATTATAAGAAATTAATTTTAAAATATGTGAACAAAACACTACGAAAATGGATTTTTGGGAAAAATACGATTTTAAAAATGAAACATGGATTCCTCGTAACCCTCTGAAAGAGAAATATTGAATGAATTTTATCAAATAGTATTGAGAAATTCATATTTTAATATAAATAAAATATTTCACCTATATTTATGAATTTAATTTCTTATAAAAAAAATTATTCAAAAAAATAATTTTTATGAAAAATATTAATTTATTTCAAATGATTTTTATTTTAATATATAATATTTTGATTTTTAGTGAATTTATTTTAGGAAGGATTCGAAAATATAATTTTTCAACATTAGTTAGACATATTCAAACCTTCCAATCCAATTAATCGATAATTACTATTTGAAAATAATATTAAAATTGTATATTGTGCTTCTAAATGTAGTGCTGTATATTTAGATAGCTATTAAAGAAATAAAATTCATTAGAAATAAATATTTCCTAAAATCATAGTGTTTTATAATGAACACCTCGTGAATCTTATTCATGTCATGATTAGCATATTCATGATGTGAATTGTGGTTTATAGACTATTTCGGTAGTCTCGCCGATTTAGACACTGCCATTTCGGCTTCCCGAACCCACATGTCATCACCAATGACTTAAAACCCATCCAAAACCTCATTTAATAACCCATTAACACATAATTATTTTTTTTACAATTACAATATTTCCAAATAAATTGTTTTCTAATATTGAAATTTAAACTCCAACAGAAAAACTAAACTAATTTGAACACGTGTTCATAAATAAAGTCATTTGAGAAAATAATAGTTTCCATTGCTGTTTTATAGACTAGATTTTGGACAACTGGATATAAAGTAATAAGTATATAAGGGTTATTATTTATTTTGAATTCTTTACATTAAATCATGTTAAAATGGATTATCAAGGATATTTCATCAATCATGCATCATTATTTTTAGGTTATTCTAGTCATAACCTGTCATGTTTTCTATTTATTTTTTTTATAATAATATGGATTCTTGGAGATCATATTTTGATTATGAGATGTATTCTCTTGATGATGATATTTTATATATTTTGTTTAATAGATATTCCCATTAAGAACTATCTCCTCAAATCAGAAAAAAGAACATATATGGAGATGTAGAGTCCTGTGTTTTCGGTTTAGACTTAAATATGATTGTCTTAGAATGTTTTAATGTAATTTAAAGTTCGGTTTTGAAAACCAAAAATCCTATATATATATATATATCATGATTTGCATTCTATTAATGTGTTTATTATGGTCTGGAGTAAAGGCTTGAAGAGTCTCTCAGATACTAGGTTGGGTTTTGGGAGAAACAGACCATACATTAATGTTTGGACTGTTAATCCAACCATGTGGGTTCTTCGTACAAAATAAAGCCGGTGTCCAATAGTTTACATACGGTCTTCACAAATTATATCAGAAACTACATGTCAAACCATGAGTTCTACCAAGTTTTAAATTTCGGGTTAATTCAATTTAATTAAATTCATCTTTGAATGAGATTTAATTAAGCGATCTATTGGTGGATTCTTTTATTTAAATTAATATTTAGAGAATTTAATTAAATGATGTTAATAAGGTTATGTTATTAAATTAAATTGAAATATGAGTAATTTAATTAAATGACATGTATATGAATACTCGAGTTTCATTTTATTAAATTTATGTTAATGACGAATTTAATTAATTAATGAAAAATAGAGGTTTTATTTAATTAAAAACAAGGTTAAGTAGATGTTATTTAGTCGTTGAAAGATATTGTTAAATATTTAATTAAATTTATATAGATAGAATTTAATTATGAATTTATTATGTGTTTTGAGATTGTAATATAGATAATTAATTGGGGGATTAATTATGAGATAGTGATTTGGGGAAAAGTTGAGATAATTAATTTTTTAATTGATTATATGATATAAATATGGTTACGTGGAGATAATTAATTGATTAATAAATTAGGTGGCATTGACATGGTTACCGTGTTACTAGTTAATTGTCGAAATATATAGAGTAATTGTTTTGATAAGTTATTTTTATAATTAACTAGATTATTTTTTTTGTGATTAGTAAATTTTTGAGTTAATTAAATGACATGATGTGTTTAACTAATTTTTGAATGAGTTATGATTTTAATAATGATAATTAAATGATGAATTAGTTAATTCTGGTAGAGGTGAATGGTAACATAGACATTCATGTGTGGCTGAGTATAAAATGGTTACATGGACAATCATGGGTGTGTGATTATGATTTGGTAACATAGACATTCCTGGGGTATGAGTATGGATTAGTAACATGTACATTCATAGGTTCATGTGTATGTAAATGTTACATGGACATTCATGGGTGCATTACAATTGAATGGTAACATGGAAATTCATGGTGCCTATGTATGGAATGGTAACAAGGACATTCATCGGTATGTGACCAAATGAAAGATTATTTGAAAATCCAAGTGCTTGTGAGTTATGGAATGATAACATAATTGAAATGGGGGAAATATAAGAATGGTAACATGATCAATTATTTTGTGTGGTTAAATGAAGAGTATTAAATAATTTGAAGAACAATTCATTATAAATTATTTTTATATATATTATTCTTGTCCATACCCTTAATATGGATACGGGTCTAAATAGATATAACCATTAGGTGTCACATTGGATCATTGACGGGTTGTTGGTTATTTGTTAAATCATGTTTTTAATTCTATATACTTGCATGATTTTAAATTTTATTGCATTTTCTAGATTGAGCTAGACACCAGTTGTTCAGAAATTCTGATATTTATATCCCACACACTATTTGGTCCACCGTTGCACTGGGATAACTAAGTAGAATCTACTAGTTTACAGGAACATGGACACTTATTGTTGCTATTTTCTTGTACTTGAGAGTTAGGAGCAAAGTACCGAGCGGGAGCTGAAGATGATCATCG
This sequence comes from Viscum album, assembly GCA_963277665.1. NCBI lineage: Eukaryota > Viridiplantae > Streptophyta > Magnoliopsida > Santalales > Viscaceae > Viscum > Viscum album. The sequence goes on from OY728122.1 coordinate 1,019,232,842, forward strand.
AGATCACCCTTGGGGATTTGGGACATCTTTTATTTTTGTACAAAGATGAAAAGTGTTCATTGATTTATACTTATCTACAATACGTACCACCATGACATTCATACATTGTATAAACTCACATTGTCAATTTTTTATATTGATTTTATAATACAATATTCTTTTGTTTCTTTAGTTAATGCTTTATTCTACTTCTGTTATTGTCATCTATTTATATATTGTTATGCTATGATGAATACTCGGATGTGAGGGTATTGTGTCCCCACTAACTATCCATACACCCTAATAGTTAGTCGTTAGCCTCTAGCATACAGGGAGGCACACTAGTCATTTAGTGACAATTTTGTCTATCAATACAATGGTAAGCTAGCTCTAGACATTACAAAGTGGTATCAAAGGGTTGAATATTCTTTTTTTCCACTGTATTTATATTTTGTGTATGTAGATTTGTGACTAGTAATGTGTCATTGATCAATTAGTATATGTTCATGGGACGGGTCACCCCATGTACGGGGAATGACCAAGGGACCAGGAATGGAAATTAATGATTATACTGTTTGAGGTTATAGTTTATATGATTTCAACTTGAGCGACTGGTATATTTTCAATTTTTTTTTGTTTTTAAAAATTTATGATTTTTTTGGTCTGATATGGAAAGGATGTTTCATTACATGCATCATCATAGGCACTTATATATTCACATGACATGAACATACCATTCCTTTAAGTTTCATTAGTAGAATGCCTATTATTTTTTATTGTGTGTCTTAGGTGGAATTCAAGGTTTTGAAATACATTAGCATGCCCATTATAGATAGCATGTTTTGGTGATAGTTGTAACATTCATAGGTGATTATATGTCATTATGCCTTTGTGATTAACATGATTTGTTGTTATTCCATGCTTCAGTGATATAAAACGATTTTCAGTTACTTTTTGTGGTTACAAGATAGAGATGTTTTGATGTGTTATTGGTTCTTAATGTTAAAATTTTAAATGGATATTGAATTGATCAAGTGAGAGACAAAATCCACATGTGATGTGTATGGGTGCTTTATGGATTGGTATAATTAGAATCATATCACAAGTGGGGTTGTTTTTTGAAGAATCTGGATTAAATAAATGGGACCCGTAACGTTTTTCCTCTGATTAAAATTAATATAGATGCTATATGGCATGATTAAAATGGGATAAAACTGAATTTTAAATATTTAAATATGTGGTTTTTATAGTTTTATTGTTATTCCAATAGGGCGTTGATTGAAAACCAAGAACATTGTTCTGAAATTATACTCACTATTTTGATATAAATTATTTAAGATGTTTAAAAGGATGAAATTGATTAATGAAACAGGCATCAGGTCTGGGTTGATGACACATTGGTAGGTGAATTCGAGCATTTCATAAAGAGTTGACCAATGGTGGTTTATTTTACCTTCTTGGTGACATGGGATTACACTAAGCGTGATCTTATTCTTGAGACAAGAATGACCCCTATTTTAACCACATCCTCGAGGCACAGAGAGAGTGTCAGTCATTCACTGTGATAATGTTTTAAAAGTAGTTGGGCATGATAAGTGGTTATTATCTTGGTTGTAATGGGAAGTTTGGTTCTTTGGGTTACACATTTATTCGTCGTGGGGTAAGAGAGCAGTAAATTATCTTTATGATGGATTTATTGGGATGGTTACCAAAATTTGTCTAGGGACTTTCTTATACATGTGATAGGTTTCAAAATCATTTCAACGGAACACCTATTGTTTAACAGTAGGAATGCATTTCATGGGTCAACATTGTCATCCAAAAAAAGTGCAATGTCTTTGTGTTTTCAAATTTTTAAATGTGTTATGGGAATTTAGGAACACAATGCAAGTGTTTAAATGAGACTTCTCGACCTTGATGGGATTGATGATTTTTTAGTAATTCTTAATGTCTTTGCGGGGAAGTGATGTTTTTAAGGTGGGTAGTTTGAAAACCCCAATTTTTTGGACTGGGGTAAAATATGAAAGTTTTTTAGCTTTCTTTAACATCATGGTTCTCTTTTAAAAACCAATATTTTGAATGAAATTTTACAAGTTTGGATTTTTTTTATGTGTTGATAACATGTTTGGGTAAAGGCTCAAGGAGTTTCCCTAATAGATGAATGTGTTTCAATAGAACCGGCCTAGGTAGCGACATTCGCAAGGAATGTGCACGGTCAGAATGACCGTGTGGGTCATCCATTCATAAAAAAGCTAGTGTCCAGTAGTGGATGAAAGGTCTTCAAAATGTCTATCAGACCGTTCTATCCAAACAAAGCGGTCTACGCTTTGTTGAGATTTGAGTTAATTTAATTTAATTTAATTCATGGTTGAAATGAATTTAATTAATTGATATGTTAGGGGTTTTATTTAATTAAAATAAAGTAGATATAATTTAATTAAATTTATATTACTAGAATTTAATTGATTGAAATTTAAATGTGAGTGGGGTTTCATTTAATTAAATTCATTGTATATAGAATTTTAAAAAATTAATGTGAAATAGAGGTTTATTTAATTATAATTAATGTGAAGAAGAATTTATTTATTCTTTGTGAAGTATGGTTTATTAGTTAATTAAAATTAGGTTGATAGAATTTAATTAAATAATGTTGATGTGTTATGGTTTTTAATTTAATTATATTTTTTAGGGAATTCAATTAGATAAAATGAATTAGAGAAAATATTTATCTAAATTCAGTTGGAAAAAATGTAATTAAATGTTTACTAATGGGGTGGGAGAGGTTTTTTAATTGAAATATTTTATAAGAATTTAATTAATTAATAAAAAGTAATAAATTGTATATAATTTCATATTGTTAAAAATGAATTTATTTAAATGATGTGTTTAATGTGGTTTTGAGGTTTTGAGGTTATATCTAATTAAATTAATGGTAAAGATGAATTTAATTATTTGAAAAAAATGGGGGGCTTTATTTAATTAAATTATGTTCAAATAATTTAATTAAATAATGATGTATTTTAGAATTTATTTAATAAATTCATATGAGAAGTATTTAATTAAATAATGTGTTTAATGTGCAGTTTGAATTTTTTTCTAATTAAATTCAATGTTAAGATGAATTTAATTATTATTGCTAAATTGGGGTTTCATTTTATTAAATTGTGTTGATAGAATTTAATTAAATATTGATTTATTAGATATATTATATAATTAAATTTATTGGAGAATAGTTTAATTAAATGATGAGTAATTTTTCGATATTGGGTTTTATCAAATTAAATACAAGGTTAATAATAATATATTAATTTATTGGAAAATTGTTGTTTTATTTAATTAATTGTTGTCAGATAATTTAATTAAATATTTATTTTTTAGAGAATTTATTTAAATTAATATGGTTTGAAAGTACTTTAATTAAATGAGGGTTAAATGAGGTGTAAATGGGGTTTTTGGGTTTTATCAAATAAGTACTTTAATTAAATTATAATAATAATAATATTGGTGTTGTTATTATAATTTCAATTATAAAAATTATTAAAAAATTTAGAAGTGAAATAAAGTGGGAGAGGCCCACAGGCTGGGTGAGGCATGACCCTCCTTTATTCTCTCACATGGGTGTCACAACACCCATCCTCTTGGAACCCTCTTCGTGCACTGAATCATTTTTGGTATCATCATAGAAGATGTATGTCTTTTTGAGTTGAGAACATATGCATTCTTTTTATTGTTTGAATCGGCTGCATCGACTCTCTCTCTCCCATGACAAAGCCATGGTGGATAACCCATGGGTGGTGCACCACCCCTCATCCTGGATCCTCTTCAAATAATTATCTCCTTCAAATTCAATTAATAATTTTTTTCATCATTATGAGGAGATTCATTATCTATGTGGTTCGTTCTTTTCATTAGTCTTCATGGATCTTCTTCTCCCATTCCTCGTTATGCTGAAACCCAAAACTTCGTGATTGATTCGATTCCTTTTATTATTTTGATTCTATGTTGAGTGGATGATTTCTCCGGACCCATTGGCCAATATTCTGACATCCACTGGTAATGGTGAAGAAACTCTACTTTATTTGGTTCACCGTCATTATATTCGAGTGAGGGTATGTACATGATAAATAGTTTTTCACCCATTGAATTAGTTTCTTATGGTGTAATTGGGTAGTGGTAAATTACTTTTAGTGTGTGTTGTTCCCTGACGTACCAATTTTGAGTTTTGATTAATGTTACTAGGTGTGATTATCAATTTCATGTACGCACACTCATTAATGTGGAAGTGAGTTTGTGTGAAACAGTCGTGGTTGAATTAGTATGCTTTGAATCATCCAAATTCATTGAGTGAGGGTTATAAGACATTATAATTAATAAAATGCAGTTGTGTTGATTTATTTATTTTCAAAATGTTTAATGAAATGCTAAATTATATATTTTATTGGGGGAATGAGATGATTAATTATGAATTGATTTTCGGATTTTAGGTCTTAAAATAGATAATTAATTCTATGATCAATTATGTGATATTAAATTCGTTACGTTGAGATAATTAATTATTAATTAATTATGTGTTATTATAATTTAAAATTGATAATTAATCAGGGGATTAATTGGGTGATTTTTAATTGGGGATAAGATGATATAATTAATTTTTTAATTAATTACGTGATATAATGATGAATACCACGTGTTAATAAATTTATGAATTATTTATTTGGTATTTAAATGGTTACCTTGTGACTAGTTAAGTAATAATTTAAATAGATTAAATATTGTAATATGTTAGTCATATAATTATTTAGAGTAATTGTACTGAAAAGTTAATTGTTCAGTTAAATAAATTATTATTATTTTTAACTAATTATTGAATTATTAATGAGTTTGATAATGATAATTAATTGATGGATTAATTATATGATTATGTTGTAAATGGTAACATGGAAATTCATAGTTGAGTGAATATGGGATGGTAACATGGACATTCATTGGTGTGTGGGTATGGAATGGTATCAGGGACATTAAAAGTGCATGATTATAGAATGGTAACATAGATATTCGTGGGTGCGTGAGTATGGAATTGTTACGTGGATATTCATGGGTGCATGAGTATAAAATTATGATATGGAAATTAATGGTGGAAGAGAATGGAATGGTAACATAGACATTAATAGGTTCCTGATCATGAAATAATAAGAAGATCATTAATGTGTGTTTGTGTTATGGAATGATAACGTCATTCAAATGGGTGAAATATAAGAATGATAACATGCACATTTATTTTTTTTGGTTAAACAATGAATAATATATACTATTATAAATATTACATTATACATAATTTATATATATTTATATTTCCTTTTCAGAATCTTATTATGCCTTGAAGTCGAAGCATATATCACCATAATATGTCCCTTTTGAACCAGGATGGGTTATTTTTTATCTATTCAATTTTAATATTTCTTCGATAAACATTCCCACTGTTAAATATTATGGCATTTTCTAGATTGAGATAGACTCATGAGTTCGTTTCCACTGAGATTAGTATCTCACACCCTATTTGGGTTTTCATTTTAATGGGTAACCCAGGTAGAATCTACCTATTTAAACGACATTGGAACTCGCTCATTGTTGTTTTCTTGTACCTGATATTTTTTAGCAAAGTTCCGAGTGTGATCTCGAGATGCTCATGGAGATTTTCTTTAGGGATTTGAGATTATTCATTATTTCTATACATAGATGTTATGCATGGTTATTTTTATTCTTCTTCCCAATATGTATAATCACGACATGTATACATTGTATAAACAGGCATTGGCCATGTTCTTCTTTGAGTATATATTAAATTTGACATCCACTACACTAGTTATTTCTTTATTAAACTACTGCTATTTTCATCAATTTTTATACTGTTATAATACAATGGAAACTCTTATATGAGGGTATTTTCTCCCCACATACTGTTATCAAACATTCATTGCTAGTCGTTAGCCTCTAGCATACAGGGAGGCGTGTTTGAGGTCATGTGGTGACCGGTCCATCTATCAACTCAATGGTAAGCCTGGTTAGGATGATACAAGAGATTTCTATATGAAAAACCACTAATTGACCTTGATTTAGTTGAATTATTAATATGAATAAATTAATTCCTCATATCAAATGATTAGTTGGATATATTTATAGTTGGTGGAAAATTAATTAGAGTTCACCAAAATAATACAAAAATATTATATGGTGATAAAGGAACTGAAGAACATAATGAATGTATTAGGATAATGCAATGAATTTTCTACATTAAGAATGCATTATAAGTCTCTATGTTGAAATTTTTCACTTATATACTTTATGGATATTGAAAGGAATTGTGGAGTTTCATTATAAAAGAAAATTTAAATGAGGGCCTCACATATTGAAAATACAAGACGTTCTTGAATCAAGAGAATTAGACTGATATTTTTTAAAGATATATCTTAATAGTTTTGTGATCACGGAACAATGAGAATGATTTGTGGTAGTTTATGGGACCCAATTTAATAAATTGGTTTTTATATCTCAAAAAACACCATAATTAATAACTTAATGATATACCTTTTGAGATGGGATTGAGGCCCAATAATTTATCATGGATTATACTCATGTCCATGTCATCATTTTGAGAGTTATTTGATAAATTATTTCTGACTGAGGCTAATTTAGCTACACAAACCTATTTTAGTGGGTCTTCTATTGATGTTGGGGCTATCAAATGTGTGTCATATCTCATGGAAAGGATGCACATTAATGTTACCTACATTATATCAAGATCAGTTACAATGTATTATATATGAAAATTCCTTTTTTGCTTCTATGTAAGACGATCAATCCATAGTAATTCTAAACGTATTGTACCAAGGATGATTCTCCATCACAATGGACAATATGCCCAGCTTAATATATTTTTTGAAATTCTATCTCTGGCTAGTTGAGACGGATCCAAGCATACCATGTTCTATGAGTTCTATTATATATATAAAGGTGGTTGATTTCATTCCAATAAAAAGGGGGACACATCAACAATTAAAAGGGATCACGATGGGGAAGAAGTATGGAATCATCATGATATGGAGTATACATAAGAAGAATCTAATGTACATAAATAGATGTGGGTGTTATAATTTATTATTCATCCTGAGTAGTCATGGATTTATTTGATATCGGGGCATATATTTCATTAAAATTCCTATGCTTATTGATGTGTTAGGATAATCCTCATGTAATACGAGATTTTCGATGGATAACAGTTGGGAAAGATGAAGGAATGTGGATTTAAATGTTCTATTTGTTGGGTTATGATGATTAAATATGAGGATAAAGGTTATTTTTTTAGTACATGGTCATGATTTATTTTACCTCAAATTTGGAATGAAGTGGATGTTTCTTTTTAAGCACCAGACCATTTTATATAATCATCATGTTTAGTTTCTATACATTTATGGGGTTAGTAACAAATTTCATGTTGGTTAGAATTTGAGTTTGTATAGAGAAGTGAATGTTTTCTTTGAGGTATTAATTGTGTCACTTTAATTGTTATATATGTCTCTTTATGAAACATAATATTATTTATGTTGTATGCTTCTTGTTATATTGGATGATTAATATAAGTTCGTTCCTAATTATTTGTATAGGTTATATCCCCAATGAAGGGTAAAATTTAATATTTATCTACTTATGGGTATTAGTCTTATCTCTTTTCTATATTATTGAATTTCACATAATTAGTCAAAGTAAAATTTATTTCATCTTGATTATTTTTAGGCCAATTTATTTATTCATCCAAGTGTGTCCCCTTGGGCTTCGCTAGTTCACTTTTCAAGGAAGGAATATTGAAGAATTTGGATTTGTGTTGATTACATAATCATTTACGGGGAGAGTAATGTGAACTAATATATTTTACACTGGGTTTATGTAACACCCTAAAAATTGATTATAATATAACTATAATCTTTATACCTATCTTAAGATGAAACATGAATCTTAATGTTATTGCAATATATAGTTGAAATATTGCTATTTAAATGTGACTACTATAAAATAACCATAGAATTTGTAATTATGAATATTATTAACTACATATATATATATATATAATAGTTTTACTGAATACCAATTTATTCATTAATTCTATTGAAATAATCACACATTTTTTTGTAAATTCATTTTATCCGAAAAAGATAATTTTTCTTAAAAAAGGGTTTTACTCCATTTTTGAGTAAATATTACAATAAATTTATATAACTATTAAAAATATTATTGTATAAAATATTTTATATAATTAATTATATTCAAATTATATAAGGGTGAAATTTGTATATTTTTTTGAAATGGTTTATTTTTTAATGAATACTAATAATTACATATATTTGAAAAACTATCTTACTATTCCATAAATGATGTAATTTAATAGTTACATTATATTATTTATATGGTGTTAAAGATAAATATGATTCATTTTGTTTATCAAAAGCTAATAAAATATTTTTTGAATTAAAAATAAAAATTATTTTGATATATGTTAATTTGTAGGTATAAAAGAATATTTTTCTAAAAATTGTCTTTCATTATGATTGATGCTTTTAGATTTAAATAAATTTATAATGTATTTTAAATTGGGAATTGAAAATTATTTTACATAATTAGAATCAAGATGTTTGAATTTGGTAAATTTTCCCCATTTAATTTTGATCATTATGAATATCAACCAAGCTAAATTTTTATTAGACCGATAATGAAAAAATGATTAGAAAGGATAAAAATGAGATAATTCTTTATAATTACCCTAAAAAAATTCATTATTATATTTTATGAGTATGGATATAATATATTATTCATAAACTATAATTATCATTTTTTTAAAAATTTTCACAATAAATACATATATATATTATTTAGAGAAATGAAATATACAAAATTTTACCTTCTTGAAATCAACTATCTCTTCTATATAGGGATATAAATAAGTTGTGCATGAATATTATAATTTATTTTTCTAATAATGATATAAGATTATTTATAGTAATTTATTTTTAAATTTTAGTGACAATATAGTTACCCTAAACACGTATACACTATTGACATAATGAGAGTAGTATCATTAGAAAAATCAATGGAAATAATTATAAAAAATTAAAAGTAAAATTATTTCATTGAATTGTGGTGTGAAAATATTTTTATATTTATTAATAATGTATTATTCTTGGTGAAATTGATATAATTTTAATTACATTGTTGTCTACATTTCATCAAACTCAAGTTGTGTATATAGTTTTTAAAATGAATTTAAATGTATTCTATGTTGATGGATATTTTATTAAATTAATTAATAATCATAAAACTATTAAAATAATAAATTTTAGATGCTAAATTGTCTAAAATTTAATTTTATTTCTATTTATGATTCTATTCTAACCATATAAGAAAAATTATTACCCTTTATGATTCAAAATGTCATTGTCACAACTAATGTTAAACATTTTTATAAAGGGTTTAAATCAAAATATAGGGCTTACAATTAAACACATACCTATACAAATTTAATAGGTTGATGGTTTTTAAACAATATCCAATATTAGATTCTAAATTATAGTATCATCATGCCTATTTCACATGAAAATATATTTAATATTATTAAATATTTTTATTAATTCTACGGTTTCCATTTCATTGACTTATAAATGGATATCATTACTTTATCTTATTTATATTACATTGTGCCCCCAATATCAACCAAAAAAATTCCAAATTATTTTATAAACTTCTATTCCCATAAATTATAGGTGCTTTTATTCAAAAAAAATACTATTTTAATGTTCCTTATGAAGCTAAAGGCAGTCTACTGAAGAAGAGGAAATCATCCTACATGACCTATAGAAATTTATTTCTTCTTAAACATACTCTAAATATGTGGTAATAATAATGAAATAAAAAATACAATATCATAAATATAGTAAAAATTTATTATTAATTTAATTCTCCGATTATCCATTATATTTTTATTGAAATGGTAATGGAAATTGTCAATTAGGGGTATGTTTTGAATCCCACCTTGACGTATAAAAATAATTATCCATCGCCATAATTAATTTTTTATTATTTTGGAATGTTTCATATTTTTATATTATATTTATAAACAAATTATTCTAATTTAATTATAATATCTTATTTATCTTTTACAATTATATATGCTGGAATATGATAACATTGCTCGTGCACACATGTGGACTACTACACCCACCAGTCGAAGATATTCATTTATTTGTTTTTGATTATTTGGAAGGTAATTGGGATAGTTTTAATGAATATATATGTTATAATAATGAATCTATAAATGTTAATTATTAGTTACTTTTCTTTCATTACACCCATCAAAAAGTGGAAATATCACCGATGAATACATATGTATTACCATCTTTATGTAGTGGTGCAATTCAATTTTCATCGCCTCATTTTATGAATAATTATAAAATTATATATGGTTAAAAAATATTTTAATTTTTTCTTGATTAATATTCTTTGGATGATTAATCCATGTCTAGTGTTCATGTTGTGGATCAATCAAACCCTAGAATGTATAGAATGTGAACCAGTTTCCACCTGAATGTTCATTTTAATTGTGAAATTGTCAATAATATGATAATTTAATATTACTATGAAATAGAAAAAATTATTTTTTTTGTTTTTAATATGATTTGGGTATATATTTTTAATAAAGATATCTTAATTATAATTGATATTTGAACACATACAAACTAATATAAAACATAAGTAAAATGTTTTCTAATATCACTTTTGTTTCTAAGTGACACTTGTCATATTTAGAACATGTTACCTTAATATGGTGCCCATAATGCTCATTAATGTATTCTATGATGCCTCTAATTAAAATTTTGGGAATTTAAAAATAAATATAAGGATCCCTATTTGATTATTTTTGGAGTCAAATATTACAAAAGTGGTAAGGAATCTTAATCTCAATATTGTTTTGTTGAGAAATGTTTGATGTTGTACATATATTTATGTTTATGATGTATTTACACTTCCCAATTATAATTTTATATCATTAATTTCATTATTTTAGTGATATTTAATGAATCATTATAATTTTTTCATTTCATAGGGCTCACAACACAAATTTTATGGATGTGGTAATAGATTTATGTTTTAATCTCATTTTTTTCCAGAATAGTTTGTCATTATTTTTCAAATGGACGATTTTTTTTATTCATAGTCTAGATAATATCATGAATTATCATATAAATTTTTTATTGGTATAATATGTTTTTCATTTTTCATTCTCTAGGTACTGTGGATACTGGAATAACATATTTAATGAAAATTGACATTATTTCTCAAATTGGTTGAATATTATTGTCATCTTAATCTATATTTTCTAGAAAAATATATTTCAAGTATGTTATAAATATTTTCATATTATTATTTAAATTCATTTTATAAATTTTTAATTTATATTAATTTATATAATTCTAATTTTCATTTTATTGATGACTTATATTTGACACATTACTAAAAATTTGAAATAATTAATTATTTTATCACACACTATTTGAGAGGAATTTACTATCATCATGATATATCAATAAAATTTTTTACTCTATTATAGAATTACTAACTAATTTTAAATTAAAATGATTTCCACAAATTTTTTTATCAATTTTCATAGTTTAAAAAAGTAAATTAAAAATCATTTTGTCATTTTCCTCAAGAAATACTCCACATATCTTTTGAAGGCATTTCACATATATGATAATGTCATTTGATGTTACTTTTGATTTAATGGTGATATGATCCAATCAAACCAGATGTATTATTCATATAGTTGGTTTATGATTAGGATGATTATATGTATATGTGACATATTTAATTTACATTGGTTATGTTATTAGGATATGTTAAAATATTTATGAAACCCATTTCATTCATATGAGTTATTATATGATGATATTAGGAATGTTTTGGATATCTAATCACACATATATATTGTTTTCATTGTGTGATGTGAGGGATGAAATATATATATCCCTCTAATTCCATGGATAGAGATCAATATATCATGACATAATATGGACTGAAATGAGGAGTGATCCTTGTACTGTAAGGGAATATTTCCACTATAATAATTTTATATTTGAACCTTGACCACATAAATAAAGATATAATTATTTAACACAATCCAATATGATACCCTCATAAGTGATCCCTAAATTATGACACTTTATTCATTTCTCATGTTCATGACACAAAGTAATTTTTTATGATTATGAAATTTTCTGATAGATAATATTCTTTGATTCCATCAATTTCATGTCTTATAAATATCTTAGGATTTATTCCATTTCGTATGTTTTTGATAAATTATTTTCTAGGTATGGGTTTCCAATGATAGGTAAATGTTCTCAATCATGTATTCTCATGTTATTATTAAATGATCAATGATATATTTATTGTTTACCCTTACTGAGCATATGAGGTCACACTTTATTTCATCTCACATCCCTATAAATTTAATTATGATTTTAAGTATTATATATATAATAAGGGTGCTAGATATGAATATCATATAGTGAGACAATGTATATTTTTATGTATTATTTGTTTTTATATCCATGTCCCCAAAGACAATAAATCAATTTGGTGCTCAAACGTGTATGTTTTTGAACGGTATAAAATATTCAAATAAAATGATGCAATATTTATGTAAATAATAATGACTCAACATATATGGTATGATATGACTTTTTAGTTATATTTTGAAACTATGATGAGAAACATTCAGTGATAACCTCTGGTATAAGTCTATATATAAGAGAAAACCATATATCATAATAATCAGACAAGATTGGTTTTACTTTAAAATGCATCCATGTATAGAAACAATAGAGTAGATGCAGTTGTGGAACTGATACAACTAGGAGTAACAAATATGAATTGGGAGGATCGGTTATTAACTCAACTATCACTAATTTATGTTGAGTAGACCTAATACTACAGACCTAACTATACACTCCCAAGGTATATTCATAGGTTGATCCATATTTTCATTAATAAAAATTATGATGAATGAAATTACATAAATTAAAAAATTCGATAATTTTCTATAGTGTAATTTTAAAATCCTATAGTGTAATGGTTTGATATGTCTACAATTGATAATAATATTAAAAAGAAATATACCCATTTTGAGGGTTTTTGTGAGGGGAGTCTATAATGATTATTGATATTTTGGGAATCATTTATGCCAATAAATCCCTCTAAAATATTACATCTTAGATTAAAAATTTATTTGAGGAATAATTGAATTATATTTAGTGGAATTATGTTTAATGTTATTGATATCCTTAAGACATAATATGATCTATAATTTTTATGCCATTATTTTTAATTGGGATAAAAATTTTATTACATTTTGTAAATTAATTTCTATTATATATATTACCAGGGGATTGAAAATAGTTTTGGTGATTAATAATTAATGTTATTTTTAGTAAGTACACAATATTGAGAAAATTATATGAATCAGGAAAAATTAATTTGTGGCATAAGGATATAGATATTTGTTTGAAGATTATATTTCTTTATTGAGGTTTGATGGTGATCCATGTTAATAGAAATTTATATGAGAATATATGATAATTGTATTCACATATTTGGTGTGTGAAATAATATTGTCATTAATGTTTTTGGGGATACATAAAAATTTGGATCATGGGAAGAAATATTTGATAAAATCATTAGGAGTTTTGGGGTTTCTAATTGGGAAATTTATATTTTAGAGGAGTCTTAATTTTAACTATTTGTGGAATGGATTATTTTATAATTTTTTATTATTAGTTAGGTTTTAATGATAAATTTATTATATTTATCCATAAAGGATAAATTTATAAAACCATATTATTCATTGTAATTATTTAAAGGTATATGGAATGAATTTTAATTATTTTAGGGATATTATGATCCATAAAAGAATTAGTGCATTTATAATTAATAATTTGTCATTTAAATTCTTTTATTAGAGTAACATATGAATATTAAATTGATAAAATCACCAAAAAATATTGAAATTTTTCTTTTTAAATTTAAATAAATCATATATGTACGTTATCAAAAAATCTATATTGTAATTTTAAATGGTTTACTATAATTAATAAAGATTAAGATAAATCTATTGATTCATATTTGGTATCAATAAATTAGTCATCATGGTAAATTTCTGTTAACCCAATATTATTATAATGACTCATAATTTGTTTTATCAATTATTACATTGGGGAAACAATAATTCCAAGTAGTAACATATAAACTAGTTATAATGATAAAAACTACATATCATTTTATTACTATGTCAAGAAATATGAATTATAGTAGGTAAAAATTAAAATTTATAGTAAAAAATATATTTAATAGGGATGAATTAAGGACCCCGAAAAAATATTTTAAAATAATTATAAGCTCGATATCTTTTTTAAAAATCAACAATGATCTTTATATAAATTGTAACATTCATTAAAAATATTTTTATTTGAATTTGAAACATATATTTTAGTATTTCATATTATGAGTTTGAATAAGAATATAAAAATTAAAAATATATTTATAAACATATTATGGAATAAAAATTTATTTATAAATTCTCTAGAAAAAAATAAACAATTTTTAGTAAATCGTTGTTTTTTCAAAAATATATTTTATTTAAAATATGATGGTTACTTTTTTTAGGGTAAATATTATATTATATTTTTTATAATTTATTAAATTTTATTTTATAAAATGGAATATTTTATGAGATTACTATATCCATATTAACATAGGGTAAAATTTTGGGATTGTTATGAAATGATTGATTTTTCAATGTATAGTGTAAATTATTGATTTTTCTAAAGAAATAATTTTTTAATTACATAAGATTATTTGAAATTACTATTATTTTTAATTAAATTTAAATATGAACAGTTTTATTTTTAAAATTATTATTTTGGTTTATTTTGAATCGTAAATATTCATGATTTTTTATAAGTAAATTGTCAGGCAAAGAATGACATGCTTCAAAAAATATCCATTATTTGCTTTCTATGAATTTTCATTAAAAATAATTTATTAATATTATATAAATTTAGTATTTAATAGTTAATTCATTTTTTTACATATCTTAGTTAATTTTTTAAAATATTCCCCTTTTATATTTTCTCATTATTAATAGTAACAAGGGTAAATATTATCCACAAAGGTAAGAAAAAAACCTATCAAACATAGTTAGAACTATGAAATAAGTATTTAAAATAAACCTAAAACAAGATATAAATCTATTGACTCCATGGGGATAAAATATCATCAACCAATATTCAAAGTGCTCACAATTTACATCCTTTTTTATTTAATAATGAGTTATTTTTTATATTTATTAATAAAAATAGAATATGCCACTCTATTTATTTTAAATTTATTTTATATGTTAATAATGTGATTAAAATAGTTTCGGAAAGGAAATTAAGTTTATCTTTTGAATAATAAAAAAAATTAGTATGAAAACATATTTATAATTTTTAGTAATGAAATAATTACCAAAAACAGTTACACAGCTCAAAAATGGTGCTTGTACAAGATGTTGAAAAGTAAATGTAAATAATTTTAGAAACATTTACAAAATATTATTTATATGAATTATTGTGTCATAATAATTTTATGTTCAATAATAATGTATTATTGATTATCAATGTGAAAAAAATTTAAATCTATTTCTGTCCTGATGTCTTTATTGTGAAATTATATGAATATTATTTAAAATTACATTAATTTTCGTTTTTGTTAAATAATATTTTATTTAATTAACTTGAAATCCTAAAAACATTACAATAAAAATTTTAGAATATTATATGATCAAAAGATATATAAAATTTAAATTTATGTGGAAATTTTTATGTTATATATAAAATTATAAAACTTTAATATTGAAAAAGTCTTTACTGCAATTAAAGATAAAATTAATTAACAATTCTCTTAAACCAAAAGGTAAGGATCAAAACTCTACATAAACAAATAATAATTTTCATAGATGATAGTATTTCAAATATATAGTATATTATCCCCTAAATTACTAAAAAATGCTTTTACATTCATATGAATGTGAATTTATTATATTTTAATATTTTTATTAATTAAATTTATCTCATATCATTGAATTATTAGTAGAAAATTTAAGGGTCCTTATGAACGGTGAAACATCCCAGGTAAATAAAGAATAAGGCATTTTCATATTTATTAGTATTTTCGAATTAAATATTAATTTTACATTAATGGGGTTTCTATGTTCAATAGAGTACCCGATACACAACAACGAGTTTATTAGAAATCTTACGTTGTATACTAGTAATATAATAATATTATTTTAAATGGTAATTAACACGTAGCTGTTTAATTGGCAGAAATGAATAGAAATAACTAAAATATGAATATATATGTTTTTTAAATTTTTTTACATTTATCCAATAAAATATTAAGGCTTAAAATAAGAAAATATTTCAATTTTAGGCATAGATACTCTAATATTCACTAAAAGGTCGACATGTCGGATTTTGACAGAGAACCCTCTTTAAATATAGTTTTGTTCACTCTTATAAATTCTATTGGACCAAATAAAATTTTTCTTTATAATCGGGACATTTAAATTTACTTTGAGTAAATTTATGGAATTTTTCAGATAAAGATCATTTTTTTAATGAATAGTGAAAAATGTTGTATTTTAATTCAAAACCTCGTTTTAATATAATTTATTTAAATTATTAGAATATCTTTTGAATTTGTTTTAAAGTGAAATTAGAATATATTTTCACCATTTAATCCAATGGTGGTCATTGGAATTAATTTCCCATTGAAATTAGACTTAAATTAGTGTTAATCTTTTGATATATATTGTTTCATAAAAACACAGAATTTGTTTTGAAAATGAGAATTAATAATTAAATTAATTAAGTATACTTATATGTTTTGAATTTTTTAAAATAGACATCATTTTTGAATTCGGAATATCAAATATAGCTTAGGCTGATTTTTTGGTATTTTTCTGAAAAATGTCAATTTTTTGATGAATAGTGAAACCACTAAGTTGTAGTTAAAAAACTGATTTATCTTTTAAATGAAATTTTACCACCACTATGTTTTTAATTTCAAAAATATTACATACATGGTTGTCATTAGGATGTAAAATTTGGTTCAATTAGATTAAAATAATTTTTTGGTGAATATTAACTTTTATGTTTTATTAATCGCGATTAAAGGTAATTAGATAAATTTAAGGTAAAAATAAATTATAATAAAATGAAATTACCTTGAAATGTGTCCAAACCTTATTGGATGAGTCATGTCCGACCGAAAAAATCCATGGGTCAACCTAGGGACCCCATGGAGCCACTTGGGTTAGAAAATTACATTAATAACTTTTTGTTTAAAGTTAAAATAAAAATGTCACAAACATGTATTATTTTACTCAAAACAATTTTTACATGGGGTTATACAAGTCATATTATTTACTATAAATATTAAATAGAAAGATAAATAGATTTCCTAAATCATTATATTTGTTTTATAATTTTTATAAATTAAATAAAATAAATTATTTATGACACCATGATGATGCAGTGATTACCTCATTATTTAACGAATTAAATAAAATGAAAAGATAATATCAAATCTAAGTCCTACACTTGTCCAGAACCTATAGGATTGGTTTATTTAGAACTATTATCACCTTATCCTAGAAATATATAATTTTGGGTCTTTTATAATTTGAAACGCAATATATAATAAAGTAGGATTTTATAACATTACATGAGTGCCCATCCTCCCTCTTATAAAAGGCCCCCACCTCTACAACCATACACACACCTCTCAAGCCATTTTATCGACCCATATCTCCTCATTTAATCTCTCAACATCCCAATACTCATTCTAGAAGCCTTACCTTAAGAAGAAATCTCTTCAAGAAACCATTTTGGTTCAAACCAAAGAGAGTTACCCGGTTTAAAGGTAATGTCTTCACTTGTGTTCTTTTGATTTATTTTGTTTCTCCAACCCCCTAGACTCTTTTTATTGAATTATTTTGTTACAAAAACAGTATATACAATATACTAAGATGTTTTTATGAGTGTTATTTGAGCTACACTTACAGAAACCTCCGTCAAATGGTTAAAGAACATACTGTTTCTGTGGTGGGCGAATTTCTGCCTCACGAAACGATGATTGTTCAATCTTCTTTTAACACCATTAATGGTGGACATTAAGATGTCAATCTATTTATATATGATATATATTATGTTTATGTTTTCCATATTCTTCTGTATTTTTCATTTATGTCATACCATTATGGTTTCCATTATGGGTAAACGTGATATCTTCCTTTTTGGAAGTACGTACTACCGCCCCCTCAAAGTGATTTGATTCGTTAATGCCATATGTGGGAAATATAAAGGATGTATTTAATTATATTATATATGATATTATAATGGAATTATAATAACCATTATATCATTATGATTTATCTCCATTAAATACAAAATATAAATGAAAGTAGCGTTCATGCGTACGTACGGCTTACCGTCTCCAAGAATGGTGCATTTCATTTCTTACCTATAAATGTTATGTACTATTATAAATAAATGTATATTCTGGATATATATGATATATATGATATTCAAATCATGAATATCATACTGGATATAATGTACCTTTTACCACATGAACAACATGTAATTTTAAGAAGTCCATTTTTGACTTAAGTACCAAAAATTTACAAAACGAACATTATTAAATTAAATGATTACATAATGTTTATAACATGGAAATAAGTGATATAAATGAAATAATAAGCTTGAAAATGGTACTTAAGAATGTAGAAATTAACACTAGTTTATTATTCAGGGGATTAAGGAGAAATCGAGTCACGTCAGACACGAGTTAAGAAACTTCGTCTCAATCTCCTCTCATTGAGGCAAACATTGTTTTATACACAACGTACTTTTATATGGTGTGTAAACCACTAGTACATTTACATATATTCAAAAGGAATATTTTTATATGAATCGTTAATGGACAAAAAGAATGTTTTTTTCGTATGTATGTGGCGACAACGACTTCTCCCCCAACGTGACCATTATTTGATTTTTGGCTTCCTCTACAAGCCATAACATTTTTTTAAAAATGAATAATAAATACCATGTTTTACCTTAATTTTATTTTGGTATTGAAAATGGTTTTATTATTTAAATGTGTTGTAATAGATTTGTTATGTCAACATATTCAATTGATATACAGTGATCAAAATTTGGAAATGTTTTCTTTCCATTATATTTGTTTTATGTCTTATGATTTTATAATGGTACTTGGACATTTGATGGGTGGTTACATGATGAACCATATGACAGGTGGTTCTGTGAATACAAGGATGGGTGGTTACGTTATAACCTACAATACATTGGGTATGGAAGTCGGCCGTGTGATAATTCCATTTAGTGATATGTGTGGAAGTCGACCATATGGTAATTCCATTTAAGTATGTTTATGTCCCAAGTTACCTTTATATGTTATGTGTTATTTATATTGGTTTTATAGAAATATTTTGGTTACAAAAGGGTAGGTAATTATCTTCTATTCAGTGAAGAGTATTTTCTAATTCTTAAATGTGAAAAGTGTTGCTTTTATAAAGTATTCATCGTTTACTTGATGTTTTTAAAAACTAACCGTTTTTCTTCTTGGGTATCCCTTACTGTGCTTTTTATTCTCATCCCAAGTTTTTTTGAAATGTTTTCCACAAGACATAATGTTGAATAGGGTCATGGATGGGATAATGGAAAGTCATGTTTTCTTGAACATTGAACTAGACATGACTCTTTTTTTCAAGAGTTCCTGTTTTGTAAAAAATGAAAACTATGTAGAAGTGTCTACTTTGTAATATTTTGAGATGTAATAGTTATGATCTAATTCTCTAAAACTATAATCCTGAAAAGTACCTCAATTTGAATTATTCATTTAATTATAAATTAATTAAGGTTTTAGGTCAGGGCCTTATAAAGGGACCTAAAGGGTGACTAATAGAGAATAGGTAAGCATCCTACTTGACACATTTCAATTTATTTTTTCTTATACCTTCTCTTAATTCTCATAATAATTATATATTATTAAATTAAAAATAAAAAATATAGTAAAATTTTATTATAATTATCTAACCAACATTACCCAACATCTGTTCTTACTAATGTGTAATGAACGTAACGCTTGTGCATACATGTGGACTAACACCTCAACATAGCTATATCATTAATTCTCCATCATAATAATTCATCAATGGTGGATGATATGTAATTTATAATTATATATTATATTTATGACATAATTATTATTTTGGATATATAATATCTTATATACCTTTGCACTATTCTAATAGTTATTAAACGATAACATCGATTGTGCATACGCGTACACTACCACGTCGATGAAACGATGTGATGCATTATTAATTATCAATATATGTAGTCAAAAATATATAGATATGTAATGAATATATATGACCTATAGGATATATTATTGATTATAAAAAGTTTAATTGTTATTATATCTTTCATTGTATCAATCAAAAGTGGAAACAACCCTAGTGCGTACATACAAATTATCATTTCCACGATGTGATGTAATTATATTTTCACCACTACCTTACAGGATAAATTGTAACAGTTTATCCAATGAATAAATATTATAAATATTTCATAATTTTTATTATTGAGGTTTTATATCCATGCCCAAGGTGAAATTCATGCAACCATCGAATAGAAATATCCTTTACGAACAAACCATTTTTCAGCTGGATGTTCATTTTAATAATGAAATTGTGGATAAAAGTGTAATTGGAAAATATAAAGGAAGTATACATAGTAATTTTTTTAACAACATTGTTTCATGATATTTTTTAATAAAACTATTTTTATTAGAAAATATATTAAAATTTATATAAATAATAACAAAACATAAGTTAAGGGTTTTCTCATCTATCTCTATTACTATAAGATATATATAATATTAAAAACTTGTATACATTATATATTATATATAATTCCAAGAATTGTTTAATTAATATTCTCATCAAAATTATTGGCATTATGAAAACCATATAAAGTTATAACTTTCATGAGAATATTACTTATGTGGAGTGGTTTCTTTATTTAGATATCTGTTTTTTGAGACATGTTTGATGTTATGCAGCTATGTTTTACTATGATGCATATATAATTCCAATTTAAAATATTTCATCATGAATCCAATTATTTTCATGATATTTATTATTTCATTTGATGATATTAATTAATTGGGATTACGATTTATAATTTACCAATGAGGAAATGGATTTATATTTTAATATGATTAGTTTATATAAATGATTTTGATTTAGCTTATGGTGAAAAAATTTTATAATATATCCCTCAATAATTTCATGAATTTTATTCTCCAATATTTATTTATATATAATTCTTTTTTTATTTTCATTTTCATATATTTATTTAAGTTGGAAACTAAAATAGTTTTTATGGAAAATTTAATTTCGTTATTTCTTCAGTTAAATATATTATTAAAATTAATCGTTGTTTTAAGAATTTATATAATGGATTTTTTTCCCTTTTCAAATTATTTTTAAAATCCAATTTTACCCATTTTAAATTTTTATAAAAAAAATTTAAAACAAAACATCTTTCCTTTTTTATAATTAGGTTGTTTTGAATTATTTAAAAAAAATTAATGGAATATTTATTTTATCATTAATGATAAGAATATAATTTACCATCATCATGATTGATCAATTCATTAAGGTTAATTTATATGTTGTATTTTATATTTTCCATTAAAATAATTTCTATAATATTTTGAAAATTTTTAAATTATAAATAAGTTATTATAAAATGTAATATATATTTTCTCAAAGAAATATTCTAGTGATATTTTATGTGAACTTATAATCTATGGTAAAATAATTTGATTTTACATATGTTTTAATGGAGATATAATCAAATTATAACATCTTAATTATTTTTTTGGATGGTTTATAATTATAGTGATGATAAATTTTTTAAATATATTTATTTTACATAGGCAATTCAATGATGAAATAATGAAATGTTTGTGAAACCCATTTTTTCCATGGGTTATGTTATGATGATATGATGAATGTTTTATGATCTTTTGGGTCATGTGATGATTGATTTATATTTTTTGAATAGTGGATCTATAACATTATAGCAATAAAATGCATCGGGTAAAGAAGGATACCTCATGAGACAACATGGATCGGAATGGGGATTGAACCTAGTTTACTAAGGGACACTGTAAACTATCATCATATTGAGAGTATAATGTGACAAGGGAAATGATAGAACATGAGGTAAAAAAAATACAACTATGATACCCTTGTAAGCAATAATTTACTAAGGAATTGAATTTATATTGTTATATTTTATGATAAAAAATTATGTCTTATGCTAATGATATGTTCCAATACCATACGATTATTGATTCATTTATTATTCATATTTTTATCTACCATATATTTATTCTGTATCTCTTGTTTATGACTTACGATTTTATGGTTGTTGTATTCAAATTTTATTCCCATGTTCTTATACCATTATTCTCAGGTTATTCTTAAATGGTCAATGATATATTCATTTTTTACGCATACTGATCATTTGAAATCACATTTTCTAATGATTAACCTCCCCTTATTATGACATTATGTTTTATTTAGACTTGGTAAAATGAGGGACCTTGATATGATGAAATAAAAAGGCTACAATGTTGATTTATTACATTCCATTTCTTTATATCCCTAATTGTCCAAATTCAATAAATATTTACAGGTTTCATCTTGGTATAATTGTGAAATTTATTGAATATTAATATATAATGATGAAATATTAGTATATGAAATGTTTTGGTCACCATAGTAGAATGAATTTTTGATCATCCCAAGGGATCTCAATGGTATTGTATGATTAATCTATGATTAAGGTACAATACATTAAGTTTCCATTAAGAGAATATTACTCAGAAAACTTTAATAAGTTGGTATTAACATTATGAGTATTTGTTTATCACATTCAGACTAACAATCCATAATGTTATTTGGATGTTTTTAATGCATCATATATTTCATTAGTTCATGAAATCATTCATGGATATTTTTGTGGTTAAAATACAAGAGTTTTCCATGACAATGGAATAATATAATGATCATATGAAATTTTTTCTCAAAACACTAATTGAACATAAACTATATGGAATGATTCTCAAATAAATGTTTTTTATACAAGCAATGATGTTATTATAAAATTTTATATCTTAGTGAGAAATCAAAGTTGATACTAAAATGAATCAGTTGTCAATGTGATAAGAGAAATCGAGGATTGTTTTTTAGAAACATATCTTATAGGAATTGTCTTATTATGAAAATATTTTTGTTCAATAATTTTCCACAATTTCATCTCTGTGGAAGATTTTACCCATAAAGACTTTATGTTTGAATGCAATGATAATACTTAGATATCATTCAATAAATATAAGTTGAGTTTAACATGAAATTAATTTCGTATTTTTCAATATATAGGTTTGAGTAATGATGTTTAATATGATTCCTCATGTATGGAATTATTATTTGTTATGATGTAATGTGTTATGATGTATTGTATTCAAGATGTTGTTACCATTCACAACAATATTTCCCTGTTGAGAATAATTATTCAGCCTATTAACATGTGTTGTATTTGATGATGAATAGTGAAACCACTAAAAAAGTTATAAATAAAATTCATTTTCATGTTGTAAATTTTTTTATTAAGTAATGGGTTTTTAGAAAACACATGCATCACATTAGATATTTTGGGAAATTATAATTTATATCATGTTATATTTAAAATTCCATTAAGTATCACATCTATTTATAATATATTCGTTGTATAGTGACCCTTATTACTAATATATGTTATGGGTTTTGAGAAATCCAATTGACACAGATGAAATATTTTGTGGCCTCGTCCAATATAATAATTCAATTTCAATCCCATTTTAAAAGTTTCAAATTCATATTATACCACTAATATTTTACTAAGGA
Source organism: Viscum album (assembly GCA_963277665.1). Classification (NCBI taxonomy): domain Eukaryota; kingdom Viridiplantae; phylum Streptophyta; class Magnoliopsida; order Santalales; family Viscaceae; genus Viscum; species Viscum album. The sequence continues at coordinate 1,019,257,011 of OY728122.1, forward strand.
TAATTTGAAGACGATAATCAAAAACTTAAAAATCAGATAAATAATATACTTGATAAGTTAAATGTTATTGAGATAATGTCCCAAACAATGAAAACAGATCCACCCCAAGAAAGGGTCACCATTATACACATTACTGTTAGAGAGTACACATGTCTACTAAGTGGTCTTATATCTAGACCCTAGTATTAGGATTTTTTTGTTTTACATTTATTATATTATTTATTTTCTTCCTTTTTTATTATTACTTTATAACGGAATAATGTGTTTGATAAAGATTATATTTTGATACAAAGAAATATAAAATGTAATTTCTTATATATATATATATATATTTTATATTATAGTACCCATTTGGTTAAATTCACTAATTTTTGAAATAAATTTTATTTGAGTAAAATATTCTTATTAAATAATATATATTTTTATAAAAATAGAAATATAATTTAGTTTTTTCTAATATAATTTTCATAGTGTTCCTAAAACCATTATTGGCATAAAAACATTATTTTTCAATAAATGGGGAATTTTTTAAAACATTAAATTATTCAAATTTATTGAATTATTTGATAAAATAAATATTACTTTTTAATTCTACAGGTTGACATTATCCAATGGTCAATTATTCATAGTATTCATAAAATGTTTATTTTTTTGGGTAAAAATTAAATATAGTAAAAGTATTCGGTATGTATTATGCAATCATAATGTCACAATGTGATGAAATATATACTTTAAAGATAATCCATGTAAAAAATTGTGTTTCCAATTTTAAATAATTTTATTTTGATTTTATTTAATTAATTTTATATACCCTTAGTTAATCCTCCTAAACCAATATTATATTTTTGGGTTTGGAAATTTATTTTTTAGGAACAAGATTCATTTCCACATCACAAATGGTAAAATTTTAAATAATTAGGTTATTATCCATATGCAATATTCAAACCCCATACTATTTGAAATAATCCTTTATAAAATTAAATTTAATTTCTTGTGGTATTTATTTCATTATCATATATTTTCCAAAACCCAGGATTATAAATTGATAAAGAATTTATAACATGTTCATTATAAAAACCCATCCAACCTCCCAATACTCTTCACAAAAAACACTATATCCATGACCATACTCTTCCTGTGTCTCTATATAACTCTCCCAAGCTGTTCCAATATCTTAATAATCTCATATCAACCTTTCAATCACCCTTTCAAGGTAAAAGATTATGTCTTCCTTTTTATTCTAGAACTTTTTTTATATTATTCCTATTGATTTAAAATTTTTCATGTTGTTATATTTTTTGAAACATCTCTATTAAATTTTATTAGGAGTTATATGTAACGAAGTATTACCTTGTTCTTTCATTACACCATTCTATCAATATTCTTGTACATCAGTTATGTTGTTGAAATTATCCTATGATTTTTTGATGCCACACTTTTGTGTAGTGAAAACTCCTACCCATTTCTAGTTATGTTAATTCACCTACATTTACATATCATTTATTTATTGTGGAATTAAATTTATATAACTCACACTCTTTAATAGTATGATTAGAAATTATTGATGAAATTTTTATTATTTATGATCTATGTGCAAAAAAATTATATAAATAATAAAAATTTGTTATGTGGGACTGGAATTATATAGCTCTCTAATACATTAAAAAATTAATGTATATAATGAGATACCTTGTATATTACATGATAGGTTATCCCAATAACATTTTTTTATAATGTCTCCATGATTATCCATAATATATCCATATGATGTCATGTTTTATATTACCTCTATATAACCATGATTCATTTATGTCGTCATATTTTATCATAATTTGATGATCATTTTTAGGATTATCATTGATTTTATGTAACCTTGATAATCCTTTGGACTAATATTTACTGCATTAATAATGTTATTTATTGATTGTTCCATCAATGAGATATATATCTCACCCTATTCGGAAGTATGTCCCAAGTTTATCGTATGTTTATTAAGAAGACTATAGAAAACTAAGTAAATATATTTATATTTATTAATAATGATTCTATACTCTTGTTTAACGTGAATAATATATTTACATAATTTCTCAAAGATTCAATGCCTCACAATCTTGTAGAATTAAATTATTTTGATAATTTTCTAGAAAATAATGAATTAATGTGTATTAAATATATAGGTTATCATAGATTGTATCAAATGTGGGTTTGGATATTTATATATATATTTATTATAAAACTGTAGTGATTCTATATGGATAAGGCTAAACCCATGAGCAAATACCTGCATTATGGACAGGTATATAATTTTTTCCCCAAGAAACATAATAATTTTATGGATACTAAAAAAGGATATGAATCTGGAAATTTTTTAGCACGGGGTAATAATAAAGAAAATGGTGCAAAAGAATTTGAATTGAATATAAATTTGTGCATTAAGAAGTCATCTTGCCACTAACATAGTTAGATATGCTTTGGGGATAATTATTGCTAAAATTAAAATTTCTATATTGTCAATTATAATTGGGAAAAATATTCCAAAAGAGATTAAAGTTATGAAATAGATCCCCAATACCATAGATTAAAACATATATATTCATAAGATAATGAATTTATTTATTTAATGAGTTTTCCATTAAATTATCAACATTTCACTTGTATTTTTTATTAGTTTTGAGAATCATATAAAATATTTCCCATTATTTTAGTCAATGATTTATAATATGAGATACTAAGTCAACAACCAATGTGATGAACATTGTAATGGCTTACCAAATTATATTAACAATTCAATGAGACTAGTGGTTAGTAATTCCCAATATATACATTCAAAATTAACTAACAATTTGAATAGAATCATGATTCATGGGGAACCTGCATCTCTTTATGAAGATGACATTTTGAATTGATACCTTTCTGAAACAACAGAATTTGAATTTTTTGGATAATCCAATACATTAATCGAAAAATCCTGAATCATGTACATTGGAAATATCATATATAACACTTATTTCTATCAACAAGAGAAGGTCCTCCTAAATGTTTATCATATGGATGGAGAGTTCTGAAGAATTCTAGATATTGATCCCAAATTCAAATCCAATGGATGAGAGATATGCAATGTAGTGTAAGGAATTACTGAAATTAATTTTTGGAAAATATTTTCCTCATACACTATAACATAATATTTTGAACAATTACTATAAACTCATGAAAACGGATGAATAAATCATCATAGAGTATTAGATAAACATCACAATATTATATCATTACACCGCTTTATTTCACATATAACCTAAAATTAATGTTTACTATTAATTTTGTGAGATAAATTCATATATAAGAAATTATTTTTCAATTCAAAACATTGAAAGGTATGAATATATTTTTCAACTTTCCCTCAATGTTAAAATGGATAATTTTTAATCTTAAGGCATTACATATATGATGTAGAGAATGGAATTTATGTAACATCCCATGTAAGTAATGAATAATAGATATTTTTTATCTATGTATATTAATGAATTAGATAGTGTTTTAGATGTTTAAAATGAAAATAAATCCAATCTTAAGCATGGAATACACTAATATTTTTAAAAGATTGTTTTACTTCCTTTTGATGGAAAACCATTTTTAAATCTATATTTTCACAAATTTTTAAGCTATTTTTGTCAAAATAATCTTATTCTTTATGATTGGGACATCAAAATTTACATTGTGTGAATATTTGGTATTTTTCTGACAATGTTCATTTTTTAATAAATTGTGAAAAATACTGCATTTTACATCAAAACTGATTTTTAATCTAATTTATTTATATGATTGGATTATATTTTGAATTGGTTTTAAAGTTAAATTAGAATATATTTTTACCATTTAATCCAATGGTGGTAATTATGATTAATTTCACTTTGGAATTGGGCATAAACTAATGCCAAAGTTTTCATAGATATTGTTTCAAAAAAACCCGCTATTTGTTTTGACGACGTGAATTATTTTTAAATCAATTATTGCAATTTCTATGTCTGGAATTTGCTAAAATGGATTACATATTTGGAATCAGGAGTTCCAAATTATTTAATCAGGACTCTTTTGATTTTGGACATTATGAATAGTAACGACGGTAATTATCTTTAATTATCTTGATTAATGAGTAATCGAGTAGTTAAGAATAATAAAATAATATCATAATAATAAAAAATGACACCAAAATGTCACCTAATTCTACTGGTTTTCTCATGTCCAACCATGAGATGCCTTGTGCCAAACATGGGGACCCCATGCAATCACTTTTGTGGAAAGTGACTTGTTATCTTTTTATTTTTTTAATGAAAGTAAATATAACAAGAATGTATCACCTGATTAAAACATTTTAAATTTTGTTTAAATAGACGATATTTTAGACAATAAATATTAATTGGAAAGGTGAAAAGATTTCCTACATCATAGAATGTTTTCATAATTTTTAGACTTTAAATAAATTAAATTATTTATGACATCATGATGATGTAGCAATTATCTCATCAATAAAGGATTTAAATAAAATGAAATGATATTGTAAAATCAATGACCTACACATGTACAAAACCTATTGGATGGGTGTATTTAGAACCCTTATCACCATAACCTAGAATTATATCAATGTGGGACCTTTTGAATCTGAAAATAATTTTCAAATAAAGTAACATTTCATTACTTCCAAGAGTGCCTCTCCGCTCCTCTTATAAAAGGCCCCCACCTCTACCTTCTTACCCGCACTCCCAAAGACATTGTCTCGACCAAACCCTGCCAATTTTATCTCTCCAAATCCCTATCTTACTCCTTTAAGCCTCACTTTGTGCAGAAGTCTTCCCAAAGATGCCTTTGAGCTCAAACCAAAGGGAGTTACCCGATTTTAAGGTAATGTCTTCACTTGAGTCCTTTTGTTTTATTTTGCTTCTCCAACCCCCTAAACTCTTTTTATTCATTACTTTTGTAACAAATCCAGTGTCTTCAATATACTAGGATGTTGCTATAAGAAGGATTAGAGATACACTTACACACACCTACATCTAATGGTTAAAGGACATATTGTTTCCGTGGATGGTGAATTTATGCCTCCCGAAACGATGATTGTTCAAAATTCTTTTAACACCTTAAAATGTGGCCATTAAGATGTCACTATATTTATATATGATATATAATATGTTTATGTTTTCCTTAGCTTCTGAATTTTTGATTTTGGGAATACCTTTATGGCTTCCATTATGGGTAAACACGATATCTTCATTTAAGGAAGTGCGGACTACCGCCCCCTCAAAGTGATTTGATTCGTTAAATACCATATGTGGGACGTATAAAGGATGGAACTATGATATTATATATGATATTATACTGGATTTATAATATACCATTATATCATTATGATTCCATTCTATAAAATATGAAATAGAAATGAAAGTAGTGTTCATGCGTACGTACGGCTTACCGTCTCCATGAACGGTGCATTTCATTTCTTACCTCTAAATGATTATGTAATATTATAAATGCATGTATATATTGGATATATATGATATATAAATCATTATTATAATTCTGGATATAATGGATACGTGAAAAACTTGTAATTATAAAGGGTTTATTTTTTACTCAAGTACCAATGATCGTTAAAACATCCGTTATTAACTTAAATAATTACATAGTGTTCATGACATGGAAATAAGTGATATAAAAGGAATAATGAAATTGAAAAAGGATCTTAAGCAAGTATAAATTAACTCAAGTTTATTATTCAGGACATTAATGAATGATCGAGTCAAGTTGGACCCGATGTATGGGACTTCGTCTCAATCTCCTCTCATTGAGGCATATTTTGTTTTAAACACAACCTTCATTTATATGGTGTATAAACACCTTTGAATTTTACATTTATTCAAAAGGAATATTTTTTATACGAAGCATTTACTAAACGACAAAAGTGAATGTTTTTGTCGTACGTATGCGGCGACAACGACTTCTCTGCCTCCATGACCATTATTTGAGTTTTGGCTTCCAATACAAGCCATACCTTTTTTAAAGAAAAATAAATACCATGTTTTACTTTTCTTTTATTTTGGTATTGAATATGGTTTTAATAATGTTTTTATATCAATGTGTTGTATTGATATCTTGTGATTGAAAGGTGGAAATGTTATGTTTCCTTTATGCATGTTTTATGTGATATGATTATGTTGAGGTTCTTGGGAATTGTTATGAAGACGGGTGGTTTTGTGATAAACTAAGGGTGGGTGAGCCCAATATAGCTCTCCAATGCATTGGGTAACGCGAAGGAGTGAAATGTTAAGGTTTCTCCGAAGTTATTTAGGGAATATACTGTGAGTGGTATTCCAAATGTAACCAAGAGGTTTACTCCCTACGTAAGAATGTTATGAATCACTCAAGTTACCTTAATGTCTTATGATTTCTATGATTTATTCATGATTTGATGAGGTATGTTAAAGTGCATATGTTTTATGGGTAAAGTATGATTTCTTTTCTTATGTATATATGTACCCATGTTTCCTTTCCATATATTTTTATATCCCTTACTGAGCTTTTTATACTCATCCAAAGTTTTTTTGAAATGTTTTTCACAGGTCAAGGGAAAGGTACATGATATGATGATAGTGTCAAGGAAGTGCCAAGAAAGAATCCATGTTTTATTTTAAATATGTTTCCATTGATGGGAAATAATAATACTATCTTTTTGTAAGCACTTTATTTATATGTGGAATGTAATGCATGTTTTATGATCTAATTCTCTAAAACTCTAAACCCGAAAAGATTCTCAATGTGTAATCTAGTAATAACTCAAGATTATGTAAGGCTTAAGGTTGGGGCCTTATAGTTTGTATCAGAGGTCGGTTTAGATAAATGTAGGAGATAGAATTCTATTACATGATTATCCAAAAATATTTTTTTATGGTAAAATTGAAGTGATATAGTATTTGAAGATTACCATGTTGCTTCATCTAGGACATGTTTGTTCAGAATGGTTTTCCGTAGAGGAAACAAGGAAGAAGTTCTAGGAAGGCATGCCTAAGGAAATAACCTTCCGAATCAGTATCCTAAGATGGTCGGAATTGGAACTGAACAGTTTGTTGTAGTAATGGCACAATTGACTCAAGCGATAATTGGCGGTGGTATCCATACACGAGATCAGCCAGATCAACCGTAGAGGAACATGTCAGTGGTGGAACATTTCATGAGGCAACATCCCCCATCATTCAGAGGATCATCTGAACCTTTGCTAGCAGAAGGGTGGATTAAATCACTGGAGAAGATTTTTGATGTCATGGGGTGTTCAAACAATCAAAAGGTTAGTCTTGATATTTACCGTTTGGAGGGTGAAGCAGATCAGTGGTGGTCGATGGTTAAAAATATCAGGGACGCAGATGAGATTGATTCTCTCGACTGGGATGAATTCAAAGGTTTGTTTCTTGAAAAGTATTTTCCTAAGGCTGTTCGACTTAGGATGGAAAAACAATTCTTGGAATTGAGGTAAGAGGAAGACTCAGTGGATACCTATGAAGAATGGTTCACTTGATTGGCAATGTAGGCTCCAAATTTTATCCGAGACCTTGATAGTAAAATCAATCATTTTTACTCAGGATTAAATCCAAAATATCGAAGGGAATTATCTTCTCGTGAGTTTAAATGTTCGGAAAAGCTTGTTCGATGTGGTGAGAATGTGGAAATGGAGTTTTCCTATGATCAAGTGTTCTATAAAAACCAGTAGAAGAAGAGACCAAGGTGGCAGGAGAAAGGGAAGTACTCTTCAAAAAAGTCTGATGGTAAGAAATCTAAGTTTCCAGCTTGTGATAAATGTGGAAAAAGGAATGCTGGGGAATGACTTATGAATTATGGAAGTGCTACCGATGTGGTAAGATGGGACATAAGTCTCGTGATTACACTGAAAAAGATCAAGGTGAAGGTAAGACCAAATTTGATTTACAGTTAGTGAAATGTTTTAAGTGGAATGAGATGGGTCACTATGCAAACGAGTGTCCGAAAAAGAGCTTGGGTGATGGGAAGCAGTAAGACTACAAGAAGAAAGGGGTGGTGAAATCCTTTGAAACAACTATAGCAGATGTCGGGCCATCAAATGAAGTTTTATCAGGTACTTTATTGGTTTTTCAGATTATGCTAGCGTGTTGTTTGATTCGGGGTTTACACATTCTTTCATCTCTGAAAACATTTCTAGTAAAATCGAAATACCATCTCAATAAATGACTCATGAACTTCTAGTAAAAACACCTGGGGGAAATGTTGTGGCAAAAAGAGTTTATAAGATTCTTCCTATCCTTATCTGTGGAAAGAACATACTTTCAAACCACATTGTTCTACCTCTAGTAGAGTTTGATGTTATCCTGGGTATGGATTGGCTCTCTATTTACCCTGGTAATATTGATTGTAGAGCTAAGGAAGTTTCTTTTCAGAAATACTTTCAGTTTGTGTACAATAATGAACCCTTACTGTTGATAACTTATCAAGAGGCCAAGAAACTTGTAAAAGGTGGAAATGAATGTTAACTTGCACACATCATTGAAAATAAAGGAAATATCCAGATTAATGATGTGCCAGTGGTAAATGAGTACCCTGATGTTTTTCCTGATGAGTTGCGTGGAATAATACCAGATCGGAAGTTGAGTTTACTGTTGACTTAGTTCCTGATGCTAAGCCAATTTTAAAACTCCCTTATCAAATGGCTCAAATTGAACTTTTATAGTTGAAGGATTAATTACAAGATTTATTAGAGAAAGGTTTCATTCGACCTAGCACATCACCATGGGGTGCTCCTGTTTTATTTGTTAAAAAGAAATATGGTTCAATGAGACTTTGCATTGATTATAGAGCCTTGAATAACATCACTGTTAAGAACAAATATCCTTTGCCTCATATCGATGATTTGTTTGATGAGCTCCATGGAGCTCAGTATTTTTCAAAGATTGACTTGTGATCGGGGTACCATCAGCTGAAGGTAAAGGAAGCAGATGTTCCGAAGACTGCGTTATGTACAAGATATGGCCATTATGAATTTGTAGTAATGCCTTTTGGGCTAACCAATTAACCTGCTGTATTCATGGACATATTGAATAGAATTTTCAATGAGTTCTTGGATAAGTTTGTGGTGGTTTTCATTGATGATATTTTGGTGTTTTCTAAATGTAAAGAGAAGAATGAAAGACATTTAAGGGTTATCTTGCAAACCATAAATGAAAAGAAACTGTATGGAAAATTCAGCAAGTGTGGTTTTTGGTTGCAACAAATTTATTTCCTTGGTCACATTGTTTCTAAAGATGGGATAACTGTTGATCCTGCAAAAACAAAAAGTTGTGGAAGAATGGACAAGACCCACAAATGTAACTAAGATTCATAGCTTCCATGGTTTGGCAGGCTATTACCGAAGGTTTGTTAGAAATTGTTCACGGTTATCTAGTCCAATGACTAAGCTAACTTGGAAGGGTGTTAAGTTTATCCAGACAAAAGAATGTGATGATTGTGTTCAGGAATGGAAAAGAAGATTGGTGAATGCTCTAGTTTTGGCACTACCTTCCAGGAAAGGTGAGTTTGTTATATACAGTGATGCTTCATTGAAAGGACTTGTTTGCGTCCTAATGCAGAATGATCAGGTAATTGCTTATGCTTCACGACAGTTGAAAACCCATGAGTTAAATTACCCTACACATGATTTGGAATTAGCTGCTATTGTTTTCGCTTTAAAAATTTGGAGGCATCATTTGTATGGAGTAAAGTGTGAAATATATACTGATCACAAAAGTTTAAAGTATATATTCACTCAGAAAGAGTTAAACATGAGACATAGGAGATGGCTGGAATTAATCAAGGATTATGATTGTACAATTTATTACCATCCGGGAAAAGAAAATAAAGTGGTTGATGCTTTAAGTCGAAAAAGTATTGCTTCATTAGCAATGTTGCATTTGGAACGTGATCCTTTGGTTAAGGATTTGATGAACGTTGGAATAGAAGTTGTTGGTGCATGAAGTTCTTCTGTTTTGTTTCAGGTATCAGTGAGATCATCTCTATCATATAGAATCAAGGAAGCACAGAAGCAAGACAGGGAGTTGTAGAAAAAGGTAGAGCTGGTTCAGAAAGGTAAGTTGCCTAAATTCAACATTGATAATGATTGCGTTTTGAGATTTGGGAAGAGATTATGTGTGCCTTGTGATTCACAGTTGAAGAGAGAGTTGTTATATGAAGCTCATAGTTCTCCATTTTCAGTTTATCCTGGCAGTACTAAGATGTACAGAGATCCACGAGAGTATTACTGGTCGGATGGAATGAAAATAGATATTGCTGATTATACTGTGAAGTGTTTGAATTGTCAGCAGGTTAAAGCAGAGCGACAGTTACCGAAAGGGATGATTCATCCTTTACTAGTGCCTGAGTAGAAATGGGAGAATATATCCATGGACTTTGTTGTGGGATTACCGAAGACATCTCGAGGTAATAATGCAATCTGGGTTATTGTAGATCATTTGACTAAATCTGCTCATTTCCTTTCTATACGAGATACTTTTTCCTAGATCAACTTTCCCATTTGTATCATAAAGAGATAGTCAGGTTACATGGAGTTCCTCTCTCCATTGTATCTGATCGTGATCCCAGGTTCACATATAACTTTTGGAAAGGCCTTCAGAAGTCATTGGGTACTGAATTAAATTTTAGTATAGCATTTCATCCTCAATCAGATGGGCAGTCAGAACGAACAATTCAGACCTTGGAGGATATGCTACGAGTTTGTTCGATGGATTATCAGGGAAGTTGGGACCAACATCTTTCTTTGGTTGAATTTTCATATAATAACATTTTTCATTCCAGTATACATATGGCACCATTTGAGGCGTTATATAGGAAGTGGTGTCGAACTCCAGCCTTCTGGGATGAAGTGGGTGAAAGGAAGTTGATGGGACTAGAATTGGTAGAAGAGATGGCAGAAAAAGTTCAGCTGATTCAGAAACACATGAGAACAGCTCAGAGTAGGCAGAAGAGTTATGCAGACAATAGGAGGAAGGATCTAACTTTTGAGTTAGGTTATCATGTTTTCCTCAAAGTCTCACCATGGAAAAGTGTGATACAATTTGGTAAGAAAGGAAAGCTGAGTCCAAGTTTTATTGGACTATATGAAATTCTGGAGAGAGTTGGATCAGTTGCATACCGGGTTGCTTTACCTCCGAGTTTATCTCAGGTACACAATGTTTTTCACGTTTCGATGTTGAGGAAGTATATGCCAGATCCATCTCATGTTTTGAGTCCAGAGATAGTTTAGATGGAAGAGAACCTATCTTATGAGGAACAAACAGTCTTGATTCTTTACCACAGGGAGCAAGTGTTATGGTATATGGTGATTAATCATGTAATGATTTTGTGGGAAAACCACATGGTGGAAGAGGCAACATGGGAATCTGAAAATGCAATGAGGGATAAGTACCCCCATTTATTCGATAAGTAAATAAATTGTGGGGACGCTATTTTCTAATGGGGGAAGGATGTAACATCCCAAGTAAGTAATGAATAATAGATATTTGTTATATATGTCTATTAATTAATTAGATAGTGTTTTAGAAGCTTAAAATGAAAATAAATCCAATCTTAAGCATGTAATACACTAATATTTTTAAAAGATTGTTTTACTTCCTTTTGATGGCAAACCATTTTTAAATAAATATTTTGACAATTTTATAAGCTATGTTTGTCAAAATAAACTTATTCTTTATGATTGGGACATCAAAATTTACTTTGTGTGATTTTTTGGTTTTTTTCTGACAATGTTCATTTTTTATTGAATAGTAAAAAATACTATATTTTACATCAAAATAAATTTTTAATCTAATTTATTTATATGATTAGATTATCTTTTTAATTGGTTTTAAAGATAAATTAGAATATATTTTTACCATTTAATCCAAAGGTGGTCATTAGTATTAATTTCACTTTGGAATTTGGCATAAACTAATGCCAAACTTTTCATAGATATTGTTTCAAAAAAAACCCGCTATTTGTTTTGACAACGGGAATTATTTTTAAATAAATTATCGTAATTTCTGTGTTTGGAATTTGGTAAAATGGATTACATATTTGGAATCAGAAGGTCCAAATTATGTAATCCAGACTCTTTTGTTTGTGGACATTATGAATAGTAACGACGGTAATTATCTTTAATTATCTTGATTTATGAGTAATCGAGTAGTTAAGGATAATAAAATAATATCATAATAATAAAAAATGACACCAAAATGTGTCCTAATTCTACTGTTTGTCTCATGGAAGACCATGGTATGCCTTGTTCCAAACTTGGGGACCCCATGGAATCACTTTTCTGGAAAGTGACTTGTTATCTTTTTATTTGTTTTAAAGAAAGTAAATATTACAAGAATGTATCACCTGATTAAAACATTTTTAATTTTGTCTACATAGATGATGCTTTAGACTATAAATATTAATTGGAAAGATAACATGAATTCCTACATCATAGTATTTTTTTCCTAATTTCTAGACTTTAAATAAAATAAAATATTTATGACATCATGATGATGCAGTGATTACCTCATTAATAAATGATTTAAATAAAATGAAATGATAATGTAAAATCTATGACCTACACATGTCCAAAACCTATTGAATGGGTGGATTTCTAACCCTTATCACCTTACCCTAGAATTATATCAATGTGGGACCTTTTGAATCCAGAAATCATTTTCAAATAATGTAACATTTCTTTACTTTCCAAGAGTGTCCCTCCTCTCCTCTTATAAAAGGCCCCCACCTCTACCTCTTTACCCACACTCCCAAAGCCTTTGTCTCGGCCAAACCCGGCCCATTTTGTCTCTCCACATCCCTATATTACTCCTTGAAGCCTCACTTTGGGTAGAAGTCTTCCCAAAGTATCCTTTGATCTCAAACCAAAGGGAGTTACCCGATTTTAAGGTAATGTCTTCGCTTGAGTCCTTTTGTTTTATTTTTCTTCTCCAACCCCCTAAACTCTTTTTATTCATTTCTTTTGTAACAACTCCAGTATCTTCAATATACTTGGATGTCGTTATAAGAAGTATTCTAGCTACACTTACACACACCTACATCTAATGGTTAAAGGACATACTGTTTCCGTGGATGGTGAATTTATGCCTCCCAAAACGATGATTGTTCAACATTCTTTTAACACCTTCAAAGGTGGCCATTAAGATGTAATTATATTTATATATGATATATAATATGTTTATGTTTTCCTTAATCTTCTTTATCTTTCATTTTGGGAATACCTTAATGGTTTCCATTATGGGTAAACACGATATCTTCATTTAAGGAAGTGCGGACTACCGCACCTTCAAAGTGATTTGATTCGTTAAATACCATATGTGGGACATATAAAGGATAGAACAATGATATTATATATGATATTATACAGGAATTATAATATACCTTTATATCATTATGATTCCATTCTAAAAAATACGAAATAGAAATGAAAGTAGCGTTCATGCGTACGTACGGCTTACCGTCTCCATGAACGGTGCATTTCATTTATTACCTCTAAATGATTATGTAATATTATAAATGCATGTATATACTGGATATATATGATACATACATCATGATTATAATTCTGGATATAATGGATACATGAACAACTTGTAATTATAAAGGGTTTATTTTCTACTGAAGTATCAATGATCGTTAAAATGACCGTTATTAACTTTAATAATTACATAGTGTTCATGACATGTAAATAAGTGATATAAAAGGAATAATGAACTTTAAAAAGGTTCTTATGAAAGTAGAAATTAACTCATGTTTGTTATTCAGGACATTAAAGAACGATCGAGTCAAGTCGGACCCGAGGTATGGGACTTCGTCTCAATCTCCTTTCATTGAGGCATATTTTGTTTTATACACATCCTTCTTTTATATGGTGTATAAACCCCTATGACTTTTACGTTTATTCAAAAGGAATATTTTTTATATGAGGCGTTTGCTAAATGACAAAAGGGAATGTTTTTGTCGTTCGTATGCGGCGACAACGACTTCTCCGCCACTGTGACCATTATTTGAGTTTCGGCTTCCTCTACAAGCCATAACCTTTTTAAAAATGAAAAATAAATACCATGTTTTAATTTTCTTTTATTTTGGTATTTAAAATGGGTTTCATAATGTTTTTATATCAATGTGTTGTATTGATATCTTATGATTGAAAGGTGGAAATGTTATGTTTCCTTTATACATGTTTTATGTGATACGATTATGTTGAGGATCTTAGGCATTATTATGAAGATGGGTGGTTCCGTGATAAACTAAGGGCGGGTGAGCCTAATATAGGTCTCCAATGCATTGGGTAACGCGAAGGAGTGAAATGTTAAGGTTTCCCCGAAGAGATTTAGGAAATATACTGTGATGGGTATTCCAAATGTAACCAAGAGGGTTACTCCCTACATAAGAATGTTATGAATGACTCAAGTTACCTTTATGTCTTATGATTTCTATGATTTATTCATGATTTGATGAGGTATGTTAAAGTGATTATATTTTATGGGTAAAGTATGATTTCGTTCTTATGTATATATGTACCCATGTTTCTTTTCCATGTATTTTTATATCCCTTACTGTGCTTTTTATACTCATCCCAGGTTTTTTTGAAATTTTTTTCAAAGGTCAAGGGAAAGGTACATGATATGATGATAGTGTTATGGAAGTGTCAAGAAATAATCCATGTTCTATTTTAAATATGTTTCAATTGATGGGAAGGAAGAATACTATCTTTATGTAACCACATAGTTTATATGTGGAATGTAATGCAAGTTTTATGATCTAATTCTCTAAAACTCTAAACCCAAAAATCTTTTCAATGTGTAATCTTGTAATAACTCAAGATTAAGTAAGGTTTAAGGCTGGGGCCTTATAATTTACATTCAATGATGTGACTGAGATATATCAAAAAGGAATGAAAATTCAACACCCTGCTTACCAAAATTGTGTGAGGAATCATCCAATAAATTTCATGAAGGGGTAGAGATATTATTTAGGTACAAGAATGAAGTTCATCCAGTGGACCAAAGAAGATGGGAGAAACAGACTAATGTCTTGGAATAAAGGAATACTTTAGTCAACCCTTAACATGTTATCCAATGTTTCAACTGCAAGGAAGAAATAAAATATTCATATAAATGAAAAAATAAAACGTTCATATATGATAACTAACCCCAACAACTTCCATGTTATATTTTCGAAAGGGGAAGCTTCTTCCATCACAACTAATTGGGTGGATCCTCACAACAACATTATTACACACATGATATTTATTCATTTAAAAACAGTAATCATATTATTTGACTATAGTTCAAGATAATATTTTTAATCAAAAAAAATATTTTATAAATTTTCAAACACAATATAAAAACATGGATGTTGAGTTATCAGTGAAGATTGGAAATTTATAAAATATTTCATCTCATGAATATAAATCATCTCCAATAAATTGTTATGGACTAAATTTTCAAAAACACATGGTGATACTCTATTTAGAAAAATTCAACACTAATATATATATGTATTTTTTCTATATAAAATATATACTTTTTGTCAAAAATATTTCTATAATAAGATACATGATAATATTTGTAATGTGTCTTTATTGACAAGGGCTTCACCATGGGGTGCACAAGTCCTTTTCTTCAATATGATGTACTGTTCAACATACCACTACAATTATTATCATGATATCATCAAGATCATGATAATGAATTAGAATAATATTCCATAGATTGACGATATATTGAATCAGATCTGTTGTTCTCAACTGTTCTCTTTGGTTGATCATTAGAGGGTGTATTATCATGTAATGGTGAAGAAGTAGAATATCCCCAATAATAATTTACCTTACTAGGTATGGACACTATAAGTTCATTATGTTTAAATTTTGACTAATTAATACCCAAACATCCATAATTGAATTAATGAAAATAATATTATGACATTACCTATATAATTTTTTAGTAGTTTTTATTTAATATATTATTATCTACTCCATAAAATGGATGATCATCAGTAGTATTTTAAATTTATACTAATGGCCAAAAAAAGAAAAAATAAATTTAAACTATAATTAATGTTTGTTTTGGATGGGTTACGTAACTATCATGGGGAATGTTATCACTAGGAAATAGTTATATGTGGATCCATAAAAAATATAGGTATTTTAATATATTTAATAAAATAGTATCTTTATCGAAAAAAATGTATATTACTTTTATTAATAGGGTGATATAATCAATTTGTTATATTACAATAAAAATTTATATCGAACTAAACCATATATCATTGAATGGAGTCATGCTTTTCTTGATTAATTAATGTTACCAGATAAATAAAGAGTAAGATAAGAGTCTAATCACAACACCCTTGGTCACATTCCCCACAATAGGATAATGATATAAGATCTCTAAATATGTGTTAAAATATTTATTAGGTTGTATACACATGAATGATGAAAAGGATATATTATATACCTCATTCTAATTAATGATCCATGAGTATGACGACCCAATGCATGAATATAATAGGCTATAGTGATGTGGAAAATGAAGATTTGGTGAAATAATCTTTACAAGTAGATGTGTTACATATATGTGGATCATAAAATCCTCAAGTTTATATTTACATAAATGTATATCAATTTGCACAAACTATGTTACTCAGAGCTGATCCTATTGTTATGAGTTTATTTTATTATATTACCCTCCCCATGAAAAGGAATTCAAGGAATCCAATTTTATTGGTAATGTGATTTATTATCAGGGAAATAAAAAAATGGTAATACATCATACCATGCCCAAATAAATTATAAACCATATATTTTTTAAGGAGTCTAGGAGGCCCCGAATGACAATGTGGGGATATAGAAAAAGGAATTGATTTTTTCAGAGTTCTACATTGCTAATGATGGGGTTATATGGATATTTACCTTGACATGTCCCCATCAAAAATGATTAGGAGAATTAAAATCTAGATGTTTCACATAGTTCATCCTTCTATATTAATCCACAATGAATTATGATGCACATATATTTGAAGAAAACCATTGGGTGGTTTAATATCAAGGATGTAATTGTAGAATTTTTATGTCAACCATCTATATTCATAAAATGTCACGAAAGAAAAAAGTGATGTTTATTGTTAATATGAATCCTTTTCCCATACTAGTATCGAAAGATGAAAATGTAACCATGTATTTCATAAAAAGACACCCATAAAATATAATCAAAATAAATCCATTTGGCTAGTTTTTTATATCCTTAAAAAGTCATTGAATTACATTAATGTCATTTAAAATTTATATATTTAACGACTATAAAATATATATATAAGGGTGGTGGTAACACTGCATGTGGTATGAATATCCAATATATATGATTGATATTATAATGTTTACCTCGATTAAATAGAGAATCCTTTAGAAACTATTGGATACAAAAATGAGTTTTTGTACTTACTATGACCCTATGATAGAAGGTTAGTCTGATAAAAAAACATTTCAAACCCTAATGGTTATGATAATATATTATCAAATTTGTTACCAAGGATGTTGGGACCAAAAACATAACTTAGTGGAGTTTACATATTAATGAATATTCCAAATAATCAATTATATGACACTTTTCGAGGCCATGCATGGGAATTGAAGTTTAACACTGATATACTATGATGAATCATGAGTGTAAAATAATGATACCCGATCTTATCCAAGATATTATTTATAATTTTATCAAAATTTAATGACATATTTATACATTAAATGTTATATAGAAAACATACCAATACAGTCATAGATAATGGCCAGAGATTAAGGGATTTGACAATGAGTTTCTTCATATATCACTATGTAATAAATTAATGAGGTCCGGGATGAAGGGAAATCATATTATGAGATACATTATCCATATTGAGATCCTTTACCGTATTTGAGTTGTGGGATATCAACCAAAAATACCACCTAATAAATATCCAGTGCATGATGTGTTCCATGAATCATTATTAAGGACGTACATACCATAACCCTCACATGTAATCAATCATGAGGTGGCACACATGGAGAATGATCTTTTATACATGGTTAATTGGGTAATTATCTTAGATTACAAATATTATGTTCTAAAAAAGTCAAATCACATCATCATTGTGTTGTGGAAGAACTATATGTTTTAGTATGAAATGTTGGAACAAGAAGAGGTGACAAAATAGAAGATCCATAGCCTGTTTTAGCACATAAAATGAAATTTTGAGGCCATGCTGATTGGAGGGGGGAAAATATTACTACCATAACATTTACAAGTGATATTGTTTTCTAAAATGAGTATATTTTTTTGTTAATAAATAATGTAAGAGAAAAATCATTCACTGATTTTGGTTATATTGGGCCCTTATAACTTATATCATATAATATTTAAAATACAATTATGTATTATAAATATTGAAAATATAACCATTATATAGTTACTATATAGACTAATCTATATTTAGGGTTATTATAAACCCCAAAACACAGATGATATAATTGATAGAATCGATCAATAAGATCACACACTATGTGGTACATTTATCAGAGTATCTTATGGAGATGACATTACTCGGATTTTCCCTTGGCCAAGGCGAGGAAACATTAATCATGTGAAGAAAATTTGAAATAGTTTAATGGAGATGTTCGAGATAATTGAGATCACAGACCAAATTAGGTTCATCAATTACCCCCATGAATGTATTACCACCACATACTTTACTCATATGGGAGAACACTGTTGTAATAAGGGGTATCATATCAAGGACTTGATTGTAGGAATTTTTTTAGTTACATTATAATAAAATTTTTATATTATTTTTTTATTTTTATTATTACTTTATAAATGAATAAATAGTTTTATAAAGATTAGATTTCAATATGAAGAAAAGAAAGTTTAATTTTTTGGGAAATAATTAACATTTAAATTAAGACACTCTGTTTGGAAAAATTAAAATTTTTTTGATGAAATTATATTTTAATAAAGTATTCATAATAAAAAATATATTTTTAATTGAATTTATAATCTAATTTAATAAAGTCCAATATAATCATTATAAGGTTCAGAAAACTGTTTCCTTGGTGAAAAATATCCATTTTTCAATAAATAAGGAATTAGATTTTAAACTATTAATTCTTATATACAATGAAGATTATTTATAAAATATATATTATTTCAGAAATTAGTTTGTCAAAATTATCCAATGGTGAGATTTATATTATTTTCATAGACCGTCAACTTTTTTGGGTATAAATTTAATATATTGAAAATATTTGATCTGTATTTGGACATAATAAATTCCAAAAAGTGATTCAATAAATACTCTAAATATTAACATTGAAAAAAATTATTTTTTATAATTAAAACGACGTGTTTTATTATTTTATTAATTTTATATACCTTTAAAGAATCGTCTAAAACTTTAAATATATTTTATGGTTTTAAAATACCCTCTTTATGAACACGTTTTAATTCCACATCTCGAAATATTTTATTTTGATGTGTTAGGTATATATCCTTATAAAATATTGAAAACCCATCCAATATGAAAAAACCATGGCAAAAACTGTGGGTAGGTTTATGGTTTGTAAAATTTTATCATTTATAGTTCAATACCAATTTTATGAAATGAATGATGAATTTCTCACCCTTTTTCAATAAAAACACACAAAACCTCCCATTAAATTTCTATTAAATATATATGTCCATGATGATACCCTATTTATTTACACTCTATAGCCCTTCCATTGTGTTCCCACGCTCTTAGGAATCTATCTATGTTATTAGAATCACCTAATCAAGATAAGTGTTCTCTACTCCTCTTTATTAGGGAACATTTCTTATATTTTTCAATTTTTTTGATATTTCCATGTATGATCAATACCACTGAGAGGGATGGGGATGAATTAGGGGTTACTTTTTATTTTTTATGAATTTTTATTAGCTTTATAATAAAAAATTTATTAACCAATGAAACTTTTTCAAGTTATGATCCCCTAAAATATAACTTAAAATAACACCATTCATATAAAATAAATATAAAGAGATCGAAAGACACATTATTTACGATTTTTGGTTTAATGACCTACTTTATTTCATATTTTGTAGTCCAAAAAATATATATTCATTAAAAATAAAATTTCCCAAATAAAATGGAACTTTCAATGAGATATTATACTATCCTAGAAGAAACATTCCTAGTATAGTTTTTTATACCACCCAATTATCCTATTTATTATCTAAAATCCTCAGACAGTCCATTTCCACAACTATAATGTATCCATAGTCATATTCATCACATTTTTCATATTATTATATCTATATAATAATGTCTTCACATCCATCCCTTGTAATATGATTCAAACTTTACCTGTGTAAAACCTATAAGAAGTTCAAAAACTCATAAAAGAGATTTTTTTGACCTTGAACATCTTCCAGAACTTCAGTATAGAAATATTTATATGTAGATTTAGTCTAATAATACCATTCAAGAAACCTTATCTCGATGATGAACATTATGGTCTGATTTTCATTTCTATATTCCTTCTCCAATTAAGTATGAACTCAATATAAATCTCACAATTACAATGTCTGATTAAACTCATTCTGATGAACCATTATCGGAATGATGTCCCATTGATGGACTTGTTTAGATGGAAAATCACCAGACCATAAAAATGATCTATACATTGAAAATATTCCTCAATTTCAACCTAAAAATAAAATTCATGTTTTAAATGAAATGCCAGATGAATAATTTTCAGATCTCTTAACACAAGTTATCAGTTCAATTTTTTGAACATAATACAAATTTATTGTGCTCTCTATTTATAGGCTCCCATAAATGTTTTATGTGGGATTATGAAATGGTTTTTCATGTCCAAAAAATTCTAATAATATTAAACCTTCCTTAAATCTCCTAACATTTTTTAAATTATTCAAATATTTCAATTCTCCTTAAATATCATATTAATATTTTACTTATTCATGTATATTTTTTTTCATTTTAAGTCATAAATCTAATTCTATTTTACAAATCTTCATTATGATTATGAAATATGATACACTAAATATGATATATTATAATGTATTTATTTAATTAATGATAAGCTTCTCAGGGGGATGTTCTATTACAACGATTCTAGAACCTTCTCACAACTTCATCAAATCGTTGACATCTTATAATTAATTATTTCAATTCTGATTCTTCATTCCATGTTCACAATATGATTTCTTCCCTTTGATGAATACATTTGTTGAATAGGATTTTCTTGACCTCTTAATACAAAAATCATAACTTATGAAATCTCATAACATTTATTTTCATCTATTGAAAAAATAATCAACCAATTATGATTTCATCATTATGATAATGACACTAGTTTATTCAATACATTAATATTTATCAATTGTAAAAATGTAAAACAAATATCTTTTCATTATGATTATCCAAACTAAATGATAAAAAAAGATTAAAAATATTGGAACATTAACCATCCTTCAAATCCAATATTGAAGATACACTGGCCAAGTCATTAAACATGATTATTCTTCTATATTATCATGAATATTATAATCTATTTCATTGAGACATAAAAAAATTACGAATACATTGATAACACAAAGTTGATATTGAGATATGAATTTTTTCTTCAATCAATCATTCTTATTATTGGAACTATTTCTTGTATCATGATATCATCTTAACTTTTAATACATTTTAGACCATCTTTATCATCATTTGAAATTCATTAGGATGTTTTATCACTTCTTGTTATGTATACCACATTCATTATTTCCAAACAGAATTAATATTATTGGCATGAATAAGGTTGGACTAAAAACACTTAGAAACACCATTTATTATCCATTGATTTCATCAATATTTCATTACATGTTTTACAAATTATTTATGATTCTTATGAATTAAAAAACAGCTATGAATCATTAGATTTATATCAGAGTATTTCTAAATCAAATTTAACTTATAATTATTATCCCTACATTTTTTCGACACTCAATATGATTACATGTTGATTATGATATTTTCTGCAATGTCTTGTTATGTTTCATGGATCTTTTGACTAAGGACAATGAATGAATCTGATGTTTAGGGTTCGAAATCTGATCTTATGTGATCCAATTATCTGAAACTGATCATTCTGGATATGATTATCATCATTATGGTTCTAGATATGATTTGACCACTTTAGTCACACCCTTCTTCAATCCTTATTTCTATTACATTTTCAAAATAAAATCTTCCAAAATCCTAATCAACATATTGATCTATTGACAACAAACACAACAAACACTCAATAGGGGTTTGTCAATTACCCCATTTTTGTTGTCGTCAATACCCACATTAATACCAAAAAACAACATTGAAATAGTAAGTTGTATTTTATTCATTTATAACATTATCATATCTATTAATTCTTTTCATTATCCCCATTTTATTTGTCTCCCACTTAAAATATTATATCCCCTTTATAGACAATAAAATTTAAAGGGTTCGTCATGAAATGTTTCATTCCATATTAAATAATTACCTTATTTAGAGTGGTTGGATCTTTTAATCTCAATAATTTAACTCTTATTTAGGTGAAAGTAAGTATCTCATGAGTTTTTTAACAAAGGAACTTTAACTAAACAACTCTATGACATTGTGGGAGAACCCGATGTAGAATGAAACTATTTTCAATAAACGTTATCAATGTTGTCTATAATATGTCATTCATGTAATATATTTTCATTTAACTCTAAACATTTTCATGAATAGGTAAATCCTTGAATGAATTTGTTTAAAATAATTTTAAAACACACATATATCTAAAAAAAGATATCAAAAATTTCCAGGTTTCTAAAAACACATCTTTTCAAAAATACAAATTTTTTAAAAACTCATTAAATTATTTTACATGAATAGTAAAAGAGCCAGAAACATCGTATTTAATAAATAAAAAAATTCTATTCCTTAATATATAGAAAATTTTATAATTTTTTAGAATAAGGGGGATCCTCATATTTTCAATGAAACATATTTCATACTGAGATACATTTTTTATTAAATCCTTTTTCTTCTTCTTGGTTTTATTTGTTGGAGGTAGTTTATTCCTTATACTAATGATTCCCATATTTTTTAATATGTTTCTTTTCAAATACTCTAGATTATTATGATACAGATGTTAACAATTTCTACTTCTTATAATGGAGTTGTTACAAAAAATTTATATAGAAATTTCATTCATTATTCATATACTTTATGGATAGTTAAATAACTTATAGTAACATACAAATCTTGCTCAAATCTCTTGAATATTTTTGGAATATTATTCCAAGATATGTTGATATTCTGTAAACATTTTGGATTAAATTTTAAGAATCATTTTTTATCCCCTTTGTATTTGTTGATTTCTATTCTTATTCTAGCATTCTTTCCATTTCAACTTTCTCTTTCCAAATAACTAAGCACTACTTCATACAAACTCAAACTTTTTGGGTTTATATACTATCATAACAAACTTATCTATGTTCACCTTATGAGTTTCCAATTTTTGTTTCTCAATTTTTTTTAAAAAATTATTTATTTCATTTATAATCATAAAATTACATTTATTCAGACATGTTTTTTAGAGACATGTTGTATCAGTATGAACTATATTTATGTTCATAGATTACACAAAACCAATAGTGATATATGAATCACGACATTTAATACCAATAGTGAATCTAATTTTAGAATTGTTGTTTTTGTTTCATCATAACTCGTGGACCACATTTCTCTAAGGGGTTATTTCTGAAAAAAATTATAAATTTATTGGTGAGATTTTTTCACAAAAACATTATTTTTAAAATATTTATTTTTACCAAATTTATTTTTTTCTCCATTTAAATTAACAACCATAGTAAATTTTTCTCCCATTTTTTTATCTCCCATTATTCTATAAAAAACATTGACTATGTTTTTAAGAACCCTTCTTCTTTTTTAAATAATAGACATTTTCGAATATCTATGATTTTTGGGATTTAGTTGCCTTAAAGATGTTCTATTTACACTATTGAACAAGTATGGAATATATTTTACTCATATACACATTTGATAACTAATTTTTTATCATAAATTTTCCATATTCATTTAATCTCTCCATTAAAAAAAAATCAATTGATTATCATTCTTAAAATTCCATCATTATTTGTTAAGTTCAGTATTTTGATAATGATCATTATCAAAACTATTTTGAATAATCAATTCTATTTCCATAATCTCTTCATCATTATCATCACAACCTAAATAATCACATATTTTTTTATTTTTATAAATAAATATGATTTTTTGATTAGATTCGACATCATATATGTAATTAGTCATCTTTCTTCTACATTAAAACCTTTTCATAATTTTTTGATAAGGAAATATTTCCTTATGTTTCATTCATATTGGTTTCAATGGTTTTTCGTCATTATCTTTGTAATGACACTCTCCAAATTTTTTCAAAGTAAAATTTTGATTTAAATTTCACTATCCTTAATAATTAAATCATTTGAGAGATTTAATTTTCCATTTTACCTTATATTATTTAATTAAAAGAAGGGAATCATTTATGTATATATAATCTTCATCTATATCATTTTATGAATCACGTGATTCTTGTTTAATATATTTATCTTATGTCCTTTAAAAATGATTTGAACTCTATTTATGGAGAACCTTTTTATTTTATTTTCATAAAATTTTCTCTTCTCATTTCATATGTAAAAAAAATAAAATGTAGTTCCTAAAATGATAGAGTTTCTGGATCTTTATCATTAACACATAAGAAGTTGGCATAAAACTCATCAGGAATAATTGTTTTTATCTTCTTAACAATATTTGAGTCTTAAAAATTTCTACCGAAACATATAATGATTTAAATAATATCATTGACTCTTGTAAAGAAGTCACCAGTGTTTTCTTGCTGAAATAGTTTCTGGTCTATAGACATCAAAATTGAGGGTTTAAAATTTCCCTAGTTCACCCTCTTGATCCCTTCAAAAAAAATCAACTTATCATGTATCCCCTTGGTATTTTAAATTCCGTTTACTCTTTGAAAACCGTTTTCAGTAAATGATTATATTAAATCATTTTTAGCACTTCCATCAATATCAGGAATTTTTTTATCGTCCACTATAAAAGGAGGATTCTCAATATGATATTGAAATCCTTATATAGTAGCTTACAAAACATCATACCCAAGGGACAAAAGATATAACAACATTCTATCTTTCAAAATATGATTTTCCATTCCATTAAAAACCAAAAACAAGATATAGTTCCTAGAATTGTAATTATCCACTAAAACATAACTCACAAACACACCCTTCATAACCAATAAATATAAATAGATTGTGACACAAAATATTTACATGTTTTGGTACAAAGAGATACTCTTTTACATGTTTGATAGTCTTACAAAAATGGATTATTTCACTATTTTAATTCCGGAATAAAAAAAATGTAGTGTACAATTATACAATACCAGTAGAAAATTTCTATCAATAGTTTGTTATGCCCCCCAACTATCATTATCAGTATCCAGTTCTATCCCATGAAAAGAATTTTTAGAAACTTGTATATATCTACTATCACAATCAAAAATTGCATTGTCTTTTCTTATGTAGTTATGAAAGTCATCACATCCTGCATTAGTAAGTTATATCCAAATTGAAAAATTTACATCATTCAAGAACATCAATAATTTCCAGTGGTATTTCTTGATCGTGGAATATTTTCTTAAACATATTTTATGAAATCATTCTTAGTAGACTAAATTATATTTCCCATGTCTTTAAACCTCAATCGGATGATGGTCATTCCGATCCAATTCTACTTCTTCTCTTTCCTATTAAATTGAGTTGGAACTCAATCAACAGATCACAATACGTGCATCAAAAGAAAATTTGTCTGATGAAACATGATTTTATGGATGCCACATTGATTGATTTCTTTTGATTTAAATTCCTCAAGTGACAATAATGATCTTCACTTCGATAATTTTCCTCAACTTCTACACAAAAATCAAATTTGTGTTGGAAACTCAAAACTATACATGAAAATGTCATAGATTTTGATGCACATTATGACATAATTATTTCATACATCGTACAAATGTATTTTATATGATTTTATTAGAATATTTAAATAGATTTTGTGTGATTCTTAATGGTTTTTTCCCTCTACCAAATTTCCTTATTCATCATCATTCCAAAAATCATGGATCTTTCATTTAATTTTTTATTATTTAAATTATCCTGAAATGTCGGATAAATCATTAAAATTTTCATGTTTACAATCATTTCATCACTCATATTCTTCAGTATGATTATTCATTATTATTATTCATTATAATGAAGAAATATTAAATACAAATGATCACTCATTGTGATGTCTTTTTGTAATCATTGAAATTATTATCACAATGATGTTCTATATGACCACATTTAGAAACTTCTCTAAACTATTAATCCCTTAAGACTTCATATAATTCTCCAGTCTTATTTTGAATCAACATTACAATTTCACAATATTATTTCATGATTACGATAAATGCATTTGGTCACACCAATTTCCATGACCCGATTGAAATGAAATCAAAACTGATGAAATCTTATAACATTGCTTTGCATCAATTGAGAAACTATAAATCCAATTCATATTTCATCATTACGATTAATAAAATAGTTTCCATAAAAAAATACTCTTCATTACTTTTGAAAAATGTATAACTTACATCATTCCATTAAAATGTTGTATAGCAAATGAAAAAAACCAAAGAAACAATTCATTTAACTTTAAGAAAGCATCATGTATTCTTTTGAGACAACATTTAAAATGTAGTTAAACAAGAATATTTTTCATTATTTTCTTGAATATAATATCCCAAGTAAAAAAATTAAAAACATTCTGAATATTTTAATCACATACTAAAGAACATGAGACTGGAATGTTTTTTCATCATCAAACGTTTGTCTTCAATAAAATCTTCTTTCTATCATGAATTCCTTATGACATTTAATACATTTGAGATTATAATTATCATCAAATTTCATTCACTAGAATTTTTTATAAGTTCATAATATTTCATCCACATTACAACATGTCTTAATATGATTTTTTTTGAATATAATTTTTTTGAATATTAATGGAAACATGCTTTCTTATTCGTTAATTTCATCATGATTTCACCACGGGTCATATAAATTTTTTTTTTTATTTTTTTTAATTAAAAATGTTAAATAATATTCATTGTTACATTAGAGTAATTTTGACTCTAATACATCTACTTATTATGATCAAAACATTCCTTCTAAATTCAATATAATTTCCAACTATTTCTGATTTTTCATTATGTTTACATTATGATTATCAGATCTGTTGAATCATGATGATGTCTAAATCTGATGATGATGGTTCATAATCTGATCATACGAGATCCAATTATCACCCTTAGGGTTTTAGATCTTATTTGAAATATTTACCCACACCCTTATATAATCTCTATTTATATAACATATTAAGCATATTTTCATACTTAATTATAATTTATATATAGATCTATTGGAAAAAATACAACCAAAAGTAAACCAGGTTCCATAATTTATTTCCAATAATTCATGATAGTATATATTTTAGACATCCTCTTACATTCCAAAAAATGTATATATAATTATTGAACCCATTCATTATCATTAATCCCTTCTATGAATTTTTATGTACACCTATTACGCTACCAAAATTATCATATTCTTACATGAAACACCTTTTTTAGTGAATACTCATATGACATTTACACTAAATGAAATTCACCTAGATGTACATATCCTTAATTATTGGATAAATAGATTTACATAATACATCATCCTTAATAATTGTATTAAATTTGATAAAACGAATTCTTATGATGTATGATATATGTGGAACAAAAAATAATGTACATTATATGAATGTCATGGGTGGGCCCTCAATTATATAGCCATCAAATATATAGAGTAATGTTTATATCTCATGAGATATCATGTATGGCATATGATAGGTTATTCCAAAAATAATATGTTAAGATTCCTCAGGGGTGAGTCTTAACTTATTCCTATGATGTCATGTTTTATATTGTTTTAACATTTCTATATTACATTGATGTTATCATCTTATATCACGAATCAATTATAATTTTTATGACTATTACCCCTTTTGTCACCTTCTTATGCATATTAAATTACATATATTTCATTTGTCATACTAATATTTTATAATTTCAATTTTAAGAATTATATTTCACCCCATTCTTATGAATTTCCTAAAATTATCACTTGTTGTTTCTGATGATCATTGAACCCTTAGAGAATGTAATTAAAATTGTGAATAATGTTCTTATTGTAATGTTTCACGTAAATATTCTATGTAACTAATTTTCACATTACACTAGGACTCAAGATCATCATATATTTTATTATGTGTATCTATTTGTAATCAATCATTACTTAATTTTTTTTAAAGTTATGGTTTTTTATACATTTCCTCATGACATGTCGCTGAAATATCATTAGAAAATAGTTATATATATATTAATATCATAATAGGGAGATCTGAATTTTTACGCAGATAAATTCTAACCTATGACATTGATGATTGGATGATTATATTCACACTTTTTATTTACAAATTACATACACACCTATAATGAGTAATATGGTCTCCAATTTTTTTGAGAAGGAAATTATAAACCCATGAATATAAGGAATGAGTGGTTGAAGTTTATTTGATGAGTATGATTACTGAGATTCCCATTAATTTGAATGAATATGATGGTCATGTGTTCAAGAATTTTCTATAACATGATTCTTCAATTGAATATTCCTTTTCTCTCAATTAAGAAACAAACTCATATAGTTAGTCTTTTAGGAAAAAATATATTATTTTCGAGACCTCAAATAACTATTATCAATATATAGATTGTGTATTGCATATTTTATGTAGATTTTTTATTTTGATGTATTTGAGATAAGAGTTTATGGATATTGGAAATATATCTAGAAAACCTATTCATGTTTTGAATACCAATAAGTATCATGATTTTAGATTTTAGTGTTAGTTTTCTGGATTTAGTTACCAATTTTGGAATTTATATTATGATGACTTATCTAATATAAGATTAAGGTAAAATTCATAAACAAACCAATTTCTTGTTTCTTTTACCCATTCCAGTATGGAAGTGGAATGCGATATCTGAAGAATTTTTTTGGATTAAACAGAAAAACTAGTGGGTAATATTTGACTTGGATGGTCATTGATCGAGTCCTGAAATCATATCATTTTATTCCTAATAATGTGAATTAATGTTAGATGATATTGAAAACATTTATAGTATATTCATAAAAAATCCACATAGAGTGGTTTTCTATATTATTTTTTACATAATTTTTTTAATTTATATTACTGTTTTGGAATGGGTTTTCGTGAGAAAATAAATACTCAATTAATTCCAATAATTTCATATCACTCATAGATATATGAGAAGATGTATTGAGACATAATAATTATTGAGGATATTCTATGGATGTTAAAGATTGTTTGTAATGGTTCCTAGGAAAAAATACACATAGAATAGTTTTCATTAATCAATACATATTTAGATTTTATTAAAACAACAACTTCTGTAATTTCGTGTGGTTAAAAATATAGATATCTCTTCTTTTTGATAGTTTATGGAGTGTGTTAATTAGTTTTACCAAGTCATTTCAAGGATAATGTTAAAAACATTTTGTTTATCTGAAAGAGGATAATTATATATCAGAGTCACTATAAATCCTATAGAGACTGTTATCATAGATCACTAGTGTTTTAGAAAGTTTGATGGATGTTTAAAATTGGTTTCCCTCTTCTGCGATATTATATTTTGGGATGATAGGGAATCCTAACATAGAGGATTATTATATCTTTTCAGATCATAAAAATTCCCAGAGGTTAACATATCCATTGGAAGTACAATATCAATTGGAATTGATTCATGGAATATTTATTGAACTACATCTGAAGAGGTAACAAATAAAAACTTATCATGTGATTTAGTTGGACGACATTGATCTTCAGCGTGAAACATAAGTGGTCGACAAACATGTATAGATTATATTTTATCAGAATAATTTACTACATGGTAATTTGATAACATTAATAAATTTCATGTCGAAGTAATGACAGGATAACTCTATGAATTATAGTCATAGAGCACTGATTATGTATTATTCACTTTTTTCATTGTGAGTCTGGAATCCTACGTTAATTATATGCGAAAAATATTACCTAGTGGGAAGAAATGTGACACCCTTCAAGTTCTTGGTATGTTATATTTTAATCCAATAGTTGAATAAATTATAATTTCACAATTTGTTGATGTTCTTGATGACTTTAAAATGGGTTTTGGAACATCATAGTGTAACATGGGATTGATCACAATGTGTTCCTTATCTTGTTGACCTTGATAAATTCATTTGTTGAATGGGTCAAGCCTATATTCTCTTGGTGGGGTGAAGTCTTAGGCATGAATACTATGGGGGGCTATGGTCTAGAACCAGAATGTAAACCACCACACCATGGTGGATTGTTTGGTGGGATGAAATCCAACATGGTTTTTACACCCCACTATAGAGGTTCACCTCTTGGTCTTCTTGTGATCAAGACCAGCATACTATTGTGTGATAAACTAGGTCCTAGTGATGGTTGTATTAGAATTTGAAATGATCAATTCTTGCATTGAATATATTGTTGATGTCACACCTCTTAATGAAGAGGTGTGTGATCATTAAAGTGGATTTTTTAATGCACCATTAACATGTTATCCTCTCTATTATGTTTTTTACCTCTCTTTTTTCTAAAATTATGATACATATTGTAATGCCCCGGACCTCTCCATCCCTTTCCACTATCAAAAAGAGGGTCATGAAGTTTTTTGGAGGGTATAATGTACTTTTCCCACACCTTTCAGAATTTAGTAAATACGCGCCGTGTAGTGCGAGTACACATCGTGTACCACCTTGCCGGGTATACCCCTTATTGAAGTCATTTCTTTTCCGAGTGAAATAAATGAGTACACACAATGTAGCCCATTATACAGGTCTTGTAGTTCCTTCCTGCGTACGCATGACCCTCAAACCGTGTGATGTCCAGTCAACGGCCGTGTGCCGCGTTGAATGCCGTTTTGGAAGACGTATGGAGACCGTGTGAAATGGTTGAGTACACACCGTGTACTAGAATGTACATGCCACGTAATTTAGTTTTTATCACCTATAAAAGGATGGGGCTACTCCTCCTTTTCAAATCACTCCTCTCCTTCCCTGTCTTTCGAGAAGCGCTCTCCCGAGAGACTACAAAGCTCCTTTCCTCCATAAATTCATCATCCGAGCTGCAATTTGCGATCCGTCAGCGGCCACATGATCTTAACGACGAGGCAGAACTTCTATGCTTGGATCTGTTGTTTTACCTTAGGCCTTTACTTCCAAGAATCCACACTAGGAGGTTTTTCTGGGTTTAATAGAATCGACAGACACCAACAGACGTCTTCTAAAGCTGATCTGGGGTAGGGTTGTGATTAGAACCTGTTGAGGTATGGATTTTACCTTTGTATCTATAATTTGTGCATCATGTGGGGTGGGTATCCTCTTTTTTACGTGAGATATAGCTGAACCAATAAATAAATATTGAAACTGGCTTAAAGAATGAGGATGGAGGATTTATTATGTTTGTATTTATTTATCCTGCTGTTATGTTGAGAATTGAATAGGCTTATGCCTACTGAAAATCACTGTCGTTAGGGGCCTTTGTTTGCGCAATTAAATTTGACCCTATCTTTCTAGACCGTTTTGTGGATGGAACTTTGTGGAATGTAGAAATTGGTTAATCACGTATAGTTGGATTATTAAAATCTAGAACCCTTGTGTGATCACCCCGATTGAACAAAATGGAATAATGAACATGTTTGTGCTGGCTTGGTTACGTGGTGTGTAAAAGGGGGGTGAATCCTAGGTTTTTACGGATAGAATGGGCAGTGGGGCTTCAGAAAATGATATTAAAGGATAGATGATGTGGCACAAGCCTTGTTTTTTGATACGGTTGTGGAGATGTGGTTATAGTGGCAGCAGGGCTGCAGTAATGGGATGTGTTTTTAAAAGAAAGTGGAAAGTTGATAAATTAATTGTGGGGAAAGAAAATGAATTAAATGTAGGAATAATCAATGGGGTTTTATTGATGATAAAAGGTTGGGTTGTGTTTCTTGTTTTTTAACTAACTTGATTTGTGGTTGGTAGTGACTTTGTTCTACGAAACACTTGATCTGGTTTGATAGTTTTCCAGTAGTTAAAGAACTAATAAACTAATACTGATGAATCTTAAAAACCTAAATGGTGTTGGGTTTTTTTTGTATGCATGATTCATAGTATCCGTGCTGAGGCACGTTCTTAGTTTCTCTGTTTACAAGCCATAGGTTGTGATATGTGTTTGTTATTCATATATATATCTCTATCTTTGTGTTTTGTCGCACCCCACCCATGTTGAGCACTTAGTGCTGCACACTCCTATTTCATGGGAGAGGGTGTTTTCCCCTTAGTTACTTGCTCTTTCCTGCTCTTTCTTCCACAGTCTATGATGGATTGAGGCGACTTTACACCCAAGACGCTTCAGGTAGGTTTTGATTGGGGTGGTATTATCCCAATACTATTCAAGCAGGGTTGTTATTCCCAATAATCTTCGGGATGAGGCCCAGGTGTGTTTGGGCGGGGATGTGATTCTTGATTGTGAGGCCCAGGTGTGTGCGGGCGGGATTTGTGGTTTGTGAGGCCCAGATGTGTTTGGGCGAGGATGTGATGTGGTTGTGAGGCCCAGGTGTGTGCGGGCGGGTTATGTGGTTGTGAGGCCTAGGTGTGTGCGGACGGGATATGTGGTTCTTGAGGCCAAGGTGTGTGCGGGCGGGAAGAGTGTGGTAGCGTCAGGACGTTCGTCGTTAGGAAGAATAGCTAACTAGTGGGAAATGGTGCGGGGTACCCAATACTCTTGTTCTTATATACTATTACCTGTTGTTATGTTTTTTTGGTGAGCTTGGCTAGTGAGGTTGGGTGGATAGATTTCCTTGTTCGGTTGGTTTCTTCTGTAGTTCTCACGAGAAATTTGGAAGTCTCCCCACCTGTGTGCGAGAGCTGTAGGTTTCCCAACTGAGTATACTTGTATGCTTACCCTACGTTTACTTTCAGCTTTCCAGGAAGACTAACAAGTCCGTACGGGACCCTACTTGTCGGGACAGTTGGAGTTGTTGCAGTTTTTTGTACTCTTGTTTCTTTTGGTACTGTACTTTTTTGAGATTTCTTGTACTTGTACATTGGTTCAAAATTGTTTAAACATTCATGTGGGATTGGTTTGGGTTTATTCTTTATACTTGTTCTTTTCCTTTTTGGTAGTTGACTCATCATATTTCCTAATGTTAAATAATAAAAGGGTAATGCCCCCCATATTTGTGAAAACTCATACGCTTGGTGCTAGTCGCCACCCCGGGGCCTTCTGGAGGCAGGAATCGAGGGTCACTATCTCTATTTCACCATTTCAAGCTCATGAGGGGCATCTTTGGTGGAAGGGGGTCATTACAGAATGGTATCAGAGGTGATGGTTGAGAGATATGATGGAGTCTTGAGTTAGGCACAATGAGGATTGCATGGGATGGTAGGGACACAATTTCAGCTGATCTTGGTGTGTGACATAGGCCAGGGAAGACCAGCTAGGACACAATATTTTAGGTCCCTCTGTGATACCATGAAAGGACTATGAGCCTACCGAATGACCAAGTGGGACTACATTGATTGCAGGGTAGAGACCCTAGGGATGGTACATGCATCATCATGAATGTGTTTTACTTGATTTTGGTGTTTTGGGGAAGAAATAATGTGATAAAATGAATCCTTGAGAAATTTCATTGCTACTTGGGCTTAGGAGACCTTTGTTTACTGTACAACTATGGCACCCAGAAGTCATCATTAGGTGGCTCATATACCCGAGGCCCAGCAGATTCAGGCAGTCGATCAGTTGAGGATTGACCGAGAGGAGGAAGATATCCAGTGGCAGAAGACTCTTTATTCCTTCCAACGACAAACCCTCACAATGTTCTAGGGTAGTACTTCAGATATGGAGACACAGGGGTGACTTAAGGAGCTAGGGATCATTTTTACTTTGATCCGCACTTCAAGGGAGTACTGGGTACCCCTAGCAGTCAGTCTGCTGAGAGGTGTCGCATGTTAGTTGTGGACGCTCTACCATGGAGAGAGGACAGAGGCATGGGTTCTATGGGCCGACTTTGAGAAGGAAATCAATGAGGAATTCCTTTCTTCCATGATCAAGGAGGAGAAGCGGCATGAGTTACTCTCCCTATAGTAGGGGAGTATATCAGTATGAGAGTCGGGGATCATGTTTATGGATCTCATACTCTTTTCTCCGGAGCTCTTTCTAGATGAGGAGTATCAGGCGAGATGTTTGGAGGAGGTTCTTATTCCTTCGCTCCAGTATGTTGTCACCACCTTCACCCTTCTAACGTACATGGCAGTACATAAAAAGGCATAGGTTTTAGAGAGGATGCACTCTCAGGGAGGTGCACCATGAGAGGGGATCCAGCTGGGTTTGTCGAAGGAGAAGGCAGTCAGTAGTAGGTCTCCGGCGACAGGACCTTCCAGATTCAGGCCCGTGGGGAGTAGGCCCCATCATTTCCAGTTTCGATCTTCTGTTCCTCATCCCTTTTTCACAAGCCCAGGACCAAATTTTTTCTCTTGGGGAGGTTTCGGGAACATCCTGAGTCGGTGCCCGACCCGAGCTCATTACGGTGGAGGTGGGCAGGTTCAACGCTAGCCTCAGCATGACCCTACTCCTCCGAGGCCAGACTTTGCAGGAATAGGATGACCTCAAGGTGCTCCTCAGGGACCTCAACCAAGGTGTGGTCTGGGAGGTGGTTGACAACAGAGTGGCAGAGGATCTGTGCGTGGATAGTTGCACGTAGCAGAGTTGGCAACACCACCAGGACTAGAGGTGGTTCGAGGTACGATTTGTTTGTTCATCACTCTTGTTTATGCTTTGTTCGATTCGGGAGCTTCACACTCCTTTGTTACACCCGGTCTAGCCCATGCTTTGGGTATAGATGTAGAGAGACATTTTGTACCCCTAGGGCAGAGTACACCAGTTGGAGGTCAGACCAGTGTATCTTGTGTTTTCCAAGGATGTGGGATGACGTTGGGACCGCATCGATGTAGTGGGGTTATTCTTTTGATACAGACGTAGCCATATGATGTCATCCTAGGTATCGACTGGCGGTTTTATGTTAGTGTCCTTATCGGATTTTTTCGAAGAAGAGTCGTGTTCTCTGATGTGTATCGGTAGCATGTAGCTTTTTTTTTGGCGAGAGGATCTATCTGGTAGGAAGCCGACATGTGAGGCCTCTCATTTCATTGCTAGGTGGGGTATCAGTGGTTTCAGTAGATACAGAGATGGTGGATGTTCCAGAGGTTTTCGAGGAGTTCCTCGATGTTTTTCCTAAGGAGGATGTGAATCAACCCCCCCCCCCCCCACCCCGACGTGACATTGAGTTCAGGATAGACTTACAGCCTAGTGCCCATCCGATTTCGATGGCCCCTTATCGGATGGCACCTTCGGAGTTATGGGTGTTGCAGATTCAGATTGACGATCTGATGGAGAAGGGGTTTATTCGACCTAGCGTGTCGCCATGGGGTGATCCAGTTTTGTTCATGAAGAAGGAAGATGGTGGTCTCATGCTATGCATAGACTACTGAAGCTTGAATTAGGTAACGGTCAAGAACCGTTACCCCCTTCCAAGGATAGATGGTCTTTTTGACAAGTTGAGGGAAGCATGTTGGTTTTCTAAGATTGATATACGATCTGGATATCATCACCTGAGGGTAAAGGACGGTGACATCTTGAATATAGAATTCAGGTGCAGGTATAGACACATTGAGTTTCGAGTGATTCCATTTTGAGATACGAATGCACCAGCTGTGTTCATGGGACTTATGAACTTTGTCTTCTGAGAGTTTCTGGACAGGTTCATCATTCTACTTATTGATGACATCCTGATCTGCTAAAGATCAAAGGAGGAGCACGTTGAACATCTCAGGGTAGTCTTGGATGTCCATCGACACCACCAACATTATGGGAAATTGTCGAAGTGTATGTTCTTGACACAATAAGTACACTTCCTTGGGAATGTGGTATCTCATAATGGATTGTCAGTGGACCCGTCGAAGGTGGAGGTAATTGTTTCTTGGGAATCCCCCAAGAGTGTGGTTGAAGTTCGTAGTTTCCTGGGTTTGGCAGGCTGTTAGCGGAGGTTCATTTCAGACTTCTCTCGGGTTGCTACTCCATTGACAACTTTGACTACGAAGAACCAGGTCTTCCTATGGAGCGAGCAGTGCTAGGAAGCTTTCGACTACCTGAAGGAGAAGTTGGTCAGTGCTCCAGTACTCATGTTTCCAGAGGAAGGGTTTTTGTATGAGGTGTTTTTTGATGCATCAGGCCTTGTTTTGGGGTTTTTACTGATACAGATGAAGGTTGTGATCTATTATAGTTCTAGGAAGTTGCGCCCCCACGAGCGTAACTATGCCACCCAAGACCTAGAGCTTGCAGCAGTAGTGCTTGCACTAATGTCATGGAGACATTACCTCGTTGGGGAGCGCTTTGCGGTCTTCTCAAATCACAAGAGATAATGTTACATCTTCCCCCAGCGTGACCTGAACTTACGGCAACGAAGATGGGTCGAGTTTCTCCAAGAAAATGACTTCGAGATCTCTTACACTGAAGGAAAGGAAAACATTGTGGCTAATTCCCTGAGCAGGAAGTCACATTAAGAAGCGGTTCGGGAATCTGCTAACGCTTGGAACGAAATGGGAGTGTTGGCTGCCTTGCACAAGGAAGCAAGGGTAGAAGGTGTTAGAGTTTGTTTGCTTTAGATGAAGGTGCAGTCCTCATTGTTGTTGCAGCT
Source organism: Viscum album (assembly GCA_963277665.1). Taxonomy (NCBI): domain Eukaryota; kingdom Viridiplantae; phylum Streptophyta; class Magnoliopsida; order Santalales; family Viscaceae; genus Viscum; species Viscum album. Next base: position 1,019,294,146 of record OY728122.1, read on the forward strand.
GGAAGAGTCTCAGTGGGGAGACTCCGAGTCGGAAGTAATGTGGGATCGTATTGATCAGGGAAACGATCCAGATGGATGGTCAGAGGATAGCCATCATCGGATGGTTTTTCATGGATGGTTTTTTGTTCCGGAGGCTATGTGTGAGGGATTTCTCCGTTATTTCCATAACTCAGCCTTGGCGGTGCATCCGGGAGTTTAAAAAATGTACTGAGGCCTGAGGGAACAGTTTTGGTGGCCCGGGGTGAAACTGGCAGTGGCAGTGTTTGTGGCTAAGTGCATAGTGTGTTAGTAAGTAAAATTTGAACACCGTGTTCTCAGTGGTTTGTTGCATCCTATAGATGTCCCAGAGTGGAAATGGGATGACTTCTCAATGGAATTCGTCATAGGATTTCCCAAAGCTCAGGGTTGTTATGATGATATCTGGGTAGTGGTGGATTAGCAGATGAAATCAGCTCAATTATTATAAATTAAAGAGTCGGGCCAGGTGAGTACCTCGGCATAGAGGTACGTAGATGAGGTGGTGCGTTTTCATGGAGTTCTAAATACTATCGTCTCAGATCGGGATAGTAGGTTCACTTCATGAGTCTGGAAGGGGTTACAATATGCTTTTGGCACCTAGTTATGCCTTAACACTCCTTTCCACGCCCAGAATGATGGGAAGACATAGCGTACGATCCAGACATTGGAGGACATGCTTCGAGCATGCATTCTGGAATTCAAGGGATCATGGGTGCGACACATTACTTTAGTAGAGTTTGCCTACAACAACATCTTCCACTCTATTGTTAGCATGGAACCATTTGGGGATTTGTATGGAAGAAAATTTCGTTCACCCATTTGCTAGGAAGAGGTTGGAGAGACAGGTGCTCTTGGGACAGAGGTAGTACAGAGCACCACATAGAATGTCCATCTTGTGAGTGAGAGGATGAAAGCAGCTCAGGACCGACAAAAGTGTTATGTTGATCGTTGGTGGAGGCCCTTGGAGTTATAGGTGGGAGATCATGTGCTCTTGAAGGTTTCCCCTCGACGGGGGTGGAGAAGGTTTGGGAAGGGGATTAAGCTCTCCACTAGGTTCATCAGATCTTTCGAGGTGCTGAGGCGAGTCAGCGAGGTGGCATATCACCTTGCCCGGCCACCTCAATTAGTGAAGGTTCATGACTTCTTCCACATATCCCATCTTTGTCATTACTTACACAACGAGTCTCACATTATCAACTGGGGAGAGTTAGATATGGGAGACGAAGAGACCTTCGAGGAGTGACCATTCAGAATCGAGGACTGTAAAGAGAATGTGCTCCGTAGATGAACCATCACCATGGTTTGTGTGTTGTGGAGGCATGGCAGCCTCGACGAGAGAACATGGGAGTGGGGGGCTCAGATGAACGCCCAGTACCCGGAGTTGTTTTGACATGTGTTTTTCTTTGGTCTTTTGAGCTTTTATTGATGTTATGCTATGTACCTTTGATATATGGAATTCATGGATTATTTGTTGTGAGAAGTTTTGTTTCATTGTTCTCTGGAAGTGTGTAATGTGTCCGGACATGTGGGAAACGGAAAACCAGATCTTTAATTGTGACACATTAATGCTGATGCGATTGAACCCGTGAAGGTGAGTCAGTGCCGCCTAAAGAGGATAATATCTCGACATGGGAAAATTAATTTCCCCAAGCCACATGTTTGGACAGTGTGTTGGTTGTATGGAGTTGGGGGCAGTGTAAGTTGAAAAATCCTAATATATGGAAGTGGGAAGACCTAATTCTTAATTGAGATGAATTAATGTGGATGAAATTAAACCCGTACAGGTGATTCAGTACCGCCTAAAGCGGATAATATCTCGACATAGGAGAGGGAGTTCCTAACACTTATGATTAGGGTTTTTGGGTGGGTTCCTATTATAATGAGAGCCCTATGAGGTATCTTGTTGGGTTCCTCTAGGTTGGTTTCAGAATTCGTGGGGATGAGAATGTTTTAATAGGTATTTGATGTAATGGTCCAGACCACTCTGGCCCTTTCTTTTGTCGGAAAGATGATCATGAAGTGTTGTGGAGGGTAGAATGGACTATTCCCACACCTTTCAGAATTTTGTAACTACACGCCATGTAGTGTGAGTACATGCCATGTACCACTTTGTCGGGTAAACCCCGTGTTGAAGTTGTGTCATTACTGCATGAAATAAATGAGTAAACACCGTGTAGCCTATAATACACGCCATGTAGTTCCTTCCCGCATACGCATTACCCTCAAACCATGTATTGACCAGTCAACGACTGTGTGCTGCGTTGAATGCCTTGTTGGAATCCACGTGGAGACTATGTGAAATGGCCGAGTACACGTCCTATACTATAAAGTACACGCCGTGTACTTTAGTTTTTCTCGCCTATAAAAGGAGGTGGCCTCTCCCCTTTCTCAAATCACTACTCTCCTCCGCTCTCCTTCGAGCAGAGCTCTCCTGAGAGACTCCAAAGGTCCTTTCCTCTATAACTTCTTTGTCCGTGCTCCAATTTACGATCTGCCAGCGGCCAGCAGATCGTAACGACGAGGTGGAACCTCTGATATTTGATCTATTGTTTTCCCATCATCCATTCCTTCCCAGCATCCACCTGAGGAGGTTTTTCCGGGTTTAACAAAAGCGACGGATGCCGATGGACATCTTCTAAAGTTGATCCGGGGGAGCGTTGTTATCAGATTCTGTTGAGGTAGGGATTTTACCTTCGTCTCTCTAATTTTTTCATCATGAAGGGTGGGTATCCTTTTGTTTTCATGAGATAAAATTGAACCAATAAATTAATATAGTAACTGGATTAACGAAAGGGGATTGGGAAGTTATTATGATTATCTTTATTTATCATGTTGTTATGATGAGAATTGAATAGGATTTTGCCTACTGAAAATCACAGTCATTGGGATGGAAAATTGTGGAATGTGGAAATTGGTTAATCATGTAATGTTGGCTGATTAAAATATGAAACCCTTTTCTGATCACCCCGGTTGAAAAAAATGGAATAATGAACATGTGGGTGTTGGCTTGGTTATGTGGTGTGTGAAAGGGGGTGAATCCTGGGTTGTTACGCATATAATGGGCAGCAGGGCTGCCGAAAAATATATTAATGGGATGATGATGTGGTACGAGCCTTGTTCTGTGAAACAGAGGTGGTGATGTGGTTATAGTGGCAGTAGGGCTGCAGTAATGGGTTGTGTTTTTAAAAGATAGTGGAAAGTTGACAAATGAATTTTGGGGACAGATAATGAATTAAATGCTGGAACAATCAATGGGGTTTGATTGATGATAAAAGGTTGGTTTGTGTTGCTTGTGTTTTATCTAAATTGATTTGTGGTTTGAAAGGATTTTGTACTATGAAACACTTCGTCTGGTTTGATAGTTTTCGAGTTGTTATGGAAATAATAAAATATTACTAATGAATCTTAAACACATAAATGGTGTTGGGGTTGTTAGTTGTATGCAAGCTTCGTAGTAGTAGTGTCGAGGCACGTGCTCAGTTTCTCTATTTAGAATCCATAGGTTGGGTTGTGTGTTTGGTGTAAATATATATATATATATATATATATCATTGTCTTTTTTCGCACCCCACCGATGTTGAGAACTTAGTGCCGAACACTCCCATTTCATGGGAGAGGGTGTTTTCCCCTTATTTACAAGCTTCTTCCAGCTCTTTATTCCATAGGCTGTGATGGCTTGAGGCGACCTTACACCAAAGACTCTTCATGTAGGTATCAAATGGGGTGGTATTAGCCCAATTCTCTTCGGGCAGGATTATTGTTCTCATGAATCTTCGGGATTAGGGCCATGTGTGTTCGTGCAGGTATGTGATTGTGGTTTCTGAGGCCCAGGTGTGTGCGGGTGGGATGTGTGGTTTGTGAGGCCCAGGTGTGTTCAGACAGTGATGTGATGTGGTTGTGAGGCCCAGTTGTGTGTGGGCGGGATATGTGGTTGTGAGGTCTAGGTGTGTGCGGGCGTGATATGTGGTTCTTGAGGCCCAGGTGTGTGCTGGCGGGAAGAGTGTGGTAGCGTCATGAAATTTGCCGTTAGGAAGAGCAACTAACTAGTGGGAAATGGTGCGGGGTACCCAATACTCTTGTTCTTATATACTACTACCTGTTGTTAGGTGTTTTTTGTGAGTGTGGTTGGTGAGGTTGGGTGGATAGATTTCCTTTATTAGGTTGGTTTCTTTTTTTGTTCTCATTGGACAGTAAGATGTCTCCCCACCTGTGGACGAGAGCTTTAGGTTTCCCTACTGAATATACTTGTATACCCACCCTACGTTTAATTTTAGGGTTCCAGGTGGACTACATGTTCCATGCTAGACTCTACTAGCCGGGATAGTTGGAGTTTCTGCACATGATGTACTGTTGTTTCTTTTGGTATTGTACTTTTTTGAGCTTTCTTGTACTTGTACCTTGGTTCAAAATTGTTTAAACATGCATGTGGGATTGGTTTCAGTTTATTCTATATACTTGTTCTTTTCCATTTTGGTAGTTGACTCATCCTATTTCTCAATCATAAATAATAAAAGGGTAATGCCTCCCATATTTGTGAAAAATCATACAATTGGTGCTAGTCGCCACCGCGGGGCCTACTGGAGGTGGGACTCAGGGGTCATTATCTCACTTTCACCATTGCCAGCTCAGGAGGGGCATCTTTGGTGGGAGGGGGTCATGAAACAATAGATTCTATGATGTAATTTTGTCCTTCTCCCTTCTCTATGTAGCAAGGAAGGGTGATCACTTCCTTCTCAGTTTTAGTGAAATTGATTTAGTCTCATGGGGATCTCTATACACTCATTTATAATGAACAATTTTTTTGGATTAAATGTTTCTTATTCTCGTGAGGTAGGTGTATCCACATAATGGTTCATTCCCAGGGTATATAATTTTGTTATTATATTTTAGTTTAGTTATTCTTGTGAAAATAATACAATAAATATATTTTAGGGTAATTTCAAATAAATTAATCTTTGGTGGCATGAGAATTTGTTTAAAAAATTTATTTAAACATTGTTTTATAAACTTCATATACCAAATAAAACTCCCCAAAGATTGTTCGGATCATAAAATGGGTTTTAATCTTGGTATGTGTAATTACTAGTTTTGTAGAAAATGTAATATAATATTTTGAGAGTGGATTACATGAATATTTTGAGAGAACATAACTATTTGGTGGCATTGGGCGCATTAGGTCATGAAAATTTGAAAACCATAACAACTATGAAACAACTTAGTATAACGATTGGGATACTGATAGACTATGGAAAGACTCTATATCTTATGATTCATTTTATGTTGTCTCAATGTTACTTATGTGTCCTAGTTTTGCATTATGGTCAGCTATAGACCATTTATACTTAGTTTTATTCAAGTATCATGTTTTGATTGGTCACTTGTCATTCATTTGATATATTGATTCATTTGACTAATATCCATTACATAACCAGTAATTTTTATTTAATATTATTATAGTTCATATTATGAATTATTATAATGTAAAAAATGAATTATTTCTGAGCACTTTCTCTAAAGGAAATTGATTATATAATTTGTTTTATTTTAAAGACATAACTAATGACTTAATGCTATCAGAAAAAGAATAGATTCACGGGGTTATATTACTTAGTTTTTTCATTATACTATGGATATGATTTTATTTGTTTATAGATTTGGTATAACAGTATATAGGCTAGGAGAATGGTGTTGTTTATCTGGATGGATTCTATTGGTTTCTCATTCCTCGTGTTGGTTTGGTATGGGGGTGACGAATAGTCACATGGAAACATGGTTTTAGTATGGAAATTATTTTTCCTAATTAATTAATCACCCTTCTCATTTTTTTATATTATCATTGTGTTTTATTTTATTCCATATTGTAGAACCATTTTTTAATCAATATCTCATTATACATGAGATATTAATTATTATGTACATCAAGATTAAGTCATTACCAGAAATTTGGAAGTTGATATCCATTTTCTTTTCAGGAGCCTATGGTAATCGAGAACATGCTTTGTGGCAAGTGGAATTCTTATTTGGAAGATAATTCAGCTATAATTATGTAGGTTCATTATGAGGAGATTGAAAAATATATTTTTTCAATATTTTTACATTCTTTTCCATTCATTTTAGACCAATCATTTTATTATTTTATTTGAAATTTTAAAATATTTAATTTATTGGATTATTTATTATTTAAATGAGAATAAAAACTAAGAATATCATTTATAATTATTTTATAACTGTATAATTATTATATATAATTATTTATTATTGATAATTTATTATTTGATTTGAATTATTTCAAATCATAGTCACCTATAGAAATGGATGAAGAACATTTCTAGGATTTTTATGAAAGATATATCGATTATAATACTTATTAATGTCAATAATTTCATATTAATTGGGAATGATATGTATTCCTCATAAAATCTCAAATATAAGTGTTATTATGATCATTACATAACAAATTAACAAAGGAAGGAGTCGTATAAGGCTCATTCTATTCATTGTAAAATTTAAAAACCCCAAACACAATTGAAAATCTGTTATGTGGAAGAAAATTTTTGACTCCAAACTAAGAAATTACGCAATATTTAAGGATGTGTAATACTAAAACAAGTGCCATGTAGTGATATATATGTGTCATTTATAAATTCATGGGAGAAAAAAACTCATGCGGCCCATTTCAACTCTTATATAGAAACTTAATTGACATTGAATTAGTGAATTCTTATACATACATAAAATATGTATATTTTATAAAATTATAACCAAAAATACCACATTATAGTAATTTTTCTATTCCATGATGTATATATTCAAGTGCTTTTGAGCCACATCCTATTTAGAGGTGACCATGCCATGGAAAATATAGTTAGAACATGACACATATTCAAAGTGTTGAATCCATGGGGCATCTATTCTGATATATTTAACAATTTAAATTTTTTTTTGACATTGGTCAAATGAAAACATTTATCATACTTGAAGAATATTTTACATGAATCTCTCAAAATATATTTCCATTATATCCTATTAATTTTTTCCCTATTTCGTTAAAATATTTTTATTCGATATTAATATAAATTTTATTATTGTTCGATATAATTTTATAATATGGTCTTCATCATCTCTGTTTTTTTGAATAATTTTATTTCTGAAAGTTTAATAGAAGTATCCCATAATTCGGTTTCCTTATTGATATCATATGTTCCCCCTCTTTAGATCACTAACAACCATCATGGTTTGTGACTAACACATAAATTTTTCTTAGGTAGGTTAATATGACAATCCCAAATCCAATCCAATTCATTCAAAATATTGTTAAACTATTATTAAAAGGATAATGTGAGGGTCACGAGTCTATAGGGAAATTATGAATATTTTTAAGAGCTTATTCACTATTTTATTATATTCCCTATAAAACTGCATTCCCTTGATTTTCACTGTAATTCAATTATTGTGATAGAGTTGGGCTTATTTGAGAAATTAAATGTCATATAATGGATGATGATTAAGGAAGGAGATACAGTCACGATCAATGTGTGTTCATCATTTTTTAGTATTGGTGGAAGTAAGACTAGGTGTTCAATATAAATATTTTAGGTCAACAAGGTTTTACAATCAATTGATTAGATAATAGTACATGTAAAATCGGATGAACTATGAAATTTAATATAGAATATAATAATTCCTAATGAAGGAACCATAGTATCCAACCCACGGAAAAAATTCTTTCTTACTAGAATTAATTTTTTATATTATTTACACTATTTATATTCAAACATGTGTGAATTTTCACAACCACCACATTTCTCATTGTTTCATAAAATTTAAAAAAATAAAGAAATAAAATAATTTTGTTATAATATTTACTTATAGATTTACATAAAAACCACCATCAATAGAGATGGTCCTCGTCATCCTTGATCATATTCCAGAAAAAGAATACATTTTTCTCTAATATCTCATGAATTTTGTGTCATTGATCTATCATTATCGACATTATATTACTACAAAATGAGTCACTGTAAAATATAACTTGTTATTTCTCTATTTTTCCATTGATAAAAACCCAGTAATGATCAGTTATTATATAACTTCATTAATACAGGATGAATATCCCACCATGAGGAGTGATAATCCTATATATCCTCCCCTCTCTTTCTTATCAAGACTACCACCCTTAGAAGAATATATAATATCAAATCAAAACCTGACTCTAAAAAATATATTTAACCACCATTTAGTATATATAACGTATAATTTAATACATAGATTTTAAATCTTAAATATCTTTTACTCGATCCTATAGAGAAGATATATTTCCTCTAGGATATAATACAACTATTATATAGTACTCTATAGTATATAAATGAAACTATTAAGGGATGTAAATTAGATTACACTACCCTATTAACTCTCAATCTTAATGTATCTATGTGTTTCAAAAATGTGCATTAGTTATTGCATTAATGAATCATGGGAATATGACAAATTAAATTCAGGAATATATTGGTACTATACCCATCTTCATTAATTTAGTTTAATTTATTGATATGAAAAGATGTATATTATGATATTTGGGTCCATATAAAAAATTAATATATTTCTAGGGCGACAGTTTAACAAAAACATTAGTACATAAACTATAATAGAAAAACCAAATAATAGGTGAGGTTGTTCTTATCATCTGGACAAAAATTATAGCTAGAATATAATACCTATCAATAAAACAACATAAAAACTCTTGTTATAAAATTTAAAAGGAATAAAAGTATTGTGAAATACTATTAAATCTCTAAATTATGATCAATATTATTATAAAATTGAATATAGATTTTAGATCCATAATTTAAATCTCATACTTCGACTGGCACTAGAATATCAACCTATTTTTCCCAGGGTAATCAAATGAAATATTTTAAAACATGTTTTGAAGATCTTCCATGTGATCACTACATCAAATTTTTGATGGTTTATAGAAACTCTAATAATTTTTTTCCATTATCCCATGAATTTCACCACACAATCTAAAAACAAAATTTATAGCTTATATTATAAAGGTAATTATTTTATAATATTCCACATATAATTTATAAAATCATAATATTATACTCATTAAATTTAGAATGTACTAAAATTTTATAATTGAATACTACTAAAATTAATCCTATAAATGGGTGAAATATCTTATTCATGAAATTTGGGAAAACAATAAATGTTTTTAGTACTTAATGATGTAAATAAGAACCAAAAAAATATATAAATGATCTTAAGCATCCGCAATATGATAACTATGGTGATGAATAATATAATTGTGATAAATTCTTGGGAACCGTTAAAATAATGTAAACATGTAAAAATATCGTTGAACCATAGTTGTAGATTTTTATTATTCATCAACATAAATTTTATCATTCTATTATCCAATCCTATGCATAAGATGTCACTTAAATTTGTGTAAACTAAATTCATGGTACTCCATTGATTAATTCATTAATGAATAAACCCACATATATCTTGTTCATAAATTTAATGTATCATATATATCGACTCAGTTAGTATCATGGGATTAGAAAGTATTCATATAGTGTTCGAACATGTTAATAATTTAATAGTAATATTAATGTCCCAAATATGTTGAAATATTAAGAATTAGTTATTGAATACATCCAAATAGTGATTCAATATTGTAGGGTTGATAGGTTATAATATCTCCTCATCCACTCCAAGTATCATTCTATCCATTAGATTAGTATTGGTATGCTATATTTAAATTTTAGGACCCATATGAATAGATTCTCGATGTAATTTAATGAAAACATATCATTATTTCCTATTGATGTAGAAAAATTAACTCATATATGGAAGAAATCAATATAATCTTATATGTGGGTTTTCTAATCCATTCTAAAGATAATAAGAATATTCAATATCACAATAACAATAAAGTCCCACAATTAAATGTAGTTTCTCCCTACAACATTACAACATTGATACTAATTTAAACAGTTTGTAAAGGCCTATAAAATTCAAGGAAATTTTTTTCTTAATTTTCTTAGGAATATTACAAGAGCGTGGTTTCTGACGGAACCTGATTCCGAGGCCCGGTGTGCCCGGAATCATTTTACGATGTTTGGCTCGGGTACGTTCAGTGAACGGACGAGCGGGTTTTCCTATGTTTTGAACTGGTGCCCGGAATCGAATTCTGAGGGCACCGACAGAATTGCAGTGCCGTTAATTGCTTATAAACACCTTTTCTAGAGTTGCCTTTTCTCAGGTGTGGTTTTTAATTTTTGGGGTTATGTTGAAGAATAAAATAAAAGTGGTGCAACCTTTTTTTATATAAATCAGGCATAACATAAGTTAAGTGGATAAGATGGGACCCACAAGATCCTACCCACTTGGTAGGATATTTTCGAGGTGGGGCCCGAATGAGCCCCATTGTTTCTTTCCCTCTATGTGATGCACCCGCACCCTTTTTTTTAGTAGATTCAACCGTGCATTTATTTTGGTTATGAAACACCTCATTAATTTGGGCCGTAAAATCGTTACAATTAATTCATCGAATTAATTGTTCGTTTCGTTTCCTTTTTTGAATTTTCTTTAAACGGTTGGCTTGTGCGTCAATAAAATAAGACTACCCTTATTTTATTTTCTGTTGGAAGTTGTTTCGTGGAGAGAATTTGGAGGAAAACGTTCTTCTTCGACGAAGAACGCGAAGAACGTGAAGAATGCACCGATCTACGACAAAGAACGCCAAATCCTCAGAGATTTACTATAGAACGACGTGTTCCACGATGACAATGAAGCTTCTTCCATGACGCCCCTTCCGCGACGCGACAATCCTGTTCTTCCGTGACAGTTATCTCCGTGACGAACTCACGTTCGACGACAACGTTGAGGTAGGGGTTTATTGCTTCTTTTTTGTGAAACATCCTTTGTCGTTCCTCGTCTTATTTTCTGGGCCTCTTGTTATCATCTTTACGGGAGGAGGTCGGACAGCAAGAAAACGACCGACCCTCCTCCCCCATTGATGTTGTGTTGTTGCAGTTCGGAATATGGCGGCATGGGGCGATGGCACCGCGCGGGAACCTGGAGGGATGCAACATGAATGAGTGGGGCCGTCGCGCCGCGCCGTCGAGGCCGAACGAAAGTGTGGTCGTATTTGGGACCGCGAAGGCAAACAGAAGACCCCGCAGTTTGTTCTTTTGACATGCGAATCGACAGGAATTGATAGAACGGTCCGCGGAGACGATTTGATGTTTCCGCAGGGAAGAAAGGGACCCGGGATGAGCATCGGCGCAGACAGAATTGAAAACAGACCACCGGAGCAACTCCGGCGGCCTACAGACACCACCGGCAGCGCGGGTCGCCGGCGCGGCGGCGCCGGCGGCTGGCACCATTCGACCGCCCGGAGGAGGCGGCGCCCCGGCGCGCAGCCTAGAGAAACGGCCGCGACTTCATCTGCGGCGGCGAGCGAGTAGATCCCGCGGCCTGGAGGGATCCAGGGGGACGTGGTGCGCGCCACGTCTGCGGAGCGCCAGCTCGCTGGCCGAGCCAGCGAGCCACTCGGCCGAGCCAGGCTAGCTTGGGCGGACTGGGCCGGGCCACGCCCATCCGGGCCGGGTCGCGCCCTGCCAGGTCGGACCTGGACCCGGGTCGGGTCGACCCGGTTCGGGCTGACCCCGGGGGGTTGGTTCGGGTCAGTCCGGGCCCAGACCCCCCATTTTCAGATCACATTCAGTATTTTTCCCATATCATGGGCTACATAACTCCGATCGATGAAACATCAGTTGTGTAGTGATCCTTAGATCAAGACGGTCGTTTCGGTATATTACACTCATGGTTTCGGAGAACTTTGTTTTCGGCTAGGTTGGTTCGGATACGAAACCAACCGGGCCCTCGGAAAGGAAACACCTATATCTTGTGATCCGGACGTCTGACTGACGTTCCATCAACTTCGTTAAATTCCTCTTGATGAGACTGAACATTTGGAAAATTTCGCCTGAGGTTTTTATGTAGTTGGATAATGGCCGGATTGGATTGTACCCGAAATCCAACCGGACCCCTGGAACGGAAAAGCTGATAACTTTCAGACCAGACATCCGTTTGACGAACCGTCAGTGGCGTTGTTGATCTAATTGGGAAACGATTCCTATGATCATACTCTATGATAGTTCGGGGTACATTAGAGATATGAATGGTTTGGTTCGCACACGAAACAAACCAGGCCCCTGGAACTAAAAGGCTAATAACACACAGACCGGGCGTCCAATTGACATGACATCTGTTGTGATGAGACTTGTCTAACGATGAGGTACTTTTAGATACTTCTTTGAGGAACCTTGTGATACATGGAGCATCAACCTGTAGCTCGTGGAGCAGACCCTCCCGGTGACGAGCTAGTAGAGTGCAGAGACCTAGTATCTAGCATAGACTTGACAACTGTTGACCTATCGACTCAGTGTGTTTTGGATAGCCTAGTGGAGAGTGCTGGGTTGTAGCAGCCGACTCACGACGAAGGAGCTCTTGGTTGTAGCAGTAGACCCGCGGTACTCAATCGAAGGAGTACCTCTGGATTCTATGAGGGGGAGCGCTTGGTTTTAGTGACAGACTCACGGCGGAGAAGTGCTTGGTTGTAGCAGCAGACCCGCGGTACTCAACAGAAGAAGTACCTCTGGAGGCAATGAGGGGGAGCGCTTGGTTGTAGAGGAACACCCACGGCGGAGGAGCGCTTGGTTGTAGCGGCAGAACCACGGTACTCAACTAAAGGAGTACCTCTAGAGGCTATGAGGGGGAGCGCTTGGTTGTAGCAGCAGACCCATGGCAGAGGAGCGCTGGGTTGTAGCGGCAGACCTGCGATACTCAACATAAGGAGTACCTCTAGAACCTATGAGGGGGAGCGCTTGGTTGTAGCGGCAGAGCCATGGTGGGAAGCACTTGGTTGTAGCAACATGCCCACAGTACTCGACAGGTGGAGTACTACATCATTCCAAGGAGTTCAGCACGCTTGGTTTTAGCGGCAGGCCCTCTGTACTCGACAGAGGAGGAGTTCGGCGAGCTTGGTTGTAGAGGCAGGCCCTCTGTACTCGACAGATGAGGAGTTCGGCACGCTTGGTTGTAGTGGAAGGCCCTCTGTACTCAACAAATGAGGAGTTCGACATGCTTGGGTGTAGTGGCGGGCCCTCTATACTCGATAGAGGAGGAGTTCTCCCGCAGTCGTGGTTTCAACATCATGAATAAGATCCTAGTGGAGCTGAGCCTATGACCTTTTTAATTGCCTCATGATTGAGATGGGTCATTTGATAACTCAGGTATATGTATGGGCATATACCTGGAAGTGGTTATCCGCTGATTTCATAAATCTATGTGTTTCCTTATGATTGAGATGTGTTACTTGATAACTTGGGAATAAGTATGAGTTTATACCTAAGTAGAGGTTATCTGTTGGGATCTTCTTGTGGTTATCCTTGTAGGTTTTAGTGAGACCTTGAGGGTCTCGGGATCCCTACTATGTATCGTTATACTCACCCCTGCACGGGCTATGCCCGCACCTCATTGTGTTGGTTGCAGACGATGGACAGCGCATACAGAGGTCGAGTGTTCGAGGACTGGACGGTACTCGGAGGTGGACCTCCCGATGAGACAGTACCCGGTGGTGGACATCACGACGAGGCGATGCTCGGAGGAGGTTGACAGGTTAGAGCATTGTAGAGGCTATTTGTACCAACACTGCAGGTAGAACCGTGGTGGACGATCCAAGATCTACGCTATTTGTAACTACCCTTCAGGTAGGATCCGATGAGGGTGACCCAGGAGCTACTTCCTTTCTTCCAGTTGTTTTCTTTGTTGTACTTTTTTCAGTTGTAGCTGTTCTTTCATTTGGGTTTGTATTCTGTCCCATTTACTTTTCAGCACTTTTTTTGTACTTGGTGTTTTACTTACGCTTGTACTCTGTGGTGTTTTGTTACTTTTATAAAGGCAATACCTTACCAATTATTGGGATTTACGCATTCGGTGCTAGTCGCCAGCCCCTGGCATATAGAAGGCGGGTTTCGGGTAGTCACGGCATGGGCCCCAAGGACGGGTCGTGACATAGTTAATATTTGTTTCTAAGGGAGTTTCTAATGTCGAAATACCTATTTACATCTATAAATATAATGAATAAAAAGAAACCATGATAGATAAACTAAAATATAAAAATTACACTAGCCATGTTAAATTTCATTAGTATTATACCTTGTAATATCAATGATCCCTCAAAATACATGGATAGATCATAATATAATTATATGGTTAAAAACATCCATGTTATGCTCCTTCTCAATGGAATGTATTTTGGACCATCTTTTTAAAATTATGATTAATATTGAATTTTTACACTTCCATGCATTTAATTCGGAGTAAAATAATTCAATATTGGAGTAGCTTGAATCGATAATTTGTTTTCTAAATTAAATTAATCATTAGTTATAATGTTTTTTATTCATTATTTGAATTAACATAAAAACTATTAAATTGATGTATTGTAATGAGTTTAAAATATTATAAATTATTTTAATAATAATAATCTTTTAAAAAAACAGTAATAATTTTGAAATTCAGTTTCGTTAGCTTGATTTTTATGTTTTTAATGTTGACATATGAAAACTTTTGAAGTGGTAGCCTCCTAATATTTTTAGAGAGGTTTTTTACTTAATCCATTGTTTTATCACTTTAGTGCTATGTAATCTATTTAGAATAGTACTTTACAATAAGTATATATTACTTTTATTTTCTATCAAACATCCATATGATTCATTAAGACATCAATGATCCATCATGAGACTCCAATAGGTTTGGTGAGACGCAATATTATTATAAATTCAGTATTTATTAATTTCAAATCTCATAATATTTCACCCTTATATCATATGATATTTTCCAATATGTGTCACTTCATTTAGTGATTATAACTTCAGAATCTCCTTGGGAATCCATGGCTTATATGAATTTGGTTCCATATTTCAAACATCTTAGGATCCTTTTAAACCCTATATAATTTTAAATTCATATGCAATTATCTCATTATTACGTGTATGGATTTGGTAAATTTATAATTTTTAACCATAAAATTTATATTATAAAATTTGCTAAAAATGAAGGGGAATTGCTTTATTATTATTTTATATTTATTTAGTCTTAACAAATTGAAAAATAATTTTTCGAGGTCTGTACATGGTGATAATCCCATTAGTATAAGTGGAATAATATGTTGAATGGTTGTTTTGAATCAAGATGACTTGAGGTGGATATTTCTATAGAGAATTTGGACCCTTTTCTGATAGATGTGGAGGCCATTAGAGGAAATGGGAGTTTAACATTGAAATTCAACATGATTCAAAGGTTCATATAATAGATTAAGGACAAATAGGAATTATTTCTTCCTAACATTTGATATCAGGATTCTAAAACACAAATAATATAATGAACTGGCCTTAAAAAATTACATACTCATGAACTAAATTTATAATTCACAATTTAGGATCTTTTTAGGTTTAGAGTTTTAGAGTATTAGGACATAACTATTACATCTCAATGGTTACAATGTAGACACATCTACTCAGTTTCCATTTTTTCGCAAAATAAAAACTCCTGAACAAAATGGTAATGTCTAGTTCCATGTTTTAGACAGAATGACATTTCCTTGATCCCATCATTGACCCTATTCCACTTTATGTCATGTCAAAAACATTTCAAAAACATGGGATGAGTATAAAAAGCCCAGTAAAGGATATATAAATATAGAAAGAAAACATTCTCCCATGTATACATAAGAATCAAGGAAATCATAATTTATTCATAAAACATAAGAACATTAACATACCTCATGAAATCCTAATATTTATGAATATCTCATATAAATCATAAGACATAAATTTAATTTAAGGAATTCATAACATTCTTACGTAGGGAGTAACCCTCATGGTTACGTTTGGAATACCCATCACAACATATTCCCTAAATCCTTTCAGAGAAACCGTCGTGTTTAACTCCATCGAATTACCCAATGAATTGGAGTGATATCTCGGGCTCACCCACCCATAGTTTATCACGGAACCATCCAACTTCATAAACAATTCCGAAGAACAATAACATAATCGTATCACATAAAACATGCATAAAAGAAAAAACATTTCCACATTTCAATCACATGATATCAATTCGACAGATTGATATAATCAAAAAATTATAAAAACCATTTTCAATACCAAAATAATATAAATGTAAAACATGGTATTTATTTTTCATATAAAAATTTATGGATTTAAGGGGAAGCCGAAACTCAAATAATGGTCACGGCAGTGGAGAAGTCGTTGTCGCTGCATACATAAGACGAAACATTAGTTTGACATTTTGTAAAATAATTCATGTAACAAGATTCATTTTGAAAGAAATTATAAGTCAAAATTGTTTATTATACAACTAATAAAATAACGTCATATATAAATTGAGGTATACCTTAACAAAAGGAAATTGAGATGAAGTCCCCTACAATGATGGAATCCTTAGATTAAGGACAAATCAATTACATAATTATGTGTGAAAAATATAAATACACCCAATATAAGTGGATATTAAGTGTAAAACAATCAGATATCATCCAAAAATATTCATATTATGACACAATTAGTATGTAGAGGTTTATCACAATGAATTGAAATTGGGTTTAAAAGTTCCGTTACAGAAAATTGACAGCCTAACAGCATCACTTTAAAATTCATAAAATTAGTTGATGAGAGATAAAAAGGGTATCTCATCACATGGACATAAAATTTACATAAAAAATGATATATAATAACATATCTCAACATAAGTAGATGTAAATTAAAAAACCTAAAAAGAAGTCTTTTAAAAATATGAGGGTCAAAGGTTCCCTTACCGATTTGGGTAACATTCGAAACGTACACCCCATGAAAGAAGGACTATAAAATGTTGATTTAAATAACCATAAATGAAATTATCATACACAAAGAGTAGAATAATGGGCATTACATACACCTCTCAAAGGAGAAATTTAAAAATATAACATGAATCTCACGGGAATAAATAGTGAGATAAAAACACCTTACCTAATTGTAATAAATTGAGTCATATTACCAAATGATAATAAGAAACAAATGAATAACATAATACCATGAATATAAATAGAATCATTATAATATATATTAAATGTATGTACAAAATACACTACATGCAATAAATAATTGGCAAACAATGGAAATCTCAAGGAATTAAAAGTGAGATAAGAAATCCCCTCAACTCAAGTCCGACTTTTTATCGTTCATTCTTTATATTCATGAATAATAAAAATTTTCAACTTCTAATTGAACAAGGACTTCCTTTAAAGTTTATTATTTAATTGATATCACATATTATCATGTTATAATAATTAGATAATTGTGTGATTTCATATCATACGTTTTGTCGATGTTCAGTACATGAGTCAACAATGAACTTGTTTGAAGAGAATTATACAAGTATTTATTTGTAATACATCTATGGAATGGAGTTAATTATTAAAATATCATTTATATAAAGTATATATTTATTAAATAATTTCTATAATTTTTAGAGATACTAAATGAAATGTACCATTTATGGAGATGATAAGCCAGGCGTACGCATGAACGCTACTTTAATTTTTTGTTATATTAATGGACTATAAAACTAAATTAGACCTAGATATATTATAATTCGAGTATAATTTATTTTTGTTATAGGTAACATAATTTAATTAATTTCATTATTTATAAATTCCATGTTTGGAATGAACGATTCACATCACTTGAGTGGGAAGTAGTCCACACTTCCTCATATGAAATTATCGCATTTTCACAACAAGAAAAGCATAAAGGTATGTTTTAAATATAAAATACAGAAGAATAGAGAGGACATAAATATAATATATATCATATATAAATATAGTTCCATCATAATGTCCTCCATTAATGGTGTTAAAATATTATTCAACAATCATCGTTTCGTGAGGCAGTAATTCGCCACCCATAGAAACTGTATGTTCTTTAACCATTAGACGGAGGTATGTGTAAGTGTTGGTAGAATCCTTTCATAACAAAACCCTAGTATATTGATGATAATGGTGTTATTATGGGATCAAATAATAAGAAGATAGTGGTGAGTGAAGAAGGAAAATAAATGAAAAAAACTTGAGAGAAGACATTACCTCTAAATCGGGTAAATCTTGTTAATTTGAGCCAAAGGCTTCCATGGAAAAAAACTTCTGCCCAAAGTGAAGCTTCTAGTAGTAATATTGGGATGTGAAGAGATAATATGAGCAGAGTTTGGTCGATCCAGGGTCTTGAGAGGAGTGGGTAAGATGGTATAGGTGGGAGAATTTTATAATAGGGAGGAGGGTCACTTTTGGAAGGTCATGAAATGTTACTGGTTTTTAAAATGGTTTTCAGATTATAATGGTCACACAATGATATATTTTGACTATAAGGTGATAAGGGTTAGAAATCAACCCGTCCAACCGGTTTTATACAAGATTAATTCTATGATTTTACATTATCTTTTCATTTTATTTAAATAGTTCATTAATGAGGTAATCACTGCATCATCATGGTGTCATAATTAATTTTTTTTATTTAATGTCTAAAAATTATAAAAACAATACCATGATGTAGGAAAGTCGTTTAGCTTTCCAATGACTATTTATAGTCTAAGATATCATTTATGTAAACAAAATTAAATTTTTTGTAATTAGTATACACAAACCTTTGTTATATTTCTCTTTTTTTTCAAAACTAAAGTCATAAATGTCACTATTACACCCATGTGACTCCATGGGCCCTCATGTTTGGTAAAAATCATCCCATGGTTGGCCATGACTCAAAAAAGAGGATTTAGACTAATTTTGGACCTTATCATTCCAAATATGGAATCCATTTTATCAAATTCTAAACCCAGAAATTGCAATAATTAATTTAAGAATAATTCTCGTTGTCACAACCAAAGACGAGTTTTTAAGAATTAAAATTTATCCAAAGATTGACTTGTTTTTACATCCAATTGAAAAGTGAAATTACATCCAATGAACAGCATTGTATTAATTTATAGAGATATAATTCAATTACACTTTAAAACCAATTAAATGTAAAATCTATCTATATAATTAAATTAGATGAAAAAGTAGTTTTGATGTAAAATTTAGTATTTTTCACAATTCATTAAAAATGAACATTTTTCAGAAAAATACCAAAAGCTTATCCAAATTAAATTTGATATTCCAAATTGAAAAATTATTTCCATTTTAACAAATTCAAAACATATAAGTTTCATTAATTATTTTTATAATTAATTCCCGCTATCAAAACAAAATGTGTGTTTTTAAGAAACAATATCTATCAAAATATTGACATTTGTTTATGTCCAATTTCAAAGTGAAATTAAATACAATGAACACCATTGTATTAAATGGTAAAATTGTATTTCAACTATACATTATAACCAATTAAAAAGATAATCTAACCAACTAAATAATTTATATGAAAAGGATATTTTGAATTAAAATGCACCATTTTCGCTATTCATTAAAAATGAACATTATCGAAAAAATTAAAAAATATAAAAAAGTAAATGTTTATGTCCCTATTATAAAGAAGGATTTCCTTTTTTCAAATATAACATATAAAATTGAAGAAAAAGTAGTTTTAAAAAGGGTTTTCCATCAAAAGGTGGTTAATTGACCATTTAAAGAACATTAGAATATTTATTCTCAAAATCGATGGTTTTTATTATTTCAAGCCTCTAAAATTTATTGGATAAAAGTAAAAATATATAAATAAAATATATAATAATTTTGTATTTAGTTATATTCATTCCCTCCATTACAATGGATTGGTGTTAACTACCATTTAAAATAATATTATTATATTAATAGTGTGAAATTTAACATTTCAAAGAAACTTGTTGTTGCGTATTGGGTACGCTATAAAAAATATCATTCCCTTTAAAGTAATATTAACATTTTATTCACAAATATTAATAAATAAGAAAGTATTATATTATTTATTTACCCGGGATGTTACATATAAGGACCCAAATCATTATTTTATTAATCTAAAGAAGATAACTATTTATTAAATGGGGCGGACTTCTAATTTGTTGATTGATATGGAAGCATATAAATAGGATTATTATTCTTCTTCTTTCATATTTGTACTTAATATAATATTAATTAACAATAAAATCACAATGTAAAAGCTACTGACAATTTTTTACCCCCTCTATAATAAATATTTTTTTTCTAATAGATTGGCTCAATTGTATTCAAAATAACTTGAATATGTCATTTATATTTAAAAACTGAGGTTTCTATAGATTTATTGTACTCAAATTTTCTTTTCTAGATTTCATAATTTTCATAGACATATTACTAGACATTATTCAAAACAATTTTATCAATGATATTTGTTGGATTTAAGAATGATTAGGGTTTTCTAATAGCTTAGCTAGTATACTTAGTGGTGTTTAGATGAGATTTAAAATAAATTTTTAATATAAATCACCATGTAAGGAATATTAGTTTTTGAATTTTATCAATTATCATATAATAAGATGTTATTATCTTATTATATCAGAATTTTAAGGTTATTAAGGATAACTTACCAGCGTATATATGCTTTTATAAAACTGGTTTCCAAGACCCATTAATTTTTTTAACTCAATCACAAACTGAATCTATCCAATAATAAGAAAAATGCACTAAAATAACCCTCCTTTTTTGATACAACCCAAATAACACATTCATTATATTTATCTGGGTTTAATAAAAATGTTATCACACCCATGAGAGTCACTAAATTAGCCTTTCATTTTTTCTAGCGAGGTATGGAAATATTTCTTTTTCAATTTTATGATTGTATACATTTGAAATTTATTTGATATATATCTATATATTATTGTAATAACATATTAATATTTAATTTTTAGGTTTTGTAGATATTATTAGAAATATTTAGGAATTTAAAAATTATATATTTAGTAGATAATGATTTTTTTCCTAATTCCATGGATAGAATATACATGCTCATACTCTTATTATACTTGAGTTACCATTATAAAATATATCAAGGGGAAAAAATAAGGACCAACTGAATAGAAATATAATATAAGTTTATGAACATAATTTTCATAATTTTAATTTTCATGAACATTGAAATTACCTATAATAAATTTTTCTTAAACATACATTGATCCAAACACTATAAAAGATTCATGGAAAAGAATGAGAGGACACTAAAAACACCTCAATAATTTTTGGAATGTGTTTATTAAATTCAAATATATCAGAGGATTTTTTTTTTCTAAATTGGATGGTTTTTTCAGACTCCATTGAAATATATGTACAATAGTGGTTTCATAATCTATAATATAAATAAATCTCCACAAAAAATGAGCAATTGGAGGAATTCCTAAAAAAATTAGTTCATGGTCCTAGATGTCCCTTATTGTAAAGGTGGATATATAAGATCATGAATGAATGTGGAAAAACAATATATATGTTATGGTAGATATTTTTTGATACTGATTACATCATTTACACATAAAACATTTGAAAGGTTCTATTTCTTAGAGTTACATCACAATTGATTTCTATATAATTATATTAACCTATGGAATTATTCTTAATGGGATTATTTAGTTGTACAATGTACAATATATTAACGATTCTTATCAAATATTGTTGATTATATCAATTTTGGATAGATATCATCTTTTTTTGTTATAGAAAGTGAATTCTGTTGGAGATAATTACAATTTATTAAATCTTCATTGGTGATATTGATTATTTGTGCACATAATGTGGAGATTTTGAAACAATTTAAACACATGCTGATTATGTTCATATGTTATTTGAGGATTTTATGAGCTTACCTCATTGGAGAATTCTAATGATTGAATGTTTAGGGTATATATGTGATTCTCCAATTTCTATATCATTATAACATATAGATCCCATAATTATTTTAGAGATAAGGATTTAGAGTGTATATTTATTATGGTATGTAAGTATTTTTCAATGGTTGTAATCAATGGAAAAACTTGTGTTCTTTTCAAATTTAGATGATGGGTCATTGAGATTATTTATAAATTATTAGGTGTTTAATCATGTGATTTTTTTGAATCACCATCCTATTGAAGGAATAGATGAATTTTTTAACTAGTTAAAAGGATTGATTTTGTTTTTAATTATTTATATATAATCTAGATATCACTATATTTTGGTTGTGTAAAATGATATTCCAATTATATAATTAGTGTAGTATAGAAATTTTGAGGTTATAAAGAAGAAACATAGATTTCTAAATGACAAATAACTATTTATGAGGCGGATCAATAGAGTATTTAAACCATATCTAGAATCATTTTGGGTTAGATTCACATACATGTTTTTATTTTTTAACTATGTATTGGGATCATATAATGCATCTCAATATTTAGTGAAAGATTATTGGGAATAATTGTTTTTAGGATGTTTTTAGTATCAATTTTTGACAATGAAGTATAATTTTTTATGTAATGTTATTTCATATGATGAAAAAATAGTGGACCTAGAAATGATTTATGGGGTTCTAGCATAGAAACAAGAATACAATGTTTATAAAGTGATGTGTTTATTAGTGTTGGTGATATATTATAGTCATTTTGTACTCACTTTTTCTTATATTGAAACACTATTATCATTTCGAAGAGGAAAAGGAATGATTTTCCTTAAATGATGGAGTTCCATAGAAATTTTGGATGATTGATAGAGAATTTTTGGATTCCTCGAGTTCATTGACTGCTTAAGGAAGGTATTACATATAAGGAATATTTTTATGAAACTTATTGGGGTTTTGGATTTTTATTCATATACGTTAGTCAATCTAGTTCTTATGTCTCTTGAAATTTATACCCTCATGAATTAAACTATTCTACTCATGTTTTATTACTTAATTATATGGTATCAACACTTAATACATTGAGGCATTGTTTTTTTGGAGAATGTTTTATGGTTTATATAGAACATAATTTTTTAAGTTATATATTTTCTTAAAGGGATTTGATTTTATGGTAGAGAATGTGGGTGTAATTTTCCAAATATTATTAATATAATGTCATATATTATCATGGAATAGAAATGTCGTGGTATATTTTTCCAATTAGAAGTCTTAAAATGTGTTGATTAGTTGTTGATTGAGAAATATAAATTGATAAATTTATTCTCACCACTTCTCATAAATTTCGAAAATAATTATATTGGATCATATATTTATTATATTAAATAATAATTTTGACTATGGATTTATAGAGTACTATTTAGGGAGATATATTAAGGAATTAATGTAAGGATATAATGTTATAAATAGTGATTCATTTGGTGGATTGGTTTTAAGATGAGGAACAACAGTTATTATTCTATTAGAAGTATTTTTTGTTAATTTGTGAAGGATATGTGTATATTGGAGTTCTAAAATTAATCATGGGATGTGCATCAAGGTTTTTCAATGATTTATCAAGCTTCGATGTGGAGAGTGGGTTGAAAATTGATAGTTTTGGGGATGCCCATTCCAATTGATCATAGAGGCCATTAAAATTACTTTTAATTGTATAAAATATTTTTTTATGACATATAAAATATATTTTGCTTTGTTATTAATTGGAAGGTCACATAATCATGGGGCCATTCCATATTTTGGGTTACATAATCATTTCAATAGTGACCAAAATGGGATGAGTTAATTTATATAGGGAATACATAACCTTTGAAAAATGATATTTCCTCAATAATTGAATTATTTATCTTTTATTATGATTGCAATTGTTTATTGTGCGATTTTTAGAGAGTGGTTATAATGATATAATTATGCATGTACCCATAGATTACTATTCAGGTGTTGAAACGTGGATTTGTGAATATGATATAATTTATAGAAACTTGTTTCTTTGATAAAATGTGATATTTTTACAATTGGGTAGTGACATGATTATGTTGTAGATGTTTTTTATTTCCAGAATATAAGGAATATTAGTCAGGTTTTGTGATTATACTCACGAGGATATGATTTATCGAGATTCATGGTAGTAGTGTGGTATTTCTATGTTGTTCAACTATCTTCTAGTGAATCTTAGTATATGTGGTAGCATGGGTGGTAGAATAAAAATATAATATGTGTATAGATCAATATTTATATGTGATATAGATGTGGTAATAGTTTTTTATGAGATTTATATGGTGATAATGATGTTAGATAGGATGATGGTGTGTATTATTTTGATGATTATAATGGATATGTTTTGAGTGGCTATGATAACAACAGAGTAATTAATGGGATAACATTAGGTTTAAAACCTAATAAAATAAATAGCTTCCATTTGGTTTAATAAATATATATAAATTCTATGTTTTCATGGAGATATCCCATGATCATTGATTCCTTGAAAACTAGTGTGCGTCGATATGGGTTGATTATATCACAATCTATATTTAAGGACTATTGTTATATTCCCTATGGTTTTATTGATGCTTGTGGTGTCTATGTATTTATAGATATCTTTTTGTGTGTAATTTTTCTAGTCGATGATATAAATATTTTGAAAATTTCCCTACAGTCGGATAACTACTTAATCAAGGTGATATAATCATGAGTACATAGTTGGTTGAAAATATTTTATAGATATTATAGTGTCTTCCTTATGGGAATAAAATGATGATTTTCATGGTTATTTATACATTTAATTTATATAGTGATGTTTTCATAATGAATAATAAAAATTATTTTGATATAGTTCTGAAATATATATGATCATGTCATATGAAATGGTTGAAGTATTTTAGTTGACATTGGGAGATGTTTATGTTTAATTGTTTTCATTTATTTATTCAACAGAACAAATTACACATTACTTAAGGTAAAAAAAATTTATAGTCATGTGGTTTTTTTTCCATTTATGACTTTCCTATATTTGAAATTATAGGAATTTATTAAAAAAATATTTCTTATGGTTAGGTTACACATTTTATTATTTATATAGATATGTTTTATTCATTTATAAAGGGTAATTACATTCATATATGTGTGTTTTTCTACACCTTGTGCTCGTTTTCAACTGATGAGTTAATATAGGTTATCATTGGGAGTCATAATAAAAAACATTTTTGAATTAGGAGGATCAATATATAGGAATCTCATGAATATTAAAATAATTTCTAAACATATACTTTTTCTATATTATGGGATTTTAGAAATTATATATATTTCCCCACATAACATTATAACCCTAATATCCATTCATGTTATCTACTTAAATAAATGTATTTTATCTTTTAATTGTTATGACTTAATTTCATTAATGTTTAATGGTCCCATAAATTGAATGATTTTTTCAAATCATGAGTGAAATAACAATTGTGTGTTTTGAATCAACCATATTTTACAAAAGACTTTTATTTAAAATGTCGGACAAGGATCCACAAAAATGTGATATATTTATAAGAAAAAATTAATTATTTTATTTTTCATCCATTGTCTCTTGAAAACATGTTTGATAAACTCAACAGTATTAATATTTAACTTATTTTCATATATTAAAATTACAATATATTAATAACCCTGACATATTCATTATGAAACAAAAATTTAATTTTCTCTAGATAACATTGGTAAATTTTCTCTAGAATAAATTTTATATCAATGTTATGAACCATAAGAAATATCTATTTTTTGTATAGACCATATAAAACAAATGTTAATCTATGGAAAAAATCGAAATTTGGTTTCTACCATCTATTCATAGAAAAAAATTAACTCTTTTAATTATCATATTCAAGATACCTACCGACATTGATATATCTGTTTCATATTACCTTTTTATTCTAACATTAGAAGTGGCCATGAAACAATATACATGATTCTTATTATTCTTCATTTAATCATTTTTAATGGTTACATTATTTTATGTTATAAACCACAATATTATTTTTAATCACTTTTTAAATTATATTATTTTTTTTAATCATAAAACCTCCATTATAATACCCATTTCTTCTACAAACAACAATATGAAACATGGTATTGATATTATAATCATGAAATAGTTTTTTTCACTAAAAATTTCTTTCCAACATATTTAAATATCCAAAACTATATAGGATTAATTATCAAAATAAATGGGTTGAATTTGGCCATTGATTAATTTAATATTTCCAAAACCTAATATAAGGCCCCGACCTTAAACCTCACTTAATATTGAATCAAATGAATATTTCACATTGAGGATCTTTTCAATTTTAGAGTTTTACAGAATTAGATCATAAATCATTCATTACATTCCACATTTAAACGAAGTGGTTACATAAAAGATTGTATTCATTTTTTTCCCATCAATGGAAACATTTTTAAAATAAAAAATTAATTATTTCTCGACACTTCCTTGAAACTATCATCAAATCAAGAACATTTCCCTTGTCTGGTGAAAAACATTTCAAAAAATTGGATGAGCATAAAAAGCTCAGTAATGGATATAAAAATTTGGAATGGAAAAATTAGTACATGTATACATAAGAATAAATGAAATCATACTTTACTCATAAAACATAAGCACCTTAACCTACCTTATGAAATCATAAGATTTATGAATAACTCATAGAAATCATATGGCATAATGGTAACTTGAGGAATTCATAATATTCTTACGTTGGGAGTAACCCTCATGGTTACGTTTGGAATACCCATCACATTATATTCCCTAAATCTCTTCGGATAAACATTAACGTTTAACCCCTTCGTGTTACCCAACACATTGGAGAGCAATATCATAATCACCCTCCCTTAGTTTATCATGGAACCACCCATTTTCATAAACAATTCCCAAGAACCATAACATAATCATATCACATAACATAAGCATAAAAGAAATATAACATTCCCACATTTCATTAAGAATATAACATTTTATGATTTTGAAAAAATGAATCCATTCTAAAAACCATTTTCAAAACCATTTAAAACATTTAACATAGAGATTTTGAATCAAGGTTTCCCATACCACTTTGAAGATTTTAATATTTTTAACCATTAATATCCATATAAATAAATCATTAAACCCATGTTTATAACATTTATAATAATGAGATATATTTATAAGAATAAATCTTTAAAAACTTTAAAAATATATTTCAGTTAAATGGTTTTTACAAAAATGAGAGACACTTGAATATAATAATTGAGGAATAAAATTTAACAAGAACATTATAATATCATGAGAATAAAGGGATTCAGGATATAATATTCCAAAGGACAGTATATACACCATAAAATAGTTAATTGGTGCATAACAATAATGAATTCTCAATATAAATGTAAAATGAGATCAAATCCCTTATAAAGAAGGTATCCTTAAATTAAAGATAAATCAATCTCATAATTATGTGACAAATATAAATACACCAAATATAAGTGGATATTAAGTGTAAAAATATCAATTGTTATTCAAAAATATTCAAATAATGATATATTCAATAACTACATGTTGAACCAAATGAAATCGAAATTGGGTTAAGAAGTTCCCTTGGTAAAATTCGACAGCCTAACGACGTCACTTTAAAATTCATAAAATTAGTTGATGAGAGAGAAAGTGGTATCTCATCACGTGGTCATAAAATTTACTTCAATAAGGATATATAAGAACATATCCCAATATAAAAATATGTAAATTAAAAGACATAACAACATAAGTATTTTAAAAAGAGGAGGGTGAAAGGTTCCCTAACTGATTTGGGTAACTTTTGAAACGTTCACCCCATGGAAGAAGGACTCTACAAAAATGATGTAAATATTCATAAAGGAAATTATATTACACAAATAGTAGAATAATGGGAAGTACATATACCACTCAAAGGAAATGGTGGAAAATGTAGCATAAATCTCACGGGAATAAAAGTGAGATGAAAACCCCGTTATGAAAACTCGGCAGCCTAACGACACCACTTGAAACATCAAAAAAAATGGATTGATGAAATAAAATTGGGTCTCTAATCATATGAACCAAGAAATTATAGTAATAGTAATATAAAATAACATCCCCCAACTAATAAATAGGAGCTTAAAAGAAACGACATTAAAGAGAGTACTTAAAAAGAAAAAAAAGGGGTAGGATCCCTTACCTCTAGTCCGACTTGTCTTATTCATTTCTTTATATTCCTGAATAATAAACATTGGTCAATTTATAATTTCTTAAGGACATAAATTAAATTTTATTATTCAATTAATATCATATATTATCTTGTTATGATAATTAGTTAATTATGTGAGTTCATATCATACGTTTTGTCGATGTTCGGTACATGAGTCAAAAATGATCTTGTTTGAAAAGAATTATCAATGTAGTTGTATGTACATCATTTACAGAATATTATTAATGATGTAAATATCATATATATCCATTATATATTCTTTTTATAGTTATTCCATAATATTTGGAGATAAAAAGTAATGAAATTCACCGTTCATCGAGGCGGTAGACCGTACGTACGCATGAACGCTACATTCATTACTTTGGCACATTAATGGAATTAAAAATAGATGGGAGAGATATATATAAATATTATATTTCCAGTATAATATATATGTTATATAGGTCACATATGTTCATTAATTTCATTCTCTATACATTCCATGTATTGCATGAATGAGTCACATCACTTGAGGGGGCGGTAGTCCACACTTCCTCATGTGAAATTATCACATTTGCACAACATGAAAAGCATAAAGGTATGTTTTAAATATAAAATACAGAAGCATATAGAAAACATAAATACTATATATATCATATATATAAAAAATTGACATCATAATGGCCACCATGAAAGGTGTTAAGAAAATATTGAACAATCATCGTTTCGTGAGGCAGAAATTCTCCATCCACAGATAGAGTATGTTCTTTAACCATTAGACGGAGGTGTGTATAAGTCTAGCTCGAATAATTCACATAAAAACATCCTATTTTATTTAAGATACTGGTTTTGTTACAAAATAATTTAATAAAAAGAGTTTAGGGGGTTGGAGAAGAAAAATTAAACAAAAGAACACAAGTGAAGACATTACATGTAAATCGGGTAACTCCAATTGGTTTGAACCAAAAGGGTTTTTTGAAGAGATTTAATCCAATGGTAAGGCCCCTAGGATGTGGAGAGGTATGTGGAGAGATAAAATGAGAAGAGTTTGGCTGAGAAAAAGGCATGAGAGGTGTGGGTAAGGGGGTAGAGGCGGGGGCCTTTTGTAATAGGGAGGGGGCACTCTTGGAATGTCTTGAAAAGATACTTTATTATAAAATGATTTTCGGATATTAAATGTCCCACAATTATATATTTCTAGGATACGATGATTAGGGTTCTAAATACACCCATCCAATAGGTTTTTGACAAGTGTAGGTCTTAGAGTTTACGTTATCTTTTCATTTTATCTAAAACGTTAATTAATGAGGTAATCGTTGCATCATCATTGTGTCATATATAATTTAATTTACATAATTTATAAAAATTATAAATAAATTATAATTTATTAGGAAATATTTTAATCTTTCTAGGGAATATTTATAGTAAAAATTACGACTTGCATAACCCCATTTAAAAATTATTTTAGTAAAACAATACATGTTTGTGACATATTTATTTTAACTTTAAATAAAAAGTTATTAATGTCATTTTCTTACCCAAGGGGCTCCATGGGGATCCCAAGCTGACCCATGGATTTTATGGTCGACCATGAAATATCCAATAATGGTAGGACATGTGTCAAGGTAATTTCATATTCTTATAACATTATTTTTACTTTAAATTACACTAATTACCTTTAATCGTGATTAATAAAACATAAAAGTTATTATTCACCAAAAAAATTATTTTAATGCCATTGAAAAATATTTTACTTCCTAATTAAAACCATGTATTTCAGATTTTTGAAATTAAATTCACATAATTGGTAATGATTCATTAAAACAAAAAAAACAGTTTTTTAACTACCACATAGTGGTTTCACTATTCATAAAAATTTAATGTTTTTCAGATAAATGCCAAAAATTCACCCTAAGATATATTTGATATTCCAAATTCAAAAAAGATGTCTTTTTAACAAAATTCAAAACATATAAGTTTCATTATTTAATTTAATAATTAATTCCCACTGTCAAAACAAATAGCGTGTTTTTAAGAAATAATATTTACTAAAAGATTGACACTAGTTTAAGTACAATATCAAAGTGAAATTAATTCCAATGACCACCATTTGATTAAATTGTAAAAAAATATTCCAATTTAACATTAAAAAAAATTCAAAAGATGATATAATCATATAAATAAATTAGATTAAAAAATTTTTTATACTAAAATACCACATTTTCACTAAAAGTGATCTTTATCGGAAAAATAAAAATAATTTACACACAGTAAATTTTGATGTCCAGATTCTAAAGAATGATTTATTTTGTCATATTTAACATATAAATTATTCAAAAGTATATTTAAAAAGTGTTCTCCATCAAAAGGAGGTTAAT
Organism: Viscum album; assembly: GCA_963277665.1. Lineage (NCBI taxonomy): Eukaryota > Viridiplantae > Streptophyta > Magnoliopsida > Santalales > Viscaceae > Viscum > Viscum album. The sequence continues at coordinate 1,019,324,761 of OY728122.1, forward strand.
CGACCTTTTAAATAATATTAGAATATTTATGCTTAAAATTGGATTCATTCGCATTTTAAGCCTCTAACATTTATTAGAAAAATTTAAAAATATTTGAAAAACATATATAATCATTTTGTAGTTATTTCTATTCATTCATGCCATTATAACATCTAGGTATTAACTACCACTTAAAATAATATAATTTTATTATTATAGTGCAATGTAAGACTTCAAGGAAACTCGTTGTTGCATATTGGGTACGCCATCGAGCATATCGTTCCCTTTAAATTAATATTAAAATTTTATTCAAAAATATGTATAAATATGAAAAAGTAATATTATTTATTTACCTAGTATGTTACATCTTCCCCCACTTTTGGGAATTTCTTCCTCACAATTTTAAAATTGGGCCCGAAAACTTCATTGAAAAACGCACAACGGAACAAGAGTCAGTAAAACTATAACGTTAAAATAAAGAAATAAAAGTAAAAAGGTCATCATAGTTAACCCATACTAGGATTCCATGTAGGAAAACTTGGGCATAGTGGAGAAAAAAAAGGGTCATGTTCTGTGGTAGAGTGATAGAAAACATGTTTAGGAGAATGTTAACCACCAGAAAATCACAAACTGGTGATAGGTTAAACGGTATTTGATTCCCCAGAAGGAAAAATTAACAGACAACATTTTTGTTTTACCTTACTTTTCATTGAGTAATTTATTTATGAGCATAACTAAAACATAATGAAGCATACTTACTTGTCATGTAGACTCTCATCTCCTACTGGATTTCTTACACAAACTCATATTTTCACCAAAAGACGAGTATTTAGGATGACATGCTCACATTAAGAGAGCTATAATCAACTTCTATATAATCACCTAATCAAAAAAAGAGAACTATATATTTCCCATGTCTTTAGACCTTAAAAAACCAACATTTTTATAATAAGATCAGATAATCCACAAATGAATAATCCTTTATAAAAAGGAAATCTATTCTTAATCTTCAAATTTTTTCCAACAAAACCCAAATTTCAACGAAGACCATTCAATAAACTCTATTTCCATAAAATTATTCAATGTAATCCAAACTAAGATTTAAACCCAAATATTTGAAGGATTTAATCACCTAGTCTTCCAAGGTACAAATTAACATTTATCTCTAAATAACATCTGTTGCTCTTAAAGTCTCTTGTTGAAAAGTAATTAACCTAATCACATATCCTCCCTGATAGGATAATAATTTCCATAGATAACCCAAAATCAACTTACTCTTGATTCATAAAATCATTTAACTAAAAATAATTAGTCAAACTAACCAGGGAATTCACGTAGTCCAGTGGTAGGAAATAAATACCAGTTGCACTTTGGTTGTGGGTTTGATTCTCGCAGTATTGTCCGACGCGGCGGGTTGTCACACGGTCTACGTGTTGTCATTTTTCCAAAACTATATAATTCTTAAAACATTCCCCAAAATGAGATAAAATATTCAAAAATAATTATAACATATTTTAACCTCAAGTTTATCTCATGCCTTTCATTTTCTGTCACAACATATAGTAACCCATAATTACCTCAAAAGTAAGGATCATTTAAACCCTAATGGGTACCTTTATAATTATCACCTGAACTTCCACATCGAGTTGGTTCTCTCGTACAAGATGCATTAGAGAACTCACCAAGGTTCAAGTTGTTGATCAGGACTCCTGACAGTTGGTGTAGAATAACCATGATATTTCTCATTGAATTCCCCATTTCATATAGTCTCTTAATCAGAGAATGACCACAGTTTCCTTCAAACCCATTGTCACTTTGGTTCCTACTTGATCCATTCATTTACAAAAACAAAAAAGGTTCGTGTGAGTATATCAAGAAAATCATCATGTACTAAAGAGAAAGATAAAAACTAAGATATACTTATCTGAGTTATCTCAAACTCATTCTAACATTCAAAAATAACAATGACTCTATCTAATATAATAACCATTGTGGTTATACAGAACTTGTCACTTATGCTTAAACAACACTCTAACCTCTAAAGTTATCTAAACCGAACATTGATACCAACTATATGGCCCCGACCATAAACCTCACTTAATAATGAATAAAATGAATAATTCACATTGAGGATCTTTTCAGGTATAGTGTTTTAGAGAATTAGATCATAAATCATGCATTAAATTCTACATTTAATCATTGATGTTACATAAAAGATAGTATTCATTTTTTTCCAATCAATGGGAAAATGTTTTTAAATAAAACATGGATTCTTTATTGACACTTCATTGACACTATCATCATATCATGTACCTTCCCTTGTCCTGTGAAAAAATTTTCAAAAACATGGGATGAGCATAAAAAGCATAGTAAGGGATATAAAAATTTGGAAAGGATACATTACTACATATATACATAAGAATCAATGAAATCATACATTACTCATAAAACATAAGCATGTTAACTTACCTCATGAAATCATAAGATTTATGAATAACTCAAAGAAATCATAAGACATAAAGTTAACTTGAGTCATTCATAACATTCTTACGTAGGGAGTAACCATAATGGTTATGTTTGGAGTACCCATCACAATATATTCCCGAAATCGTTTCATATAAACCATTAACGTTTAACCCCTTCACGTTACCCAATGAATTGGAGAGCTATATCAGGCTCATCTGCCCTTATTTTATCATGAAACCACCCATCTTCATAAAAAATTCCCAAGAACCATAACATAGTCATATTACATAACATAAGAATAAAGGAAAGATAGAATTCCCACATTTCAATAAAAATATAACATTTTATGATATTGAAATAATGAATCCATTATAAAAACGATTTTCAAAACCATTTAAAACATTTAATAAAGAGATTTTAGAATAAAAGTTTCCCATACCACTTTGAAGATTTTAACATTTTAAACCATTAATATACATATAAATAAATCCTTAAAACCATTTTTAAAACATGGATATTAATGAGAAATATTTATAAGAATAAATCATTAAAACATTTAAAACGATATTTTAGTTAAAGGGTTTTTAACAAAATGAGAGACACATGAATACAATAATTGAGGAATAACATTTCTTCATAAATTTATAATATCATGAGTATAAAGGGCTTCATGATATAATATTACAAAGGACATTACATACACCATATAAGAGTTAATTGGTGCATAAAAACAATAAATTCTCAATAGAAATGTAAAATGAGATTAAATCCCTTATAAAGAAGGTATCCTTAAATTACTGATAAATCAATCTCATAATTATGTGGAAATTATAAATACACCCAATATAAGTGGATATTAATTGTAAAATAATAAATGTTCATTCACACATATTCAATGAATATAATATTCAATAACTACATGTTAAACCCAAAGAAATCGAAATTGGGTTAAGAAGTTCACATGGTAAAATTCACCAGCCTAACAGCGTCACTTTAAAATTCATAAAATTAGTTGATGAGAGGGAAAGTGGTATATCATCACTTGTACATAAAATTTACATCAATAAAGATATATAGGAACATATCCCAACATAAAAAGATGTAAATTAAAAGACATAACAAAATATGTCTTTTAAAAAGAGGTGGGTGAATGGTTCCCTTACCGATTTGGGAAACATTCGAGACGTACACCCCATGAAAGAAGGACTATAAAACATTGATGTAATTAGTCATAAACGAAATTATATTACACAAATAGTATAATAATGGGCAGTACATATACCACTCAAAGGAAATGGTGGAAAATTTAGCATAAATATCAGGGGAATAAAAGTGAGATGAAAAACCCTTACAAAAACTAGACAGCTTAACGACGCCACATAAAACATCCATTAAAATGGATTGATGAAATAAAATAGTTTCTCTAATCATATGAACATATAAATTACAGTAATATTAATATAAAATAACATCCCCCAACTAAGAAAGAGGAGCTTAAAAGAAACGACATAAAATAGAGTACTAAAAAAGAACGATAGAGGTAGGATCCCTTACCTCAAGTCCGACTTGTCTTGTTCATTTCATTATATTCCAGAATAATAAAATTTGGTCAATTTATAATTTCGTAAGGAAATAAATTAAATTTTATTATTCAATTAATATCATATATTATCATGTCATAATAATTAGTTAATTATTTGAGTTCATATCATATGTTTTGTCGATGTTCGGTACATGAGTCAAAAATGATCTTATTTGAAAAGCATTGTCAATGTAGTTGTATGTACATAATTTCCAGAATAGTATTAATGATGTAAATATCATATATATACAGTATATATTCGTTTTATAATTATTCCATAATATTTGGAGATAAAATGAAATGAAATGAACCGTTCATGGAGACGGTAGGCCGTACGTACGCATGAACGCTACTTTCATTGCTTTGGCACATTAATGGAATTAAAACTAGATGAGAGAGATATATATATTATAATTCCAATATAATATATATGCTATATAGGTCGCATATGTTCATTAATTTCATTCTTTATACATTCCATGTATTGCATGAATGAGTCGCATCACTTGAGGGGGCGGTAGTCCACACTTCCTCGTATGAAATTATCGCATTTGCACAACATGAAAAGTATAAAGGTATGTTTTAAATATAAAATACAAAAACATATATAAAACATAAATACTATATATATAATATATAAAATAAATTTACATCAAAGTGGCCACCATTAATGGTGTTAAGAGAAGATTGAACAATCATCGTTTCGTGAGGTTGTAATTCGCCATCCACAGAAACAGTATGTTCTTTAACCATTATACGGAGGTGTGTGTAAGTGCAGATCAAATCCATCACATAACAACATACCAGTATATTGAAGATATTTTTTTCGTTACGAAATAAAGGAATAAAAAGAGTTTAGGGGGTTAGAGAAGCAAAATAAAATAAAAGAACACAACTGAAGACATTACCTTTAAATCAGGTAACTCCTCTTGGTTTGAACCAAACGTGTTTCTCGAAGAGATTTCTGCCAAAGGTAAGTCCCCTAGGATGAGTAGAGGGATGTGGAGAGATAAACTGAGTAGATATTGGCTGAGCCAACGGCTTGAGAGGTGTGGGTAAAGGGGTAGAGGTGGGGGGCTTTTATAAGAGGGAGGGGGCACTCTTGGAATGTTTTGAAAAACAAATCCTTTAATATAAAATGATTTTCGGATATTAAAAGTCCCACAATTATATATTTCTAGGATATGGTGATAAGGGTTCTAAATACACCAATACAATAGGTTTTTGACATGTTTAGGTCTTAGATTTTACATTATCATTTCATTTTATTTTAATCGTTAATTATTGAGGTAATTGTTGCATCATCATGGTGTCATAAATAATATAATTTATTTTATTTTAATAATTATAAAAAAAATATCATGTTTTAGGAAATATATTTAGATTTATAATGAATATTTATAATAAAAAATATGAATTTTATAACCTCATATAAAAATTTCGTTAGTAAAACAATACATGTTTGTGACATTTTTCTTTTAACTTTAAAGAAAAAGTTATTAATGTCATTTTCTTACCCAAGGGCCTCCATGGGGTACCCAAGTTGACCCATGGATTTTTATGGTCGGTCATGAAATATCAAATAATGGTAGGACATGTGTCAAGGTAAAATCATATTATTATAACATTATTTTTACCATAAATTACACTAATTACCTTTAATCGTGATTAATAAAACTTAAAAGTTACTATTATCCAGAAAATTATTTTAATCCTATTGAACCAAATTTTACTTCCTAATGAAAACCATGTATGCCGGATTTTTGAAATTCAATTCACAGAAGTGGTAATGTTTCATTAAAACAAAAAATCAGTTTTTTAACTACCACTTAGTGGTTTCACTATTCATAAAAAATTGACGTTTTTTAGAAAAATTCCAAAAATTCACCCTAACATACATTTTATATTCCAAATTCAAAAATGATTTCTATTTTAAAAAACTCAAAACATATAAGTTTAGTTAATTAATTTAATAAATAATTCCCATTGTCAAAACAAATAACGTGTTTTTAAGAAACAATATCTATTAATAGATTGACACTAGTTTTAGTCCAATTTCAAAGTGAATTAATTCCAATGATCACAATTGGATTAAATGGTAAAAATATATTCTAATTTCACTTTAACAAATTTCAAAAGATGATCTATTCATATAAATAAATTATATTAAAAAGAGGTTTTGAATTAAAATACAACATTTTCACTAAAACTGATCTTTATCGGAAAAATAAAAAAAATTACACAAATTATATTTTGATGTCTAGATTCTAAACAGAGATTTTATTTTTTCAAATATAACATATCAAATCTTCAAAAGTATATTTAAAAAGGGTTCCCCATCAAAAGTCAGTTAATCGACCTTTTAATGAATATTAGAAGATTTATTCTTAAAATTGGATTCATTCGAATTTTAAGCCTCTAACATTTATTGGAAAAAAAATATATTTTACTAACATATATAATCATTTTGTAGTTAGTTCTGTTCATTCCTTCCATTACAACGGCTAGGCGTTAACTACCAATTAAAATAATATTATTTTATTATAAGAGTGCAACATAAGTCTTCAAGGAAACTCATTGTTGCGTATTGGGTACCCCATCGAGCATAGAGTTACCTTTAAATTAATAATAACATTTTATTCACAAATATTGATAAATATGAAAATGTAATATTCTTTATTTACCTAGGATGTTACGCCTAATCCAAAAATATTTTCATAATTTTTTTCTAACAATTTTTCCAGTTATGATATTTGACAACCATATACCAACCTTCTTAACAACCATTTACTAAATTTCAGGAAAAAGTTTCTATTGAACATATTTGGTTGACAAATCTAGGTTTGTGGGAATATTTTTCATCAAATATTCAACAAACCCACATTTATAATATCTAATCCCACATGACTCATGCTCACCCAGTAAAAAATAATAAAGTAAATTTTCTTCATGAAAATTAATTTAACTAATCTCATGATACTTAAAAATTAATTACATTTTGTTGGGAAATCCATCAAATAAATCTATTGTTATCAGTTAATATTTTTAACTTAAATAATAAAATTGATAACTTATTTACTTTTTTATTCACCAATTTATGTAAATATTTATCCCATTATGAAACTGAGTTATTTCCACAATATGATTAACACCTCATCCATATACTATACTAATGATAATTATTTGGTTGATATAACAGTAGCTCTGTAAATGTACCCAAACAACACTTATTCATGGTGATTTAGGGAATTAATAAATTTAATAATATTTATTCTTCATGTAATAAATATTTCATTTTCATATTATATCTATTGATTGATATCACATGATAGGTTGTGTAAAAATGTCTAAATTCATGAAAAAGTAGAACAACATTTTCTATCATTTAAACATCATAAAGAAAAACAATTAGGGGCATGAGTATCCTTTCACATAAACTCAATTATAGTAAGGGTGCTATAATATAACTAAACTCGTTCTTCTCAAAAATAATTCATACTTTACATGATATCATAGGTTTTGAGATCACCTAATAAGGTGACCATGTATTGACAACTATATATTTTACAACATTTTTATATGTTCAAAATTATAACTCAAAAATACTCATTAAAATCCACAGACTTAAAGCAATCATGTCTCTAAGGAAAAGCTATATAAACAAGTTATTTTATAATACTTCTGAACATTATTCCATAATAGGACCATATTAAAACTTCATCAATATTCTTCAGATGTTACATTCATCTTCATTACGTAGGGAATTGGAACATAAGAAAAGGTTTTCATAAATTTTCGATATGAGTAAATATTATCGCTATTTCATCATGGATTTGATTATAATCATGTGAGAAAACCTAGATACAGGTAAAGTGTTCGATTAAAAATGTTAGGAACCAATAATATAGGTAAATATAATCTCAAAATATGAATCATATTCCATATAATATCTGTGATGTGACATGATATAGTAAATGTGACATATAGACAATTACATAATAATACAACAAAGAAATATTGAATAATCATATGTAGAAGAAAAAAAGAAATTGTGTGAAATCTAAATGATCCCATGTATTATCTTGTGAAAAAATAAAATTACCATGAATCCATTTGTGAATAATTAAATATATTAATTCATAATATTTTTGACAAGTAAACATTGTCCTATATCTTGTTTTGGATAGTGAACATTTCTATTCAATATTTTTTTAGGAATGAAAAATACAAACACTTCACATCATTATCTCATGAGTTATAAAACAACAATCACTGCATTTATGGGGAGGAGGTAATATAGGATGTCAAAAAACAATTATACATATATAATTTTAGAAATGGGAATAATAATTCATCACATCATACATATTATATTGAAGGAAAATGTGTTTTGTAACATTTTTATAATGTAACTCTAAAATAGAACACAATTATGAAATCAGATTGGAATACAAAACTCAATCACCACAAAATCTTATATCATTATATTATTTATATGGTTAGTTAATAAAAATAATTTCACAATGAAATAAGTCCTTTATATATAATTAAGAAATAGAAACCAAAGCCTAAAAGTGTTTATAAAGAAATTATTTTAACTTTGAAATAAAATATGAAGATATATGAAACATTCAGATATCATTTTTTAAGTAGTGAAGTGATTTTATTGGATAAAAAATTAAACATTTTAAAAATATTGAACATTTTATCCTTGAAAGAAATATAAATTTTATCTTAAATAAATATGAATTATAAGATACATACAATCATTAAAGGGGAAAAAATTAGTAATTCAAAATACCTTTGTCCAGAACACAAATATTAAAAAGGTGGATAAATCTAGCATTTAAAAAATGTAAAAGAGAAATTATAATATAAATATATAATATAAATACTTGTAATTAATTCTTATATTTCAAGTCATTGTATAGAAAAGTGAATTTGGACAGTGAAGAATAGAGCTCATTTGGAAAAGATGATAATTATTCTTTTAATAAACAAATATTATAAACAATGAAATCTATTAAGGAATTATTTTTTAATTTAAAAATTAAAGCCCCAAGAAAATGTGGATGAAAATAATTAATATATATAAAAAATATATATAAGAAAATATTTCACAAACCCAGTCAAAAAGGAATAATTTTAAATTGTGAAACTAAGTTGATTCATGAAAACAACTTGCCTTTGCTCTTGTGTTCAATAGATGTGATTTAATCTTCTATATCATAAAAAATAACCATATTAATGAACAATTTAATAAAATTGAAAATTTATGATACCATTTTTTATCATTAGATATTCCATTACAATATAAATTCAAAGCTTGTTAATATTTTTTTTCATTAACATATCTTGATATTTTCACATTTGATTTATAATGGAAATTTCAATCCCAATTATTAGATACCAAGTTTATCATTGTAATATTAAAAAAAATTCTGTATTTCTTTATTAGTGATTATGAATTCCAATGTTCAATCGATGTAATGTTTGGGATTGATTTCCGAGAATAGAAATCATGGGGAGATTATTTTGGACAATTTACCTATATAAATGGATTATTTTATAGCAGTCATTATTTTTTTTGTTATAATTTCAAAAACAATATTCATTAAATATATTACTTATTAATATTATATATATATATATATATAAATTCATCACATTAATATAGACTAACTTTTAAGGTGGTTATGATCACTAAAACAAGATGATCCAAGGAGGTGGCAGTATGCATGTACACATAAGAGATGTTTTATTTTTTCATAGAATATAAATATAGTAATATTTGAATTATTTTGTTATAATATTAATAATTTAATAAATTCAAAAATAATTCAACTAATAACCCTTTTAACATTTAATTTATTTAAATTACGTTAAAACATGACTATTCTTTTATGTGGTAGTCTGGTTTTATACACAAATAGTGATTATATTTTTTCAACAAAAAAGAGAAAATGATGATAATGAATATTCCGTAAAAATAATAAATTATAATATATCAATTAAAACTACATATTAATATAATAATGGTAAAATTAAAATTTTATATAAACCAATGAAAATAAAAAGAGGTTAGGTTGTGATTAGTACTCAAACTGAGAGAGTGATCATTCCATTAGAATACTTCCTAAAAATATAAGTCCATAAAAATATATTTTTATAAGAGGCTTATGATATTCATGGGTACTATAGTTTAAATAAAATATGAAGGGTTTGAATGGAATTATAAGTTTTTAATATCCTTTAAGAGTTGGTGAAAGGAACCTTTTATATGGTGATGGGATCCAATTTCTTTAAATTTAACTTCGTTAATCTATATGAGTCACATATTCTATATGGAAAGTGGAATAAAAAATGATAATAGTATAGTGGAGATTTATTTATCTATAAACACCCAAACCATTAATTTAAATATGATTTTTTATATTATTATAAAATTTCATCGTACATAATATTTTTACCATAATTATATTTTTACAAGATAACTATTTTTTATTCTCGGTCAATTAATTGTATAGAAAAAGATAAAAATGTTCTTATTAAAAAAAATTAAATCATAATTTCAAATGTGAAATAAAACTATCAATTAATTTTTTTGGTTTGAAAATTTTATTTTTAATATTACTTCTCTTAATGTGTAAAAACTGTTCTTTTTCAAAAAATTTATTTTTAATAATCCAAATTATGTTTAGGATGAAATTATCAATTTTAATGATTTGAAATAAAATAAATGAGTTAATTATTAAAAAATAAGAGTAATGTTTACCAAAAATTAATATAACACTGAATATCACAATATGAATACAACATTAAAGAAAATTATCTAAAAAATTCCATTAGATTGAATTATTAAATAAGATCTGTAATTCAAATCATGGGGATTTTAATTTAAAAATATTATTTTAGATGAATCATTTTACACTATATATAAATTTTTACACTTGGAATATGTTTTTTTGGTTATAATGGCACACATTGTTTATTAAAAAATTCATAATTGGTAAGGTATATATAAAAAATGATAATTTTAATACTCCCCTGGAAATAAATATTTCATAAAAATACAAAATATTTATCCATATAAAACATGGTTTTGAAAAATTGAATTTTTTTTTTCATTTTCTTAAAATCAAATTCTAAAATATGGAAATTTACCATTAAAATAATTTATTTAATGTACATTAAAACATGTTTTCATAGGGAATTTTTTGGAAAATATTAAATGTTGTAAATATTATTCTTTATTAATTTATAATAAAAATAATTTTATTATATTTTTTATATAAAAAATATATATTATCTATAATATATTTGGTTTTATAATATAAATCCCGAAAAATATTATTTTGTATAAAAAATATTTTTTTCATAAAATAATTTTTTTTTTGTTTTGATATGATAAGTAAATCTCATTCATTAATTTTTATTTAAATTGTTTTTTATAAATTTTTTCAAAATGATGTTGACCTTATTTGTACAATCCAATTTGTTGGCTATATAACAACATATATATTTATTTTCATAAAATGTGTCTTTCTATATTTTGGTTCAACATCTCATATAAAAAAAATTATACATAATATTTAATTATAGGTAATTTAATAGTAAAATGTTTGGGAATTAGAGTCTCCCCATATAAATAAATTGTTTCTTTATTAATTTCAATTATTAATCAAAAATTACAATTGACTAGGGTATCATAAAGATATACATGAATCAAAATAAAATATATCTTTATATATAAACTTTAATAACATGGGTTAGACATGAAATAATAAGAACATACCAAATAATTATTTCTTATAAAATCATTTAACCAGAAGACCACTCATGGTTAAGTATCAAGAATCATGTAATGGAATTAATTTTTCATTATGAGTTCATATCCATATGTTCAATGATATATGATTGCTGGTTGATTTGAAATATGTAATGTGATTAACCTATTCAAGTATTATATATGGAGTCTATTTGTAGATATCCAATCCATTTGATGATTTGCATCATGTTTATATAATGTATGACTAATAATAATTACACAAATAAAATTCCCACACACCTCAAATAACAATATTACATCAAGATTATGATATCATTACTGTGGATATATTAATTATATTGAATAACTACCTATATATACTAGATTTTATAAAAATAACACTAAAAATACATTGAAAACTCTAGAGTAGAGGCTTTTTGTGACAAAAGTATCATAATCAAATTTAGTTTAATTCATTGTATAGGAAGTTCCTTATTCAATTGCACACATGGATTTCTATTAAAATTTATCCTTTTATTCCCATGGATTGGTTCATTTATTTTTAAACTTCCTAATTTCCACCCATTTTATTCATTGATGTGTTGGTGGAGCAGTAGTTGGAAGCTTCTTCTTATTTATTACATTGATAAAATACATAATTTTTTGCGAACTTTATACATTTTTTATACAGTCTTAGCACATTGAATCGTTTATTAAATAAAATTAAAAACTATCTGTACCACTTTACCCCATATATTGGTAATATATATGGTTCAAAATATTTTATTCCATTAGTCTTTTTATTATATTTTCCATGAAACCACAGATTCATTTTCATATATCCTAAATAATGACAGTTTTTTTATTTATTTCGACTTGATTTTCACCTATAAAAACAACATAATCACTAACTATGTCAATTAAAAATGACTCCTTTATAATAACTAGTTTATGTCCTCTAAATAAACATTCTACATTATTTTTTTCTTTAATAAAAATGGTTGAATACATTATGTACCTTTCTTTTTTCTCGATTTTATCCTCCTATGTTATAATGGATTCATCCTCGTTTTTCATAAACTATATGAATTATCACTCCATTGTATTTTTAATATTAAAGGGAATATATTTGGTGAAAATAGTATATTCATGTCCTCTAATTTAATATAGTGAACAACATCCTTCAATGATAGATTTTTAATTAGAGTGCACCATTTGTTTTCCATGCCCACCAAATGGTAAATAACAAAATCAACCTTATCATGATCCAAGAACTTGTGAAATGAATTAAACACATCTATTAAATTAATACAGAACTAATAAATTTTATGGTTTTATTCAACAATAAAATATGGTGATCATTGAGATATAAAATACTCAATAAATAGTTTCTCCACCATTTGTGAGGTTAGGATCTCAACATGCTTTGAATTGTTTTTAATATTTCTGGGTGGTTGAGTTTTAATTCCAATAATATTTTATCCTCCTACTATAATCCTATTTGGTTTCTATTTGGTAAAATCACTATATTATCCATTACATATTTATTAATTATGTTTCTTCATTCCTTATCATTGACATAAATAACAAAAATTTGGGGATGAGAAATCATAAATTATTAAATTAATATTTTTCAAACTATAAAAATATATAAAATAAATCAAAGTTAATGTGTATTCCTAGGATTATGAATTTATAATTTTAAATATATCTCATGAAATCCCATTTCCTATTTGTCTCTATATCCTAATATTATTCAAATTCATTATAACAGTTCTTTAAATTTCTGTAATCAAAAAAAAAAGATTCCCTAAGAGTTTATAAATATGTGTTATTTTAGTCCTCATTATCAAAATCCAGATGAATATAGAACAAAAACCCATGTTTATTTTTGTGCTTTATTACCCCAATGAGTATTTATGACAGGTACTTCGTCAACTTGTTGTATATAAACACAGATGTCCTTAAATATAAATCATATAATCAATACTATTTAAAAAATTTATTATGTGATCCTATATATATATTTCTCCAAATATTATTCACTAAATATTCACATCCAAATAAATAAGGTAATTAAAAAAATTAACCATTCTAGGCTCTGATACTAACTATGATTCGATAGACACGTACTTTTTTTTGAACGATAAAAAACAAACTCATTATACATAATCATTGATAGAAACATAAAAGACCCAATATAAACATATATTTTCACACATATTTTATATGCGTAATTATACAACTCATTAATTTCTTTACATAAAGATTTGGTTTCTTTTAGACGATAAATACAGGAGTCTTATTTTACAATACTTTCAAATATTTATCCACAACAACATTGTGTTATTCCTTCTTCTAAATTTATAAGATGTATTACCAATATTCATAAGTTGGGTAATGAAAACAAATAAATGGTAATATCATATTCTCTATCATGGTAAAACCTATATATGGTTATTCTAGGATTACATAATAATAATGTGACAAAACATGACAATGGTGGAAATATATGATTAAAAAGGACATGGAATGATAATATATGTCCACAAAATCTAAAATTATCAAACATATTTCATGGAATAACATTGTGGAAACTAGAGATAATAAACATGATCCATGGATCAAATATTATGTGTATAATAAATAACATCTAAAAATTAATAAGCATAATAGAATAAAAATAATCTGAGAAAACATAAAGATTCCAATGAATTATCTTGTGATCTAAATAATATATTGAGACACCATGTTGTGAAGAAACAAATCCCATGAATTAAGTTCTCTATAAAGAAAATTTTCCATGCATCATTTTGTGGAAAAATAATCATGATTATTAATTAGGATGTGGAGAAATCAGCATGTCCAAACATCTAGTTGTGTATATGTAAAAATTTCCAGGATTCATATCATTATATACTATGATATTAGTCATTAACCCGTGCATTGGTATGTGATATTGTATGATAGCAATAAATTATCCAAAAGTATGTGTTTCACATGAAAAAAATCATCCATCTAATCATAAATAACCCCTTAAAAGAAAATCTTTTTTATTTCATTTCCATAAGTTATCAGATAAAATGATCTAAAATGAAAATAGTTGTTTCCAAAAAATCAATCTCCACAAAAGTGTATTTTATAATATCGTATATATGGTCATTCATGAGATATAAAATTATAGGGAAATAAATAAATTGGAAATAAATATTAAAATAGAATTGAGAACTAAAAATGGACTTTTATAAATTGATTTTAATTTTGGCCTAAAAGATGAATTTTCAGATCGATTTCAAACATTATTTTTGAAAATGGGAACTTTTTTTTAGAAAAATCATTATTTTTAAATATAATACACAATTGAATATAGTTAAATATTGAAATTGGTAATGTAGAGGAATGTTGGAGAGGGAGAAGAGACATTTTATCATTAAAGGAAGCCTCATTGTATTGTTTCAAAATCCTCTTGTTGAAAACCCTCAATGGAAAAAAAGGAAACAAATTTCACATTTGAAAAGATTTAATATTAAATTTAAATATCAATAGAGATAAAATTTATTTTGTTTTCAAAATATCAAATTACATCATTATCATGAAGTTATAATATGGTCATGGAATAAAATGAGCTCATCAACAGAGGATGATATTATTTACTAACATAATCATGTGTTATAAATAAATCCTTTAAAGATTATGTTTTTAGGTTAAAATTAAATTCCACATAAAATTATTGATAAACTTAATGTAGTATCATCATATAAAAATTAAAGCATGTAAATAAATATTAAAGTGGAATAATTATTAATCAATTAAATAAGTTGTGTCTAGAGAACTTAATAAATTTACTATATAGTTCCATAATGGTTATTTAAAATCATATAACATATACTTATCCATAAAAATCAACTATTATATAAAAATATTAATTTATTTAACCGTTAAAATGATTTAATTATAATCATTTATTATGCACTCGTTTGATTTTGAATGTTTTTTTAATTAACAGATATTGAATTTTTTTCATATATTTTATAATGGAGGTGTCAACCAACATTATTTGACATATATTTCATCATTAATATAATATAAAATTTAAAAAAAACTATATGTTATTGGAAAAAATTCATTATTTAGTAGAAACTATGGGAATGGTTTTTGAGAATTGAAATCATGACATGAATCTTATAGAGGCCCAATGATTTATAATTTTTTTAATTTTAATCGAAACCAAACATTTTAAATGTTGTATTAGGTAACCCTACCTAAAACATAGGACTATATGTATAAGGACATACCAACATGAATAAAGACACCATAAACAAGAGGAAAAGAAAAATCACTCCCCATTTACATTTTTATTTGTTTTACTAAGGACCCCACCCTTCAAAGATGAAAAAATAGCATTTATCCTCAGAAAAATTTCTAGTTCATGGTACTGATAGTGAAATCCATATTATCTCATCATTCAATTTTTTTATCTTTTTAGTGATTTAATACTGATAGTATTTCCCTATTCTTGGCATATTTATATGGATATGGAATGAATTTTTTTCATTTTCCCCCAACATCGCGTTTGGTTGTGTTCCACTAGTTCCCCATCAACACCATTTCCTCAACATCAAATTATGGTGATCCCTCGACATTACTATTGAGTTACACACCACTGACACCATCTATATTACCACTACCTCATATAATAATCCATTCAGATCCCAATGCATCCCCACCAATCATATTTCCACTGATTCCATCAGAAACATCCGATAAAACATTTTTACAATGCGGCCACTGATACATCATTGCATTGCCCCTACTCTCATTGAGGTCTTGAAAAATCCCTTACCATGGTTAATGATTCCACCACACTTTATAATGACATGGAATACACCACAACTATCCATGAATGAAACTACAAAAATATAGGGCTTCTATGATTGTAAAATAATCTTCATGTTGAATTATATGGTGGATTTCCAATATTCTAGGCCCCCACATTTAGCAATTATATTATTATTTTACGTAGTATGATGACATATATAGATTAATTTATAATGATAAATAATTTTTTGTTGTATCATTTTATTATATTATTCATGACATATAATTCACCTTAATATAATATAAATTCATGAAATATATATTATAGACACACGTGTATATCACTGATGAAAAATGAATCATGAAACTATTTGGAGCTTCATTCCCAAACATCCACACATACAATATTATTTTTTATATAAAATAAACGTTGTATAAATTAGTTCGACATTTAATATTTTTAATATAAATTTAAAAATAATATTAATTAAATAAATAACTTTTCAAAATAATACGGGTATGTAGATGATAGTAAAAACATGTTTCTTCATGGATGATGTTGTTAGAATGTATACAAAAACAACTAATTCATAACATAATGTGAAAAAAGAAGATGTGTATAGTGTTTATTCCCTCAAAAAAGTAATATGAAATACACTATTAATATATTTCTAATTTTGTGTAAATGGTAAAGATATATATTTAATTTAATTATAGAAATCGAATGAGGTTATGGAATGATTAGTATTCATATTGAGAACATGAGTAAAACATTGTAGGACTTCTTATAATTAAATGTATTAGGATAAAGTATTCTAAACAGAGGGATATGGTCACAGAAAATGATTCTATTAGATATAAAATTGGAAGGGTTTCATGTGAAATTATTTTTTATACTATTTTTTATGAGGTGGTGAAAGTATAATTCTATATGCGGGGGTAACATAGTTTTTGTAAATATGACATCTTAATAAAGTTCTATAACATCTATCACATTGAATGTTGAGTATCAAGTGGAAAATAATTTATGGGAGATAAATTCGATCATGAAAAACCTCAACCATTCAATTTAGGATATGATTTCATCATTTTTTAGATTCTTTCCACTTAATTATACTATTACAGTAATATTCTAATATCAAGGAAACAATTTTTATAAACTCACTAACATTTAATAATAATAAAAATTTAAATTATACATTATAATTAATTATCAAATAATAATTGTAAACATGTAAAAAATTCGATCAATGGAAGTATTCCTGGATTGAAAAAATTAAATATAATATTAGTGCTCAGAACGTGTAAAACATGTATTTATAGAAACAATCTTATTATGAATGAAGAATATATTTCTTGTAAAATTAATAGTGTTGGTGATTTTAAATGAAAATAATTTGTTTAAAAATATATAATATCATAAATGCATCTTTAAACTCTAAATGAAACCAATTTTCTAATTCTGAATACATAATTAATGAAAAGATAAAAAATAATTTTTAGTATAATTCATTGTTATTTACGATCTAAAATGATAAAATCATTTTCCAAAATCAAAAATTATTTTTGTTGGAATAATTTTACATCAAATTTAATTTTTATATCATTATAAATGTTTTATATATTAAAATGTCATACTATTTTTATGAAAATCTCTTAAAACCTATAGTTTAGGTATAAACAATAATATTCATTATTCTCATAATATCAAAAAATTTAGAAAAATCAGAAACATAAATAATAATAGAGTATTGTTATCATGAATCATAAAATAATGTTAATTTTTTTTTAAATTCTAAATATAAAACAGAAGTATTTTTCACTTAATTAAAATTATAAAATTATATTGGATATCATTGTTATAAAAAATTACTTTTTAAAATATGATTTATTTATATTATAATTACCCATCATTATATAATTAAATTTGTGTTCATATATTATTAATATCATAATATATTTTAACTATAATATTTGTATTTTTATAGAATGTAGCCCATAAAATTATAATTCAAATATATATATATATATATATTTATTATAAAATGTTCTTCATAGTTATTTAGTTATGAAAATTGAATTTTATAAGTGATTTAATTTTTATAGTGACTTTATTGTTTCTATATATATCATTCTTTTATTATGTTTATTTAGACATTTTAATTTTAGTGACACATTAGAAATGGTGTATTTATGTTAATAAAATGTTATGTAGTCCACATTAGTTTAGTATAGTGTATGGGGATTGATATTAAACAGAGTATATATTTTAAATTAATATTAGTTCTAAAATATCATGGTTATACTAGAACAATCCTTTTGAATTGTATTTTTCATAATGTTTATAACTAAATTTTTAATAGAAAAATTTTCAAAATTCACCACACTTTTCTCGTCGTGGTTCTTGATAAAAGGGAACATTTATCTTACTGTAGTTTTTTCATTAATGATGCATTAGATTTTTTTTAAAATGTAAATATATTATGTTAATAAATTTAATATTAAATGTATTAAATAAAACCTCCTCAATTTATTTATATTGTTTTTTCAACCATATGAGTTTTATGAATTCATAATGTGTGTCTATATATTAATATTATATAGTGAAAAATGAAATCTATATATTTCCTTTCATACATAAGAAATGGGAAAAATACAATGGAAGAACAATTCTTCTAGAATTTATATTTGATCATTAATTACACATTCCAAATCCATATTAATATATTGCAATGACACTCTGCCTTTTATTCAATATTTAATAATACAAATTTTAATATTATTTAGATGTGTTGAAGATACAATTTACTCACTCACATATTTCTATGATTGGAAATACATTTTTATCAAGTCATGTGATAGTTGAAGAAGGAGTTTCATATAAATTTAGTATCATATATTGTAGTCTTCAATCGATTTGAATATAATTTGTATTTTTACATTGTTTCTGTCTTCTTTTTAGAAAGAACATTCTAAGTTGAAATTGGTGTCATAACTGTCTAGTTATCATGCATAAAAAATATTTTCATCATTTATTTTTTATATTTTTGTTGTGTATTATATATGTATTCTATAATTATATACAAATCTAATGACATAAATTTTATTCCCCGTTATAGACATACTAAACTCATTCTTTTTGAATTATCTGAATTAATTTCACTTGGAATTATTTAATCAATTAAATAATATTTCATAAAAAATAAACAATCATACCTATCCATTTAAAACATTATAAAATAAAATATATATTATGATTAATTCATCATTTGAATAAAAGATTCTTGAAAAAAAACTATTAATCCTTGGATACCACAAACATAGTGTTAAAATTAACATGTACAATACATTATTAAAACTCAATTCCTTGTTTTTAAAATTATATATGATAAATCAAAAACATCTTCCAATATATATCTATTATTAAATGGATAATTTAGGATTTTTTTCTCTTCATCCATTTGATATAACTAGAACACAAGTATGTAATAAATAAAAAATTCATTTGTATCCTTTACATGGGGGGATCATGTCATCAATATTAGTTCCATAAATAAAAATGTTTTTAATGGATAGAACATGGTATTTGATTGAAATAATCAAGCTATTTTATTTATGATAATTTTGTAAAAACCGAATACTTTGGATCATATTTCAATCATCCAAATTTGAAACATTCTTGTAGATATGATTTTTTTCAGTTTGACCAAAATCCTCTTTCATAACATATACCAAAATTTCATATTGGAGATATTCTTTAAAATTATTTTGATCTAATAATAATTTGAATTTAACTTAATGTATATACTTTATCCTTCTTTTCTACACTAGATTACTTTTATATCGGATTTTATCTTGCACTATGATAGCCATCTTTAGTAATTTATCATTTCTATATCATATAACTATTTCTTTTTTATACGTTAGTTTTTGAAACTATTATTGTCTGTAGACATGTTTTAAGTATATCCTTTCATGATAAGTTAATATCAATGACAATTTAATTATTTTAGTATAATTTATACTTCTAAAACCATTCCAAACCACTTATTATTTACCAATATTGGGTTTTTCTCAGAATTTAATAGTTGATAGGACTGTACTCATCTAGATATTATTATTTATACTCATTTTGAAAATGAGAAAAATTATTTTTATTTTCATTAATTATATATGATTTATTATGATATTTCTTATCACTAATTTTCATTTCCATTACTAGCAATTATTCCCTTTGATATGATCTATTTATAGATTCATGCATATACCATATGAAAAAAATACAATGAATATAAAAATATTTTGGATTTTTATATTTAATTATATTGTTTATATTATCATGTTACATGAAATTTATTATCCTTATGAAACATGAATTTTAAGAATTCATCATCTTTATATATCAATAACTCATTATTTTTTGTGTAAAGATAATTATATTTATATCTAACTCAACCCAATTTCATTCTCACCCAAATTGATAATCATTATTTTTGTTCTATCATTATTTATTGCATTAAAATTTATTGAATTATATTTAACATCAACTATGAATTCAATATTTCCATCATGATAAGGCTAATATTTTTTATGCAATCGTAAATATATAATGATGAGTCACTATATTTCCCATTTACCTTATTATCTGTAATATGGATCCATCTATATTATCCAATTATAGGATCCATATCTCTTTATTGAATATTATGCTCCAATTTCATTTTAATAATTCCAACTTTTACATTCGAATTTTTTTTCACATTATTCACTATTTGAGTAATATAATAATTATATTTTCATCCCAAACAATTATCTTGATTTCAACCACATAATAAAATTACTATATATATTAATATTTTATATTTTTAATTTTATCTTTCCACTCATTATTTTCGTATTTTTTCTTTTGTATCTAGAACATAGAGTTTCCTAAGATACTGTTTTCTATATATTCCATTATTCATGAATTAGGTATCCATTTTATTGTTTCCATCTAACTATACATTGTAGTAAAAAAGGAATTGAAATTCATATCTTATTCATCATTTTTCGATTAAATATTTATTTTATAAATTATAGAGATATGTACTTATTGATTTTCACCCGTATAATCATTTATCTCTTCCAAATTTTGAGTAGTGACATTACCCAATTATTATAGAATGTTGATCATCTAAAAAAATTAATATTTAATTCTTATATTTCACCATCTATACCTTTGGGATTTCTTTAAAAGTGGATCCAAATTTTCATCTAAATTAATTAGACACATTACTATGAGGTTCCTAACCATTTAACATTTAAATTATATTATTAAATATTTCCATTGATCTTTCATTTTTTTCATATTTAGAGTAAAGGAATAACATAACTTCAATTAATTTTTATATTATGGGTCATCAAATATAGATGATTCCCTTTTAATATTCAATTTACTTATTTAGATGATATTATGTGTATAAATAATATTTTTTGAATATAGTTGATGAATGTTTCCATATTAACTAGAGAGAGAACACATGTTGGAAAAAACCCACCAAGTATGATTTTTCATGTTTCACCCACGTAGAAATATAATATAACAGGTGGTGAATCAATGTATGAAAATTAAACCTCTCTTTAAATTACCATGTTCCGTCAATTAATTGAATAATTTCCCCCCTATATATTAAAAATAAATACATAATATTTCAAATTTAATTTACATAGTAAGGAATCATTTGTAAATATCGTAGTTCTAAACAATATTGACATGTGAATGAAATAATATGTTAATGGATAGTACTTGTTATAATTTTAGAGAATGTGTGTTATAACACTATTTTTACAACTACTATAATTTAAAATGATTCTTCTCTCTACACATGTTATCAAGAACTCTCAATTAAAAGTTAAGGAACTAATATCATTAATCATAATTGAGAATTATTACACCTTTGATGTTGGTATGCGAATGATACCCATCATATTCATATCGATGAAATCATTCCATATATTCCTTATTTAAAAAGGTATATTATTGGGGTAAAACTATTCATTTCCAATTTTTTGGTATATATTTGTTCTCTATATTCCCTCACTAAAATTCATCTCTTTGATCTGCCATAAAGTTACACTCTTAATGTCGTTTCTATATTTTTTTAAAATTAATATTAATATTTTATAAAAAATTAATGGACATAACAATCCAATTAAGTCCTTGAAACCAATGTGAAATCCTATAATTAAAATAATTATATATTATATTTACAAAAATGTTATGTTTCATTATCATTGAATTAAGACCGTATATACCATGACTATTATTTTTAGAACATTACATGGTTATATTTATCAACAGTTGACTCCAATACCATGGTCACAGAATCTAAATCGCATAATATAAATAAATATTTTTATTTAAGAAATTTAAATATACTTAAAACCGTTATGATTTATTAATATCACTATCAAATTGTATAATATGGACAATATATATATATATATATATATATATATTCTTTAATAAAAAATTCATCTTCAATTCATTGACCATGAGAATCTATGTGTTTTAAATCGATATTGTTTATATAAATTTCAATTATATTAATAATGATTTAATTTCTTTTATTAATTCATGTTATCAATAATATCATTCACAGATCCCCTTCTATAATTATACAAACCAGGAAATTAATTCTTTAGTTTTCATTATTTTTGATAGAACACCAATAATGGGTTGTAAATCATGAGCATGTCTCCTAATCTTGTTGGTTTAAAAATAATTTTTTTAATGATTCTTTTTTACATGTGAAAACCATATTTTTATATTTTATCCTGGAGAGTTATAGATGCCTCAATTTTTCACCACAAAACCACAATCCTTAGTTAATTACTTTTTCCAATCCACCATTTAAACAACAACATAGTAAACAAGTCTATGATTTTGTTTATGGTTTCCCATCCAAAATAATTCCAATTTACTCCAATCATGATGAATTTTTATATGATGGTTTTATAATTGTAATATGATCCATTTTAGGGATATATTTTCAAAATTTTAAATAAACACAATCCTAAAATATTCTCTTGGATTCTTGTTAATAGATCCCTCAATGTTATGAACCTTCCTGATATGACCCGAAACATCGCTTAGTAAAACCCAACACTAGGCCTGAGGGAAATTATCGATCCATATATATAAGAAACTATTTGTTTTTCATCAGGAAAGAATATTCCTAATAGATGCTCTAACTTAATTACAACAATATAAAAACAAAATACACTACCAAGAATATTTCTTCTAGTGTCTACACAGTAATCCTCTTAAAATAACATAAATAGTTAAATATATGTGACATGAAAATGAAAATAAGTAAACATAAATAATTGTTAAAATAACTCTAATATTTAGTCATCATATTAAACTATCTTTAGATAAGAATCAAATAAATAAAAAAAATAAAAAAGGCAGTCATGACAAGAAATATTCCTATTATAAAAAATTTTAAATCAAATTTCAATCAATAAAACAACCACCACAATACCCCCTAGTTAATCATCCCATAACCATACCATCCCTGATTAGAAAAACACTACCATAAATTCCAAAATATATCATATCCTTCAAACAAAATAATAGTAGATATAAAAACACTAAATTTCATATCTAGGTTCTGATCCAAAAATGCCATGTAGGATTCCAACATTTAGATTTTGAATTTTTTTATAAATAAATTTCAATAATGAGAAATTGATATATAAATAGAAAATTATATTTCCACAAGTTCTTATGATGAATCCAAATAAAATCTTGTATTCAATTTTATATGACATAATCAATCATTGAATAAACCATGGTGGAACAGATGAATTTTTAACAATACATTTAATCCAAGAATGTAAATCATATATTAAATATATGAAAACCATTAAAAAGACCATTAAATGTTCCAAATATGTTTCAAAAGATCTTTTTATTGAATGAAAATAATGATACTTTTAAATCAATAATTCAAAATCCATTTTTAAAATTAAATTGAAATTAAACTATCAAATTTCAAAAATGAAATATACACACATATACTACCCAATAGATCAAAAGTGAATAAAATGAAAAGGTTAAAATTAATGAAAAGGATCCATATATCAAAATGAATAAATAATGGATTCAAACAATGAAAAAAAATGAATACCATGTGCAATACATAATGGAAAATATGAATAATGAGAAGATCACTACTGTCTAAATTAAATGATCATATACCTAGAATAATGAACCCTTAAAGTGGTTAGAGTTAACCATGGGTGATCATAACAATCCTCCAAGCCGAGATACACTCATTGAATCACCAAGATATCATCGCATAATAGAATAATATCCTACCAATGTAATTATCCCATAAAAAATCTATTCTTGTTTAAATCTAACCATAATATTATATGTAGATAGATATGATTTATTTATTTTGTTCAATAGAATGTGAGTAACAGTTGGGACTCATGTATAATGAAAAAATCAATAATTAAAAGATAATAGTTAATCAATTATCACTAGAAACATCCTCAAAATAAACAATCCCATCATCTCACATCCTAATAAAAAATTAAATACAACATCCCCCATAGGGTCCACAAATAATTAAAGCACAATAAAAAATAATGGTCACAAACATGGGTGACATTCTCATCAAAAAAATATATATTATAATGTTCCTATATACCATGTTTAAGAACGAAATAGGAATGATAATACATTACCCACTATTTGAAACCATCGTAAAAAACATCTATTAAAACCAAACCAAGTCACACCAATATTATGTATATTTAATCTAGTACCAATTGAGCCTTTGTAGAAATAAGATTTGGATACCAAACTATTTCACCATCCATCAGAATAAATATTATTATTTTTAAATAATTCCATGTAAAACCATAAATAAAATCGATTAGAGAGAACAATTCATTTTCATTTATATCATTAGTGAACACAAGTCTCCTTTTATTTTCAATGAAATCATTAATATCCACATGTATATCTTCTTATTGACCCAAACATATTAAAATAAAATTATTCAGTAAATATTTTCATTATAGAGTACATATATCAATTTTAGTAATCAAATGGAATTTAATATAATCTTATTAATGAGAGAAATCATCAAACTTCCATTACACCACGTTAGAAAAACATTAGAAGATTTGTATTGTCTTATATGACTATTACAAGAATAATTAATTTAATAAAATAAAGAATTGAAAAATACTAATCACTCAATGACATTCAAATTCATGGAAATTAAAAGTAACCAAACATAAAACCTGATAGAGAAAAGTTAAAACAGGATTCCATTGATGATATAATTTATTAAATAATTATGACTATAGCAACCAAGGATTAACCTACACGGATATGAAATTAATTTATATAAAGATTCTGAACCTTATAATGTAAATTCCTAGGGACCATAAATGATTAGTGTCTGTGGAAACAAGGAAAACATTATTCTAGATTGTTGAATGGTCTTCATCTAATCCATTAATTATCTTACCCTTTAGTACTCCTACATACTACCATTATTCCAAACATGGGGAAAGGAGACATAAGAAATGGGAGAGAACAAATTCATAATAAGGGTATATAATGGAAATAAGTTATAATCACATGAATATAAGATTATAAGAATATGAGAATTACATATTAAAATCAGACCCTAAATACAAAAAAAAACATGACGCATGTAATAGATATTGGAAGTTCATGAGACATGAATCATAAGATAATCAAAAACATGAAAAATGTCATCATAACATAGGTATAAAAGAAATTTATTGTGGCCAACAAG
Organism: Viscum album; assembly: GCA_963277665.1. Taxonomy (NCBI): domain Eukaryota; kingdom Viridiplantae; phylum Streptophyta; class Magnoliopsida; order Santalales; family Viscaceae; genus Viscum; species Viscum album. The sequence goes on from OY728122.1 coordinate 1,019,351,201, forward strand.
TAAACATGTAATATCATTCCCTATAAGTCGTGGATCGTTTCCATAAAAACATATTAAGAATCAATATGGGGACTACACCTACTAGTTGTGACACACCACCATCCCCAGTTGTAGTCATTTAACTCCCCATCTTCTAATAGTGGATCATGACACACATGATTCCCATTTTGGATCAAGAAGAACCTATTTACCATTTTGGATCAAGCTCGTTGACTTGTTTCACATCAGTGTCTCATGAGATACAATTCATTACCCAATGTAGTCATGGGAGATATATATATATATATCATTCCCACCCGTGATATAATAAAATCATAGAAAATTGTTGCAAAGGATAATGAAACATTCATCACATCATGGCCCAAAAAAGAGATGGGTTTCATAAACATCATATCATAAACCATGAAATGAAATGGGTATTATAACATTTTATCAAATCATTACTTATGAAAAATATACAACATTCATAATAATTTTATATAATTATAACCTATGAAAAGAAAGAGGAATCAAAATCACATAAACCTTAGAAGAAGAACATGTTTCATAAAAAGTATTGCATTTAAACAATACACATTCGTGAAATAATATTATTGGTATAACTGGATGAAATCTGCAGTAATGTATATAATATAAAAATAAACCCATATTATTTGGATAAGGATATTTAATGTTGAAATTATAAATTTCATATGGAAAATATAAATTCCTTTAAACCACTTTTTACAAAACAATATAAAAATAAGTTTCATTAAATTAAATATATAAAATTTCAATTAAAATATTTATTGATGAATATGTATTTTCAACTAGGAATTTTTTTAAATCATAAAAAATATTGGAAAACCTTCTCAATGAAAAATACCAAGAAAACATATAATCGAATAGTGAAAATATTTTTAAAAAATATTTATATTCAAACACCATTATAACTCCTTAATAAATCATTAAAACATTTTTTAGACCTGTTTCATTGAAAATAAATTAAAACTTGAAATTGATAAAAATAATTTTGAGAACCTATTACGTTGAGAAAATTATATATTAAAAAAATTTATATAGTTTTGGTAATAATATTCCTTAAATAAATGAAAACATAAAATGTATGCTTCAAAAAATATATGGTCATAATAGAGGCTTTTTTTGAACATGTTGAATTTTACTTTTACACATTAAATGTTTGGAAAACTACCTCTATTGGGAAACATAAAAAAATATTAATTTTTAATACACTTTTAAATATTTTAACTACGAATTTTTTTCTTATTTTAGCATTATAATATAATAGTTATTTTGGTTAAATTTTATTAAAAGACACATTTGTGAAAGGACACAAATTTCTGGCTGAAATGTGAAATAATATAGTATTTTCCTAAAAAATATTAATTATCTTAAGTACAAAATATTATAAATAATTATAATACATGAAATTATTAGTCATAAAATTATTGGAAAAATACATTAGTTTTCTTTATATATGAGTCGAAATATGTCATCATTGTATGTATAATCATAAAAAATCTCGATAAACATTAAAATTGTAGCAATAAATGTTTACCTAATTTATTACATTGAATCATAACCCTTATGAAAGAATAAAATAACATGAATCATTATATATCATGATTATATGGTGATTTATTTTATAAAATCTTAATGTGTAGAATATAAAATCTATAGAAATATATATGTGCATAATATGGAATGTATCTCTAATAAAGAAAAATGAGCAAAAATAATGTTACCAATTTTTAAACATTTGAACAATAAACACCACAAAATAAAGATCAGAAATATTTTATTTAAATTCCAATTTATTTACATATATTAGTCATATAATAAATTCATGGTTATTATATACACCACAAAATATAATTAATTGGTTAATATAGAATAATTCTCACAAAAATAATTGTGAGATGAGAAAACCCCATTCCACTTCAGTAGCATTGGAATCATTATCCAAATTAAATAATAAAATCATTGAAATAATTTAATTTAGTTAAATAAATTAATTTAATTTTATAAAATTTTATAGGGTAATCTATATAACAATCAAGATAATATAGTGGTGAATATAGAATATATCTCCCAAATATAAAAAAGTGAGATAAAATTAAAATACCATACGTATTCGATTTATTCATACACATAAAACATCCTGTATAATAAATATATTTTTTATACATATATGAAGAACCACATTACTATATATCATAACATTTATTATTTTTAAATATTTTTATTAACTGTTAATTAAAAAATGTTTCTTAATGTTACATTTTGGGTAATATCTGCTTTGTTTTTTGTATATGTTTTAGATTGTTAATCTTAATCCCCTTAAATAGATCACGATATAATTATTTTAAAAATATTAATTAGGAAAAAAATATATTATATATTTATTATATATTTATATACAATAATAAATAAAATATAAAAATATTAAATGCAATACACTGATCATGTAGACGGTAGGTCGTACGTACACAGAAATGATGTTTTTATTTAATTGATGTATTGAAAAAAAAGTAAATAATGTATATATATATATATAATATATAATTAAAGTATAATTATTATATCATATATATCATATAATTTTACATATACCATCATCAATAAATTACATGTAGATTGGGAATTAATCACATTGCATTGAGGAGGAGGCAGTCTACACTCCCACAAGCAAAGATATCGTATTGACACCAAACATAATTTACAGTGGTATGTTTTAAATAATAATAAAATAATGATAAATTAATAATAAATATCATATATATCATAAAAAAACTTCTTACATAATTATACACAACCACAAGTGGAGGAAATTGTTAAATGAACTACATCGTTTCGTGAGGTGATAGTTTATCATACACAAGAACGGTATGTTCTTTGCCCATTATATAGAAGTGTGTGAAATTGTATTTAATATAATTAGAATTGAAAAAATTTGGGGTATAGTACGAATATTATATAATCATGTAATTATAATATTTTAGGAGGTGCATTATAAAAATTAATAATTTGAGCCTGATGAAGGATATTACTTAGTATTGGGGTAACTCCACTTGGATGGCATCAAATGGATTTATTGGACGGATTTATCACCAAATAGATACTTAATGGATTATTGTATGGATCATGGGATATAATTTAAGTATATTTTGGCCAATCCAAAGTTCATTATTGTTTTTAATAAGAGAGGGCAGTGAGTACCTTTTTATAGAAGTGGGGGTGCGGCATTTCTTTTAATTTATTAAATGCGAATTAAAATGACATTTTTAACATGTAATCCAGCTACGATAATGGTAAAAACTATATCACATGGTGTATAGGGTGGAAATATATCAAGAAAATGGCTTTGAGACATTTTTATAGGTCATTTTGACCCTTATGATTACAGTTTAGTCATTTATTAAGCTATATTTTCTCCGTAAATGATGTAATTAAATTTAATAATATACCATAATAATGTAGGTAAAAAATTATGTTTATCTTAAATGAAATTTTAAATTATGATGATTCCAAAAATAAAATAATATTTTCCAAAATCAAATTAAAAAAGTTGTGGTAAAATTCCCTTATTGAAAAATACTTCTTTTTATTTATAAAATTATATTCAATCTTATAATATTACAATCAAATATATTTGATGAGTATTAAATATTATTATTTAATATATATTATATAAATTTTACTTATAACATTAATCAAAATAGTAATGTTAAATTTATTCATGAAAAATTGTGTTTATACATAGAAAAATATTTTTCGTATAAATGGAATTTATTTATTACCAAATAGATCTTGCATTATATACTCACTAATTTAAAACCAAAGGACTTGTTTTTTATTCATGTTTAGATCATATTATAACACATTAGTTAATATAATTAATAACATCCATTAAAATAGATCTAGGGTTACTATAACAATATTTCAATAGTAATATTAATATTATATTATAGTTTGGTAAAAAACGGCCTTCTGTTAAACACATGCACTCTAAGGGACTCAGTATTGTGTGTAATATAAAGAAAAATTGTCGTTATCTGTCATAAAAGATAATATAAATTTTCCATGAAGCATAAGATTGATAGGGTGTTTCTTATAATGTAATCCTCTTGTGGTCCATTCATATAAATAAATATAAATTCTATGATATGAGAAGTGAAATATATCAACAAGATTATGTTAATTCGAAAAATTATATCACTGTATATAAAGGTGTTACATTTTACATCCCATTATATGAATTTCTACAAATAAATTAACTTGGGTATTCAGAGTTTTAACACATCAATATTACATTCACAACAACCCACATTGTAAATATGAATAATAAAACATCAAATAAAAATATAATGTTGGAAACAATACGTTACCCAATGTAAGACTTTCCTAGGATTACACATTAGATAACAAATTTGGGTTGTGAAATCATTTTCATATAAGAAAAACAAAAATAATCATAGATATTCGTTATGGTTACTGATCACGATAAATTTGGTGATCCATAGACTGTTAACAATTAGAAAACAGAAAAGAGAAGAAGTAGGAAATAAGTCATTGATATAATAAAAAATACGATAATAGAGAAACATTTTATTTGAATTATCTTTTTTAAAGATAAATAATTTTTTTCAAAATAATATACACATACTTGAATTGATTATCTTTAATAATTAAAATATCACCCTTTGTGTTATGTCTAATTTCCACATCACCTCTTTCCAAAAAAAGGAAGGTGAATTTTCTATCCATGAAGCATGAACATCTCATAAGATATATGATAAATCATCCAATATGTAATTATATTCCCTCAACACTAAGGGGTCAGAATATGTTATTAAATATGCATAAATCATCATTAGGTGAAATAATACATTAATCTCACAAACATCATTCAATCATTAACATAATATTTCAATAAATTGTTTTAATTTTAACCCTATTAATAGATGAAAATAAAAATGATTTGAAATAAGTTCGTAAAATCAGATTAACAATGATCCCCCTTGCATAAAAAATTATTTATTGGTTGTCACTTTCAAATCATCTATAAACCCATATCAAAAAATTCTCTCGAAACATTCTAATAACACTAATTACAATAAATACAATGGAAAACATAAATTCTTCCATATTCTACTAATTACTGTACATATACTATAAAACCATGTAGTTTTAATATTCATCAATGATTACATTGACCTCTTTTTTAACAAGTCAATTATTAGTTCTTGGGTAATCTGTACAATCCAATGTACTTTATCCATATCTATCATATTCTTATACAGGACAAACATAATTTTATAAAAAAATGGACATAAAAAGTGTAACATCCCATGTAAGTAATGAATAATAGATATTTTTATATATGTCTATTAATTAATTATATAGTGTTTTAGAGGATTAAAATGAAAATAAATACAATCTTATGCATGGAATAAACTAATATTCTTAAAAGATTATTTTACTGACTTTTGATGGCAACCCATTTTTAAATATATCTTTTGACAATTTTATAATCTATTTTTGTCAAAATAAACATATTCATTATGATTGGGACATTTAATTTTACATTGGATAAATTTTTTGTATTTTTCTGACAATGTTCATTTTTTTAATGAATAATGAAAATTACTGCATTTTACATCAAAACTGCTTTTTAATCTAATTTATTTATATGATTAGATTATCTTTTGAATTGTTTTTGAAGTGAAATTAGAATATATTTTTACCATTTAATCCAATGGTGGTCATTGGAATCAATTTCACTTTGAAATTGGACTTAAACTAGTGTCAATCTTTTGATACTTATTGTTTCAAAAAAACACGCTATTTGTCATGACAGCGGGAATTAATTATTAAATTAATTAATGTGACTTATATGTTTTTAATTTTGTAAAATAGACATCATTTTTGAATTCGGAGTATCAAATATAGCTTAGGATGAATTTTTGGTAATTTTCTGAAAAACTTTAATTTTGATAAATAGTGAAACCACTAAGTGGTACTTATAAAAACTGATTTTTCGTTTAAATGAAATTTTACCATCTCTGTGTTTTGAATTTCAAAAATCCGACATACATGGTTGTCATTAAGAATTAAAATGTGGTTTAATGAGATTATAATAATTTTTTGGTGAATAGTAACTTTTAAGTTCTTAATCGCGATTAGAGGTAATTAGTGTAGTTTAAGGTAAGAATAATGTTTTAATAAATTGAAATGACTTATAAACATGTTATACCCTTATTGGTTGTGTCATGGCCGACCAATACAAACCATGGGTAAACTTGGGGACCCCATGGAGCCACATTGGTTGGGAAATGACATAAATAACTTTTTATTTAATGTTAAAGTAAAAATGACAAAAACATGAGTTATTTTACTAAAACAATTTTTACATGGGGTTATACAAGTCAGATTTTTCACTATAAATATTAATTAGAAAGATAAAAATATTTACTATATCATTGTATTTTTTTTATAATTTTTAGACATTAAATAAATTAAATTATTTATGACATCATGATGATGCAGCGATGACCTCATTATTTAACGATTTAAATAAAATGGAAAGATGATATAATATCTAAGACCTAAACATGGCCAAAACCAATAGGATGAGTGTATTTCGATCCCTTATCACCTTATCCTCAAATTATAGCAACGTGGGACCTTTTGAATCTGAAACTCATTATAAAATAACGTAACCTATCTTTACTTTCCAAGAGTGCCCCTCCTCTTCTCTTATAAAAGGCCCCCACCTCTACCTCCTTACCCACACTCCCAAAGCCTTTGGCTCGGACAAAACCTGCCCATTTTGTCTCTCCACTTACCTCTATTACTCCTTTAAGCCTTAATTTGGGCAGAAGTCTTCCCAAGGAAGCCTTTGAGCTCAAACCAAAGGGAGTTACCCGATTTTAAGGTAAAGTCTTCACTTGAGTCCGTTTGTTTTATTTTGCTTCTGCAACCCCCAAAAATCTTTTTATTCATTTCTTTTGTAACAAATCCAGTATCCTAAGTATACTAAGATGTTGTTATAAGAAGTATTTGAGCTACGATTATGCACACCTACATCTAATGGTTAACGAACATACTGTTTCTGTGGATGGAGAATTTCTACCTCCCGAAACGATGATTGTTCATAATTATTTTAACACCTTCAAAGGTGGCCAATAAGATGAAACTATATTTATATATGATATATAATATGTTTATGTTTTCCTTATTCTTTTGTATTTTTCATTTTGGGCATACCTTTACGGTTTCCATTATGGGTAAACACGATTTCATCATTTATCGAAGTGCGGACTACCGCCCCATCAAAGTGATTTGATTCGTTAAATACCATATGTGGGATGTATAAAGGATGCAACTATGATATTATATATGATATTATACTGGAATTATAATATACCTTTATATCATTATGATTCTATTCTATAAAATAATAAATAGAAATGAAAGTAGCGTTCATGCGTACGTACGGCTTACAGTCTCCATGAATGGTGCATTTCATTTATTACCTCTAAATGATTATGTAATATTATAAATTCATGTATATACTGGATATATATGATATATACATAATGATTATAATTCTAGATGTAATGGATACATGAACAACATGTAATTACGAAGGGTTTATTTTTTACTCAAGTACCTATGATCGTTAAAACGACCGTTATTAACATAAATAATTACATAGTGTTCATGACATGGAAATAAGTGATATAAAAGGAATAATGAACTTGAAAAAGGTTCTCAAAGAAGTAGAAATTAACTCAAGTTTATTATTTAGCACATTAATGAACGATCGAGCCAAGTTGGACCCGAGGTATGGGACTTCGTCTCAATCTCCATTCATTGAGGCATATTTTGTTTTATACACAAAATTCTTTTATACGGTGTATAAACCACTTTGACTTTTACGTTTATCCAAAATGAATCATATTTATATGAAGCGTTTTACTAAACGACAAAAGGGAATGTTTTGTCGTACGTATGCAGCGACAACGACTTCTTCGCCGCCGTTACCGTTATTTGAGTTTCAACTTCCTCTACAAGCCATACCTTCTTTTTAAAAGAAAAATAAATACAATGATTTAATTTTCTTTTATTTTGGTATTGAAAATGGTTTTCATAATGTTGTTATATCAATGTGTTGTATTGATATCTTGTGATTGAAAGGTGGAAATGTTATGTTTCCTTTATGCATGTTTTATGTGATACGATTATGTTGAGGTTCTTGGGAATTATTATGAAGACTGGTGGTTCTGTGATAAACTAAGGGCGGGTGAGCCCGATATAGCTCTCCAATTCATTGGGTAACGTGAAGGAGTGAAACGTTAAGGTTTCTCCGAAGGGATTTAGGGAATATACTGTGATGGGTATTCCAAACGTAACCAAGAGGGTAACTCCCTACGCAAGGATGTTATGAATGCCTCAAGTTACCTTTATGTCTTATGATATCTAAGATTTATTCATGATTTGATGAGGTATGTTAAAATGCTTCTGTTTTATGGGTAAATTATGATGTCATTCTGTTGTATATATGTACCCATGTTTCCTTTCCATATTTTTATATCCCTTACTGGGATTTTTATGCTCATCCCAAGTTTTATTTGAAATGTTTTTCACGGGTCAAGGGAAAGGTACATGATAAGATGATAGTGTCAAGGAAGTGACATGAAATAATCCATGTTTTATTTTAAATATATTTCCATTGATGGGAATGAAGAATACTATCTATATGTAACCACTTTGTATATATGTGGAATGTAATGCAAGTTTTATGATCTAATTATCTTAAACTCTAAACCTGAAAAGATCCTCAATGTGTAATCTTGTAATAACTCAAGATTAAGTAAGGTTTAAGGCTGGGGCCTTATAGTTGGTATTAGAGGTCAGTTTAGAAAACTTTAGGAGTTAGGAAATTGTTAAATTATAATTTAATTTATGGTATGACTGAAATGATATAGTATTTGAAGATTACCATGTTGCTTCATCTTAGACATGTTTGTTCAGAATGGTTTTCCGCAGATGAAACAGGGAAGCAGTGCTAGGATGGCATGCAGAAGGAAATTACCTTCCGACTCAACATCCTGAGATGGTCGGAATTGGAACTGAACAGTTAGTTGCGGTAATGGCTCAGTTGACTCAAGCGATAAATGGTGGTGGTATCCATGCACGAGATCAGCCAGATCAACCACAGGGGAACATGTCAGTGGTGGAACATTTCATGAGGCAACATCCCCCATCATTCAGAGGATCATCTGACCCTGTGTTAGCTGGAGGGTGGATTAAAGCACTGGAGAAGATTTTCGACGTCATGGGGTGTTCAGACAATCAAAAGGATAGTCTTGCTATTTACTGCTTGGAGGGTGAAGCAGATCAGCGGTGGTCGATGGTTAAAAATATCAGGGATGCTGATGAGATTGATGCTCTCGACTGGGATGAATTCAAATGTATGTTTCTTGAGAAGTATTTTCCTAAGGCTGTTCGACTTAGGATGGAAAAACAATTCTTGGAATTGAGGCAAGAGGAAGACTCAATGGCTACTTATGAAGAAAGGTTCACTTGATTGGCAAGGTATGCTCCAAATTTTATCCGAGACCTTGATAGTAAAATCAATCATTTTTACTCAGGATTAAAGCCAAAATATCGAAGCGCATTAGCTTCTCGTGAGTTTAAAAGTTATGAAAAGATTGTTCGATATGCTGAGAAGGTGGAAATAGATATTTCCGATGATCAAGTGTTCTATAACAACCAACATAAGAGGAGACCGAGGTGGCAGGAGAAAGGTACGAATTCTTCAAAAAAGAATGATGGTAAGAAAACTAAGTTTCCAGTTTGTGATAAATGTGGAAAAGGCATGCTGAGGAATGTCTTCTAAATTCTGGAAAGTGCTACTGATGTGGTAAGATGGGACATAAGGCTCTTGATTGCACTGAAAAGTATCAAGGTGAAGGTAAGACCAAATTTGATTTACAGTTAGTGAAATGTTATAAGTGCAAATAAATGGGTCACTATGCAAACGAGTGTCCGACAAAGAGATTGAGTGATGGGAAGAAGTAAGACTACAAGACGAAAGGGGTGGTGAAATCCTTTGCAACTACTTCAGAAGATGTCGGGCCATCAAATGGAGTTGTATCAGGTACTTTGTTTGTTTTTTCAGATTATGCCAGTGTGTTGTTTGATTCGGGGTCTACACATTCTTTCATCTCTGAAACCTTTTCTAGTAAAATGGGAATACCATCTCAAGAAATGACTCCTGAACTTTTGGTAAAAACGCCTAGGGGGAATGTTGAGGAAAAAAGAATTTATAAGAATCTTCATATCCTTATCTGTGGAAATAACCTACTTGAAAACCAAATTGTTATACCACTAGTAGAGTTTGATATTATCCTGGGTATGAATTGGCTCTCTATTTACCATGCTAAGATTGACTATATAGCTAAAAAGTTTCTTTTTAGAAAGTCTTTCAGTTTGTGTACAAGAATGAATCCTTACTGTTGATAACTTATCAAGAGGCCGAGAAACTTGTAAAAGATGGAAATGAATGTTACCTTGCACACATCGTTGAAAATAAAGGAACTGTTCAGATTAATGATGTGCCAGTGGTAAATGGGTGTCCTGATGTTTTTCCTGATGAGTTTCCTGGAATAATACAAGATCGGGAAGTTGAGTTTACTATTGACGTAGTTTCTTATGGTAAGACAATTTCAAAACCCCCTTATCGAATGGCTCAAATTGAACTTTTAGAGTTGAAGGAGAAATTGCAAGATTTATTAGTGAAAGGTTTCATTCGACCTAGCACATCACCATGGGGTGCTCTTGTCTTGTTTGTTAAAAAGAAAGATTGTTCAATGCGACTTTGCATTGATTATAGAGCCTTGAATAATATCATTGTTAAGAACAAATATCATTTGCCTCATATGGATGATTTGTTTGATCAGCTCCAGGGAGCTCAGTATTTTTCAAAGATTGACCTGAGCTCGGGGTACCATTAGCTGAAGGTAAAGGAAGAAGATGTTCCGAAGACCGTGTTCCGTACAAGATATGGCCACTATGAATTTGTAGTAATGCCTTTTGGGCTAACCAATGCACCTTCTGTATTCATGGACTTAATGAATAGAATTTTCCATGAGTTCTTGGATAAGTTTGTGGTGGTTTTTATTGATGATATTTTGGTGTTTTCTAAAAGTAAAGAAGATCATGAAAGACATTTAAGGGTTATCCTGAAAACCTTTAAAGAAAAGAAACTATATGGAAAATTCATCAATTGTGAGTTTTGGTTGCAACAAATTTCTTTCCTTGGTCACATTGTTTCTAAATATGGGATAACTGTTGATCCTGCAAAAAAAATGTTGTGGAAGACTGGCCAAGACCCACAAATGTAACTGAGATTCATAGCTTCCTTGGTTTGGGAGGCTATTACCGAAGGTTTGTTAGAAATATTTCACGGTTTTCTAGTCTAATGACTAATCTAACTCGGAAGGGTGTTAAGTTTATCTGGACAAAAGAATGTGATGATTGTTGTCAGGAATTGAAAAGATGATTGGTGAATGCTCCGGTTTTGGCACTACCTTCCAGGAATGGTGAGTTTGTTATATACAGTGATGCTTCATTGAAAGGACTTGGTTGCGTCCTAATGCAGAATGATCAGGTAATTTCTTATGCATCACGTCATTTGAAAACTCATGAGGAAAATTACCCTACACATGATTTGGAATTAGCTGCTGTTGTTTTTTCTTTAAAAATTTGGAGGCATCATTTGTATGGAGTAAAGTGTGAAATATATACCGATCAAAAAATTTTAAAGTATATATTCACTCAGAAAGAATTGAACATGAGACAAAGGAGATGGCTAGAATTAATCAAGGATTATGATTGTATAATTCATTACCATCCGGGAAAAGAAAATAAAGTTCCTGATGCTTTGAGTCGAAAAAGTAATGCTTTATTAGCAATGTTGTGTTTGGAACGTGATCCTTTGGTTAAGTATTTGATGAAATTTGGCATAGAAGATGTTGGTGCAGGAAGTTATTCTGTTTTGTTTCAGGTATCAGTGAGATCATCTCTATCAGATAGAATCAAGCAAGCACATAAGCAAGATAGTGAGTTGCAGAAAAAGGTAGAGCTGGTTCAGAAAGGTAAGTTGCCTGAATTCAACATTGATAATGATTGCGTTTTGAGATTTGGGAAGAGATTGTGTGTGCCTTGTGATTCACAGTTGAAGAGAGAGTTGTTATGTGAAGCTCATAGTTCTCCGTTTTCAGTTCATCCAGGCAGTTCTAATATGTATAGAGATCTTCGGGATTATTACTGGTGAGATGGAATGAAAAGAGATATTGCTGATTTTACTGTGAAGTGTTTCACTTGTCAGCAGGTTAAAGCAGAGTGGCAGTTACCAAAAGGGATGCTTCAGCCTTTACCAGTGCCAGAGTGGAAATGGGAGAATATATCCATGGACTTTGTTGTGGGATTACCGAAGACATCTCGAGGTAATAATGAAATCTAGGTTATTGTTGATCGCTTGACCAAATATGCTCATTTCCTTTCTATACGAGATACTTTTTTCCTAGATCAACTTTCCCGTTTGTATCTTAAAGAGATAGTCAGGTTACATGGAGTTACCCTATCCATTGTATCTGGCCATGATCCCAGGTTCACTTCTAACTTTTGGAATGGCCTTCAGAGGTCGTTGGGTACTGAATTAAATTTTAGTATTGATTTTCATCCTCAATCAGATGGGTAGTCAGAACGAACAATTCAGACATCAGAGGATATGCTACGTTCTTGCTCTATGGATGATCAGGGAAGTTGGGACCAACATCTTTCTTTGGTTTAATTTTCATATAATAACAGTTTTTATTCTAGTATACAGATGGCACCATTTCAGGAATTATATGGGAAGCGGTGTCGAACTCCAACTTTCTGGGATGAATTGGGTGAAAGGAAGCTAATGGGACCAGAATTGGTAGAAGAGATGGATGAAAAAGTCCAGTTGATTCAGAAGCACATGAGAACAGCTCAGAGCAGGCAGAAGAGTTATGCGAATAACCGGTGGAAGGATCTATCATTCGAGGTAGGTGATCATGTTTTTCTCAATGTTTCCCCTTGGAAAAGTGTGATGAGATTTGGTAAGAAAGGAAAACTAAGTCCAAGGTTCATTGGACCATATGAAATTCTGGAGAATGTTGGATCAGTTGCATACCGGGTGTCTTTACATCCAAGTTTATCTCAGGTACACAATGTTTTTCACATTTTGATGTTGATAAAGTATATTCCATATCCATCTCATGTTTTGAGTCCAGAGGTAGTTCAGCTGGAAGAGAACCTATATTATGAGGAACAACCGGTCCATATTCCTGACCACAGGGATCAAGTGTTACGGAATAAGGTGATTAAGTAAGTAAAGGTTTTGTGAAAAACCCACATGATGGAAGAGGCAACATGGGAATCTGAAAATGCAATGAGGGATAAGTACCCCCATTTATTCGATAAGTAAATAAATTACGGGGAAGCAATTTTCTAAAGGGGGGAAGGATGTAACATCCCAATTAATTAATTAATAATAGATATTTTTATCTATTTCTATTAATTAATTAGACAGTGTTTTAGAGGCTTAAAATGAAAATAAATACAATCTTATGCATAGAATACACTAATATTCTTAAAAGATTGTTTTGCTGCCTTTTAATGGCAAACCCTTTTTAAATATATCTTTTGACAATTTAATAAGCTATGTTTGTCAAAATAAACATATTCATTATGATTGGGACATTGAATTTTACATTGGATAAATTTTTCAGATTTTTCTGACAATGTTCATTTTTTTAATAAATAGTGAAAAATACTGCATTTTACATCAAAACTGCTTTTTAATCTAATTTATTTATATGATTATATTATCTTTTGAATTGGTTTTGAGTGAAATTAGAATATATTTTTACCATTTAATCCAATGGTGGTCATTTGAATCAATTTTACTTTGAAATTGGACTTAAACTAGTGTCAATCTTTTGATACTTATTGTTTCATAAAAACACGCTATTTGTCATGACAGTGGGAATTAATTATTAAATTAATTAATGTGACTTTAATGTTTTGAATTTTTTAAAACAGACATAATTTTTGAATTCGGAGTATCAAATATAGCTTAGGGTGAATTTTTGGTAATTTTCTGAAAAACTTCTATTTTAGATGAATAGTGAAACCACTAAGTGGTACTCATAAAAACTGATTTTTCGTTTAAATGAAATTTTACCATCATTGTGTTTTGAATTTAAAAAATCTGACATACATGGTTGTCATTAAGAAGTAAAATGTTGTTCAATGAGATTATAATAATTGTTTGGTGAATAGTAACTTTTAAGTTCTTAATCGCGATTAGAGGTAATTAGTGTATTTTAAGGTAAGAATAATGTTTTAATAAAATGAAATGACCTAGACACATGTACTACCCTTATTTGTTGTGTAATGGCCGACCAATAAAATCCATGGGTCAACTTGGGGACCCCATGGAGCCACTTTGGTTGGGAAATTACATAAATAACTTTTTATTTAATGTTAAAGTAAAAATGACACAAACATGTGTTATTTTACTAAAACAATTTTTTCATGGGGTTATACAAGTCGGATTTTTTACTATAAATATTAATTACAAAGATAAAACTATTTCCTACATCATAGTATTTTTTTAATAATTTTTAGACAATAAATATATTAAATTATTTATGACATCATGATGATGCGGCGATGACCTCATAATTTAACGATTTAAATAAAATGGAATGATAATGTAAAATATAAGACCTACACATGTCCAAAACCAAATGTATTAGTGGATTTAGAACCCTTATCACCTTATCCTCGAATTATAGCAATGTGGGACCTTTTTAATCCGAAACGCATTTTAAAATAAAGTAACTTATCTTTACTTTCCAAGAGTGCCCCTCCTCTCCTCTTATAAAAGGCCCCCACCTCGACCTCCTTACCCACACTCCCAAATCCTTTGGCTCGGCCAAACCCTGCCCATTTTGTCTCTAAACTTCTCTCTACTACTCCTTGAAGCCTCACATTGGGCAGAAGTCTTCCCAAGGAAGCCTTTGTGCTCAAACCAAAGAGAGTTACCCGATTTTAAGGTAAAGTCTTCACTTGAGTCCGTTTGTTTTATTTTGCTTCTCCAACCCCCTAAACCATTTTTATTATATTCTTTTGTACCAACTCCAGTATCCTAAATATACTAGGATGTTGTTATAAGAAGGATTCGAGCTACACTTACACACACCTACATCTAATGGTTAACGAACATACTGTTTCCGTGGATGGAGAATTTCTGCCTCCCGAAACGATGATTGTTCAACATTCTTTTAACACCTTCAAAGGTGGACATTAATATGACACTATATTTATATATGATATATATATGTTTATGTTTTCCTTAAGCTTCTGTATTTTTCATTTTGGGCATATCTTTATGGTTTCCATTATGGGTAAACACGATATCTTCATTTAAGGAAGTGCGGACTACAGCCCCCTCAAAGTGATTTGATTCGTTAAATACCATATATGGGACGTATAAAGGATGGAACTATGATATTATATATGATATTATACTGGAAGTATAATATACCTTTATATCATTATGATTCCATTCTATAAAATACGAAATAGAAATGAAAGTAGCGTTCATGCGTACGTACGGCTTACCGTCTCCATGAACGGTGCATTTCATTTCTTACCTCTAAATGATTATGTAATATTATAAATGCATGTATATACTGGATATATATGATATATAAATAATGATTATAATTCAAGATATAATTGATACATGAACAACATGTAATTATAAAGGGTTTATTTTTTACTCAAGTACCAATGATCGTTATAACGACCGTTATTAACTTAAATAATTACATAGTGTTCATGACATGGCAGTAAGTGATATAAAAGGAATAATGAAATTGAAAAAGGTTCTTAAAGAAGTATAAATTAACTCACGTTCATTATTCAGGACATTAAAGAACGATCGATTCATGTCGGACTCGAGGTATTGGACTTCGTCTCAATCTCCTTTAATTGAGGCATATTTTGTTTTATACACAACCTTCTTTTAAACGGTGTATAAACCCCTTTGACTTTTATGTTTATCCAAAAAGAATCTTTTTTATATGAAGCGTTTTACTAAACAACAGAAGGGAATGTTTTGTAGTACGTATGCGACGACAACGACTTCTCCACCGACGTGACCGTTATTTGAGTTTCAGATTCCTCTACAAGCCATACCTTCTTTTTAAAAGGAAAATAAATACCATGTTTTAATTTTCTTTTATTTTGGTATTGAAAATGGTTTTCATAATGTTTTTATATCAATGTGTTGTATTGATATCTTGTGATTGAAATGTGGAAATGTTATGTTTCCTTTATTCATGTTTTATGTGATACGATTATGTCGAGGTTCTTGGGCATTATTATGAAGATGGGTGGTTCCGTGATAAACTAAGGGCGGGTGAGCCCGATATAGATCTCCAATGCATTGGGTAACGCGAAGGAGTGAAACGTTAAGGTTTCTCCGAAGAGATTTAGGGAATATATTATGATGGGTATTCCAAACGTAACCAAGAGGGTTACTCCCTACGTAAGGATGTTATGAATGCCTCAAGTTACCTTTATTTCTTATGATTTATTGGATTTATTCATGATTTGATGAGGTATGTTAAAATTATTATGTTTTATGTGTAAAGTCTGATCTCATTCTTATGTATATATGTCCCCATGTTTCCTTTCCATATTTTTATTTCCCTTACTGAGATTTTTATGCTCATCCTAAGTTTTTTTTTTGAAATGTTTTTCACAGGTCAAGGTAAAGGTACATGATATGATGATAGTGTCAAAGAAGTGATAAGAAATAATCCATGTTTTATTTTAAATATGTTTCCATTGATTGGAATGAAGAATACTATCTTTATGTAACCACTTTGTTTATATGTGGAATGTAATGCAAGTTTTATGATCTAATTCTCTAAAACTCTAAACCCGAAAAGATCCTCAATGTGTAATCTTGTAATAACTCAAGATTAAGTAAGGTTTAAGGCTGGGGCCTTATAAAAAGTTTTAGCATTATTTATTAAAATTTCACCATTCCATAACATACCTTTTATAGTTCATCAGAACCATTCAATATTTTTTTTCAAATCCACAACGAAAACAATATACTTCATGATTCATAAAACATAATTCTTTAATTCCTAAACATATATAATTTAATAATACAACATTATTCTTATAACATTACTCATGATTAATCATCTAATCCCTTAATAACCCTTTCCAATTATATGAAATATGAATCATTCCCTCAGGTTCCTAAACCACAATAAAATCATAGGTCTTAAATTTAATGTAAATAATACTTAATGATCATCCTATACCTTTGGCATGTCATTTTTGTTATCACTATCTACAAAAATATAACAACTAATCATGGAATCTCCCAATTCTCTTCATGAGAATTAATATTATGAATCTATTTGTCATCATACACATACATTAAAAATCTATTAAATTCAATTATAACATATTTCATTCTAGTTCCTTCTATCTAATAAAACCTTAATGTATAGTGTGATAATCACTTATCATAGCAGAGAACCACATAACCATGAAAAATTACATTTAGGTTGTCTAAATAATGACACCTACTTATTTAACCAATGAATACTTACCTTTATAATAAAATATTAATAGTAATATTATTTTTAGATCCTTCAATATGGGTTATCAATTATTTTTTAATTCCTAAATAATATCCCCCGAGAGTTCAATCTAGATATGATGCAATACCAACTACCATGTTCTATTTTAGTATTGATTCTATCTGAATATTTTGCTTTGTGGGATGATACCCATATGTATATCTCTTCTAGAGCCACATCTAATAGTGATATCCAGAAAAAGATTTATTTCAAGGAAACCACACAATCTATCGTTTTCCAAAATTCTATAGCATTTTACATTACTTTAACTCGTCATTAGACTTAACATTAGAGACCTCCCTATACATATATTTAGAAATCTACCGTGAAATATCACTAATTTTTTATCATCATAGTCTAAAATGGATGACTAAACATTTCCTTTGATACAATCTATAGTGGACTATGCTTAACATAAAAGGATATTACATCACTATTGATGAATATTCATAATATTGGAAAATTTTATTCCTGAGGACCATAAACATCTTGTGTATTTTGAATCATAGATCACGTTATTCTAGTTTTGTAAAAAAATCATCACCATCTCCATTAAAATTATTCCCCTTACAAACTACTAATCTAATCCTTTCTTTATAATCCTAGGAAAGAAAACATAAGAAAAATGGGGAGCTCAAATTCTCAATAAAGGTAATTAAAGGAAATACATAAGCCTATAATAAACATATTGCTATGAGAGAGTGATCATAACATTTGAATACCATACCCTACATATAAATGATATAAATATGAGACAAGGAATATTTATTGTCAATTTATGAGACATGAATCATAAGATAATTAATAATATGAACCATGTGATCATATCATAGGCATTAGACATATAATGTTTTGAAAACACCTAAAAATTTAATTCCATTCCCAATATGTCAAGTCTTATTGCCAAAAACTTATTAGTTACCTTCATGGGGACTACACATACATTCTAGGAGACACCATCATCCCCAATCATATGAATATCCTTATATAAGATATGGTTTCCCCATATACTAATAGTGTATTAGGATTCCTCATCATCCCATTGTGGATCGTGTTTCACCATCCTTGTATAGTAGGTCAAGAATCACCTGTTTCCTATTTCGGATTATGATTTACATATTTCCCATTATGGATTAATCCCTTCGACTTGTATCCCATCATTCTCTCATGAGATATAATTCTCTACCCAATGCATTTGAATTATTTATTAGTCTCATCCATCACATAATAAAATTATACATTCATTTTAAAAAATATATTAAAACCTGTATCACATCACGACCCATAAAAATATATGGGTTTCATAAGAATTATACCTCATCCCATGAAATGAAATGGGTATCATAACATTTTATTATCTTATTACCTATAGAATATAGATATGGTTTACAGTCATTTCATTCATGCATAACCTGTGAAAATAAATGGGTTACAAAGTCATATAACCTGTGTAAGATGAATAGGTGTTTTAAAAATTATTAAATCTAAACATAAACCATTAATGAATGAATATAAATGGTATTTATAGTTGATATCCCAAATATAGAATTAACTTCAACAAGGTATTTCCTCATTGATGGAGAAGGATTTTAAAAAATCACAAGCATCATTTTGTAAGGAAAATAGACTTTTAATGAAAATAAATTTTATAAAACCATTTGAAAACCCATATCATATGAAGATAAAATTACAATTTAATGAAAAAAATTTATTCAGGAAAATATATTTTCCTCTATAAAAAATGCTTATAAAACATAAAAAATTTTGACAAGATTTTTATTTTAAATTAAATTTGAAAACATATAATTGATTGTTGAAATTATCTTGAAAATTGATTTTTTTTAAATACACCTTGAAATCATATAAAGATATATTGAAAATAGATTGAAACCCATATTTTTAAAATACATTGAAAACAAAAAATGAAGGCAAACGATCAATTCTAAAACCATTTTATTGGGAAAAATCAATATTTAGAAAATTCCTACAATATTAAGAAATTATTTTCATTAAAAATAACATTTTAAACATAAAATGGAATATAAAAGGAAATGATTGTCATTACGAAGGGTAAGAATTTGCATTCTAGTCATTCATTTTTTACATTAACACATTAGAAATGTTACCTGATCGAAAAATGATAAGAATATGACCATTAAAGTTCTTTGCTAAAAATGTTATAAACGGTTAAATGTGTAATTTAAAAATAATAAGATTATATTAAAAAAAATTTAGAATAGTGTTATGAAAAATCGTTTTCAAAGAACAACGATTACTCATTGAAAATAATAAATAAATTCTTATTTCCATAAAAACATTTTGTTAATGATATTAAGTAAAAAAAGAGTTGAAAATGGTTGAATACATGAATATATAATGAATAACCAGAGGATAATAACATTAATTAGTGTTTATGAGAGATGGGTTATAATATTTCATCAATGGAAGGATAATCATAAACAGTATTGATAAATGATTTGATTATAACAAAAAACTCTTACAACTTTTGTGACATTGAGTAATAATGTCCAAGAAATAATAAAATTATATGAGGATCAAAATATATTGAAAATAAATATATTAATGACATAACATATAAATGGGTAGTGTATAATACCCATATATATATATATATGTTCATAACATTGATTGTATCTCAATGAATAGAAATTGAGACAAAATTACTATACTGATTTAGTAATTTTTTTAACATAAATAATATAGAAAAAAGGTCCTAAAAATTATATGTAAATCACAAAATATTTATGTGTATGAATAATAGTGTACATTGATTTTAAGAATATAAACCATGAAATATAAATCAGAGGTGAATGAGGCATAAGCCTCATCAAAATAAAAATTAAATGACCTACTAATTCTCTTGTGCCTGATAGTACAACATGTCATTATTATTCCCTAAAAAACCTCCCCATGATGCCAAAGGCTATCAATAAATGTTGAAGGGTTTCAAATACAATTGAGGAAGATTTACCCTTTATTAAATAAACCTATAAACCATAACCAAACATTCACTATATGATGGATGAAAAAATGGAATATAACTCAACAACTTCATGTATAACAAAATAACATCAAAGTAAGAAACAACATAAGAATAACAAAGAATAAAAGAACACAACGGATAGAATACACATGACTCTCCTAAGACCTCATGAATCCATGATGAATAAGACCGGACCTCCAATATATCCTAACATCCCAAACATCATGAGGTACTGCAAATCACAAGTCAAACATTACCTTTTCCCTTGTCCCATAAGATAGTATATGAAAAAGAACCAAAGTGCCAAAGCTGGGGTGAGTATAAAACACATTAGGTTTTCCCCCAATGACTTCCCTACTCACGCCACTCTGATAGAGGTGTTATAAAAAATTATATAAATTTTTTTATAATTTTTTTATCAAAAATAGTTTATATCAAAATATAAACATGTTTCCAAAACAATTCCTTACCAAAAGCATAGGAGTGAAATTGAATCAAATTTTCCAAATAGAATATTTTTCTAGAAAAATAACTAAAAAATATTTACAACCATTTCACAATATCCCTTTATCAATATAACCAAAAATTCCACATACCCATTCAACCAACCATGTATGCTACGTTATGACAGTTTTATACTCATTAGAGGTTTCTTGTCGATCTACCAAGACATCTCAAGGTAATTGTTTCCATTGGTCCATTAACCCTTTGCCACTGAGCACAAGGTCATATTACGACCAAGCCATGTGTATGAAATTACCCTATACCGTTAAAAATTTGAACTGAACACAAGGTCATATTTCAACCAAGACCTGTATATGCAACATGAACACAAACCACATATTCCAAACATTCTACCAAAACTACTCTTTCAATAAAAACAATTTTTTTTGAAAAACATTTCCTTCAAAACCATTTCAATTCCAAACCATTTCAATAAAACTCATTTTTTATTGAAAACCATTTCTATTGAAAATAACTTTTTCATCAACCATTTATCATTTCCAGAAAATACATTATTTAAAATCATCATTTTAAATTCATGAACTAAACCCCCTTTTGCACAACTATTCACCAAGAACACGCAATTACACAAAAACCATAAATCATAAAAAATGAAGATTTTCCATGAATAATAAAAAAAAGAAACTAATTTGAATCAATTTCAACCAATTATATCTAGAGGAGTCAAGATAGAATCCACCTACCTCGAATATATTGATGAATCATTGGCAATATATGATGAACGCACAAGAAAGCAGATTGATTCTCCAAGAACAACCTTAGTTCTCTTATCCTATCAAAATCATGAATCAAATATTAATTATTTTTCATCCAAAAAACGTAGATATACCCACTATTGGTTTGTATCTGAGAAATAATGGAGATCTGATATGTAGATCTAAGAAGATTATAGAAAACCTGACAAATTAGGAAATAATGGTGACACTCTACATGAATTGGACTCAAAATCAACAAGGGAAGGCTCTAGGTTGTCTAAAACGTTTTTGGGGAGGTTTCTCCAACATTCTAGGGATTTTAATCTAAAAATATTGGCGTTTCAAATCCAAAACGAAATATAAAGATAAAAAATGAGCATGCTCCTTGAAAATATGATCTAGATTTGACCTCTGTTTAATGTTTGACCCCATGGTTTGGGACAACGGTGTATGGATTGTGCAACATTACTTTTAGTCCCCAAGAATTATTACTAGCCTCCCAATCTCTCCAATAATTCAAATTTATTATTTTTGTGGTAACATGTTTTATATGGATACATCCCACTATACGGAAACACACCACTTTATGGAAACACCCCAATTTCAGGAATCAAGCCACATTATATAAAAGACACACATTATGGAAACTCCAAACATAATGGAAACTCTCTATATTATGTGAACTCTATATTTTATGGAATCTATATATTTTATGGAAAGAGTCAATTTTATGGAAATTCTCTATTTTATAGAAACTCTCAATTTAATCGAATCCCAATCAATGATACACTATTTAAAAAACATGGGGAAAGTGGTTATGTACACGAAACTGGGGGTACTACATATCCCCACCATTGGTTATTCCATCGTTGAAATGTATAAATCCATTGTTGACCCAAAAGAGCTATGTCCACAGCTCTTTCATTTTCTTATCATGTTCCCATGTCTCTTCTTGAATTTGACCATGTTTCCATAAAACCCGCACTAGTTCGATACATTTCCCACGGAAGTTTTTCTCTTTTATATCCATGAACCGCACTAGGATATGTACCAATGATGCATCTAGTTATAGGTCAACGTTATCTAGTCTGATAACATGGTTAGGATCTGGGTGATACTTTTTCAACTAGGATACATGGAAGACATTATGCAACGAAATAAATAATGGTGATAATGCCAACTAATGTTCCACCTCTCCAACATGTTCCACTATCTCAAAAGTGCGAATTTTTTTAAAAGGTAAATATCCTTGCATTCTGGATCGATGATTTCCATGCCTTAGAGAGATCCTTAAGATGACATGATCACCCACATCGAATGACAACAATCATCGACGGTGATTAGCATATGATTTCAAATGACTCTGAGCAATCTACATCCACTTTCTAATCAACTGGATCTTATCTACTGTTTCTTGGACAAGGATTGGCACAACATGTGATGTCTCATCCGTTTCCAATGAGAATAGTGTAGAATGACATGGACGCCCATACAATGCTTCAAAAAGATCCATGTATATCAATTCGTGATAGCTGTTAATATATGTGAACTCCACTAAGGGTATATGCTCCTCAAATGAGCCATAAAAATCTATTACAAAATCCTGCAACATGACATCCATTGTTTTTATCATCCACTCTGATTTTCCATACATCTGAGGATGATACCTCGTGATCATAGTCAACTGAGACCCATGGTCTTGCTGTAAGGATTTCTCGAAACAAGATGTGAACCTCATATCTCTTTCTGAGACAATTGAAACGGGTACACCATTCCTCTTTACCACTTCTCGGATAAAGATTTTTGGAATATCCTCCACCTTATGAGTTTCATGAATAGGGATGAAATGGGCCATCATGGTTAGATGATCCACCATCAGCCCAATGGAATCATGTTTCTGGACCATTTTAGGAAGACCTGTAATAAAATATAAAGTTATCTGATCCAATTTCCACACTGGGATGTACAATTATTGTAACATTCTAGTTGATCATTGATGCTCTCCTTTAACCTGCAGACAATTTATGCACTTCGAGATGAACTCAGCCACCTTCCATTTCATGCCACTCCACCAAAACTACTCCTTCAACGCCTTATACATCTTTTTTGTACCTAGATGTATTTGTCATCTCAAATAGTGGTATGAATGAAAGAGTTTTTCCAGAAAACCCATAGGTTCACCCATCTGATCTATGAAACACAAAACTGAACCCCCATCATGTTTCCAGAACTCTATGGTCTCATCACTAATGAGTTTTGTATATACAACCATACATTATGCATCAGACGTTTGTGCCTCTTTGTCCACTTTTACGAAATCACAAACATGCATACCTGAAAAGAAAAATATAACATTACCTCCATCATAACATTCCAAATGCAAGTCGACTATGAATGATATCATCTTCCATGCTTCTAAACATTCATTGGCAAACTAAGCATATGAATTTCTACTCAATGCATCTGCTGCTGAATTTTCTTCCCCCGGGGTTTACATGAAGTCAAAATCAAACATTTGGAGATACTCCATCCATATCCATTGCCTCATATTCAAATATCACTAAGAGAAAATGTGTTTCGTGATTTTATTATCTGTAAAAAAATGAAATTTCTCAACAAAGTGATAATGTCTCCATGTTTTCAAAGCATGGATGACTGTAACTAACTCCAATTCATGTGTTGGATATTTCTTCTCATGCACCCTCAACTACCTTGAACCATATGAAACCACATGATCTCGTTGTATGAGAACACATCCCTAACCGGATCCTAAAGCATCACAATACACAACATACCCATGTCCTGACTCTGGAAAGATCGAGATATGTGCTGATGTAAGCCAAAATTTCAGTTCTTGTAACGACTTCTGACATTCCTCTGTCCATTAAAATGGAGCATACTTCTTTTTCAAAGATATAATTAGTGAATCTAGTCATTATAAATCATGCAAAAAGAGTCTTTAGTAACTAGCTAGACCAAGAAAAATCCATATCTCTAAAACATTATTTTGTTGTTTCCAAGAGATAACGACTTATATATTTTCATGATCAATAAAAATTCCATTCTAAGAAATGACATATCCAATAAAACGTACTTCCAATATAAAAAAATCACACTTTGATAGTTTGGCATTCAAACGATGACATCTAATGATTTGTATCATTGCTTCTAAGTGAACCTCATGATAATCACTTGTCTTTGAATAGAATAAAATTTCTTCCAAAAAAAAGCACAACAAAATAATCCTGATATAGTTGAAATATCATATTCATTAAGTCCATGAAGATGGCGTGTTCATTCGTTATAACGAAAGGAATGAGTACATATTAATAGTATCCATATATATTTCTAAAACTATATTTGGAATATCCACATTCAGAACTCTCAATTGGTGATATCCTGATCACAACTAAATCATGGAGAACCATTGTGCTCCCTATAATTGATCAAACATATCATAAATGCATGGATGTTGATATTTTTTCTTTACTGTAACATGGTTATGCTTATGATAATGAACACACATCCTATATGTTCAATCTTCCTTCATCACGAAAAAATATGGTGATACCCATGGAGACATACTTGGTCAAATGAAACCCTTTTATTACAACTCCTCTAACTACACATTCAATTCCCACAACTCTGCTTGTACCATCCTATAATACAGAAGAGAAATAGGACTTGTCCACAGAAGGATATAAATTGTATTCTCTACTTACCATAGAGGTGGTATCTTTGAGATGTTCTTGGGAAAGTCATATCAAAATTGATCCACAACATATGGAAAACTATTTCCCTCAATCTCATACATTGATTCTAAATTCAACGCTACCAACTAATAATATATCATTCCCGGCATTGTCAACAAAAAGCTCTTTCAACCATGTTTTAGAATCCTCTCTCCTTTTAAGAGATGTTCTATGCTATCCTCAGTCGTGTAACTAATTGTTCTTTTATAACAATAGATTTGAACCATGAACATTTTCAACCAATCCATACCCATGATTTCATCATAGGCATCAATATCAAACCTTGAGATGTCACATTTTATCTCATATTCTTCAATTGTTATAGAACATTCTCTACACAGAAGGGCTTGACATTATCATTTACCCAGAGATGTTAATAATTTCAAAATAGATGGAATCATATCAAGTTTTAAACATATTGAATAGGTTTAATAGTTCCTCTTCATCATAGCGCGAGATTTACCAGCTCCTCTTGTGAAGAAAACCATTCTTCCTCACCATGGGTTTTCAGCAGTGGAAAATGTCATAAATGGGGTATCCGCTTGTAGTCCCAACTCAATGTTTTGAACACCATGAGTTATGGTTTGGACCAACTAGTGGTTCACCTTTTTCTCAAGTGAATCCAAATTCTCAA
The DNA here is from genome assembly GCA_963277665.1 of Viscum album. Lineage (NCBI taxonomy): Eukaryota > Viridiplantae > Streptophyta > Magnoliopsida > Santalales > Viscaceae > Viscum > Viscum album. Next base: position 1,019,377,588 of record OY728122.1, read on the forward strand.
TAGCCTCTCCTGACTTATTCTTATGATGCTTATCAGGTTCCATTTTTTAATCCATCATCTAACTCTATAGTACTCACTCTTTAGAAACTAATGGATTATAATTTCAAATTCTATTACATCAACTTTGAAAACATTGTATAAAAACCGAATTTTTCCATGTTCAATTATTTTTTTCAAAACTACACATTCTTTTGAAAATTAAACCATTTTCAATATACAAGAAGCACTTTATTTATCCAAAAAAATCATTTTAAAACCAATCCATATTTTTTACAAAAATTAATCATTTGTTAACATCATGAATCACTCTTTGAAATGATGTATGAACTCCTAGTGTGATTTCATTCCTCTACAATGGATGTCATGCTCGTCTCATTAGCAAAACCCATGACAATGAGATTTCAAAATCCTAAAATTGTCTCCAAACAATTATTTACCCAAATCCTGGGTAACTTAATGTTCATCATAAATGTATTGGCTACATCCTTTTATAATATATATTTCATGTTTTGACAATCCTACTCTTTTCAAAGATTCCAACCCAAGGAATAGATATGAATGGATTTCATTTCCAAAACTAGGAACATCGATGATTACTAGTTAGGCAAGGACCAAACAAGATGATACTATTTTATTGACCCACCAATTCTAATTGGATAGTGATTACAACGAGTCATTACTAATCTTTGAGAGACTTACCCTGGATGCCTAAGGATGGAAATAATTGCTGATGGGTTTCTAATACAAGTGGGGGATGATTTTCCATTTATGAAATCAAACAAAAAAACTACCAAACATAACCCACCATTCACTATATGAAGGATAAAAAATTGGAAGACAACTCAAAAACATCATGATTATCAAAATCACATCAATGTAAGCCACAATAGATGAATAAGCAAGTATCGATATACATTGCAGATAAACTTCAAAAGACTCTCCAAAGACCTCAAGGCACCATGGTCAACAATCTCCAAGCTCCAAAATATATGAACTTCTCAAACATTACAAGGTCGTGTTAAACACATGTGAAACATTACCTTTTCCCTTATCATGGAAGATAGAATATGCAAATGAATCAAATGCAAACTTAGTGGTGAGTATAAAACACAGTTAGTTTTCCCAAGTGATTATCTACCCATTACAATAGGATTTAAGAGTTAGAAAAAATTATATAAAAATGTTTTATTAAAAAATTTATATAAAAAAACTTCTCAAAAATGTTTTATAAGTAAATATAAACATGTTTCCAAAACCAATAATTACCAAAAGAAATACGAGTACAATTGAAACAAATTTTCCTAAAAATATAAATTTCCTGAAAAAAAACTAATAAATTTTTACAACCATTACACTATATCCCTTTATTAGCATACCCAACCATTCCTCAAACCCATGTAACCAACCATGCATGCAGTGTTAGGAAATATCAATACTCATGAGAAATTTCTCATCGATCAACCATGTCGTCACATGGTAATTGTTTTTAATGTTCCATTAACCCTTTACAACTGAGCACAAGGTCATATTTCAACCAATCCCTATGTATTAAATTTCCATGTTCCCTTAATCCATTGGCATTAAGGACAAGGGCATATTTTATCCAGGCCTTGTATATTCAAAATGAATACACACCACATATTCCCAACGATCTCTCAAATAATCTCTTTCAAAAAAACACATTTTTATTGAAAAACATTTCCATAAAAACCATTCCAATTACTAACCATTTCAATTCCAAACCATTTTTATGAAACTATTTTTTGGATGAAAATATTTTCTATTGAGAATAGATTTTTTATCAACCATTTAGCTATTCTATAGAATCCACAATTTAAAATCATCATTTTATATTCACAAAATTGAACCCCCTTTTGCACAACTATTTACCAAGATCACACAATTTTACCAAAACTATAAATCATCAAAAATGATGAATTTTCCATGAATTTAACAATCAATAAACCAATTAGAATATAATCCAATCAATTCTATTAAGAATGAACTAGAAATTAGGTCGATTCTATAAGAATGACCTTAGTTCTATTATCCTAGCAAGATCACAACTGAACATTGAATTATTTGGTATCTATAAACGTAGATCTACCCACTATAGGTTCATATATGTGAAATAATGGAGATCAGAGAATTATATGTAAGAAGATATATGAAAACATGACAAATCAGGAATGAATGGTGACATACCTCAAGAATCATACTTGAAATCTCCCAGGGGAAGGCTCTAGGTTGAATCCAACTCATGTGGGGTGGGTTTACTAGCCATAAGGGGACAATAATCACAAAATAGGGTCATTTTGATGCCAAAATGGAATATAAAGACCAAAAAAGAGTTAGATATTAGAAAATTGGATCTATATTTGACCTTTGTGCATGGTTTGGCCACATAGTATGAGCTAATTGTTTAAGGATAGTGTGGTCATCCTTTTGGTATGAAGACTCCTTATAAACCCCCAAGCTCTCACATCAGTAAAAATTACCCTATTATTGAAAAAAAATTGTATGGAATCATCCCATTTTATTGATACACCCCACATTATGGAAATAGCCCACTTTAGGTATAAAACCAACTTTTTGGAAAAACCCCACATTTTGAAAACACTCAACATTATGGAAATTCTCTATATTATTGAAACACACTATTATATAGAAACATTCAATTTTATGGAAACTATCAATTTTATGGAAAATTTCTAATTTATTTAAATCCAATCAAAGACACACAATTTAAAAAAACATTAGAAAAGGGGTTATGTACCCGAAACCGAGGGTACAAAAAAAGTAAGATTAGAAAACACCTTACTACTTGTGTAACGATAGGATCATGATCCCCAATAAATAATAATAACAATTAATGTTATTAATATTAATAAATAATTTAAATTAATGATATAACATAGAATATGGCTTTATATAAACCAAAAAATATAATTGTTCAATTAATAAGGCATGTATATCATGAAAATAAAAAAAGAGAGATGAAATTACCTTACATTAAGTCTTCAATTTCTTCTTTCAAATTAAAATATTCGTTATAATAAATATAATTTTATTATAAATCTATAAAATGATCATATTATTATATATCATACCATATATTATTATTTATAACTTTTTATTACATGTTTATTATAATCTCTAGGTTAATGTTACGTTTCAGGTAGTATCAACTTTTTTTTCTTATTTGTTTTTTGCTTGTTTTCTTGATCCTTTCTTAGATATCATGATATAAATATTTATAGAATTTTTTTCATGATATAAATATCATTTATATTCATTATATATTTATTTCTAACAATATATAATGTTTAAAAATATGAAATGGAATACACCATTGGTAGATATGGTTGTTCATACGAACACATGAACGTTAAGTCCATTTTATTATTGTATTAAAAGAAAAAAGTCAATTGAATATATAAATATATATAATATCATTATAGTATAATTTTAATTTTTTATCCCTTATATAATATCACTAAATCTCTCTTTAATACATTAAATTTAGTGTTAGAACAAATCCCATTACATTAAGGATTATATAGTCCACAGGTACCAAAACAATGTTTTTTTTGGTTTCCTCTCATTCAATCACCCTTATCTCTTCTAGGATGATGATGATTATTGTTTTTTTTCAAGTTTCTCCGGGTTTATATCAATGTTTCGAGGTATTTGTATCTATAAGAACTTGTTCATTGGTTTTAGTTCAGTATCATCTTTGTCGATGTGTTCCTAACTAATATACATCAATTTCGGGGTTTTTTGTATGGAAAATTTCCAACAATAATCATGAGGTTGGAGGTACATTTATAAATTCCTTTATTTTTTATTATAATTCTCATTATGTAATTGTGGAATTGGAATTTTCAAATTATGAATCCACATCATTAATTAATTATGGTTTACTAATTAAAGTAATCATGGAATACATGAAACAATAAGACTTATGAAATTAGTTGAATGTTGAATTTCCAAATTAGTCGATTTATGTGATTCTATATAAATTAATGATTAGAACAGAGGGATGGATAAATTAACCTTGATTGGTAAATGGTTTAGATTATTAAATGTTTATTAATTGTTTAATGGTGAATTGTTCATATTATTCAATGTAATTAAAGTGAATAACCATGCTTTTGGGATAAATTTAAAGGGTCTACCATGATGATAATTTTTAATTAGACTATTAACGATGATTAATAATAGTAATAGTGATATATGTTATATATATTGTATTTATAGATAAATTCATTATTGGGAAATGACTGCTGTTCTAAATGTGGGCTTGTTTCTAGATATGACATTCTATACCAAAATACCTGAATGTTACTACTATTATATAGGATAGGGACTAATGCTCTAACTACATATGATGTCAGAGATATGGATGAATTATTAAAATAACCATGGGGTGATGGACATGTAATTCTAGGCCCAAAAAATCATCATTGTACTATGGTTTTTATTAGACAATATATGAATTTGAAATTAAATAGATAATGGAAGCCCATGTCATAATGAATTGTTATTCACTATGTGATATGGTTAATACTCAGGGATGGGATTAAAAATGTATCAATAGTTTGGGATTAATTTTTAACACATGTAGCTTTCATTTTAATTAATGACTAATAATTTTTAGAATGATTTACTCTTATTATTATAATTTATTCTTTAAACAATTGTATAAATTGTTATAGAAAAAATCTTATTTTATAATGTGTTTGTGGTGGACGACTCGGATGTATTAAACCCATACCTAGGAAGAATGATATGTACCCAAATAGAGTTTATTTCTATAAGACATGATATGGTAATGAACCCTGTGTTAGATATCTGTATGTGAATGGAACATGGATGAGGGAACCAAACGTGACGTTGGGAACCACTTGGGAGTTTTTGGAGTGTCTTTGTATTTTTCATTTTGAAACATGACATGTATATGTAATGATATATCTGTTGTGTTAGTTTGTATTTGGTATTCCTATTTTGGATCATCACGGGATACTAGTTTTTAAAGGATTTGGTTATTATCAATTGTTTATTGTAAATTATTTATGATAGTGTCCAGCTTGTGTAAAAAGTGTATTATCTCTCGATGTTATATGTAATAAACCATATAAACTATTTAGAAGCCTCTAGAACATGGGGAGGAATTTTTATGTCATATAAGGAACCAAATTGGGGCTTGAGATAATGTGTAACACCACAAGATTTTGTGATTTTTTTATTTAATTTTATCATTTTGATATTTTTCATTTCAAACAATAAAAAATCTTGATGTTTTATAAGAAATAAATTAATTTAGCATTAGTTAAATGAAACAACAAGTAAATATTTTTCTGAAAACACCTTTATTATCTATAGGTACTCAAAACCCTATGTTTTACTTATATTACAAACAATACCATATACCTTTGATAGATTTCCTTTCACACAATGTTGGTTTTTACTGAACTGTAATATATTAATAATAATATAATTAAAATATTTACACAGTTACCACATTTCCGTTTGAATGGACATTATGAATTATATAATGTTAATTTAGAAAACATTATACACAAATGTATTTAAAATGAAGCCATTCATTTAAAATTAGTTATAAATGAAATTAGTATCTATTTTAGAATTAAAAAATTCCATTTATATGAAAAATAATTTTTTATGTACAAACATGATTTTATCTCAATAAATTATACAAAATACATTTTATTAATGTTTTAAATTAAATATAGATCTTTTATATACAGTATATTTTTTTACTCATATAATTTATTTTATAATGTTATGATATGAATAAATACAATTTTATGAATAAAAAGATGCATTTTTTAAAATGGTAATTTTTCCTCCTTTTAATAGTGAACACATTTTAAAATTTATTTTTGAAACATTTTTATTTTTATTATTAATACTCATCATAATTTTTGGAATAAAAATATAAAAAATTTCTCTGGTATTTTTTTAGTATTACCGTGATGTGTTGTAGTTTTTTTTTGAACAATGAAAACACCGAATTTTAATTCAATGGTGTATTTTCATATAATTTATATATTTAAATAAATTAAATTATAATTTTATTTTGTGAATTAATTAGATCCATTTTATATAAATTAACTAAATTTAGTAAATTTGAATCAATTTCACATTGAAATTCGATATAATAACATTTCAAAAATTTGAACATTTTTACATTAAAAACCGGCATTATCACCCCATCAGCTGGATTTATTATAAATTAGTTTCTACCTATTTCGTGATTATAATTTCTAAAGAGGGATTTTATATTTGGAATAATAATAATTTATAATATCTAATATGTAAAAACTATTTGTCATCCTTAAATAATAATGAATATGATTAAAATTAATTATAGATATTATGAGAAAAATTAGCTTGACAATAGTGTAAACCATGATATTAAAGGCCAAAATTTACTATAAATTTATCCAAAATCCATTATCTATACATTTTTAGACCATATAATTCTTTGGGTCAAATTTTTTCAATTATTGGATACAATTTTCATTGAAACAATGTCATATGAATTCCATATTTCATGTACTTATAAGAATTCCACTACTCCTCCTAGAAACCTACGACATATTCATACCCATAAACAAATTTATATTTCCCAAAAAATAATCCAATAATCTCCCAAAATACCTAAATTTTATACTATAATCCTCAAATTTGTAATTAATCCAAACAAGAAACCACTTCGGTGTAAACCAATAGATGTTACCCAAAGAAGAGGTAACATCTTTCCTCAAGCTCCTTTGTTTTATTTTCATTCTCCAATAAACTCTAATATTATTCGTTCATTGTGACATAAAATAATTATTATTGATAATATATTTATATTTATTTAATTTATGTGTTTTTCCAACACAAAGACACACTTCCATCTAATGGGTAACGAACTTACGGTTCTGGTGTACGACGATCTTCCGCCTCACGAAAAAAATGTTGTTCGTTTTTCATTTACCATCTATTATGGTTGGTAATTATGATGGAAAATTATTTTAATAAGATATAAATGTTTTTATGATGTATTTAATATTTTTATATTTTTAAATAACACATAAAAGTATTCTTCCCATCTTTATTAAATTCAAAAAGTTCGTTGGTGGATGTGTCGACAACCACCTCCACAAAATGATGTTATTCATTTAAACTCTACATGGAATGTATTAAGGATGGGTTTATTGAACATATAAATATTTATAACATAATAATTCTAAATTAAAAATATATTAAATTTCGATATAAATATTTCATTTTCTTTCATTTTTTAATACGAGAAGAAAACAGAAATAGCATTCATACGAAAGTATGACCTTCAATTTCAAGAACAATAAATTCCTTTTCATATTACAATAGTCTATAGATTATTCTAAATAAATATATATTTAATATATAAGATATATATATATATATCCTTATATATATTCTGTATATAATTAAATCTTGATCTATATAATAAGATCAAGAATAAAAATCCAAAACATAAATGAAAAATAAAGCATATACTGCCCAAATTATATCATAACATGGAGTTGTTAAGAAATGAGTAATACAAAGTCATAAAAATCATATATTAAATGAGATATAATAATATGGTTCTATGATATATGTATAATAAACTTATATTAATTATAAACTATGTTTGAATATGCATGAATAAATTCAAGACTAAACATAAAGGAATTTCATCTCACTTTATATTTCCTGAGATTCATGACATATTCATAAATTGCTTCTTTTGTGTGGTGTATATACTATCCTAATACATGTTATATAGTTAATTTACTTTATTTAATAGTATTATAATATAAAATTGTTGTTATTATCTCATTATGATCATCATTCTAATGTTAATAACGATGTTTGGGGTTTTCCCATCTAAATTTTATTTTTATGAGACTTATACCTTATTCACAACTCATTTATTTTGTTTTGTGTATACACATCCCATGAATTTATTCTATGATTAATTTTTATAAATCAATTTTTATTTACATATCCATATTAACGTTTTTTCAGGGGGTTATTTATTTAAATGTTAACAAATCAGGTAAGTAATTTTTGTACAATTTTTCTTTTTTGAGATACATGCCCTGTTATGAACCTATATTTTTCTAATGGGTGTTTATAATAAACATTTAAATTTATAAAATTAGTAGATTTATTTAAATATATTTTAATCATCAATAAATTTTATTACTTCATGATGATTATGATTCAATGTTAATAATGTGATAACATATTATTTTAACAATCTAACCACTTCTCAGGATTGTTTATGATTATGCTTCTGCTAATGAAATAAACTAACCCATATCTCAATAAAACTAATGAACTTTATTATAAAATGGTTATAAATGATATAATAATGTATTATTAACTTTTTTAGCTCTCTCATACTTAAAATAATTAGAAAAAATAATGAAAATATAACATTATATCCCCATTTATTCAGAAATTATTATACAATCACAACAATGATTTCTAAACACATTTTCCAAAAATTATTATATATTATTTAAAGATTATTAATTAATTTTATACAGATTATTGGTATTTTTAAAACATGGTTTTAAATTTATTATTCATGTTATTTTCCCTCATGTAAATTTTCTAAACTATTAATGAGTAATGAAAGCTTTGGAATTTATGAACCTACCCACTCTATTGTGCATAAATTCCTTGAATATTCCAGTGTATTCTTACAATGTTATATTTAAAGAAAATTTTTCCTACTATTTTGGAATTTTATTGAATCTAAATTTTTATTCAAAGAAAACGGGTAACAAAATTATTTTTAACTTTTTTTTATATTTAGAATGTATTCTCAAAGAAAACGTATTTCAATATTTTTAAAGAATTAATTATTAGTTTGAATTAGTTTTCAAAAAAAATGGTTTTCAAAGTATTTGAAAGAATGTATTTCATGTTATCCATGCTATTTAAAAAGAAATAACATTTCAAAAAAACATTATGATTTAAAAAAAAATTTTAATAAAAGAAAATATATTTTCTTAAATGAATGTCTTAAATTATATTTGAAATATTAATTTATATGAAAATTATATTCAAAATGTTTTAAGACAATAAATTTTAAATAAAATATAATTTCCATAAGAATGTATTCATTTAATCAGTAAAAATACTTATCTATTTTTGATGAAATAAATTGTTATATTTTATTACATGGAGTATAATCCAATAATAACATTAATATTATTTGTATAATTGTCTAAGTTTAGATAGAATGATGTTTTGACACTTATTCATATTCTATGGATTATATGATTATTAAATCTATTTTCATTCAATGGTTATCATTAGATTAAATGATTATGAAACCTATATATATATTGAATATTTAATGATTTATTAGAATGAAATGATACCCATTTCATTTCATGGGTTATGATATAACGTTTTTTTAAACCCATATCTTTTTATTGGTAATCATATGATGTATGTTTTTTTATGTTTTGGGAAATGTATTTTTGATTTTATTCTATGATAGGTGGGAACTATTTATCACAAAAATTAATTAGGAAATGATTTATATCATATGATATAATTATGGGATGTAAGATGATGACCATGCTCCAAAATGAAACATAGATGTGTCCTGATCCAAAATTGTAAACATGTGTGTCCTTATCCACTATGGGAAGATGGAGAAACATGATACACTAGGGGAAGATATGGAAACCCTATATACTATTGGATTATGGGGAAAACATAGTCTTTTATGTAAATTACTACACCTAGGGATGGTGGTGTGCCTCGCCCAATAGGTGTGGTCCCCATTAAGTGCCCCGATATTTTTTTATCAATGATCCTTGACTTATAGAGAATGATATAAAAATTTTGTATGTTTTCGACATATTATATGTCATTTTATTTTTCCATGATCACCTGGTTGTTGTTCCTAATTATCTTATAATTAATTTCCCATGAACATCAACTCATTATTCGATGTATCATTCTTTCTATCATTATTATGTATTATAGGATATACAAATGTTATGATCATTTTCTCATACCCTTATGAACATGATAACCATATTTATTTCTTTAATTTACCCTTATAGATCATTCAAGTTCACCAAATTATATTATTTCCTTTCCCCATGTTATGAATAATGGTTTTATATAGTAACATTAATGTGGGATATTTTTATGGGATATTTTGAAAATATTTCACTATAATAGATGAATGTGTTCCATGATTCCATTGATACTAAATTGTTACTCTCTTTAGTCATATACATTTTCAATGTGAAAAATATTTATCAAAATTGAAGTAATTTCCTTCTATGTAATTCCTAGGTATCCATATAATGTATCCAATGAAAGGTTTAGTCATCCATTGATAATTGAAATGAAAAGAAATTACTAAGATCCCTATGTACATTTATAAGGATATGATTAAGGATGCTAATAAAGATAATTCTGATGATGTGTTAAATTATAGGAAAATATACTAGAAATTTATTAAATTATATAGAGAATGGTTACTAAGAAATACATCACTATATGGATATTAAATGTGTATACGGCTCTATAACATATATAAATTGGGGTAATAACCCTGAAAACACAGTATTGAGCTGGACATGATCGGGAAATGGGGAACAAAAACTGGCATGGTAGTACACATGGTTTGATACTCAAGAGCGGTATGTTTTTGGAATTTGCAAACGCTTTAAAACCCAAAATTAAGGATTTATGTAGAATATGACATTGAATAATATAGTATATACCTAGGATTTCATAGATTAATTACGTATGTTTCATTATTTAGACGTCATATTAGTAATCATTCTTGATTGTGTGGTTTTAATCTATGATAATTGTTTCTAAAATTAAACCATCTAGTTTTAGTCAATATTGGGATATAGAACTGATGAGGTTAACATCGAATGATTTAGTTTTTGAACATATTGGAAGAATGAATAATGATTTCCTACATTGAAATATAATAAAGAGCATCACGATGGTTTATTAGTACTAGATATACAATTGAATATAAAAAGATTTCAAACAAAATGGAAAAGTTTTGGTATGATATAAAATTATTATGTTCATTAAACGTAATAAGAAAAATTAGATTGTGGTTAATGAACCATAATATGTGATACATATTTAATATTCAATGAAATGGGTATTAAGGAATAAGATAATGAAGCATATGTAATTTTTTATGAATATTGATGGATAATTAATATATATTTGTATAGAAATTCAAGAATTATGACATATGTATCATTATTTTGTTTTCAATTAAGGATTTTGAAAAAATATATTGAATGGTTCAGATTTTTAGGAATGTGTATTTAATGGAAAGGTGAGGTTTTGATCAGAGAAGGTAACCCTTAATGAGACCTGATGTTGAAAAAAAATTGGTTTAGATAAAGAGATCAATGATAGGGATAGAGAAAATTAGATGGTGATGAATACCTTGTAACTGATAATTAATTTGTTGAATAATGTGTTATTTGTCATCATGGATGATGTTTAAACATCTTGGATTTCAGTAATATTTCTAGTAATCATTGGATTAAATAATAATTCAATTTCTGAAAATTATTTATGGTAATTCAGGGTATTACAAGATTTTAGTTGAATATATTTTGTGTATTCACGTGTTTCTAATGTGAACACAAATTGATACTTTTTTATATTAAGGGTTAAATTTTAAACTGATTTTGTGATATAATATATATATTTTTGTATTTTCAAATTTTGGTATGGTTATAAGTTAAAAAATTTATAGAAATATGATGTTTAACATTGGATTATATTTTTGAGATTAATGTATTATCAGACAACATGAAGATTTTTTCAAATGGGATAACCTCTTATAATCACATTCTATTTATAGAAACTGAATACATATTTGATGACTTCTCATATATATCATGATCTTTTAGTCTTTCTAGAAGAAGATATCACCATAATATTTAGGGAATGAGGCATATTGGCAATTGGTCAAGACACAACGAAAGGGTGATATTTTAAATTTCAATGGGAATTAATTCATGTAAGTATATCTCATTGTGAGAATAATTATGCAACATCAGGAAAAGGTTCTTGAAATAAATTTTTTTCTTATTTTCATCATTTGTTTTATATCAATGATTTTTTTCATTCATATTCACTTTATGGTTTTGTATTTTCTAAAAATCTCTAGATCTCTAACTTTCATGTGATATATGATATTAATAAATCTCTATGAATTTTTATGATTTTATTTCATGTCCATGTTTTCACTTCCCACAAATTTTCCCTTATGTGTAAACCTAGATTTGTGTTACATTGGGTAACCATTATGTTTCCAACATTCCCATTTTAATGGATGTGTTAGTATTTATTTTTATTATGTATGTTTCTATAAACAGAAAATCCATGTATTAATCCATTGATCGCTAAAATTAATTTTGAGGGGAAAATGAATTATATATGGGGTAGGCTTAAACACTCAGAGATTTTTTGAATTATTTTTAATAAATTAATTTAATATATTTTTATATTTATCATTTCACACAACACTGAATTTATATATTTTTATAAGATCTCAGTAAGTGTTCATTGAGTTATTTGAAATAACAAGTCAATATCATGCTATACGATACACTTAGATAAGATTGAGGTATACATAAGACTATGTTTTGATTTTGTTACACATAATACTATGTCCCTTCAATAGCTTGTGTTACACACAAGACCATGATTTACCGAACTACAATATACTACAAATATTATTATTAAAATTCTACTATACATTCCACTAAGTATTTGGAATATAAGTTACGAATAATATTAAATAAATTTTAAAAATAGTTTCTACACATGTTTATAATATAAATCTTTTTTTTCAATTGGCTATAAATGAAAGTAAAAACTATTTTGGAATGATGAAATTCATTTTCTATGATAACTATTTTTCTATAGAAAAAACAATTTTATATCAATAAAATAAACAAAAAAATATTGAATAATTTTTTCAATAAAAGTTTTATGTCATGTATTCGATCAATATTTTTTATACTCATACAATATATTTTATATGTATAAGATAACTATAAATCCAATTTCATGAATAAAATGTTTTATATTTTTAAAAGGTAATTTTACCACCATTTAATGGAGAACCATTTTAAAATATGATTTCAGACACTATTAAAATTTTAATTTGAAAAAATTAAAATCATTTTTGGAAGACTAATATTAAATTTTTTGGGTGAATTTTTTTAATTTTTATGATATTTTTTATTTTTTTACAAATAATGAAAAAAACAAATTTTTTATTCCAATCTGCATTTTCAAATAATTTATTTATATAGTTAAATTACATTATATATTGGATTTATATTTTAAATAGAACAATATTATATCAAATAATCCAATTTATGTCATTGGAATCCAATTTTAATTGAAAATGGATAGAAAAATATTTCAATCTTTTTAAATTTTTTACATTAAAAATCGTATTTGTCATCCTGTCTGTGGGAATAAATTTGAAATAATTTCTTTATCCTATATGATTGGAAAATATAAAAATGGCTTCCATGTTTATAATGATAATAATTTCTAATTTCTAATTATATCAACATTGTTTTTATACAAGAAATATTATTGAAATTGATTAAAATTAATTATAGGGATCAGGAAAAAAATAGCATAACAAAAAAGTAATCCTTATACATAAGGGACAAAATAACCTAGAAACATTTAAAAATACTGTTTCATGGACATATTTAGACCCTAAACTATCATTTCCTAAGTATTACCATAATTGGATACACGTGAAAAGGAAAAACATTGGTTCATTTCCCTTTTCAAAAAGATTCATGAATGTCACTCATCCTCCAATATAAAACAACACTAACCCCCCCCCCCCACTTATTCACATATCTCAAGAAAATTTCATCACCCAGAATATTCTAAAACAATCTCCCAGAATCCCTAAATTAATCATAGTCATCTCACTATTAGAATAAATAAAACCACAGTGTCCCTTTTGTTCCAAACCAATAATAGTTACCCAATGAAGAGGCATCATCCTTCCTACAACTCCATTATATAATTTTCATTCTACTCCTACTAAAATATTTTCATTCCATTATTATATGATATAATAACCATCAAAAATATACTTAGGTGTTTTTTATTCTATTTTTATCCCTACACATACTCCCACATCAATATGATTGGTAACAAACATGTCGTTCTTATCCTCCGTGAACTGCCGCCTCACGAAACAACATTGTTCAATTTTTACGTATGACCACTAATGAATTGGAAATAGGATCAAAATTATTTTTTATATGATATATATTATTGTTTATGGTATATATATTCTTATTTAATTATTTTATTAAACATATCTTCTTTCATTCCATTTTGTGTAAAAACATTAACATCATTTGTGGGCGTGTGGACAACTGCCACCCCAAACTTATGCAATTCGTTAACACACAACATGGAACGAATTAAAGAAGGGGTGAGTGAAATTTTATGATATATATATGAAATAATAATTATACATTAATGATATTATATTTATATACATATATTTCATTTACTTATATTCTTTCAATACGATAATAAAATGGAAACATGGTCCATGCATACATATGACCTATCGTCTCCATGAAAGGTGTATTCCATTTCATATTCCTATATTTTATAGATTATTATAAATACATATATATTAAATATATTATTTTTATATCATGATTTAAAATATTTATATAATGAATTATTTATAAATTTAATATGGTCAGGAATAATATGGAAAAACATATAAGAAAAACAAAATAAATATTACCTGAAACATATCATTAACATGGAGTTGTCAACAAATGGATAATAAAAATTCAAGAAAAAGCATATATGGAATGAGATATAATTTTCTGGGTATATGGTAAATTTATAATAATATTATATTTATAATATTGGATGTTTGTACATGTATGATGAAATTCTAGACCTAAGCTAAGAGAATTTCATCTCACTTTTTTTTCTGTGATATACATGCCATATTCACCACTCTATTCTTTTTTGTTTTTTATATAAATTGATATAAATTTTATATAATTAATTTAATTTATTTAATGGTATTAAAAATTTTAATTTATGTTATAATTATAAGTGGATCATTATTCTAAAGTTACTAATGTAGTAAGGGGTTCTATTGTCTTACATTTATTTCGGTGAGAGATATTCCGTACTCACCACTGAATTCTTTTTTGTGGTGTATATACATCCCATGAATATATTATATAATTCATAAGAGTAATTTAATGGTTATTTTAAAATCCAATTTATGATCTTCATTTTATTGTGTTAATGGGTCAAACGTAACTATATCTGTAAAGTAATTTTGTCCCAAATTTTCCTTCACTAAGATACATGCCATGTTTTTTCCTATATTTTTTTGTGGGGTGTATATATTTCTCATTGAAAAGTTATATCATGAATATTATTATTTTTACTATATTTTATTCTTCATTTAATTATAATTTTTCATGAAGATCATTGTTTATTATCTCTAATGTGGTAATATTTTATTACCACAATGTCATCCTTTTTAAAAATTGATTATGGATATGCTTCCATTGATGAAATATTATGATCCATATCTCACGAACACAAATTAATTTTATTATCTGTTGGATTTCCAAGATATCATCATGTAATAGAACTGTTTATACAGTCTTTGTTACTTAATATATTTAATAAAATGTTTTTATGGAAATCTAACTTCATTTCAGCTTTCAGTCGAAATTCCATGTTCTTTCAAAAATCATGTTTTGTAAACATGTTTTAAATTTTTTAGTAATATCTTATTATGTATAATGAAAATTTTTAATCTTGTTATAAATTTTATATAATGTTTTTTAAATGAATCTTCATGTTGTTTTTTGATCAAGGCACTTTTCTAAACGTTTGTACTCTAAAAGGAATTTTTCTCATGTAAATCCATACCCTCATTCAAGACCACCATTTTTTCAAATCATACATTGTATGTTTCCATGGATATATTTTAAACAAATTGTTTTCTAATATATTATAAATTTTGTGAATTCAAAAAAATTATTCAGAAAAAAGGGTTTTCAAAATTATTTCGAGTTTTACTTATGATATTCAATTTATCTTTAATTAAATTTTTTTATAACTATTTTATAGCTTTATTTATGATTTTAGTTGTTTTTAATAAATAATGGTATCAAAAAATATTTTCAATCATCCTTTATATGTATTGAATGAATGTTTAATGGGAAAATGTCTTCAAATGGATTTATGTTTTAAAAAAACACATTAAATATAAAATATTTACCCAGAAATTATTTAACTAAAATTGAAAATCCTTCATTATATGAAAAGGATATGGATTTTGTTTTATAAAATAGATTTTTAATGAAAGGCTATTTCCCTTATAAAATGTTTAATCTGATAATTGAAAATCCATCTCTATCTAAGATGACAGACATTGTTATATTTTATGCATTATTGGGGATATGATCTATTAATTACATTCATATTCTTTTTTTAATTCTATTTTGTTAGATGAAATGATTTTTATGAACTATTTTCTTTTTCCATGGGTTATAAGATTATGAATCCAATTTATTTAATTGGGTTATTCATTGATGAAATGATTATTAAACCTAACTCATTTCCATAGGTAATGATATTATAAAATGTTTTGACGCCCATTTCATTTCACAGATGCTGATATGATGTTCATAAAAACCATATATTATTAAATTTAATGATATAATTAATGTTTTATTATCTTATGGAACATGAATATATGATTTTATTATGTGATGGATGGACCAATATATCCCTTTAATTATATGGTTAAATATTTATATATCATGATGTAATTATTGGAAACATGTTGACAGGCTTGATCTAAAATGTAAAATAGGCTCGTTCGGATCCAAAATAAAAACATATTATTTCATAATAAACTATTTGAAGATGGTGAAACATGATCCACTATGGTAATATAGAGAAACTCGATCTACTGTGGGAGGATGGAGAAACCCAATCCCTTATAAAGAAAGGATCATGATTGAAGATGGTGGTCTGTCCCATCTTGTAGTTGTAGTCCCTATAATAATCCCTAATATGTTTTTGGAAATGATCCTTGAGTTATATGGAATGATATTAAATGTCTATGTGTTTCCAAAATATTCTACATCTCATTCCTATGATATGTTCATGTGTATCATGCTGTTGTTTATCTTATTATTTATGTATCATGAATGTCCAATCATTATTCCATGTCACATGTTTCTAATATATGTTATGTAGGATATGATCATCAAATTTTATTATCATGTTTTATACCCTTATTTTTGTGATATGTTTAAGTATTTTATATATTTACACTTACTCAGCATTCAAGCTCACCAAATTCTTCTTTTTCCCTTCCATGGGATATGAATAATGTGATTAAGTAGAAGTAATAATAGGGATGATAAATAAGGTAGTTGTTCAATATCTATCACCAAACTAGATTATTGTGTTACGGGGTTCCCATGACACATAAATATTATGTTATTTGTTCATGTAGTTTTTTAATGTGGTAAATATTCATAAAAATTATGTAATATCTATGAATGTTAACCATGTGTCTCTATAATTAAGCCCCCGAATTGGGATGTTACAAAGTGGTATCCGTGGAAGGTTTTATATTATCTCTTTTTTATTACTGTTTGGGAACGGTAGAAAATAAATTAGGATATGTCAAGAATTGTTCAATATATCACTCATGGGAGTAGGTAGCCCATATATAGGGGTGTAATCAAATACCCCTGGCGAGATTGTTTTTATTGATATTTGATATTATAGTTGAATGTCATTACCCCTTAATTGATGCAATTGTTGTGTGATGGTAATATATTATGATATTTTTCATCATGGCATATAATTACATGAGAGTTTTGTTTGAATAAATTATTCTTGGAATTTAATAATTATAGAGAAATGCTTCATTTTATGCATGTACATAAATGTGAGATTTGTGTTGATTTATTCATTTGAATTCTACTTTAATTTATGTTTAATTTAAACAAAAAGGATTCAAATATAAAATCAATAATATTAAATGATGATAGATAAGGAAAATGGAAATGGGTAAAAAAATTATACTTAGAATTTAATTTATGATAGTCTTTTAAGAAATTTTTTCCATGACCCCTGAGAGGAATAGTTGAGAGTAGTGATGGGGGTATAGTTTTGACCATGTGGTAGTGTATGGGAAATGAATTGTGATGGACTTATGTGAATCCCTCTTACGTAAATGTGTTATGTGGCCTCAGATGTCTGTTTTGAATAATAAATATAATCCTCCATGATGATGTTTTCTTGTAGGATGAAATTAGGATATATATGTAAATTATCTAACAATAGTTAGACACAAGGATCTGATAGTTCATGTTGATTGTCCAAGAGATAATTTTAGTGATAAATTTTCTCATTTAATGCAGTTTTAGGAATGATCCCTGGAGCAGGTTGTGAAGAGAATGTTTATCAAAACATGAGAGTTCCAATTGTAGGACCCTTTGAGTTTCACCAAATAGGGTAGACATTTGGTATTTGAGTTCTGGATTGATTCTTTGTATATGACCATTGAACAACCAGCTGATCATACTAGTAAGGGAGTCATGATTGAGGATTATATGTTACTTTTCCAAGTTAATTGTTGCCGGGACATCCAGACTAGATATGGATATCTGGAGAATATGGAGTGGCCGAAATTTCAAGATATGTTCTTAGAGAAATTTTTTATTTAGATTCTCAGTCAGGAGAGTGTAGAAGAAATTATGAGGTGGTCTTAGGTGAGTATGTCCCTGGTAGATTACAATGGTCTCTTTAAAAAATTTCGTCCCTTTGTTCAACTGTTGGTAGGGGATTATTCTACTATAGTGAAGTATATTCAGGATGTGATTAATTTTGAGATTAAGTCGCATGTGTACATCTTTCAGCTGAATCAATTTTAAAATGTGTTGAATCTAGCTCTCATATTTGAGGGTAAATATAATGAAGCTTCTAGTGGAGGAAATGTGGCATGTACTAGATGTCCAAGAGGTATGTCTTCCAATAGTAGGAATAGTCACCTCAAGAATTTCAAACATCCTGATAGATTTTAGGGTATACATGAAGAAGAACCAGTTAGATAAGATCATACTTCAGTTCTCTAACACCATTTTTTAGTATGAGTAACCTTAATAGATAGTTCCCTAACAACCATTAGAAATATAAGCAAGTATCAAGCTGGGAAATCTCCAATGGTTCTACAAGAAGCCACAAAAGGTGGATAATTATAGGGGATTTTGGTATAATTATAGTGCATGAATAGGGTATTATACACCATATCATTCATGAAGATGGATAGCTTCTAGTTGTGGTGGTAAAGTTAGTAGAAATGGTGTTTCTTGGAAAATATCTCATATCAGCATAGTGGATTATCTCGGAAGACTCATACTATAACACAAGAAAGATGGGCATGAAAATTGAAGGTTGTTCATCCTGCACTTGTGGATAGTGGGGATGGACCATCAATAATTAGAAGTACTATTTTTGTAGCTTATATAATTTTTAGTCCCTTATTTATCATAAGATCCTCTTATTCTTTTATGTTGACACAAATTTGAACAATTTGAGTTTGGAAGTGTAGTTTCTATTTTCGGTTATAATGATTGATGCACCATTAGAAGTACAGTCAATATACATTTTTCTATATAAAAGGTTCTCTCTATAGGTTTGGGAGTATCATTTTCACAGGGACCATTATATCCATGAAATATCAAGTTTTGTCTACATTTTTGTTATGGATTTATTAGTATTATTTTGAACCCACGTAGATTTTTCCCATAGGAGGGTGAATTTATCATCTCATGAGTGTAATGGTTATATGAAACTTGGATATTGGGATATCCAAGATGTCTAGGTATGGATAGATCATCAACAATTGGAAATATCATCACCTAGGTTTCAAGCCTATTGTTATATAATGGGGATGAGAATCCCAATATATTTCCACCTGTAGAAGACCCATTCCTGGACATGTATCCTAACGAATTCTCAAGGATACCACCTGAGATGGAAGTGGAGTTTATGATTTCACTCATTCGAGGAGCTGAGTGGGTTTCTATAGAACCATACAAAATGGAACCTAAAAATGCTCTGGATATCAATACATAACTGTAATAGTTAATGGTTAAGGTATTTATTCATTTGAGTACATCACCATGAGGTTCTTCCATTGGGTTTTCTAAAAAATTTGACATGTATTTTTTCTTATGTATCTATTATCAAAAGTTTATCGAGTTGAAAGTGATGAAAATTTATCTTAATCAATGTAATGATATTATATTTTTCCAGTTAAGATGATATTGTTTTTTCTCTAATATTTTGTTTAGGTAGGGGTTTCATTAGTTTAGTGTATGACCATATGATATACCAATGACTACATTCAACTACAATTAGGGAATATATGAGTTTTTCGGGATATTGATCATGTTTAAAACCAATGTTAATATGTTTATGAACTAGATGAATAAAATCGAAAATATGTACCTAGATTACTTTTTTGGTTGTATATGTAGATGAAATGTTGGTGTGTCCAAGGAATCAAGATGATCATGTCCTACATTGGGACATCATAATGACTAAAAGGTTAGAGCATCACATATACACCAAGAATAATAGTGTCAATTCTAGATTTATTGTGTATATTTATTAGGTCGCATCATCTGATTGGAAGGTGGTTCATATGACCTAGAGAATATTCCGGCAGTGGTTTCTTATGATAATTTCAAAAATGTTTTTGATATCTATAGTTTTTTTGTGTGAGAGGGTTATTATAGGAGATTTGTCCAGGACGTTTCCCTCTTGTCCACAATTTTTTTGTGATTTACAATGAAAGTTTAAATTTTGTATTATCAAGAGGATATGAGAATTATTTCCAGATGATAATGAAGTTATGGACTACCACACTATTCATCACCCAACCAGAGCTAGGGGAGTTGTATACAGTTTTTTTATGCATTTGGGTTCTTACATAGAGAAATGTTGATGTAGGGGATCTAATTATAAAATATGTGACACAGAAGATGATGCAATTTTAATAGAACTTCCCTACACCAAACATCATGTTAGTTGTAGTTTTTTATTCCCAAATGTGATAGGAACATTATATTTTGGGACAAAATTTTACTCTATGTACTTATTAGAAATAATAAAGTATATGTTCTCGCAATGAATTTATAAACTCGTAATAGGATATGGGTTGAGTATTTTATTCATTTTATTTTGACCTACCATATATTCAATGGAAATGAAATTATTCTACTGGCACATTGAGCTTGAAAAAATATACATAAGAAAATTAATAGTCTGGTTATGAGTGTATAATTCTGTCCCTGATAGTAGAGAATCATTCTACAGTTCAAGAGGTATATGAGAAGATAAATACAATATCAGTATCATTATATTCTAGAGTTTGGATCCCGATCAAAGAGAGGATGTATCATGATCTAGAGTGCCTATCTTTTTGGGAAATACATTAATGTGGGGAGTAACCATCAAATTAGACTATAGATTAGGATGCGATCATCAATGTCATGAATCATGTTATTGTGCCTATGTGTATGATGTTTGGGATGATGCTTGAATTTCATACCTCAATGTTGGTGGTTCATCTAGATTAAAAAAATGTACCTTGACGTATGTAAAGAGTATTGGAAGAAGGGAATGAAATAGAATATATCAACAGTTTTGGGACATAATGCTAGACATGTCAATAGGTGAACACTGAGAATTAATGACCTAGTGGTTTACTAAATTTGTATCCCATGCTGGAATAGAATTCGAAATATTTTTCGAGGTATTATATTGAAATACACTTGAATAAACCTCAGATGAATGATTATATTTGGGTGATTGTGTACCAACTTATAAAATTAGGTAGCTTCTTTAATATTCAAGAGATATTCTTAGTTGATTTTTTGTGGGACTTTATGATCAAGAGATATTTTGTGTTCCCAGGGTGTTAAAGTGTATAGTTTTAGAAAGTGACTCAAGATTCACATCACAATTCTCAAAAGGCTTGATGAAGGTTCTTTTTATGCATGAATTATTAAGTACATATTTCCACCCACAGATATATTGGTAGTAAAAATGTACAATATTTGTTTCAGAGGATATGATAAGGGAATTCATTCATGACTTTGGTGGGAATAAGGGGAACCACATATTTATTTTGAAGTTCACCTATAAAAAATGTTATCAATATATTATTTAGATGAACCATATGATGCTATTTTGGGTTTGGAATAAAGATCACGTCTATTATGGATGGTGGTAGGTGAGTAATATTTTCGAGGATAGAGTTTCATGAAGTAGATGTCATAGCATGATTAGTTTTTTTCATAAATTTATGGATACATATCAGTGTCGGTAGAAATCATATGCTTCTAGATGTTGATGACTCTATTAGTATAAAGTGGGTGATCATGTTTTCCTTATGGTGACTCCAATATTGGGTCATTATAGGATAAAAAGGATGGGCCAGTTGTTTATCAGCGGTTTCATATCATTTACAATCCTGGAGAGAATTTGGTTGATTCCATACCTATTGGTTCTTCAAAGAGGTTTATTGTTATGCATGACAAATTTCATGTGTATCCTCTTTGAAATTATCACCCCAAATATTCTCATGTGATCAGTGAAGATGTTGTTTATATTTAGAGCAATTAGTTTTTTAGGATCATTCTATATGTGTTATGGATCATATTGATTAAATATTGCAGGGAAATACTATGATGATACATGGAGTGTGGTTGTGACCTGGAGTGTTTAAGAGGAAACAAGAGAGAGAGAATTAGATATTCGGGTGAAGTGGAAAGATCATTTTATCTCATAATCATATAGATATTTTTGAGTACATGTTGAGGATGATCTATTAGAAGGTGACTAGATTCTCTGATCCAGACCAAATCTTGAGATGTATCGATCTCACTTATAGGAAATCAATTTCCTTGATATGGTAATGGTTTAGATATGGGTTTACATTTGGTTGGTTTGGGTGTAAGGATTAAAATATTATAGAAATAGGGTTTTCCTGGGTGGTATACTATTAGGGAAATAGTTTTGGCTACTAAACCATGTTCCCTATTTGGATATTTTGGGTTGGTGCATTATTATTGCTCAGTTTGGCCAAATTTTGTTGTCTCCCTACCCAAAACCATGATAACATAAATAGAGAGGGTTCTCAAAGTTATTTCACAGGTTTTCCAAATGTGTGACCCCTAGTAATTACCATGAACCCTTATTAGGAGGCCCATGGTAAATTCATAAAGATTAACACATCGTTCAAACCATCCAAGTAGTCCTTATAAATGTTTTTTAATCCGTAAGTAATATTATTTAATAATCTATAACAAGTTGATATTAACCCAAAATCATCCCAAATAAGACCGAATGGTTTTACATCATTTTGGGGATATATCAAACAGATTCCAAGGATCCTTGAACCCCGTTCATAGAAAATATAAGAACGGATTTAAGGATAAAAAATATTACAATATGCAATCTCTCCATATTTGGATTCATCTGTCTCAATATATTCCCCATATATAATATCTAATCTAGAGGAATGATTTATTCCTAGTTGAAATTTCTATTGATCATGGTTTTGATTTATTATAATGAGTTTTATCATGTTCTTAGGTTTTCAGACTAGATCATCTGCATATTTGTGTTCTTGTTTTAGGTAATTCAATTTTGGGTTTTCTGGATTTTCCAAAATCCATAAGAAATTTTGAGGTAGGTGGTATAATTATAAATTCCCAATGTTATGATTATAATTTTTTGTATGGAATTGTAAAATTTGAATTTCCATGATTTGAAATCACATATATAATTTAAATAACTTTGAATGGTAAAATTTGTTAATTAATGTTATTATAAATTTATTGAAATTGGGAAATGAGGGATGGTAGCCATAACCTTGAGGGTAAATGGTTTATACGATTAGATATCAATAAATGATTTGATAGTGAATTGCTCCAATTAATCCTAGTGATTAATATGAAAAAACAATGTTTTTTGTGATAAATTGAATTGATGAAACAAGATGAGAATGTTTAATAAGAAGCTTAATGACAATTATCCTTTATTAATATGATATATGTGAGATATTTGTGATTTATTAGTAAATATATTGTGGGATAAGGACCAATTATCTTAGAATACAAGGGGTGATAGACATGACATTTTATGCCCAACATCATGCATGTGACAATATTTTTGTATGGGATAGGGAAATATTCCTTAAATAGACTTGAGGTGAAAGATATGGATGGTTTCTCTATATACCACTGAGGGGATAGACATGGATTTCTACGTGAAAATTTGTCCTTGGACTAGGGTTCCAAGTAGTCATGATTTGATTTGGATATTAAATGGATAACAGAAGCCCATGTTATAATCAATTGTTTTTCCCTACATGATATATTTCAAACTTCGGAACATATCGTAGAATGTATTGATGGTTTGGATGACATCATAAAACCAAATTATTAGCACAAAAATGAATAATGTATTGAGAGTAGATTTTACAAGAATTATTTTACATTATTAATTTTATATCTGAAAACAATATAATAAACTGGATAATTTTTTTGATGTCATTGGTGGTGTAGTACTGAGTTGTAATCACACCCAAATTGGGATGAATGATTGGTACCAAAATAGACTATATGTTTTTAGGGATTATAAGTGAAATAGAAATATATTAGATGGATGTGTTGGGATTGTGAATGGATGAGGGATACAACTATAATGTCGAGACCCAGATGGTATTTCTCAGAGTGTGATTATTTTTATTTTCATAATATTATCACATGAAGCTTATATGACATAAAAAATTTACTACCTTATATTGCATATGATTTTACTTTTATAGATTATAATGTGGTACTAGTTTTTATTGGATAATTTATTATTCTTGTTATTGGTTATTATCATTTGGTTATTGTGTGTTAGTTATGTTATTATGGAACTTTGGTAAAGAGGTTATTGTCATCCTATGTAATTTGTATTAGGAACTCACTTTTTTTCGTATACCTCTTGTGTGTGGGGAGGCACAAATGAGGTCACATAATGAACCATCTTAGGAAACCATAATGTGGCACCTGGGTAAGGATGTTATTTATGGAGGGGCCCTCTCCTCACTATTGTGTTCCCCATTTAAGGGAGGACCGACTATAACCAAGTACTTACAGCCCACCAAAAATCAAATATTCGGTAGTACCACTCTTTTGATAGAGGAACATCACTCTATTTGTTGGGATATTCACTCTCAGCCCAATGATCATAATGTGGAACCCTCACCCTATCATGACAGGTGATTTCTTACTTCAAAATAGATGACCCTGACATGTACGATAATGGAGTACCCACTATTCCAAAACATCATGTGTAATGGAACCTATCCCGGGAATAATAGAATAGTAATAACTCCATGGATATAGGGATTTCAACGTGGAACATTAGGGGAGTACCAGCTTCATCTATAAAATAATCATGGAGGTCCCACACCCATATATGTCATGAGAAAGTTTCCTCTATCTAAATGATTACTACGAGTAATCCATACACATATCCAATTAGGGAGTACTAGATTCAATAGTAAAACTCCATGGGTAGTGGACCCCATTCCCACTATGGATAAGTTCTGTTTAAACGAATCTGAGAAGTTAGAGAAACTCGTAACCTAATATGATAGAAGACTACTAGTTCAATTATATTTTTAATACATATAAATGATATCTATCATCATTTAATAATTCAAGAATGATGTTTTGTTCTCTTCACACTCTATCACAACCCTACTGTGGGTAGGGGACCCACATCCCAATAGTTGGGGAGCAATAGTCTATCTACCTAAAGAGTCATGGGGACCCACATCCTTAGATGAAAATGAAGGGTACCAACCCTGAGATATATCCCTTCATCCACCCTTATCACATCCCACAATTAAGATAAAATAATATTGTGTTGTACTAGATTCATTCTAGGTCATATCTCAAAGCCACCACAATGGCTATTACCATGATCTGCTCAAAAAAATCCTAGGATTGGCTACTCGTAGGCCCGAATCTAAGCCCTTATGAAGGACATATCATATGATTAAGTATCCATGAATAGTTCATGATGTGTACTTGGGACAAAATGTTGTGTAAACCAACCAAAACATACAATTGTGTCCTCTATCACATGGTTCATATGGCCATGTGAGCTTTAATGTCATGGTGATGGCGTACACTATTATTCTCACCACACTAGGTAACATGGTCTGGTGTTTCTCCACATGGCTCAGCCAACCATGTCACTATCATAGATATTATACTTGGTACATTGAGGGTTCTATCTAAAAAGACTATTGGATATGTCCTCTCACCATGCCGAGTATGACACCCCATGCCCAAATCTCCTTAATTTGTACATCCAGATGGACATGTCCATTGACACAAAATATCTGGCTATATCTCAATGCCACATGACCTCATCTCTTTACATGGTGTTTTCCACCGGTACATGGTGTTTAGTCCAAAAAAATTTATATTCATCGAATAGGAATGTCATAGTACATGCACCTCTACACCATACTCCATATGATCCAGAATTCTACATGGAAATTCCCAACAAGCTTGGTGAAACACCCTGGTTCCCACTAAATCCCATAGATCAAGCATCATGGGATACCATGTTGATTTATATTTGATATAAATCCATAAAAACACATCAAATGTGGGATCTAAAAATAAAACTCAAATCTCCTAGCCTCATCATGAATCATCATATCTTTGGGTGTAGATCCCTACTTTATGTCTATTTCAGTATGATTTAGGAGTTATCATCATTAGGATATAAGATCAGTAATTCTTCCTCCCCCTAATTCCATGTCAATTTTTTTTCTCTCAAGGGGGATATTGTCCTCTGCATTTTTTCATGTTAGATGGGGGTGTGGGAGGACATTAGTTTATTATTATTAACTAATACCATAAACTCACACAACAGTGATCCCTGAACTGAGCACCAGATGACGAAAAACATTATGAAATTTATATATTAAAAACCACATTTTGAACTCAAATGAATTCTCATATCTCTGATATGAGAATCCCCTCAATATTTTTTCCATATACAAAATGAAACTATAAGCCTGTGATAAAATAAATTTAATATTGTTACATTCACCACACTATGGCTCTACATGCCCTACAATATCACGTTGACTTAGGTCCTAGCTAAATAAATATTCCGATAAATATTAAGAAATCTTATATGAAAAAAAATGTAGTTTTCTAACCAATCCATTCCATAAGGATTTCCATCCCTTAAATGTGAAATCTGATTAAGAGGGTAAAAAATTGATCTCTCCACTCGGAATCTAATTCCAGTGAGCTCATCGATAGGGTTCCAATTATTAATAAGGTCATGAACTCATGGTTACAATAAAGTAAAAAACCACACCTCAACATCCTTCTAAAACTTGGTCAAAATCCATAAAAATGGTCACATGTCTTCATTGATTTGATAGGTGTAAAATGCCATGAAAAAAATCTATTTGAAATCATAGGGTCTTGCATTACACCACCTTGCTAACCTAATGTAGATATTGATGTAAAATAGTATTTATCAACTTCCCCTAGGTGAAGTATACCACACTATCGTCATGCTTCCCACACAAAACTCTGACGTACTAAAATGTAAACCCACCTCAGGCACAAAAGTCAAAGGGACTTATCCTCCACACCACAACAATACCCACTTTAGTTGGAACTCACTTGGATGAATGATTTTAATCATGTCTTATGACCATTTTTCCGGGAGGAATGTTCCCCTATTTCCATGGGGATGATTTTGCATCAAACAACACCATCATAGGGTAACACCAACTGTCCAAATTACTCGAGATAAGGCTTAAGAAAATAGTGGAATAAACACAGTACCTCGCTAGAGTTTCTAATAATGCTACTAAAAAATTATAATGGAAATAAACTATAAATGTAATCATCAGTGGATCCACTTAATCATAGGACTCTATAGCTTATAGTTATCCTTTCCCCATCCTCCATCTCTATGATCCTTGGATAGACCACCAGGGGGTGGTGGTGGAATCATATTAAACTTCCTACCGCATCTAGCTACCCTCCCCACTCCTCCTCCACATCTTCCATCGTGTAGAACTACATTTTCAACTTTCTAACTCAATTTGAGAAGTCCATTGATTGTATCCTTCTCATCATCACAGTAGGTCGAACACTATTATGAAATATGGCTCCATTTATCGCTTGTGTGGTACTACTTCTTCAGCAGATGAAATTATCCCCTGCACAAATATTGCACTACTGACCCATGTGTATGAGTCTAGGCATAGTAATTCCATCTAATATGTGAACCTGAAAACTAATTTCGACCATCCCCTTTAGATGTCTCACCCTCGTTATCACCACAACCAGTTCCATCTTCCCAAACACTAATCCACGAAGCTCTCTACCACTAGAGATCACTTCAGAACCCCACATATTAGAGGAAAAGCACAAAAATAACATACCATATCAGATGTCTATGCGGAGGACCTACTAAAATGTTTGTACAAAAACATATCTTGAGTAATATACATGGAGTATAAAAAATAGTTTTTGATCATCCAAGGGTACTCTAATATTGTAATGATACACTTCTGATGTTATTGAAGCTCCTCAATATGCACCAATCTCAATATGTCATCATAAAACTCTACCCTAAAGTGCTTCTCAAAATATGTTTAGGAGATCAATGTCTCATCAAGGGTCTATGTTACTAGACTCTACCATTTTTTCATCCTTTACTATATATGCCTTTATTCAAGGACCACTATATAATTGTGTGGTTAACTTATAATGTAGAAAACACACATGACAACCACAATCTATTAATCAGATATCTGGGGTTTTGTCTCACCTAGATACTTAAGTGGTGTCTTACACTAAAATGAATACAATGGACACAGTAGGTGTGCATCCTCAGCCTGAACTATATTCATGAACTACTAGTCAGTGGGTGGAGGATCCACTAAAGTACCACATAGAGGTATTTTCTAATGCCTAATAGCCTATAATGAATCTTCATCACTAAGTATATCATCACCTTAATCCATCCGTGGAACCCTATTTTTTTATCATCATGGTGAAATATCCAAACAGAATCAAGACACGACGTGGGAAAATAGTTCATTTAATAGATGACTCCAGAAGAAAGTGTAATGTATGTCTTATTCCTATATGATGAATGTTCCAAAACATCCCTACCACATGTTCCTAAATGAACTATGTCAATAATTAGGTTAAAATAGTCTTTATGAATGGACACATAGACTATTTCACCAATACTGGATTCCCTAGCACAAAATCTGAACTTGAAAACCCATAACACATTCTCCATAAATTCAATTTAGTCTCACAACATGACAACCTATACACTATGATCCAAATGTGGAACCCACTCATCATTGACCTGATTCATCGGGGCATGATACATAACACCCAAATCCTACATCCAAATGAACAAAGGATAGAGTCCAGCATTCAGTAGTTGTATCAAACCTATGGGGTGCCTTAGCTTGATGTACCATTATACATGCACCAACATACATCTCCATGATATAATGTATATATATAAACAAATAAAACTAAAAATTCATACATACATCTATATTACATATCAATTACAATAAAATTTCTAAATTCATAATAAGAGGAAAATAAAATCTAATAAAAACATGAAAATAGGTTATCCAACTAAAAAATTGGGGGAAACTATCAAATTCACCCATCAAAAACCTCATCATCCAAGAATCAAGAATCAACTCATCAATTCTAACATACTAATATACTCCCACTCCGAGTCCTCTTGGGATTCCCTTAAAAGGATTTTCATCTACCTAGGAATTGAAATGTAGGGGAAAATCCAATGAGGGTTGAGTATAATAATATATAGTAGGAAACCCAAAAATAAAAAATACAAGGGGGCACATGAAAGGAAATAGTCCACTTGACCCAATCCAGAGGGATACCTTATAAGAGATGAACCACATCTTGATCACTCCATGACTAAAACATGACTAGTCATTTCGATCTACATAGTTTGTTTACTATGATACAGAAAGACAACAAAAATAATCCCAGAAAAACTCATATATAAATGTCTCAGACTCCAAATCTCATTAGGTACAACCTATCATCCAACAAAATGATTCTACATGAGGGTCTATGTTAATGATCATATTTGAAAAAACAATTAATAAGATATCTATTCCTAGAAAGAACACATTTATGTGATACACTCTATCAAGAAAGGATCTCTAGGTATAACCCTTATTCCATGAACTAGATATCCTATCAACACTATATTCTACCCCATGGAAGCTCAAATCAACTGAAGTGGAGAGGACTTCCCTTCGCAAATTGACACAATTTAGGGATCACTTATCTACTCCATACATCATGTGCATCATGTCTAAATACAGAGAAAGTTCATACTTAATCCTCACTAGTGCACTATAACTGAGGGATTCCTAATTCCTAATCATCCAACAAAACGTTTGTAATACATGTGGAGAGGCATGCACCTCACCAAATAGAAGGTGCACTTACTTTTTACCAGGTGTCACACATATTAAGTTGATACTCCATTTCCTTTTAATTGCATAGCCAGAGGAGATTTAAATCTTTTGGAGGAATTTCTCCCTACCACTATTGAATGATGTTGGAGTACCACTCCATATATATATAACCTAGGACTTATATATAAGGTAGTTATATTTCTACCTATATGATTGCAGTGGGGGACCCAAAACCTATCATGACAGTGGGGTTCTAACCCTTGAATAGTTGACCCTAACCATGGTACTATAGGAGAGCACCTACTCTAACCGTATATTTCATGTGGAGGACCCACACCCTAATTTAATTAATAAATACTAACTCTATGGATAATGGACAGACACCTTGGACTCTCATGGGCATAATGACTCCATTTTCACAAGGATCCTGAAGGACCCACACCCTCATATAGAAGGATAGATCTTACTACATCTGCAAGAGTGGTATGGGGTACCCAAAACCTGGTCAAATAAGGTTTTACGAACCCCAATAGAAATAATATTTGGGTAGAGGAACCACACCCACTATGGGGGATTTCAGTCTCCAAAAATTAGAAAGGTCTAGGAGAGACATGCCCTCATACAAAATGTGAGTAATAGTCCCAACATCTATTCGATAATCCAAAACAATCTATATCATAGGACACGTATCACTGATAGAAGAATCATTATTGAATCACCTCATTTAACAACACTTCGACAAGAAGGGGACCCATTCCTTAATAGTTGGTAAGCACCACTCTTCCAGCCTAAAGAGTCTAGGTGGACTCGCATTAGGAGATGAAAAAGAAGGGTTTTGACACCAGCCCCTATTTTGCGATCCACCTTGATCACTTCATGTAAATAAGAAATGCTAATGATGCATCATGAATTATTTAGAAAATGAATTATCTCTTAGAAAAAATAGAATATACCATTTCATAATTTATATAATACTACTCAAGATAGGCTACTCACATTCCTAAATGAGAGCCTTGAAGATAGAGGTGAACTAGTTAGAAGATCCCCATAATATTTCATGCAATGTACATTAGTCCACATGGTGTGTGATTACACCTGAACTGGTAGTCATTTCCTTTTTCGAATTTCATAGTTGGACAGAGGAGTTACAAGGTGTGTACATGGCATGTCTTTCCTCACATAGGACCCTATTCATGTCTTTCCCAATATTTCTCGAACATTCTTGTCTTCAAAATTGTGTGTACCCCTGTTGTAATGTGTGTTATGGATATCCATCCTCTTTTCTTTATCCTTAGATAGTTCACACGGATTCCCCCTAATTCCCATGTCTCCAGGTCATCTACATCAACACATCCATGTCTTATTACACAATATATCTAGACATTACCCTCAACCACCCTCTTTTAGACTCTCTACATGGTGTGAACCCGTAGTACACTACATGTAGTCCCCAAAATTTCATCTTTTCCAAATGGGAATAATAAATGGCATGAGACACTATAATACACATCGTGTGATCAAGAATCCTAAATTGGAATTAGGTGTGAGCCTCTAAAAACAACACAGTTTTGACTAAAACCCATAGATCGACCCTTAGAGGATCTCTTGGAGTCTTCCAGGGGATCTAAAATAATAAAACATCACATTAATATAGGAATAATTAATTTTAAGTAAAATAATCAAACCTATTTGAGGATAACTAAATTTTTTGGACTAAATACACACTAAAAATCAACTACACTATTATCTGGGAGTGAATGTTGTTAGTATTGATGATTGGTGGAACATCATCCCCTTGGTTCTATGAAAGTTAACTTTTCACGCAAGGTTGAGCTCAAACATTCCCTTTTTTTCATGTAAGATGTTGGTGATGGAGGATATTAGAGTATATTGATACACTAATAACATCATCTCACCCACCTACATTCCTTTAACCAATCACCAAACACAGAAAAAATTTATCTCACTTGTATAGTAAAACCAATGTTTATAACTAAATGAAGATATCATATTTCTAATCCACGAATCCTCCCATGTATTTCTCCCCAATTTCATAAAATCATCATGTGGTGATAAATGATATTTAAAATATTTAAAACCACTGAACTAAAGATCTCTATGTCCCATAATCCTTTACCAACTCAATTCATGTCTTCATAAATATACCAAGAAATATTACTAAATCATACTAGAAAACAATAGAGTAAGAATAATGTTTCTACATTCCATTACTGCTTGATTATCTTATCTATTGGGATGTGTTTCCTTGTATTGTATGACAATGAAATAAAGTGTCCACCAAATCTTAGAAACTGGGGTTTGGGTCATTATAGTTTGTATTAGAGAATTCATTGATGAAATTTTGGGAACTTGATTTTTGAAAAAATATATTTTTGAATATAACTCTATGATATAGTTTGTGGATATGAATTCATGACCATCCTAATGTTTTCATAGTGATTATATTTTATTTTATTTTTTCTATAAAAATATACCTATTTGGATATTACAAATTGATGTGGTTCAGAAATAGATGTACCTATGTGTAATAATTCATAAACAGGATCATTGGGTTTATCTTTAATATTACCTGGTATGTGACAATGGGCCTTAAGGAACACCTTGATTGACACTCTCGAGGGATATTAAGTTGATAATTCAAATTTTCATTACAATACATTATGGAATATATGAATAGATTATGGAAATGAATGACCTAGGATAATCCTGTTTTGTATTATATTAAGAACAAAGAGTTATGATTTAGAAATACTATAAATGATTTAATGGTTTTCCAAATTTTATTGTTATTTCTTTGACTATGATTTTTGGTTTTATTAAATGGAATGATCATTGAGGAATCATGTAGAAATTGAATATTAAGGAAAATATGGTGAATTTGAGATGCCAAATGGGAGGGTGACAAGGGTGATTGATATCATTATTATGCATAATTTGTTCTCTCAATATATTATTTACAACATGTAACATATATAAATATAAAACTCATTAATGTAGAAATATGTTAATTTTATTAAGAGCTCGAGTGGTGGAGACAATATAAGAAGGATAAATTTCATTTATGTCAGAAATATGGAAACATACATATATTAATGTTCCTAAATGGAAAAAGAATATGTTAATTTGCGAAAAAGATTGGCATAAAGAAATTATTTATTGAGTAATAATGAAAAGTAAAGTTGAAGGAAATAAATTTCATCAAAGGGATCTAATTAATGTTTATTGTATTTAATATGGGAAAATATGATATTATTCGAGTCAAATCCATATTCAAACGGTTAATTATTAATCCATGGAATGACCAATACTGAAGTAATAGGGTTGATGTATTTATTTGTTGACATTTAATAATTTTTTTATAGAAATTTTTTTATGAATTTCTTTTTTGATATATTTGTTATGAATCGTATAATGATTCTATTGAATTTTGGAAACCTATATATCTTCATTAATGTCAATTTTGTTGATATCATCATTGATATATAATATTAAGGTTAATCATATGTTCAAATTATTAAATAACCATTTTAGTATTTATGTGATTTGGTATTACCATGAATAATGATATTTTGGAATTAATATATGGAAATAAAACTGACTGGTAAAGTAATTGTTTTTTTAGGATTTGTTAAATGATGAATGACCTTACATATTGTGGGATTATTTTCAATGGTGTTGGTAGCCATTAGGGGCTATATTAACTTTTTTTTGATGAATTTATGGGTTATTATAGATTATTAAGGATATAATATTTACGATAATATAGGGTTAGAAATAAGAAAACCTACATTCCATGGGAGAACCCATCACATTTTGTAGGGATGTGGGTATTCAACACACAACTAGAGGGTTAAAAGGGTATTGTTCATATCAATTTCGAATGTGATGTTACATATAAGATGTAATTATTTATATTTAAAATATTTGAATGATAAATGTTACTATTGATATTGTGATTATACTATTGGGGGATATATATTCATATACTAGATAATATGTGATCTTTATACTAGTTTTGGATAACATTTAGAGACTGAAATAATGATTAGTTACTATTGTATGGATCATATAATCCATCACAAGTAAATTTTAGTGCTTTTGTTGAAAATAAATAATTTTTCGATATTCATTTATTGTAGTATGAGATGATGTCGAAATTGATCAAAGAATAACCAAAGGATAAATTTTTTGATATAAAATTGTTTGATTTCTGGTAAGTATATTTTTTTTTGTATTCAGAGAATTTTGTACAGTTCTTTAACTTTATGAAAAATATCATTATACGAAAAATTTTACATATTACAATCTTATATGATTTAGAAAATTGACTTTTGAAACATCACAAATTTATGGTTTTGAGCTCCTTCGTGTTACCATGAGATTTAAAAATCATACAATAAATGATCTACATCATTATCTAAAATTATTTATACATTTATTCCATTATCTTACCATAACTTCTCACAAATGTTCTCTTACATGGAAATATAGTTCTGTGTTATTTTATATGGCCTTTGTACCTCCCACTATATTCTTTTAGGAGGATGTTTCATTAACCTTTTATGATATATGTTTCTGACATTGGTATTTTTAAATTCCAAATCTTTTTTTAGATCAAGATTGAATTGAAAAGGCCTAATTAAATTAATGGTGTAGAATTTAATGACCTAAAATTTAATATCAAGAACATCATCTTCAATTGTTTATATGAAACAGAAAAACAATATTAGAATAAAATTTAAATCAGTGAGAATATATTAAATTATTATTTGTCTTTAAATTCAATCATTTCGATATCTTATGACTCATGAAAAATTGAGTTTTAGTGAAACATGATACTCAAATAACATATTATTATTTCATAAATATAATTATAACTTTTTATTTAGTTGGAGGGTATGAATAAGACTATCATAATTAATAAAATATATGTTTTACACATGTATAAAAAATATTCAATGGTTATCTGTTGATTATTAATAAAATTTTAATAATTTTAAAGAAAAATAAATGTTTTATGAAGAACATTATTATATTAAAGATAGTTCCGTTGGGCTTTATGAACATAATTTTTAAATAATTTTTAAAAAATTTATAAAATATAATTGAAATAAAAATATTTTTTAGATAAAAAATTCAATATATTTTTTTTGTTAATTTTTGAGATGTTTCTAGGATTAATAATTATTGATAAATAGTATAAAATTATTGATTTTTATGGAAAAACCCTTTTAATTTATATTATTTAGAATGTTAAATTATAAAATAAATTAGTTCTATAGTAATAGTATTTCAATATTAAAACCATTTTACTAATTTATAACAATGGTATCAATTTTAATTTTTTTCAACTGAAAAAGATTCAATACATATGAAAACATTTCTCGATATAATTACTTTTGAATCGCATTTTTCAGTTTTATATTATATTAAATTCATCCATTAATATGATTAGAATATTCAAATTGATAAAAATGTTTAAAACCAACAAAATTTATATTATATATAATGTTAGAAATAATTTTAGACCATTATGAATAGTGAAAACATAAACTGTTAATCACCAGAGATAAGGTAAAAAAAGGTTAACCAGGTGTAAAACTAATAATATAGGGGTTAAAAATGAATTACAACTTCTCTGAAACAAATTATATACATTTATTAGTTCATTATAACATATATGGATCTCCAATGACACATTTTTATTTATTAGCATAATAAAATCATGGCCATATTTGATTCTTTTCAAAAATATCTAGTATTTACTCTACCCCACTTAAAAAAGGCATGCCACTCTTCTCCCCTCATCACACATTCAAAACACTATGGATCATGGAATACTAAAAATTATAATTTCCAAAATTCAATCCCCATATCCTAGAGGTATTAGTTTTTTTACAACTCCATCCTATGAATGCTTTATATATAAACCTCAAGAGTCATTCATGTGACGATGTAAAATTATTAAATGTGTGTATTTGTTTTATTTATTCTTCCACATCAATAAAATATTATTCTACTATTATAACATAACAAAAAGGTATCTTAGATATTAATATATTTTATTATGTTACTTTTATACCCTATATCCATTATAACTTCCATAAAACCTGAAATGAAATTATGGATTGTGTGCATGGTGAACTACCATCTCTTTAACTGTTGCGACTCGCATTCCATTACAACATTCAAAAGATGAATATAACAATGGATTTAAAAAATTAATATGATATTTATCAGATGATTATACTTATATTATTATTATATCACATATACCTTCTTAAAATATATTCATTGGGGGAAATGATAATTGTCGGTCATGTGTACGGAGGATTACCCACTTTCGATGTGACATGATTCATTTTTTTATTATTTTTAACATAGGTGATAGTATGGGTAATTTTAATGAATTTATGAGATATTAATGAACAAAAAATTCATATGTAAAAATATTATCACATCTAACTTCTTGCATTCCACCCATTTCAGAATACAATAATGTCACTCATTCTAATGTGTGTACAACAACCTCCGTATATTTATGTGAATTGTATTTCATTTTAGTTTTACATTTATGGAAATTAAAATTGTTTGTATCTATATAAATTATATATATAAGATAAAAATAATTATGAAATGTATAATTAATATTTATTATCTTTTATTTCAATCCATTGATAAAATGAGAAAAGCGTTCATGCTTACATACACCATAACATCCCCATGATTTGTGTATTATATTTTCAATTTATAAAATTTACTTATTACTCCAGATACATATAAAAAATATATTATATTTATCCCATGGTATAAATCTTCAATATTATGGAACCATGATATATGTAATGAGACTAAAATCACTGAACCAAAATATACAAGAATAACAAATAAATTATCACCTGAAACTGTGATTTTCAAAAAATAATTGTTAATAAATGGGTTATAAAAGAATTTAATTAAATAATATATAACATGAAATATATGATAATATTTATTTAATATATTTTTAATAAATCTATATTTATTATATAGGATAATTGAAAACATATAGCGGAATTCATACAAATGTTAAGGGATTTTTTACTCAATTTGTAAAGACCCATAAATTCCAAGGAAATTTTTTTCTTAATTTTCTTTGGAATTTTACAAGAACGCAGATTCTGACGGCGCCTGATTCCGAGGCCTGGTGTGCCCTGAATCAATTTCCGAAGATTGGCTCGGGTACGTTTAGTGAACGGACGAGCTGGTTTTTCTAACTTTTGAACCGGTGCTCGGAATCGAATTCTGAGGGCACTGATGGAATCGCAGCGCCGGTAATTGCATAGAAACACCTCTTCCGGAGTTGCGTTTGCTCGGGTGTGGTTTTTAATTTTTGGGCTTAAAGTTAAGAAATATAATAATTTTGAAACAACATTATTTTATTTCACTT
Source organism: Viscum album (assembly GCA_963277665.1). Lineage (NCBI taxonomy): Eukaryota > Viridiplantae > Streptophyta > Magnoliopsida > Santalales > Viscaceae > Viscum > Viscum album. Next base: position 1,019,415,777 of record OY728122.1, read on the forward strand.
AAGCCACTTGGAAGCCACTTTAAGCCCCTTAAAAGTGGATTAATCTGAGATGAATCAGAAAGGGTTCTATCGAGAAATATCCTACCCTCTTGGTAGGATATTTGTGAGGGGGTCCCGCACGAGCCCCACTGTTTCTTTCCGCTAAGTAATGCACCCGCGAAAACCCGTCTTTATGAAAGTCAACTGACGCGTTTTCTTAAATTCTTAACAGACCATTTAATTGGACGGTTTATTTCGTAAATTAAATGAGCTGTTTCATTCGTTGAATTAATTCTATGAATTAATGGTTCGTTTCTTATCTTTTGAAATTCAAATGTTTAGTTGTGTAAATAAAATAAGGCTTAAGATTATTTTATTTTGGGTTGGTCTCCTTTGCCACCTTGAGAGATTTTGAGAAGCTCTCTCCATCTTCTTCAACCTTGACGAAGAACACGAAGAACACTTAAGCTCCGACGAAGAACGCCGCTTCTCTTCTTCGTAGCCGGTGAGTTTCCGAAGATCGACGACGCCGATTCTTCGATCTTCTTCCCATGTCAACGAAAGGAGACGACGTTTCCTCCTCGGACTATCTTTGTCAGCTTACGAAGCTTCTTCAGCGACGTACCTCTTCGGACGCACCTCGACGTCAACGGAAACAACATTCGATTTCCGCGACGCCCGACCTCCGCGACGCTAGTCTTCCGTGGCTTGATTGGTGTGCTCCGCACTTGAATCCGAGGTAGGGGATTGTTGATATTTTATTTATTTATTTTCCATTCTTGATTCTAGAATTTCAAACTTCGAGGATAAAGGATTAAATGTTATTGTCTAACGAGAGGGGGGCCCGGACCGCACCAACACGGCCGAACCCCCCTCCTATGTTCATAATTATTTCCTTGCGGATGGAATGGGATGGCGTGGTGCCATCGCACAATGAGGGAATCACATGACAATTATTGTGTGGCGCCGTCGCGCTGCGCCGTGGAAAGAAATCCAAGAATGCGACGCTGTCGCGTCGCGTCGAAGAAGGTCAAAGGCGTCGCGGCCGGAGCGGGGTCGTGGCGGAGGGAAGGGATGTCGTCGCATCATGCCGGACGGCATAGGCCGCGGCCAGTTCTGGGCCGCGGCGGAGCAAGATGACCGGCGGCCGGCACCGGGCCGCCGGTGTCGGCGAAGGAAGGACCGGTCGTCGCCGGTCCTTGCTGGCGAAACCGGCCGGCCAGTGCGGGCCGCCCGGATAGTGGAGGCCGGGGGAATTAATTTCTCCCGGCCGGGTCTCAAAATCGGCCCCAATTAAGGGACCACAGTTCTCAATGGGGTGGAGGGGCTTTGCCCCCCGCGCGCGGCACCCGAACGGCGCCCAGGACGCGCCGCCGTGCCGGTCCGCTCCGCCGTGCCGCCAGCCGGGCCGGGTTTTCTGAGCCGGGTCGGGTCGTCGGGCCGGGTCGCCGCCAGGGACGGGTCGACCCGGTTTGGACCGACCCAGGGGGGGTCGGTTCGGGTCAGCCCGGGCCCAAACCCCCCAGTTTCGGACCACTTTTGGTCAAATTCCGGTATCTTGGGCTACGTGCCTCCAAACGACTCACCATCAGTGGCAACACGATCCTTGGGTCGAGACGGTCGTTTCGTTACACTATACTCAAGGTGAACCTTCTTTTTTGGGAGACTACGTGGTTAAAACTTCATAATTAAGCGTGCTTGGCCTAGAGTAGTGATCAGGATGGGTGACCTCCTAGGAAGTTTCCCAGGGTGGGTGTGAGACGGAAAGGCCAATAACTAACTGACCGGGCGTCCGATTGACGCGTCGTCTGTTTCGTTGAATTCCTCTAAGTGAGACGGATCTTTTGGCTTACTCCTCTCAAGGTTTGGATGCCAAAAATGTGCGGTCAGGTTGGTTCGCTCACAAAATCAACCGGGCCCCTGGAACGAAAAAGCCAATAACTCTCGGACCGGGCATCCGATTGACGCGTCGTCTGTTGCGTTGAGTTCCTGTTGATGATACGGAACTTTTGACATCCTTCTCCAAGATTTGGATGCAGATGGATAGTGGCCGGGTTGGATCGCACCGAAATCCAACTGGGCCCCTGGAACGAAAAAGCTGATATCTTTCAGACCAGACGTCTGTTTGACGAACCGTCATCGGCCTTGGTGATCACGTTGAGTAACAGTCCCTATGAGTATACCCAATGGGAGTTCGGGGTACAGTTGAGATACGACCAGCTTGGTTCACTCACGAAACCAGCCGGGCCCCTAGGACGAAAAGGCTAGCAACTCACAGACCGGGCTTCTGATTGACACGCCGTCTATTGCGTTGAGACCCCTATGACAAGGCGGTCCTTTGACATACTTCTTCGTGGTACTTTGAGATACTTGGAGTATCGACTTGTAGCTCATGGAGCGGACCCTCCTAGAGAAGAGCATACGGAGTACAAAGACCGTATAGCTGGCAGAGACCTGAAGACTGCTTGTCCGATTCGATTCGGAGTGACTTACGTAGCCCAGTGGGGAGCACTACTTTGTGAGGTAGCAGACACACAGTGGAGGTGAACTACTATGTTAGGTGGCAGACCCGCGGTACTCAGCAGGAGGAGTACCTCTGTAGGCTATGAGGGGGGAGAACTACTGTGTTGAGTGGCAGACCCCAGTGGGAAGCACTACTGTGTGAGGTGGAAGGCCCGCGGTACTCGACAGGAGGAGTACCTCAGCAGTCTTAGGTTAGTGAGCAGTACCTCGGAGTCATGACAGGACCACTGTACACTCCAGAGACGGAGCTCTTCAACAGTTACGGTTTCGATAATTAAAATCTTAGTTTGAGCTGAGACTTTTGACCTTTGTGTATACCTCATGATTGAGATGGGTCACTTGATAACATAGGTATATGTAGGGGCATATACCTGGGTAGTGGTCATCCATTGATTTCAAAATCCTTGTGTTTCCTCATGATTGAGATGGGTTACTTGATAACTTAGGTATATGTATGGGCATATACCTAAGTAGAGGTTATCTGTTGAGATCTTCTTTGTGGTTATCATTGTTGGTTTTAGTGAGACCTTGATGGTCTCGGGGTCCCTACTGAGTATCGTTATACTCACCCCTGCACGGGCTATGCCCGCAACTCGTTGTGTTGGTTGCAGACGACGGGCAGTGCTGACGGAGGTCGAGTGTTCGAGGACTGGACGGTACCCAGAGGTGACGTCTCATAGAGGAGGTTGACGGACCAGAGCGTGGAGGAGGCTATCTGTACCTACCCTTCAGGTAGGATCCGAGGAGGACGACCCAGGAGCTGCTTCCTTCTTCTAGCTGTTTACTTTTTTTCTGTTGTACCTTGTTCAGTTGTAGTCGTACTTTATTTTGGGTTTGTATTCTGGCCCATTTACTTTTCATCTTTTCTTTTGTACATAGTTTTTTGTTTCCGCTTGTACTCTGTGGTGCTTCTTTTCTTTTATAAAGGAAATGCCTTCCCAGTTATCAGGATTTTACGCCTTCGGTGCTAGTCGCCAGCGCCTGGCCTATGGAAGGCGGGCTTGTGGTAGTCACGACACGGGCCCCGAGGAAGGGTCATGACAATTGGTATCAGAGTAGTTTGGTTCTACTGCAGAACTTATAACTCTGATGATTCTTCTGTGAAGCAATAGTGTTAAGAGTACCGAGTGTGGTCTTTCAGTTCAGGGAGTCCAGTGTTGGTGCGGGCGACCGACGTATCCATACCCCAGGACGCTGACAACTGATTTCTGACTTTGTGCATGAAAACACTGATTGCGTGTGTGTTTTTCGGAAGTTTTATTTAAATGTCATCTCAAACCAGGTCAGCTTACCAGGTATAATCTTTTGACCGTGTCACGTTGTTTCCTTCAGGATGCCTCCCCGTGGACGACCAGCTAGAGCCCCGAGAGTGGTGCGTACTGACAGCCCGCCGAGCGACGAGGCCTCAGTACAGGGCCCTATCCCAGTTGAGGCACCAGCGGAGGCACCAGCGGTACTACTACCCGTTGGGCCACCGATGCCACCAGCCCCAGCAGTAGAGCATGCACGTCGCCTGAGCGCACTGCATGAGTTCCAACGCCAAAGGACACCCAGGTTCCAAGGAGGGACGGACCCGCAGGCGGCTGAGGATTGGCTGGAGGCTATGGTGAGAGTCTTCAGGCTAGTGGGGACGCCGACAGATTTCATGGTGATCCTTTCTGCAAGCCTTCTCCAGGCAGCAGCACGCAGATGGTGGAGCCTGATGCTTCAGATGCATGACGAGGCGACACTTCTATGGGAAGACTTCGAGAGCATGTTCCAGGCAGAGTTCGTACCAGCCACCCTTCGAGTGGTGCGTATTCAGGAGATACTTCAGCTGTGGCAGGGCAGCATGTCAGTGGCGCAGTACTCAGCGAGATTCACAGACCTCTCGCACTACTCCACAGATATGGTATGGGACCCGTTCTTCAGGGCCCGAACCTTCGAGCATGGGCTCATGCGGGAGATCAGATCTTCGGTTGTATCGCACAAGACTCCGACGCAGACAGGAGTGTTGGAGCGAGCCCTCTTAGTGGAGAGTTTCCTTGGTGAGCAGTCCCCAGCAGCAGGACCCACCACTAGTCGGCATGCGGCATAGTCTTCTGTAGCGGGCAGTAGACAGATGACGCAGGGGTCCAAGAGGACCAGACCTACAGGTGGTCGACCGCGTGACTCAGGGTCGGTAGTGCGAGGCACCAAGGGAAGTGATAGAGCCAGACCTGCCATGAAGTGTTACTGCTGTGGAGGAATTGGTCACATAACACGTGACTGTCCGACCCACCATGCAGATGACCAGCAGTTAAATGAAGAACCTCTGAGGCAGAGGCAGAGGTTCGATCAGGGTGGACTGCAAGGAGTAGGCAGCCATGGAAGAGGAGCTGGCCATGAAGTAGGAGGTGGATGACGCTTCGGGATGTTTCCACCACCACCAGGAGGCCCACCCCGACCACAGGGGATAGGAGGACATGGGAGAGCTCCGCTTCAGGCAGCTGAGGCCTATGTTCATGGAGCTCCGGAAGCAGATGGACAGGAGCAGGACAAGCTTCCGAACTAGAGGCTATTGATCCTATTGCTTCTGGTTTTTTTGATGTTTGTCTGTAGTTTCTTTGTGTCTTTGTACTATGAGCAGCAATAATAAAAAAGACACTTATCTTTGTTTGTTTTCATGTCCTTTTGTTTGGTTAATACTGAGTGGTCTTGGTTAAGGCTGTTGACTTGACCCTCACTTTCAGGATTTCTACTGGAGGAGACCCAGTGACCTCATACTGATACCGACAGTGTGACTCGACCCTTGGAGGCGAGAGTGACAGTTGGACCTCTTGGTAGTTACATCGAGGCCTTACGACGTCATCCATGGCATGAATGCATCAGTCATGTCAGGATTGACTGTATTAGGCAACGAATGTGGTTCATCCAGGGGATGAGACCATATTTCTCTTATCGAAAAGAAGAAATCATAGTAGCTCTTTTGAGACTAAATAAGGTCCATGTCATTCAATAGTATATGAAGACTGCACAGTGTAGTAAGAAACAGGAAACTGATGCCAGTCTTAGAGACTCAGGTGTGTTACATGTTTCAAGAAGTGGAAGCTTTAAGGATAGATGAGTCTGCGAAGCAGCAGACATGGAGGAAAAGCTAGGAGAGTAGTATGAGGTGGTGTACATCTTAACATGCTACAACTACCCACCATAGTTATCCCAGCCAGGCTCAGGGAGCTGGAGGGCGGTGGAAGAGTGCGGCTGCGTGCGGTCAAGGAATGTGACCCAATGGATCTAGAAATGATTCAAGGGACAGTTTGTGACCACTACTAGCTTCTGTAGTAATGGACGTCGATATGAATCATTCCTTGCTTTCATAAATCTTGTTCCAGACCTAGAGTTTCCGGTAAGCCATGGACTTGACCCTCACGTCTGGAGATACCTTGGGAGGAGACTCGATAATCACACTTACGCCGACGGTGTGGTCGGACCTTTGAGGCGAGAGTTCTGGTTGGAATCTCTTGGTGGCAGCGTCGAGGCCTTACGACGTTAGTTTGAGTATGGAATGGGAAATAACTGTTCATACTCAAATTGACGGTTTTAGGAAAACGTTGGGATGGGTTTTCCTTGGTCGGCGGAAAAGGAAACCCCGGGCAGTGTAGGGTAACTCTTGCACAGGAGGGTGCGACCGATCACTCTTGAGTCGGTCAACCTTACCCTCGTAGCAGCAGTCATTTTGAGTTTCAGTTCTAACAGACATGGAGACCTCTGGAGTTCGAGGATGACGACCACGTCTTCTTACGGGTCTCACCTCGATGAGGTTTACGGAGATGTGGCCAGGGAGGCAAGTTATCTCCGAGGTTCAACGGACCTTTATAGGTTCTCAGCTGGGTAGGCGAGGTGGTTTACCGCTTGACCTATCCACCTTAGTTGCACTAGGTGCACGACATTTTCCAGGTATCTCAACTATGGAGATACATGCTCGACCCTTCGCATATCATCGACCATGAGGAGTAGGACAATGGAGATGGGGTAACTTCCACAGAGGTTCTAGTGGGGATCAAGGATCGACAGGAGCGGATCCTACAGGGAATATCAATTCCTCTAGTGCACTTTCTTTGGAAGCACGGGAACCTCTAGGTGAGCACATGGGAGCGGAAGGCTCAGATACGTTCTCAGTACCGCTTTGTTTCCCTATGTTTGTGGTGAAGCTTTACGGGGACGTAAAGCCCTGTGGTGGGAGTAATGTAAAGACCGGTAAATTCCAAGGAAATTTTTTTCTTAATTTTATTTGTAATTTTACAAGAACGCAGTTTCTGACAGCGCCTGATTCCGAGGCCCGGTGTGCCCGGAATCAATTTCCGAAGTTTGGCTCGGGTACGTTCAGTGAACGAACAAGCTGGTTTTTCTAACATTTGAACCGGTGCTCGGAATCGAATTCTGAGGGCACCGATGGAATAGCAGCACCGGTAATTGCTTATAAACGCCTCTTCCGGAGTTGCGTTTGCTCGGGTGTGGTTTTTAATTTTCGGGCTTAAAGTTATGAAATAAAATAATTTTGCGACAACTTTATTTTATTTCACTTAAGCCACTTGGAAGCCACTTGAAGCCACTTAAAAGCGGCTTAATCCGAGTTGAATCTGATAGGGTACTATCCAGAAATATCCTACCCTCTTGGTAGGATATTTTTGAGGTGGGCCCCGCACGAGCCCCACCGTTTCTTTCGGCTAAGTAACGTACCCGCGAAAACTCGTCTTTATGAAAGTCAACTGACGCGTTTTCTTAAATTCTTAACAGACCATTTAATTGGAAGGTTTATTTCGTAAATTAAATGTGCTGTTTCATTTGTTGAATTAATTCTACGAATTAATGGTTCGTTTCGTATCTTTTGAAATTCAAATGTTTAGTTGTGTAATTAAAATAAGGCTTAAGCATATTTTATTTTGGGTTGGTCTCCTTTGCCACCTTGAGAGATTTTGAGAAGCTCTCTCCATCTTCTTCAACCTTGACGAAGAACACGAAGAACACTTATGCTCCGACGAAGAACGCCACTTCTCTTCTTCGTAGCCGGTGAGTTTCCGAAGATCGACGATGCCGCTTCTTCGATCTTCTTCCCGTGTCAACGAAAGGAGACGTCGTTTCCTCCTCGGACTATATCCGCCAGCTTACGAAGCTTCTCCAGCGACGTACCTCTTCGGACGCACCTCGACGTCAACGGAAACGACGTTCGATTTCCGCGACGCCCGACCTCCGCGATGCTAGTCTTCCGCGGCTTGATTGGCGTGCTCCGCACTTGAATCCAAGGTAGGGGATTGTTGATATTTTATTTATTTATTTTCCATTCTTGATTGTAGAATGTCGAACTTCAAGGATAAAGGATTAAATGTTATTGTCTAACGAGAGGGGGGCCCAGACTGCACCAACACGGCCAAACCCCCCTCCTATGTTCATAATTGTTTCCTTGCGGATGGAACGGGATAGCGTGGTGCCGTCGCACAACGCGGGAATCGCACGACAATTATTGTGTGGTGCCGTCGCGCCGCGCTGTAGAACGAAATCCAAGAACGCGATGTCGTCGCGTCGCGTCGAAGAAAGTCAAAGGCACTACGGCCGGAGCGGGGCCACGGCAGAGGGAAGTGATGTCGTCGCATCGCGCCAGACGCCACAGGCCGCGGCCGGTTCCGGGCCGCGGCGGAGCAAGATGACCAGCGGCCGACACCGGGCCGCCGATGTCGGCGAAGGAAGGACCGGTCGTCGCCGGTCCTTGCTGGCGAAACAGGCCGGCCAGTGTGGGCCGACCAGACAGTGGAGACCGGGGGAATTATTTTCCCCCGGCCAGGTCTCAAAAGCGTCCCCAATTAAGGGGTAGCAGTTCTCAAAGGGGGGGGGGGGCTTTTCCCCCCGCGTGCGGCACCCGAACGGCGCCCAGGCCGCGCCGCCCTGCCGGTCCGCGCCGCCGCGCCGCCGGTCGGGCCGGGTTTTCTGAGCCGGGCCGGGCGTCGGGTTGGGTCGCCGCCTGGGGCGGGTCAACCCGGTTCGGGCCGACCCAAGGGGGGTGGGGGTCGGGTCGGGTCGGCCCGGGCCCAGACCCCCCAGTTTCGGGCCACTTTCGTTCGAATGCCTGTATCTTGGGTTACGTGCCTCTAAACGACTCGCCATCAGCGGCAACATGATTCTTGGATCGAGACGGTAATTTCGGTATACTATACTCAAGGTGAACCTTCCTTTTCGGGAGCCTACGTGGTTAAAACTCCATAGTTAAGCGTGCTTGGCCTAGAGTAGTGATCAGGATGGGTGACCTCCTGGAATGTTTCACAGGGTGGGTGTGAGACGGAAAGGCCAATAACTAATAGACCGGGCGTCCGATTGACGCGCCTTCTGTTTCGTTGAATTCCTCTAAGGGAGACAGATCATTTGGATTACTCCGCTCGAGGTTTGGATGCCGACGGAGTGCGGTCGGGTTGGTTCACTCACAAAATCAACCGGGCCCCTGGAATAAAAAAGCCAATAACTCTCAGACCGGGCGTCCGATTGACACGCCGTCTGTTGCGTTGAGTTCCTGTTGATGATACAGAACTTTTGGCATCCTTCGCTGAGATTTGGATGCAGATGGATAGTGGCCGGGTTGGATCGCACCGAAATCCAACCGGGCCCCTGGAATGGAAAAGCTGATATATTTCAGACCAGACGTCCGTTTGACGAACCGTCAGCGGCGTTGGTGATCACGTTGAGTAACAGTCCCTATGAGTATACCCTATGGGAGTTCGGGGTACAGTTGAGATACGACTGGGTTGGTTCACTCACGAATCCAACCGGGCCCCTGGGACGAAAAGGCTAGCAACTCACAGACCGAGCGTCCGATTGACGCGCCGTCTGTTGCGTTGAGACCCCTATGACGAGGCGGTCCTTTGAGATAATTCTTCGTGGGAATTTGAGATACATGGATTATCGACTTGTAGCTCGTGGAGCGGACCCTCCTAGAGACGAGCATACGGAGTAAGGAGACCGTATAGCCGGCAGAGACCTGAATACTGCTTTTCCGATTCGATTCGAAGTGACTTACGTAGCCCAGTGGGGAGCACTACTTTGTGAGGTGGCAGACCCACAACGGAGGAGCACTACTATGTGAGGTAGAATACCCGCGATACTCGACAGGAGGAGTACCTCTGTAGGCTATGAGGGGGGAGCACTACTGTGTTGGGTGGCAGACCCCGGTGGGAAGCACTACTGTGTGAGGTGGCAGGCCCGCGGTACTCGACAGGAGGAGTACCTCAGCAGTCTTAGATTAGTGAGCAGTACCTCGGAGTCGTGACAGGACCACTGTACACTCCAGAGACGGATCTCTTCAGCAGTTATGGTTTTGATAATGAAAATACTGGTTTGAGCTGAGACTTTTGACCTTTGTGTATACCTCATGATTGAGATGGGTCACTTGATAACTTAGTTATATGTATGGGCATATACCTGGGTAGTGGTCATCCATTGATTTCACAATCCTTGTGTTTCCTCATGATTGAGATGGGTTATTTGACAACTTAGGTATATGTATCCGCATATACCTAAGTAGAGGTTATCTATTGAGATCTTCTTTGTGGTTATCCTTGTTGGTTTTAGTGTGACCTTGATGGTCTCGAGGTCCCTACTGGGTATCGTTATACTCACCCCTACACGGGCTATGCCCGCACCTCATTATGTTGGTTGCAGACGACGGGCAGTGCTGACGAAGGCCGAGTGTTCGAGGACTGGATGGTACGCGGAGGTGGACTACACGACGTGACATCTCACAGAGGAGGTTGACGGACGAGAGCATGGAGGAGGCTATCTGTACCTACCCTTCAGGTAGGATCTGAGGAGGACGACCCAGGAGCTGCTTCCTTCTTCCAGCTGTTTACTCTTTTGCTGTTGTACCTTGTTCAGTTGTAGTCGTACTTTATTTTGGGTTTGTATTCTGGCCCATTTACTTTTCATCTTTTCTTTTGTACTTAGTGTTTTGTTTCCTCTTTTACTCTGTGGTGCATATTTTCTTTTATAAAGGCAATGCCTTCCTAGTTATTGGGATTTTACGCCTTTGGTGCTAGTCGTCAGCCCCTGGCCTATGGAAGGCGGGCTTGGGGTAGTCACGGAACGGGCCCCGAGGACGGGTCGTGACACAATTTTCCATCTTTGAGACAAATGTCATGTTACAAACCAATCATATTTTATTATGTTTATATACATCCCATTTATGAGTATTATAAAAATTTTGTTTATAATTATATATATATATATATATTCATGGTTCTAATGATTCAATATCACAAAAGTTGTATTGGTTTTATGGTACAATGTCATCGTCTATCAAGAATTTATATGTTTATGATATTGATGATGAAATAATATGATCCATATCATAATAATCTACTGAATTATATTTTTATATGAATATTTGTTAATAAATACATTTTATATTACCATTTCCATCTATTTTTTAAAATAAATAGATTGATAAAATGTTTTTATGAAAATATCACATTAATTCTCCCTTCATTGAAAAATGATTTTTCATCCAAAATATGTTTTTTCAAAATGGTTACATTTTTATAAAAAATTATAAATGTATCATAAATTAAATATTTACCATTTTTTTAGTTTTTATTTTTTTTTATATATAATCATGTTATTTTCTGAATAAGGACCCTTTTTCTTTTGACAATAATGTGAAAGGAATCAATGTTTCAGCATGTACAAAATTTAAATAATTTCTGCCATAGTGGACACCCATTGCTTTTATACATGCACTGATTATTTTCTCTGAACATTTTGTTTGAAAATATTTTTTATGCTTTTAGTTTTAAATAAAATTTCAACATATAATGTTATTTTCAAAAGAAATTATTTTAACGAGATTTTTGGTATTTCTATTAATCAATGACATAAACTGTATACTATACATAAGCTTCACTAGGGATATATTGTAATGATACCTTCATTTTTTATATACGATGATTGAATATGATCAGTTTTAGCAAGGATATATCAATTTTATACTATTGATATTACTTAATATGGTTCATTATTTAGTTTATTTATTATGGTAATTATTATAATATTAAATTCTAGTATTTCAATACGATTGATTATATTGGTTATGTTTCACCCATTTCCCTTGAGGAATTCAGTATAATTAATAATTTGTAGTTAAGGCCAATTATTATACCTATATAAAATAGTTGGTCTAATGAGAGAAAATAGGTTTGGTTTTTGGCTGACACCTTACCCATGTATATATGAATTAATGGTATAAGTACTTGATAGTGTATCCATGATGTATGTAATTTTTAATTCCCTCATTATGGTTTTCTAAATTTATATTCCTTGTGTTTATTTTATTAGATATAATATCCATGTTAAATATTCAAGATCATTTGATTATTTATATAGCATTGTTTGATCATATTTTATACCATCCATATTAAAATCATGTAATTTATTTAATGGCTTGTGTGTTAGTTGGTTAACATTCCCTATTTATTATTCTTATTTACTCATGATTTCTTCCACTGTACAAATTCCCTTACTAATCATATCATGTCTCCCATTGAATATGTTTTCCCCTAATATTCATAAATGTTTTCTATGAATTATGTGATAGGTAATGCTAGAGAAAATAAGGATTCACATGATGAAAAAACTTTTCTATACCATATATATACATTAGTAAAATTAAATTCAATAATTTAAATATTTTCACTAATAAACTATTGTGACCTCTGGGATGTGACTCCTTGTATTTTATTACAATGTAATATTGTATCGAAAAAATCTATGAAACTAGTGTTGTGGTATTTAAAAATAATAATGTTAATAAACATACTTTTCAAGATTAATTATAATATAAAAAATAATGAATTTTGAATTATAAAGACTATATGGCCCCCTGATAAAGGATTTTCAAAGGGTTAAAAAATTAATAAAAAAGGATTACCTTAATTTAATTTAGTTGTGATAAATTTTTCCACTTGTCTATAAAATTTCTAAGAAAAAATTAGTAAAAAATAATTATAAGGAACTATTAATGTGGTTCTTCAAAAACTCAAAAAAATGATATATTTTATAATAAAAAATATCTTCAGAAAATATATATAATTAAATACTATTGATGAATAGAAATTAAAATAATTAAAAAAATTATATGAGGGATATAAAATAGTAATTTGTATTTTTTTCCAAAAATATTATCAAAATTAACTCGTTAAAATATTACAACACACCATCAAATATATTTTGGATAGATTAAAAATTTGTGGAGGGATACTGGTTTTCAATTTTTTTCAAATGTTAGATTGTATTTATGTGTAAATAATTCAACTAATGGTATCATATATATTATCCTAAATAATTATATACATTGTTCATATGTGGACTCATGCCCATATCTAGATGAATAAAAAAATATAACTAGTGATACGAAGAATTGAGAAAACTATTATGTATAAATATATTGAGAAGGAATGAAATAGGTTTCAACAAAAAATGTTACATGTCTTTTGAGAGGAAAATTTTTTTCTCATATCAAAAAAATAAAACATTAATAAGAAAAATTTATTAGTTTTTTTAGAATGACAAGGAATAATAAAAATTTATCTGTGGCTAAATAATCCAAAAATCCTAAGGAACCATGGATTCTTAACAATGTTTTATATTAATTCATGAGTATTGATCAAGTATATTTATTAGAGTATAGAAATATAATAAATATTATATCTCCTTTTGTAGTGATATTATGTTGATGAAAAATGGTTTTAGAATGGAATAAATTAGAAATAATGACCTCAAATTGGGGGAGTAATATTTCATATATCATTAAAATAAAAAATACATAGTATTTCACAACATTTTAACAATAATGTATGTGTATTTTTTGAAAATGGGTGAATTTTTAAGCTATTGATATATATATATATAACCACACTCTTTAATAGGGAAATTTTTTTCTCTTTGAAGTGGGAGATGTGAATAATTCATTTTTTATTGGTATAAAATTGGTGAAATCACATTTTCATTGAAGTCATTATAAACTTTTCTAAAACAATTATGAGACTAATTCATAATGATATTGCATAAAATTTTATAAATGTAAAAATTCATGGGCTTTTTTAATTTATATATTGTAATAACATAAAATATTCAAATGATGTTATATAGTGGTTTATATATAAAGAGCAAGGTCTTAGAGTCTTATTTACAAAAATGATTATGGTTTAATGACTGTAAAATAAAAAAAGAGATTATTATGTCAAAATTATTATCTGTTACATAATTCACATGATGTATGATATTTTTATATTGTTTTAATCTCGTGAATTTCAAATTTAAAATATTTTAATATGAATAAAATAAAATAAAAAAGTTGTGATGTTAATTAATGTTTCCAAGTTAAAAAATAGAATATTAATAGTATATATTAATAATAATACAACATTAAATGGGTTTATTTTTCAATGGAAACCAATAAATATATATTCCTTATAGAATAATGAAATCATAGTGGATAAAGAGTGGTCCAAGATAACTGAGTTTGGAACCTTAAATTATTATTAGAGGTAAGATATATTAATGGTGATTTATGTGTCAAACCATTACCATTTGTGAAAAAATAATGAATTGAGAATTTTGTTTTTGGGGAATATATATTAAAATTATTATGATATTTCATTCCATATTTTTTAAAATAAATTGTAGTTTTTGAAATAGGAATGTAATTTTATTTCATCAATGAAAATATAGAAGAAGAAATCTACAACGAGAAACCTAAATGTTCGACATCAATGAGGATAAAAGAACAGATTATAAATTGATAATGGTTATATATATATATATAACCCCATTGTATAGAAATAATCTTTAAATATATGGACATTGCATTACTTTTGAGGAATACATTATATATTACAAATAATGACAGCCAAGGACAGTAACAGTTTGGTGTCTTTGGAAACTCAAAAAATAATCTTCTAATAATGGTGAAAGATCTTCATCATCTCCCATAATGATATTCCCAAATTTTTCATTCCTAAATCCTTTCTTTATACCCATGGGATATGAAAACATAAAACATAAAAATGGTGATCTCGAATGATTAGTAAGGGTAATCATGGAGAACATGAAACAATCCATAAACTTTTGAACCTAAAAACATGAACATAATATGTATACATCAAAATCATGTGCAATGACATAATACATGGCAGTATGTATGGGATGGATCATTAAAGACCATTAATCATGATAAAATAGCATGGAAATAAAACACAGGGTTGTGGAAAACCATTATGAACACAATATTGTTTCCATAGGATCCAATGAATTGTACCCAAGACCACCAATGTGGATGAAGTCCATTACTGAACCAGATTTACTAGACATTCCATTACTGTATTAATGAAAAGGATTTACTTATCATTCAATCCATGTCTATCTCATGAGAAACAAATAATTACCCATTGCATTGGAGGGATATATAGGTTACACCCCATAATGAAATTATTCTTTTGTGTGCCCGAAAATAAACATAAATCATTAATCATAACCTAATGGGATTCATATACATCATCACATCATTACATAATCCATATAAAATAATGGATATAATTTCATCATAAACAATATAAAACCATGTAATTAGTAGATAAATTATACATGAAACATATCCAAGATAATCAATTTCATATTAGATGGGAAATAGTTTTGATATAACACTTCAAATGAATTCTTCAGGAAAATATACTTTCTTATTCACAATAATTTTCATTTCAAAAAAATGTCATCAACATTTTAATGAAATATATTTCATTTAAAATAATCATGAATTCTTATAGAGTAATCTTCATGAAAATAAGGTTATATGTAACTGTAAAAAAACATTCATCCAGTATAAGTTAAAAAAACATTCTCATCGTACTTTTGCCGGAAAAGTTCAAATGTACCTTGTGTGGTAAATAAAAGGAAGATTCCTTCCATACCATGTGGTAAAAGTCAAAAAAGGGTAAAAATGACTTTAAAAATATATGGAAGAATTGTAAACATTTTATGAAAATAGTTTTAGAAGACATGGACATGTGTGACATATATAACCCCAGTAAATACTAACGAATAAAAAATATTAGATTAGAAAGAGATTGGAATAATTATCCCTTTCCACAGGTCACATTTCACTTGTATGTGTCTGAAACTTCATTATAATGATTTCAATAATGTCATCGACTTATTCAGGAATCATAGCCATTTTTATGATATCATATATGATCCACTTACGACTTTATATTACCTGTTCATTTGTCAATTCCTTGTTGAAGCAACATTTTGTGTAAAATCGCCTAATTTATCCTAATTGTTTTGACCTGTAACTTTTCATATTATTACATAGATATTTATTTAAATATCACATATATTCAATATATAAATATATATAATCGATCAATAAATGGATTCAAATACACCATTCCTGGAGACGGTATGTCGTATGTACGCCTGAACGTTGTTTTTGTTGCCTTGTTAAATTAAATAGTAGTAAATGAAATATATATATACATAAATCCATTAGAAATATAATGTCAAATATTTCATTATTATTTATTATATATACTTTATAATCATTTTTGAATGGTTTACATGGATAATGAATCTCATCACATCGTGGAGATAGTGAGCCATGCGTACGCATGACTGACAATATCATTCCCATGATTTTGGAATTGTATTGATGTGTATGATGTATAATATTTCAGAAAAAATATCACTTTAATATAATCATATAAAGTTATTTATTATCATATTATACCCCTACATTTAGGTTGGTTATGAAAAACATATTAAACCACGGCTTGGAGACGATATTCCGTACGTACAAGCGTGCATGGATATAATTTTTTGTAGGATGGATAGAAGGTGAAATAAGGATGTTTCATTTTTATAATAACATATAAGTTTATTAGTGATACTGATGTTATACTATATAATGAAAAAATTAAGAATAGGAAGTAGAAGAAGAAATAAATTAGGAAGAATCAGTTGAAGATATTACCTCTTCCTCGAAGTGCCTCCATTAAACATCCTCTTAGTGCAGAAGAGTTGGTCTTCTGAGATTACCGGCACCTCTATAATGTAACTAGAGTGCTCTAGAAGAGTAATTGGAATGGTTTGTTTGAGCAAGAATGCTAAAAATTGAGTGAAGAGGAGAGGGAAGAGGTGCTCTTTTATAAGAGAGGAGAGGGGAACTTTAGGAAACTCTCAAAAATATAAATTTATAAAAACATCAAATCCCACATAAAAATCCCCAAAAAGACTCAAAATAGAAGGAAAGATGGTATAGGGTGGTAATATCATCAAACAATAAAATTTAGACATGTTTTTATTTTACTTTAAACCTTATCATTTTGATTTATCCATATATAATGTATTTAATTTAATTTGTTGTAATAATATTCTAAATTTTAAATGGTTATAAATACTAACTTATGTGTTCTGAATTGTCCAAAACATTATAATTTATGAAATTTTATACCATATAAATTTAAATTTTTAAATTTATATTATTTTTGTGATTTTTAAAAAATTTAATAATAAGATATATTTATTAAATATCTAGTCTCAATTTTGATAGTATTCATTTATTTCAATTTAAATAAAATACAAACTGATGATAGGGTTAAACCAAAAACAATAATATATTTGTAAAATGACATATTAATCTAGAAAATTCATGTAGAACATTAGTTATATCGTATAATGTAACGCCCCAACCCCAGTTACCTAGAGTCAGTGATTTATTAAATAACACTGGCATGATCATAAGAAAGATCAAATCTCGAAAGACCGATTGGTTTAGTAGCCTTTGAAACAATAGATATATTCATAATGTTTTGACATTACATCATAAAGTGAAAAACTACTACAACAACATTTTGTCTCCATATTCCACTCTATTATCACCTCATAATATCCCTGTAGGTCATTCATAATTTACTTATTCCCATCCTGGGAAAAATAAAACATAGAAAAGGGGTCAGCTCAAATGCCCAGTAAGGATAACAATATAGCAGAAACATTCATAAATACTAATAAACATTTAATGTAATGTATAAATAAAACAAATGCCTTTTAAACTTTAACATCAACATAGTATGGAAAAAATAGAATTAAATAATGTCATTTACTTATTCACATGGATATTCTACTAATCGAATAATCACATGCAATATCAATAACCACTTTCATAATGATGGAATGCATAATGCCAGACTATCATAACCACATAGCCAAGGCCTCGTGCCAAGACTACAAATAAGATTTTTCCAAGGCCTTGTGCCAAGACAATAGTTTGTCTCATGAGACCTACCGATGCATCGAGGAGATATAGCGGGCTCCACCCGTCACATATTAATTCCAATGCATTCCCATATGAAAAGGTTTAAACATAACATAAACGTTCGTATTAAAACTAGCATACGAAATGTCAATACATTCACCATTAACCATGAATTGTATAAAAATAGCACATCCACAGTCAAACATATCACAAAACCTTCAATACAATATAGATGTCTGTTATCATAATAAATCAACATCAAGTAAGCATAAAATCCATCAAAGGATGTTGACATAGATGAAATAAAAACACTTTTTATAGAAATATCTCTTTCTATTTTGAAATCATTTAAGAGTAATATATTTATAAAATAAAACATTTTCATTGAAAATATTCTTGTAAGATTGTAAGGGACGCTTCAAAGATTTTATAACGGCGGAAAATAGCCGCACCCACCGTATAAGTTAAAAAACATTCTTACCATAATTCTGTCAAAAAGGTTAAAAAGGACCTTGTTTGGAAAACGATGGAAAGATTCCGTTATAAACCACTTATAAAAGTGAAAAAGGGTATAAATGAATTTATACCATAGTATCTAAAATAGAAATAATAATTTGAAATATATTTTTAAGAAACATGGGTGTGGATGATAAAGAGGTCCCAGTAGATAATCATGTATAAACAACCTCGGATAATGAAGAGATTGCGAAATAATCTCTTACCTTGTACTTTTCCTTGGATGGGGGTAGGTTAAACTCCTGTATAATGGTGAAATAATTGTTATTAAATTATAAAAGAATCATATACATTAATATGATATCATATATGATCTTTCATCATTGATTTGTTAATAATATCTTAGTATTGTCGTTGTTTTGGGTGATAACTTAGTTGTTTTCCTTTATATGTTTTGTTATGTAATCCATGTTTGTAATGGATAGTTTGTATCTTATTAATATATGTTATGATATCATGTCCTTAAAAATTATTTTTAAATCATCAAATGATAATTATACTTGAATGGATACGATGAAGAATGAATCTCATCGCGTTCGTGGAGACGGTAGTCTGTACGTACGCACGAGCGACAATATCAATTTTTTGATATTAAAATAATATATAATTGGATGGTATATCATATATAAAGAATTATTATCTTGTTATATTTATTATTTACATGAATTATAAATCATTATTATACCCATCCAAATAATAATTTATTGAATTACAATTACACCACGATGTGGAGACGGTAAGCCGTAAGTACCAACGTATGGTGACATGTTATTCAAAGGATGGATAGAATACTGAATATGGTTGTACCATATTTATAATAACATCACAGTATGTATAATATACTGGATTTATTATTTTAGAATGGTAATAACAAATGAAGAATAAGTGGAAGAAGAAAGGAACTTGGAAAAGTGTCGTGAAATCATTATCTCTTCCTCGGGTTCTTCCATTTGATATGATCAAAAGGGCTCCTAGGATTGGATTTATTACTAATGGATGGCCTCTAGGATGAAGATAGGGAATTTTAGAGAGTATTTGGGCAGAGTTTAGCCGAACCAAAAGGATTTAAAGGTGTGAGTTAATGGGAAGTGGGAGTGCCCTTTTATAAGAGGGGTGAGGGGCACCTTTTGAAAAGCTAGAAATATTATTATATAATGAATTCATATTCGATTTCTAGTGGCTCGAAAGTGGATTATTTAAATGTTAAGGTAGGTATAGGTCTAAAACCACTCAACCAATAGAATTTAGACAGGTTTGGATCATTATACGAACCATATATTTAAGTATTAACTCTTACTTAATTAGTTTCACTTTTACAATGTATCTTTGTATTTTTATATTATATGGTTAATAAACATACTATATACATCCAAGAGACCCCAAGTGGTCCATTAATGATACACCTATCATGATATAAGTCTCTTGGAAGAACATTTGATTTTTGGGAATTTAATATCAATTAAAAATATAATATTGTTTTAAAAAACTCGTTTTTTGTCAATTTTGACACTATTCCATAATGTATTTTAGTAAAAATCATAACATAATTATTACTTCGAAAAAAGATTATTAAAAAATTCCTAACATGTCATATTGACCTAGAAAATTAGTTTAATTCATAAAAAGTTTCAAAAATATATTTATTTGGGTATCTACAATATCAATCATTTTAATTTTTCACAATTATTGTAATTACTACATCACCATTGTGACATACATAAATTAAATTATTTAATGTCTAAAAATAATAATTAAAATACCATTATGTAGGAAATCTTGTTAAATTTCTAACGAATATTTATAGTCTAATATAAAACATATATAACCCTATTTAAAAATTCTTTTTCTAAAAGATATATGCTTGTGTCATTTTTTATTCATTTTAACATAATTAAAATTAAGTGTCCCTATCACATACAAGTGGCACCATGGGGTCCCAAAATCGACCCAAATATTCCCATGGTCAGAAATGTATCACAAAATAAGGTTAGGACACGTTTTATGGTAATTGTTTATTATTATTATATTATTTTTTAACCCTTATTTACCGGATTTATCCTTTAACCATGGTAAATAAAATATTTACCGAAGTAATTATTCAAAATTTCTACAAATACAAGTTACCTATTTACAAACTTTTATCATCCTAATTCAAAATATGGAATCCATTTTTTGAAATTAAAAACACAGAAGTGGAAGAAAATAATTTAAAATTAATTCCCGCTGTCAAAACAAAAAGCGTGTTTTTAAGATAAAATAACTATCAATAGATTGATACTTGTTTATGTTCAGTTTAATTGTGAAATTATGTCCAATGACCAACATTGTATTAAATGGTAAAAATCTATTCTAAATATAATTTAAAACCACTCAAATTCATAATTTATCACTATTAATTAATTTGATTAAAAAGTTGTTTTTAATTAAAATTTAGTAATTTTCACTATTCATCAAAATATTAAAGTTATCCGAAAAGTACCAAAATATCACCTTAGGATAAATTCGATACTCAGAATCCAAAAATGAAGTCCATTTTGAGAGATAAAATTTATAAAATTTAAAAAAGTAGGTATTACTATTCATAACTGCTAGTTTGATTGGTTGTAGAACTCGATGTTGAGTACAACACATGCTATTGCATTATTCAAAGAGAAACGTACCGTAGAAGCTTGGGGTGTTACATTCTCCCCTCCATAAAATAATTTTTCCCTTGAAATCTCTAGAATACAACAGCATGAAAAGACTCAGGTGGTTCTTCATCATAAGTTCCTCAGGTTCCCACGTTGCCTCTTTCACCTTATGGTTTCTCCACAAAATTTTTACCAGATGAGTCGTCCGGTTTCTCAGTACTTGTTCTCTCGTATCAAGAATCCTGACGTGCTCTTCACAATAAGATAGATTTGGTTCCAGTTCTAATTCTTCATAGGTGAGTACATGCGTTGGGTCAGGCATGTATTTCTTCAACAGAGATATGTGGAACACATCGTGAACTTTGGAGAGACTTGGCGGCATTGCCAATCGGTAAGCTACAGCCCCAATTCATTCTAGAATTTCGAAAGGTCTGATGTACCTTGGACTCAATTTACCTTTCTTACAAAAAACGTATGACTCCCTTCCATGGAGATACCTTCAGGAAAACATGATCACCAATATGAAATTCTGAATCCTTCCTTCGATTATCGGCACAGCTCTTCTGCCTACTTTGAGCTGTTTTGATGTGATTTTGGATTACCTTCATCTTTTCCATCGTTTCCTCCACCAGTTCTGGACCAAAAAGTTTTCTTTCACCAACATCAACCCAACAGGTTGGTGTACGACATCTCTTTCCATATAACGCTTCATATAGTGCCATCTGAATACTCGAATGGAAGCTATTGTTATAGGAAAATTCTACCAGAGGTACATATTGATCCCACATACCCTAAAAGTCAAGTGAGTAGGATATCAAAATGTCTTCTAAGGTTTAAATAGTTCGTTCTGATTGTCCATCTATTTGAGGGTGGTAGGCAGTGCTCAAATGATGTTCAGTATCCAAGGATTTCTGAAGACTTTTCCAGAATCTTGAAGTAAAACGGGGATCATGATCGGAAACAATCAATAGGGGTACTCCATGAAGTCTCACCACATCATTAATATATAGTTTTTCTAGACGTTCCAGTGGTATATCTTCTCTTATATAAATAAAATGTGCTGACTTGGTAAGATGATCAACAATGACCCATATTGCATCGTTCCTTCTAGGAGTCTTTAGTAGCCCTATAAAAAAGTCCATCATAATATTGTCCCATTTCCACTCCGGTATGGTAAGAGTTTCCATGACTCCTCCAGGATGTTTCCTTCCAGCTTTCACTAGTTGACAAACCATACATCTTGACACAAAATCAGCAATCTCCCTCTTCATGTTGTCCCACCAAAAACGTTCCTTCAAATCTCTATACATTTTGGTTCTCCGAGGGTGTATAGAGAAATCGGAACTATGAGCATCATCTGGTAATTCCGTTTTTAGATCAGGTATATCAGGAACACAAAGTCTCTTCCAGAATTTCAAAATTCCATCTTCATACACAAATTCTCTCAATCTCCCATCATTCACAGCTTTAATCTTCTTATGAAATTCTTCATCATCGGTCTAAGAACTCTTAATCCTTTCTAGTAAATATGGTTTGAAAACCATTTGAAAAAGCATTTATGTTTCACCTTCCTTGGATATTCCCATGTACATCTTCACTAGATCTATGAAAATTGGATCCCTTTTAATTCTCATATTGTTCAAAACTCCATGGTCTTTTCTGCTCAAAGCATCTTTAACCTTGTTTTCCTTCCCCAGGTGGTAGTGTATCGTGCAATCATAATCCTTGAGTAATTCAATCCATCTCATTTGTCTCATGTTGAGTTCTTTTTGTGAGAAAATATACTTCAAACTGTTGTGATCAGTATAAATCTCATATTTTTCACCATAGAGGTAGTGCCTCCATATATTCAAATAAAATATCACAGCTACTAACTCGAGATCATGACTAGGATAGTTTTTCTCATGAATTTTCAACTGTCGTGATGCATAGGCAATAACCCTATCATTCTGCATAAGGAAAAAACCATGTCCTTTCTTCGATGCATCACTATAAATAATGAACCCATCATTCCCTAATGGTAGATTCAATATATGAGAATTGACTAATCATCTCTTCAGTTCATCAAAACATTCTTCACACTCTTTTTTCCAAATAAATTTATCTCCTTTACCTGTGAGCTTCGTTAATGGGTTAGCCAATCAGGCAAAATTCTGAATGAAACGTCGATAATAACCTGCCAAACCAATAAAACTGCATACCTCAGTTATACTTGTAGGTGCTGGCCATTCTTGGATTGCCTTGGTCGTAGAAGGATCAACAAAGATTCCATAATTAGAGAAAATATGGCCAAGAAAAGAAATCTCCTGAAGCCAGAATTCACACTTGCTAAACATCCCATATAATTCATGTCTTCTCAGAGTCTTTAGGATAATGCGCAAGTGATTTTCATGATCTTTGTAGCTTTTGGATTATACCAAGATATCATAAATAAATACCACCACAAATTCATCGAGATATTCCTTGAAAACTCTATTCATCAGATCCATGAATATAGAGGGTGCATTAGTCAATCTAAAAGGCATTATATTAAACTCATAATGCATGTACCTGGTTCGAAATGTTGTCTTAGGAATGTCTTCCTTCTTCATACACAATTTATGGTATCTAGATAGAAGGTCAATCTTTAAAAAGTATTGAGCTCCATGAAGTTGGTCAAATAAATCATCAATGCGTGGTAGGGGAAACTTGTTCTTTATTATTATAGCATTGATCTCCCAATAGTCGATACATAACCTCTTAGATCCATCTTTCTTTTTAACAAAAAGAATATGGGCTCCCCATGGAGAAACACTAGGGAGAATAAATCCCTTATTACTCAATTCCTCTAGTTTTTTCTTTAGTTCAACTAATTCTACAGTGGCCATTCTATAAGGGGTCTTCGATATAGGCCTTGATCCAGGAATTAAATCAATGGAAAACTCAACTTCTCGTTCGGGAGGATGTCCAGGTAAATCAGCCGGAAATACAACAACATATTCATTCACATCAGGTACATCCTCTATTTGAACATTCCTTTCCTCACCCACAGTCATTTCATTATCTTCCTCCCCAATAATTGAATTTAGTTGAGCTACTGGGGGTATATCTAGATAAGAATTAGGTGGTGACAATTCTTCTCTAAAGATAAGGTGTTCCTTATCATCATCATAAAAAATTGTATCCTCCTTCTTCTTACAATAAATATTCGCATCATAATCCAAAAGCCAATCCATAACGAGGATTATATCAAACTCAATCATAGGTATTGCGATGAGATCAGCGGATAAAGAACATGTATGTGTTCTAATGGAAACTGATTCACAAAACTTTTTTGCAATGATACTTCCCTTAGGAGTTTTAACTGAAAACTCCCTTGTTAAATAAAATTGTAAATATCTAATTTTCTTAGCAAACTGGGAAGATATGAAACAATGTGATGATCTAGAATCAATTAATGCATTTGTTAAACTTGAGGAAACCATTAAAATACCTGCCACCACATCTTTAGGAGCTTCTAACTCAGCAGTATTGATAGCATAATCATGGACTTGATCCCTTGGCCTTTTCTGAGGCAAGCTCCCCTGACGATTAGGACATTCATTTTCATAATGTCCTATCTCCCTGCAATTGTAGCACTGAACATTGGTAGCTTCATTCTTCCCTCTGTAATCACTATCATGGTGGCCTTTTTCACCACATTTTTAACAGACACCCATTCCCTTCAAGAAATTACTGGAGTGATTCTTCCCACATTTACCACTGGATAGATATTCAAACTTTCCCTTCTTCCCCTTTTTTCCATTCCCAGATTGATCAACAGATCTCTTCTTCTATTTCATTGCTATAAAGTCATAAGACTTAGAGAATTCCTTTTCTCTCTTGATAGCACATGAGACAATGACTTCGTACGACGGGAACGATTGTGAGACTAATTCTGGACAAAGAAATGGTTTTAACCGATAAAAGAAATGATCAATATTACTTACTGGGTTACGTATATAATATCTAGCATACCTTGCTAACCATGTAAATTTAGCCTCATACTTTGCAACATTCTCATCCTCCTTTTGACTCAAACTCAGAAATTTCCTTTCCATATCTGCTCGATGGTCACGAGGAATGTATTTTTCTAAAAACAGATCCTTGAACTCCATCTATTCCATATTTTATACTTCATCATCTTCCTTCGTTTATTTGAATCAATGACCACGATTGATCAGCATCTCCAGTGAGGCGGTAAACTGCCATGATAACTTTTTCCCATTCACTACTCCCCAAAACCAAAAATATTTTATCTAGGGAATTTATCCATTTCTCAGCTACTAAAGTATTTGTACTCCCATTGAACATTGCTGGTTGTTTCCTCATGAATCGATCTAACATTTATCCTCTACGCTGTGGATCATGGTTCTCCATACGGGTAAGGTTATTATTCATAACCTGAGTGAGTTGTCCCAGTTTGGTGATTAGCTGATCGACACCAGTTTCATCACCAGCTCCACTATAATTATCTTGAGCAGGAGGGAAATCCCTACATGGAGTGCATGCATTGATACGGTTTCCATTTCTTCCACTAGGAGCCATTTCTAAACAATGGAATAAACTAGATCAGTTTAAGAATCAAAATACATAATTCCATACATATAAAACACTTAACATAAATTGAACTATTTATGGATATAATCCATAATAATAAAAATGTTTTCTTTCAGGAAGTATATACTCATAAACCCTTCATAATGATTTGTAAAGAAAATGAGAGTTATCCTAAGCATATCCCCCAGGAGTGTCGTAACCAATAGTGCATCAAGGCCCGTTGTCGTGCACTAGTTCCCGTTCGAGTCTAGCTCAAAGCGGTGTTTTCATGTTTTACCCCTAGGTATATTTGTGCCAGAGCCGCCTCTACCTTCTCGTATACAGACATGGATTTATTGCTCGGAAAACTCACAAAATCTCTACAATACCAAAATTCTAGGAAGTTCTTCTATACTAATCCTCAAAGTCCATCTTAAATCTATGTGCTCTAATCAGAGTTTGTCTAAATATAGCTTTCAAGGATTGTACTAAATTTCCTCGGATACCAACTGTAATGACCCGAACCCAGTTACCTAGAGTCGGTTCATTATTACATAACATTGGCATGATCACAAGAAAGATCAAATCTCGAAAGAACGATTGGTTTATTAGCCTTGGAAACACTTGATATATTCATAAAGTTTTACATTACATCATAAAGTGAAAAACTACAACAACAACATATTGTCTCCATAGTCCACACTATTATCCCATCATAATATTCATGCAGGTCATTCATAATTTACTTCTTCACATCCTGGGAAAAAAAATATAGAAAAGGGGTGAGCTCAAATGCCCAGTAAGGATAACAATATAGTGGAAACTATCATAAATAAGAATAAACATTTAAGGCAGTGTATAACTAAAACAAATGCCTTTTAAACTTGAACGTCAACATAGTATGGAAAAAATAAAATAAAATAATTCCATTTACTTATTCACATGGATATTCTACTAATAGAATAATCAAATGCAATATCAATAACCACTTTCATAATTATGGAATGCATAATGACAGACTATCATAACCACATAGCCAATGCCTCGTGCAAGTCTACAAATAAGATTTTTTGTGAAGGCCTTGTGCCAAGACACTGGTTTGTCTCATGAGACCTACCGATGCATCGAGGAGCTATAGCGAGCTCCACCCATTGCATATTAAGTCCAATGCATTCCCATATAAAAAGGTTTAAACATAACATAAACATTTGTATTAAAACTAGCATACGAAATGTCAATACTTTCACCATAAACCATGAATGGTATAAAAATAGCACATCCACAGTCAAACATATCACAAAACCTTCAATACAATAAAGAGGTTTTGTATCATAATAAATCAACATCAAATTAGTGTAAAATCGATCAAAGGATGTTGACATAGTTGAAATCAAAACTATTTTTAGAGAAATATCTCTTTCTATTTTGAAATCATTTAAGAGTCATATATTTATTAAATAAAACATTTTCTTTGAAAATATTCTTATAATCTTGTAATGTATTCTTCAATGATTTTATAACGGTGAATAATTTCCGCACCCGCCATATATGTTAAAAAAACATTCTTACCTTAATTCTGTCGAAAATGTTAAAAAGGACCTTGTTTGGAAAACGATGGAAAGATTCCTTTATAAACCACTTATAAAAGTCATCAAGGGTATAAATGAATTTATACCATAGTATCTAAAATAGAAAGAATGATTTGAAATACATTTTTAAGAAACATGGATGTGGATGATAAAGAGGTCACAGTAGATAATCACGTATTAATAACCTCGGATAATGAAGAGATTGCGAAATAAAACCTTACATTGTACTTTTACCTGGTAGGGGGAAGGTTAACCTCCTTTATAATGGTGAAATAATTGTTATTAAATTATAAAATAATAATATACATTAATATGATATCATATATGGTCTTTTAACATTGAGTTGTTAATAATATCTTAGCATTATCGTTGTTTCGGGTGTTAACTTACTTGTTTTCCTTTATATGTTTTGTTACGTAAGCCATGTATATAATGGATAATTTTTATCTTATTCATATCCAAAATTATATAATGTTCTTAAACATTATTTTTAAATCATCAAATGATAATTATACTTGAATGGATACAATGGAGAATGAATCACATAGCGTTCGTGGAGACGGTAGTCCGTACGTACGCACGAGCGACAATATCATTCTTTTGATATTAAAATAATATATAATTGGATGTTATATCATATATACAGAATTATTATCATGTTATATTTATTATCAAAATGAATTATAAATCATTATTTTACCCATCCAAATAATAATTTATTGAATAACATTTACACCACGACGTGGAGATGGTAAGCCGTACGTACGCACGTATGGTGAAATTTTATTCAAAGGATGGATAGAATACTGAATATGGTTGTAACATATTTATAATAACATCACAGTATATATAAGATACTAGATTTATTATTTTATAATTTTAATAACAAGGGAAGAAGAAGTGGAAGAAGAAAGGAACTTGGAAAAGGGTGGTGAATTCATTAACTCTTCTTTGGGTTGTTCCTTTTGATTTGATCAAAAGGGATTTAAGGATGGATTTATGACTAAAGTAATGCCTCTAGGATGAAGTGAGGGATGTTTAGAGAGTATGTGGGAAGAGTTTGGCCGAACCAAAAGGCTTTGAAGGTGTGAGATAATGAGAAGGGCGAGTGCCCTTTTATAAGAGGGGTGGGGGGCACCTTTGGAAAATCTAGAAATATTATTTTATAATAAATTTATATTCAGTTTCTAATGGCTCCAAAGTAGATTATTTAAATTTTAAGGAGGGGATAGGTCTAAAACCACTCAACCAATATAATTTAGACAGCTTTGGGTTATTATACTAACCTTTTCCTTAAGTATTAACTCTTAGTTAATTAGTTTCACTTTTGCAATGTCTCTTTGTATTTTTATATTATATGGCTAATAAACATAATATATACATCCAAGAGACCCTCAAGTGGTCCATTAATGATTCAACTATGATGATATAAGTCTCTTGGCAGAGCCTTAGATTTTTAAGAATTTTATATCAATTAACAATATAATATTTGTTTTAAAAACTCTTTTATGTCAATTTTCACTCTATTCAATAATTTATTTTTGTAAAATTCATAACAGGATTATTACTTCTAAAAAAGTTAATTAAATCATTCCTAGAATGTCATATTAACGTAGAAAAGTAGTATAATTCATAAATAATCTCAAATTATATTTACTTGGGTATAAAAAATATCAATCATTTTAATTTTTCACTATTATGGCAATTACTGCATCACCATTGTGTCATAAATAAATTAAATTAATTAATGTATAAAAATTATAAATAAAATACCATTATGTAGGAAATCTTGTTAGATTTCTAATTAATATTTATAGTAGATTATTCAACATATATAACCCTATCTAATATTTTTTTCTAATGTTTATATGCTTGTGTCATTTTTTGTATTCATTTAAACTTAATTAAAATAAAGTGTCCCTATCATTTACAAGTGGCACCATTGGGAACCCAAATCGACCCAAATATTCCCATGGTCGGATATGTATCAGCCAATAATGTTAGGACACGTTTTAGGGTAATTTTTTATTATTATAATATTATTTTTTAACCCTTATTTACCGGATTTACCCATTAACCATGGTAAATAAAATATTTACCAAAGTAATTATTCAAAATGTCTAAAAATAAAAGTTACCTATTTACACAATTTGAACATCTTGAATCCAAATATGGAATCCATTTTTCAAAATTCAAAACACAGAAGTGGCAGAAATTAATTTAAAATAAATTCCTGCTGTCAAAACAAAAAGCGTGTTTTTAATATATAATAACTATCAAAAGAATGATACTTCTTTATGTTCGGTTTAATTGTGAAATTATGTCCACTTTACAACATTGTATTAAATGGTAAAAATATATTATAAATATACTTTAGAACCACTCAAATTCATAATTTATCACTATTAATTATTTTGATTAAAAAGGTATTTTTTTAATTAAAATTTAGTAATTTTCACTATTCATCAAAATATTAATGTTATCTGAAAAGTTCTAAAATTTCAACTTTGGCTAAATTCGATACTCCAAATCCAAAAATGATGTCCATTTTGAGAGTTAAAATTTATAAAATTTCAAAAAGTAGATATTACTATTCACAACAGCTAGTTTGATTGGTTGTGGTGTGTTAGAAGTCGATTTTGCGTACAACACACGCTATCGCATTATTCAAAGAGAAACGTACAATAGAATATTGGGGTGTTACATATAATATTTATTTTAAAAAATTTTAAAACCATTTATTTGATATTTCTCTTAATAAAATTATTACTCCAACATTTTTGTATAGTTAATTATTATAATTATTTGATACATAAAAATTAATAAAAAAATACAATGATGAATATAAATCTAATAGGTTTCATAAGAATACCTTTAGTAGAATTTATCTTCTAAAACCCTATATTTTATAATGTTATTTTTATTAAATTATGAAGGTGACAACTTTGAAATCATTTAAAATAAAATAATATAAATGACATAATCTGTTTTATAAGGCTCAAAATGGTCCACAAGTAGACACATGGATGGTTATGGTATATATATACTCCACCAATAATATTTGGTCAATTTTTAGGGTCTTTTATGGGTATTATTAATTAAATAAAAAATATATTATAGAATTTTCACCAAATAAATAATTTCGGCATCATTAATGTGTAATCTATTAAGGTAAATATATATTTCATAAAAATTTAAAATAAATTACCATGATAAAGAAAAGCATATTATCTTACAAATGAGTATTTATAATCGAATTTATATTCTGTAGAACCTTATAATAAAAATAATTCAATTAGTAATGTTTGAGTGAGACATATTTCACTTTCCTTTAAATAAAATAAATTTATGGTCTTAATCTCATCTTTGTGGGTTCCAATATATTCCATTTCGACCCAACTATGATTTAGAGAGAAATATAATCAACAAATGATATCAAGTGAAGTGTTAGGGTAATTTTATAATATTAATTTTTACCCTTAATAACATGATTTATCATTAACCGTGGTAAATAAAATTTACCGTAATAACTATTCATAATGCCAAAAAAAATAAAAAGTTTTTTATTTACACAATTTGATCCACGTGATGCAAAATATAGAATCCATTTTTACAGATTAAAATCACAGAAGATTCTATAATTAATTTAAAATTAATCTCATTGTCGAAAAAATAGGTTTGTATTGAAAACATTGCAAAGGATTGAAATGTTTTTACCAATGAATTCAATGTAAAATTAATGATACATACATAAACTATATTTACGGTAAAACTATATTCTATTTATTCTTTAAAACCATTAAATATTACAATTCACCCATATAAATTATCATGATGAAAAAAAAAATTTAATTAAAATTTAGCGTATAGATTCTATTTATCAAAATATGAATGTTATCAGAAATATATTAAAAAAATGATTCAAAGTAAATTCTGATATCATTATTGCAATGAATAAGTTTTCTTTGTAAAATAGAACTTATAAAAATTCCAATAACAATTAATGTGTGTGCACCATCAAAAGGCCTCAAAACTGCATTTTTTTAAAATACTAATTTTATCAGAAAATTTTATTTTGTACTCATACAATGTTATAGAAATGTGAAAGATGAATGATAATGTAATAAAATTCAAAAACATGTCAATGGTATTCCTAAGGGCTAGTTCATAATAATATACCATTGTATAGTGGTACTCTATACTAAGTACAACACACACTATTGAGGATGGTTTCTCTTGTGTGAAACACAAGCCAAGAAAAGAGTTGCATATACTACAAGATAATATGGTGTTGCGTATAGCACAAGATAATCATGGTGGTGTGTTCAACACAAGACATCAATGAAATTAAAAAGAACATTTCTCATAAAATCTTGGTGTGTTATATTCTACCCCTCTTAAAATGAAATTCACCCTCAAAATTTGTCAGGTTATAAATCGTTTACTACTTGAATGTTTCGTTCATAGATACCCACATCTTAAAAAGGAATAATAAAAAATTATTTTAAAAATAAAAATAAAAAATATATCGGTTACCAAAATTAACTCATCATTGGGTTTCCATATAGGAGAAAATAGGTGAAAACATGGATACGGAAATTAAATTTCACCATCAAGTTATGATGGAGGGTGGTAGAGAACATGGCTATAAAAAATCCAAAAATCAGAATGACATAAATTTTTTATGATTTAAGGTACAATATTATTCATCGGATATGAGGGTACAATGAAATTTGTTTGTTTTTCTAGAATATTTCCTTAATGTTGATGAATGCTTTCATAAAGAGAAATACATTCTTGATTTCAGTGGAATATAATCGTTGGTCATTCCATTAACAATCTCCACTTCATCTCTTATTTAATAAAATGAAGTTTAATTTTACATTCATAAAGTGTTAGATTATCATGCGGTAGAATGATAGGTCATTCCAACTGTCTTTATCAAAAAAATGTTGTTACAAATTATTGAATATTCATAAGTCCATCTATGGTGAGATTAACTTTATATGATTCCAAAAGTGGAATTAAACATCATCTATCATACCACATAATAATGTGAAACTAATTTCTACTAATCAGGGACTTCATGTAGGCCAGTGGT
The DNA here is from genome assembly GCA_963277665.1 of Viscum album. NCBI lineage: Eukaryota > Viridiplantae > Streptophyta > Magnoliopsida > Santalales > Viscaceae > Viscum > Viscum album. Next base: position 1,019,447,976 of record OY728122.1, read on the forward strand.
AGGCGATAAAGGCATGTCGCACTTCGGTGGTGGGTTTGATTCCCTCATCCTTGTCCAATGTGATGCGTTGTTGCCCTTCCTGCATGATTTTTTTCTCTAAATCTACACTATTACAACATTCCCGGAAAATATTGTAGCCTTAAAAAATACAATCTGATTTCCAACTTAATCCACTCCGATATTTTGGACTATGAAAAATACTTCTTTTGAATCTCATTGTATAAAAAATTATTACTAGAAAGGTAAAATAACAAACATGTAAATTCCATCATTTATCCCCATATATCATAAGTTATATCTTGTTGGTCACATTCCAAACATTTTAAGGACATCGTCATGCATCCTCTTGAAATATGATAATAACAAAAATTTCTATATAACCATAGAGACAACATGAAATCCATCAAAATTATCCCTTTCCATAGATCAAATATACCAAATATTCTATATACTCAAACCATGATATCACTTTTTCCTTTATTCAATAATGAGCTCATTAATACTATCAAACGTCTCATTATCCCTTTATCACTTCATTATGCACATATAATATGCTTTCCAAAAATATTTCAATCACTTTTCATGGTTACCGGTACCAAAAAATTATTTAAAACCAATACATAGATATTCCAATATTCTATGATACTATAAGTGGGATTCCATAACAGTATTTCAGAATCCTGTTACATAAACACTTAATCATTCCACCACTTTGTTATCATATTCAACATCACAAATAGTAATCAAATGTGACTTCCCTTTGTCCTTTTACATAAGAGGATGTTGATGTTGATCATTACTAACCATTAGAGTAGGGCATTGGTTAGCATAATTCCCCATTTCCCTGCACATGTAGCATTGAAGTGTTGGTGGTGAGTTCTCTGTAGTCTTTTCTCCATTCACATCATTAGCTACTTTTTTCCCATTACATCAGCACTCATCTGCTCGATGACCTTATTTTCCCCACATAATATATTTTCTCTTCCCTTTAATACAATCTCCAACATGCTTCATTCCACTCTTTGAGCCTAACGAAAAAAATTTGTTCTTTTCAACATAGATCTGAGATTTTTCCTTGAACTCCATCGTTCGTTTCATGTCAAAACCATGAGATGGATATGTAACATAATCATCCAGTTCTACCTTGATAGCACAACTCACAAACATTTCATAGCTACTGAAGTCTCTTAAATCTAATGCCTTTCGAATACTTGGTTTTATGCAACTAAATAATCGATCAACATTACTATCAGGTTAGATAATAAATCTAGATGCATACCTTGCAATCCATGTAAAATTCTCATCGTATATACCAAATGATTCATCATCCTGTTTTATGCTCAAGGAACTCTTTTTCCATCTTCGTTCAAAGAATGCGAATAAAGTACTTATTGTAAAATATATTTTCGAACTCATTCAATTCCATGGATTCAATTTCATCGTTGGGCATAGTATTCTTAATTAGAGTCCACCACTGGTCTAATTCACCTTATAAATGGTAAACATCCAGAATGACATTTTAATGTTTCGAAAAGCGATGTATGGAAAATATCATTTCAAAGGTACTAATCCAATGATCAGCAAAAGGGGATCAGAAGACCCATTGAAAGAAGCTGGGCATTGCCTTATAAAAGACTCAACAGAATATTTCTCCCTTCTTTTCTGATCTGGAAGTCCATAATGATTCACAGCTTATGTAAGTGTAGAAATAATATTTTTCACTCCATTTATCTTAACATTTGGTTTTTTAGGAGGACAATCATTTCATTGACCAGTGCATTGATAATTAACATAGTTTTTTTTGGGTTCAATCCATCATATAAAACCCAAAATGAATACTGTGAGAGGAACAATCATACTAGGAAAACGACATAACAAGGTGGAGTACATTAAATCACTAAAATTATAGGTTTAATACTAGGATATTCATGATTATTATCATAATTATAGGATTGTGTCATATACATATACTAAACCTTAAGGACATCCCCAGGCATACCATAAAAATATCTCTACGGATCTCACTAATGTTTTCACATCCTAGTTTCCAACAGTTAACAAAACCATTACTCTAAAACCAACTGTAGAGACCCAAGATTGATGTACATGGAGATTACATAATTTTTTTGCAATACATAATATATAACAAAAACATACACCCAAGGACTGTAATTTTTTTGTGTCTTTGGAAACTCGGAACATAATCTTCTAATCATGGTGAAATATCTTCAACATCTCCCATAAAGATCATCCCATTTTGTTTTCTAACATAAATAATTTATTTATATCCTAGGGAAAGGAAAACATAAAAATAAAAATGGTGAGCTCTAATTCTTAGTAAGGGTAAACTTGGAGAACATAAAACAATAAATAAACATTTGAACTTAAAAACATGAACATAGAATTTAAACATCAAAATCATGAGCAATGACATAAAACATGGAAGTACGTATGGAATATATCCTGATAGACCATTAATCATTAGTAAATATCATGGACATAAAATGTGGATTTGTGGAAAACCATTAATCCATTAATATTATTTCCATAGTAGCCAAAGCATTGCTTCCAAGACCATCATAGTGGACGATGTCCATTACTGAACCAGATTTACTTGCAGTTCTAGCCCTATGCCACTAAACTAGATTTACAAGAAATTGCAAAAATGTATATCTTAAGAGATATAAATCATTAACCAATTCAATGGAGGGAGATGTTGGTCCAATCCAACTCATAATGAAATCATTCATTCATGTTCCACAAAATACACATAAATCATTCAACATAACCCAATGGGTTTCATATACATCATTCCATCAGAACATAATCCATATAAAACAAATGATATAATTTCATCATAAAAAAATAAAACCATGTAAATAATAAGGACATTATACATGAATCATATCCAGGTTAAAGAATATAATCTTGTAAGGAAAATAGTTTAGATAAAATAGTTGAAATTAATTCTTGAGTAAAATATCCTTAATCAAAATAATTTTTTTTCTCAAAATGATGTGCAATTTTAAAAGAAAATAATTTCATTGAAAATAAGCATGAAATATTGTAGAGGACACATCAAGGAAATTAGGCGTTATAAAAAATTAAAAATCCATTCAATCCGTCTATGTTAAAAAAATGATCTCTTCGTACTTTTGTAAGAAAAGTAAAAAAAATACCTCAAATGGTAAATAAAAGAATGATTCCTTCCATACCCTGAGGTAAAAGTCAAAAAAGGGTAAAAATTACTTTAAACATACATGGATTAATAGTGCATATTTTATGAAAATAGTATTAGAAGACATGGGAATAGATGATAAATATAACCCCATTAAATACTTAAGAATAAACAATCTCGTATAAGAACGAGATTAGAATAATTATCCATTACCATCGGTCCAATTTCATCTGTACATGTCCGAAGCTCCTGTATAAGGATTTAAATAGTTTAATTGACTTATTCAACAATCATTGTCATTTTTATGATATCATATATGATTCAATTACGGCTTTATATTACCCGTTCATTTGTCAATTCCATGTTGAAGCAATGTTTTGGGTAATATCGTTTAATTTGTCGTTCTGGTTTGGAATTGTAATATTTAATATTATTACTTAGATCATGATTTATATATCACATATATTCAATATATTCATATATATAATCGATTGATAAATGAATTGAAATACACCTTTCATGGAGATAGTAGGCCGTATGTACGCATGAACGCTGTTTTCGTTTCCTTGTTAAATTAAATGGAAGTAAATGACACACACACACACACATATATATATAAATAAATACAATAGAATTATTATGTCATATATTTCATTATTATTTATTATATATATATTATAATCATTCATGAATGGTTAACATTGAGGATGATTCTCATCACGTCATGGAGATGGTAACTCGTACGTACTCACGTGCGACAATATCGTTCCCATGATTGTGGAATTGTAGTGATGTGTATGGGGTATAATATTTCATAATAAATATCACTTTATAATAACCATATATAGATATTTCTTCCATTATTATACCCATCCAATTAGTTTGGTTATGAAAAATAGATTACAACATGGCGTGGACACTGTATTTCGTACGTACACACGCGTTGTGATTTCATTTTTCGTAGGATGGATAGAAGATGAAATAGGGTTGTTTAATATTTATAATAACATATCAGTATATGACTGATACTGATTTTAGGACTTTATAATTTAAAAAATAAATAAGAGGAAGTAGAAGAAGAAATAAATTTCAATGAATCAGTAGAAGATATTATTTCTTCTTCGATGTGCCTCCTTTAAATTTCAACTAAGTGAACTATAGTGGGTATTTTGAGAATAAAAGCACCTCTATAATATATATAGAGGGGTTTATAAGAGGAATTGGAGGGGTTTGGATGATCTGTAAGGCTCAAAATTGAGATAAGAGGAGAGGGAAGGGGTGCCCATTTATAAGAGAGTAGAGGGGAACTTTTGGAAACTCTCAACAATATTAATTTATAATAAAATCAAACCCCACATAAAAACCTCCAAAATGATAAACATAAAAGACAACATGTTATATGGTGGTAATCATATCAACCATTTAAATTTATACATATATTGAATTTACTTTAAACCTAATCTTTTTGATTTATTCTTATTTAATCTATATAATTTTATTTGGGGTAATAATAATCTAAATTTTAAATGGTTATAAATACATACTTATTTGTTTTTTATTGCCCATAATTGGATAATTAATGAAATTTTAAAATATTTAAATTTAATTTTGAAAATGTTAAGTATTATTGTGATTTTCAAACAATTTCATAATATGTTACATTTAAAAAATATCAATAGTGTCAATTCTGAGACAATTCAATTATTTAAATTTAAATAAATTCTAAATAGATGTTAGAGTCGATAAAAAAATTTAATAGATTTCTAACATGTCATATTCATATAGAAAATTCAGGGAAACATTAACAATATCCTATAATATTTTTTTAATTATTTTTAATACCATTTAATTGATTTTTTTTCTTAATAAAATTATTACAACACCATTTTTGTATAATTAATTAATATAATTATGTGTTGCATAAAAATTAAACATAAAATAATATGATGAATATAAATATAATATATTTCATAATAATATTTTTAGTCAAATTTTTCTTCTAAAACACCCATCATTTAAAATGTTATGTTTATTAAATTATGAAGGTGACAACTTTGACATCATTTAAAATAAAATAATATAAATGTCATAATCTTTTGTATAAGGCTCTAAATTGTCCGAAAGTCAACACTTGAATTCTTATGTTTTATATATACTTGACCTAAAAGTATTTCGCAGGTGTTTGGGTCTTTTTATGGGAATTATTATTTTATTAAGAACTATATTATTGATTTTTTACTAAATAAATAATTTCTGCATCAGTAATGTATAAGCTATTATGGTAAATATAAATATCAAAAAAATTACAAATAAATTACCATGATAAAGAAAAAAAATTTATTTTTAAAATGATTATTTATAATTAAATTTATATTATATATAACCTTATATTAAAAATAATTTTATTAATAATGTTTGATTGAGACATATTTCACATTCCTTTAAATAAAATAAATTAAAGGTACTAATATCATCCATGTGGGTTCTAATATATTACATTTTGACCCATGTATGATTTAGAGAGAATTATAATCCATCTATGATATCAAAACAACTGTTAGTGTAATTTTATAATATTACTTTTTACCCTTAATTAACTGCTTTACCTTTAACTGTGGTAAATAAAATTTACTGTATTTTCTATTCATAATACATAAAAAATAAAAGTTATCTATTTACACAATTTTAACCTTCTAATTCCAAATATGGTATTCAATTTTACAAATTCAAAAAAGAGAAGATGTTGTAATTCATTTAAAATTAATCTCGTTGTCGAAAAAAATGGGTTTTATTTTAAAACATTTCAAAAGACTGAAATGGTTTTATCTATTAAATCAATGTAAAATTAATTTTAATTAAATAGATAATATTAAATGGTAAAAATTTATTCTACTTATTAATTAAAGAAATTCAATTTTACAATTTAACCACATAAATTATATTGATGAAAAAATTTGTTTTTAATTAAATTTAGTGTATTTTTACTATTTATCAGAATATGAATGTTATCAGAAAAATATTAAAAAAATTATACAATATATATTTTCATATACTGATTGAAAATAATAAGTTTATTTTGTCAAATTGAACTAATAAATGTGTCAAAAGATAGATTTATAGTGGTTGTTCCATCAATAGACTCAAAAATGCATTTTTGAAAAATACTTATTTTATCAGAAAAAATTATTTTTGTTCTCATAGCATGTTCTAGAAATGTGTAAGATGAATTATAATGTTATAAAATTAAAAATGCGATTAATACTATTCATAATGGCTAGTTCATAATAATATATTTATTTTTTAGTGAATCTCGGTATTGCGTATAACATGCGTTATAGGATGGTCGCTCTTGCATACAACACAAGCCATGAATAGTGTTGTGTTTATTACAAGATAATACGGTGTTGTGTATAGCGCAAGGTAATCATGGTGTAGCATAAAACACAAGATATCAATGAAATTAAAAAGAACATTTCTCATAAAACTTGGGGTGTTTCATTACTACTTGATTTTTTCTTTCATAGAAACCCACATCGTAAAAAAAATACTAAAAATTTATTTTATAAATTAAAGTATGAAATATAACGGTTACCAAATTTAACTCATCATCGGGATTCCACATAAAAGAACATATGTGATAACATGGATATGGAAAACAAATTTAACAATTATGTTATGATATAGAGTGGTAGAGAACATGACTATGAAAAATACAACAATCACAAAGCCTTAAATTTGTGATGATCTATGGTAAAATCTGATTCATCAGATATGAGGGTACATGGAAAACATTTTTTTTTCAGTACGATTTCCCTAAAGATGATAAATATTTTCATAAAGAGAATTAATTACTTTATTTCACTGTGATATCATCGTTGGTCATTCTAGGAACAATTTCCACATCATCTCTTATTTAATGAAATGAAGTGGAATATTTCAGTCTTAATGTGTTAGCAGATCATGAGATATAATGATAGGTCATTCAATTTGTTTATCACAAAAATGTTAGCAAAAATTATTACATATACATAAGTCCATATATGGTGATATTAACGGTATATGATCCCTAAAATGGACTTATAGTTCATCTATCATACATATTAATGAAGTAAAACTAATTTCTAATAACCTAGGACTTCATGTAGGCCTGTTATAGGTGATAAAGGCCTATTGCACATCATTTTTGGACTCGATTCCCGCATCCTTGTCTGACGCGACGGGTTGTCGCCTGTCCTAGATGTTCCCCTTTTTCTAAAACTACAGTATTATAAATTCCAGGGGAAAAAATAGTATCCATAAACAATACTATTTTATTTCCAACTTAAACCCTTCCAATCATTATTCTTATCTAAAATACTTTTTTCCAATCTCATAGTATAAAAAACGATTACAAGAATGGTCATATAACAACCATGTAAATACCATCTTTTATCCCTATATATCATTAGTTATATCTTCATGGTCACATTCCAAAAATTTGAAGGACATAATCATACATCCACTTGAAATATGATAATAACATAAATTACAATATATCCTTAGTGAAAAAATAAATTCCATAAAAATTAACCCTTTCCATTCACCAAATATACCAAATATTCTATATACTCCATCCATGATTCCACTTTTGCATTTTATCAATCATGAGCTCATTAATACAATCAAACATCTCATTATCCCTTTATCCCTTCATTATGCGCATATCATATGCTTTCCAAAAAATATTTCAATCACTTTTAATAGTCACTAGTACCAAACAATTATTCAAAACAAAAACATAGATATTCCAATATTCTATGATACTATAAATGAGATTCCACAATGATATTTTGGAATCCCATTACATAAAAACATAATCATTCCACCACTTCATTTTTATATTCAACATAACCAACAGTGATTGCATGTGACATCCCTTTGTCCTTTTCCTTAAGAGTTTGTTGATGTATATCATCATTAACCATTGGATTTGGGCATTGGATAGCATAATGCACCATTTCCCTCCACTTGTAGCATTGAAGTATTAGTGGTTCATTCTTGGTAGTCTTTTCCCCATTCACATCATTAGCTACCTTTTTTCCATTACTTTAGCACTCAGCTACTTGATGACCTTATTTTCAACACTTAGAAAATTATCTAGTCCCATTAAGACAATATCCACCATGCTTCATTCCACAAATTGAGAATAACGAAACATTTTTCTTATTTTCACCATTGTTTTGAGATTTTTCATAGAACTCCATCTTTCGTTTCATGTCAAAACAATGAGATGGATATGTAACACCAACTTCGAGTTCAACCTTGATAGCACAAATCCCAATATCTTCATATCTAATGATGTATCATATATCTAATTCATTTCCAAGACATGGTTTTATGACACTGTAGAATAGATCAACATTACATTCAGTTTGGATGATAAATCCACATGCATACCATGCAAGACTTGTAAAATTCACATCATATATAGCAAAAAATTCATCACCCTTTTTCTTAAGCTCAAAGAACTCCTTTTCAATATTTATTAGAATAATACAAGGAAATTACGTATTGAAAAATATGTTTTTGAACTCATCCCATTCCCGGGATTCAATTTCATCCTGCAGACTCGAATTCTAAATTAGAGTCTACCACTAGTTTGCCTCACCTTTGAAACGGTAAACTGTTAGAATTACATTATCATGATTTGAACAATGAAGAATAGAAAATATCATTTCAATGGTACTGATCCATTATTCAACAACAAGTGGAACAGAAGACCTGCTGAAAGAAGGTGGGTGTTGCCTCATGAAGGACTCAATAGAATATTGTTCCCTTATTTGCACATTTGGATGTCCGGAATGATTCATAGCTTTTGTAATTATAACAATAAGATTTTAACTCCATTTCCCATAACATTTGGTTTTTCAGGGGGATAATCATTGCATTACCCAGTGCAATTATCATTAACATAGTTCCTTCGTGTTCCATCCATTATCTAGAACCGAAAATGAATAGTGTAAGAGGAAAAATCGTACTAGGAAAAGAACATAATCAAGGGGGATTACATTCAATCTATAACTTCATAGGTTTAATCCTAGGTTATTCATGATTACAATAATATTTCTAGGACAGTAAACTATACTTATACATAACCTTAGCGACATCCCTATACATACCTTAGATATGTAACTTGGGATCTCAATAACGTTTTGCATCATAGTTTACAATGGTTAACTAATCCTTTTCTCTGATACCAACTATAGATACTCAAGATTGACGTACATGGAAATTACATTACTTTTTCAAAATACTTAATATATAACAAAAACAGACAACAAAGGACCGTAATTTTTTTGTGTCTTTGGATACTCAAAACATAATCATCTAATAATGTTAAAAGAACTTCAACATCTCCCATAAAGATCATCCCAATTTGTTTTCCTAACTAAATCCATTCTTTATATCTTGGTTAAATGAAGACATAAAACATAGAAATGGAGAGCTCGGAAGTTCAGTAAATGTAAACATGTAGAACATAAAACAGTCAATAAACATTGGAACTTAAAAAACATGAACATAAAATTTAAACATCCTAATCTTCAACAATGACATTTTAATTGTAGTATGTAAGGAATGGATCATAAAGGACCATTAATCATGATAAAATAGCAGCGAAGTAAAAAATGGATTTGTGGAAAACCATTAGGCACATAATATGATTTACATAGTAGACAGGGAATTGGTGCCAAGAACATCATAGTGGATGAATTCCATTACTGAACCAGATTTACGTGCGGTGCCAACCTTGTTTTACTGAACTAGATTTACATTTCATTAAATCCATGTATATCTCATGAGATATAAATCATTACCCAGTGCATTGAAGGGAGATATATGTCCCAATCATCTCATAATGAAATAATTTTTTCATGTGCCACAAAAATAAACATAAATCATTCATCATAACCCAATGGGTTTCATATACAACATCCAATCATAACATAATCTATATAAAACTAATGATATATTTTCATTATAAACAAAATAAAACCACGTAAGAAATAAAGGCATTATACATGAAACATATCATTTTTAAAGAATGTAATCTTAGAAGGAAATTTGTTTTGATAAAACACATGAAATGAATTCTTGAGGAAAATATAATTTCTTCATCAAAATCATTTTCATTTATCAAAATGATGTGCATTTTTAAAATAAATTATTTTTGTTGAAAATAATTATGAAATCTTTTAGAGGAAGCTTCATGGAAATAATGTATTATAAAACTGTAAAAATCCATTCATGTCGTATTAGTTAAAAAAAGTTCTCCTGTTAATTTTTCAGGAAAAGTAAACAAAGGGTAAAAATTACATTAAAAATACATGGATGAATAGTAAAAATTTCATGAAAACAATTTTAGAAGACATGGAAATGGATGATATATATAACCCCAGCAAATACTTACGAATAAACAATCTCAGATAAGAACGATATTGGAATAAGTATCCCTTTCCTTAGATACAATTTCATCTATAAGTGTCTGAAACTCTTGTATAATTATTTAAATGATTTCATTGACTTATTCAAGAATCATATTCATTTTATGATATCATATATAATTATCTTATGACATTATATTACCCGTTCATTTGTCCTTTCCATATTGAAGTAACATTTTGGGTAAAATCATTTAATTTATCATACTTGTTTTGACTTGTAATTTATCATATTATTACATAGATCATGATTTATATATCACATATATTTAATATATAAATATATTTAATATATAAATATATTTAATGGATCGGTAAATGGATTGAAATACACCGTTAATGGAGGCGGTAGGTCGTGCGTATGCATGAGCGCTATTTTTGTTTTCTTATTAAGTGAAATGAATTTATATGACATATATATATATACATAAATAAATTTTCATTAATGTTTCATATATTTCATTATTATTTATTATATATACTTTATAATCATTCTTGAATGGTTTACATGGAGAATGAATCTCATCGTGTTGTGGAGACGGTAAGCCGTACGTACGCACGAGTGCCAGTATCATTCCCCTGATTATAGAATTATATTTATGTGTATGGTTTATAATATTTCAGATTAAATATAACTTTAAAATAATAATATATTGTTATTTCATCCATTATTATACCCATCCAAGTCGGTTGGTTATGAAAAACAGATTACACCACGGCGTGGAGACGTTATTCCGTACGCACACACGCGCGGTGATTTCGTTTTTCATAGGATGGATTGAAGGTGAAATAGGGTTGTTTTATGTATATAATAAGATATCATTATATGAGTGATACTGATGTTATTACTTTATAATGAAACAAATAAATAATATGAAGTGCAAGAAGAAATAAAATCTGAAAGAATCGGAAAAAGATATAACCTCTTCCTTGATGTTCCTCTATTAGAATTCCTATAAGGTTACTAGAGAGGGTATTTTGAGATGACCAGCATGTCAATATTGTAAATATAAGGGTTTATATGTAACACCCCAAGCTTCCATGGTATGCTTCTATATGAATAATACAGTTTCATGTGTTGTACGCAACTTAGATATTCTAACACGTCGTGGCCAATCAAAGTATCTGTTATGAATAGTAATACCCAATTTTTGAAATATTATACATTTCATATTTCAAAATGGACTTCATTTTTGGATTAGGAATATCTAAATTATTCTAGGATGAATTTTTGGTACTTTTCGGTAAACTTTTAAATTTTGATTTATACTGAAAATTACTAAATTTTTATTAAATCATCTTTTTTAATAGAAATAATTAATAGTGATAATTTATAAATTTGAGTGGTTTTAAAGTATATTAAGAATATATTTTTACCATTTAATACAATTTTGGTCATTTGACATAGTTTCACATTTAAACCGGATATAAACAAGTGTCAATCTTTTGATAGTTATTATCTCTTTAAAACTCACTTTTTGTTTTGACAACGGGAATTAATTTTAAATTAATTTCTGCCACTTCTGTGTTTTGAATTTGGAAAAATGGACTCCATATTTTGAATCTTGATTTAAAAATTGTGTAAATAGGTAAATTTTATTTTTTTACATTTTAAATAATTACTTCTGTAAATATTTTATTTACCATGGTCAAAGGGTAAATCCGGTAAATAAGGGTAAACAAATAATATTATAATAATAATAAATTACCATAAAACGTGTCTTAACCCTATTGGTTGATACATGTCTGACCATGGGCATCTTTGGATAGATTTTGGGACCCTATGGATTCACTTGTAAGTGATAATGACACATTATATTAATTAAGTTAAAGTAAATACAAAAATGACATAAGCCTATATCTTTTAGTAAAATAAATTTTACAGAGGGTTATATATGTTATATTTTCGACTATAAATATTAATTAGAAATATAAAACTATTTCCTACATAATGGTATTTTATTTATAATTTTTAGTCATCAAATAATTGAAATACTTTATGATGAAATGCTGATGTAGTAATTACCTTATTAGTGAAATATTATTATAATTGATATTATAAATACACAAATAAATATAATATTAGACTTTTAATGAATTCCAAGAATTTTATAGGTTAATATGAAATGATTGGATTTATTGAATTAACTTTTTTGAAGTAATCATGCTGTTATGATTTTCACAAAAATCAAATACCAAATAGTGTCAAAATTGACATAAAAGAATTTTTAAAACTAATATTATATTATGAATTGATATTAAATTCCTAAAAATATAAGGTTAGGCCATATTACTTTTATCATCATAGGTGTATCCTTAATGGACCACTTGGGGGTCTTTTGGAGGTACATAGTAAGTTTATAAACTATATATTATAAAAATGAAAAGTGACCTGGTAAGTGTCAAACTAATTAACCAAGTGTTAAAACTAAAGGATAAGGTTAATATAATGACCCAAACCTATCTAAAATCTATTGGTTGAATTGATTTCAACCCATACCCACATTAGGCTTCTAATAATGTACTTTGGATATAAGGTCGCAGCCATAAACCTTACCTAATCTAGAGTTATTACAAGATTACACATTGAGGATCTTTTCAGGTTTAGAGTTTTAGAGAATTAGATCATGAAACATGCATTACATTCCACATTTAAACAAAGTGGTTACATAAAAGACAGTATTCATACTTCCAATCAACAGAAACATATTTAAAATAAAACATTGATTCTTTCTTGACACATCCTTGACATTATCATCACCTCATGTACCTTTCCCTTGACCTGTGAAAAACATTTTAAAAACATTGGATGATTATAAAAAGCTCTATAAGGGTTATACAAATATGGAAAGGAAACACGAGTTCATATATACATAAGAATGAAATCATACTTTACCCATAAAACATAGGCACTCTAACATACCTCATAAAATCATGAATAAATCATAGAAATCATAGGGTCATAAAGGTAACTTGAGGCATTCATAACTTTGTTACGTAGGGAGTAACCCTCTTGGTTAAGTTTGGAATACCCACTATAGTATATTCCCTAAATCTCTTTGGAGAAACCTTAACGTTTAACCCCTTCGCGTTACCCAATGCATTGGAGAGCTATATCGGGCTCACCCGCCCTTAGTTTATCACGGAACCACCTGTTTTCTTAACAATGCCCAAGAACCATAACATAAATGTATCATATAAAACATGCATAAAGGAAATATAACATTTCCACATTTCAATCACAATATAACATTTTGGGATATTGAAATAATGAATCCATTAAAAAACAATTTTCAAAACAATTTAAAACATTTAATAAAGATATTTCTGAATCAAAGTGTCCCATACCACCTTGAAGCTTTTAACATTTTAAACCATTAATATCCATATAAATAAATCCTTAAAACCATTTTTAAAACATGGATATTAATAAGAACAAATCATTAAAACATTTAAAGCGATATTTTGGTTAAAGGGTTTTTACCAAAATTATAGACACTTGAATACAATAATTGAGGAATAACATTTAATCAGAACTTTATAATATCATGAGAATAAATGTATTCATGATATAATATTATAAAGGAGAGTATATACACCATATAAGAGTGAATTGGTGCATAACAACAATGAAGTCTCAATAGAGATGTAAAATGTGATGAAATCCCTTATAAAGAAGGTATCCTTAAATTAAGGAGAAATCAATCTCAAAATTATGTGTGACAAATATAAATACACACAACACAATTGGATATTATGTTTAAAACAATAAAAGGTCATTCACACATATTCAGAGGATGACATATTCAATAACTACATGTTGAACCCAAAGAAATCGAAATTGGGTTAAAAAGTTCCCTTGGTAAAATTTGACAGCCTAACGGTGTCACATAAAAAATTCATAAAATGAGTTGATGAGAGATAAAAAGGGAATATCATCACTTGGAAATAAAATTTACATCAATAATGATATATACGAACATATACCAACATAATAGTATGTGAATTAAAAGACATAACAAATGAAGTCTTTTAAAAAGAGGAGGGTGAAAGGTTCCCTTACCGACTTGGGTAACTTTCGAAAAGTACACCCCATTGAAGATGTTTCATACAATGAATATGTAAATACCCATAAATGGAATTATATTACAAATGGAGTGTAATAATGGGCAGTAGATAAACCACTCAAAGGAAATTGTGGGAAATGTAGCAGAAATCTCACGGGAATAAAAGTGAGATGAAAAATCTCTTACAAAAACTCGGCAGCCTAACGACGCCACTTAAAACTTATAAAATGGATTGATGAGGGTAAATAGGGTCTCTCATCACATCAAAATAAATTTTACAGAAAGATTAATATAAAATAACATCCCCCAACATAACAATGAGGAGCTTAAAATAAGTGACATATAGCAGAGTACTTAAAAAGAGAGAGGTTAGATCTCTTACGAAAATTCGGCAACCTAACGACGCCACTCAAAACATCCAAAATGGATTGATGAGTGAGAATAGGGTCTTTCATCATATTTACATAAAAATTACAGTAAGAATAATATAAAAGAACATCCCAATCACAAGAAATATGAGCATAAAACGAATGACATAAAAGAGTGTACTTAAAAAGAAAGAGAGGAGTAGGATCCCTTACCTCAAGTACAACTTGTCTTGTTTGTTTCCTTATATTCCTGAATAATAAACTTTTTTCAAATTATAATTTCTTAAGGAACTCCTATAAAGATTATTATTCAGTTCATATCACATATTTTAATGTTATAATAATTGGTTAATAATATGAGTTCATATCAGATGTTTTTGTCGATGTTTGGTACGTGAGTCAAAAATTGAAGTTGTTGGAAAATAATTTTCCATGTAGTTATAGGTAAATCATATCCAGAATAGTATTTATGTTTTAAATATCATATATATCCCGTATATATTCATTTTATACTATTACATAGCGTTTGGAGAAAAAAAATGAAAAGCACCGTTCATGGAGACGGTAGGTCGTACGTACGCATGAACGCTACTTTCATTTTTTCTTTTTACTATTAACGAGATTAAAAATATATGATATATATAAATATATATTATAATTACATTATAATATATATGTTATATAGGTCACATATGTTCATTAATTTCATTCTTTATACGTTCCATGTATTGCATGTACGAGTCACATCACTTGAGGGGGTGGTAGTCCACACTTCCTCATATGAAATTATCGCATTTACAAAACATGAAAAGAATAAAGGTATGGTTTAAATATAAAATACAGAAGCATATATTAAACATAAATACCATATATATCATATATAAAATACAGTGACATCATAATGGCCACCTTTAATGGTTTTAAAATAATATTGAACAATCATCATTTTGTGAGGCAGAAAATCGCCAACCATAGAAACAGTATTTTCATTAACCATTAGATGAAGGTGTGTGTAAGTGTAGCTCGAATACATCATATAAAAAATCCTAGTATATTGATGATACTGGATTTGTTACAAAAGAAATTAATAAAAAGAGTTTAGGGGGTTGGATAAGCAAAATAAAACAAAAGGACACAAGTGAAGACATTACCTTAAAATCGGGTAACTTCCTTTGGTTTGAGATCAAAGGCTTCCTTGGGAAGACTTCTGCCCAAAGTGAGGATTCAAGGAGTTATAGAGGGATGTGGAGAGACAAAATGGGAAGGGTTTGGCTGAGCCAAATGCTTTGGAAGTGTGGGTAAGGAGGTAGTGGTGGGGGCCTTTTATAAGAGGAGGGGAGGGGCACTCTTGGAAGGTAAATAAATGTTACTTTATTTTAGAATGAGTTTTAGATTTTAATGGTCCCACAATGATATGTTTCTAGGATAAGGTGATAAGGGTTTGGAATACACCCATAAAATAGGTTTTGGACATGTTTAGGTCTTAGATTTTACATTATCTTCCCATTTTATTTAAATCGTTAAATAATGAGGTCATCGCTGCATCATTATGATGACATAAATAATTTAATTTATTTAATGTCTAAAAATTATAAAAAAAATACTATGATGTATAAACTATTTTTAGCTTTCCAATGACTATTTATAGTCCAAAATATCATTTATTTAGTCAAAATTAAAAATATTTTACTTAGGTGATACATTCTTTGTTACATTTTACATTCTTTAAAAATAAATAGATACAAAGTCACTTTCTCACAAAAGTGATTCCATGGGGCCCCCAAGTTTGGAACAAAGCATCCCATGGTCAGCCATTAGAAAACCAGTAGCCTTAGGACACATTTTGTGGAAATTTATTATTATTATGATATTATCTTATTGTCTTTAACTACCTGATTACTCATTAATCAAGATAACTAAAGATAATTACCGTCGTTACTATTCATAATGTCCAAAAACAAAAGTGTCTTAATTACATAATTTGGACCATATGATTAAAAATATGTAATCCATTTTACCAAATTCCAAACACATAAATTTCAATAATTAATTTAAAAAAAAACTTCTTGTTGTCAAAACAAATAGCGGGTTTTTTAGAAACAATATTTATGAAAAGTTTGGCACTTGTTTATGCACAATTCCAAAGTGAAATTAATCCCAATGACTATAATTGGATTAAATGGTAAAAATATATTCCAATTAAACTTTAAAACAAATTAAAAGGATAATATAAGCATATAATTAAATTATATGAAAAAGCAGTTTTGATGTAAAATGCAGTATTTTTCACTATTCATTGAAAAATGAACATTGTCAGAAAAATACCAAAAATTAACCCAAGGTAAATTTCTATATCCCAATAATAAATAATATTTTTATTTTGAAAAATATATCTTATCAAATTGTCAAATGTTTGATTTAAAAAATGGTTTTCCATCAAAAGGTAATAAAACAATCTTTTAAAAATACTAGTGTATTCAATGCTTAATATTTGATTCATTTGTATTTTAAGCCTCTAAAATTTATTGGATAAAAGTAAGAACATTTAACACACATATATAATATTAATTTAGTTATTTATATTCATTCCCGCCAATACAACGACTATGTGTTAACTACTATTTAAAATAATATTATTTTATAATTATAGTGCAACGTAAGATTTCAAAGGAACTCGTTGTTGCGTATTAGGTAAGCCTTCGATCATAGCATTCCATTTAAATTTATTTTGAAATTTTTTCCACAAATAGGGATAAATATAAAAATGTCATATTCTTTATTTACCTGGGGTGTTACATCCATCCCCCCTTTTGGAAATTACATCCTCGAAATTATAAAACTGGGCTTGGAAACATCATTGAAAATCCCACATCGGAACAAGAGTCGGTAAAACAATCAATTGAAAATAAAGAAAGAGAATTATAGAGGTCACCCGAGTTAACCCATACTAGGATTCCATGTAGGAAAACATGGACATGGAGGAGAAAACATAAGGTCATGTTGTGATGGAGAGTGATAGAAAACATGTTTAGGAGAAAGTTAACCACAAGAAAATCACAAACTTGTGATGGGTTAAAAGGTATTCGATTCCCCTGTAGGAAAACATAATAGAGAACATTTTTGTTTTAAGTTACTTTTTATTGAGGAATTTATTCATAAGGAAACATAATTACATATCATGTTGACTTTCAACTTTTATTAGATTTATTACACAAACTCATACTTTCCCCAAAAGATGAGTATTTAGGAAGACTTGTTCACATTAAGAGTACTATAATCAACTTCTAGAGAATCACCTAATTCACAAAAGAGAACTATATACTTCCCATATATTTATACCTTATCCAAAACCAAAACCAAAAGGTTAGTACAAGATCAGATAATCCAGAAATGGATAACCCTTTATAAAAAGAAAATCTATTCTTAATATCCAAAATTTGTCCAACAAAACCAAAAGTTCAACGAGGACCATTCGATAAATATTTTGTCCATAAAATCCTTCAAAGTATACCAAAATATGATTGAAACCCAAAAATTTTAAGGTTTTAGTCACATAGTCTTCCCTGTTAAATCGTAACATTTATCTCCAAACAACATCAGTTGCTCTTAAAGTCTCGTATTGAAGAGTAATTAACCTAATCACATATCCTCTATGATAGGATAATTAATTTCCATAGATAACCCAAAATAAAATTACTCTTAATTCATAAAATCATATAACTAAAAAGAATCAGTCAAACTAAGCAGGGACTTCACGTATCCCAGTGTTAGGTGATAAATACCAGTTGCACTTTGGTTGTGGGTTCGATTCTCAAAGCATTGTCCAACACGACAGGTTGTCACACGGTCTGAGTGTTTTCCTTTTTCCAAAACTATAAAATTCTCAAATCATTCCCCAAAAAGAGATAAAATCATCAAAAATAACCATAACATAATTTAACCTCAATTTTATCTCATGCCTTTCACATCCATCATAACTTATAGTAACACATAATTACCTCAAAAGTAAGGATCATATAAACCCAAATGGTTCTTTATAACTATGTCCACAAAAGAACATATAACTATTCCGTGAATAAAATTTTCATATATTAAACATCAGGTTTACACATACTATAAAAAGTCTTCTCATGTTACCCCATCATCAAAAGAGACTTAATACTCTTAAGAATTTCACCATAACTATTGAAGCCCTTATATGTTGACTTCATACTCATTCAACATTCTTCATGATCCATTAACCATTCCTTTCCAACTTATTCTGAAATACTTCTTTTCTAAAAACAAAATCATGAATCATATCCTATGATTCCAAAATAGGAAAGCAATAGTTATGAAATAATCCATACCTTTTATTGGTAATTTTCAGTTTCTTTATCCTCAATCGGAATGGCATTAGGTATTGGTAAACGAAAATTTGTACGATCTTGGTGATCCCATTCACGAAACTTCTTCATAGGATATGTTTTTTTCATAATGACCATGCACACCACATTTAAAACATTCAATTGATCCCTCAGAAAGAACTTCCTTCCCTTTCCTCGAGTCAACTGGATGCTTCCTTTTTCCATGGAAGGTTCTTTCTTTATGACCTTTATTTCCACATTTATAGCATATTTATGTCCCTTTGAAACATTTTCCTCGGTTTTTCTTTCCACTTCTTTGACACATAGGTTTTTGAACACACTTACCTTTATGATTATTACCTGTACTTCCATAGGGATTTTTTTCTCGCATATATGATGCCTTAGAGAAATCGCCATGGTTTAGGTGGTCAATCATGACTCCAGATAGTTGGTTGAGGATAATCACAAGAGTTCTCATTGCTTCTCCCATATCATTCAATTTCTTGCTCAAAAAAACGTCACAGGTTCCTTCACATACACTATTACTTTGGTTCCTGCTAGATCCATCCATTTACTAAAAACAAAAAAGTCAGTGTGAGTATATCAACAAAACCATCACGTACTAATGAGGAAGATAAACACTAAGATATACTTACTCATTCAGTTTATCTAAAACTATGACTCTTTCTGAATTCCTAACCATTATGGTAATGTCACATATGCTTAAAGAATACTCTAACCTCTAAAGTTATCTAAACCGACCATTGATACCAACTATAAGGCTCCAGACTTAAACCTTACCTAATCTTGAGTTATTACAAGATTACACATTTAGGATCTTTTCAGGTTTGGAGTTTTAGAGAATTAGATCATGAAACTTGAATTACATTCCACATTTAATCAAAGTGGTTACATAAAAGACAGTATTCATTCTTCCCATCAATGGAAACATATTTAAAATAAAACATTGATTCTTTGTTGATACATCCTTGACACTATCATCACATCATGTACCTTTCCCTTGACCTGTGAAAAACATTTCAAAAACTTGGGATGAGCATAAAAAGCTCTGTAAGGGTTATAAAAATATGGAAAGGAAAAATGAGTTCATATATACATAAGAATGAAATCATACATTACCCATAAAACATTGGCACTCTAACATACCTCATAAAATCATGAATAAATCATAGAAATCATAATGATATAAAGGTATCTTGAGGCATTCATAACTTTCTTACGTAGGGAGTAACCCTCTTGGTTACATTTGGAATACCCACCACAATATATTCCCTAAATCTCTTCGGAGAAACCATAACATTTAACCCCATTGCGTTACACAATGCATTGGAGAGCTATATCGGGATCACCCGCCCTTAGTTTATCACGGAACCACCCATTTTCATAACAATGCCCAAGAACCATAACATAAATGTATCACATAGAACATGCATAAAGGAAATATAACATTTCCACATTTCAATCACAATATAACATTTTAGGATATTGAAATAACGAATCCATTAATAAAACCATTTTCAAAACCATTTAAACCATTTAATAAATAGATTTTTGAATAAAAGTGTCCCATACCACCTTGAAGCTTTTAACATTTTAAACCATTAATATCTATATAAATAAATCCTTAAAACCATTTTGAAAATATGGATATTAATAAGAACAAATCATTAAAACATTTAAAGCGATATTTTGGTTAAAGGGTTTCTACGAAAATTAGTGACATTTGAATACAATATTTGAGGAATAACATTTAATAAGAACTTTATAATATCATGATAATAAATTTATTAATGATATAATATTCCAAATGACAGTATATACACCATATAAGAGTGAATTGGTGCATAACAACAATTAAGTATCAATAGAGATGTAAAATGTGATGAAATCCCGTATAAAGAAGGTATCCTTAAATTAAGGATAAATCAATCTCAAAATTATGTGTGACAAATATAAATACACCCAATACAATTGGATATTAATTGTAAAACAATAAAAGTTCATTCACACATATTCAAAGGATGGAATATTCAATAACTACATGTTGAACCCAAAGAAATCGAAATTGGGTTAAAAAGTTCCCTTTGTAAAATACGACAGCCTAACGGCGTCACTTAAAAAATTCAGAAAATGAGTTGATGAGAGATAAAAAGGGAATATTATAACTTGTACATAGAATTTAAATCAATCAGGATATAGAAGAAAATATCCCAACATAATAGTATGTGAATTAAAAGACATAACAAACGAAGTCTTTTAAAAAGAGGAGGGTGAATGTTTCTCTTACCGACTTGGGTAACTTTCGAAAAGTACACCCCATTGAAGAAGTGTTATACAATGAATATGTAAATACCCATAAATGGAATTATATTACAAAAGGAGTGTAATAATGGGAATTATATAAACCACTCAAAGGAAATTGTGGGAAATGTAGCACAAATCTCACGGGAATAAAAGTGAGATGAAAAATCTCTTACAAAAACTCGGCAGCCTAACAGCGCCACATAAAACATCAAAAATGGATTGATGAGAGGAAATAGGGTCTCTCATCACATCAAAATAATGTTCACAGAAAGAGGAATATAAAATAACATTCCCCAACATAACAAAGAGGAGCTTAAAATAAGTGACATAAAGGAGAGTACTTAAAAAGAGAGAGGTTAGATCTCTTACGAAAATTCGGCAGCCTAACGGCGCCACTCAAAACATACAAAATGGATTGATGAGAGAGAATAGGGTCTCTCATCATATGTACATAAAAATTAAAGTAAGAGTAATATAAAATAACATCCCAATCACATGAAATATGAGCTTAAAAGTAATGACATAAAAGAGTGTACTTAAAAAGAAAGAGAGGAGTAGGATCCCTTACCTCAAGTCCAACTTGTCTTGTTCATTTCATTAAATTCCGGAATAATAAACATTGGTCAAATTATAATTGCTTAAGGACCTATTATAAATATTATTATTCAGTTCATATCATATATTTTAATGTTATAATAATTGGTTAATAATATGAGTTCATATCAGACGTTTTTTTCGATGTTTGGTACGTGAGTCAAATATTGAACTTGTTGGAAAATAATTTTTCATGTATTAATAGGTACATCATATCCAGAATAGTATTGATGTTTTAAATATCATATATATCCCGTATATATTCATTTTATACTATTAAATATCATTTTGAGATAAAAAATGAAAAGCATCGTTCATGGAGACGGTAGGCCGTACGTACGCATGAACGCTACTTTCATTTTTTATTTGTCATGTTAACGGGATTAAAAATAAATGATATATATATATATATATTATAATTCCATTATTATATATATGTTATATAGGTCACATATGTTCATTAATTTCATTCTTTATACGTTCCATGTATTGCATGTACGAGTAACATCACTTGAGGGGGTGGTAGTCCACACTTCCTCATATAAAATTATCGCATTTACACAACATGAAAAGAATAAAGGTATGGTTTAAATATAAAATACAGAAGCATATAGTAAAAATAAATACCATATATATCATATATAAAATACAGTGACATCATAATGGCCACCTTTTAAGATGTTAAAAGAATATTGAACAATCATCGTTTTGTGAGGCAGAAAATCGCCAACCACAGAAACAGTATTTTATTTAACCATTAGACGAAGGTGTGTGTAAGTGTAGCTCAAATCCTTCGTTTAACAACATCCTAGTATATTGAAGATACTGTAGTTGTTACAAAAGAAAT
Source organism: Viscum album (assembly GCA_963277665.1). Classification (NCBI taxonomy): domain Eukaryota; kingdom Viridiplantae; phylum Streptophyta; class Magnoliopsida; order Santalales; family Viscaceae; genus Viscum; species Viscum album. The sequence continues at coordinate 1,019,471,179 of OY728122.1, forward strand.
AATAAAAAGAGTTTAGGGGGTTGGAGAAGAAAAATAAAACAAAAGGACACAAGTGAAGACATTACCGTAAAATCGGGTAACTCCCATTGGTTTGAGCTCAAAGGCTTCCTTGGGAAGACTTCTGCCCAAAGTGAGGCTTCAAAGAGTTAGAGAGGGATGTGGAGAGACAAAATGGGAAGGGGTTGGCCGATGCAAAGGCTTTGGAAGTGTGGGTAAGGAGGTAGTGGTGGGGGCCTTTTATAAGAGGAGGGGAGGGGCACTCTTGGAAAGTAAATAAATGTTACATTATTTTAGAATGCGTTTCGGATTTTAATGGTCCCACATTGATGTGTTTCGAGGATAAGGTGATAATGGTTCGAAATACACCCATAAAATAGGTTTTGGACATGTTTAGGTCTTAGATTTTACATTATATTTCCTTTTTATTTAAATCGTTAAAAAATGAGGTCATCGCGGCATCATTATAATGTCATAAATAATTTAATTTATTTAAAGTCTAAAAATTATAAAACAAATACTATGATGTAGAAAATATTTTTAGATTTACAATGACTATTTATAGTCCAAAATATCATTTATTTAGATAAAATTAAAAATATTTTACTTAGGTGATACATTCTTTGTTACATTTAACATTCTTTAAAAATAAATAGATAAAAAGTCACTTTATCACAAAAGTGATTCCATGGGGCCACCAAGTTTGGAACAAGGCATCCCATGGTCGTACATGAGACAAAAAGTAGCCTTAGTACACATTTTGTGATCATTTTTTATTATTATGATATTATCTTATTATCTTTAACTACCCGATTACTCATTAATCAAGATAATTAAAGATAATTACCGTTGTTACTATTCATATTGTCAAAAAACAAAAGAGTCTTAATTACATAATTTGAACCTTCTTATTCCAAATATGTAATCCATTTTACCAAATTCCAAACACATAAATTTCAATAATTAATTTAAAAAAAACTTCCTGTTGTCAAAAGAAATAGCTGGTTTTTTAGAAACAATATTTATGAAAAGGTTGGCACTTGTTTATGCCCAATTCCAAAGTGAAATTAATCCCAATGACCATAATTGGATTAAATGGTAAAAATATATTCCAATTAAACTTTAAAACAAATTAAAAATATAATATAACCATATAATTAAATTATATGAAAAAGCAGTTTTGATGTAAAATGCAGTATTTTTCACTATTCATTGAAAAATGAACATTTTCAGAAAAATACCAAAAATTAACCCAAGGTAAATTTCTATGTCCCAATCATAAATAATATGTTTGTTTTGAAAAATAGATCTTATAAAATTGTCAAAAGTTTGATTTAAAAAATTGTTTTCTATCAAAAGGCAGTAAAACAATCTTTTAAAAATACTAGTGTATTCAATGCTTAAGATTGGATTCATTTGTATTTTAAGCCTCTAAAATTTATTGGATAAAAGTAAAAACATTTAACACACATATATAATTGTAATTTAGTTATTTATATTCATTCCCACCAATACAACTGTTATGTGTTAACTACTATTTAAAATAATATTATTTTATTATTAGAGTGCAACATAAGATTTCAAAGGAACTCGTTGTTGCGTATTGGGTAAGCCATCGAGCATAGCATTAAATTTATATTAATATTGACATTTTTTCACAAATAGGGATAAATATAAAAATTTCATATTCTTTATTTACCTGGGCTGTTACATTGGATCCATTAGAAAACTAATATGAATTTATTATAAAATAATACTTTATGTTTTTTCAAAAGAGCCCCTCCTCCCCCAAATAAAAGAACACCACTTCAAACCAATTCGTCACACCATAAAATCCTTTTTGGCTCAGACAAATTCTTCCCAAATATCCTCTCAACTTCTCTCACTTCAACCTAGAGCCCTTAGTTTGATCAGAAATCCAATCGAAGAGCCCTTTTGATTACATGAAAAGGAAGAACCCGAAGAAGAGGTAATGTTTTCACCACACTCTTTCAAGTTCCTTTCTTATTCACCTTAATATTTCCTTGTTATTTCTAATCTAAAATAATAACTCCAGTATATTCTATATACTGGTATGATATTATAAATATGGAACAAAAAAATTAATTATTTTATCCATCCCTTGAATGACATGTCACCATACGTGTGTATGTACGGCCTACCGTCTCCACATTGTGGTGTAATTGTTATTCAATATATTATAATCTATATTGGTATAATAATGGTGTATAATTCATGTAAATAGTAAATATAACAAGATAATTATTCTATATATATGATATATCATCCAATTATATATTATTTTAATATCAAAAGAATGATATTATCGCTCGTGCATACGTACGGACTACCGTCTCCATGAACGCGATTAGATTCATTCCCCATCATATCCATTTGAGTATAATTAAGACTTAATGATTAAAAATAATGTTTAATGATTTGATATCATCCTGTATATGAATAAGATACAACCTATCCATAACAATCACAACTTACGTAACAAATGATATAATGGAAAACGAGTAAGTTAACACCCGAAATGGTGATAATACTAAAATATTATTAACAAAGCAATGTTAAAAGATCAAATATGATATCATATTAATGTATATGATTCTTTTATAATTTAATAATTATTATTTCACCATTATACATGAAGTTAACCGACCCTCAACCAAGGAAAAGTAAAAGGCAAGGGTTTATATCACAATCTGTTCCTTATCCGAGATTGTTTATACGTAATAATCTACTGGGACCTCTTTATCATCCACATCCATGTTTCTTAAAAATGTATTTCAAAACATTCATACTATTTTACAGAATACAGGTTAAAGTCATTTTTAGCCTTTTTTACTTTTTATAAGAAGTTTATAAAGGAATCCTTCCATTGTTTTCCAAACAAAGACCTTTTTAACCTTTTCGAAAGAATTAAGGTTAGAATTTCTTTTTTTAACTTATATGGAGGGTGCATCTATTTTCCACTATTATAAAATCGTCAAATCTTCCCATACAAGAATATAAGAATATTTTTATGGTAATTTTTTTATTTTATAATTATTTTCCATTTAATTGATTTCAAAAAAAGATATATTTCTCTCAGATAGTATTGATTTCATCTATGTCAACATCATTTGATAGATTTTAAGCTTATTTGAAGTTGATTTTTTATGATACAAAACATCCGTATTGTATTGAAGGTTTTGTGATATTTTTTACTGTGGATGTGTTATTTTTATACTATTCATGGTTTATGGAGAAAGTATTGACATTTCATATGCTAGTTTTAATACGAATGTTTATGTTATGTTTAAACCTATTCATATGAGGAATGCATTGGACTTAATAAGTGATGGGTGGAGCCCTCTATAGCTCCTCTATGCATCGGTAGGTCTCATGAGACATACTAGTGTCTTGGAATGAGGCCTTGACTAAATCTTATTTGTTGTCCAGGCACGAGGCCTTGTCTATGTGTTTATGATAGTCTGGAATTATGCATTCCATTATTATGAATGTGGTTATTGATATTCAATGTGTTTATTCGATTAGTGGAATATCCATGTGAATAAGTAAATGGAATTATTTAATTTTAACTTTTCCATATTATGATGAAGTTAATGTTTAAAAGGCTTTTGTTTTAGTTATACATTGCCTTAAATGTTTATGCTTATTTATGAAAGTTTCCGCAATATTGTTATCCTTACTGGGATTCTGAGCTCACCCCTTTCAATGTTTTATTTTTCACAGGATGTGAATAAGTATTTTATGAATGACCTACAGAGATAATATGTAGGGATATGAGTCTGAACTATGGAGACTATGTTGTTGTAGTTTTCATTTTTATGACGTAATGTAAGATTTATGAATATAACTAGGGTTTTCAAGATTACTAAACTAATCCGTCTTTTGAGATTAGATCTTTCTTGTGATAATGACAATGTTATGTCTTAATGCACCGACACTGGGTAACTGGGGTCGGGGCATTACATTTGGAATCAGAGGAAGTTTAGTAAAAACCTTGGAAGCTTGATTTAGATCAACTCTTATTAGAGCACATAGACCTAAGATGCACTTTGAGGATTAGTATACAAGAACTTCCTAGAATTTTGGCATTGTATAGATTTTGTGAGTTTTCCGAGCAATACATCCCTGTCTGGATACGAGCTGGTAGAGGAGGCTCTAGCACAAATGCACCTAGGGTCAAAACCCAAAAACACCGCTTAGAGCTAGACTCGAACGGGGACCGGTGCACGACAACGGGGCTTGCTGCACTCCTGGTTACGACACTCCCATGGGATATTCTTAGGATAATTATCATTTTCTTTACGAATAGTTATGAAGGGTTTATGAGTATATTATGTCTCAAAGAAAACATTTTTATGATTATAAACTATATCCATAAATTTTTCAATTTATGTTAAGTGTTTTACAAGTGTAGAATTATGTATTATGATTCATAAACTAATCTAGTTTATGCCATTGTTTAGAAATGGTGCCTAGTGGAAGAAATGGAATCTAAATCAATGCACGCACTCCATGTAGGTATTTCCCTTCTGCTCAATATATTTATAGTGGAGGTGGTGATGCAACTGGTGCTGATCAGCTAATCACCATACTGGGACAACTCACTCAGGTTATTAATAATAACCTTACCCATATGGAACACCCAGATCCACAGCGTGGAGGATCAATGTGAGATCTCTTCATGAGGCAGCAACCACCAACATTCAATGTGAGTACAATTCCATTAGTAGATGACCAATGGATAAGTTCCCTAGAGAAAATATTACATGCCATGGGGAGTTGTGGAAGGGAAAAAGTAACCATGGTAGTTTACCGCCTCACGAGAGATGCTGATCAAAGGTGGTCATTGATTCAAAACCCGAAGGAAGATGATGAAGTATCAAATATAAAATTGATGTATTTCAAAGATATTTTCTTATAAAAATACTTTCACCATGACCCTCAAGCAGATATTGAAAGGTTATTTCTGAGTCTGAGGAAAAAGGAGGATGAGAATGTCGCAAAGTATGTGGCTAACTTTACAAGGATATCAAGGTATGCTAGAGATTATATACATAAACCAAGAAGTAATATTTATCATTTCTTTAATGGGTTAAAACCATTTCTTCGTTGAGGATTAGTCTCACAATCCTTCGCTTCATACGAAGACATTGTCGCATGTGCTATCAAGACAGAAAATGAAATCTCAAAATCTTATGACTTTAAAGAAAAGCAAGAGAAGAAGAGATCTGCTGATCAATCTAGAAATTTAAATAAGGGGAAGAAGGTAAAAGATGAAAATCCATCCTGCAGTAAACGTGGGAAGAAACACCCATGTACTTGCTTAAAAGGAATGTGAGTCTGTTACAAGTGCGGTGAAAAAGGCCACCAGGCTCATGACTGCAAGGGAATGAGAGTTGTTGTCAATGTGGAATGCTATAATTGTAGAGATATGGGGCATTATGCAAATGAATGTTCTACGTGTCAGGGGAACTTTCCTCAGAAAAGGCCAAGGAATCAAGGCCAAGCTTATGATACCACTTCTGTTGAGGTAGAAGCTCTGAAAGACAAGGTGGCATGTAATTTAATGGTTTCCTCATGTTTAGAAAATGATTTATTTGATTCTGGATCATCGCATTGTTTCTTATCTTCCTAGTTTTCTAAGAAAATTAGATATATCCAATTTAATTTAACAAAGGAGTTTTCAGTTAAAACTCCAAAGGGAAGTATCATTGAAAAAACGTTTTGTGAATCAATCCCCATTAGAGCACATAAATGTTCTTTATCCACTTATCTCATTGTCATACATATGATTGAGTTTGATATAATCCTTGGTATGGATTTTCTTTCGGACCATGATGCGAAGATTTATTGTATGAAGAAGGAGGTTACAATTTTTGATGATGATGATGAAGAACACCTTGTTTTTTGAGCAGAAACTTCACCGAATAATTCTTATCTAGATCCACACTCAGTAGATCAACTAAATTCTATTATTGGAGAAGATGACAATGAAATGAATATGGTTGAGGAAAAGAATGTTAAAATAGAGGATGTACCTAATGTGAAAGAATATGTTGATGTGTTTCCGGATGATTTACTTGGACATCCTCCAGAATGAGATATTGAGTTTTCCATTGATTTAATTCCTAGTTCAAGGCATATATCGAAGACCCCTTATAGAATAGCCATTGTTGAATTATTTGAACTAAAGAAACAACTACATGAATTGAGTAATAAGGGATTCATTCGCCCTAGTGTTTCACCATTGGGTGCCCCTGTTCTTTTTGTTAAAAATAAAGATTGATCAATGAGGTTATGTATCAACTACAGGGAGATCAATGCTATAACAATAAAGAACAAGTATCCCCTACCTCACATTGATGATTAATTTGACCACCTGCATAGTGCTCAATAATTTTCAAATATTCACCTTCGATCTGGATATCATCAGTTGTGTGTGAAGAAGGAAGACATTATGAAGACAGCATTTCAAACCAGGTACGGGCATTATGAGTTTACAGTAATGCCTTTTGGATTGACTAATGCACCCTCTGTATTCATGGATCAAATTAATAGAGTATTCAAGGAATATCTTGATGATTTTTTGGTGGTATTTATTGATGATATCTCGGTATACTCCAAAACCTACGAAGATCATGAAAATCATGTGTGTATTATCCAGAAGGCTCTTAGGAGACAAGAATTATATGGGATGTTTAGAAAGTGTGAATTTTGGCTTGAGGAGATTTATTTTCATGGCCATATTGTCCATATGAATGGAATCTCTATTTATCCTTCTATGACCAAGTCAATACATGAATGGCCAACACCGACTAGTATAACTAAGGTACCCAGTTTTATTGGTTTGGCAGGTTATTATCGACGTTTCGTCCAGAATTTTGCCTGATTAGCTAACCCATTAACGAAGATCAAACGTAAAGGGGTTAAATTGGTCTGAAAAAAAGAGTGTGAAGAATGTTTTGAATAACCGAAGAGAAGATTGGTCAATGTTACTATATTTACTCTACCATCGGGGAATGATGGGTTCGTTATTTATAGTGATGCATCAATGAAAGGACATGGTTGTGTCCTTATGCAGAATGATAGGGTTATTGCCTATGCATCATGAAAGCTAAAAACTCATTAGTAGAACTATCCTACTCACAATCATGAGTTAGCTGCAGTAATATTTGCTTTGAATATATAGAGACATTATCTCAATGGTGAGAAATGTAAGATTTATACTGATCACACGAGTTTGAAGTATATTTTCTCACAGAAAAAACTCATCATGAGGCAAAGGAGATGGATTGATATACTCAAGGATTATGATTGCACGATACACTACCACCCTGGTAAGGAAAATAAGGTGGCAGCCACTTTGAGAAGATAGGATCATGGAGTTTTGAACTAGATGGGGGTTAAAAAGGATCCAATATACATGGATCTAGTAAATATGGATATGGGAATCACCATGGAAGGTGAAAAATCAATGCTTTTTCAAATGGTTTCCAAACCATCTTTACTAGAATGAATAAATAGTTGTCAAACTGGTGATGAAGAGTTAAAAATGAATATTAAAGGTGTAAATGATGGGAAATTGAGTGACTTTGTTCATGAAGATGGAATTTTGAACTTTGGGAAGAGAGATTGCGTTCCTGATATACCTAATCTAAAAAGTGAATTGTTGGATGATGCTCATAATTCCAATTTCTCAATAAACCCTGGGTCCACTAAATTGTATAGAGATTTGAAGGAACATTTTTGGTGAGACAACATGAAGAGGGAGATTGCCAATTTTGTGGCAGGATGTATGGTTTTTCAACAGGTGAAATCGGGAAGGCAACAGCCAGGAGGAGTATTGCTACCTCTTCCCATACCTGAGTGGAAATGGTATAATATCATGATGGACTTTGTCATGGGACAACCAAAGACTCTTAGATGGAAGGATGCAATATGGTTCATTGTTTATCGTCTTACTAAGTTAGCAGATTTCCTTGCTATAAGGGAGGATTTTCCACTTGAAAGTCTAGCGAGAATATATATTAATGATGTTGTGAGACTTCATGGAGTACCCCTATCTATTGTCTCGGATCGTGATCCCTGTTTTACATCAAGATTCTGGAAAAGTCTTCAGATGTCCTTGGATACTGAACTTCATTTGAGCACTGCTTTGCACCCTCAAACAGATGGACAATCAGAACAAACTATTCAAACCATATAAGACATGTTGAGATCATTCTCACTTGAATTTCAGGGTATGTGAGATCTATATTTACCTTTGGTAGAATTTTCCTAAAACAATAGATTCCATTAAAGTATTTGTATGGCACCATATGAAGCGTTATACAAATAGAGATGTCGCACACCAACCTGTTGGGATGACGTTGGTGAAATAAAAATTTTATGCCCAGAACTGGTAGAGTAAATGATGGAAAGGTGAAGGTAATCCAAAACCACATCAAAGCAGATCAAAGTAGGCAGAAGAGCTATGCTAACAACCGAAGAATTGATTTGGAATTTCATGTGGGAGATCATGTTTTATTTAAGATATATCTATGGAAGGAAGTTATACATTTGGGTATGAAAGGTAAATTGAGTCCCATGTACATCAGACCTTTCGAAATTCTATAATGAATTGGGGTTGTAGCTTACCGTTTGGAAATGCCGCCAAATCACTCCAATGTGCATGATGTGTTCCACGTATCACTGTTGAGAAAATACATGCCTGACCCAATGCATGTACTCACCTATGAGGAATTAGAACTGGAACCCGGTCTCTTTTATTGTGAAGATCCCGTCAAGATTCTTGATACTAGAGAAAAATTCATGAGAAACGGGACGACTCGTCTGGTAAAAGTTCTATGGAGAAATCATAAAATGGAAGAGGCAACGTGGTAACCCAAGGAAATTATGATGAAGAACCACCCGAGTCTTTTTATACGGTAATATTATAGAAATTTCGAGGATTAAATTATTTTATGGAGAGGAGAATGTAACACCTGATTCTTCCATGGTACGCTTCTCTTTGAATAATATAGTAGCGTGTGTTGTACGCAACTTCGAGATTCTAACATGTCATGACCAATCAATGTAGCCATTATGAATAGTAAAACCCAATTTTTGAAATTTTATACATTTAATCTTGAAAATGGACTTAATATTTCGATTCAGAATATCAAAATTATCCTAGGATGAAATTTTGGTACTTTTCAGAAAACTTTTATATTTTGATGCATAGTGAAAATTACTAAATTTATATAAAATAAATTTTTTTAATCGAAATAATTATTAGTAATAAATTATGAATTTGAGTGGTTTTAAAGTATATTTAGAATATATTTTTCCTATTTTATACAATTTTGTTCATTGGACATAATTTCATATTCAAACCGGACATAAACAAGTTTCAATATTTTGATAGTTATTATCTCTTAATAACACGCTTTTTGTTTTGACAACGGGAATTAATTTTAAATTAATTTATTCCACTTATGACTTTTTAATTTCAAAAAATGGAATCCATATTTGGAATCCAGTTGTCCAAATTTTATAAATAGTTAACTTTTATTTGAGAAATTTTTAATAATTACTTGGGTAATTTTTTTTACCATGGTCAAATGGTAAATCTGGTAAATAAGGGTAAAAGGATAATATTATAATAATAATAAATTACCATAAAACCTGTATTAACACTATTGGATGATACATTTCTGACCATGGTCATCTTTGGGTCGATTTTGGGACCCCATTAATCCACTTGTAAGTGATAATGACACATTATATTAATTAAGTTAAAGTAAATACAAAAATGACACAAGCCTATATCTTTTAGAAAAACAATTTTTACATAGGGATATATAGGTTATAGTTTAGACTATAAATATTAATTAGAAATATAAAACTATTTCCTACATAATGGTATTTTATTTATAATTTTTAGACATTATATAATTTAATTTATATATGACACAATGATGATGAAGTAATTTCCTTATTAGAGAAATATTACACTAATTGATATTATAAATACCCAAATAAATATAATTTGAGACTTTTAATGAATTACACGAATTTTATAGTTTAATATGACATGTTAGTATTGATTTAATTAAATGTTTTCGACGTAATCATGCTGTTATTAGTTTCACAAAAATCAAATACCAAATAGTGTCAAAAATGACATAAAAGTGTTTTTAAAACAAATATTATATTATTAATTGGTATTAAAACTCTAAAAATATAAGGATCGTCCAAAGGTCATGTATAATGATAGGTGTATCATTAATGGATCTCTTGGGGGTATATTGGAGGTACCTAGTATGTTTATTAACTATATAATATAAAAATACAATGTGACATGGTAAGTGTCAAACTAATTAACCAAGAGTTAAAACTAAAAGATACGGTTAATATAATGACCCAAACCTGTATAAAGTATATTGGTTGAAAGTATTTCGACCCATAACAAACTTCGGCTTTTAATAATACACTTTGGAGCCATTATAAACCGAATATGAATTTATTATAAAATAATACTTTATATTTTTTCTAAAGATCCCATCCTCCCCCTTATAAAAGGACACCATTTCAATCCAATTCATCACACCTTCAAAGCCTTTTGGCTCATCCAAACTCCGCCAAATATCCTCCCAACTTCCCTAAAATCAACCTAGAGGCTGTATTTTTGTCTTAAAGCCAACCTATGGAGCCCTTTTGATCAAATAAAAAGGAATAATCTGAAGAAGAGGTAATGTTTTCACCACCCTTTTTCTAGTTCCTTTCTTCTTCAACTTCTTCTTTCTTTGTTATTTATGTTCTAAAATAATAACTCTAGTATCATATATATACCATGATGTTTTTATAAATATGGAACAAACAAATTCATTATTCTATACATCCCTTGAATCACATGTCACCATACGTGCGTACGTACGGCCTACCATCTCCACGTTGTGGTGTAATTGTTATTCAATATATTATTATTTAGATGGGTATAATAATGATGTATAATTCATGTAAATAATAAATATAACATGATAATGATTCTTTATATATGATATACCATCCAATTATATATTATTTTAATATCAAAAAAATGGTATTGTCACTCGTGCGTACGTACGGACTACCGTATCCACGAACACGATGAGATTCATTCCCCATCATAACCATTTGAGTATAATTCTCATTTAATGATTTAAAATAATGTTCAAGGACTTCATATAATTTTGTTTATTAATAATATACACACTATCCATAACAAACACGACATACGTAATAAAAAATATAATGGAAAACCAGTAATTTAACACCCGAAATGATGATAATACTAAAATATTATTGACAAAGAAATGTTAATAGATCATATATTATATAATATTAATGTATATGATTCATGTATAATTTAATAACAATTATTTCACAATTATTCAGGATGTTTACCAACCCTCATCCAAGGAAAAGTACAAGGTAATGGTTTATTTCACAATCTCTTCATCATCCAAGGTTGTTTATACGTAATTATCTACTAGGACCTCCTTATCATCCACATCCTTGTTTCATAAAAATGTATTTTAAAAAATTCTTACTATTTTACAGAATATTGGTTAAAGTCAGTTTTAGCCTTTTTGACTTTTTATATGTAGTTTATAAAGTATTATTTCCATCGTTCTCCAAACAAGGTCAATTTTAACCTTTTCGAACGAATTAAGTTAAGAATGTATTTTTTTAAATTATATGGAGGATGAAGCTATTTTCCTCCATTATAAAATCTTCAAAACATCCATTATAAGCTTAGAAGAATATTTTTAAATTAAATGTTTTCTTTTATAATAATTTGACTTCTAAATAATTTCAAAAAAAGAGTTATTTCTTTCAAATAGTTTTGATTTCATTTATTTCTACATCCTTTGATGGATTTTAAGCTTATATGAAGTTGATTAAGTATGATACAAAAAATCCATACTGTATTGAAGGTTGTGTGATATGTTTGACTTTGGATATGTTATTTTTATACCACTCATGGTTTATGGAGAAAGTATTGACATTTCGTATGCTAGTTTTTATATGAATGTTTATGTTATGTTTAAACCTATTCATATGAGGAATGGATTGGACTTAATAAGTGACGGGTGGAGCCCTCTATAGCTCCTCGAAGCATTGGTAGGTCTCATGAGACAAACTAGTGTCTTGGGATGAGGCCTTGACAAAATCTTATGTATAGTCTTGGAACGAGGCCTTGACTATGTGGTTATGATAGTCTGGAATTGTGCATTCCATCATTATGAAAGTGGTTAGTGATATTGCATGTGATTATTCGATTAGTGGAATATCCATGTGAATAGGTAAATGGAATTATTTCATTTTATCATTTCCATATTATGATGAAGTTCAATTTAAGAGGCTTTTGTTTTAGTTATACATTTCCTTAAATGTTTATTCTTATTTATGGAAGTTTCTGCTATATTGTTATCCTTACTGGGCATCTAAGCTCACCTCTTTCTATGTTTTATTTTTCCCAAGATGTGAAGATGTATTTTATGAATGACCTGTAGGGATAGTATGTGGGGATATGAGTGTGGAAAATGGAGACTATGTTGGTGTAGTTTTCATTTTTATGATGTAATGTAAGACTTATGAACATATATAGTGTTTCCAAGGCTACTAAACTAATCGGTCTTTCGAGATTTTATCTTTCTAGTGATCATTCCAATGTTATGTAATAATGTACTGACTCTGGGTAACTGGGGTCGGGGAGTTACATTAGAAGAGGAATTGACATGGTTTTTCAAGCATGAAGGCACAAAATTGATTGAAGAGGAGAGGGAAGGGGTGCCCTTTTATATGATAGAAGAGGGGAACTTTTGGAAACTCTCAAAAATAATAATTTATAATAAAATGAAACACCACATAAAAACCTCCAAAATGACTCAAATATGAAGGTGAGATGAGATAGGGAGGTTATCTAATCAACCAATCAAATTTATACATGTTTTTATTATACTTTAAAACTTATCATTTTGATTTCCCCTTATTTAATATATTTAATTTTATTTGTGGTATTAATATTCTAAATTTTATATGGTTATAAATACTTACTAATGTGTTTTGAATTGTCAATAATTGGATACATTATGTGAATTTATAGGATATAAATTTAAATTTCATTAATTTTAAATATTTTGGATATTTTTAATCTATTTAAAAATTTCTTATATTTATATAATATCAATAGTGACAAGTTTGACACAATTCATTTATTTGAATTTAAATAAAATCAAAACAGATGAAATATTTGAACAAAAAAATATAATAGATTTATAACATGTCATATTTATCAAGAAAAATAGTGGAGAATTTTAATTATATAATATAATATTTATTTTAATATTTCTAAAAACATTTATTTGATATTTCTGTTAATAGAATTATTACTACAACATTTTTGTATAATTAATTAATATACTTATTTTTTGCATAAAAATTTATATTAATATACTATGATGACGATAAATCTAATATCTTTCATAATAACACTTTTATTAGAATTTATCTTCTAAAAATATATACTTTTAAAATGTTATGTTTAATAAATAATGAAGGTGACCACTTTGACATCATTTAAAATGATATAATATAGATGTCATAATCAGTTTTATAAGGATCTAAATGGTCCAAAAGTATACACTTGGATGCCAATGGTGTAGATATACTAGTCCAATAAGTTTTGGTCATGTTTGCTGGTGTTTCGATGGGTAGTATTAATTTAATAAATGAAATATTATTGATTTTTCACAAAATAAATAATTTCTGCCTCATTAATGTATAAGCTATTAAGGTAATTATATATTTCATGAAAATTACAAATAAATTACCATGATAAATAAAAACTTTTTATCTTTCAGATGAGTATTTATAATCGAATTTATATTATGTATATCCTTGTATTAAATTTCATTTAATTAATAATTTTTGAGTGAGACATATTTCACTTTCCTTCAAATAAAATAAATTAAAGGTATTAATCTCATCAATTTGGGTTCTAATAGATTAAATTTAGACCCAAGTATGTTTTACATAGAAATATAATCAACCGATGATATCAAGTCAAGTGTTAGTGTAATTTTATAATATTATTTTTTACCCTTAATTACCTGATTTTACTTTAACTATGGTAAAAAAATTACCATAGTTACAATAAATAATGCCTATAAATAAAAGTTATCTAATTACACAATTTGAGCCTCCTGATTCAAAATATGGAATCCATTTTTACAGATTCAAATCACAGAAGATGCAGTAATTAATTTAATATTAATCACGTTGTCGAAAAAAATGGGTTTTTATTTAAAACATTACAAACGATTGAAATGTTTTCACCTATGAATTAAATGTTAAATTAATGATAATGTAATAAATTATATTAAATGGTAAAAACATGTTCTTTTTATTCTTTAAAAACATTCAATATTATAATTTGACCATATAAATTATCTTGATAAAAAAGTTGTAACTAAATAAAATTTAATGCATTTTTACAATTTATCAAAATATGAATGTTATCAAAAATATATTTAAAAAAAATATCCAAAGTAATTTTTTATATCTTTATTATAATGAATAAGATTATTTTTTCATATGAAACTTATAAACATGTTATAAAATATATTTAATGTGGGTGTGCCATCAAAAGGAGGAAAAACTGCATTTTTATAAAAATACTTATTTTATTTGAAAACATTATTTTGTTCTCATACCGTGTTCTTGAAATATATAAGTTAAATGACATTGTAATAAAATTCGAAATTTGGTTAATACTTTTCATAATTTCTAGTTCGTAATAAAATATCATTGTTTAGTGAAACTCGGTATTGTGTACAACACACACTATTTAGGATGGTTGATCTTGCGTGCAACACAGGAAAAGAATATTGTTGTGTATACTACATGCTAATACGGTGTTTCATAGAGCGTAAGCTAATCCTGGGGTATCATAAAAACAAATAAATCAACGAAATTAAAAAAACATTTCTCATAAAATCTCGGGGTGTTGCATTCTACACCCCTTAAAATGAATTTCACATTCGAAATTCGTCGGGTTATAAATAGTTTACTACGTGAAAGTTTCTTTCATTGAAACCCACATCGTACAAAAGAATACTAAAAATTTATTTTAAAAATTAAATTAAGAAATATAATGGTTTCCCAAATTAACTCATCATTAGGTTTCCTCATAGAAGAGCATAGGTGAAAAATGTATATGGAAATGAAATGTAACCACCAAGTTATGATGGAGAGTAGTAGAGAACATGGTTATGAAAAATCCAACAATAAAAAACCATAAATTTGTGATGATATTAGGTACCATATTATTCATCATATATGAGGTTACAAGGAAAATAATTTTGTTTTTCAATATCAGTTCCCTAATGTTGATGAATTTTCACAGAAGGAGAAATACATACTACATTTCAGTGTGATATCATCATTGGTCATTATATTACCAATTTCCACTTCATCTCTTATTTAATGAAATGAAGTTGAGTTTTTCATTCTTGATGTGTTACTATATCATCCGATAGGAAGCTAATTCATTCTATCTGTCTTTATCACAAAAACGATAACACAAATTGTTACATATACATAAGTTTATATATGGCGATATTAACCATATATGATTCCAAAAAATGGACTTATAATTCATCTAAAATACTGCATAATAAATAAAAACTAATCTGTACTAACTAGGGACTTCTTGTTGGCCATTGGTAGGTGATAATGGTATGTCGCACTTTGATAGGGGGTTCGATTCCGACATCATTGTCTGATGCAGTGTGTTGTCGCTTGTCCTGCATGTTGTCCTTTTATTGAAACTACACTATTATAACATTCCCAAAAAAAAATTTTCCTTAAATAATACTATCTGATTTCCAACTTAATCCATTCCAATATTTATGCTTATCCAAAATACTTTTGTCCAATCATATAGTATAAAATAAGGATTACTGTAAATGTCATATAACAACAATGTAAATACCATCATTTATCCCTATATATCATAAGTAATATCTTGTTCGCCACATTCCAAACATTTGAAATACATCATCATGAATCCGATTGAAATTTGATAATAATAGATATCACTATCGAACCGTAGTAACAACATGATTTTCATCCAAATGAACCCTTTCCAAACACCAAATATACCAAATATTCTATATACTCAAACCACGATATCACTTTATTCTTTTATCAATCGTGATCAAATTTATACTATCAAACATCTCATTATCCCTTTGTCCCTTGATTATGTGAATATAATATGATTTTTAAAAATATTTAAATCACTATTCATGGTTACATGTAAAAAACAATTATTGAAAACCAATACATTGATATTACAATATTCTATGATACTATAAATGATATTCCACAACAGCATTTTAGAATCCCATTACATAAACATTTAATCATTCCGCCAATTTGTTATCATATTCAAAATCACCAATAGTGATCGCATATGAATTACCTTTTTCCATTGTGTTAATAGGTTGTTTATGTTGATCATCATTAACCCTTGGATTAGGGCATTGGTTAGCATAATTCCCCATTTCCCTACACTTGTAGCATTGAAGTGTTGGTGGTGCGTTATCTGTAGTTTTTTCTCCCTTCACATCATTAGATAACTTTTTCCCATTACATCAACAATCAGCTTTTCAATGACCTTATTTTCACCACATAAATAATTTTATAGTCCCTTTATGAGAATCTCCACCATGCTTCATTACACAGTATGAGCATAACGAAACATTTGTCTTCTTTTCGGCATTGTTTTGAGATTTTTCCTTGAACTCTGTCTTTCGTTTCTGGTCAAAACCATGAGATGGATATGGAAAACCAAATTCCAGTTCGACCTTGATAGCACAACACACAATCATCTCATATATACTTAAATATCTTATAGCTAATTCCTTTTTTTGTGTTGGTTTTGAGCCATTGATGAATTGATAAACATTAATTTCAGGTTGGATGATAAATCCAAATGCATACCATGAAAGCCTTGTAAAATTCACATCATACACACCAACATATTCATCATCCTATTTATTAATCATAAGGAACTCATTTTCTATCTTCCTTTGAAAAATACCTAGAATGTATTTATTGAAAATTATGTCTTTGAACTCATCCAATTCCATGGAATCAATTTCATCTTGGGGCCTTCTATTCTTAATTAGACACCACAATTGATCTGCTTCACCTTCTAAATGGTAAACAACTGGAATGACTTTTTCATTTTCCTAATAGTGATGTATGGAAAATATATATTCAATAGTTCTTATCAATTGTTCAGCAACAAGTGGATCAGAAGGCCCACTGAAATAAGGTGGGTGTTTCCTCATGAAGGAATCAATAGAATATTGTTCCCTTCTCAACTCATTTTGATGTCTAGAATGACTCATAGCTTATGTAAGTATAGCAATAATATTTTTCACTCCATTTCCCATAAAATTTGGGTGTTTAAGTGGAAAATCATTGCATTTCCCTGTGCATTGACCATTAACATGGTTTCTTTGGGTTCCAGCCATTATCAAAAACCAAAAATTAATAGCGTGAGGGGTAAAAATCATACTAGGAAAAAAACATAATAAAGGGGAAGTACTTTCAATATGAAACATATTAGGTTTAATCATAGGTTATTCATGATTGTTATCATAATTCTAGGATTGTATCCTATACTTATACTTAACCTTAGCGACATCCATAGACATACCTTAGAAATATCTCTATAGATCTTACTATAGTATTCACATCCTAGTTTCCAATAGTTAACTAAACTTTTTCTCTGATACCAGCTGTAGGGAACCAAGATTGTTGTACATAGAAATACATTAATTTTGCAGAATACATAATATATAACAAAAACAGACACAAAAGGACCATAATAGTTTTGTGTCATTGGGAACTTAGAACATAATCTTATAATCATGGTGAGAGATCATCAACATCTCCAATAATGATCTTCCCCTTCTATTTTCTTTACTAAAACCTTTCATTTTATCATTGGGAAAGGAAAAACTAAAACATAGAAATTTTGAGAATGAATTCTCAATAAGGGTAAACATGGAGAACAAAATACAATCAATAACCATTTTAACTTTAAAACATTCAGATAAATTTTACTCAACAAACTCATGAGTAATGACCTAATACATCGCAGTACGTAAGGCATGGATCATAAAGGACCATTAATCATGATAAAAATGCATGTAAATAAAACATAGAGTTGTGTCAAACACTTAAGAACATAATATGATTTCTATAGTAGCCAAGGAATTGGCACCCAGACAATCATAGTGGACGAAGTCCATTACTGAACAAGATTTACTAGAGATTCTAGCCCTGTATTATTGAACCAGATTTACTTATTGTTCTAGCCATGTATATATCATGATATATAAATCATTACCTAATTCATTGGAGTGAGATAAAGGTCCCACCCATCTCATAATGAAATCATTATTTTATGTGCCACAAAATAAGCATTATTCATTCATCATAACCTAATGGTTATCATATACATCATTCCATCATAACATAATCCATATAAAAAAGGATATAATTTCATTATAAACAAAATAAAACCATTTAATCAATAGTGAAAATATAGATGAAACACATCCATGTTAAATAATTTAATCTAAGATGGAAAATAGTTTAGGTAAAACACTTGAAATGAATTCTAGAAAAAAATATCCTTTCCTCATCAAAATTATTTTCATTTCTCAAAATGTCATGAAATTTTAAAAGATAATAATTTCATTGAAAATAATCATTAGATATTTTAGAAGAAGCTTCATGTAAATATGTCATTACAAAACTATAAAAATACCTTCATGCCCTATATGTTAAAAAATATTTTTCCTCGTACTTTTGCTGGAGAAGTCAAAAAGTACCTCTTATGGTAAATAAAAGAATGATTCCTTCCATACCATGTGGTAAAAGTCAAAAAAGAGTAAAAATGTCTTTAAAAATTCATGGAAGAATAGAAAACATTTTATGAAAACAGTTTTAGAAGACATGGACATGGATGAAAAATATAACCCCAGTCGATAATTAAAAATAAACAATCTCGTACAAGAATGAGATTCAAATAATTATCCATTACATTAGGTCCAATTTCATCTGTAAGTGTCCCATAATATTGTATAATTATTTTAATAATTTCATTGACTTATTCCAGAATCATAGTCATTTCTATTATATCATATATGATTCATTTACGACTCTATATTAACCGTTCATTTGTCAATTCCATTTTGAAGCAACATTTTGGGTAAAATCTTTTAATTTATCTTAATTGTTATGAAATTTAATTTTTAATATTATTACATAGTTAATTATTTATATATAATATATATTCAATATATAAATATATATATTTGATTGATAAATGGATTGAAATACACCATTCATGGAGACGGTAGGTCATCCGTAGGCATTAACGCAGTTTTTGTTTCCTTGTTAAATTAAATATAAGTAAATGACATATATATATATACAAACATAAATTTTTATGTCATATATTTCATTATTATATATTATATATACTTCATAATCATTTTTGAATGGTTAACATGGAGAATAAATATCATCGCATCGTAGAGACCGTATGTCGTACGTACACACGAGCGACAAAATGATTCCCTTGATTGTGGAATTGTATTGATATGTATGTTGTATAATATTTCTGAATAAATATCACTTTAATATAATCGTATAAAGTTATTTCTTCCATTATTATACCCATTTATGTAGGATGGTTATGAAAAACAGATTACACCACGGCGTGGAGCCGATATTCTATACGTACACACGCGTAGAGATTTCATTTTTCATAGGATGCATAGAAGGTGAAATAGTGTTGTTTAATATTTATAATAATATATCAGTATATGAGTGATAATTATGTTATTACCTTATAATGAAACTACTAAATAAGAGGATGTAGAAGAAGAAATAAATTTGAAGGAATTGGTAGAAGATATTATCTCTTCCTCAAAGTGCTGCCTTTAAACATCCTTAAAGGGCACTAGAGATGGTCTTTAGAGATAACCAGAACCTCTATAATATAGATATAGATGTTTATAAGTGGAATTTTTAGGGTTTGTCCTAGATTTAAGGATCAAAATTGAATGAAGTGGAGAGGGAAGGGGTTCCCTTTTATAAGAGAGGAGAGGGGCACTTTAGCAAACTCTCAAAAATATTAATTTATAATAAAGTCAACCCCACATAAAAACGTCCAAAATGACTCAAAATAGAAGATTAGATGAGGTAGGGGGTTATCTCATCATTAAATAAAATTTAGACATGTTTTATGTTTACTTGAAATCTTATCATTTTGATTTATACTTATTTAATCTATCTAATTTTATTTGTGATAAAAATATTCTGAATTTTAAATGGTTATAAATACCTACTTTTATATTGTGAATTATCCTTAATTGGATAAATTATGATATATGAGACCATATAAATTTAAATTTATAAATTTTAAATATTTTTATGATTTTTAAACAATTTAATAATATGTTATATTTATAAAATAACAATAGTGTAAATTTTGACACTATTCATTTATTTGAATTTAAATAAAATCTAAACGGATGATAGAGGGGAAAAAATTATAGATTTCTATAATGTCATATTAATCAA
The DNA here is from genome assembly GCA_963277665.1 of Viscum album. Classification (NCBI taxonomy): domain Eukaryota; kingdom Viridiplantae; phylum Streptophyta; class Magnoliopsida; order Santalales; family Viscaceae; genus Viscum; species Viscum album. Next base: position 1,019,491,897 of record OY728122.1, read on the forward strand.
TAAAATTTGTGGAGAATATTAATTATATCATATAATATTTATTTTAATAATTTTAAAACCATTTATTTGATATTTATTTTTTAAAATTTATTACCGCAACATTTTGTATAATTAATTAATATACTTATTTTTTTTCATAAAAATTAAAATTAAAATAATATTATGAATATAAATCTATTATATTTCATAATAATAATTTTAGTGGAATTTGTCTTCTTAAACACCCAACCTTTAAAATTTTATGTTTATTAAATTATGTAGTTGACCACATTGACATCATCTAAAATAAAATATTATAAATTTCATAATCTATTTTATAAGGCTACAAATGGTCCACAAGTAGACACATGGATGATTATGGTGTATATATACTCGTCCAATAAGTTTTGGTCATATTTGGGGTCTTTTTATTGGTATTATTATTTTAATAAATAATATATTATAAATTTGTCACTAAATAAATAATTTCTAAATCTTTAATGTATACGAAATTAAGGTAATTATATATTTCATAAAAATTAAAAATAAATAACCATGATAAATAAAAACTTTTTATCTTCAGAATGATAATTTATAATCGAATTTATATTCTATATATACTTTTAATTAAAATAATTTAATTAATAATGTTTGAGTGAGACATATTTCACATTCCTTTAAATAAAATAAATTAATGGTCTTAATCTCATCCATGTGGGTTACAATATATTCCATTTAGACCCAAGTATGTTTTAGAGAGAAATATAATCAACCAATGATATCAAGACAAGTGTTAGTGTAATTTTATAATATTATTTTTACCCCTAATTACCTGATTTACCTTTAATAGTGGTAAATAAAATTTACCATAGTTACTATTCATAATGCATAAAAAAAGTTATCTATTTAAAAATTTAAAAACTATTCATTCCTAATATGGATTCCATTTTTAAAAAATCTAGATACATAATATTAAGAAATTAATTTAAAATTACTCCCATTGTTGAAGAAATTGTGTTTTTATTTAAAATAGTGCAAAAGATTAAACTGTTTTTACCTATGAAATCAATATATAATTAATGATAATGACATAAATTATATGAAATGTTAAAAAAAATATTATATTTATACTTTAAAACCATTAATTATAATAATTTAACCATATAAATTATATTGACGAAAAAGATGTTTTTAATTGAAATTTAGCTTATTTTTACTATTTATCAAAATCTGAATGTTCTCAGAAAAATATTATGAAATATTATAAAGTAAATTTCTATATCCTGATTCCAATTAATTGTATATTTTTTCAAATTGATCTTATAAACATGTAAAAACTAGATTTTAAGTGGGTGCGCCATCAAAAGGTGGCAAAATTTCCTTTTTTTTAAAATACTTATTTAATCTGAAAAATTTATATTGTTCTCATACCAAGTTCTAGAAATGTGTAATATGAATGATATTGTAATGAAATTCAAAATAATGTTAATACTATTCATAATGGCTAGTTCATAATAATATATCATTGTTTAGTGAAACTAGGTATTGCGTACAACACACACCATTGAGGTTGGTCTCTCTTGCATGAAACACAAGCCAAGAATAGTGTTGTGTACAATAAAAGATAATATGGTGTTGCGTACAGAATAATCTAATCAACGTGTTCTGTACAATATATTACCTCAGATAAATTAATAAGAATATTTCTCATAAGATCTCGGGATGTTACACCTGTATTGTTATTATTGTAATATACAAACATTATTTAGAAATATTTTATATAATAACGGAATCATGTGTGTTGAATTGCACTTGAAAAATGTGACATGGATTCCCCCAATATGATCAAGTATATTTTTTACATTATATTCCCAATATATGTGTTAAAAGGTTTTAAATACATTATTAAAAATATTTAAATGTTATTTTAAATTGTAATTCACACTGATAATAAAATTTTATTAGGTATTCAGGTGATAAAAGCATTTTAAATTATAGTATTTTCATAACAAAAACATTATTAAGAGATACATAATCATTTATTACAAGGAAAATTTAAACTATATTTAAACACCTATAATAATTTTCTAATAATAAAACAAATTATAATTATGGAATTGTGAAAAATTAAAAATATTTTTATTAATTCATCATGAATTTTTTCAATAAGAATAATTATAATCATGTGATTTTATTCATAATAAAAATATATATGAGATTGAAAATATGTATAAATCAATAACACCATGAATCAAAAAATAAATTTTTATAAAATTTATAATGAAAACATTAACTTCTTATTCTATAAAATGGATATCAAAAATTTTATTTACATAAATAAGTATATATATATATATATGTATGATTTGGATATAAAATAGTATAATCTGGATATCTATTTTGGTAGAGTTTTATCTCATAAATGAATATGTGTGGAATAGATTTATAATTTTAAATATAAGGTTAAATAAAAAATATTGAATATAATCATGTGATAGTTACTCAGTATAAAAAATTATGTCGGTAGAGTCCCAAGTAATGGATTTGGAGTGTATGGTGGATGTTTCATTGGATATTCGGTGAGACAATATAATAACATTCACATTATCCAAATTCTTATTGAAATAATGAAAGATGAGGCACACTATGTTCTAGAATCAATTCATTAATTATAATCCATATTATGGTGAGTTTATAATATAATATGATTCAAATAAGGGAAACCTCATCTAATGTTTTTTTAATTTTTCATATAATGTAATATTTTACCACATTTAGTTCATGTATGGAGGTTAAACTATAAAAAATGTTTTATAAGAATTTTATTTTACTTCTTATTTAATTATATATTGATTCTAAATGTTAGGATAATTAAAAAATCGTTATATTTAAATTAGTGATAAAAGATATTAATAATGTGTTAAATGTAGAGAAAATAATGAGTCTTATAAAAAAATTATATTCATGAGAGTTGGAAAATATTAAGCGATTTTCGAAAAAAAGGAATGTATTAATTATATCTTTCAATGAATTTTAGATGATAATTAGACTAAAAAAATAATTATTACATTAAAAATGGTTTTTAAATTTATAAAAGAATTCATTCTGTGATATAATACATTAATATAAATATTGAATTTGTTTAGAATAAAGTAATCAGGGATTGAAATTGAACATTTTGACTATTTGTTAAAGAATGACATAAATCCAATTCTGTTTTCTATATATTGATGGAGTACATTAAGAAAAAATAATATAATATATATTATTTAGTTATAATACTCTCCATATTGAATGAACTATGGAATTACATTTTTTTAATGGTCTGGGAACATAAATTGTTTTATTATTAGTCATGTAATATATATTATATTTTATTATTTATAAGAATAACTATTTGATATATTTAATCCTATACTATAATAAAATTCTTATAGTTTATGGTCGACTTGATAACTTATATAGTTTCTTAGAGGGTATTAGTGATAACTGTGTGTAAAAGGAACATCTAGAAACCTGTTATGAAGAAATGAAACTCTTGTGACGAGACAGAGGGTGTAGTATCCTGTAATCCATATACCTATAGATGATAGTTATATAATATTATTGAAAAATAAAACAAGATTATCCAATATATCCACTAGATTAGTATTAATGGGAGGATTGATACAAACATACAACACATTTTCAAACGTGATATACAACATGAACATATAAAGAAAACATGACTATCTCTTCTATAATATCCATGAAAAAACACATGGTAATATAATATTAATGTATACGTAAGGATAAAATGGTGGGTTGAAATTCCCATTAATAGGTAACATACAATATAAAGATATATAAAATAAACATGGCATAATTCTGATAAAAAAATATATAAACAACATGAAGCCATAATAAACTAAAATTAAGGCATCCTATATTCAATGGAAGAAATAAATGTTTATAAATATATAATAATTGGTATGAAATAGATTTAATTCATTATTTTGGACATAATTTTTTTATCCAAGACCCAAATATTTTAGATAAATATTTATCTTTAAGCAATATTATTTCTTTTATAGCTTTGGATACATGCAACACTGATCCTAAAAACCCCTAAAATATTATTATTTAAATATGGCCATTATAACCATGATATTTATTTATTGGGTATATGTATTATTATTTTAATTATGATCCATAATTAATTTACCATGTTAAAAAAATAAATCAATTTATTCATATGAAATAATTATTCAATTTTCAGTATAGTAATATTAGCTTTCTGAAATAGGTTTCCTTCAAAAATAGTTATTTTTCTATTTATCAGTAAATATTATATTTAATTTCATTTTGTTTTATAAAATACGTATTAAAAAAAATTATTTTATATTTCATTATATCAAAATAATCATACAGTGAAATTATGGGAATATTCTGAAAATTTTATTTTTCAATGAATAGGGAAAATAGTAATTTGAATTTCAAACTGTAATTTGATTCAATGTATTTATAAAAAAATTATATTTTAGGATTATTTTTTATAGAAACAATTATTATTTTTTTGTATTTATTCAACTATGGTTTTTTAAATTAAATTTTTAGTAGAATTTAGTAGCCAAACATTATATATTTAATGTGTATTATTTTGAAAAAACATTTTTGATTAATTTTTTAATATAAATTTTAAATTAAATTATTCCACTTATGTGTATTAAATATTTAAAAATTGATTCCATATTTATTATATGGATTTTTAGTTTTTTTAAATTGGTCCCTTTTAATTTGGACCAATATAAAAAAGTATCCTTACTAATTTTTGATACCACCATAATGGTTAGAGCGAGTAAATAATATTGACGATTAAATGATAAGGGTTACTAAATAACCCTGACAAGTTCCATAATTTTTTAATATGATTCAATTTGATCCATAATCATCAATGTTATGGTTATATAGAATTTAATGTTGATCTTAATGAGATTTTAAAGATTAATGTATCTTATTCAAAGAAAAATCAATCATATCACACTTTTTTTAAAAAAATAATATTTTTACTATAGATTAATATAAAGGATATGTTATATAATAAATTTATATTTAAATATAAAAGTTTTATATCCATATTAGAAATTTATTTTTAATTTATAGTTAAAACATAATTACATTAAATTTATACACAACGCGGATGTTGTAATTAATCAATTAATGGGAAAATAAAATAAATGGTATTACAACTACTCAAATTAATATGATAATAAATAAATACTTTTATACACAACATTCGATGATGAAAATGAAGTATTAGGATGGTGTGAAGTTAATATATTGAAATAAATATTTTTTTGGATGTATTTAAAGATAAATTAATATATTAGTGTTAAATTTGACAATAATGATATTTTATAAAAATAATATATTATTAATTAAATTTCAAATCATAAAAAATATAAATAACACAATGAAGTAATTATATTTCTTAAAATATCATAAAATTTCATTTTACTATACAATCATCACAATGTATTTAAAAATTAAAACCATTTAATTGTGGAAAATTGTTACCATAGTTTATAAAAAAATAGGTTAACTATGGGTTAATCCAAATGAAAAGGGTTAAAATTACAAAAACTTTTCTGAAATATAATGGTTTATGGGATTACAACCAAATACAAAATTACCTTTAATATATTTCCCTTTAATTTTTTTATTGTGAATTAATTTATTTTTAGTTAATCTATCAATGGATTCCAAAATTACCCCTTATCTAAATTTCAAAATGGATCATCCTCCATTACTTAATTACACAACATTATACCTTTTATCTCAACCAACAACTACAAAATTCTCTTCTCCACTACTGAATCCAAAATATAGTGGAGCTGTTCTTCACATAAGACTATCCCTATACAACTTTAGAGGTGGTCCAAAGGAGTCATTTTATAGAAGTGGGGGTTTGAAGGAGAACGCGGAAATGCGATACTTGAGGTGATGGATTTATTTAATAATCACATGAATATTCAAAAAAATTATGTTTATGTCTTTAAAAGGGAATACTTATTTCCAAAATATATATTTCCGAATTTTATAAATGTTTTCAATAAAATCCTATTATTATTTAAGTTATTTTCACCCCTGTTTTACTATATATAATCATGTTTTAAAGATAATTTTCTTATAATTTTCCAATTCATAAAATTCTTATCATTTTTTAAATTGTGTTAAAAATTTTGTTTTTTATCTTAAACAAAATGAACGGATTTTACCTCTATCATGAATAAAAATTTATTTGAAGCTTTTTTTTTGAAGTTTACATTGTTATTTTTATTGAAAATGTTTTTTTAAATGCACTAATTAATTTAAATATATTTAAATAGTATTTTCCATAAGAAATGTTACACGTGATCCTTAAAAGTAATTTAAAAAATATGTTGTCAGCCTTTTATGTTACATAAAAAAGTACTTGTGTTATGATCCATTGATACCATTTTTTTCTTCCTCTTGATGGTTTAATAAAATAATTACTCAATGATAATGAAACAGATTTCACTTCTATGAGTAATTATATGATTAAATGTGTATGAAACCCATTTATATACATGGGTTTTGATATGATGAATATTTTTTTATATTTTGGAGAAAATATATATGATTTTCATTATTTGAGTTGTGGGAAATATATCTCCCTCAAGTGAATTGGGTTTTTATTAACATTGTATGAGATCAAACTGTATATATGTGGGCTTCCCAATCCACTAAATGTGTACACCACATGTTATCCCAAGCCTGATTAAGGTACAAAAGTTGATATCCCAAGCATAAAATTTTAAGAATATCTTGGTCAGTATCTTTTTCATAAGGTTTTATATTCCTATATGTATTACATAATATATGTTTTTTGATAACGTTATTATATCATGTATCATGATATATGATTTATTTATAAATTATTTCATCCGATGTAATTTGATTTATTATATTAATCAATTTTATAATCTATGATATATAGAGTAAAATTTTAAAATATAAAATATTATACACTCATGTCTATGATGTCCTTATGTGATTATTTGTATCTCACTTTTTTACCCTTATTGAGATTCTAATCACACCATTAATGAATTTTTCTTCCCCATGTTATGATGAATGTATATGGGTAATAAATTCCTAATAAGGGTTCTAGATATGATGAAAATCGTTGTAGATGATTAATTTCAAATCCTAAATAGTTTTTATGTGTCTATGATTCTATTTTCACTAGACCTACATGATTATTGCAAGGATTTTTATGTTATGTAGAGAATATTTATATGTTAGTATGTTAAATTAAGGTTTGAAATGTAAGGGTCATGAGATCTAGTATTTGAAAATTCAGTATTTATACTTTGGAATGTCTGATGAAAAAAACCTATATATGAACCCAAGAAATTACTCGTGGGATTGGATAAAATCACATTATTTTGGGAATTATAAAGAATAGTTTTGGTTAATGATAACTTCACATATAATTATTCATGATTTAAGACATTATATAAATTATTATTAATTATTCATCACTTGGGATATTGCTTTTCACAGTTTGATGTATGGTTTTATGAAATGATAGGATCCAGGAGGAATAAAATTAACGTATAATTCAATGAAAAATGAAATGATTGATGACATAAGGAAAAAATTATTGTAGTTATAGTGAATAATTGTACTTCATTGAACACTTATCTTTAACATGATATGAATCATATAGAGATCCAAAATGATCAAGGTAGGGAATAACCTTATGTTGATAACTCTATGTAATAACTCAAACCATAATTTAGTTGGTCCACAGATCTATTATTTTTTTATAAATGGATAAGTATCATTGAAAATATATTTTCCATTATATATTGTTTGATGAAGCAATATTTATTCTTGATAATTATCACTTGCACGATAAATAAGATCAATGTTGGAATCATATCAAGAACCCTAGTGAGTAAGAATAAATGGAATCGATAAAGTGAGAAGAATTTAAAATATTATATTTATGTAATTAATTTACTCATATTCAATGTATTAAAAAGGATTAAAAATTCATTGACCAAAAATAAATGGATCATAAATCCATTTTTAGCTACAATGAAAATTTTATAGTACATGTGAGGTATGGTTGTAGTATAATTGTCCAACCTGAATGTAAGATAGATTAATCAATCAGTGTCTTCAAACAATGTTTCCAAAGGGATATAACCATAATGGGCATCAATATCTATGTTGAAATCATGGTATGTACTATCATAATATAAATGTAGATTATATTTATACATTACTTTCATGGTTTTCATAAGAAAGGTAATATAAAATTCAATAAAAATCAAAAATAACAAGTATATAAGAATATTAGACTTCTCTTATACAGAAATTATGGAAGGAAAAATTGGGTACATTCTCTTAATGGGATCATGAAATATTTTAATTAAAGAAAGGAAATATATAGAATAACTAAATAATGTAGTTATTGGAAGAAGTAATTGAATTATGTCAATAAGGAGAAATCTCCAATTAATTTACTATCCATAATATAGTTACTCAAATGAGTGGAGTTTGGACATTATGTAAACCACATCCCATATCATAAGGTTAAGGATGACAATCCTATTCCAAAACCACTTATTCCTTTAGAAAATAGTAAACCCAATGAGAACTTAATTTTTATAAAAGGATTAATAAGGATGTGTTTTAAAGTTCAATTATCATTTAATATAGAAAAACTATTGTATTATTTGATTATGGATTCAACCACTCTTTTATTTTAAGGAAATTTAATAAGGGTATCAAAATCTCACCTATATGATTAAATTTTATATTAGTAGTAAAACCGATAATGTTACAATTAATGCATCGTGATACTGTGAATATTATTCTGTTTGTGTTTATTGATGTTTAATTCAGGAAAACTTTATTATACTCTCTCTGGATGAGTTCATTTTTTAACAATGGACTAGAATTATCTCTATAGTTCCCACATGAATTTCTATGGATCATAATTAAAAATTTATATTATTAAAAACAAATGATTGTCTATTATTATGAAGATATATATAATCATGCAATGGAAATCACATCCATTAAAGGGTTATTGATTCATGTTGAAAATGGAATTTATCTCAAAAGGATGGGGAGGAAATAAATGTCAAATATTTTTCAATCGGGAGGAATGTTTTTGATGTCTTTTCTAAAGAATTTCTCTTTCTTCCTCCATAATGTGCAGTTATTTTTTCAATTGAAATCAGACATGTAACATCCCAGGTAAATAAAGAATAAAGAATTTTCATATTTATTAATATTTAAGAATTAAATATTAATTTTACTTTAAATGGGTTTCTATGATCGATAGCGTACCCGATACGCAATGATGAGTTCCTTTGAAAACTTATGTTGCACACCAGTAATAAAATAATATTATTTTAAATGTTAGTTACCACGTAGCTGTTGTACTGGCGTTAATGGATATAAATAATTATAATATGATTATTTATGTTTTTTAAATGTTTTTACAATTATCTAATAATGGATAAAGGCTTAAAATACGAAAAGAATTCAATTTTAGGCTTATATACTCTAATTTTCACGAAAGGTCTACTTACCACCTTTTGACAGAGAACCATCATTAAATATAGTATTGATCGATCTTATAAATTCTATTTGACCAAATATAACTCTTCTTTAGTATCGGGATATCAAAATTTACATTGTGTAAATTTTTGGTATCTTTCCGATAAAGATCATTTTTTAATGAATAGTGTAAAATGTTGTATTTTAATTCAAAACCTCTTTTTAATCTAATTTTTTAAGATGATTTGACTATCATTTGAATTGGTTTTAAAGTGAAATTAGAATATATTTTTACCATTAAATCCAATTGTGGTCATTGAAATTAATTTCACTTTGGAATCAGACTTAAACTAGTGTCAATCTTTTGATACTTATTGTTTCATAAAAACACGCTATTTGCTCTGACAGTGTGAATTAATTATTAAATTAATTAATGAAACTTAAATGTTGTGAATTTTGTAAAATGGAATTAATTTTTGAATTCATAATATCAAATATATCTTAGGGTGATGTTTTGGTATTTTTCTGAAAAACGTCAATTTTTTATGAATAGTGAAACCACTAAGTGGTACTTATAAAAACTGATTTTTCGTTTAAATGAAATTTTACCACTTCTATGTTTTGAATTTCAAAAATCCAACATAAATGGTTGTTATTAAGAAGTAAAATTTGGTTCAATGAGATTAAAATATTTTTTGGTGAATAGTAACTTTTAAGTTCTTAATCGTGATTAGAGGTAATTACTGCGATTTAAGGAAAAAATGGTATTATAATAAAATGAAAATACCTTGACACATGTCCTACACTTATTGGATGTGTCATGGACGACAAAGAAAAGACATGGGTCAACTTGGGGACCCCATGGAGCCACTTTGGCTGGGAAATGACATAGATAACTTTTTATTTAATGTTAAAGTAAAAAATGACACACACATGGGATTTTTTACTAAAACAATTTTTACATGGGGTTATAAAACTCAGATTTTTGACTATAAATATTCATTAGAAAGATAAAAAATTTTCCTACATCATAGTATTTTTTATACATTAAATAAATTAAATTATTTATGACATCATGATGATGCAGCGATGACCTCATTATTTAAAGATTTAAATAAAATGGAAATACAATGTAAAATCTGAGACCTACACATGGCCAAAACCTATTGGATGGGTGGATTTCGAACCCTTAACACCTTATACTTTAAATACATCAATGTGGGACCTCTTAAATCCGAATACCATTTTGAAATAAAGTGGCTTTGCTTTACCTTCCAAGAGTGCCCCTCCTCTCCTCTTATAAAAGGCCCCCACCTCTACCTCCTTACCCACACGCCCAAAGCCTTTGGCTCGGACAGACCCTGCCCATTTTGGCTCTACACATCCCTATATTACTCTTTGAAGCCTCACTTTGGGGAGAAGTCTTCCCAAGGAAGCCTTTGAGCTCAAATCTAAGAGAGTTTCCCGATTTTAAGGTAATGTCTTCTTTTGAGTCCTTTTGTTTTATTTTGCTTCTCCAACCCCCTAAACACCATTTATTAGTTTCTTTTTTAACAACTACAGTATACTCAATATACTAAGATGTTGTTATAAGAAGGATTCGAGCTACACTTACACACACCTACATCTAATGGTTAAAGAACATACTGTTTCCGTGGATGGCAAATTTCTGCCTCCCGAAATGATGATTGTTCAACATTCTTTTAACACTTAAAAAGGTGGCCATTAAGATGACACTATATTTATATATGATATATAATATTTTTATGTTTTCCTTAAGCTTCATTATTTTTCATTTTGGGCATACCTTTATGGTTTCCATTATGGGTAAACACGATATCTTCATTTAAGGAAGTGCGGACTACCGCCCCCTCAAAGTGATGTGATTCGTTAATGAAATATGTGGGACTTATAAAGGATGGATTTAAAGATATTATATATTATTTTATACTGGAATTATAATATGCCTCTATATAATTATTATTTATTTCCATTAAAGTATGAGATAGAAATGAAAGTAGCGTTCATGCGTACATACGACTTACCGTCTCCATGAACGGGGCATTTCATTTCTTATCCCCAAATGTAATGTACTATTAAAAGTACATGTATATAATGGATATATATAATGAATGATACATCTAAATGATGAATATAATTCTGGAATTAAAAAATACATACCTCTCATTTAGTTTTAATTCCATTAATATGAAGAAGAAATGAATGTAGCGTTCATGCGTACGTACAGCTTACCGTCTCCATGAACGGTGCATTTCATTTCTTACCTCTAAATTATTTTGTAATATTATAAATACATGTATATGCTGGATATATATGATATATATGCTATCCAAATCAGGAATGTCATTCTGGATATAACGAACCATTGACCACACTAACAACATGTAATTGAAAGAAGTCCACTTTCGACTTAAGAACCAAATATTGACAAAACAAACATTATTAACTTAATGATTACATAATGTTTATAACATGGAAATAAGTGATATAAAAAGAATAATAAGCTTTATAAAGGTTCTTAATCAAGTATAAATTAAATCATGTTTATTATTCAGGACGTTAAAGAATGATCGAGTCAAGTCGGACCCGAGGTAAGGGACTTCGTCTCAATCTCCTTTCATTGAAGAATATTTCGTTTTATACACAACTTTCTTTTATACGGTGTATAAACCCCTATGACTTTTACTTTTATACAAAAGGAATATTTTTCTACAAAGTGTTTTACAAAAAGACAAAAAGGAATGTTTTTTTAACGTACGTGGTGACAACGACCTTTTCCGCCACCACGAGTATTATTTGGTCTTTGGCTTCCTCAACAAGTCGTAATGTTTTTTAAAATGAAATAAATACCATATACTCTTTTATATATTTTGGTATTGAAATGGTTTCTATAATGGATTTGTTACGTCAATATATTTGACTGATATATTGTGATTAAAGTGTTGAAATGTTTTCTTTCCTTTATGTGTGCTTTATGTCTTATGATTTTATAAAGGTACATGGACATTTGACGGGTGGTTACGTAATGAACCATATGACGGGTGGTTCCGTGAATACCAGGACGGGTGGTTACATTATAACCTACAATGCATTGGGTATGGAAGACAGGTGTATGGCTATTCCATTAAGTATTTTTGGAAGATGGCCGTATGGCTATTCCATTAAGTGATATGTGTGGAAGTCGACCATATGGTTATTCCACTTAAGTATGTTTATGTCCCAAGTTACCTTTATATACTATGTGATCTTTTTATGGGTTTTATGGTAATCTTTTGGTTACAACAGGGTACGTAATGATCTTTTATTAAGTGAATAGTTTTTACTACTTCATATAGGTGAAAAGTATTACTTTGATAAAGTATACATGGTTTACATGTTGTTTTGATAAACTAACAGTTTTCATTCTTTGCGTATCCCTTACTGAGCTTTTTATGATCAACCCAAGTTTTTTTGAAATGTTTTTCACAGGACCCAATGTGTAATAGGGTCAAGGATGGGATCAAGGGAAAGTCATGCTATATAAATCATGGAACTAGAAATGTTTTTTTTAAGAGTTTTTTTTATTCTATGGAATCTTAGTAGAAGTTTTTACTTTGTAATCTTTTGAGATGTAATAGTTATGTTCTAATTCTCTAAAACTCTAAACCTGAAAAGATCCTCAATGTGAATTATTAATTTAATTTAATATTAAGTAAGGTTTAAGGCATGTGCCTTATAAGACATATCCTTACACCTATTTCTAGGAACCCATATAGAATATCCCTAAATGGATTTTCAAAATGTAATAATAAACTCGAAGAGAATCATGAAAATAGATTAATTCATCTTGGTTAGTAACCGTTGGGTGCCCATATTATATTATTGGAGAATAATTATTGATGTATATTAATCTTCATTGACTATAAGGAATATAACTGGATCACTATCAAGAAAATGTATCGTATTTATTTTATTTATGACATTCATGATGAATTTTAATGAGAATAATAAAACTATTGTATTGACATTTATTTTTATACAATCATTTGATTTCCAAAATGGATGATATACCAAATACGAAATATGATACAAGGTATTGAAAATTTTAATTTATAATTATGCCTCCTTTTCATACTATTATACCCTCTATTTTAATAGATTTTATATATAGAGTGTTTAGAGATTACGTTGATCAGTTTGTGTTAGTATTTATTAATGGTATTATAATATATTCAAAGCATAAGGAAGAGTATGATGATCACTTGTGGATTGTGATGAAGACCACAATAATGGAAAAGAGTAATGAAACATTTACAATGTGTAAATTTCAAATTCAGAATGTTTAATTCTTGAGTCACATAATTTCAAGTGAGGGAATACCAGGAATCACTTCATCAATAGACGTTGTTGAACATTTTCCTCGACCAACAACTATGATTGAGATCCATAGTTTTTGTGGTCTGGATAGATATTATCAAAGAGTTGTGGAGATGGTTTCATGGATATTGAATCCAATAATCATGAAAACTCAGAAGGTATCTATGTTCATTTCGGTGGAATAATGTGAGGAATTATTTATGGAACTAATGAGATGGATATTCAGTTAATCTATTGTTACTGAAATATATAGGGGAGAATGGTTTCTAATGTATTTTTATGCATCAAATAAGGGACATGGATGTGTCCATTTGTATAATGATATGGTTATAGAATATTCCTTATAATAATTTATGTTCCATGAGAATAATTCTCTAACCCGTGATTTATAGTGAGCTGCAATATGTTTACATAAAAGATATGGAGGCATTATCACTATGGATAATTTTGTGACAAAGATACTGATTAAAATTGTTTAATGATAATTTTTACACAAAAATAGTTAAACATGAACTAGAGAAGACGATTGGATATTATGAATGATTATGAGTGCCCAATACATTAACAACATGGTAAAGAGAATAAGGTGATAGATTGTGTATGTCCAAAGGATCATTGTAGTAATATCTAATGGGGATCACAATTGATCCAATATTTATGGTTTTTTAAAGGATTGGTCTAGAAATCTAATCAAAAAGGGAGAAATAATATCTGTATCAAATTAGTGTCCAATAATATATTCAAGTTAATAATATAGAGGAATAAAATGAAGTGTTGCGTGGAAAAATAATGTTATATATATTACAAACATATAACCAGATTGATATGGAATAATAATGTTCAGGAACCATGTATGTGTTACATCGGTTCTATATTTGAACATGGGGTGATAGATTAATATCATATTTCTTCATTATATATTTTTCCTACATGTATTAAGATGTATAGAGATTTTAATGTGAATATTTAGTGGATTAGTATGAACAGAGATATTATAGAGTATCATTATAGGTTTATAAATCTTGCTATGTCATCATGTTACAACTATTTTAAAAGTGTCTAAGTGGTTTCTACAATCAGAATGCATAAAAGAATGAATATTGGGAAACATCACTATATATTTTGTCATCAGACTCCCCAAAACATCTTAATTCAATAATTCTATAAGGAGTTTAGTCGATCTTCATATGAATAAAACATGTATAATTTCAATGATTAAATATTTCTCTCTTTATTATCTCTCTAGAATATTTATCAAGGAATTCGTAACATTTTATTGAGTACCTCCATCTTTTGTGTCTGATTGAGATCATAATTTTTCCTAAAAGTCATGAAAAAGTATTCTGCAGGTTCTGGAGACAGATTAATGATTCAGCGATGGTTATAGTCCTCAGATATATGATCTGTTTTAGAGGAATATTAAAAAATTATAAAATATATGATCACCTTTTTGTTAGATTTCAACATAGGTTAGGATCAAAACCTTTATTTGGAGAATTTTATAAAAAAAAATTCTTCACTCATGCATTTAGATGGGTCCCTATAAATCCAAACACAGTATAAAGTGAACATAAACATGATGGAATAAATATAGAGGAATTTATTTTCTAATATATGGTATAGCAGAATAAATCTACTATATGTTAAAATTTATTAAATAATTCATATGAAAATTTGAAAGTTGTCAAAAAAATATTAGGCTGAAAATCATCAGAAATATGTAGTGTTTGAATGCGGTGAAAATGTATTAATTGAATATGTCCCTAGAGGTGGGTTACGAGCATTGGAATGAAGGGAAATCTACACCCAAGGAATATGATTATTTTTTAATTCATGATCATATTGGGAGAGTAGCTTATAAATTGGTTATTCTATATAATCTCACTCAATTTTATGATGTGTTCTAAAAATGATTCATAAGGATGTACATACATAATCCCTCACATGTAATATACTCGATTGTCATAATTATAGAGTAATATAATTTTTATTATAAAAAACTGGTATATTTTTTGGATGTTATAGAAAATGATCTATGAATACTAATCAACAACATGGTTATAGTTTTGTGGAAAACCCACTAATTTTAGGATGCTATGTGGGAATTTGAGTATATTATGCAGAATGAGTATCCTCATTTATTTTTGGAATATTAAAAAATTTCACAGGAAAAATTTATATTGAGGGGGGGTTAAATGTAACACCCCACAATCATTTTTGAAATATGTCTCTTTAAATACTATCATTTCCTCGATCGCTTTTATTACACACAACACCAAGCCTAAATGAACACCAAAATATTTTTATTTTGATATGTTCGTTATTACATACTCATTCAATTGGAGGTTGTGATTGGTATTTAAATATATGTGAAATATATATAAATCACCTAATCGGAATAAATTATTGATTAATTCTTATTTAATAAGTACTCGATTTTATGTAATGTTATTTTATGCTTTAGAAAGATGTGTTCTCCAAAAAATGGTTATAATTTATTCTAATGGCTACTTATTATAATTATATTTTGAAATGTATTAAAAATGTATATGAAAAATAATTTACATTTTTGAAAAAATTATATCAGAATTACCATATGGTTAATATTAGAGAATATCTAATAAAAATTTATTTTTCAATTGATAGTGAAAAATAATTACATTATTGAAAAAAATATCATCTTTTAAAGTATTTGTAATGTATAATTAACTTTTTCGAATTTTTTTATACTTAATATAATTATTTTTGACTTCAAATAATCATGTTATGGTTTTTTGAATGAATTTTGTAAATCAATTTATTATAAATATTTTTTATATTTTATGATCTTTTAAAAAAACTATTTTTCATTATATTTTTCTAGTTAAATATTAAATTTAAATTATAAACATATATATTATATGTTTTGTAAAATTTATTCCATATTTTGAATCATCTATTGGAAATTATATAAAATTATCCATTTTATATTTAGTAAATATGAATAGTAACTTTAGTGATTTTTAATAAAATGTTAATTGGAAAGATGATGATTAATGATTAAAATAAAATGATAAGGACTATAAAATGACCCTATAACATTTCATATTATTAATTACATATTACATTTCCATGATACACATCAATGATCAAATATATATAAATTTATAACCTTTTTGTAAATAATATGTTTATAGTATTTTATTTTCATAAAAATAAAACATGGGGAAAAATGGTTTTTAGTAATTATAATTTTTTGTTTGGTTATCTTGATTATATTTTGGGTCATAAATGTTTTTAGAATTCTAAATGATTTATCTTCTTCATTTACATTTATTTTTTTAGTTAATTAATAATTACATTAAATTTTGACAAAACACTAATGAATTAATTATTCCAATAATAAAAATATTAAATAAATGATATTATGAATATTTATTAAAAAATAATATGATTTATATGTCATCAAAAAAACTATTATAGATTACCTTGGAATATATGGATTTCCCTAAATCTTTATATTTGAATTACTCTTATATATTGATGTATTTAACGTTTACTTAAATGAAAAGTGTAAATATATAAAATATTTATATTTTTTCCCAAAAAATTATTATGTTATTTAAAAAATTTTAATTATTAGAAGGTTGAAATGAAATTGTTGAAAATATCAGAAATTTTCCATTAAGGTTTCAACTTTACCTTTATAATTAAAAATTATAATTTCCAAATTTTGAAAAATATGTTCCCATAGTTAAAAATAAAATATGTTAAATATGGATTAATAAAAATATAAGTTCTAAAATTACATTAAAGCATGTATAAAATGAATTTTTTGATAGGATCACGACTATATCTGAACATATCATCAAATATATTACTATTTGGGGGAATGATTCATGGGAAATAAATTAAAAAAATTTATTATTTTTAGAGATTCCAAAAGTTTCCTTTAACTCAATTATAAAAGGGATCCATATATAATACTTTATTATACCACATTAATCATTCTTGATTCCCCTAACTCGTCCAAATTCACATCTCCGATTCCATTTCCTTATTCTTGTTGTTCTTATGTTTCCAAAAAAAACTGCCCTAGATCCCTTTAAATCATATTTAAAGAGTCATTTAAAATATGAGGGGGTTTGAATGTGAACAAGGAATGGAGAAACATAAAGTAAGAGATTAATTTCACAATTTAATTAATATTTTATAATGATTATGATTATGTTTACTATGGGGAAATTTTACCTCCAAAATCTATGTTTTTTTATTAATTTTTTTGAAAAAAAAATTTAAATTTTTCTATGATGGTTAAAAGTTATTTTTACCATTATATAAATTTATACAATATGAATTAAAATAAATTAATCTTATCAATTTATAATTGGAAAACATTTTATTCCTTTTACTATGAAGTGAAATATTAGTTTTACATATACGTCATTAAAATATTTTCCCACAATAATGAATTATATTTCTTCATTTGTCATTCCTTTTCACATTTACAGGGTAATTTTCCTTGAGTAATTATTTATTCATAGGTTTACAAATTTTTTAATATGTGGAAATGGTAAATTCCATTAAAATGGATCACATAATTTTAAAATCATTTTCAATCCATGCAGACATCCTTTTATGTTACATAATCTTTACATGGGATATGATCAAATGATACCATGTTTTTTTCATTTATATAGATTTTTTATGAATGTTTTGATAAAATTTTTACAAATCCCATTTCTTTTGTATTAGTTATGCTAGGTTAAAATTTTTATGAACACCATTTCATTTGATGGATTATGATACAATGGATGTTTTAGGATATTATAGAACTCAAATGTAATATTATCACTATTTGATTGGTGGGACCAATATCTGCCACCAGTGGATTGGGTAATGATAATATTTATATGAGATCAAAGTGTACAAAAAAGGTTTACCAAATCCCAAAAGAGGATACATGAGATTTTATCCTAAGGACATATTATGTAAATTAGTGGTTATCATAAGACTAACTTGTTATGAATTTCTTAGTGTATAACATTGATATATGTTTTTCTATGATTAGTTTCTATACCAAAATCTTTATCCTCTTCCACCATTATGATCACTTAAATAATGTTTTTTGATTTATTATTAATAATTTCTTATGGACATCCATGATTTATTCCATGAATCAAGTTTATGAGATTTGATATTTATTGTGTATTTTTCAAATATAAGTACCACACCCATATGATAATGTTATTATTACATGATTATTTATGTATTTCTAGTTTTCATATAGTTAATATGAATCCTTTTTTATTATTATCTATTTTCCACAGGTTATAAAAAAAAATTCATGTCTGAAAGTCCAAAGATGGGTTCTCTATATGATGAACATAGTGGGATAGAATGTAGATCACCTAGGAACTGGTTTGTTATATGTCCAAGTTTTCAATTACATTAAAAATAAATTATTCATTCATGGATAATTATGTAATGAAATGAATAGTTATTTATTATTATCTGATATCCAGGATTGAGTGGTAGTAGTCTATATACATGGTATTATAGAAAATTGTAGATAACATTTAGAAACTAGAACGATAAAAACTATTATGATAACCCTGTGGATATGACTATGAAAATGATAAAATTATATACTTTTTTTAATGATAATGAACGGTCTAGGATAATCCTAACATGTTATAGAAGGTTTCCTTAATTGAGGCATTAATAAAACTTCTTTTTTTATTCATCACATTCATTAAGGTTTCTCACACATTGACTTCTTGTTTTACACAATGGATTAAACATTTATGAATCACATTAATATTTAATTTTATAGACAATGAAATTTTTTTCCTCCTAAGAAACCAAATGTAATAGGAGTTGGAATGTAGAATCTTATTCCTATGATCAAAATTTTTTTTCGAGCTATGAAACATTTTGAGCTTTCAAATGTGAAATTTGGGAATTATCATATTTAGAGTCCTTCATGAGGTTACTCCCAACTTCTATTAGTGGGTAAAGAAACCATTAGTTTTTGGTAAATGGATTGGTACCAATGAAATTATATTTTATGTTCTATAGTTTTCAGAACATGAGAATGTTATTTTTGATATTTGTCATATAGATGGTGAAAAAGACCAGTGGTGAAATAATATAAAGAATTCAATAGAATAAGAATAAATTCAATCTATAGATTGGGATGAATTTCAAAGATTATTTGAAATAATTAAATTACATATATTTAATATATGAATATGCAGATGGAACTCATTGAGTTGAAACAAATGGATGAAGAATCTGTTGGAACCTACATGGTAACATTTAAAAGACACATGAGGAATGACACTGGTATTATTATCCCATAAAATGTAAGATAGTTCAGTTCTTCAATTCTCAAAAACAATGATTTGAAATGGAGCTATCCAAAAGGGACATCATTAGAAATGATAAGATCATGTGATTAATTATTATGGTAAAAATGGAGATAAGATATGTCAATTAGTCACATGGTTTTTTAGAAAAGAAATATTAAATTTATAGGAAATTCTAATATCCTTGGGAAAAAGAACATGAGACTTCTCTTATTCTAAATTTTTTTATGGAACCATGAGTGAAATTATTCTAAGGGGTCTAACAAATCCATTATGTGAGGAATGGAATGATATCGAGAGACAGAAAGATGAAAGAATTGGAATAAGTTATTAAATGTTCGAAATGAAGTGAAATCTCCATAGAATTCTCTATCCGAAATCCTTCATTTCAACTTTCTATAGTATGTTCATTATTCCATTTGGAACACAAAACCAAAGCATAATTTTAAGACCCCCATCCTAGGATGCACAAAACTGATGACCAGAGCGAAGTTGCCACATGATCTCAAGCATGCCACTATGTACACTAGTGGTCCTTGACTAGAACTGAGGGTCTAATAGTTCATGTGGGGAGACTATAAACACATCATCATTTTAATACACAGCTGATAGCATATGAAATAATTGAAACAATAAACTATATACCAATAACATGAATTACAATTCATTTCCCAAACCTTGTAAAACCAAAACAAATAATATATATTCCATATCAAGATAACCATTCAAAAAGTGAATGAATCCCAAAATTAAGACAAACATACAATTCCTAGAAATGGTACCTCACTCTAAGTCTCGATCCTCATTTATGCACATCCCAAACCTAAATCACCTCCCTAGACTATGTCCCTTTCACTTGTCTTGACCTCCATCCATGAAATCTTTTTGTGTAGCCAACAAAGGCATGATATGGGTGTTTATACAACCTCATAGTCCAACACCAATGGTGTCTAGAACTATCAATTCTAAAATATCATGAAATAATGTTGGAAATAAATGATAAGGTAATCCAAAATACAACTCTGGTTCCATTAGAAAACAATATTCACTTTAATGTTATCCTTCGTTTTTTCCATTTTCATTACTTATACCATCTTATTTAATAAGATATTTTGATCACCAAATCCATGGAATAAGCATTTATATCATTTACACAATGGACTATGATGTTCAATTATATTTTTTATGGAGATAAATTGAATTTCATAACTCAAAAGTGATACAAAATTAAAAATAAATAAATCACATGAACATAGTAGTGTCGGTCCAATTAGTCTCATCAAATGAAATTCGTTAGGGGAATATTGCTTTAGTCCCCCTCCCTAACCCATGCCTTATGGGGTAGGGTTTAGAGGCTTAGTCTAACCAGACTCATTGGATTCAATCCTCATTTCGAAGACCCCTTAACTACCAAGACATGTGAAAATTCATTTTATCCATTTACTACATATACCATATCATTATCCAATCTTAGACAATACTCATAGAATTCATTGTTTATATTCATTCCCTAATAACTCTATTCCAATATTCAAAAAATTAATACTTCTACCATTTATATTGAATATCCCATTAAAAACATTTCCCTTTCCCAATCATAAACCATTTTTCATATTCAAAAAATTTGGTACATTAACCCATTTCACATATTTCATTACTTCACATGAAATAGCCCATTAACACAATTTATATTATAAAATCATAATTCAATTGACATAATCACATTATTACATTAATCCTTATTCACATCATTCCAAAAAAATACTTTATTTATTTTACAAAAACTATACACTACATTCATTAGTAACTATTAAAATTCAATCTAACATGTCAAACTGTTAATCTTGAACACTTTTTCTACTCAAGGAAACTCTATGATTTACATTACAATTTTCAATGTTCATGAATGTTGATTCAAAACATGGGTGGACGTAAATTTGATGAATCATCATCAACTCATCCCACAAGGACCATATAGTGTTTATTTAATCATTTATTCATAATTTTTAAAAAATCTAACAGTAACATAAAATAAACAAAAAGTTAGAACCAAAAACTACTAGAAATTCGATCTATAACAATAGTTTAAAACTTTGGATATAGTTCCTCAAACTGCGGCTATATGTAATAACCATGGTTTGAAAAACAATCTATGATTGGAATAGCTATAGGCCTAGACCTATATCCATTGTTCGATCCATGAAAATTTTTATACAGTGAAAGTTCAAACTGTTGTAATATTACTATATCGATGGTTTAGAACTGTGGTTATACCAGAGGACAAACACGCTTTATTTCTGTAGTTTCTAACTGTGGAACTAGACCAATCGCCACGGTTAAAACATGTATGAATAGACCTATATTCACAGCTAGAAACAATTTCTATAGGGGTTGAAAATATATATTAAAAAATAGCCTCCCACCACCCTGCACACCCCCCAGTCCCCTTGTAGTAGCCACCCCCCCCCCCCCCCCCGCATCCCCCCTCCCCATGTAAATCTCTCACTAGACATGCACTTCCGGAACATACCCCCTTCCCCCCAAAAAATAGACCCTTCCCTCTCCTCTGCACAACCCCATGTATCACCTCCCCCTACAAAATCTTTCTGGACTACCCCCTCTCTCCCCCCCCCCCTCATGGACACAACCACTAAATAGCCCCCCCCCCCACTTCCTTGACAACACCCCCACATGGACACCCCTCCTCCTGGACACTAGACCACACCCCCCCTTCCTGGAAAACACCCCCTTTTAGACACTCGTCCCCCTAGACACCCCAAATCTTCTTGGACACCCCCACCTGGAGAACCCCCCACCCTCCATCCTAGTCACCACCTGCAAGCCTCCCCCCCCACTCCCCCTTCGATAGCCCCCCTCCCCTAGAGACACCCCCCCTTCTTAGAAAACATGCCCCCTCGTGGAAACCCCCACCATCCCTCCTAGTCACCCCTACCGCACCCCTTCTTGTACCCCCCCCCCCCAACATGCACCCCCATGTACACCCCTTCCCCCTTCGCCCAACACCCACCTCACCCCCCCCCCCCCAAACCTTCACAGTAACCCCCTTACCCCTCAACTGCCTTTTCCTGCACACTACTCTCCCTATCACACCCCTACCCCTTCCCCCACCCGAACTTCCCCTCCCCCTACCCCCATCACCCCACCCGTAACCCCCAACACACCCCTCCCCCTTTCCCCCTGCACACCCACCCCTACCCCCTCCCCTACACTACCCCCGCAGACACCACTACCTAGCCCATGCCAACCCCACTCCCCCTTCCCACCCCATGCACCCACATTTAAAAACTATGTGTATAAAGTATCATTCATGTTGTTTTTCTGAAAAACCTTTTTCCCAGATCATGATGATTGATGATTTTAGGGAATCCATTCATGAAATTGGAATGAGTAGTTGTTTACATTATGAGTTATATTTATTGATTTGTTTGATAATCCAAAATACATTTGGAGGATTTGTATCTGTTTCATGGGGAGTTTATAATTATCTATATCATTATTTGTCAGATAATTCATTTGATATTTAATTTTTAGACTCCAAGTAAAGATAGTTTGAAGAAGTTTTATTTAGAAAAACAATCTGAGTGTTGAGATGTCTCATGGATATTTTTTATTCCTATTTAAGTGTTCAGGTGGTTCATGGGGTAATCAAGAAGCTGTTAGATGGTTTCTAATCAATTCCAATTAATTTTAAGACCCATCAATTACCATGTCTAGATACCCATGGAACGAAGTACAATAAAGGCCAAAATAGTTATTTTGGTGTTTAATAGAGGGGTATCCTCTAGTAGGGAACTAAGTATGGATTACTGGATCTCCATGTTCTAGGTTTATGGTTCTGTTCTCTTTGTATTTCAAACTCCCTTGTTGTATTCATGTTGAACATGTATTAAATGATATAGTGGTAGTACCTTATATAATAAGATACTCAAATTTAAGAATAGATTTGTTATATGATATGCGATATGGGACCTCGACCTATGTTAATGGGTGATATAATTACATGAGAATAAATACATCACCCTGAGTGAGATGTTTAGGGTATAAGATAAGATATAATACCTCACCCAATTGGATAATTCTTCCATTTTAGGGGGTTTATGTGATGTCATTCTAAGTGAGTGGGTTGTGTTATAAGATATGTTAAGAGACCACGCCATGAGTGGGAGGGTTGACGTACAAAATAAAACAAGAGATCATAACATGTTTTGGGACACCTCCTTTAGTGAGAGGGTTCTAGTTTAGATTTGGTAGTCAATCCTTTCCCTAAAAAATGTATAAGAGGGAAATGTTTCATTAAGAGATGAATTTTCCAAGTTAAATTGGTTGAATTAGGTAATGTTATGTATTTTATAAACCATATTAGAAGAAGATGACTTGAAACCATTTTATTGTTTATTTAATGTTTTGTGAATATACATATAACATAACATGGTGTATCCTGTTAACCAAATTGGTTGTTCAAAACAATTATTGTACTAAAAATTGTGTAAGTTCCCATTAGATCATATGAGGAATTCCCTGATTTACAATAATGTTACATGTTATAAAAATGATAAATATACGTTATGTAGATACTGATTTTGGAGTATTATCTGACGATAGAACTCGGTTTTATAGTTGAGACAAAGCTATGTGTTATTTATATTTAATTTTGTTTTAAATCGAAATAGAGGATGATCATTGTGATATGCATATTTATTATTTTACATGGTGTCATTACTGATATAACATGTGTAATGACACAACTTTTTAATAAACATACAAATAATTAAATTTTAATTTTTAAAAATTCCATTAATCATGGTAAAGTTATATTACATCCTACAGAAGGGTTAGTGAGTGTACAAGACTTTTTCTGAGCTCTAGGATCTAGAAAAGTGGGATGCATGTTGGCACAAATTATTATTGGAAACTATGTGACCCAAGCCGCACATATTGTTTAAACAATGCGGCTACAGACAGGGGAACATAGAAGTCCATACTGTTTTTATAAAACTGTGTAGGATTGTGTGTACAACCATTTGGCCTATTGTAAATGGGGGGAATATCCATTTTTGATGGTTTCAAGACATTTTTTGAACCATGACCATAAACCATGTGTTGTGTGGTTTTAGGGATAATTTAACATTTTCCCATATTAAATTATAAAATATATTTATCATTTTCCCTTACCTATAGTGGATATTTAAAGGGTTCATACTCCAATAGAGGTTATTCCTCCTCCATGCTGGGATCTTCTATTACTCCACATTTTGTAATCCATTTTCAATTATGTCAGATGCAATGGATAAAAAATGCTAAGACTAGCCTCTTTTTTATACTACCAAGTCTGAGTTCAATGATCACAGTGTTATGGTTATATCTCAAATGTATGTGATCCGAAATCCTCTAATGGTGGAATTAGACATGTCTTCTAATGTTATTTATGATGTAAAGTCTTTCAGGAATGAAATGACTGGAATCTACCACACTTTATAAATTGTTTTATTATGATAGTTTGATTTCAATAAAAGGATTCAACCCTATATAACATCCATCACTGAATCCATCAGTTGTTCTAGTTTTCTACAGTGGATTTGATCAATTTCTCTAAATATTAAATTATGTATCTTTACAGATTCAGTCTCTATAGTGTGATGTGTTCACATCATTCATTACGCAAGATTTATAGAGGAATATTATGGAGGAGTTCCATGATACCATAGATGATGTTAGGAATCATGGTATTAGAATTAATAGATCCATAAATTATATTGTGGTATTTATGATTAATTTATTTGGATGTTTAATGATATCATGAATGTATCTATGGATAATCAATGTATGGTTTTACAACACTTCTTATAGTATTTAGAAACTACTATCAATTGTTAACCTCTTTGAATAGAGTCTATAAATATTTTAATTGGCTATATTAACATTATTACTTGAAAAAGATAGTGGTTATTAGAATACCATTATATAAAACAGAAAAACATTTATGGAAACAAATTTTCAAAACAATTAAGAAATTATATAATTCCATTAAAAGGATTAGAAAGAGGGAACATTCCTCCAACTCAGGGAACCGTTTATTTTTTCTGACAACAACTCAAATCTTCCCTTTTTCCACATACAAAGATATGAAAATTAACAAATATAAAATTACACATATCCCCTTTTTATATATTTTCAAGGAAAAATATCTACAAGGGTTCCTTAGTTATATGATTAAACAATCATATATCACATTACACTTTAACTTGTATTCATTTATTATTTCTATATATAATCACACTTATCACCAATAAATATATTCAATTTGCCTTGATAAAATATATATAAAGGGGAACTTATATTTGTATATTCCTACATATGCATACATACTTAATCCTTCATCAACATCAACTTGAATTCTCCAAAACATATTCTATAATGAACTAAAAAAATATAATGAACCCCAAAATAAAATAATCTCAAATTAAAATTGGGAAAATGAATAAAAACAGAATAAAACCTTCAAAAATCTGATGTCGAACTCACTATCTTAGATAGCGGTGGATAAAATCGGCCTTACCAAAATAATTCACCTATAAAAAATAGCGGCGAAAGAAATGAGATATAAAGAATTCTTATATATATTTGATCAACATGTCAACTGTACATGATAAAGGATAAATGAATCCATGGACAACATTGAACAAATTATATTTAAAATTACACGTTAATCCCAATACTAAATAACATGATCATTAATAAAGCTCTTTATTTTTCAAACATCACTCATTCAGCTCAATTAACAATGATTTATGCTGTGATTAATAACCCAAGCATCGAATAAACATCATCTATATTATTCTTAAAAACTCATGTTGTTTTTTATCAAGAATATCTTTCACCCCATGCCCCAAAACCAGCACCCCCGATGCCCCACCCATTACCCCCTTTCAACCCCTCCCCACCTTTCACCCCACCCCTACCCTTTGAACCCCCACTACTCCCTCCCCCTGCACACCCACCCCCTAACCATAAAGACCTCTACCCCGATCCCCACCACCCACATTCAACCCCTACCCCTTGAACCCCATCCCGCTACACAAACCCCTCCCCCTCCCCCCTGCACACCCTCATCCCCCTCCCCTACAAACACACCATTGCACCCCTCCCAAATTATTTCCCATCATCCATTTGGGGCTACTAAATAACCTTTAACACACCAAAAGTATTTTTTATACTTGATCCAAGGCTATTAAAAATGAATAACGATTCATTACATATCATTTATGTTTCACAATACTTCCCATCATTCGACATATTATATTTGAGAAGATTCCCATAAGGAATCCCATAACATCATGGGACACTTCATGCACACAAAAATTTTGTTAAGAAAAAATAATGAATATATAGTAATAAGGTGCCCAGTGAATCGGTAATTGGATAAATATAACAAAAAGATAAAAATAGTGACCCTTAAGTTTAAGAGGTCATAATCTGAACAAGGCAGTGAGATATTTAAGGTAATGTGTTTAAATTGGTATTAAATGGAATACTCTAATCCCACCTCTCAGTTTATATCTATTGTTAAGACTATAATAAGACCTAACACACTTGAACACTGAAATCATGATAACTATAAAAAAGTAATAGACAATCCACTTCTAATAAGTGTAGTTATAGTCAATATACGTTTTGTCTACAGTAAACAACAATCAACATGAAATAGAGGATAGTGATTTAGGAATCCCAAAAATAGGGAATGGTTCAACTTTACCACTCTATTTTATGTCTGTGCATAGTTTAGAACTATAATAGCTACACCCAAAGATGATATAGACCATCCTCATGGTAATCCAAATAGAAATACTATATACTTTCAACTATGACCATTACTGGAGAATTAATTTAAAAATCGGAAGAATTGGTTCTAAACCATAGATGATTTATACCTCTAAAAACAACAATATCGTTCATAACTATGAGATTAACTAAAATCGCATAAATAAGATCAAACAGTAAAAATATCTTCCTTAAAAGTAACCAAATTTTAAAAAGATTTATAACAACTCATTTCAAAAATAAATTATCATTGAAAATATTCTCACTTATTTTAAAAAATACAAAATCCATTTCATAGGTTAAAATTAAAACATCCCATGTATAGAATTTTGAAAAATATTAATAAATTTTTTGATAATCATGATCTTATTTACAATAAAATCTCACTCAGGCTTCATAATGATATCCTCTATTTTCAAAACAACTCATGTATTTCATCATAAGAACAAAAAAAATCCTGAAATCCCATTTCATTATAAATCATTTATAAAATAATATAATGTAATCAGAAAATTTCAAATCATTATGTGAACGTAAAAAAAATTCATAAAACCTATTTTTTAATCCAAAACATCCAAGAGTCCCATTTTCAAATAAATCGTTGAAATTTTTTTAAATTAAAACAAATTAGGAAATTTATTTTCATTTTAAATCATTTCCCAATTTATATTTATAACTTACTATTATTGAAAAAATTATAAATGATATTCAAAATACATTACAAATAATCCACCAAAATGAGTTTTTAAATCAAAAAATTTGAATAAATTTACTTATCTACAAACAAAATTGAAGCTGCTAAAATAAGAAAACCACAATGTGGAACAACATACAACCAATCGATAGTCAATTGATCGATCATAATAAAAGTCCTACATTGAGGTAATCCCTATGTAAACCTCTCAAATATAATATTTCATCATCAGCATTGAGATTTCAAAGGAACCAAAGAATATCTATAAATTCTAGAATTATAAACGAACCCCATATTCTATTATCAAACCACCATTCCATAATGTTTTACATTATGTACATGGTTATATATGGTCGTGCAGTAAATCACATCACCTGAAGGAAATCTCACAACACTAAAGTTCATATTTCACTCTTTAAACACGATGAAATGAAATTTGGTTTCATTTCAATACATTTTAACATGATGGTTATGACTCACACATCATAAATAACATACAACTCATAAATTGAAGAAGAATGTTAAGAACAACCATCCAAATAGTTTTATGATCCCCTCTATCCAATATTGATGGATGGACCAATATAAACCCACATTATTCCTTGAAAGAGTTAAAATCCACCATGTCACAGATTTATATTGAAATTTAAAGAAATTGTGATAGAGGTCGCGATGGGCACTGTCAGGGCTGGAGGGTCACGTGCCAAGGGTATCCAGAAAGAGGAAGCTATCGTGAGATAGGTCAAGGGGGGAGGGTCATGGATTGTTGGAGGATATAGGAGGATGGTGACGTTGTGAGAGTGGACAATGGTTGAGGTTTGCAGATTTAGGATGGATGGAGCATGAGGGTGCTATAGTGAGAGAGAGGTTGAGGGTGGAGGGTAGTGGAGTGGGTGAATATTGAAGAGGATGGTGCGGGCGGTTGCAGATCCGGGGAGAATGGATGAAGAGCTCGAGGAATTTTGGAATAAAAAAATATGTGGGAAATTTTAGCCAATGTTTTTTAATTAAACTGTGGATATAAATAGGTGTTAGCAATGAACCTATAATATTGTGGCTATATGTCCATGGTTATAGCCTAAATTTATAGTATATAAAACACAACCATAGAAGAAAAAATCTATAAAAAACTATAGGGTATAACATGTATACCTCCAAACATTAATATAATGATAAATGCACCCTTGAACAATGAATTAGATTTGAAATCAAAAAGGCATTAATTACAAACCTATGATCCACTAGAAAAAGTGGGTTTTTGGGATTTAGAAGAAGATGAATGAACAAACAATCCCTAATCTTGAATGGAGTTTCAAGTGAAGTATTAGTCTCTCAAATATATTCAATTAATTACAAAAAGAATTATAAATAGATTATAATTGTAGGAGATTCAGCCATGGGATGTTTTGTTGTTTTTTGTTTTCTACAATGGCTAATGGAGGAAGTTATGGGGATAAAATTGGGAAAGGGAAAAAATCACAATAGATATGTTTTGTAATTTTTCAAATTTTAAAGTGGCACAAGGTTTGGCTACATGGTATTCAAAATGATGCTCCAACCATGTGCATGCTGGTACACATTAGGGGTCCATGTGAGACAGTTATATGGAGATTTCACACATTTTGAAAAAACAATGTTCTCACCATGTATAACTCATATGTCTATATTCTCATGGTTAGTATTCCCCATTGAATAGAATTTCGTAATAGTTTACCCTCTTCTTGAAAATCTTAGTTTAGATGCATGATTTTCTCTAACCATGGAACAACAATTTAACATGCACTAGATGGAAAGGTTTTCTTTTTCATCAGGTCCCATACCTCCAAGACACCCTCTGGGCCAACTCATTCACCCTATAAACATTTAATTATCAAATTATATATTATTTTAACCATAATTTAATGAATATATATCTTCACATTGTTTGCAATCATAAAAAATCAACACTATATAATAACTCAACCTTAGGTATCTCATCCCTTGAATCACTAAAATTACATTATAAAGAGGATTTTCCATTGGTCTCACATGTCAGACACCCTTTCCCATGTTTCTTCTAAAATGATTCCATGATTCCATAAACCTAGAAACAAAGGTACAATATTTTCCCAAAATCCATTATCAATATAATCAATAATATTAAAATGATACTCATTAAATGATGCATTATATTCAAGATGAACATCCATAAACTACATCACATGAGATGATTATGTGTTGTACTATCAAAGTTGTTATAGATAAAAAAACATCATGAAAATCGACAAATCACATTGGTAGAGCCATTCAGTACACCATTTAACTAGTCCTTCCCAATCTCTAATGGTCCCATGAACCTGGTCACCTACTTACCCTATTTTTAAATTTGATTGGGACCCAAACATGGTGAAACCTAATAATACACATGATCAGCCACCATAACATCAAGATATCTACAATTCATATTTTCATACGACTTTTACTTACTTTGATATGTATCCATAAGCTTATGAATCAACTAAAAAAGTATTTCTTTCTCCTCCATGACACTTGGTCCCAACAATGCTGATTTCCTATCCTCCATCCGACACAATGGATATCGACACGGTCTACCATATAGCATATCAAATAGTTCCATATGAATTAAATCATGTTCATAATTTTTGTAGGAAAACTCAACGAGTGAAAGATGTGTTTTTTCACAATCAACCAATGAATAGTACACCAACTTTGAATATATACCCATTTATATGAATTTTATTTTCTGACATCCCATCTGTCTATGGGTAAAAATACATACTAAAAAACACCTGGTTACCTAGAATGCTATATAATACTGCCAAAAAGAGAGAGGTAAAACAAGGATCATTATATGGAATTATCATTCATGGTACCCCTTGAAACATGAAATCCTCTAAAACATAAAACATAAAAATTGGTCCATGTGAATGTCTCTTAAATCGACATGAAATAATACACTTTAGTAAATTTATATAAAACTAGAAAGATCAAATAATTCATCCATGGATTTATCGAGAGACCCATGCCCAAATCCATCTTCACATCATCCCATTTGAACTCTAAAATGGGAAATTCATATAGCCAACCAATAGGTATTTTATTCTCAGACATCACTAGATGGAAGGTAAGGGATTATGACAAGAAATATACAACAAATTTGTTCATCCCTAGCCACCAAAACGATATATGATGATCATGATACATTTTGGTAAAACATATATGCACTTCCCATATTGATTCATGAAAATCATGCAACAATTCTCATCTCATGCACATTGGCACAAAAACATGACCAATAATATAAACAACCCCATCATTCCCAATGGACCAATGAGATGGTGAATCCATACCTTTATGAATTTCCATTAAATATAAACATTTTGAATCATCATGTTGTTTCTCATTTACCATGGTCAAAATAAAGGAATCAACTAAGAAGGTTATAAGGGTCATCTGACCTTGTCCCAATTTCGCCTCCAGATGCATTTTAAAAAACATGACCATTATCCTCCACTCAGAACTAGATTCAAAAACATCCGAATTTTGAGTCTTCTATCTAAATGAATCCCCAACACTGTTTTTCTTGCCCAATTTATTCACCATCAAAATGTAAAATTTATTTGGGTACTCATCCCAAATTCACTAGTGGTGATTAAAATAATGTTGAGATAGGATTTATTTTAGGCTTTTATAATACGTGTACACATTAAATAGTTCTCCCATCAAGTAATGCAAAAAACTATTTAGGTAATGATATAATACGACCAATTCACGATCATGAGTAGGGTAATTTAATTCCCACGGCCTCAAATACAATGACCCATACCAAGACACCAGATCATATTGCATCAATACATACCCAATATAAACTCCAAATGAATCACAAAATATGATATACACTTTTCATAGATGTGGTATGATTAGAATCAGTGTGGTAGTCAACCAGTTTTTTAATTCTTAAACATAATTCTCACAGGACAAAGACAATTCAAACTTGATAGCCTTCTGGTTTAATAATTTTAGTGAATGTATGAAATGGGAAATTTATTTAATGAACAATCAGTAATATCTAGATAATATGAGAAAACTACTGTCATTAGAAACATTCATGGGTCTATTCGAAGACACAACCACCTGCACTTTCTATGGGTCCACTAACATTCCTTCCTCAGATATGATGTGACCTAACAAATTCACCATATTGATCCAGAAATGAAATATGGTTATCATGGAATATATCCTATGATATTAAATTTTAGTCAAGATGATGTTTGGATGTTTGGCATGATCTCCATGAATCATATAGTACACCTAGATTTCATTAACACGAAAACCTACATATTGATAAATATATGGATGAAATATTTGATACATTTGATCCATGAACACTATTGGTGTACTGGAATACATGAACAACATCACAATAATCTTGTACAACCCATACAAACTCCAAAAGGTAGTTTGAGGAATATCCCATGGTATCACCCTCAACTGATGATATTCCTATCTCAAGTCAATCATGGAGAAAAGTAAAGCAACACTAAACTGGTCTAAGAGATCATTGATTCAGGGATGAAGGTATCTATTCATAGCTATAATTTTATTCAAATTCATATAACCAATACACAACCAAAAATACCCATCAAAATTCTTGTAAAATAGAACTAGATATCCCAGAGCTAATGTACTATGAACAATGAACCCATTATTCTCTAATTACTCCAACTATGTATCATGTTCATAGAGTTCTACTGCTGTAATTTTGTATGGCAGAATGGAAAGTGGTTCTATACCTGATAGTAATTCTATTTTGAACTCAACATATCTCTTAAAAGTAATCCCTTAGATGTAATTTTGTAAAACATCCATTAACAGATCCACCATGGGAGGTAATACATGATACTCAACTCTTCCTTCATCAACCACCGGACAAGAAAACACGGGACATGGGTTCACCCAACTACTAACAACCATGCCATGAACAACATTCTTGTACATCACATTCACCAGGATGGATATACTTATCTCCCGCGAAATACAAGAACACTACCCTACAATCATAATAATCAATATCATATTTCTATAAAACTAATCAGTCTATTACAAGAATGAGATCAAAACAAGAAATATTTTTAACAATCATGTCCAAAAGAATATGGTATCCACCAACCTCAAGAGAACATTCATTACATTGTCAAACAATTTTTCTCATTCCAAATATGTGTATCAATTGATAAGACCCCACAAACATGTTAAAACTATAATACTAAAACAATAACATAATGAAAAGGAATAATGGAATAAGATGTATTTGTATATAAAAATGAACAAGAAATCCTCGAATCTATGAGAAATGTACCTTGATCAATCGATTATCTCGCCTCAACACCTACAGGTATAGACTAATCTATATGAATATTACCTACCCCTCTACCCTTGTCCCCAATTTGATGTTCTTTTGTTTTGCTACTATACTGATACAGACACTCTAGTTATATAGTAAAACACTCACATCCTCTAACAGTATGACCTTTAAAGCTCCATCCTCCTGCCAGATATGAGGTATCTAACCCACTTCATACAATCAACATTGGCATTAGTCCTCCATCTATTACAAGCTATCGAGGGTTCCTACATAACCTCTATACATGTCCCATTAGTTATCAATCCTAGAACTCAACTTTTGTTCTGGGGAACTATCCATGGATGTGCCTCGACCAAAAACATTGAAAGAATAACCCTTGGACACATCCTTTTGAGGCTTATCCTTTCTTCTGACTATTCATCAAGCTATTACCCTGGTGAACATTACCAAAATTATTCTTCATTCAGAAAAAAATCACTCCATTTTCCATCCAAGTAGAACCAAAAAATCACCACCTAAATCCACCTATAAGTTGCCTCATAAATAATGGAATGATCCACCACTTATAAAATAAAATTTTAGACAATGATATTCACCTGGGACATAAAATTAGGAAATTTTGTATCCTGAAAACAACTTATCATGACAGCCTCGTCATCAACCAGTGTTAGAACAAAACACTGAAAGTCTATGAAATTGAGAACATAATCAATTAGTGAAATATTTACCTCATCCATCCTCATTATAGAAAAATCTTACTCTTGTTTTATGTTATTTAGATATAAATTCTCCATAAAATATTCCTAGAAGTATTTCCATAACATTCCTCGATCCTTCTATGTATGAACCAGGATATCCAACCAATGCTTTTTCAGTCCATATAACATATACTCTACCAACTGAACTCCATTCTCTATTTTATTCTCAATGTGATCCAAAAATATCTATATGGACCTTATCCATAACACTTCATATTTGGGTCCCCCCCCTGAAAAATGATAGAGGTTCATGAAACTGATACATGCAAGTTAGATCAAACAAACTCAGAAGAACCGCTAGTTCCTATTCCATCATTCTCATTAAACATGAAAATTTCTCATTGAATGTCTCTAAAACTAAGTCCCCATAAGACAAAAAAATCCACATATTTGGTGGATATTTCTCTTATATGGGATCATTTCTCCCAAATGAATCATGTCACTATGGTGGAATTTATATACAATTCCAAACAATATTATTAGAACATGTAACATGATGCTTCCAAAATTTACAAAAAGTAATGGATATCTAATTTCCATAAAAACCATTTCACATAAACTATCCCGAAGGGAATCCTAACATTTATATAACTAACTGTGACCACTACTATAGTGCATCTTGGATAACATAGGGTAATACAACACACATAGTCATATGCATTTCTTTAGATCCGTTTTTAAACAATATCCACATTCAATAAATAAATCCTTCAACAAAGGAACATTCCCTTTTTGATACCTATTAAAAAAATATATTATCTCATTTACTACTCCCCATTTCACATGATTATTTAACCATTCATTAACTTTATTTCCATTTAAAAATTTCAGTCATCATTGTTAGACACATTTTCCATCAATATTTCATTGGTGGAAATGTTTATTCTACCCTTCATGTCCCACACACCAATCCCATGTGGGCCTATAATGATGCATTCAACCAATATCCCTAGGATACATGTCATGAGGCAAGAATTAAAAATTTCATTCCATTCAATCTCGGAGAAGGATATCATAAAATAGTCACACCACATACAATGTTAATCACCCAATGGTTAAATATCAACTAACATTAACAAAAAATATCAAGAACATAAATTTCTCACCACATGTACTTGGGTCATCAATTATATATGGTTTAGATACTCCCATTAGGAACTCATTTTCATGGTCTACCCCATCCAAATCTCCCTTATTCCATCCCAAATAATAAGACCATAGAAAAGAACCTTTCTCTAATACCTATTTGTAACATCCACAAACCCGGATCAACAAAACTGGTCCCTAGATCTAGGACCACACATGACGTCAACTGTGCCCCCCCATTCACTAGAGGATTCCCTCTAGTAGTGAGGGTCAAATATATCATGTGGGAATATTATTCCCTCTTTATGATTGTATGAAACACCAATTAACATATTAAATAATTGAAAATATATATGATAACCCAAAAATGAATTGCAAAGAAATTCCTGAACATGATATAACCCAAACCAACTATAAATATACCTTGTAATGATAACCAGTTAAAAAGTGAAAGAATCCCAAAATTAAGATAAACAAAAAACCCAAAACAGGTTTTGACTCTATATTTGAATCCTCACACGTGCCCAAACTCAGAACAAATTTACTCCCTAGTATATGTCCATTTTCCGATTCCTGACCTCGGAAAATGAAATATGACCAGGTACCCATTGGCCCCTAGTTAGGCCAGGAGTAAAACTCTATTGGAAATCCCCAATGGTGTACTCAAAATATCTAGTCTAAACAGATAATGGTTGAAATATTGTAACAAATTAAAATATAAACTAAATGAAAACATGGGTGCCATTAGAAAATAATATTCTCTATAACATTTTCCATCATTTTTTTTATTTTAATAAATTATACCATTTTCTTTACTAAATTCATTTAATCAACAATTCCATGGGTTCAGAATTTATATAAATTATATAGCGTCCTATGCCAGTCAATTTTCTTGAGTATGGGAATAAATAAAATTCCGTATCTCATGAGGGATGAAAATTTCATAAAAAAAATACAAGACACATACCTTGGATCCTCAATATGGGAAATCTAATCAAATTCCACTATTAGGGGAATAGAGCTTCTATCCGCTTCCTTATCCCATGCATTATGGTGTGGGGTTTAAATCAATAGACTATCATGACCCATGGGAATAGATCCTCAAGTCCAATACACCACAACTACCATAAAATTTGAAAATCCTTACTTATCCATTTACCAAATATAAAATATCAAAAAATAAACATAAATAATACAAATAGCCTATATAATTAAAATTCATTGAAAAATAACACAATATCAATTGTTAACTGACTTGAAAATTTTCCATTTATATTGTCTATACCATTTAATCCATTACCATTTTTACATATTAACACATATATTATATTCAAAAATTTATCTAAATTAACACATTTCCAATAATTCTTCAATTCACATGAATTATTCCACTTACACAATTTCTTTACAAACTCCTATGTCAATTGATGAATTCAATTTATATAATCTAACCCTTTTGACATGTTTCAAAAAATTCATTAAGAAATAACAAATAAAAAGAATTCGCTACTATTAGTTCCTTTTATAATTAAAATAAACATGCCAATATAATTACTATAACTCTACTTCAACCCAAAGATGTTCTATGTTTAACATTACAATTTCTCGTTATTGGGAAATTTAGAAAACTCTATGGGTGGACTTATATAGGTCTGATCATCCATAAATCATTCCATGGATAACATGAGGAGTTTATTTCATCACATAGTCAACAATTTAACCATAAAAAAAATTAATCAAGAACATACTAAGAGAGAACAATGAAAAGAACCACACAATCAAAAATCTACAACCTAACAATTATATATAACTTGAAGAAATCATACCATAAATTTGTTGATGAATGTGTCCTTTAACATAACCTTATATTCAAATTCAAGAAAGTTTTGAATCCCCTTCCAATGATCCACTGGAAAAATAGGGTTTTAGGTATTTGGATGAAGATGATAAAACCCCCATGCCCTAATCTTGAAAAGACATTCAAATTAATGATCAGACTCACTGAGATCTTCAATTTGCCCAAAAAAAGAACTCCAAGTGGATTATAATTATGTGAGATTGATCCCTATGTAGTATTGAGGGTTTGGTCTTGTATCTGTGGCTATATGAGGAAGAAATAAGGAGAAAATCAGGTGAGGAACTTAATATCTGTAGGTGTAGTTTGGTAATTTTTCACTTTTTAATGGGGCACACAGTTTTTCCAATCATTTTTCAAACCATGTGCCAACCGTGCGCTTGCCTCTACTTAAGAGTGGTTAAACTCATACGATTAATTGGAGATTTAATATGGTTTAACAAACCATGAACCAACCATGAAGAATGACTCTTTCAATGCCTATATGTCTTGAATTTTTCATATAATTTTTTTCTTAATCATGAACCCTCCTCATAGTTTTCATGGTTTTGGTGCACGTGTATCTCTAAAAATGCACCAATAATGAAACTTTAAATAAAAGGAATTGTTTCTGATATTTTCATGACCTGAACCCATGAGACACCCCCATGTTCCCAAATACACCCAATAAGCATTAAATTAACCAAATTTTAGGTACAGTCTTGACCCAAAATATATTCTCACTATGCTCCACGATATGAAAGAGATGATCCTAAAAGGATGAATTAACCTATCTTTAAACATACTTAAAAATAATCACATGTGATGGTTCTGGGTGATACTGTAGAAGTTGAGATACATGAAAATAATCATGAAAACCACCATATCACATTGTTAGAGCCAATTGGTATACCATTACTCCAATCGTTCCGAAAATAAAAATATTCCCTTGATCTTGGTCGCCAACTTACCATATTTCTAAATGCAACAGTGACAAAGTCTTGGAGAAACCTAATGAATCACAATATCACACACCCTAAACTCAATAGTTCTTTAATTTATAACTGCATTTGAGCTCCACATACTTTTAATGGTACCCATACGCTTCTGAATCAACTGAAAATGTTTCGATGAATCCAGTATGTGACTTAGTCCCAATTTCAGATTTCCAATCCTCCATCTAACATAGTGGGGATCAACACAGTCGACATTAGAGAACCTAAAAATGAATCCATATGAATTATATATTGGTAAAAATTGATGGGGTAAAACTCAATTAGTGGAATGCATTTTTTACACAATCCCCCAAAGTGTAGATCACCATCTCTCAACATGTACCCAAGTACCATAATTTTTTGTTTCGAATGAGTGTCCATATATGGGAGATATTACATACATAAAAACACCTCGGTACCTGGAAAAAACTATAATCCCAATCATAATAGAGAGGTAAAACATGTATCATGATCTAAAATTATCATCTAAGGTACCCCATGAAACCACACAACCTCAAAAATATAAAACATACCGAACTGGTCCATGGTAAATGTCTCATGAATCAACAATAATTGAGCCACATTAGTATACTGATCCAAAACTACCTAGACCACATCATTCTTAAATGGAGTTATTGGGAGACACTCCCCAATGCCCATCATCACATCTTCCCATTTCCATTCCGAAATGGGAAATGCAGATTAAAAACCAATCAATCATCAACACTCAAACTACACATTCTAGAAGGTAAGGTATCAGAACACAAAACATACTACATATTTGTTCCACCATAGACACAAACACTACCTATGATGATCACAAAACATTTTGGACCAACTAATATGAACTTCCCACTTCAATTCATGAATATCATAAATAAATTAATCCCACATACACATTTTCACAACTACGTGACCAAAATATATACAAACCCCATTATCACCAGTTCACCAATGAGAAGATGACTACCCAACATTATGACTTTAGGTTAAATCCTATGATTTTGAATCTTCGTGTCGTTTCTCTTTTATCTAGCTCCAAAAAATGGAATCATATACCAAGGATACATGGTTCATCTGAACATGTCCATATTTCACCTCGATAATAACTCAAAAAAATCCCATCATCGTCCACTCAAAACAGGATTCCTGAACATCATGATTTTTGGTCATTTAACTGAAATTATATGAAACAATATTTTTTGTTCCTAATTTATAAACCATCTCCATATAAAAAGGTTTCTGGTACTTGACCCATATTCACTAATTAGGATTAAAACATCATTGAGAGAAGAGGAATTACAGGCTTTTCTGTTAAGTGTCGTTAATCAGTCTCCCAACAAGTAATTACACCAACACATCCAGGGAATAATATACTACAACCATTTAAGGATCATGATTATGTTAAATTATTTAATGTGACCTCAACTATTGTGATTCATACCTATCCACCTGATCATCATACATCAATATTGCCCCAATACCAACACATGATGCATCACATAATAAGTTATACACATTTCCTAGATCGGGTAAGATCATAATCTGTATTGTACGAAACCAATTACTTAATTCATGAATATAGTTCTCACAAGATTCTGACCATTCGAACTGACACACTTCTTATTTAATGACAAAAGTGGAACATGGAAATGGGAAAATTCATTAATGAACTATTAGTAATAGCCTTCCAATCCTAGAAAATTACTGTCATAAAAAACAATCATGGGTTTATCCTAATAAACAACCACCATCACTTTATCTAGGTCCACTGGAATTCCTTCATCTGAGATGATGTGACCAAATAAATTGACACTATTTATCTATAATCCAAATTTGGGTAGATTGGTCTATATCCAGTGATATCGTAGTGTAGTTAAGATGAAGTTATGATGTTTGGAATGATCATTATGAGACGTAGAGTACAATGAGATGTAATTTCCAAGCAATACAACAATCTGATATAGATATGGGTGAAATATTAGACACATTATACCCATGAACAATATTTCCTTATTAGAAAACTAGTAAAACATCACAAAACACTCATATGACCCATACCTAATCATAAAAGTAGTCTGCGGAACATCATAACTTATCACCTTCAGATGATGATATTTTGATATCAAGTCAATCATGGAGAAAATTAAAGCTCCAGATAGCTGGTCAGTGAGATCATCGATTTGGGGAAGAGGGTATCTATTCTTAGCAGTCATTTGATTAAAATTCTTATAACAAATAAAAAACAACAATGACCCATCAACATTATTATAAAATAGAACTGGATATCCATAAGATGACATACATGGATTATTGAACCCGTTATTCTCAAATTACTCCAACTATTTTTCATGTAACTATAGTTTTTAGTGCCATTTTGTATGGTAGAATAGAAACTTGTTTTTCCCCATGGCGTAATTCCATTCTTAACTCAAAATCTATTTTATGAAGTATCCTCAGGAAGTAATTTGGAAACACATCCTGGATCTCATCCACCCTGGGAGGAAATAAATGCTACTAAACTATGTCCTCATCAAACACCAAATAAATAACTTCTAACATGAGGTCAGCCAACTACTAATAAATGTGACAAGCATAACCTTCATATATATACCATTCAACATGATGAAGATATTTTTATCCTTTGAAAGACATGAAAATTTCCCTACAATAGTAATCACCAAAAAAGGATTCGATTAAAACATGCCAATCTATTACTTGAATGAGATCAAAACCTAACATATTATAAAAAATCAAGCCCCAAAGAATATGGTATCCACCAACCTAAAGAGAACACCCTTTAAAATTTATAACATTTTCTTGTTTTTTCACTTATATTTTATCAATCGACATGACCCCACACACATGTTACACCACAAGGCCTAACAAAACCACAGATTGAGATGATGTAAAAGAATGATAGGGAAATATATCTACAAAATAACTAGGGAACATGGATGTGATGAGAACTGTACCTTGAAAAATCGATGTTCTATATTCACCACCTCCATATTTAGACTAAACTACATGAAGTTTACCAATCCATATACCATGTTCCCCAATCTAATTTCCTAATGTTTTTCAACTATACTAATGCAGATTCTCTTTTCCTACAGTAAATAATTCACAACCCATTCTTGTATAAACTACAGAGCTCCAAATTACTAAAATATATGGGGTATTCGACCCCTTGTGTGAACTCAATATTGACAACACTCATCCACTTATTCCCATAACGAAAGGGTTCCAACATAACATCATTTCAAGAACCTTTATTCCATAAGATTATCACTCAACTTGGGATTGGTGAAACTAGCCATGCATGTGTCCCAGCCTGAATCATTGATATAATAACACTTGGTCACCACCTTGGGAGGCTTATCCTGTCTACTAACAATTCCATATGCTATTATCCTAGTGAATATTTTCAAAATTCTTCTTCGTACCATCAAAAGTCGTAGGATTATTCTGTACACATTAAATGAAAATCTCACTACATAAATCCGCCAATAAGTTCCTATCCGAAATCTGGGCATCATCATAAAAATCAATGAACCACTTAAAAAACATATTCACACGGGACATAATATCTTGAATTTTTTCATCTCAAAAATATCTTATCAAGGCATCATCATCCCCTTCCAATTCTAGAACATAACGCTATAAGTATATGAAATAGAAATCAAAATCCACCACTGACATATTTACCTATCTCAACCTCATAAAATCTAAAGTATAGCCCCGTCACAAGGTATATTGGTTGAAATAGTCCATAAAATATTCCTGGGATGTTTTTCCATAACATACCATCAGTCTACTGTGTAAGAACTAGGATATCCAACCAATTCCTTGTCAGTCCACATAACATTTAGTATGCCAACTTGACACCCTTATCTCTACCATTCCCCATGTGATCAAATATTTTATATATATAATCTATCCATAACTCTTCATCCTTGGGTCCACCATCTCTAATAAATGATAGAGGGTAATGAAAATGAAACTGTCTATTTAGATCAAAAAAAATGACACAACCCCTGGTTCCTATTCCATCATTACCATAAAAAATGATAATTTCTCAGGGAACTTCTATTATACTAGATCCCCATGAACTAAAAGATTTTTCTCAACATCCTTGGAGTAGCATTCTCGACGATGGCCTCTTTTCTACAAACATGAACTTCTCACTACGGTGGAATTTCCCTATAATTCCAAACACAAGTCTTAGAACATGTAACACAAATCTTACAAAATTTATATAAAAATATGGATCATTAATTTCCATAAATAACCCATTTCATAGAAGATATCCCAAAAGAAAATTATCACATATATAACACAACCCTAAACCAATCCTACAGAGGTTCATAGATAACATAGGGTACACCAACATACATAGTCACAAGTATTTCATTAGATACATTTTCAAACCATTTTCACACACAATTAATAAATCCCTCCTCTTATACACATTTACCATTTTGAAACCTAATAAAAATGATATAATAACTCATATACCAATCTTCAATATATATATTTATTTAACCATTATTTAATGTTATTTTCATTTACCCATTTTCATTATATATATTAGACCCCATTTACTTTAATATTTCCATGGAGGTAACATTCATTCAAACATTAATGTCTGAGACACCAATCATGTGTGTGCCTATCATGATGGATGCCACATATATTTCTATGTTCCAAAAAATGATCGAAGAATGAAAAATTTCATTTCATTCCTTTATTGATAAAATTATCATAAAAATTTTAGACCACACAATATTTGAATCACTATATAGAGAAATATCATTCAACAGTAAGAACACAAATCAAGAATAAGAATTTACCACCCATGTTACATGGGTTTTCCCGCGTAGATGGGTTAGATACTCCTATCCATGGTCTCGTTTACATGGCCTCACACATCCAAATACCCCTTCTACCATCCAAAATAATAATACAAGAGAAAATATCCTAGCCCTGATACAACTATGTAACATCCCCAGCCCATGTTCCACTAAACTGATTCCTCAATCAAGGTAACCAAATGACCTCAAGTGCACCTCCACATATGCAAAATGATTCTATCTTGCAGTGAGGTTCTAATAGATCATGTGGGAAGATTATACCCTCATAAAATTGTATGTAACAACATTTAACTTATTAAATTATTGAAAAAATGAATGTCAACACAAAAAACATGCATTACTATCCATGTTACCAGACATGTTATAACAAAAAAAACAATAAATGTATTATGTCTTGGATAACATTTCAGAAGATAAAAGAAACCTAATGTATGATAAATATAAAACCCCCAAATGGGTGCTAACTCCATGTTCAAATCCTTATCCATGAACAAACCAAGACCAAATCAACCCCCTATTATAGGTGCCTTTCCATTTTCCTGAACTCCATCATTAAAATTTGGTCGAGTACCCATTTGCGGCCCAGGTAGGCTGAGAGTACAACTCTATAGGAAATCACCAATAGTGTCTTCAAAATATACATTCTAAATAAATAACGCATGCCATATTGACATAAATGGGACAATAAAATAAAATAAAACTCAAGTTCCATTAAAAAAATATTAAATTTTATATTTTCAACCATTATTTATATTTTTATCACTTATATCATGTCCATTACTAATTTCATTTAATAACCAAAACCATGGGTTAGCATTTATATCAATTAAACAATAGCCTTAGACGTTCAATTATCTAGTGTTAGGGGAGAAATAAAATTTCATATCTCACTAGGGAAATACATTTTATGAACAAATGAATCCCACATACCATGGATCCTCAGTCTAGAATCTCATCGAATGCAATTGTTAGGGGAATAGTGCCTATGTCGCCTTCCCTATCCCGTGCATTATGGGTTTGGTTTAGAGCCTCAATCTAACCCGGACCATTTGAATAGATCCTAAAATTATAATACAGCACAATTATCAACACATTTGAAAATGATAATTTATCCATTTAACAAATATACCATATCAAAAAACAGAATAACAAAAACACATAAAATTATTAATTTAAATTCAATCACAAGTAACTGAATATCAATTGT
This sequence comes from Viscum album, assembly GCA_963277665.1. NCBI lineage: Eukaryota > Viridiplantae > Streptophyta > Magnoliopsida > Santalales > Viscaceae > Viscum > Viscum album. Next base: position 1,019,536,840 of record OY728122.1, read on the forward strand.
TAAACTGACTCTAACATTTAACATTTATATTTCATACCCATTTAACCCATTTACCTTTTCATATCATATATCATTTACCATGTTCGAAAATTTAACCAAATTAACCCATTTAAAATAATTCACCAATTAACATGAATTATCCAATTTACAAAATTCCCTTACAAACTCATATGTCATCAAATGCATTGAATTTATTATTTTTATCCTTTTATAACATATTTAAAACAAAATCCCAAATATATTTCCAATTAGATTACATAAGTAACATTAGTGCGTCATTGAATGAAAACCAACATGTCAGTATATTTAGCACGGGCTCAATTTAAACTGAAGGAAGTTCTATGTTTAAAATTACAATTTTCCATGATTGGGAATTTCAGAACACTACATGGGTGGACCTAAATGGGTTGAATCATTCTAAAATAATTCAATGGGGAACATAAGGGGTTAATTTCATCACTTATTAAACTATTTTACTAATCCATGTCAATGTAATCAATCACATAGTATCATAGAATGAAGAACACTGCCAGAAAAGAACAAATCAATAAAATAACTATGGGATATATATTTTAGACCACATACCATAAATTAGTTGATGAAGATATCCTTTAATGTAAAATTGGATACATATTAAATAAGCTTTTGAATCCCCAAACTATGATCCATATGATAAATATAGTTTTAGTGATTTGGAAGAGGATGAATGAAACGACCATCACTAATACAAAAAATATATTTAATGAAGGATCATACTCATTGAGATCTTAAATTTGCAAACAAAGGCTATAAAAATTTCTTATAATTAAACAATAATGATACATGTGATGTCTTGATGTTTTCTGATTGTAACTAGGGTTGGATGAGGAAATATTGGAGAGAAAATTATGTTAGGAACATAAAATCATGATGGTGTATTTTTTTAATTATTCACTTTTTAATGGGGAACACAGTTTAACCACACATTTTCCAAACCATGCTAAAATTGTGTACATTCCTTCACACAAGAGGGGTTAGAGTAAAATGATAAATTCAGAATTTCAAATGGTTTATAGAATCATGCACCAACAGTGCAGAAAGACTCTTTCCATGTCTATAGGTTTTTGATTTCCATGTGCACTAAATTACGTAATATTGAACCCCTACTCCTAGGTATCATGGGTTTGGTGCATAATTATCTCTAAAAATGCACCAACCATTAAACACAAACTGAAAAGAAATTAGTCTTATTTTTCTTGTCCTGAACCCATGAGACACCCAAAGCCACCTCAAACACCTGGTAAACATTAAAATAGAAAAATTGTTTGGATTTCAACAAAAAGATAAACAATACATACCTCCACGATGTCTGAGATCACTCATTAATGATGATGATGATCATCGTCATAAACTTCTTAAACCTTGAGACTAATGAAAATAACATGTAATCACTAGTGTTAGAAAATCCTGAAAAATTATGTTGTCTAAGGATACCTTATTGTAACATCCCAAGTATGTAATGAATAATACTTATTTTTATCTATGTCTATTAATGAATTAGATAGTGTTTTAGTGGCTTAAAATGAAAATAAATCCAATCTTATGCATGGAATACACTAATATTTTTTAAAAGATTGTTTTACTGCCTTTTGATGTCAAACAAATTTTAAATCTATCTTTTGAAAATTTTATAAGCTATTTTTGTCAAAATAAACTTATTCTTTATGATCGGGACATCAAAATTTACTTTTTGTGAATTTTTGGTATTTTTCTGACAATGTTCATTTTTTAATGAATAATGAAAAATACTGCATTTTACATCAAAACTGATTTTTAGTCTAATTTATTTATATGATTAGATTATCTTTTGAATTGGTTTTAAAGTTAAATTAGAATATATTTTTAGCATTTAATCCAATGGTGTTCATTAGGATTAATTTCACTTTGGAATTGTTTATAAACTAATGCCAAACTTTTCATAGATATTGTTTGAAAAAAACCCGCCATTTGTTTTGACAACGGGAATTATTTTTAAATCAATTATTGAAATTTCTGTGTTTGGCATTTGGTAAAATGGATTACATATTTGGAATAAGAAGGTCAAAATTATGTAATCAATACTCTTTTGTTTTTGGACATTATGAATAGTAACGCCGATAATTATCTTAAATTATCTTGATTAATGAGTAATCGGGTAGTTAAAGATAATAAAATAAAATAATAATAATAAAAAATGACACCAACATGTGTCCTAATTCTACTGTTTTTCTCATGGCCGACCATGGGATTCCCTGTTCCAAACATGGGGACCCCATGGAATCACTTTTGTGGAAAGTGACTTGTTATCTTTTTATTTTTTTAAAAGAAAGTAAATATAACAAGAATGTATCACCTGATTACAACATTTTTAATTTTGTCTAAATAGATGATATTTTAGACTATAAACATTCATTGGAAATCTAAAAAGATTTCCTACATCATAGTATTTTTTTCATAATTTTTAGACTTTAAATGAATTAAATTATTTATGACATCATAATGATGAATCGATTACTTCATTAGTAATGGATTTAAATAAAATGAAATGATAATGTAAAACCTATGACCTACACATGTCCAAAACCTATTGGATTGGTTGATTTAGAACCCTTATCACTTTACCCTCGAAGTATATCAATTTGGGTCCTTTTGATTCCGAAAATCATTTTCAAATAAAGTAACATTTCTTTACTTTCCAAGAGTGCCCCTCCTCTCCTCTTATAAAAGTCCCCCAACTCTACCTCCTTACCCACACTCCCAAAGCCTTTGGATCGGTCATCCCCTGCCCATTTTGTCTCTCAACATCCCTCTATTACTCCTTGAAGCCTCACTTTGGGCAGAAGTCTTCCAAAAGAAGCCTTTGATCTCAAACCAAAGGGAGTTACCCGAATTTAAGCTAATGTCTTCACTTGAGTCCTTTTGTTTTATTTTGCTTCTCTCACCCCCTAAACTCTTTTTATTCATTTATTTTGTAACAAATATAGTATCTTAAATATACTAGGATGTTTTTATAAGAAGGATTCTAGCTACACTTACACACACCTACATCTAATGGTTAAAGGACATACAATTTCTGTTGATGGTGAATTTATGCCTCCCGAAACGATGATTGTTCAGCATTGTTTTAACACCTTCAAAGGTGTCCATTAAGATTTCACTCTATTTATATATGATATATTATATGTTTATGTTTTCTTTAAGCTTCTTTATGTTTTCATTTTGGTCATACCTTTATGGTTTCCATTACGGGTAAACGTGATATCTTCATTTAAGGAAATGCGGACTACTGCCCCCTCAAAGTGATTTGATTCGTTAAATACCAAATCTGGGATGTATAAAGGATGGAACTATGATATTATATATGATATTATACTGTAATTATAATATACCTATATATAATTATGATTCTATTCTATAAAATATGAAATAGAAATGAAAGTAGCGTTCATGCGTACGTACGGCTTATCGTCTCCATGAACGGTGCATTTCATTTATTACCTCTAAATGATTATGTATTATTATAAATTCATGTATATACTGGATATATTTGATATATACATCATGATTATAATTCTGGATATAATGGATACATGAACAACTTGTAATTATAAATGGTTCATTTTCGACTCAAGTACCAATGATTGTTAAAACGACCGTTATTAACTTAAATAATTACATAGTGTTCATGACATGGAAATAAGTGATATAAAATGAATAATTAACTTGAAAAAGGTTCTTATACAAGTAGAAATTAACTCAAGTTTATTATTCAGGACATTAAAGAACGATCGAGTCAAGTCAGACCCGAGGTATGGGACTTCGTCTCAATCTCCTTTCATTGAGGCATATTTTGTTTTATACACAACCTTATTATATAAGGTGTATAAAACCCTTTGACTTTTATGTTTATTCAAAAGGAATATTTTTTATACGAAGCGTTTACTAAACAACAAAAGTGAATGTTTTTGTCGTACGTATGCTGCGACAATGACTTCTCCGCCGCCATGAACATTATTTGAGTTTCGACTTCCTCTAAAAGCCATACCTTTTTTTAAAGAAAAATAAATACCATGTTTTACTTTTCATTTATTTTGGTATTGAAAATGGTTTTCATAATTTTTTTATATAAATGTGTTGTACTGATATCTTGTGATTGAAAGGTGGAAATATTATGTTTCCTTTATGCATGTTTTATGTGATACGATTATTTTGAGGTTCTTGGGCATTATTATGAAGACAGGTGGTTCCGTGATAAACAAAGGGCGGGTGAGCCCGATATATCTCTCCAATGCATTGGGTAATGCGAAGGAGTGAAACTTTAAGGTTTCTCCAAAGAGATTTAGGTAATATACTGTGATGGGTATTCCAAACGTAACCAAGAGGGTTACTCCCTACGTAAGAATGTTATGAATGCCTCAAGTTACCTTTATGTCTTATGATTTCTTTGATTTATTCATGATTTGATGAGGTATGTTAAAGTGAATATGTTTTATGGGTAAAGTATGATTTCATTCTTATGTATATACGAACTCATGTTTCATTTCTATATTTTTATAACCCATACTAATCGTTTTATGCTCATCCCATGTTTTTTTGAAATTTTTTTCACATGTCAAGGGAAAGGTACATGATATGATGATAGTGTCAAGGAATTGTCAAGAATTAATCCATGTTTTATTTTAAATATGTTTACATTTATGGGAAAAAGGAATACTATCTTTATGTAACCACTTTGTTTATATGTGGAATGTAATGCAAGTTTTATGCTCTTAATCTCTAAAACTCTAAACCCAAAAAGATCCTCAATGTGTAATCTTGTAATAACTCAAGATTAAGTAAGGTTTAAGGCTGGGGCCTTATAGTTGGTATCAGAGGTTGGTTTAGATAACTTTAGGATTTATAATTCTATTAAATGATTATCCAAAAAATATTTTTTAGGGTCAAATTGAAGTGATATAGTATTTGAAGATTACCATGTTGCATCATATAATACATGTTTGTTCAGAATGGTTTTCCGCAGAGGAAACAGGGAAGTAGTGCTAGAAGGCATACAGAAGGAAATAACCTTCCGAATCAGAATCCTGAGATGGTCAGAATTGGAACTGAATAGTTTGTTGCAGTAATGGCATAGTTGAGTCAAGCGATAAATGGTGGTGGTATTGATGCACGAGATTAGCCAGATCAACCGCAGAGGAACATGTCAGTGGCGGAACATTTCATGAGGGAACATCCCCCATCATTCAGAGGATCATATGACCCTGTGCTAGCTGAAGGGTGGATTAAAGCACTAGAGAAGATTTTTGATGTCATGGGGTGTTCAGACAATCAAAAGGATAGTCTTGTTATTTACCGTTTGGAGGGTGAAGCAGATCAGTGGTGGTCAATGGTTAAAAATATCAGGGACGCGGATCAGATTGATGCTCTCGACTGGGATGAATTCAAAGGTATGTTTCTTGAAAAGTATTTTCCTACGACTGTTCGACTTAGGATGGGAGACAAATTCTTGGAATTGAGGCAAGAGGAAGACTCAGTGGCTACCTATGAAGAAAGGTTCACTCGATTGTCAAGGTATGCTCCAAATTTTATCCGAGACCTTGATAGTAAAATCAATCGTTTTTACTCAGGATTAAAGCCAAAATATCAAAGGGATTTAGCATATCGTGAGTTCAAAAGTTATGAAAAGCTTGTTCGATGTGCTGAGAAGGTGGAAATGGAGTTTGCTGATGATCAAGTGTTCTATAACAACCAGCAGAAGAAGAGACCAAGGTGGTAGGAGAAAGGGAAGAATTCTTCAAAAAAGTCTGATGGTAAGAAATCTAAGTTTCTAGTTTGTGATAAATGTGCAAAAGGCATGCTGGGGAATGTCTTCTGAATTCTGGAAAGTGCTACCGATGTGGTAAGATGGGACATAAGGCTCGTGATTGCACTGAAAAAGATCAAGGTGAAGGTAGGACGAAATTTGATTTACAGTTTGTGAAATGTTTTAAGTGCAATGAGATGGGTCACTATGCAAACGAGTGTCTGAATAAGAGATTGAGTGATGGGAAGTAGTTAAACTACAAGCAGAAAGGTGTGGTTAAATCCTTTACAACTACTTTCGCAGATGTCGGGCCATCAAATGAAGTTGTTTCAGGTACTTTGTTTGTTTTTTCAGATTATGCCAGTGTGTTGTTTGATTCGGGGTCTACACATTCTTTCATCTCTGAAAACTTTTCTAGTAAAATGGGAATACCATCTCAAGAAATGACTCCTGAAATTTTGGTAAAAACACCTGGGGGAAATGTTGAGGCAAAAATAATTTATAAGAATCTTCCTATCCTTATCTGTGGAAAGAACCGACTTGCGAACCTTATTGTTCTACCTCTAGTAGAGTTTGATGTTATCCTGGTTATGGATTGGCTCTCTATTTACCATGCTAAGATTGACTGTAGAGCTAAAGAAGTTTATTTTCAGAAAGACTTTCAGTTTGTGTACAAGAATGAAACCTTACTATTGATAACTTATCAAGAGGCCAAGAAACTAGTAAAAGATGGAAATGAATGTTACATTGCACACATTGTTGAAAATAAAGGAACTGTTCAGATTAATGATGTGCTAGTGGTAAATGAGTATCCTGATGTTTTTCCTGATGGGTTGCCTGTAATAATACCAGATCGGGAAGTTGAATTTACTGTTGACTTAGTTCCTGATGCTAATCCAATTTCGAAACCCCCTTATCGAATGGCTCAAATTGAACTTTTAGAGTTGAATGAGCAATTGCAAGATTTATTAGAGAATGGTTTCATTCGACCTAGCACAACACCATGGGGTGCTCCTGTTTTATTTGTTAAAAAGAAAGATGGTTCAATGAGACTTTTCATTGATTATAGAGCCTTGAATAACGTCATTGTTAAGAACAAATATACTTTGCCTCATATCGATGATTTGTTTGATCAGCTCCAAGGAGCTCAGTATTTTTCAAAGATTGACTTGAGATCGGGGTACCATTAGCTGAAGGTAAAGGAAGAAGATGTTCTGAAGACCGCGTTCCGTACAAGATATGGCCATTATGAATTTGTAGTAATGCCTTTTGGGATAAACAATTCACCTGCTATATTCATGGACTTAATGAATAGAATTTTCCATGAGTTCTTGGATAAGTTTGTGGTGGTTTTCATTGATGATATTTTTTTTGTTTTCTAAAAGTAAATAGGATCAAGAAAGACATTTAAGGGTTATCTTGCAAACCTTAAAAGAAAAGAAACTGTATGGAAAATTCAGAAAGTGTGAGTTTTGGTTGAAAACAATTACTTTCCTTGGTCACATTGTTTCTAAAGATGGGATAACTGTTGATCCTGAAAAAACAAAAGTTGTGGAAGACTGGCCAAGACCCACAAATGTAACTGAGATTCATAGCATCCTTGGTTTGGCAGGAAATTACCGAAGGTTTGTTTGAATGTTTTCATGATTATCTAGTCCAATGACTAAGATAACTCAGAAGGGTGTTAAGTTTATCTGGAAAAAAGAATGTGATGATTGTTTTCAGGAATTGAAAAGAAGATTGGTGAATGCTCCAGTTTTGGAACTACCTTCCAGGAATGGTGAGTTTGTTATATACAGTGATGCTTAATTGAAAGGACTTGGTTGCGTCCTAATGCAGAGTGATCAGGTAATTGCTTATGCTTCACGACAGTAGAAAACTCATGATGTAAATTACCATACACATGATTTGGAATTAGCTTATTTTCTTTTCGCTTTAAAAATTTGGAGACATCATTTTTATGGAGTAAAGTGTGAAATATATACAGATCACAAAAGTTTAAAGTATATATTCACTCAGAAAGAGTTAAACAGGAGACAGAGGAGATGGCAGGAATTCATCAAGGATTATGATTGTACAATTCATTACCATCCAGGAAGAGCAATTAAAGTGGCCGATGCTATAAGTCGAAAATGTAATGCTTCATTAGCAATGTTGCATTTGGAACGTGATCCTTTGGTTAAGTATTTGATGAACTTTGGCATAGAAGTTGTTGGTGTAGGAAGTTCTTCTGTTTTGCTTCAGGTATCAGTGAAATCTTCTATATCAGACAGAATCAAGCAAGCACAGAAGCAAGATAGTGAGTAGCAGAAAAAGGTAGAGCTGGTTCCGAAAGGTAAGTTGCCTGAATTCAATATTGATAATGATTGTGTTTTGATATTTGGGAAGAGATTGTGTGTTCCTTGTGATTCACAGTTGAAGAGAGAGTTGTTATGTGAAGCTAATAGTTCTTCGTTTTCAGTTTATCATGGTAGTAATATGATTTATAGAGATCTGTGGGAGTATTACTGGTGGGATGGAATGAAAAGAGATATTGCTAATTTTACTGTGAAGTGTTTGACATGTCAACAGGTTAAAGAAGAGCGGAAGTTACCGAAAGGGATGCTTCAGCCTTTACCAGTGCCAGATTGGAAATGGGAGAATATATCCATGCACTTTGTTGTGGGATTACCGAAGACATATAGAGGTAATAATGAAATCTGTGTTATTGATGATCTCTTGACTAAATCTGCTCATTTCCTTGCTATACGAGATACGTTTTCACTAGATAAACTTTCGCGTTTGTATCTTAAAGAGATAGTCAGGTTACATGGAGTTCCTCTCTCCATTGTATCTAATCGTGATCCAAGGTTAACTTCTAACTTTTGGAAAGGCCTTCAGAAGTCATTGGGTACTGAATTAAATTTTAGTACAGCATTTCATCCTCAATCAGATGGGCAGTCAGAACGAACAATTCAGACCTTAGAGGATATGCTACGAGCTTGTTCGATGGATTATCAGGGAAGTTGGGACCAACATCATTCTTTGGATGAATTTTCATATAATAACAGTTTTCATTCCAGTATACAGATGGAACCATTTGAGGCGTTATATGAGAAGAGGTGTCGAACTACAGCTTTCTAGGATGAAGTGGGTGAAAGGAAGTTGATGGGACCAGAATTGGTAGAAGAGTTGGAAGAAAAAGTTCAGCTCATACAGAAACACATGAGAACAGCTCAGAGCAGGCAGAAGAGTTATGCGGACAACAGGAGGAAGGATCTATCTTTTGAGGTAGGTGATCATGTTTTTCTCAAAGTCTCACCATGGAAAATTGTGATGCGATTTGGTAAGAACGGAAAGCTGAGACCAAGGTTCATTGGACCATATGAAATTCTGGAGAGAGTTTGATCAGTTGCATATCAGGTGGCTTTACCTCCGAGTTTATCTCAGGTACACAATGTTTTTCACGTTTCGATGTTGAGAAAGTTTATGCTAGATCCATCTCATGTTTTGAGTCCAGAGGTATTTCAGCTGGAAGAGAACCTGTCTTATGAGGAACAACCGGTCCAGATTCTTGACCACAAGGAGCAAGTGTTACAAAATAAGGTGATTAATTAGCTAAAGGATTTGTGGAAAAACCACATGATGGAAGAGGCAACATGGGAATCTGAAAATGCAATAAGGGATAAGTACCCCCATTTATTCGATAATTAAATAAATTACGGGGATGCAATTTTCTAAAGGGGGGAAGGATGTAACATCCCAAGTAAGTAATGAATAATAGAAATTTTTATCTATGTCTATTAATGAATTAGATAGTGTTTTAGATGCTTAAAATGAAAATAAATCCAATCATAAGCATGGAATACACTAATATTTTCTAAAAGATTTTTTTACTGCCTTTTGATGGAAAACCATTTTTAAATCTATATTTTGACAATTTTATAAGCGATGTTTGTCAAAATAAACTTATTCTTTATGATTGGGACATAAAAATTTACTTTGTGTGAATTTTTGCTATTTTTATGACAATGTTCATTTTTTAATGAATAGTGAAAAATACTGCATTTTACATCAAAACTGCTTTTTAATCTAATTTATTTATATGATTAGATTATCTTTTGAATTGGATTTAAAATTAAATTCGAATATATTTTTACCATTTAATCCAATGGTGTTAATTAAGATTAATTTCGCTTTGTAATTGGGCATAAACTAATGCCAAACTTTTCATAGATATTGTTTCAAAAAAACCCGCTATTTGTTTTGACAACGGAAATTATTTTTAAATAAATTATTGCAATTTCTCTGTTTGGAATTTGGTAAAATGGATTACATATTTGGAATCTGAAGGTCCAAATTATGTAATCGAGACTCTTTTGTTTTTGGACATTATGAATAGTAAGGACGGTAATTATCTTTAATTATCTTGATTAATGAGTAATAGGGTAGTTAAGGATAACAAAATAAAATCATAATAATAAAAAATGACACCAACATGTGTCCTAATTATACTGGTTGTCTCATGTCCAACAATGGGATTCCATGTTCCAAACATGGGGACCCCATGGAATCACTTTTGTGGAAAGTGACTTGTTATCTTTTTATTTTTTTTAAAGTAAATATAACAAGAATGTATCACCTGATTAAAACATTTTTAATTTTGTCTACATAGATGATATTTTAGACTATAAATATTCATTAGAAATATAAAAATATTTCCTACATCATAGTATTTTTTTCATAATTTTTAGACTTTAAATAAATTAAATTATTTATGACATCATGATGATGCAGTGATTACCTCATTAATAAAGGATTTAAATAAAATGAAATTATAATGTAAAATCTATGACCTACACATGTAAAAAACCTATTGGATGGGTGTATTTGGAACCCTTATCACCTTACCCTCGAATTATATCAATTTTGGACCTTTTTAATCCGAAAATCATTTTCAAATAAGGCAACATTTCTTTACTTTCCAAGAGTGCCCCTCCACTCCTCTTATAAAAGGCCCCCACCTCTACCTCCTTACCCACACTCCCAAAGCCTTTGGCTCAGCCAACCCCTGCCCATTTTGTCTCTCCACATCCCTCTATTACTCCTTGAAGCCTCAATTTGGGCAGAAATCTTCCCAAAGAAGCTTTTGAGCTCAAACCAAAGGGAGTTACCCGATTTTAAGGTAATGTCTTCACATGAGTCCTTTTGTTTTATTTTGCTTCTCCAACCCCCTAAACTCTTTTTATTCATTTAATTTGTAACAACTCTCGTATCTTAAAAATACTAGGATGTTGTTATAAGAAGGATTCGAGCTACACTTACACACACCTACATCTAATGGTTAAAGGACATACTGTTTCCGTGGATGGTGAATTTATGCCTCCCGAAACGATGATTGTTCAACATTATTTTAACACCTTCAATGGTGGCCATTAAGATGTAACTATATTTATATATGATATATAATATGTTTATGTTTTCTTTAAGCTTAATTATTATTTCATTTTGGGAATACCTTTATGGTTTCCATTATGGGTAAACGTGATATCTTCATTTTAGGAAGTGCGGACTACCGCCCCCTCAAAGTGATTTGATTCATTAAATACCATATGTGGGACATATAAAGGATGGAACTATGATATTATATATGATATTATACTGGAATTATAATATACCTTTATGTCATTATGATTCCATTATATAAAATACGAAATAGAAATGAAAGTATTGTTCTTTCGTACGTACGGCTTACCGTCTCCATGAATGGTGCATTTCATTTCTTACCTCTAAATGACTATGTAATATTATAAATGCATTTATATACTGGATATATATGATATATACATCATGATTATAATTCTGGATATAATGGATACAGGAACAACTTGTAATTATAAAGGGTTCATTTTTGACTCAAGTACCAATGATCGTTAAAACGGCCGTTATTAACTTAAATAATTACATAGTGTTCATGACATGACAATAAGTGATATAAAAGGAAGAATAAACATGAAAATGGTTCTTAAACAATTATAAATTAACTCAATTTTATTATTCAGGACATTAATGAATGATTGAGTAAAGTCGGACCTGAGGTATGTGACTTCATCTCAATCTTCTTTCATTGAAGCATATTTTGTTTTACACACAACCTTCTTTTATACAGTGTATAAACCCCTTTGAATTTTAAGTTTATTCAAAAGGAATATTTTTTATATGAATAATTTACTAAACAATAAAAGTGAATGTTTTTGTCGTACGTATGCGGCGACAATGACTTCTCCACCGCCGTGACCATTATTTGAGTTCCGGCTTCCTCTACAAGCCATACCTTTTTTTAAAGAAAAATAAATACCATGTTTTACTTTTCTTTTATTTTGGTATTGAAAATTGTTTTCATAATGTTTTTTTATCATTGTGTTGTATTGATATTTTGTGATTGAATGGTGGAAATACTATGTTTCATTTATTCATGTTTTATGTGATACGATTATGTTGAGGTTCTTGGGAATTATTATGAAGATGGGTGGTTCCGTGATAAACTAAGGGCGGGTGAGCCCGATATAGATATCCAATGCATTGGGTAACGTGAAGTAGTGAAACATTAAGGTTTTTCCGAAGAGATTTAGGGAATATACTGTGATGGGTATTACAAACATAACCAAGAGGGTTACTCCCAACGTAAGAATGTTATGAATGCCTCAAGTTACCTTTATGTCTTATGATATCTATGATTTATTCATGATTTGATGAGGTAGGTTAAAGTTATTATGTTTTATGTGTAATGTATGATTTCATTATTATGTATATATGAACTCATGTTTCCTTTCCATATTTTTATAACCCATACTGAGCTTTTTATGCTCATCCCATGTTTTTTTGAAATATTTTTCACAGGTCAAGGGAAAGGTACATGATATGATGATAGTGTCAAGGAAGTGTCAAGAATGAATCCATGTTTTATTTTAAATATGTTTCTATTGATGGGAAAAAGGAATACTATCTTTATGTAACCACTTTGTTTATATGTGGAATGTAATGCAAGTTTTATGCTCAAATTATCTAAAACTCTAAACCCGAAAATATCCTCAATGTGTAATCTTGTAATAACTCAAGATTAAGTAAGGTTTAAGGCTGGGGCCTTATACTTATAATCCACTTTATTAATGTTAATGTATTATTTTATTCTTGATTTCTACACTCGTTTATTTCGAAGATATTTCATATGGGTGTCATAGTATCACCTCAGTTATTTGATATTGAATTAGAAATAAAAACCAGTAATGATACGATGATTTTATCCCAAGTATATGAATCTTCACTTGTGGGTGTTTTTAAAAATTTGGATCTAAAAAATGTTTTTATTCATTCTATTGTTGAGTTAGAAGTTATTTTTGGAATAGATTGGATTTATTTAAATAAATACCATTTCAATTTCAAATGGAATGAAGTAACATATCATATTATGATCCAAATTATGTTCATAAATTACTGTGATGACAGTTATTAGCTTCCAATGGATATCACATTCATTGTATGCGTCTTTATTCTTATTAAAAATTGAAATCTTTCTTAAATGTATGGCGATAAACAAAATGTAAAAGTCTCTATAATTTTGAAGGATTTTGAATATGCATTTTAGAAAAATTTCATGGTCTTCCTCTAATATGTGAATTTGTGTTTTAATTTGAATGCATAAATTTTATTACACCGACTTCTAAAAATCAATTTAGAATATCCTGGATTGTGTTGCATAAATTTAAGAAGAATATATCAAAAAATATTGACAAGGGTTTCATTAGGATAGGTGCCACACCGTTGGGTGTACATATTATATATGTTATGAATAATGATGGCACAACATGGCTTTATATTTTTTATCATGAACATTACTAGATCACTGTCAACAACCTGTATCCTCTTCCCTATATTGATAACTTGTTTGATCAACAACAAAGATCTAAATACATTTATATGATTAATATTAATTCCAAATATCATCAATTTATTTCTATAAAGGAGGATCTACTATAGAAAAAAGTTTATACATGGAATGAACACTATGAATTTATAGTGATGCCATTTTTCATTAATAATACCTCAAATCTTAAAGGGGTAACTGAATGCAGTATTTTGACATTATATTAACAAGTTTATTGATTCATTTAAAGAAGAGATTCTTATCAATTCAAAGCATAAGTAATAGACTGAAGATAAATTTTTTATTTTGCGAAAAACCCTACAAAATGAAAAGCATAACAAAAAATTTATCAAGTTTTAATTTTTCATATAGAAAATTTTATTTTATTTTTCAAAAAATCTCATGTGAGGGTATATTAGTAGACCCATCAATGATATAATTTTTTGATCATTTCTTAATAAAAACCACTATTATTTAGATCAATAGTTTTATTGGATTGGTTGGATAATATAGGTGTTTTGGGTGGATTTTTATGGCTATTGAATCCAATCACTATGTTAAATAATATTGGAGACAGGTTTCTATGAATGGATGAATGAAATTGAATTCATAATAAACTAGTGAGAACTTTAGTCAGTGCACCTGTGCTTACTCTAACATTTATTAGAGAATGGTTTGTAATATATAGTGATGAATCCTATAATGTATCGGGATGCATCATCATGTATAATGATATGATTGTAGCTAATTCATCAAGATAATTTAAGGATTACAAGAAAAATTATCCAACTCATGATTTGGAGTTAACTATGTGAATTTTTACATTAATGATATTGAGTAATTATCTCAATGGAAAAAGGTGTGAGACATATACTGATAAAAAATGTTTTAATAATAATTTTACTCAAAATAATTTGAACATTCACTAATGATGATTGATGGTGATGATTAAATATTATGACTACTAAATACATTACAACCATCGGAATGAGAAAAATGTGGAAAATGATATAAATCAAAAGGATCATTCTAGTTTTATATAATGAGGATCACAAAATTACCAATATTTATAAATTTTCAAATGAAGGTTCTAGATATATTAATGGAAAGGGAAAAATAGAATTTGTCTCAATTGAGTGTTCAACCATCTATTCATGTTAAAATTAAATAGGCACAAAAGTATGATTTAGAGTTGAAATATAAGATGATTAATGTTATACAGAATAAAATTTAATGTGAGGGAATAATAATGTTTATGAATCATCTATGTGTTTTTTGGGTACCATATTGGAAGAATGTTTTGATGGATGAATATCATAGTTCCTCATTATCAATTTATAATAGAAGTATTAAGATGTTAAAATATTTGAAAGAGAATATCTAGTTGGATGTCATGGAGAGAGATATAATAGAGTATATTCATTGGTTCTTCGTATATTTGGATGTTAAGGCTTAGTGACAGAGGCCTAAGAGGTTATTACAACCAAAACCCATAATAAATGGAAATGAGAGAACATCACCATGTATTTTTTTCATATAAATTCCCAAAACCTATAAATCTCGTAATTTTATATGTTTTATAGACCATATACATATTTATGTAAACATAAATAATATTAAATAATAATTATATCTGTATTATCTTTCCAAAATATATATCCCAGAACTGGTATGATTTCATTCAAAACAACTTTATGTTGTATCTGATTGAGATCTGATGTTTACCTTGATGTTATGGAAATTTTGTCAAAAGTCTCTAATTATATTGTATCATTTCAAAAATGATTATCATCCACATAAAAATGTTAGTTATATAGGATATTTCAAACACAATAAGTCATATTGAATGATTTCTAGGTGGATTTCAAAGGTTTTTAGGATCACCACATTCTTTTAGTGGAATTTTTATAAAATACTTTTTTTATCCAACATTCAGATGGATCCTTATAAATAACACTATCATTGTAAAGGAATAACACCATCAAGCAGAAATAAATTTTGTAAAATAAATATATTGATACCTAATATAGATGTGAATATTTTAGAGATATTTAGATCTATTAAATAATCCATAAGATAATCTTATAGTTTAAAAATATTTTATGCAGATAGTCGTTGGAAATATATGAAGTTTGATGTGGGTGAAAATGTATTAATATAAATATTTGACTAGATGAGGGTTATGAGGTTTGGAATGAAGGGAATGAAAATCCCAAGGTATGTCAATTACATTGAATTTCTTTTTCATATTAGGATAGTAATTTATCAATTGGCGTCTTATACAATATCTCTAATGTTCATGATTTGTTCTATGTATCTCTCATGTGGAAGTATATACATAATGACTCAGATGTACTAAACTCGGAGGGCGAACTATATGAGTATGATATTATAGTATAATATCAACTAATAGATATTCTGGATCATATAGAATCATTTCAATGAAGAAATAAAACTCACATGGACAAGGTTTTTTAGCAAAACCAAAAATTTGAGAATTGTCTCTGGGAACCTGAGAATTTGATGTGGAAAAAGTATCTACATCTACCTATGTAGTGTAAAATTTTGGGATAAAATAATTTTTAGGGGGTATAATGTAACACCACGTAATTGTTACGAAATATTCTTATTATAATAATTTATTTTATTTGATAGCTTTGTTACATGAAACACTATGCATAAAAGAACCCCAAAATATTATGATTTAAATACGGTTCTTATAAAAATTTCATTTTACTGTTGGGTATGAATATTATTAACACAATTATGAAATATATATAATGTACATACTCAATAAAAATTCATCGACTAATTCTTATTCAATAAGTACTTAATTTTTAGAAAAGTTATTTTGGCCTCCATAAATTCATTTTCTTAAAAATATTGTTGTTATAAATTTTTATTAGTTAATGTTATAATTAATTTCAATAATTATTTAAAATTCAATTTGAAAAAAATAAATATAATTTTTTAAATAATCATATCATTATTATCCTATGTTGAAATTGCGTGAATATTTTAGAAGTTTAAATTTTCAATGACTAATGTAAAATAATATTTTATAAAAAAAATTATTTTTATTTCAAATTATATATAGGGTAAAATTATATTGATGGACTATATTTAAAATAATAATAGTTCAATTTTAATTAAATTATTCAAATAATTTATTTTAAATGATTTTTTATTTCAATTTAGTCTAAAAACATTATATATTTAAAAGGAATATTTTTAAAACTGTTTTTTCGTTTCATTTTCCAGTTAAAATGAAAATTAATTTTTTACACTTCATTGTTTGGAATTTTGGAAAATTGATCCCATATTTTGAATGAAGAGGTATAAATTTTTTAAATTTGATCCTTTTATTTATGGGTAATATAAATAGTATCCTTAGTAGTTTTTTTACCATGGTAATGTGTAACACAATTAATTAATGATAAAAATAAGATGATACAGATTATTAAATGTCTATAACTATAGCACCCCCTCCTAATAATCCTAGTGCCTGGGAAAAACATTATTTCATTTTCATTATTTTAAGGAATAAAATATTGAAGGACCATTCCATTCATGTGTTTTAGAAATCTAGATTACATATATGATACCCATAATACACTGAAAAATAGAAAATACAATCATTATATATATTAAAAAGAAATAATCTAAATCCGTGAAATCTTATTCAAAAATATCTTCTTCATTACCTAGATAAATGATGAATAATATGGGTGTGATGAAATTCTCATCATGATTATGTATAGTAGAATTAATAAAAAATAAATTATGATAAATTAACATTTAAAGGTAAATAACCAATAAAACATTTCATTCAAAAAACTAGATAAGTAAAAATGTATATAGAAAGGTAATAAACTAAGACACATGCCATTTAATGAATGAACAAAAATAATATTTGACCATAGATATATCGACACAAAATCTCATGGATGAATGAAAATAGAAACTAAATGAGTGGAATTTTATGTTTATGGACATCATGTTAAAGGAACATGAAAACATGTTACTACAATGACCATTTAAAAGATGTATTAAAACTATCGATAGAAACCTTTGTTATTTGGATAACTAATTTTCCTCATACGAACATGTGGATGCATCGAGGATATATTTAAATTCTGGTATCCACCCATAATTTTATGTCCAAAATATTTCTTATGTTTAGAAATCAGAAAAACTAATAATACATATCAAATAACCATACTGAATGAGAAATATGAATTTTATCAACAATTCAGTAATTATTCAAATAACTATTAATGTAAACACCATTTAAAAATAGAATATTGTTAAGGAAATACTATTATTAATTATATTAGAATATGTAGATTCATGTAAATTTATAAGGAATAATGATTACAATAAGGAGATTATTTTAATTTATTTTAAAAAAAACAATAAATTTATATCGTAAAGTTAATCATTAAGAACATTCTTTATTTTAAAAATTGATAAATATTTCAAAGTCTCCCTTACTACATTAAAAATTAAAATAATAATCCTCATAATGGTATAAATTTAAAGTAAAAACATAATATCATTAGAATTAGAGGATTAATTATATAACATAAAAAAGAAAGCATGTACATGAAATAAATGTGAGTTGGTGCATAATAATAATTTAGTCTCAATGGATTGTATATTGGGACGAAATTCCCTTACCATAGCCTTACTATTATTTTGTGGTATTTATCCTCTAGTATAGTCATCTAAAAAATATTACCTACTTATAACAGAACAATAATCATGTTTTTAATATCATATATTTTCTTCATACAATATTTTATTACATGTTTGTTATCACTCGTTCATTATTTTGACTATTTGTGGTCCTATTTTCCATGTGTTTCGAGTATGTTTTAACTTGTTCTTTGTCATTATTATTACACATGTCATGGTTTTAAAATCTAAATAATGTAATTAAAGATAATAATATCATATATATCCATTATATATTTATTTATAGTAGTATATAATATTTGGATATGAGAAATGAAGTGCACCACTCATAGATATGGTAGGTCGTATGTACGCATGAATGCTACATTCATTTCATTTTTATATTAATATAATGAAATATTCAATATAAATATTTATATTATAATTAAATTCAAATAACTATGTAATATATTTTATATAGGATTATTAAAACCATGGTGTATAAGTTCCATGTATGGCATGAACGAGTCAAATCGCTATGAGGGTGTTGTAGTCCACACTTCCTAAAACAGAATTTTAGTATTCATAAATGATGCAAATAATAATGATATGTTTTAAAAAACTAATAGACTCCAAAATAAATAAATAAAAATATTATTTTAATAATGTTTCCATCATAATGGCCAGCCTGGGAGGTGGTAAATTAAAATTGAATAATCATCAGTTAGTGAGGATGTAGTTCTCCGTACTCATAAATAATATCTTTGTTACCAATTAGATGGAATATTGTGTAAGAATAGTTATAAATATTAATATAATAAAATCATTGTATATTTATTATGATTTTGTTTAAATATAATAATATAATTATAAGATTTTAAGGGATGGATTATTTAAATGAAACAAAGAAACTAGAGAGAATATGTTTTGTCTTAATCACATGACTTATTTTGGTTTATGCGAAAGGGATTCCTTGGAAATATTTTATCCCAATGTGATGAGTCTTGTTAAAGGGGAGAGATATTGGGTGCCTATTTTGGTAGATCATGGGCGATTATAAATATTTTGAGAGGTGTGATGTAGTTGGAGTGGTGGTGTCCTTTTAGAGGGAAGGAAAAGGACTCACACAGAATTTTTGGATACATGTTTTGTATAAACATGTTATTAAATAAAAAAAGACATTAAAAATAATTCAAACTCAAAAATGTACGGTTTATGGCCTAAATATGTAACTCCAATGTGTGTGTGACTGGTGGATAGGTCATTTGGCCCATTAAATTTAGGGTTTCATCCCCATTTATCCAAATTACACCTTAATCATAATAATGAATTGCGATCGCATTCATTAATAATTTTGGCCAATAATTTACTCTATCATATATGAATCGAAATATTATATTCATTAAAAGGGTTTATGTTATATTTTTGAAATTCAATTCACTGATGCCGGAATGTTATAATTGCTGTTAATATCAGAGAAGGATGAATTTGCTGGTTTTAGTAGGAAAATGTTCAATAGATTGTTATGTATTTATATTTAAAATCAAAGTGAAATGAATTATAATAAACTAAAATGTTTTAATATATGTATAATTAATTTAATATTAATTTATAAATATTTAAAATGGGATTTAAAATAAATAACTAATTAAACAAAAATACACTATTTAACTATGACAAAATATTTTCACAATTAATTAAAAATATAATGTTTCTCCGAGAAATCCCAAAAAATAACCCTAACATAATTTTATATTTTTGAATTCAAAATATTTTATTATAAAATTAAATATAAAAATGTTTAAAAATTAATATTTATAATAAATTCTCCATTAAATTGTGGTAAAAATATTGCCATAAAAATATATCATCTTATGAGTAATATTGGGTTTTTAATCTTGTGCCTGTAAAATATATGTGATGAATATAAATTTTTTTTATTGAATAATATAAATATATTTATTTATTTATTTAAAATTATTTAATAATTTTCAGTAATTATTATTAATATGATAAAAGTCATATAAAATCATAAAATTAATAATATTTCATTTCTTATCGAATTGGTTCTTATTTTAATTTTACATTAATTGGGAATAGATTAATTAATTTTATATTTATATAAACCAAAATCATTAAAAATATAATTAATATTGTTCATAATAGATAGCTTATATCTTATTATATTAAATAATAAAATTTTAATAATATATTATATTTTGGTAAAACATGGTCTGGTGTGTAACACCAGCTATTGAGAAAGGCTACTCTTGCATGTAATGGAAACTAACTCTGGGGGTTTCATTAAAAAATATAGTATATATCAAATATATTCAAAATATTAAATATATTTTAAAGTATCTTGGTATTATATTTACTTACAAACTTGGTGTCACATGTCATATAAGTTATCAAATAAAATATTCATAATCCATAATTTCATGCTTTTACATCAACCCCGCCATAATTAAATTGTCTCCGATAAATTTCATCCTTATCATAGTAATAAACATATTTGAAATAAAAAATTTCTGAAAGATCCCCATCATAAAAATAGTGAATATCACAACATGTTAATTAGTGATAAATTAATGTACAAGAGTCACATAACTATATTGTATAATAGGAGAACATATGTGGCAAATAGAAAGCTAGATAAGGAAGAAAATTTTTAAAAATAATGATATGATGGAGAGTATTGGAGAACATGTCTAGAAGTATTTTTTTGGCAAAAAAAACAGTAAAGCATAGGTGTGAATAAATTTCATTGATATGATCAAAAAACTGGGATAATAGGAAAACATTTTTTATTCAATACCATTTTTTTAGCTACAAAATTATTTCACTCTTAAGAATATAACTAAATATATGTCTTTATGAACATAATAATCTTATTTTTTTACGCATTGAACTATTTCTAGTTAATCACCTAGAATAGGATTCATCGTATGGTGAATTAATACATTCCCCGTGAAAATATCATCTAATAAACAACTTAAACCATTTTTTAAATGGTTAATTCTTCAAAAATATTATGATCCAATACTTTTCAATGAAGGTCACTGAATTTCTAAGATGAATGTATCATTATACATTTATTAACATAAAGAAGCTATAAATTTTCATATTCCAAACATTGGAATAAAATTATCATTTATTCTCTTGAAATATGGAAATAAATCAAATTTCCATAAAACTATATTGGAAACATGCATTATTTCTTATTCCTATAGTAAGACATATGTTATTGGATATATTTCTTAAACCAAAATTTTTCGTAAAACCCCTTAATGATATCATAGACCACTTGTGAAAATCCATTAACTAGTATGAAGTTAGTCAGTACTTTTCAATATTAATCAATTATTTATCATTATACCAACATTAGGAATATATTGATGGTTTTCATTCCCTCAATATGTGATTTCCAAAATGTTTAGCTTTCTAATAAATTAATTTTCTTGGTACCATTCAAAATATGATATCAAATCCTTAATAATGTAGTACTATAGTACAATCCATACATATTTCATAATTAAAATGATTAGAAAATCATCAACAAAATAATTTTACAATATATTTCGTAGATAAAAATATAAAAGTATATCTATCATTACTCATTAGTTGCATCAATAAATTATGCTTGACCAATATACAATAGCATATTTGGATGTATATTCCCCTTACGCTTAGGCAATTCATTTTTTTAATTCCACATATCCTAGTAGTTGGAACAAATAATTGTGGTATTTTCCAAATTCCCTCTGCATTTCTTTTCAAGGTGACCCTATTCCGCAAACATATAAACATATCCCAATACGTTAAATCATTTTCTATGGGGATTATTTACATAGTTATCACAAGATGAAAAATACCTCTATCCCTTAATCATCATTTACACATTTCATTTTTCATTTTTTTGAATACCTATTTGTGTCAATTGTTCCCTTTAATACATAAGATGATGAGAATTACATTTCTATTTTTCATGAACATAAAACTATTTATCCAAAGAAGGAAAAATTATAAAAAAGCTTGCATCCATTAAGATTTTGGCTTAATAACATCAAAAATTTGTCAAACATGAACTTTTTGTTGCATATATAATCTATATCATACATGAAATACCTTGTAATGATATATTTATAATTCGAAACACTCTCTTCATAATTTTCATTATGCTAAGAAACTTTCTCTTTATTTCAATTTTCTGATCATCAGGTATGTTTTTTTATATTAATGTATCCCTAAATTATCTTCTTTCCATGAGTTTTACATCTTCATATTAAATAGTATTATGGATCAAGGATCACCATTTATCAACATCATCTTAGAGATAATACACCGCTAGTGTAACCATTTATTTTATGCAGCATTACACTGCTACAAATATCATCTCCAAAGACTTAATCCATTTTTAACAACAATTGAATAAGTAGTCCCACAAAATGATGGGTGATCCTTTCACCTAATGTTATCTAACATAGGAGATTATCTCCGCAGAATATGATGCTCAATTCAGGTATGTTTATTCATCATGACATGATTAAGATGTCCTAATATATCTATAACATTCTTAGTTTTAGTAACTGATACATTGACTTCCTTAGTAGGGAAATATCAACATTTTCAAAGAGTGTAAATAAATTTATTCCGGCATTGATCCATTTCTATACCATTAAATTTACAAGATTAACTCATAAAATTATTAACATTCTATAACTCTAGATAGGGTATATCATATAACATTAATTTATGAATCATAATTCCTTAAATCACAAAAATAGGTCACTTTGGGGTAATGTTTAACATTAAATTTTTCATAATAGTAGCTAAATAAATTGTGAACTATCCTAAGAGTATCCCCCATGAGTTTCAAACCTGTTACATAGTAAGGACTATTTACAGGTACTAGGTTACCCAGTGTCTAGCCTATAACACCATGTCATAGTTATTACTCCATGATATATATGTTCTAGAACTACATCCACTTATAGTATCCATATAGAGATTTACTTTAGGGAATACCCACATAATAGATATCTTACCACAAACATTTGGACGTTATTATATACTCATAATGAATATATTTCATAGGTTTGTTGTTTAGAATCTATTTTTTTTCAAAATCTAGTTTACAAGGTTTTTGTTGAATGTCCATTGATATATATAGTAATGCCTCGACCCTAGAAGCCCGAATTCTGTTCATTACATTATTACCTTAACATAATTACATTGAGTAAAATCTCAATGTACTATTCAGTTTAGTTGCATTTGAAATATAAATTAAATATATTATACCTATAATACATTGGGAAATATAAAATAATATCATGATTCATAAAAAAATGAAATAAAATGCATCCTTTAATGATTTATCAAATATTTCTTCTTCATTACCAGGAGAAATGATACACAATAAGGAAAGTGAAAATGCTTCTTAATTTTATGTAAATAATAATAAATAATGAAACATTGAGGATAAATTAACATGATAAGGTTAATAACTAATAACACATTCTCTTGAGAAAAAAACATGAAGTGGAAAAATAAATTTGGGTAAGTAAGACACTGAAACACATGTCATTTTATTAATGAACTTTAATGAAATGTATCCATTGATACATCGATGTAAAATCTCATAGATGAATAATAATGGTAATGTAAATTATGAAAATTTATAATTGATGGATTTCATGACTGAGGAACATGAAAACCTATTACTGTCAAGGCCATTCACAAGGCAGTTTTAAACTAGTGATAGAATCTCGTTTAATTTGGCCAACTAATTTTTATCATTTCAACCTATTGATGCATAGATGAGCTATATAAAGCCCCATATCCACCAAAATTTTCTAATCAAAAAATTTAACCATTTTTAATAATCAAAATAACAAATATGTATTATCAAATAATAGTATGGAATGAGAAAAAAACGATATTATCAATAATTCAACAATTAATAAAATAACTATCAACATAAACACACCATGAAAAATGGAATAAAGTTCATGAAATAATAACATCATTTAAATGATAATATGTATATTCATGTAAATATATAATAAATACTAGTTATTTAAAAGTGATTATATCAAAATAAATTTAAAAATATGAAAAGTAGGTGAAATATTAAATATAATAATTAAGAATATTTTTTTGGAGTATAATATTTAAACATTCCAATGTATCTTGTACTAATTTGAAACATTTAAAATATAATCCATTTAATGTTATGAAATTATATTAAACATATAATTTCATGTGAATATGGTGATTCAAGATATAAAATGAAAAATGTAGTATATACACCAAATACAATTGAATTAGTGTATAATAATAATAAAGTCTCAATTGGATGTAAATCGAGACAAAATTACACTACCTTGAACTATTTTTTTGTGTGGTATTTATCACCATGTATAGTGGATTAAAGTATTTTAAAAACATATAAAATTACATTAATAATGTTTATAATATCATATAATAGCTTCGTACAGTTTTTTATTACCATTTTGATAATACTCTTATAATTGTTACTCTTTGGGGTGATAATTTCCTAGTTCATTGAGAATGTTTTAACAATTTATTCTCATTATTATAGAGTATATCACGGTTTAATCAACTCTATATTTAAAACAATCTTGTAAAAAAACATATAAATTCATTATTTATCTATTTATAGCAGTCTATAATAAATGGATATTAGAAATAAAGTGCATCGTTCATGTAGACGGTATGTTGTACGTACACATTAATGCTAAATTAATTTATTTGGCATATTAATATAATGAATGATAAATGATACATAGGTAAATTATAATTAAATAATAATATAAATGTTATACATTTTAATTAGGATTATTAAAACCATCTTTTATCTCTTCCCTCTATGGTATGAATTTTTCATATAGCTTTGGGTGGGGGGATAGTAGCCAACACATCCAAAAACGAAATCATTGTACTTTAAATTGATTGAATGAATAAATAAATGTTTGAAATAAAAATATCATAAGATTAAATAAATTATAAATAGAATATATAAATTTAACTGAAATAATTATAGACACCCTGAGGGGTGGTAATGAATAATTTAACAATCATTGTTTCGTGAGGCAGTATGTCTCCAAACAAAGAAACAATATAATTGTTAACCATCAGACTGAAGTGTGTGAAAGTGTAGATATAACTATTAACAAAACAGAATCCTATTATAATTATGATACTGGTTATAGTATTTAATTGTAGAATACTAATATTTTATGGGTTCATCAATGGAAATGAAACAATGAAACTAGAGAGAAGATGTTACCTTTTAATCAGGTAACTTCTTTTGGATTATTCCAAAAGGATTCCATAGAAATATTTCTAGAAAAAGGGTCACATATAGGTCTTCGTAGTGATGTTGGGAGACAAATTGGGTAGATATTGGCCTAGATGAATAGGTTTTATAGTTGTGAAGATGTGGGAGTGGTGGTGGCCTTTTATAATGAAGCAAAATGAATCACATGAAATTTTAGGAAACAAGATAGGAATACACATGTTCTTACCTTATAAAAAGTCATAAAAACCCATGAAAACTCAATAAAATAATTTATATGGTCTAAATATGTCAATAAAAAAAGTTTTCCTCAACTGGGTATGTTATTTGGGCCCTTAAATTTATTGTTTAGTCCCTTTAATCCAAATTACATCATAATCAATGTTGTTAATTTTAATAACATTTTCAATCATTTTGGATAAATAATGTTTACCTTATAATACTATATAGAAATAATTGATTAAAATGGTTTATTTACATTTTTAAAAATTTAATTCAGAGAAGCTGTAAAATTAAG
Organism: Viscum album; assembly: GCA_963277665.1. Taxonomy (NCBI): domain Eukaryota; kingdom Viridiplantae; phylum Streptophyta; class Magnoliopsida; order Santalales; family Viscaceae; genus Viscum; species Viscum album. The sequence continues at coordinate 1,019,563,076 of OY728122.1, forward strand.
TTTTCCACTAATCTCACAGATGATTGAATTAGATGGTTTTATCAGATAAATGTTCAAAATATTGGTATGTTATTGTAATTAATTTCTATGTTAAATTGATTGTAATAAAAATATATATTAATAGACGTATTATTTATATAATATAACTTTTTAAATATTTAATATATAACATATCATTAATATTTATTTAAACCAAAAGATAGATTTTAACTAAAACGTTGGATTTTTACAATTCATCAAAAAATGATGTTACTAAAAAAATTACAAATAATCACCCTACGACAATTTTGATATTATGAATTATAAAATTTTGTTTATTTTATCAAAATAAATTAAAAATTGTGTAAAAATTTATATTTAACATAACGTCATTATTTAAATTCAACAAAATTTCCAAAAAAATATAGTATTTTCTGTGTAATATTGGGTTTGTTGTTCTCTTCTTCTAATAAAATATATTGGATGAAAATTAAAAAAATAAATTATTTAGTATATACAATATATATTTCATAAAACCCATTAAATAATTATAATTAACTATTTTAATTAAGATAAAATACAATTAGAAGCATAAAAGTAATAATACTTCTTTCAGTATCCAATTGGTTCTTTTTTTCATTTATTGTAGACCCAAGATTTAGTTTTATATTTATACTAAATATATGTTTTTATAATATAGTTAAAACAATTCCACAAATATAGTTTAGATATTATTATTTTAGTTGATAAAATTTTCAAAATATATTATTGTTTCGTAAAACTGAGTATGTCGTGTAGCACAAGCTATCGAGGAAGGACAATCTTGAATGTGAAACAAGATACTTAGAAAGGTTGATATTTCTTGTAACACATTTTAACTTGGTGTGGCATGAATTAAAAAAAATATCAAATATATTTAAAATATTAAATATATTTTATGGCATTGGGGTATTATATTGTCTAACACACATTGTCTCGTGTGTAATACATGCTATGAAATACAATATTCTTTCTCTAGAATTTTGAGGTGTCTCACTAGCACATGAATTAATCTATATTAATTAGTCGATATAGTCTATAATCTTCACTGATTTGGTAATATGGTTTTTTATGTACATTTTTATGATATTATGACCATTATTGTATTTTATTTCACGAAAAGTTGAACACATCACACTCTTGTTTTTAATAACTGTAATATTTTTATTATTGATTAATATAGAGGATATTTTAGTTAATAAATACTTTTTTAAATATAAAATATTTATATTTATCATTAAAATTTATCTCTTTATGTTGAAAAACCAATTCCCTTAAATTCTTACATAATGCTGATGTAGTAATTATTCAGTTGATGGAAAAATAAAATAAATTATACGAAATTTTTTAAATGTAATATAATATGATAAAAATCATAAAAATATCGAATTTTATAGTTTAACATGATAAATTTGGAAGGCTTGTGAGTATTATATTCAAATTATCCTTTTTTATTGAAATATCTGATGTTAAATTAAATGAATATTGTAAACATTGAAAATAATGATATTTTATCAAAATAAAATATTACTAAATTGTTATAAAAGCAAATAAATTAGGAAATAATACATTTTTGTTATAAAATGTTTTTAAATTTCATTAATCAATAATTTCTATTTCAATTGTCACCTTATAATTAAAATATATATTTATTTAGTTTAAAAAAAAAAATTAATGTAGTTAAAATTAAAATATGTTAAATTAGGGTTAATAAAAATTAAAATATTTTAAATTAAAACAAAAATTGTTTACAATTTACAGGTTGATAAGATTAAAACACTATCTAATATTATCTTTGAAAAAAATTCTATCTGGAGGTATTTTTCTTGAGAATGAAGGAATCATAATTTAATATTTCGTGAGATTCTACAAGTTCCCATATCCGGAATTATAAAAGTGTACATCTTCCCTTAGATAATTACACAACATTGATCATTCTAGATCTAAAATTACATTTGAAATTCTCTTCTATCATTCCCTTTCCATATTATAAAGGTTCTTGTTTGACAAAAAACTAATCCTAGAGCCCATTAGAGAATATTTAAAGGAGTCGTTTCGATGATGAGGGGGTTTGAATGTGAAGAATGGAATGAGAGTCTTGATGTATGTATTTTATTTCAAAATAACATCAATATATGAGAATGTGTATGTCTATGTCTCTAGGATGATTATTTCACTCTATTATCCATGTTATAATTTTTTTAGAAATACGTTTACTATTCATCTATAATTGTTTAAAGACATATTTACTCTTGTATTAATTTTAAAAAAAATATATAAAGGGAATATTCTTCTTTTTTTTCAAAAGACATAATTTAAAAAAATTTTACAATTAAGTGAATGTATTTTTTACTCTATACAATATGAATTTATTTCCCCACTATCATGACTAATTTTTATCATTGAATATCGTTTCAAACATTTACAAGGTTATTTCCAACGAAAATACTTTAATTCGTAATTTCACAATTTTTTTAAAATAATTAGATACGTTATTTTACATAGAAATATACCATGTAAATTTTTAATGAACTTTTATATCTATGTTTATATCCTTTTATGTTACATAAGATTTACATGGGAAATGATCCAACGATACCATATTTATTCATTTTTTGAATGTTTTAAGAATATATTGACACACTGTTAATGAAAACCATTTCATTTCCATTTTTTTAGGAAAAATGTTCTTCAAAATAATTTCTTTTCATGGGTTATGATTTGATGGATGATTTATCATCTTGGGGAACACATATGATTGATTTTTTATATGTGACTGTTGGGAACTATATCTCCCTCTAATGAATTGGGTAATGATTAATATTCTATATGACCAAAGGGTACACATGTATTCCAATCCCCAAATATGGAAAAATGAAAGTTATCTTAAGCTTAAATCATGTACACGTGTCGTTGTCCTAAGGAAAAAATGTTTTAAATTTCCAGGTTGGTATATTTTATATAAGGATTGCTATGATTGTGCCAATACATTAATCTATGTCTCATGATAATGTTTTGATATCTAGGATAGTGTAATTTTATTTATTTATGAAAAATTTCTTACAAACTCCCACTATTTATTACATGACACGTTATTATAATATATGATATGCCGGGTATAGTTTTCAAATGTTGATCGCATACCCATATGTTAATTTTGTATGTAGGTGATAATGGATATCTCGCTTGGTAAACCCTTATTGTTAATCATATATCATTCTTTATTATGTTTTCGTACCCAAGATTTAATGACTGTTTTTATGTCTGATAATCTTAATAAGGATGGTAGATATGAATTACATAGCAGGAGAATATTTAGTGCGCCTAGGAACCTATTTATTATATGTCAATGTTTCGAATGGAACTGGACCAAAACTATTATGGCCAAATCATTATATTATGTAATGGGTTTTTATATTTTAAGATGTAATATGTATGATAGAAAATTATGAGTTTTTATATTTTCTTGGCCTTATGAAATGTCATTTTATTATTATTAGGACATTAATAGATAAAATCCCATCTTGTTTTGTCTCATGAGTCTTATCAATACATAAATGTGATTTATAATTTTGTAACCCAACCATCTCCTATCAAATTCCAATGATTTGAACAAATGATTCATCAAGATGTTTTATACTTTTCCATGAGGAATATATTGCAAAACAAAACATTGATATCCACATATTGAGAATTAAGGATTTCATAAAATTCCTCTTTAAAAAAATTATCTGGATGTCTTGGGGAACATACATTAATTTTCATAAAATATATTTTCTATAATGCATGTGACATGATTTATATTTTTTATTAAATATACTGAAATAGGTAGTTACAACTTGTTACTTTATCCATGAAGTATATTAATTAGATTTAATAGCTTTATTTCATAGGATACCATGGAAATGCGACTTAAAATTCATTACTGTGATTCTTAATGAGTGTGTGAATATTACAATGCATATCCCCTAGGAGTTACTTTTTAGGTGAACTATATTTGACCAATTCATCTTGAATTAGAGTGATTATTGAAAAATATAAGAACCAACCAATTTTTGGTTGATTACAGCTAGGATTATCTATAACATAATCACATCTCATCCTCATATCTAGATATGTATGTATATTCTAGGAATGAATTTTTAGTTTTAATTTACATAAACAATGGCTGTTTTTCCACCATATAAATGATTCATTTTTACCATATTTTTTGTAACTAATAAATAAAATAACATAAGAAAGGGATAATAATATTAAAATTTCAATCCCAAAAATTTCTGAATTAATAACGAAAAATTAAAAAATCTCAATGTATTCACCCCAGAATATAATTTTTTTATTATAACAAGAGTCTCAAAGAATGGAAAATTATATAGAACAATCCCACATATATATCATTTTTAGAAAATTATTTATATCATTTTGAAAGGGAGGAATTAAAATTGATCTTCAAATACTGTCAAAAAATGGATTTAATTGTATAATGTTTTTGAATATATCGTATATATACACTATATAAACGAAATTGGGGGTATAAAACAAAACTAATCTCAAAGAGATTGATTTGAGAAGAAAAACTATTATATTTTTTAATAAATGGAAAAAAATAAATCAAACACTTGTATCATAAATATATCTATCTTAATAAACATCATTAATAACATTAGACAAATAAATTTTTATCTATAATCTAAATAAATAGTCATTCTATACATTAAATAATTCAATTATCCACCTCAGTGTTTATATTTTTGATCGTTTTTACTAGTTTCACAACAAAAAAATATGTAATCATTATCTTTCAAATTAATTATTAATAGGTCATTATAAAAAAAATTTATGTATGTTTTATAATATATTTTTATGTTTTTATTTTATTTTGTTTGTGTTTTAGACATTATCCTTGAAGATGTTGGTGATAATAATAATGTTTTGGTGATTTTTTAAGAACCGAGTGTGTTTCAAGAATTGATGAATTAGATAAAAAAATTATATATATATATATATATATATTAAACAAATAATTATTTATTTATTTATATTATATTATTATAGTAATTAGGTTCTTATAGTTATTCAGTGTATAGATTCAATGTATTGTTTCATTAGGTGGCTAAACCGATCCAATTAAGAACATACCAAGATTTAATGAAAGATTAAGAGGTGGTTTTATTATAAAATAAATTTAATATAAGAGTAATGATTATATTTTTTATTTATTAGTGAGATATATTAGAAATGGTAGGATGTGTGTGAAGTAATAATTGATATTAGAATATCATACAATTAGAATTAAATAATATCCTCTTAGTATGATGACTATAAACGATTAAATTAATTATGATTGTTTTTTGATCATATATTTAATTGGATCATTAGTTTTTCAAACCTAACCCTTAAATATGTCATAAATATAATATATATTCTTTAATATCATCCATAAATAATACCTTGTACGGTAGTTAAGGAAAATTAAACATGTTATTTCATGAATGCGGTTCTTTACACAACAGAAGAACAATTATTTTGTTTTTCTAAATGGATGAAGTATTAGAATATACATCAAAAATACCCTTTATATTGTAACATTAATGTTTATAAGTGTAATTAATACCACTATATTAGTGTGGATATAATAAATTTTAAACATTAATATTATGAATGGAATGTATGTGTTTGATAACAAAAAAAACCGGACATGAATTTGGGTTAAAAGAATCATTAGAAATGAGGACCTTATAATAATTAATGGTGAAGAAAATAATATGAATGCAAGAGTTTATTTTAAGAATAGAAAATTAGAAGTTTTTAAGGGAGAGATTAAATTTTTTTCATGAGTCTTGATGTTATGAGGTTGTTATCTTATTGTAAATGAATGAAAGAGTAGTTTTAGGGTGAAACCCTTAAATTTTCAATAATGTAAGGTTATTATTCAAATTTCAAAGCCCAAATGTCATAAAAATGATGAGATAAAAATAATTTGTGTAAAATATCTCCTAAATGACTCCTTTTTAATCATCATTGAGTGATTTTGGAGTTTTAATTTAAGCTTTTAAATTTAACCCTAATTTAGGTTAAGCTTTGTAATTAATTTCATTCCATGGATATTTATTTTAATGAATATGATAATGATTGATCTATTAACTAATTTCATACATACAATTTGAAATTTTGAAATCATCTTTTCAATTTATATTATATATTTATAAAATTTTACTCTTGAAATAACCATGCTTAATCATGTAAAACATGTTTTTAGATAAGTAATGTTTTCTAAATTTATATTAATATATAAAGTAAAATTATATTGGATAATTAATTAAATAATATTTAATGTTTTATTATAAAATAAATAAATTATCTTAGGATTTCAGGGTAGGAAAAAAATAAAATATCCCTTGTTTATAAATGATTAGAATGGAAATTAAAAAAAATAAAGTCATATTTCAATTAGTTGTGAAAAAATTTATATGTTTTATATGTAAATAGATTAATTTAAAATGTATAAATTTACTCTAGAAATTAATATTTTTGTAATTAAATATATACATAAATTTATAGGTTATTTTTATAAAATGGTGAATTCATACTAATTAGATATTTCGTTGAGGCTGTAATTTTTCAACAAAATCCATATATTTTTAGAAAAATTCAAAAAAACCTTTGGAGATAATTTTTATATTTTAAACTCAGATATTAGTCTATTTTAGTCAATTTTATTTTATTAAATTATTCAATTAGATAAATTCAGGAATAAATTCTCTATAAAGGCCATAATTTGTGATAGTTCATGAAACAATATTTAATTTTTACACTTGCATCTTTAGATTTACATTATCCATGTTAAAAGATTTTATACATGAAATTGGGGTATATATTTGCTATTGAAAAGTATGGATATTTATTTATCCTCTCTAGGATCCTACATTTACTATCATATTAAGTGATTTTTCTCATTTACATTCACCATCAAATTTCATTGATTGAACAACACATTCAATAAGGTGTCAACAATTTGGAAAAGATACCCATTATATAAAAATTTTACATCCAACTATATTCCCTCATATATCAGAACATGCATTGGATCTATTATATATTTCATTAGTAATGTAATAGGGAAGAAATCATGTATTATAGAACGTTATGGAAACATAGAAAACTAGTAAGCAACAACCAAATTTTTTTTTGTATTTACAATTGGCCAATGTACACAATGATAAAAATACGCCTTCTAAGAAACCATAAAACTCTATTTTATGGTCAAATGTTCAAAAATTAATGAACACACATCTTAAATTCCATGTATACCCTTTCGTTTTCTACACAACCATGTTTTCTTCATTGGATTTATATAATATGATATTGAATGTATCTTAGTTTAAAATTTTCCCACTCAATATTCATTGTAAAAACTAAATTTCATTATCCAAAGTATTCCTAATAGTTTGGAGTATGAAACCTCTTACAATACAATTCTTTTTTTAGGTCCATCTTGATGCTCTAACAAAAACTATTAATACATAAAAACACCATTAGAGGTATATACCACTCAGAAATATATTGTATGATAAGTTAATATGATCTCAACATGACTTCAAAAGTACAAATAGTCTTTTCGAACATCTCACTAGTCTATAGATGATAAAAGTTTCATAAACCAATATCAGTGTCCATATCCCCTAGATTTTTTGTCATGAATTTTGATATACCCCAATGGCCTCAACACAGAAAATTGGTAGAGGTTCCCCATCCATTAATTTTATTTCATTTATATATATATAGTACAATCTATCAATTATTAGATTCTCTCTAATAATTATAAAATAATAAAACATAGTTCAATAATCAAATATGTCCTATATTTCATTTTTCTTCCTTGGATTCTTTGGGTTTCTAGTGGGGCAGTCCAGTATAACATTTTCTCAGTTATATATAGGTATATGAAGAGGTACCCAGATATCTATTTTATAATTTTTTTACCCTTCACATTTAGGCATACTAATCATCTAGAAACATAGTCTTCAAAATACCTTCTTTTACCATCCTATATAAGATGATCATTTATATCATTATTCAACATTATACTACTAGGGTGTCTCATGAAATTTTATTTATATAATTAATCTAGTGGTTCCCTATTCAATTTTAGTATGTATGAAACATATAAAATCTTCTTAAACATCAACACACCATACTTATATATGAACAATGTCTTTTTCCCATTAGTTACTTATTTAATTTTATTTTTTTGTTCCTGTCACCATACCAGAACTTATCTATCCTTTCTAGTAATGATGTTTTATAATTGTCATCAAAAAAGAAACAAGGGATCCTCTTTTCTAGTATAGTAACATGTGTACCCTTAAATGATCTCCCAATATTATATCATTTTTAGTTTATATCATGGTCTGAATGCCTCAGTCCCTCCAACTCAATTAATCATCCATGTTTTTAAATTTTTTAGGTTGGTTTGGTATTGAGTAATCATATTCCTTGTGTAGTTCCTTCCATATTCATTTACCCTTATTTTTCTCTTTATTATAGAATATATAAACAAAAATTTTGTCTTCCATTTGTATCTCACTTCTTTTTTCATTGATTTTGTGTGTCCATATTTTCAAATATAATATTAAAACTACCTTATCATGATCCTGATTTTGGATTGATTTTTTATTTATTTTCCATCTCCCTGATGAATATAAAATTACATTATAATTCTATATAAGGACACAAATAATTAATTTCATTGATGTATCACAATAAATTACAAATAATCCATTTCCTGATGTTACAATTAATATCAATAGATTCATAATTCTATTATTAATTTGTTAAAAACATTCATCACATTCCATTCACTATTTCTGTTTATCCCCTTTTCATATTTACTTGGTCAATGGGTTAGTCAATAGAGAAAAATAATTTAAAAATTGATCATATTAACCTTTTAAACATAGGATACATTTTATCATAGTTATATTCGTAGGTGTAGGACAATATTTGATAACCCTTTAATTTTATACATAAAATATATTACATCATTGGAAAAAATATATCAATGAAAATACAGATCACATAGAAAAAATTAAAACTTACTATACTTCCGTTATAATTCTATTTTTATGAGGGTATCCGTAAGTTTTTTCAAATGAAAATAAGGAGATTAAAATCTCTTATATCATATCAAGATTCTATTAATTAATAATACTATAATGTTTCTAGGAATCTACTTGAATAATAAATTTTTCAGATCCCTATATAAGAATGATCATTACTCAATTGAGAATGTATTACCAGAAACTCTTAATATACACAACTAGTTGAAGAGACCATTTTTAATATGTCTTCATTTTCACAATTATCTGATCATAATTAATGAAAGAAAAACTATTCAATATTATTAGTATTTTGGATGTTGATCAAAGATGTCATAAATGCATTGAAAATGATAAATATTATATATACATATTTAATTTTTCTTCCCATAATCAATTCACAATCACATGGACCCATAAATATTTTCTAGAATAAAATAGTTACTCCCCATGGAGTAAAGTTAGGTCCTGTAAATATCCTTTCACTAAAATCATGTCAGTAATTACATAACTCCCAAACTCTATCGGTTCAATTTTATAATATTTTTTAAATAACATCGTTACATCATGAATGAGTTCAATAAATAACTTAATGTTAGGATCCAGTGGATTACCTAAAAATACTTTAGGAAGAGAATCATGGATGTTTTATACCATGGGTATATCCTCTGTCATTAGGGATCTATCCTCATACATATATCAAGATCGATATACCTCTTTACCTAAAATTTAATTACTGATAGTTAATTTGGGAGGATCCAGACATAATATAGATGATGATTTTTTCCCAATAAAGATAACAGGTTCAATATCCCATTGATGAATTATAATAACCTTCTACTGAAAATAAAAATTTATATTATATTATTAAATCCAATCCATACTCAAAATCATGTAAAATTTAAATGTAGGTATAATAATGTTGTTTTAAAATAGGGTATTCCCATAAATAAAAATTAGGACTGCCTGACATATCATTATTTCTGAAATACTCCCAGTTGGCGTAATATTTGACAACACTGTTAATAGGGTTATCGAGAAATTTATAATGATTCAAGAAAAATAGAAGTTATAAATGGGCACTATGATATACAATACACTGAATAATTATATGAAAATAAAAAAATTTTCAATGTATGTTCAACCATATCACAATGAACTTCAAATTTAGATATTTTAATAAAAAAAGCATAGAAATTCCCCCTTGGAATTTTCATATTTAAATTTATATTATGTTTAATAGGTTTTTTCATAATATAACATCTCCTTTAATTTAAATAATTTAACATCAATAGTTTTTATCTTTCTATTACATTATTGATCATGGTGTCCTTTTTTCCCAATCTTATAACTAACACCAGTTCCCTTCTTGAAATCCATGGGGTGTTTCTTCCCATTGTTATCACATGTGGGAAATCCCACCATTCAATTCTACCATATTCCCTCATTGTTCTTCCCAAGTTCATAACAAATCATTGTTTCTAATATTTCCCATGAATATATATATCATTGATAACTCCATTTCATTATTAATGGAACTTGGGACTATAACCAAATATGATGAAATATTTTTATCATCCAATTAACCATAAATGATCAACAATTATAAAATAAAATAAAATGTTATTATTTTTTAACACTCTATTTACAAAATCTATAGTATTCCTATCTTACTTTGTGAAGCATGCCTCAACCTCAACAACATTATCCTCTTCATTTTTCTTAATAATGAAGATATATCATTATACATTTATTCTTTTCTCATGAGGATTTTTTATTTATTGTAATTACAACTTGAATTATCCAATTCCATGAAGGTGATATCTTATTTCCCTTTACTATTTTTAATTTGAGACCAGTATTGGGATACATCTATTATTAGATGATTGAACACTATGATGACTTAAATTATTTTTACAACATCATATAGAAATGATAGTCTTCTATAAAGACATTATTTATATTTATTCTACCAATGGATTAATAATTCCAACAAAAATTAGGAAAACATTTTCATGATATGATCCAGCTTAATTACACCATATTTCAGATCAGACTAATTTTATATTATAGGGAGATTATTTTTCATAACCTCGTTCAACATCCCCAATATAGTTATGAACTTTATAGTGTCCACCCTTGCTTCATTAACACATTCTGGGGAAATATCCATGCATAAAATATGGGTGTTACTATGTTTCCCTTTCCTCATATTAGTCTCCATCTTTTTATAATTACATACAGATAATTATCTAATGATATGGAATTGCATGATAAATATCCCACTATATTTTCAAATGTGATCCCATGAAATATCGATTTATTTTCACAGTAATTCTTTGATCTAACTAGGATCATATAAATCTAATCCCCATGGTTGTAATTTTTCATGACCCATCCTCGGGGCCCGTGTCGTGAATACCCCAAGCCCGCCTCCCATAGGCCAGGGTCTAGAGACTAGAACCAAAGGCATAAATCCTGATAAAAGGGAATGAATTGACTTTATAAGAGAAAAAAACCGCAAAGTATGCAAACTGAAGTAAAAACTAAGTAAACTGAGTACAAAAGTAAGTGTTGGAAAGTAAATGGGTCAGAATACAAACCCAACTGAAAGTAAAGTACAAATGAAATGAAATTACATCAACTGGAAAGTAAAGCAGTGAGTGAGAGCCGCCCTATGGAAATCCCACCTGAAGGGTGGGTAAAAATAGCCTCATCTGCTCCTCGGCTAGAGCCGTCCGCTCCAAGCTCGTCCGTCCAGTGATCCACCTCCAGGTACCGTCCAGCTCCACGAGCTCCAACATAATGTAGTGATGTCCATTGTCTGCATCCAACACAACGTAGTGCGGGCATAACCAATACATGGGTGAGTATATGCTACTCAGTAGGGACCCCGAGACCCCCGAAGGTCTCCCAGAATCCATGAAGGATATACAAAAAAGGAACGATACAATCACGAAGTAATAAGCAACTCAACTTAGGTATATGTCCATACATATACCTGAGACATCAATTCCAGCTTGGCTCCAGCACACGAGACCATGTACAACCTAGTCCACACAGGAAAACATAACCCATTACACATAATAATTCACATCCCAATCCACATAGTAAATAACAAACCAATCCACATAGTACAACACAACAATCATATCAATGATATTGAATGTATGTTAAAGCTCATCTCCCACAGGTATCCATTACAAAGAGGGGTGGAGATGATTAGATGTAGCCTATGAATCATGTCCTCTGTTGAACCCACGTAGGATCCATGTTTAGTAGTCATTTCTGCCGATCCCACGGAGGATCCAAGTATAGTAGCGATTATCATCAAACCCACAGAGGATCCTAGCACGGTAGTCGAACCCACGGATGATCCCATTACAATAGTCATCCTCGTCAAACCAACGGATGATCCCAGTACAGTAGTCGTCCTCATCAAACCCATGGAGGATCCCAGTATGGTTGTCGTGCTCGTCGAACCCATGGAGGATCCTAGTACGGTATTCGTCCTCGTCGATCCCACGAAGTATCCTAGTATGGAAGTCATCTTCATCACAACCAGCTCTAGGGTTCTCGCACACAACACGCTCAATTCCAAGGGGGTCCTCTCCACAAGCCATGGGGGAGATACATAAACTATCACAAAGTCTTCAGTTGATGTATCATAAAGTTCCATCTTGTCAATAAGAACTCAACGCGATAGACAGAGCGTCAATCAGATTAGTGGTCCAAGAGTTATTAGCTTATTCGTCCCAGGGGCCCAATTGGTTATAAAGATAAAACCAACCCGATCGTACTCCCGCTGTGTCCAAACCTAGAGCGGAGTAATCTAAAAGAACCGTCTCACTAAGAGGAAACCAAAAAAGTCAACGACATTTCAATCGGATGTCCGGAGCTCAAGTTATAAGTGTTTCCGCTCCGAGGGCCTGTTTGGTTTTGTGTTTGAACCAACCCGGTTATAACCAAATTTCTCCGAAACCTTGAGTGTATATACCAAAACGACCGTCTCGATCCAAGGATAGCTACACAACTAACGGTGCGTCGTTCGGAAGTCCATAGCCCTTGTTATGGACATTTAAGCAGACCTGTCCAGAAAACAGGAGTTCGGGCACGGTCCAACCCGGCCCGATACACCTGGGTCGGCCCAAACCGGTTCGACCCGACCCGGGTCCGTATCTGGCCTATAAGGGCGCAGCTCGGCCTCGGCCTGGCCCGGGCGGTCCGGCTCAGCGCGGGCAGTCCAGACTGCTGCGGCCGGTCCGGCCCTGTGCGGGAGCCCGCGCGCTGAGCGGACGCGGATGGGGGGGAGGTGCTGCCCCCCTCGATTTGAAATGGCGGCCCCCCATTAACGGTGGTGTCCGCCCTAATTAAATCGGGGGATTCTCACCTCAGATTCCCCTGAAATGGCCTGCAGTTAGCCGTCCATTTGTGGTTGTCGTGGGACCTGCCTGTCCCGCCCCCCTAGAGCACCGGCAGCCGGAAGTCTGACCGTCCCTTACTGAACTGCCGCATGTGAAGGTCGTATCTTCCTTCTATCTGGTGCCTCGCGACTGTGCCACGCCCCTCCGCCACGGCTCGCCCCGGCCGCGGCCCTCCATGGAGATCCGACGTGGCGCAACTGCCATGCGCCCCTCCTTCGTGGCCCTCCCTTGGCTGTGGCTTCCTTCGGCTTCACCAGCACGACACGACAGTTCCGCGCTCCTTTGTTGCAGCCCGCTCCGGCCGCAGTTCCCATGTTTTTGTGTGGTGCGATGGCAACGCGTCGCCCCCATTTCAAGTGACAACAAAGATCCACAACGAAGGGGAGGAGGAACTGTCGTGTTTGTGCGGTCCAACCTCCTCCTGTTATTTCAATAATAAGTAGCTAATTATTTAACAACAAAATTCGTTAAATAAAACTTGAATGATGAAACAACCTCTACCTCGAAGTAGTTGTCGAAAGATGATCGTCGCGGGAAACGGCGTCGCGAGGTGAAGCTCCGTATATGTTGATGGAGAACGTCTGAGGAGGAAGTGACGTCTCCCTTCCTTTGATGCGGGGAGAATATCGAAAGAGGGCACATCGTAGTTCATCAGTAATGGTGTCACACACTGGCTGTGGAGATGAGAAGAGACGGCACGTCGATCTCTCCTTGCGGTGACGGCGTTCTTCATCGAAGTCTCGGCGTTCTTCGGGAAGAAGATGAAGTTCTTCAGGAAAACACACAAGATCTCTCTCCTCAATTTACCTCACACAACAACCAACCAAAAATCAAATAAGGTTCATCCTTATTTTGTTAACTCATGCCATGAATTCAAAAATTCAAACTCTTATCTCACTTAATTGATTAAGTGTATTGGCATAATTAAAGAGGGGAGAGGGGAGAGTTACAAATTAAAAGCAAGAGGGGGTTTAATGGGGAGTTAGGGAATTTAAAGGGGGTGGGATTTTGTGGGCCCCACCCCACCTTTATTCACTCAAGGGTAGTTAAAAACAAGTGGGTCCAACTATACTTCCACACATTGGTTATAACAACATAGAAAAAGAAATAAAATTGTAACACAATTTTATTTACTTCATATTTAAATACTTTTTTTAAACCACTCCTCCCATGAAAAAATACCTTCGAGAAAGGTCCTCCTAAGCCAAAACCAGCAATGTGGTTTCCTCGGTGCCCTCAGTTTTCAATTATGAGCACCAGATCAAAATTTAGAAAAATCCGCTCGTCCATTCACTGAACGTACCCGAGCTGAAATTCGGATATTTATTCTGGGCGCACCGGTACTCGGAATCAGGTTCCATCAGAAACTGCGTACTCGTAAAATCACAAAAAAATTAATAAAAAAATTTCCTTGATATTTACGTGTCTTTACATTACTCCCACCTCAGGGCTTTATGTCCCTGTAAAGCTACATCAATAACTAAGGAAACAAATGAGGGTACTGAGCACGCATCTGAGCCTCCCGCTCCCATGAGTTATCCTAGAGGTTCCCATGCTGCCACTTGATGTGCGCTATATGTATCGACCGTCCACGTAGAACCTGATTCTGTTGATCCTCGAGCTCCACCGGGACCTCCACAAATGTAGCTCCATCATTGTTGTCTAGCTACCAATGGTCGATGATATGTGTTGGATCATGCACGTATCTCCTAAGCTGAGATACATGAAAGACATCCTGCACCCGGTGAAACTTAGGTGGAAGAGATTGGCGATAAGCCACCTCACCTATCCTACTGAGAACATGGAATGTTCCGATGAAGCACGGAGATATCATGCTGCCTTGGCTAAAATACCTTAGACCCCGTCGAGGTGAGACCGTAAGAAAACGTGGTCACCATCTTCGAACTCTAGTGGTCTACACCTCCTGTCACCATAAGACTTCTTTTAGCACTGAGTTGTTCTCCTCTGCTCCTGGATGACCTAGACCTTCTCTAGTCCTACAAGAGCTGCTAAGATTTATTCTTTGCTGATAAGAGAAATCAGGTCTCATCCCCTAGATGAACTACGTACTTTTCCTAATACTATCAATCATAACATGAATGATACTAATCCATTCCATGGATGACGTCGTAAGGCCTCAACGCCAATACCAAGAGATCTAACCGTTACTCGCACCTCCAAGGGTTGAGTCACACTATCGGCATCAGTGTGTGGTCACTGGGTCATCTATAGTAGGTATCCCAAAAGTGAGGGTGAAGTCAACAGTTTAAACCATAACCTCTTAGTATCAACTACATAAAAAGGACAGGGAAGAAAACGTCACAAGAACAACTGTCTTTTTTTACTGCGGCTCAATGTACAAAGACACAATACATCAAAAAAGCTATAAGTAACATGAACAAAAGTCTCCATGTCCTTATCTAGTCCCGCTCCGGTCCATCTACTCCCAAAGCTCCATGGTCATAAGCTTCACTTGCCTGAAGCTGAGCTCTCCCCGGTCCACCAGTTCCCTATGGTCGGGGTGGTCTTCCTGGTGTTGGTGGTGGTGGGGCCTCAAAGCATCACCCACCACCCGTTGCTCGGTTTTCTCCTCTACCTGGGAGGTCCCTCTACCGCCTGATGCTCATCTATAGGGCGGTTCAGGCAGTCTCGAGCCAAGTGACCATGCCCGCCACATGCATAGCATTGTCTACTCCTCATGTGGATGGCATTGTTTCGTGTTCCCCGCACAAACGAACCTGTTTCCAGAGATTGCCCATTTGATGGTTTGGTCCACTTGGTCCTCTGCATCATCTGTCTACTACAGGCTTCAGAAGACTCCGCTTCGGGTCGTCCTGCGGAGGGTCTCGGCACTTGTGACTGCTCAGTGGGAAAACTCTCCACTAGAAGGGCTCTCTCCTGCACCCCCGCCTATGTCGGGATGTTGAGGGAGATCATCTAATCCCTGAACTCATGCCTCAGTCCATGCTCGAAGGTCCGGGCGCTGAATAACAGGTCTCATACCATATCTGTGGAGTAGCGCGAGAGATCAGTACAGCTCGCTGAGTACTGGGCTATTCACATGATGCCCTACCGCAGCTGTAGAAACTCTTGGATGTGCACCGCACAGAGGGTGTATTGAACAAACACCGAGCAAAAAAAGGATATCGATGTCCGACCAAAGGAGATATGCCTCGTCGTGCACTTGGAAAATCAGTATCCACCATCTAAATTCATCCACCTCCAGGAGACTCGCCGCAAGGATCACCATGAGGTCAGATGGTGTCCATACTAATCTGAAAACTAAAACAACAACCTCCAGCCAATTCGCGGCTGCCTGAGGGTCCGTCCCCCCATGGAACTTGGGTGGTATCTGATGCTGAAACTCATGTAGTGCACTTCGGCGATGTGCACTCTCAGCTATTGGCGCTGGTGGCATCGGTGGATCGTCGGGTAGAGGTACCACCGGTGCCTCCGCTATAATAGGTCCCTGCACTGAGGCCTCGTCGCTCGGTGGGATGCCATCTCGTACAACGCTCAGAACCCTAGATGGCTGCCATCGTGGGGCCATTATGAAAAGAGACAGGCGTGCCACGGTCAATACAGTATACCTGGTTAGATGACACAAAGTAATCACAAAGAAAACTTTTGAAACACACATGCAATCAATGTTTTCGTGCACTAAGTCCGAAATCAGAAGTCAGGGTCCTGGTATATGGATACGTCAGCTACCGCATCAAAACTAGACCCCCTAGACTGATAACCACAATCAATACCCTTAACACTATTTCTTCACATAGAAGAAAAGATCAGAGTCCTGAGTTCTGTGGTATAACCGAACTCCTCTGATACCAATTTGTCACGACCCGTCCTCGGGGCTCGTGCTGTGAATACCCCATGCCCGCCTCCAATAGGCCAGGGGCTGGCGACTAGCACCAAAGGCGTAAATCCAGATAAAAGGGAAGGCATTTCCTTTATAAGATAACAAACACCACAGAGTACACAAACTGAAGTAAACACTAATTAAACTGAATACAATAGTAAATGCTTGAATGTAAATGGGTTAGAATACAAACACAACTGAAAGTAAAGTACATATGAAATGAAAGTACAAAAACTTGAAAGTAAAGCCGCGAGTCCAAGACGTCCTCTGGAAATCCCACCTGAAGTGTGGGTACAGATAGTCTCCTCTACTCCCCGGCTCCAGCCGTCCGCTCCGAGCTCGTCCGTCCAGTGATCCACCTCCAGGTACCGTTCAGCTCCACGAGCTCCCACCTTAATCAGCGCTGTCAGTCGTCTGCATCCAACACAACATAGTGCGGGCATATCACGTGCAAGAATGAGTATACGCTACTCAGTAGGGACTCAAAGACCGCCGAAGGACTCCCAGAATCCCAAAAGGATATTCCAAAATGGAATGATACAATCACAAAGTAACAACCAACTCTACTTAGGTATATTCCCATACATATACCTAAGACATCAATTCCAGCTCAGCTCCAGCACAAGAGCCCAAGTACGACCCAGTCCACACAGGAAAACATAACCCATTCCACATATGATTTCACAACCCAATCCAAACAGGAATGCACCACCCAATCCACATAGGAAAGCACAACAATCATATTGATGATATTGATTGTAAGTTAAAGCTCCGCTCACACAGGTATCCATTTAGGAAGAGGGGTGGATATGATTAGATGTAGCCTCTGAATCATCTCCTCTACTGAACCCATGTAGGATCCAAGTTTAGTAGTCGTCGCTGTCAAACCCACTGAGGATCCAAGTATAGTAGTCATCATCGTTGAACCCACGGAGGATCTCAGCATGGTAGTTGAACCCACGCAGGATCCCGGTACAATAGTCATCCTTGTCGAACCCACGGACGAACCTAGTATGGTAGTCATCCTTGTCAAACCCAAGGAGGTTCCATGTATGGTTGTCTTCCTCGTCGAACCCACAGAGGATCCCAGTATGGTAGTCGTTCTCGTCGAACCCATGGAGGATCCTAGTACGGAAGTCATCTTCGTCGTAGCCAGCTCTAGGGTTCCCACACATAGCACGCTCGATTCTAGGATGGTCTGCTCCACGAGCCAAGGGGGAGATAAATCGACTGTCAAAATTTCATGTGTTGATGTATCATAAGGTTCTGTCTCATCAATAGAAACTCAACGCGACAGACGGCGTGTCAATCGGACGCCTGGTCAGAGAGTTATTGGCTTATTCGTCCTAGGTGCCCGGTTGGATTTAAGGCTAAAACCAACTCAACCATACTCCCGTTGCATCCATACCTCGAGCGAAGTACGACAAAAGAACCGTCTCACTATGAGTAAACCAACAAAGTAGACGACATGTCAATCGGACGTCCAGAGCTGATGTTATTAGTGTTTCCGCTCCGAGGGCCCCATTGGTTTCGTGTTCGAACGTACCTGGTTGTACTCAATGTTCTCTGAAACCTTGAGTGTAATATACCGAAACGACCGTCTCGATCCAAGGATCTCTACACAACTGACAGTGCATTGTTTGGAGGTCTTTATCCCATGTTATGGACGTTTAAGCAGATCTATCTGGAAAATAGGAGTTTGGGCCTGGTCCGACACGGCCCGATACCCCTGGTTCGGCCCAAACCGAGTTGACCCGACCCGGGTCTAGGTATGGCCCGTTAGGGCGTGGCCCGACCCTGCTGGCACGGCCCGGCCCATCCAATGCGGTCTGACCCGTCCCGGGGGTCAGGCCTCATTTGGGCGGCCCTGTCGGGCGCGACCGGTCTGGCCCGGCGTGGGCGGTTCGGCTCGGTGCGGCCGGTCCGGTCCTATGCAGGTGCCCGTGCACTGAGTAGACGCAGAAGAGGGGGGGGGAGGCTCTTCCCCCTCGATTCGAAAAGGCGGCCCCCAATTAATGATGGGGTCCGCACTAATTAAATTGGGGGCTTCACGCCTCGGATTCCTCGGAAACAGATGGCCATTTTTGGCTGCCACAGGACATGCCGGTCCCGCCCCCCCTGGAGCGCCGACAGCCAAAAGTCCAGCCACCCCCTTGCTGAACCGCTGCCGGCGAAGGCCGCAAATTTCTTCTGTCTGGCGAGACGGTGCTGCACCCCACTGCCGCGGCCCGGCCTTGTCCGCAGATTCCTTCGGCTTCACCGACGCGACGTGACGGCGCTGCGCTCCTTCGCCGCGGCCCGCTCTGGCCGCGGTTCCCTCGTTTCTGCGCTGTGCGACAGCACCGCGTCGCCTCTATTTCAAGCGATAATAAAGATCCACAATGAAGGGGAGGAGGATCATCCATGTTTTTGTGGTCCGGCCTCCTCCTGTTATTTTGATAATAAGAGGCTAATTATTTAACAACAAAATTCGTTAAATAAAACTCGAACGATGAAACAACCCCTACCTCGAAGAAGTGGTCGAATGATGATCGTCGTAGGAAATGGCGTCGCGAGGTGAATCTCCGTATATGTTGACAGAGAACGTCCGAGGAGGAAGCTACATCTTCCTTCCTTTGACGCAGGGAGAAGATCGAAAGAGGGCGCATCGTCGTTCTTTGGGAAAGGCGTCACACAATGGCTGCGGAGAGGATAAGAGACGACACATCGATCTCTCCATATGGTGATGGCGTTCTTCGTCGAAGTCTTTGCGTTCTTCGCAAAGAAGATGAAGTTCTTCAGGAAAACTCACAAAAGCTATCTCCTCAATTATCCTCACACAACAACCAACCAAAAATCTAATAAGGTTCATCCTTATTTTATTAACCCATGTCATGAATTAAAAAATTCAAACTCTTATCTAACTTAATTAATTAATTGTATTGGAATAATTAAAGAGGGGAGATGGGAGAGTTACAAATTAAAAGCAAGAGGGGGTTTAATGGGGAGTTAGGGAATTTGAAGGGGTTGGACTCGTGTGGGCCCGACCCCACCATTATTCTCTCAGGGGTAGTTAACAACAAGTGGGTCTCACCGAACATCCACACATAGGTTATAACAGATTAGAAAAAGAAATAAAATTGTAACACAATTTTATTTACATCACATTTAAATCTTTTTTTAAACAACTCCTCCCGAGAAAACACACCTTCGGGAAAGGTGCTCCTAAGAAAAAACTGGCGATGCGGTTTCATCGGTGCCCTCGGTTTTCAATTCTGAGAACCGGATCAAAAGTTAGAAAAACATGCTCGTCCATTCAATGAACGTACCCGAGCTAAACTTCAGAAATTTATTCCGGGCACACTGGTCCGTGGAATCAGGTGCCGCCAGAAACTGCATACTCGTAAAATCCCAAAGAAATTAATAAAAAAATTTCCTTGAAATTTATGGGTCTTTACCTAATTATACATCATATAATACCAATAATGACATCATGGACTCTAGATATTTTAGGGCAGAAGTTATATTACATTATTTTTATACAATAAAAGATGTATTGAAGGATCTAAGAAATATTTATTCTTTTAATTATAGATATATTCACATTAATAATTTCAAAACATAAGGTATTCAGTGAATATATAATGAGAACATGATAATTTATTCCATTATATCCCAGAATATTATAAAAAATACATATTTACATTTTAAGGTGAAAGGAAAATAAATAATGTGAGATCAAATTCCTAGTAAGGGGAAACCAACTGCAGAATCTTACAAAACATAAACCTTATATATGTGATTTTGAAAAAAAAACATTTAATGAAAATTTATAATCAACTGAAAGTAATGTGATTCTATATCAATTAATATAGATAAATTCATGGATAACAAGTATCATTTATCTTATAATAGATGGAGTTAATATTTTCATACAAAAAAAATTAATGCCAAGTCCTTCATCCAAAACACATTATTGGCATGGGAAGTGGAATGCCTCAAAACTCTTCGTACTTTCTCTCATGAGTCCATTAGATTCATCAAGGGGTTAAAATGTTATTAGACTCACTATTCACCATATTAAGTAAAATTCATTGACTCTATGATTCATCAAGATCATATACATACATGGAAATTACATTACTTTTGTGGAATACCTAAAATATAACAAAAACAGACACTCAAGGACAGTAATAGTTTAGTGTCTTTGGAAACTCAAAACATAATTTTCTAATCATGGTGAAATTTCCTCACCATCCCACATATTGATCTTCCCCTTTTTTTCATACCTAAATATTTTCTTTATATATTGGGGAAAGGAAAACATAAAACATATAATGGGTGGGCTCGAATGCTCAAAAATGGAAAACATGGAGAACATAAAACAATGCATAAAAATTTGAATATAAAAACATGAACATAAAATTTAAACATCCATATCTTGAGCAATGACATAAAACATGGAAATACATAAGGAATAGATCATAAAGGACCATTAACCATGATAAAATAGCATGGAAATAAAACATGGAGTTGTGGGAAACTATTAAGAACATAATATGATTTCCACAGTATCCAAGGAATTGCTTCCAAGATCATCATAGTCGTTGAAGTCCATTTTTTGAACTGGATTTACATACCATTCCAGCCTAGTATTACTAAAACGGATTTACGTTCCGTTCCAGCCATGTCCATCTCACGAGATATAAATCATTACCCAATGTATTGGATGGATATATAGGTCTCACCCATCTCATAATGAAATCATTCTTTTGTGTGCTAAAAAATAAACATAAATCATTCATCATAACCCAATGGGTTTAATATACCTCATCCCATAATAACATAATCCTTATAAAAAAATGGATATAATTTCATCATAAACAAAATAAAACCATGTAAATAACATGGACATTATGCATCAAACATATCCATGTTAAATACTGTCATCTTAGATGGAAAAATAGTATTGATAAAACACTTGAAATGAATTCTTGAGGAAAATATCATTTATACTTCAAAATAATTTTCTTTTCTAAAAATGCAGAGGAATTTGAAAAGAAAACAATTTAGTTGAAAATAATCAGGAAATCTCGGAGAGGAAGCATCATGGATATAAGAAGTTATGAAACTGTAAAAATCAGTTAATGTTGTATAAGTAAAAAAAGCTTCATCCTCGTACATTTTCCTGAATATTAAAAAAGTACCTCATATGGTAAGTAAAAGAAAGATTTCTTCCATATGATTTGGTAAATATCAATAAATTTTAAAAATGGCATTAAAAATACATTGAATAATAGTAAACATTTTATGACTACTATTTTTGAATACATTGACATGGATGATAAATATAACCCCAGTAAATACTTACGAATAAACAATCTCAGATATGAATGAGATTACATTACCATAGATCCAATTGCATCCGTACATGTCCGAAACTCATGTATAATGATTTAAATAATTTCATTTAATTATTCAAGAAACACAATCATTTTTATGATATCATATATGATACACTTATGACTTTATATTACCCGTTCATTTGTCAATTACATATTGAGGAAACACTTTTTGTAAAATCTATTAATTTATCGCACTTCTTTTGACTTGTAATTTTTTATATTATTACATAGATCATTATTTTTATATCAGACAAATTCAATATATAAATATATATAATCGATCGATAAATGGATTGAAATACACCATTCCTGAAGACGGTAGGCCATACGTAGGTGTGAACACTGTTTTGGTTTCCTTATTAAATTAAAGGGAAGTAAATGACATATATATATATATTGTATCATTATTATGTCATATCTTTCATTATTATTTATTATATATACTTTATAATCATTCTTTAATGGTTAACATGGAGAATTAATCTTATCTCGTCGTGGAGACGGTAAGTCGTACAACTGCATGAGTGACACTCACTATTGGAAAATAGACCTATACCCATAGTTTTGGAGAAAACCGTAGGTATAGGTCACCCTATACACATGTTATTGGGAAAACCGTGGGAATATGAATTTTTTGAGACCCTATCCCCATGGTTTCCCCAAACCATGGGCATCGGCTACCCAATAGCCTCTTTTTTCCCAAACTGTGGGTATAGGGTATCAAAAAATGCATATACAAATGGTTTTCCAAAACTCTTGGGGATAGGGTGACCTATACCAAGGGTTTTCCACAAATCCGTGGGTATAGTCAGAGGATAAAAACCCCTATACCCATAGTTTTGAGAAGATGTGGTTATAGGTTCCCCGCGTGTGTGCGGTAAATTTATTTTTTCCGCAGGAACCAATAAAAATTGGCTGGAGTTCTATAGCCATGGTTTATTCCTCTATACCCATGGTTTAAAAAAATATATTTAAAAAAATATATATATACATACATATATGCTGTGATGGGGTAGTGGTAATGCCAATTGTGAATGGAGAACTGGTCCCGAGATCGAATCTCGCGGCTGCTATTTTGTAAAATATGCTATACTAATGCCACCAATGACCACGGTTCCCCAAACTGTGGGTATAGCCTATACCCATGGTTTTGGATTATATAACAATAGTTTTGAACCATAGGTATAAGATCATTTTCTATTAGTGAATATCATTCCCATGATTTGGAATTGTATTGATGTGTATGGTGTGTAATATTTCAGAATAAATATTACTTTAAAATAATCATATATCGTTATTTCTTCCATTATTATACCCATCCTAGTATGTTGGTTATGAAAAATAAATTACACCACGACATGGATAAAGTATTTCGTACGTACACATGCACAGTGGTTTCATTTTTCGAAGGATAGATAGTTGGTGAAATAGGGTTGTTTCATATTTATAAATGCATATCAGTATATGAGTGATAGTGGTGTTACAACTTGATAATGAAAAAAAATGAAGAAGAAGTAGAAGAAGAAATAAATTTGAAAGAATCGTTAGAAGATATAATCTCTTCCTCGAAGTGCCTCTTTTAAGCATACTTTTAGGGCACTAGAGTTTGAATTTTGAGATGAAAAACACCTTTATAATGCAACAATAGAGGTTTAGAAGAGGAATTGGATGGGTTTGGCCGAGCATGAAGGCTCAAAATTTAGTGAAGAGAAGAGGGATGGGGTGTCCTTTTTTAAGAGAGGAGAGGGTCACTTTAGGAGACTCTCAAAAATATTATTTTATAATAAAATAAAACCCCACATAAAAACCTCCAAAGTGAGTCAACATCGAATATGAGATGAGATAGTGTGGTAATATCATCAACCAAACAAATTTCCACTTGTATTGATATTATTTTAAACCATATCATTTTGAAATTTCCTTATTTAATCTATTTAATTTTATATGTTGTAATAATATTCTAAATTTTAAAAGGATCTATATACTTACCTATTTGTTGTGAATTTTCAATTATTGGATAATTTATGACATTTTAGAGGATATAAATTTAAATTTTTAATTTTTAATTATTATTTTTATTTTAAAACAATTTAATAATATGATATATATATATATATAAAATACCTATAGTGTCAATTTTGACAGTATTCATTTATTTGAATTTAAATAAAATCCAAACAGATGATAGAGTTGAACCAAAATATTTAATAGATTCCTAAAATGTCATATTCATCTATAGAATTCGTTCCGAACATTAATTATTTCATGTAATATTTATTTAAATATTTTTTAAACCATTTATATGATATTTCTCTTAATTAAATAATTTCTACATCATTTTTGTATAATTAATTAACATAATTATTTTTTAAATAAAAATTAAAAATAAAATAATATGATTAAGATAAATATAATATATTTTATAATAATACATTTAGTGGAATTTATCTTCTAAAAACCCAACTTTTAAAATGTTATGTTTATTAAATTATTAAGGACACAAATTTGACATCAGTTAAAATAAAATAATATAAATGTCATAATCTATTTTTTAAGGTTTAAAATTGTACACAATTCTACAAATCGATGCTTATGGTGTATATATACTCTAAAAATAAGTTTTGTTCATGTTTTTGGGACTTTTAGGGTAATTATTATGTTAATAAAAACACTATTATTGATTTTCCACTAAATAAATGGTTTCTACATTAATGTATAATCAAATAACGTAATTATATATTTCATAAATATTACAAATAAATAACCATGATGAATAAACAATTCCTATCCAATGAGTATTTATAATCTAAATTATATTATATATAACATTATATTAAAAATAATTTAATTAATAAAGTGTTAGTGTGACATATTTCACTTTTCCGTTAAATAAAATAAATTAATGGTATTAATCGCATCCAAGTGGTTTTCAATAGATTCCATTTCTACACAAGTATGTTTTAGAGAGTAATATAATAAACCAATGATATCATTAAAAGTGTTAGTGTAATTTTATAATATTATTTTTACCCATAATTACCTGATTTACCTTTAAAGGTGGTAAATAAAATTTACCATAGTTAGTATTCAAAATGCCTAAAAATAAGAGTTATCTATTTACACAATTTCAACCTCCTAATTCCAAATATGGAATACATTTTTATAAATTCAAAACACATAAGATGAAGTACTTCATTTAAAATTAATCACATGGTCGAAAAAATAGGTTTTTATTTAAAACATTGCAAAAGATTTAAATGTTTTTACATATGAAGTGAATGTAAAATTAATGAAAATTAATTAAATAATATAATATGGTAAAAATATATTTTGTTTATAATTTAAAACCATTAAATATTATAATTTTACAGTATAAATTATATTGGTGACAAAAGTTATTATTAATTAAAATTTAGTGTATTTATACAATTTTTCAAAATATGAATGTTATCAGAAGAATGTTGAAAAATGAAAAAAAGTAAATTTTTATATCCTGATTGTTATGAATAAGATTATTTTTCCAAATCAAACTTATAAACATGTCAAAAACTAGATTTAAGGTTGGTGCACCATCAAAAGGTGGAAGAACTGTATTTTTTAAAAAATACATATTTTATCAAAAAAAATTATTTGGTTCTCACACCATGTTCTAGAAATGTGTAATATTAATGATAATGTAATAAAATTCATAATGTGGTTAATAATATTAATAACGACTAGTTCATAATAATATATCATTGTTTATTGAAACACGGTATTGTGTATAACACATGCTATTGAGGATGGTCACTCTTATATGCAACATAAGTCAAGAATAGTGTTGCTTATACTACAATATAATACAGTGTTGTGTATAGTTCAAGATAATAGTGGTGTAGTGTACAACAGAATAAATAAAAGAAATTAAAAAAAAATTCTCATAAAATCTCGGGGTGTTACATTCTACCCCTCATTAAATTAATTTCGCCCTCAAAATTCATCATGTTATATACCATTTATTACTTGAAAGATTATTTCATAGAGCCCCGCATTGTAAAAATGAATACTAAAACTTAATTTTAAAAATTTAATGTATGAAATATAATGGTTACCCAAATTAACTCATCATCATGTTTCCACATAGGAGAACATATGTGAAAACATAGATATTGAAATGATATTTAACCATGACGTTTTGATGGATAGTGGTAGAGAAAATGGATATGAAAAATCCAACGATCACAAATCTATAAAATTGGGATGATCTATGGTACCATCTGATTTATCATATATAAGGGTACTAGGAAAATGTTATTTGTTTCAAAGATCATTTCCCTAAAGACGATGATTTTTTTCATAAGGTTAAATACTTATTTGATTTTAGTATAACATCATTGTTGGTCATTCCATCAACAATTACCACTTCATATCTTATTTAATGAAATGAATTTGAATTTGTCATTCATGAAGTGTTAGCAGATCATTCAATAGAATAATTGGTCTTTCTATCTGTATTTATCACAAAATGGTTAGCACAAATTATTAAATATACATAAATCCATCTATGGTGATATTATCTATCTATGATTCCAAAAATTGGCTTATACATAATCAATCATACCGGTTAATAAAATAAAACTAATTTCTACTAACCATGGACTTCTTGTTGCCTAGTGGTAGGTGATAATGGCCTATCACACTTTGGTTGGGGGTTTTATTCCCACATCCTTGTCGGACAGGGCGGGTTGTCGCCCGTCCTGCATGCTGTCCTTTTTCTAAAAATACACTATTATAACATTCCAGAAAACAAATATGTAGCCATAAACAATACTATCTGATGTCCAACTTAATCCATTCTAATATTTATCATTATCAAAAAAAAACTCCTGTCAGATCCCTTATTATAAAAAATTTATTAATAGAAAGTTCATATATCAAACATCTAAATACCATCATTTATCCACATATATCATAAGTTATATCTTGTTCGTCACATTCCAAACATTTTGTGGACATTATCATGCATCCTATTGAAATATGATAACAACATAAATTACTATAGAACCATTGTGACAACATGAATTTCATTTAAATTAACACTTTCCATACACCTAATATACCAAAAATACTATATACTCAAACCTTGATATCAATTTGTCCTTTTATCAATCATGAGTTAATTAATACATTCAAATATCTCATTATCCCATTATCCCTTCATTATGTGCCTATCATATACATTCCAAACATATTTCAATCACTTTTCATGGATATCAGATCCATACAATTATTGAAAACCAATACATAGTTTTTTCAATATTCCATGATATTATAAATGAGATTCCACAACAATATTTTGGAATCCCATTACATAAAAACATTATCACTCCACCAAAATTCTTCCATATTCAACTTCACCAATACTGATGGCATGTGACATCCCATTATCCTTTTCCTTAAGAGGTTGTTGATGTCGATCATCATTGTCCCTTGGATTAGGGCATTGGTAAGCATAATGCCCCCTTTCCCTACACTTGTAGCATTGATGTGTAGGTGGGGCATTCTCTATACTCTTTTCTCCATTCACATCATTAGCTACCATTTTCCCATTACTTCTTCACTCATCTACTTGATGACCTTTTTTCCACACTTAAATCATTTTCTAGTCTATTTATGACACTCTCCACAATGCTTCTTCCCACACATTGAGCATAACAAAACAATGGTCTTCTTTTCACTATCTTTTTGAGATTTTTCCTTGAAATCCATCTTTAATTTCTTGTAAAAACCATGATATTGATATGTAACACCATCTTCTAGTTAGATCTAGATAGCACAACACACAATCTCTTCATATCTATTAATGTCTCATATAGCTAATGGCTTTCGAAGACTTGGTTTTGAGCCACAAAAGAATCCGCCAACTTTACATTAAGGTTGGATGATAAATCCAGATGCATACCTTGAAAACCTGGTAAAATTCACTTCGTATATACCAATAGATTCATCATCCTTTTTCTTAAGCTCAAGGAACCCCTTTTCCATCTTAGATTGAAGAATTAGATGAATGTACATATTGAAAAATATATTTTTGAAATCATCCCATTCCATGTATACAATTTCATCTTGGTGACTTGAATTCATAATTAGAGTCCACTAATAGTCTTCTTCATCTTCTAAATGGTAAACAGCTAGATTGAATTTTATATGATCTGAACAGAGAAGTATGGAAACTATATTTTCAATGGTACTGATCCATTGTTCATAAAAAAGTGGATCAGAATACCCACTGATAGAAGGTGGACATTTCTTCATGAAGGACTCAAAAGTATATTGTTCCCTTCTAAGATCATTTGGAAGTCCAGAATGATTCATAGCTTATGTAAGTATAGAAATAAGATTTTTCACTACATTTACCATAAAATTTTGTCATTCTAGAGGAAAATCATTGCATTTCCCTATGCATTGATCATTAACAGGGTTCCTTTGATTTTATGCCATTATCTAAAACCCAAAAAGAATAATGTGAGAGGAAAAAATCATACTAGGAAAACAACCTAATAAAGGGGGAGTACATTCAATATCTAACATTTTAAGTTTAATAATTGGTTATTCCTAATCATTATCATAATTATAGGATTGTAACCAATACTTATACATAATCATTGGTACATCCCTAGAATTACCATAGAAATATCTCTAGGGATCTCACTAATGTTTTCACATCCTAGTTTCCAAAGGATAACTAAACCTTTCCTCTGATACCAACTTTAGAGACCCAAGCTTGACGTACATGGAAATTACATTACTTTTGCGGAATACTTAATATATAACAAAAATAGACATCCAAGGACCATAATAATTTAGTGTCTTTAGATACATGGAACATAATTTTCTAATCATGCTCAATGATCTTCAACATCTGCCATAAAGACTTTCCCCTTTTGTTTTCATACCTAAAACCATTCATTATATCCTGGGGAAAGGAAAACATAAACCATAGAAAGGGTGATCTCTATTGCTCGGTATGGATAATCTTCTAGAACATAAAACAATCCATAAACATTTGAACATAAAAATATGAACATAAAATATAAACATCAAAATCTTGAGAAAAGGAATAAAACATCACAGTATGTATGGCATGGAACATAAATTCCCATTAATTATGATAAAATAGAATGGAAATAAAACATGGAGTTGTGGCAAAAAATTATGAACATAATATGATTTCCATAGTAGAGACGACATTGCAGCCAAGACCATCATAGTGTAAGAAGTCCATTACTGAACCAGATTTACATGATGATCTAGCCCTGTATTTCTGAAACAAATTTACATGTCATTCTAGCCACATCTATCTCATGAGATATAAATTTTTAACCAATTAATTCGAAGGAGATATCGGTCCCACCCATCTCATAATGAAATCATAATTTTGTGTTCCACAAAATTAATATAAATCATTCATCACAACCTAATGGGTTTCAAATCCATCTTCTCATCATAAAAGAATCCAAATAAAAAAAAATAGATATATTTTCATCATAAAAAAAATCTATGCAAATAATAGGGAAATTATACATGAATCATATCCATGATAAATAATTTCATCTTAGATGGAAAATAGTTCTAATAAAACACTTGAAATGAAATTTGAGGAAAATATCCTTTATTTTCGTCAAAATCATTTTCTTTTCTCAAAATGATGTGCAATTTTAAAAGAAAAGAATTTCATTGAAAATAATCATGAAATATTGTAGAGTATTCTTCATGTAAATAAGGAAATATACAACATTAAAAATCAATTCATACTGTATCAGTTAAATAACATTCTCCTCACACATTGTCGGAAAAGTCAAAAAGTAACTCGTATATTAAATAAAAGAAAGATTCATTCCATAACCTGTGGTAAAAGTTAAAAAAGGGTAAAAATGACCTGAAACATACATGTAATAATAGTATACATTTAATGAAAATAGTTTTAGAAAAAATGGACATGGATGATAAATATAACTCCAGTAAATACTTACAAATAAACAATATTGGATAAGAACAAGATTGGAAGAAACCATTTAGAAAGTAAAACAAAAGCTGGTCTCCTTCCTGGAGGCACTGAAAGGCACGGATCTGTGCACAGCTACCACGAGAAATTTTCCTCCCTGCAAGAAATTAGAAGATGGTCGTCTTGTAGTGGAGGCCGATACGGAGGCTTTTAAGAAGCGAACCCAATACTGCAACTTCTCGGTGCTAGGTCACATCTCTTACCTGATGGGTGACAAGCCATGGTAGGATTCGGAGCTCAAACCAAGGATATCACATACTTGGGTTTTCAATGCTTGGAAGCTCGTTCTGATCGGTCGCGGATATTTTCACATTTTTCCAAATTCACAAGAGGATCTCGATCGAGTCTGGAACCTTGGAAATATTCATCTGAAACCAGGTCTGATGCGTCTCGCGGAATGAGATTTCTCATTCAATCCTCACACTCACCGAAACACAACGGCTCTGATCTGGGAGTGATTCCATAGTCTCAATTTATTTTTTTGCATCCTAAAATCTTAAACGACATAGCCTGTTGCATCGGAACTCCGCTGAAGATAGATCATCGGTCGCTCAATGCTGAGCTCGGCCTATACGCGAGGGTCATGGTGGATGTTGACCTTGGCCACAATCTTCCCGATTTGATTTACTTCAATGAAAATGAGTACAAAGTCGACATCCGATTGGAATACGAACTTCGACCTCCCTTCTGCGATTTGTGTAATAACTTTGGGCATTATTTCACAAACTACCGTGTGATGAACTGCCAAGTAAAGTCATGAGATGACCAATTGAAAGACGATGGGTGGACTCAGGTTCATCGGAAGAAGAAGGATCAATATTATCCCACTTCGATGCAAGACAATAATATGAAACATGCGGAGAGATGGGTGAAGAAACAACCTTAGGTGGGGGAGACCTCTGGTGTCAAATGGTCTGATTTGATAGAGGAAGAGGAGACCAATGTTACTGATGTTGTTATCAGGGCTGAAATTGAGTCTTCAGTGCAGGTCATCCTCGAACAGCTTCCGGTTGCGTTTTGTGAGTCTAACTCAGGCTGCGGCATATTAGGCATGGGCCAACAGGCGATGCCTTGGGTTCCCAGCGGCCACAACTCCACTATTTTGGTGGCCTCAATTGGGCAGTCCCTCACTCATAATAAGGCAAATATAGGTTTACAAATGTTGCAGATGGATTTCCAACAGGATTCGATTGAGGGTCCCTAGGCAGGGACTCTTGTGGATACTACTATGATTACAATCGTGGATCATAATTCAAGGAATGACACAGAACTGAAGGGCGTTCCTCATTTAGAGAATCATGAGGTTGCGGGTAGGCATTCAAAGGGTGAGGTTGCAGTTATCTCTTCATCCTCCATTTTTTACGCTGATAAGGATCTTATTAATGCAGTGAGCGCACATTCCACTGCCATGGTTTCTGACCAATTAAAAGGTACAACTGACCAAATTGCTCAGCCCGTACCTCCTAGAAAGGAAACCTGCATGGATATAAAATTGGATCCGACTATAAATAAAACCACCAATGACACCTCAGATCAGGTGCGGATGGAAACCAACAAGGTAAAAGGCCCCAGTGATCAGGTAGTGGCAGTGGGCTCCTTGGAAACTGCGACTGTCGCCTCAGGTGCCTTTGATTCCTCCGCATCTGTTCTGCCTCCAAATGATTGCTCAGCGACTCCGTTGGTAGCTAAAATCCCTCTACAAAAAACACAGGATACTGATATTAAGCCTGAACCTAATGTCTATATTGTCCCTTCTATGAATACGAAGGGAAAGCAATCCAATTCCTCACATGAACCAATAAGATCAGCAAGAAATATGGTATCGGGTGGAAAAAAAGGGAGCTCTAGCTCCAAACACAGGTTTAGATGAATTGCTTATTCTGGAATT
Source organism: Viscum album (assembly GCA_963277665.1). Classification (NCBI taxonomy): domain Eukaryota; kingdom Viridiplantae; phylum Streptophyta; class Magnoliopsida; order Santalales; family Viscaceae; genus Viscum; species Viscum album. The sequence goes on from OY728122.1 coordinate 1,019,595,794, forward strand.
GTAAGGGTTTAGCTAACTCTGATACTTTTATCATGTTAAAAATATTTGTCTTGACTCACAAACCAAACTTTTTTTCTATTGCTGAGCCTAAAATTAATTTTTCTTTGAAATATTTACACTTGTGCTCTTTTGGGTATAAATTCCTTGGTGCTTGCAAGGAAGGTACTTCTACTGAAACTCTTTTGGTATTTTTCCATACATCTTTTCAATCTGTTAATGTGATGAGAACTTCTGACCAAATGATTACCTATGATTTTTCCTCTGCTGGTGTTCATACTATCTGCACTTTGATTTATTCTAAAAACAGATATCAAGACCGAAGATCTCTCTAGGATGACCTTCTTTTCCTCTCTAGATCTGTTCAGGACCCCTCGCTGGTGATCGGTGATTTTAATGCCATCCTTCTCCCAAGTGAAATGATTGGACCGTATCATTCTACCATATCTATTAGAGAATTTAAAACCTCTATTGTGAACTGTGACCTTATTGAAATCAATCTTACAGGAGATAAATATACTTGGTATTGAAAGTTCCCCAACAGGATGGTGGCTAGAAAACTAGACAGAGCTTTCACTAATACTACTACCCTTGATAAATGGGATTCCATATCTAGTATTACCTTACCTAGTATCAACTCCAATCATCATCCCATTCTTGTCAGTTTCACCTCTAAGGGCTCAAAATCTTCCTTCCATTTTAAATTTAACAATGCTTGGGATGAGGTTCCAGAATGTTCCTATATGATAAAAGATCTCTGGGTTGGCATGAGGCACCAAAATGATTCTTTTGCTTGTATTTCTAAATTAAAACTTTTTAAACAACAACCTAAGCATTGGTGCTTCTCTAAAACTAAGAATCTTGACTTAGACATCTCCACTTTGGAGAATGACCTCATTCGTACTCAAAGCTCCAACACCTGCTCTGATTTTTCTCTTGATCCCCAAGCTGAAATTACTACTTCTTTGAAGCTTAACTCTTTTTTGAAGATAAAGGATAACATGCGGAAGAAAATCTTTAAAACCAAATGGCTTTCGGAAGGGGATAGGAATACTAAATTTTACAATTCCATTCAAAGAATCAGGAAGACTTGTAGGCCGCTTTCCTTTCTCAGAGTTGATGACACTCTTGTTGACACCGAAGATGCCATTGCTAATCATGTTGTTGATTATTTTCACAATTTATTTAATGGTCCGGAGGTTATGAAGGACCTTTTTCCTAACATAATTCCTAATATGGTCACGGTTGAGGACAATTATTATCTCTTAAGCCTACCTATGGATCATGAAATCAGGGCCACTGTTTTCAATCTCAACCCTGACAGTGCCCCGGGTCCTAATGGTTTCAACAATGAATTTTCCAACGTTACAGGGATATCATCCATGTGGATGTTTGTAATTTGGTTAAATCCTTCTTCTCCAATGGTATTCTTCCTCATGGGTTAAATGCTCAATTCCTTACTCTTATCACTAAAGTGGAAAATGCTGCTAAGATTAATCTCTTCCGACCCATTTCTCTCATCAACACCCTTTATAAAATTATCACCAAACATCTGGTGAATAGACTCTCCTACATATCCAATAAAATTATTTCTTGGAACCAATTTTTTTTTATAAAAGGAAGAACTATTCAAGATTGCATTTTCCTTGCCTCTGAATGTACGAATACGCTTAATAAAGTTTCTAGAGGAGGTATTCTGGCCATTAAGTTGGACATCAGGAAAGCTTTCGACACTATGGACTAGAACTTCATTTTAATGGTTCTTAAGAATTTTGGGTTTAATGATTATTTTACTACAATGATCCGAACCTTATTCAATTCGGCTTCCATCTCTGTGCTGGTCAATGGTTCTGCTAAAGGTTTTTTCAAATGCACTAAGGGGGTTAGGCAAGGTGACCCCCTCTCTGCCATTCTCTTTTCTATTGCTGAGGATTATTTAAGTAGGATCATCTCGAACCTTGTGAATCAAAACAAAATCAATCCCATTAAGGCCTCTAGAAACTTAAATGTTACCACCCACATTTTATATGCTGATGATATAATTTTATTTTTAAAGGGTGAAAAAAAGAACATTAAAAATCTCAAAAGCACCCTGGAACATTATGAAGATGTTTCAGGTCAAGCGATATGTTGGAACAAATCTTTTGTTTTCTTTGGGAATTTTTTTCCCAAAACAGAAAAAGATACATCATTGATTAACTTGGAATCAAATAAGGCTCTTTCCCTTTCACTTATTTCGGTGTTCCTATTTTTTGGGGAAGGCCTATTTCCAGTTATTTTCATAGCATTGTTGATCATATAATCAATCAAATTTCATCATGGAAGGGTAAGTTCCTTTCTATGGATGGGAATGTTTGTTTTTGTTAAGTCTACTATTTTTTCCAAGATGTTTTATTCGATAATGGTTTACACTTGGCCTTCCAATCTTCTCAAGAAAATCAATACTTGCATTAAAATTTTTGTTTGGTCTGATAGTACGATTGAAAGAAAACTTGTCACCTTCCTTGGGCCACTTGTTGTAAACCCCTCGATAAAGGTGGCCTTGGAATTAAGAATCTTATGTTCTTTAATGAATCTCTTCAAGCCACAATGACTTGGAATTTGATCCATAGAAACTATGATTGCTTGACCTTTCTTAAGAAATGATTTGTGAACAAGATTCGGAATGGTAACTTAGGTTACATTACCTCTTCTATCTGTCCATCCATTAGGCATTCATGAGAAATTCTAGATGGATGGTTAGAACTGACTACTCTATGAATTTCAGGCTTGACAAATGGACCGGTGTTCCTTTAATATCCATGATAACTTCCACCACTACTCCTGTGAACACCAACTACTCTAAAAGTGAGGTTGTTAACTATCATGACATTATCCTTCAAACCCACATCAGTCAGGTCATTGACAATTATCATTTTTCTGATACTGATGACTTCCTCATTTGGGAACCTGCTCCAAATGGTATCCTGGATTCTAAAAACTTCTACAAAAACAATTTTAGTAACGCTGGTTCTAGATTTGTTTGGTTGAAAGCTTTTATCAAGCCTTGGATCAAGTCTTCACGGATCACTATCATTTTGTGTGTTGTACATGATAGGGTCCCCACCGATGTGTGTCTTCAATATTTTGGGATCTTTCTTTGTTCTAGATGTCACATGTGCAACCAACATCGTGAAGATGCTAATCATTTGTTCTTGTCTTGTGCTACAGCTTCCGCTCTTGGGAATTACATTTCTAACATTATTGGTTGTAGATGATCTCTTCTTGCTGATATTAGCTCTCAAATTCAATATTGTGTGATTTGGGATGCTTCCAAGAAAATCAAGAATCTCTTTCTGGCTACGGTGGCAGATCTCCTTCATGTGATATGGTATGATAAAAATAACATCATTCATAATAATTGCTCTATCAATCTCAATGCAGGTAAAACGCGTATTCTCATTGCCATCAAAGTTGTTGCCTCTCTTCAGAAGGATCATTGTGACAACTCTGTTGGTGATTTTGAGATTCTCCGTCATCTTCGAATTGTGGGCTCTTATAAGCTACCCCGAAGTACCTTTGAGGTCTTCTGTCAAGACCCGATTCCAGGATGGATCAAAGTGAATGTTGACGGCGCCCCCAGAGGAAACCCGGGCCCGGAAGGCTGGGGTGCCATTTTTAGAGATTTTCATGGAAAACGATTTGGTTGCTTCTTAGGTGGATGTGATACAGCCTCATCTTTGGATGCCGAAATGCTGGGATTCATTCATGCGGTTGATTTCTCCAAGAAAAATGGTTGGCGCAACCTGTGGATTGAATGTCATTCAACCACTATTGTCCAAGCTATCTGGAAAGGGGTGGTTCACCTTTCATGGCCGCTTACCTCTCGTTGGATGAAATGTCTTGACTCGCTCAGGGATCTCAACAACATTTCCACTCATATCTTCGGATAAGCGAACATGGTTGCCAATAGTCTTGCCAAAAAGGGAGTCAAACAGGTTTTTACCCAGTTGGATGATTTTCCTGAAGAATCGTTCCCTTTCTTCCACAAGGATTGTAATATGATTCCGTCTTTCAGACATTTGTAGCTCCCTTTCTTTTTATTCAATAAATTGTGCCCTGGAATTTGATTAAGGAACCACCTCTTAAAAAAATAGTCATTTTTATGAAATCATATATGATTCACTTACTACATTATATTACCTGTTGATTTGTCAATTCCATGTTGAAGAAAAGTTTTGGGTAAAATTGTTTAATTTACCATACATGTATTGACTTGTAATTTTTCATATTAATACATATATCTTGATTTATATATCACATATATTTAATATATAAGTATATATAATAGATTGATAAATGAATTCAAATACATCGTTCAAGGAGACAGTAGGCCGTACATACGCATGAATGCAATTTTCGTCTCCTTATTTTATTAGATGGATGTAAATGACATATATACATATATATATATATAACTAGAAACATTATTATTTAATATATTACATTATTATTTATTCTATATAATTTATAATAATTCTTGAATTGTTAACAAGGAGAACGAATTTCATCGCATCATGGAGACGGTATGTCGTACGTACGCAGGATTGAAAATATCATTCCCATGGTTGTGGAATTGAATTGATGTGTATGGTGTATAATATTTCAGAATAAATATCACTTTACAATATTAATATATAGTTATTTATTCCATTATTATACCCATCCAAGTAGGTTGGTTATGAAAAACAGATTACACCATGGCGTGGAGACTGTATTTTGAACGTACAAAAGTGCGGTGATTTCATTTTTCGTAGGATGGATAAAAGGTAAAATAGGGTTGTTTCATATTAATAATAAAATATAATTATATTATTGTAAGGACCCAAAGTTTCATTAATGTAAATCCCTCTTGATCTAATTAAATGTCTCTATATGTTTATATAAAATGTCAACTTCTTTGGTTTTATGTTAAGAATTTTGACCATTGCTAATATAGTCATTGAACAGTGATCACATGATTAGTATAAATATTGTACTTTAACAAATCCAATTTACTCAGTCAAAGGAAGGGATTGCCTCATCTAGTAGAATTTCCACATACAAAGCCCATTTGTAAGAGCTCGGAAAAGCGGTGGCATCTTTGGGCTTCGCCCTTGACCAAGCCTAAACTAAGCATCATCATGTCAAGCTCGTACGAGACCGTCTATGGGAAAAGTGGAAGTTAATAGAAATTACCACTCGAGCAATGTTATCTGAGCCACCCCAAGAGTCATTCACCATTTCACACCATACCCATAGGTCTTATGCGGCTGTTTTAAGGGGTTTTGTAACAAAAAAGTAGTACTATGTTCATGTACATTATTTTTGTATATATTAATGAATATAATTTCTAGTAATTTTTGATACATTGTAAATTGTTTTTAAAGTACAAATGGTGTTTTTAGTTATTATTTAATTAAGAAATATAATTTATTAAATTAAGGGATTTTTGAATTTAATAATATTTTAATAAAATAATAATATTATTATTAAATTAATTTTTATTAAATATAAATGATCTTATAATTTTTTGAATGCAGTTATAATTTTTATTAAGGTTTGAAACCCATTTCTGTCAAAACCCGTGAATTTTCGATAAATGTCAATTTTTATTCTAAAAGTGAAAATTAACATATTTAGAAAATTATTCATAAAAAATATATGTTATTTCTAGAATAAGGACGTCGAAATTCTCTAACGGTGAATTTTTCATAATTTTCTGAGACAGTCAAATTTTTGGGTAAAAATTAAATATCGTTTTAATATATAATGTGTTTTATGACATCATAATGACCCAATAATGATGTAATAAAATACTATAATCTTTATTTTCGGCCAATATATGTTTTAACATTATAATAATGTGATTTTGGGATTGTTTGACTTAATTTTCAAAGCATTAATGGACCCCTCAAGACTTATTCAACACCTTGCCCTTTTAAATTAATTTCCATGGGAGTGTGACTCACCTCCACATAAGCAACACTAATATTTTAACAAGTTCAGACTTTGGCCTCATAAAATATTTTTTCCCTCTTCCCTTTTACAAAAACCATGGACAAAAACCATGGGATGATTTTTGGTTTGGATTAATTTAATGTAAGTGACCAAAACCTAAAAATTACAGAATTCCCTCACCTTTCCTATATAAACCCACCCAAGCTACCACTTCCTCCTCACTAAAAGCCCTTGGAGTTCGTCCAACCTCTGACATCCTCTCTATATAATCCTCCCAAGGTGCCCCAATCTCCCAATAATCCTCTCACAAGACTCTCTCTAGACTTTGGAATCACACATCCAAGTGAGGGTTTTTTCTTCCTTTCTCATTTTTGACATTTTTCATTAAGTTTTATTGCCCTTTTAATTTCAATTATAAATGTTGGGGTATGGTTTCACACCTCCCCCATACTGCCCTATTATTGTTTGAATGATGGGATACCCTTTTCTCTCTCATTAAATGTTTATCATGTACACCCTTTACTATACAGAAATTCTGAAAGGAACCTCTCTCTCTTCTTTTACATTCAAGCAATAATTTTGTGTCATGAATATAAATTCCATTACAATTGTTGGGAAATGTATATATATGACCATCCTATTTTTCATTACATTTAAATATGATGAGTAACCCATTCCTCTCTCATCACCCTTTTTTATGAATTCTTATGTCACGCCGTTACGCTGCCGAAATCGCACTAATTTTCTTAGCCAATGCCGTTGTGTAGTGAATACCATGCCTATTTCTAAATCAAGGGTATTCACATTTATGCATATTTACTTATTGATTATAAAGTTTCATGTATGAATTCCACATTCCTTTATCATGGAATAATTTATTATGTTTTATGAATCCATGTTTTATGATCCATGTGGCACACTTATGCATGAAATGAAATGTTTAAGAAGGGTGTGCCCTTATAGAGCTCCAATGCATTGGGTAAAGTATAGTATCATGATACGTCATGTGCAATGAGTGTTGACTCATTCTAATTCAAGTGCAACGAGGGTTTACTCGTCCTTTATGTGCAATGAGGATTTACTCATGCTCCATGTGCAATGGGACTTGGCTCATGCTAATTCCATGATAAGTGTTGTTGCCACATATCCATGTTATGATTATCATGCTTTATCATGATTTTATGTTCATGTTTCTTCTATGCTCTATTGATATTCCTAATTTCTAACATGTATTGTACTCCTCATGTTATTCCATGTTTATTCCCTTACTGGGCTTTATAGCCCACCCATTTCATATGCATGTCCTCAGGATATCCCATGCAATGCTAAGTATGATGGAATGTAGTGGTCATGTAAAGGAGTATTTCAATAAAGATGTTGTATTTCATGTTTTATGTTTTTATATAATGATCCTAAGCCCCAAAGACACTAAACCTCCTGATCTTCTTTATTGTATCAAGTGAAGTTTTATGTAATAAATCATGTTTAAGATTGTAATAAAAGGAGGGATGTCATAATTATTGATACTGATGTTACTAATTTATAATGAAACAAATAAAGGAGATGTAGTAGAAAATGAAATAAATTTTAATTTATCGGTAGAAGATATTACCTCTTCCTCAGAGTGCCTCTTTTAATCTTTCTCTTAGGGAACTAGAGTTGGTATTTTGAGATGAACAAAACCTCTATAATATAACTAGAGAGGTTTATAAGAGTTATTGGCAGGGGTTGTCAGAGCTTGATGGCTCAAAATTGACTGAAGAGGAGAGGGAAAGAGGTCCCTTTTATAAGAGTGTATTGGGGAAAATTAGGAAACTCTCAAAATTATTTATTTATAATAAAATAAATCCCCACATAAAAACCTCCAAAATGACTCAACATACAAGATGAGATGAGATAGGGAGGTAATATAATCAACCAATCAAATGTACACATTTATTGATTTGATTAAATCTTTTAATTTTTGTTTATCTTTATTTAATCAATTTAATTTAATTTGTGGTAATAATATTCTAAATTTAAAATGTTTATAAATACATACTTATGTGTTGTGAATTTTCCATAATTGGATACTTTATTAAATTTTCGACAGTATAAATTTATATATTATATTTTGAAATCTTTTTGTGATTTTTATGCAATTTAATAATATGTAATATTTATAAAATATTAATAATGTCAATTTTGACACTATTGATTTATTTCAATTTAAATTAAATTCAAACAGATTATAAAGTCAATCTGAAAAAGTAAATAGATTTCTAAAATTTCATATTCATCTTGAAAATTTGTGGAGAACATTAACTATATAGTATAATATTTATGATAATATTTTTAAAGCCATTAATTTTATATTTCTCTAAATAAAATTATTACTACAACATTTTTTTAAAATAAATTAATATACCTATTTGTTGCATAAAAATTAAAAATAAAATATTTTATGAAGATAAATATAATTGATTTCATAATAAATCTTTTAGTATAATTTATCTTATAATACTACCAACCATTAAAATGTTATGTTTATTAAGTTATGAAGGTGACAACTTTGATATAATTTAAATAAAATAATACAAATGTCATAATCTGTTTTATAAGGCTCCCAATGGTCCAAAAATAGTCACATGGATGCTTATGGTTTAGATATACTCGACCAATATGTTTTGGTGAAGTGTTTTGGTTTTTATGGGGTATATTTATTTTAATAAAAACTATATTATTGATTTTTAACTAAATAAATAAATTCGGCATTAATGTATAAGATATTAAGGTAATTATATATTTCATAAAAATTATGAATAAATTATCTTGATAATGAAAAAAAATTCATTTAAATTTCTATTAATAATAGAATTTATATTCTATATAACCTTATATTAAAACAATTTTAATTAATAATGTTTGAGTGAGACATATTTCACATTCTATTAAATGAAATACATTAAAGGATTGAATCTCATCCAAGTGGGTTCCTATAGATTCCATTTCGACCCATGTATGTTTTAGAAAGAAATATAATCAACCAATGATGTCAAGAAAGGTGTTAGTGTAATTTTATAATATTATTTGTTACCATTATTTACATGATTTACCGGTAAATGTGGAAAATAAAATTTACCGTAGTTACTATTCATAATGCCTAAAAATAAAAGTTATCTGTTTACAAAATTTGATCCTCATGATTCCAAGTATTTAAACTAGTTTTACAAATTCAATACACAAAATATGAAGTAATTAATTTAAATTTAATCCCATTGTTGAAAAAATAGGTTTTTATTTAAAACATTACAAAACATTGAAATGTTTTTACCTATGAATTCAATGTAAAATTAATGATAATGAAATACATTATATTAAATGGTATAAATATATTATATTATTACAATAAAACCATTTTATATTATAATTTATCCATATAAATTATCTTTATTAAAGAAATGTTATTTTTAATTAGAATTAAGCATATTTTAACTATTTTCAAAATATGAATGTTATCAGAAAAATATAAAAAATTTATCCAAAGGAAATTTTTTATACTTATTACAATGAATAAGTTTATTTTCTCATATCTATCTTATAAATTTCCAAAAAACTATAATTATTGTTGTTGCGCCATCAAAAGGCGGAAAAACTGCATTTTTTTAAAAAAAACTTATTTCATCCGAAAAATTTATTTTTTTCTCATATCATGTTCTAGAAATGTGTAAGATGAAAGATAATGTAATAAAATTAAAAATACGGTTAATAATAATAATAAAGGCTAGTTAATAATAATATATCATTGTTTAGTGAAACTTGGTATTGCGTACAACACACACTATTGAGGATGGTCGCTTTTCTGTGCAACACAAGACAAGAATAGTGTTTCTTATACTATAATATAACACAGTGTTTCATATAGCGCTAGATATTATTGTTGTTGCATACAACACAAGACATCAAAAAAAATTAAAAATATTATTTCTCATGAAATCTCAGGGTGTTACATATCACTAATGTATTATAATATACCCTTTTCAATGAAAAATAGTTGAGTGGATACTTACAACTTGTTTGGATGTACAAGGAAGAAATTAATTAGTTTCAATATTTTTTATTGGTTCAATATTAGGGAAATGGTTGAAAAAATAATTTATGGTGGTTCATAAATTGTGTCTGAATATTCCAAAGCATATCATATGAGAGTGTAGAGAAAGGTGTAAATTCTTAGGCCCTTTTATGGGGAATTAAAACAATGATTGAGTTAATGATGAAAATATACATTTTAGTGTGATTACCCATATGATCATCCTTTCCACACATGTATCACCATTCCCATATCCAAACAAGGATATGTTATTTTTGTAAACATGACATACTTCTACTTTATTAAAACAAATAATTTTTTCCACTAAGTAAAGTATTCAGTTTTATAATGTTTTTAATAAATCTTGAATAAAATAATACGAGAGAGGGATATCAATATTAAAATTTATATACATTAAATTTTATGTTTAATTTTTTAAAATTTCATCCATGGAAATGTATGCACAACTCAAAATAAAATAGGTCGTTATAATAACATGAGTCCCAATGAATGAAAATTGTGATGGAAAAAACCCACATATGTAATTGGAAACAACTCAATCATAACATCATGAAATAGTTAAATTAAAATTTATCGCAAAATAACATGAAAAAATTATTATTATGATATAACATATTTCATGGGAATTTTATATAAAGAACATAAAGGATATTAGTGGCCTACTACAAAACATGTAGATGAATTTGAGGAAGATTAAATCCCTCCTAGAATTATAACAATAGACATTATACATATTTAATATAAATCCAGATAAGTTAATAAATTAGTTCAGAACCTTACTCTTATCAGTTTTCAAATATACCCTTCCTAAATTTTCATTATCTATATGAATTCTTCTGATTTCTACCTCAGTGCTTATTTTTCAATCGAATGTACTAGTATTAGAAAAGTGTTTTTCATAATCATTAATATAAAAATTAATTTATTGATAGATAATTAATCATACAATTATCAATGATTTATAATAATATATAATGTTTCTAATTTTTTTATGTGTTTTTAATTCTTATCCTTGATGATAAAGATGACAATAAGAATGATTAGGTGATTTTTGATAAACAATGTGGTGTTCCCTAATTGATTAATTAGTTATTGAAATAATATATCTATAACAAAAATAATAATTACCTACAAATTTATATCAAATTATACATGTAATAATATTCCCATATTTATTAATGGAGTAAATTTAGTATATTTTTCCAGTTGGTGGTCAAACAATCCCAAACAAGAACATACCCTGATTTAATGAATGATAATGAGCTATTTGTTTTCAAATATCATTATTCAAGGATAATAATGATAATATTTTGTGTTTATTATTGAAATATATTTCACAATAATTGATTTAAAATAAGAAAAAATGGATATAAAAATATGAAAGAATTTTAATAAAATCCTATTCTATTAGTATGTATATTTGAGATAACTAAATTAATGAAGATTTTATTTCGACAATATCAATAACATGTTATCTATGTTTCAATAAAAATACACTAATGATATCAAAAATATCTTTTTTTAATGGATGGTAAGTATGAATAAAAAATGAAAATAAAACATATCTAGTAACATTAATTAATATTAATGTTACTAATACCACTATATTAGTGTGTATAAATTATATTTAATTAATTTATTTATTACTACACACTATGTAGTTGATAAAACTGATGTCGTGGACTTGAATTTTCCTTGTAAGTCTCCCCATACATGAAGACATTATGTTATGTAATTGTGACCCAATGATATTAAATATAAGATGTGTTTTATGAAGAGAATAATTTTATAGATTAATGTATACATTTAAATGTGATGTTGGTCTTGATGTTGTAAAGATATTATCCTTCTATCAGTGAATCAAATGTAAATTTTCAGATATACACATATATTCCAATAATTTAAGGTTACTATTGAAATATATAAGGTGAAAACAACAAACAAAATAGGTCTATAAATTGATTTTGGATAAAAAAAACTCATCTTTTCAATTTTGTGAATGTTTTTTTATTATGTGTTTTTTAGCTTTTCAAATTTTCCTCTACTTCAATTTTACCATGGAAATTAATTTCTTACTATATGATATAAATTTAATGAAAATTATTATGATTAAAAATTTAAGTACTTTAATTTATAAAATTTTAAAAATTAAATTTCATTTTATCAAATAATATTTCTAATTTGTTTAATATTTAAAATTTAAATTAATATGATTACTCACATAAAAAACCTTTTTAAATAAAAAATATTATTATTGTTTAAAATCTTATAAAGTGTAAAATATTTCATACTTCTTTTAATTGGATATATTGATATATTATATAATTAATGAAGGTTATGGGGATTTTAGGGGAAAAAAATCTCCTATGAAATTCTTGATTCAATGGAAATCCACAAAAATGGTTTTATTTTAAAGTAACAGTTTAATTAATTCTAAAAATGTTGTCCATAGGATTTCAATTCTAATATATTTTATTTTAAATTTATATGTTTATTAGATAAATTATTATTTTATTAGTTAAATGGTTTTATAAATTAAAAGGTTTTTCTTATTCGAGGGTATGTTTGTTCAAATTATTGGTTTCATGAAAATGGTATTTTCGAACATAAACCAACCATTTAGTAAAAAACTTCTAAAATTCCTACTATGATATATTAGTGATGTTTAATTCATTTATGAATTTTTTCCATTTATATGTTATTATTCAATCAATTAAATAAATTCTTGAATAAATGAACCCAAAAAGGTGCATTGAATGAGAGTTCAAGATATAATATTTTCTCACTACTATAGTGTCATAAGCATTATATAGGTAGGATAAAATATATAGAAGGATTTTTATAGTTTAAATTAATATCAATACAGTATAAGTGGGTTATAAAATATGTTTCTATTATTTCTTTTTAAATGACCATTGGTGATAATTTCATTGAACTCAACTAGTAACCAATTAAATGTAACTGAGAATAAAGTCAATCTTAATTATTTTAATATTAAATAATTAACTAATGAATCACTTGATTTCAATTATCCAAATTTTTTTAGTTGGTTATTGTAAAAATTATGATTTTATTTAATCTCATGTAATCTAATGAAGATAACTAAGCCATAACCATAATGTGTGGATAATAATTATTATATTATTAAATGTGGGCTATATGTATATATATATATGTGGAAATCATTATTTGAATAGTTTTTGGGTTGATTAGAACTTAAATGTCTTTGATAAAACATTATTGAGTGTTTCTGTAGTATAATATTTGTTTGTTTAATATTTTTAAAATTTTTGTGTGGAGTCAAAATAATTATTTATTAATTTAATTTTGAAAATCACAGTTCAATATTTTAAACTCTATTTTTTTGGAAATATGTATTTCCCATTTCATTATGTAGTTTTGTATGAAATAATTAATATTATAACAGATGGATAATTATTCTTATGTAGGTTGGATATCTGTACCGATTATATAGAATGAATATTTACTTTTTACATCGAATGAATTTATATAATTTTATTAGATGGAATTTTTTCATATTATAATAGTTAGAGAACAAAAATATCCATTGAATGTTGTTCAAACCAGTATACCAGAAATAATTTATTATAAAGACATATTTATGTCTATAAATGAATATTTATTAATCCTATTAGATGAAGAAAAATAATGTTATGAGATAGAGTTTTTCATTCCACATGATATAATAGTTTATTATTATAATGGAAAAACATAATGACAAAAATTTGACAAAAAATGGTTATACTAAATGGATCATCTGAAGGAAGGCCTCTACTGATTTCATTGTTAGTAATTCCATGATATATACAGTGTGAATTTTGGACATCATATATTACTAGATCCACATACATGAGGAAACAAATACTTTTAAGAAAAATGTAATAATGATTCTTATGAAGTGTTTTGTAATGTCTTGTTTATAATTTAACTACATTAGTAACATTAATAGAGTTTATATAAATTCATGTCATGAGAGGTTATATTTGAATATTAATTATGATATTTGTTTATAATTTTCATTGTGTGTGATCAACAGAATTTATGGTACTTGAGGTTAGATAGAAATAAGTTAGTTCAATTGGATGGATTAATGATTCCCAGTTTTAGGAAAAAACATTATATGAAATTATTTTTTACTATTGATTTTATGGTTTGGAATATAGAACATATGACATGTTATGTTATGGATACCTAAACTCGTGTTTAGATTAATATATCAAAATTAATATTAATGTGCATTCATTCCCATATAATTTTGATTTTATGTTTTCTGAGATTATATATAAAGAATGATTTACTTTTTTTAAAAAATAGTAATTATAAATTTTTAAATATCATCAAATTTTTGTTTTTTTTTGTAAAGTATATTTACTATTTCATATAAACTATTTAAAACTCTAATTATATTGTTCTTCAGTAGGAATCTCTGTTTGAAAAACATTGTCCCATAATTTTACTTACATGTGTTGGAATTTTTTTTTCTAATATTATAAAATAACGTTAACCACCCGTTTTTATTACTTAGTATGATTTTTTTGAACTAATAATTGGAATTATAATAGGTTTATTCATGTAATTTTTTGTATCATTAAATGTGTTCAATCAAATAGTATATTTGATTTCATATGTAATGTTGGGTGGTTGGTAGAGAAGTGAATCTTAATATTTTAGAAAAACCAATAAATTATTATGGTAATTATGAGTATTGGTGGTATAGTATGAAGTAATTTATTATCAATACTTTTTTATATATTTTATTTTGTGAATTGAAGTTATATGATACTCGATAAGGGCATAACATTGTTTGGTAGAGAATTATAAGGATATTATCAGCTCAATTATAGTATAAGAATAAAATTTTTATTATCCATGAAATAAAATATTTATATTCATATTTAATCATGAGAAATAGAAATAAAATATTTCAAAAAATAAGGAATTTACTCAATTTTGCAGAGCTATTGTTTTTGAAACCCAAAGACCAGTGTTTCATGAAGACTATCGGGCCTTTAATTTTCTTTCCCATTAGTCAAAAAATAGATGCAATAATATATTATGATAGTAGTTAATATATTATAGAAATTTGGAGAAAAATAGTTTAAATTAGAGTATTGAATGAAAAATATAATTCATATGATTCCTAGGTAGTGGGAAAACTAGATATTGAGAAAGGGAAAAAATAATTGGGTATCCATTGTATCTAAAATATTAAATAAACATAAAAAGAGTGAATTTTTTTGTCATCTAAGAAGAATAAGTAAGATAATGTAGAATTAGAAGCAAGCACTTCAGTAGAATGAAAAAATAAGCTTTCTTAAATTTCTATGTGGTGGAAAAAAAATTTGTAGGAATGAATTAATTTTTGAAACAAAATAAAACAATCATTTAAAGGTAATATGTAAAAAAGAGACATCTAAACTAATTTTTTATAATTACATGCAAACATAACATAATAGAATATATTTATAGTGTTTAAAATGAAAAATAAATTTCAATGATGTTCTATAAGATTCAGTTATATAAATTTTGATATATTTAGACACATAGAGTTAGAATGGATGATATAGTTCTTATAAATGTACATATGCTGACATAAATGAAGAAAAATAAATTGAGGGATTTTATACAATTTTTATAAAGATCATAGAGTGCTAAATAGAAAATGTTACTAAATAATTCCCCACAAAGATAAATTTAAATGATTACTGTTGTTATTTTTTAGATGAATATATTAATACTAGCACAGAAGAAATTTTTTTTACAGTTGTGGATGAGGAAAATATACCTTGATTTGATGAAATTATGTCATTTTATGCATTGATGGAAGAATAGAAAATTATACTTATGAATTACTATGGATATGATAAATCAAAAAAATAAAAATAATATTTCTAAATTCCAAATAAAATTCATACAGTTCAAATCATATTTTAGTGTTTGTTAAAAAAATATAATTAATGATCGATGAAAAATGATAATATTTTGGTTTTGAAAATAAATTCTAGAATCACATCTAAAAAGTGACATTTATGAAATTTTACATATAGGAATCAATGCCAGTATCATATTTATAGATAGTTAAATCCACGTTGATATACTTCTAGAATTTGTTTTCCATTAGTGAAACAAAATTCTCAATTTTAGAATTGTGTTCTAAAGACCACACCCTTCAATACATAATGATAGAGATGTTTCATTATAACCATAAATTTATTTTTCATATAGTACAATCATTAAATATTATAAATAATATATCTACAAATAATTATAAACCAGTCAAAATATTAAAACTTTTAAGATGTGGGTTCCTAATGTGGTTTATTACAATAATTCTGGACCCGATAATGTCTGGGCACCAAAATATTAATATTTATATTTTAGGAACATAAGATGACTTCCAATAGAAAATATATTCCATTCATGGATAGATTTTTCTCTGTTAATATGAATATAAATAAATTTTTTAATATTATCAATAATATTGTATTTGAAAAATTAACATTCATGTACAATAATCATGGTGATATTTTCAGTGTTTGTGATATAAAAATTCATTAAAAATACATAATTTTAATTTTTAATATTATAGGACTTTCTAAGGCTTTCTCCATGGATCACATCCATCAATGGGGACTCACTAGTTGTTACCCCAGATTCCTATTATCCAAATGTGGATGGCATCTGTCACTTATTTCGTGATGTTTTCTCCTTGATCGAAATGGGATGATGGGTTGTCAACCTCTCTATTTATGGTTATTCCCAGCTAATTAGTCACATAATCCAGGTCTCCAATAATGATTAAGATGTTGTTTATGAAACTCTTTCCGGTGTCTTGTCATTGTTGTCTCTGTTAAATTACATTGCTTCTATAAATACATTCCACTAGGTCATGTCTGGGTAGCAACCATTTGATAGGGGAGTAGTCAATTTCGGAATTTCAGGCATGACTGTGCACTGGAACACTGGTACACCTTGATTGTCCCTTCTGATAGGGATTATCGAGGGAGTGGAAGCCTATGGAATCCCATGTATAGTGCCTTAAATTTTATGCCATATTTTTTTCTCTAAGGTTTTCCTCATCTTCTCATTATTAGAATGGGGTATTCCAAAAGTTTATCATCTAGTGTAAATGGATCAAACTAATCAGAACACTGATGTGAGTCTATCATATGGGTGTATCCCTAGGATGGAGTAAATATAAGGTTTACCATATGGGTGGATTAAGACTCCCAATGTTTGTGGATCTGGGGTGTTGTGTACCATATACAGAAGATATCACATAATGAAGACTCGTCTAGACACCTCGAAGGGATGATTAGTTGATGATCATGTCCTGAAAATAGGGAAACAACAAGGCTTACCATTCATTAGGATTGAACCTCATGGATGAATCCTACGTACCATATATAGAATACATGGATCAATGCCCACGTAGTTTGAGAGGGTGAATTCTAGGATTGAGGTGTTCACGATGGAAAACTACGTGAAGACATGCTATTTCTAACGCTTGCTTAGTGGCCCGACTGCTACAATGTGATATGAGATGAATGGGGCTTTCCCATTGTTGGTTGTTCGAATGGATGGAATGGTTTTACCTAGATGTGGTAGCCTGGGTGGAATCAGGATGGGTGTGGATGATGTTGGAAAGGATTGAATGAATTGTTATAGATCCAAGGACCAGTGTAGAGGTGGCTGTATTGGAATTTATCAAAAAGAGGTTTTCTTGTGTATCCCCATGTCATGGAATCAAAGTCAACATTGATCTAGAATGGGGCGACGAGTCCCTAAGTAGGTGGCTTGTGAGAATGGATTCATGGCTGGGACCAAAAAGAAGTATAACCTCTAGGTTGGGGCATGGCCTTACCAAAACAAAAAGGCTTAAGGGAGAGGCTTGGATGTGTCATGATTGTTGGTCCTGAACCTGAGAGAGTCTTCCTACATACCTTGCTAAAAAAATGGAAACAATCAATGTCCATGTAGATTAAGAAAAGAGAATAATATCTGGGTGTCAACAAAATAAATCAACCCTAGGACATTCTAGGGATTACATGTGGATAGCAGCCCATCATGAGAGGGACACTCTAGGTTTAGTGAGTATTGATTGAGTGTGGGGATTTTTCATGGTTATCTGCTTGAGAACATGTCTGACACCACTAAAGGGAAGACCAAGGATGTGGGTCCCAAAAAAGGGGACACTGAATTTTACCAATGATTGGGGTAGAACCTTAGTAATTCATCCTACATACCTTATCTAAGAGATAGTGAACATAACCCAAGAAGTTTAAATGCATACATTTTATTATCACATATAACAAAAGGCGCATATAGATTAACATCATGCTGGATGAGGGTGAGCAACGTGATGTGGTCAGTACCGATGAGTGATGGTCTAGAACCGCTGAACTTCTTCATTCATAACTTTCCTTTAGATGGCATTGATCAAATTACCTGTTGTTTGGAAATGGGGGACATTTTTTAAACATTATAGCCTCACAAAGAGGATGTAATGGTCGATGCCTACTCTAATCCCACATTAGTCTTGCTTGGTGAGAGAGACAAGAAGAAACAAATAACTGATGATAATTTCATGAATGTTGAGTCCATGATGGATATAGTGGGGCTTATGCATGGTCAATGAAACATGTTAGGAAGACTGAATCATAATCATGGAGGGAGGCTCAATGAGAAAGGATGGTGTCCTGACATACAAGGGGGTATGCCCATCGTACATGAATCGTCCCCTCATAGTGTTCCAGGGATTACATAGAGACGTCATAGGGTTTTGATGGAGACAAAGCTCATTGGTAGATGGGAGGGAGATGTCACTAATTCACATCCCCTTCACAGTCCTCTCTAGACTTGTCACTTATGCGGGGATCCTAATTTTGCGGCATGTGTCGTGGATGTAGGTGCTTGGATAATTAAAGTCCAACAGCTCAGACGGTGAGGATTAATTCCTCACCCCTTGAAATTACATAAATTGATCACATTAACCCTTGGAAAAGGGAAGTAAATAGAATTTCCATATGTAAAGGGGTTGTGGAGTGATCCATTAGGGTTCCCATGTTAGTGTGTCTATGAAAAGAAGGAAATTTTGTTGGCGTTCTTATGCGAAGACGACTGATCCAAATCAATAAAACATGAAGCACGTCCCACGGGACGTTGAAATACCTTTTTAAAAGAATGAAAGGTTGCACAAGTGATGGGGTTTTGAATCACAATGCCTCATTGAAAGGGGCTTCGCCAAGATAAGGGGATCTCGGAGCATAGTGATTAACTGAGATCATGGGATCATGAAGACAAGGACATCATTAAGCTCACAGGCTCATAGATAACATGAGGTCTCAAACAGCATGGGCTCCTAGAGCATAGGGGCTTGAAGAGATCACAGTCTCATAGATCATAGGGGCTCATAAAGGATATGGCCCCACAAATAAGAGAATGTTTCAGAACATTGTGTCTTAGCCTTAGTTTGGAGTGAACAATTTTTTGGAGGGTTCTTCACAAAGCATGGGTGTTTTGAGAAGTCTCGAGTACCCAAAGGTTGTTGCATCCTTTTCAATAGACCATAGGATCCATTAAAGGCAAAATTCTATGAAGATGATGTAAATTTGAGTAATGGGAAAATGATTTTTCAATGTTAATGTACCTCGGATGATTCATTTTTTCAAATGTTTCAATGAGAAAATGGTGATTCGCGATTTGAGATCTCAAAAGGTGAAAGGATAGGGTGTAGGTCATTTTGGAGTGGGGGACCCTGGAATTTGTAGATTCTACGTAGGGGAAAATGGTATTGTATGTTCCACAAACTAATTAATGCCCTTCAACCATAGTTAGACTCTGTCATGTTTTTCATAATCATAGAGTCAACTATCACTCCCACCGCATTGATCATATATGATTCCGGTTTAACTCATGTTATTCATAACCATAAATTACTCAGTCAATCCCTCCATGGAACATTGAGAGTCATCAATTTCTATTCAATTTCATCGTAGTTGTGAATTAACCTGTCACTTTTAACTTTAGTGGGAACAGAGAAGGCCAACGCTTTACATCTATCGTGGTGCTGGGGGGCTTTACGTAGCTGCTTTGCGAAGCAGCCTATTTGACATATATTTGATGGCATTATATTATTATTATTATCTAGGTCAGGTAATTTCATCCAAAATCCCCCCCTAGAATGGAAGTCGAGGAGAAATTTAGGGTCAGATTCTGAGGGAAAATCTCCAAAATTTATGTACATCGCAAAGTGGAATCCCAATGAGTATGTGCAAAGGGTGTGGTGAGAAAGCCTCATACTTTTTTTGTGATGCTCTCCATGGATTGACACACTATGATTCTCGGGGTCAGAACATATAAATGGAGCTGATGAACCCTCCATTACCCTCACATTCCTCCCCATCCTCACTCAGGAGCTCTCACATAACAATGCTCCATACACTTTGATATGTCTCTTTGATAGCTGGATTTCACAGACCGATGCATTGTAATGTGACGTAGTGAATTTTCTTCCTCATGATACATGGATACTTTTCACCGCACATCATTACATTATGTTATCCGACCATTCATTCCATGATCCATATTTGTGAACGATATTTTCAAGGAGACTCTGGGACTAAGCTCTATGACTGTGAATTGTGTTTGAGCTCTCTGAACCAGAACAGTTAAAACTAAATCCATTGGGGTAGAATGGTGAACCAAGTAGCCGATCATGGGGTCCATTTGGATGATTCATTTAGGAATGAAATGGAGAACAATATAGGGATTAAAGAGTTTGTGTGAAGCCACTTAGATTAAAATTCCATGATGGAGCTGATTTTAGAGATACAAAAGAACTATCCACTCGAGAAAAGACTATGGTTGTATGGATTCAGAATGAAGGTTGATGTTAGTATCACTAAGGAATGTTGGGATGAACTAGCATACTATTTCAAGAGTATACTCTTCTAGTACTAGTGGTTCAGGGCTACTTTTGGTCATACATGGGATGATCACATGCCGTTTAATGCTGATTGAATGTACAATCACAGAAAGACATAGATACGAAGGTTCTATATCCTAATGAATCACCCCATAATACCATACTACTTTGAGGCAACTATGTGGATCCTATATAAGTGGTGGACCTATGATTGGGATATACCCTAGTTGATCGAATAGTGATTCAATATTCATTTCCACCCTTACACCACTTTTTTGAACTGGTTTTGTAATGAATATTCCAAATATAACAATAAATTGAACATTACGTTTGATTCAACAAATTAATGATTATCACAGTTTTATAGGGAATGTGTAATTGTTATAATGTTTGCATATAAGGAGGAGATTATTTGGAGATCTTGGGATTGAATTCAAGAAAAAAGGTCCAAACCACATGAGAAACCTAGCATACAAATGGAAATAAATATGAAATGCGGATTATCTATTCATTTAATAGATCTAAATCAGTGTTTACAAGTGGAATTCCATGTGGGAAACATTTCTCACGAAGACCATGGATCCCAATTAATTAATTTGGAGGCCCATAATAGGTTCACATTGTGAAGTAATTCTGGTCGGGCTTTTTTGGACCACCCATAGGTATATGGCCCATAACTCAGGACTGAAAACATAAATTGGACTAATTACATTTCCATTGAATAGACAACTCAATTAACCACCTATCCACCAAATTTGATGTCATTTAAACTTGTTTTTTCAGTAAACAATACAGATAAAAAATTATAAGGATTTCTGTTAGGAATAGTGACCTAGTCCCTTAGGCACATGATTTATTTTGTGGAATGTGTGAGTTATTTTTCCATAAAATCACCACTAACCCACATTCTTTCATGTGGAAAGAATAGTTAAAATGATGAGATTAATTTGATTGTACACTTCAACCATTTTATTTCTCTTCTTCACTATAAAATTTTAAACCTCTTAGTGATCAATTTGGCAGTGACCTCGGTTGTAATCTCATGCTCCAAAATTTTAATATTTATAAGGTAATTGAATTTACTATATTTTTTTTCAATTGTTCTTAATTTATACTTTTTTAATTTCTGTTCAATATAATATGATATAATATGAATCATCTGAAAAAAATGTTTTCATGATTCCATTCATATCCCAGATCACTTGATGGTTTTAGTCAAATTTCATGTTTACTAACTTGTTTCCCTTTCACGATTATGTTAATGGATTACGTCAGATGAAAAATTAAAGGATCTTGAACAAATGAATATGAATGTTATTTTATTGTGGAATATTATATCAATGACACAAATCTTGTCAACTCATCAAATTGTTGATGTGATCCCTTGATTGAGATATGTTTTTTAACAATTAGTGTTTGTTGATTTTGAAAGGTCATTGTAATCATTATCATTGGTCAAAAAAATACCAGGTGTTATCCATGTAAAAAATCACATTCCACACTGGTTTATGTGTGTATAAATCTACAAATCAATGATCCTTACCATTGTCATGACTATAATGACGGATTGAGTATCAAGGGACACATACCTCGGTTGATCACAATTTCTCCATATTGTTTCACTCTCTTAGTAGTATAGTTTCAATATATGTATTAAAATAAAAAATCCAAATTTTATTAAATCCCTATTCCTCTTTTATTTTAATAATCATAACCATCATATAAAATTAATTTTCTAAGGCTCCATCAAAAGAGGACCTAGTTTTGATGTTATACTACGAAAATTATAGTTACAAATAATCATCTATTTTAATGCACTTGATATTAAGATAAAATTTTGGAACTATTAATAGGGATCCAAGATAATTTTATTCCACATTAATTGTTTTTACTCTTTTAAATATCTCCCCCATTTGATTGTGTTTTTTTGGTTTTTTTATTGTATTTTTGTGTTCTTCCTCTCTATATATATATATCTCTCTCTCTCTCTCTTCTCCACTCTCTATAATTATGTTGGGTAACATGATCATTACATTTATACATTATATTTTTTAATTTTATTATATTTTATTTATACTCCATAATAATAAAAAAAGAAAAAAAAACAAAACAAAATTCAAAACTTATTTTCATGACCCGGTCTGGATGAGAAAAACATTTTGAAATAGAAACTTAAATTGAATACAAACAGGACTCAAAAATAAAATAATAAATCGTAGAACTATCAAGTAACATATAAAAAACCATTACTGAACATCAAGTGGTCTTAAATTAATCAAAAGTTGAACCAAATAAAACTCCAGAAATCATGGCTACAAATAAATGGATAGTAGAATAACATACCCCAAAAAATTGGAGTACCAACCTATCTACATCCAATATCCCAATGATGCATCCTACATGGATCTGAGATTTGGCCTCATCCAAATAATTCACAAATTTCATATTTTTTCTGGTGAGGATGATCGAAAACATATCAAAGACTTTCACATAGTATGCTCCACCATGAAACCTAAACATATTTTTTAGGGCCTAATTAGGTATAGGGCTATCCCTTTATCACTTGAAGGTGTAGAAAAATAATAGATATATTATCTACCGGCCACAATTGGGGGATGGAATGACCTAATTTGTTTTAGAGACCTTCTTCCATACCTCTTGAACTACATCAATTTGGAATAAAATTTGATGCAATAAGAAATCATAAGGAGTGACCCTTCATGAATAATATGAGAGATTCAAAAGATTTTTCTCAAGATCCTCCCCCCCCCACACACGATTAGTAATCAACTGTAATTACAATTATTCATTGAGGTACATATCCCCATGGATCGTGGAATGATTGATTCTGTACCTGCTGGTTTCCTAGTTGATAAAACTCCTTGGGTCTCTTCTGACATAATAGTCAACATGGATCAAAATGAACAAAATTTTGGTACATGATCTATTGCACCAACACGATGATTTCAGGATGTAAGTAATTAATACCTAGACAAAAGTTACATAATACACAAGATGAGATGCATACCCTTCTACGATAATTAGCTCAGCCACAAGGTAACTCACACTCTTATTCAGTTCCATTATATTGTGGTATTTGTTTTGAAAATACTCATTTCTTTTGAATAGTGACAAAAAAATCAAGAATCACCTGAGTCTTGTGCAGCTATGTTCCTAGGTAATCCATGCCAAGAAACCCCCCCCCCCCCCCGCCATGCAAGAACCATTCCAGAAAATTTCAAACCCTTGGTGAAAATCCCAACCCCAATTCTAACATGGAGGAAACTAAAGGTACCCAAAGAAAAATTGGTATCAATAAGGACAAGGTATTCACCATTCTTATTATTCACCTTCTCGAAACCATCCTCCAAATAATCTTATATTAGAACCATGCCATGAGGATATGGTAATAAAAATGAATACAACAAACATCTGGTTCCAACATACCACTCAATCACCTATACAAGACCATTAAACTCTCATAGTAAAATTTAAAAAAACAAAGGTGAAATAATGAAGCATGGTTCTGGACAATTACCTTCCCAACCAGTTTTCAATCCAAAAGAAAAAGGTAATATTTATTCAATTACACTTCGTAGTGGTAGGTATGTTTCAACATCCAATTGTTCTACCCAAAAAATTATTTCCTTCTCATTAAACCAATGTTTATCCACCCATAAATGCATCAAAGGATAAAAAAATAAAAAGGGTAATCAAATTATGATTCATGATTCAAATGAACAAGCCATTAGTCTTCCTTTACCCTAAATACAACATAAGTATATAAAAAATTTATGATAATTAAATTGATAATGAATGAAAGGATACATTTAAAAATGATCAATTTAAAATTACTTTATTGCATGTAGTTAATCAAATCCCTCAATATAGAAAATTGAATAAAGAGATTTGTTCCAATAGAAGGAGGATGAAGTGGATTGGGGGAGTCAAAATGGGAAGGAATGTCTCATCCTTGATTCAAACTGCAATTCCAACCAAATGAAAAAAATCCAAAAACACTCATGATACCTTTTACCATAACAGATACATTATTTTTAGATAATATTTTAGATTGAGGTTCTATGATTAATGTAATTCCTAACTATGTGTATTATTATTTATAGGTAAGAGAGATTCAACTGAACAGAATTGTCGTGGAAATTTCCAAATATATTACTTCGTTTACTACATGAATGATTGAGTATTTCTATGTAATAGTGATTAATATCATTTTCCCCACTAATTTCAACAATCATGATATGGAATTTACATGAACCCATGGACATGATCCTCTAAAAATTTAGAGGTCATTCATTAAAATAGAAAATATGATTATGAATGTTCACAATGGTAAGACTTCCATTGAGTTCAGGGAAGAGAATGTATGTTTTAACATCCATGATGTAATGAAACACCCAGTTAAAGAGTACAATATAATTCCTATATATTCAATGGAATTTATCTCTAATGACAGACACAAAAATAATAAAATTGATCCATTACCCATACTATGACTCATTTTCCTCTTCATTTCTCACTGTTGATTTCAGTTTTTATTCATGTTTTTTGTATTGTGTGGGTTCTAAAAATGTAAATATTTTGATTTAATTGATTAGTGTGTTCATTTTGAGGTTCCCAGGACCTTTGATGATTCTTAAAATCTAATTTCCATATATTATTCTTCCATAAAAAATAAATATGAGCGGAAAGACAATTTCATGGAACTCACTCCCCCTGAACTCCCTCCCTCAGTCCAAAAATACCAGTGTTTGAATTTAAACCACCTCCTTATAATTTAAAATAAGCATATCTTGATGGTATTGACCAATTTAATACCATTACTTCTTATAACCTCTCACCACAATAGGAAAAAATACAACCCGACATTTTGAGATAGTGTAAAATGACTGTAGAATGGAAATTGGTGTATATTCATGGGATTAGACCATCTATTTTTATGAACCATATAATTTTAGATTACGAGGATAATCCTGTAAGACAATCATAATACTAGTTGAATCCCACTCTAATTGAAGTGGTATGATTGGACGTTAGTATATTACTTACTTCATGGATCATTTATGATGTACTAGATTGTAAATGTGTTATCCTAGTGCAGATTGTTCATAAAACACAAGAATAACTATAGTATAAAATGAGAGAAATGAATTTGTCCCAACACGTGTGAAAAATAGTTGGTCAGTCTATATTGACTACAATCGGCTAAATCAAGCACCGCTAAAAGATCATTTTATATACCTTTAATTGACCAAATATTAGAATGGTTGGCTGGTAAGTCCCATTATTGTTTTTTATTGTTACTCAAGTAATTTCCAAATTCATAAATCCACTGAGGTTGAATAAAAGACAAAATTTACATGTCCATTCTGCAAATTTTCATACAGAATGAGGCATTTTGGTCTATGTAATGATCTCAGTTCTTTTTCCATGATGTTTGTTGAGTATTTTTTATGTGTTCCATTAGAATTATATGGATGTATTTAGGGATGATTTCAGGGATTATTTTTCTTCTTTTGATGACTGATTTACTCAACTATGATCTATCCTCCACCGCTACATTGAAAAATATATTTTAATAAATTATAAGAAATTTCATTTCATGGCTGAGTGGGCGATATTTCTAGGGAATGTGATTTGAAATTATGGAATTCAAGTATATAAATCAAAAATTGAATTGATTTCAACCCCTCCATAAGCATAATGTGTTTATGAAGTGCATTCATTATGGGGTCATTCTACTTTTTACCACCAATTCATTAAATACTTTAGTATGATCACACTTAAATTGTCTGAGTTATTATTAAATTATTCTTATTTTGTTTCTGATAAACATTGTGAGGATGCATTCAATTCACTAAAAAGAGTCTCACATCACCTTCCATCATCCAACCAACAAGGTGGGATCCCCCCTTCAAACATATGTTTGATGAATATATCTTTGTAGTTGGAGAAATCTAATAACAATGGGTTGTGAAGGCTACTAATGTCATTGTGCATGACTCAGGTACCCTTGACCCTACCCAAGTAAACAACAAAACCACTAAATAATAATTTATTTCTATTATGTTTTCCATGGAAAAATTCCATTCATATATTTTTAGGTCAAAATTATCTTTGTATTCTAAAGAATTCGTCATGTGTTTTATCCTAAAGAAACCTGAAGTTATTCCCCACCTCATTCGGTGGGTGATTCTCCACCATGAGTATGACCATGAGATTAGAGATAAGATGGGAGTAGAAAATGTTTTAGATGACCACATTAGCAGGATTTCTCCAGTGCTGGACCACCAAGTTGACTCATCCCCCCCCATTGGATAATTATTTATTCATGAGAACCTTTACGATGTTCTGGAACATACCCCATGGTATGCTGACATTTTTAATTTTCTACTGACATCTATGGTCCCAACTAATTTCATAAAGTCGAAATCCTAGAGAAATAAACAAGATTATTGATGGTACATTTGGGATTACCCATATTTTTCGTGAATTTATGGTGACCAATAAGTTCATTGGTGTGTCCTTAGCCACAATTTCACCTATATTATGACCATGTACCACACCTTAGAATTGGTGGCCACATTGTCACTCAACGTGTAGCTCGAACGGTCCATGACTCTGGACTTTATTGGCCTACATTTTATTGGGATGCCCAGCGATTTTTCAAGTATCGTAGTCATTTTCAATTCACATGGAATATCTCTAAGAGGAATGAAATTCCATAACAACCCATGTTATTCCATGATATCATTGAACCACGGGGAATTGAATAAATTTGGAATTTTATAAACTCCTTTGGCTTCATGTACATATTGTTAGATATTTAATATATGTCTAAATGGGTGGATGAAAAGGATACTAGGATATATGACTCTATAGTTGTTGTTGATTTAGTAATGTACCTCGTTTTCAGTAGATTTGGTTTTGGAGATTCCACATTACTGATTAGAGTTCCCATATTTTCATTCACAACATGAATTGTTTTTTGTATGTATAGTCTTGATCATAAATACTACACTACATATCACCACTAAACTAACGTACAAAAAGAAATATCAAAAAGGGAAGTTATGTGAATCAATGAAAAAAAGTAATACCACACCATAAAGACCAGAGTTTGCAATTGGTTGGTGCACTATTGGCACGCCATACAGCTTTTGAAACCCAAATTAGAATGTCACCATACTATATTATGTTTGGAAATTATTTTCATCTCCCAGTAGAGGTAGAACACAAAGAATAATGGGCTGTTAGACAATGAAATTTGAATATTTCAAATGCATGTTATCATATAAAGTTGTAGATTCAAGATTCGTTATAAAATCATTGTTATGCATATAAGAACTCTAGGATCTATAAAGAGAAGAAAATCGAAATCCATGATAGCATGATTCATTAGTGGATGTTCCATATTAGTGAGAGGTTCCTCATGTACAATTCCATGCTAAACCACCACCAATGTATGTTTTGTTCATGATGGCTCAGTCCTCATAATGTTAATAATGTATACCCTTTTGGGGAAATATTTATTTTCCATGATCATAGTTTGACGAAGTGTTAATGTAAATGGGAAGAAACATAAACACTTCTATGTGGATTTTCCAAAAATAATGGTGGAGGAAATACACCTTTTGGATGAAAAAGACAAGTAAAACACACCAGTTTTTATCCTTTAATAACACTATCATAATTATTACAGTGAGGACACTGCACATTCTAGGTGTGGGGGTGGATACATTTCAGGGTTCATTATAATTTTCATCATCATTCTTCTTTTTTCTCTTTTTATCCTTCTATATGTTATTTTCACTTTTCCCTATATTTTTTAGTTTTCTATGATTTTAAACATCTTTCTTATTTCTTCTATTTTCACCTTCTTTATGGTATTTTACTCCCCCTTTATGGTCACCAAATCATGGAACATATGGAAAATAAAAGTTGAAATTTTTTATTCAATGTTATTTTAACATTTGATTAAAATTTGACTTCGTTATGGAATGAATATTTGTATGAAATTTACATTGGGTTGTGATTTTATATAAATTGGTATTCATTCATTGATATAAATATGTGTATCTCTGTGATACAATTGAGATGATTGATACCCCTTCAATGAGTAGTTTTTGGGAAAACTATGTCACTAATATATCCACACATTTTGTCACCAAACAACAAAGTGTAAATATTTATTACATTAAAGAGTTAAATATATTTTAGGGTAATAATTTTCATCAAAAAATTATATTTTCATTAATTCATTACTTCTGATTAGTTTCATTACTGTATTGTATTGACCTATGCCTTTTTACCTGAAATCTGACTGTTGTACGCCAATAACTAAAATAAAAAAAGGCTCTATGTTATATAGGATGGAAATCACTCCTCACCAAACAATTATTGTGTTTTAACTATTACAATTAGTTTCTTGAGGACATCAAACTAGCTTCGATAATTAAGTGTTAGATTTATTCCAAATGAAAATTAAAAGAAAACCAAAAACAAACAAAAACAGAAATAAATGAGGGGACTAATGAAATGTGCAACACATGGAAATATTTTGGTCGGAAAATTATGGACTGAAATTCAGGAATGATTATGTGAGTGGGACTTGAAATATGATTTCATAAGATGATTGTAATGTTCGGTGGAAAAAATATTTTAAGATGAAATTTTTTAAAATAACTTATATTTGCTGGATAGAGAGTGGACTGAATATCATGGAATGGTTTTCACACACACAAACATGGAGATTTATTGACATGGTTGAATTTTCAATTCCATGATCAATTTGGTATCATATATTTATTTGAATTTCATTGTGATATATTTTATGGGACAAATTTTTCTATTTTCACTAGTAATAACTACTTGATGTAGTTGGTACATTGATCCCATTAAATAAATAAATTATAATTTCCCTGAAATATACATATTAATGATGATGGGAATATATACATGACTTATTTTGGATATTAGACTTTTCTGAGGAGTGTGAATGTTTAGGTATGGGGGTGTGATCGCAAAACGATTCACTATTCGTTTCTACCCTTACAACTATATTTCAAACTGGTTTTGTAATGAATATTCCAAACCTATTAATAAAACATACGTTATGTTTGATTCAATTAATTAATTTTTATAACAATATAATATGTCAACATTACTTGTTTCAGTGATTATATTGTAGGAGCCGGTGATTTGAAGAGCCTGTGATGGAATACATGGAAAATGGGGAAAACTGTGTGAGATCCCAAGAATACATGTGGACATATATATGAGATTAGGATAATACATGAATCCAATAGAGAATAAATTTAGTTTACATTTTTACAATAGTGTGGGATACATTTCTCAAGAATACCATGGAGCCCAATTTGTCAATTTCGATTCCCTAAATAGGACCACATTGTGAAGAAATTCTGGCCGGGCCAGATTGGATGACATTTCTATATTTGGGCCATAACACAGGTATCAGAACATGGATTGTGTTTATTCTAAATCCATTGGTTTGAAAACTATAGGGTATACCTCCCCAACTAATTTTAATTCATTTTCATGTGTTTTGGTCATTCAAACATCTAGATAATGAATTATAAAGAAGTCTTCCATGAAAAGTCAGTTAGCCCCTTAGGCACATGATTTATTTTATAGAATGTGTGAAATATTTGTACATAAAATCACCCCAAACACAAATCCCCTCTTGTGAAATGGCCATTTGTAATCATGATACAATCATTAGATCTCTCTTCACCCCTTCTCTATCATTTACATCAAATCTTCTTAGTGATCTATTTGGGGTGTGCCCTTTGTTGTAATCCTAACCTCCACACATGTTAAGGTAATTGAATTTCTTGGTTTGTTGTTTTTTTTTTCATTTAAACCTTCTTAATTTGTTTTTATTATGGAATGATAAAATAATAATCAATGGGAAAAGAATCATCATACTTCCAAGAATAACCCGGATCTTGTGATGATTTGATTGTGGTTTCCTCTTTTATCACCCATAACATTTAATGACCATGATGATGAATTATTCTAGTTGATAAATTCTAGGAGCATAAACTCATGAATTTTCATGTTACTGTCTTTTGCACTATTTTATCATTAAAACAAATATGGGCATCTCATCATGTTGTTGATGTGATTCCTTGATTGAGTTCTATTTTTTACATCAATTAATGTTTGGTGATTTTTATGGATTGTTGATTATCAATATCATTGGTTGATAAAATACTTAGAGGGAAACAAGTATGAACTCACATAACACACTTGTTTTAGTGTGTATAAATCAAGGAATCAATGATGCTTTCCATTATGTTGATAGATATGACATATTGAGCATCAAGGGACACTAACTCGTGGTGATCAGGATTTCTACAACTTGTTTCCCTCACATTGTATTATTTATTAAATATATGTTTTAAAATCAACATACCCAAAGATTATTAAATCCTCATTCCTATTTTATTTTCATAACCCGAACCATATTTTAATATTATTGAAATAAGTCTATGTTGAGAGATAACCTACGGTTGCTGTTATACTACAGAAATTCTACTTAAAAATAAACGGCAAATTTGATGTGCTCAACAACATGATCAACAGGGTGGAGATTTCATAGATGATTGGGTCTGGTCCTAATGGGTTTGTGAATCATTTGATGTGTTTGGGGTAGAACAGAAGCAGGTAGGATTATATGAAGAGCAATGGGATTCCCAATTCCACATTTATCATCCAAGTATCATTATATTGGATTTTGTGACTAGGTGGTCATCGACAACCAATACATTCCAAATTGACCATGGGAAATTCAACATTAGCCTCTTGGACCTCCACATGATTTCTGGGTTCCCAATTATGGGGAATATGTATGATGGATTCTTAAATGTGAAAATGCATGGGAGGATCCGAAGAACAAGACACGACTAGAGATGGAACACATGGACCATGTGTCAGGTGAGGATAAGTAGTTGGTGAGGGATACCCACCTCAATCTATGGTTTGAACGTTTTATAAATCTCCAACATAAGCATGACGATGAAGGGGAGGAGGTGCACCCGAAGCTACCAACAATACCTCCTACTAGTCCAAATGAGGGAGCTCAGTTTAACAATGATAATTTTTACTAGTTCATCCTAGAGGACATCCAATGGATGATTTGGGGGTATAGAGTTAACAACTAGAAGAAGCTGGTGGTTAGGATGGCTGGGTTTATTTTTTTTTCTTATCTGCGGAAGGATGTTGTCGGTCCGGGATACAAAAAAAGGCATCCAACCAAGAACATTCTCTAGAGCATCCATGCTAGTGATGGATGAGCATGTCAATCTCTTGATCCAAGTGTTGGTCATGTTGTAAGAGTTGTTGTGCCACATCAGTGATTGAAAATAGGTCCAAATGGGTATGAATACTGATTCACTTATTTTATGGCTGGATAACAACACACATTTCCTCATATGAATATTAGAACCCTATTTCTCCTCTTAGGTCATACTTATGACTATCAATTCAGAACATAGTGGGACGATTTTAGTCCAAGATGGCTCAACCAATTGCACTGAATAATGTCCAGAAAGTGGATGAATTCAATTTCCATCCATTCCTAGTACATACGGTTGTATTCCCTGATGATGGCTTGGGAATTTAGGACCATCAGTCCTACCTCATGGCCTTCCTAGGCCGATTTTGGGGGGCATGGGTAGACTATAATCCCATCTTTGAGCCGTATACCCCACACCGCTTCATGAGGAAATTATGGTGCATGTAAGGACTAGCCATGAAATTCAACTAGGGGGTATGACACGAGGATCACCCATATGTTATTAGTAATATGTGACTCATGTTTATACATTTGTACAAAAATATGAGAAATGATTTTCCTTTTCCTACTACTTTATTCGGGATGGTCATGGAATATTACAGGAGATGGGAGTCAGCATAACCAGGGAAATATTTAAGAAAATAACTATCTATGTCAATGATGGAGTGCCTCCTACACCTATAATCCATGGATATAAATTGAACATATTCATAGTGGTAGATGAGAGGATTCACATTACCATGGCTGGGTTGCGGTAGGGCCATTGATTCTGTGGTTTGTGCCAAGTGGAGGGAAAGTAGTAACAGTGCACTCGGTAGCCCCAGCTAAATAAGGTTAGTATGGTAGAAGGAAAGCATGAGGGTTTTCCGGATACCCCCCTAGGATCAAGGGAAGCAGTTACGCCACATAGACATTTCATAGGATGACGTATTTCCCAACTCATGGGACACAAGTGAAGTTAATAGAAAATTTCACAGTCTCTTAGAGATAGGGGATCACATCAACGACATCAGGATGGATCTATTAGAGATTTATTATTCCATGGCATGTTTTTGGGGTTTTATGCAGAAGGGGATCAATATATAGCTAATCTAGAGGACTATGTTCATTATACGGGAACATTTTGTGCAATGAAAAAAATTGTGAAACAGTTTCAACATCCAATTGTCCCACCGCAATTGTCTACTACTAAATTGAAGGAGTGCTTCCCCTTACCTGAAGAACTATAAGAGTCCCCATAGGTGGAAGAGGTTGGTAGAGGGACTCACTTTTATAAAGGTGAGTTTGAGTCCTAGGAATTAGAAGATCATGATGAAGACGTTGAGGTAAAATCTAATCCATTCCACTGTGGAATACTTCATCTTTCCCAAATGTTTTTCTATACATGAAACTTGTCTGGTACAGGTGTCCCTTGTATGGAAACCTGTTCCCGGACGACAGTAGATTTAACATTAGAATCAACTTCTAGTACACTGTTGGTTGTAGATGCTAGCATGGTTACAACACAATGGATGTTCTTACGTAGTCTTTGGAGATCTTGATATGTATAGGGAGACTTCCTAGAATTCTATAACAATAAATTTGAGAATGGGATGAATTTTTTTACTATATATATGTACTCTTCATTAAGGAATCCATACTTTTTGTCTATTGAAACATACTAAATGAAATTTTTGTATTCTTGTATGAATAGTTCTTCTAATGGCATGGGACGCACTGGCGAGGATGGTTGGGGCTCACAGAACTCGTTTTCCTAGCAGAACACATATTCATGTTGATGCAGACACCCACACTGACCCGATATCAATGATCATGATTACATATAGGACTGCTTGAAGGATGAAAACTAATAATACTAGGGTGTAATTCGGTGATGGGGATAAATCTGATGACATGGACCCATCCTACCGAACTATACATTAGAGGAAGACCATGCGGCTGAATTCGAGGCAACATTCCGCGAGTATGAACCTATTTATATTGATGACGATGAAAAGAATACATATGATGAAGAGGATAATAAGGACATATATTTCCCCTCATTTAAACTAATCAGACATTTCATCAACATCAACCCATTTTTATAGTGGGTAAGACGGTTTGAATGACTTCACCAGAGACTGCATGAACATTGCGCTACAGTAGTATATCCTTGACTTCCTCACATGTTTATTCATGATTACTATGCTAAGAGGGTCTATGATTATGTTCTTGGCATTAGCATGGGATGGAATTGGAGGGTTCCAGTCTCCATACATAGGTTTCAAGAGGTTTAATGGGAGATCACATGCCTAGGTGCAAGAGTAGATGAGTCCAACTCTTTCAAGGACACCCAAAAGGAGATCGTATAAAAATTTCTATCTTATGTTTATGAATCTAAGGAATGGTTAGGGAATGAATCCCATGAAATGGATAGCATATGAGGTGATAGGGATCAGACACTTATATGGGAGAACAAACTATTCCCTATGGACTTCAAAGTGGAAGGGGATTTAAACAGGAATGAACAACTTTTGGAGGACATGCACCTATGAGTGGTGGAGCAAGAAGACTCAATTAGGTAGGTCAACCCATCTATTGGAGGGGCCCTTCCATACTTTACTTTCAGGCATGCTTATTTATTTTATTTTTGATAATGAGTAACATTATATTCATTGATTACTACAACTCAATTGTATCTATGAAATAACGAGTTATGAATCCCTATGCTTAAGTGGGTAATTCCCGATATGAGAAACAAAGGATGAACAAAATATAATTACTCTTGAATACGAGGGCACCAACCAATCACCAGACATTTGGGGATTGAATGAAACATATAGACTTCTGGGAAGATTGGGGGGCATGATTAGATATTTGATGTCTCAAAACAACAAATCTTCTATATCCCACTAACATGCTCTAGCTCACAAGCGAGATAATTATAGGAGTTTTTGAATAAATCTAAAAAATGGGGAATAAAGAATGTGAATTACAATACCAAAAATACAGAACGCAGTGAAGATGTCATGACTATAGAGGATATCTTATGAACAATGATGAAGCATAACATCTACACCATGTTATCCCGAAATGATAAAAAACAAATGAGGGCCCACCGCTAACCACCTTAAAAAACAAAGTACCGAACTAGAAGTGTTATATGATGTCCTTCTGAAGGTTGGCCCAGGACAGTAGGTGAGCCTTAAGGATGAGCATCATAACTATTAGGGGGTTCTTTCATAAGTGAATTATACTGAGGATCCGGATATAGTGCATGAAAATCATGGGGTGGAGTGATGAGTTATTCCGAAAGAGTCCAACCCTCATAGAATTAAGATACCGTGATAAAAATCATTGGGTCTGTGTATCGGTCTGAATCATGATCAGGCCTATTTCTATGAGGTTCCTCTCTGAAAAAGATGTATGATGGTCTATAGTTTTACATCGCGTAAATTGGAATTATAAGAAAACAAGTTCCCATCATGCAGTGAGGATAATGAAGGAATACATTAACATCGTATGATCTAAACATTTCACATAGTTTTATATCATACTTATAGGACCCTTATCAATATTTTAAATTCATTTTACATGAATTTGGGACCCATAGTTTATGTTCATGGTGTTCGTACAATGATTAGTGGAAATGAATGAGGACAGTAAATAGTCGGTTGCTGGGCCCAAGGTGAGATGCCTGGGCATTTCTACATATCACATAAGAATGAGAATTAGGACAAAAATAGCTAGTTATCATTGCATGGTTATAGATCAATACTTTTGGGGGAAATACTCTCTAGAGAGGAAGCTGATGCATCCCATAATTATCAAGGGCCATCATTAACTTGTTCTAGGTAGGGAAGTAGTTTAATGTAATCTGTCAAGGACATGGGTACCCCGAATGGAGAAATGTGTGGTGTAGTTCAAAACCTGGCATGAATGAGGAATGGATAAGTCTTCCCAAAACCATGTACTTATAAGAGAACCCTGGACAGAAGGGGGATGAGGATACGAAAGTTGTGGCGAATGAAACATGGTAGGAAGTCTAGGTGTCACTACATATCACATAAGGATGTGAATCAAGACAGATGTAGCTCTTGCAGGTTGTATTGGAGGATTCCAATAACAAAATAGGGATATATCCTATTTTAATGGGGAATATTGTAACTTTTATGAAATTTATCTTCATCTGAACAAAGAAGGTAATATTATTAGTTTATGGTCATAGAGCTAGAACCTCAAGGTGTCTAGTTTAATGTCCTATGTGTGGGACATTCCCACATGTAGTTTATTTGCATGAGGTAAAGAAAAAAATGGATAACTCTCAAGAGAAGTATGTGGCGTGGCTATTTCATACCCGACCTGAATGAGGACACAATTCCACACCACACTACATACGTATGAGGAAACTGAAGATAAAATGGGAGAATAGGGTTCTTAGTGATGCGTCTGGACTACAAAAAAAGTATAGGTGTCACTAAATATCCCATACTAATGGGAATGAATCCATACATAGTACATGAAGGTGGTATGGAATATGGCCAATACCGGAAAGGGGAAATGTCTTCTTGAGTGGCGTCTTCATATTTCTGGGTAATTATCATTAAATAGAATTGGTGCATAAGACATTGTTTAGCATCATATGAAAATAATTTAAGGGATCATATATTATATTCATAGATATCAAAAAAAATAGGGAGATTCTTGATGTTAAAATATGTGACACGGTGCCAAAAAAACCTTCTGTGAGTAGGGACAAGGTAGTCCACACCACATTAAAAAAATTCCTAGAAAACTCACATAGTTTAACATCATGATGCTTCGACATGGGGACTGATTATATGAGTTTAATGTCAATGTTTTTGGATTACAAGGGAAGAATGAAACTTCCAGGTAAGAATAGACCATACCTAAAATCCTAATCCCATGTGATCCATGCTCGGTGTGGGAAACAAGGACATAGAAGATCCTTACAGTGCATGGATTAACATGGTAGGGGAAAAATGGGATGGGAATCTAGAGACCAATATTTTGGGAATAATGGTGGTGGAATAATGATGGAGGATAACAATTGATAATTTTCAAAACACATCATCCATATATTGTGAGTAGGAATGGGAAAAACAAAAGATGGTCCACAACTAAACATATCATCTACACAGAACCTATCTCATTACATCATTCTAAATCTTCTAGGATGTTGGCCCAAACAGGTTGATGATCTATATGGCCAAGAATTCATACCATTTTGGTGTCCTTATCTGATGTGAAATACGATGGAAACCAAAATAAAGTGAGATGTAAAGAATTAAAATGGATTAAACAAGCCCATTCATAATACAACCTTCTAGGTCCGAAACCATAATGAATATTAGAAAGTTGGTGAGGCATAATAGTAGTTGGTAAGTCCAGAAAAGAAGTGGATAATGAGGGTAAGTGAAACTAGGGCTGAAACCGAAGAAGAAATGTCCATGCATTCCTATGTATCCCTTGCATATGGGAATCACGCCAGATGTAGTTCTAAACATTCATGGAAGGTTAACATCATGCATTAAGGACACCTGAGATTGAGGATTATGAATATATAAACATGTATGGAATGGTAGAATAACCCGACATGAATGTGTACAAATGTCCACATATAATACCATCCACAAATATTATGAATGAACATAGGCCATAGGACCGAGAAAATGAATATACGAACCTACGACTACACTTGAGGATGAAACAGCTGAGTGTTCCTACGTATCCCATAAATATAGGGAATCATGACAAATGTAGTTCTTGAAATACATGTAGTTTAACATCATGTAGTAAGGAAGTGGTAGAATGGATGAGATATCTAATAAGTGTAGTCAATAAAATGGATATTATAAACCCAATGTGAATGAGGACCATAGGGGACCTCACTACACCACGTGATTACGATAGAGTTAGGGTGTAGGGTCAATAAAAAAGGAAGGATTTGAGGTACCAAGGGGTATACCCATTGGAAAAATTATAATGCATTCCTACATATATGATAAGGATAGGAACTAATCCATATTTTATAATTGAAAATGGAATAGTATGATACCAATTCCATGGGAAATACCTTAATGCAGGATTGGCCTATACACCAAAAGAAGTAGTATTTGATGGATATTGTTTTTTTTATTATGGGTGTGTTTTTTGGTAACAATAATTTCAAGATGGAGAATCTGGGTGTCTTTGCATGAATCAATCCACTTTTATGCCTTGAAAAACATCAGTTTTGATATTGATTCCATACATGGTGTCTCATCACGTGGGGACACCACAATGTGATGTCATTTTTCATCGTGAAAACTGGATGATAGTGTCACAATTTAAGGTGATATGATAGGAGTATCTAATGAACTATAACAAAGTGTGGTGAAAACATAACCACTAAATGCCATGTTGAACAGGGAAACATAGTTTATCGTCTTATGGTTTGGAAACATTCTGAAGAATGAGTTTCTAAATGGATTGTGAAGTCCATGATATTGCATACCGGATGTGAATGAGGAAAAAAGTACACAACACACCACATGAAATACTATTGGAGGGAACTTAGGAAAAGGGTCCAAGAATAATGGCGGGAGCTAGGGATGGACCCAAAGATGAAATGTCACGAAATTCCAACGTTTCCCATAAATATGGGAATCATGCCACACATATTTTTGAAAATGTTGTTTATTTTATCATCATGAAATAAGGACATGAGGAAAAGTGGATGAAGGTATCAATAGAGATATATGTTGAATGGGTACAAAAACTAGGCGTGAATGAAGAAATAATCCAACACCACACCACATACCCCAAAGAGAACATAGTCCAAGGGGCCAGAAAGAAAAGATGGTTTCTAAAAATCATTGTTGGACCTGAGGAAAAAATGTACAACCATTCCTATATATCATATAAGGATGGTAATAATGCGATACATAGTTTTGAATGTACCATGGAAATTAATGTCAATTGGTAAGGATTTGAGAAAGAGGTATCCCAAAGAGGAATGTGTATAGAAAGTAAAAATAACCTGACGTGAATGAGGAAATAATCCCATGTATACCACACCATTCACAATTCAAGTAGAGAACATAGGACATGGGGATGGGAGAAATAATATATGAACCCAGGGAGGACCCAAAAATTAATTGTCCAGACATTCTTACATATCTCATAAGAATGGTAGTCAATCCATACGTAGTTCTGAACTTACTATGAATTTTATCATCATGCGGTAATTATGAGGAATGAAGGATGTTCTAGAAGGAGGGGAACATGAGGAAACCATTATATACATTAAATGAATGAGGACTAAATAAGTCCACCCCCACACCATATGAAATCCCTCATAGAGGACTAATCCTGAGGGACTGGCGATTTTTTTGTTGGACCCAAAGAACAATTGTTCGGTCGTTCCTACATATCCCAGGAGGATATGAATCAATCCATACATAGTTCTGAAAAAACAAAGTATAGAAATTTCATTTGACAAGGCTGTGGATGATCATAGATTATGTTCATATGGCTCGGACTATAGATTTCCAGTTTAAGGTCTTGTGCATGGGAAAGATTTGTAGTAAAAGGTGAATCACTACCCTCGTCATTTGGGAGACCATGGTGATGGAAATGACAATTGAGGATAATTTCTGACCATGAGTGAAACATAGTATCCATCTCATGGGAACTATAAAGGGAACAAACAATTCAAAATTTACCCCTGACCACATTCGCAACATGTGAAATGTGTCTATTTTCATTCACGATCCTCTTGGAGGTTGGCGACAAATAGAAGGTGATCCAACATGGCATGAGACCAAGACGCTAGGGGTCCTTTGGATGTGATAGATGATGGAGACCCATGTTATGGGATCCACGAAACATGATGATACATGTTCTATTTAATTTATTATGGTAAGGATAAGGGAGATCTTAGTTTTTTGTTTTATATATCAGACCATTAGTTGTATTCACCATTCACTGTTTTTCATCATCCGGGATGAAATGGGTCTTATTTTTGTGTTGTAGAGATCAGAGCATATATGGTTTAACGTCTTATAGGATGAAATGTATCTTAGTTTAGTTTTTTAGTGCTTTGACCATTTACATTTTATCATCTTTCCGGAAGAGGATGTTAATTTTAATGTCAACTAGGATGAAGATTCCCTTACGCGATGTAATGATTAAGGAATTTGACATTGGTGGTAGAGTAATACACTCACCATCCATAGTGACTAGAGAGAATGAACTATTGGTTTAAGCCTTGTGAATTTCAAAAGGTCCCTCCAATTGGTATCCATCTTTGGTGGCTTCTTTTAAGGTATCATTTGCCTTCATAGGTCATATAACGCTTCAAATTGTATAAAATGGAAGAGACAAAATTTATATGTGAGAGTCATGGATATCATGTTCGGATATCTTTCTAGATTGTGCAACTCCTGAAGCCTAATCTCATCAAGCACATCCAGTTCTCCTAGATGGATGCTAGATACTTTTTCTAGTGCATTATTATCATAAATGGTTGCACGTAATAAGGGTAACTATATCGTGATGGGAAGGACTGCCTCTGTTCCACACATATGGGAATACGGGGTCACCTGGGTTGTATGATGATTTGTCATCTGGTAATCCCAGAGATAATTGGGGAGTTTTTTTGGAAAAATATTCTTGTTCTGAACAACATTCTTTTATAAGATTTTATAGAGTGTTTTGTTGAACATCTCAATCTACCCATTTTCTTATGCATGGTAGTAAAATGTATGATTATAATTGAAATTTTACATGGCATATATTTTTTCATTACAGATGCCAGAAAATTGATTTTGTTAACAGTGAGAATGGCATGGGGGAATAAAAATCAGTGGATGAAATTGGAGTTCATGATGTCAAAAATGGAATGGTCTATAACATAATTGATCGAAACATCCTCTTCCCACATGGAAAAGAAGTCCATATAAAACATGATTAAAATAACCTATAACGATATTGCATGCTTGAGTGGTCCAACTACATTGAGTCTGCATACCGCAAAGGGCCGAGATTTATTGGTAGTTTGGATAGGCTCTAGGAGTCAACATAGAATCTTTTCATTCATATGTCATGCATGATACCTCTTAGAGAACTTGATATAGTCATGGATCATAGTAAGAAAAAAATATCCCAAACTTCTGATCTGATCTGAGAGTTTCATCCATTACTAATGAGATCCACATGAACTTGCATGAATATCCTGAATAATATTGAGAAGTGTCATCTCCTTTAATGAAACTGAGGAGAATCCCATTAAACCCACATCTGTAGAGGATTTTATCAAGATTGGGATAACTCTATAGGGTGAATAGAACTACAATCCATTAGAATCACTCACTTTTTTTCTTAATAATTATTGAGTTTACCCTACTTGAGATACTGGAAAAATGGATTTTTAACT
The DNA here is from genome assembly GCA_963277665.1 of Viscum album. Lineage (NCBI taxonomy): Eukaryota > Viridiplantae > Streptophyta > Magnoliopsida > Santalales > Viscaceae > Viscum > Viscum album. Next base: position 1,019,637,564 of record OY728122.1, read on the forward strand.
AATGGTTCTCGTTCAATACTATGGATGGGGAACTGGTGGTTCTGATGAGGAGTAATTGACATTATAGTGGCCTACCTATAGGATATCATAATTTTTCAGACTAATGGGGGAGATGAATCTATGATGCGCCACATGTATAATCAAATAATCCTTTCTAGGCGTTGCAAGAGATGCGACAAGGCTGTAAAAGGAACTGTTTTGACCGTTCTATGATCATGGGACACAAGAAACATGTAGTCTTGATGGGAACTAGGCCAGTAGCTTGAAATTACACTCTAAAAAAAGTATGAGCTATAGATTTCTGAGAACATAGTCTCCGTTGATCTTCCATAGAACCAGTTCAGATTCCCCTTTCACAAGAAAATAAGGATCATCTATCCATAGGGCCATCTCGAGAGTAGTGATGAGAACCTGATAATCTACCTCATTATTGGCGAGGCCTTCTAATAATAAAAACTAATAGGGATAGAATGCTTGTGTAATAATGTTGACTGTGATACTCAGGCCCACTATTTTGAGTCTAAGATTATTTAGCATCATACCAGTTGGGATTTGGGAAGCTCCATTGATGTGCATTTAACAAATGGAATTTCTTGATCCATTGAGATTACTGACTCATTTGGAATTTCAATATCCAGATACTCCTCTTAAAGAGATGGATTGGTGGAATGAATTATTTCCAATTCATGCCTCATGATTTCTTAATGGGGATAAAATGATGTCAAAATATTGATAGATCACTACCCATCAAGCTAATTTCCCGGTCAACATGAGGCAATTCAGAATTCACATCTGTGAATTCACTTGGGACACTAGTTGTATCTCATGGTGCTACAAGTAAGGTCGGAATTTCTACACTATGAATACCAACATAAGGAAGATCATCTATATTGATGAATATTTGGTATCTATATCAAGTATCATGTAGCTGAGATATTATAAATTTTTATTTCTTCCCTCATTGTTCTTTTGGGTGGGATGTGCACTGAGGGACCATTCTAGAGCGGTTATAATGTGGACCTGAGGATTTCTAGAGATGCATGGAAATCGAAAAGAATGTTGTATCAGGTACAACATTATTTAATAAAATAAAGTTTGACACTCCTCATCCCACTAATAATCAAGAACTATCATTATGATCTGGGAAAAGGGATTACACTTTCCATCCAGATTTGCAATGAATCTTTGTATGTAGGATAAGTGGCGTTGAATGCCTCAGAGCAACCGAATATTTCACAAAAGATTCATCTGACTAATGGCCTTGATCTTTTATAGATTGATGTTAATTACTCTTTATCTAATAGAGAAGGCAAGAATCATGCTAGAGGTTACCCCAAAGGGACATTTCTAGGGCTTCATCTTCATATGGAAGGCCAAAAGGAACCAGATCATTTTCTCATGATCTCTGAGATAGTTATGAAGCGGGTGAGATTTGACCACCAGATCAACCTCATTGATTTCCCCCAATTTCTTGAGGATTGGCATGAATATGTGATACATGGCATGATAATACATGGAACATGCATTTTTTATACTGAACATCAGTACCCTAGAGAAGAATGTACGTTGTTAAACCATGATTGTGGTAGAATCAATATCCTCTAGGGCCATTAAAATTTTAAAATTTCTAGAATATTATCCATGAAGGAGAGGGAATAGAACCATGAGGTGGCATCAATCTACAGTTTTTTCACCGGAAAGGGAAATTCATCCTTCAAATAGTGGAATTTAAGATCCCAGAAGTCGATGCAGACATTGATCTATCTATTCTTCTTCGTTAGGGGAACTGTATTATCTAACCATCTTAGGTATTTGACATCCTTGACGATGTTTTATTTTATTAGTTTTTCAACCTTGATATCAACAATGGCATCATGGGAAGTGTGCATCTTTATGGGATGTTGTTTGAAATGAAAATTACTTAATAGAGACTGATATTATTGAAGAAGAACTAAGGTTCTATCCCTAGAATCTCCCCATCAATCATCAAAAATAAATCATTATACAGCATTAGAAAATCCACATATCATTGTTTCTCTTCTATTGGCATTGATTCACTAATCATTTTTGGATTCAAATCTTTTTTGGTAACGAGGATGACCTATACCAATAAATTGATCGTAAGGGTGATGCCCACTTAAAATGTTAGAGGGGAATATTCCAAATTATATTATCCATACGTGGAGAAAGGATCATCGACATGAGGATACTATTTTATATTCGGTGATCTTGATGGGACACTAGTGTTAGCTTGAGCGTTAGTGAAAACATCATCGTCTGAATCATGCAAAACTAATACAATAGTAACGAAAGTTGTCAACCTAATCTGTAAAGACCCAAGAATGGTATACAGGGACATTACATTTCATTTTCAAAATACATAATACATTACTAAAATAGTTTCCCAAAAGACTGTATTAGTTATATGTCTATGGTATCATAGAACACATTCTTCTATATTGGTTAATGATCTTCAACATCTCCCATAAAGATATTACTCAGGACTTTTCCTACTTAAAACCTTTCTTTATATGATGGTGAGAAGAAACCATGAAAAGGGTATGATCATATTCATAATAAGTGTAATCATTAAGAACATAGATCATAACATTGACATAATAATATGAAAAGATGAACAAAAATTTTGAATATCAAAATCGTGAGTCATGAAATAAATCTTGGAAGTAGGTAAGGAATTGATCATAAATGAAGACTATCCATGACAAAATAGCATTAGAATAAATCATGGAATTGTGAAAAAATCAAATATTAACCTAATATTATTTCTATATTATCGAAGACATTTCTTCCAAAACCATTATAGTGTAAAAATTATTTTACTGAACCAGATTTACTTGTCATTCTAGCCATTTATTACTGAACTGGGTTTACATTCCATTATTTCCCAATATTTAATAAAAAAATTATTTTCCATTCCAGTCATGTCTATCTCATTAAATATAAATATTCACCCAATTCATTGGTGGTATATATAGGTCCCACTCATCTCATAATGAAATCATTCATAAATGTTCCACAAAAACATAAACCATTTATCATACAATATCCCATGTTATAAAATGGTTTTCTAAGACATCATTCCATCATAACATAATCTATATAAAATATAATTCAATCATTTACATAGTCTAATATTACTAATAATTGGGTTAGAAACCCAACACTATTTAAATATAATCGTCTTACATTCAATATTATGCTGATAAGACACTTGAACTTAATTTGTGGGGAAATATCATTTCTTATTAAAAACTGTTTTCTTTTCACAAAATGATGTGAATTTTTTTAAAAAAATAATTTAGGTAAAAATAAAAATGAAATATTGTATATGAAGATTCATGGAAATGTGGCTTCATGAAACCATATAAATACATTCATGTCGTATAAGTTAAAAACATTGTCCTCATACTTTTACTGAAAAAGTCCAATATTATCTTGTATGGTAAATTAAAGAAAGATTATTGTCAAACCATATAGTAGAAGTAAAAAATTGATAACAATTAAATAAAACATATGTATAATAATAGTAAAAAAATTTAAAACAATTTTAGAAATCATGGACATTAATGATAAACACATCCCCTATAAATACTTATGTACAATCAATCTCCAATAAAAAAGAGATTTCAAAATTATCCCATACAAATTTATAATTAGTAGAAATAGGTGACTCATAAAACAAATAAAATTATATGAATATATAAACATTATAAAATTAATAATAGTAATTATAAAAACATTCATGGTAAACATAAACACCACTCAAAAGAAGTAAACGGTGTATAAGGCACCTATCCCACTAAAATAAGAGTTAGACAAAATAATCGCCCACCATAGATTTGAGAATATAATTATGTTTCTGAAACTCCCATATAATGATTTGGATATTGTTATTAGATTTTTCCCGAATCATGGTCTTCACATATGGTCATTTTATCCTTCGTTTCTTTGTAATAATTTTTGTTACTCCAAATTAGGGTTTTAACTACTTTATGATCATATGAATGTTTTGTTGAAAAAGTTATCGTTTATCTTATTTGTTCACTATTATATCATATAAAAAATTATATTATCATAATCTATGTCATATTTATTCATTAAATTAATTTAAATAACCATTCATTAATGAAGATCGCGTAGAACGAATCACATCGCATTGTGGAGATAGTAGGTTGTACGTACGCACGAGCGACGATATCGTTCCCGTAATTGATGATCAACACTCACATGGATGGTGTATAATATTTCATAATCAATATAATTTTTTAATATTAATATTTTTTATTACTTCCATCATTATACCCATCCATGTTTGTTGGTGATGGAAAACAAATTACACCACGGCGTTGAGACGGTATGTCGTACATACACATGCTTATGGATTTCGTTTTTCATAGTATGGGTAGAAGATTAAATATGGTTCTTTAATATTTATAATAACATATCAGTATATGAATGTCAATTATTTTAATACTTTATAATTATAAAAATAATTATGAGGATGTAAAATAAGAATGATGTTTGAAAGAATCGGTAGAAAATATTACTTGTTCCTTGATGTTCTTCCTCTAAATATCTTGGAAGAGCACTAGAGTTTGTCCTTGAAAATGACCAGAACCTGAATAATGAAAATAGGGAAGTTGATAAGGAAAAATTTCAAGGGATTTCCAATAATTAAGGCACCAAATGATGTGACTTTTCGAGGAATGATGTGAACTTTTATAATTGATGTGAGGGGCACTTTTAGAAACCTCAAAAATAATAATTTATAATAATTTGAAAAATCATTCCGAATAATTCTATAGTGAAATATATAAGAAACTAAGATATAATATTATTTAAATCTAATCATCCAATAAAATTTAGACATGTTTTTGTTCCCATCCAATCATTATCTTTTCAATTTAACACTTAGTTATTCTATTTCATTTTAACATGGGTAACAAATATTTTAATATTAAAAGGCTATAATATTTAATTATTTTCTGTTGATGTCAACTATATCATAAATAAATTATTTAGAACATTTTTTACAAAATAATAATTATGCTATATTTTTGAAAATGATTTATGATTTTAAATAAAGTAATAAAATACAGTTTTGATAAACTATCTTTTGTGTCAATTTTGACACAATTAAATTCATTGATTTTTTTATAATATAAATATTACATGTAAAAATAGAAGAAACATTATTATTTTATTATAATGAGGTCAAGGTTATCTATAAAATTCATTGTACATATTAAATCTGCAAAAATATATTTATTTAAATATTATTAATAACATTTGTTTGATATCTCAAATAAAAAAATAATTATTATAGTGATTTTGTGTAATTAATAACTTTATTTATTTATTAGTTAAAATTTATAATAAAATAGTATAATTAAGATAAATTTAATATATTTTATTATAATATATGTAGTTGAATTTATATACTTTAAAATCAGTCATTAAAAATGTTATATTTATTTGGGGTATAAATGTTTAAAAATGAACATTACCTTAATTAATATAATATAACTTTCATAATTTATTCTATAAGGATCCAAATTTTCACAAGAATGACCTTTTCATGATTAAGGTAGAGATATACTCATCCAATAATATTTGTTTCCTTGTTTGGAAATTTTTATGGTTAATAAGATTTAAATAAAAATTCTTTCATATATTTCTCATTAATTATTTAAATTCTACATAATCAATGAATATGACTTTAATGTATTTATTTATTTCCTAAAAACTAAAAATAAAATAAATTTATGTAGGTCGTTATTTAATAATTACTTTAGATAATTAGTTTCTAAAATATCACCTGATTATCCCTAAATTAATATTCTTATACTTATAAGAAATGTGAGTTTGATATTTTATCAATTTATTGGTTTTATTAATATCTATGTCATTATCATAGTCAAGTGGGCTTTAAATAACATTTTTTGGAACCTAATAAGTTAAGCATAGACTTTTATTCATCTAATGGGATTTTTTATGGTTTTAGGATACTTTTATAGTCATTATCATATCATTAGTTACCCTAATTTACTTGATTTAGCTTTAATTGTTATAAATAAAAATTATTGAAGTTACTATTCATAATATCAAATAAAAATAACCTATTAACATTATTTAGACCAACTGATTCCAAATATGGAATCCTTTTTTTATAATTCAAACCATATAATTGGTTTAAATTAATTATAAATAATTACCATTGTCAAAACAAAAAAATGGGGTTTTAAGAAGTAATAACATCCATGTTCCACCCGATTGTGGCACGTATTTACGTCGAAATGGATCTCTCTCGGCCTCCTCCCGATAGGGTTTGGATCATGGTTGAGGGATAATACAGGTATGGTCAAAATATTCTCTACGAATCGTGGTCGTCGTTCTATTCCTTCAACAATAGATAGGGTGACTTTTTCGAGGAGTGTCGCAAGAGGTCAATGGCAGTTTCTTCGGTGGAAATTACAGCAGCAGATAAAGGTGTCTCAGTCCATGTTGAGTGCGGGGGTGCTTTCCTTGTCAAAGTCTCAGGATCTATAATGTGAATATAGTGGTCCAAGGAGGTTCCATCTGCTCCTCCTGTCCAGGATGAAGAGCCCAATGTCGTGCAGGAGCGTGAGTATCCTGTTCAACCAGAGGTGGAGATGTCGAGACTTTCTACCCCTCTGCAGAGACCCCTTCTACATCGTGGAGGGGGAGTCTTTCAGGATCAGTCTTGGGAACTTCTTGTAAGGGACTTGAGGCTGAGGTGACGATGGCCCTGTCTAGTGTTTCAGCCAACGATTGGGAGGACCTGTACCCTCAGTCTCAATTCAGGGGTCAAGTTTCTGAGCAGTCTATCCCTTTAGAGAATCTCGGGAAGGCCTCGAAGGTTGTCTTTTCCTATGCCGAGATGGTCAAGGTTGGTGGGATGTCCTCCCTCTCTACTAACCGCTTTACAGTATTGAAATATGAAGAGAATATTGAGGGTGAGGTAGGGGATGAGGAAGAGGTTGATCTGGTTAGGGAGTCTGATTCGGGGTCCACGGAGGAGACAATTGGAGTGGAACTGACGGAGGATTATATCATATTATCCGCTACGAAAGGGAAAAACACCATAGTTGACCCGAAGGGGTTTATAAATCTCTATAGGAAGGAAAGGAAGTGGAAGGATTATTCCTTATTTCCTAGCCCTCCTGTCACTAGATCCTCAAGAAGAAGCAAATTTACTGAGCAAGTTGGTGTCCTTGGTGGTATAGATAATGCCAAGGAGAACAATAATGAGGGGGCTCGATTTGTTGTTTTGGAAAATCCTCTGGGGGATGAACGATGAGGTTTATGGCTTCGATTAAGGAGTAGTGGAATGTTATAATTCATTCTAAGGAGGAAATGATGGAGCCAGTGGTTCCTTTCAATGCCTCAGAAGAAGATTGTGGGAAGTTGAATGAGAGAATTATTCGGGTGGCTACCAGCGAGGTGAAACCGGCGTGGATCGACAAGAAATATCGAATCATGGAAAGAGGGTTTAATGCATGGAAGATAAACATAGAGGAATTCATACAGGCATGGGATAAATTTCTAACCAGGTTTGAGGATCTCATTACAGAAGACCCAGACAAAGATGTAACTGGGCTTTTATTGAAGATTTTACGGAGCAACACTTCTAATATGCTTAAACATGATTTCAATGGCTCGTCTATCACTTTTTTTGTTTGATGTTATGTTTACTATTTGGTCTTGGACTCTTTTTTACGGTTTCCACAATCCCACAAAGTTGTTTTTTGAAAATAATAAAAAAAATGATTAAAAAAAAGATGTAAAAACTTATCAAAAGATTATCATATGTTTTTGTCCAATTTAAATGTGAAATTACTTATAATGAATAAATTATTATTAAATGATAACAACATAATCCAATTAAATGTTAAAACCAACAAAAAATATAATCTAACTACATAAATAAATTAGATTAAAAGGTAGTTCTGAATTAAAATGCAGTATTTTTCAATATTCATTAAAATATGAATTTTATCAGAAAAATTCCAAAAAATAAACAATAGTCAATTTTCATGTCTTACCTCAATAGAAGATGTTTTCTTAATATTTAACTTATAAATGTGTACAAATATATATTTAAAATGTGTGTTCCAATAAAAGGTGCTAAAAATGCTATTTTTATAAAACTTATTTTGTATGAAAAAATGATGTTTTTATTAAATCATGTCTTAAAAATACATAAGATAAATGTTAATGTTACATAATATTCAAAATTTTGTCAATAGAATTATTAATGGATAGTTTATATCATATAAAATAATAATATTTTAATAATATATGTTGTTTAGTGAATCTCAGTATTGTGTATAACGCAAGCGATCAAGGAATGTATCCCATTCATTTAACACAATCCATGTCAGTGTTTCGTGTAGTTCAAGATTCCTTTGGTGTTAAATATAACATAATCCAAATATTTTTATTTAATACATCAAAAAAATATATAATTACTGTTGTGTGAAATGAATTCTATCAAAATAATTTGAAATCTTTTGTAACACAAGCCAAGAATAGTGTTGCATATACTGCAAGATAATACAGTGTCATGTATAGTGCTAGATAATATTAGTGAAAAGTACAAAAAAAAATTTCAATTAAATGAAATATAATATATCTCATAAAATCTTAGGGTATTACATTCTACCCCCCTTAAAATGAATTCCTCCCTCAAAAATTTTCATTGTTATAAATGGTTTTGAACTTGATAGTTTATTTAATGGAAACCCACATAGTAAAAAGGGATACTAAAACATCATTTTAAAAAATGAAATTTAGAAACAAAATGGTTACCCAATGTAACTCATCACTTGGTTTCAACATATGAGAAATTATGAGGGATGTGAAAATATGGATATGGAAGCGAAATCTAACCACCATGTTTCGATGGATTTTTTTAGAGAACTAGGATTGGAAAAAGTTAACTATTCGAAATCAATAATTCTGCGATGATTTAAGTGACAATATGATTCATCTGATAATAAAGTACAAAGAAATGTTTTTCGGTTTTCATGATCCTTTTCCTAATGTTTACTAATATTTTTCTTGAGAATAAATACATCCTAGATTTCAGTATAGTTGATTATTCCATTAAAAATTTCCACATCATCTATTTTTTAAAGTGTTGAAGATGAATATTTCATTCTCATAGTGTGCACATATCATGATATAATTATTGTTCATTCTATTTATCTCAACAAAAAGGCTAGAATAGGTTATAAAATTTACATAAGTCCATCTATGGTGAGATGAATCGTATATGGTTCCAAACATGGACTAATACATCATCAATCACACCTATTAAATAAAATAAAACAAATTTAGACAGAATAGGTACATACCGTAGGCTAGTGGTAGGATATAAAGGAATGTCTCACTTATATTTTGGGTTGACTTCCCACAGCCTTGTCCCAGATGATGGGTTTTCAACCATCTTACGAGTTAACCTTTTTCAAAACAGAAACTACCATAAAATTGAATAAATAATATTAAAAAAATGATCCGTAAATAATATTATCTGATGTCCAACATAACCAAATACAAACAGTAGGATTATCAAAAATAAATATGTCCAATATGAAAGTACCAAAATACAATAACATGAAAGGTCATATAACAATCTTGGGAATGACATCATTTATCCCCTATAAGATATATCTTGTTTCTCACATTCCTAACATATGAATTAATTCAACATGCATTCTATTGAGTTATGGAAATAACCAACATTTCCATATATCATTATTTGAATGATGCATGTTTCCTTATTCCCAAACTTATTAGATATATTTATTAACCCCCAAATAAGTGAATAATTTATCCATGATATAATACCCCTCTTGTCAAGATTCTATAATTAGTTCAAATGGAAAAAAGAATCATCCAATTTTCTTATTCAAATCTGACATATCATTATCCAACCATCATTAGCATAACATACAAGACATATTATGTGTTCTACATCCCTTAATAATGTGTTCTACAAGTATACCACATTACCCTTAAAAACATTTTTTGGTCCATTGAACTATTAAATGTATCCTTTATAATACATAATGAATAAATTATACTGAAAACAATTATATATTTCATGATTCATATAACATAATATTTGAATTCTAAAACAAATACACACCAAATCATTTAAAATTATTCTTAAAACTTTACTCAAGAACAATCATCATCATATTTCATAAACCATGAATCTTGTCTTAGGGTTTATAAATGTAAGTATTCTTATTTTTAATGTAAAAACATTCTTTATTAATATAATATACCATTTATATGTTGTTTAAAATCTATTTTTCTTCAGAAATATGACCTATACCAGTACCATCATCACGATTCAATTCATTACATTATAACATAGCAAATAGATCTTCATTATTCCCATAATTTACACATCTAAAAATGCATTCAATGTAGTTTTGGTTGTTGAATTATACTAGAACGAAAAGTGTTATAAATACATATCAGATATTAAAAACACATAAGAAAGTTAAATTACTGAAAAAATTTCAATCTATGATATCTTAGTCTTAATAATAGGTTATTCATCATTATCACTTAAACACTAGGAACATATCCAATACATTACATATCCTCAGTATATCCCTAGACATATCCCTGGAAATATCTCCAGGGATACCACAAACAATTTGGAATAATAGTTTCCAAAGGATGTCTAATCCTTGACCCCGATACTAATTGTAAAAACCCAATCTTGACGTACATGGACATTACATTTCATTTCAGAATACATAATACATTACACAAATAGACTCCCCAATACCATATTAGTTTAGTGTCATTAGAAACTCATAACAAATTCTTCTAGCTTGTTGAAAGATCTTAAAAAACTCCAATAAATATTTTCCCAAATATTTTTACAACCTAAATCATTAATTTATATCCTCGGAAAAAAGAAAACATAAAAAGGGTGAGAAAAAATTATCAATAAGTTTAATTATGAAAAAAATCAAACACAAAATTAACATAATAATGTGAAAACATGAACATAAATTTAGATTATCAAAATCATGGGTGATTAAATAAATCATGGAAATACGTAAGGAATGGATAATAAAGGAACATTGACCATGATAAAATTTCATTGGCATAGAACATGTGATTTTGGAAAACAAATAATCACATAATATGATTTTTTAGTATCCAATGCATTACTTCCAAGACCATCATAGTGGCCAAAGACCATTACTGAATTGGGATTACATTCCCTTTTTTCCCCATATTACTAATGAAGATTTACATTATGTTAAAGTCATGTCTTTCTAATGAGATATAAATCATTAACTAATGCATTTTTGGGAAATATATGTCACATCCAACTCATATCGAATTCATTCTTTGATGTGCAACAAAAACATAAACCATTCATCACAGCCTAAACCATGAATGAAAATGGGTTTCTTAAAAAGAATTCATCATCACATATTCCATTTCAAATTTCATTCCATCACTAACACAATAAAATCATTCTAATAATAGGGATATAAATATTACACGATTTAGATAGAATTATCATATTTGTAAAATAATTTCAATAATACACTTGGACATATTTCTTAATGAAAATAACATTTCTTCTTCGAAAATCATTTATTATATAAAAAAGACATAAAATTTTAAATGAATGGAATTTAGTTGAAAATAATGTTGAAATCTTTTAGATTAAGATTCATGGGATGAATGTGTCATTAAACCATAAAAATCCATTCATGTTGTATAAGATAAAAAACATTCTCCTAGTTCATGGGAAGGAAAATTCAAAAGTACATTATGTTGTAAAAAAATAAAAATTCTTTGCATACCATATAGTAAAAGTACAAAATGTGTAAAAATTACATCGTAGAATCATATAATAATAGTAAAAAAATTGAAATTTTTTTATGAAAACATGGACATGGATGATAAATATACCATGAGGAAATATTGACGTATAAACAATCTTGGATAAAATGGAGATTGAAAAATTATCCCTTCCCAATTTATAATCAGTATAATCAAATTCCACATTTTAAAAATAATATTATATTAATATTTTAATATAATATATTTCATAATATTAATAATAAATACATTAATGGTAAACATAAAAACAACACAAAATAATTAAATGGTGTATATAGAATATGTCCCACAAAAATAAGAGTGAGAAAAAATAATCTATTACCTTTGGTCTGATATGCTTCCTATGTGTCTGAACCTTCTCAATAATGATTTATAAAATTTTATTAACTTTTTATAGAATCATGATCATAATATGTACTAATATTTTCCTTCGTTTGTTTGTAACAATTTATTGTTAATCGCTACAAGGGTTTTAACTACATTATGATCATATGCATGATTTGTTTATTATGATCTTGTTTATATTATTATGAAATAGTTATATAATTTAAATAATTATATTATCATAATATATATCATATTTATTGAATCATTTAATTTATATAATCATTCTTTAATGATGTTCATGTGGAACGAATCACATCACATCATGGAGACGGTAGGCCGTACGTACGCACGAGCGATTATATCGAGCCCATAATTTTTGAAATATATTAAAAGTTATAGTTTATCATATTTCATAGTCAATATAATTTTATAATAATCATATATAGTTATTACTTCCATAATTATACCTATACATGTTTATTGGTGATAAAAATTATATTACACCACATCGTGGAGATGGTATGAAATACCTATAGACGTGTGAGGATTTCATTTTTCATAGGATCGGTAAAAGATGAAATATCGTTGTTTCATATTTATAATAACATGTAATAAAATGATTTATACTTATGTTATTACTTTATAATGAAAAAACTAATGAATAGGAAGTATAACAAGATCGATGGTTGAAAGAATATTTAGAAGATATTACCCATTCTGGGACGTGTATCCTCTAAATCTATCCATAGAGCACTAGAGATGGTATTTGAAGAAGAAAAATCATCTAGAATGATAAAAGGAAATTTTTAAAGTATTTATGAAAGGGTATGTCCAAGCATGAAGTCTCAAAAAGAATTGATGATATGAGGGAAGAAATTCCATTTTATGATTGATGTGAGGGGCACTTTTGGAAAACTAAAAAATATTAATTTATAATATTTTTAAAATCAATCCAAATAGCTTTAAAATGAGAAGTATGAAAAAATAATATATAATATTATTTAAATCTCTTAAATCAATAAAACATATTCATGTTTGGATGTCCATCGAAAAATTTTCTCTTCCATCTAACACATATTTATTCTATTTCATTTTATCAAGCATAACAAGTATTTCAAAATTAATAGAGTAAAATATTTACTTATATGATGTGGAGTTCAATTATATCATAATAATTTAGAACATTCTTTACCATATACAAATTATTATTTATATATAATTTTTTTATTAATCTTAATTAATTTAATAAAACATTATCATTATAAACTATCAATAGTTTCAATTTCGACATTATTTATTTAATTGATTTAAAAAAAATCTAAAAAGTGAACATTGAACCAACTATTTTCTTGTATTAATATTATCTCAAGGTTATCTATAAAATTCAATGGTCATAATAATTATAAAAAAACATTTCTTTAAATATTGTTAATAACATTAATTTTATATCTCCATTAATAAAATAATTAATATAATGATTTTATGTAAATATTTAATATTCATATTTGTTAGGAAAAAAATAAAAGTCAAATACTAAAATAAATTTAAATTAACTATGTATCATGATAATATATGTAGTCTAATGTATCTACTAAAAAACTAAAACCTAAAAAATGTTATACTTATTATTTTATGAATGCGAGAACATTAACATTATTTTGAATAAAATAATATAAAGGACATAATTTATTCTATAAGGCAAAAAATGGTCAACATATTTACATTTGGATGATTATGGTCGAGATATACTCAAACATTAATCTTTTATCATGTGTTTGTACATTTTTATGGCTATTATAAATTTAATAAAAACCATTTCACAGATGTTTTGTCAATTAATTAATTTTCACAATGATCAATGAATATGGAATTAAGGTAATTATTTATTTAATAAAATTTAAAAATAAATTTAAATAATGTAGGTAGTAATTTTATCATTAGAAAGAAAATTTAGTTTTTATGATATCACATAGTTATCATTATATTGAAATTATTATACTTAAAAGAAATGAGAGTTTGACATTTTTTCATTTTCAAATGTTTTATTAAAATCTAGGTCACTTCCATTGACAATTGGACATTAAATGAATTATTTTCGAATCTAATATTATAATGTTAGATTTTATTCATCATGTTTTTAGTAAAATTTTATTTTCCTTAACATATAATTAGTTACGCTAATTTACCCAATTTACCTTTTACTATGGTAATAAAAAATATCACCGTTACTATTCACAACATCTAAAAATAAAGGTAACCTATTAATGTAATTTGGATACATTGATTCCAAAATTTGGAATCTATTTTTCATTATTCAAAACATAGAATCACAATAAATTTATTAAAAATTAATTACTATTGTCAAAACCTAAAAAGTAGGTTTCTAAGATGTAAAAAACTTTTAAAATATTGTCATGTAGTTTGGTTCAATTTAAATATGAAATTAATTCAAAGACCACCATGGGATTAAATGATAAAAACATAATATAATTAAATGTTAAAATAAATAAAAAATATAATCTCTCTATATTAATATAATAGAAAAAAATGCAGTTTTGAATTAAAACGCATTATTTTTCGGTATTCATTAAAATATGAAATTTATTTGAAAAATACAAAAAATTAAAAATAAGTAAAATTTTATGTTATTATTCAATATAAAATGTATATTTTGTAAAATTTATCTTATAAAAGTGTCAACAACATGATTTATTATTCGTACGCCATCAATAGACAGTAAAACTGTATTTTTTGAAAAATATTCCTTTTATCCAAAAAAATGAATTTGTTCATATATCATTTCCAGAAAATACATAAGATGAATTTTAATGATATATAAATTTCAAAATGTGGTCAATACAATTCATAATACATAGTTTATATCCCAATAAATAATAATATTTTAATAATACATAATTGTTTAGTGAAACTCGGTATTGCGTACAATGCCAACTATCGAGGAAGGTCTCTCTTGATTATAAAACTAGACAAGTTATTGTTGTGAGAATTGCATGATTACTTTAGTGTTTCATAAAACATTATCCAAACATATTTATTTTATATATTTAAAAAATTCAATACTCACTATTGCGTGAATTAAATTCATTCAAAATAATGTGAAACTGTGTGTAACACAAGACAAGGATAGTGTTGCATATACTGCAAGCTAATATGGTGTTTCCTATAGCACAATATAATCATCGTGTAGTGTAAAACATAAGACATCAAATAAAATAAAAATAATATATGTCGTATAATCTCAGGGTGTTACATTATACCCCCCATAAAATGAATTTCTCCCTTGAAATTCATTGAGGTTATAAATGGTTATCTACATAATATTTTATTTCATGGAAACCCACAATGTAAATTGGGATACTAAAACACAATTTTAAAAAGGATTGTTAGAAACTTAATGGTTACCTAAAGTAACTATTAAATGGTTCCCACATGGGATAAAATTCGTGGGAAGTGAAAACGTGGATATGGAAGATAAATCTAACCATCACGTTCGGATGGATTGTGATAGAGAACAGTGTTTGGGGAATGATAACTAATTGAAATCCATAAATCTACAATGATTTAAGGGACCCTATTATTAATCAGATATTAAGGTACTATGTTAACATTTTTTTATCAAGATCTATTTCCAAGTGTTAATGATATATTTCCATGAGAAGAAATACTTACATGATTTTAGTACCATTGGTCAATACCTGAACAATTTACACCTCATC
Source organism: Viscum album (assembly GCA_963277665.1). Classification (NCBI taxonomy): domain Eukaryota; kingdom Viridiplantae; phylum Streptophyta; class Magnoliopsida; order Santalales; family Viscaceae; genus Viscum; species Viscum album. The sequence goes on from OY728122.1 coordinate 1,019,653,559, forward strand.
TCTTATGTAATTAAATGAAGTTGAATTTTTCATTCTTGATGTGTTAGAATATTATAAGATAGAATGATAGGTCATTTCATATTGTCTCAAAAAATGATAGAATAGGTTATCAAATATACATATGTACATCTATGTAGAGAAGAATCATATATGGTCAAAAAATGGACATATACATCTTCTATCATACCACATAAACAAAATAAAACTGATTTATAAAAACTAGTGATATCATGTATTCTAGTGGTAGGAGATAAAGGCAGTCACACTTGTAATATATGTTAGATTCTCACAACCTGTGACGTGATGGGTTGTCGCTTGTCCTGTGGGTTTTCCTTAATAAAAATGTACACTTTTATAACATTAGAGAAAAAATATAAAAATAAATAAACATTTTCCTTAATCAATACTATTTGATGTAAAACATAATCCATTCCAACCATTAGGATTATACAAAATACTTATATACAATCTCACAGTACAAAAAAATAGAATTAAGGTCACATAACAAGCATGTGAATACCATCTGTTGTCCACTATAAGATATATCTTGTTGGTCACATTCGATACATTTGAATGACATAATCATGCTTTCGCTTGAGTCATGGTAATAACCTTAATTACTATATATCCTTATTGAAAACTTGCTCGTTTCCTTATTAAAAAACTTTTTGGAAATATTATTTAATTCCCAAAAAAATTTATACTTCATCCATGATATCATAAGCATCTTGTATACAACTCAATAATTAGTTCCCCTGAAAAAATACTCATCCAATTTTCTTATTAGAATTCAACATATTTTTTATACAAACATCATTATCATATCATAAAAGATATATTAAGGGTAATCTTACAATTAATCATGTGTTCTCTAAGTATATCACCTTCCCCATAAATCAAATTTTGGATCCTTATAACTATTCAACTTCTCATTTCCAATCCTTAATGTTAAAAATATACTGAAATCACTTATATATTTTATGAATAATATAACATACTCTTTGAATTCCAAATCATGTACACCTCAATCATCCATCTTTATTCAAAAACAATTACTCATGGTCAATAATCATTGTATATCATAAAATATGAATCATGTCTTATGGTTTATCAATATAACAATTCCTAGGTTTAATGTAAACATTACATTACCAACATCACATACCTTTCACATGTCATTTACAATCTCTTCATCTTCAACAGTATGACTGATACTCATACCATCAGCATGATTATCTTCATGAAATTTTTACATAGGAAATCGATCTTCATTATTACCAAAATTTACACATTGGAAACTATGTTCTATATATTTATTGTTAATTACTAATACCATAAAAATGTGTTATAAAGACATATAAGATATTAAAAAACATAATTAAGGTAAATTACTTATAATATTTAAATATATGATATCTTAGGATTCATCCTAGGCAATTCATGATTATCAGAAAAATTCTTGGACTGTAACTATAGATGGAATATCCTTAAGACATCTATAGACATATCTTTAGAAATATCTCTACAGATATCACTAATGATTTTGCATCATAGTTTCCGAAGGTTAACTAAACCATCGCTCTGATACCATAGACATAAACTCATGCTTGATGTACATGAACACTACATTTCTTTTGCGAATGACATAATACATGTGACAACTGGGTCCCAGTGACAACACAACCATCCCACCTTAACATGGTCGTCGAGTCCTAGCCCACCAGGTACCCCCAGATGCCCCGCTGACATGTGGGGCCCACCCCAGGGTCCACCCACATGCCTGAACGGATCATCTGACTAATGACAGTCCCCACAAGCCAACACATGTCCTTTCCAGTGTGTTTTTCCTCACTCGCACACACCCTCGGAAACTTCCCAAGAGGTCACCCATCCTGATCACTACCTCAGGACAAGCACGCTTAACTTTGGAGTTCTAATCAGACAGGCTCCCGAAGAGGTAGGGGCACCTTGTTAACATGAGTCATATCATTTAATATTTAACCTTTTATCATTTGGGGGGGTTAAAATCACCCCTCACCCCCCCTGTAGTGCACAACGTCCTCGTTGTGGGCCCAACATCTCAACCTAGGCAGTGCACCACGCACTTAAGGATGGGTTCCTCATCTGATACCAAATGTGAAAACTGCGTCCCAGTGACAACACTGCCACCCCGCCTTAACATGGTCGTCGAGTCCTGACCCACCAGGTACCCCCAGTTGCCCCGCAGACACGTCGGGCCCACCCCAGGGTCCACCCACATGCCTGAACGGATCATCTAACTAATGAAAATCCCCACACGCCAACACATGTCCTTTCCAGTGTGCTTTGTCCTCACTCTCACACACCTTGGGAAACTTCTCAAGAGGTCACCCATCCTAATCACTACTTCAGGACAAGCACGCTTAACTGTGGAGTTCTAATCAGACAGGCTACCGAAAAGGAAGGTGCACCTTGTTGACATAATTCATATCATTTAGTCATTTAACCCTTTATAATTTGGGGGTGTTATAATAAATTTCACAAATATACACCCAAATACCATATTTGTTTAGTGTCATTCGATACTCATAATTCATTCTTCTAGTTTTGTGAATTATCTTCAACATATACCATAATGATCTCCCCAATTAGATTTCCTAAATAAACCCATTATTTATATCTGGGGAAAAAGAAAACCTAAAAGGGGGATCTAAAATTCTCAATAAGGGTAAACAAGAAGAATATTAAACCAAACAAAAAAAAGATGAATGTGAAACCATAAATATAAATTTTAAATATCAATATCGTGTGTCATGAAATAAATCATAAAATTAACTCAGGCATAGATCAAAATATAACACAAACCATGATATAATTTCATCGGAAAAAAACATGGTATTGATGAAAACCATTAATCACATAATATTATTTACATAGATTACATGACATTTCTTCCATGAAAATCATAGAAGACAATGTTCATTACTGAACTGTGTTTATTTTCCATTCTATCCATGTATTATTTATCCATGTTAAGATTACATTCTAGCCCTATATTTATGATCCATATTTACCTTAAATTCTAGTAATTTATATCTCATGAGATATAAATATTTTTCCAATGCATTGGGGGGAAATATAAGTCCCACACATATCATAATGAAATCATTCTTACATTTTCAGCATAAAAACAAACCATTCATCATAGCATAACCGATGAAATAAAATGGGATTCTTAAATATCTATTCATTATAAAAATATCCACATGTAATTTAATTCCATTAATAGAAAAATCAAACCATACTGGTAATAGGGATGGAAACATAACCATATTTAAATAGCATCATCATAGATAGAAAATAATTTTGATGAAACACTTGAACATTATTTCTGTGGAAAATATCCATTATTCTTAAAAAATGTTTTCTTCTCTCAAAATTGTGTGAAATTTTTAATGAAAATAAATTAATTTTAAATTAACAAGAAATTTTATTTATTTATCTTAATGGAAATAATTTTTTATGAAACGATAAAAATCCTTTCATTCCATATATGTTTAAAATACATTATCCTCTTACATTTTCCAGAATAGTCATAATGTAAATTATATGGTAAAAAAAAGATACATTCCAACCTATATAGAAAAAATAAAACATGGTTAAAAAAATACTTTAAACATACATATAATAATATTAAAAATTCTCAAAATACATTTTTAGAAAACTTGAAAATTGATGATAAATAATTAAAAATTGTTTTATTCTCTCAAAATTCTGTGAAATTTTAAACGAAAAGAAATTATTTTTAAATTAACAAGAAATTATTTTGATTAATCTTAATGGAAATAATTTTTTATGAAACCATAAAAATCCTTTCATTCCATATATGTTTCAAATACATTATCCTCTTACATTTTCCAGAATAGTCATAATGTACATTATATGGTAAACAAAAAAAGATACATTCCATCCAATATAGAAAAAATCAAACTTGGTTAAAAACTACTTTAAACATATATATAATAATAGTAAAAATTTTCAAAATACAGTTTTAGAAAACATGAAAATTGATGATAAATACATCCCCAGTAAAGAATTACACATAAACAATCTCGAATTAAAATGAGATTACAAAATTATCACATAACAATTTATAATCTATCGAAACATATTTCTCATAAAAAAAATAAAATTATATTAATATTTAAATATAATAAATTTCATAATTATAATAATAAAAACATTCATGGTAAACATAAACACCACAAAAATTAATTAGATGGTGTATAAGGCATATCTCCCACACAAATAAGAGTGAGACAAAATTATCACTTACATTATGTTTGATATGCATCTTATTTCTTTGAACCTCCTTTAAATTTATTTATACAATGTTATTAACTTTTTCAAGATTCATGGTCATCATATATTGTCATTTTCTCCTTCTTTTGTTAGTATTAACTTATTTTTACTTTTTATTCAGGATTTAAATTCTTTTTGATCATATCCATGTATTGTCAAATATGTTCTTGTTTCTCTTATGAGGACATAGTTATATCATTCAATTACTTATATTAAAGGAATATATATCATGTTTATTTATTAAATTCAATTATATAATCATTCTTTAATGATGATAATGTAGACAAATCAAATTGCATCGTGGAGACGGTAGGCCGTACATACGCATGAGCATTGATATTGTTCCCATAATTATTGAATGGAATTGACATGGATGTGGATAATATTTCAGAATTAATATAATTTTATAATAATAATATATAGTTATTACTTTAATTATTATACACATCTAGCTTAGTTGGAGATGATAAACATATAACACCACAACATGGAGACGGTAAGTTGTACTTACGCACGCATGTTGATTTCATTTTTCATAGGATGGATATAAGATAAAATATGGTTGATTCATACTTATGATAACTTATCATTACATTAATGATAATTATGTTATTACAATATAATGATACAACTAATTAAGGGGATGTATAAGAATAATGATGTTTGAATGAATCATTAGAAGATATTACCTCTTCCTTGATGTGCTTCCAGTACCTTTCTTCTAATAGCACTAGAGGATGACATTGAAGATAACCAGAACCTCTAGAATTAAAATAGGGAATTTGAGTAGGGAAAACGGAAGGGTATGGCTGAGATTTAAGGCTCAAAATTAAGTGGAGATTTGAGGGATGATGTTCCCTTTTATAATTGATGTGAGGGGACATTTTGGAATCCTCAAAAATATTATAATAATATGAAAATCAATATAATGAACACAAAAATGAGATATATTAGATACTAAGATATTATATGATTAGATTCACATAATGCATTAATATTTAGACTTGTTTTTATTTCCATTCAAACCTTAGCTTTTCAATTTATCACATAGTTAATCTATTTAATTTTATTTAGGGTAACAAATATTTCTATATTAAAAGTGTAAAATATTTACTTATTTGATTTTGATGTAAGTTAGATCATAAATAAATAATTTATAACACTATTTCCCATATCAAAATTATTCTATATTTTTAAGAATTTTTAATGATTTTAAAAAAATTGAATAAAACGATATTTTGATAATCTATCAACAGTGTAAATTTTGACACAATTCAGTTTATTAATTTTTAAAAAATATAAATATAAAAAGTTAACATAGAAAAAATTATTTTATTATATTCTAATGAGGCAAATGTTAACTATAAAATTCATTGGATATATTAATTATCCTAAAATATATTTCTTTTAATATTGTTTAGAACAACTATTTGTTATCTCTATTAATTATATAATTACTACAATGATTTGTGTAATTATTTAATATAATTATTTCTCTAGTATAAATTAAAAATAAAATTCAATAATGAAGATAAATTAAATATCATCCATGAAAATAGATATAGTGGAATTTAACTGTAAAAAATCAATCATTAAAAATGTTATACTTATTAATGTATGAATTTGATAACATTAACATTACATTAAATAAAATAATATAAAGGTCATAATTTATTCTATAAGGTTATAAATGGTCACTATAATTACCATTGTATTATAATTTTCAAGATATACTCGACCAATAAGATATGGTCATATTTTTGGACCTTTTTTGTTTATTTTTATTTTAATAAAAATTTATTCATTTAATCATCATCAATTAATTAATTTTTACATCATCAAAATATATGATTTTAAGGCAAATATTTATTTCATAAAAATTATAAATAAATTAACATGGTGTATGTAGTTATTATATCATTCCATGGACTAGTTATTTTATAAATTTTCACTTTGATATTCCCATATTAAAATTATTATACTTGTTAGAAATGTGAGTCTGACATTTTTCTACTTTCATTTGTTTTATTAATATTAGTTTCATTTTCAGACTCAAGTGGACATTAAATGACTTAATTTTAAACCTAATATGTTAATGGAATAATTTAATTAATCTAATTTGATTTTGAAGTTTTTATGAAAATTTTATTTTCTATATCATATCAATAGTTTCCCTAATTTACCCGATTTACCTTTAACAGTGCTAAAAAAAATTACCATTGTCACTATTCATAATATCAAAAATTAAATGTAACCTATCAATATAATTCATACCAACTGATTCATAATATAGAATACATTTGTCCTAATTTTAAATATATAATTGTCCTAAATTAATTTAAAATTAATTTATGTTGTCAAAACAAAAAAGATGGTTTCTATGAAGTAAAAACATATCAAAAGATTGTCATGTGTTTAAATTAAATTAAAATTTGAAATTACATCAAATGACCAACATGGCATTAAATGATAACAACTTAGTCCAATTTCCTGATAAAAATAACCAAAACTATAATCTATGTACATAAATAAATTAGATGAAAAGTCATTTTTGAATTAAAATGACGAATTTTTCACTATTCATTAAAATATAATTTTTATTTGAAAAATACCAAAAAATCAACATAAATAATTTTTTTGGTCACAATTTCTTATATGAACATTATTTTGTACAATTGAACATATAAAATTGTCAAAAAATTTATTTAAAATAGTTGTTCCACCAAAGGGGGTAAAACTACATTTTTCAAAAAATACATCTTTTAACTAACAAATTGAATATGTTCTTATATCATGTTTAGAGGGTATATAATATGAGTATTAATCTTATATAAAACAATTGTGGTTTATAATATTTATAAACTATAGTTTCTATCCCATTAATTAAAAATATTTATATAATATATCGTTGTTTAGTGAAACTCGGTATTGCGTACAACACAAGCTATCGTGAAAGGTCGATCCTATGTGTAACGCAAGACAAGTCAGTTTTTCATGTATTGAAAGCTTCCATTTCTGTTGTGTATAACATAATCCAAACTTAATTCATTTATACATTGAAAAAATATTTACTCAGTGTTGTGTGAAATAAATTCTATCAAAAGGACATGATGTTTAGTGTAACACAAGCCATGAATAGTGTTACATATACAGCAATCTAATATGTTGTTTTGTATAGTTCATGATAATATTTGTGTAGTGTACAACACAATATATCAAATAAATTAAAAAATAATCTTTCTTATAAAATATCATGGTGTTACAGAATCCCATATGGCCTTCATCCAAAGGGGCCACGTTTTATAATATCAAAGAAATAGTATCACATCAGCTTTAGCTAGTTTACCCCATCTCAGTGAAACAAGAAAGAATGGTGTTTTTTTTGTTTTGATGGGGAAGTAGTATCGATTTCATATAGGTGTAGGGTGCTCTGGGATCTCCATAACATTATTTTTTTAGGAATAAAATATGATCTTCCATCATTCCTTATATTTCAGAATGTGCTTCCCCCTCATTCCAGAGACAAAAAAACCATTCCTGATGTTTATGGTCATGGCCTCCAATCGACGAATCAGGAATGTGTAGGCATCATCAATGTCTTACCATGGGTCGGCCACAACCGTTGGGTGGTCAACCTCATTATTCATAATGTATTTGTCCTTGTTCATGTAATAGAAGGAATCAGAGCATCGAGATTCAAAAGAGGTGAAAGGAGACACATCAACTTGGAGTATGCCTACTCAATAATTACGGTAGTACATAAGAAATTAGTGATATGATGAAGGGACTGCCACATTCATTTTGAGCCATTCTCTACACAACAATGTGTTGTAAGAGATGTCATCATTGAAAACCAGGAACTTAGTATAAACTAGGCAACTAAAATGGATCTTCAAGTGGATCATTCCGACTGGTAACTTCTCCATCCTGTCATAACATTGAATCCTCTGGTCAGAGGGACTCATATCTATTTCAGACAACCCCATATTGCAGAGTGTCTAGGTGGTGATATGATTGATCCCAGAGCATGTATCGATAAGAGAATAACTGACCTCAAAACCATTTAAATGGATAGTGATTCACACTGGGTGGATGTGGCCCTATATAGGACAACAATCATCTTGTCCAAAGAAAGTGATAATGTCCTGACATTATCCATTCTCTTATGTCTCCGCTTGGAAGACATATTTGGCTATGACTCAGTCTCAAATAAGAGGGGTCTTCTTAATGCCATTGAAATGGCGTCACACATATATGATAATAGGAGTATATCCTTGAGGTTAGAGATCCTCACATGAATAATGGCATGATGCTTGATGAAATAATATTTTAAGGTCATGAATAAAATTCTACTTATAAGAGGTCTCTCTATTTATGAGGAATGACGAGAACTACTAGATGAACTGGAAGATTCTGGCTTGTGTTGAGAATGTCCTGATGCTCACCAACTTAACTAAATGGATTGACTAGTAGTTGAGATTCAAATGACTGAGGACTACCCGTGATAGAACATGACCGACCATAGCGTGACCATGGTGGCTCTACCTGATCATGCAGTAAAATGACAGTTGTGGGGGATATAATAAAGTGAGATGAGATGGCTACACATGTTGAGCTCCGCATTGTTCCATCTATCTCGTCTCGATGGTATGCATAACTTGATTGGAATCACTGAAAAAGCATTCTAGAGATTCACAAAACCATGGCTCTGTCACTACTAGAAGTGACTGTGGATGTTGGGAGGGTCCCCCTTGTACTCATTGTCATCAGGAACCATGTAAGGGTTTACCAGCTCGGTGGTAATGACCGAAGCATACCCCCAGTCATCAATCAACAATAATCCATTATTTAGAGGATTCTTGGTGAAATCCTCATCTCTAGAGGCATGAAGTCATTGAGAGTACATGACATATTTTTCATAGGATAAGGGATTTTTCTTCCCTTAAGTCAATAGGTCTTCCACCACTGAGAGGAAATATGATGAGATATTGATGCATAGGTTATAGCTTATGTTAACATAGTGATATTTTATGGCTCGAGATGATGCAAATGTACTCTGATAATACCATGGGAACATGTGCTACATTGTGATCCATATGGTAGTCATATTTTTGAGATCTGTGGTTATAATCCTACTACAATTCTCCCTCAATATCATTATCTGGATTTTTAAACATGCATGACACATGTGTCGGGGCAAGACCCAACCTGACTATATTGTTATTGACCTGTTCATAGAGAAATATTTTAAGCACATAGCACTGCTAGAGGGTGTGACCATAGAACATGTGCGAGGGGTAGTGATTAGGGAGATCAATGAGATCTATTTCTGTGGTCCTCCTATATTCTTCATACTGATAGATTTCATCGCATATAAATCTTAATAAATAACTAGGAACCTGAAGATAATTAAATAAATAGGATGGATTCATATGATATGGGAAAAGTGATATGGGATCCTATCCTTGATGAGGGGCTGATGGGGCCACTCAAGGATGTGGAACCTGATTATCTCGCCTAGGTGTCTGTGGCGCATTATGTGGGGTTGGAGAACGACTCTGAGGCGGTCATTGCTGAGCCAGAGGATGCACCAGAGGTGGTGGGTCGCTAAGAATAAATTTATGTTGCCTTAATAGTAATAATTATAGCAACCATGGGCCCCTATTTGTTCTACCACAACAGTCTTAGAATTGGTTTCTCATGTTGTTGGAGCTATTGGAGGCAATGGATGTACCTGCATGTCGTGCTGCAAGGCTTCCTCTAAACATTGAGCGTTGTTTGAGAAATCTAGAAACCCACCTAAGATGTTATGAGTGATGAGAGATGCAACCATTTCTGTCTAATAATTTCCCCATAGACATTGTTTGCATATTCTTCTAGGATTTTGTAATTTCAAGGGAACACGTGAGGCCCTTAAACCTAATGAAGAAATCTACAACCTGCCCGTCTGGACTCTGATTTCACTTCAAGAGGTCTGCAATACTTTTCTTCATGGTCGTGGAATTAAAATGGTATATAAACAAACAATTAAGATCCTACAAATTAGAAATTGACCAAATGGGTACGTTTTTTTACCAGAAAAATATGGGCCCTTCATGTGTCTGTAAAAAAATGGAGCTCAACAGCCTCCCATTGTACTAGAGTTCCCAATATGGGACCACACCATGATGTAATGTGTGCCAGATATTGCAGTGGATTGCCACATCCCATTAAAGTGGGTGAATGTAGGATTTTATAAACCTGGGGTGCTAGCATATCATCCAACAGTTACAGATAGGGCATTCCATAAGTATGTACTTACACCTATCGAGTATATAGGGCCTCAAGGTTAGAAATAAGTGATTCCATTGGATCAACTAGATGATGATTCTTATCATGGAAAGGTTCCCTGACTACCAACACATTTGAAGGTTTTTCAACTTGGTAAGTGGTCCTTGCAGCTCATTGGGGGATTGGTAGAATTAACCAAGGATCTTGGGTAATAATCTGTAGAGTGGACAGTGGGACCAATAGTGTGAACTACGAAACTTGAGATGGGTCCTACGGAAGGTTTTCATGAAATTCAGGTGGATTGGGCGATGCATATCACAACTGCTTACCATAAACACTAGCCACTAGCTTGTATAGATGTGCATGGTGGTTGTGGTCACCAGGAGACAACTCACCAGGAAAAAGATGTACCTACCCCTGACTCTATTGCCTCGATCGATGGTTAATGTAATATGGACACCATTCCATGGAGCCCTCCGTGAGAATCTTTTCTACAAATTTTTTATGTTCACTAAGGTATTGACACAAAAATTTCTTTTCAATGTCATCTTATGACTTTTTTTATTAAGCGAGCTGTGTTAGAGGTTTTTTAAGTCCCAATTTTCACTTACACTTTGATGGGGTGTCAACCAAGATGCAATGACTTGGAAGGTGCATGAAGTCAAAGAGAAGATTTTTTTTTGGAGAGTATGGAAACCTACAAGAACTTTTGGTTTTTGTAATTCCCTAGAAAGTTATTCCTTATCTCCAAGACTTGTGCCAGGTCCCCCTCCCAGAAATATATCACTAACAAGCTTTTTCACAATGAGGATTCCTAGAAGTATATCATCGATATCACTAGGGGAACCAGGCTGACACAAAATATGAATGAATTTTTTGGAAACATACGGCCCCCAACCATAGATCTGGACATGCAGGCAATCCTCCTTGATAATGTTAATGAGAATATTGAATCACTATATACATTTTTTTGGTGGTTGTGATGATAACTAGGCATCACATGGTGCTAAGAAACAAGTAGTTCAACCAAATCGACTGTGTAGAATTGCTGGCCAATGTCATCATAGTGTTCTCAATAGACTGATTATTTTAGTTGGCTTGGATGTTCAAGATACCTAAATAAGTATTTTCATTGCATCATGAAAAAAAAATTGTGTTCCCTTTGAACACACTCATATCCATTAGCCTATTCTTATAGGTTAATTGCAATATTCTTCTTCACATCCATGGAAGAATAAAACATTGGATGAGCTGACCTCACATTCTCAGAAAGGATTGCAATATAAAAGAAACTATCGTAAATATTCCTAAACATTTAAGACAATGTATAAGACTAAAAAATTACTTTTAAAGTTAATCTTTAGAAAAATAGGGCATAGTTAAATCAATTTATTCTATTTACTTATTCACATGGATATTGTAAAAGTCGAATAATCACATGTAATATCAATAGAAAATTTCATTATGATAGAATGCATAATACGGGACATCATAACCACATAGTCAAGGACTCATGCCAATACTAAAAATAATATTTTGTCAAGGCCTTCTGAAAAGACACTAGTTCGTCTCTTGAGACCTACCAATGCATCAAGGAGCTATAGTGGGCTCAACCCCTCACATACTAAGTGCAATGCATTCCACATATGAAAAGGATGAAAAAATAATAAAAATTCATATTAAAACTAGAAAACGAAATGATGATACATTGAGCATAATCCATGAAGGGTATAAAAATATCACATTAAAAATCAAAAGTTTCACAAAAAAATCAATACAATATGGAAGATTGTATCATAATAAGTAAACTTTAAATAAGTGTAAAATCCATCAATTGATGTTTACATAGATGAAATGAAAACTATTTGGGAGAAATATATATTTATATTTTGAAATTATTTAGAGGACACATAATTATAAATGAAAACATTTATTTTTAAAATACTCTTATAATATAGTAAGGGATTCTTTGAAAGTTTTATAACGGCAGAAAAGAGCTACCCCGCTGTATAAGTTAAAAAAACATTCTTACCCCAATTGGTCGAAAAGGACATAAAGTACCTTGTTTGGAAAGCGATATAAATATTTCATTAAATACAGTTTATAAAAATTCAAACATGGGTGTAAATGACATTAACCCATAATCTAGAAAATAGTAAAAATGTTTTGAAATACATTTTTAAGAAACATGGATGTGGATGATAATTATGTCTTAGTAGATACTCACATATAATCATCCTCCGATAAAATAGTGATTTTAAAATTATCCCTTAACTTTTAATTTTTCGTGATAGAGAGTACATTAACATCCATTATTATAGTTAAATCATAATTTATAAATTATAAAAGAACCACATACATGGATATGATATCATATATGTTCTTCTAATATTTATTTTTTTAAAATATTTTTGTAGTATCATTATTTGGGGACTTAACAGAATCGTTTTCCTTTATATGTGTTGTTACCTAATTCATGTTAGATATGTATTGAATGTATTTGATTCATATGCAGAATAATATTTTGTCCTTAAACATTATTTTTAATCATAAAATAAATTACTCTTGAATGGTTCTAATGGATAATGAATCTCATCACATTCGTGGAGTCTATAATTCTTATGAACGCATGAGGGACAATACCATTATATTAATGGTGAAATGATATGTAATATTATGGTATATCAACAATAAAAAATAATTAACATGTTATATTTATTTTTTACATAAATTATACTAATTATTATACCCATGAAAATAATGATGTGTTTGAAAAACAAACTACTCCATGACGTGGAGATGATAATCCATTCATACGCACGTATGGTGACTTGTCAATCATAGGATGGATAGAATAATGAATATGGTTGTACCATATTTATAATAACATTAAATTATGTATAAGTTAATTGATTATTATTTTCGTATTAAAACAATAACGAGATAAGAAGTGGAATAAGAAAAGAACATTGAAAGAGGTGGTGAAATTATTACATCTTTTTCGGATGTTTCCTTTAGAGATAATCAAAAGGGATTCTTAGGTTGGATTTAGGATAAATTTATGGCCCCAAGGTATTAGTGATGGTTGTTGGGAAGATTTTTGACCAGTATATGGTAGAGATAAATGGCATTGGAGGTGTGAAATTAAGAAAAGGGGATGCACCATATTATAAGAGAGGTGATGGTCACATTCAGAAAAGTTTGAAATATTATGTTGTTACACAATAATATTCAGTCTATAATGGCTCCAAAAGGATTTATTTTATGGAAAAAGGTGTCGATAGGTTTAGAACCTCTCAATAAATTGGTTTTAGATAGATTTAGGTCACCATAGTAACCATATAATTTAGATTTAACACTTAGTTAAATAGTTTTACCTTTACCATGTATTCTTGTATTATTAAAATAAAGGGTTAATAAACATACAATTAAAAGAAAAGTGAACCCCTAGTGGTTACTTATTTATAGATATAACAATATCTAAGTACAATGGATGATCCTTAGATTTTTATGAATATGATATCAGTTAATAATATAGTATTTGTTTTAAAAAATCATTTATATCAATTTTGACACTAATTGGTATTTTGATTTTCTAAAATTCATAAAGACATTACCAATATGGAAAAAATTAATTTAATAAACCCTATCATAAAATATAATCCTATAAATATAGTTTATATCATCATAATTATCAATTTAAATTTATGTGGATATTTATTATATCAATTATTTTAATATTTCATTGATATGGTAATTACTGCATCATCATTGTATCTTAAATAACATTAATTATTTCATTTCTAAAAATAATAAATAAAATACCAAAATGATTTAAATATTTTTATCATTCTAGTGAATATTTATATGCAAATTTATGATATGAATACACTTATATTAAAAATGGATTAGTTATTAAACATTGAATTTATCACTTTTATCTTTTATTTAAATAAAATAATAATAAATGTCCTAATCTAATCCAAGTGGATCCAAAAGATCATATTTTATTCCTATGGTTGATTTTGGTCGAAAAAAACATATCCAATAGAATTAGGACATGTGTTAGGGTAATTATAACATCATGTTTACCATTAATTACTGTATATATTTTTAACCGTTCTAAACCAAAGACAAAAGTAACTACTCACAAAAAAATTATTTTCATCTTTTTAAACCATATATTACTTACTGATTTCAACTGAGTCTCTCTGATTTTTGAAATTCAATTCACATAAGCGGTAAAATTATGTTTTATGAAAATTTGCAAATGCGCCTAGAAGGGGGTAAAAGGTAGTTAAAATTTCAATAAAATTATATATATATAATAATGTTACAAAAGGACTCTAATGAGATACATTGAACATATATATGTATTATGTATATATTATTACATTTAATAAAATTAAATAGAAAACTAATTATTTAAATAAAATGTCAGTTTTAAATAATAACATAGTGTTTTTTAGTATTCATCAAAAGTTTAATGTTTTCAAAATAATACCAAAAATTTATCCCTACATATTTTTGATATTTGGAATCCAAAAATGAAGTCAATTTTGAAAAATAAAATTTATAATATTTCAAAAAGTGTGTATTTCTATTCATAATGGCTAATTTGATGTGCCATGGTGTGTTAGAAGTCGAAATTGCGCTCAACACAAGCTATTGTATTATTCGAAGAGAATAGTACCATGGAATCATGGGGTGTTACATTCTTCCCTATTTCAACTTATTTCGTCCTCAAAATATCAAGTATATTACTGCATAATAATTTTTGAGTGGTTCATCATCATATGTTCCTTAGGTTCCAATGTTGTCTCATTAATCTTATTGATTCTGCATATAAATTTCACTATATGAGTCATCTAGTTTCTCAAAATGTGTTATCTATATCATTAATTATGATAGGATCTTCATAGTAATACTGGTTAGGTTTTGGTTCTATTTATTAAAAGTTGATTACATGCGTTGGGTCAAGAATGAATATTCTAAACAATGATACATTGAACACATCATGAACATTGGAGAGACTTGGAAGAATTTCAAAATGATAAGCTACAACTTTGATTCATTCTAGAATTTTGAAAGGTATGAAGTACCTTGGGCTTAATATTCCATACTTACCGAATCGTATAATACACTTCCATGAAGATACCATCAAGAAAACAATATCTCCAACGTGAAATTTCCAATATTTCCTTCGGTTATCGACATAGCTATTTTTCATACATTGATTTGTTTCGATGTTGGTTTAGATATTCATCACCTTTTCTATTGTTTACTCAACATGTTTGGGGCCTATTAGTTTTTCTTCACCAACATCATCCCAAAAAGTTGTTGTGCGACATCTCATTTCCTAAAATGCTTCATATGGTGCAATCTGAATACATGAATGAAAGATATTGTTATAAGAAAATTATACCATAAGTAAATATTTAACTCACATACATTGAAAGTCAAGTGGGAAAGATCTCAACATGTATTCTAAGGAGTGAATAGGTTGTTCTGATTGTCCATCATTTTTAGGGTGGTAGGATGTGCTCAAATGAAGATCAGTATCTAGGTACTTCTGAAGTCTTTTAAAAAACCATGATGTAAAACATGAATCACGATCAGAAACAATCGATATGGGTACTCAATTAAGTATTACAACTTCATTAATATATAGTGTTCTTAAAATATCAATAGTTAAATCTTCTCTTAGAGTAAGAAAATGTGCGGACATGGTATGATGATAAAAAATGACCCATAATGCATCATTATTTCTATGACTATTGGGTAGCCCAATGAAAAAGTCTATCATTTTGTCATCCCATTTTCAGAGTTTTCTCTAAACCTATTCTTATCTTGGGTTTCATTAAATTCGTAAGACTTATAGAATTCGTTTTATGTCTTGATAGCGCATAAGAATATATCTTCTTATGATGGGAAGGATTATGAGAATAATGATTAACAGAGAAATGTTATGAACCCATCAATGAATCGATCAATATTACACCTTGATATACATATTTAATCTATTTCATGGCATGATAACCATGTAAATAAATACATATACTTTGTGAAAAAATCATCCTACTTTTTTCCTCGGACATAGAAATTGCCTTTCCATATCCGGTCGATGTTCACAAGTAATCTATTTTTCTATGAAAAGTTAATTAAACCCTCTTTCATCCATATTTGATAATCTATCATCTTCATTTATGTTTTGAATTAATGAACACCAATGATATACATCTCTTGTGAGGCGATAAACAGTAATGACATCTTTTTCTCTTTTGCTACTCCCATAAACATGATATATTTTTTTCAGGAAATTATCCATTTCTCATCTACCAATGGATTTGTAGTCTTGGTGAATGATGGTGGTTGTTTCCTCATTAAGCATTATAACATTGATCCTTCGCATTGGGGATCAGGGGTGCTCCATATGTGTAATTATATTATTCATGATCTGAGTGATTTCTCCTAGTGTGCTTATAAGTAGTTCAGCACCAGTTTCATCACCATATCAATTATAGTTAACATGAGTATGAGGGAAATCCCAACATAGAATACATTCTTAGATATAGTTTCAATTTCTTCTACTAGGATCCATTTCTAAACAATATTATAAATAATATTAGTTTATGAATCAAAATACATAATTCCAATCTTATAAAACACCTAACATAAATTAAAAAAATTATTTATATAATCCATAATCAGAAAAAATTATTTTAGAAGGTATATACCCACAAATCCATAATAATGGTTTGTAATGAAAATGTGAATTATCCTATGCATATCCCCCATGATTTTTATTACCAAAAGTGTCATAGGGACCATTTTCATATAGCAGGATATCTCGAGTCAAGCCCAAAACAACTTGTCAGAGTTTTAAGTCCTAGGTATATATGTGCTAGAGCCACCTCTACCTACTCATATCAAGATAGGGATGTATTTCTTGGAAAATACACAAAATCTATACATTACATTTTTTTAGTTTCTTCTATACTTAACCTCAATTTCTATCTTAAGGTAATGATTTACAATCAGAGTTTTTCTAAATATATCTTTTATGGTTTGTACTAAACTTCCTCATATACTAATTGTTACGCCTTGGCCCCATTTACCTAGAGTCGGTGCATTATTACGTAACATTGGAATGATAAAAGAAATCATGTCCCAAATGACTAATATGTTTATTATCCTTGGATGGACTATATACATACATAAGTTTTTCATTACATCCTGATATTAAAAAACAACATCATCAATGTGTGCCCTTTGAACACACTCATATCAATTATTCTATTCCTGCAAGTTAATAATAACATACTTCTTCGCATATTGGGAATAATAAAACATAGAATTTGTTGAGCTTGGATGCTCATTAAGGATTATAATATAGCGGAAACAATCAATTAATAAGAATAAACATATAAGGCAATGTATAAGACTAAAACAAATTACTTTTAAACTAAAATTTTATCATAATATGGAAAGGATATATCAAATAATTCCATTTACTTATTCACATGGATACACTACTATTCTACTGATCACATGTAATATCAATAACCAATTTCATAATGATGGAATGCATAATTTCAGACATCAAAACCACATAGTCAAGGCCTCATTCCAAGAATACAATTATGATTTTGTCAAGGCATTGTTCTAAGACACTTGTTTGTCACATGAGACCTATCGATTCCTCGAGGAGATGTAGTGGGATCCAACCATCACTTATTATGTCTGATTCATTCCCCATAAGAAAAGGTTGAAACATGACATAAAAAAGTGCATCAAAACTAGTATACAAAACGTAAATAGATTAACCATAAACCATGAAGAGTATAAAAATAAAACATACATAGTAAAATAGATCACAAAACCATCAATACAATATGGAATATTGTATCATAATAAACCAACTTCAAACAAGTGTGAAATCCATCAAAGGATATTGAAATAGATGAAATCAGTACTATTTGAGAGTAATATCTATTTGTAATTTGATATAATTTAAAAGTCAAATAATTATAAAAGAAAACATTTATTTTGAAAATAATATTATAAGATTGTAAGGGATTCTTCAAAGGTGTTATAACCACATAAAAATCCGCACCTATCGTTTATGTTAAAAAATAATTTTACCACAATTTTTCGAAAGGGTCATAAAGAACATTTTTTGGAAAATGACAGAAAGATTCCATTAAAAAATTAAAAAAACTCATAAAAGGGTGTAAATTACATTAACAAATAATCTATAAAATAGTATAAATGTTTTGAAATACATTTTTATCAAACATGGATGTGGATGATAAAGAGGTCCCAGTGATACACATGTATAAACAACCTCAGATAATAGAGATTGAAAAATTAACCCTTAACTTGTAATTTTCATAGATTGATGGTATGTTAACCTATGGAATAATTGTAAAACAATTGTTATTAAATTATACTTGAGCCACATTCATAGAGATGATATGATATACGATCATCTAATATTTCATTTTTAATGATTTTTCAGTACTATCATTGTTTCTATTGTTAAATGATTCATATTCCTATATATGTTTTGTTACGTAAGTAATGTTTGTTTTGGATAGGTTGTATTGGATTAATATCCATTATGATATTAAATTTTTATAATTTATTCATAATATTTAAAATAAAATTATTCTTGAATGGTTTTTAAGGGGAATGAATCTCATCGTGTTCTTGGAGATAGTAATCTGTATGTACGCATGAGCGACAATAAAATTCTATTTATGGAGAAATATTATATAATTGGATGCTATAACTTAGGTAAAGAATCATTATCATTTTATATTTATTATTTACATGAATTATAGTCATTATTATACCCATCCATATAATTATGTGTTTGAATAACAATCTACACCATGACGTGGAGACGATAAGCTGTACTTAAGCACATATAGTGACTTTTCATTCACATGATAGATAGAATAATGAATATGGTGGTACCATATTAATAAAAACATCACATTATTTATAATTGACAGGAGTTATTATTTTTTTATAGAAATAAAGAAGAAAGAGGACGTGTAAGAATAAAAGAACATTG
The DNA here is from genome assembly GCA_963277665.1 of Viscum album. NCBI lineage: Eukaryota > Viridiplantae > Streptophyta > Magnoliopsida > Santalales > Viscaceae > Viscum > Viscum album. The sequence goes on from OY728122.1 coordinate 1,019,673,252, forward strand.
AAAGAGCTAGTGATATTATTACCTCTTATTCAGGTGCTACCATTTGAGTTGATCAAAAGGGATCTATAGTTTGGAATTATTATAAAATTAAGGTCTATAAGTTAATTTTAGGGTAGTATGGAGGATTTTTTAGTAGGGTTTCACTGAGAAAAATTGCTTCGGTGGTGTGAAATTAAGAGAATGTGAGGTACCCTTTTATAAGAGAGGTGCGGGTTACTTTAGAAAAAGTTTGAAATATTATTTTATTAAACAATCATACTATGTTTATAATGGATCCAAAAGGAGTTAATTCAAGGATAAGGTGGGTGTGGGTTGGACATATATCAACCAATAGGTTTTAGACTAGAATCTGTCACCATATTATCCTTATCTTATAAAATTAATTCATAGTTAAATAGTTTAACATTTACCTTGTATTCATGTATTATTATAAGAAATGGTTGAAAAACAAACTATAAAATCCAAGAGATCCCAAAGTGTATCAATATTGATATATATAACCTTATCTAAGTCTTTTTGCTAAACCGTAGATTTTTAAGAATATTATATTAATTAATAATATAGTATTTGTTTTAAAAACACATTTTTGTCAATTTTGACAATATTTGGTATTTTTTGTGACAGTCATAACAATTTCATCACTTTGACCTAAATTTAATTTATCAACCTTAACATTTTATATTAACCTATAAAATTAGTGGAATTCATAAAATGTCTCAATTGAAAATAATTTCGATATTTATAATATCAATTATTTTAATATTTCATTAATAAGGTAATTATTCCTTAATAATTGTGTCATAAATGAATTTAATTATTTAATGTATAAAAATTATAAATAAAATACCATCATGTAGGAAATATTTTTAGATTTTTAATGAATATTTATAGTGGAAATTATCATTTGTATTACCCTATATAAAAAATGGGTTAGTTATTAAACATTGAATTTAATGTTTTTCACACTTCATTAAATAAAATAATAATAAATATCCTGATATAATACCATTTGACAAAAAACGATCATATTTTAATCCAATGGTTTATTTTATTGAAAAAACATATCCAATAAAATTAGGACATGTGTTAGGGTAATTATTATATAATTTTTTCCTTAAATTACCATATGTAATTTTAACTTTGGAAAATAAAAGTCAAAAGTTACTAATCACCAAAAATTATTTCATCTTATAAAACCACATTTAACATACTGATTTTAACTATGTCCATCTTATTTTTCAAATACAATTCACAGAAGTGGTAAAATTTTGTTTTATGATAATTTGCAAATGCACCTAGAAGGTGGCTAAAAGACGGTAAATAGTTCAATAAAATTTTATACATCTAATATTAATATCAAATGACTCCAATGAATTACATTGAACATATATAGGTATTACGTATCTATTTTTACCAAGAATAAATATAATAAAATGACCTATTAATAAAATAAAAATTCAGTTTTAAACAATAACGTAGTGTTTTTCAGTATTTATCAAAAATTGAATGTTTTCTGAAAAATACATTTAATTCATCTTAACATAATTATTATATTCAAAAACCAATAATGAAGTCTATTTTGAAAAATAAAATTTATAAATTTTCAAAAAGTTGATATTACTATTCATAAAGGCTAGTTTGATTGGTAATAGTGTGTTTGAACATGTAGTTGCGTATAGTGCAATCAGTTGTATTATTAAGTGAAATGACTACCATGGAAGCATGGGGTGTGACAGAGATGAACCACCCTCCTACCTCAAGATGGTTCTTCGGGGTAGGGTAGAATTGTGACATGGGGAGGACCTCCACTTGGGATGGTGCTAGTGTGGGGAGGACCTATGCTCAGACATACCAAGGTGAGTTGAACACCTAGGAAAATGTCATATGGAAAATGGGGAGGAACTTCACAACTGAGAGTGAAGTGACAGAGAGGTCCTTCTTTGGAGTTGTCATGAACATGGGGATGACCTCCATGGTGGTCATCTATAGCGCGAGGTGTAATCTTGCATCGACAGGCACTGGTAGATGTGGTAGTAGGAGGGCCTTTGTAATAACCATACTAGACATGGGAAAGACCGTAGTGATGACCGTTAATGAAGTAGGGATGGCCTTTCCCAGATTCGTTGAGAAAATGAGGAGTACCCCCAATTTGTTAGGTGTTAAAGAAATCAGTATACTCACATTGATAACCTAGTATGAATGGGAAATTTTCATACCTTATACCATGGGCACCGGGAGGACCATCGTGATGTGTGTCGATAAAGCGAGGAGGGCCTCCACTAGAGTTGATGATGGTCTCTTGGCGAGGACCTCCATGCATAATGAATCAGTATGGAGGACATCAAATCTATTTGATAATGGTACATGAAGGTGCTCCATATTGGATATAATCATCACATATCATCTTGTGGTAGTTGATACTTGTACTAGTTACTAAGGAAGTCAAATCAACCAGCTTGTGAGGTGACTGGTTTCATACTTCAGACTGGGCATGGATGTATCCCTACTCTAGTAAAGGTAAGTGGACCAAATCTAGGAAAACCGTAGGGTGTGACAATAGCACGTTCTAGGGGTTTTTCGGCCACAGGAACCACAAAAGAGGATTCCCCATGGTAGACATCTTCCAAATTTTTCCCCTAATGATGATGTTGTGTAAATAGAACTAGGGCTGACTGTGAAAGTTTATGGACCAACATCTGACACTGACCTTTTCAGGTGGGAGCCCTCTTCAGAGGATCCCTGGAAAAATTCCTAGCAAAGTGGACTTAGACATCCCATACATCATTCACATAGGGGAGGGAATCACAAGAGTGATCTATGGATTGTATCTTGAAGATGTTGAATGTCGGAGTGGGGAGCAGTTGCTAACTGTGCGGCCCCTGGGGGTGGAAGCACTGATGGGTCATGGAGGCCTCCATGTTTGGATGTGTCATTTCCCTTTTCAGAATAACCCCCTCTTATTCTAAGTGACACACAAGAGTATTGATCACCCTCCTTTAAATAATTTTAGAGGGAGGAATGGGGTGGGAGAGCCTAGTTATTGTGGTTGTGGATGTTTACTACAGAAGAGATGGAGCCTCAAGGGACGACTGTGATGGATTTTCTCCTGCGTCCATTGGTGGGAGGTGATCAGTTTCATATAGTTGTAGCTTGGGTCCAGAAAAGCATGATTATTCATCCATCATTACATTCAATGAGAATGTGATATCTTGTTCCCTATAGTAGTTCAATCTCTTATAGATGGATAGAATGATCCATGCAGATAATATCCCGGACTAGGATTCCCAATGATCAAATTCCCCATCTCTGAGTGAGTTTCATGCCAGTCCCACTATATTCATTGCAGGACCTATCACCGGATTGCTGGATCCCGTGACCCACTTATCTGCCGATGGTTTGAACGCTCCTACACTCTATATTATGGAGAATAATTTCACATTTGGTTCACCATTTTTCTTTTAGGTTCTTTCACCAAGATGTTGGGTCTGAAGTGAGGAGCTCATGGGATAGAGGAGTTCAGTAGAGGAGGAGAATGTGCTAATTGTGCGGCATGTAGGGTCACATGTCTCATGAATGGCTAACACACCATATAGACAATCATATGATGATCGAGTGACCACCCAAGAAAAGGTCGTGATTCGAGCGGGGTGGTTTGTAGTGTGGCGGATGTGGAAGAGGAGTTGACCGTGCAACAAGCGGTAGGTGGAGATTTGAGGATATACTGCCACCACCTCCAAGTGGTCCACCCCGAATTTAGGGAGCAGGTGGACAATGTCGAGCTCAACATCAGGTTGCTGAGGCCTATAACCAGGATTCTTCAGATATGACTCGTGGTACTATCTGTATCTACACCACCATAGCTGCAGTTTATATAGACACACGTTCCAGTTACTCTTTTATTTGCATTACTCTCGTTCGATGTGCAGAGATTATGTTGGATCTGTTGGCTCGATCCATTTGTTAAGAGACTCATGTGGGGGAGGATTCAACGATTACACACAGGTTATTTTAGTGTGACCTTACTCTATGAGGTTTGATTTTTTGCTGGGATCTTTTAGTAGAAGCGTAGAGGCCTTATGATGTCATCTTGGGTATGTACTGGTCATCCCTTGGGCTATTATAAGTTTCATGGTGATTCCCATCTATTCGTTTATGATATAGAAAAAGTTTATAAAGGATCCCAAGATATCAACCGATGAGTTATTGAACATCAAGATCAATATGTGCCTACTTCCATTTGTCATTAGTGGGGAGATGATGAGGCTTCACCTCCCCAAAACTATTCCAATAAATATTTCCATATATTCAACACTTGTATTACATTTTTTAACCTTTCTAGATCTTCCCCAAAGTATTTTTCCCATCTTTGTCTCATGTGTGATGTTTCACATTCATTCCTCCACTTCTGTGATAAAAGATTCTCCCTGGGATTGGATCTAATGATATACAATTTTCATTCAACCTTTGTTACCACATCATTTATCCAAACTCCAATTCCACCTTCATTGGATATAAAAATATCACCACACATCTTTAATAGTTTGGATTTTCCAAATTCCCCCATAGATGGAATTTCATCCCACTTAATATCCAATCATAATTTCACGTCATATGAATAATTAAGGTTGTGGTCTATTGAGAATGTCATGTAAGGTTCATCACATAGCTCGTCACCAATTATTATTTCTTCTTCTTCATCCCGTGTATTTTTTATCCATTTGATTCATCAAGAATGTAAATATTTATTAAAAGAGATTCCATTAAACTCTTCCAACTCCATAGAATCAACCTCACTTCTTAATTTTGTTTTTTTAATTATTTCCACTACTGACCAACATTTCTTTCTAATATATATATATCCACAGTGCATTTTTCATTCCATGAATAGTAGAATATAGAAAAGATCATTTCTATATATCTTATGAATTTTTCATAAATCCATGAATTATTATATTAAATAAAATATGGTGGTCATTGATGAATGAAGCACTAAATGGAAATGTATTTCCATTGAGTTGAAACAACTTCTCAACAAGAATCATGTTATTAACCATAACATGATAGAGCTGAATAATCATTCTCATGATGTTTTACATTTTAGCCTTTATTGGATGGACATCATCACATCTTCTATTGTTCTCATAATTTTCATTTTTACCCTTAATTCCATCCATATTTAAGAAATTATAAATCCACTGTGAGAAATATATTTATTTCAAGTATATTTTAATTTTGAATAAATTTAAAATCTTAAAAAATCATGAATGAATATATTTTTCATTAAAAATAATTTTGTTTTCTATATATCATACAAAATGGTTCATATAATTCCTTTGATTATAAAAATATATCCCCTAGGATTATCAAAACTGGTATCATAAACCAACTCATGACTGAGGCTAGATAAATTTGATGTTTTTGGGTGTTACCCCTACATAAATTTTTGCAAGAGCCACATCAATTTTTTCATATCTATATAGTGATCTCAATGATTGGAAACCACTTATGTAATACTTAAAAAATAACTTCTATTATATTTATAATTTGTTAAGGGTTCATAGAATGGATTTATATTCCCAATTACTAAATATAACTAAACCATCCATTAATAAAAACTATGGAATCCCACCTTTTTATTTTGTATTATTTTTATTGAATTGAAAAAAATGAGGATCTTATAATGATTACATTCTTGGTAATTAAGATAATAAGACATGAAAAAAACATTATTAGAATCATGTTGAAATTAATCTTTATTGGTTCATTCTATTTTAGATTATTTTCATATCATATCCTAGGGTAAGATATCATTGGAAAGGGGTGAGCATGTGGCCGAGTAATAGAATAAGAAAGAGAAACAGTTAACATGTGATCATGAAAAACATCAATAAGAACATAAGTAAAATCATTATGGAATGAAAATGTGAAAATGAGGTATATCATAATAAAAATAACACGATTAATAACATGGAAATTTGGTGATAACAATTAAATGACACATTCATAAGCATTCACTAAGGATTGTCTCTAATGTTTCCTAAATGAGAATTACCTAGTATATTTACCAAGGTATTGTAAATCATGTCATCTTTATAAGTTATATTATTTAACCAATGAATTTGAGTGATATCAAGGAACCTATTTAATATGTACTAATTAATTTGATCCTCATATATAATTAAAAATCATTTCCAGAAAAACTAAAAGATAATAAATAATGGATTTTTTATAAAAATTATGGTATAAAAATGTTCTTAAAAACATGATCATTATGTCATTTTGTCTTAATAAAAAGGAATGTGGGTCTATTTTCATAAAATCCCATGTCAAACAAATCATTTTTAAATATAGGGGAATACCCAGGGAAAATAAAAATGGTTTGGGTATCCATATAACCAAAATTGAATATAATTATCAACTGAGAAGAAATAAATTCTAGGAACTAAATTCGTTACCCTGACGGGTTTAAAATTCGTTTTATAAAATGGAAAAATGAGATTGGACATGGTTATCCCATTGATAAAAAATAATTTTCCAGTAAGGGTTTGATCATAATAGTAATAAAAAATGTAATGATAAAATTTGTAATACATATACAAAACAAATTTGAAGAATTTAAGGGAAAAGAATGACGATTCTCTTACCATGAAGAGTCACTTCTAAATCATGAGTAATGAAACCACTTGGGCTTTAGGAGACCATGGTGTGACTTCATGGGAAGAAAAAATATCATAAATTCATGTAGAATAGACTTGGATTGAAATGAAATATAGAAATGGGTGATTATTTGTAGAAGAAATGGATAATTAGATTAATAATTTCCATATGTAAGCCTTGGAAATATATGTTTTGGAACATAAAAAATAATTATCATGACCAATGTTTCTTTCCATGGTGTAGGAAATTTTGGTAAAATTATATGTTATATTAACCCACAATAATCAGGAATTATTTTTTATAACTTTTTATGGGATATAAAATTAATGTTTCTGTATAGTTATGTTTTTAAAATCAATGTTTCCATTTTAGACATTGCAATGACACATATTGGTTTTTCAAATTGATTAAAATCCATTAAATAAAATAATAAAAATATAAGAAAATATAGTAGGTCATATATTGTTGTTAATTAATTAATAAATAGTTATTATATAATTTTTATGTATTTAAACATAACAAAAACCAGAAACTATATTTTTACTATTAATTGAAAAACTAATGTATTTTCAAAAATTATGATAATTTCTGCCTTATATATTTTATAAAATTTATTTCAAAAAATTTGACTTATTATAACATTATAATTAAATAAACATGATAATATTATATTTTAAATATAAAAATATTTATATATTAAAAAATAGTGGATTTTAAGGCATAAAGAAATTTCTGACACTTAAAAATTTCATAGGACATAATAATTTTTTGAATTATTTATCATTAAATAATAGTGTTTTTAACATACTATTTCATTAAGATAAATATTATTAGTAATAATTTAGTTTATTATATGAATTTATATCCTTTTTTAAAGGATCAAATTGTGATTTAAATTTTATTTTATCACATTCTGTCTCAACTAAACATATATTTTCTTAAAAAATCATTCTTAAGATTGAATTGATGGAATAAAAAATATATTTATAAAGTTCAATTAAATTTAATGTAACTAATTATTGGTAATGTAACAACTTATAACACTTGAATCTGATATAATTGTATGGGTTTCAATAATGATAGATTCATAATGTAGTTTGGCTAACATTGATCCTATAGTAATTTACACTAACATGAACAAATCTCATAAGAGATTTCATTCAATATTCACTTTTTGAATATATAGGTAGTCTCAGTCACGCGATAACACCAGTGATTCTACCTCCCTCCCATTTTCAAATAGATCGGATTCATACACAATGACTCTCCTAGATGAGGTGATCAATTAACCATTATATATTAATTACGGTTTTTGATTACTAATTATAAAAATTAATTATAACGTTAAATTTATTATTAAAGGGTATAGATCCCAACCGAAAAAATTTATAATGGTTGAACATACCAATGGTCATATTTTAAAAATGGTCCTATAATGGTCAAGAACCAAATGGTCACATTTACCTTTATATTATATAAATACGTATTCATTACTTCACTACAAATTTACTAAAATTACTCCCAAGGTTTTAAATATTAATTTTATAAAAATTTTATAGGTTTTTTAAAATTTCATTTTAATTCAAAATAGATAGCCATAGGGTGATGAATCTAATGCATTAGAGCAGTGCATAATTTCTAATTTCATCTTTTATATTTTCTATTTTTAGACATGTTGTAACATTTTTTCATTTTAATTTTTTTATACCTGACTAAATTATTGATAATTATAAAAGATATATTGTTTTATTTAGTATAATATTTAAAACCAATATTTTTTAAGGGAAAAAATATCATTTAAAAATTCGGGGTCTTTACATTGAGGACTTAATCTAGATTTTAATTTTATTAATGATTTTTAATTCAATTTATTTCCAAAAACTAATCATTTTTCCTCATAAATTATTAAATTCTAATCCAATAAAATAGTTAGAAATAGAAAAATAGATATTAATTCCACATGTTCAACACATCCTTAAGATTATATAAATTAGATATTCTATGAGGATTCCTAGTTTTTTTAACAATTCATGTTCTTCATAATGAGAAAAAATATTATTCGAAATCCATTATTGAGGAGTGGTAGACATCTAGGGAGGTAATCAAAAAATACACAACAAAATTAAGAACATCATCAATGGATTTTTATTTATAAATAGAAAATAAAAAATTTAAATATATTTATGAGGGATGATATTTCATTTGGTGTTTAAAATGTAAATTGATGTCAATAATATATTGAGAAATCTAGATTGACAATAGAGTAATTTGATTTCCATGAGGAAAATTATTATATTTGGTGGATTTGAACCTGTAAATATGTTCAATATTTTTAACTATGATTTATTATGTTATAATAAAACTATTTAATCATTTACTATATAATTTCCATACTTTTAGACCATTATGATATACTGGGAAAAATTGAGAAAATGTCTTTTAACATGATATTTAATTATTTATTTAATCTTTTCAATTATAGATATAAGGTATAATTTTATTTATATTTATTTTAATAAAATTTAAAGAATTTAAAATGATAATTTGAATATGATTAAGGTGATTTTGATGCGAATGAGAGAGTATGAGTTGTTAGAGTATATTGGGAAATTTGTAGAGGAGTGGATCATTAGACTTTCCCATCAGATCATAAGGACTCCATTCCATTGAATAAATCATTATCATTATGAAACATAATTTTGGCCTAAACATAAATCTTTATAACTAGTAATAATGTATCATTCGACCTCATAAGTATTTGAGCAAGATTGTAAGACATAATTATTTGACATCTTGAAAAATCATATGGATTTTCTGGTACAAAAACCCAAAGAGATCAAATATAGAGAATATAAGAGAATTAAAATGTACTTATAACATAGAATTGGGCTACCACTATAGTACTCTTGCATCAAAATAGGGTATTCCATGGGAAAAAAATTATGATATTTTTTTAAGCAGCACCAGATATGATTGATTCAAATTTGTTGGAAGAATATATCATGTGATAACTATAGTGGGAGGGTAAAAAACCTTTTATAATTTCATTGCGATTAATGTGTAATATTTATAAATCTTTTAGGAAGAATGGATGTCTAAAACCATGAAGAAGGAATGTATGTGAAAATAAATAATAGTAATGAAACCTGTTCTAAGGAATAGTAGCTACCACATTTTGAAATCATGTTTCTACAATATAGATTAGTTTTTCTAAATTATTTTATTAAATTTCATTCATCTATATTACACATCACATATTTAATCATTATTCATCCTATATATCCATTATCTATATATATATATATATCCCTCTAATTATTAACTTTATTCTCTAGAATTAATGATTATGTGAAAATAAATCTTGTAATTTACTAGGCGGTTAATCTTATGTTTGAACCAATTTTTATTATTATCAATTTTATTTTAATTATTTGATGGTTTTTGGATTTTAAAATCCTCATTGTGGTTGTATATGGAATATATTCTCTTTTTGAAACAATTATCTATCGATTGTGGAGGTGATTTTTTGGTGTACATGATAATCATTGAGTTTGCGGTATATTCACTATAGAAGTAGAATAATATGATCATAGATATAATGGATTGTTTTCATTAAGGTAATATGAAACAATGAAATGATGGTCCATATTAGATGTCTCCCTTGGGTGAATATTTATAGCTACTGACCTCATTTATTTTATCTAAAATGATTCTGCATATATTTATTTACGTTATATATTTTGGAAAATAATAAACCCAAAATTTACTTTTGTTTATTAATAGATAATAATAAAAAATAATAAAAAATTTATGTTGAAAAATTATGTGATTGAACTTTAAATACTACCCTAGTATGGATTCCTTAGAAAATCACTATAATGTATTAGGAAAGTAAATAGAATATTTTGTATCACCAATTGATAGGTGCATCAATGATATCATTATTATTTCATTTCTATATCAAAATATTTCTATTTTTTATTCCATCTTTAATATTTTATAAAAAATAAAAATAATTAAAACTTCAAATTCTCAGTATGTGAATTCCTCAAGCCATCCCCCACTAGGCATGGGTGTAGTGGCCAATTTTCAAATATCAACACAACCATGGGAGGAATTACTTCTAATTTAACCTTTCATCTCCCCTAAAACATCAACATCCAATATATTGTAAGTGAAATATAAACTATTAAACAAGATATTCACACACACACACACACAAACACACACACACACATGTATATAGGTCAGAACCTCAGAATATTAGTTGAATAAGAAATATGTATTCACTATGTACAATAATCAATTACATAATAGATCAAATCCCTAATACATATGAAATGTAAATGTTCATCATATTGATTACATCAACTCTACTAATTATAAATACCTATCTGATATCTATAATATCCATGATCATTCAACCTCAACATCTACAAATTTACCATGACCCAAGTGAAAAATCCATGAAAGTGCGCATGTAGGGGGATTTAAACAATTGCAGGATCATCCATTCCAAGTAGTGACCCAACACCATAAATATCCAGTTTCTATTAATATTAACAAATGTTAGAGTGATGAAAATCTAACATCAGTTGATTCTATCAACATAAATAAAAATAATCCATCAGTTCTAATATGACTCCAACTAAATTTTATTATGATCTTAAAATTGTATTTTAAATGTAACCACAATAACATATAAAAATACAATATATACATATCATTATTTCATTTTCCATGTTTTCCATAATTGTTGGTTTCCAAAAGAAATGTGTGTCTTCAACTATCTCAATAAAACTAGGGGAAACACACATATAAGTTTACATTTAGATAGATAAAGAAAATATACTTCAATAAATGTCATAAATAAATGTATCCAATTCTAGGAGTATATACATGTGTAGATAACAATAGAATGAGTAATAAATAATTATAAAGTGATTTAATATAATTCTGAAATAAATTCTATTCTCTGGTGGTGAAGTGATATTTATATACTTCTAATCTAGGAGTATTGAGTACATGGTATAGATTGTATTGGGTGATTCATTTCCCACCATGATCCAATGGATGTGGTTAAGTAAATACCTAATCACCCTAGTGAATTTTTATCCAACAAATTTTCATAAATGTCATATGGGTGGAACTAATCTTCTCTACCTATCCCAACATTCACATACTTATATCATGAATACATGTTGAACTAAACATCACCATCTACCAAGAACCATAAATATTATAAGAATTACTCATTCACAAATTTATATTACAAATGTCAAGCCTATTTTATAGTTATTTAGTGGTTGAGTGCTTCTATATGAGTATATACATAATCATCAGTGTCTAAATTTGTTATTTGGGAAGATAATGTATGATCACTATCACCACACTCTAACCATAGACATAATCTGACTGTTTAAGATATCAATCGATGTATTATGTCTCCATAAATATACATTGTGCATAGTTTACATTACTAATTCGAGTAAATTAGTGCCTTAAAATCAATCAAAATCTCATATATCCCTATAAGACTCACACAAATACTATATAATAATCGAGATTTATTACTTCAACCTTGACAATGTCATATAGTCTAATCTCTCAAAATTACAATGGTAATAAAATAATAACGTATTTATATTTTTTAATTATATTATTAGTCACATACAATCATATTCTACATTACATTTGTACTTGATCATCTATATATTCCACAACATCACCAACAGTTTTCTATTTTCACATCTCATTTCGTTGTAGCAAAAAAAATTCAATAATGATAATGGTTATCATTGAATTAGTTATTTAGGAACGTCATATGTCAGATGATACCACATCCTTCACTTAGGGTTTATAAATCTTTTCTTAGGTAACTAATGTTACTTCAATACATTATCAAAGTGATCCCATAGGTCACCAATATTATCTAACAGTGGATTCAGTAACATAACCACTATGGTTTATGTCATCATTTACTATTAAATTTAACTGTACCCTTGAAATTCCATTATAAAAATCAATCTATTTTTAATTTTGTAAAATAATTTCTAGGAATATCCACCCATAATGTGTAAGCATTATTTGATTTAAATTATTAACATAAAACGTTTTCCACTATTATCACTATGCATTAATCTAATAAATTTTTCCAAAATTATAATCCCCGTAAATATATATATTCACCATGTTAAAAATGAACCCATTTATATCAGCTAATCAACCCGACATTAAAAAAAATTAAATGGAGTCCCTTGTTCTTTTTATCGCTACTTCGTTAATTTATATAGTTATATTACATTCTAATTTTTTACCCAATTAAATAATAAACTTCATTCCTGATGTTATTCAATTAATGTTATTTTTCTTGATTCAATGTATTATTTTTATCCATTTTATTTTTATACGGGTAATATCTAAAACTAATTAAATTGAAATATTATTTTGAAACTCATTCAATTACCAATACTTTATAATAGGATTAAATAAATATTTTAATGATACCCTTCCATTATACTTATTTAGTTTCACAAAAATATTATTGAATTTTTTTTCAACATCACATATCAAACCCATGATCACAAATTAATGTATTATATGCATTATATTAGTATTATCATGATATCCTTTAATTATTGGTATTTTTTATGAACTATGGATATTTAGGAAAAGAGGATATGCCACAGGGTGGGTACATGGTGAGTAATAACCATGTAGTAGACGAGAAAAAAATGTGTAATTTTAATATAGGGGTAATACATGGTTGGGTCATGGTTATGAAACTGTGTGGGCTAATCATAGAAGTTCCCAGGTGATTTTATGGAGGTCCTCAATGTTGGGGAATGGTTTTGAAAATCATGAAGCCTACCAAAAAAAATTATTATGAAAACATTTATTTTCCCTCCACTAAAATTCAACCCCTTTCAAAAATATCATTCTACTGTACCTATATTCTCCCACCCATATGTAATTCTCCCATCCTCTCTACATATATTTATTCCATGTGGGGATCGTCATGATTCTCCAAGGTAAACACCATGAAATTTTCTTTATTATTATTCTCTAGAAATATTCATCACAATTTCTTGGATGTCACTTATTTTGAATTTCATAATGGGATAGGATTAAATCGTGATGTCTTATAGGAATTGGTGTTTCGTACATTTATTTTTTTAATTTCCACTCTCAGGTCTCTGTTGTTTTTATAAGTGGTCTTCTAATGAGGGTGATTGTTTTCATCCTCTTAGGCTTGATTATTGTAGGTGGATCTACTTGCCTTCCATTTTTCGTTTTCTAATTGATTATTGATACTTTTAAATTTGTTTTCTTAATCTCGTTATAGATTTACATTATTATTTTCTAAATGAATTGGTGGAGCTATCATGTTGTCATAGTCTCCTTGGTATATTATTATGAAAAAATATTATTTAACTTTAATGTATAATTATTTGTGAGCAACTGGAATTTCCATGGTGACAATAAATGTTTCCTCAAAAAACTCATGGAAACGTCAGAAACTACAGTAGTAGAACCTATTTAGGATGGGATCCATTTTCCCTAGTGAGGTCAATAAAAAAAGATAACCTCTATTATCTCATGATTTTATATTAAAATATTCTCTTGGATATGAATTGATTGTACCGTACCTGACCCTAGCCTCAGTTACTATAGGATGATATGCAGTGAAATAATTGAAATGTTTTTCGGTTATTGGGTTTTCTTTTATAATCTTTTTACCTAGTAGTTTATATATTTTTTCTAATTTTGTTAATTAAAATTTTCTAAGGTTACATATTTTTTAATATTGGATTGGGCATGTTTATTACTTCTAGTACATGTTTGATATGGAACACGTGGACAGATCCTATAAGTCTCTTTGATCACACCCTGCATGCAACCCTGAGTATATGAAGACCATGATTTGTATGTTATAGTAAGAAGAATGAAATTTCATTGAATAAATGGTTACTCATGTGAGTGTTTTGCATGTTTATGCTGATGGCATCGTAGTGGGAATGTGGCCCATACAACACATAGATGGGTTTCAGTTTCTTTTGTTCTTTTTTTCTTTTTTTTTTATAAATATTTAACTGTATATTTTATCATATTTTAAGATTAAAATCCCATAACTATTGTTCCTTTTAAATATGACTATAATTTTTTTTTATTTTTTTTATTATATTATATCATGATGTTTTATTTACATTTAGTTTGATAATATATATAATATTTTTAATTGATATTTACCATATAATTAGGCGTTTTCTCAAGAATTTATAGTAGTTTCATGGTGTTTTCTTGGATTAAGTCTTCAATGTTTTTATAATTTCGGTAAAATGTTTCGAATTGGTGAATATTTGATGCCTACGAACTTATGACAGCGCATGGGGATCAAAAATTCTCTTTTGGTATATCTAAAGTTGGATATAGATATTGATTCAATTGTGTCCCAATTTTGATTTGTGAAACAATGTAATTGATCTGAATTTATATTGGTTTTTAATAAATAGGTTTTTGTACAGAATTGGATCTATAATTTTTTGGACTCGAGGATGGTCAATATGAAGGGGTTACTATCAAACACTCTTGGTTCTCCTCCTTGAGATTCATAATGATGTTAGGATATGGATTTTCTATTTCTATTGTGAATCTACAATTATTATGGGATAACTACATGCATAGTATTCTATGAAAATTGTCCAAATATTTGGAGGGATATGAATCAATAGGTTTCATTTATGTATTATTTAGGTGAATTTGTGAAGAAATTTACTGTGGGTTTTTTATTTTGATGTCCATTTTAATGTTTTTTTTTAGTATTTTAATTCCATGAAGACCCAAAAATTACCCTTGAGATGGGGTGGTGGATAAATTTCAATAGGAAAACCATCATGTTGATCAAAAAAATTTGAATAAGTTGACAGAATGGTTTGGGTCATTAACTACGGAGTATGTCAAGATAACACTAATTGGAAAGTGGAAGGAACAAGTAAAAATTCAAACATGGCACAAGAAATAATTTAATAAAAGACATATTCCATCTACAAGGGGAACGAAAAATAGGAGGAAAATGGTTATTTGTTTAAGACGATGTATATCTTAATGTTCCTGGAAAACCCTGAACCATTTAAGTTTATATGAACCACCGTAATGATTGAAGGTCCAAGTAAGCGATGGTGGGATTTAATTTTTCAAACTAGGAAGCCTGCTAATATTGAATAGAAGGAAATCAGTGAGATATATTACTAATAGTATTACCACATAACCATGGAACTAGAAAAATATAGCATTTTTTCTAACAGTATATCTGTGAATAGATATTCATGAAATATTACAATTACATTGTGGATCTTGTTCACTTTAATCCCAATACAATTGTAAATTAATGGATGAAATCTCAATGGTAATAAATGGTCCTTAATTAGTGTTATTATGTAATAGTATTTCCTTATCAATCATATTAAATCTATATAGATTATGGACTATGACTTTATGGACAACATTAACCATGTTATTATATCTATACCAATGTGGAATATGTATTTTACCAGTGGGGGAAGTGATCGATTTTATAATAAAAAGAGTCAGTAGGAAGATATAATAAGAAGTCATGTAAATACATTTCTTCCACCATCGTAAATTCCATATCTTGATTCACTCAAGAGAATGGGCACTTTTTGTTCCTCAGTGTGCTAGTCCATGCCATCATAAAACATCATTTCAACAGGCTCCAATGGATTACCATTATTATTGGATTACGAGACACCTATAAAGGTTCTTCAACATTTATTTTTCATCAAATAATGTATTTGGATACAAATATTATAAAGGATCATAGGGATTATTTTAAAAACCCATGGATCATAGATTTTACTCATAGGGATATGGAGGAACATATGGATCACATCATGTGAAAAGTTGGATGATGGTCGAATCTTATACTTGTTGTCGGACTCAGGCATAGGATGTAAAAAACAACGCCATAAAGTGCATTGATCCTTCTCTATGTCTGAGGAAGGTCCAACTGTAATTAAAGTTATGGAAATTACATAATAATCTATTATACTTTCTATATTAGATATGGTTGTCTTTCACTTGTTTATTTCTACTCTAATTATTGATGTGATAAACCTAACTATTGATTTAATGCCTTATAATTTTGAAATATAAACACCTTTAGGGAATATAAATGAGTGTGGTTTCTAATATACCTCTAGTGTGATATGTTTATATATGTTTTATGTGTCCTAGGCTGTACACGTCATTGAAATGGGAATCCTTGATATTATATTAGGAATGGAGTAGTATAAAATCTTCAAATCAAAAATAGTATACTACCATTGAATGGATTACCTCATGAACCTCCTTGGGAAAGCACATCTATCCTATGAGAATGGGATCCTTGATCTAGTCTAGTGGATCCCATACATCTCGAAGTGGGATGTCTTTTATTTGATACTAAAAATGAAAAATTATTCATGTCTTTGGGGAGGACAATAACATCTTTGAAATATATATTTTCCAGGGACAAATAGGTTTTAATTTTTTGTTCATGAAAAATTATAACATATTTTATCTCCCTTAAATAAAATCATTGTGAAGGGAGTAAAATTCCCATATATTACTTAGTACTTAGATTCATTGGTGAATTAATCTGGTTCCTAAACATGGAAATTTTTTTAAAATTATTTGAAGTAAGTAATGTATATATAATTGATTTTGATTATTCATTCATGGGTTGTGAAAGTATTTAAATATAGGTATATTATGTAGTGTCTTATGGATCTCTGATTCGTAAGACACATTAAAAAAAATACCAATATATGACCATGAATGAGTCGTGATCATGAAAGAACATGAATGTTGGAAGAATTTCATATTTCTTGAGAATTTTACACTTTTTACCAATCAAAAGAGAATCAGTTATTTTCTTCATATAAGGATCATAATAATATGAATATTTTATGGATGAAATAAATTTAGAGTTTTTATTTTTATGTTTCTGCCATGACAGGTGATGGTAATTTATTTTGTAATTCTTTTAGTAGAATGAATTTATCTTAGTCTATTGGAAAATCTAGTGAGGAGTGGAGTCTAATGAACCTTTTGGTAAATTTTTATTTGGAGGTAAGTGAGGAGAACGATGCTCAATTGTTTCATTGCATTTAATTGACTCCATGGATTCTTAAGTAGGTTTCCCATGAGATATCAGAAGATAATGAATGGATGTGAATATGGGAAACATTATATGATGGTGAAGACATTGAAGAAGATCATTTCTCTTCTAGGGGCTCACTTTGCTTCAAAAAAAGGTTTGTGGTACCCTATTTAATTAAAATGATTGTTCTTTCATATTTTCATTCGTTCTAATAAACTAACCAATATGGTATAACAAAAAATAATTATAACATGAATCATAAATTCTATTAGTTGGGAATGATGATAGACATGGGTGACTTTGGGTGTCGACTCTACACCTATCAGCAATTAAACGATGAGCACCAATTCACTTTCTGAATATTTCATAACATACCCAATGTAACATTTATGGGGGATGAAGTGTCTATTGATATAATTTATAGAATACATTATAACTCTCAATGATGGAATTATATCATATTCATGATATATTAGTTGACTAAATACAAAAATTTTATACTGTTTAAAGAGTTGATAAAGCTGAAGGACCATTGAATATTGTCGGTTTAGTTGTTCATGAGTCTCTATAGATTTTCCTCTTCCATCGTATTAGATAATGACCTTTTATTTACTTCTAAATTAAATAATGTCCTTTATAGGGAAATTGGTAAACAACAGAATCTAGTTATAACATAAAACCCTCATATAGATGTGAAGGGAGAGCTGGCTAACCAGATTTTTGAAGATATTTTGTGATCATGTGTACATGAATTTAGTGGTTCTTGGGTCACCCATTAATGTATGATTTATTATTATTATAAAAATAGATTCCATTATTATGTGAGGATTTCCCAATTAATGGATCTCTATGAGCCACTGTACCATTATCATTTTTTATAGTGAGAGGTAGGTGAGATGTATCAGGTTGGGTCAAACCTTGCGACGGAGATGACCATAAATATCAAATTAATTCAGATGTTCATTGTGGTGGTTTAGATTTACTATATGTCTTATTCCAACTACAATCACATCTCTTTTTAATATTAAGTATGATACATGTTGTTTTTAATTGTCACTCATCAATTGGTACCACAGATGTTGGGGATGTAAAGGAAGCTCACATAAAGGTAAGTTATTCCTTTCTTGAAAACATTGTGGAATGTGAATGTTTCATAAAGATTCACATTACAACCTTAACTAATATAAATTCACAAAATATTATATCTTTCACAATTAAATTGATATTGATCTGAACCATCCTGAATTGTTAACTAGGATGTTTTTAAGTTGGTGTTAGTAATCTCAATTACTAAGTGAAATAGTATAATTGTTTACTCTCATTATAAGGTTCTTCATGTGAATTTTATTTGATTGGTTTATGGGTTGTTGAATCATGTGTAATATTATTATGATTCCAGATAGAATGATGATCATATGACAGAGAAATGTCATTCTTTTGTCCCTGGTCATTAGTTAAAATGACATAATAGGAGAAGAAAGTAAAATTGTAAGGAATATTATCAAGTCCATGACCTAATTTGGTAAAATATATTGATTTTGAGTCTTCCAATAAACTGGTGAGTTTTTTTAAAACCAATATATGTCACATTGTTAGTGAAAAATAATTGTAAATTGTGTGATAGTCATGAAACACAAGTGTAGTTTTTAATAGTGTCAATTTGCATATATTGAACATGGTTTAAATCCCATGTGGGATAGGACGATGTTTTCTAAATAGTGAAATTGATGTCCACAAGATTGAATCATGTTTTATAGGTCATTACCAAACACCATATAGACTACCGAAAAATAAAAAAAAATTATTTATATTTCACATTATCCTATTTTTAGTTTTATCCCTGATTTCCCCCCAATGTAATCCCACTCAACATACAATATCTAAAATGCATAGAAACCTCCCATTCACTTATTTGGGTTTCCTTCAATGTGGTTTTCATCAATAATCTCCAAGGATAACACCTTGGAATATTTTCCAATGTCCCCCTCTAATAATGTTTTTATTTTAATTGTATTTATCTTCTCTCAAGGGTCCTAGTGGCCTAGAGTTAATGCTAGCTGATTTATAAGGACATAGTTTTGGTATTGATATGTTTTCCATGATTCTATGTTATATCACATGGAATTATAAGTGGGTTTCTAAAGAGGAAGTCTTTCTTCCACATTTTCAGCGTGATTTTGGTTGGTTGTTCAAATTGTATTCCATTGTTTTGCTTCCAAATGTTTCTTTCTAAATCTAATTCATGTTCTGACAACTTATTGTGATGTTATATGAATCATTATAATAAAAATTTCATTTTTAGGGTATCTATATGGTATAATATTAACATTTTTTTATTTAAAATACAATTATTTCATTATAGATTATACAAGGGATTGGTGATATGAAATGTAGATTTATATAAAACAAATGGTATCCTCCGGAATATAGGTAGGATAAAAAAAGTTAGAAATGATCCATTTTCTTATAGAATGTATAATTATATACGTTCATCTCCATTATCCTAAAATGATTAAATATTTTTTTATTCTATATAATAGTGATGTATGTAATAGGTGATTCTATCACTATTGACTATAGGATAAAATTTCTTTAGAAAATTGTTAACTTTTTCATTGTTGATTTATCATCATTAATATTTTAAATATTTTGTGGATTTTTTTCAATAAAATTACTGATGTTTACATCCATTTTTTTGTTAATAATTGCATCTTTTTTGTCTTTAACACATTTGAGATATGAACCAACCAGTGGTATTATACCATTCTCCTTTCCCACACACTTCACACATAGCCGTGTGTGTGTAAAATATGTATTTTCTAGGGAAGGAAAATGATTGATACTATAGGGAGGTGGTGGGTAATCTCACTAGATGTTTCTAGGGATATAAAAATAATCTGGTCATATTCTACTACCCCATGTGACATGGAGATGGATTTAAATCACATTTCTTCTTTATTTTCTATTTTTATAACTATTGGTATGATTATTGTATGAACATCCCATCTTCCTATGTCATAGATTTTTTCACTTTGGAAAATGAAAATAATTCTATCCTATAGGAATTATTTTTCTTATTTTTAGGATAACAATATATTACTTCATATATATGATATGTGATGATAAATGTTTCCTTAAATTAAGGTCTTTTCTGACAAACAAAGGATAGGATCATTCTTTGTTCTTGGAATATATTGATGTTTCCTTAAAACATTGGGTAAAACATTCCAAGGTACTGATAAAAAGATTTCCAATCACAGGTTCCCACCAATTTGGATCAGGAAGGACTTTTGGGTTTGTCCTGGGATGACCTATGTTCCTAATTCAAGGGTGGCGTAAATCCTATTCTGGACATCATAGCTCCATTTTACCCCTCTTTTTACTTGTTCGTAAAAATTGAGTAAACATGAAACCTTATTATATATAAACAGTTTCCAATCACATAAAATATTAATTACATAATAATATATTAATTTTACACAGTTATGTCAAATAATAATGACTCCATAACTATAAAATTAACTATTCATAGAACTCTATAATCATTCAATTCAGACCTGAAGGCAACTATTGTAAAATTGTGCTCCATTATTCCTAAAAATTGAATAATTATTATTATAGTTTCAATAATAATTTTTCATGTAAATTAATTCACATTCACTGAAATTATCCAAAATCAATCTCAAAATGAACAATTATTAGTTAGAGTCATCAACGAATATTAATATGAGTCCAATAGAACATTACTGAACTAATTTGGGAACAATTCCCCTCTCTTTATCTCTCAACATGTCAGGGGATACTATGTCGCACAACCACACATGACGATTGGATATTATATAATCACTACATCTGGTAGTAATGCTCAGATTATGTTGTATAATCCCCAAAACCTAGTGAACATCATATATCAAAGTTAATATATCCATTGAATAACCATTGTCATGCTACACCGATTTATTAACAATTATTTATCACCATGTCAATCTTTTATTTGGAAATCAGTTGAACCCTTATTCCAGACATGATATGGCACACTATCCAATTCCACCATCCATTTTCAATGATTGGGTGGAACTTACCATCCTCAAAATCCAAAAAAACTCGACCTATTTAATTCCATGGGCTTTACTCATGCTCCAGTCAAAACATAACCATATTCACATTTTAAATAAATAAAATATCAAAAATAATGTATAGATGATAGAAAGTAATCTAATAAATATCTATAAAAAATATTTATAAAAAACTATAATTTGAGTGATTCCAATGGTACTGGATAAATATATTTGACAGATTTCTAATATTTTGGGGTTGTGTTCATGAATAAATATAACTAAATTTTAATCAATTGTGTTATTAAAATTCTCTTTGAACATTTCAACATTTTCCATTGAAATTTATATATAGAATTTTGATGAATTTAAGGATTTTGGGTTTATTTTTAAAGACTATTTATAATTAATATATAACATTTCTAGATAATTTAATTCGATAAAAAAAGAAAATATTTTTGTTTGGATTTAAATAAATCGTTCATTTCAAATAATCATACCCAATTTCTATGTTCTTAAAAACATCATGTGACGATACATGGTCTATGATGACTTTTCCATCAAGGATTCATTCTCTAGGAACACTGACCTACTCTAAATTCTTCTTAACGTGACTATATAAATTGAAATATGGTTTTCCATGTTAATTATTTATTTAGAAATTAATTTTCAATAAATCAATAAATATGTATTTCCAAAACTATAAACCAACATAGCATCACACAAAAATTATGCCACACACTTATTTTCGAAAAACATTATTTCAAACAAAATGACATAGATTATTTTCAAGTCTGATGACATGATTAAGGTGAAATTCCCATTTTTTTATTTCATTAAACAATTTAAAATTTTATCTCAAACTAAATGTTTTAATAAACCTAGACACTAAATAACCTAAGATATATCGATATGTGTGTCAATATATCCATCAATGTTGTGTCAATCATCAGATTCTGATCACATGAAAAACAACTCATAATTGGTAATATATTCTATTAAATCATCCATAAAATAAAAAACATATTCATTCCATAAACAAATACATAGAATCTAAAACCATTCATTTTTGGAAGAGGTAACCCTCTAAAAAATCCATAACGAATAATATGAGAAATATTTTATGGAGAAATAGGTCATAACTTACAATAAAAATTCCATAATGTTGACATGACCTAAAAATACATCCACACTCCATAATTTAACTAACTCGATTATATATTCCCAAATATTTTCAAATTTGATTTGGGTTGGTTTAGGGATAAACCTTGTTACCCTGGACTCTATAGAGGCATCAGAAGTGCAAGTTTAGTTTGAAGAATGATTCTTTGGAATTGGGTTAATATTTGAGGAATAAATTTTATAATATATTCTTACAAGTGTTTCCAACATGAAAATATGGTTATAAAAGTGTTTTGAGATGATTGTAATGATAAAAAATAAATTTTTTTTTTGTCTTTGATGTTTTGTGAATTTTGGTAATACTTTAATATTTTAGATGTGGGTGGATAGTAAGTCATAGATTTAATAAAAATTCATAGATTATGACTCTATTTAGTAATAATTTTATTTCTTAATACATTATTGAGTGTGAATTCACTTATTAATACATATATTTATAAGAACATCATTGTTTAACAAATCATTTTATAATATTTTGATTTAGTAATACTTTATTATGTTTGATTTCATTTAATAAGAAATTAATTTAATTAGAATTCATTTTTCATGATCCTGTTGAGTCATAAATTTTTCTGAAATATATATTTATAGTATGAATTGTGAGTAAGTATTACTATCAATGTCAAACATATTTAATTTAATGTGTTAAATCTATTAATTTAGAAAACAAAACCTCAATAACGTATGACTCAAGAATTCATACTCTAAAAGTTAAAAAATTCATAGACAATTTTATAATTTGTAATTATATAAATAATGATTATATAATCATCCAAATATTAAATAATTTATTTTCAATAATCCTTTAGGGAAATTAAATCTTCTAAATTCCCATAACTCACCAAAATCATCCCGGGAGGTTATCTGATTATTATCATTTTTGAGGGATATATCATCTTTGTTCTTAACACAATTATGTTTCATGTATATTATTAGGGATCTATAACTAATTCATACCAATGTAATGTTACAAATTTATATATCCTTTCTACTAATTCACCCCCCAAAAAAACAAATTTTATAGTTTTTATTAAATTTTACTCAATCATAAATTACTTCCAAATAAGTCAATGATTATTAATAGGTGATGTATTGAAAAAACATAGTATGTGTTACCTGGATATCTCATTTATATACATGTCATATACAACATTAAATATTTGTGGCTTAGTTCATCACTGTTAGACTAAGTATGGGACCACTTAGTGTATCCATTATATCTATTTCATACTAAGAGATGTTTCATGTGAGAAATTGTGGGTTTAATATATTATGGTTTATAATGATGTTTTATAGTTTTATGGGAATGAAAATATATGTCATGGATTTAGAGGTTTTTATTTTTCTTATTTTTTAGAATTTTTTATGTGGATGAATTGGTATATTTCTGCGAGTGGAAATATTGGTTCACATATGGGTTCTCCTATGATGTTTGTGATTTATTCTCATCCTGGTTATATAATGGGACTATTGGGGAAATATATTCTTATATAATTTCCGGTAATGTGGAGTTTTCAACTCTTTATGGGTTATAGGATACCATGATTAAAGTGTATAGGTGGTTGGAGTTAAATATGAGTTTAGAGTATGCACACACAATAGAGGCCATAGTATTTAGTTAGAGAGGCCACCACATAGAAGAATTTTTCTATCCATATACATTAATATATAAGTATGAGCAAAATATGTGAAATATGAATGAGTTAGTGGTTCCTAAAGGTTAATTTTTAATGGGTTAGATGATTAAAGATGATTTATATATCGATTGATACATGTGTGATTATAATTATTTTGGTCCTTATGTTATGATATAAGGAATATGTATCATTACACTATGGGTATCATAAAACAATCCAAATACCCCGGTACAATGGTACTAGAGATTACACAATCATAACACAAAAGGATTTCTTGATCCTCATATATGGTCCACTAGTTCTAATTCATCCTAAAATGTTCAATGAGAATGATTTATCCACATTAAAAATCAATAAATGTTAAACAGTGATAAGTAAATCAATGATCATTTCATATTCAAAAACATATTCAAGGAGAGAAGTACCATATTAAAACATGAAAGGATTAAATCATTACATCAAACCAAATAAGGAAAAACATCCACCATAAAGAAATCATAGAATATCTAGGTAATATGAGTATCACAGCTCCAATGGTCACTACCACCACCACCCTAGGGTCCCATGAAAAAAGTACATTGAGCACCAATGTGACATGCATTCCATTTTAAAGACCTGGCATTACATAATCTACACAGTACCAAAAGAAAATGTTTTCTATGAGTATAATATCATAGTAAGATTGAACCTCATTTTCCATAAATAGTTATATAACTAATACACTTTATATGATTGAAATTAAAAAAAATTAAAATTAATATAAATCATTTTACATATTATGTTGAAACATTCCATTAAATCAAATAGATGGAAAATTCATAAATAAATTTATGAATTAATATTACTATATAATAATAGGTCATGAATAAAAATAGTTCCATAATCATAGTAATTAAATAATAAAATCGAAATAAATCAAATAATAATAGTCATAAAACCTATGGATAGTTAGTTTTATGCTCTAGGATCCTCACAGTACTCCTCCCAGAATCATGTATCAGGTTTTGTGAAGTCATCTCTATGTATCATCCCATCATGATGAAATCAGTCATTCTCCCATCTTTGAATGTCATTTCAACCATGGTTTAGTTATAGATTTAATAATGAATCAATTTTAATGGAGTAAGAGTCCTAGAATTATTGCCCTAATCACCCATTAATAAATCAGGATAATATTTTCTTCCATTAATCAATTAATCAAGGCTAAATGATTCATTTCAAATCAATTAAATATTCATAGTCTATAAGCCTAATTTTTTCTCTAATATTTTATGTCAACATTAAAACCTAATTATATGTTTTTCTAAAATTAATGCCTTTAAAAATCGTCTCTTACTTGAATATTTTATTTCAAGAATCAACAACAGATCATTCTATCAAATCACATCCAATTTTAGGCCATATTTTCTCAAAATAAAGTCAATTTATCAAGAAACATTAGAGATGATATTTGGATGAAAATTTATTTAGTTTTATAATTAAAAGATCAAATCCACTCAATTACTACAAATTAATACAGTATACACATCAAATAAATCAAGGAATCATTGATACATTGTTTGGAAAAGCCTTTCTAAACCCCATACATTTTATCACACTATTAACTAAATAATTACCCAGAATCCTAAACACCAATGGAGAACCTAATATGATTAAACTGGGAGAGGAATTTATTAAATTAATACACATAAAATAATATATTATATCCATCAATGAGAATATAATGAATCAAAATTAGATATTGGGAGAAGATGAGAAGAGAGGATTCAAAATCGGGATACCACGCATACCAAAGAGAGTTCAGATTCATAAAATAGTACATCAATCCATTAAAAATGTGTTTGAGAAGAAACAATAATATAAATAGAGAATATAAAAAATATTATAATTTTTATGAATAATGTGGTGTATATTATTTAACATGAGGGGTTTGGGAATATAATTACATTTATTACAACATTAAAATAATGTTCACAATGATTATTGGGCATGGAACAATAGTTAGAGTAAAATTTGAACCAAAAAATGTAACCATACATGCATATGAGAGATTTCCACAATTTTAGTCCATATGATTTGAAAAAAAATTCATAAACTATTCACTAACTCTTAGGTTTCTATAAAAGGGTGTATGATATGAAAACTGTGCACAAACAATGTTATCCCTCCGTCTGCTTAGTGGAACGGTTGAGGGGTCAAAATCATTAATCATTCCATGAAACCCCTCCAAAATGACAAAAAAGGAAGATGATTTATTATTTTTAACCATAAAATTCTCTCTAATCATGTTCCTACCATGAAGTACCCCAGAAAACATCAATATTTACAATGAAATCCCAAAAAATACAAAAAAATTGTTCCAAAGAAAGGATGATAAAAAATAATGGTCAACATTACATTAAATACGCTAATTGTACGGTATTATCATCCAATAATAAATTATTTATATCCTCATAAATATTTTCAATAAGGATACATGTATTTGATATGAGGACACTACTCTCTCACTAGTATCGCAAACACTCATGTATCATGACCATCCTAATCATAATGAATCATCACCTGAATGAAATGTATAAACATACTTGGAAGAACCTATATCTCATAATCATCATTTTGAACTAGATTCTCAGTTGTGGATATATTAGGTTACACATCAAGGTTCTCCCATCTTAATACTTGGGATGGGTCAGAGAGATACATTATTATTTGTGACATGTAGAACATGACATGATTCGATGCCAACTAATGTGGAAAACCAAAAATGTAAGACACTTTTTAAATTTTATCAATAACCTCAAATTATAATACATAAATAATAGAAATATTTAATTGTGTTTTGAAAAATTATTGACCTAAAAATGTTGATAAACCCATAAAAACATGGTAAATAATTAAAAATTCTAATGGGAACCAATGATGATAAAAAATATTTACACCAAGTTTGAGCAATCATCATACTATAAATTTTAATCTAAATAATTAAAATTATATATTGGATGAAACTAGTTCTAAATAAGGATTTTCAAACAATATCATACCTGTGAGGATATATTTTCACGAGTGTTTTAACACTCCATGATTATATGGTACGCTTCTCTTTGAAAAATGCAATAGCTTGCGTTGTACGCAACATCGAGTTCTAGCACACCACGGCCAATCAAACTAGTCGTTATGATCATGTTGATAGCTTGACCAGAGGTAACCCTTCATGAACTATAATTTCAAATGTAATAGATATAAGAGAACATAATTTATTGATAGTTGATACATGTACATCACATTCTCCTTGTTTATGTGTCGTTTGTCCACATATAGCCTCAAGATCCCATCCTCCATCTAGGGAAACAAAAATTGGGATTCCCATGGTGAATCACTATATCTAATAAATCAATTACTCTACATGTCCTCATTTTGAAAACATATCTCATGAATCTCTACTGAATACCTCTAATATACTGGCATAGATATTGGTGTCATACCGGGGTGTAAATGAATGATTATGGCTCTGTATTTGTAGAGAGGTAGACCTTGAACTTCTTCCAGAATGAATACATTATACTTCTCCCCCATTGCAAGAAACTGGGAACTCATAATATAGACAACACCATGGTAAGGGTACCCAACTAATGACTAATCATATACACCTACCTTTGTGTGAGTCTATCCTACACTACATATGTTTCCCTCTCACCAATAAAATAGACCCTCATCCCATCACTGCAGACACTCTACATCCACTACCTGAAAAGTGACTTTTGGAATGTAATATGGACAAACAGTCAATACCTAAGATGATTTCATAAACTCCCATCATATAAAAAATGATATCCCAAAGGAAAACCTCACCTAAAAAGGTTTGGATATGCTGTTGGAACAAGTGTTCTATTTCAGAGTAATCTCTATGAGAATTCTCTAAGTGCAAGGGTCGAACCAAGGGTTGTACGAGAATATCTAAGTGATTGCACCAGATATGTGGATAGAATGGAATGATTAGATTACATATTTATTATTAATCAAACGTTGATATAAAATATACATATCTCACATTAAATCATTCCTAGAGACACTATGTCAAATGAATCATCTAAATGTATCTTTTCCCCTACCCTCAAGCTCCCTAATCTTGGAACGGACCACCAAGGCGTAGTGGTTGTAACATGAAATTGAATGTATGAAATCATTCTATTGTCCTATATACACATTCCCATATCATACCCTATGAACATATCCTGTTCATGCTACTGTGTCTTCCATGGCTACCCATCCATGGTCCCAACATCAGTTATATGACGAGTCAAAAAATATTCGGAAAGAAGTATCCATCTATAAAATGTGAAGAAACTTCTATCTCAGGGATGAAAATACCCACCATGTGAATCTTGAATTGTATAACCATTGTCCATATACCTCCTCCTGAAATGTCTCACAAGATTTGGTCTCTAAGGCTATCATCTTCTCTTTGCTCATAGGGCTCTTCTCCAGCATTCCAACAACTGGAAACCACAGGCTATGTCTGCTCATCCAAGAAAATTCCATCCATAGAATTACTATCTACATACCTAGAATAGTTAATAATTCTTAGAGTTTAACTCTATCTATGATTTCCTTATTCATTTCTCCCTTAATGTTCTAAGACCTAAACGATTAGTTTCATACCAATCATTCAAGTAATAAGAAAAGTAGGTTTATATCTATGAATCCCTAGATAAAATCATGATGACCTAGTAGAGCTTCAAGTTATCCAACATATGTATAAACCTTGGTTTAGTTGGAGAAAACTCCACATTGAAAAGGTTATCCAACTCTAACCATGGTAGAGTCACCATCATCGTAATATTTGGTCACTAACCGCTACCATCATTCTATAAATATATGGAGAATTCTTTCCTTTAGGAATGATTTTTGATCTATTTGTATCATAACTAGATGGAAAAAATAGTTCTTTGTTTCTATTTAGACCTCAGTCGCATGTGGGTCATCCTATTCTTGAATCATGAGGGGTCTCTATCATTCAAACTCACTATGTGCACTAATCTGAAATCCATAGAAAATTACCCAATATTGATACATCATAACTTATTGGATTTTCCTCGTGATATTTATGATGAATTTTATTTGGAATACATCACAAAGGAATGCTAAAAGTAAACAATATGTATCACAGTGTATGATTTTATCTATACAATTGACTCATGATTGACATGTAAACCACCACCCATTCGTATATGATGAATTT
Source organism: Viscum album (assembly GCA_963277665.1). Taxonomy (NCBI): domain Eukaryota; kingdom Viridiplantae; phylum Streptophyta; class Magnoliopsida; order Santalales; family Viscaceae; genus Viscum; species Viscum album. The sequence continues at coordinate 1,019,703,183 of OY728122.1, forward strand.
AAAATTTTCCACAAAAAACGGTTTTCTCATGTTGTAATTTTAATATTAGGTGATCAAAGGCTAGGTGTGTGGTTTTTCTGGCCGCCGAACTAACACTGGAGTCCCTGTCATGACAGCAGAACTCAAAACACATTACGCTATTTCCCAAATAAAATATATGGGAATCTAGAACTAAGGTAAAATTGAATGCCTCAGAAACCACTATATTATGACCCATCCATAAGTAAAACATGATTTGAATCCAAATCCTTCCTCTAATAGGCTAGTTTTTGGTAACTAGAATCTAGTAGGAATATCACTAATAATGCAATCCTCGACCGATAGAGTTGTATAAATACACAAATCTCCAAGCCCATACAATGATGAAATATAAAATTAATCATAATAATTAAGGAATATATATATATATATATCCCTAAAAAAGTAATTCACGATGTAAAGGAATGTAAACTTGTCCAAATAAAATCCCACAACAATGAGTTCGAAAATAATTCCTACTTTAATGTAAAACATTGATTACATTCAAGATATAATTGGATCTCCCCTCATGCTACTTGATATCACTAGGTACCATTTGATCCTGGTCTATCATGGACTCTGTGAAAATATCAATCATCACTACATGACATGATACATGTAGTTAAATCACATGTTGGGATTAGTATAACAATACCCCAATGGACTCCTCGAAACCATAATATATACAACAAAATAATACAATCTTCTACACAATGGTTTATATCTACAAGACAAAAAACAAAAATATACATATATACTAAACAAAACTTAAGTATAAAGATATTTCACTACCATAATTTCATCATATTATTATAGATCAATGTTTTCAATAGTGTAATTTTTTGCGAGGACAGACTCTGAAGTTTGAATGCACTGATGATGTCCAACTGTGAGGTAATTATCATTGTGAGTCCCCATAGAAAGTGAAAACTAATAGTCTAAAGAGATATGATACACTGATGAGTATCACACCCAAGGCCATGAGGTTTACCAACAACTCAATCTGAATTTTCTCGATAAGTAGAGTATCCACACTTGTGTAGTGTTATTCACAATGATACCGAGAACACCACCTCGGGGCATGAAGATGAATATAAGATCTCACTCTAGTCCTCATGAAAGGATTCCAACAACTCTGTTAATGATGTCATGGTGAAGGGATTTATTTTCTATTTGTAGGAGATGATTTTTTGGGGAAAATCTTTGAAGTTAATGTTTTAGTATTTTTGGATTGACTGTGTTGGTCAAAAATGTTTATTTCGATGGCCAGTTATTGATTTTCAATGATATTTCTGACATGGTATTCTAAAAAATATCCAAGACAAATGAAGGGATTCAATGTATGCACTACATAAATATTTGTATAATAATTTGTATGAAAGGGTCGGGGTGATTGTCCAATTTATGTTCATTTCAGGAATCATGATCACCTCATAATAATAAGGCTATGGAAAAAGGGGGAATCTAAGATCCGAAATTACATAAAATATGGTTTTTTCGTGACATAGGAGTTGAGTTTTATAGTAAGAACATAAGAAAAATATGAAAAAACAAAACATCAATATTCAATGTTCAAAACTTGTAGGAATATTCATACAAGCAATACGTTCCATGAAAAAATAAATTTCTTCTTCGCACTGTGGAAGATGCACCAAGATTTCACATGCATGTTCGATTGATTCATTAAAAATGACCCCCCCCCCCCCCCCCCCCCCCCCCCGCCATAATCCTAGTAGCTCAACCCATATAGAATATCTAGGCTCTAAATCGTGTATTAGGGTCATTAAAATTTGAAAAGATGGGGGATGTAAGAATATTATAACGAAATTATTCAAGTGTCTATTGCATGCAGAAAAGACCTTTTTTCAAGACAAAAGGAGTTGTGTGTATGCTGTGAGTGTTTCGCAATAAGTTGGAAATTCTTTAAAAAAACTCAAATATTTCAAGAAATTTTCCTTTTATATGTGTCTGTCATTAAAATGTTTCTCCAAATATATTTTTAATTGACCCAAAAGTATTTTCCTAGTAATTTGGCAGTAAAGGGTTATTCATAAAGAGAATGAAAGTGAAAGATAATAATGCACAAAATGAGGTGTAAAAAACTCATAAAAGTGATCAAATTGGTTTTTTATGAAGGAGTAATGAGTAAACATCAGATGATAGAGCATTGAGAGTTCAAAATGTGTTTTTTTGTAAACCCATAGGGATAGTGAATCAACTCCAAGATTTTTAATGACAGTGAGCCTACACATATAAGTGAACTAGAACATCCTTATTTGTAGTAATCCATTATGTATTTTGTACATCAGAACACATCCATTGTATTCTCGTTGACTATATCCTTGTGATGGTGAACCATGTAAACTTGTTATGTCTCATTCATTCTTTCATTTATATTTATAAATTGTATAATTAAAAGAGAAAATATTGTTATGTTTAACAATGAAAAAATATAAAATGGGGTGGTTTTTTTAATCAATCATACAATGATTAACCCCCCCCCCCCACTCCACCTCTTAGGGTATTGAACATTGTTGGGGTAAAAAATGGGATTAGATCTAATGTATAACCACATTGTTTCTGTCCAAGTGGTTTCAAAGGAGTTTTTCAACCATAAATGAATTCCGATCTTCAATGTAAACAATTATAAATAATATTATAAACATCTGTTTCAATAATTATAATATTTTAGAATAAATGTATTTATAGATGAGAATCATGGGTTTTTTGCCCTGTATAGATAGTGGTGTTTTATCATAATATGAATGATTGGATTTAAAATTTGATTCAATGGAATCAATTTCTTTTGGGGAGACTTATCCAATGAATTGTATTTGAAGGTAATGTCATGAATGACATCACATACTATATGGGAAAATTTTCTAAATAATTATGTTGGTGACTCAAAGTTAAGAGTGTAAATTATACAGGTTCTATATAAACAATTATGATAATATGATATTGAACATTATTGAGTTTGTTGGTGAATTATAAGACTGGATAAATTATTTTATGGAATAAATTCATTTTCTTAGAAAAATTATTGAATATATATGGATTTTTAAGCACATCGTTAGAAATTAATCACCTTAGTTCAATCCAAATGTTTCTCTTTTTGATGATAAAGATCCAAAGGAGTTTTCATTAGAGATACTGAATAGTAATATTGGTGTATACAAAATTAGAAATTATAGAAATGTGAATATGGAAATGTAATGTAAAATGTAGTGGAATTGAAGGCCCTGAATAAGATCAATATTGGTAATTCCCAAGAAGATGTAGAGATGAATGATCTGATGTTATTCCATTCCACCAATATACATGGGAAAAATGAATGTCCAATGTAGAAAACCCGCATGAATTCCTTTGATGTGGAATAGTTTTACATGTTTCATCATGTTTCCTCAATAATATTCAATAATATTATGTTGATGAAGTTAAAATTTCCAAGAAAAAACCTTTAGACTATGTGATTTGTAAGAAAAAAGTTGAATATAAATTTATTCAAAAAGAAGATTCTACATTCACAAGAATGTGACTGCTCATAGGAATATGAGGTTATAGAGATGGATAACTATAATGAACATGGAGTAAATTATAAGGTGACAGTTTTAAGAAGCTCTCATTAATTGGAATAACGAGACAATGGTGAAGAATAATTCTAAGGTGTATTTGATATATAATATTACTGAGAAGAGTCTATTGGGAATATTGATGTTTGGTCTTTCAAAATAACGAAATCCAATAATGTTTTTAATGATATCAAACTCTATATGTAGCAGAAGGTAGAAGAGTAGTCTAAAAGGATGGATGAAATTGGAAATATTATATATTTAATGCCAGATAAATAATAAATGGTAGGAGAGTACAATATCAAAGTTGGGGAAAGGGAAATGAATCAATGGTTTGAATAACGTTGTGGAATATTAGATAAAAAATTTATGGACATTAAGAGGAAGTCATCAGCCAGCGAAGAAGTATTAAGGATCAAGATACAATAAAAAAATTCAATATGAAATTGGTAAAGAAGATCATTAATGGGAAAAAAATATATGATATGGTTCTCAGTTATCCAAAAAATATAAGAAATAGTAAATTCAAAATTATAAGGCTGGTAATTCGGTTAATAGAAAACATAAACCAGTCATGGTATCACTCAAAACATATGAACCAGCTCTGAGATTGAATATTGATTTGGGTAAAAACAAAAAACTATAAGATTATTATAACCAAATTGGAAACCATTTTTGTAGTATTGACACATAATAATACACCCCAAATTTGATGTTATTATTGATGGAAGATGGTAAATTCAAAAAATTTATGTTCAATATCAATGTGGTTTTAATATGAACACCAAAACTGAATTATCCCTACAAAGTTAAATATTCTAGGATATATGTTGATGGTAATTTCTTTTAGGGTGGATAATTCAGACACATTGAACGATATTTATCATTAAAAATTCAATCAAATATGATGAAGGAGATTAAATACAGTCATATGCGGCATCTTAGTGTGTCATAAAATGAGTTTAAAACACAAAATTGATTTGCAGATCTCCATGTACAAATTGTTATATCATACTCTCTAGAAGATCAAGATTATCAACCCATACCATGTATAAAGTCGAAAACATGGATCAAAATGGAAATAGCTGAGAAGGTAGTGGATTCAGAGATATTGACTAAATCATCATATTGTTTTAGTGTATGGATATTTGATAGTGTAAGCACATCTGATATGGTAGGTAATAAGGATCTTATTACGAATATAAAATCTTACAAGGATTGTTTTCTCAAATTTATAAATATTGTAGGCCTGAAGATTATTGCATTCGGAAAAGATAAATATGATGGAAAATAAATGAGACATCAAAATGTCTTAGTTGTTGAAGGCCTCAAAAACAATTTTATTACTTTCAATTAACCATTTCACTTGGGGTATTTTATAATCTTTACTAAGAATATGTGTATTATTATAGGAAGAGATGGTGTTGTTTTTCTTTAAGGATAATGAAATGGTGTAATCTCTACCATATAAGTGGAGATAAAGACATGTGTTTTCTATCCGTATTAGAGGAAAATAGCGTGTGTCTTAAACAGCTAGTCCATATATAGAAACCATTATTAGAATATTTTTTTAAATGTGATGTAGTTATACTTCTGTCCAACAAATCATGTGATCGTTCTCACAAATGAAATGACTTTCAAAAATAAATGATTATTAGAAATATGTATAAGATGAAAGAATAAATGTGAACCAGGGTTCATAAATTGGTTCCTGATGATGTGTGTTGATCTATTTCACCATGATCAATTGTCAGAAAATGGTATTATGTTATTATTATTAAGGATTTTAATGGTATTGAGTGGTTACTTTTTCATACCCATAAGTATGAAATGTTACATTGCATAGGAAAATACTATATGGATAGACAATGGATTCCATGAAATAAAATTATGATGTATTGTACTGGTAATGGTACCAAATTCTAAAAAATCCAGGTGGAATATTTACTATAAGAACACAGGACAAGGAAACAGGTTTCAGCTATAACTCCTTAATAAAATGGAGTTTTTATAGGATTAATATTATATTCAATAACATTTCCTGAATAATTATTATTGAAAATGACATAAATGAGAAATTTTAGTTAGAATCAGTCTTGATTTTCATCTTCATTTCTAACAAGGATCTATTGTGTCCAATGGATGAAATTACTCAATAAAACAAGTGGTAAGGAATGAATCCAACATTTATATACATTAGAATAATTCCAAGTAAGTGTTTTATTATCATTAAAGGCAATCACATTAAATTTCAGTGTTTTAGATATTAGTGGATATTCGTTGGAATCTATGAAAAATTAATGTATATAAATTCATTAACAAGATGAAGGGAAATGATGTTAAAAGATATGATTTCACAATAGTAGAGAATGAATAAAATAATTCACTATGAATAGAACCATTCCATTATTAAACTAGAAAATTGGTTACATCCTCACGATGATTTGAAGGGTAACATGCTGATTCAAAAAAAGATACCAATGATGAGGAGGAGGAAATCAAATATATATCTGTATTGAAACTGATTGTTTGAGATAAAATTAATAGTAAAAACATCTCTGGTTATCAAAAATCTCCATTTCAAATATGAAGAATGAATTCCTTATAGTATTAATCCATTATATCACTAGTAGGTCATAAATGTTTTGATAAAGAATATAAAGACGAGATATGGGTTAAGGATATTAACGTACATCCTGACTAAATTGAGAGGAATCTAACATGGGATAATATTTTGAGGATAAAAGTCAATAATGTCCTTAGGGCTGAGTGGGACTTTCTGGGAAAGCTGAATGAATATGGAATAGTCATTTTAATAATATTTTAATTAGTGTGAAAATGTTACTCCTAGATAGAGGGTTATAATTTTAATGAATCATTTTCTCCTATTACTTGGATAAAGGAAATCAGATTATTCTTGACCATTGTTGTGAAAAGAATGTTCAATGTTTTTTAGATTGATTTCATGTAAAAAATTCATAATTTTGTTCTAGAATATTATGTTTTTAATGAGAAACAAGATGATGTTCAAATTTATGATGATGAAAATAGAGTTTTTGGCTGATGATGGTGCTATATGGGTTTGAATAAACCCCTGTGAAAATGATATTAAATACTATATCAATTTTTTATGGATCTTGGTTTACATTTATGTGGATTTCATTTCAATTATTTTGTACAAATTGAATGTGATCAAAGTATGATGGTGTTTGTGAGTGTATATGAAAAAATATTTGGTGGATCTAATGAATCATAGTGCAAACAGTTCATTGAAATCAGGAAGAATGAATTGGATTATCAATGATGTGTAAATTGACGTTATTAAATGGTTTACAGGTGACACAAAGAAATAATGGAATATTCATTTCATAATATAAATAATCCATTGATTTTTTGAGAAGATTTGCAATTAATAATTCCTAATATATGACAATTTCTATGTCTTCCAAGATTAAAATATCACATAATGATGAATGAAATGAACTTAATGTTATATAATATAGGAAAATAATTGGAAATATATTATACATTACAATAATAAGAAAATATATTGTTTTCCCCAAATTCCATGAAGAAAGATATAAAATAAATACCATGGAAATCCACATGAGTGTAGTGAAAAGAAAACTATTTTATATAAAGGGTACAATGGATTTCAGTTGAATGGAAAATGAAAAATCTCAGTAAATGTTATTGGGATATAGATATGTGAACATGGAAATACAAGCTATTGATAGAAAATAAATTTCTAGTTGTGCATTATATCTTGTGAGATTGTGTATTTCATGGATAATAAGGTAAATAGTATTCATTGTTTTGAGAACCATTGAAGCAAAATATACTGTAGCCACCCAACACGCATGCCGTTATTATTGATGAATTAGTAACTTGATGACATGGGAGTTGATGTAAATACTCGGACCCAAATCTAATGAGATAATTCTAGTTCAACAATCCTTTGAAATAATAAAATAAATCACTAATTGAAAAATAACATTGAAAATATGTATCATTTTTTCATAGAGAATTTGGAGCATGATATTGTGATGTTAGAATATGTCATACATAACTACATGATTCATATATTCTAATGATGGAATTACCCAAAGAAGAAACTGAATGGTATCAACATGTACAGGTAGTTTAGTTGGCTCCCATACATGAAATATTGTGAATTTAGGACCACCACTCACAAAGGTATGGTCTATTTTTCCCTAATGTGTTGGTCTGAGTTCTTTACCATATTGTAGACCACAATGTAGTGACCTTTAGATTCATTGTCAATGGGGGATAAATTGTGGATATTAAAGGGTGAAAATGTCTAAATCAATATAGTTGAGATATAGATAACAGGGTTTGGAATTAAGGGGATTTTTGAAATTTTTCGATGCTAAAGATGATCAAACATATGATATATATATAGAGATATTATGTTCATGATGAAAGTTGTTGAGTGTTTTTGTGAATGAAGTGATTAATTGATGAAATGTTCCTAAAACTCTTGTTTCTCACTCGAACAATTTCTCATGTGGTATTAGAGTTTTTGTTGGGTTAATTGTTGACCACTATTTTAATAACAATAATTTAATTGAAGAAGAATATGCAACTAGAATTAATGAGGTATCAAATTGTGAAAATTCTTCCACCAAACCCAGGAGGTAGATTTTTTGGTACACTATGGGTGATTTGTATGGGTTTTTGTGAATAGGGTTGATTGAGTCATGAAAAATGATACTACCCCCAACCCATTTTAGTAGATCAACACTTAGAAAAAACAGATATATAAAATTTGTATGGGGTGCACACAAAATGTAATATTTTCATGCAAGTGGTTTTTTTGAGAAGAAAGTAATGAAGTGTTTGTTGCATAGAAAGAACATTTTTTCATGACCAAGGGAGAACCATGAAAATTTTAAATGTTACACATAATTTGGACATCAATGGAAGCAATAAAATGTAATGCTCAAGTCAACAAATTTGTGAAAAAATCATTCATTAGTTGTGCAAAAGAAAATATTTTATGAACCAAATGGATTTTCATATTAATTCATTGTTAATGGGGTATTCATCAAGTTCATGAAAGTGGAACATAATGATTCACTATTTTTTTTTGTAAAACAGATGAATTCATGTGAGCATAGAGGAATCATTTAGTGGATCATTGATCACACATCAGTTGATAGAGTAGTGAGATTTGAAATTGTAATTTGTTTTAAATGAAGACGGACAGTGGGTATGCTCCTAACATTGAAAAGGTGGTAAGCCTGGAAAATAAGTGGTCTAACCTTAACATTTTTATGGAGTTGAGTCATAGTGTATTCTATATTTTGGAACAATGACATTTAATTATCTTTGTACATAGTCATGTTAGGGTGAAACACGTTAAAATTCTATATCTCATTAATTCATTAATTTCAATAAAAACATTAATACATGAATGGTAGATAAGATTCTTTTGTTTAACAATAAAATAATACCTTAAGGGGACGTTGATTTAATCGTACATACCCTGATTCACCACCTCCAACCCTCAGAGTATTTGACCAAGATGGGATACCATGATTCCTTAGTAACACTCCAAAAAAAGGATATGGGGGACACACCCTAGCCCAAAACTTTAAATTGATTCATAGATGAGGGATCTAAGCCATATTTTTATTATAAAAAATGCATAGTCGGGATACAGGAAAGTTTCAATTGATATTGGGTCCTACCAATGTAAATGACCCATCTAGATTTCCTTTTTCACGTAACAGAAACAATATGTGGTTTTCCTATGTATTATTACTGTGTACCATTACACAACATAGCCTATGAACATTTTCCCACATCGAGCCATTGTGGGAGTGCACGAAACTACCATGATGATGTACCCCAGCTCATGTTCATGTTCCATGTATGGTACACGAAGAGACATGGGAGATAGGAAATATGCTAGGTGATAGGGTTAATAATTATGTGATACATAACATCTCCAAAACACAATACATGACATAGAGGGTTCCTCATATCTTGTGTCTCCACATTACAAACTATGTAGTGATGAATTTTCAAAAATCGTAGATCTTGCTTCCTTATTTGTTTCTGTTCCTCTGACTATCAACCTGGCCATTCACCTCAATGGAGAATCTAGGATCTATGTCGGTTGAGACTCTTCATCGACAAAAAACACATTTTGATCATTAAATCCATTTTGAAAACAACATATCATGTCGATATTAATTGTACACATTAGAACAATAAATTAGGTATCCAAAACCATCCAATTTTCCATAGATTCTGGCATCACACCACTATTATTTCATGTTGATCCTTTAACTGTGATATCAAATAATTTTTCTGAGAAATGGGTATTCAATGATAAATTTATCAATGCATGTTGAACCATGGTACAAATGAAAATGTTTTATGATGAATGAAAAATTATAAGAGAAACTCATAACTACAAACACAAGTAATAAACCTCATACAATATTCATGTCGACCATGATTATTTACTATTATAATTACAATGATGTATAAAATATCAAAGTGAAAATATACCAATAAACTCTATAAAATTAAACCCATACCAGTATGTGACAAAACCACTGATTAGACCATTTTATGATTGATTCATGTTATTAACAATAATTATTAATGGGGAAATCCAAAAAAATAAGTACTCCAACATCAATATGAATTGAACAATATTGATGAACAATCATGCATAATTTTAATTAGGGAGATCGTGTATCCCAATACTCGTCAATCACTGATCTATGATCTGGTTGTCGTTTATATGAGAGAGATCCTAAAATACACATTCCAATGGCTATAACGTTACATGGATAACCCAATATTTTCATCATAATATTATACATAATGTTTCACCAACCACTACATAAATAGGACACATATATAATAATTTATTTAATTTGTTTATTCATTCCACACCCACGATGTGTTTTACCTAAATAGAACACACTGACCAAGGTTTTTTCATTCCTTGGGCAAACCTTCTATTCTTAACTCAATTGTTCCCTCAGATTACTATTCTGTGTTCCCTTTTAGAAATTATTATACATTTTTAAAAAAGACTACATTTATGAACCAATAAACAATTTTAATACATTTTGAACATTTATTATGAGCCTATTAATCACACGTCGTCTTAGTGGATAGTCAAAACAATATTACATATAATACCTAAAAAATCATGAAAATCCATGTTATTAAAAATATACTCCCTTTATGATGTAAGCATAGGAAGTGGCTAATTAAATCATGAATTATTTTATTTTTAGACCTTAACCAATTGAGTGGCATAAAAAATAGAAACAAAATCAACAATATCTCTCCTCATACCTACCCACCAAAATTGTTTCAATGTATAATAGAACATATTGGTTGTGCTAGGACGCACCACCCACGGGGAACTATGGAATTTTCCCATCAAATTTTTTTTCATGGTAAGAGGTATGATGTAACATTTATGGAATTTGAGAAATTATCATAAGAGAAAACCCATTCAGTGATGCTCTCCCCATAGTAAATAGAACCCCTAGTTCCAAATAACTGAACATAATGCTACTACCATTAATGAAAAATGTGAAAAATAGGATATACCGGGACCAGATATCAACACAAACAAAATTTCATCCTCTAGAAATTTAAAAATCATGTGAACTAATAGATCATCCAATTTCCATTATTTGGATTATTCAATCAAAACAAGGGTCATAAGATTCATGCTCAGAGTGTCAAAAACATTATTACATTTTGTAGGGATGTAAGAAATATTGAAATCAGAATATTTCAGACACTCTACCCATTTAATCTAAATTAAATTCATATCTTTTTAAGAGAATATATATAACACTTTTATGATATGAATAAATTATAAAAATTTCCCCAAAAATGATATGTCACCAACTCTAAAATTAATACATCATTTTTGGATGTTACAGATCATGATTATGATAGTTCATCACATTTAGCCTATCATATAGGGAACCATATGTCCCCATGTGATCTCCATTCATGAGAAAACATCCAAAACCTGATCCTCATGCATCACAAAGGACCACATAGCCATGTCCATCATCTATAAAATTTGACATTAAAGTAAAATTTAAGTGTTTATCTAATTCATCATAATAATTATATAATTTAAAATCCCAAAAAATCAATATCTCATTTAGAGTGGAAGTGGTGATAATAGGATCTGACATTGTGAAAGACTTAATGAACCATTATTAATACTCCATAAATCCCTGGAAGCATCATATATCAGAAAAACTTGGGGTTATCCCCATGATATCACAACCATATGTTTTTTAGTATCAACAAAAATACTCAATATTAAGACTATGTGTCTTTGTTACTTCACTTCCAAAATATAAAAATCAAATTTTCATAGATTAGAATAAATTCAGATATCACCCAAAATTTCTATACTCTAAAATGATGAACATGAGCCTCCATTATTTCAGAATAAACCAAGATGTTATCCAATAATACCACCATAAATGAATTGAAACACTCATAAAATATTTTATGCATATATCAAATAATTAAATTGATGTAATAGTTAGAAAAAAAAGTATATAATAAGGTACCGATGATTGATATACTTACTTTATATGGTGGACTTCGTGATATAAAGATATTTTATTCTTAGCTGGTTATAACCAAACTAATGATTAATCTTCCAGAACAACTATTACCCTTTCAACTATTCAATCAAATAATCAATATGTGGAGTCTTATATATATTATTTTATATAACACAATTAATTTTTCACTAAAAAATTCCCATAACATTTGTTTCATCAACATCATTTTCAAATTTAATTGGTGCTTCCCATTGAAACAGGCTTGGATGAATGTATTATTTTTTCTAAAAAATCATCCAAATGATCCTATGACTCAATGTATTTAGTCAGTACCATCCTATATTAATTAATATAGATATAATGAATACTTTGTACCTAGTCAAGAGAGATAGCTACCTCCCTTAATAATTATAATCCAGAAAAATTAAATTGTAAAACATTTAGAATATAAATAACCACTAAAGGAAGATCTAGGTTTAGTTTTTATTACTCAAAATCAATAGGAAACATAGATTTTATCCTTCCAAAAAAGGAAATAGGAGTTATGTTTGTTCTCAACCCCATGTTACATTTTACCAAGAATACACAAAACACCCCATTTGGTGAATTAAAGTATAATTACTAGTGAAAAAAATCCAAATTTTGGACATATAAGTAATTATTGAATCCATATCAGGAATGATGCATTCAAGTTTACTGATGAGGACCAATAAATACATGATGAACATGATCCCTAAAAAATCAAAATTAGTTCAGCAAAGACATTCATCAATTAATGTTCTATGGGATATTATAATATCCAACACATAAGACATTAGATCCAAATAAAGGATTAGTAAATTAAAAACATGAGTTGATACAAATAAATGTGATGATCATATTTCAAATAATGTATTCACTAATATGATTCAATAGTTATGGAATCTCTCACTATCGCTGGACCCTATATCAACTATCTCTAAATACTATTTAACTCATAGAATAATAATTTTTCCATATTTTTTTAGTTAGAATAAATTTGTCCCTAATATTATTTCAGCACCGTAGTACCTCTTGTAGCTAGTGAACCTATTCCATAATGAGGACTCTAAAATATTTTAATGGACCTCTTCAAGTGATCTAAGAGATCACATGATCCTCATATATTTGGTTGATCAACAAAAATGTGATTAAAATTAATAACCAATCAAAAATAAATACAAGGCACTGGGACTCTATAAAACATTACAAAATGATTGGATGATCCCTACTATCGTGATCCACTATGAGACTCCTTGTGATTCCAGTTTCCAGGAAATGAACTAATAAAAATGTCACTGGAAGTAGGGGGAACTCCTATTAACCTTGATTCACCATCCTGGTGTTGCCCAAAGATCAATATTTTATCCATAACATCCATATATGATGTTATATTCCAAATTAAAACCAATTATTATGTATCTAATTAAAGACCCATATTAAATATTGAGTTCTGCATATTTTCATTTGAAACTGCCTAATCAGAAAACAAAACAACTTCCCAAAAATGGATTTCATACCGATTCATATTTTTATCACCATGGTTGAGGATAAAAACTCTATTGATTTTTCATACACCATATATTCTGTATAGAAATATATGGTGAAAGGGAAATTATTATTTTCCACACTGTACCCTCATGTTTATTCTCCATAAATTTTGAATTCTAATATATTCTTCATGTTCTTACAGGATTATCGGTTGAATATTTATGTTTTTTTAAACAATTGTTTCCAAGAACTAAAAATGAATCTAAATATTTTTCAAGGAGTCCTCTACCACTTGAGAATCATTCACTCCTTGGAAATAACTGGATTTTTTAGAATAATATCCCAAGGATAATATCCAGATTCATACCGTTAAGGATCTACTATTGAGTCCCAGATAGGAATAGGTGATGTTACATATCATTGATCATGTACATCCCAAACCATTATTATAAAATATTTTTAAACAATTAGATGGTTTTCTGGTAATGGTTCTTTATAATATCCCTCTTCAGGTTTACTCATACATATTCTACACACATGGTATTACCAAACATCAACATGATACATGAAAACATCATAATGGATACTTATATAATAAAATAAATTAATAGATAATAGAATATGAATTACATGAGATAGAATTAAATATTTATGTGTTTTTTAAAAACTCAAATAATTTATTGGAATTTATTAAATCTGATCAATCCATTCTTCATAGTTGGTTTTTCAAAACACTAATTGGGAATTAATGCTTGATAAGATGAGTATTCTCACGGAACATGCTTCGGACAACACTTGATGTGTAGAAAATATAACCTCTTATATACCAATACATACCATATAATATACAAATATCGTTGAATTATGGTCAAACTTCATTTGATTTACCATTTTACCGAAAGAAAACTCGAATACACTCATACACCAACACCTAAGCTAACAATGGAATGATATTCAGGGTATTCAGGATCTCTATATGATGTGCATATTCGTTAGGTAAAATACGGTTATAGGTAATGATTTTACCCAATTAAAATACCATGAAAATAAAAATATTAGGATAAAGCAATGAACATTCAGTATTCAAAACACTCTCTAAGGGTAAAAGTTAAAAAATCATACATAAAATAGTCAAAATACTATATCCAACAAAATTCAACACAATATTCATATGAAAAAAATTAAAAATATTCATTGAATTGGTATATCACATATACTATGGTGACATTAGTCACCTAAGGGTCCCATGAATCAAGCAAACAATCTTCATCCAAGTAGTTCATTTTCATTTAATCTACCTAACATAATATATTCTATATATTCACTAATGAAAAGGTAAGGATTGAGATTAATAACCTAGTAGGATTTCACCAAATTATCCTAATAAATTTAAATAAAATTAAAACCTTATATGATAAATATTAATTAAACCTAATTCAATGAAAATCATTATAAATTTTCAAGAAAAACATCCATTAAAATCATGTAGATGAAAAATACTTCCAGAACTACATAAAATGATCATTTAAATAAAATTGGAAGGAATTAATAAAAAAATATGTAATAATTGGAATTTATTAATAAATTTATAATAAAATAAAATATACACTGAAATATACCCATGATTAGTTATTTCTAGGATCATGGATCTTTAAACTACTTAGTCACTCATTATATCATAATATATGGTCAGTTTTTCTTAGGTCTCACTCTATTGGGCTTGAATCAATCAACATTACTACGAGTAAAGTAATTCTAAACATGGTTTTTTTAATAATATCTAATTAATTAAAATAGAGTTACATTCCATACATTTATATCTTAATCAACCACTAAAATTTTAGGATCACAGGTGCTCTAATGAATCCATATTCTGAATATAATTAATTTCATATCAATTTAACATTCCAAGATCATATTACAAATTTCGTGATTCAATATTCTATTTTAATTTCAAAACCAAATCATAGGATTTCTACAAATTCATAACTTTCATAAAAATATTCCATTATAATCCATTTTTCTCAAGAATCATCATCAATTTGATTCATCAAATATCGTTCCATTTTAAGACATCTTTTCTCAAAAACCTTCTAATTTATCAAAATCATTTGAAAATTGATTATGCTTCAAAATTCCATTCATTTTTTTATTTAAATGTCAAATAATCATTATTCATAAAAATATATTGAAATATACACTTCAAATCAAGAAATAAACTAGATTTTAATTTGAATGGATAATCTTACGGTACTTCCAGACATTCATCATAAGATTAATGAATCAATCGCCCGTAATGGGAACCCAAAATAGAGATATAAAGATATGGAATATCAAAGAGGAATATATAGAATTAAAAACAAAAAAAATAATGGATTATATCAATAAATAACATATAGATCCATCACCATCCAATATAGTGAGAATTCAAGATTGGATGATTAAAAATAAAGAGACAACATATACCAAATATAGAATAATCACATCAACGTACACTTTTATCATAGAGGAATGAAGTTTCAGAAGAATAAAACCACTCTGGGGATCCTTATAAAGTCATAGGGTTGAATAATGTATGATTATATGGTGTTTATCATTTTACATGGGGGGGTTTGGGATCTTAATTATAATTATTGGGGGATTAAAAACACATTCCTATGGTCTACTATGTTATGTTTCATGGGTATGGATAAAAATGTTCCAAACCATTAACCCTTACTATTCGATCGGAGAGTTCCATATGGTTTGAATAATTTTGCACAAATTATGAGCTATATCATAAGACACATATATAGGGTACACAGTTTAGCCATATTGTGTGGAAACCATATATCTACCATATTTTAGCCCAACTTTCCATGCCTAACAATTGTTGGGGGAGGCTACATAGTTTTTTATAACTATTATCCCCCTTATGAAACTCATACTATTGAAGCTAATTTACTATGAACAATCAAAAGGTTTTCCCAATCTCTATGCCAATAGTGTAGAAGCCGAAAAAAATTCAAATTTTCAAGAACTATATGAAAACTACTTATTAAAGTCCAAAAATGGTTTATAAAATGGGTTAAAATTACCAAAAATATAGCAATAAGATATTACATAGATATTCACATTAGTTGGTAAATACCAACTATTGATTGATGACTGTGGAGGAAGTAGTCTTTGTAATTAATTATATGTGACTCATTATTTGAATTTTTTCATTCACAAATATATATATATATATATATAAATATTTGTATATGATATATAGAAATCATTGGTGGTTTTCATATACGTTCAAACACACACATTCATAACCCCTCTAAAATGAATGTATAATTTTTATATCATGGTAATTGTAATAGAATGGGATCATCATCATGAATAAGGTTGATAGTAATGTAAATACAGTGAATTGTCTGGTTGGAATGATTTTATATATGGGTTGGGGGATTCATCATTCCCAATCTATTAGTTATTTTTGGATTACCTATTCATGTATATATATATATGTGTGTGTGTGTGTGTGATAATCCAATTAGAAATCATGATACTCTTATAGGATTTCATAACACGGTAAATGATTACATAATTTTTTTTTATTTGGACTTATTTTTGGAAGATATATAATCTCTTATACTATGTTGTGTGGGAAATATTATTATTTTTTGTTGTTGTTGTTTTTATGTTGTTTTTGTTGTTTTAATTTCATTTTTATCACAACTGGTGAGTATTATCTCCCCACATCCACCCCATGGAACAATGATAATAGTAAAAATCCATTATCATATGGGAAGTTACACCTATGATCTTGTGGAATCCCACAAGTTTAGGCACTAAAGTGTAGTCGTGGGAATATGAGTTGTTACTTCAAATGATGCCCTCTTGTAGAAAAGATATTATCTACCTAAATGAAAGATGTGAACCATATTTAATAAATACATAATCAAAAAAAGTACATAACCACAGCCATTCATAATCAGTTTTGTCCCCTCACAAGGTAGATTGCGAAACTATATAAGAAAATTTTAAAATATAAAAATTTCTGATATTTAGTATTTCCTCACTTGAGAGTGCGAGTTTTCTTCAACACGCTCCAATAAATCTCATTAACATTAATTTATGATTTATGGAATGAGTGTCAAGAACAACACAATAAAAACCCCATACATGCAGATAAAAATATTGGAGATCAATAATTTTTTAACTAATTCTAGATTCATTTTTAGAAGTTGATGTGTAAAATAAATCAACCATTTTCAAAATTGAAGAATTTTCCCCAATATACTTTTTTACTTATTAGTATGTAGGCACCATATATGTGATTAAATTATAAGAGAAGTTGTATCATATTAACTAATCTTGTCCAAAAATAGAAACCAACTCTATGAGGACCTTTAAATTTAATATGAACGCGATGCTAAACCAATATAGAGAAATAATATTTCATTTAGCTATTGTTGATTTAATTTTAACGAAAATATATTAGCTATTACTCCCCACACTATAGAAAGTTTAGATTCATAAACCACATATATTTCATAAGATGATTTAGAAGAATAAGCATACGCACTTAATGATTAACTAAAATGTATCCTTAAATCTATTGAACATTTATTTTAGGATTTAATAAACAGATAAAATGTATTTTTTGGGTGAATATGAATTAAAAAATTCATACTTAGTGAGGTTATATTTTAATAATTATTCAAATTTTTTTAATTTCAGTCATCTTGAAAATATTCAGATCTATTCCATTAATTCAAATTTAAATATAGTGACATATAAATGTGAATTTTATATTGAATAATATCTCACCTAAATAGTGTAAAATTTAGAGAACCCATTATTTATCCCACATTTAACATTCAGGATGTACCTTATTGCTGTGGGGATGGAACTACAATATTGTATCCATCAGATTCCATAAAGCTGGTGCGAGTGGATTCATACTAGAAGAAAAGAAATGTGATATATAATACAAACCACACCAACCATAAATTTTTTAACAAAAACTGTTACTAACACACTAGAGGTAGTCAAAACCTAGTACACAATTTTGGGATAAATAGAGTTCAATCCCATGTTTTTTTCATTTCTGGTTTTCATATAATAAATTTTTTATTATTTTTTCTTAAACCATTTCATTTTAAGTTGGTATTCGCTATCAGATAATCTCAATTCATCATTTAATTCCATTAAGTTATGTTGAATCGCTTATTTTTTTTATTTAGCTTATTTATTTATTAATTTATAATGTATAAATATTATTTTATCATATATTAAGTAATATTTTGTTAGAGATTTTTGAAGTGTGAGTGAGATGAAAGTATTCTATTTATGAATTTTTCAATATTCTGTTACATTTTTTTTAAAATATTGGGTGTTTTAAGGATAATTTCATCTATATTAATTGGTTTTGTAAAATTCTGATAGTCTTTATGTTTTCAGAATATTATTGATTGAAATTTATATAGTTTTAAATTATTAAAGAAATAAATTTTGTCTCTTTATTTACAATAATATTATTTAGTTATCCTTGATTGAATGACAAACTCTTATGTAATTGGGTCACCCAATATTTATCACAGAAATATATTAGAGGCTTATAAAATATTTCTACATATTATTTCCAATTCCCTTTTTCATGAGATTCATAACTCATTTGTGACATACATAACATGATATTTTTTCGTTTTGAATTAGGTTGGAGTTCATGATATTTTGTTAAATATGATCAAGGTGTTATATTGGATTTCCCTTTTTAAATTGAAATGTTTTTTTGAGAATATCCAATTCATATAACATTATTATTATTCCACCAATTTCCATTATTGACATTGATTGGTATCCATATTACAAGCCATTAATCCCATTACGAAATATATTATAATAAATTGTATTATTATAAATAAACTAAAGTGTGGTGTTGGGATATTACTATGTTATTTATTTTGATTTGGAAGAAACTATATTGGTATATGATATGATATGTGTGGTCTCATTTCATGTTTTCTAGGGAAACAACATCTTCGATGGGATGATGGAAGGAAGGAATGATATCATTTAAAAGCTAGTCAAGGTAGTTTACACTATATTTTCAGGATCAAATTTCCCCAAATTCCTCAAAAACACAAAACTATGAGGAGTGTGAGATAAGTAATATAATAAAAACAGACATTATAATGTATAGAAACTATAAAGGAAGGAGTCATTTTGAAATCATTCATTCTCCTTAGAATGATAAAATATATTTTTTTAATCCTTTAGTGAAGAGAGATATTTTTATATGGAGGTAAATATAAATTTGTAATATTTATGAATACGGTATTGATAATATTTTTACATCTAGTGAGTAAAACTTTATTCAATAGACACTTCATTATGTCATTTATATGAATGGTTTTTCTCATAATACATGGAATTTTTATCAATAATAAAAAATTACTACAAAGGATTTCAATGTTTAAGTGTGATTGGGTATGGGTAACACCCTCTAGGTCCCATATATATTATATTTTGATCATCAGGTTGGTATGATTTTATTTTTTAATGTTATGGATCTGCACTAATGATTTAGTAAGTGTTTTCTCACATCTCAACAAAAAATGGGATATTCCATGTCATGGTCCAATATCTATTGACATTGATACGCACCTATGTGCAGGATAAAATTCCCTTGGTGGGCGGGGTCTCACAAATTTATGTTGGGGTTTCCTTGTAGACCATGATCATAATTCCCACCACTACACCTAGTTGGAGGGCGTGGTGGACCAAAATGTTTTTGGTTTTTACAGCATACCATTGAGGTATATTATGTTTGGTCACCTAGTTTTGTTGTGAATGAGGCCAAAAACATTTGGTCGAAAAAAGTTGTCCAGGGTGATTTATGTTTATGAATAATAAATGAACGATTCAATATCTGGTCATACAAGGGATGTTACACCTATTAGTGATGAAAAATGTGATTAATAAGTGGGTATGTTTTATTCATGTTAAAATCAATTTCCCTTATATTAATATGGTTACATCCTACTATTTGAATGGTTCCTATGTAGATAATTTTCAAATGGACTTTAGGAATTCAATTTTATTCAAGTAGTAAATTATGGGTTTCCTTTCTTTAAAATGATTGGACTTATTAATCTGAAATAATAGGTGTCTCAATTATTTTAATTCTGGTCACGGGTTTCTAAGGTGTTGAAAATTCATCCATTACAAAGGTATTTTTCCCTATACAGTGGTTCTTTCTCAAGGAATATTTTTTTTTGTATTTTACATTATTTTTTTCGAAAAATGATAGTGTCTAAATTTATTATGAATTATTTTTGTAAATCCATATTTGGTGGATAAGAAAATGGATCCAAATTGGGTATTCTTTTAAAATTGTCTTATACACCTCATGAATTCTATGAATTTTCCCAATGATATATTTGACTCTTAAATTGTTTTTATGAATGGGAGAAATAATTAATTTATTGTGGAAATTTTTTATAATATGTTGAGCATATTTTAATTGAATGTTTTGACAAAACAAAAAATTATAGGATCCTTGGATGTATTGGGATACAGAAATATGAAAATCTATATGAATGTGGAACCACTATGGGTTATGGTTTTCACATAGATAGATTATGTTTAGAATCATTATCATTGGATTCATGTTATTCTAGCTTAGTGTTCCTTTTATTCCCATGTTTCACATTTCTACGCACTAGAGCATATTTTTTTCATAGTTTTATTCAAGTATCATATTTTGATCTCGCAAATTTATATCTTTTGAGGTGTGAATCCTTTTGACTACCACCCTTTATATTATCATTAATGTTCCCTTCCAATTCTTATGTCTCTGATTTAAGATTGTTTTAAAGAAAAACAATTTTTTGATTATGAGAAATTTATCAAAATTAAAAGATTAATTAATCATGTATACTTTTGTATTTAGAAATAATGGTTTCAATGTGAAAAACATTGTACGTATTTATTATTGTATCATACAATGTGTTTACCTCAAACCCAACACATGAATGTAGGTATATAAGGATTGATTTTTTATAAAATAGTTTAAGGGATGTGATTCTTGTATGTTGTATAATTTCCTTGACTCATTCCACCATAGATTCGTTTGGTATGTTTTTCATGGACGGTCAAATGGGGACACAGTTTTGGACATGGAAGTTTTTCATTTCATGGATTTTTATCTTATATTTTATTCATTTTTCTTGGTTCTATACCATTTTAATCATTAATGGACTCTAGTGGTGTATCTTTTTCATTTAAAAAATTATGAATTCTATTTTATATCAATCGGGTTGAAATCATTCCAATGGTTTGTTTTTTAATACTCATATGAATATTTCCATTCAAGAGTAACTTAGAATATTATTCTTGATTTTTAGTGATGCTAATTAGTTGATGATTCAAGTATCCAGGTTGGTTCAACAGAAAATAGTATAATAGAAAAAAATTATTTTTCAGGTTTTTTTGTAGATTTGAGTGTGGATAATTTGAACTCATGTAGTTTGTGTAGATGGATACATTAACTAGTTTACTTCGATATCTAACCTCAATTTATCATGTGTGGTTATGTATTTTTAATTTAGTCATGATCTAGATTATTGAGATTATTTAGATGAACCATTCAAAGTTAATTATTCATTTTTCAATCATTATTATATGGATTCTGGATCTCTGTAAAATTTCTAAGATATTTAATGTAATAATTTTTTTGTTCTTTTCACTTAAGGATTAGTAGATAATTAAGACTAGAAGGATAATAAATAATAAAAGGGTATGACTGTCTTGTAATGTTCATTTAGAAATCCCCCTATAAACCATGGTTTATTTGAAAAAATAATATAAAAACTCAATATCTATGTCAAAGGGGTTGTGGAAACCTGCAATGGATGGTGGATAATTATTTGGATTTTAGTAAGAAAATAATAAATAATTCATGGTAATAAATTATTGCAAGAAACCAAATAATGTATTTGAAGAATGGAATGAATTTTACTCTCTAATAATTTCATAGGTATCTTAGGTGGGATTTTCTACTTATATAGTGGAAATGAGTTAAAAGAAATGTTGTGATTCTATCATGAAATCTAAATTAGCTGATGATCTTAGTTATAGTCCATACAAGGATACCATAAATTAGTAGTTTTATCCAAATATTTTTTGTTGACAGAATGATGGAGAATTTTTTTATCTTGAAATAAAGGCACCTCTCCTTGTTAGAGTGTGCTACATATCTTTTTCAATTGGTTCATCTATCTCTTGAAAATACAAGTAATGACTACCTTAGGTATTGATGATTGCATATGGGTATGAATAAAATAATTTAATAATAGATTATATTCATGTAAAAGTTTGCCTTTTTGAGGTACTAGAGGGAGTAAATATTATTGGGGACGACATAACTAGGAAGATACACCATAATGGAACTTTTTTTTATTAATGATAGTTTCAAGAGTGTGACATTTTTTAAAATAAAGATTATTAATGGTTCCTAGTTTATATTAGTTTCATATAGAAGTGATTACACTATAAAAAAATTGTTACCATGTAGTGTGGCAGAATATGTCCAACTAATCATAACTATATAGTAGAACGCACGATTTTCCCTCACTATAGGATGTCCAATAAGCATTTGTTTTATAAAATGTTACTAGGTAAGATGTTCTTGATCCACCCAAAACAACAGATCTTGGATTTGGTGAAATCTAGGTAAAGGATGGGGATATCATTCTCATGAAAATGGTAATACTAACATAATGATGTCCACTAAATAAGGGAAAATGAATGATTTCATTATGATGTGTAGTATGTAACTGTTGAATCTGATGTAGGGAAAACTTCTTTCAGTGGAAAAATATCAATTAAATCCATTATAGTTCAGATTGTTTAGGATGTAGGTGATTATATTAACTTATATCATCTATGATTATTTAATTTCATGGCTTATACTAAGAGATTAATCTATTTATGATTGATATTTCCATGCCTATGGTAAATAGGGAAGGACATAATATTAAAAGTTCGGTGTTTTATGTTTGGATTAGAAAACATAGGGTTGTATGACATTTCATATTCATTTATCTCAATATCATTATAATTATTATTATAATGGACTGGATTATTCTTTTTAATGAATTGATCAAATTTTATCATCATCATGTTTAGTTTCAATCTTTAAATGGGGTTAGTAACATATTTAATTGTTAGTGGGATCATTGATTTGGGAGAGTAGGGTTAATTGTTTGGGAGCTCAATATGATCCCATGATAATGTATAGAAAACTTTCATTACATCATCGTCTAGTGTTTAATTATTATATTTCCTACTATAGTGGATTTGTACAGTGAGGAAATT
Organism: Viscum album; assembly: GCA_963277665.1. NCBI lineage: Eukaryota > Viridiplantae > Streptophyta > Magnoliopsida > Santalales > Viscaceae > Viscum > Viscum album. The sequence goes on from OY728122.1 coordinate 1,019,727,235, forward strand.
ATATATTATATCTCAAGGTTATTTCCCATTATAAAGCATTAATTTACTCTTAAACTCATTTTTAGGATGATTCATAACACTTTTATATCTTATTATGTTGTACCCACTTTGTTGAAGGTATGGAAATTTCATTTTGAGGATCTTGAATCAAAATGATTTATTCATCTGAGTGTTTCACCATGGTATTCAATTGTTTTGATTCTAAAAATGGTATATGGAAGCCTCAATGATTTGATTTATTTCAAAATGATTTTCCAAGTGACAACTAAAAACAAGTTTCCTTTTATTTATGGTTGATATAACACTTTTAAAATTAATTTTTAAATAATAATAATTTTTATATCTATTTAAATATTAAACAATGATATTTATTTAAATAACAATATACTATAAAAATATTTGTTATTTAAATGTGAATGTTATAACATAACCATTAAATTGGTTAGTATGAGTATGATTAAATACAATATAAATTATATGTTTAATTTTATTACTCATTAAAGTTTTATTTGTTAATTGAATTGGAATAAAAACTCCATTTTTATTAAAATCTATTTATTCCTCCAAAATACTATTTATCATAATTTTTTTTTATTTTTTTATATATAAATATTATAATCTATTAATGACAATTTTATGAATCCTATTTTATAAAATTAAATTTATTTTAAAAAAATTCATTTCAAAATTAACATAGTGGGATATTTTGAGATTCTGATGTAATTTTATATTTTTCAGTGAATAATGAAAATACCGATTTTACAAAAACATTCATTTTATTAACTAAATCAAGAATTTTAAACGTACCCTTATATTTTGGGTTTGGTATTAAATTTACATATGTTCAATTTAATTGATAATAATCTAGTAAATTTATTTACATTCAGTAATATTTTTTATTTTGATATTAGTTAATTAGGTAGAAAAAACTCATTTTTTAAAAAAAATTATTGAATTTAAATAATTTACAATAAAAAGAAATTTTTTTAATTTAATAAATTTAAACATGAAAATTGGATACAATATTATAAATTATAAGGTTTAAATTTGGTTATTACTCCCTTTTTATGTTTGGTCATTATAAATAGTTTCCATGGTAAATAATTTTCAACATGGTAAGGGTAAAATGTGTATAAAGAGTTAAAAAATGGGATAATAATTTGAATTTAAATTAATTGAGTAATTAATTTTATTTTATGTGTTATGTTTTTCTATAATATTTCATTATTAATTGTTATTTCTAATATTTTCCATTACTTAAAATGACTAATATTTTATTTTTATTTATGAAAAATACAAAATGTAACTCTCTTGATTTTACTTTTTTAATATTCTCAAATAGGGATAACTATAATTTTTGAATAAATAATTATTTTTATTTTGGTCAGAATTAAAAAAATAGATTTCAATTTATTTACAATTTTCATAAATTATATAATTACCTTAAATGGTTATATAACACAAACACAGTTATTGTGAAAGTATTTACAAAATAAAAGTGAAATTTTTTAAAAACATTAAAATTAATTAATTTGGTTGAATTATGGTGGAAGAATAAATTTATAGTTATTATTATTTTATTATTTAGGGTTAAATTTATTATATTCAAATATTGTTTTTCTTTATTTTGTAAAATAGAAATCTTGTGAATAAATCCTAAAATGAATTTCATAGAACATTATGATAAATTATATTAAATCAAATTAATTGAAAATTACAAAATCCATAGAGTAGGATAATTATGATGATAAATGGTCTAAAATTTGATCCATTTTCAATTTATTATATAATTTTTTCCTTATAAGTAATATTATAACCCATTATTAAAAAAATTCATTATCACGAATTCGATTATAATTTGATAACAAAGGGATTAAAACGAATAACAAAATTAAATATATAACTTAAACATGTCCATATTATATTGGTTGAAGGAATTTTAACAATTTCATATCCTAGATTCTAAATTATGGTTCGTCATTAGAATAAAAATGTATTATCATTATTTAAATATTTTTATAAATTCTATGTGATAAATTTTTTATCTTAGAAAATGAATCTCTTTATTTATTTATTTTACATCACATTGATCCACATAGATTAACCAAAACCTTCCCAATTACCTTATAGTTCTCTATATCGAGGAAATAGATTCTATTTCCTTCTTAAATTACACTTCTTTGTGTACTTGAGAATGGGCCTAAATGATTCCTCTTAAAGAATAAGTAATCGTCCAACCCAACCAATTTCAATATATTTCCATTTTTACTACCTCTAAATATATCCTATTTATAATAAAATTATAAATTAATTATTCTAAATATTCTGAATTAAAATTCTTATTATGATTTCATCATTATCCATGGTCTTTTCTAAAAAAACGTGAAAATAAAGTATCTCTCATGCATGAGTGTGGACTACCATCTCATTATAGAGATTTGATTCTTTATCCATCACAATAATTCAAGATTGTTAATTTTTATGTATTTGATGTTTATATATGATATTGATGAAATAATTTGACTTATATAATTATAATATATTATCTACTTTCTTAAAATTTTATCTTTTAAAAAATGATAAGGTAGCTCATGTGTATATGTGGATTATCACCCCATGAATGGATGTGATTCATTGTTTTTTCACATTTAATTGATGGTAAAAAGATATATTTAGGTATTTCATATAATACATATTATATATAAATTATTATATAAATATGATTTATTATTTTTGTTTCTTTCATTTCACCTATCAAAAATTTGAAATATCAGTAGTGTGTACGTAAAGGGTACCAAAAACATAAAGTCATATAATTTAATTTCCATAGTCACTATATATAAATAATTATAGAATATTTTATGTTGAAATAAATTATATTTATTTCATTGTTATTATTTAATAGATGAATAATTCATGAACCAAGTAAAATTACTAGAACCATTGAATTGAAACATGCATGGAAAATAGAGCAGTTCTCACCAGAATATTTATTTTAATGAATTTTTTTTTAATAAACGGATAATTGAAAATAATAAATAAGAAGAACATATAATTATTTATGTATATTATGTCGTAATATATTAATAACTATTCAATATTTACTATAAATGATATTTAATCATGTATGAAACAAGACACAACTGAACGTATTGTTTCTCACATATAAATTTTATTTTGGAGGGACATATTCCATATTCACTACAAGTTTCCTATTTTTTATGTTTATAGTTCCCATTATTTCATTTTATGAGGATTATCATGGAAACTATGTGAATTTAAAAATACATCTATGTCAGTCTGATTCATGAGTTTTTTTTGTATATTACCAAGGAGATAAGGTCTCTCTGTCTCAATATTGTTTTACAGAAACATGTTACATTAATACCACTATTTTTATATATGATTGGAATTTAATTTACCATGTAAATTTTATTTAATTAATCTAATTATAGTCATTATATTTACAGTTTCATTTGAAATTTTTCATTCAGGGGGAATATGGTTCAAAATTTACCAAATTTGTAAAATATTTCTGATCCAATCTGATTATTTATCGATAATGGTTATATTTCTGTTATTGAAAAACTAAATTTTATAATAAACCAATAAATAATATCATTTATTTTATTATACTATGGTTATTTATATTGATTACATGTATTTCTTCCATTTTCCTCACATTACATACTTATGATATATAAATAATAGTTTAAAGGAGAAATGAAATTATTTCTCTTCTCTATCAAATATTTATTTTCATCCAAATCCACAATTTATATGTTTTATCTTGAGAATTTTTGTTATATTATCCTATTATTTTTTAAATATATTTTTACCCTATTTGCAATATCACTAAAAATTTATTAAAATTAATCTACCAATCAATTTTTAATGACACACTTTTAACATTTCATGAAAATTGGGAATGGATTTTTTATTTTAATATAAGAAACATGAACATAATTTACCACCATCAGGAAAAATAAATTATTTCATTATGTGATTATAAATTTCTTTGTTTATTTTCTACTAAACTGTTTTCCATAATATTTTTTATATCTTTCTATATTAAATAAGTGATTTCAAAATTACAAGGTTATATTCATAAATAAATATTAAAGTGATATTTCAAATGATTTTAAAATAAATGATAAAATAAATAAATTCAAAATGAATTTTATTGGGATATGATTATAATAAACTATAGTTATTATTATTTAGGGGTTTTTAGGATTATGATGATGGGATGTTTGATAATTTCATTTTTCCATGGGTTATGCTATGATGAAATGATGAAGTTCTTATAATACTCATTTCCTTCACATTAGATATTATATAATTATAATATGGTTGACTTATAAACATTTGGAACTCATATTTATGGTTTTAATAATGTGTTGGGTGGTTATGGATTTATATATCCATTGATTTTATTTGATGAATATGGATATCTCATGAGATAATGCGGACTTGAATTGGGGGTGAACCTAATCCACTATGATTTCCATGATAGGGATCCATTATTAGGAAAATTATTTTCTTTGCTGATTTGTTTCCTAAAAACATATGTCTTTTTATTATGATATGCTTTAAAGGATCATATTCATTGAATCCTTAAAGATTAATTTCTCGTGATCTATAAACATTGTTTTCATTCTCTTCATGTGATCTATGATTTTAGGGGTATGGTTTCCAAATTTTATGTCTATGATATGAAACACTTATGCCTATATTATTATAGAAAAAACAATTATATCTTCCAAATTTTTCATAATGATTATCTGAGATCACCCTTTCAAATGTATCACTTCCCAAGGTTATGATGGAAATTTTATGTATGGTATTCTTAATAAGGGTGCACGATATGAATAACATAAAGGATGACGATGTCGATTTTTTATATAATATTAATTTATGTATCTATATTTCTAAAAAAATAAAACATCTCATACTCATATGTGTATTATTTTTAAATTTATTGAAAAATAATATAAAATTTATTGATATATAGGTGTTAAAACATAGGGTTTTCCGTATTTTAAAATAAATCATTTATTTAAATTTGGATACTAGGATGAGAAATTTTTTGTGACAACCCTTATGATTGGAAATTGTATATAATAATATAATTTGTTAGGGAAAATAGAAGTGTTTATTTTAATAAGAAAATACATACATGTCTATATACTAGTGAAAGGAGGAAGATATGACAAAAATTCATAAAGGAGTAAAAACTATGAATAGAAAAAATTTGGGTATTAACTATATCTGAACTACTGTATGTTGAGTGGTCACAAGGCTATACCCCTCAAATCATTTTTTTCATTTTATGAATAAAAAACTTTAAGGGTGAGTGGGAACCTTACAATACAAGATTCCAAATTTCAAACACCAAGATACCAAATTTCAAACATCACAAACAGCCTCACAAATCATCCCCAAATCATCAAAACACAATTCAGAATTCAAATTCAACAAAATAGGATATAACCTTTAGAAATCATACATAACAATGCCTCAGTCAGTGACCCTCCTCGAGGCACGCTCCCAGATTCGCAATCCAACCCATATCGTCATCGCATCACCAGAAATCAGAAGCCCTCAGAATGTACTCATTTTCATTGTCAAAAAACAAACACAAAAAACATCACAACGAGGCGTCAAAACATTGCAAAGATAGAGCATTATTTCACCTATGAATCAAAATGAAAACCACATAACATCTTCTAAAAACATCAAATTCATGAGGGATGAAAAATATACTGCCTCGTAGATAGAACCATTAGGTTGTACACCTGACTAGACACTCTTAAGGGATGATCTTAGGTATATTCATATTTTATTTTTGAGCCTTTATAATGTATAAAAGGATATATCCTATGAAAAAATATGTTATTCCATAGTGATATGCAATAAAACTATAATATCATTGGTGTTTAATTCCAAAGATGATTATATATTTAATGAAATATCTACACATTTTTATGTTTAATGTGTTTGGAGTTTATCATTATTATTTATATTTTTAGACAAGTTTATGCTAATACTGTGATTTGGTTAATTACAAGTTTTATTTTAAATTTTATTTAAACAATATTGATATCATATTTTGGGGACATAAAGTTATTGATAACCTTTATAGTTATTTTGATATTTGATATTGTGGTAATATAGGTTAATTGGCATAAAAAATTATTACATTATGGGAACATATTTTCAATCTATAGTTAACTATGGGACTGAAAAGTGATTCTGTGACTATGTGATTGATTCTATTTTTGAAGAACTGGACTATATTTGGAGAAGAAAATGATTAATATAAACATAATATTAGTATTAAATATAGAGTTAATTTTCGGAATCATATATGTTCTCATAGAGGTTTTATGGTGATTTAGGTTATTACCATGTTTGTGGAGAATATATGATCAATTAATTCCCATATTCAACATGTGACATAATTATCTGGTTTATTTATATAGGGTTAAATGATATAGTTAATCTTTGAAAAAAAATATGTACTCAAATATTTTGGATTTTTGGGTTTTGGATTTGGTTCATAAATATTTTGGATGAGACTTATGCTTATCTATTTTTAGAATGGATTAATTTGAGATTCGGGTGTTATTTTTGATGATTAAGATATTAATGTGTTATATTTATCTATATTTGATAACATCATCCTTCTATTTGGGTATTGTTAAATAGGCAGAGAAAATTGAAATCCTTGTACTATAATAGATATTTTTTCTCTATTAAATTTTTATTTAAGTGTTGTAGGCATGAAAAATTAATCTGGAATATTCATTTATTAATGTAACATATATAGTGAAATTTCATAAAATCATAATCAAATAATGGAATTGTCCTTATAAAATGGAAGGAAGTATTTTATGTTATCATATCTTTTCCTATATGATAGTATATTTTTTTATCAAGTCAAGTAAAATGATGAAAAATATTACGATTCATATGAGAAATTATTTATTAGATATCATTTCATGATTTTGGAATCCCATGAGTATTATAATGGTTTAGATTTTTTTAGATTGAATAGGTAAAACAATTCTTCAAAGAAGTAATGTTGAATATTGTTATCAAGGTATAATCTGTAAATTATTTAATAAATATGTAATTAAATATTAATTCTTTTAAGTGATTATTAAAATTATGTGGATGAAATTTATTTAAAGGGTTATTATATAACAACATGAAAATTTATTTTAGATCTATAATAACCATGATAGCTTTCTTGACACACAATATAAAGCATTAAGTGAATTATAAGATACTATAAAAATATTTTTATTTAAATGAGTTTATCGTGTCCTCGATGGTCAATCAGTTATTTTGAGTATGATTAAATGGTTTATAAAATATATTTAAAATGGGATAACTAATTATTTATTTTATATATTTTTATGCAATGAATTTTTATTAATGTCCATTTATGCAAGAAAAATACTCTTTTATCCAAAAAATTTTTACTATCCATTTATTAAGAAAGTATTATAATAACATTATAGAATATTTAGAAATTATATTTTATAAAATGAAAATAATTTTTGAAATAAACGTATATAAATTAAAATAGGGTGAATTTTTTATATTTGTAACAAATGATTTATTTCTCAATGAGTAGAGAAAAATATTGATTTTATAAAAATTATCATTATTTTGATTAATTTAATTAATTTAAAAGTTGAATTATATTTTGGATTTGGTAAAAAATATACACATGATCAGTATTATATAAAATAATCTAATTAATTATTTGTCAATTTAAAATATTCTCCTATTGATATATGATTATTTTGAGGCATAAAAGCACATGTTTATAAAAAGTACATTTTATTGTATTTTACAAATTAACATTAAATTTTGTTATTACTTATATATAAATTGAATAATAAATAGTTTATTCCATATCTGGAACCAGAAGGTTCAAATTTGTTAAATAGTAATTTATGTTTTGTCATTATAAATAGTAACCAATGAAAATATTTGTCACATTTGTAGGGGTAAAACAAGTAAAATAGAGATAAAGTTTTTTGGATAAGGATATCAAATATCAGAAAAATATAAAATTATTATATATTATGATTATATTATTATTATCCTAATCAAAATTATATTTTATTGAATTATGTTTCTACTTTTATTTGATAATGAAAAATATATTATTATATGTCAATAAAAATGTAAAATATTCCTCTATAACTTTTAAATATATCATATATGTTCACATATGTGTGGTTATTTTTAAAATAATGAAATTATTTTTGTTATATTTATTTATTTATAGTATTATTTATTTTATAATTAGTATAAATTCTAATTTAATGCTGACACGATGCTTAATCATGTAGTCAAAAAATAAATGTAATTATCTTTTTTAATGTAATGTATTTGGATGAGTTATGGAAAAAATTGACTTTTATATCCATTAATAATATATTATTGATGGAAAATGTATTTTATTCAAATTATATTTTTTATTGATTTCATTAAAGAAAATTTTTTTGAATATTTCTTCAAATCTCTTTATTTATATTTTATGATAAATAAATTTTTTATAAATATTTAATAATCATAAAAACATTTTAATAAAACTTTTTTTATTATAAAATATTTAAAATTTCAACCCTTGTTCATTTATCAAACAATTGAAACAATCTATCTTCATTAATTATCCATTAAATTTGAAAAATTAATTATCACTTTTAAGGTGAATATTGAATTAAAATTTGGTTAAACAAAAATAAATGGATTAAAATAACACATAAAACTATAAATATTTTAGTATAATAAGGTATTCAGACCATATTAAATGCTAGATTTTAGATTATTGCCCAATGCTACCACGTTCACAAAAAAAATGAATTTATATTATTTAAATATTTTAATTAATTCATTGGGTGTAATTTCTTTCACTTATTATATGGAACTGCTAAGGTCAATTCATTACATAATGTGACTCCACCGATCCTATACAAATTCTATCTAATTAACTAATAAAATTCATTATATATAATGTAATGGTTGTTTTATCCTTATAATAAAATTATATAGTTCCTTATGTATTGACCTATTTGAATTCTACCAGAGAATAGGTAATCTCCCTACCCGAACATTTTCAATTTATTTCGTCCTTTATAACATCAAAATCATTGTTTCAAATAAATATTAAATTATTTGTCATTATTTTTTTTATATTTTTTATGGATATTTAACCACCATTATCCTCCATATTTTCGTACAAATTTTTAATAAAAGTATCACTCGTGTCTACGTGTGGACTACCACACACACGTATTGATATGATAAATTCTCCTTCAGTATAATTCATGGATCGTAATTGTGATATATTTAATGATTATATATGAAATTTATGATGTAATTATAATCTATAATTATAATATATTTTCTCCCTTTTTAAAATTCCATCAATTGGGGGATGAAAACATCGCTCATTTGTTTTTGTGGACTACAACCTCTAAAAAACGATGTGATTTATTTACATTTTTTATGTGGATTGTAATAATAACACATTTAATTAATAACTGTTATATATGTGATATAATAATTAATCTATATTTTTAAATTATTTATTTCCTTTTTATCATTCTACCCATCATATAGAGGAGACATCACTTGTTTGTATCTACATATTATCATCACCATGTATTGAGATAATTATTTTTTAATCACATATTTATTTGAAAAATTATTAATGATAAAATAATTAATAAATATGAATATTATGTCACTATTAAGAATTTTTAGGTAGTTAATACATTACCAAGGTGCACGTAATATCACCGTCTAATAAAAACATGCATTGAAAAATCTCAAATTAGAACAATGAATGTTCATTTATATTAGGTAATGTTAAATAAAATAAAAAATGGAAACATTAAATGACTAATACATATTATTCTATATATGATTAATTTTATTTAATATGTGGATATTAAATAAATATTTATTAAATTGTATATTTTAACACCTATAAATTAAGAAAATACCAAAGGTAAAGGGTTTCCCATATATTTTTTATTTTCATAAGACATATTCAATTATAATCACTTATTTCGTTTTTTGGTGTATATAATAAAAAAGAATTTATTGTATATATAATATAGTGAAAATTATAGCGATATAAATTTCTATTTAAGGACATATCATTCATGATGATTTTATTCATAAATTATATATTTTGTTAATGTTCTTCACCTTATTTTTTTTATTAATATATGTTTTCTATTATGAACAAATTTTTGTTCTGGAGATTTATATGAATTCCCTATGAAATGATATATCCAAAATATTTTCTTTTATATATAATTTTATATAAATTTTTACTTATTCTTTCATGGGTATTTCAATTTAAATAAAATCAAATTATTAAGGGATTTATTTATTTTTCTTGTTATTTACAAGGAAAATTTTTTATTACGTTTCTATGGAGGAAATGTTATGATATAAATATCATCGTGCTCATTAATTGTATTATATACATGTTATTTTTCCTGTTATATATTTAACTATTGTTTTACACCCAGTATGAATATGATGCATTGAAAGTGAGTTTCTAAGGAAAACTGACATTATTTCCCTCTTGGGTCGAATATCATTTACATCCAAATCCATTGTTTATAAAATTGATTAAATGATTTTTTTACTAATATAATATAATTGATTAATTACATTTATAATTATCATAAATATATATTAAAAATATTAGATGGATTATTCGTACTAATTTCTGAATGAGTTACTTTTTAATTTTTACTTAAAATTTTAAGTGAATGTTTATTTCAATTTACATCACATAAATGAAATTTCAAATGTTCATGATAGATAAATTAATGGAAGATTAAATTTTAATATTCCTTGGTTATTTTCATTGAATATGATTTCCAAAATATTTTTTAATCTTTTTATATTTTAAATAACTTATTTCAAAATAAAAATGTTATTTTCATCAATAAATATTCTAGTGATCTATTAAGGGTATTTACCATCTATGATAACATCCATTGATCCAAACTATTCATTACTAGTTATAAGATCCAATGATAACATCATTACTATTAGTTTGTATGGTTTATGATTAGGGTTATAAAATTTTTGTGGACCCCATTAATTTTCAAATAGGTTATTCTATGATGTAAGGATGAAATGATTATAAAACCAATTTTATCTCTATAGTTTATGATGTAATGATATGAAGAATGATTTACAATATTATGACACACACACACACAAATATATATGGTATTTATGTGATATGTTTTGCAAAAATTATATATCCATATAATATATTGTGTAAAAATTTATATCTCATGAGATATTAATGAATGTAATAGGGAGTGAATCTTGTTTATTAAGGGACATTTTTCACTATGGTTGTCTTTGGTAGGGAACCTAATTAAATTTCACGGACATTGTAGTGTGTGTTGATGGAGGAAATTATTTAATATGATTATGTCCATTCCAAAAACATACATATAATTTTAATGATATTTTCCACTGCTTATGTTTTTTATTGAATTAATATTCAAGTCTTATGCTATACCAATATTTATGTTATATCACACATATATGATCTATGATTTGATGGGCATGGTTTTCAATTGTATTGAACATTTTGTCATTTCCTTATGCAAATGATTTTCATAAATTATTAATTTTGTCTTCCATGTTTACCCTTAATGAGCATTTGAGTTAATAGATCATTATATTCCAAATTCCATGTTTATGAAAGAATGTGATAAGTAAGATATTTATAGGAAGGTTGATAGTTATAATGAACATAAAGGGAGATGATTTAGATTTCTGATGTACCATTTTTTAATATATCCATTTATCAATAGATAATAATCTTTTATAGTCCTCATATGTGTATTATTATGATATTTAATTAAAATTTATCTAAAATGATTCTATATTTAGGTATAAAATGTTTGGACCGGCGAACATGATGATATGTTTGATAAAATCAAGGTATGTTGATTTTTTTTTCAAATAATGATATGATATTGTTGTATTATCAGCTAATAATATTGTTGGAATGTATTCATAATAAAACATTCATTAATAGGTATAGACATTATGTTTATTTTTATATGTAATTAGGTCTAACAAAAACTCATGTAGTTTTAATGTTTTTAATGAATTTGATATTTCATTTTTTTTTCTTAGAATAATTTTTGGTTATTTTTATGGTTGGCATCTTGGTGTTGCAACGACCCAAACATTTATTAATATTTGTTTCATATATTTTATGTGTTATTTTATTTATACACTAAACAAAACTATATTATTCAATTAATGAAGTGAGTATAATTAAATAATACCGTTGGGTTTCAACTGTTATATGACCATTGGTCAAAATGACTGTTGGAAACTAAATGTTACCATTATTTTCTATAAATACAAGTGATCTTGGTTAATACAGAAAGATGATTTGATGGCCCCATCCAGTAGTCCTGGGCCAATCGAAGCCTATCTAACATAACATGGGTAGAGGTAGCACCACTGGGCTTTGCTCTGGACGAAACCCAAGATGAACTACATCATGCGAAGATGGAATGAAATCACCTTCGTGAGAAGTTCAAGCTGATTGAAATCACCACTCGGGAAATGTTGGCCGAGCCACCCCAAAATTCTCTCACCGTAGCACACCTTACACTTAGGTCTTATACTGGTTTTATAAGGGGTAATTTAACAAGACCGTAACTGAATTGTGTAATCCTTTGAGATAAATAAAATTGGGATTTCTTTTTATTGTGAAGTTTTTTAATTTTCATATGCCCGGATAATTATAGGATATATATTATTAATGAATTTTGAATAAAAGGGATATTTTAAAATATTTATGTAAACCATAAATAAATAATAATGTGTAATAATTTCAAAAAAATGGTCTTCTAGATTTCCTTTCAGTAATAAATTTAGAGTCTAACAAGATCAACATAATTTTTGGTGAATGGTATTTTATGAATAGTTATTTTATGCATAGGATAATTAATGTGGAAAAATTTATTAGTAATCTCACTTAATGAAAGTATTAATATAATTTAGGCACCTGGATTAAGTAATGTGATTCAATAAAATAGGTAAATAACTGTTTCAGCACTTATTAGTCAAGAATTAGTTTTTTTTGGGTCAGTTGTGTTTTTAATTAAAATTTTAATTAAAAATATTTATAAAATTATTTATATAAATTTTTTTGTCATTTTTGAATTCAGGGCATCGATATTAGGTTAAGGTGATTTTTGGGGATTTTTCTAAAAAATATGAATTTTCAGTGAATAGTGAAAATAATGTTTTTAGTTTTGGGTGTTTAAGTACATCATTAAGGATGTAATAATTATTTAATCGTTCTGGTCGACTAATTAATAGTATGATAAGGTATGTGGTGTCTATATTGGCAAATACCATAGGTAAATACCCTGGGAAAGCCCATGGTTTTTCCAATACCACTAATGAGGTGCCCTTGGCCATTAATGACTTGTCCCCTCAATTATCCTTTAAATACCAAGCCTTTACATCATTAATTTCATTTCCAAAGCCCCCCCCAATGATGTTCAGGTCTCTTTACATTCTAAGGATTCCTCCCAAGGTTCCCTCAAGCCTCCCAAGCTCCCAACCATCATTCTTTCGAAGATACTCTTCAAGGTAAGGGGTTCATTCACCATCCTCTTTTAAGTCGTGACTTCATTTATGTTGTGTCTTATATTTTCCATCTCTTTATGTTGAGGGTATGTTTTTATATATTTTTATTACTATCCATTTCATTTTCAAATGTTGAGATACCCTTTCTTCTCTCATCAAATTTTTTTCTGAATTTTTATGTGACGCCGTTAGGCTGCCGAATTTCTCATAAATGAAATCACATCTTCACATATCATTCAAGTATCCTTTTCATGTGGTATGTAATAAAATATACATACCATGATCTTATTCAGTACCCATACTATATTATTAATTATTTATGAGTGGGTGACACTTGTTCCCTCTCTTTTCAATGATTTCTAAAACAATGTTTTTTTAAAAGGAAAGCTATAAAGTCTCTAATAAACAAGACAATTTACAAGAGTCTGAATGAGGGAATTTTACATTAGTCTCTATTAAGTAAACTGAGAAACTCCACATCAAGTGTGGTCAAATTCATGCCAGAGGCTTCAGAAATACCTTTATTTTCTAGTCTGTCGGCAAGAGAGTTGGCTTTACGGTATACATGAGTGATTATAATGCTTTTGGAGGCAACAGTTTCAAGGCATTTGATCCATTTCAAGGTAAGGTTCCAGGAAAGGTGAATCTGGTTCATTCTAACATCTTGCACAATATTAGAGGAATCACTTTTGAACAATATATTATTCCAGTTTCTTTGGTGAGCCTTTTCCACATCATTTATAAGAGCCATCTTCTCAGCTTCAAGGGAAGTGACATGACCTCAAGAGATGTAAAATCCTTCTAGAAAGTCACTATTGTGGTCTTGGAAGACAAAGCCACAACCACCTGGTCCAGGGTTTCCCTTTGAGGCACCTTCGAGATTTCATTTGATCCATCCTGTGAAGGAAGGGTTCCAGATAATTTCTATAGTGCCCATAGTTTTGGGAAAATTACCTGACAGATGAAGCTTTCTCAAGACCACAAAGTCTCTAATGGAATTGTGACATTGTCTAGTGTGAAACTGATTTTCACTTCGAGTCATTGAAAGAATGTTGGATATGGAAACATTGTGATTGAAAGCAGACTTGTCATTCCAACAATTGTTCCTGCATCTCCAAAGGGTGTGGATAGTTTAAACACATGCAATAAGGAAAAGGATGTGAATCTTCTTGGGGAGTTCTTCTGCTGAAATAAAGTGCAAAAAATATTCTATGTTATCAACATGTTGTATTGAGATACAGAAGTGGTCACAAATAAATATCCAGATTGATGCATCAGTTCTACACGAGGGGATTAAATGATCCATATAATCTCTATGTTGGTGGCACTAGAAACATCTTGATCAAAGAGAGATACCAACTTTTTGAAGCTTGATGTCCACTGGCAGTTTTTCCATTTGAATTCTCCATAGAAGAGTAAATCGAGAGGGTTGAACCCATCTTCTAAAATTCTAGACAGAATTGGAGGGAGTGCCTTGAATAGAATTATAGTAAAAGCTTTTATAATCAAGCATTCGATTTTCACTTGGTTCACATACCATGATATCATTAGAATTTATAAAATAATACGAGTTAACAATTCTCAGAATTTGAGTAGGCAGGTTTTTTCTCATCTCAAGTTGATCATAAATAGAGGCATCTAAATCAACATCCAATGAATCAGCATTTATACCCTCAACTATTGGTGTCCCTATCCAATTATCTCTCCATAATTTCAGCTTGGAGGATGCATTCACCAACCAGTCAGAGTGATTATTAATCTTTTGATAAAGATTTTTCAAACCAGGCCATACAGAAGAGTGCATGTATGTAAACTTTCAAGCAATCAGCTATGTAAGGATTCTTGTTCTGAGAATGACAATAGATGTTGATTATCCATTTATAAGTCTCCAAATAAACTGAGCGTGAAGGGAATTATTGAAGAGATCAATATACTTAATCCCAAGTCCACCCAGAGTGAGTGGTAAACAACATTTTGTCCTTGGAGCAGTGATAATTTTCCTTTCTAGAATGCTACCAATCCAAAAAAATCCTCATAAGGGATTTAAGAATCATAAATGCAGAAGCAGGCCAGGAGTACACCATAAAATCATAAACAAGTTTGGAGATGATCACATGTTTAACAAATAATATTTTTACCGCCGTAGAAAGATCTTTTCCTTTACAATTAGATATTTTTCTCCAATCTTGACATTCCAATTCAGTGAAGTAGGTGGACGGCGGTCTACCTAAAAACATTGGGACTCCAAGATATGTGAAGTGGAAGGAACCTTCCCTGATGCTAAGGCTCTGAATCATACGATGCTTCCTAGAATTTGAAATGTGTTTCCCAAATAAAATGAAGGATTTATTCCAGCTAACCTCCTATCTAGAGACATGCTCATAGTGATGGAGGATGGATTTGAGATTTTGAATGTTCATTTTGACCCCTTGAGTAAAAATAATATTTTCATCATCAAAAATAAAATGTGAGGGGGCATGGTTACCTCTGTTAGCATGAAGATCTTTCAGATTTCCTTTATCGACATTGTTAGTAATCAGTCGGATGAGATAATCATTAGCAATAGAAAAGATAATGGCAGACAAGGGATCTCCTTTCCTTACCCCTCTAGAGCACATAAAGTATCCTTCAGGTGATCCATGGTTATGAATAGAGATATTGGCTGAGCTAATCAAAGTGTAAGACCAATAAATAAATGCATGATGAAAATCAAACTTCTGCATAATGTTACCAATGAAGTCCCAATCAATAGTGTTGAAAGATTTCCTGATGTCCAATTTAAGGGAAATACTCCCTCCCCTTCTGGGTTTTTTATGAAAATTCACACATTTAGATCCATTGAAGATATAGTATTGTATTCATCTTCCTTTAACATAACCAAACTCATTCCAGGAAATTAAATTTATCAGAGATACAGGAAAGCCTGTTAGCCAAGATCTTCGTAAGGGTTTTCTGAATAGTATTGATCATGGTGACAGGTCTCAATTGATTATTATCACAAGCATTATCAACCTTTAGAATTAAGGAAATTAATTGTGCATTTATTCCATGAATTTCTGATCCATTAGTATAGAAAAATTTAACCAACATACATACATCTACCTATATAATATCCTAGTAGTATAGGAAGAAATGATTTGTGAAACCGTCAGGCCTGGGAGAGCTGTCTTTTTTATACCCAAGGACAAAATTCATTATTTCAATATCAGAGCGTACTCTGATTAGATTTGGGTTGTCATCATCACTATCAAGGGCAGGTATAATTCCACATAAGAGTTCCCCATTTCGTTTAGGACCATTGAAGAGGTTCTGATAAAAAGAGACAATGTGATTCGAGAGACTCGGATGATCATCGAGAATAACATCTCCATATTTGAGAAGATAGAGTGCCCTAAAAGATCTTTTACTCCTCTGTATGGCATTAAAAAACATAGTATTCCTATCACCATCTGTAATCCACTTAACTTTGTACACCTCCATTTGAATATTTTCACTAAGAGTGAGCAGATTTTTTAGGCCCAAAGAGATATTAGCTTCCTATCCACCAAGGCATCAAAAATCAGAATCAGTCATTGATTGTTGAATGCCATGTAAAGAGTTCTCAAGAGATTCAATTTCCTGGTCCAGGAGGCTGAATCTGTCTTTACTCCAATGTTTCATCATTATCTTGAGACATCGAAGATTAAAAACACAAGATAAAGGATGATTATTTTCTTATAAACTCCAAGTGTCTCCTACCAGTGTGGAACATTTAGAGAGTGTAGTCCAAGAATTATTAAACCTGAAGGGGAAATAGAGTCTCTCACTTTTTGTAGTAAAATTAGACATGATTGTATGATGGTCAAAATTATGTTTGTCAAGAGTCACACAAGATATTGTCATCCAAATTTCTAGCACTTTATCATTAACAAAGGCACGATCATTTCTACTAGCCCTCATACCGTTAAGATGTTTCCTATACCATGTGTACCTAGCCCCAAGAAGATTAACCTCATTCAGATTTGATTTTTCAACACATAGTCGAAAGTCACCCATAACAGAGATGGTAGAAGAGTGCCCCAACTTTTCATTATCCTGGAGAATAGCATTAAAGTCCCCTATAATCATCCAAAATTCGCCAATGCTATGTGAAAGATTAGAAATGTGTTTCCATAAGTCCCTTCTGACCATATAATTATTGGAAGCATAAACAATCAAGTAGAATAAATCTTGAGCATGGTACGCAAATTTTCTGGCAATAAATCTGTTCATGGACAGATACAAGAGAGAGATGGACAACCCTGTTATGCACCAGGATCCAGAGCTGATCATGAATACCCAGACCTATTTAGTTTCTATGGTTGTTCATAAATGTATAAATATGATATATTGGATTCTATAATTGACATACATATAACCCTCACTCCCTTACCATGGGTTATAAATGATACAATGATCTTATTTTTAAGAGCATTTAAAATGACATGATTTTCAAATGAATCCCATTTCATATATTCACTATGGGTTATTTATGAAATGCTTGATTATGATCTATGTGGCTCACATGTAAGTGAATACATATTAAGGGTGCTCCTTGATAAAGCTCCAATTCGTTGGGTAAAAAATTAATCTCTAGAGATGGCAAGTATCATGATGACTTGGTGAAAAACCTTGGTAATTTTAATGACACCTTGGGGATAGACCTCGGTGATATGTTCATGAATGTCTAAATGAAATTTTGAATCCACATATTCAAGTTATGTTCCAAGTTCTTTTCATTATGATATGCCTATACATCCATTTCACGTGTCTTTATGTTGTTATTCATGTTCTTATTGTTAACATAAGTAAACTGATTCCCTTGTTTACCCTTACTGGGCCTTCTGCTCACCCTTTCCTTTGATGTATGTCTCTAGGATATGCGATGTAGTAGTTGTACGTAGGATGAACCAATGATGAAGCCCTACAAGTGGTTTAGAAAAAAAATTTATGTTGTATTCAAGTTTTATTGTTCCTGATTTCCATAACAATTGACTTTGACGATCCTCTATTTGTAAAATGTAAAGAAAAGTGATATATAAAAAAAGGCAGGATGCCATAGTTGGTATCAAAAGATGGTTTAATTATTTTTGGAAATTAATATATGATAACATTAGGAAGAACCCTATAGAAAAGTTTAAATATAAGAAAACTTCCTTTTATTTTGGTGATTATTGAGTTAGTGGTTTATCAAGAAAATACATCCCTATCTTGATACGAGCATATAGAGGTGGCTCGGGAACAGATGCACATAAGGGTAAAAACCAAAAACACCGCATTGATCTAGACTCGAATGGGAACAGTTACACGACAACGGGCCTTGCTTTACTCTTGGTTATAACACTCCCAGAGTAAATGTTTTGTTAATCGCAAGCATTTTATGAATCATTTTGAAGGAATTATAGAGAAATGTAATTGTTTAAGCATGATTTTTTAAGACATAGAATCCTTTACAGTTAATAGAGTCATAAATGAAAAATGTTTCTCACTACGATTTTATTCTTTTAGAAAATGGCGGGAAATAGGAGGAACTTTGAAAATGGTGACCATAATGGACCACGCACTGACGACCCTCTAATGGAAGCCAGAATTGAAACATTCATGAGAAAGATAAACCAACTGACTCATGTTATGGGTAATAATTTGAATCAAGCTGAGAGGCTGATATCACCATGATGGGAACAACATTCTGATGAGTCCTTTATGCGCCAATCACCACCAACCTTCAAGGGATCTACTGACCTATTGGTTGCTGAGTAGTGGATCAGCTCCATAGAGAAGATCGTTTTTGTGATGCGTTTTTCAGAGTAAGAGAATGTCACCCTGACTGTCTATCGCTTAGAGGGAGAATCTGATCAGTGGTGGGAACTGATCAGAAAACTCGAGGCAATGAGTGGAAGTTGAAGCTATGGAGTGGGAAGAGTTTAATGGGATCTTTTTTAGTAAGTATTTCCCTCATTCCCTGAGAACAAGAATGGAGAAGGAGTTTCTCAAGATGAAGCAGAAGAAGAATGAATCTATTGGAAGCTACAAGATGAACATAAAAAATATTTCCCGATATACCTGTTGCTTTGTCATGGATCCAAATGGTATGGTTGATAGATTCCTCAGTGGACTGAGACCTCATCTGCGAAAGAATCTAGCCAACATAGATTATGATAGCTATGATGAGATCATGCAGAGTGTGATGAATGTCGAGCTAGAGTTTGGTGAGACACATTGGTCTCATAAATCAAAGGACAAGAATAGATCATTAGATCCTTGCTTATGGAGGATTTTCGATCATAGAAGAGGAGGCAAGAATGTATAACATCCCATGTGTAATAAATGTGGGAAGATGCATTTCAGAAACTTCCTGCTTGGGAGTGGGAAGAACTACAAGTGTGGCAGAGATGGCTACATTGCGAGGAATTGTCACGGTAAGGTGAAACCTCGACTTCCAAACACAAACGACAAGGGGAAGATGATGCAGGCCCTACCTGATGTCCAGGGAATCAAGTATGGAAAACTTGGGATCTTTTCCAATCACTGCCCAAATCTGAGGGCAGTGGAGGGGAACCACCATCAACCTTTGAAAAGGCCAAGGGATCATGGTAATGCTTTTTCTATCATGATAGATAATGATGAAGCTCCAAATGATGTGGTAGCAAGTACTCTTGTTGTCCTCTCAAAGCTATCAATTAATTTTTTTGATTTGGATTCTATGAATTCATTTATTTCCTCCATGTTTTCAATGAATTTAGAATCAACCCCCGATTTTCCAAAAGCAGAGTTATCAGTCAAGACTCATGGGGGGACTATCCAAGCATCTTCAGTGTTTTGAAACTCTAGTATTTACTTTAGTGAACACAATATTATATCAAATCTAGTAGTTACTCCCATGATAGAATTTGACATTTTACTAGGGATGGACTGGATCTCATAGTATAATTCTATGATCAATTGTATAAGCAAGGAAATATCAGTAGTCTTGAATGGAAAACCTATAGTTATCTTCCAATGAGTGATATATCAACCTCATATTTGTCTAAAATAACCCCATATAACATTCTTTATGAATTTTATCAGTGAAGAAGAATAATAAGGAGACGTGAGTTTGATGATAGAAAATGTCCCCATCGTCCAAGAATACATTAATGTATTTCCAAAGGAGTTTCCTAGACCTCCCCCAGAAAGAGAGGTAGAGTTCTCCATCTAACTCATACTTGGATCTCATCTGATATCAATGACCCCGTATAGGATGAAAAACCTGGAGATGGAGGAATTGAAGAAACAACTCCAATATCTTTTAGAGAAGGGTTTTATCTAACCATATCTGTCTCCTTGGGGAGCACCAGTTCTCTTTGTGAAGAAGAAGGATGGATAGATGCGGCTATGCATAGATTATAGAGAACTGAATGGGATCACAATAATGTAAAAATACCCTCTTCCAATAATTGATGACTTATTTTACCAACTTCGTGGGGCTCAATTCTTCTCTAAAATTGATCATCGATATGGTTATCATAAATTGAGGGTAAAGAAAGAAGATATTCCAAAAAGTACATTCTGATCATGATATGGGCATTATGTGTTTTTTGTTATGCCCTTCGGGCTGACTAATGCTCCTGATTTTTTTTGGATCTAATGAATAGAGTCTTTAAGGACAACCTTGATAACTTTGTAGTAGTTTTTATTAATGATATTCTGATATATTCGAAAATTTGTGAGGATCATGAAGATCATATATGGGTTATTTTTCAAATCCTGTGGAAGGAGAGGCTTTTTTGGGAAGTTCAGAAAGTGTGAATTTTGATTACAACAAGTTTCCTTCTTCAGGCACATTGTAACCAATGAAGTAATCATAGTTGACCCTACAAAGACAAAAGTTTTAGTGGGGTTGCCACAACATACAACAATAGCAGAGATTGGTAGTATTCTTGGATTAGCAGGACATTATAGGAGGATTGTGATAAACTTTTCAAGACATTCTAATCCATTAACCATGTTAACTCGAAAAGGGGTCATGTTTGTCTAGAAAACGGAGTGTGACGAATGTTTCCAAGAGATGAAGAGGATATTGGTTACTGCACTCATGTTAACTCTGCCCTCATGTGGATAAGGATACTTTATTTTTAGTGATGCATATCTAAAATGGTCTGGCTGCGTCCGCATGAAAAATAACATGGTCATTGCTTATGCATCTTGAAAGGTGAAGATTCATGATCATAATTATCCTACGCATGATTTGGAGCTTGGTTTGGATGTTTTTTCTATGAAGATATGGAGGCACTATATTTATGGAGAGAAATGTGATATATACACAGATCATCAAATTTTGAAGTATATTTTCACACTAAATCAATTTAACATGAATCAAATAAGATGGTTTTAAATTCTTAAAGACTATGATTGTTCAATTCATTATCATCATGGAAGAGAAAACAACATTGCTGATGCATTATGAAAGATATACCATGTTGTTCTTTCCATGATGCGGATTCAGATAGATCCATTGATCAATAACCTAGTAAAGTTTGACATGGGAATTATAAGGGAAGGGTAATCATCAACCCTAACCCTAATGATTTCCCAACCAACATTACTATAGAAGATCAAGAAAGCACAGAAATACGATCCTTTATTGTTGAAAAAGATAGAGGCTATAATGGATGGGAAGTTTCCTAAGTTCAATATTGATTAAGAAGGTGTACTGAAATTTCATACAAGACTATGTGTTCCACCTATTCCAGAAATAAAGAAGGAGCTGATGGATGAAGCTCATATCTCTACTTTCTCTATACATCCTGGAAGAAAAAAATGGATAGGTACCTTCATGATCATTATTGGTAGGATAATATGATATGGGAGATTGTTGACTACACTTCAAGGTGCCTAGTATATCAGCAAGTGAAGGTAGTGCGACAACATCCTAAAGGGGTATTGCAACCACTAAACATACCAGCATGGAAGTCAAACAATATCACTATGGAATTTGTCACATGTCTTCCGAGAACTTCTAAGGAAACAATGTGATATGGGCTATTGTGGACCATCTCACCAAGACTGACCATTTAATCTCCATTTGGGAATATTTCTCTCTTGATTAACATGCCAGGATTTACCTGAACTAAGTGGAATGGCTTCATGGAGTTTCACTTTCTATCGTATCTAATCGTGATCCCAGGTTCACATCCAAATTCTGGAGAAGACTTCAACATGCTCTGAACGATGAATTGAATTTCAGTAAAGCCTATCACTGTCAAACTGATGGCCAATCTGAAAGGACGGTCCAAACACTCAAGGACATGCTGAGAACGTGCTAAATGGAATTTATGGTTGGATGGGATCAACATATCCTTTTAGTTGAGTTCTCTTACAACAACAGCTTCCACTCGAGCATTCAAATGAAACCCTATGAAGCCCTATAAGGGAAGCGAGGTAGAACTCCTACTTGTTGGGATGAAGCTTGTAAGAGAAAGATTCATGGGCCTGATCTTTTGCAAGAGATGACAGAAAATGTCCATGCCATCCAATAACACATTAAGGTTTCTCAGAGTCGGCAAAAGAACTATGCTGAAAACCATCGAAGGGACTTGGAGTTTGATGTCGGTGATAAGGTCTTTCTTTATATTTCACCTTGTAAGAGAGTCGTGATGTTTGGGAAGAAAGGGATGCTCATTCCTACGTACATTGGCCCCAATGAAATCCTTGATCGCGTGGGATCAGTGGCCTATTGGCTCGCACATCCTCCAAATCTAGCACATGTTCTTGATGTCTTCCATGTATCCCTCTTGAGAAAATACATACCGAACCTTTCACAAGCACTAAACCCAGAGGTGGGACAACTGGAACATAACCTCTCGTATGAGGAGTAGATTATGGAGATCTTGGATCATGGAGACAAGGTTCTACCCACCTTGATAAGGTGTTGTGGAGGAACCAAAAATATGAAGAAGCCACGTGGGAATCAGAGGAGTCTATGAGGTAGAAGTACCCGGACCTTTTATCCTCTATGGGTACGAGTTAAAAATTTCGGGGAAGAAATTTCTTAAGGGGGGGAGAATGTAATGACCTAAACATTTATTAATATTTGTTTCCTAAATTTTATGTGTTATTTTATTTATATACTCAACAAAAAAAGATTCTATAATTAAAGAAGTGAGTATAATTAAACGATACCATTGGGATTCAACTGTTATATGACCGTTGGTCAATATGACCATTGGAAACTAAATGATACAATTATTTTCTATAAATACAAGTAATCGTGGTTAATAAAAAAAGAATATTTGATGGCCCCATCCAGTAGTCTTGGGCCGATCAAATTCCATCTGACGGAACTTGGGAAGGGGGTCGCACCACTGGGCTTTTCTCTAGACCAAACACAAACCGAACTGCATCGTGTGAAGCTAGAATGGAATTGCCTTCGCAAGAAGTTCAAGATGATAGAAATCACTACTCAGGAAATGTTGGTTGAGCCACCCATGATTTTATCACCTTATCACACCTTAAACTTAGATTATATGCTGGTATTATAAGGGGCTATGTAACAAGACTGTAACTGCCTTGTGTAATCCTTTGAGGTAAATAAAATGGTGATTTCTTCTTGTGGTGAAGTTTTTGAATTTTCAAATGTCCGGATAATTAGAGGATGTATATTGTTGATAAATTTTGATGAAAATAGATATTTTAATATATTTATGTAATCCTTAAATAATTAATAATGTGTAATGATTTTCAAAAAATGGTCTTCTACAGTTGTGTTCAGTTAGAAATTTAGATTCTAATAAGATCAACATAATATTTGGTGAATAGTAATTTATGAATAGTGATTCCACGCTTAGGATTAGTAATGTTACCAAATGGATTAGTAATCTCATTTAAAGAATGTATTAATATAATTTAGGCCCCTTGATTAAGTAATGTGATTCAAAAAAATATGTAAATAACTACTTCAGAAATTATTAGTCAAGTATTAGTTTTTCTCAGTTGAATAGTGTTATTTAATGAAAAGATAAATAAAAATATTTAGTTAAATATTTTTATAAAATGGAGTTCATTTTTGAATTTAGATCATCAATATTAGGTTAAGGTAATTTTTGAGGATTTTTATAAAAAAAATTCGGTGAATAGTGAAAATACAATTTTCAGTTCCGGGTGTTTAATGACATCATTAAGGACGTAATAATTATGTAATCATTCAGGTCTACATATGAATAGTAACATAACGTATTATGTGTCCCATGTGGTCAATAGCATGGTCAAATACCATGGGAAAGCCCATGGTTATTCCAATACCACCGATGAGGTGTCCCTTGGCCATTAATGACTTGTCCTCTCACTTCTCCTATAAATACAATGCCTTTCCATCATTTCGTTCATTTCCAAATCATACCCAACGAAGTTCTGTTCTCTTTACCTTCCATGGAGTCCTCCCAAGGTTCCCTAAAGCCTCCCAAGGTCCCGACCATCATGCTTTCGAAGATACTCTTCAAGGTAAGAAATTCTTTCACCCTCCTCTTTTATGTAATGGCTTCCTTTATGTTGTGTCTTATATTTTCCATTTGTTTATGTTTATGGTATGTTATTATATGTTTTTATTACTGTTCATTTAATGTCCAAATGATGAGTGACTCTTTCTTCTCTCATCAATTTGTTTTCTGAATTTTTATGTGACACCATTAGGCTACAAAATTTCTCAAAAAAGAAATCGCATATTCTCTTTTCGTTCATGTTTCCATTTCATTTGGTATGTCATTAAAATATCCATACCATATTCTTATTCAGTACCCATAAAATATTATTAATTATTTATGATTCGGTGACCCTTGTCCCCTATCTTTTCAATGTTTTCTAAAACCATGTTATATAGCCGTTATGCTGCAGAAATTTCGTCTCAAAATTTCAATCAATTTCTCTCATGAAATTACCTTGTTTATTTATATGAATAACCATACCTATTTGGTTTCTATAAGTGTTCATAAATGTATAAATATGATATATTTCATTCTATAATTGACATAAATATTACCCGCACTCCCTTTCCATGGGTTATAAATGATATAATGATATAATTTTTAAGAGCTTTTAAAACGTCACGATTTTGAAATGAAACCCATTTATTTTTTCCTCTATGGGTTATTTATGAAATTTTTGATTATGATATATGTGTCTCACATGTATTTGAATAAATATTAAGGGTTTTCCTGGATAGTGCTTTAATGCATTGGGTAATGAATTAATCTCTAGTGATGAAAAGTTTCGAGATACCTTGGTGAATAACCTTGCAAATTTTTATGACACATTGGGGATGGACCTTGGTGATATGTTCAAGAATGTATAAATGAAATGTTGAATCCATATATTCAAGTTATTTTCCATATTATTTTCATTATGATATTCCCATACTTCCATTTATCATGTCTTTATGTTGTTATTCATGTTCTTATTGTTAACAAAAGTAAACTGATTCCCTTGGTTACCTTTACTGGGCCTTCTGCTCACCCTTTCCTTTGATGTATGTCTCCAAGATATGATATGCAGTAGTTGTACATAGTATGAACCTATGATGAATCCCTACATGTGTTTTAGAATAATGTTTTAAGTTGTATTCATAATTTATTGTTCCTGATTTCGAAGACACTAGTCTTTAAAGATCGTCAATATGTAAAATTTAATGAAAAGTTATGTATTAAAAAGGCGGGATGCCATAGGTGTCTTCCAAAATAGATGATTAACCAAATGATAATCTGTATTATTTTTCCAATACTCTCAAATAACATCATACATATGGAATTTTTTCTAAAATTTAGTTTAGGATTCAAGAAGTTATGTGTCTAGGACATATTATATCTAATAGGAGAATTTCACATGATCCTGAAAATATTCATATCATGTTGGTGTGGGAGTAGTGAAAGAATATGTTTGATATTTATATTTTCTTATGTTCGGATGGTTAGTGGATGTGTGTAGTTTATTATTTTTACATTCTTTCACCTAATTTGATTGAGTCGACTCTTTCAGAACCATGTTTATTTTATTATTTTTACTAGGATACCATAGGTATGAGATTTGGATACGTCTTGATTAATGTGAAGTTGACATAGTAATATTTATCTTTTCCAACTATTCCCTCTTGAGATGAATTATCATTTCCATGATATTTATTAAGATTGAATGATTCATTCCTATAATACATGGGGCCACTATTTGTTCAATGAGTAGTTTATTATATATTTACATCATAACAAAATTAAGAATATTTTTACCTACAAGTAACTAATCTGATCACATAGATGTAGGGATGAGTATTACTAGACTATTGGTTTTGGTATTGATCATACAATCGTAATTGTAAATAATTTCACTAATGTTTTGATTAGAAATTTTCAATCCCAATTGTTTATGGAATCAATGGAAGCATGATCAATTCTATGTTTGTTCACTAAGATACTCTTTGCTTTGACAGAAGTTGATAGGAAGGTGTGGTTTCCGTGTTTATAATATGATTCATCATTTGATAACGTCAATCATATTTTACAAAAAAACACTTATTTTTTAGTATCATAGTAAAATATATTATGTAGGAGATACCTCTAGTAATTTCTCACGATCTCTTGAAAGAGTACATTTTATCGAAGACATTTCATTATGATATATCTAAGGCAATATTTCATTGTTTGTATAAATCGACCTAGTTTTTCTTAAAATCCTAATATTACAATGAATAATTATTATTTTTAACTTTTATATATTTTGTGTGGGATGATTAAATAAATTTATATATTCATATTATGATTCCCTACCTACCAAATGACTAATAAATAACACCAAAGACATATCAGTTTATTAAAGTATTAACACATAAAAGTATTAGAGTGTAATGAGAGATAAATGTTTTTCCTTATATATTTACCATGAACCCCAAGTGGAAATGACTTGATAATGGAGACGATTGAATTTTTCTTTAAATTATGTCATTTGCTTCCTACCAAGGAGAAGATTAATTTTGAAGAACTTGGGAACTTGTATATCAAATATCCCATAAAACCACATGGAATTCCATTTAGATATTTTTCATAGATCCATGATTTCTATCTACGTTTTTGAATTCATTACACGATGAAATAAGTAAAAAATTGAGGTTGAGTGTGTTTTATCATCCTCCAAAGGATAAGGAGATAGAATTTTGAAAACCAATTCTTGAGGACATTCATTGGCAAAAAAATTCATGATTTTAGTAGATCATAAGACAAAAATTCTCACTTAATAAATTTTTTATATAAAAAATATACTAGGATTTGAATAAATTTTTTCATTAAAATAATTTTATGGTTGAACATATATCCATTGTGTTGGAAAACGTTTTGTGTGAGATCATTGGTTGGAATGAGTCTTGTTTAAAAGAAGAATAAATTGTTTAGTTAATTAGAAATTGGTTAGAGATAGGCCACAACAACTAGAAGTCCTTTGTGGACATTCATCATCCGCCGTTGGAGTTTTTGGTTGGTGATATGTAATTTCTCTTGGGTTCTCTTCACATGGGACGTCATCGTCTGGGAATATAGGTCATGATATCATCAATTATTTTTAGATATATTAAGATCATAAAAATTTATGGAAAGGTAGAATATTAGTTTGAATTAAAATGACAGATAATGTGGATTTAGGGTGGTTTATAGGATTATTAATTATGGATGTATCAACTAGACCTTTCTCTTATGATTGAATCAGAAAATATTGATCTTTAACAAAACTACATAGTGCTTCGGTAACCAGTTCAGATTATTGATTATCATAATAAGGCACTAAACTATAAAATGGATATTTCTTTATGTGTATTTTTGTAGTATAGATTGGATAAATATTAAATGTGGGATCATGTAATAATGATGATACCACAAAGGTCGTATCTTTCTAGGAGATTATAATATTTTGTACATTATATGGAAGAAGTTATATATTGGGGAGAATTTCAAAACCCTATAGGTCAAATGTATGATTTATTGTGATCCATATAAAGGGTAAATTTTTTATTTAGAATTGTTGGAGAATAAATATATTTATAATATTGTTTTTGAAATGGCTCAGTTAAATAAAATCTGGACAACACAATGGTCTAAGCTATGTTGAGGATGAGAATCGCCTAGGAAAAATGGGTGGTGCTGACATTCCAATGGTGGGATGGGCTCTCATTCTTATATGTTTGGGGACACACTAAGAGATATTGACATAATATACACCACCATGCTATGGTATAGGTCATGTTGGGTCCAAACACTAAAATGTTTTCATGAAACATCATAGACGCTCACCATATTATGTCAGATGGGTTTTGTGTGATCGATGAAACAAAATTGTGGCGGGAAACTCTAGATCAAGATAATTGTTGTTTAATAATTTTTAATTGTTCATTTAGTCATTAACATTATGAAGAAAGTTAAATCTATTTTATAAATTTCAATAATTCATAAAGATGGGATGATTAATGGGTATTACATTTGTTTCCTTCCCTATTAAGTTGTTCACCCCATCAACATTCTGTTTTTATTATCCAGATGATTCCAAGATGGGATTTTAAAATTTTTCATTTTGAAAGAAGTGGTTTATTTTATAACATCCTCATGACTGGAATTATTTAATAAGGTACATGGTTATCTCATACACTTCATTTCCAATCCCCATTTTTAAAGGTGTCAATTTTTCTTTTATTGGAGAGTAATGTGTCTCTATAAAATGGTTTATTCTCATGTCATACAGTAATGATCATATTATTTCATTTGGATTATATTTTTAAAAGTGTGTATTAGAGATATATTTTTGTTTTTTATTCTATATGAAAAATATTGTTCTTAGATAATTATTTTAAAGTTTTTTTTGACAAATTCATATGTTTGATGAAATGAAATGAAGCTGGTTTTGAATATATAATGGTATTAAATAATGGGACTGGTAGCTATTTTTTATAAAAACGTTTTATAATTTTTTTTCATTATTTACATGAATTGTGTTAGGGTACATACCCCTTAAGGAACCATTAGTGCAGTGGGTTATAAAAATATGAAAACATTATTGAATACAGAATACATGTCAGTTATTATTATGATAGTTAAAGATGGTGGAATGTAATTGTTTCGTAGGATCCACATTATATTGGTTTAGTTCTCCTTAAATGTCGTAGTTTAGAAATATTAGATGCTAGTGAGAGTTTTTTATATTATTTTACTCTATTATAATATATTGATAACTCAAAAGAACATTTTTTAGATATAGATTCTTCAGAATACATTCCTCTTTATTATATGAATTTTTTATTTCTTTATTCTTGAGTAATTGAATAGTTATTTATTTTTAATTGAACACCAGTTAATTAATTATAAGATATGTTACTAAATAAGATTATTAATGAAATTTTATTTTATTTTTAAGGTTGAACTAATTCATTTAGGCTGACATATATTATTTAAATTAATTACGGTATCATAATAGTTGTTTTTCTAATAAAAATAAAATTGTATTTTCCATATTTATATTTGGTTTTACAAGATATATTGCAATGTAAAGTTGAAATTTATCTTGGTGGATTATCTAATTTCTATTCACCTTGTGGTGTTTTGGGATGGTGGTGAAAATGGTCACATGGAGACATGATTTTGATCATGAAGATTTTCTATTTCTTGGATTATCTATCTGGATGGTTTGATAATAATAGTGGTTTTATACCCTTTTCTTCAACACCATAATCTAGTTTCTTATCAGAATCTGTGTACACCATAGACTTGTTTTCTTAACTTTCATGTTGATATCATTCCCATTTTTTTATGTTGATAACCAAGTTATTTTTACCATCTCAGGATGATCTGCAACATACATCCAGGTGTGTGTCAAGCCTGATTGGGAGACATGTTTGGTCCACTCAAGATCATTCATTATAGGAGGTTTTTTTTGGGTAATGCCTCGGTCAAAGTCTGAAGCACCATTTATTAATTAAAGAAACAACAGTTTACATGGGTTGAAAGGATGAAATTTTATTAAAAACTCTTTCAAAGAGGTGAAGTAAATCAGCTGGCAGTGCATCCTGCCAAATCATGCTCTGGTGGACACCTTTGTTGGCAACGACATTAGCAATAGTATTCACTTCATGGAAGACATGTGTGGCAATGTAGTCAATCTCCTGAAGCGAATTCAGGAAATTCATCCAACGTGTAGTGAGAGGCCAGGTGAGATGAATAACTCCGTTCCAAATGACTTGAAAAATGGTGGTAGAATCACATTCAATCCACAGTTTTTGCCATCCTTTTTTGAGAGAAAAATCAACAGCATGGATGACTCCTAGCATCTCCGCTTCAATGGATGAGGCAATCCCACACCCACTGTAGAAGCAACCGTGGCAATGGTCAGAAGAATATCTAAAAATTTCCCCACAGCTGGCAGGTCCAGGATTGCCTTTTGAGGCACCATCGACATTCACTTTAATCCAACCCGGCATCGAAGGTTGCTAGAATACTTCAAAGGGGTACTTGGTCTTCGGCAAAATACCCGGGACATGGATAGGTCTGAGGATCTAGAAGTCTCCAATATAATTGTTGCAACAATATTTTTGAATTGAGGAAGCTTCATGTATCGTAATGAGAATTCGAGCTTTTCCTGCATTGAGACTGAAAGAGTGATTATTATGGATAAGATCGTTTCTTACATACCAGATTTCATGTCGTAGTTCCGCCACTGCCGCAAGAAACAAATTTTTGACTTGCTGAGAGGCTTCATGTTTAGTACATTTCTACAAAAGTAAAAAATCAGGTCAGATAAGGACCATGAACAATTAAAATGCTCAAATATGTAGTTCCATAGAGCCAAGGACGTAGCGTAAGACAAGAAAAGATGATCAGAATCCTCCCTGTGCTGATTACATTAATGACATTTTGAGCAAAGTAGAATGCCAAAGGCTTAAAGTCGAGTTTCAGTGGGCAATCTATTGTGAGAAATACTCCAAATAAGGGTGAACCTAGAGGGTTTGATCTAAGACTTATTGAAGGTGCTCACCCATTTATAATTAGTTTCATCGCCAGAGAAGTTGTGCATGTAGAAATTTTTTGAGTCAAGTATGCCATTGGGAGAAGGTTCCCAAACAAGGAAGTCCCCAAAAATGGAGAAGGTATAATTTTCAATGATTTGAGCAATTTTGTTGGGGAGATCATGCCTATGAAGCTTCATAACATCTTTAATAGTATGGATGGTTTCTACAAGAGTGTTATTGGGAGGCAGCATAGAAATTAAAGGATTACTCATCCAATTGTCACACCAGAATTTAATGTTGGAGTCAGCACTGACCATCCATCTAGAGTTAGCCATAATCTTTTGATAAGAGTTTCTAATAGAGGGCCAGATCAAGGAGTTAATGAAATTAAAATTTCCTTTTAAAAGTTTATTTAGGAATCTATGATTAAAAAATTCAAAAGATTTAGAGTTGCTATTAATTAGACGCCAAGTGAATCTCGCTTGCAGGGAATCACTGATCAATTTTAAGTTTTTGATGTCAATGCCTCCATTATCATGAGGTTTACAACAGGTATTCCATGGGATGGTGATGAGTTTCCTTTCAAAGATACTTCCCGTCCAAATGAAATTTTTTATATAGGTATTGATTTTCTTGAATGTACCTATGGGACATTTGTAAATCATGAGCGAGTAAACCAACTTAGAGACAATGGTTGATTTGACAAGACAAATTTGACCAGCCATGGAAAGGGACTTCCCCTTTCAAGTAAAGAATTGATTTATGATTTTATCAGTGATATTAGAGAAATAATATGATTTAGGACGTCCCCAGAAAATCGGGACGCCTAAGTACGTGATGGGAATGAAACCTTCTTTAATTCCAAGGTTACTGGTCATAGTGGTTCTCCTTCTAATTGGGAAATTTTTTCCAATGAAAATATGAGATTGGTTCTAGGAAATTGTTTGGCCTGAAATGTTCTCGTAATGAGAGATATCTTGCTTAAGAAATTGAATATTTCTTTGATCTCCCTTTAGAAACAAAATAATATCATCAGCATATAGGAGGTGAGTGGGGACATTGAGGTTTCTAGTGTCTTGAATGGGTTTAAGTTTATTTTGATCGACCAGATTATTAATGAGTCTGTTAAAGCAGTCTTCCACAATAACAAACAGAATGGATGAAATAGGATATCCCTACCTAACACCTTTAGAAAATTTGAAAAAACATCGTGGGGTTCCATTTATTAATATGGAAATGATAGCAGATTGAAATAAGGTCTTGATTCTCATGATAAAAATCTCATGAAAACCAAAGTTTTTCAAGACTCCAAATATAAATCCCCAATCAATGGTATCAAAGGATTTTTTAATATCAAGCTTGATGTCAACACAACATCCTCTATTTTTTTATTGAGGATGTTTGTACATTCTAAGGTAAGACAAATGCAGTCTTGGATGGATCTATTTTTGATGAATCCAAACTGATTCCATGAAACAATTATTCTGCAAATTGGAACCAATCTATTGGAAATGATTTTGGTAATAATCTTGTATAGGGTATTGATCAGAGAAATCGGTCTAAATTGATGAATTTTAGAAGATTTATCATCCTTAGGTATTAAGATGAGGAATTGTGCATGATACCCTGAGGAAGAGGTCTCTGAGTGAAAAAAAAGTCCTTACCAGTTTACAAACATATGAACGAAGGGTGTCCCAGTGATTTTGATAGAAACCATTGTTAAATCCATCCAGTCCGGGAGCACTATCTGGCTTTAAGCTAAATAATGTGTCATTTAATGGGAGAACCTATGCAGGAAGCTATGTCATTTAAGATCTTAGATTTCCAAAAGAACTAGTTAAGACCATGAATACGAATCCAGACTTGTGCCAAAGAGTTCCTATGTGTGTGAGGATTAAAAGAGACATCCCAATCTGAAATTCTAAGGAGACTTGGTTTAAGATGAATATTACCTAATATCCAAACCTATTCAATTTGATCCTAAGAGTTGAGAAGAATATGATAATACCTTTTGCTGATGGGGATCATCTTCCAATTGGCTGAATTCCAGCAATGTGCAATTCTTCTTTTGAGATTTGTTAGAGACCATGGTCAGTCACCTGTGCTGTAGACAACACGACCAAGAACAGAGTATTTTCACAATGATTCCCTTTGCTTCAGCGCTTCGTGATCTGCCTCAATGGAGAATCCACCATCCTCTAGTTTTTTGAAGAGTGTAGGTCTATGCTCCTTCACGCTACTGAGATATGAGCCTTGAAGTGCATCGCAGAAGCAGATAGGTAATGTCCGAAGTGGAACCTCAATATTACCCACTTTTATTTTGGAAGATTCAGCATCTAAGGTCACCGGAGTAGCCAGGGGGGGGGGGGAGATTCCCATTGCAGATCGAAACCAGCCATCAACGAAGATTAGGTCGATACCAGGTTTAGGGTTTTTCACCGGAGCCCTTTCGGGAGCTACATCCTCCACCTTTGAGAATCACTCAATTCATCATTCATTATAAGGGATTTAAAAAAAAATAATATTTCAATTATTTTAAGTTTTTTATTGTTTGATGTTAACCCTATTATTTTAATGTTTTGTGGGTACTCACCAAATATTTCTATTGTAGAGCTATCTAGTTGTTTAATTTGAAAAATCGGATAAAAATATGATTTTTAATTATTTTATAATTCAATTATTAATATATGGAAATTAAATGTTTGATAATTAACTATTTTGTTATTTTGAAGGTGATGTAAGTTACATAGACTAGTGGAGGATGAATGTTTCAATGTTAGTGAAAAAGGATGTAGTTTTTTCTATACTAATGAGTTTTTCTAATGATCTAGTAATAGGGTATGTTATGTAAGAGTCATCCCATACTATATGTAAGAATTATTATGACTCTATACTGATGAAAAAAAATGACAGGGAAAAATTAAGATCTTTATCCTCTACATTAATTTCAATAAAATATACACATAAGTCTAAATATACATAGATTAATAATTATTTTTCATCCGAAATGAAAAAATTGATAATTTATATGGACGGTACGAGTGAAATTTATACCCCATAGTGATAGGTATAAGTAAATTTCATACTCATTGTGGAACTAATTATATTGCCCGTGAGTTTTTACCCTACCAAATAGAAATATAGAAGTCATGGACATGCAATATTCTCAACATTAATATAAAAATATTTATCTTTTATAATGTTAAAACCATACAAGACAATATATTATTAATTTCCACCATTTTTTGAGGTTGATATTTTAATGTTTTAGTTCCACTTACTATTTGGAGTTACCTTGACGAAGAAAATATAGTAACAACTTCGTAGATATTCAAAGTGCGAAAACCATGGGATATATATTATAATATTCTAATCTATTTGAATATATTACATGAAATTTGACGAAGGCATGCATTGATCACAGTGATTATATCTATGACTCTGGGATGATATAATCCCTAAAATACATTGTGGAAAAAATATTGAGAGGAATTCAAGGAAAATTATATTATCACTACACATATTGATATATAAGAATATTTCATGGTTGAATAATCATTCCCATAAAACTTTTCAAAGTCAATTTCCACAATAGACTATTAAAATTAACTTACCATACAAAGTAGAAGAGCCTTATATTCTATCACAATAATATTTATTTTAGATCCAATATATTTTAGAGTGTGGTTGACTTCATTTTTTATTCTTTCTATAATTTTCACTATATTATTTTATAAGAAATATATTTTATATCTATTTATTTATATTGTACTATTCTATTTTTTCATACCCAACTCACTTTCTCCCAGGATTCCTATGACAAACCAATCACTTTTCCTTAGAGGATCTTGATACATTATTTTTGATATTTTTTAAAATAATTAACATTTTTTAGATGATAATTTGTCAGGAAAAAGTTGATATGGAATTTAATGATGATTATAGTACATTATTCACTATTTTCATTAGTTCTAAACCAAATTTCATTCCATCCATTTTTTTCAAAAATATTAGCATGTTATGGATTTAGTCTTATTTGAGAAACAAAACAATATATGACGAATTTGGATAATTAAAGGCATGAAACTCTTAATAAATGTCCATTCCTCACACTAGATTATTCGGGGTAGTAATACATGGTGTACTAGATTCATCTATTTGGAATATTAGGTTTCATTCTTTATTTTTTGGATAGTAGATCATGTTACATGGGTTGAACTATAAAATATAATTTATATAATAATATTTGATAATGATGGAACCTAAGTAACCAGCTATTGGATCAATGTATTTCTTACTTACATAAATTTTATAATATTAATTTCCTTTATTTTTGATCATGTCATTATTAATCAAAAAAATTAATTTGCATACTAAAAGTGTAAAATATTAATATAATAGTGTTATTAGAATAATTCAGGATTTATTTACATAAAAATTACCCATAAGAGAGATGACCATGGTGATCCACTGTGATATTCTAAAAAGTATGAATATTATTTTTCACACATTATGAAGGATGTTTCATTGATATATAATTTTCGTCCTTCTCTTTGTAATGGATGATGAAATATTAATTGTGACTTTTTTATTTCTCTCTTTATTCTTGGACACAAAAACTACAATATTAGGATCTAATATATGTTCATCAATAAAATGTTAATATACCATTAAAAAAATGAGAAACATCTATGGTGTCCCCTTGCAATATTATCAAGACCGACAAGCTTACCTAAATATACATGACTGAATAAATTCCTTGAGACCAACCTATAATATTCCCTTAACTATTTAATCTATATCACTCTCTCACATAATGTGAATGTAGGATTTTAAATAATTATTACATTTTACATTGTCTAATAGGGAGGATATGGTACTCAAAAGAGACAATAGAGCAACCTTGTTGTCCTATATCATATCTAAATGAATATTTAGAGAGACAACGATCAGTTTCCAAACCCATTTCATCTCATAAACAACATACACCTCTACCTTCCTACAACGTGTGTCAATTACTACATTTCCAATTGTTGGTGTAAAATCTACATGAGAAATCCTTCATATATAGATACTCAACCCAGCTCCATTACATGATATTCTTGTATTGGTAGTAAAACATATAAAAGTATATTTTCGAAAATATAAAATGTAGATATATTAATATAAACAATGTTTACCCAAAACATCCATACATGAACTATAGTAGCTAAATCTATCAATAGGTCATGTGGTTCATCTCAGTTTATCATAATTGTATGAAAAATAGTACCCCCAATCAGTTTTCATCAAAACAAACCTCAAAAAAATTCATAATGAATATAATAATACTATATTTTCCTTACATGTAAAAATTATGTTCAATATTATCACAAACATGAGTATTTATTTTATATTAATAAATGAAAACTCTTACCTCTGTATCCACCTAAATTTCATACAATTTTTTTCAAGGTCATCATCGAAACTACCAATCAAGAGAAATATTAAAGGATATTTCCAAAATATATTTTATAAAAATGAAACACAAAATCCTTAATCATGTTTTGATTACTTTAACAAGTTATCAAGGAAGATTATCTCTCAATGTATATAGATGTTATAAGCATTGATGGCACATATGCTATGATTTTAAACACCAGAATTCATCAAACACGTTGTGAAGTTTTCAAGAAATTTATTTATAATATTCGAAGAATAATTCTTAAAATTATAATATTATCCTCTTGAAACAAAGAATATAATAAAAGTTAATCCATAAAACCTACAAAATAAAAACATAAATTGGTCAAAAATCATCTTATGAAAAAGGGGATGACGATAAATGTTTTATCAAACATAATGATATTACATTAAACCAACAAAATATAACCCTAATATTAAATATATTCAAACTAGTAACTATGGTTATGACAATTATAATATAGATAATTTTTATAGAACCATTCAAAAATCCTTTGAAAATAAAAAAATTCATTGTACTCTTAAATTGTGATCATATTCATGATCATAAAATAATTTATCATTCATTATTCTATTGGTAATTGTCAGATATCACATCAATTCAAGGAAAATAATACAAGAGTAAACCATAGATAAAATATCTAATAATTAAATCCCCTTACACCAGGGTCCTAAAGTGAAACCATCATCTCTCTTAACTCATTTAGTATAAAATGATAAGATTGTATTGATAAAAATTTTCACATATTATTAAATTGATGGTAATACTAATCTCTCTCACAAGTGGAAATCCGGATTAGTTTTAGATTAATTTGACCATTTAGTAATTCACTAATATCAGATTGAAATATTACATTATCTCGTCATCTAGCACATGCATCATTTTATATTTTTGAGAATTAATGATACACAAAATTATAATTTAATATAAAAAATGACTATCCTATTTGACTAAGAATGAGATAAATGTAATGTTATTTCATGGTTATGATGATGAATATACTCACCTATAGTATAAATCTATGAAATTCCAGATGTGGTTTTTCTGAACTATACAAACTTTCATAAGAAATTATGATTCGTCAAGAACATTGATTATAAAAAAACTATCATGTAGCTTTTCACAAGTATATAAAAATATTGAATGTAATTGTAATGGTCAAGATTTATTCCTTAGAGAGTTTCCAAGTAAAGAATATAAATTGTGAACTCTAAATCAATGGATTAATTAGATACCATGTGAGAAAAAAATTATTATTTAGTTTGTAAACTAAAAAAACACTATGAATGTTAAATTTCATCAATAATATACCATGTAATATTAGTGACTCCTCAGAATCCGAAGATAGTGTCTTCTTATATGAAAAAATTTATAAATATTCATAACATGTCTCTACCCATTCTATATTAACTAATCCCTATATAGTAAAAAAATTTATAATTTTAGAGTATTTCTATTCTTTTTGTATTTAATTAGGATTATTATCATTCAATCACGGTGATGGGTGAATATGGAATTTATTTGATAAATGACATTAGTCTTGAGTTTTAGTGTTCATTTTAATTTTTTTTATCAATATATATTGTAAAATATTTATGTAGGTTCAACATGTATAATATTAAAAAATATTTTAATTATAATTTTTATTATTTTAAATGTATTCGGTATATATTTTTAAAAATATTATAATGATATTGATTTTGATGTTTTTCTAGTCTATCATATAATAAATTAAAAATTAGTAACATATAAATTCATTTCTAAAGTTCATGCATGACTATCGTGTTGTGTAAACATTTCCACATAATAAATTACAAGAAGTCTATATTGATTTGGTTCTACATCATACATCCAAGACATCTTTTATAATTTTGATAAAGCATTTTGATAATCCCTTAGAGAACATAATACTATGTATTATAATACTTTTAAAGCATAAAACTATATAGGATTTTAAGACTTTGTCTCCACATTATATGACTTTTTCCACCACATCGGACGTCATAAAATGTTTCATCTGCATCTCATATGACATCCAAGGCTTGTATGGCATCATTTACCCATGTCAAACATCCAAGACACCATAGGAACCCCAAAATATATCAAGTTCATATGAAACGTAAATTTTATTGTGAGTATGAATTAGAGTCACTAAATTTTTTTAACATATCTGTGTAACATATAAAACTTATTTTATAAATATGGAAAGACCTAAAATTAATTTATATTCCATTAGTTTGCCTAAAATGGGAAATATCGCACCAGTGCTTCAAAATTGAGGTCATCTAATCAGATTAATAAAAATAAGAAGGGGGTTCAAAATTTATATGATAATACAATTTATTAGCATCATCCTATAATTAATAAGGTACTAAAATTGATAATGTATTTAGAGTATGTTTTTTCTACTCACCATGGATATAATTATTGTGAAACATGAGTAAAGACAAAAATCAATAAATGATTATTATAGAGTGGAGAACTACTCACTAGAAGGGGTTTGGTGCATCCTAATTTGTCAATTAAGATAGTTGCTGCTATGAGAGAGTTTTATTTTTGTTTTATCATTTTTTTAATTCAATATCATATGATGTCACCCTAATAACATAAATTAAAAGACATTCCCTATTTTATACACCCAATGTAATGAATTATAGTTTCCAATGGATTAATTCTCTTTAATTTAATCTTACTGGAATATGAATTTTCTATAGAAAATAAGAGTATTCCCCTGATTTATTATACTAACTTAGTTATTATTTTTCATGGTTTTCACACGTAGGTCCCCATACCATATTCACTACAATGTAAATTATGGATGTGGTATGATATATGAGTTAATATAGATTTATAATCACTTTTATTTAGACATTATAGGGTGTAGTGGTTATTTTATTTATATGATTGAATCAAAATAACCACAGAAGGAAAATTATTTTAGACATAAACATATTAATGAGAGAATAATATAATAATATATTATTTAATAATGAATTAAAATGGTAGTGTGTAGAAATAATATAGGTATGAAATTTTTATAGTAAATTAAATTCTAGAACACATTTATTTATGTTCTCACTCACACGCTTAACCTATGCAAATAAAATGAATAATACACAAAAGCACCTCTACTATATAGAAAAACAAACTACCATTTTTACAATAATTATATGCATTGAAAATAAATTTGAGACCCATGCCAATTTCTACT
The DNA here is from genome assembly GCA_963277665.1 of Viscum album. NCBI lineage: Eukaryota > Viridiplantae > Streptophyta > Magnoliopsida > Santalales > Viscaceae > Viscum > Viscum album. The sequence goes on from OY728122.1 coordinate 1,019,767,612, forward strand.
TTAACAAAGCACAGTTTCAAATGAGGCATTCCAGTGGTTTTGTTTTTTTCGTTTTCATTTTAATGATAAATTTTTATGATACATACATATTGATTGACATAATCAAATTATTATTTTTGATAAATGGGATATGAAAAATTTTATAGAATGACTTATTAATTTACAAATCATTTATTTAAAATATAGGGTCTTTTTCAATGTTCCATTAGTATAGTATCCATGATTATATTCTTCTTCTACTAGAGTAACCTTTTAATGTTGATGCAATGAAGAAAATATGGGTAAACGAAATATATCTTTAATAGGTATTTATACACCAAATATAATTAATAATAATTTACATCAATAATAATATTTACAATAATACATTGATCACAAAACCAGAATGATCCAACCACTACCTAATTATCGTTGTTTTGTAAGAGAGGATCTTATCCAATACCTATGGGAATTTCAGAATGTATGAAGTTAAAAAAATCAGAAACCTTCTATATATTAAATCATCATAAAAATTTGATTTCACTTCTACCCTGATAGATCTATTTATGAGTGTTTGGACAATATATAACATGAATAATTTACCACCTCGATTGAACAATGGATGAACATTCTCTATAATTTTTTTTATAAGTACCCAGCTGAATAACATGATCTATATTATACAAAAATAATGTAAATAAATATTATATGAGTTTTGGGTGATATTCAATAACCTATTAATTCATGTCCAAACAAACCATTTGTAGTCCTCATTTTCATGTTGTTATTTTTCCAACCACTATAAATATTGATATGAAACAATTAGATATACCTTTTTTATCTGAATTGGTTTTACATTTTACTTGCTGGTAATGATTCTGGTCAAACATTTATGGGTATCTCATTTTAGATAGTGGTCATGTGGTTTTGGTTAGATAAAATTTATTATATTTATGATAGAGATTATTGATCCATAATGTATTATTTTTCGTTGGTGATAATAATTATTTGATTATTTTATGTTGAGATAGGGAAATTTTATATATTTATGAGGGATTATTCTAATGTGTTTCTAAATGAGGTAATGAGTTTACCTCATGGGTGAAGGATTTATTTTTTGATTTTGTGGGAACTATGATTTTCTCATATTTTTGTGGAATAATATTGTATAGATCCCATAATTATTTTTGGAATTTGGGATTAATATTGATGAGTTATTATGTTATGCGTTTATTTTTTATAGTTTGTTATCATATAAAACTCTTATGTTGTTTTCAAAAAATGACAATTGCATTCAGATATTATTTATGGATTACATTTAGTTGAATTATGTGATTATGGATAATCAATATCATTTTAAAAGGATAGATGAAACTTGTAACCATTTTAAAGTTGTGAATTTGATATCTATGATCAATTTATAATCTGAATATCTGTAGATATGGGTTATGTATTTTAGAATTATCAAGATTGAATTAGTTTTTTTGTTGAAATTGTATGTTTTTAATGATTCCATTTATAGTTATGAATGAGTATTCCCAATTATAAAGGCTTAGTAATAGGGTATTTTGACCCAATATTGATGATTATGTAGTCATATTCACATAAGTTTTTATATTTTATAAATTTGTATTAAGAACCCGTAGAGAATCTCAATAGAGTGTTATATATATTATAGGATAATTAGTTTTTTGGGAAGATATATAACTATAAATTGCCATTATAAAAGACACATTTTATTAGAAATACTATTAAAAATCATGGAATTAAAGTGGATCAAAAGACGATTATGTTTAATGTTTCATGAAATTCAATGAATAATGATTCTGAAGTAAATAGTTTATTTGTCTTAATCATATATTGTAGAAGTCTTATACATTATTTTTATCATATTGAAACTCTACTATCATCTCTGAATAATAAATGGAATTATCTTTCTTGAATAAATTTGTTTCATGTAATGTTTATTTATTTGATTGTGAATATGATGAGTTATTGAGTTCATAAACATCATATATAAGGTTTTCCTTATAAGAAATATATTTATGAATCTCAAAAGAGTGTGAATGTTCCTAAATATATGTTAGATAATTAAAATATTATAGTTCTAAAATGTTTCTTCCTCACAAATAAAACATTTCTACTCATTATTTACAGCATTAATCTATGAAATTTTATCCCAATATTTAGAGACATTATTATCTTGGAGAGAAGTGTTTGGATTATTGATAAATAATATACTATGTTGTATATATATTCTTATGATAATTTAAATTTGTTCTATGGAATTTTGGTTGTATTTTTTCTATTATATTATTATTGTCACACATATAACCTTGTAAATTATAATGTACTGTTGGAATCATTTAGTTATGAGTATTGGAATGGAGATGACTAGTGTATGAGTGAGAATTGAAATGTAAAAAAAGTTATTGTCATATATTCTCTTGAGGATTTATAAAGGTGGTTCTCTTTAACATATGATAGTAACGTTATTTTTTTTATGTCCTTATTGGATTCCAGAGTTATAAATCATTAGGTGTAAGTGTAGAGAGATATAATTATGAATGGTAATATATTGGGTGGTTGTATTTATTTAGAGTTACATTAGTTGTTTTTCCCTTGAAAATTTATTGTTCATTAGAGTATGTGGGATGTGGTATTCTATGAGTTATAATGTCATCATGGGTATTAAAGCTATGTTTTTTTATGTTTTTCATTTTTTTATAGGTGAGGGTGTGGAATTTATGTGTATTGGCATAACCATTCCAATTAATCATAGTGGAATTAAAAAATACTAAAAAATGTATTGGATAGATCATTTTAATATAATAAAAAATTGTTTTCAGTTATATGGTTTTCACGGCACATTGGCATGGGGTCATGAAATATTCTATGTTACAGGATGTTTTTTTACAGTTTTTACACATGGCGATTTGAATTATATATTGTTCAACACACCTTGGTTGAAGTAATTTCAACATCTAACTGAGTTCATTTATAATGATTATTATGGGAAGAGTTTATTATTGGATTAGTTTAGAGTGGGGATAACACTCAAAATAATTATAAAACCCAATATTTTTATTATTTTGTATAAAAATAGAGGTGTGAATATGGGATAATTTATCAAATGGTATGCCTTAGAGAAAACATGTTGTTTTGATGTGGGTTAGTTACATGATGATGTACTTGTACTTGTATATAGCATTGATATATGTAACACTATAGATGTTATAGGATATAATACCTAGGGAAGTATTTTCAGAAAGCCTTGGTTTTAGTGTTTTAATTTTATGTGGTACGATTATATTCGATTGGACCCTTGTATGTGTGGTTTCATAGGTGAATGAATAAATAGACACAGGGGGATAAATCCATTTGTGAAGTGTTATAAAATTTTTTTTATTAGTTCTTATTATGTTATGATGATGGTGAAGAGGATAATGATATAGAGGATAATGGTTTGGATTCTATGGATATCTAATAGGGATATGTGATGAGGTGTTGTAATTAATAATTTGTGGGAGATGATATCCCTTAAGAGATGAAAACAAACAGAATAGTTAGAGTCACTAAGTGTGAATAACCCCAAATCCATTATGAGATTAGTGGAGTGTGTCCTTGAGTACGGATGCATATTAAACATGTGACAGTTCCTTCCGGTGGTCTTTGTTCCAACAAATAGATAACAATTTATATCAATTTTTATATTGGTGGAGAAATACATGTCAGTGGATATATAGTCTATGAATTCCCTATGGGTGTTTTTTAACTATATGACCAATGAAAAAATATAGATATTTACCTTCATTTTGATAACCATTTAATCAGGGTTATACTATAGTGAGGTCCTGGTCGGTGTCAAAAATATGATTACATTAGAGTGTGGTATCTATGGGTTGAAATATAATTGTTATATGGATTTGGAAACATGTAAATTATATGGTGAAGATTCTGTGATTACATTTGATAATAATTATTTTGATGTTATAAATATTATATAATCATATCGTAGGAAATGGAATTAGTTATTTTTATGGAATTTGGAGATAATTATGATTGATTGTATTTTTTTATTTACACTTTATCATGACTCATTCATATGGAATCCTCAGAAATCCTAGTAAGAACAAAAAAAAATTATTTATATTCTCATTCCTTATTTGTATTGGCTATTTTTTTAATTTTAATAATATAGTTGGTGGTGATGTTGAGGGACCATAGATATTATCTAAAGTGGATTTTTGGAGGAGCCAGATTTCAATATAAATTAAATAAGGTTTAGAATAAATTATAGTCAGGTTTATTCATTTCATTTATGACATGGAAATGAAAGAAATAAAAAGCACTCATATACAATATTCATGTATTATTGTTATAAAATGTATCATATCATTGATGGTGATAAATATTTTTCCTTTATAAATTGTATTTTACTATATATATATATATATATCTGATTTTATATCCTCGGTTTGTGTTTTCAACCCATGAACAAATTATTGTGTGTTTATGGGGCCATAAACAAACACATTATTGAATCAGGTGGTGTCTATATAAAGTTAGGTCATGAAAATTTCAATAACTCTCAGACATGTTTATTTCATAGAGTGTAATATTTTGTAAACTATCTCTATTATCCCAAATAAATTTATAACTGTTGTCATAAAAATTGCTCTAATATTAATGAAATTTCTTATATATTTAGAAGTGTTATATTTTCATTTCATTTATTTTTATTTTTTAAAACAATATAATAATGTACTAAAATCCCTTTTTAAAATACCCAAATTTTATTTTGAAAATCTTTTTTCATAAGTAGATATATATTTTCAATTACTAATTTGGACCTTCATAATTGATATATATTTTTAAACACCATTAAAAAATTTTATTGGACAACCATTGACTATTAAAAAAATTCCCCTAATCCAAAATCTCATATTTTTCACATATTTTCAACAATTAAAATTCTTATATTTTAATGAATGAAACATTTTATTCCTAAAACCGAAATTTTATTTTTTTAGGATAACTCAGGTAGCTTTTCTTTAGAAAAAATTTTATCTCTATTATTGGAACCAAAATTAAATCACTATTTTTTAAAAAAAATTGTGAAACAAAAAATAAACAATAAAACAAATTTAACTGTTAACTCATCCTTCAATTTATAGAGAAAAAAAATCATTCAATGACCGTATTTTCAGTACATAATAACCATTATTTAATTTATTCACACTACCCATGTTATTCAAACATTAATAATGTCTATTAAACTAAGAATATGATTCTCATAATTCAAAATTCATACACAATTTGTTAAGGGTTTAACTATTTAAATGTAAAATCCAAAGTATAATTTTAAAGTATTGTTTAAATTATCAAATTGATTCATTCTTTATAAATAAATTTTCATCATATACACTATTTTTCCAAGCCACCATCTTAAACAATATGTAGTTTATATAACATCACAAATATATTTAGTTCAATATAAAGTCATTAAACATTCTTCAAAAATCAATAAATTTTTTTGGTTATTATTAATTATTAATATTATTAATTTAAGTTCAATCAATTTAATTATTCAACAAATATATTCCAAAAATATTCACTTCAATTATATCTAATAGTTTTTTCTGTTGGGGTTTTATCAACATTTTACCAACCTTCAAGAAAAACCTCAACTACATTTTATGAAAATTTTCCAATTGAACATATTTAGTTTAATATTCCAAATTCATGACAATATTTTTTATATTTCATTCTATGATCCAAAATTCATTTACTCTAATACCACTTTAATCAAGATCAATATGTGAATTAGGGGGAAAATGATTTCATGAATAACCAATTAAATAAATTCATGATATATCAATGATACTCCCCTATCATTGAGGAGTTCATATATCATATCCATTATTATAACATAATATTCATAAATTCCTTGATCTCATTGATATCTTCTTCCCCCTTTTATATTCATTCATTTAATTACATATCTCTCCCATTAAGAATCAATTATATTTACCCCATATTTTAAAAATCTCATTCTTATATCATCCTAATGATAATGATATTAGAGTTATTTATCCCCCTTTACAGATAAACACAAAAACTACCTCTTTATGGTGGTTTAAGAAATTAAAAAATTTAATAATATTAATACTCCATGTTGAAAAATTACCTTCCATATTCTAATTGTGGAATTGTATCATATGGTAGGTTGTTCAACATTGTTTAAAACATGAAATTGTAAAACCAAAAGTGTTTAATTAAATACACCATAAAAAATTAATTGGGGAATATGGATCCTTACCCAAGACCACAATTATATAACTAAATTGATAAAAATAATCGTACTAGCAGTTCTCAAAACCGATGTACCCCCTGACATGCACTCCCTAGCCTGGTGTTATAAAATCAATATTTCTACAGAGTATATTATAATAACTAAGACTATACAATTTAAAAATATATTTATTTTATAACATTTTCATAAGATGTAAATTTAAACTCGCTAATATTCACACAAATACCATAACTTGATGGTTTAATGATCACAAGGAAAAGCATCATAAACATATTATTTGAAAATTCTTGTGAACATTTCCCCATAATGGAACTATATAATACCTCCTTCAAAATTTAACTTTGGGTATACTAATATTCATAAACAAGGCAGTGGAACCATTATAATTTATGATTTCAAAAGTTCCTTGATGGTAACAAAATCTATATGTAATCAAGTGATAGATTGTAATCATGTGAGAAGACATGGGAATGTGTTAAATATCTGATTAAAATCAACACGTCCCAATTACAGTTATCCATGTAATCTCAAAATCTCAAACATATTACATGAAATATGTATAATGAAACATTTGATAAAAATGATCAATAGATTATAATATAAGCATATAACAAATAAATATGGAAAAATTTAAATTAAAAAATATCATAACATAGAGAAAAAACACGTTCATGGAAATATATTAGCTTGTCAAAAAATAATATTTTTAATTTTTAAAATTACGAATAAACCACCATGATTGCAGTTTGGAGTAACGATACATGTCCTTTCATCGTGATTTTTACAATGAAACTTTATCATAAATTCGGTTGTTTAAAAATTAACATTTACAAATATATGGTTATGAACCCAAATGAATGACAATTATTTATATCCTCATCTCATGAGATATAAATCCTTAACTAATTTGGGCGGTAAGGGGTGATATATGAACCCATTTTTCAACCATACTTATATGTGTGTTCCACCTATAAATATTAATTCATCCCATCACAAATAATCATTGTAAAATACTAGTTCAATGAATTGTTTAAAGGATCCCCAAGAGTGACCATAATAATTTAATCGGTTGGTACTGAAAATTATTCAACAAAAAATTGTATTTAATAATTTAATATAGAGGGTGAATCATATAAGGCCCTAAATCCTCATTGATCAACCCATTGCATATTTTCGAAGACTGAGGTGCTATGAATAAACTCCGAGTATAACAGAAGGGACTTAACTACTTAATGATGGAAATATGAAGCATTACATGGTGTGTATGATTTAAATGTTGTATGTTAAGTTCAAAATGAATATTTTTTGGGGGTAATTATAATACTGGCGAGGTGTTGTTAAGAGGAAACTAAACTTGAAATATTATATGATGTGAAATGGGATAACACCTCATGTAATTCACCACTAAAATGATATTTTATGCATTTTTAGCCTCTTGGTTTCTTAAAATACCTACAAATTCAGTGACTCTCCCTCTCAATCTATGTGAACTAGCAGCCCCCTCTTGGACATTATGGGGATTCATTGGTCAATGATTGATCTCTATCTTCCCTCCTTCAATCATTCATCAATCCAAGGTATGTTCTACATCGTTTATTGTAGTTTCATTGATATGATTCCTCACATTCCACTTTTATATGAAATGGTTCTTGATCTCCATGTTTCTAAAGGATCTTTTTATTTATTTGGGTGGTTGTACCATTACATCCTTAGGAGGATGACGTTCATTCTGGAGAGGGGATCTGGATCCGCAGTGTTGGTCTGTTCTTGTGCAAATAACTTTTATACCCTTTTGAGGTAGGGGAGTTTTTTCATTTTGGTTATATATTTTCAATTATAAATTGAGTGGGAATTATCCCGGTAGATTTAAATGAATTTAACCTCTTAATTAATTGAATCAGAATAATGAATTTGTACGGACCACAAGGAAATGTTATTGTTTTATACAATATTAAACATTTAATTTATTTTCTATATAGTGTGATATCTATGAAATTATTGGATAAGCATTTGGAAATTTCTAAAGAACAAAAATATGGATTTAATATATAATTAATAGGCTAAAATAATTACAGAGGCATGTTTAATGATTCTGATGTGGAATACTTTTTATGTTGTCTGAATTTTAATTAATTTGATTGTCAATGTGTTAATGTAATTGAATAAATATGTGAAGAATGTTTATTCTTATCATTCAAATAATTAAAGGGATGTTAAATTAATTGTTTAATTTATTTGAAATCTCATGATAGCTTGTTATATAGGTTTCCTATAATTGGATCCAGTAAATAATAAATCGGTTATTTCAATATGGATTTTTAATTGGTTGTGTGATAAAATATAATTCACTATAAGGCCTGAGTTTCTCGCTTCCTTGTAAAGGGCATGTTCATTGTTCTTTATAGCTGTGAGAGCTCGTTGTGTGTGTGGCTAGATTCATTTTTTTAGTTCCATTAGCCTGTATTTTATGTTTTCATTCTAACTCATGTTATTTGATGTGAGACTATGATGGATAAGCCTAGATGATTGTAGTTTTGTCTGGTGTGAGACGGACCAAATTAGATGTGATCCTTTTATGGCTGATCCCAAAATTTAGTTGTGTTATGTGGGGTGGGTGGCCCGATTATTATGGCAGCAGTTGATTATTAGGATGGAGAGATGCATTAAGATATGCATGGTGGTATCAGTTAGGACACCAGGGATGAATAAATTGGTTTTAGATGGGCTTACCCCATGATATGAAAGTTAGTTTCTTGATTGAATCTATTTTTTGGATAATGACCTGGTTTTTTGTTTATCTACTTTCCTTTCTTCATTGTTGAAAAAAATATGGATCTTCTTGGGTTTTTACAATTTTTGTAATGGAATGTTTTCATATATTACACAGTTATAAAAAATGAATTGTTTTTTATAAATGAATAAAACATTAACCCATGGGGATTGAGGTTTCTGGGATGAAATAATGAGGTTATTAATCGATGAAGATATGGACATGGTTGAATTATGCCCTAAGTGAAGGAAATCCTATTTTAATACTAATGAAATGTAATGAGTAAATTTAAAGTAGTAAATTAATGGTTAAATAATTAATTTATATAAATTTAAACTAATGAAATGTAATTAAATAACTTATTGAATGTCTTTAAATGGTTCTTTTCTGATAAGTTATCGTTTCTTATCAGTGGAAGTTGGGATTCTTAAAGATGTTAGATGTAATTAGGTATAAAAAAATTATACACACAGTGTGGTTTTAAGATATATTATGTCTTGTACATTTTTTGTTTTTATACATTAATACTCCATATGGGTTCGGGATACTGAAACGCTTGTGATTTTGAGCCATTGGTGTGCTATCCCCAACATCCTAGTGGGAGGATGGATGTCTTGCTACCACGTTTGACCCTGCCCTCTTATCATGGTAGTTACTTGTGCTTGTATTAATAGAAGTCAGTATTTCTTATATATGTGTATCGAGGGATGTAATAGATTTTGGTAATTTTAAAACATGTGTATATTGTCTATAGTTTTGTAAGTTCTATTATAGGTATAATGTGTGTAGGTTATGATGTATTGACATTCCTTAATCAGTTTCTTGGATGGGATGGATTGAGGTATAATACCCATTACATGATACACTTTATGTGGGCTCTAGTGGCTCCTAGAAACTACTTGGTTTCATTTTGTTATGTGGACGTGGTGGTGTGATGCACGATGTTCATGTTTTTGTGCCTCACCCAAGTGTATGTGAGCTATCCTTTTTGAGAGAGATGATAAGGGTGTGAAATGTTGGGGCATAGTGGAAATGCAGTGGAGAAGAGGAAATTGGGTACTATTTATATTCATTATTATATTCTATTTTATTTTATGCGATACATGGTGGATGTTGACATATCGAGATCGTAAAATTAGAATAATTATTTAGGTGCTGAGTTACATTCACTTATTGTTCACTATTCATTGGAAAAATTTCCTATGGTTTTTCGCAAGATACTCTGGGGAGGATCCAACTGAGTATAATGTTGTTCTCACCCAATGTATATAATTTTTTAGGGTTAGTTAGTGCAGGTTGGAGATCAGAGTGGTTACTACTATTATGGGTTTTATTCATGTTCTGTTTGGGCTTCGTGGTCGATGTCTTCATTTTTTTGGTACATGTGCATTTCGTTTTAGTTGTAGCAGTTCTTTCATGCCATTACATATATGTAATTGGGATTTTCTATTATGTTTTATTCTAAGATGGAGTTTTTTGTTTCTTTTCCTATCTATCTCCTTCTTTTGGGTTCTTTTAGTAGGTATGGCTCCCATATGTGTGTTTACTATACCATAGATGATAGTTTCCATACCATTTTCTACTCGAGGTGGGACATTGGTGTAACAATCTCACTTCACCATTTCTGGACCGAGAGGGGTATACATTGTTGGGAGGGATCATGATTTGGTTGAATCAATGACATTTTTTATGGATGGTATGGAGGTATGATTTTAGATCCTGAGAGGATTCGTGGGATGGTAAGGAAAAGGTGTCATATATGTTTATCAATCACTTTAAACAAGTGATATGGGATGTGACATGGTATTTAGGGACCCCTTTTATTTAATGCACAGTCCATTACTCATAAAAACACTACTAAATTATGTGATAGTATTTTCATTTTATATACCTTGTAAAGAATAATGCATCATTCTTCTTTTATCTCGTGTTTCAATGAGTAGACATTGGGTTGTGTTAACCTAAAATAAATAAAAGATAACCACTAACTGATTTTAAATCCATCGATATTCTAGGATTACGATATATAACTATTTGATCTTTTTTTGGCATGGATCTAGGTCGATATCCTTGTTATTTGCGTATATATTATGTTCAGTAGGTTGCATGAGTAGACCACCATGGATTGAGGTTGAAAACTAAGACACAAGAAGCAGAAAACTCAAATTGTTTCAAATCTACAGTCTATAGAATAAGATAGATCTGTTTCAAACACAGGAACATAGGAATTATTATAGGATATTAAGATTCTCTTCAGATTGATCTGTCCAAGGATGGAACATTAGTAATAATTGGTTGTGGATTTTCTATGTGGGGAAATGTGGAATATGGTGGTTCTAATTCCTTGAAGATCACAAGGGGTCGGTAGTTTGGTGGGAGGAGTGTTTCTGACGCTTTCTCTGGGGTGCGTGCATCCTTCATGCAGTTGTTGCCCCACATTCCCACATTCTAAAGGCAGGCCACATCCACTCCTTGTTCAGGGATTTCTAATCTTTGTTCGAAATGGGATAATAGGATCTCGGTTCGTTCTTCCCTGAATTCATCCTCGGAGCTTGTAACATAGTCTAGGTCTCCCACATAGATTTAAGACATTGTTCATGAAACTCTTCCCAGGGCCATATCATTATTGACAGTAGTTAAATACACTGCTTCTGTATGGAAAGTCCAAGGATTCTGGTTAGGGAAGAAACCTTTGGTTAGAAGAGTAGTCTCGTTGGGCACCACTGGTGTGTCTTGACGCTGGGGGATTGGCATGTATGACTTCTATCCCTTATTATAGGGCTTCTCAAGGGTGAGGAAGCCCCAGTCATCCCACATCAGTCATGGGGAATCATATATTGTGGGCATGTATCTGTGTTTTTCCTAAGCTTACCATGTTTAACATAGGGTATGCCGCAAGTTTAATGTCCATCGGGGATGGATCGGACTGATCAGAACACTGATTAGAGTGGATCAGATTGAGGAACCCCCTGGAGGGAACATCGATATTGGGGCCAACATGTGGGCATCTTATCGAATACTATGGAGGGGAATGAGGTTGCATGATCTCACCGGGATGTAGTGGCCCAAGTAAGAATCAGGATGGATGATGGATTTGGTCTTTACTCTCGAAGAGACTTCCTACATATCCCCATGGAGGGGAATCAATGTCTGCGTAGTTCGGTGGAATGATGGGACACCTGAGGAGGCAACCCGCTAGAATAGACGCATGGATGGGACCTAGAGAAAGTGGATCCTCCGGGTTTGAGAATGAGCTTCTCAAGACATGTGGTCTCGAGGGAGAGATAAGGGTGAGACATGGGTGGTGGGATTGAACATCATGGAGGTTTCCTATGTATCCCTATGGTAGGGAATCAAAGACCACATAGTTCAAATGGAGAATACATTTTAACGTCATGAATGACGAGGGCGGGGGACCGACATGAAGGTGGTCAGAGAAACCATGGGATGGGCATGATCCTCATGGAGGCTTCCTACATACCATGCCTTGACATGGGTCAAATTTCCCATAGTTCACGATGGATTGGGGCTGATGCTCTGAGGCGGCCCAAGGTGGTGGGGCTTGAACATCATGGATGCTTCCTACATACCATGCCTTGACATGGATAAGATTCCCCATAGTTCGGTATGGATTGGGGCTTATTCTCTGAGGCGACCCAAGGTGGTAGGGCTTGAACCTCATGGAGGCTTCCAACGTACAATGCCTTGACAAGGATCAATTTACCTGTAGTTTGGGATGGATTGGGGCTTACACTCTGAGGAAGCACAAGGTGGTGGGGCATGAACCTCATGGAGGCTTCATACGTACCATTCCTTGACATGGATCAAAGTCCTTGTAGTTCGGGATGGATTGGGGCTTACGCTCTGAGATGGCCCAAGGAGGTGGGGCTTGAACCTCATTGAGGCTTCCTATGTACCATGCCTTGACATTGATCAATGTCCCTGTAGATCGGGATGGATTGGGGCTTATTCTCTGAGAGGACACAAGGTGGTGGGGTTTGAACCTCGTGGAGGCATCCTACGTACCATGCCTTGACATGGATCAAATTCCCCGTAGTTCGGGATGGATTAGGGAATACACTCTCAAGCGGCCCAAGGTGGTGGGGCTTGAAACTCATGGATGTTTCCTACATACCATGCCTTGATATGGATCAATGTCCCTATAGTTCGGGATGGATTGGGGCTTACAGTTTGAGGTGGGCCAAGGTGGTTGGGCTTGAACCTCATGGAGGTTTCCTACGTACCATACCTTTACATGTATCATAGTCTTTATAGTTCGGGATGGATTGGGGCTACACTCTAAGGAAGACCAATGTGGTGGGGCATGAACCTTGTTGAGTCTTCCTACATACCATGCCTTGACATGGATCAATGTCCCTATAGTTTAGGATGGATTGGGGCATACACTCTGAGGTGTCCCAAGGTGGTGGGGCTTGAACCTCGTGGAGGATTCCTTCATACCTTGCCTTGACATGGATCAAATTCCCCGTAGTTCGGGATGGATTGGGGCATACACTTTGAGGCAGTCCAAGGTGGTGGGGCATGAACCTCTTGGAGGATACATAGGTACCATGCCTTGACATGGATCAATGTCCCCATAGTTTGGGTTGGATTGGGGCTTACACTCTGAGGAGGCCCAATGTTTTGGGGCTTCAACCTCGTGGATACTTCCTACGTATGATGCCTTGACATGGATCATAGTCCCCGTAGTTTGGGATGGATTGGGGCTTAAGCTCTAAGATAGACCAAGGTGGTGGGGCATGAACCTCGTGGAGGCTTCCTACATCCCATGCCTTGACATGGATCAAATTCACCGTAGTTTGGGATGGATTGGGGCTTACACTCTGAGGCGGCCATAGGTGGTGGGGCATGAACCTCATGGAGGATTCCTATGTACAATGCCTTAACATGGATGAAAGTCCCAGTAGTTCAGGATGGATTGGGGATTACACTCTAAGATGGACAAAGGTTGTGGGGCTTGAACCTCGTGGAGGCTTCCTACGTACCATGCCTTGACATGGATCCAAGTCCCCATAGTTCGGGATGGATTGGGGTTTACGCTCTGAGACGGCCCAAGGTGGTGGGGCTTGAACCTCATGGAGGCTTCCTACGTACCATGACTTGACAGGGATCAATGTCCCCATAGTTCGAGATGGATTGGGGATTACACTCTGAGGCAGCCCAAGGTGGTGGCCATGGTCAGTGCTCACTCTAAGATCACATGAGTCATGCTCGGTTTGAGAAACAAGAGATTTCAAGGACCTGACCACCATGTCATGAAAGGTGCATCCGTGGGGGATGGAGTGGGGCTTACGCATGGAGCGGACTAGAGAGGAAACCAGGGATTACACATGGTTAGAAGCCCAGGATGTCGAGGCATACTCCAGGACGGAGGCCTGATGGTGAAAAGGCGCAGCGGGATAGGGGTTTGGGATGGAAGAAAGGAGGGAAACCATTCCCCATAATGCCCCTTTTCTGGCCTTGGCACTGAGGAAGTGAGAAGAAGCATGGGTGCTACCTCCTGGAAGAAAATCTAGGGGATTACACAAATTTTGATTCCCTTCCCCATGAAAAAATGTCACTCAAATAAGGAGCATATCACCCCCTGTGAGGGATGATCACATCCCCGTGGAGACGAGTGGGTGTGGAGAATGTCTGAGGCGGGGGGACCCTGCGTGCGAGACACGTGGCCAGGTGTAACACCCCAGGTAAATAATGAATATGACATTTTTATATTTATCCCTATCTGTGGAAAAAATATTAATATTACTTTAAAAGGAACTCTATGCTCGATGGCGTACCCAATACGTGACAATGAGTTTCTTTGAAATCTTACGTTGCACTCTAATAATAAAATAATATTATTTTAAATGGTAGTTAGCACCTAGCCATTGTAATGGCGGGAATGAACAGAACTAACAACAAAATGATTATATATGTTTTTCAAATATTTTTAATTTTTACAATAAATGTTAAAGGATTAAAAATGCGAATGAATCCAATTTTAAGCGTAAACATTCTAATATTCTTTAAAAGGTCGATTAACCGCCTTTTGATGGAGAACCTCTTTTAAATCCACTTATTGAAAATTTTATTTGTTTTATTTGAAAAAATATAATTCTTATTTAGAATCAGGACATCAAAATTTACTTTGTGTAAATTTTTTGTATTTTTTCGATAAAGTTCATTTTTTAATGAATAGTAAAATGTTGTATTTTAATTCAAAACCTCTTTTTAATATAACTTATTTATATGATTATATTATCTTTTCAATTGTTTTTAAAGTGAAATGAGATTATATTTTTACCATTTAATCCAATAGTGGTCATTGGAATTAATTTCACATTGAAATTGGACATAAACTACTGTCAATCTTTAAATATATATTGTTTCTTAAAAGCACTTGATTTGTTTTGACAGCGGGAATTAATTATTAATTTAATTAACGAAACATATATGTTTTGAATTTTGTAAAATATACATCATTTTTGAATTCGGAATATCAAATATATCTTAGGGTGAATGTTTTGTATTTTTCTGAAAAACTTCAATTTTAGATGAATTGTGAAACCACTAAGTGGTAGTTTAAAAGCTGATTTTTCATTTAAATGAAACTTTACCACTTATGTGAAGTGATTTTCAAAAATCCTACATACATGGTTGTCATTAGGATTTGAAATGTGGTTCAATGGTATTAAAATAATTTTTCGGTGTATAGTAACTTTTATGTTTTTAATCGCGATTAGAGGTAATTAGTGTAAATTAAGGAAAAAATATTGTTTTAATAATATGAAATGACCTTGACACATGTCTTAACCTTATTATATGAGTCATGTCCGACCTAGAAAATCCATGGGTCAACTTGGGGACCCCATGGAGCCACATTGGTTGGAAAATGACATTAATAACTTTTTATTTAAAGTTAAAATTAAAATGTCACAAACATGTGTTGTTTTACTTTAACATTTTTTACATGGGGTTATACAAGTCATATTTTTGACATTAAAAATACATTAGAAAGCTAAAAATATTTCCTACATCTTGATATTTTTTTTATAATTTTTAGACACTAAATAAACTAAATTATTTATGACACCAGGATGATGCAGCGATTACCTCATTATTTAACGATTTAAAAAAATGAAAAGATAATGTAACATCTAAGACCTTCACTTGTCACAAACCTATTGTATGGGTGGCTTTCGAAACCTTATCACCTTATCCTCGAAATATATCCTTTTGGGACCTTTAAAATCCGAATATCATTTTACAATAAAGTAATAGTTTATAACATTCAAAGAGTGCCCCTCCTTTTCTCTTATAAAAGGCCCCCACCTATACCACCTTACCCACACCTCTCAAGCCTTTGGCTCAGCCAACCCAGACCATTTCATTTCTCCACATCCCTCTATTCATCAATTAAGCCTCACCCTTGGGAAGAATCCTTTCCAAGAAATCCTTTGAGCTCAAATCAAAAAGAGTTACCCGATTTAAAGGTAATGTCTTCCCTTGTGTTCTTTTGTTTTATTTTGCATCTCCAACCTTATAAACTCTTTTTATTCCTTTATTTTTGTAAAAAAACCAGTATCTTAAATGTACTAGGATGTTTTTATGTGAATTATTCTAGCTACACTTACACAAACCTTCGTCTAATGGTTAAAGAACATTCTGTTTCTGTGGTTGGAGAATTTCTGCCTCACGAAACGATGATTGTTCAATCATCTTTTAACACCTTTATTGGTGTCCATTAAGATGTCACTATATTTTAAATATGATATATATGTTATTTATGGTTTCTATATTCATATGAATTTTATATCTAAAACATTCCTTTATCCTTTTCATGTTGTGAAAATGCGATAATTTCATACGAGGAAGTGTGGACTACCGCCCCCTCAAGTTATGTGACTCGTTCATGCAATACATGGAATTTATAAAAATGAAATTAATGAACATATCTGACATATATAACATATATATTATACTGTAATTATAATATATATATATATCTCAATTATTTTTTATTCCATTAAAATGACAAAGAAATGAAAGTAGCGTTCATGCATACGTACGGCCTACCATCTCCATGAACGGTGAATTTCATTTCTTTTTATCTCCAAATGTTACGGATTTGTATAAAATGAAAATTTAATGGATATATATGATATTTGAATCATTAATAATATTCTGGAGATGATTTACATATAACTACATGGACAATCATTTTCAAACAGGTTCATTTTTGACTCATGTACCAAACATCGACAAAAACGTTTGATATGAACTCACATTATTAACCAATTATTATAACATTATAATATGTTATATGAACTGAATAATAATATTCAAAATAGGTCCTTAAGCAATTATAAATTTACCAAAGTTTATTATTCATAAATATAAAGAAACAAACAAGACAAGTCAGACTTGAGGTAAGGGATCCTACATCTCTCTTTCTTTTGAAGCACTGTATTTTATGTCATTTCTTTTAAGCCCATCTTTCTTATGTTTGGGGATGTTCTTTTATATTACTCTTACTTTACTTTTTACGTTCATATGATTAGAGACCCTATTTTATCTCATAAATCCATTTTTGGAAGTTTTAAGTGGCGCCGTTAGGCTGCCGAGTTTTCGTAAGGGATTTTTCATCTCACTTTTATTCCCGTGACATTTATGATACGTTGGCCACCATTTCCATTGAGTGGTGTATGTACTTCCCATTATTTTACTCATTGTGTAGTATAATTTTAATTATTGGTATTTAAATCTTCATTGTATTAACCTTCTTTAATGGGGTGTACATTTCGAAAGTAACCAAAGTCGGTAAGGGAACCTTTCACCCTCTTGTTTTTAAAAGACTTCTTTTGTTATCTATTTTATTTTACATCTTATTATGTTGGGATATGTTCTTATATATCCTTATTTATGTAAAGTTTATGTCCAAGTGATGATATACCATTCACTCTCTCATCGACTAATTTTCTGAATTCTGAAGTGATGCCGTTAGGATGTCGAATTTTTACAAGGGAACGTCTTAACCTAATTTCGATTTCTTTGGGTTCAACATGTACTTCTTGAACATGTCATCCTATGAATATGGCTGAATGTCCTCTGATTGTTTCAAACTTAATATCCAATTATATTGTGTTTATTTATACTTCTCACACATAAGTATGTGATAGATTTATCCTTAATTTAAGGACAGCATCTTTATAATGGATTTCATCTCAATTTACATTTCCATTGATACTTGATTATTGTTATGCACCAATTCACTCTTATATGGTGTGTATACAGTCCTTTGACATATTATATCATGAATCCCTTTATTCTCATGATATTATAAATTTTGGATTAAATGTTATTCCACATTTATTTGTATTCTAGAGTCTCTCATTTTGTTAAAAACTCTTTAACAAAAATATCGCTTTAAATGTTTTAAAGATTTAATATTCTAAATAATTATCTTTAATGTCCATGTTTTCAAAATGGTTTAAAGTGTTTATTTATATTTACATTAATGTTTTAAAATTATAATTCCATTAAAAGCTTCAATGTGGTATGGGACACTTTGATTCAAAAATCTCTTTTAAATGGTTTTTAAAAAGGGATTGATTAATTCAATATCTTGGAATTACTTATTGTGATTGCAAATGAAATGTTGTTATTGAAATGTTTATATTTTCAATATTTTATGTGTAATTATGTTACTTGGACATTTTAAAGGTGGTAACGTGATAAACCATATGACGGGTGGTTCCGTGAATACCAGGACTGATGGTTACGTAATAACCTCCAATGCATTGGGTATGGAAGTTGGCCGTATGACTATTTCATTAAGTATGTGTGGAAGTCAACCATTTGGTTATTCCATTTAAGTATGTTTATGTCTCATGTTACCTTTATATGTTATGTGTTCTTTATATGGGTTTTATGGTAATATTTTGGTTTCAAAAGGTTATGTAATGATCTTTTTTTTAGTGAAAAGTTTTTTAATACTTCATAAAGGTGAAAAGTATTACTTTGATAAAGTATACATGGTTTACTTGTTGTTTTGAAAAACTAACAGTTTTCATTCTTTGTGTATCCCTTACTGAGATTTTTATGCTCACCCCAAGTTTTTTTGAAATGTTTTTCATAGGACTTAATGTGGAATAGGGTCAAGGATGGGATCATTGGAATGTCATGCTATCTAAAACATGGAACTAGACATGTTTCTTTTTAATACTTTTTATTTTATGATAACTTAGTGGAAGTGTCTACTTGGTAATCTTTTGAGATGTAATAATTAGGTCCTAATTCTCTAAAAATCTAAACCATGAAAAGATCCTCAATGTGGATTATTTATTTAATTCAATATTAAGGGAGGTTTAAGGTTGGGGCCTTATAATTGGTATCAAAGGTCGGTTTATACAACTTTAGGGATTATGAGTTTTTGTTAGACACATGGTTAATCCCTATATCTATTATTTCATTGAGATATTTGTTTTATAACTTTTTTCAGGTCAATTAATGTCAGTTACGAATGGAAGGAGAAGGATCTAAAACGACATTCCTATCTCTTCCTGATGACATGCTTGCAATAATTATTGCAAAGTCATGTTCAGATGATTATGAAACTTTTTCTAACATACAACTCACTTGCAAGCAGTTGTTTGAGATTTCAAACACCTCCACTATACCTCGTTATCATCATGGATCATGGGTTGTATTTATACAACTACAATTTTCACAATATTCTCTTATTTTCAAGAAAGGAAAATATTATCAAGGTATTTTTGAAATATTTTACCTTATCACAAGAATTTGAAGCATATTATGATTTTAAAAATGGTACTGAGGAAGGAGACCCTTGCGTAACCTAATTATATTTTCCTTTAAAATGTAGTCTCTCAGCACATACTTATGGTATTTTAAAAGGACCAGTAATAGAATGTTTCAACTCAAATTCTGTCCAACTATTTTATAGAAATCATGTTTTATCATATGTTTTGGAATTATATGTTATACATGATTATTTTCCAAAACTGTTTTTCTATGAACACCCATATGTCCCATGTTGTACAAGGTGTATTTGGATAGAGGAAGAAAATGATTTTGAAGGATCTCTAAATCATTTTTTTAATGCATGGGACTTCTACCTACGTGAACAAGATGACGATGAAACCGAGTGGACGCCATGATCAAGGTATACTATTATTCATTTTGGGAATCGTTTTATTTTATCTAATGGTGGGGAAATAAGACATCAAGAATTAAGATGTTGAGATCGTAATGAATTTAGATGAAAATGAGAGGTATAAGGAAACTATTGATGTTAAAACATGTTAGGGTTGTTTTGGAGTTTTATAAAAAGGACAACACGCAGACCTTGTGACATCCCTTCGCGTTGGACAAAGCTGTGGGAATCGAACCCACAACCAAAGTGCGACTGGTATTTATCACATACCACTGGACTACGTAAAGTCCCAGGTTAGTTTGACTAATTCTTTTTAGTTATATGATTTTATGAATTAAGTGTATGTTGATTTTGGGTTATCTATGGAAATTATTAACCTATCATGGAGGATATGTGATTAGGTTAATTACTTTTCAATATGAGACTTTAAGAGCAACTAATGTTATTTGAAGATAAGTGTTATTTTGTACCATGGAAGACTATGTGATTAAATCCTTAAAATATTTGAGATTAAATCTTAGTTTGGTTTACTTTGAATAATTTTATGGACAAATTTTTTATCGAATGGTCTTCGTTGAACTTTGGGATTTGTTGGACAAATTTTTGAGATTAAGAATAGATTTTCTTTTTATAAAGGGTTATCCTTTTCTGGATTATCTGATCTTGTACTATCCTTTTTGGTTTTGGTTTTGGTGAAAGTCTAAAGAAATGGGAAGTATATAGTTCTCTTTTGTGGATTAGGTGATTCTATATAAGTTTATTATATCTCTCTTAATGTAAACAAGTCATCCTAAATACTCATCTTTTGGAGAAAATATGAGTTCCTGTAAGAAATCTAGAAAAAGTTGAAAGTCAACATGACAAGTAAGTATGTTTCCTTATGGTTTAGTTAAGCTCAAAAATAAATTCCTCAATGAAAAGTAACTAAAAAAATGTTGTCCGTTAACTTTTCCTACAGGGGAATCCAATACCTTTTAACCCATCACAATTTTGTGATTTTCTGGTGCTTAACTTTCTCCTAAAAATGTTTTCTATCACACTCCCTCGGAACATGACCATTTTTTTCATCCATATCCATGTTTTCATACATGGAATCCTAGTATGGGTTAACTCGGGTGACCTTTGTACTTCCCTTTCTTTCTTTTGAAGTGATAGTTTAATTTACTCATTTTCCGTTGTGGGTCTTTCAATGAAGTTTTCGAGCCCAATTTTAAAATTTCAAGGGCGCAATTCCCAAGAAGGGGGAAGGATGAAACACCCCAGGTAAATAAAGAATGTGACATATTTATATTTATCCCTCTTTGTGGAAAAAATATTAATATTACTTTAAAGGGAACGCTATGCTCGATGGCGTACCCAATACGCGACAACGAGTTCCTTTGAAATCTTACGTTGCACTCTAATAATAAAATTATATTATTTTAAATGGTAGTTAACGCCTAGACATTGTAACGTCGGGAAAAAATATAACTAACAACAAAATGATTATATATGTTTGTCAAATATTTTTACTTTTTACAATAAATGTTAGAGTATTAAAAATGCGAATGAATCCAATTTTAAGCGTAAACATTCTAATATTCTTCAAAAGGTCGATTAATCGCCTTTTGATGGTGAACCTCTTTTAAATCCACCTTTTGACAATTTTATGAGCTATATTTGACAAAATAAAATTATTCTTCAGAATAGGGACATCAAAATTTACTTTCTGTAAATTTTTGGTATTTTTCCGATAAAGTTCATTTTTTAATGAATAATGAGAAATGTTGTATTTTAATTCAAAACCTCATTTTAATCTAATTTATTTATATGATTACATTAACTTTTGAATTGGTTTTAAAGTGAAATTATAATATATTTTTACCATTTAATCCAATAGTGGTCATTGGAATTAATTACACTTTGAAATTGGACTTAAACTAGTGTCAATCTTTTAATAGATATAGTTTCTTAAAAACACGCTATTTGTTTTGACAGTGGGAAGTAATTATTAAATTAATTAATGCAACATATATGTTTTTAATTTTGTAAAATAGACATCATTTTTGAATTCAGAATATCAAATATATCTTAGGAAGAACTTTTGGTATTTTTTTGAAAAACATCAATTTTAGATGAATAGTGAAACCACTAAGTGGTAGTTTAAAAATTGAATTTTCATTTAAATGAATCATTACCACTTCTGTGATTTGATTTTCAAAAATATGACATACATGGTTTTCATTAGGATGTAAAATGTGGTTCAATGGGATTAAATTAATTTTTTGGTGAATAGTATCTTTTACGTTTTTAATCGCGATTAGAGGTAATTAGTGTAAATTAAGAAAAAAATAATGTTTTAATAACATGAAATGACCTTGACACATGTGATACCCTTATTGAATGAGTCATGGCCGACCAAGACAATCCATGGGTCAACATGGGGACCCCGTGTAGCCAGTTTGGTTGGAAAATGACATTAATAACTTTTTATTTAAAGTTAAAATTAAAATGTCACAAACATGTTTTGTTTTATTAAAAAAAATTTACATGGGGTTATACAAGTCATATTTTTTACTATAAATATCCATTAGAAAGATAAAAAGATTTCCTACATCATGATAGTTTTGTTATAATTTTTATACACTAAATAAATTAAATTATTTATGAAACCATGATGATGCAGCGATTACCTCATTATTTAACGATTTAAAAAAATGAAAATATAATGTAAAATATAAGACCTACACTTGTCAAAAACCTATTTTATTGGTGGATTTAGAAACCTTATCACCTTATCCTAGAACTATATCCTTTTGGGACCATTAAAATTATAAAATAATTTTATAATAAAGTAATATTTTATAACATTCCAAGAGTTCCCCCCCTTTCTCTTATAAAAGGCCCCCACCTGTACCACCTTACCCACACATATAACGCCTTTGTCTCAGCCAACCCCTGACCATTCAATCTCTCCACACCCCTCTATTCATCATTGAAGCCTCACCATTGGGCAGAATCCTTTCCAAGGAAGCCTTTGAGCTCAAATCAAAAAGAGTTACCCGATTTAAAGGTAATGTCTTCCCTTGTGTTCTTTTGTTTTATTTTGCTTCTCCAACCATATAAACTCTTTTAATTACTTTATTTTGGAACAAAACCAGTTTCGTAAATATACTAGGATGTTGTTATGTGAAGGATTCGAGCTACACTTACACACACGTTCATCTAATGGTTAAATAACATACTATTTCTGTGGTTGGTGAATTTCTGCCTCACGAAACAATGATTGTTCAATATTCTTTTAACACCTTTAGTGGTGTCCATTATGATGTCACTATATTTTATATATTATATTTATGTTTTCTATATGCTTATGAATTTTATATCTATAACATGACTTTATGATTTTCATATTGTGCAAATGCGATAATTTCATACGAGAAAGTGTGGACTACCGCCCCCCCAAGTGATGTGACTCGTTCATGCAATACATAGAATGTATAAATAATCTAATTAATGAACATATGTGACATATATAACATATATATTATACTGGAATTATAATATATATATATCACAATTATTTTTAATTCCATTAATATGACAAAGAAATGAAAGTAGCGTTCATGCGTACGTACGGCCTACCATCTCCATAAACGGTTTATTTCATTTCTATTTATCTCAAAATGTTTTGGAGTATTATAAAATGAAAATTTACTTCATATATATGATATTTAAATCATTAATAATATTCTGGAGATGATTTACATATAACTACATGGACAATCATTTTCAAACAAGTTCATTTTTGACTTATGTACCAAACATTGACAAAAACGTCTGTTATGAACTCACATTACTAAACAATTATTATAACATTATAATATGTGATATGAACTGAATAATAATATTTAAAAGAGGTCTTTAAGCAATTATAAATTGACCAAATATTATTATTCAGGAATATAAATAAATGAACAAGACAAGTCAGACATGAGGTAAGGGATCCTACCTCTCTCTTTCTTTTTAAGCACTCTCTTTTATATCATTTCTTTTAAGCCCATATTTCTTATGTTTGGGTATGTTATTTTATATTCCTATTACTGTATTTTTTACGTTCATATGATGAGAGACCCTATTTTATCTCATAAATCCATTTTTGGAAGTTTAAAGTGGTGTTGTTAAGCTACCGAGTTTTCGTAAGGGATTTTTCATCTCACTTTTATTCCTATGATATTTATGCTACGTTTGCCACCATTTCCTTTGAGTGGTTTATGTAATTCCCATTATTATACTCTTTGTGTAGTATATTTTCAATTATGGGTATTTACATCTTCATTGTATGACCCTTCTTCCATGGGGTGTACGTTTCAAAAGTTACCCAAGTCAGTAAGGGAACCTTTCACCCTCCTCTTTTTAAAAGACTTCATTTGTTATGTCTTTTAATTTACATAATATTATGTTGGGATATGTTCTTATATATACTTATTTATGTAATGTTTATGTCCAAGTTATGAGATACCAATCACTCTCTCATCGGCTAATTTTCGGAATTTTGAAGTGACGCCATTTGGCTGTCGAATTTTTACAAGGGAACATCTTAACCCAATTTCGATTTCTTTGGGTTCAACGTGTACTTTTCGAACATGTCATCCTATGAATATGTGTGAATGACCTCTGATTGTTTCACACTTAATATCCACTTATATTGGGTGTATTTATATTTCTCACCCATAATTATGTGATAGATTTATCCTTAATTTAAGGATAGCCTCTTTATAATGGATTTCATCTCAATTTACATTTCCATTGAGACTTAATTGTTGCTATACACCAATTAACTCTTATATGGTGTGTATACTATCCTTTGACATATTATATAATGAATACCTTTGTTCTCATGATATTATAAAGTTCAGATTAAATGTCATTCCGCGATTATTTGTATTCAAGAGTCTCTCATTTTGTTAAAAACTATTCAAAAAGAATATCGTTTTAAATGTTTTAAGGATTTATTATTCTAAATCATTATCTTTAATGTCCATGTTTTCAAAAAAAATTAGTATTTATTTATAGGTACATTAATGTTTTAAAATTATAATTCGATTAAAATTATCAAAGTGGTATGGAACACTTTGATTCAAAAATTTTTGTTAATTGGTTTTTGAAAATGGATTGATTAATTCAATATCATGGAATTACTTATTGTGATTGAAAATGAAATGTTGTTATTGAAATGTTTATATTTTCAATATTTTATGTGTAATGATGGTACATGGACATTTTTTGGGGTGTTACATGATAAACCATATGACGGGTGGTGTCGTGAATACCAGGCAGGTGGTTACGTTATAACCTCCAATGCATTGGGTATGGAAGTCGGTCGTATGGCTATTCCATTAAGTATGTGTGGAAGTCGACCGTATGGTAATTCCATTTAAGTGTGTTTATGTCCAATGTTACCTTTATATGTTATGTGTTCCTTATATGGGATTTATGGTAATATTTTGGTTACAAAATGGTATGTAATGATCTTTTATTCAGTGAAAAGTTTTTCACTACTTCAAAAAGGTGAAATGTATTACTTTGATAAAGTATACATGGTTTACTTCTTGTTTTTTAAAACTAACATTTTTCATTCTTTGTGTATCCCATACTGAGCTTTTTATGCTCACCCCATGTTTTTTTAAATGTTTTTCACAAGACTTAATGTGGAATAGAGTCAAGGATGGGTTGAAAAGAAAGTCATTTTATCTAAAACATGGAACTAGACATGTTTCTTTTTAAGAGTTTTTATTTTATGGAAACTTAGTAGAAGTGTCTACTTTGTAATCTTTTGAGATGTAATAGTTATGTCCTAATTCTCTAAAACTCTAAACCATGAAAAGATCTTCAATGTGAATTATTCATTTAATTCAATATTAAGTGAGGTTTAAGGCTGGGGCCTTATACCATGTCACAGTTTAACATCATGTTTTGAGGACGAGGTTCTCGGTAGTTTAACGTCCTGTAGCTCGGACAAGGTGGGTTGGCCCCGCACCACTATGACTTACATAACCAATACCCTTTTCACCTTGTGGGATGGAAGGAATTGGAAACGCCGTAGCGAGAGGGTGTCATAGAACGAACCATTGAGGGGTCCATGTTAGCATGGCTATGCGAAGAAAAAATAGTTGTTAGCATGCCTATGCGAAGAAGCATGAGGCAAAGCAATGAAACAGGAAGAATTGTCAAAGGGACATTTAATTTACCTTGTATGAACCTAGAAGGTCGTATGGGAAGACGGTGCATGATGTGGATGCCCAATTTGGGAGAGGCACCCGAAAATGGCATCCATAAGAAGAGCATCAGGTGATCACACAAGGGGGCACCCCGGGAGCACCGAAGTGAGGGGGTCCTGGGGGGATTGCACGCAACCTTTGAGGTTTGCGAGAAATAATATCTCGTGTGAAAAAGACACCGGGCCAGAGAAAAATTGGTGATGCTTGCGCGGAATTAGGGCTGAGGCTTTGTGCACGACTAGGATGATTGCACAAAAGGAGTATGAATTGCACGCAAGTGGCAGAGACTGCGCACAAGGACAGGGGTGCGCGCAATGGGGAAGGATTTGCGATCAATTGACCGGCCAATGCACAATGGAAGGTATTTCTTGCAAGGGGGGAACCCCAAAGTGATTTTAATTCAGTCTATTCCGTGGGGATATCGTGTGAATGCGGACCCCAGGGCAACATGGCGTGAAAAGAACCATACATAAAGGCCATATTCCGCGTGTGGAAGATGGATTTCGTTCACGAGAGCCTGTTCAAATTCATACACCCCGAAATGGAAGGGGGTCGACTTCTATTGATAGGCTTATGGGGGTGGAAAAAAGCTCAACACGAAATAATTGTGTGCGGACATCGGCAGTGCTAAATGGAAACATCACGGAATGGGGCACCAAATTATTCAGAACCTGGGCTGCGGCCTCTTCACGAAACCCAGAAATTTCTTCACCGGACCCATTTTTTAACACGCCTAGTAATTTATTTCGCGTGGCCCCTCCGGGCCCCCTGGAGAGGGTCCCCAGGTCCGAATATGAATTCGCTTTGTATTATGGAAACCTTCTTCAGCACTTGAGCACTTTTCAGCACCTATAAATAACCCCCACCCTTGGAATTGGATCTGTGAGGGGTCGCAATGGTCAGATTCCGATGGAAACGCTGAAATATAGGGCTCCACGGGGTCCATGCGTGAAACATTCTACAGCGGCGCGCAAAAATGAAAAAGGCGCGGAATTCCACTTTTGCGCGGGCACAGAATTCGCCTTTCGCGTGTGTGCGAAATTAGAGTTTCGCGCGACGCGGGACCCGAGCATAGCCTATAAATGTTTCCGCTGGTCCCGTGCTCCATATGACTTTTCTTGCACAACAGGCTTCGAGCTCTCATGGGCTAAACTTTTTGTTCTCGTGAGCGAAATTTTCTCCGACCAAGCATGAAAAACCACTCCAACTACACGCAATTCCACCGAGAACAGGCGTCGATTTTCGTGAAAAACCCGGGGTTTTCGCACCGCGGCCAGAAATTTCGCGACGCCCGCTGATTTTAGGCGCCAACCTCCCAGATTTTGTGCCCGCTACTAAAACAGTTGGTCAGAAGATGGCCGCAAACTAGATCGATGAGGGAGAAACTGCTGCTCATAGGGCTGAAATGGTGGAAAACCCAGAAGTTAATGCCGTGAAATGGGATTTTTCCAACAACCATACCCTCTTCAATTTGATAACCCCTTCCCAAAAGGAGTATTCCTTGTCCAATAACCTACATTGTGGTATTTCTGTATTCTGAAGGAGGTCCCTCTTCCGGGCATTAAGGTGGATACCCCGTGGTCATGGGTGACCCGTGAGGATGACCTTCCTCAACAAAACAACAGCAACAACAATTACCCGACTATAGAAATCAGGAACATGGATATATATGTCCTGAATCGTAGGACTAGGATCATTGCTGGGGGTGAACATGTTGCGGAGAGATCCCTGACCCTCTATGTAATCACTTTTTGTCAGAGCATCACTGGTGAGACCAAGGGTTGGCTGCAGGATTGGGACCCACGGTCTGGAGGTAACTTCACCAGCGAGTGGGCCTGGGTGTTCTGGGATCGCAATACATGCGACCAATTTGGGGCTGAGCTACGACATGTTGGTTTATTTGAGGTGGTATAGACAACACAATTCCACTTCTACCGCCCGCATGAGCTTGGGCCAGTGCTGATCACCCCGATGATCATTGATACTAACAGATTCCATCCCTAAAATGGGGATGTCGGCATCAGTCTCTGGGGAATTCAATACATCGGGTGTATCCCATTAGAAGGGCCATCAATACGACGAATTCCTTCTTCCAATAAACATTTGGGGAGATAGATCTTGAACCCACATACTGACATGGAACATACTAAAGCTATCCAAGGATAAGCTGGGGGTCAAGGACTTCTTGAAGGATATTGCCTACAAGGAATGGTTCAGCATGTTCCTGGAGAGGGATCTAGAAGTCAAGATGCCAGGGTGGGTTAGATGGTGTACATCCGCGACACAGAGAAGAAAGAGCAGATTATACTATAGGATCATAGAGGTGGGGCACTACCAGTCGTGGGTCTATATCATAAAAGACAGTCATGATCCAAATGTTCGTTACACCGGATTTCACCATAATTTTCAGTGGGTGGCTCTTTCTGTTTAGGGAAACAAGGATGGGAATCCGTCCAGCAACCCTGGTGATGGCTGGCGTCATGGCTTCCCACAAGAGGTTCATCATGGGGGACCCCATGCTGGCTCGGATTTACGGCATCATGGGATGCATATTGTGAGAGGGATCATCTAATAAAGTATGTGGCCCCTTCCATATTTTCCATGGATGGGTTGTACCTCATTGCGGCAGGTACACTTTCCCAAATGCCATTCATCCCCAGGGCAATAGCCTGCGACCCTCTCTGTTGAATAATGTTGGGGTCATGCCGATGACACTCAAGGAGGAGGGAATACAAATCAGGATGGGTAACCATGCCAACATCTCCTTCATCCCATTTCCCACACCAACTGGTT
This sequence comes from Viscum album, assembly GCA_963277665.1. Lineage (NCBI taxonomy): Eukaryota > Viridiplantae > Streptophyta > Magnoliopsida > Santalales > Viscaceae > Viscum > Viscum album. The sequence continues at coordinate 1,019,796,909 of OY728122.1, forward strand.
AGCTGATAGACATTGGGAAAGCCTCACTAGAGCAGAAGGAGTACTTCCAGAGCATCAGAGGCAGGGTGCTCATGGCCCGGATTGACGGGAAGATATCATGTGAGCCTTATGTGCTGCCCAGGTTTTCCAGGTAGTTTGGATGCCTCCAGAGAATACTAAAAAAGGTATACATAGACGTCTGGGAGGAGATGAATCCTTGTGTTCATTGTCAGCTTTGGCTGATGTTCACGACTGATGGCTCTGGTGACATCATCACATTTCCTCCCACCAGAGTTGATGCTGGCCTCTCAACTATGTATGACGATATTTATACCCTATAATATCCCCAGGGGATTCTTCTAAAGCGAGTTCGGAAACTCACGGTCTCCAGTGTGGACCCCAGGTGGTGAGAGAGGAGGCAGGGCGCCGCTAGCGGGGGCGATCAGAAGAGCGTTAGGAAAAGGGGCTCTCGCATGTTGAGACCTGAAAAGTGGTGGTGTCGCATGGCATGGACTCACCCTCATCTCCTAGATGAGGAGGGTCCCACAGAGTGGGTATAGAACTTCCCAGGAAGAAAATAAGACACCTCCTTCAACCTTCTCAATATGTTGTTTTCCCCGCGCTATGGTCGGCTTGGCTAACCCTGCTGTAGTCCTTGAAAACTAATGTCCTCTGGCAGAATACAGTGCGGGACGAGATCTAGCTTCTAGAAGTCTAGCATGTTTAGATTTATGAAAGAGTGAACATTCATCATTGGCATGCATATCTGATGGTCATGGTCGTGTATGCCTGCCAACGGGGTCAACGTGTGGAGCCACCTCTCCTGGTGAAAGTGATGCTCAGCCAGGAGCATGATCTGGAAACAATGCCGCCGGGAAAAGATGACATCGATGATTCGTCGGAGGGCAGTGAAGCAGGAGAGGAGGCAGAAGAAGATGGGGATGGTGTAGGTGAAGGAGAAGATGAGCGCAAAGGCGAAAGGTCTCAGGGGGCGTCCCAGCAAGGGAGTCTCCAGGAGAGCGGGGAGATCGTTGGCTCCGATATGGATGTGACTGAGCTTCTCGAGGTATGCTTCAATCCTTATTTATCCCTCTCTTATTATTCCTTTCTTATTTTCCTTATCAATCCTTAATCTGCCCTTCTTATCCTACTCAAGAGCTTATGGGGGCTGATCAAGAGTCCCTAGCCGATGGAGGGGAGGAAGCGCTAATGGGGAAAGGTGGAGCACCGACGCCCATTATTAAATTGACAAGTGATGAGGGATCTCCTGCCAAGATAGCTTCTGTAGAGGCTAGAGAACTAGAGCATGATGACTTGGGTTCCTGTATGTTCATTCCTTCATTATCAGTACTCACAGTCAGAGAACTCAACTGATCAAGGTGCTCCCTATCTGTACAGTGATCACGACATTGGAGTCTTGTCGGGTAGCTGAGCCCAGACCATCAGCGAGCATTCCGATGGAAAACATACCGACCCATCCATAAAATGCCTTCCAAACTGATTTTGCCCTGGAAATTGGTGAGTAGGTTTCACGACCCCCTCCCACCAAAGATGCCCCTCCTTAGCTGGAAATGGTGAAAGGGAGATAATGACCCCCGAGTCCCGCCTCCAGTAATCCCCAGGGTGGCGACTAGCACCAAGGGTATGGGTTTTTCACAAATATGGGAGGCATTACCCTTTTGTTATTTTAAGATCAGGAAATAGGGAAAGTCAACCAAACAAATGGAAATGGACAAGTGTATAAAAATAAACCCAAACCAAGCCCACATGCATTCTTAAACAATTTATAACAAGGTGGAAGTACAAGAAAGCTCAAAGTACAATACCAAAAGAAAACAAGAGTACAACAACTGTAACAACTCCAAATGTCTGACTAGTAGGGTCTCGCACGACCCTGGTAGTCCTCCTGGAAACCTGAAAGTAAACGTAGGGTGAGCATACATGTATACATAGTAGGGAAACCTAAAGCTCTCGTGCACAGGTGGGGATACATCATAATGTCCCTTGAGAACAACAGAATAAACCTAGTAAGGAATTATATCCACCCAACCTCACCAGCCACACTCACCAAAACCACAATCACAACAAGAAGTAGTAGTATTAGAACATGAGTATTGGGTACCCAGCACCATTCCCCATTAGTTAGCTGCTCTTCCTAAAGGAGAACGCGCTGACACTGCCACACTCTCCCCATCCGCATACACCTGGGCCTCACAAACCACACATCCCGGCCGCACACACCTAGGCCTCACAACCACATATCCCACCCGCACACACTTGGGCCTCACAACCATGTATCCCGCCCGCACACACCTGGGCCTCATCCCGAAGATTCTTAGGAAATAGTAAAAACCTTCCTGAAGAGTCTTGGGCTAAAACCACCCCAATCGAAACCAAACCGAAGGGTCTTGGGTGTATGGTCACCTCAAGCAATCACAACCTATGGAAGAAGGAGTAGGAAAGAGCTAGTAACTTAGGGGAAAACACCCTCTCCCATGAAATGGGAGTGTTCGACACTAAGTGCTCAACATGGGTGGGGTGCGATAAAACACAAAGATATATATATATATATATATATATATACCAAACATTCATCACAACCTATGGATTCTAAATAGAGAAACTGAGAATGTGCCTCTGCACTCCTACTACGATGCTTGCATACAACAAACAACCCTGACCCCATTTAGGTTTTCACGTTTCAATATAATTATATTATTAGTTCCTCATCTACTTGGAAAATACCCACAACCAACTACATCAATCACTTGTAAATCATATCCCTGACATCCAGAAAACAAGTTAGGAAAACACAAGCACAACAAAAACCTTCTTATTATCCAACCAACCCATTGATTATTAATCCTGTTCCATTACCATGACACACCATTCATTAACTCCTCCACATTTTATTTATTAATCACAACCCATAGTTCGTTCAAATTCAAGCGCATCTCGTCACCCCTGCTGCCATCCACCATAACCACAAACACAACGAAACCCGTACATCATTATCCATTTTATTCCATTTATCACAGCCCCGCTGCCCATAACATTCACACCATCCCACAACCAAGCCAACCACAGCCCACTGCTCACCCGATTCACAAAAACCCACAAAACACCCCCTTCACATGCCACATATCCAATCCAACACCCACATCTTCATTGTTCCATTTTGTCCAACTAGGGTGATCACACAAGGGTTCAATATTTTAAATTAGCCAACTTTATGTGATTAACCAAATTCCACATTCAACGAAGTTTCCATCCACAAAAACGGTCTAGAAAGATAGGGAAAAATTTAATTGTTCAAGCAGAGGACCCTAATGACCATGATTTCCAATAGGCAGAATCTGATTGAAATCACAACATAATATCACAGGATATAAATAATGTAACTGCATTCACAAACATCCCTTCCCCGTTATATAATCCAATTATTATATTAATTAAACCGGTTCAACTGTGTTTCACAAAACAAGAGGAAACCCACCCCGCATGATGCACAAATTATAGAGACGATGGTAAGATCCCTACCTCAACAGGTTCTATTCACAACGCTCCCCCAGATCAACTTTAGAAGATGTCCATTGGCGTCTGTCACTTCTGTCGAGTCCCAGAAAAATCTCCTTGGGAGGATGTTGGAAAGGAAAGGCCAAATAAATGAAAACGGATCCAAGCTCAGAAGTTCCTCCTTTTTGTTACGATCTCGTAGCCGCTGACGAATCGTAAATCGGAGCATGGACGAAGATGTTATGGAAGAAAAGGTGCCTTTGAGTCTTTTGGGAGAGCTCTACTCAGAGGAAAGTGGAGGAGAGGGGTGAGTTGAAAAGGAAGAGGGGACCCCTCCTTTTATAGATGAGAAAAACAAAAGTACATGGCATGTACTTTATGGTACACAGCTTATACTCGGCCATTTCACACGGTCACCACATGGTTTCCAACACGGCCTTCGACACGGCACGCGGCCATTGACTGGTCAAAACACGGCTTGAGGGTAACACAGTCGCGGGGAGGGACGACACGATGTGTAGTACTGGGTACAAGGCGTGTACCCATTTATTTCACAGGCCAATGACATGGCTCCATCACGGCACATGACCGTTGACTGGTCAACACACAGTATGAGGGTAACGCGTATGCTAGGAGGGACTACACGACGTGTAGTACTGGGTACAAGGCGTGTACCCATTTATTTCACACGGTGCGGAAACGACCTTGAACACGGGGTATACACGGAAAGTGGGTACATGACGTGTACTCATACTACATGGGGTGTAGTTTCAAAATTCTAGAACATGTGGTAAAAGTCTATTTTACACTCCAGAACACTTCGTGTCCATCTTTTTGACAAAGGAATTGGCCAGAGAGGTTTGGGCCATTACATCAGATACCTCTTAAAACATTCTCGTCCCTGAGAATTAAAAAACCAACCCAGAGGAAACCCAACAAGATACCTCTTAGGGTTCTAGTTATAACCGGAACCCAACCAACAACCCTAATCATATGTGTTAGGAATTCCTTCTCCTATGTCAAGATATTATCCGCTTTAGGTGGTATTGACTTGCCTGCACGGGTTTAATCGAATCCTCATTAACGTGTCTCGATTATGAATTGGGTCTTCCCACTATTGTACATTAGGATTTTCCACCTTGCACTACCCCCAACACCACACAACCAACACACTGCCCGAACATGTGGTTTGGGGAAATTCCTTCTCCTATGTCGATATATTATCTGTTTTAGGTGGCACTAACTTGCCCGCACAGGTTCAATCGCATCAGCATTAATGCATCTCGATTAAGAATCAGGTTTTTTTCTTTTTCCCACACATCCGGACATGCTACATACTTCCAGAGAACAAGAAAACAAAAGGTCTCATATCCGACAAGACCAGCATTCCATATATCAATGTTACAGAGTATAACATCAATACAAAGATCAGAAGAACAAGGGAAAACTCAAGATAAAACAACTCAGGGTACTGAGCGTGCATCTGGGCCTCCTGCTCCCAAGTGCTCTCCTTGAGGCTGCCATGCCTCCACAACACACGAACCAAGGGAATGGTTCGTCCTCATAGCACCTTCTCTTTATGATCCTCGATTCTGACGGGTCGTTCCTCAAAGATCATGTCGTCTCCCATATCTAACTCTCCCCATTCCATAACATGGGAGTCGTCGTGTAAGTATCGACGTAGCTGGGAGACGTGGAAGAAGTCATGAACCTTCTCCAACTGAGGTGGCAGGGATAGCTGATATGGAACCCCTCCTGAGCACCTCAAAAGGTCTGACAAACCTTGGTGAGAGCTTTCTCCATTTCCCAAACCTATGCTGCCCCCGTCCAGGGGAAACCTTCAAGAACACATGATCTCCCACCTCCGACTCCAAGGACCTCCTCCGACGATCTTCATAAGACTTCTGTCGGTCCTGAGCCGCTTTCATCCTCTCACGAACAAGCTATACTTTCTCGGTGGTTCTTTGTACTACATATGGCCCAAGAGCACCTATCTCACTAACCTCTGCCCAGCAAATGGGTGAATGACATGGTCTTCCATACAAAGCCTCAAACGGTTCCATAACAATAGTAGTGTGGAATATGTTGTTGTAGGCAAACTCTACTAAAGGCAAGTGTCGTACCCATGATCCTACAAAATCCATAATACATGCTCACGGCATGTCCTCTAACGTCTGGATAGTCTGCTCTGTCTGCCCATCGGTCTGGTGGTGGAAAGCAGTGCTAAGGTGTAGCTGGGTGCCAAAAACATGTTGTAACCCCCTCCAGACTCGTGAGGTAAACCGAGTATCTCAATCTGAGATGATAGTCTTCGGGACTCCGTGAAAATGCACCACCTCGTCTACGTACCTCTGTGTTATGGTACTCAATGGGCCTGAATACTTAATTGCTACGAAGTGAGCTGATATCATTAGTCGATCCACCACTACCTAGATAGAATCATAACCTCCATGAGTTCTGCGTAGTCCTATGATGATGTCCATTGAGATGTCATCCCACTTCTACTCGGGGAAATATAAAGGATGCAGCAAACCACTAGGAAACAGTGTTCAGCCTTCACTTGCTGACACACTAGGCATTTAACCCCAAACTCCGCCCCTGCCAGTTTCACCTTAGGCCACCGAAATTGTTCCTTCAGCCCTCGGTACATTTTTGAAACTTCTGGATGTACTTCCAAGGCTGATCTATGGAACTCACGGATAACTCCCTCACGCATCGCCTCTAGTACAAACAACCTTCCATGGAAAAGCATCTGATGTCGGCTATCCTCTGTACATCCTTCTAGAGCGTTTCCCTGATCGACATGATCTGGCATCACTTCGGCCTCAGAGTCCCCCCACTGAGACTCTTCCACCTACTATAGTAAGGAGGACTACACCGTCATATGAAACAAATGGCCTCTAACACCTTCTACCCTTGAATCCAAGTGCATGGTGTCCAAACCTCCCATCACTTTCCAAGCATCCGTGGATTCCCGAACCGCTTCCTTATGCGACTTCCTGCTTAGGGAATCAGCCACAAAGTTGCCTTTCCGTTCAGTGTAACAGATCTCGAAGTAATAATCTTGGAGAAACTCAGCCCATCTTCATAGTCGTATGTTCAGGTCACACTGGGAGAAGATATAACACAGGATCTTGTGATCTATGAAGACCACAAAGTGCTCCCCAAAGAGGTAATGTCACCACAACTTCAGTGTGAACACTACTGCTGCAAGCTCTATGTTATGAGTGTCATTGTTACATTCGTGAGGTCGTAACTGCCTAGACCCATAACAGATCACTCCCTTCTTCTGCATCAATACGCACCCTAGACCAAGGCCAAAAGCATCACAAAATACCTCATACAACAACCCTTCCTCTGGAAACCAGAGAACTGGGGCACTGACCAACATCTCCTTCAGGTAGTCGAAAGAATTCCGGCACTGCTCGCTCTATAGAAAGACCTGCTTCTTACTAGTCAAAGCTATCAATGGAGCAGAAACTCGAGAGAAATCCGAAACTAATCTCCGATAGTAACCTGCTAACCCCAGGAAACTATGAACTTCTTCCACACTAATGGGTGCTTCTCAAGAAATAACTGCCTCCACCTTCGACGGGTCCACCGACACTCCATGCAGAGACACCACGTGCCCAAGGAAGTGTACTTCGTGAATCAAGAACATACACTTTGACAATTTTTTGTAAATCTGGTGGTGTCTAAGGACTTCTAAGACTGCCATGTGATGCTCAACATGCTCCTCCTCTGATCTTGAGTAGATCAGGATGTCATCGACAAACACAATGACCAACCGGTCCAGAAACTTTCGGAAGACAATGTTGATAAGTCCCACGAACACAGCCTGTGCATTCGTAACTCCAAACGAAATCACTACAAACTCGAAGTGCCCATACCTGCACCTGAAAGCCGTCTTCGAGATGTCACTATCCATTACCCTTAGCTGATGATATCTAGATCGTAGATCAATCATAGAAAACCAACCTTCTCCCCTCAGTTGTTCAAAGAGATCATCTATCCTTGGAAGGGGGTAAGGGTTCTTGACTGTTACCTGGTTCAACCTTAGGTAGTCTATGTGTATCCTGAGACCACCATGTGCCTTTTTCACGAACAAAACTGGAGCACCCCATGGCGATACGCTGGGTCGAACAAAACCCGTCTCCATCAGATAGTCAATCTGAATCCGCATATCTCGTAACTCCAAAGGTGCCATCCAATAAGGGGCCATTGAAATCGGATGGGCAATAGGCTGTAAGTCTATCCCGAACTCAACATCACTTCGGGGGGTAGAGTCACAACCTCCTCAGGAAAAACATCGAGGAACTCCCCCACGAAATTCGGGACATCCATCATCTATATATCAGCTAGGACCACTGATAACCTGCCTAACAAAGAAAGGACGGGCTCCACACGCTGGCTTCCCACCTGATAGCTCCTCTCGCCAACAAAAGCTACACATTGCCCATCCACATAGGAGAACACGACCCTTATTCGAAATCAGTCGATAACGACACTAACAGAAAAAACAAATCGATGACTAGGATGAGATCGTATGGCTGCATCTGTACAGAAGAAGTTCCCCACTAGATTGATGTGGTCCCAATGTCAGCCCACATCCCCGGCAAACACAAGATACGCTCGTCTGGCCTCCAACTGGTGTACACAACACTAGTGTCATGGATATTCTCTACATATAGACCCAAGGTATGGGCTAGAACAGGTGCAACAATGGAGTGAGAAGCTCCCGAATCGAACAAAGCAGAAACAAGAGTCCTGAACAAAAAAATCATACCTCGCACCAACTCTGGTCCTGCCGGAGCTACCAACTCTGCTACATGCAACTGTCCACGCCCAGCTTCTGTACCTCTCTGATGTCGAACACCTACCCGACCACACCCTGGTCGAGGTCCCTGAGGAGCACCCTAAGGTCGGCCTCCTCCTGCAATGTCTTCCCTCGGAGGAGCAGGGTCCTGCTGCTGTTGGAAGGGCCTCACCGGCAACTGTTGCTGCTGAGGCGGGCACTGAACCTGCCCACCTCCACCGTACTGAGCTCAAGTTGGGCACCGACTCTGAACGTGCCCGAAACCTCCACAGGATAAAAACTTCGGTTTTGGGATTATGAAAAAGAGAAGAGGACATGAAGCTCTAAACTGGAACTTTTGGGGCCTGCTCCCCACTGGCCAGAACCTGGAAGGTCCCGTCGCAGGAGACATGCTGCTGTCTGCCTTCCCCATCGACGAACCTGGATGGATCCCCTCACGTGGTGTACCTCCCTGTGAGTTCATCATCTCTACAACCTATGCCTTCTTATGTGCTGCCAAATATGTCGGAAGGGTGAAGGGGGTGACAACATACTGGAGTGAAGGACGAATCGCCTCCTCTGAACGTCTCACCTGAGACTCCTCATCCGGAAAGATATCTGGAGCAAAGAACAGAAGATCCTTAAACTTTATCCCCAACTCTCGTACTGACATACTCCCCTGATGAAGGGAGAGTAACTCCTTACTCTTCTCCGCATTGATCATGTAAGAAAGGAATTCATCTCGTAATTCCTTCTCAAAGTCATCCCATTGAACCTCTGCCTCTATCCTCTCTCCGAGGTAGAGCATCCACCACTGTCGTGCCGCACCTCTCAGCTGACTGACTGTTAGGGGAACCCATTACTCCCTCAGAGCACAGATCAAGGTAAAGGCGATCCCTAGCTCCTCAAGCCACCCCTCTGTCTCCTTATCCAAAGTACTACCCTCGTAATTCATGAGGGTTTGCTGTTGGAAAGAATGGAGAGTCTTCTTCCACTATCTATCTTCCTCCTCTCGGTCAATCCTCAACTGATCGTCCGCCTGAATCTGCTGGGCCTCAGCTGTCTGTGCCACACGGGGATGATGTCCAAGTGCCATAGTTGTATGGTAAACAAGGATCTCCTATGCCCAAGTAGCAAGTAATTTATCAAAGTTTCATTTTAATATTTTATTCAATTTCATTCCTAGAATACCCAAATCAAGTAAAACACAACCATGATGATGCATGTACCTTACCTAGGTTCTCTACCCTATAGTCAATATAGTCTCACTTGGTCGTTCGGTAGGCTCAAAGTCCTTGCATCGGATCACGGGGCCCCTAAAATCTCTTGTCCTAGCCGGTCTTCCCTAGCCTATGTCACGCACCATGATTAACCAACATTGTTTCCCTACCATCCCATACAATCCTCACTATTACAAACTCCAGACTCCATCTTATCTTTCAACCATCACCTCTGATACCATTCTTTTATGACCCCCTCCCACCAAAGATTCCCCTCCTGAGCTGGCAATGGTGAAAGGGAGATAATGAACCCCGAGTCCCGCCTCCAGTAGGCCCCGAGGTGGCGACTAGCACCGAGGGTATGATTTTTTTTACAAATATGGGATGCATTACTATTTTATTATTTTAAGATCGGGAAATAGGAAAAGTCAACCAATAAAAGGAAAAGGACAAGTGTATAGAAATAAAACCAAACCAAGCCCACATGCATGTTTAATCAATTTATAATAAGGTTCAAGTACAAGAAATCTCAATGTACAATACCAAAAGAAAACAACAGTACAAAAACTACAACAACTCCAACTGTATGACTAGTAGGGTCCCGCACGGCCCTGGTATTCCTCCTAGAAACCTGAAAGTAAACGTAGGGTGAGCATACATGTATACTCAGTAGGGAATCCAAAAGCTCACATGCACAGGTGGGGAGACAACCTAATATCCCATGAGAACAATAGAAGAAACCTATCAAAGAATTCTATCCACCCAACCTCACCAGCCACACTCACCAAAAACACAATCAAAACAGGTAGTAGTAGTATAAGAACAAGAGTATTGGGTACCCCGCACCATTCCCCATTAGTTAGATGCTCTTCCTAATGGTGAATCTCCTGACGCTGCCACACTCTCCCTGCCTACATACAACTGGGCCTCACAAACCACACATCCCGCCCGCACACACCTGGTCCTCACAACCACGTATCCCACACGCACACACCTGGGCCTCACAACCACGTATCCCGCCCGCACACACCTGGGCCTCACAACCACGTATCCCGCCCGCACACACCTTGGCCTCATCCCAAAATTCTTGGTAAACAGTAAAAACATGTCCGAAGAGTCTTGGGCTAAAACCACCCCATTCAAAACCTACCTGAAGGGTCTTGGGTGTAAGGTCGCCTCAAGCCATCACAGCCTAGGGAATAAGGAGCAGGAAGGAGCTGGTAACTAAGGGGAAAACACCCTCTCCCATGAAATGGGAGTGTTCGACACTAAGTTCTCAACATGGGTGGGGTGCGATAAATCACAATTATACAGAGATATATATATATATATATATATATATATATACCAAAAACTCGGCCCTACCTATGGCTTTTAAACAAAGAAACTGAGAATGTGCCTCGATACTGCTACTACGAAGCATGCATACAACAAACAACCCCAACCCCATTTAAGTTATCATGTTTCAACAGAATTAGATTATTAGTTCCTCAACTACTGGGCAACTATCCACAACCAAACACATCAATAGTTGGTAAAGCATATCCCTTACATCCACAAAAAAAGTTAGGAAAACACAAGCATAACAAAGACCTTCTTATTAACCAACCAACCCATTGATTGTTAGTCCTGTACCATTACCATGACCCACCATTCATTAACTCCTCCACTTTTTATTTATTAATCATAACCCATAGTTCATTCACATTCAAATCCATCCCTACTGCCTCATTGCCATCCACCATAACCACAAACACACCGAAACCCATACATCATTATCCCCTTAATACCATTTATCACAGCCCCACTGCCCATAACATTCACACCATCCCACAACCAAGCCAACCGCAGCCCACTGCTCACCCGATTCACTACAACCCACAAAACACCCCTTTCACATGCCACCTGTCAAAGCCAACAACCACATGTTCATTATTCCATTTTGTTCAACCGGGGTGATCACACAAGGGTTCCATATTTTAAATCATCCAACTTTACGTTATTAACCAAATTCCACATTCAACGAAGTTTCCATCCACAAAACGGTCTAAAAAGATAGCACAACATTTAATTGCATAAGAAAAGGACCCTAATGACCGTGATTTTCAGTAGGTAGAATCTGATTCAAATCACAAAAAAAATCATAGGATATAAATAATGTAACAACATTCACAAACTTCTCATCCACTTTATATAAGCTAGTTATTATCTTTATTAAACCAGTTCAACTGTGTTTCACGAAACAAGAGAAAACCCACCCTGCATGATGCACAAATTAGATAGATGAAGGTATGATCCCTACCTCAACAGGTTCTGATCACAAAGCTCCCCCGGATCAACTTTAGAAGACGTCCGTCATCGTCCGTCGCTTTTGTTGAGTCCTAGAAAATACACCTCAGGTGGAATTTGGAAAGGAAAAGCCAATGTAAAGACAACAGATCCAATCTCAGAAGTTCCGCATTGTCGTTATGAACCCGTGGCCGCTGACGGATCGAAAATCAGAGATCGGATGAACAAGTTATGGAAGAAAAGGAGCCTTCGAGTCTCTTGGGAGAGCTCTGCATAGAGGAAAGGGGGGGGGGAGAGGGGGGAGTTTAAAAGGGGGGGACCCCTCCTTTTATAGGCGAGAAAAAAAGTACACAGCGTGTACTTTATGGTACACGGCGTGTACTCGGCCATTTCACATGGTCACCACGCGGCTTCCAACACGGCCTTCGACGCGGCAAGCAGCCGTTGACTGGTCAACACACGGCTTGAGGGTAACGCATACGCGGGGAGGGACTACACATCATGTAGTACTGGGTACATGACAAGTACCCATTTATTTCAAACGGCTATGACACAGCTCCAGCATGGTACATGACCATTGACTAGTCAGCACACAGTCCGAGGGTAACGTGTATGCGGGGAGGGACTACACGGTGTGTAGTACTGGGTACACGGAGTGTACCCATTTATTTCACATGGTGAGGAAACACCCTTGAACACGGGGTACACCCGGTGAGGTGGTACATGGTGTGTACTCATACTACACATAGTGTAGTTTAGAAATTCTGGAAAGTGAGGGAAAAGACCATTTTACCCTCTAGAACACTTTGTGACCTTCTTTTGGACAATGGAATGGGCCGGAGAGGTCCGGGCCATTACATTAGGGAGAAGAAGACTCCAGTGGCACTACTATCAGGGCAGGGTCGGATATCGACAAAGGCACTACTAGGGTCGATGCGGTTGAGGAAGGTCGCTCAGACGCTATGGAGCCTATCCCAGGGGACGAATCTCTGAGGAAGACCCTGATGCTGGCCTGTTGGATGTCTTTACTATATATCGTCTTGCAGATCCTGGTGAAATCGATGATTTAGATTTGGTAGTGGTCGAGGAGTGCTGGATGACGCGACACAATGGATGGAAGTGCATCCAGTGTCTTCTCAGTCAGCCTCAGGTGGAATTTCTGAAGCGGATGGGGACACTCCACAGCTGGCTACGTTTCTTTTGTGATAGAGGGGCAGACACTCAAATCCTTTACCTAATGTTTCGTGATTATATGGCCGAGGGGATGTGTAACAGCAGCCGGCACTTCGACGTCACCCTGTGTTAGGAGGAGTCGGGGAGTACCCGACCATTTCTATGGGCGGAGCACGAGGTGCAAAGCCTTGAAGAACAAGAGAATGAACTAGAGAAATTCATCACAAACTATTCTAAGCTCATGGTTCAGTTGAGGGCCCACGTGGAGGACGCCCAAAAATAACTCATGGAAGCGTGTTTCCAGATAACCGAGCTCCATATCGATCAAGAACGGCCACAGGCCAGGGTCAGCGAACTACGCTCTGTGGATGCTTACGAAGAGAGAGTCCTCAAGAGACGGGAGGTAGTCCTAGAGACCACTAGCCAAAAGGTTGTGATATTGGATTGATTTATCCAAGAAGTCGACACTTAAGGGCCCTGTTTTGGCCGAACCCATAAACATACCTCACCTCAATGATTCTTATTATTTTTCTTTTTGAACTGTATGTATGTTCAAATTTACATACATTACCCTTTGGTTTATCATACATGTCCCTTTGGTTTAACTTTCTCAACCATAATCCCAAAATAAATAGCAATCCATTCCAAAGTTCATGTGGGCCATACCCGACGTGAGAAACAAGGGAGGCTCATATTATCACTTTGATTGATCGTGTGAGCATCAACCAAGCTTCGGGCATTGGAAATTCAATCCTAGACTTCCGAGGAGAAGAGGGAGGCCTGATCAAAGGATGTCAATATCCGACCAATCAATGTATTGTCTTCTCAATGTGCTCTAGCACACGAGCGAGGAAATTCCAGGGGAATTGGAATCAGTCTGAACAAAGGGGAATGAAAAATGTGAATGACATTTCCCAAATTCAGAACAATATGGTAGGGGAATGGAAAAAATAGAACGACTGTTAACTGTGTTTGAAACACAGCATCCATATTGCATTAGCCTGAAATGGGGATGAAAAATGAGGGTCACTGCAGACCATGTTTGAAACATGGGACCTAACTCAAATATTATCCCTCAGTCTTCTGAAACGCTGGCCCAGGATAGCAAGAAGACCATAGGTCAAGCACCCATACAATTAGGGGGTCCCATAAAACATGATCAATCTTTCGAAATGTTGGCCCAGGACAGTAGGCTGACCATAGGTCAAGCATCCATACTGTTTGGAGGTCCCTTCAAATGTGATTAGTCATTCAGAACATTGGCCCAGGACATCGGGTGGACCATAGGTCAAGCATCCATACTTTTAGGGGGTCCCATCAAACATGATCAGTCCTCTGGAACGTTGGCCCAGGATAGCAGGCAGACCATAGGTTGATAATCCATACTGTTAGGTGGTCCCTTCCAATGTGAAAGATGATGAGGGTCCGAATAAAGGGGCACGCAAAGCGTGGAATGTGAAGGGTGGTTTGTTCACAAAAAATACAACACTCCCAAAATTATGCCACCATGGTAGAAGAACATTAGGTGAGTGCAATAATATGATCATGGATCATCCCTAATTTTAGATAGGACCTCTCTGGTGAGGGAACTATCGCTTCCCAACATCATTATGGGGCATCCTGAACATGTTCAGGGAAAATTTTGTAGTTACACAACTCCCCGGGGGGTTAGGCCAAGGGGCCAACTTGGGGGGAAGGATGGGATTTATGTCTCCTAGGGCTATACTGGTGCTGAAATTTTTGGGTGTTACTACGTATCCCATAAGGTTGGGAATCAAGCCACATGTAGTTCTGGAAAGGTTCTTAGTTTAAGGTATTAGAGCTCTTACCAGGGATCAGTAAGAAATGAAGGAAGAAAATGGTAAGGTGATTATGAAAACCTACGTGAAAGAGAACATGAGTCTAGATTACCATGTGTTCCTTGGAGAAGTGTTTTGGTCAAGGGACAGAACACGAAAATTAGGTTGGGCCCGTGGGGATGTGACTGGGCATTCCTATGTATCTCATGACAATGTGAATCATGCCATACATAGTTCATGGTGGTGGCACGGTAAGGTACCAGTGCAAAGGATGAAAGGGGCATGTGGGTCTAGCGCTCACACCAAAAGAAGCGCTATTTAATGTATCTTGATTGTTAATTAAGGTGAATGGAAGTTTCTTTTGTGAATTGATAGGCCTGGGATAGAAATTCTCGATGTCTCCACAAGAATCTAGAAGTATACATGCGAAGACAAATGGTATGGTGGATAACCGATACCCAACATGATTCCCCCAATGACGAGGTCATCACAATGCCGCGACATTTTTCATCGTGTGGCCAGGATGATACTATCACAGTTTTACGTCATGTGATAGGACCACACATCACAGTTTAAGGTCGCATGGCTTGGACCTAAGGGAATGTTCACGATGCAATAAAGCATACCCGACATGGATGGAGATGGGGTCCCCAAAAACACAGTGCGGGTTTCTGGGAGATGATCCACGGGCCAGAAGGCCAGTGAGGGTTAGAGGATAAGGGGTAGGAGAAACTAGCTCCCAAATGATCTGGAACTGGAAGCATGTTGTAAGGGTGATCCCACGTATCCCATTGGGATGAGGATCGAGCCGCACATATCAAATAATTATGATCATAGTTTATGGTCTTAGAGCTTGGATCGTGGGAGCCCCGAAGAACGCCGGTTTTCTGCTTTTTCCCACTGATGTGCGGAGGTTCTTTGAGGGATAGTTCCCAGAGTGTTGAGATTCCACCTGGACATGATGGGGTGGTACATAATGTGAACCATGTAACAATCATTCAAGGCTTAAAGGGGCTGCCGTGATGATGGAGGATTAATTTTGACCATGTTTTCGACATAGCATCTTGTTGCGTTAGCCTGAAATGGGGACAAACAAATGAGCATCGACCGCTGACCATGTTCAAAATGTGGGATTTTTATCAATTTGTTTTCTGAAATCTGCAGGGCTGTTGGCCCATAATGGTAGGAGAGCCCCTAGGCCTGGTATCCATACCATTTTTTGGGGTCCCATTGGGTGTGAAATGTAATGGGGGGGGGGGGGATGAAGGGGAACATGAAGCATGACAACTGGATGAAAACATGCACCAGTTGAATCTGACATTCTAGGTCCTAGACCAGAGTACCCTTAGGCACATTAGCAAACCACTACAAAGGGTCGAGGGTCTCATCTTGAGGGCGGCCAAGAGATGGAAAATTCCCTGTTGAATGGGGGCATGGTGCCAAAGACACAATGCAATATATGGTAAAACCCAATTCCACACCTATATAACCCCCTCGTGGAGAGGGACAGGCCAAAGGGGCTAGGTGACTGGGAGATTGGGATATCTCTAAGAGATGGGGCTGGACCCAAAATCTAAACATTCAGTTGGTCCTACGTATCCCATAAATATGGGAATAAATCCACATAGACTTCTTGAAGATATAGTTTAATGTCATGTGGGATGACATATAGTTTAACTTCATGCAGGATGAGCATGCAGTTTAACGTCATGCGGGAAGAGCGTGTTGTTTAGGGTCATGCAGGACCGACATTTTAAGGTCGTGTAGGACTGTTAATCCAGTTTAAGGTCATAGAGGACCCTAAAAAGGGTCATGAAAAATATTGTTTGAGGAACATGGCATTGGTGGGTGGAGTTATATGCTCACCATCCATGGTCGCCAGGGAGTATGATCCATTGGGATAAACAATATGAACAATGACATTTCCTTCCCATTTGGGCTCCATATTTGGTGGTTTCCTTCCGGGGATCATTGGTTCCATGAGGGCTAATACCAAATCGCCTTGTAGGAAAGAGTGGAGGTGATCCTTCTTGTTGAATGCTCGATCCATCCTGCTCTGATGCCTTTCATGGTTGTGCAAGGCACGAAGCCTTTTCTCGACCAGTGCTTCCAATTCAACAAGACAGATTTCAGCCACTCTATCCAGCACTTTTTGATCATACAATGTTGTTCACAATGAGGGAAATTGAATCTCAATGGGCCAGATGACCTCGGTTTCGTACACCAGGGAATATGGTGTCACTTTGGTGGAATTACGAGTCATCATCCGATAAGCCCAGAGGGCGTTGGGTAGCTTATCTGGACAACTCTTCTTGCTCTGACCAACCATTTTCAGAAGAATGTTATAGAGGGTTTTAGTGAATTCCAAAATCTATCCATTTTCTTGCGCATGATAGTAGTAGGTATGGTTTGAACATATATTGTACTTGGGGTAAATATTTTTCAACTCGGATTCTCGAAAGTTGGTTCCGTTATTGGTGATGATAGTGTGTGGAACCCCAAACCGATAGATGATGTTGGAACTCATGAAATCAAAGATAGAATGGGCCTCAACTTCCTTGAGCATAATTGCCTCATCCATATAGAAATGAAATCCCTAGAGGTTAGAATGAATCAGCATTGGCGAGCCATTGCCGGTGGGTATGGTGCTACAAAATCTAATACCCAGAATGAAAAGGGCCAAGAGTACATGGTAATGTGTAGAAGCTATAGGGGAAGATGCACAATGTTATCATGAACGTGGCATGCATGGAACCTCTTGGTGAATTCGATGCAGTAATGGATCATGGAGGGCCATAAATACCCTAGTCTCCAAATCTTGTGAGACAGTTTTGGAACAGCCCGATGGGAACGACAGGAACCGGCCTGAACCTCTTGCATGACATGTGGAATGTCAACCCCTTGTATGCAATGGAGGAGAAAACCATCAAATTCGCGCATATAGATGATTGGCTCATGGTTGGGACCGATCTAGAGGGTAAAATGTTGTGTGCAAAATCGGATTCGCTCGCGCTCGGCTCGGTCTGACGGGAGACTACCGTGTTGGATGTATTCGACCAAGGGTGTCCTTCAATCGGAAACCACATCGATCACCGCATCCGGATGACCCAGGGGTCTTGACGCAGAGGAATCAGTAGTAATATGTCTTACCTGTGGGCCATAATTACCATTCAGGGTAACATGAGCAATGACTCTCCGATACGCCACATGGATAATCAGATCATCCTGTTCGGGCTCTGCAAGTGATGCTGCTAAGCTATCCAAAGCATCCGCTCGACCGTTTTGTGACTGAGGGACATAGATAACCACTGGTCAAGAATGGAACTGGGTCATTAGCTGGAGAGTGCATTCAAACAACAGTACAAGCTCTAGCATCCTGACGACATAGTCACCATTGAACTGCTTAATAACTAACTCGAAGTCCCCTTTCACATGAAAATGGGGCACGTCGGTCTCAAGGTCCAGCTCTAGACTAGTAATGAGGGCCTGATACTTAGCCTCACTGTTAGTTCATCCTTCTCAGAATAGGAATGAGTATGGAAGGACGGCTTGCACTAGGGTGATAAAGACGATACCCAAGCCTAGTCTGTTGAGCCTAGGATCATTAAGCCTCCTGCCAGTGGGGCATCAGGAGGCACCATCAATGTACATTTTCCAACATGGGACAGTTTGATCGACTGAGAGGAATGCCTCGTCAGGAAAATCCAGGTCCAAGGACAGATCCACGAAGGATTTATGGGATGCTAGAAAGTATGTCAATGCCTATCCCTTGATAGACTTCTGAGGCGCGAACCTAATGTCGAACTACTGGAGGATTACTGCCCACCGCACTAGTCAGCCAGTCAACATGGGGTGATTCAGAATATACTTCAGCAGGTCTACTCAAGACACTAGTTGTACCTCACGGTGTTGCAAGTAATGTCACAACTTCTGCACTGTGAATATGAGCGCAAGGTAGCTCTTCTCGATATGGTAGTAACAAGTCTCCATATCGAGGAGCATACGACAGAGGTAGTAGAGGCTGTTCTCAGTCCCCTCATTCTTCATCCAGGTGAGAAGGGTGTCGAGGGACCATTCCAGGGTGGTCATGTATAGGATTAGTGGCTTCCCGGAGATGGGTTGTAGCAAGACCCAAGGGCAGAGCAAATATTGCTATATTTACACAAAGGAGTAATGTAACTCCTCATCCCACTCATAATCGGTGCCCTTCGTCATGAGTCGAGAATAGGGCATACATTTTCCACCCAGATTCTCAATGAATCGGCGTATGTAGGCTAAGTGGCCTTGGAGACCTCCAAGATCTTGAATATTTCTCGGGGGGATCTGGCTGATGGCCTTGATCATTTCTAGG
This sequence comes from Viscum album, assembly GCA_963277665.1. Classification (NCBI taxonomy): domain Eukaryota; kingdom Viridiplantae; phylum Streptophyta; class Magnoliopsida; order Santalales; family Viscaceae; genus Viscum; species Viscum album. The sequence goes on from OY728122.1 coordinate 1,019,816,031, forward strand.
TCGATCTCGATGCCCCGTTACCAGACAACAAAGCCATGAAACATCCTGGATGTGACCCCAAAGGAACAATTCAATGGGTTCATCTTCAGGTGGCGATAAAGGAGGAAACAGAACACATTCTCATTGTCCTTTAGATGGTCCTGGCACTGGTGAGATTTGACTACCAGGTCATCCACATAACACTCCACCAACATCCCGATGATTGGCTTGAATATGCGAGGCATGGCCCACAGATAGGTGGCGCCAGCATTCCTCCGGACGAAGGGCATATCCTGGTAACAAAAAGTACCTTGGGGCACCGTGAAAGCCAGGGAATCCTCTTCCTCAGGGGCCATCCAGATCTGATTATATCCAGAGTAACCATCAATGAATGAGAGGGACTAGAACCCGGCTGTAACATCAATTGTAATGACCTATAAATTTCAAGGAATTTTTTTTGTTATTTTTTCTTTGGAATTTTACAAGAACACAGCTTCTGACGGCACCTAATTCTGAGGCCCGGTGTGCCCGGAATCATTTTCTGAATATTTTCCCGGGTACGTTCAGTGAACGGACGAGCGAGTTTTTATAACTTTTGAACCGGTGCTCGAAATCGAATTCTGAGGGCACCGATGAAATCACAGCACCGGTACTTGCTTAGAAACACCTCTTCCGGAGTTGTGTTTTCTCGGTTGTGGTTTTTATTTTTTGGGTTTTAAGTTATGAAATAAAATAAAGTTATACGACAATTTTATTTTTATTTCACTTAAAGCCACTTAAAGACCACTTTAAGATGCTTAAGCTCAGTTGAAATGGATAGGGTGAAAATCCAAAATATCCTACCCACTTGGTAGGATATTTGTGGGGTGGGGCCCGCATGATTCCCACTATTTCTTTCCGCTATGTAACGCACCCGCGAAAACCCCTATTAAATAAATTTCAACTGGGCGTTTTCTTAAACAATTAAACGCTCCTACTAAATGGGCGGTTTATTCGTTGAAATTAATTCTCTGAATTAATTTTGTTCGTTTCTTGACACGTTTTCGTTTTTTTGGCATGTTAATAAAATAAGGCCAATACACCTTCCTTTTGAAATGTTGTTTTGAAACCTTGAAGAATATCTATGGATCTTCCTCCTTCTTCGCGAAGAATGCGAAGAAGGCGAAGAACGCGAAGGACGCGAAGGACGCCGGCCCTCGGACGAGGAATGCCGAACCCGCGGAGATCAGCGATGCGACGCCGTGTACCGCGACGCCAATGATACTCCCTCCACGACGCTTCTTCTGTGACGATCCAACCCCACGACAACCTTCGATCGACAACGTCAAGGTAGGGGACTGCTATCCTTTATTTTCCTTCCTGGATTATAAATTGATATTGATTGAATTATTAAAATTAAATCTGTTGTTTCTTGGTCCTCGGAGCTCGTCGACGCAAAGCCGGATAACGCGACGCGACTCTCCACTTGTTCAATGACGGTCAATTCTACGAAGAATGCGCGTGCGATGACTTGACGAGGTAGGGAATTTATTTGGAAATAACTTTATATTCACGTGATTGTTTCTTTTAAAACAAAGAACCCAGATCAAGTTCAATTTTAATTCTATTAAAATTGTGCCTTGCTTTTATTCATGTGTTGAATATTTCTCCAGACTGTTATAATCTAACGCGGAGGGTGCGAGCCAAATAAACACGGCCAGACAACGCTCCGTAGTTCTTCCTTGTTGTGCGGATTTGGCGGGCGACGACAAAACGTGCCGCAGAGGCGATTTAATGATCCCAAAGTGAAGAACGGAAACCGGGAGGAACAGCGGTGCAGACAGGAATGAAAACGGACCACCGGAGCAACTCTGGTGGCCCGCGGAAGCTTTCACCAGCGGCCGGAGGCGGCAGCGCCCAGCACGCCACCGGAAAAACCTTGTTGCGGCTGAAGCTGCAGCGGCGAGGTGGTTCTGCGGCTGCGCGGAACCGCGGTTCAGGGACGCGGTGGCCCGGCCGCGTCCGGGTGATCCAGGGCGGCCCCCCATGGGGGCTGCAGTGTTGTCACGTGGTGGCATGCGCGCCCCCCGCGTTTCTTGGCCGCTCGGCCGAGCCGAGTCGGGCCACGCCCTGGCCTAGCCGGACCGGGTCCCGCCAGGTCAGACCGGGTCGGTTCGACCCGGTTCGGGTCGACCTGGTTCGGCCGACCCAGGGAGGGGGGGGGGGTCGGGCCGGGTCGGTCCGGGCCCAGACCCCCCGTTCTCGGACCTTTTCGGTCCATTGCCTGTAACATGAGCTATGTGCCTCCAAACGACTCGACGTCAGTGGAAACGTGATACTTGTAATGAGACAGTTGTTTTTGGTATATTGCACTCAAGGTTTCATTATACTTTGGGTTCGGATGGGTTGGTTCGTCCAAAAAACCAACCGGGCCCTCGGAGCAGTAGCGCTCATATCATGAGCTCCGGACGTCCGATTGACGTGCCGTCGACTTTGGCAGATTCCTCTTAGTGAGACAGATCTTTTGGCTCACTCCGTCCGAGGTTTGGATGTAGGTGGAGTATGGTCGTGTTGGTTTTTCCTTAAAAACCAACCGGGCCCCTGGGACGAAAAAGCCATTTATCTCTCAGACCGGGCGTCCGATTGACGCGCCGTCTGCGACGTTGAGTCCTGTTGATTATACAAAACTTTTGGATACATCAACTCTGTACATTGTGTCAATTGATGTATGAGTCTCTCGGCTCGTGGAGCGGACCCTCCCAAATGAGCTTTGCTGTGTGCGGGAACCCTAGTGCTGGAAGCGACTTTGACGACAACGACTGTGAAGAGATCCTCAGTGGACTGCGACGATGAAGAGTGTTGGTCTTGTATCATATGTGGGTCCCAGCTGTGCTGGTCTTGTATCCTATGTGGGTCCTAGCTTAGATAATTCATTGCTTGTCTTGTATCCTATGTGGGTCCCATCATAGATGAATCAATGAAGAGTGCTGGTCTTGTATCCTATGTGGTCCCAGCTGTGCTGGTCTTGTATCCTATGTGGGTCCCAGCTTAGATGATTCAGTGCTGGTCTTGTATCCTATGTGGGTCCCAGCATATGTTAATCAATGAAGACAGCTGGTCTTGTATCCTAAGTGGGTCCCAGCTTAGATGATTCAGTATCTATATCTGATCATCCCTTTCACCTTTTCGACGATGTATACCTGTGTGAGCTGAAATCCTGTTTACTCTCCTTTGTGGATTGTGTTGAACTATCCTGTGTGGATTTACTGTTTACATTCCTGTGTAGATTGTGTTGAGCTATCCTATGTGGATTACTTTTTCTCTCCTTCGTGGATTGTGTTGTGCTATTCTGTGTGGGTATACGTTTTGCTTTCCTGTGTGGACTGGGTTGTGCTTGGGCTCGGATGTTGGAGCCAAACGGGAATTGATGACTTAGGTATATTTATGGGCATATACCTAAGCAATGTCGGTTGTTACTTTGTGATTGTATAATTCCTTTGTGGTTTATCGTTGTGGATTTCGGGAGACCTTCGGGGGTCTCGGGGTCCCTACTGAGTAGCTTATACTCACCCCTGCACGGGCTATGCCCGCACTTCGTTGTGTTGGTTGCAGACGATGGACAACACTGATCGTGTTGGAGGCTTGTGGAGCAGGACGGTACCTGGAGGTGGACCGCTGGGCGGGACGTACTCGGAGCGGACGGTTGGACCGAGGAGCTGTGGAGGCTATCTGTGCTCGCCCTTCCGGTGGGACTTCCAGAGGACGGCTCGACACTGCGGATTTTCTTTTCAGTTATTGTTTTCCCCTTTCAGTTGTACTTTACAGTTGGGCTTGTATTTCCGGACCCTTTTACTTTCAGAACAGCTTGTTACAGTTTTTACATAGTGTTCACTCTTTCGGCTTGCTTACTCTGTGATGGTTGTTTACTTTACAAAGGAAATACGTTCCCTGAATATCGGGATTTGCACCTTGGTGCTAGTCTCCAGCCCCTAGCCTATGGAAGGCGGGATTGGGGTAGTCACGACACGGGCCCCGAGGATGGGTCTTGACAAATTGGTATCAGAGGAGTTCGGTTCTACCGCAGTCTCTGATCTTTCTTCTATGTGAAGCAATAGTGTTTAGCGTATTGGGCGTGGTTATCAATCCAGGGAGTCCAGTGTTGGTGCGGCGGCCGACGTGTCCGTACACCAGGACCCTGACTTCTGATTTCCGACTTGATGTACGAAAACATTGATTGCATGTGTGTTCAAGTTTTCGTTGTGATTATTTGTGTCAGCTCACCAGGTATACTGCTCTGACCGTGGCACACCTGTTTTTTTTTTCAGGATGGCCCCATGACGGCAGCCAGCTAGGGTTCCGAGAGTGGAGTGTGATGACAGCCCACCAAGCGACGAGGCCTCGGTGTAGGGCTCCTTGTCAGCAGAGGCAGCGGCGGTACCTTTACCCGCCGAGCCACCGATGCTCCCCGCCACGACCGCTGATGATGCACGTCGCCTCAGAGCTCTGCACAAGTTCCAATGCCAATGATCACCCTGGTTTCATGGGGAGACGGACCCCCAGACAGCCGAGGACTGGCTGGAGGCGGTCGTACAAGTTTTCAGGCTAGTGAGGACACCAGCATACCTCATGGTAATCCTCGCGGCGAGCCTACTGCACGCATCAGCGGGCCGATGGTGGAGCTTGATGCTCCAGGTGCACGACGAGACATCTCTTCACTGGACGGACTTCGAGAGCCTCTTCCGCTCAGAGTTCGTCCCAGCCACCCTCTGTGCGGTGCACATCCAGGAGCTTCTTCAGCTGCGGCAGGGCAGCCTGACGGTCGCCCAGTACGGGGTGAGATTTACCGATCTCTCGCGCTACTCCACAGATGTGGTACGAGACCCGTTCTTCCAGGCCCGGACCTTCGAGCAGGGATTGAGGCACGAGATCAGGGCTTCAATGATCTCCCTCAACATTCCGACATAGGTAGAGGTGTTGGAGAGAGCACTTCTAGTGGAGTGTTTTCTCGCCAAGCAGGCTCTAGTGACAGGGCCATCTGCAGGACGGCCCGTAGCAGGGTCTTCTACAGCTGGCAGTAGACAGGTGACGCAGAGGTCCAAACAGGCCAGACCATCAGATGTGCAGTCTCAGGATGAAGATTCAGTTATGCGGGGCACCTGAATGAGAGCCAGCTACACGAGGGGCAAGCATTGCTACGCATGCAGCGGGTGAGGTCACATGGCTCGAGACTGCCCGAATCGTCTTACAGATGAGCAGCAGGTGGTAGAGGGACCTCCCAGACAGAGGTTCGGCCACGGTGGTCCGCAGGGTGCAGGCGGACGAGGTAGAGGAGCAGGCCGAGTAGCAGATGGTGGGCGAGACTTCGAGGTGTTGCCACCACAACCACCAGGAGGTCCACCCTGACTGCAAGGAGTTGGTGGACATGCGAGAGCTCAGATTCAGGCAGCTGAGGCCTTCGATCATGGAGCTCTGGGAGAAGATTGACAAGAGCGGAACTAGTGGATACGTCCTTTTTAGTTCTAGTTCCTTGTTGTTGTTGTGTTGTGTCTTTTTATTATGAGCTGCAATAGTAAAAGATGCTTACCTTTGTGATGTTTTTATTCTTGTCCTCTTTTGTGTTGTTAATAAGTGGTTCCAGTTTAGACTGTTGACTTGACCCTCACTTGTGAGGCATCTACTGGAGGAGACCCAGTTACCACACACTAATGCTGACAGTGTGACTCAACCCTTGGAGGCGAGAGTAACGGTTGGATCTCTTGGTAGTAGCGTCGAGGCCTTACGACGTCATCCTTGGTATGGATTAGTAACATCCATATCGGGATTGAATGTATTAGGCAAAGGAAGTGGTTCATCTAGGGGATGAGACCAGATTTCTCTTATCGGAAAAGGAGAAATCTTAGCAGTTCTTGTGGGATCGGAGATGGTCCAGGTCATCCAGGAGTGGATGAGTATAACTTAGAGCCGACAGAAGTCCTATGCTTACAGGAGGTGGAGGCCACTAGAGTTCGAGGATGGCGACCATGTCTTCTTACGGGTCTCACCTCGATGGGGTTTACAGAGATTTGGCCGAGGCGACAAGTTATCTCCATGCTTCATCGGACCATTGAAGGTCCTCAGCTGGTTTGGCGAGGTGTCTTATCGCCTGGCTCTACCACCTCAGTTGCACCGGGTGCTCGACGTTTTCCACGTATCTCAGCAGAGGAGATACGTGCACGACCCGACACAAATCTTTGACCATGGAGAGCTGGTCTTTGATGATGGGGAGACTTTTGCGGAGGTCCCAGTGGAGATTGAGGATCGATAGAAGCGGGTCCTACGTGGATGATCAATTCCTCTAGTTCGTTTCAGATGGCAGCTCGGGAACCTCCAGGAGAGCACTTGGGAGCGGGAGGCTCAGATGCGTGCTCAGCACCGCCTTTGTATCCCTAAGTTTGTGGTGAAGTTTTACGGGGACGTAAATCCCTGTGGTGGGAGTAATGTAAAGACCCGTAAATTTCAAGGAAATTTTTTTGTTATTTTTTCATTGGAATTTTACAAGAACGTAGCTTCTGACGGCACTTGATTCCGAGGCCCGGTGTGCCCGGAATCATTTTCTGAAGTTTGGCTCGGGTACGTTCAGTGAACGGACGAGCGAGTTTTTCTAACATTTGAACCGGTTCTCGGAATTGAATTCCAAGGGCACCGATGAAATCACAACACTAGTACTTTCTTAGAAATGCCTCTTCTGGAGTTGCGTTTTCTCGGTTATGTTTTTTAATTTTTGGGTTTTAAGTTATGAAATAAAATAATGTTATACGACAATTTTATTTTTATTTCACTTAAAGCCGCTTAAAGACCACTTTAAGCTGCTTAAGCTCAGTTGAAACGGATAGGGTGCAAATCCAAAATACCCTACCCATTTGGTACGATATCTGTGGGGTGGGGCCCGCAAGAGCCCCACCATTTCGTTCCTCTAATTAACGCACCCGCGAAAACCCCTATTAAATAAAAGTCAACTGGGGCTTTTTCTAAAACAATTAAACGATCCTATTAAATTGGTGGTTTATTCGTTGAAATTAATTCTATGAATTAATTTCGTTCGTTTCTTAATACATTTTCGTTTTGTTGGCATGTTAATAAAATAAGGCCAACACACCATCCTATTCAAATGTTTTGTTAAAACCTTGAAGAATCTCTAAGGATCATCCTCCTTCTTCGCGAAGAACACGAAGAACGCGAAGGACGCCGGCCCCCCGATGAAGAACGCCGAACCCGCAGAGATCAGCGACGCGACGCCGTGTACCGCGACGCCAACAATACACCCTACGCGACGCTTCTTCTGTGACGATCCAACCCCGCGAGAACCTTCGATCGACAACGTCAAGGTAGGGGACTATTGTCTTTTATTTTCCTTCGTGGATTATAACTCGATATGGATTTAATTATTAAAATTAAATATGTTGTTTCTTGGTCCTCGGAGCTTGTCAACGCAACTCCGGATACCGCGACGTGACGCTCCACTTGTTCTGCGACGGTCAATTCCGCGAAGAACGTGCGTGCAACGACTTGACGAGGTAGGGAATTTATTTGGAAATAACATTATATTCCCATGATTGTTTCTTTTAAAACAAAGAACCCGGATCAAGTTCAATTTTAATTCTATTAAAATTGTGCCTTGATTTATTCATGTGTTGAATATTTCTCCTGACTGTTATAATCTAACGTAGAGGGTGAGGGCCAAATAAACACGGCCCGACAACCCTCTGCAGTTCTTCCTTGTTGTGCGGATTTGGCAGGCGACGACAAAAGGTGCCGCAGAGGCGATTTAATGATCCCGCAATGAAGAACCGAACCCTGGAGGAACAGCGGCGCAGACAGGAATGAAAACGGACCACCAGAGCAACTCCGGTGGCCCACGGAAGTTTTCGCCGGCGCGCCCCGCCGGCACGGCGGCGGCGCCTAGCGTGCTGCTGGAAAAACCTCGTTGTGGCTGAAGCCGCGGCAGAGAGGTGGTTCCGCGGCCACGCAGAACCGCGGTTTAGGGACACAGCGGCCCGGCCGCATCCGGGTGATCCAGGGCGCCCCCCCCCCCCCCCCCCCCCCCGCAGGGGCCGCGATGTTGTCACGCGGGGCCATGTGCGCCCCCCGCGTTTCTCGGCCGCTCGGCCGAGCCGAGCCGGGCCGGGCCGCGCCCTGGCCCGGCCGGACCGGGTCCCGCCGGGTCAGACCGGGTCGGGTCGACCCGGTTCGGGTCGACCTGGTTCGTCCGACACAGGGAGGGGGGGTCGGGCCGGGTCGGTCCGGGCCCAGACCCCCCGTTCCCGGACCTTTTCGGTCCATTTCCCGTAACATGAGCTACGGGACTCTAAACGACTCGAAGTCAGCGGAAACACTATCCTTGGATCGAGACGGTCGTTTCGGTATATCGCACTCAAGGTTTTGTTATACTTTGGGTTCGGCCGGGTTGGTTCGTCCACGAAACCAATCGGGCCCTCGGAGCGGAAGCGCTCATATCATCAGCTCCGGACGCCCGATTTACGTGCCGTCGACTTTGGTGGATTCCTCTTAGTGAGACGGATGGCTCACTCCGCCCGAGGTCTGGACACAGGTGGAGTACAGTCGGTTTGGTTTTGCCTTAAAAACCAACCGGGCCCCTGGGACGAAAAAGCCATTATCTCTCAGACCGGGCGTCTGATTGACGGGCCGTCTGCGACGTTGAGTTCCTGTTGATGATACGGAACTTTTGGATGCATCAACTCTGGAAATTGTGTCAGTTGATGTATCAGCCTCTCGGCTCGTGGAGCGGACCCTCCCGAATAAGCTTTGCTGTGTGCGGGAACCCTAGTGCTGGTTGTGACTTCGACGACGACGACTGTGTAGAGATCCTCAGTAGACTGTGGCGATGAAGAGTGTTGGTCTTGTATCCTATGTGGGTCCCATCCGTGCTGGTCTTGTATCCAATGTGGGTCCCAGCTTAGATTATTCAGTGCTGGTCTTGTATCCTATGTGGGTCCCAGCATAGATGAATCAATGAAGAGTGCTGGTCTTGTATCTTATGTGGGTCCCAGCTGTGCTGGTCTTGTATCCTATGTGGGTCCCAGCATTGATGATTCAGTGTTAGTCTTGTATCCTATGTGGGTCCCAGCATAGGTGAATCAATGAAGACAGTTGGTCTTATATCCTTAGTGGGTCCCAGCTTAGATGATTCAGTATCTATATCTGATCATCCATTTCACTTTTCGACGATGTATACCTATGTGATCTGAAATCCTGTTTACTCTCCTTTGTGGATTGTGTTGAACTATCCTGTGTGGATTTACTGTTTACTTTCCATTGTGGATTGTGTTGAGCTATCCTATGTGGATTACCTTTTCTCTCCTTCATGGATTGTGTTGTGCTATTCTGTGTGGGTATACGTTTTTCTTTCCTGTCTGGACTGGGTTGTGGTTGGGCTCGGATGTTGGAGCCGAATGGGAATTGATGACTTAGTTATATGTATGGGAATTTACCTATGCAATGTCGGTTGTTACTTCGTGATTGTATCTTTCCTTTGTGGTTTATCCTTGTGGATGTTGGGAGACCTTCAGGGGTCTCAGGGTCCCTACTGAGTAGCTTATACTCACCCCTGCAAGAGCTATGCCCGCACTTCGTTGTGTTGGTTGTAGACGATGGACAGCGCTGATCGTGGTGGAGGCTTGCGGAGCAGGACAGTACCTGGAGGTGGACCACTGGGCGGGACGTACTCGGAGCGGACGGTTGGACCGAGGAGCTGTGGAGGCTAACTGTGCTCGCCCTTCAGGTGGGACTTCCAGAGGACGGCTCGACGCTGCGACTTTTCTTTTCAGTTGATGTTTTCCCCTTTCAGTTGTACTTTACAGTTGGGATTTTATTTCTGGCCCCTTTTACTTTCAGCACAGCTTGTTAGAGGTTTTACTTAGTGTTCACTCTTTCCGCTTGCTTACTCTGTGATGGTTGTTTACTTTACAAAGGCAATGCCTTCCCTGTTTATCGGGTTTTGCGCCTTGGTGCTAGTCACCAGCCCCTGGCCTATGGAAGGCGGGCTTGGGGTAGTCAGGACACGGGCCCCAAGGACGGGTCGTGACATCAATCAACAATTCTGTCACTGGAAGGGGGTAATCATCCTTCAGACAACGGCGGTTGAGATCTCGTAAGTCGATACATACTCTGATCTATCTGTTCTTCTACATGACTGGTACGATGTTGTCCAACCACTTGGGGTACTAGACCTCCTTAACATAGTTGACTCTGATGATCTTGGTGACTTCTACCTCGACCATGGCACCGCGAGAAGGGTTCATCTTTCTAGGAGGCTGCTTCAACCTGCGATGATTTTCCGGGAGACCGAGGCAATGGATGGCTACCGGAGGTTCCAGTCCTAGAATCTCGTCGTAACTCTAAGTGAATACCTCACGGTGCAATTTGAGGAAGCCTATGTACTGTTGTTGTTCCTCAGAAGACATAGTGGCACTGATCAATGTGGGTCTCGGGTCTTCCTCACTTCCTAGGTTCACCTCTACCCACTCGTCGACCGTGGATGATATGCCTTCCTTAAAGGCAGGGGGTGTCCTCTATATCAGCTTCTCCACTTATTGAAGGATCCTCCACTGGGGAAGCTTCTTATGAGCCACCAAACCCTGATGGGAGATTGGAACCATCTTGTGCGGCCATGTATGTCGCATTATGGAACTCTGGCACTGCCGAGACCATGGCTATGAAGGCTGTCGACCCAATCCCATCTGCTCTCCATCCCAAGGGTCCGCGCTTGACAATATCAAAGCAGTAGTGGTGCACCGGCTGGAGCTGACATATTTCATCTCAGAGAAATAGATAGGTATGACGTACAACATTTTCCATGAGTCGGATGTCCCGATACCAGACGGGAGTGGGAGGATCCGGGTTTAGTGGATCATGATTCGTATAAGAATACGAAGGGATCTTCTGACGCCGCATGGATTTGGGAGCATGATTCCCCTTGTCGTGGAAATGAAAAAACATTGCCCCATATCAGGGGTCGTGGCCTCCCACTGATGGATAGGGAAGACTTAGGCGTCATTCAGGGCTTCCCAAGGGTCAGTTGTAGCAGTGACAGGCTCAAACTCACTTGTCCGTACTTGTTTATCCTTTCTCTTTTAATAGTCTTCATCCAATTACCAGGATTCACAGTAGGCAAAAGATATGCGTCACCTTGTAGAATTCCCACTCGACCATTAAGGGAGTACATGAGGCATTGGTGATATGATGAGGGGACCACTTCATGTAGGTGGAGCCACATGCTTCCCATCATTGCATTATATGCAGGGTCCCGGGAGACAAGCATGAACTCGGTGCTGGCAACTAGGCTACCGAACTGGGTCTTCAAATGGATCTTGTCGACCGGTGTCTTCTATATCTTGTCATATCCCATGATTCATAAATCTAAGGGAGTCATGTCATCTTTAGATAACCCTAGCTTCCACAGTGTCTGTGTCGAGATAAGGTTGATCTTGGAGCCGGTGTCAACATGACAGTGGCGAACCTCCACGCCATTAAATTGACTGGTGATATACAACAAGAAGATGTTACCTTGTATGGGGGATCCTTCATCCTCTCCCTAGAAAGAAATGATGGTCTGACATTCATCATCCTCAACCGCTTCAGCATGAAAAGCTTATGCTGCTGCTATCTCTGTCTCAAACTGGAGGGGAATCCTTAAAGCCTCGGCAAGTGCTTCGCACATATCTGGTGACAGGTGAAGGTCTTCAAGGATGGAAAGACTCACAGGGATGCCGGTGAGGTTCGTGAGAATTCCATACTTCCATTCTATGCGTGAACTTCTTCTTGTAGGGAGTCACTGTATGATGGAAGGCATGGCCAGCCCTGCCGGCCGAACCGGCGGCTGACTCGTACTGGGAATATCTCGCTGCTCACTAGTCGAATCCTAGAGAGTGGCTATCGGATGAGGACTAGATGGATGATATCAGTCTGTAACGGGGATAAACTGGTCGCAGAATGGCTAAAGTGGTTCTTCATGATGGAAAAGCACAAACAGTCGTAGAAGTAGTCCTAATGAAACCAGTTGAAGAGGTTGTGAGTGCTGAGATCTACGATGGGCCTGCTGTCTGGTCTCAGTGGCATGCACGAACTAGCTGTAGGTGCCAACTGATGTGCCTCGATGACCCATATGGCTATGTCTCTGACGACTATGGTGTTAGTTGGGGACGTTGGGGAGGATCTCTTGTTTCTCCCCCTTGTCGGGAGTCATATAGGGATTTCACAACTCAATGGTGTTAACCGAAGTATATCCTTGGCTATCACTTAACGAATCATCCACCACTGGGGGGATCTTGAAGGGAATCCCCATCTCCGGTGGCATAATGTCGCTGATAGTGTGGGACAATGGTGGCATTGGTAGGGCGTGCTGATTTTTCGTATGCCGCCGATTCTTGCTTCTATGGGAAGAGGATGACTGGGTTGATGACACAGGGGTGGTGGTTGCAGCTTCTGAAGTTTCCACCTGATTCAGGCGTGCACAGATAATTCCATGGGCATGGACGACCGTCCTACGAGCTACCCAGTAATTATAATTCTAGCACACATGGTCAGAAACCTGCTGCCACTCACCTTCACCGTCACTACTGCTATCTATCCTCACAAAGACACCCACCACTTGTGCCGAGGCTGGGCCCAAAATGACTATGTTGTTGTCGATATAGTCTTGGAGCCAGTCCTTGAACACATAGAATTGCTTGATGGTGTGCCCAGGATCCAGTGACAAGGGCAGTAGTGGGGGTGACCACTGAGATTCACCTCTTCCGGCTTCCGGAAGCCAGGTAGTCGTACAATTCTCTGCTCCAAGGTGCTGCGGAATTAACCGGGGACCTGAGCCTCGTCGAACGAGTAGGCCTGATTCCTTCTGTCCAGAATGGGGGATCTAGGAGCCTAACCCTGACGGGGGACAGATGAGCCTACCGGGGAGGTGTAACTTGATTATCTCGCCTCGGCGGTGGCGGCGCGTTATGTGGGGGAGCCTGCTGACTTTGAGGCGAGCACTACTAGGCTAGAAACTATGCCTGTGGTGGCAGAACTCTATGGGGATATAGAGTGGGCTCCACTGGTAGCAATACTATCTTCCTAGGGGCCTCTACATGGGCCACTATGGCGGGCTCGACTCTAGCATCCCTCCTTTATGGGATTACAGGGGGCAGCGGGCGTGCCTGGTTAGCCTATTCTAGAACTTCTTCAAGGTGATGGGCCTTATCTGAGAAGTCTTGGATCCCTCCGGGATAGTTTTGTGTGATTAGGGATGGGACCAGTTCCATCTTTAAATTCACTACGCACATCATAAGTAATTGCTCCTGAGTCAATGGCATGTCAAGGGAGTATGTGAGCCCCTTCCACCGGGTGACAAAGTTTGCAACTATCTCATCAGGCATTTTCTTGCACTTGATGATGTCTGCGATGTTCATTTTCTGGGTGGTAGAGATGATCTGGTAATGGAACTTCCTATTAAGGTCCTCCTGGCTGGTCACAAATCAAATGGGTTGCTGGCTGTACCAAACGAATGTTGACCCTTCCAGTGTCTGAACAAAACAGCAGAGCTTGGCAGCCTCCTGCTGTGCTAGGGTCCCTTACATTGGCCCACACCTCGAGTTGAAGGGGGCTAGATGCCGTAGAGGGCCCCCTGTCCCATTAAAGAGGGAAAAGGTGGGGTTTCAGAATCCCGGGGGTACTGGAATGTCATCCACCCATGCTGGATATGGATTTCCATCAGGTGGGATAGCCACCTGTCACATTTACAAAGCCTCTAGGTGGGCGACGAGTGCCGTCATTGGGTCGTCTGAATGGGGGTACCTTTCCTGACGTGGATCCCTAACCAAGAGTGGTTTGTTGGGATCTTCAATGCGGTATCCAAGATCTGTGTCTTAGGGAACAACTGGTGGAGTGACCCTTGGAGCTGCCAGAGGAGCCCTAGCAGGGTTCCTTCGATTGTCACATCGTTCAGGAGGGTTCAGAGAGACATACCATGCCCTCTTGTCGTAAGCTCCGACCATTACCCTTTCTACATGGGTAGAATTTTTAGGGTTACCCAGAGGAAATTCGTTGGGGAGAAGCTGCATCTGTCCCTATTGTACTGGCCGAGGGTCACCATAATCTAGACGCTGTTCCGCAGCGCATTCGGTCAGGATATCATCAACCAGTTTTTTCTGCTAAGAAAGATACCGGCGTTGTGCGACCTTCTCCGGATCTTCCTCTATCTTTTTCACTGAGGCATATGGGTTTGAGTGTTTGGTGACAACAATATTCTCCTTTCCCTTACCAAGATTCTTTTTAAGTATCAATGCCTCGGTGGGCGGAGGGAGACCCCGGCGGTTCTTCTACTGGTGAGTAACTGTCCTCGATGGGTCCAGCATTGGGGGAACGTCCTCAGGGAGGAGGTTCCCATTAAGAATTTCCATCTCGTTTCCCATCCCAATAGATCAGTCATGTTGACCCCGACTCTTCTCTGGGGTATGTCCTCGACGTCACAAAGCGATTCGGGGTGCCGGCGAACAACACTGAAAAGGATGGCAGCGTACTTCCTCTAGCCATGAACTTGCGCGTGGGGGGCAGCCTCCTTAATAACATGGTGGATTACTTGGAAACTCTGGATGCATTACTTTTGGAGGGTCATGTGGTGACCAGGTGACTCGGGGTGCTGGACTACGGGGAGTGTGAGCAGGTCAACCAGACTTCATTGTTCATCGATTTCTTCAAGGATCTCTTGGATCTCGGGATAAGTCAATCACAGGTGGTGAAGATAGAATTGAATCACCTAGAGGGTTTGGCAGAACCATGTAAACTCTTCCAGGGTGATCAATTCTGGCGTACCAAAATTTTGTCATGCGACCGGCCAAAACTTCTCAGGAAATTGGCCTGTTGTGAGGATGGTCCTGAAGCTCCTCGGATCAGATTCATGGTCTAAGTGTTGATTACCCCACTTGAAACTGTGGGTGTCTGAAAAACTGGTGGCGGCACCAAGGTTGACCACTTGGACGATGGGCTGGCCAGTGAATAATATGGCGAGCGGGATAATTGGCTGCCGAATCTTGGGTTGTCCCCTGAGGACTATAGTGGCATGGCCGTTATATCGCAACAGGATGGACCGATGACCAAAGCCCCTGACATAGCATCAGCGTCCTCTGTGGGTGTTCCATGTTGCGTCTCTCCTACCAATGACCCCCAAAATAGCTCTACGTTGTCTCTAGCCAAGACAGAAGTCACCTCTGGGGATGATAGTGGAGACTGTGTGGTCGGTCCCTAGGGACACGCCAGGTTCTCATCCTCTGGGATATAACATCAGAGGGAGGCTGTGATCATTTGGATTACACATTCCGGGAGCACGAGGCTGATGTGCCTAGTTCCTACCCCAGCCCTTGACTCAGTGGACTAAGGAGAGGGATTTAGTACCGAGTCTTACTCCGCCTTGGAATCCGAGAAGAAGACTGGTTGGATTCATGTTTGGCCTTCCCCAAAATTCCTCTTCCAATGGCGGAAACCCTCCTTCCTACCCCTAGGTGGCTCCCTGGGACAGGACTGATTTCTGGCATGGGGTCATGTGGCCGCACTGGCGCTAGGGCAGAGAGTGTTTCCACCCGAGAAATCCGAAGTTCGAGGAGCACCCAGAAAAATGTCAAAAGAGACACAGGGGTGACCTCCGTGCCAAGAGTTGGTGAAGTGGGGTTGGAATCCATCCCTCCGATCGCTGGGGAGAGGAGGAACTTTACTGATTGGAATGTGGACATGTGGAGGACCTCCATGTTGGAAAGCGACCTAATTTGCAATGTCTCCATACTCGCGGTCTATGGTAGGGGGTGTGACCCCGTACCCAGTGCAGTGAGCGCGGGAGAGACCCCCACAAGGAGTGTAGCGATCATGGGGAAGACCCTCACTTGGGTTAAAGGTGGCGTGAGGAAGACCTCCAGGTTGAGGTTGGAATCATGGAGGGCACTCTCCTTCCATAGTGGTAGTATGGAGTAGGCCTCCACACTAGGTTTCATTACTGCGGATTGGTCCATAGTGGCCATCACCTATTCCGGTGACTAGGAGGGTCGACCAAACCTTCCCATGGGGCGATTGGGGCCTCGATCCAGGCCAAGCATATAAATTCCCATGTTCAACGTATGCTGGGAGTTGTGGATATGAGGTAGCGGTGGCTTGGGCCACACTAGTCACTGATGTTGACGCCCCATGGCAGGTGTCATCTTCTATTTGTGCCTGATGATAGCTTCAGGTCAGATGAACTGAAGTCGGTGGTGCAGGCGTGTGTATTTCATGCTTCTTGGCTCCGGGAATCGGATGGTGGCGCTGACACAGCTTGGCGGGAACCCTCATCGGGATCCCTTGAGGAGGCACTCTGATTAGGGCAATTCGGGTATCCCCTACCTCATCGGCGTAGGGGAGGGATTTTTCATGGAATTCCATGGAAACGCTCTCGAAACAATTGAATGTTGGGGTCGGGAGCAGCGGCTCCCAGCGTGGCCCTCAGGGGTGGCGTTGACGGTGAGGCACAACTGCCTCAAGATCCAAGTGGGCAATATCCTTGGTGGGGATAATCCCATCCTACTCGTACCTGCATATAATTTCATTAATTACCATGCGATGGATAATTTCTGATGGGGAGAGGGGGCGTGGGCGCCCAGCAGGCGTGGTGGTCGAAACCGTAATGGAAGAGGTAGAACCGTGTGGGGGTAGCCCCGTCAATATTTCCCCCTCCCCTGCGCCGATGGGCAGGTGATCGGGATCCGGATGTAACAACTTTTTTCCTGAATGCAGGGAGATGGACTCATTAACACTGTAAGGAATAGAAATCGACAACCAGTTCCTCAACGTCATTCCTTCTTCCCTGTATGGTGAGTGGGATCCATGCTAAAAAAATTTCACAATGGAATTCTCAGCGTCCTGACTGTCCCAACTTCTGGCGAGTTTCACGTCAGGCCCACTATTTGCTTGGGGACCTAGTTCCGGGTGACTAGATATGATGACAAGCTAATTTGTTGGTAACTCAAATGCTAATAGACTCCATGATGAGGAGAAGACTTTAACGTCGGGTTCACCATTTCTGTTTCGGATGCTTTCGACGGGGCGCGCGCATCCGTCACGCAGAGGATGCGCAGCTGTTTCCCCACATTCCCGCTTTCCAAAGGTGGGTGTCATCCGCTCCTTGTTCAAGGACGTCTTCTCCTTGATCAAAACAGGATTCTAGGATGTCATTTCATCCTTTCGTGGATTCCTCCTCGGAGCTCTTCACCTAGTCTGGGTCTCCCTTATATATTTAAGACGTAGTTTGTGAAACTCTTTCCAGATCCATATCTTCATGGACACCAGTTAATTACACTGCTTCGGTCAAGACATTCCAAGGATTCTGGTCAGAGCAGCAACCATTGGTTAAGGGAGTAGTCGCGTTGGGCACCACTAGTGTGTCTTGATGCTGGGGGATTGGCATGTCTATCTTCTATCCCTTATTATAGTCCTTCTCGAGGGCACGAAATCCCGAGTCATTCCACATCAAACATGGGGAATGATATTTCGTGGGAATGTGTATGAGGTTTTCCTCATCTTCCCATGT
The DNA here is from genome assembly GCA_963277665.1 of Viscum album. NCBI lineage: Eukaryota > Viridiplantae > Streptophyta > Magnoliopsida > Santalales > Viscaceae > Viscum > Viscum album. The sequence goes on from OY728122.1 coordinate 1,019,833,573, forward strand.
TTAACACATGGTATGCCTCAAATTTAACATCCAGTGGGGATGGATCGGACTGATCCGAACACTGATTAGAGTGGATCAGATTGAGGAACCCCTTGGAGGGAACACCGATATTGGGGCAAGCACAAGGGTGGCTTCTCGAATGCTATGGAGGGGAACGAAGTGGCATGATCTCATCGAGATATGGTATCCTGGGAAAGAATCAGGATGGACGATGGCTTTGGGATTTATTCTCGAAGAGACTTCTTTATATATCCCCATGTAAAGGAATAAAATTCCCCGTAGTTCGGTGGAACAATGGGACACCTGAGGAGGCGACCCATGAGAATGGATGCATTGATGGTACCTAGAGGAAGTGGAACCTATAGGTTAGGGAATGATCTTCACGAGATACATGGGCTCGAGGGATATATCATGGTGAGACATGGGTGTTGGGATTGAACTTCATGGATGTTTCCTACGTATCCTTGTGGCAAGGAATCAAAGACCACATTGTTCAGATGGCGAATATAGTTTAACGTCATGCAGGACAAGGGGAGAACTGATGTGAAGGTGGTCAGAGTGACCGGGTGATGGGATTGAACCTCGTGGAGGCTTCTTGCATACCATGCCTTGACGTGGATCAATGTCCCCATAGTTCAGGATGGATTGGGGCTTTTGCTCTGAGGCGGCCCAAGGTGGTGGGGCTTGAACATTGTGGAGGATTCCTAAGTACAATTCCATGACATTGATCAAATTCCCTGTAGTTCGGGATGGATTGGGGCTTACACATTGAGGTGGCCAAGGTGGTGGGGCGTGAACATCGTGGAGGCTTCATGTTTACAATGCCTTGACATGGATCAAAGTTCCCACAGTTCGGGATGGATTGGGGCTTACAGTCTGAGGCGGCCCATGGTGGTGGGGCTTGAACCTCGTGGAGGCTTCCTACATACCATGCCATGACATGGATCAATGTTCCTATAGTTCGGGATGGATTGGGGAATATGCTCTGAGACGGACCAAGGTGGTGGGGCTTGAACCTCAGGGAGTCTTCCTACATACCATGCCTTGACATGGATCAAAGTCCCCATAGTTTTGGATGGATTGGGGCTTACGCTCAGAAACAACCCAAGGTGGTGGGGCTTGAACCTCGTGGAGGCTTCCTACGTATCATGCCTTGACATGGATCAAAGTACCTTTAGATTGGGATGGATTGGGGCTTACACTATGATGAGGCCCAAGGTGGTGGGGCTTGAACCTCATGGAGTCTTCTTGCGTACAATGCCTTGACATGGATCAAAGTTCTTGTAGCTCGGGATAGATTAAGGATTACACTCTGAGGTGGCCCATGTTGGTGGGGCTTGAACCTTGTGTAGGCTTCCAACATACCATGACTTGACATGGATCAAACTCCCTGTAGTTTGGAATGGATTGGGGAATACACTCTGAGGTGGCCCAAGGTGGTGGGGCTTGAACCTCATTGAGGATTCCTATGTACCAAGCCTTAACATGGATCAAAGTCCCTGTAGTTTGGGATGTATTGGGGCTTACACTTTGAGGTGGCCCAAGGTTGTGGTGCTTGAACCTCATAGAGGCTACATATGTACCATGCCATGACATGGATCAATGTCCCCGTAGTTTGTGATGGATTGGGGCTTACACTCTGATCCGCACCAAGGTGGTGGGGCTTGCACCTCGTGGAGGCTTCCTACGTACCATGCCTTGACATGGATCAAAGTCCCCGTAGTTCGCAATGGATTGGGGCTTACACTCTGAGGCGACCCAAGGTGGTGGGGCTTGAACCTCGTGGAGGCTTCATACATACCATGTCGTGACAAGGATCAAAGTCCTTGTAGTTCAGGATGGATTGGGGATTACTCTCTGAGACGGCCCAAGGTTGGGGGGATTTAACCTCGTGGATAATTCCTATGTACCATGCCTTGACATGGGTAAAAGTCCTCATAGTTCTGGATGGAATGGGGATTACACTCTACGGTGGCCCAAGGTGGTGGGGCTTGAACCACGTGGAGGAATCCTACGTACCATGCCCTAACATGGATCAATGTCCTCATTTTTCTGGATGGATTTGGGAATATGCTCTGAGATGGACCAAGGTGGTGGGGCTTGAACCTCGTGGAGGCTTCCTATGTACCATGACATGACATGGATCAATGTCTCCATAGTTCGGGATGTATTCAGGCTTATGCTCTGAGAAGGCCCAAGGTGGTGGGGCTTGAACCTCATGGAGGTTTCCTATGTACCATGCCTTGACATGGATCAGAGTCCCCATAGTTCGGGATGGATTGGGGCTTACACTCTGAGGTGGCCAAAGGTGGTGGCCATGGTCGGTGCTCACTCTAAGCTCATGTGAGTCATGGTCAGTTTATGAAACAAGAGATAGAGGGGCCTGATAATCATGTCGTGAAATGTGAATCTGTGGGGGGTCGAGTGGGGATTACGTGTGGTGCGGCCCAGAGAGGAAACAGGGGCTTACACATGGTTAGCAGCCCGAGAAATCAGGGATTACTCCAGGATGGAGGACAGATGGAGACAAAGCAGAGTGGGTGGGGGGTTTGGGATGGAAGAAAGGAGGAACATCGTTCCACATCACACCCCTTTACTGGCCTTGGCACCGAGGATGTGAGGAGGAGCATGGGTGCTACCTCCTATAAGAAAGTCTAGGGGATAACACCAAGGTGGTTTACCTTCCCCATGGACAAATGCCACTCCAATATGGAGGATATCACCCACTGTGAGGAATGATCCCATCACCATGGAGACGAGTGGGCATGGAGAATGTCCGAGGTGGGGGTACCATGCATGCGAGGCACCGGGCCAGGTTACAGTTTAACGTCATGTGTTGAGGACGTGGTGCTTGGCAGTTTAAAGTCATGCTGCTTGGACGAGGTGGGTTTTTTCTGCACCCCATGGACATACATAAATGGTACGCTATGCTATTTATGGGAGGGAAGGCTTCGTCAACTCCGCAGCGAGGGGGTGTCTTGGAGCAAACCATTGAGGGGTCCATGTTAGCATGGCTATGTGAAGAAGTGATATCAATTAGCGTCCCTATGCGAAGAAGCATGAGGAAAAGCAACACAATAGGAAGAATTGTCCACAGGAATTTGACATTATCTCTTATGAACCTAGAAGGTCTCATGGGAAGACGGTGCATGATGTGGATGCCCGGGGCAAGAGAGGCACATGCGAATGGCATCCATAAGAAGAGTATTGGGCACTTGCGCAAGTGGGCACTCGAGGAGCACCAAAGTGAGGGGGTCATGGGGGGATTAAGTGCAACCTTTGTGGTTTGTGCGAAAAAATAACCCCTATGCAAAAAACACTAGGCTTGCGTGAAATTGGTGATTCTTTCACAGAATTAGGGCTGAGGCTTTGCGCGCGACTAGGAAGATTAAGTGCATGGAGTAAGAATTGCATGAAAGTGGCATAGGATATTCGCAAGGACAAGGGAGCGTGTAATGGGGAATGCTTTTCATGCAATTGACTAGCCTATGAGTAATTGAATGGATTGTTCACAAGGGGGGAACTCCAAAAAGATTGTAATTTAGTCTATGCCATGGGGATCTCGTGCGAAGGCGGATGCCGTGGCGACATGGCGAGAAAAGTTCTAAACCTGAAGGCCATATTGCACGCATGGTAGCCAGATTTCGTGCACGAGATCCGGTTAAGAGTCTTTAACCCCAAAACGGAAGGAGTTCTCCTTATATTTATAGGTTATCTGAGGCATGGAAAATAGCTCAGCATGAAATAATTGTGCGCTGAGGTCGTTGGATTGAAATGGAAACCGCGTGGAACAGGTCGCGAAATTATTCCACGCCTGGGCCGCGGCCTCTTCTCGAAACCTGGAACTTTCCTTGCATGACCCATTTTTTCGCATGCCTATGAATTTATTTCATGCGGACCCTCTGGGCCCCCCATACAGGGTCACCATATCTGAATATGACTTTTGTTTTTCGTTTGGAAACCTTCTTCAGCACTTGAGAACTCTTCATCATCTACAAGGTGTTCCATGAAAAGATTAGAGAAGAGTTTCAATCCCCAACTGTGATGGTCATATATATCTTGGACCCTCTTATACATTGATAGTGGAGCTGCAGTGTGCATAAGTTCATGATCCATTTCATGAATCACCTAAAATATGCTTCAGACCTATTTCTAGTTGAGGAGTCTAGGATGATACATTTCAACGAGGATTTTCATACATAGATCTATCACAAGGTCAGCCCATTTAAGCTGAAGATGTATGTAATGGTCTCGGGAATAACATATTCCATCCAGAGGATGTCACCTACATTGGGGTCATAATGAAAGGGGAGTCATCGAGACTATTTATGATGTAGATATGTGGTATGATGCTCCCATTTATTTGGACAGAGGAGATTCGAATCAGCTGGGGGTTGGTCCTAGACCTCGGTGTACCATTTCTCTAGGGGTAGTGGCTCTCAGTCCTATGTCAATGGATCAAAAATATGTTTTTATTGTGGATACCTAGGTCATCAGTGTCATATGTTCCAGAAAATCTTGAGAAGTCTGCATGCTCTAGTTGATCTTCATTAGTTTTCTCTTTTTATGCAGTTCTAGCCAAAGCATCAGTAGATGATTTCTCTATTTTGGTATAAACAATGTGTGTATGGGGTAGGTATAGGACATCCTAGTTATGTCCAAAATCCATAGAGAGAATATAATGTCCATGGAGGTAGTCATTAGTGTGGTTAGATAGGCTGTGGGGCTGGTTATGATTGGCTTTATTCTTTGTAGTTTCTAGCGCCATGTGAGCCAGAAATCATTCAAGGTATCCATGTATTATGGTATTAATTATTGAATTACATATATGATATATGAATGAATCACTACTACATAAAACCCTCCTATATCTATGATTAAATAGTCGAGGGAGAAGGGTGTCTAGTTCCCATTTGCGTTGAATATGCCAGTTAGGGTTTAAGATGAATTTATTTGTACATAGAGAATACGATGTAGTGCTAGGGGAGAACCTCTCTTGGGGAGATTTTATATGATTATTGATAATACCATATGAAATCATCCTTAGCATGGATTGGTTATATTTGTTGTATGCATTAATGGATTTCATCAGGAGGCCGGTTTTGTTCATTGATGTTGATAGAGAGCCAGCATGGTTATTTGTTGAGCAAGACCCTCATATGGGTAAGATAACCTTTTAGTACATGAAATACATGATTTCTATGGAGATTCTAATTTTTTTTCTAAAGTTCATCAATCATTTATTCTTCATGTATTAATAAATTACCTTGATTACTTTACCTAGGAGGTTGCTGTCTTTCCTCCTCAAAGAGAGATCGAGTTTTGTATCGAACTAAAAATAGTCTTGTCACCTATCTTGATATCTCTATATTGGATGGTGAAATAAATGATGGGAGAGCTGTGAATATAGATATTTGGTTTATTGTGGTCTGGTTTTGTTTTTCCATGTGTGTCACCATGCATTGGACTATTTTTTTGTAAATAAGGTTATTGGATGTCTGTAGTTGTGTATTGATTACTGTCGCTTGAACAAAGTAATATTAAAGAACCTCTATTTTCTTCAATTTGTTGGTGATTTATTCTTTCTACCGAAGGATGAATGTTGGTTCTTGAAGATTAATCTATAGTCATAATATCATCAGATGCAGGTAATGGATGATTGTAATATGAAGAATGATTTTTCGTTGTGATTATAGGAATTAAAAGTTTTCGGTGATGTCCATTGGTGTGACAAATGATCTTGTTGTGTCCATGGTATTAATGAATAATGTCATCAATGAGTTCCTAGAAAGTTTCACAGTGGTTATCATCAACAAAAAAATTGTACATAATGATAGAGGATGTCCAGGTAGAGAATCTATGTGTAGTGTTCGGAGTCCATATACTTGATACATTTATTGGGTAGTTGTAGTAGTGTGAATTTCGGGCTCAAGAAGTTGGTTTTTGGGGTAGGATGTATCTCAAATGAGAGTATCTATATATCTGTCGATGATAGAAGGAATTTTTTCTTTGGTATTCCCAATGATAGTAGAATTGGAGAAATGTTAATATGGATTGTATTTTTTGAAAAGGAGGTTTATAGCCAATATATCTCAGTTTGTGGATCCTTTGACAGTGATGATTAGGAATTCATGTTTCAATATAGTGTGTTAATCTAGTTATTCATGGAAAGTGAAGGAAGAACATTCATTATTGAATATATATATTGTAGAGAATGTGGGAGGGGATGTCTAATTCAGGTTATAGTGTATTCATCTCAGGTGAAATATGTGGAAGACTCCCAGTTGGGGGATCATGAGGTGGATGTTTTAGGAGAACGAGTTTTTTATGGTGATCCCCTAATGGATGATCTGAGGCTGAAAATCATTGAGTGTTGTTTTAAGGAATCATTTGGTTACTATGGAGATACAAGAGATGGTTCTTAGAAGGTTAAATAAATTTACACTGGCAGTACATCTTGGCATGAAAAGATAACTGACCCTCAAGAGATCAGCCATGGAGGCATGGGATGATTTATGAAGTTTAATAGATTATTCTCAATGTTTGGTCCACCTAAAAGTGAATGACATGCACCGTGTTCATGGTGGTTATCTCCAGCCAATAGATATTTTTAGTCGATGTGGGAGGAGATCTCAGTGTACTTTTATACTAGATTACCTCATGATTAGGGAGGTTATGAAACTATATGGGTGTTATTATATCATTTAAAAAAACAGGATCACATTAAAATGATAATGTAGTAATTATTATATGAAGTTTTTTGAGTTATTATCTGGAGGAAGTGCTGGGACTCTATATTTTCTCAATGATTAACATTTAAGAATTAGATCATCATTTTACCTTCAAGTTCAGGAGTGGTCTCAAACATGATTTTGGTTCTCATTTATGAATTCACACTTATTTTCATCTACATAATTATTTTCACGCACTCGGGAGCATCTAGAATCCTGATGACATGATTCTCTCTTATGTCCTATATTTTTGAGGTTTGGGGTGAGGCAACTACCCTAGGTATATTTCTCTAACAACAATGGTTTTCAGTACACTATCAGTATGGAGCCATTTGAATCCTTTTATGGATGGCCATTCAAATCACCATTGTGTTGGAATGGGGTAAAAAATTATCAGTTCATGTGTTGGAAATGGAATTTAATAAAATAGAAATGGTTTAGGTGAATCATGATGGGATGAAAGCATCAACGGATCATTAGAAATAATATGATTATTATTGGAAGATTCCCCTATAATTTATTGTTGGGGATCGTGTGTTCTAGACGGTTACTCCCCAATGTGGGTAGTGTATGTTTGGTCGTGGGAGTAAGAGGTCTCCTCGTTATTTTTGGGGAATTTTGTGGGGTTATCTTGTGTTGGAGACATGGTTTATCAAGTAGAAATTCCTTCCACAAATGAGCAAGATAAACTATGTTTTTTAGATGTCAAATCTCTACTAATATCTCCATGGTGACTCTAACATCATTGATTTGGGTGAGATTTACGTTTCGTAGGATATCATATTTGAGAAGTAGCCTATAAAGATCCAGTACCACCATGTAAATGTTTTTCAAAGGTTTGTTATACCCTTTGTTTTTTTACTGTGGTGGCATAGTGGCATGGAGGTGATTACCTGGGAGCATGAGTCCCAGATATCCACTCAGTACCTTGAGTTGTTTGATGTTTAGCTCTTCTCATATAACATTTTTTATTTTTTTTGTTTACCTTCTCTAGTTTACGATATGGATTTATGTTTTCCTTAGTGTGTCTAGCACAGTTTTGAGCGGTAACTCAGTTGGGAGAGTGTTTATGACCTAGTTATAGCTTTTATATGGTTTCACATTATTCCCATGGTCATGTGGTCGACCACCTATGGAAGCGAAAGCCTTGATAGGTATCTTATGGGATGGATATTTAGAGTACCCTTTATGTTCCCTTTCTAGGATGGGTTTAGATTCACAAGGACAAAATGTTTTTGTGTGGTGTGTAATGTAAGGGCATGAATCTATATGAATAGACCATTTTCATGTTTTTGAGGACCGAGGTGCACATAGGAGACTCAGAGGAAGTCTTGAAGGAAATAGTCTCTAAATGATGGAAATATGAAGAATTATATGTGATGTAATAATTAAACATCCTATAATTCATGCTCATGATGTGTATGTTTGTAACGACCCAAAGTTCCATTAATGGAAATCCCTCTTGATCTAATTAAATGTCTCTTTATGTTTATATAAAATGTCAACTTCTTTGGTTTTATGTTATGAATTTTGATCGTTGCTAATATAGTCATTGAACAGTGATCACATGAATAGTATAAATATAGTACTTTAACAAATCCAATTTACTCAGACAAAGGAAGTGATGGCCTTATCCAATAGAATTGCCCCATATGAATCCCATTTTTCGGAGCTCAAAAAATAGGTGGCATCTTTGGGCTTCGCCCTTGAACAAGCCCAAGCTGAGCTTCATCATGTAAAGCTCGAATGACACCGTCTACGGGAAAAGTGGAAGTTAATAGAAATTAACACTCGAGCGATGTTATCCGTGCCACCCCAAGAGTCTGTCACCATCGCACACCTTACCCTTAGGTCTTATGCGGATGTTTTAAGGGGAAATGTAACAAATAAGTAGTACTATGTTCATGTACATTATTTTTATATATAATAATGAATATAATTTCAAGTCATTTTGGATACATTGTAAATAGTTTTAAAAGTACAAATGGTGTTTTTAGTTATTATTTAATTAAGAAATCTATTTTATTAAATTAAGGGATTTTTGAATTAAATAATATTTTAATTAAATAATAATAATAATATTAAATTATTTTTTATTAAATATAAATGATCTTATAATTTTATAGATGCAATTATAATTTTTATTAAGGTTTGAAAGCCATTTCTGCCAAAACCCATGAATTTTTTATAAATGTCAGTTTTTATTTTAAAAGTGAAAATTAACATATTTAAAAAATTATTTAGATAACATAAATGTTATTTCTGGAATCAGGACATCGAAATTAACCAGTGGTGAATTTTTCATAATTTTCGGAGACAGTCAAATTTTTGGGTAAAAATTAAATACCGTTTAAATATATAATGTGTTTTATGACATCCTAATGACCCAATAGTGATGCAATAAAATACTATAGTCTTTATGTTCGGCCAATATATGTTTTAGAATTAAAATAATTTTATTTTGGGTTTGTTTGACTTACTTTTCAAAGAATTAATGGACCCCTCAAGACTTATTCAACACCTTGCCTGTTTAAATTAATTTCCATGGGAGTGTGACTCACCTCCACATAAGCAACCCTAATATTTTAAGAAGTTCGGACTTTATCCTTATAAAATATTATTTTCCTCTTCCATTTTTCAGAAACCATGGGCAAAAACCATGTGATGGTTTGTGGTTTGGATTAATTTAATGTAAGGGGACCAAAACCTAAATAATAAAGAATTCCCTCACCTTTCCCATATAAACCCACACAAGCTCCCAATTCCTCCTCACTCAAATCCCTTGTATTTCGTCCAACCTCTGCCCTACTCTCTCTAAAATCCCCCCAAGGTTCCCCAATCTCCCATTAAGCCTCTCACAAGCCTCTCTCTAGCCTTTGGAAGCACACTTCCAAGTAATGGTTTTTTATTCCTTTCTCATTTTTGTCAATTTTCATTAAGTTGTATTGCCCTTTTAATTTCAATTATGAATGTTGGGGTATGGTTTTGAACCTCCCCCATACTGCCCTATTATTTTTTGAATGATGGGATACCCCTTTCTCTCTCATTCAATACCTCCCATGTACACCCGTTACTATACCAAAATTCCGAAAGGAACTTCTCTCTCTTCTTTTACATTCAAGCAATAATTTTGTGTCATGAATCTAAATTACATTAAAATTGTGGGGACATGTATCTATATGACCCCCCTACTGTATATTAATTGTAAATATGATGAGAAACCCCTTTCACTCTCATCAACCTTTTTTATGAAATCTTATGTCATGTCGTTACGCTGCTGAAATCGCACTGATCTTCTAATCCAATGCCGTTGTGTAGTGAATACCATGCCCATTTATCCATCAAGTGTATGCACCTTTATGCACATTTACTTATTGATTATAAAGATTCATGTATGAATTCCACATTCCTTTATCGTGTAATAAATGATTATGTTTTATGAATCCATGTTTTATGATCCATGTGGCACACTTATGCATGAAATGAAATGTTTAAGAAGGGTGCGCCCTCATAGCACTCCAATGCATTGGGTAAATATAGTATCATGATACGTCATGTGCAATGAGTGTTGAATCCTGATAATTCAAGTGCAATGAGGGTTTACTCGTGCTTTATGTGCAATGAGTATTTACTCATGCTCCATGTGCAATGAGTCTTGGGTCATGCTAATTCCATGATAAGTGTTGTTGCCACATTTCATTGTTATGATTATCATGTTTTATCATGACTTTATGTTCATGTTTCTTTTATGCTCTCTTGATATGACTAATGTCTAACATGTATTGTACTTCTCCTGTTATTCCATGTGTATTCCCTTACTGGGCTTTATAGCTCATCCTTTTCTTATGCATGTCCTCAGGTTATCCCATGCAATGCTATGTACGAGGGAATGTAGTGGTCATGTAAAGGAAGATTTCAATAAAGATGTTGTATTTCATGTTTTAAGTTTTTATGTAATGATCCTAATCCCCAAAGACACTAAACCACTCAATCTTCTTTGTTGTATCAAGTGATGTTTTCTTTAATAAATCATGTTTATGTTTGTAATAAAATTAGGGTTGTCATAGTTGGTATCAGAGGATAGGTTTAGTTATTTTTAGGATTAGAAAACCCTATTAAAGCATAGATACAAGACTAATTATAATAAAAACATCCCTATGTTTTGGTAAGTACAGAGTAAGTGGTTTATCAAACAAATACATCCCTGTCTGGATACGAGTAGGTAGAGGCGGCTCTGGAACAGATGTATCCTAGGGGTAAAACCCGAAAACACCGCTTTGAGCTAGACTCGAATGGGAACTGGTGCACGACAATGGGCCTTGCTGCACTCTTGGTTACGACACTCCCAGGGGATATGTTTTGATAAATTCACAAGCTTAGTATGAAACCTTATTAAGGGAATTAAAAAAAATTCCCCTTAAAATATATGTTAGAAAGTAGATCCTGAAAAGCCTAGATTGAAGCCTATAGACACTTGATTAATGAAATAAAAGTTTATTTATAAGTCATAAAATTTTGACTATGGATTACCCTTTATGTGATACCCCTATATTTTCTTTTATTCTAGCCAATGGTCAGTAATAGGAGGACTCGGGCTAACAACTGTTGTGAAGATCAGTGTGATGACTGTGCTAATGAGATGCCAAATCCAATGGGAGCAGGAATCGCGAACTTTGTCATGCTTCTCTCTCAGTTAACTCATGTTTTGAATAGAAACACAGGTTAAGAGGAACATTCAACCCCCCCTAAGAAATAACAAATCGCCATCGAAATCTTCCTGAGAAAAAGCCCTCCTACTTTTACTGGATCATCCGATCCCACGATCGCTAAACAATGGATCAACCCCATTGAAAAGATCTTCTTTATCCTTCAATGTTCTAAACAAGAGATGGTTCTCCAGGCTGCTTATCGTATGGAGGGTGAAGATGATCAATGGTGGGTGTAGATAAAAAATATGAAGCCTCAGGAGGAGATCGAGGCGTTTTAATGGAAGGATTTCTGGATGATGATTTTTGATAAATATTTTATGTGAACCCTCAGGCTTAAGATGGAAAGGGAATTCCTTTCCCTCAAGAAAAAAGATGAATAATCTGTTGGAGTGTACGATTCAAACTTCACAAGGCTTTCACGTTACGCTTCCAGCTTTGTCGTTACCCACGAATGCAACGTTGACCGCTTCATTGATGGGCTGAAGCCTAGCCCGCGGAAAGCATTAGCAATCCGTGACTTCGACAGCTATGAGGAGATTGTCTGATGTGCCCTCAAGGACAAATGAAGATCAGGGAATCATAGGGGTATCATTGGGAAAAGAAGTGTAAGGTGGAATTCAATGCTGGCGGTTCGATGGATAAATAAAAAGGTTCTAAGAAGATCCAGCAGCCCACTTGCCAAAAGTGTGGAAAGAAGCACCCTGGAAATTTCCTTAAGGGGATGAGGTAATGCATCAGGTGGGGAAGGGAAGGGAACCTACCTGTTAACTATTGAAAAGAAATACCCATGGCTGCGACAGAGGAGGGGAACGCTCTGTTCAAACCTCAACACGTTTTTCAATGCTACAAATGCAAAGAACTGGGTCTTTTTTCAAATCAGTTCCCTAATACAAGGGTTTTCGGAGGCGACCAACAACCTCCAAGTCAGCAAGGAAGAGATTTTTCCATTACTTCTTCCGAATTGAACCCCCACAATGAAGTGGTGATAGGTACACTAGTTATTCATTCATGAATAGTGAACATACTTTTTGATTCAGGTTCTACACATTCTTTTATATCTCTAATGTTTAGTAGAACAATACCACCACCACCACAAATCATGGAAGTGATGATTTAGGTGAGTACGGAAAATGGGGAAATCATTGCATCACATGAGTATAAGTCCTCCCCTATTATATTCTGTGGATTTATTTTCCCAGCGAACCTTGTCATACTCCCTCTGGTGGAATTTGATACAATTTTTGGCATGTATTGGATTTCCTTATATAGAGCCAATATAAATTGTCGGGAGAGGGAAATCACACTCCATATGGATAATCAACCCCCGATTATTTAAAAGTGTAAGGAGGAAGATGAATCTCCTTTAGATCCATCATCTCAAGCATGGATATTAATGCACTATGAGAATGTGTATTTGGCTCAGATGGTTGAGTCCAAGGAAGAATCCATCCTTGGAGAAATGCCTTTTGTGAGGGAATTCGCAGAAGTGTTTCCTGAGAAACGGTCTGGTCTTCCTCCTAGAAGAGAAGTTGAGTTCTCAATTGAACTTATACCTGGGGATTTACCAATATCCAAGACTCCATATAGAATGACTATTGTAGAGCTTGAAGAGCTGAAGAAACAACTACAGGAGAATATGGATAAAAAGTTTATACGCCCAAGTGCTTCACCATGGGGTGCACTATTCCTCTTCGTCAAGAAGAAGGATGGGTCAATACGGCTTTGAATCGATTGTCGTGAACTTAACAAAATCACTATAAAAAACAAGTATCCTATCCCACAAATTGATGACTTGTTCGATCAGTTGCATGGAGCACAATACTTCTCCATGGGGTACTTGGGGTCGGGATATTATCAAGTAAGGGTGAAGAAGGAAGATATCCCCAAGACTGCTTTTTGCACAAGATACAGGCACTATGAATTCATTGTAATGCCTTTTCGACTCACTAATGCTCCAGAAATATTCATGGACATGATGAATAGAGTCTTTATAGACTAGCTTGACAAATTTTTGGTAGTATTTATAGATGATATTCTAATATACTCCAAAACCAAGGAGGATCATGAGGAGCATTTAAAAACTATAATAGAGACTTTGTGCAAGGATAAGCTCTATGAAAAGTATAGAATGTGTGAGTTCTATTTGAATAAGGTCTCATTCTTGGGCCATATCATCACAAGAAATGGGATATCTGTCGACCCCTCCAAAACAGATGCAATTGAGGGATGGACGAGGCCAACATCGGTAATAGATATCCATAGCTTCTTGGGGTTAGCTGGATATTATCGACGATTTGAGGGGAATTTCTCACGATTGTCCAACCCTTTTACCAAGCTAACTCGGAAGGGAGTAATGTTTTCTTGGAGTGATGAATGCGAAGAATGCTTCGGGGAGTTGAAAATGAGGCTTATCACTACGCCCATGCTCACTTTACCCACAAGTGGGGAACTTTTGGTTGGTTTTAGTTATTCTTCAAAGAAGGGTTTAGGTTGTGTGCTGATTCAGAATGATAAAGTGATATCCTATGCCTCAAGGAAGTTGAAAATCCATGAGAAAAACTATCCAACACTTGATCTGGAGTTAGCGGCTATGATATTTTCCTTGAAAATATGGCGGCATTATCTCTATGGAGAGAAATGTGAGATATAAACTAACCACAAGAGTCTTAAATATATATTCACACAGAAAGAGCTTAATATGCGCCAGAGAAGATGGATATATCTCATCATGGATTATGACTATTCAATACATTACCACCCTAGGAAAGAGAACAAGGTGACAGATGCCCTAAGTAGACAGGATCCAACAATTCTTTTAATGATGAGAATTTAGAAGGATCCAATCTTCATATACTTGATGAAGATGGACATGGGAATCAGAGAGAAGGGAACATCATCAATCCTTTCACAAATGATTGCTCAACCGTCTCTTTTAGAAATGTTAAAGGATTCTCAAAAGGATGATGTGGAAATTCAAGAAAAAGTTGAAGCAATCAAAAAGGGGAAATAAATAGAGTTTAATGTTAATGACGAAAAAATTATGTGGTTTGGGAAAAGACTATGTGTTCCATCAAGTCTGGAGATGAAGAAGGAACTTTTGGATGATGCACATAGTTCAAATTTATCTATTCACCGTGGGAGCACAAAGATGTATCGAGATCTCCGAGAAACCTTTTGGTGGGATAATATGAAGAAGGAGATCACCGAATATACATCAAAGTGCACAGTGTGTCAGCAAGTGAAGGCAGAGAGGCAGATGTCTATGGGGATGATGCAACCATTTGCCATACCAGAATGGAAATGTGAAAACATAACCATGGACTTTGTCACCGGACTTCCAAGGACATTCAAAGGCAAAAATGAAATATGGGTTGTTGTGGATCATCTTACAAAGACTGAAAACTTCATTTCTATTCGGGAGGATTTCTCATTGGATCAACTGGCACAGATATATATCAGGGAAGTGGTAAGGTTGCATGGAGTACCACTACCTATTGTGTCTGCCCAGTATCCAAGATTCACCTCTATGTTTTGGAAGAGTCTTCAACATGCTCTAAATACTGAACTGAATTTCAGTACGGCCTATCATCCTAAAACTGATGGCCAATCCGAGCGGACTATCAAAACACTTGAGGATATGTTGAGAGCATGCTCAGTGGACTTTAAAGGTGGATGGGATCAACATATTACTCTGGTTGAGTTCTCTTATAATAATTGTTTCCACTCAAGCATCTAAATGGCACCATATGAATCCCTATATGGGAAAAGGTGCAGAACATCGGCATTTTGGGATGTGGTTGGGGAACGTAAGCTTCTTGGACCAGAAATGGTCGAAGAAATGGCCGAGAAGGTGAAAACCAATCATCAGCATATCAATGCAGCCCAGATTCGACAGAAGAGTTATGCTGATAATCGTTGACGATACCTTGAGTTTAAAGTTGGAGACATGGTTTTTTTATGCATATCTCCGTGGAAGAAGGTCGTGGGGTTTAGAATGAAAGGGAAGTTAAGTCCAAGGTACATCGGCCCCTTCGAGATTCTTGATCGTGTCAGGGCTGTGGCCTATCGACTAGCACTTCCACCTACTATGGCCAAAGTACATGATGACTTTCATGTATCCCTCTTATGGAAGTACATACCAGACCCTTAACATGTAATCTCTTCTGAGGTGGTACAATTGGAAGATGATCATTCTTATGAGGAGCAACCAGTGAAGATCTTAGATCGTAGAGAAAAAAGTTCTACGAAATAAGACAATGCCCCTCGTCAATTTGTTGTGGAGAAACCAAAAGTTTGAAGAAGCAACTTGGGAATCTAAGGATATGATGAAGTTAAGTTTCCCACATTTGTTTTTGTGTGGGAAAAGGAAAATTTCGAGGGTGAAATTTCTAAAGGGGGGAATATTGTAATGACCCAAATTTTTGTTAATGGAAATCCATATCGATCTAATTAAATTTATCTTTATGTTTATATAAAATGTCAACTTCTTTGGTTTTATGTTAAGAATATTAACCGTTGCTAAAATAGTCATTGAACAGTGATCACATGATTAGAATAAATATAGTACTTTAACAAATCCAATTTACTCAGACAAAGGAAGTGATGCCCTCATCCAGTAGAATTTCCCCATATGAAGCCCATTTGTCGGAGCTCAGAAAAGAGGTGGCGTCTTTGGGCTTTACCCTTGACCATGCCCAAGATGAGCTTTATCATGTCAAGCTCGAACGAGACCGTCTATGGGAAAAGTGGAAGTTAATAGAAATTACCACTCGAGCAATGTTATTCGAGCCAGCCCAAGAGTCTGTCACCATCACACACCTTACCCTTATGACTTATGCGACTGTTTAAGGGGTTATGTAACAAATAAGTAGTACTATGTTCATGCACATTATTTTTGTATATAATAATGAATATAATTTCTAGTAATTTTTGATACATTGTAAAAAGTTTTTAATGTACAAATGGTGTTTTTAGTTATTATTTAATTAAGAAATCTATTTTTTAAAATTAATGGATTTTTGAATAAAATAATATTTTAATAAAATAATAATATTATTATTAAATTTATTTTTATTAAATATAAATGATCTTATAAATTTATGAATGCAGTTATAATTTTTATTAAGGTTTGAAAGCCATTTCTGTTAAAACCCGTGAATTTCCTATAAATGTCAATTTTTGTTTTAAAAGTGAAAATTAACATATTTAGAAAATTAATTAGATAAAATAAATGTTATTTATGGAATCAGGATGTCGAAATTATCGAATGTTGAATTTTTCATAATTTTCTGAGACAGTCAAATTTTTGGGTAAGAATTAAATATCGTTTAAATATATAATGTGTTTTATGACATCATAAAGACCCAATAGTGACGTAATAAAATACTATAATCTTTATTTCCGGCCAATATATGTTTTAACATTAAAATAATGTTATTTCTGGTTTGTATGACTTACTTTTCAAAGCATTAATGGGCCCCACAAGACTTATTCAACACATTGCCTTTTTAAATTAATTTCCATGGGAGTGTGAATCACCTCCACATAAGCAACCCTAATATTTTAAGAAGTTTGGACTTTGGCATTATAAAATATTTTCTTCCTCTTCCCTTTTCCAAAACCATGGGCAAAAACCATGGGATGGTTTGTCAATTGGATTAATTTAATGTAAGGGGACCAAAACCTAAATAATAAAGAATCCCCTCACCTTTCCCATATAAACCCACCCATGCTCCCACTTCCTCCTCACTCAAAGCCCTTGGAGTTCGTCAAAAATCTTCCCTAATCTTTATATAATCCTCCCAAGGTGCCCCAAGCTCCCATGAATCCTCTCACAAGCCTCTCTCTTGCCTTTGGAAGCACACTTCCAAGTATGGGTTTTTTCGTCCTTTCTCATTTTTGTCAATTTTCATTAAGTTGTATTTCCCTTTTAATTTAAATTATAAATGTTGGGGTATGGTTTCTCACATCTCCCATAATGACCCATTATTGTTTTAATGATGGGATACCCCTTTCTCTCTCATTAAATTCCTCCCATGTACACCTGTTACTATACTGAAATTCCGAAAAGGACTTCTCTCTCTTCTTTTACATTCAAGCTAAAATTTTGTGTCATGAATCTAAATTCCATTACAGTTGTTGGGACATGTATATATATGACATCCCTACTGTCCATTACATGTAAATATGATGAGGAACCCCTTTCTCTCTCATGAACCTTTTTTATGAATTCTTATGTCACGTCGTTACGCTGTCAAAATCGCACGGATTTTCTAAGCCAATGTCGTTGTGTAGAGAATACCCTGCCCATTTCTCCATCAAGGGTATTCACCTTTATGCACATTTACTTATTGATTATAAAGTTTCATGTATTAATTCCACATTACTTTATCATGGAATAAATTAATATGTTTTATGAATCCATGTTTTATGATCCATGTGGCACACTTATGCATGAAATGAAATGATAAAGAAGGGTGCACCCTTATAGCGCTCCAATGCATTGGGTAAAGTATAGTATCATGATACATCATGTGAAATGAGTGTTGACTCGAGATAATTCAAGTGCAAAGAGGGTTTAATCATGATTTATGTGCAATGATGATTTACTCATGCTCCATGTGCAATGAGCCTTGGCTCATGCTAATTCTAGGATAAGTGTTGTCGCCACATTTCCATCTTATGATTATCATGCTTTATCATGCCTTTATGTTCATGTTTCTTTTATTCTCTATTTATATGCCTAATGTATAACATGTATTGTACTCCTCATGTTATTCCATGTTTATTCCCTTACTGGGCTTTATAGCGCACCCTTTTCTTATGCATGTCCTCAGGTTATCCCATGCAAAGTTAAGTACGAGGGAATGTTGTGGTCATGTAAAGGAATTTTTCAATAAAGATGTTGTATTTCGTATTTTAAGTTTTTATGTAATGATCTTAAGCCCCAAAGACACTAAATCACTCTATCTTCATTGTTTTATCAAGTGATGTTTTATGTAATAAATCATGTTTATGTTTGTAATAAAAGCAGGGTTGTCATAATGTTTTTATGTTTAAATAAACAAATTCTCTATATTTTTTAATATAAATTGATCCATAAGGATTACATGACATGAAAGGGTATTATAAGTCATTAAATTATCCACTATATTGATGTTTTATGAATTTTTTGCTGCTTGGGTTATTCATATACCCAAATCTGCATCAACTCCCCCTTGTTCCAGGTGACCTGGTAGCCCCATCTTTGATGTTTTGGGGATTCCATTGTCAAGAATTGATCTCCAAATTCCCCCTTTTAATACAGAATCAATATATGGTATGTTCTAGCTTCAATCATGTGGTTTATTTGATATGATTCCACCTATTCTACTTTTAATTTTGATGGATCTTGTAATCCATATATCAAAGGGTGTTTTATTGTGTTTTTTTGTGCAGCATCCTCGGGTGGATGTTGTTCTTCCAGGATAAGGGATCATGTTTTGAAACATTGGTTTGTTCTTATTAAAAGAACATTAAAACCCTTTATGAGGCAGGTGATTAATTTATTGCCTTTTATATATTAGAAATCATAAATTGAGCATGATTTGTCCCCTTGGATTAAAATATAATTAACCTAATGATTACTTGATTTATATTAAATAACATGAATCATTAACATTGTGATGTTTTTGTTTTAGACTCTGATAACAGTTTGTAACTTTTTTATGGATATTTTTATATATAATACTATATTTTATTTTCATCTAGATATTGGTAAAGAATATAAATACAAGATTAATAGAAAATTAATTGGGTAAAATAATTTAAGAGGCATTTTTTATGAATATGGTGATGTTGTGATCATGATAATTATATTTTTCTTCCATGTGTTAAGGTAATTGAATAATTTTATGAATCATGTTGATGATTTCTTAAAATGTAATTAATGAATTTTAAAATTAACTTTTTAATTAATTTTGGACTTCTTAGGATTTCTTTCTTCAAAGGTTACATATTTTTAGAACCTATAAATAATGAATTGGTTAATTCATGAAGTAATAATAATTGGTTGTGTGATAAAATATATTGAATATCAGGGCTTGAGTTTCCTACATTCAAGTAAAGTACATGTTCCTTATGAATTGGAGTTGTGAGGTATCATTTTTTGTGAAGGCTGGATGTCGTATTTTTAGGCAAAGAGCATGACATAATTTTTTTTACTTCTTCTTGTAATGTGATGTGAGCCTAGGATGGATAATCTTGGATGGATTTTGTGGTGTGTGAGTCAAGGAGGATCATATCTCGTGTGATACTATGATGGTTGAGCCTAGAGAGATGTTGTAGTATGTAGGATGGGGATACTCAGTTTTTGTAGAAACATTTGATGCTTGTGATGGCGATATGAATTGTGTTAATCATGAGGGTGTCAGGGATGACTCCAGGGGTGATGTGATTGGTTGAAGCTGATCATACCCATTGATATTAAAATTGTATTACTATTTTAATATGATGTTGGGATAACAACTTGGTTACTTTTTCATCTCATTTCCATTATCAATTTCTTGATACATATAAAAGTTCTTGGTTGTCTACATTTTTGGCAGCTTTAAAAGATTTTCAAGTGTAGCTGGTAATATTGAAAGTATTGTTGTTAATAAATGAGTAAATTTTTAACCAATGGGGTTGGTGCATGTTGGGATACAATACTGAGGGTATAAATTTTAGAAACCATGGACTCATTTTTCTTATCCCTAGAGGGCATGAAACCCTAATGTAATTCTTATGTAATTAAATATGGAATATGATATATCTTAATTAATGGTTAAAAAATTAATTAACATAAGATTATTCAGATTAAAATGAAATAAATACCTTCATGTAGATTTCTTAATGGATTTGTGATTATAAGATATCTAGACATAGAAGTGGATGTTGTGAGTTTGAGAGAAGTTATCTTTAGTTTTGATTGAGAATATTTTATCCCCATAGTGTTGTTGTGAGCTATGTTATAACATGTACTATTCCTATTTATTATTCTACCACACCTTGTTTGGTTGGGAAGATGAAACCTGATTGATTCTGAGCCCTGTGGGGTGTTTTCCTGACATCTTGGTGGGAGGATGGATGGGTGACTACACCATTTAACCCCACTCTATTCTCATGGTAGTAACATGTTCAGGTATGAATGTTTTTTGTGTTTTCCAAGATATGTGTATATAGGGATTCAATGGCTTGTAGTTATTTTCATACTCATTTATTCTAGAAATAGATTCTTATGGACTACTATAGGTATTATTTTTGTAGTCTGTGATGGCTTGAGTTTCCTTTCGTGGTGTATAGGTTGTGTTTCATTGAGGTACAATACCCGATATATGATAAACATTATGTAGTATGTGGTGGGTCATGGAAACAACATTGTAACTTTTTTGTTATGTGGACAAGGTGGTTTGATGCATGAGGTGCATTTTTAGTGATTCACACATGATTATGTGTGCTATCATTTTTCGAGTGAGATGCCCTTGATGTGCAATGTTGGGTAATAACATTAAAGTAATGGATAAGCAGTACTGTGGTACCATTCTTATTATTTATTATATTATATATTCTTGTATGTGATACATGGTGAGAGTAGGCATAATAAGGTTGGTATCATAGTATACTTGTTTCTGCGAGGAGTTAGTTGTAGATGTTTGTTCACTTTTCATAAGAATGATTTATTAATCTTCTTCTTGAGAGGATAGATGGAGGATCCTTGTTAGAATAATTTCATACTCACCTTACATATATAAACTAGTTTCTAGGTCAGTTGGAGCATGTTAGAGATCAAGATAGGTATCTACTGTATTGGGGGTTTTGAATATCCATTTGTGATTTCTGGTCACTCTCATCCTTACTTTTCATTGGGTACTTTCATATTCCCTTTCAGTAATAGTGTTTCTTACATTCAATTTCTTATCTCCACTTCGGATATTCATTCATATTGTTGTATGATCAGGATTTGGTGGGTTCTATCTAATCCCTCTCTTTATCATGTGTTCTCTTTGTTTTCAATGCCTCCCATATATTGGTTTATTATAGCCTTGATTCTTGTCTCCAACCTGGATTCTAGTGGAGGTGGTACTCAGGTGTCACAACCACTATTTCCCCATTTTTAGCATAATTGGTGCACACTTTGTGGGGATGTGGTTTTGAAAAATAAAGATTATATTTTAATAAGGATATAAATATATCTCATATAAAGATAAAAATATAAGATATATAATAAAATATATTTTCTATTAAAAAATATTATCATTAGAAAAAAATATGATAGTATGAGTAAATTTAAAATTTCATTTTGGAAATTGTGATGTGGAGTTTTGGATAAACATTTAAATTTTTTCTAAAAAAATTATAGTGGAACATTAAAAACCTTTTTTTTTTCAAAAACTAAAATCATAAAATGGTGACAAATCTCCCATCCGGAAAAAATTAAATTTAAATTTGAATATAATTATAAATAATAATTATTTGTTATTTAAATATAGAAAGGATATGTTTGGTTGGAATACTTAATATGGACGTTAATGAAAAGACAACATTTAGAAAGGATGGGAATTATTCTTAACATTGAAAAATCATAAAAGAAAAGGAATCTATAAAATAAGATGTGTTTATATGACAATTTAATTCCTCTAATAGGTATGAGGAATGTAATGATAAAATATTCCTAGGGTTGAAGAAAAAAATCATTCCAAACCATAGTCAAGGAGGATGGATTACGACTAAAGAAAAGAAGTTGAGTCAAGAAAAACCCTTACCGGTTATCTTGACTTCAATACAAGGGATTTAATGTCCAAAATCATAAAAATAACTAGGTTATTCACATATTTCATAACTATATACATATATTTTTATTTTTATTTTCTTTTATTAAAATCCATCACTATATTTTCATAATATTTTAAATTTATATTTAATTATCTGATGTTGACCAATTACAATAGAATTTATAATAGTGATGTCCAACCCCATTATTAGATAAAAATTTCAATGCTAAAAATATTAATGATTCACTGTTATTAATTTTTCATTGATTTCTGCATCCCAATGTAAATTTGATGAAAAAAAATTCATGTCTTGCATGAAAAGAATCCATGATGATCTTGTGTTTGGTAAGTTACTGATATGCACATATTACCTTATAGTGATCATTAACAATTGTGTTGTCATTTTAAAATTATATTAGTTAAATATGTTACACATGAATATCATATATATGAACAAAATATATATTTTAACAAATTTTTTATGATGACGACGAAAACCAATACATGTCACTCTAATGATGAGGTGGGCTGGAAATACCCAAAATTATAGTTTTAATTTATCATAGAAAAAAAATATTATATAATTTGATATATCATTTAATAATATAATGTATTTTTAAAATATTTTTTTTATTAATCGTATACAACTTTTGAAATTTCTATGTAATGTAGTGATACAAAATGAATCATATCACTTAGTGGAGGCGGTAGTCTCCATGTACAATGAGTGTCATTTTAATTTATATAATGGAATGTAAAAATTTGTATAATGAATATTTCATCAACAAAATAAAATTAAGTATAATAATATAAGAATATAGTAATATAGTAATGGAAAAATCAATTTTTTATTTGAATCATATAATTTATAAGAGGTTATGTAATGATCACTACTCACATTGAGTTCTTGAGAATTCCCTTTGATGGATTCATAGAATTGGAAGGATTTTAAAATTCTTTTTTCTAGATGATTATGTTATTTAAATGGGATTATAGTGAAATTGAAATAGTATGTTTTTTATTAGAATAATAATTTTTAAATTTTCCTCAATGGGGTGGTTGAATGTACATTTTATAATTGGTTGGAATTATAATTTTGTATATTTAACATCATAATATAAGAAGAGTAGTTGTTTCAGATGGAATGTGGACTCCAAAGTGGAAAATAATGCAGAGGATAAATTTTTGGAATTAAAATTTCATAAAAAATCATTTTAAAATATTTTTAAATAATTCTTATATCATTTACCTTTAAAAATATTTCAAATACATTTCATTTATCTTGATATCTATTTTATATCCTCGATATTGTATTTTGAAAAAATAAATTAAACATGAAAATATAATTTTTTTTGCAAATGATGACTACAAAAATAAAAAACCGACGAATTAAATATTCAAATGGGAGAAGAATTTATTTTAATATTTGTCCATATACTATTAAAACCCATTTTTTATAAAAAATTGAATTTTTATGAATGAAAATAATATCTTAGATAAATTTATTAATGCTGATTATTTCAAATGAAATTAACTTATTTTATAATAAAATAAAGTTCGTTTTATTCAAATGTGTCATGGAACTAATTTCACATTACGAATGATTAATTAAGAAATGATTGATAACTGTTATCATTAGAATAAATTTTTACTTTTCATCTATAGTGTTATATATGGATTTTTAAAATTGTAAAGGCTATATTTTAATGAAACATTGTAATAATTTTATAATATATTAGTCATTTAATCTTTTTATGAGTTAAAATATTATACGTAGATAATGATAATATAATTAAATCTATAGTGTTGTCAAAAAATATTATTTTTAATACTCACCTAAAAATATATTTAATATAAACCAAAATTTTTCATAACATAATTTAGTTATGGTAAATTTGAAATTTATTATTGTTTTAATCAAATTCATATTCTAAAATATTCGATTTTAACATGTAAATAAAAAACTATTGAAAATGATTTTAATAAGAAAATAACCTTTTCAAATATAAAATTTCCTTATTCATGTTACCTATTAATTACCAATTAAATTGGTTCTATTATATTTGTAACACCCCAAGCTTCTATGGTACACTTCCCTTTTAATATTACAGTAGCGTGTGTTGTACGCAACTTCGAGTTCTAACACACACCACAACCAATCAAACTAGCCACTATGAATAGTAATACCCACTTTTTGAACTTTTATAAATTTTATCTTTCAAAATGGACTTCATATTTGGATTTGAAATATCGAAATTATCCTAGGATGAATTTTTGGTATTTTTCTGAAAACATACAATTTTTGATGAATAGTGAAAAACACTGAATTATTTGTTAGAACTGACTTTTTATTTATTTTATATAAATTTATTTTAGGTCAAAATTGGTATGAAATTCCTATATAAGTTCAATGTAATTCAATGGAGTCAGTTTATAATAGTTTTAGACATATAATATTTTATTGAACTTTTCACCATCTTTTACCCATCTCCTAGGAGAATTTGAAAATTCACATAAAACTTAATTTTACTGCTTCTATGAGTGGAATTTCAAAAATCTGAGAGACACGGTTAATATGAAGGAGTAAAATTTGGTTTAATACGATAAAAAAATTTTGGTGAATAGTTACTTTTTTCTTTTATTTACCACGGTTAAAAGTAAATAGTGTAATTAAGGGTAAATATGATATTAATATTACCCTAACACATGTCCTAATTATATTGGAAAAGTGTAACTAGACCAAAAACAATATTAGGAATAAAATATTATTATTTTGGTCCACATGGATTAGATTAGGACATTCATTATTATTTAATTCAAAGAAGAGTTAAAATAGTTAAAATCATAGTTTAATAAATAAAACATTGATAATATAGGGTTATACAAAAGATAAATTGGATTATAAATATTCATTAGAAATATAAAACTATTTACTACATAATTTTATTTTATTATTAATTTTTAAACATTAAATAATTTATGATATTTATGACACAATGGTGATGCAGTAATTACCTAATTAATGAGATATTAAAATAATTGATATTATAAATATCAAAATCAATTTAATATGATACTATTTATGAATTCCACTACTTTTTTAGGCTAATATGACATATTAGGACTGGTTATATAAATTTTTTTCTAAGTAATAATGTTGTTATCAAATTATCAAAAACAAAATACCCAATAGTGACAAAATTGGCATAAAATAGTTTTTAAAACAAATATTATATTATTAATTTATATTCAATTCCTAAAAATCTAAATATCGGCCAAAAAATTTATATAATGATAGGTGTATCATTAATTGACTAATTGGGGGTCTTTTGGAAGTTTATCGTATGTTTATTGACTATATAATATAAAAATACAAAGAGACATGGTAAGTGTCAAACTAATTAACAAATAGTTACAACCAATAGATAAGGTCAATAAAGTGACCCAAACCTGTCTAAAACCTATTGGTTGAGTGTTTTTCGACCTATCCCCACCTTAACCTTTAAATAATCATCTTTGGATCCATTAGAAACCGAATATTAATTTATTATAAAATAATATTTCTAGCTTTTCCAAAGGTGCCCATCACCCCTCTTATAAAAAGGCACTCCCCATTCTATCAATTTCACACCTTCAAAGCCTTTTGGCTCGGCAAACCCCTACCCAAATATTTTCTCAACATCCCTAAATTCATCCTAGAGGCCATAGTTTGATCAGAAAGGCAACATAAGGATCCCATATGATCAAATCAAAAATAAGAACCCGAAGAAGATGTAATATTTTCACCACCCTCTTTCAAGTTCCTTACTTCCTCAACTTCATCTTTCTTTGTCAT
This sequence comes from Viscum album, assembly GCA_963277665.1. Classification (NCBI taxonomy): domain Eukaryota; kingdom Viridiplantae; phylum Streptophyta; class Magnoliopsida; order Santalales; family Viscaceae; genus Viscum; species Viscum album. The sequence goes on from OY728122.1 coordinate 1,019,859,638, forward strand.
TTCAGTTCTAAAATAATTACTCTAGTATATACTATATAATGTGATGTAATTATAAATATGGTACATCAATATTCAGTATTCTACCCATATTTTTAATGACATGTCACCATATGTGCGTACATACGGCTTACCGTCTCCACGTCGTGGTGTAATTGTTATTCAATACATTATAATTTGGATTGGTATGATAATGATGAATAATTAATTTAAATAATAAATATAACATGATAATTATTCTCTATATATGATATACCATCAAATTATACATTATTTCAATATCAAAAGATTGATATTGTCGCTCGTGTGTACGTACGGACTACCATCTCCATGAACACGATTAGATTCATTCCCCATCGTATCAATTCAAGAATAAATTTCGTTTGATGATTAAAAATAATCTTTAAAGACATAATATCATTCTTTACATGAATAAGATACATCCTATCTATAACAAACATGGAATATGTTAGAAAACATATAAAAGAAAACGAGTAAGTTAACACCCGAAATGACGATAACACAATGATATTATTAACAAAGAAATGTTAAAAGATCATATATGATATAATATTAATGTATATGATTCTTGTATAATTTTAAAAAAACTATTTCACCATTATAATGGTGTTTAACCTACCCTCAACAAAGGAAAATTACAAGGAAAGAGTTTATTTCACAATCTCTTCATTATCCGAGGTTGTTTATACGTAATTATCTACTGTGACATATTTATCATCCACATCCATATTTCTTAAAAATGTATTTCAAAACATTCTTAATATTTTACAGAATATGGGTTAAAGTCATTTACACCATTGTTTTTCTTTTTATAAGATGTTTATAAAGGAATCTTTCCTTTGTTTTCCAAACAAGGTCCTTTTTAACCTTTTCGACAAAATTAAGGCAAGAATGTCTTTTTAACTTATACAGCGGGTGCTGCTATTTTATGCGGTTACAAAATCGTCAAATTATCCCTCACAAGCTTATAATAATATTTTTAAAGTAAATGTTTTATTTTATAATTATGTGACTTTTAAATTATTTAAAAGAATTTATTTTTCTCTCAAATAGTTTTGATTTCATCTATGTCAACATCCTTTGATTGATTTTAAGTTTATTTGAAGTGGATTTATCATGAAACACAACATACATATTATATTGAAGTTTTTGTGATATTTTTTTACTATGGATGTGTTATTTTTATACCATTAATGGTTCATGGAGAAGGTATTGACATTTTGTACGCTAGTTTTAATAAGAATGTTTATGTTATGTTTAAACATGTTCATATGAGGAATGCATTGGACATAATATGTGATGGGTGGGGCCCGTTATAGCTCCTCGATGCATCGGTAGGTCTCGTGAGACAAACTAGTGTCTTGGAACCAGTCCTTGACAAAATATTATTTGTAGTCATTGCATGAGGCCTTGACTATGTGGTTATGATAGTCTGGAATTATGCATTCCATCATTATGAAAGTGTTTATTGATATTTCATGTCATTATTCGACTAGTATAATATACATGTGAATAAGTATATGGCATTATTTCATTTTATCTTTTCCATATTATGTATATTTTCATGTTGAAAAGGCTTTTGTTTTAGTTATATATTTCCTTAAATGTTTATGTTTATTTATGAATGTTTTCGCTATATTGTTATCCTTACTGAGCGTCTGAGCTCACCCCTTTCAATGTTTTAAAATTTTCCCAGGATGTAAAGAAGTAATTTATGAATGACCTGCAGGGAATGTATGAGGGGATATGAAGACATGATGTTGTTGTAGTTATTTTCACTTTATGATGTAATGTAAACTTTCTGAATGTATCTAGTTATTCCAAAGCTACTAAACTAATCGGTCTTTCAAGACTTGATCTTTTGTGATCATGTCAATGTTATGTAATAATGCACCGACTATGGGTAACTGGGGTTGGGGTGTTATAGTTGGTATCATAGGAAGTTTAGTACAAACCTTAGAAGATAGATTTAGATAAACTCTGATTAGAGCACATAGAACTAAGATGGACCTTGAGGATTAGTATTGAAAAACTTCCTAGAATTTTGGTATTTTAGAGATTTTGTGAGTTTTCTGAGCAATAGATCCCTGTCTGGATTCGAGCAGGTAGAGACGGCTCTGGCATAGATGTAACTAGGGGTAAAACCAGAAAACACTTCTTTGAGCTACGCTCGAACGGGAACTGGTGCATGACAACGGGCCTTGTTGCACTCTTGGTTACAACACTCCTGTGGGATATGCTTAGGATAATTCTCATTTTCTTTACACACCATTATGAAGGGTTTATGAGTATATACTTCCTCAAAGAAAACAATTTTTTATGATTATGGATTATATCCATAAATAGTTCAATTTATGTTAAGTGTTTTACAAGTTGGATTTATGTATAGTGATTCATACACTGATCCAGTTTATTCCATTGTTTATAAATGGTGCCTAGTGGAAGGAATGGAATCTGTATCAATGAACACACTGAATGTAGGTATTTCCCTCCTCCTCAAGATAATTATAGTGGAGCTGGTGATGTAATTAGTGCTGATCAGCTAATCACCATACTGGAACAACTCACTCAGGGTATTAATTATAACCTTACTCGTGTGGAGCACCCTGATCCGCAGCGTGGAGGATCAATGCTAGATCTCTTAATGTGGAAGCAATCACCAAAATTAAATTGGAGAACAAATCCATTAGTAGCTGAGAAATGGATAAGTTCCCAAGAGAAAATATTCCATGCCATGACGTGTAGTGAATGGGAAAAAGTTATCATGGCAGTTTACCGCCTCACTGGAGATGCAGATCAATGGTGGTCATTGATTCAAAACACGAAGGAAGATGATGAAGTATCAAATATGGAATGGTGGGAGTTCAAAGAGATTTTATTAGAAAGATATTTTCCATGTGATCATTGAGCAGAAATGAAAGGCAATTTCTGAGTCTGAGACAAAAGGAGTATGAGAATTTCGCCAAGTATGAGGCTAACTTTACAAGGATAGAAAGGTATGCTGGAGATTGTATACATTATCCAAGAAGTAAGATTGATCGTTTCTTTTATGGGTTAAAACCATTACTTCGTCAAGCATTATTCTCACAATCCTTCTCATCGTACGAAGACATTGTCTCATGATCTATCAAGATAGAAAAGGAATTCTCTAAGTCTTATAACTTTAAAGAAAAGTAAGATATGAAGAGATATTCTGATCAATCGGAAAATGGAAAAAGGGGAAGAAGGGAAGAGTTGAATATCCATCCTGTAGTAAATGTGGGAAGAAACACCCTGGTACATGCTTAAAGGAAAGGGAGTTTTTTACAAGTGTGGTGAAAAAGGAAACCAAGCTCATGATTCCATGGAGAAGAAGTAAGAAACTGATGTTCAATGGTACAACTGCAGGAATATGGGACATTATGAAAACTATTGTCTTAAGCGTCAGGGGAACTTACCTCAGAAAAGGCCAAGGGATCAAGGCCAAGCTTATGCTATCACAACTGCTGATGTAGAAGCTCCAAAAGACATGATGTCAGGTAATTTAATGGTTTTGTAAATTTAAGAAAAAGCATTATTTGATTCCTGATCATCCCATTGTTTCATATCTTCCCAATTTGCTAAAAAAATTAGATATTTCCAATTTTATTTAACAAGAGAGTTGTTAGTCAAAACTCATAAGGGAAGTATCATTCCTATAAAATTCTGTGAATCAGTTCCCATTAGAGCACATAAATGTTTTTTACCTGCTAATCTCATCGTCATACCTATGAATGAGTTTTATATAATCCTCAGTATGGATTAGATTTTGGACCATAATACACTGATTTATTGTAAGAAGAAGGATGTTACAATTTTTGATGATGATGATAGGGAACACCTTATATTTAGAGAAGAATCGTCACCACCTAATTATTATCTAGATCCACCCCCATTAGCTCAACTAACTTCAATTATTGGGGGGGAGGATAAGGAAACGACTGTGGGTGAGGAATAGAATTTTCAAATAGAGGATGTACCTATTGTGAGAGAATATGTTGATTTTTTTTTGGATGATTTACCTGGATATCCTCTAGAATGAGAAATTGAGTTTTCAATTGATTTAATTACTGGATCAAGGCCCATATCAAAGACCCCTTATAGAATGGCCTCTGTGGAATTGGTGGAACTAAAGAAACAACTAGAGGAGATGATTAATAAGGGATTTATTCTACCTAGTGTTTCTCCACGGGGAGGCCCTGTACTTTTTTTTAAGAAGATAGGTGGATCCATGAGGTTTTGTATCGGCTATAGTGAGATCAATGCTATAACAATAAAGAAGAAATATCCCCTACCTCACATTGATGATTTATTCGACCAACTTCATGGAGCACAATACTTTTCAAAGATTGACCTTCGATCTAGATACCATCTGTTGTGTGTGAAGAAGGAAGTCATTCCGAAGACATCATTTCGGACCAGGTACATGAATTACGAGTTTATAGTAATGCCTTTTGGGCTGACTAATGCACCCTCTGTATTGATAGATCTAATTAATAGAGTTTTTGAGGAATATCTCGATGATTTTTTAGCGGTATTTTTTTATGATATCTTGGTATATTCCAAAAGCAACAAAGACCATGAAAATCACTTGCTCATTATCACGAAGACTCTTAAAAGACAAGAATTATATGGGAAGTTTAGCAAGTGTGAATTCTGGCTTCTGAATATTTCATATCTTGGTCATATTGTCTCTAAAGACGAAATCTCTATTGATCCGTCTAATACCAAGGGAATCCAATAATGTCCAGCACCGACGATTATAACTGAGGTACATCGTTTTATTGGTTTAGCAAGTTATTATCGATGTTTCATCCAGAATTTTACTTGATTGGCTAACCCATTAACGAAGCTCACACGTAAAGGGGTTAAATTTGTTTGGACAAAAGTGTGTGGAGAATGTTTTGAAGAACTGATGAGAAGATTAGTCAATGCTCATATATTGACTCTGCCATCGAGGAATGATGGGTTCTTTATTTATAGTGATGCATCAAAGAAAGGACTTGGTTGTGTCCTTATGCAGAATGATAGAGTTATTGCCTATGAATCACAACAGTTGAAAATTCATGATCAAAACTATCCTACTCATGATCTCAAGTTAGCAGTTGTGATCTTTGCTTGGAAGATATGGAGACACTACCTCTATAGTGAAAATGTGAGATTTATACTGATCGCAAGAGTTTGAAGTATACTTTCTCCCAAAAAGAACTCAACATGAGGAAATGGAGATGGATTTAATTACTCAAGGATTGTGATTATATGATACAATACCACCCGAGGAAGGAAAATAAGGTAGCAGATGCTTTTAGTAGAAAGGATCCGGGAGTTTTGAAAAAGATGAGAGTAGAAAGGGATCCTATTTTCATGGATCTAATAAAGATGGATATGGGAATAACCATGGAAGGTGAAACATCAATGATTTTTTAAATGGTTTCCAAAACATCTTTACTAGAAATGATAAAGAGTTCTCAGACTAATGCTGAAGAGTTTCAAAAGAAGAATAAAGCTGTGAATGAGGGGAGATCGAGTGACTTTGTATATGAGGATGGAATTTTGAAATTTGGGAAGAGACATTGTGTTCCCGATATACCCGATCTAAAAAGGGAATTGTTGGATGATGCTCATAGTTCCAATTTCTCTATACACCCTAGAAGAACCAAAATGTACAGAGATTTGAAGGAACCTTTTTGGTGGGACAACATGAAGAGGGAGATTGCTGCATTTTTATCAGGATGTATGGTTCATCAACAAGTGAAAGCTGGAAGGAAACAGTCTGGAGGAGTCACGCAACCTCTTACCCTACCTAAGTGGAAATGGGATAATATCACGATGGACTTTGTAATGGGACTACCAAATAATCCTAGAAGGAATGATGAAATATGGGTCATTTTTGATCGTCTTACCAAATCAGCACATTTTCTTGCTATAAGAGAAGATCTACCACTTGAACGTCTAGAAAGGCATTATATTAATGACGTTATAAGACTTGATGTAGTACCCCTATTGATTGTATCTGATCGTGATCCCCATTTTACATCAAGATTTTGGAAAAGTCTTCAGAAAGACCAGGATACATAACTTCGTTTGAGCACTACCTACCACCCTTAAACAGATGGACAATTAGAACCAAATATTCACAACATAGAAGTCATGTTGAGATCTTGCTCACTTAAATTTCATGGTATGTGGGATCAATATTTACCTCTAGTAGAATTTCCCTATAACAATAGCTTCTATTCAAGTATTCGGATGGCACCATATGAAGTGTTATACAGAAAGAGATGTTGCACACCAATCTGTTGGGATGACGTTGCTGAAAGAAAACTTGTAGGCCCAGAATTGGTGGAGGAAACGATGGAAAAGGTAAAGGTAATCCAAAACCACAGGAAAGCATCTTAAAGTAGGCAGAAGAGATATGCCGATAACCGAAGGAAGGATTAGGAATTTTAGGTAGGAGATCATGTTTTCTTGAATGTATCTCCATGGAAGGGAGTTATACATTTTGGTAAGGTAGGTAAATTGAGTCCCATGTATATCGGACCTTTAGAAATTCTAGAACGAATTGGGGCTATAGCTTACCGGTTGGAAATGCCGCCAAGTATCTCCAAAGTACATTATGTGTTCCACATATCACTATTGAGAAAATACATGCCTAACCCAACTCATGTACTCACTTACAAGGAATTAGAACAGGAACCCGATCTATCATATTGTGAAGAGCCCGTCAGGATTCTTGATACAAGAAAACAAGTGTTGTGAAACTGGATAACTCATCTCATAAAAGTTCTATGGAGAAACCATTAGATGGAAGAGGCAACGTGGGAACCTGAGGAACTTATGATGAAGAATCACCCGAGCCATTTCATGTGGTAGTATTCTATAAATTTTGAAGAAGAAATTATTTGATGGAGGGGAGAATGTAACACCACAAGGTTCCTCGGTACGCTTCCCATTGAATAATACAGTAGAATGTGTTATACGAAACTTCGTGTTCTAACACACACCACAACCAATAAGACTAGTAGTTATGGATAGTAATACCCACTTTTTGAAATTGTATAAACTTTATCATTAAAAATGGACTTCATATTTGGATTCAAAATATCTAAATTAGCCTAGGGTGATTTTTTGGTATTTTTTTTGAAAAATTTCAATTTTTGATGAATATTGAAAAACACATAATTATTGGTTAAAATCGACTTTTAATTTAAATAATTATTATTCTATTTAAATTTATATTAGGTCCAAATAGATATGTAATACCTATATAAGTTCAATTTAATTCATTGGAGTCAGTTTATAATAATTTTAGACACATTAAATTTTATTGAACTTTTCACCATCTTTTACCCATCTCCTAAGAGAATTTTCAAATTCACAAAAAACATAATTTAGCACTTCTGTGAGTGGAATTTCGAAAATCCGAGAGACATGGTTAATAACAAGGATTAAAATGTGGTTCAATATGATAAAAATAATTTTTGGTGAATAGTAACTTTTTACTTTTATTTACCATGGTTAAAAGGAAATAGGGTAATTAAGGGAAAAATGACATTAATATTACCCTAACACATGTCCTAATTCTATTGGCCAAATGTATATTGACCAAAAACAACCTTAGGAAAAAAATATTATCATTTAGGTCTACATGTATTATATTAGGACATTTATTATTATTTAATTCCAAGAAGAGTTAAAATAGTTAAATTCAATGTTTAATAACTAAAACATTTTTAATAAAGGGTTATACATATGATAAATTGGATAATAAATATTAATTGTAAATATAAAAATATTTCTTACATAATTATATTTTATTTATAATTTTTAGACCCTCAATCATCTATGTTATTTATGACACAATGGGGATGCAGTAATTACCTAATTAATGAAATATTAAATTAATAGATATTATAAATATCAAAATAAATGTAATTTGGGACTTTTTATGAATTCCACTAATTTTCTAGGTTAATATGACATATTAGGATCAGTTATATAAATTGTTTTCAAAGTTATAATGCTATTATGAAATTATCAAAAACAAAATACCCAATAGTGTCAAAATTGACATAAAAGAGTTTTTAAAACAAATATTATATTATTAATTTATATTATATTCCTAAAAATCTATTTTTCATCAAAGAAACTTATATTATGATAGGTGTATCATTAATGGACCCCTTGGGGGTAGCTTAGAAGTTTATAGTATGTTTATTGACTATATAATATACAAATACAAAGAAACATGGTAACTGTCAAACTAATTAACTAAGAGTTAAAACTAAGAGATAAAGTTAATAAAGTGACCCAAACCTGTGTAAAACCTATTGGTTGAGTGTATTTCGACATAACCCCACCTTTAACTTTAAATAATACACTTTGGAGCTATTATAAACCGAATATGAATTTATAATAAAATAATATTTCTAGCTTTTCAAAAGGTTCCCCTCACCCCTCTTATAAAAGGGAACACCCCCATTTCTCAATTTCACACCATCAAAGCCTTTTGGCTCTGCCAAAACCTACCAAAATATTCTATAAAAATTCATCACTTCAACCTAGAGGCATTAGATTGAGAAAAAATCCATCCTAAGGATCCATTTTGATCAAATCAAAAGGAAGAACCTAAAAAGGAAGTAATATTTTCACCACCCTCTTTCAAGTTCCTTTCTTCTTCTACTTCTTATTTCATTGTTATTTCAATTATAAAGTAATAACCCAATTATATCCTATATACTGTGATGTTATTATAAATATGGTAAAACCATATTCAGTATTCTACCCATCCTTTGAATATAATGTCACCATATGTGCGTATATACGTCTTACCATCTCCACGTCCTGGTGTAATTGTTATTCAATACATTATTATTTTGATGGTATGATAATGATGTATAATTATTGTAAATAATAAATATAACATGATAATGATTCTTTATATATGATATACCATCCAATTATATATTATGTTAATATCAAAAGAATGATATTGTCGCTCGTGCGTACGTACAAACTACCGTCTCCACGAACGCGATGAGATTCATTCCCCATTGTATCCATTCAAGAATAAATTTCATTTGATGATTAAAAATAATGTTTAAAGACTTAATATCATTCTGGAAATAAATAAGATACAACCTATCCATAACAAACATGGCTTATGTAACAAAACATATTAAATAAAACACATAAGTTAACACCCGAAATGACGATAATATTAAGATATTATTAACAAAGCAATGTTAAAAGATCATATATGATATAATATTAATGTATATGATTATTTTATAATATAATAACAATTATTTCACCATTATACTTGAGGTTAACCTACCCTCAACTAGGGAAAAGTACAAGGTAAGGGTTTATTTCACAATCTCTTCATTATCTGAGGTTGTTTATATGTAATTATCTACAGGGACATATTTATCATCCAAATCCATGTTTCATAAAAATTTATTTCAAAACATTCTTACTATTTTACCGAATTTGCGTTAAAGTTTTTTATACCCTTGTATGACTTTTTATAATATTTTTATAAAGTAATCTTTTCGTCATTTTCAAACAAGGTCATTTTTAACCTTTTCAACAAAATTAAGGTAAGAATATATTTTTAACTTATACAGAAGGTGTGGAGATTTTCGGCCTTTATTAAATCGTCAAAGCTTCCCTCACAAGATTATAAGAATATTTTTAAATTAAATGTTTTCTTTTATAATTATGTGACTTTTAAATGATTTAAAAAAATATTTCTCAAAAATAGTTTTGATTTCATCTCTGTCAACATCTTTTGAAGTATTTTAAGTTCATTTGAAGTTGATTTATCATGATACAAAACAACCATATTGTATTGAAGGTTTTGTGATATGTTTTACTGTGGATGTGTTATTTTTATACCATTCATGGTTTATAAAGAAATTATTGACATTTCGTATGCAAGTTTTAATATGAATGTTTATGTTTTGTTTAAACCTATTCATATGTTGAATGCATTGGTCTTAATAAGTTAGGGGTGGAGCCCGATATAGCTCCTCGATGCATCGGTAGGTCTCATGAGACAAACTAGTGCCTTGGCACAAGGCCTTGACAAAATATTATTTGTAGTCTTGGAACGAGGCCTTGACTATGTGGTTATGATAGTCTGGCATTATGCATTCCATCATTATGAAAGTTCTTATTGATATTTAATGTGATTATTCGACTAGTAGAATATCCATGTGAATATGTAAATGGAATTATTTCATTTTATCATCGCCATATTATATCGAAGTACAATTTTAAAAGTCTTTTGTTTTAGTTATACATTGCCTTAAATGTTTATGTTTATTTATAAATGTTTCTGCTATATTTTTATCCTTACTGAGTATCTGAGCTCACCCCTTTCAATGTTTAATATTTTTCCCAGGATGTGAAGAAGTAATTTATGAATGACCTGCAGGGAATGTATGAGGGGATATGAAGACATCATGTTATTGTAGTTCTTTTCACTTTATGATGTAATGTAAACATTAAGAATGTATCTAGTTATTCCAAGGCTACTAAATTAATCGGTCTTTCGAGACTTGATCTTTTGTGATCATGCCAATGTTTGGTAATAATTCACCGACTCAGGGTAACTGGGCTCGGGGATACAATATTATTCAAATAAATTTAATATTTTATCTATTATATATTTAGTTTCATCAATTAATATTCAAAAAAATAATTTATAGAAAAAATTATTTTATAATAATTAAAAATATTAATAGTTGTTTATATACAATAATTGTATTTCATTTGTGCATTAGTGTTGAAATTAACATTTATTTTAAGTTTAACAAATATTTTATAATGTGGTTAACATTAATTAAACCATACAATTTCATGGTTATTTTACAATATTTATATTTATTTAAATAAAAATACTTCACCATTCATTTTGGTTTGGTATTACTAATAATTTTTTTAACTTAATATTTAATTTAATAGGAAATTACTATAAAAAATTTGAGATGTCACTTTCTCCCCCAACAAATAAATGTTTTCCTCACACTTTTAAATATCACAAAAAATCAAATATGTAAGGGTATCTAAAATATATACATGAATCAATATAAAGAATGTAATACAACATCATCATTACCGAGATGGGTAGAATACAAACCATATGAGTCATATCTCTTATAGCATGATTCTATGAATTATTCTAAGATACACAACCCTTATGATTGGGTATTGAGACTTGTGTAATGGAATTAATTTTCCAATGGTAGTTCCCAGGTATCCCTTTACTGGTATGTTCTTATTGGTTTATTTAAAATAATAATTTCCATTTCTCTATTTAAATAATCAATATGTAGTGTATATAAATATATCTGATACATTTCTAATATTCCATTAGGTTTATCTAAATAATTGATAATAATATTTTAATGATATATATTAAAAAAATAGACTTTGGAAAAAATATTAATAACATATTAATATAATATCATTGGGTGGGGTTATTTTAATTCTATTGGGAAATTACTAAATATATAACAGATACCATAAACAAATCAACCTGAATCTATTTCATTGGAGTGGAGGATATGTGTACCTTAAATTTCACAATCCAAAATAGTGTTAGTAATTATATATGATATTTATATTTCATTTGAACATATGGTTTTATCAGACATATTACCCTTTTTGTCCCGTAAATTGGGTTGTTGATACTCATAGTGTCTGAAATCCATGAACAATTCCAACACCATCCTCCCCACTCTTATAGAAGGTAACCACATCCAATCTTTTCTTCACAAATAAATTCGATATTGGTTCTAAAAATATATTCATATATTCATTCCTATAATCACTCCCCAGATTATTGATTCAATATTTTTTTTCATAATTCCCTTCTTGGAGGTTTTATGGTGTTAATCAAGGATGAGAATCCAAAGGAAAAAGTATCATTTTTAATAAAGTATTCTAGTTTTATTTCTTCTTCCACTTCATTAAAATATTCTTGAAAACTGAGGATATAATACATCAAGTACCCAAAAAATTCATAGATTTCATTATGTTAATGTAATCCCCTAAATTCATCTCCACTTCTGTTAAATTGGAAAATGATTAATTATTCGTGTGTATGTGTGAACTATCACTTCCCATAATCGATATAATTCATTATCTATTATCGGAGCACAATACTGGTTATAATGATGTAATTAATGATTATATATTATATAAATTAAATATTTATCATTATATTATAATAATACATCAATTTAATTCTCACCTTACTTTTAAATAAAAATTATATTGTCGTTTGTGTGTACGTGTGAACTATCATCTCCATGAATCGATGTGATTCAATTTTCTTCACCTCACCAAAATTATTTAACATATAAGTATATATAAAATATTTATATGATATATATCATATTATGGTTATTCTATAAATATAAAATAATAATTATCTTATTTCCATAATAATCAATGATAAATAGAAATGTTACTCATGCATACGTACAACCAACCATCTCTTTTATTATAATGTTGTCTGGTTTTTAAAACCATAAATAAATGGTGTGATTTAAAATTATAATTATTTTATTAAAGTAATTATTATGTGATTAATATTATTCTAGAGATAATTTTCTAATATCCAATTATTAATATATATATATCATAGAAATCATTATGGACTTATGTACTGAATATAATGAAAACATCTTAAATGAACATAAATAAATCAGTAATTTGTTAATACAAGGATATGTGATATTAAAATAATAATAAAAATTAAACGGTTTTCAAGTAAGTAAAAAATCAACTTATTTTTCTTATTTGGGAAGATAAATAACATACATGAAAAATTAGATTCGAGGTCAGGGACATCGATACAATCATCATTCATTGTTAAATATTTAGATGATACACACCACATTATTTTATAAGGTGTATAAAAACCCCTTTTAATTTTTAATTATATTCATCGGTTTTAAAATTTTAATCCTTTTATGGTTTATATCTCGAGAATTTTACAATCTTTATAAATGATAAAAGGAATAATTTTTTATTTATACAATGACAATGACCTTTTCTCTACTGTGACCATTATTTGGTATTTGGATTCTACTAAAATAATTTGTATTTTTAAAATAAAATAATATAGCTTGTACCCTTTTTTGATTTTATTTGAATTTAAAATGGTTTGGGAAATGTAATGTTTATATCAATTCGTTGAAATGATTTTTTTAGATTAAAATTGAAATTTTTTGAGTTAAATTTTGAAAATTGAAATCATTTATATGTTGTGATTATATAATGGTGATTTAAAATTTTAAGTGAGGATATGTGATAAACAAAATATGGGTGGTTCAATGGTAAACTATCGATGGGTGGTTATATTAAAACCTACAATTCATTGTTTTTGTAATTCAACTGTATGGATATTCCATTTTTTAAGATTGAAATTTATTGAATTTCAGGACATAGTTATTGCATTTATGTATGAATATGTCTCATGATACCATTATATATTATATGTGGGATTTATATTTGTTTTATATTAATATATTAATTAAATAAATGGTAATAAAAGATTTTATATTCAATGGAAATTATTCATTATTTCTTATGTGTGAAATGTATTATTTTTTATAATGTATCCTTGGGTTTTAATGTTTTCAATGGAGTAACAATTTGGCTTCATTTTGTATCGATGATCAATATTTTTATGATCATATAAAGTTTTAAAATGTTTTACATAGGATTTGTTGGAAAATAAAGACAAGTATGGTATCAATAAAAATTGTGAATATTGAACATGAAAAGAAACCATGATTCATTTTAAATGTTTTCGTTTAATGAAAAAATGTTTACTTTTTTGGATGTATCGACATTATATTTATATGGTGTTTTTATGTATGTGTTATGGCTTAATTATATAATGATATAAACCATTAAATATCCTCAATTTGAAATAGTAGAATATTCATGGCATAACTCAATATTATGTATCATTAAAGGCTGAGCCCTTATAGTTTGTATCAGGGGATGGTTTGGATAACATTAGAGGTTAGGGAAAAATTTATAACATACCATGAAATATTTTAACTTCTTTTCAAGTTAAAATGTAATGGAATGTTATGATTACCATGTAGCATAATCTATGGTATGTAGATTCAGAATGGTTTTCCATAGTGGAAACATGAAAGCTTTACTGGAAAGGAATCAAGGTGAAAACACCATTCCAAACCAGTATCCCAAGGCGGTCAGAAACGAAACGATGTAGTATATTGTAGAGATGAATCGGTTGAAACCAAAAATAAATTTTTGTGTAGTCCATTCAAGATAGAAACCTGATCTACTAAAGATTAATATTACAATAATGGGGAATTGTATGAGATTACATCTCCCATCATTCAGAGGATCATCTTACCATATTCCGATAGAAGGATGTACAAAGTACCTAGAAAATATATTTTAATACATGGTGTTTTTATAGCACCAAAACACGACTCCTTAAATTTATCATTTTTATGGGGAAACAAACTAGTGGTAGTGAATTGTTACAAATATCAAAAGAAGTGACTAGGTTGATGGCATATAATGGGATGAGATTATGAATAACTTCCTTGAATAGTAGTTTCCAAATGTAGTTCGATATAGGATTGAAGAAAAATTCATGAAGTGGAGAAATTTTTTTGAAGATTCGTTGACTAAATATGGATAAAATTTCACCTGTATGGAATGATACATCCCAAATTTTATCACAGGTCTTGATAGTTAGATAAATAGGTTTTACTCCGGACACATGCCATGATATCAAAGGGCATTGTATTCCCATGAAGTCCAAATCTTTTAGAAATATGTCAGATTTTTTGATACGGTAGAAATGGACTTTTTGGATGATTATGTGTTCCATGAGAGAAGAAAAATAAGTGTTCCAGTTAGCAGGTAATGGGAATGATTTCATCAAACATGTTTGGAGTTAAAAAAACAATATTTCCATCATGTGATATGAGTGGTAGAAAAAATCCTAGATATTTTATTCCTATGATTAAGAAGTACAATATATGTTTTAATATTGGTAATATTGTTCATGACTACATGGATGATTACCAGACATGTAATCAAATCCATTAGTTAGATGTTTTTGTTGAAATGAGTTAGGGAATTATGCCAATGTGTGTCCAAATATGATTACCTAGTGTGGAAACCAGAAAGAATTAATGTATTAGGGCATGTAAATATCATTTTATACTTCTACGGTAAATGTGGGACCCTCAAATGAATTATGGACTGGTATGTTTTAGTTTTTATTTCAAAATATACCAATAAACTGACTCTAGAACATCATATTCATTCATTTATAATAGCTTTTAAAGTAAATTAGTAATATTACCTCATGAATTTGATATATAAAATTTAGTAAATACTCTGGTCAAAGTATTATGGAAGCCATGATTTATTGGAATCTTTAAATTATTTTTGGTGGGATAGTCATTCTTGAAAATGAGGTTGAACATCGGATAAGAGAATTTATTATCATTCTCATTATGCACTGGATTTCAGTTTATCATTAAGAAATATGTGTCCATGCCAAGAATGATTAATTAAATGTTTTAATACCATTGATAACATTCCATGAATATGAGTGAATGATTCCCGAGGGATTTAAACTTTATCTAGCTCTTGTAGTGGAAATGAATGTAACCGTTTTTTGATTTGTATCATTCCATGGGGATCATGAGGGTTTCCATCATCATTTATACTTCGATTATACCAAATCAGTACAAAGGATCAAAATAACAACAAGGGTTAAATAATAAATAACCCCACCATGCACATATATCGTTTTCAACAGTGGGGTATAAGTTGTATACCCCTACCATGGACATGTTTATGAATGCTCCCTCAATCAAATCCATAGATCCCAACTCCACTAACCCATCAATCCTCAACCTATATCCCAATAGGAAAGATGATTTCAGCAATTTGTAAATAGATTGTAGAATGATGAAAACCCAAATTGTGAAGAGGAAGAAAAGAGGATATTTGACTTACCAGGATTATTAATTATCAACTGATATAACTCCAAACGTCCTTGTAATGAGGGAGAATCACACATGGATTATCTTTTGATACCTTCGGCGCCTATAGGGTTTCATGGAAAAGGAATGGCGGAAATACCAAGTTGGTGTAAAAAATACCATTATTGCATTTTTATTAATTTTTCAACATTACTAGGCTTCACGGTTTACCCACAATGTTTTCCAAACTCAGTGAAAACAATGCGAGGGCCACTGTCCCAAAATCCACCTTTTTCACATTTTACCCACATGGATTGTCAAACTATGAGAAAAAAATGTGAGGCTTATTGTTCTAAAATTATTACTCCACATGGTTTCCTTTGATATTCAACATGATTTTCAAAAACTGTGTGAAAATCATGCACCATTCCAAAAAAAACTCATTTTACACTTTTTCACCTCTCGAATCCCCCATACATCTCTTGGGTCATCCCATGTACTTAGGGAACACTAATTTAGTCAATAAATGGGCTCAAAAAAACCCATATACAATAACAGAACGTTAATTGAATCTAAAATCATACAACCTCCCTACCTTAGGAAAGCTCATCCTCGAGCCACTCCTACTGAACATTATCGAGATTTTGAAGGAAATAGATGAGGCCATTGGGCCCACATATCCAATTTTCCATCCCACGTTTCATCTTATAAATTTCCATGCTTCCAAAAAACATAAACCAATGGTAATAAATTTCCATGCAGAACCTTATCACTATTATCAAAAATAAGAACTGGATGCTCATCAATTGAATCATTAGGATCATGCTCAACATCCTCTATTTTTATCTTATGAGATGATTTTGGATGATTCTTCTCTTATTGTGAGTCCTAAAATACATTATGCATCCCATAATACCATAGTGTGAGATCCAATAATTATTCATGTGGTTCAATCCTCTCTATAATCTCAAATGGACCCGCATACCTAGGTGCCAACATTCCAAATATAAAAAATCAAATGTGACCAAACCATAGAGACACCCGAAGAAATAGACTACCCCCACCACAAAATAAAGAGGTCTAAAATGCCGATTCACATATGAATTCTTCCTACTATAATATATCATCATGCACTTCTAAATCAAATGATTATAATCTAAAATATCATGCATGAGCCTCTGTATTAATATTTTAGGGTCCCTAGCTTCTAGACAAATCAACATAGATCTTCATGGTATCCCATATAGTGACTCGAAAGGTGTCATCTGAATCATATCCTAGAAATTGTTATTGTAATCAAACTCAATGAGTGATAAGTGATTCTACCATGAACTACTAAATTCTTGGACACATGCTTTCAAAAATTCATCCAATACCTGAATCATATGCTCAATCAATCCATCCATCTATAGGTGATAATTCGTAATCAACTGCACCTAAGTACCAAGATCCTTCATTCATCCCTTCCATAAGAATGATGTGAAATGTGGATCGTGATATGAAACTATGGTTCTTTGAAAACCATATAATAAAACAATTTCTTGAACATACAAATCAGAAACTAATCACTTTGTAAGTCTCAAGGATCATCACGAAATGAGACTCATTAGTTAGGCAATACACAATGACCAAGATTTAATCATTCATTAGAGGTTTCCATAGAAGTCACACCATGATGCCCATCATTACATTATTCCACATCCATTATGGAGAGTGAAATTACTATAATAACCTAGCTAGATGATAGTTCAAAGCCTACAACTATTAAAATGTTTGTCATTACATTGCGTAATAGAAAAATTATTTCATCATTTTCATCCACCAATTCTACCAATAAATATCATGATACATCATGGTCAATCTCGGATGATCATCCCACTTTGATGAGAGGAACTCACACATCAAATATTCCAAAAAACACACACTATCAACCACACGACCATTAATAGAGACAGTTCCATCACCACCCAAGCCCAACTAGAAGGTGTATCCCCACTATTCAGAAATTCCTTCATAGAAAAATGCTCCAGATTATCATGTTGAATCTCATTGAAATGGATTAAAAACAAGGACTAAATCTCGAGAGATGTAAGAGTCATTTAATCGTGCACATCCTATGCCTCCATGTGAGTCTCAGTAAATAGAGCCATCATTTTTCATTCATTTTGGGATTCCTGAACCACCTGATTTTGAGCCATTCAGATCAGAGCATCCATAACACTATTCTCTTTCCCATGTGTGTAGGTCAACTCTAAATAAATATATTGTAGGTACTCATCCAACATTATCTATCAAAAATTAAAGTATTTCATATAAAATATGTTATTAAAAATTTAATGATCGATTAACACTATGAGACACTCTCCTAACGAATAATGCCTCCAATACCTTAGGGAATAAACCATATAATATAGCTCGAGATCATTGGAAGAGTAATTTATTTCATTACAGCTCAAATTACTTGACCCATAATCGATATCCCAATCATCCAACCTCAACATTTCCCGAGTCCAACACCAGACGTATCATAGAACAAACTGTACTTCAGACCATGTTCAAGTATGAGTTTAATCAATGAAATATTCAACCACTAATTTAATTATATAAATAATGATTTTCACTCTTATAAAAACTAAAAAATAACAGCATTTGGGGATAAGATTTAGAGTGGTGCCCCCAGATAAGAGAAATTCCAAATGAATCTTCGGTAATAACTGGACAATCCCTGAAAACATTAAACATCAGAAATATTATTCGGATTCCCCCGAGACACCACATTCATCTCCTTCTCTTGATCCACCAACACAAATAACACAAAAATGATGTGTTGGAATAAATAAACTCAATGAATTCAGAACATACATTTAGAGAGATTTGTGTAAATCATATGCTCTCTTAGTGTACTCTAGACGATGTCAATATGTTTTTCATGATCATCAAGAGTTTGTGAGTACACCAAGATTTCATCAACAATGAAAACCATTAAGGGATATATATAATGAGGAAATATTAAATTTACAAGTTCCATAAACACAACTTGTGCTTTGGTTAAACTTAACAACATCACCAAAAATTTATCCAACCCATACCTACTCTTGAACGCTTTATGTGGTACATCAGAAGGTATCACCACAACTGATGGTATCCTGATCTCCAATCAAACATGGAAAACGTTGAATACCCCTTTAGTTGGTCAAAAAATTCATCAATCCTAGGAAAAGGGGATCAGTTCTTAATTGTTTTCATATTCATCTATTTATAATTGACACATAACCTTAACAACCAGTCACCTTCTTAGAAAATTTCACATGTGATCCCTATAGAGACATGCTAGGTCGAATGAATCCTTTTCCTCTAGAACTTATAGATTAAAAATGAGTTCCTTGAGTTTTTATAACGCTATTTGATATGGTGGAATGGAAACTGGTTCTGCCCCTAACAGCAACTTGATCATCGACTTTACATCGATCTCAGGTGGTAGCCCCGATCAGTCCTTCAGAGACACATCCTCAAACCGATCCACCATATGAGAACCAAAATGTTTCTCCACTTCATGATCATCATGAATAATTCATGACACATGGGATATGTGCACTCCCAACTCCTAATTAAAGGCCCTTCACAACATTCTTGAACATACCACTCACCACAAAGTACATAAGATTCTACATCATAAGATGTAAACATTACATGTTATCGATAACAATCGATATGGGATTGATACACCACAAACCAATATGTACTCATTATCAAGTAAAAAATTGACATGTCCAAAACTAATAGAGTCTTTGGGAAATGATATCCACTAACCTCTAAGGCACAACATTTACACTTCCATATATTCTCAACTCACATACCCAAGAGAGTATCAAGGGACATAACTCCATATACAATTCCATAGTTAGGCTCAACATTACTAAAATATATGATGAAATAATAAATAATGTGAATCACCTATGTCAATAAAAGAACAATCAATGATGGAATATACAAGAATCATAATTCAATTGGTAGACATTCCATCTTCACCTCCTCATGATGTAGACTGAATTGCATAATGCTTCCCTATCCCTCTACCCTGGGATCTAGCCCGAGTACCCTATACTTCACTGCCTTGCTGGAATGAACGACATCACCCCTGAGATCCAAGTCAACAACCCATACTAGTATGAACTTGGAGAATCATCTACCATCCTAATATGGGGAATTCGAACCCCACCCCAACTGTACTCTATGTTGATCTCTATCCTATAACATTTTCTGACTACCGCAGGTTCCTAAAGAACCTCTACACATGACTAATTGTTCTCTAGGATATTCACTCAAAAGGTGGTTAGGAACACTAACATCACATATTTCCTAACCTGCCACACTAATTTCCACAATCTCGATCATTGACATGAGATACTGGTTACATTTTCTAGATGTGTTTCCCACCGCTTCCTTGGTGGAAATTCTATAAGTGGCAATTCAATGTATCAGAAGTGTCACCACTAGTTTACCCCACTAGAACTGCATGTTTTCTTCCTGAAGCCTTTTTTAGGACTCTTTCTTAGATTAGGGCCTAATCTATCTTTTTGGCAAACCAATTTAGCCGAAATAAAATTACCTTGGATGTTAACTCATGCCAATGTCTCTCTTGAATGCTCATTTTCTATGTATTTCTTTATACATAAGGTATAACACTCGTTTAACTAATTTACCCCATTTTTATTACCATGAAAAAAATACATTATGCCATTACAAATTATATGCCCATGCCAATAATTCATTTTCACTCCCACTCAACATTTAAATATTCTTATAAAGGGATCTACATGGATAAAAGATAACCTTTATCGTACTAAGCTAACTTCAATATTCAGAAAGTATCACCACACCCCATAGATTGAACTAAGAAATAGAATTCATACTATTTGTGTCCCATTGGAACCATGATAGTTTCCATTCATCATTTATAGATTAATTATAACAAATATAATAAAAGGATAAAAATCCCATTATTGGTTAACTATGAAATAACCACAAGCATGTAAAATCTCAAACAAAACTATGGGGTATAACTTGTAGTCCGCCAACCATGAATCTATTCATGAATGATCCATAAATAGATGCCTTAGATCCTGAATCCTCCAAACTATGAAGCCTCAATTTATATCACACTTAAAAAAGAGTTTTTTAGAGATTTAGATGGAGACGATAGAATGATACAAACCCTAATTGTGAAGTTGTAGCTATGAGGATATTAGGCATTCATAGATCATGGATTCAAAATTGATGGAACTCCAAACGAAAATGAGATAAGATATAGTCACCCTTGAAATCTATTAGGAGATATTCCTCATCACTAGGGTTCAATGGGGGATGAATGGAGGAAATCTTGAGTTGGGGTTAAAATAAAATAATTGATTTTTTGTATATTTTTAAACATTACTCGGATTCCTAGTTTACCAACATGGTTTTCCAAACCGTCTCTAAATCGTGTGAGAGATATTATCCCAAAATCGTCCCCTAACATAGTTTCCTAGTATACTCTGCATGGTTTGCACTAAACGCGTGTGAACCATTTGCAAACCATGCAACATGACCATAAAACTCATTTTCCTCCTTTTTCATCTCCTCGACCCCTAGAACACACTCGACTCTTCCTATGAACATAGGTAACACATATTTTACCCAAAGAATGGGATAAAATAGAATCATAAAAAAACACACTTTAAAGAATGCCCTAGATCATACACATATATAATGATAATGTAATAAAATCTATTGATTCACGAAAACTGTATTTCTCAACTGAGAACCAACACTGTTAGAATAAGATCTAAAATATCTATGAAGATAATTTTGTTATTTTTAATATAAAAAATGAAATTAATTATATATATTTAAAATTATTAATTTAAAATATTCAATATATGCATTAATAAAGGCTTTCGTAAGGGATCATTGGTTCGTAGTTCATGATAAAGTTTTTTCCTACTATAGAAGAATATAAGGTATTGAATTCAACCACCCATAACTAATTAATTCCTTAATATATGGGTATTTTTTATATATTGATAATGGTTTGATATTACTTTAATATTGCATTTTCAGTCTATCCAATTCCCTCATTTAGTTTTTTTTCAATGTTCTACCACGAAGTGATTTGTTTGATTGCACAACATTTTTTATAGGATGTAAAGAATCTAGAAAGGCTTCTAATTATATTTTAAGACATACTAAAACTCTATTACATCATATTTGGTTAAATGTGTCAGTTGTAGAATGTACTTCCTCACTAATGAAATATGAAATATGGAATGTACTTTTGAATCACTAGGCATTATATTCAACATGTAAGAAAACAATATATTTATTATAAAATTTCCATAGGCCCAATGTGTGTATGAATTAAAATACACATTTTACCAATTCATTAAACTCAATCACATGTTAAATCCTTAATTAAAAAATTGTTCTCTAACATGATATTCAAATTATTTCAATTTATTATCAAAAATATACCTTTTTATTCTATCAGCTGTATAAATATGGTCATTAGTTGTTTATACATTAACATCAATCAATTATAAAATCTCTAGGATAGATAACTTTATTTCTAAAAATTCATCCCAATATGACGCATTATGACAGAACTTCCCATTAGATGATTCATATGTATCCATCTATATTTTTGAATGCAATATGTTTTTATTTGAAAATTACACCAAAGGCCAATGTTAATCCATTCTACCTTTGAGGTCAACATAATATGATATAAAAATGTATTCAAAATCATGGATATTCCTTTACAATTAGCCACTTTTCTGCATATGACTGGTGATACATCGGTAAATCTCATTATAAAGATCCCTTTTGTAGACTCTTCCAAATTTTTGACATGTACCAACTGGAATAACTAGATACAATTGATAGAGGCTCCCATGTAGCCTTATAGGTTCATTGTTGTAGAGTTTGGAATAGCTCTCAAATGGTAGATACATTCATATTATAATGAAATGGGATGAATTAATAAGATGATAAATGATTATTCATATAAAATTGATGTTCCATTGAGTCTTTTGGAGTCCATTAAAAAATTCCATTTAAACATTGTCCAACAAACACATAGTTATAGTTAGAGGTCTCAGGACACCACTAGGGTGTTTCCTTTAAGCCTTCACCACCTTTCATAGTATATAGAGGGAAACATTATCATAATTTTTTTTCATCATTACTTCCAACAAAAAAATTATCACTTCAATCCCAATACATCATTGTAGTAATAGGGTTTTTTGAGAAAATATTTATATTTCACACATATTGTAGTCAAAATTAATTTATGGTATATATTGGATATATTACTACTTTATGATCTCTAATATTCCATTATTGTTGATTTCTTCTATAAATTTCTCATCAGTTAATGCACTAATATTCTTTTTTATGTTCTCATCATCCTCTTAATAATTATGTATCCTTTCTATTATTCATTATCTACCAATTTAATGGAAAATAAAGGAGGTCCCCTTTTCCTTGAAATCACTATATCAATCATTATTAGAACCATGTTTGTAGAATCTATGTTAATCATTACCATTGTTAGAACTCCCTGGTCCATCCTACTCATGTAATTAACCCTCTAATTTTCCTTCATAGGGAGGTAGTGTGTCCTAAAATCATAGTCATTGGGTAGTTAAAACCATTATTTTCACCACATGAAAAACTCATTCTGAGAGAAGATAGGATTAAAACTCTTATTGTCCATTTATGTCATGCATGTTTCACCATATGGGTATTGCATATAGATTTTAAAGGTAATTATTATATCTTTCTGTAATGACCTGGACCCAGCCAACCACCCAAATAGTGCCGAATGGGTCGGGTGTCACTACCATAGGCACACCTCCCCGGAATGCCAAAGGTTGTCGACTAGCAGCGAGAGTCTGATTAGGTATAGTGGGGAGGCTATTCCCTCTTAGGGGAAAAATGGTACTGGTCCGAGTATAAAACTAATGTTTGTAGAAGAAATAAATGACTCAGCAGACTCGAACCAGACCCGCAAAGCAGAAGCATATCAAATATCAATAAAGTAGTGGAAGCAATATAAAAACAATGACGATGGAAAGTAAACAGAACGACATACATAGAATACATGCAACTACTACTTTAAAAAAACAAGGCATGGATTGAAAACAAGTCATTCAGCTCAATATATAATTGCACCAAATAATAACAAAATGTTTATACATAAAAAGGTAAGCATGATGATAAAAAAGGGAAAACTAAAAAAAGTAACTCCATCAAGGCACGACCTCAAGGTCCATGCTAGTCTCTATGCCAACAACACTAAAGTCCAGATCTTGAGGCTGACCCTCTACATGCATGCAATTTCATAAAGTCTACACGCGTCCCAAATGGCCTGTGTATGGTGTGAGACAAGTCTCCGTATGATACCACCCAAGAGTGCGTACATAATATAATTGTTTAGGAAGAAATGATTATATAAGAAAAAGTAAACAGAATAATGCCCAAAGAAAATGCAAACATCACTGGTGATCAGCAGCCACCAATAAGTGTCACCTGCTTTGTTCCACGCCATAATGTCTGATCTGTAGCCAAACACCTCGTTCCACCTGACACCATGTGTCTCATGTACCAATGTCCCAAAGGCATGCCCAACCGTCATAACCCAGCTCGAAAGCCCAACCTTCCCATGGAACAACATTCGGAGGAACATCAATACTTGTCCTCAAATAGTAACCG
Organism: Viscum album; assembly: GCA_963277665.1. Classification (NCBI taxonomy): domain Eukaryota; kingdom Viridiplantae; phylum Streptophyta; class Magnoliopsida; order Santalales; family Viscaceae; genus Viscum; species Viscum album. The sequence goes on from OY728122.1 coordinate 1,019,884,429, forward strand.
GAGGAATAACGATGTCTGCCCTCAAATCGCGGTGAGCCTCTCCCCCATCCAGACTGCCTCAAATATGTCTCTCGAAGGCTCCTAACCTTCCACATGGATTCCTATGGAATGAAAACCCAAACCAAAATACCCAACCGCAACTATCGGGGGTCTCTACCCAGCGAGTGGTCGTACCACCTCATCTCAGAGTCTATCTATGTGCACACTACTCAAAAGTACTCGGTGAGCGGTAATCACCTTATTATGTTCCCAAGACACAAGAACTCTGACACCTCGTGTCCCTGAAAACTTGTCGCTCAGGTCTGATGGCCTCTCTATCCAAGTAACCCGATCCAAGCCCCACCCGACAGTCCAACTGCCTCAACCGACATCCATGACACCCAATCCCCTGGTAGCAACCACCCAATGTAACCCGAGAAAAATCCCCAACATGTGATTCCCATAACTCAACAATATATATCCAGGCCATGACCAATACAACAAGAAAATAAACGTAGGCAATATCACACATTGCATAACTATACTCAAAGCATCACTTGAACGGGAAATTACTAAACAATTATATTACACAAACTTGTGTTGTCTCATACCAGCAGCTAACTCATTCTTAATTTAACAATTAAACTCAGCAGTTTAACTCAAAATATACAATAAGAAGTCTAAACATGATAGTTAAAATAATGGTCCAATTCATACGCATTCCGGAACCCCCGGCCGAATTGCCCCGAATGAGCTATGACCTCTAACCCGGCCTCTCTCAAGCACAATAAGGGTCAGGGAATACCCAGAGGCATCCCACAATGCAGATAAACTATTAATGATAATAAAAAAAGGTTTCTCTCAGTACCCAATGTTGTGCCAGAAGGTCGCAACTGCCAAAAGTCTATGAAAACATGGAAAAAGGTATGCACCACCCACCTCGTACTCGTACGATGACACTCCTTTGATATTAGCCTCTGAATCGGTCTGAATCGTGGTAGATCTGTGATTATGTCAAATTCAGAAATTCTGTTCGGATGGAATCTGAAGGAATAAGTGAGGGATCAAAGACGAAGAATGGTGCGTGGGGTTAGCCTTTCCGATGTGGTTCTCCTGCCACTGACGGTTCGAAGAACGAAGGTCGTGCGAAGATTCTGGGAGGGTTTGAGTTTTCCGGGGTTTCTTGGACGAACTATTAATCCAAAGGGGATGAAGAAGGGACTTTTGGGAATGAGATGCGAAAACGTCTCGATCGCTCAAAGAAAAATAAAAATACCCGGTGTGTATTTCCAATGTGCACGCCGTGTAGATGTGGTTCCATACTCCGACTTAAGCGGAGTCCAACACACGACCTGGACCATGTACATGGTCACCACACAGCCAGGGTCTCAGCTGCTACACGGGAAAAAGGTACACGACATGTCAAGGAAGACTACACGCCGTTTAGATGGAAATTTACACCTGGCACCACACGACATGTACTTGCCCTCGCACGGGTAAGGGATAACCAGCGTGTGTATAAAGACACACCGTGTAGGAATAAACTTCTACATGGTCTTCACACGACATGTACTCGGTGATCACACGGCTGGTCATTCGGGTAACTCATACATAGCGTGTACTTAAAGTACACGGCATGTAGTCTGGAAAATTTCCAGAAACTGCCCAGATTTTCCAGACATCTCAAAAACAAGTCAAAAGGATTAACCAGTGTCGAGATTTGACCCGTTTCTAAAAACTCGGGTTCTTAAAAACTCCCCACCTTAATGTATCTCTTCCCCATGCTACCAACAAAAACAAGGAGATATCACCAAACACGCCCATCCCGGTTAAACAACCTCGACTACCCCAGTCCTAACGTTCTAGCTAAAATCCTAAATGGGATCCCCAACATAGGGATTGCCTACTCGGTCTCAACCAACAAGCTAAATGAAATGAAAATAAGAAACCAATTCCCCAAGACCAATTTCCCTGACCCATGGTCCTCCCATGATGCATCGTCACCCCTGCACCTCACCGGTGCCCACGTGTCGCTTCTGACACCCAACGTATCCCTCACCGCATCGGTGTCCACCTCTCTGAGGTCAGCCATCTAATAGATGCTCAAATAAAACCTGGTGCCATGCACCTCAAGTAACCCGCATCCACGATGCCCCGATGCCCACAACACCAAAAGTAACCTTCATCCTTGATGCTCCTGATGTCACACACCTCAAATATATAAATAAAATATATAACACATCCGATATGATGCCAATCCCACTAACTAGCATCTAGTCAGTCCACAAGTACCATGTGCCGCCCGTGCACTCAACCAGACATGACTCAAGAGGCCATGCCGAAAGATGGTAAGGAAAAATCACGACAACACCTGTGGTGTAACCACCACCATCATCGGCTCTACAGCCTACTCGATCCCTGGCAGCTCCACAGCGTGCACCTGGCATGAGGCCCAACTGCCTGATTCCTGACCTCCCTGCGGTGCTGCCCCAGTCCCTGGCCACAAAACCCTCAGCTAGGTCCTACTATCTCTTTCATGTCCCCCACGTTCTGCTGAACCTCGGCTACCCTCTCCTGGTACCGAACATGAACCAACTCCTGACGCCACAGTCTGTCATAGTCCATGCATGCCGGCTGTCTGAGAAGGCTGCCTGAAAAGCGTGTCCAGATGTTCAACTTGTCCACATGCCCAACACCCCTTTGGGGGACTATTGCACTGAGCCTGAACATGTCTCGACTGTCCACAATGAACGAAAACCACCTCTAAACTACCACAAGGTGGTCTAGTTGAGTCATTGGCCTGCCCGCCCTGCTGGAACTCATCTCTCCCCTGCTTCGTGCTATCCGAACCATCTCCTGAAGCTGTCACCCTACCAAAACGATATTTCTCTCTTTCGTTTCCCTCTGCTATGAGCGCCTGATTCACTGCCTCAGAGAAGGAACCCAGCCTGATGATGAGTACATGAACCCGAATGGCGTGTCGCAAGCCATACTCAAAGTGCCTCACCCTAGCCACATCATCACACACCATACATGGTGAAAAACGGGACAACTCTATGAAGATAGATGCATAGTCCATGACAGACATATCTCCCTACTGAAGACTCAATGAAATCTCGATCTCTCTCCACACTCAACGTCTCTAGATAAAAGTGCTTGAAGAACCTGTCCTCAAAGTCCTTCCATGCGAGTCCCTCGTGCCTACGAGCCTGCACCTGTACATCCCAACAATGCTTTGCCGGTCCTCTTAGCATGTACGTATCCAGCATGAACCTCCACCATGGAGGTGTCTCGAGTTGCTCAAAAATCATATGCGTACTCTCTATCCAGTTCTATGCCGCATGTGGACAACCCTCACCCTGAAAAAGCCGCGGATGCTGTGACTGGAACTCCCACGTCAGATATTCCATAGAAGGCTCTGCACCCTGCGCGCCTTTGTCAATCCCCTGCAAGACACATACTAGGCTAGCTCGGAGCTGCTCGTCAAGCCACGGTCCGAACACTGTCAAACCCAGCTGATGTCCTGCCTGCACTGAATCCTGGGAGTGATCATGTCCCTGATCCTATACCTGCATCCCATGCTCAGCCTCTACCGAATTCTGAACCTAATCCTGCGACACTATATCTCCTCCTGCCTGATTCTCCATCGCGTCTCAAAGGAGTAACCTGCTTAATACCATAAATGGCCAGACAAACCATATATATACATAACAACATATTCTACGCAGATATGAAATGCAGTAAAAGGTAGTGCATAACAACTACCATTACTCCCCCCACCGCAACCCATGCCCTTGGCATCCCGACTCATGGCCTCCTTAACCACCCTCAATAGAGCCAAGTATCAATATTACCTCGAGCCATGCCCGTCCTGACAACCCACGTTGCCTCACTCTCGACAACCATGTCGCCCAATCCTGACAGTTGCACTGCCTCTACCATAGTACATGCCTGCTCTCATAAGCGCCATACCCATATGTCCCGCAATGAAATTCTACAAAATACAATGCATGGAAAAAACATTGCAATAAACAAGAAATTATATCAGGAGTTTTACCTATTCACATTTCAGAGCATACATAGTATGTAAATTGATTTTATTCACATGGTATTATCACTTCACAAAGCATACATGCAGTTTTGAAATTGAAATATCCTAAAATGTGCCTATCAAAATCTAAGAAAGAAACCCTTGCCATACCAACCAAGGTTTACATATCATAATCAATAAAATCTTACAACAATTGATCCATCGAGGTGGAAATCATATCAACTGTAATCTGAGCAAAAAGAAAACAATAATTTCCACCCCAGAAAACTCAATCCATCCCTTGTACATGGGGATGTAGGCACCCAAGCACAAGTTCAAAAATCAAGTTCCAACAACAAGCTATCTCCAGTGTAACATATCCCAAATAGTAAAAACAGCAGAAATAAAAAGAGAAATCACAAACTCATTAGTGTCAAGCACATCAATGCTACTAAATCCTTGTCAAGAACTCCTATGATACCACTTTGTAACGACCCGGACCCGGCTATCCACCCGAACAGTGCCGAATGGGTCAGGTGTCACTACCTTAGGCGCACCTCCCCGGAACGCCAAAGGCTTCCGACTAGCAGTGAGGGTCTGATTAGGTATAGTGGGGAGGATATTCCCTCTCAGAGGAATAAAATGGTACTAGCCCGAGTATAAAACTAAAGTATGCATCATAAATAAATGACTCAATAGACTCAAACCAGACCCTGAGAGAAGAAGCATATTAAATATCAATAAACCAGCTGAAGCAATATAGAAACAACAACAGCAGAAAGTAAACAGAATGACATACTGAGAATACAAGCTACTACTACTGTAAACAAACAAGGCATGCATCGAAAACAAGTCATTCAGCTCAATATATAATGGTGCCAATGGCTAACCAACTGTTTCTACATAAAAAGTTAAGCATGCTGATACAAAAGGGAAAACTAAACAAAGTAACTCCAGAAAGGCATGACCTCAAGGTGAATGCTAGTCTCCATGCCAACAGCACTAAAGTCCATCTCTTGAGGTTGACCCTCTACCTACACGTAATTTCATAAAGTCTACACACGTCCCGAAGGGACCATGTAGGGTGTGAGACAAGTCTTAGCAGGACACCATCCAAGAGTACGTACCTAATATAAGTGTTTAGGCAGAAATTCTTGTATAAAAAAAAGTAAATATAATAATTCCCATAGTAAACGCAAACTTCACTGGTGTTCAACAGCCCCTAGGAAGTGTCACCTGCTTTGGTCAACGCCAGAACATCTGAGCGGTTGCCCGACACCTCGTGCCAACTGACACCATGTGTCTCAAGAACCGACGTCCCAATGGCACGCCAAACCGTTTTAACCAATCTCGAAAGCTCAACCTGCCCATGTCACAACATCCGGAAGAACAATGATACCTGTCCTCAAATAGTAACCGGATGAACAACAATGTATGCCCTCAAATCACGGCGAGCCTCTGCCCCCAACCTGACCGCCTCAATGATTTCTCTTGAAGCCTCATCACCTTCCATGTGTATTCCTATGGAAATCACCCCCAAACCAAAATACCTAACCGCAACTATCGGGGGCCTCTACCCAACGAGTGGCCCTACTACCTCATCTCGGAGTCTATCTGTGTGCACACTACTCAAAAGTACCTAGTGAGTGGTGATGTAACATCCCAAGTAAGTAATGAATAATAGATATTTTTATCTATGTCTATTAATGAATTAGATAGTGTTTTAGAGGCTTAAAATGAAAATAAATCCAATCTTAAGCATGGAATACACTAATATTTTTAAAAGATTGTTTTACTGCCTTTTAATGGAAAACGATTTTTAAATCTATCTTTTGACAATTTTATAAGGTATGTTTGTCAAGATAAACATATTTATTATTATTGGGACATTGAAATTTACATTGGATAAATTTTTGGTATTTTTCTGACAATGTTCATTTTTTAATGAATAGTGAAAAAATACTGCATTTTACATCAAAACTGCTTTTTCATTTAATTTAATTTTATGGTTATATTATCGTTTTAATTGGACTTAAAGTGTAATATGAATATAGTTTTACCATTTAATCCAATGGAGGTCATTAGGATTAATTTTACTTTGGAATTGGTCATAAACTAATGCCAAACTTTTCATAGATATTGTTTCAAAAAAACCCGCTATTTGTTTTGACAACGGGAATTATTTTTAAATCAATTATTGCAATTTATGTGTTTGGAATTTGGTAAAATGGATTACATATTTTTAATGAGAATGTCTAAATTATGTAATTAAGAATCCTTTATTTTTGGACATTATGAATAGTAACGATGGTAATTATCTTTAATTATCTTGATTAATGAGTAATCAGGTAGTTAATGTAATAAAATGATATCATAATAATACAAAAAGTCCACAACATGTTTTCTAAGGCTACTGGTTGTCTCATGGCCGACAATGGATTTCCTTGTTCCAAACTTGGGGGCCCCATGGAATCACTTTTTTGAGAAAGTGACTTTTTATCTTTTTATTTTTAAATAATGTTAAATGTGACAAAGAATGTATCACCTAAGTAAATTTTTTTTAATTTTGTATATATAAATGATCTTTTAAACTATAAATATTCATTAGAAAATATAAAAAGATTTCCTACATCATAGTATTTTTTTCCATAATTTTTAGACTTTAAATAAATTAAATTATTTATGACATCATGATGATGCAGCGATTACTTCATTAATAAAGGATTTAAATAAAATGAAATGATAATGTAAAATATATGACCTACACATGTAGAAAACATATTGGATGGGTGTATTTAGAACCCTTATCACCTTACCCTAGAATTATATCAATGTGGGACCTTTTTAATCTGAAAATCATTTTCAAATAAAGTAACATTTATTTACTTTCCAAGAGTGCCCCTCCTCTCCTCTTATAAAAGGCCCCCACCTCTACCTCCTTACCCACACTCCCAATGCCTTTGGCTCAGCCAAACCCTGCCCATTTTGTCTCTCCACTTCCCGCTCTTACTCCTTGAAGCCTCACTTTGGGCATAAGTCTTCCCAAGGAAGCCTTTGAGCTCAAACCAAAGGGACTTACCCGATTTTAAGGTAATGTCTTCTTTTGAGTCCTTTTGTTTTATTTTGCTTCTCCAACCCCTAAACTATTTTTATTCTTTTCTTTTGTAACAAATCCAGTATTCTCAATATACTAGGATGTTGTTATTATAAGGATTCAAGCTACAATTTGACACACCTACATCTAATGGTTAATAAACATACTGTTTCCGTGGATGGTGAATTTATGCCTCTCAAAATGATGATTGTTCAACAATCTTTTAACACTTAAAAAGGTGGACATTAAGATGTAACTATATTTATATATGATATATAATATGTTTATGTTTTCCTTAAGCTTATGTATTTTTCTTTTTTGCCATACCTTTATGGTTTCCATTATGGGTAAACGCGATATCTTCATTTAAGGAAGTGCGGACTACCGCCCCCTCAAAGTGATTTGATTCGTTAAATACCATATGTGGGATGTATAAAGGATGGAACTATGATATTATATATGATATTATACTGGAATTATAATATACCTTTATATCATTATGATTCCATTTTATAAAATACGAAATAGAAATGAAAGTAGCGTTCATGTGTACGTACGGCTTACCATCTCCATGAACGGTGCATTTCATTTCTTAACTATAAATGATTATGTAATATTATAAATGCATGCATGTACTGGATATATATTACATATATGATATCTACATCATGAATACCATTCTGGATATAATGGATACATGACCAACTTGTAATTATAAAGGGTTTATTTTTTACTCAAGTACCAATGATCTTTAAAATGACCGTTATTAACTTAAATAATTACATAGTGTTCATGACATGGTAATAAGTGATATAAAAGGAATAATGAACATGAAAAAGGTTATTAATCAAGTATAAATTAACTCAAGTTTATTATTCAGGACATTAAAGAACGATCGAGTCAAGTCGGACCCGAGGTATGGGACTTCGTCTCAATCTCCTTTCATTGAGGCATATTTTGTTTATACACAACCATCTTTTATATTGTGTATAAACCCCTTTGACTTTTACGTTTATTCAAAAGGAATCATTTTTTATACGAATCATTTACTAAATGAAAAAAGGGAATTTTTTTGTCGTACGTATGCGGCGACAACGACTTCTCCGCCGCCGTGACCATTATTTGAGTTTCGGCTTCCTCTACAAGCCATACTTTTTTTAAAAGAAAAATAAACACCATGTTTTACTTTTCATTTATTTTGGTATTGAAAATGGTTTTCATAATGTTTTTATATCAATGTGTTGTATTGATATCTTATGATTGAAAGGTGGAAATGTTATGTTTCCTTTATGCATGTTTTATGTGCTACGATTATGTTGAGGTTCTTGGGAATTATTATGAAGACGGGTGGTTCTGTGATAAACTAAGGGCGGGTGAGCCCGATATAGCTCTCCAATGCATTGGGTAACGCGAAGGAGTGAAATGTTAAGGTTTCTCCGAAGAGATTTAGGGAATATACTGTGATGGGTATTCCAAACATAACCAAGAGGGTTACTCCCTACGTTAGAATGTTATTAATGTCTCAAGTTACCTTTATGTCTTATGATTTCTATGATTTATTCATGATTTGATGAGGTATGTTAAAGTGCTTATGTTTTATGGGTAAAGTATGATCTCATTCTTATGTATATATGTACCCATTTTTCCTTTCCATATTTTTATATCCCTTACTGAGCTTTTTATGCTCATCCCAAGTTTTTTGAAATGTTTTTCACAGGTCAAGGGAAAGGTACATGATATGATGATAGTGTCAAGGAAGTGTCAATAAATAATCCATGTTTTATTTTAAATATGTTTCCATTGATGGGAATGAAGAATACTATCTTTATGTAACCAATTTGTTTATATGTGGAATGTAATGCAAGTTTTATGATCTAATTCTCTAAAACTCTAAACCCGAAAAGATCCTCAATGTGTAATATTGTAATAACTCAAGATTAAGTAAGGTTTAAGGCTGGGGCCTTATAGTTGGTATCAGAGGTCTGTTTAGATAACTTTAGGAGTTAGAATTATATTAAATGATTATCCAAAAATATTTTTTTTTGAAATGATATAGTATTTGAAGATTACCATGTTGCTTTATCTAAGACATGTTAGTTCAGAATGGTTTTCCATAGAGGAAATAGGGAAGCAGTGCTAGGAAGGCATACCGAAGGAAATAACCTTCCAAATCAGCATCCTGAGATGGTCGGAATTGGAACTGAACAGTTTTTTGTAGTAATGGAACAGTTGACTCATGCGATAAATGGCGGTGGTATCCATACACGAGATCAGCCAGATCAACCGCAGAGGAACATGTCAGTGGTGGAACATTTCATGAGGTAACATCCCCCATCATTCAGAGGATCATCTGACCCTGTGCTAGCTGAAGGGTGGATTAAAGCACTATAGAAGATTTTTGATTTCATGGGGTGTTCATACAATCAAAAGGTTAGTCTTGTTATTTATCGTCTGGAGGGTGAAGCAGATCAGTGGTGGTCGATGGTTAAAAATATCAGGGTGGCTAATGAGATTGATGCTCTCGACTGGGATGAATTCAAAGGTATGTTTCTTGAGAAGTATTTTCCTAAGGCTGTTCGACTTAGGATGGAAAATCAATTCTTGGAATTGAGGCAAGAGTAAGAATCAATGACTACATATGAAGAACGGTTCACTCGATTGGAAAGGTATGCTGCAAATTTTATCCGAGACCTTGATAGTAAAATCAATCGTTTTTACTCAGGATTAAATCCAAAATATCGAAGGGCCTTAGCTTCTCGTGAGTTTAAAAGATATGAAAAGCTTGTTCGATGTGCTGAGAAGGTGGAAATGGAGTTTTCTGATGATCAAGTGTTCTATAACAACCAAAAAAAGAAGAGACCATGGTGGGAGGAGAAAGATAAGAATTATTCAAAAAAGTCTGATGGTAAGAAAACTAAGTTTCCAGTTTGTGATAAATGTGGCAAAAGGCATGCTGGGGAATGTCTTCTGAATTCTGGAAAGTGCTACTGATGTGGTAAGATGGGACATAAGGCTCATGATTGCACTGAAAAAGATCAAGGTGAAGGTAAGACCAAATTTGATTTACAGTTAGTGAAATGTTTTAAGTGCATTGAGATGGGTCACTATGCAAAAGAGTGTCCGACAAAGAGCTTGAGCGATGGGAAGCAATTAGACTACAAGCAGAAAGGGGTGGTGAAATCCTTTGCAACTACTTCAGCAGGTGTCGGGACATCAAATGAAGTTGTATCAGGTACTTTGTTTATTTTTTCAGATTATGCCAGTGTGTTGTTTGATTCGAGGTCTACACATTCTTTCATCTCTGAAAACGTTTCTAGTAAAATGGGAATACCATTTCAAGAATTGACTCCTGAAATTTTGGTAAAAACACCTGGGGGAAATGTTGAGGAAAAAAGAATTTATAAGAATCTTCCTATCCTTATATGTGGAAAGAACCTATTTGAAAGCCTTATTATTATACCTCTAGTAGAGTTTGATGTTATCCTGGGTATGAATTGTCTCTCTATTTACCGTGCTACGATTGACTGTAGAGCTAAAGAAGTTTCTTTTCAGAAAGACTTTCATTTTGTGTACACGAATAAACCCTTACTGTTGATAACTTATCAAGAGGCCAAGATACATGTAAAATATGGAAATGAATGTTACCTTGCACACATCGTTGAAAATAAAGGAACTGTTCAGATTAATGATGTGCCAGTGGTAAATGAGTATCCTGATGTTTTTCCTGATGAGTTTCCTGGAATAATACCAGACCGGGAAGTTGAATTTACTTTTGAATTAGTTCCTGATGCTAAGCCAATTTCAAAACCCCCCTATCGAATGGCTCAAATTGAACTTTTAGAGTTGAAGGAGAAATTGCAAGATTTATTAGAGAAAGGTTTCATTCGACCTAGAACATCACCATGGGGTACTCCGGTATTATTTTTTAAAAAGAAATATGGTTCAATGAGACTTTGAATTGATTATAGAGCCTTGAATAACATCACTGTTAAGAACAAATATCATTTTCCTCATATCGATGATTTGTTTGATCAGCTCCAGGGAGCTCAGTATTTTTCAAAGATTGACTTGAGATCGGGGTACCATCAGCTGAAGGTAAGGGAAGCAGATGTTCCAAAGATAGCGTTCTGTATAAGATATGGCGATTATGAATTTGTAGTAATGCCTTTTCGGCTAACCAATGCACCTACTGTATTCATGGACTTAATGAATAGAATTCTCCCTGAGTTCTTGGATAAGTTTGTGGTGGTTTTCATTGATGATATTTTGGTGTTTTCTAAAAGTAAAGAGGAGAATGAAAGACATTTAAGGGTTATCTTGCAAACCATACAAGAAAAGAAACTATATGGAAAATTCAGCAAGTGTGTGTTTTGGTTGCAACAAATTTCTTTCCTTGGTCACATTGTCTTTAAATATGGGATAATTGTTGATCCTGCAAAAACAAATGTTTTGGAAGACTGGCCAAGACCCACAAATTTAACTGAGATTCATAGCTTCCTTGGTTTGGCAGGCTATTACCGAAGGTTTGTTAGAAATGTTTCACGGTTATCTAGTCCAATGACTAAGCTAACTCGGAAGGGTATTAAGTTTATCTGGACAAAAGAATGTGATGATTGTTTTCAGGAATTGAAAAGAATATTGGTGAATGTTCCAGTTTTGGCACTACCTTCCAGGAATGGTGAGTTTGTTATATACAGTGATGCTTCATTGAAAGGACTTGGTTGCGTAATAATGCAGAATGATCAGGTAATTGCTTATGCTTCACGACAGTTGAAAACTCATGAGGTAAATTACCCTACACATGATTTGGAATTAGCTGCTGTTGTTTTCGCTTTAAAATTTTGGAGGCATCATTTGTATGGAGTAAAGTGTGAAATATATACTGATAAAAAATGTTTAAATTATATATTCCCTCAGAAAGAGTTAAACATGAGGCAGAGGAGATGGCTTGAATTAATCAAGGATTATGATTCTATAATTCATTACCATCCGAGAAAAGCAAATAAAGTGGCTGATGCTTTGAGTCGAAAAAGTAATGCTTCATTAGCAATGTTACATTTGGAACCTGATCCTTTGGTTAAGGATTTGATGAACTTTGGCATATATGTTTTTGGTGAAGGAAGTTCTTCTGTTTTGTTTCAGGTATCAGTGAGATCATCTCTATCAGATAGAATCAAGCAAACACAGAAGCAAGATAGGGAGTTGCAGAAAAAGGTAGAGCTGGTTCAGAAAGGTAAGTTGCCTGAATTCAACATTGATAATGATTGCGTTTTGAGTTTTGGGAAGAGATTGTGTGTGCCTTGTGATTCACAGTTGAAGAGAGAGTTGTTATGTGAAGCTCATAGTTCTCCGTTTTCAGTTCATCCTAGTAGTACTAAGATGTATAGAGATCTGCGGGAGTATTACTGGTGGGATGGAATGAAAAGAGATATTGTTGATTTTACTGTGAAGTGTTTGACATGTCAACAGGTTAAAGCAGAGTGACAGTTACCGAAAGGGATGATTCAGCCTTTACCAGTGCCAAAGTGGAAATGGGAGAATATATCCATGGACTTTGTTGTGGGATTACCGAAGACATCTCGAGGTAATAATGCAATGTAGGTTATTGTTGATCACTTGATTAAATCTGCTCAATTCCTTGATATATGAGATAGTTTTTCCCTAGATCAAATTTCTTGTTTTTATCTTAAAGAGATAGTCAGGTTACATGGAGTTCCTCTCTCCATTGTATCTGACCGTGATCCCAGGATTACTTCTAACTTTTAGAAAGGCCGTCAGAAGTCGTTGGGTACTGAATTAAATTTTAGTACAGCTTTTCATCCTCAATCAGATGGGCAGTCAGAACGAACAATTCAGACCTTGGAGGATATGCTACGAGCTTGTTCTATGGATTATCAAGGAAGTTGGTACCAACATCTTTCTTTGGTTGAATTTTCATATAATAATAGTTTTCATTCTAGTATACAGATGGCACCATTTGGGGCGTTATATGGGAAGCAGTGTCGAACTCCATCTTTATGGGATGAAGTGGGTGAAAGGAAGTTGATGGGACCAGAATTGGTAGAAGAGATGGTAGAAAAAGTTCAGCTGATTCAGAAACACATGAGAACAGCTCATAGTAGGTAGAAGAGTTATGCAGATTACAGGAAGAAGGATCTAACTTTTGAGGTAGGTGATCATGTTTTTCTCAAAGTCTCACCATGGAAAAGTGTGATGCAATTTGGTAAGAAAGGAAAGCTGAGTCCAAGGTTCATTGGACCATATGAAATTCTGGAGAGAGTTGGATCAGTTGCATACCGAGTGGCTTTACCTCCGAGTTTATCTCATGTACACAATGTTATTCACGTTTCGATGTTGAGAAAGTATATGCCAGATCCATCTCATGTTTTGAGTCCAGAGGTAGTTCAGCTGGAAGATAACCTATCTTATGAGGAACAACCAGTACAGATTCTTGACTACAGGGAGAAAGTGTTACGAAATAAGGTGATTAATCAGGTAAAGGTTTTGTGAAAAAACCACATGATGGAAGAGGCAACATGGGAATCTGAAAATGCAATTAGGGATAAGTACCCCCATTTATTCGATAAGTAAATAAATTGTGGGGACGCAATTTTCTAAAGGGGGAAGGATGTAACATCCCAAGTAAGTAATGAATAATAGATATTTTTACCTATGTCTATTAATGAATTAGATAGTGTTTTAGAGGCTTAAAATGAAAATAAATCCAATCTTAAGCATGGAATACACTAATATTTTTAAAAGATTGTTTTACTACCTTTTAATGGAAAACCATTTTTAAATCTATCTTTTGGAAAATTTATAAGCTATGTTTGTCAAGATAGACATATTTATTATGATTGGGACATTGAAATTTACATTGGATAAATTTTTGGTATTTTTCTGACAATGTTCATTTTTTTTAATGAATAGTGAAAAAATACTGCATTTTACATCAAAACTGCTTTTTCATTTAATTTATTTTTATGGTTATATTATCATTTTAATTGGTCTTAAAGTGTAATATGAGTATAGTTTTACCATTTAATTAAATGGAGGTCATTAGGATTAATTTAACTTTGGAATTGGTCATAAACTAATGCCAAACTTTTCATAGATATTGTTTCAAAAAAAACCCGCTATTTGTTTTCACAACAGGAATTATTTTTAAGTCAATTATTGCAATTTATGTGTTTGGAATTTGGTAAAATTTATTACATATTTGGAATCATAAGGTATAAATTATGTAATTAAGACTTTTATTTTTGGACATTATGAATAGTAACAATGGTAATTATCTTTAATTATCTTGATTAATGAGTAATCTGGTAGTTAAAGATAATAAAATGATATCATAATAATAAAAAAAGACAACAAAATGTGTTATATGGATACTGGTTGTCTCATGTCCGACCATGGAATGACTTGTTCCAAACTTGGGGGCCCCATGAAATCACTTTTGTGAGAAAGTGACTTTTTATCCTTTTATTTTTGAAGAATGTTAAATGTGACAAAGAATGTATCACCTAAGTAAAATATTTTTAATTTTGTCTAAATAAATGATCTTTTAATCTATAAATATTAATTAGAAAGCTAAAACGATTTCCTACATCATAGTATTTTTTTCCATAATTTTTAGACTTTAAATAAATTAAATTAATTTTGACATCATGATGATGCAGCGATTAACTCATTAATAAAGGATTTAAATAAAATGAAATGATAATGTAAATTCTATGACCTACACATGTCCAAAACATATTGTATGGGTGGATTTCGAACCCTTATCACCTTAACCTTGAATTATATCAATGTGGGACCTTTTGAATCCGAAAATAATTTTCAAATAAAGTAACATTTCTTTACATTCCAAGAGTGCCCCTCCTCTCCTCTTATAAAAGGCCCCCACCTCTACCTCCTTACCCACACTTCCAAAGCATTTGGATTGGCCAATCCCTGCCCATTTTGTCTCTCCACTTCCCTATCTTACTCCTTGAAGCCTCAATTTGGGCAGAAGTCTTCCCAAGGAAGCCTTTGAGCTCTAACCAAAGGGAGTTACCCGATTGTAAGTTAATGTCTTCTTTTGAGTCCTTTTGTTTTATTTTGCTTCTCCAACCCCCTAAACTCTTTTTATTCTTTTCTTTTGTAACAACTACAGTATCCTCAATATACTAGGATGATTTTATTATAAGGATTTGAGCTACAATTACACACACCAACATCTAATGGTTAACGAACATACTGTTTCCGTGGATGGTGAATTTATGGCTCCTGAAATGATGATTGTTCAACATTCTTTTAAAACCTTAAAAGGTGGCTATTAATATGTCACTATATTTATATATGATATATAATATGTTTATGTTTTCCTTAAGATTCTGTATTTTTCTTTTTTGTCATACCTTTATGGTTTCCATTATGGGTAAACGCGATATCTTCATTTAAGGAAGTGCGGACTACCGCCCCCTCAAAGTGATTTGATTTGTTAAATACCATATGTGGGACGTATAAAGGATGGAACTATGATATTATATATGATATTATACTGGAATTATAATATACCTTTATATCATTATTATTCCATTCTATAAAATACGAAATAGAAATGAAAGTAGTGTTCATGCGTACGTACGGCTTAACGTCTCCATGAACGGTGCATTTCATTTCTTACCTCTAAATGGTTATGTAATATTATAAATGAATGAATGTACTGGATATATATGACATATATGATTTCTACATCATGAATACCATTCTGGATATAATGGATACATGAACAACTTGTAATTATAATGGGTTTATTTTTGACTCAAGTACCAATGATCGTTAAAATGACCGTTATTAACTTAAATAATTACATAGTGTTCATGACATGGTAATAAGTGATATAAAAGGAATAATTAACATGAAAAAGGTTCTTAAGAAAGTATAAATTAACTCAAGTTTATTATTCAGGATATTAAAGAACGATCGGGTCAAGTCAGACCCGAGGTATGGGACTTCGTCTCAATCTCCTTTCATTGAGGCATATTTTGTTTTATACACAACCTTCATTTATATGGTGTATAAACCGCTTTGACTTTTATGTTTATTCAAAAGGAATCTTTTTTAATACGAAGCATTTACTAAATGGCAAAAGGGAATGTTTTTGTCGTACGTATGCGGCGACAACGACTTCTCCGCCGCCATGACCATTATTTGAGTTTCGGCTTCCTCTACAAGCCATACTTTTTTAAAAAGAAAAATAAACACCATGTTTTAATTTTCTTTTATTTTGGTATTGAAAATGTTTTTCATAATGTTTTTATATAAATGTGTTATATTGATATCTTGAGATTGAAAGGTGGAAATGTTATGTTTCCTTTATGCATGTTTTATGTGATAGAATTATGTTGAGGTTCTTGGGAATTATTATGAAGATGGGTGGTTCCGTGATAAACAAAGGGCGGGAGAGCCAGATATAGCTCTCCAATGCATTGGGTAACGCGAAGGAGTGAAACATTAAGGTTTCTCCGAAGAGATTTACGGAATATACTGTGATGGGTATTCCAAACGTAACCAAGAGGGTTACTCCCTAGGTAAGAATGTTATGAATGCCTCAAGTTACCTTTATATCTTATGATTTCCATGATTTATTAATGATTTAATGAGGTATGTTAAAGTGCTTATGTTTTATGGGTAAATTATGATCTCATTCTTATGTATATATGTAACCATGTTTCCTTTCCATATTTTTATATCCCTTACTGAGATTTTTATGCTCATCCCAAGTTTTTTTGAAATGTTTTTCACAGGTCAAGGGAAAGGTACATGATATGATGATAGTGTCAAGGAAGTGTCAAGAAATAATCCATGTTTTATTTTAAATATGTTTCCATTGATGGGAATGAAGAATACTATCTTTATGTAACCACTTTGTTTATATGTGGAATGTAATGAAAGTTTTATGATCTAATTCTCTAAAACTCTAAACCCGAAATGATCCTCAATGTGTAATCTTGTAATAACTCAAGATTAAGTAAGGTTTAAGGTTGGGGCCGTATAGGTAATCAACTCAATAAGTTCCCAAGACACAACACCTCCAACACCTTGTGTCCCTGTAAATATTTCGCTCAAGTCGGATAGCCTCGCCATCCATGTAACCCGGGCCAAGCCCAACCCGACAGTCCAAACGCTTCAACTGACGTCCATGACGCCCAATCCCGTGGTAGAAACTACCCAATGTAACCCGAGAAGAAGCCCCAACCTGTGATTCCCATCACTCAACAATATATTTCCAGGCCACGCCCAACACAACAATCAGTTCAACACAATCAATATCACACATTGCATAACTATACTGAAGGCATCACTTGAACTGGAAATTACTAAACAAATGAATTACACCAACTTGTGTTGTCTCATACCAGCACCTAACTCATTCTTAATTTAACAATTAAACTCAACAGTTTAACTCAAAATATACAATAAGCAGTATAAATATGGTAGTTAAAATAATGGTCCAATTCATACGCATTTTGGAACCCCAGCCGAATTTCCCCAAACGAGCTATGAACTCTAACCTGGCCTCGCTCAAGAACAATAATGGTCAGGGAATACCCAGAGGAGTCCCAAAATGCAGATGAACAATTAAATATAATTAAAAAATTGTTTAGCTCAATAAAAAACGTTGCGCCCGAAGGTCGCAACCCCCAAAAGTTTACGAAAACACGAAAAAAGGTATGCACCACCCACCTCGTACTCATACGATGACACTCCTCTGATATTATCCTCTGAATCGGTCTGAATCGTGGTAGATCTTCATTTCTGTCAAATTCAGAAATTCCGTTAGGATGGAATCTACAGAAGAATAGGTGACAGATCAATGATGAAGAAGGGTGCGTGGGGTTAGCCTTTATGATACGGTCCCGCTGCCACTGACGGATTGAAGAAAGGAGGTCATACGGAGATTCTGGGAGGGTTTGAGTTTTCTGAGGTTTCTCGGATGAACTGTTCGTCCAAAGGGGGAGAAAAAGGGACTTCTAGGAATGAAACGCGACATCGTCTCGATTGCTCAAAAAAAATTAAAATACACGGTGTGTATTTACAAAGTACACGCTGTGTAGATGTGTTTCCATACTCCGACTTAAGTAGAGTCTAGCACACAGCTTGGACCGTGTACACGGTCAACACACAGCCAAGGTCTCAGTCGCTACACGGGAAAAAGGTACACAACGTGTCAACGAAGACTACACATTGTGTAGATGGATATTTACCCATGGAACCACATGACATGTACTTGGCCTCGCACAGGTAAGGGATACACAGCGTGTCTATAAATACAAGTCGTGTAGTAAGAAACTTCTACATGGTCTTCACACTGCATGTACTTAGTGATCACATGGCCATTCACTCAGGTAACTCATGCACGTCGTGTACTTAAAGTACACGGTGTGGAGTCTAGAAATTTCTAGAAACTACCTAGATTTTCCAGACTTCTCAAAAACCAGTCAAATAGTTTAAACAGGGTTGGGATTTGACCTATTTCTAAAAACCCGGGTTCTTACACATCCACCATAAGGTCTTGAGTTTTATAGTTATATTCATTGATATTGAATTTCCATTATTCTTATATAGATCATTACCCAATCATTATTCATAAGGACACAACCAAGTCCTTTCATTATATCATAATAATAAATTAAAAATACATCCTTACCTACTGGTGGATTCAATACCATTATATTATTTATTCTCATATACAATTATAAAAAACATTATATTCATTCCCTTGACCAGGTGAATTTAACCCCATTTTTTATTTACATAGTCAATGGTTTGTCCAGTCATGTAAAATATTAAAAAAATATCCAATAGTGACCTTATAAATATAGGAAACATAGGGTCTCAGAAATGTTCATTGGTGTGGCCCATTCATTTGTAAATTTTAATATAAAGTGTTAACATATATTTCATCCACAGAGACAATATGTTCATGGAAATACAGTTCATTGGGAAAAAAATCCACACTTACAATACTTCACATGTAATTCTATTTTTTATGGGTCTCTAGAATTTTTTATAGAAGACTCTCAAGATCATCATAATTATTTGAGTTTATCAATATTTCATTAATAAATACTACCATAATGTTATCACTATTCATATTGGACACACTATTCATCAGATCCAAAAACAATTAATTTAAAATACACAACTCTAAAGGAATTACAATAAAATAACAATGAAATTACTGTGGTTGAAATTCCATTTTCTAGATACCATCCTTTTTCACCATTAACTAATGATAACCATATAATATATTGATCTTTCAATTGTAAATGGATCCTTTATGTTGACCATTTAAGTCACCAATGTGTGAAAATAGATACTTATTCATTATTTTATTGTATTTGATCATCCTATAATTTATTGAAAATATTATGGACCCATCATTCATTTCCAAAAATAATACATGGTTTCCCCATTGTGAAATTATAGGTCTTATAAACCCCTTTTAAATCTACTCTTGACGATTTTCCATTAACTCCCCAAACACTCTTTTTACCATTTTCTAAGTAGTATTAGATAATGGAATTGCATCATGAATGAGAATAATGGGCATCTAAACTTCATTCCCTCTTGATTGAACATGTTATTATTTAAGAAAGACATAAATGAAATTTCAAACAATGGGTATAAACTCTACCCATATAATATATTCCTCAACAATAGATCAAAGATTATCATTCTCATAGTGATTAATTGAAGTACAAAGAGATACATGGGCAGTATCCCAAGATGATTTTTTATGATGATGTTTCTACTCAATGAAATGATATTCCACCTCACATATTCAAAACATAATATCTGTCAATTAGTAAAAAAATATTTCATTATAATTTGAAAAAAATAACCCATACTATATATCCTAACAACATATACCATAATTAGAATAACCATGTTTTCAATATGGTAGTCCGATGGATTATATTTATAAATACCTCACATATAATTATTTCAATAAGAATAACAATTGGTGTCTTAGCTAATAACTCCCTTTGTTGGGATCTAGGGAGGTACCAAATGATTTTAGAAAACATGGAAGATCTAAAAGAGTTAGAAGATCCAAAATAAAATAAAACATTATAAATCATTGAAGAAATGATTATTGTTCCTCCAAATATATAATTATCAAATTTGAATTAATCAATGGAGATCACCTACAATTGGACTTTCTCATAAGAAATTTTCTATCATAAATTTCTGTGTTGTTTGGGTAATATTTTTCATAACGCCCCTTCTCCCTAAATTTAGATAATTGAACATCGATATCTATTCCCCACCATTTCCTTTATATTCTTAATGGCCCTATTATATAAACTTATATAGAACTATTTTACCTTTCCAACATGTTTCATGGTGTTTTCTTCCACAGTTATCACATGTGTGAAATAATATACTTCATTTATTCCCATTTTTTGGAATTTTCTTCCCATGATGATCAAATTAACTCTTCTTATAATAAATTTCATTGAATACATACAACATGGAGAGATCATTTACCATTTTATGGAACAAGTGACAATATCCTCATATGTTGAAAATTTCTTGGAGTCCATCACCATCTAAATTATTAAATTTAAAATATAATTGAAATAATCAATATTAATTTATGATCAATGTATAAAGCTTGAAGAAATCTCAGATAACCTTGCAATGTTAGTATAATACTCATAAAAATTTACCTCTTCTATTTGACAATGACTAAGGAACATCCTTTTCATTTCTATTATTTTCAGACAGGGTAATTAAATTTTATAAAATACACCCTTGAAAGTTCCACATTCCATATACATGGTCTCATCTTCCTCTTTAGGGGTTAAAATTAGTTACCACCATTGTACAATATCGTTATTGATATGATATGACACAATTATTAATTTTTACTATTATGTAGATCCTAATTATAGTAGGATCTTCTCTTGGGTCTCTTTATACTTTTCAACTATTAAAATAATATTAGATTAACTTAATAAAAGAGGTTATATTTTTTTTAAGTGACCCGTCATTGTTACACTATGTTATAGATCAGTGGGACACAATATTAGATTGAGATAATTTTTTATGACCTAGGTCTACTTCCACAATATTGGTATCAAATGAGTAGCTTCAACTCTATCATTTTTAACTAATTCTATGGGAATATCTCTATATTGACTATAGGTGCTGATGAGGTTCCAATTCCGCACATTATTATATATTTTTATACAATGTAATTTAAATAATTATCTCATCATATTTAATTTTAAGGTGAAATTACAATTATGTTTTCTAGATTATTCCCTATATATTTTGAGGTATTTTCAGAATTATTTTTCTATATTAATTGTTTCTTCTAAATATAATCGAAGAGGATTCAAGAAAACATTCTATGACAGTTACTATAACATCCTAGAATCCATAAACCAATATCTGGTATATACGTTACATTATTGGTATAATATAATTGAGTTGTCGGAGGATTCAATAGTGTAGTAGTAATGGATGACCAATTATATGTATGAAATTTATTTCAATACATAAGATACCAAATGAACATATAACAAAAACATGATGATAATATACATCATATCCATGAAAATTACAAATTATTATATTTAATGTTTCATGGGGAAAGGAAAAACATAAGGGTGATAAAAAATTATCAATAAAGGGTAGCATACAGGGGAATCATATATGACATAATCATGGAGTTAGTTACATGGAAATAATAAATGGCTATATCAATCCATAATTGAATGAATATGATGGTATTAAATATTCATGAAACTAAATGAATATATGGATAAAAATAATCATTGATCTCATACTAATTGAATCCATAATGCATCTCATCAAAAATTTATTTTATGGGATTATAAAAAGAAATATTTATGAATAGATGATTAGTACGCCAAAACACATCATATTTTTTATTATGTGACATGATGATGCATTGAGGGGTTATATAATTATAGTTAAACAAAAATACTTAATTAACACCAACTCTTGAATAATAATAATCCTCAATACAATTTATAACAATCCATGAGGGGCCACTTACTAAATAAAACATGGCTATCCAGAAATAGAAAAATAAAATCATTATATAATTCATTATTCAAGAGAATAATTTGGATACCTACTAGAATATCATTTTGACAACTTAGAAACTTTTGTTCATCATATAAGTAAACTAACTTACCCATATTATTGATCTATCGTGTAGTTGGTAATTATGTCATGTTAGGTAAATGATTGAATATTGTAACTTAATTTAATTACATTAATTTGTAAATGGCCATGGAAATGGTAGGAAAATCATTTATAGTCATATATAAAGAGTTTTTGAATATTCAAAAGAATATCCCATAAGTGTGTATATCATATTGTGTAGTCTTATAACCATTTATAATGCATTAGAGTGGTGATTGAATCAAAGATAAATTAATAATATTAAAGGAGATTACCTCTTGGTAAATTTTTTCAATAGATTCATTCAATTTAATGTAACCATATATTTTTTTATTTTCTAGTAAACTAATCATACATTTACAATACCAAAACTTATGATCTTTTTTTTCACCAAAAAAATTGTTTTTTTCAAGTGTTTTGGTAATAATTTAATCAACTAATTTGTGGGAGGGATAAAAATATAGACATATGAATCCATTAAATGTCATTATTAATATTGAAATGATATTATCTAGAAATTTATACACCACACAATATAAAATATGTGGTGACTATATCATTGTCCCTAATGAATTTAAATTGAGACTAAAAAACCCTACATATAGATTGGGTAGAAATTAAATCAAAATACATTGAAATAAGGGACATCAAACCATGCTTTTATATTACAATTAATAATTTAATTTAATTATACAACACCTTACATATGTAATATATCTAAAAAATATAAATTAAATTAGGTGCATAAGAAAAAATTTGAATCATGGAAGGGAATTTGAGTCAAAAACCTGTTACATATTGTACTGTATTCCACGAACGTACATTAATGCCATTGATATTAAATGTAACTATATGAATAAATTCATTCATAATCATAATCCTGTCAATTTTCACTTATATGATTAAAAAATATTCATTAAATATAGGACATATTTTCATTTTATTCATTGGTGTTTATAAGTTTGATTGTTTATACTAGTTTCGTATCAATGGTGTAATAATTAATTATTATTCAAATTTATACTATTAAATGTTAATTAATGTTACTTATAGCGGTTTTATAAAATATATTATAATGTTTTAAATTCACTACATGAGTGTTTTATACGTTATCTGTAACACCTTAGAATTATAAAGTAAAACCACAACATTTGATAGCGAGCAATGACAAACGACACTAATCATAGAAGGGAATATAATAACAAGATACATTTTAATATATTCTTTTTTCAAAATAGATTATATATATTTTAATGTATGAAAAACGAAGTTATATTTCGTTACATGCAATATAATCCTTTCCCAATAGCATGTGTTACACGCGATATAGAGTTTCCCAAAATAACAATATATTATTCAAGTATTATTATTTAATATAATTAGATATAAACTAGACATATGTTAGAAATTAGGAATAGTATTAACTATGTTATAAATATTTATGGTTTATAAAAATATAAAATCAATTCATTGGATACCTATTAATGATAATATAAAATAAGATCTAATTAGATATAAAAATTAATATTATTATATTTAGGATTCCAAGGATTTTTCTTTTAATAATCATAATTAAATATGATTATTTAATTATTTTGATGAAATATATATGTTATATATTGTAAAAAAAAATTTATATTCATCCATTATGTTTGATAGGCATAAGATATGAACAATAACTCTTTTGCATAAAAAACCTATATTTTTATAAAGGTAATTTTATAGCCTTTTAATGGAGAAACCATTTTAAATATTAATTTTGGCCCATTATTTGATTCAGAATGTGATAATAAACTTAATATTAAAAAAACATAATAATTACCTTAGGGTTATTTTTTGAGATTTTTCTTAAATATTCACTTTTTAATGAATAGTAAAAAATACCAAATTTTATTTTAAAACTACATTTTCATCTAATATATTCATAAGGATATATTATAAATATATGTTGTTTATAAAGTATAATTATATATTATATTTGTAATTTAATACAATTTATTTCATTTATATAATTTTTACTTTGAAATTGATAATAAAAAGACAACAATCTTTTAGAAGTTTTTCTTTAAAAACATGAATTATCATCCTACTTGTGGGTTGAATATTAATTTCATTTCTAACAATTCATTAGAAAGAATTTGTAAAAATTTATTCCATATTTGAAATAATAATAATTTCGAATTTCTAATAATTCCATTGCTGTTTTGACCAAAATTATTAGTGAAACTGATTAAAATTAATTGCAACGGATAAGGTTAAATTAAGTTTAATAATAGACTAAATATTAAACTATTATCCTAAAACGACCTATAAACTTCTCCAAATTATGATTTAATGAATCATATAGAACATATACTCTCTTTTATCAATTTGGTAATATTATGGGATCCAATTTTAATAATAAAAAACGTTCATTGAAGTTTCTTTTGAAAATATTTCAAGGGTTCCACTCCTCCTGCACTATTAATGGACCGTATTGTCTACCACTAATTTAAACCTCTTAAGAAACATTTTCTCAACCAATATATTTCCCAAAATATTTTCCAAATCACTCCATTAATCCTATAATACTCCCCTTTGGAAGAATTAAATCCAATAATTCTTTGTTACAAACGAATTGATGTTACTAGATTAAGGGGTAACATATTTCCATTAGTTTTTTAGTTTCATTTTCATTTTACCCACATAAAATGTTCTTATTATATTAATAAAAAACTAAAATAGTATCATAAATATATTAGGTGGTTTTTATGTCAATAATTTGACATAAACATAAAAAATGTCCATCTAACCGGAAACGAACATAATGTTTCAATGTACAACTAACTACTACCTAACGAAATGATGATTGTTCATTTTTCCATCACCGCTTCTCATGGATGAAATTATGATGAAAAATATGTTTATATATAATAATTAAAATATATTTATGGTTATATAATTTTTATTTAGAATATACCATTTTTCATTTCAATCTTGTGTAACACGATAATATCATTTATGAAAGTGTAGACCACCTCCCTTCAAAGCGATAGGAATCATTAATGACATACATGGAATGTGTAAAAAAAGTTATTAATAAAAATATGTAACATTTATAAAATTAATATTACACTAGAATTATAATATACCTATGTATAATTTATTTTTCAATCTTTTGATTTCTTAAAGAAATGAAGGTAGTGTTCATGCGTACGTACGACCCGCTGTCTCCATGAATGATACACTTCATTAACAATATACAATTATTATGGAATAATATTAATAGTAATTTACTTTATATACATGATATTATAATCATGTTTTGAATAATTTATATGAAAAATAATTGAAATATTTAATAAGAACAAAAAATAACATGTTACAACATACTCGAAAAATTAGGAAATTAACACCCAAAATAGCTAAAATAATGAATGCTTATTAACAAAAGGTTAATAAAATATTATAATAGTATGACATATGATATCATAAATTATAAAATGGTTATATTATTAGTTAATAAGATGTTTTAATCCAATATATATGCGGAAAAATACTATAAAATGAAATAAAAGTACAAGTTAACAGATTCGCATCTCACTTTTGACATTTGTGAGATAAATCCCATGTTCATGACATACATATTTTGTGTGGTTTTTATAGTTACTATTTTAACATATATTATATTGATAATTTATTTACCTTTATGATATTTAAGGATTTAATTTAATATTTTTTCATCATGAGGTTTATGATTTTAAATGTTTCAATGTTGCATTTGAAAAAATGGAATGATTATAGATTATTATCATTTTCATTTAAAACAAAATCTTCTTAGAGTGATATTTTCAAATGCTCGAAAGCCATAAACATGCTCCCCATGAATTTTTCCTTCAGTTGCACTGGCCATGATAAAAACCACAATTTCATCGACAAACATCACATGGGACACTCCATTGATGTTTCCTCTACATTTTAATGGTGGGATCACCCCCTCTTCAATTTTGGAATTAATAAATTTTCTTATATCACTTATATATATGAAAAAACTAACTTGGGTAAAATGGGTATCCTTGTATTATCTATAAAACACACTTTAATGAACCTTTTATACATCCCATAAAATTGATTAAAAACCAAGATAAAAAAACATTTGAAATTAGAATCATAGACTGTGTCCAGAATCCCATGTTGTTCAGTTCTTATAAGATAACACCCAACTCAATCATATAATATGATTTTTCCTTCTGCACTCTGAAACAATGTTCTGTCTTTCCTTATACTTATTTATGTCCTTAATCATCTATTTTTATTTCCCTATTTCACCCTAAATTGAACATCCCCTTATGTAACCTTATTGTTCCTATGACACCCAACATCATAGGTGATTAACTAATATCTAGTTTAGAACACTCCTAGAGTCCAAGATTCCATCTTTTATTATATTACAAGAGTGGTGTATGAGTATAACGCCCATCTTCTTAAATCCATGCCCAGGAAAATTAAATTTGGGAAGAAGATACATAACTAGTCTAGGAGAGTTCTCCATATCTCTATGGTTTACAAATCTCTATTTTTTGAGGCATGCAAGATCATTATAAAAAATACATTATTGTAGATGTACAAGACTAATTTAGATGGGGAATTCATCTCCAGGTGTCAAGTGAAACACCATTTTACTGAATCAATTTCAATCCCCATTCGATCTATGTATATCTCATGATATATAAATCATTCCCCAATTATTTGGATGGAGATTTTCGTCCTACCCATCTAACAATGAAATCCTAAATATGTGTTCCCCAAGATAACAAACAATCATATCATAACCCATCCAATGAAATGTCTATAATACAAATTTCATCCTATCATAACCTATGAAAAACGGAGTGGGTTTGTAATCATTTCCCCAAATAATAACCATTGAAAATAAGTATGATTAATAATAATATAATCCATGAATGAGAAAGTATTTTCAATGAAAAATAAACCACGAAATATAAATGGGTTTCATAAAAATATAATCCATGAAAGATAAAAATGATTCTTAATTGTATAACATGTGAAAGAGAGATAGTTTTTATAAACATAATTGATTAAAAAAATGAACCATTCATATAAATAATATAAATATTACATGTTGATCATTTCCTAAAAATTAACGAGTAAAACAAATTTATGTCAACATTGATGGAGAAAATTTTGGAATGACTCTTTAAAACAATTTCATGAGAAATATATCCTTTCTGATTTCAAAATTTATTTTAAAAACATAAAATATTATAAATATATTTTATATGAAAATAAACTATAAAACATTTTTGTTTTTTTAACCCCATTTTAAAACATATTTTCATTAAAACATAATAAATAAATACAAATATTATGAAGAAATTTTTATTAGAAAACTTATAATGGAAGATTAAAAAAATATTGATACCGTTATTCCTTGAAAACATAATAATAAATATTGAAATTATTTTTTAAAAAATTTTTTTTGAAATATTATATTATAATCTTGAAAACCTTTTTACTAAAATTTCCCTTTAAAACATATAAATAAAACTTGAAACAATTTTGATAACCTTTTTATATGAAAAATATTTTTTAAAACATATAAATGAAGATTCTAAAACCATAAAATTTCACTAAAATAATATTCCCTTTCGAAATTATCATACAAGTCCATTTAAAAAAATTAGATCATTTTTAGAAGAAAATAGTTATTGAATAAAATATATTTATGACCAAAGAGAAAAATAATGTTTGATTTTCATAAAAAAATATTAATTATCATATGTACCAAAGAGTAGAATAAGATTACCATTAGTTGAATATACAATCAATAAAAATAGTTAATAATATTCTAGAGGGTTAATGGGATTTGAATTATAATATTTCATTAATGGGAGCATAATCATTATGAAATATTGATAAATGATGAGATTGTTGCAATAAAATATTACTACATTGGTAACATTGAATTATAATCCACATGATAGGAAAAAAATAAATGAAGCATAAAATGTCATGAAACAAATTATATTCAAGATATAACATGTCTATGGGTAGTTTTTTCATCTCGTATATTTATATAGGTACATAACACGGCTTGTTTCTCCAAGAATGAAAATTAAGAAAAACATATTTTACCGATTTGGTACCTTTTACAACATAAACCCCATGAAAAAGAGATAATAAAAGGGATATAAAAATACCTGTATATTTAATGATAATTATATAATATATTTATGTATAGTATGTAAGCTACTCAAAAGAGAAGAGTGGTAAATAATCCATAAATTATACAAAAATTGGAGTTAGATGAGAAAAGCTTTACCAAAATTCTTTTCATTATTCGTACACATTCAACACTCATGTATAATAAATATTTGATTATTATAAATATATCAAAGAATCATATTCTTATATATAATACCATAAATGATTTTATTATTACATTATATTACATATTTATTAAATATTCCATCTTAACATTACTTTTTTCCTTATATCTGCTTTGTTTTTTGTATATGTTTTGAATTTTTATTATTGATCCTCTTTATTAGATCAAGATTTAGTTATTTAAAGAATTTTAATCATAGTATGAATATCATATATATTTATTATTTAAATATTTATAATAATATATAATATATCTAAATATGAAATGGAATTAACTATTCATTTAGAATGTAGGTTTTATATAGGCCTGAATTATATTTCTATTTTCTGTATTCAATGAATGAAAGTAAAGAACAGTTATTATGGAATATATATTTATATATTATAATTAAATTATAATTATTATGTTATATATAAAATTTAAAATTTATAAAACTGTTATAAATACATTTCTTGCAACTTGTGAATGAATTGCATCGGTTTGAGGAGGAGGTAGGCTAGATATCCACAAACAAAGTTATCCTATTTACACAAAATGAAAATCAAAAAGGTATGTTTTATATAATAATCAAATAATATTAATTATCTCATAAATATTATATATACCTTTTATAATTTTACTTCCATCATAATTATCAAATAAGAGATGTGGTAAATGAAAAATGAATTATATAGTTCCGTGATGTGGTAGTCTTCCTTACTCGCGAAGAATAAGATTGGTACCCATTTGATGGATGTCTGTGTATGTGTAGGTAGAAAAATTAGAATATGACAATATCTGTATATTACGCTATCGCGGCTATAATATAATAAAATAATAATAATATATGTTGTGGTGGAGAATGAAAATAAAACAAAATAGCTACTGGAAGGATGTTACCTCTTCTTTGGGAATGTCCTTTTTGTTGATAACAAATTGATTTTTCATTTGGACTTTTGAACAATTTAAAAAATATAGAATTATAGGATTGAATATTTAGCATAATTTCTCATGGTTTTTAGTCAAATTTTTTACCGATATGCATGTGCAAGTGATGTAGGTGAGATCCCTTTTATTGGGGAAGAGTTGTATTCTTCTAAATATAAAATAGAAAAAACTATTGAGAAGTCTCACTAAAATCCCATGCCTCCAAAAATAAAAATGATAATTTAAAGAGGTGAATTGGTTAAAATATGTGTATAAAATGTATTTTTCGAACTGTATCATGTTCATGTTTCCTTTTATGAATAAAGTGTATCCATTATGCAAAAACGTATTTTGTTAAATCGTTATAATTAATTTCAGTTGCATTCACTAATATTCTTGGCAAAAAAATAATTTTACCATTAATAAACATATAAATTATTCTTATGCCAAATATATAATAAATTTATAATAAGTCTAATCATATAAGTGGAAAAAATAAATATAAAATTAATCCCACTGATGGGATGAGACGATGGGTTTTTAAAGTGAAAGCTTCCAAAAGATTGAATTGTTTTTATATCCAATTTTCATGTAAAACATGTTTTAATAATATAAATTGTATTAAATTATGTATAATTAATCAAATTAAAAAAATTAAAAAAATATAATATAATGTCAATATATGACTAAATTTGATGAAAATGATGTTTTGAATGAATATTCAGTACTGTCCACTATTCATCAAAATATGATACTTCTTTAAAAATATAAAAAACTCCTAAAAGTAAATTTTGATATCCCACTTTCAAAAACAATTTTTATTTTTTAAATTCATAAATATAAATGTATCATAAATTATATTTAAAATTAGTTTCCCATTAAAATGTAGTAAAATTAGATTTTTGAAAAATACATCATTTTATACATAAAATTAGATTTATTCAAATATTATGAACATAAAATCTATTGTACAAGTGTAAATGAAATATTTAAATATATGCAATTTTAATTTTATTAAAAAATTTATCAATTTTTTTTCCTAATTTATTGATATAATGTGGTATTATTACATAGAAAAATATTGTTTTTAGAAATGAATATTTTTCATTATCAAATAAGTATTTCATTAATTTCATTATAATTTATCATAAAATGATTAACTATATATTCATGTGAATATATTATTTACCCAATTTCGTAAATATTATTCATAATGTGCATTCCAATGTATTTCATGTAACTATACTAATATTCTAATAACATTATTAATATTATATTCTAGTTCCTTAAAACAATACCTTGTGTGCAATGCATGCTATCAAATGGACTCAGAATTTGGTGTAATATAACATAAATATATTTTTTCATGAACTACAGTATAATATAAGTTTTTCATGTGGTAATATATTAATAGGGTGTTGCATATAAAGCAATTCAACATTATTGATATTTATAATAAAATCAATATAGATTTTTCAATGAAATAAGAAATAACAAATTGATTAAATTAAATAAATAAAATTCACATAATATCAAGGTCTTACATTATACCACCTTAAAAAGAATTTATCTATTTAATTCATAGAAGATCTCTATAGTTTAATACATTGATGTTCCTCTCATAGAATACCAAATCATAAAAAGGATTACCCAAACATTCTTTAATAATTGAATGTAAGAAACATAATGGTCACCTGAGGAAACTCATAACTAACTTGAATATAGGATAACATATGCTGGGAGTGAATATTGTACATGTAGTAAAAACATTAATAATTATATAGACTGATAAATATCATTTATCATGAGCTTATTAATGATAAATGTGTTGATAAGGGCCTCAAAACAAAAAATATATGATAATTTATAAGACCATTGGTTCAAAAGTAATGAAGTAAATAGGATAAATTTTTTTCAATATCCCTTACAATGATTTTTGGAATTTTTTAACTCTTCAAGAACTAATTGTAATATACTTACATGATTTTATTCCATTTTATATTCACAATCCTAACCTTTTATCATGTATTGACCAATTTTATCACAATCTCTTTCTCCAAACAATTGAAGGTTAAATTTTTTTTCCGGGAAGAACTAATGGATCATAAGATCATCATATAGAATTATAATTCATTCCATCAATCTTTAGATATCATTATAGAAGAAGAGATATCACATTTTATCCAATATACATAATTTCAATTATGTAATGATAATATTTTATTCACTAAAAAACAATTTAATGATTAATCCAAATAGTTCCTTATATGGTAAACATTATAACCCTTACATAAGATGAAAATAGATAACAATATAAATAAGTACAAAAAATTCGCTTAACATTGATCCCCAACAAATCATAAGTTACCTCTTGTTTTTCACATTCCAATCATATTAATACAATTATCATGTATTCTTTCAAAACATGGTAATAACCTAATCTTCTGTAAATACTTATTTAAATCTTGCATTCGTTCTTCTGGATATATTCTTTAAATATAAATTTTTTTAAACTCCATTCATTTTAATGTCGAAATATTTTAAAATAGATCATTTTTAGTTCAACGGTAATTAGTATTGTCCAATTTTCTTATTCATGTCGAACCTATCATAATCAAAATATCATTATATCAACATCTGAATCATATTATTGGTTATAATCCCATTAATCATGTATTTTCCATTAATAACACCTATCCATTAAATCTCTTTACAAATCCATCATAACCATTCAACATATTCCTATAATAATTAATGAGAATCCGTAAACTGAATAGTCCATATATATTACACTATTTATATGACATAATTCTTGAATCCAAATCAATAAAAACATCAATTATTCACCTTTAAACATAATTTTTTTATAATAATACCTAATTTTATTACATAATACCATATTCTTATAACTTTTCACCTATAATCTCGTCATTATCGACAATATGACCATTACACATACTACCATTTTAATTAGCTTCAATAGATTTCCATATTGGGAATCAATTTTCATAATTTCAATTCATTTAACTTTTAAGTAATTCTATTGTCTATGATGTATTAAGGTGGAAAATATTCTCATCCATTTCAATAGACAAACTCTTCATTTTTATGTTATTGAAACTTCCTTTGTGTTGTTCTTTTCTATATTGAATACACATTACTATTCCACTAAGACATTCACATGGGTGATTCTTTCCAAATTCTCACAACAATAGAAAATGAATAATAATTCCTTCATTGTATCCACAACCCAAAATCACATTGATCTCTTTCCTTATCATCTTTTGAGAGTCTAAGAGGTTGTAAAGGTACACATTTTTAATCAGGTTTCATGAAATCTGATTTGGAATGATCTCAACATCCTTCATTCTAATGATCATTCCATTTTACTATTCATCAGAAATTTTTTTTCCACATTTAATGTTATCCAAGTTACTTTTGGTCTCTTCAATTAGATAATAATAGAAATCATAGTTTGAGGATAACTTATCATATAGTAATACCACAAAATTATAAAAAATAACTTAGATTATATCTAAATAATGACCCCTTCATTTAAATCAATGCCACCATTGTATTATCTGAGTTGACATCCCTAGGCGTATATTCAGAAATATCTATTGGAATTACACTAATGTTTTTTCATCCTAGTTTGTAATTTACTACTAATCTCTCCTTTGATATCAACTATAACGACCCAAGATTAACATACATTGATATTACATCAAATTATAATAATATTCAACACAATAAAAAAAGTTTATGTTCACATACAATATTAGTTTTGTGTATTTGGAAACAAGTAACAAAATATTTTAAGTTTTTGATAGATCTTCCGATTTTTTACTTCTAAAAAAAATAAATTGTCATATCCTGTTGAATGAAAACATAATAAGGAGTGAACTCAGATTCTCATTTAGTGTAAATAAAGTAGAAACATATGCATAATATAAGAATTAGGGTATAATAATATCATAATCACATTGAAATATCATACCCAGCATAAAAAAGATTATATACATAATTCATGTCATAAATATTTGATGTTAACAATACATAAATCTTTAATGAATCAAGATCATGATACATGAGTGAATAACATATAAATAAAATAGATAATTGTTGGTAAAAACATAAGCATATAGAAATAATTTCGATGGTCGTCATGACATAATTCCAAGACCATAATAATGGAATGGGTTAAATCACAAAACTTAATTGTTATTCATGGTTCACTATGGATACCATATTAGTAATAAAGGTTAATTCATAAGAACATCTCAATGGCTAATGGTCTTTGTTGATATATTTCACTCCCCATTCTAGTCATGTATATCTGATGAGATATAAATCAATACCCAATTTGTTGGAGGGAAATATAGGACCAAAACATCTCATAATGAAATCATACTTATGTGTTC
The DNA here is from genome assembly GCA_963277665.1 of Viscum album. NCBI lineage: Eukaryota > Viridiplantae > Streptophyta > Magnoliopsida > Santalales > Viscaceae > Viscum > Viscum album. The sequence goes on from OY728122.1 coordinate 1,019,918,460, forward strand.
TAGAAGATCATAAAAATTCTTATCATTACCCTTGAAAAGAAACAGGTATCGTAAACAAAATATCATATCATAACCTATGGTATATAGTAAGGTTTAACTACCATTTTATCATAGAATAACCCCAGAAAGTAATTTTTTTATAATCATATAACCCATGAAATTCAAATCAGTTTCACAAATATATAACCTATGAATGTAAAATGGATTTCATAAAAATAAACTTCATGAAAGTGAAATTATTCTCATAATCATAGAACATGTAAAAGTAAAATGGGTTTCATTGTCATAATTCCATAAAAATATATTCCGTTTAGAAAATTAATATGAACTTAACATTAGGATCATTTTCCATAAAACAATGAGTAACCCCAATAGATTTCATATTGGATAGAGAATAATATTAATGAACCATTAATAATAATTATTGAAGAAAATATCCATTCTTATTTGAAAAAGTATTTTTAAATAATAATAAATCTAGACTACATTCTCATTCAAAAAAATTGATATAATAAAAAGAAATCTTGAAAACTATTTAAAATAAATTTTCAATGATAAATTACAAAAGAAACATGATTTAAAAAAAAACTATATATTTGAAAACATATAATTAATGCATGAAATAATATATACTACCATTATCATTGAAAATATATAAATTTATTATGAATCAATATAAAACCTTTTACATTGAAACCAATTAGTAGAATCTCAAAAACCAATTGAAAACCTTTTTCTTTAAAAAATTATAAAGGATGCTTGAAAAAACATTCTATACAATTTTTATGAAAAATAGATTGGAAAATTTTTAAAGAAAGAAATGTAAAGAATAAAACCTTTTTGAAGTCTCTTTTACCTGAAATATTCTTAAGTTAGAATTTTATAATTATTTTTGAAAACATTTTAATAAAACATGGTTTTTGAATAATACTGATTTCCGACCGAAGTGATAAATAAAGAAGTACTTTTGTAAACATGTTTTCATAATTATCCTAAGTACAAAAAAGTGTAAAATTTATACCATTAGTTTAAAATAGTAGGAATAAATCAATTATAACCAAATTCATGATGGATTAAGATATATTTATCATATAATTCCATTAATTAGAGTATAATCATAAATAATCCAAAAAAATGATGAGATTATTTTGACAAAATGTTACCAATTTGGTAAAATCAATTCATAATCCACATGAAATAAATATTAAAATAAAATAAAAAATGATATTCAATACATTAAATGAAAAATTGAATTCCAATCACATCATAGAAGAATATTGGTTTATAACACGGCATGCATCTCAAATAATATAAATTTAGACCAAATTAAATTAGGAATTTGTTATCTTTTAAAACATAAACACCATGAAAGAATGATCATAAAATGGATATGTAAATACCATTAAATATATTTATAATAATCAAATAATATTTTACACAGAATTCTATACACCCTGAAATAGAAATAAGTCTTGAATAAGGCATAAATCTCACAGAAATAAAAGGGATATGACAAAACCCTTAAATATGTCATTACATTATTCATAAATGCAAAATATTCATATATAGTAAATATACATTTATTATAAATATAAAAAATAATCATATTATTTTATCTAATACCGTATATGATTTTATTATGAAAATTATATTACTTATTTATTAATAATTTCATGTCAATGTTTTGTTTCTGGTAATATCCTCATTTTTTAAATTTTTTTGAGTTTTTATTCATGATCCTCTTACTTAGATTAAAATTTAAGTATTTATTGAATCATAAATTTTTTAATTTTTTAATATATATTCAGTATATAAATATTTATAATAATCTATAAAATATATAAATATGAAATTGAATACATATTCATAGAGATGGTAGACTTTACGTAAGGATGTTTCTGTTTTCATAACGCATAGAATGAAAGTTAGTAAATGACATATTTGTATATATATATATATATATATTAATTATAGTATAATTATTATTTCATATATATCATATAATTTCACAAATACCATATTTAATACATTATATAAATTCTGTGAATGGATCTCATCACCTTGAGGAGGTGCTAGTCCACGCGTCCACAAATGAAGTTATCATATTTATACAAAATAAAAACCATGAATGTATGTTTTATATAATAATTATATAAGAAATAATATATCATTAATTTTATATATATCATATAGAAATATTTTTTACATTATAATTACCAATAATGTGATGCGGTAATGGAAAAATGAATAACATCATTTTATGAGGTGATAGTCCATCGTACACCTAAACCATAAGTTCATTTCCCATTTGAAGATTGTGTGTGTAGGTGTAGGTAGAACCCAGATAATAAAAACATATAAGTGAAATTATTATACTTATCATATTATTTAATCATGTAGTAATAATAATATATGGGGTATATAATTAAATTAATATAAAAGAGGTTCTGCAAATATGATACCTCTTCTTTGGGTAACTCCTTTGGGTTTATAGGAAATTGATTCCTTGGATTGATTTATGACCAAATCATGGAATATATGTTTATATTTGGTATTTTGGGATATTATTTCATTATATTTATTATTATCTATAGTTTCGTGATATTTTTGAGGATGTGAGGGGTTGAATACCCTCTTATAATGTCTGAGGAGGGCCATTCTTGTAAATTAAAAAGTAGAAATATATTCAGTGGTCTCTCCTAAATCATGTCCATCCTATGATTATCTATTTTGTATCTAATATGGGACATGGTAATAATATCTCCATAAAATTCCTTTTAGATAAGTTTCTAAGAAAATTTCCATTTTATAAATAGATTATTACAATTGTGTAGACACATTTTTAACTATATTTGTTGTAAATAATTTTAATTACTTTAATTAATATTTCTGGTCAAATATAATGTTTAAATTAAAATAAATGATAAAAAATTTCTTCCAAAAATTTAATCCTTTTTAAAAATTATAATCATATTAGTGGTAAAAATATATTTAAAATTAATCCCACAGATGAGATGGGATGATTATTTTTTAAAGTGAATACGTTCAACAGTTTTAACATTTTTATATCAAATTTAAATGGGAAATGGTTTCCAATTAACAGAACTAGAATATTATATTTATAATTAATCTAATTACTATTTTAAAAAATTTAAATTTAATTTAACAAAATAAATAAATTAGATGGAAAAATTTTTGAATTAAAATTCACTATTCTTCATTATTCAACAACATCTAAAACATTTCATTAAAATACCAAAAATTACACCAAAGTAAAATTTGATATCCAGATTTCATAAATGAAATTTATATATTATAATAGAAACTATAAGTGTGGGATGAAATATTTTTAAAATTCATTAACCTATAAAGGGTGGTAAAACTAAATTTTCATAAAAAAATATTTTTATTGATAAAATTGGTTATATTACAGTATTATGCATATAAAATCAATGTAATGAGTTTGAAAAGAAAGGAATTAATTTATAATATAAATATTTTTTAAATACATTAATCTAATTTTTTATTTTTTATTTATTGAGATAAAATTTTGTTTGTACATAGAAAAATAGTTTTCATCGGAAATGAATTTCACCATTCTCAAATAGTTATTACATTATTTTCTAAAAAATTGTAAAATGAAGAGTTCAATTCATATACATTTTTAGATCATGTTTTCCAAAATTACTAAATCTTTTTTTATCTTCCATTCCATTGGAAAGGTGGTATCAATAATACTATTTTAATAGAAATATTAATAATATATTTTAGATCAGTAAAATAGTGCCTTCCCAGTAACAAAAGATATAAAAGGGACTTAATATTATGTGAAATCGATGCCAAATATAGTGTCGTATATACCAAAATACAATTGCAATGATTTTTGTAGAGAAGGATTAAATTGTTGTTTCATATAACAAAATTCAACCTCAGTGCTTTCATATTACAAAATCTATATTCAGTGATGTGTGAAATAGAAAATAAAAAAATGATTAAATTAATTTGAAAAAGTTTCACAAAATCACTGAGTCATATATCATCTTATTCTAAAACTATTATTTCTATACTAAGGTGGGGGATGTTTGGTGTATATAGTGATTATTGAGTGCACTCTATATTTAAACTAGAATAGAAGAATATATTTTCACTTTATATGGAGTGTTTTAATTATGTAAATATGTAACAAAAAAATATAAATTCTCTCTGGGTAATTCTATTAGAAGATAGTCCATTCCTTGTATCTTAATTAATTTTTTTTTCAATTTTATGTATATTTACTTTCTTGTTATACATTAGGTAAAAAATATAAAATTTAATTTCGTTAATAAATTTATAAAATAATAATAATAATAATGTGAATCAGAATTAAAATTTTATTGACCATTGAAATAAAATCAATTGAGACATTCATAATCATACACTATGATGATTTTGGAAAAAATATTTATATTTACACAACCATATAATTAAATAATAAAAATATTTATTTGTTTTTCAGGTTGTCGGCTTTTTTATTAACTTGTTATATCTATTCAAAATTTTAATATCATTTTTTTTGGGATAAATATTTTTAAAAATTATTTTCATTATGTATTAAAATTTAAATTATGCTTCATGGATTGAATGCTATCATGTGTTCAAATATATGAAATCCACAATTATTTTGAGTCCATGTTGTAATGACCCAATGATATAATTAAATTTCTAAAAGAAATAAATTTCATAGATGAATATTATTGTGTATATCAAGAGACACATATAAAGAATACCAAACCATAACACATGGCGTATGAAGATACTCTAATATTATTTTTCATGTTTAAGGGAATGAAGGGGCCAAAAAGGAGTTACATGATGAAATATATTCATTAGACCACAATAAATAATATTTAAATGAGATTCATGAGGAATGCATGACTACATATATACTTAAGGGAGGTCAATATGATTTCAATGAATTTTTTAATGAACTTGTAAGTATTTTAATAAAAAATGTCACCTCATATTTGATAAATAAATGTTAGAACCACTATATTATTCTATATCTATATATGAAGAAAAAAATGGTGGTGTTTTCTAAAATGATGGGGGAACATAACTACCTACCTACATCTACTGAAAACGTACTCCAAAAGTCATTTTAGAATATATAATAAATTAAAGTCATAAAAACCCACGGAGATATGACCCGCTTGAAATAAATTTAATTTAATTATATAAAATATTAAATATAAACTATCTTACCTTGTTTAAATTTTTCATATTTATTTAATATATGGTTATCCATTATGGATAAAGAATAATGTGAAATTGAACCAAATGAGGAATACAAAAAGCTTGTAAAACCCTTTGAATGTTTATTTTATGTAGTGTATGAGGGTTTCCAAATGTCCTTTCCATATGAAACTGAGTTTTAATATTACAACATAAAAGGTAAATATTTTTATATTAATTTATTTTATTTCTAAATAACTGTATTCCTATAAATTAACATTGAGAATTTTTTGTTGGAGAACCTTTTATAAATAATTTTTAAGAAGAAAAGGAGGATAAAGAAGTTTTGTAGTAACTAAAGGAGGTGGACCAATTCATTATAAAACCCCCACTAGAATTTTTTTAACTTATTTAAATCAAATATGATTTGATGATGATGTTATGTACGACACTCTATATCTTGAGTAACATAATTAATTTAATATATAATGCAATGTTATGGTTCAAATAAAATATGATCCATCCACCATCTAATTTTGTATATTAAATAGAACTTATTTTCTAGGGGAATTAAAACCCTAATATCCATATAGGGATTAAGATAAGATATATCAAACTAATTATTTTCTATAATAATTAAATTTAATTTTTATACATTCAATTTTTTTATTATGTTTTTATGTTGTTTATTAAATGTTTTTAGAGGACACCACTTAGGATATTAACTCAAATTTTCCTTATAGACCAGAAAATATTGGTTGTATTATTATTTTAATTTTTTTAATCACTAACAATATATTTTTAATATGTTTGGAATTTAATGGTATAGTGTCAGATAAGTATTTATTAGGGTTTCATCTACCTTTTTATATATGATTTTTTTTGTATATTAAATTTTTTATTCTAGGATGGTTTTTACATAAAATTATTATTTTTTCCTTGTTTAGAAACATGTAATATTGGGTGCGTCGTGATTAAATTGAAAAAATTATATGATATTAATATTTAAAATAATTTTTTTTATAAAATCTAATTTTTAATTATGAGTTTTATTATTTATATTTAATTAGATTTTATCGTGTGTGAAACTCAATTTGAAAAAATGTTTTCAATAGTGGAAATTTTCACCCACACCTGAGAGGTTTCGAATCATATTCAACATATTATTCCAATTAATATTTTCATTTACAGACATTAAGAATGAAAAAAATTAAAACCATTTGTTTTCCTCTTACTCAATGCTGCTACATTTTAAAACATGTGAAAACAATGATCGAGGAACCACTTAAAAATCTCATTTATACATTGAACTCCATTTTCAAGATATCCAATTTATTTTTCCAATACTTTTGGCCACTAGTAACCTTTAATAAACTTTTCATGAATGATTATTATAATAAGAAGTCATTTCATATATATCTAGAGTATATAATTTCAAATATATGATTGAACTCATATGTGATGGGGGTAACTCTATTAATTTTAAAATAAAAATCAACGGATTTTTAGGGATGGTGGATAATTTCAATTTATTTTTCTTGTGAAATTATATATTGAGCTATGTATTTAATGATGACCAATCAAGTCATTCAAATATCCAACCACGCCTCTCTTTCCCTCCAAAAATTTATTCAGAAAATAAATATCTATATGGAGAATATGAAACTATGAAATCAATAGTGTATGAGATAAGAAATATATTTATTGATATAAACAATTCAATAGAATGTAATCTCCATGAAAACAAAATGGTTTTTATTTTTTATGAATGTGCATAATGTAATAAGTGATGACATATTATTTAGGATAAATTTTTTTAGTTATTTTATATAAAATTAGTACTAATCAACCTCATTCTTCCTTGATAAATTTTTATAGAAATAATTCCAACCCTTCACATATATAATAATCCATGAAAATAACTTATTATTTAGAAATCATTATAATTCATTGATGATAATATTATGGGAGCACACATAGAATTTTTTAATCATGAAATAAAATGATAATGATTAAAATTCCAAATCCAAATCCCTGAGTGAAGAGAGATGCACAACCAGGGAGGTATGCACAAAAATAAATTGATAATTTAAAAGAGATTTAATTGTTTTTTTATCATGAGGAATGAAATAATTGAAATATATTTATGAATTATTATATTTCATTGGTTTATTAGATTGTAAATTGATATCAATCATATATATAGATATCAAAATTGAACATGGTATATGTTCATTTAAAATAGTTAAATGTTTATTTCTAGATGACTTGATAGTGTAAAAATTACCAATATGTTTGAATTTCATTTTCATGGGTTTAGTCCTAAACATTAATCATTTTATTTATAATTAAAATGGTTTATAATATTGGAGTATTTAATTGTGAAAATGGATCAAAACATGATATTAATTTGTTTATGTGATTATTAGAATTGTTAAAATAATGAATAAATTTTATTCATGGTGTTTTAATGATATTAAAATATGTTTGAATGATATTTGGATGTGTTTTAAGGTGAATTGGTTAGGAATGAAGAAGTCAGGTTTGTTATAGGTAGTTTGGAAACTATAAAAGAATTTGATTGCATGAAATTCTTATCAGATCGTAATGATGAAGAGCATATGAAAAAATATTTTCTCCTATAAAATTTTATTGGACCAGAAAATAATGGTTTGTACCTCATCATAATTATTCACTATCCATAAAATATCTCTAGGACTTATCATAAAACATCATCGTAAGACAGAAAAGAAAATCAAAAGGCCTTATAAATACATATGATAAAATCCCAAACATTATAAATTTAGAAATGGTAAAACTATTTATCAAGACATCTATATCATCTTTAGGATAGTACTTTACTACACATTTAACAAACTAAGGGAAACCATGTGTAAAAAAATTTGAAATATTTTAATAAACAACAAAGAGGATGGTTGTGTATTTAGTAAAACTCCAAATAACATGTCAGAATTATAATCGAAGAAACAAGTGGTTTTTGAGTTTGGGATGGTTAAATTATCATCCTACAAATGGTAGGGGAATCTAGTTTCATCATGTTGAAAATGATGCATGGACCAAAAAGGTCCAATCTCTAACTGAAATCTTGCAGCTGAGATAGAGATTACTAATAATCCTATTTTGAATAAGGTTGATTTAGAACATGATGTCTCCAATTAGAAGGATGTTTTTTTTGGTCGAGGTCATTTTAAGAAGGTTTTTGGATCCATCTACGGGGAACTAGAAAAATTCAATCCATAATACCATATCAAGGGGGTGACCGAGGCCAATAATGATAGATATTATTTGGGTGGATGATTCCATGAGATGGCCACATGGAAGCCGCACACTACATGGGGGGTAGAATAGGCCAGTGAGTAGGATAAGTTTGAGTAATAACAATTTTAATATTATAATATGTAACTATATTGATTTTTTGTTTGAGGAATACACATAACAGTTTAATAGGCCCTCAAAGATAGTTCGGACATAGACGACTTAGGAAGTTGCTGATTTGGGGATGCGTACACTTTTATCCTTAGAAAACATCATTGTTGAAGAAGGATTCTCTAACAAATATTATAATGAATATATATCTATCCAATTAATAACTAGATTTATGGAGGAATATTTTCATAAAGGGATTTATTATCTATGGAATAATAATTTATGGTAGTGGAACTATGATGTGGTGTGGGGGTGAATTATTGTTAAGTTGAAGGAAACTAAAAAGTTAAAATGGTTAATTCTCACTTTATTAAGCTGATTGAAATAAGTAATTCAAGAAGGAACAACGTGGTGGTTGATGGAATAATGACCTGATACAAGGAAGGAAAGAATATTCTAGGTATATGAAGCAGAGAATAAAAGAAAAAGAGAGATGACCCATAGGAACATAGAATGGGTTGTGGGGTAGGGAATACAGATGGGGAAATAGAAAATTTAAATTGTAACCATAAAGATATCATCCTATGTTATAATGAATAACCTATGGCATGTTATTTCTAGATTAAGGCATCAAAATTGGTGGTGAATCATATCTTATATTGAATACTTTGATTCAATGTTAATGGGGATCAAATGGATTCGATCAATAAACAAGACCAAATCATAGCACGAGGATTCAATGACAAGAAGACAAATTTGGAGGAATAAGTTCAATCATGGGAAATGTTTTCCACAATCATTGATGATTTATTCAGAGAAAATATAGTTATGAAGGTACAGGTAATTTAGTTGGAGTTAAACCGGGTATGTGATTATAATCATTTATGTCTTGTTTGTGATGAATTTCAAATGTTGTATTTATTCATCTAACCATTTACATTGTCTATTTCTGGTTTTCACATTTCGTCAAATGTAATTTATGAATAAATATTTAATTTGGAGGAGAATGGAATGTCTAAACCAATAAATAAGAAATATTATTGCATATGTATAAGACACATTCCATTTACACCGAGGATGATGACATTCCACAATGTGCATTCATGATACTACTACATAGAATCGTTTTCTTGATGTGTTTTATTTGTTTTTATTCATCTATGTTTTTTCGCATGTATTTAAATATTTTTTTACTGAAATGTACATTATAAATGAAATTCCTTTATTGATTGAATATACTCCCAATTATTTATAATAGTTTTAGAAATGACATGAAATGAATTAAATATTTTTGAATAATAATACAATATTGACTATCAAATTCAATATAACATTAATAGTATTAAAAATTGATAATATATTAATTGTAATCTAACTAATAATATTAATATATAATTAGGGTTATGATAAAGTCCAATTGAAATAGATGGAAGAATTGTTTTCCTCATCAATTAGTATCGTACCAGATGAAGCCTATTTATCATGGCTTTTGACAGTTATGGTATCATCTTGCTTTTTTCTTGATCAAGACCAATAAAACATTCATCATCTAAATCACGATTGAAACCATTCATCGGGTAACTTAATGTTTGTCATGATAAATAACAAAAACATGTTCTCCAAACCAACCCAATAGATTGCCACCATCACACACCATACACTTATGGTGTACACTACTGTGATTAGGGGTTCCGTATAAGGACCCCATAATTGAATATTTTAATATTTTATTATATTAAATAATTATTGTGTTTCTTTAATTTTAATTATTAGGTTAAATGAATTGTTTTATATTATTTTATTATGATATAAAGAAACCAAATCAACTTTTACTAAAATATATGGAATTAAAAATCTATTTTTAAATTCATAAATTTTGAATGTTAAAATAATTTCATATAATATTATAATTATTATATTAAAATATATATAAAAAATAATAGAATCTAACATATTCGAGAGAAATATTTTTATTGGTCAAAAAATTGTAATTGTTATAATACACGTATTTTATAGTAAATTATAACATTTATTTAAATTTAAAAATCATAATATTTATAAAATAATTATGGTTAAATAAATTATATTTTAAATACATTTTTTGAAATTATCCAATAGTTGATCATTCTTAATTTTATAATACAATCTAATTTTTGGGGAAAAATAAATAATGTTGAAAAAGACATTCAGTATTCTGACATCATAAAATCCCTAAAGAGATGTTGTTAATGATATAAAATGAATCCATAGTAATATTTATATTATTCCTCCAAAATAATATGTTCTTGAAGATATTTATTAAAATTTACAAAACATTGTTGAATCTTCCAAAATGTATATACTATTTTATTATTTTCAAATAAGATTTTAATTAACATGACTCCCTTCCATTCTGTATATTTTTTTTCATTAATATGTTATGTCATTTTCCCTATAAAATACTGAAAACCAGTATTTTTAGTATAGAATAGGGGAGAACCCAATGAGAATATTGCTATTTTAGATTATTTAATCATATAGGGTTTAAAACTAATGAATAAAAATTAATAAAGTGTTCCACTCTCTTTCTTTAATGATACCCACCCAACCTTCGGTTCCTCTTCACCGAAAACAAATTAAGAGACAATTTTCTCTATATATCCATATTTTCAAAACACCTAAGGAGTTCGTAGGATAGTAAAAATGTCCTCCCATGATTTTAGATAACCCATGTATAGGATATGGTATTCTCTACAATTCATCATTATTATGGAATCCCACCTTTTTATTACATAACATTTCATTACATTTTACAAATGGAGGACCTATAAAGTCTAGAGTCTGGAAAATCAGAAAAAAACATAGAATAGTAAAAATCTCTATAAAATCATCTTGAAAATTATTTTTAAAAGATCATCCTTTGTACAATTACGGCATCTCATAACTTGAAGACATACATCAAAGGATAGGGTGAGCAGAAGGCCCAATATGGAATGTAGGGAATCAATTTACGTGTAATATAAATAAAACATAATTACATGAGAAATGGATGTAGATTCATTTCATAAATAAAATAAAATGTAACATAACATTAATATTTGTTTACAACACTTAATTTATACATTCATGAACATATCATCAAGTTTCATCCACATCGTGTCATAAAAATTACCAATGTTATTCACCATGTTATCGTGAAACTTGTCATTTCTAGTGATAAAATTTTTTACCCAATGAATTAGATATATATCATATAACACCCTTAATCTGTATTTATTTTTATGGTATCCACATATATCATAATAAAACATTTCATAAATAACCCATAGGTAATAAAATAAATGTGACTCATTTCAAAATCGTGATATTTTAAAAGTGATTAAAAATAAAATCATTATGTCATTTTTATCACATGGAATGGGAGTTAGGGTTATATGTATGTAAATTACAAAATAAAATAGATAAATTATATATATTGAGGAATACCCCTAGAAATTAAAATATATTTGTGTATTCACATAAATAAAACTTGAAAATTTTTGGGTTAAAATAGAGATATTTTGAGATAAAAATTCTGCCGCATAACAGTTACATAACATGTTTTTAGAAAACATTGTCAATATAAGTGAAAAGGGTCAACCAGTCATAAATAAATAAAAATACTATATATGGATAAAAGAAAAGTTAAATTATATCTTGATATGGATGATTTAATTACATGCCACATGAAAATGAAACCTTAATGAAAATAGAATATGTGATTTCTTTTACGAAAATTCAGCAGACTAACGGTGTAACATAAAATTCAAAAAAAATTTTGATGAGAGTGGATTGGGTATATCACCATTTAGAAATAAAATGGACAAAAATATTGATATATAGTAACATACCCCAATATATTAAATTGGAAACTAGAAGACACGCCATAATGGAATTCATGACTTAATAGAGGAGGGTAAAAGGTTATCTTACCATGAAAAGTAACCTCTAAATCAAGAATGATGGGACCATGGGGGGATAGAGGGAACCATGGGAGGACTCCATGGGAGTTAAAAAATTAGAGCTTTATTGATTATGAATTTGGAATGAAATTACTCAAGAATAGGATGATATTTATAGCAAAAGTGAGAGAATATTTAGTTAATTTCCAAGGGACACCTTCTGAGTGATATTTGATAAACCATGGGATTCCCCTTCATATTTTCCTAGGGTATTGGCCACTTGGGAAACCAAATAAAATATCTTAATATTCACAAATCTATGAGAATTATTACATCATTATTACATCATTATTGATTTCATTAATCACACCGAAATTCAAAATTGTATTTTTACTATTCTCCAAAAAACAAAACATTTTATAAAAAACTAATAAATCCATCATAACATAATATTGATGATGTGAATTCAAAAATGAACTCCATTTTATGAAAATAATTTTTGAATTATTATATATTAAATTTTTACATAAAAATACTATTTACCTCTAAAAAATACTGATACATAACAAATAATTTCTAAAACTGTTATTTAATTATGCTATTATATCACTCCACAATTCAATATACATGAATTATATTTAAACATTATTAAGTGAAGTTAATATTCCATTGGTCACATTACTATTCATAAGGGTATTATTTTTATTCATATGTTACTATATACAAAAAAAATTAAGTTGATCTTATTTGACTCTAAATTTCATACTGGTCAAAACTATAGAAGACCATTTTTTGGAAATAATTTTACATTATTAATTATTTAATTTATACAAAAAAAATTAAATAACCTTTTTCAAAAATTCACCAATAATATGGAACTTTTATAAATTCATCAAATATTTATTTTAACATTTTAAATCCATGAATTTAACCTAATAAGAAATAAAAATTTTATTTATACCAAAGTATTAAACAACATAACAAAGGTCTCATTACATAGATTCTTATTACACCTGCATAGGATATATGTGTAAGGTGTGATATGGTTATAGATTCAAGGGTTATCTCCTAAAACATTTCCTAAATGGTGATTTCTATCAGCTTAAAATTTTCTCATAGAAGATTCAGTTCTTGCTTTACATGTTGAAGTTTAGCTTGGGCTTGGTCCAAAGAAAATATCATAGATGAATCATCCTTCCCATTCTCCAAATGATGGGATTCATACACCCTGCACCTACTGAATGAAGTCAAAGACTCCTCTTTCTGTGTTAATTAACTAAGATCACTTGGATATGTTAACTATAATCATAACATTAAGAGTTTTGTTTCCAGCGATCATATTGTCCAATGATCATATAATAGTCGAACCCCAATAGTCTCATTTTAATTATACTGAATTCATTAATTAGAGGACATAGTTTTGTTGATTCTAAAATAAAATAACAAAAGAATTAGGAAATAAATATTAATCAAAAGTTTGGGTCATTAAATTCTTCCCCCCTAATGAAATTTCATCCCGGAAATTTTAACGCATACCCTCTAAAGAGAAAAGACATGGCTACTTCTGCTTCATAGACTCTTGTGGTTCCCACATGGCTTCTTCTCCTTTTGGGAATCTCCACATTACCATAACAAGGTGGGTAGTTTTGTTGCATATAACCATGTCCCAACAATCCATGATCTCCATTTGCTACTCTTCATAAGATATGTCATATTCCTATTACACCACCACATGATTTAATACATGTTAAGGGTTCATTATATACTTCCACAGTAAGGTTACAAGAAATACATCATAAAGATGTGCTATATTTGGAGTAAGATCAAGCTAATAAGCCACTCCTCCTACGCGATAAAGGATTTCATAGGGGCCAATGTGCCTAGTGCTGAGCTTCCCTTTCTTTTCAAAACTCATGATTCTCTTCCACGGTGAAATCCGAAGAATGAATTTGTCACCATCATCAAACTCCATGTCCCATGGATGGGTTTTAGTATATCACTTTTCCCGACTCTGAGCATCCTTATTGTGTTTCTGTACTTAATGGGAATTTTCTGTCATCTCTTGCACAAGATCAGGCCCAAAAAGCATTCTATCACCAGCTTCATGCCAACAAGTAGGAGTTCAACATCACTTCCCATATAGAGCATCCCAGGGTTCCATTATAATGATCTAGTGGAAGTTGATGTTGTAAGAGAACTCAAATAAAGGGATATTTTTATCCCATCCACTTTTAAATTCTATTAACCATGTTCTCAACATGTCCTTGAGTGTTTGAATAGCCATTTCAGATTGGACATCAGTTTGGTGGTGATAGGCTATACTAAAAATCAATTCGGTACTCAGAGCATGTTGGAGGCTTCTCTGGAATTTTGATGTGATCCTTGGATCACAATCAAATATTATAGAAAGTGTAAATTATGCAGCCTTTCCATTTCCTTTACATAAATTTTGGCAAGTTTTTCAAGATAGAAATCATCTCGAATAGAGACAAAATGGTCAGTCATGGTGAGATGGTCAAAAATAACCCATATCATGTTATTTCCCTGAGATTTTCTAGGTAGACAAGTGAAGAAATCCATATTGATATTTTCCCCCTTTTATGTTGTTATGGGTAGTGTTTCCAATTCCCCTTTAAGAGGATACCATTCTACCTTCACTTACTGAAATTCCAGACTCCATAAATTGTAGTAATCCATCTCCCTTTTCATTTAATCCAACCAATAATTATAAGGAAGGTCTCTATACATTTCTGTGCTTCTAGGATCTATAGAGAATGCATACATATGAGCTTCATCCTTCTGATCCTTCTTTATTTCCTGAATAGATGGAACAAATAGTCTTTTACTAAATTTCAGTACACCTTCTAGATCAATATTGAACTCAATAAATATCCCATCCTTCACAGCCTCAAACATCTTCTATAACAACAAATCTTATTTTGGTTGTTTCTTGATCTTTTCTTATAATGACTGTTGAGAAATAATTTGGGTTATGGTTTATGATGTCAATTTCATTATAATTCCCAGGTCAATCCTTAATAGGTCATTGATCAATGTATCTCTTTGAATCCTTATCATTGAAATAAAAGATGGGTCTTTCCTACTTAATGCATCAACAACATTGTTTTCTCATCCCAGATGATAAGAAACTGAACAATAATAGTCTTTATGAAGTTCCAAACATCTCCTTTTTCTCATGTTCAATTACATTTGTGTGAAAATATACCTCAAAAATTGAGTGTCTTTGTATATATCACATTTATCTCCATAAAGAATGTGTATCCTTTTCTTTAGAGAAAAAACAACCATAGCCAGCGCCAGATCATGCATATGATAGTTTTGCTCATGAGTCTTCATCTTTCAAGATGCATAACCAATTAATTTTTCATTTTTCATGAAAACACACCCAATCCCTTTCAATGATACATCGCTAAAAAAATCATTCTCTACTTGAGGGAATATTTAACATGGGTGTAGAAACCAATATCTTATTAAGCTCTTGAAAACATTCCTCACACCTCATTGTCCAGATGAACCTAACCCCTTTTCGATTTATCATGGTTAATGGATGAGAGTGCCATGAAATTTGTTTCACAATACTCCTATAATATCTCATGAATCCATGGAAACTATAAATCATAGTTATTATTTTAGGTTGATTCCACTCCACAAAAACTTTTGTCTTTGAATGATCAACCGTGATTCCTTCATTGGTAACAATATACCCCACGAAAGAAAATTTGGGTAACCATAATTCACATTTTCTAAACATTCCAAAAAAGCATCTCCTTCCGCAGAGTTTGAAAAATAACCCTGAGATGATCATCATGCTCCTAATGAATATTTTAATATATCAAAATATCAACAGTAAAAACAACAACAATGTTATCAAGGTAGTCCTAAATGAGTCTATTCATTAAATCAATAAAAATAGAAGGTTCATTAGTCATTCCTAATGTCATAAAAACAAACTTATAATGCCCAAAACATGATCAGAAAGATGTTTTTGGAATATTATCTTTCTTAACCCTCAATTAATGATAACCATTTCGATGATCAATCATAGAGAATAATTCATCCCCATGAAGTTGGCCAAATTAGTAATCAATTCATGGAAGAGGTTATTTGTTCTTCACTGTGATCCCAATTAGTTCTCTATAATAAATGAATAGATGTACTGATCCATGCTTCTTCTATAAATAGAGAACAAGTGCTCCCTAAGGAAAAAACTATGTTAGATAATCCCCTTATCCAAAAGTGCATGGATTTGTTTCTTTAATTCCTCCATCTCCCCATTTTCCATCCTATACAGGGACTTTGATATCTGATGAGATCTAGGTACACATTTAACAGATAACCCTGCCTATCTTTCTGGTGGAGGTCTGGGCAACTTCTCAAGAAATATGTTAATGTATTCTTGGACAATGGTGAAATTTTATATCCTTAAACTCCCATTTCCTTATTCTTATTCACTGATGAAATCTATAATGATAGATATATGATGCTTGTCTATAAATAATCTAGTTGAGATATCTATCCTGGGAAGAAAACTATAGGATTTCCATTCAAGAATACTGAGATTTCCTTGCTTCTGTAATTGATCATAGCATTATACATTGAGAGACAATCCACATCTAGTATAATATAAAATTACATCATGGGAATGAATACTAGATCTTCGATAATATTGTGCTCCCTAAAATAAATACTAGAGTTTGTAAACACAGATAATTCATGTATAGTACCTCTAGGAGTCTTGTCTAATTACTCTACTTTTATCAATTTGGAGGTTGATTCTAAATTTATTGCAATCATGGATGAAATAAAGGAATGTGTAGGACTAGAATTAAAAAAAGTAAATTCCATCATTTAGAGAACAACATGAGTACCTTCCACTACATAATTTTTTACCTCAACATCAAACATAGTGATTAAAAAAGTACGACCTTGTTCCCTTAGCGGATTCTGAGGTTCATGGTGATTCCCCTCCACTGGCATCAAAATTGGATAGTGATTGGAAATGTTCCCATGTTGTCCACCCTTGTAGAATTAGAAATCATGTTGGGACTGCACCATATTCCCTTTATCGTTATTTTTTGGGATTTGATGCTTCACCTCACTACAACAATTCTGTGCAATATGTCCATCTATTCAACACTTGTATAACTTCTTGGTCCTGGGTAGGATGTTCCTTGAATTATTCTTCCCACATTTATTACATGTGGGATGTTTCAATTGCTTTCTTCCTCTTCCTTAATCAAAATTAATTCCTATGCTTGGCTCCATCGATCTTTTCTTGTCTTTGGATTTATGAGACCATTGCGTTACACCAAACTACAGTTCAAATTTCATCTCACTTCACACGATCTACTCATATCTATCATAGTATCGGTTGGGTAGATTCTTCCACAGATAGGGTATCAGTCCAAGAAAGAATCTGTCATCCTTACCATTTGGATCCATGATAATACTAGAGGTTTAACATGTATTCCTTGTGATGTTTATCTCTTAGCTTCCCACTAATTCAATGTCCTTTTAATTAATCTCAAGAAATTCATTCTCCATTATTGATCTCATGGAACGTGCGAAATATATACCGAAGAAGATCCCAATTAACTCTTCCAACTCCATATCGTAAACCTCCACTCATGGCCTCATGTTTTTAAATAGTTCCCACCACTGACCAGCTTCTCCCTCTAAGCGGTAAACATCATGGGTGACCTTCTATTGCTTTGTACAATGGACTATAGAAAATATACTCTATTATGCTGATCCACTATTTAGAAATCAATGGGTCAGTAGATCCACAAAAGGTTAGTGGTTGTAGATACATAAATGACTTAGCAGAATGTTGTTCCCTTCATAGTGATATTGGTATCTCTTCTTGATTCAGGTCATTTCCCATAACATGATACACATGGTTCGTCATTCTCATAAACATTTCCATTACAACTTCCATCAGAGGGTCGTTAGTGCATGGTCCATTTCACTCACTATTTTCATAGTTCCTTTTATTTCTCACTATTTTTATAAAGAATTAAACCTTAGTGAGAATCATATATCATTTATGAATCTTTTAACATAAAGGATTTAATATCAAAAAACATAATACATAAAAATTTACATTTCTCTTTAAATCCATCATAATGATTCCTAAAAAGCATATGATTAACCAAACATATCCCATGGGTGTGTAAAACTAGGAGTGTTGTAAGGGCCATTGTCTTGTACTCGGATACCCCAGTTAGAGCACAAAAATAATTATTGGATTTTTCACACCTAGGTACATCTGTGCGAGTGTTACATCCACCTATTCATATGAAGATAAGGATTTTATTGTTCATAAACCACTTACGTATTAATTAACCAAAATACTAGTAAGTTTTCCTGTATTTAAACATTTCAATAGGATTATCCCTAATGATTTCATAGTAGAATTTCCATAAATAAAAAATCTATCCTTAGATATAAACTATGGCGTCGTGCCTTTTTATCATAGAACATTTCAATACATTTTACAAACACAGGTCCTTTAAAGTCTAGTGTCTTGGAAAACGGGAACAAAAAACAAGGAATCTTAAAACTCTCTTTTAAATCCCCTTGAAAAGACTCTTTAATGTATTATCCAATGTTCAACTATTTCATCTCATAAACTAGAGACATACATCAATGGAAAGAGTGAGCATATTTCCCAGTAAAGAAATAAGGGAATCAATTTACTTGTTATATCAATAAGAACATGATAAAAAACATACTGATATTAGAAATGGAAGTATAAGAATATCATAATTAATGGAACATAAAACATAACATAAATATGTGGCATCAACATTTAATTTATACATTCATGAACATATTAACAAGGGTCACCCCCAAGGTGTAATAAAAATCACCATGGTTATTCACCAAGGTATTGTGAAACATTTCAACTATAGAGATTAAATTCATTAACCAAGGAATTGTAGAACTACCTGGGAACACCCTTAATATGTATTTATTTTATAGTGATCCCATAGATCATAATCTACCATTTCATAAATAACCCATATATAAAAAAAGAAATGGGTTTCATTTCCAAATTGTGATGTTTTATAAGTGCTTAAAAAGAAGATCATTATGTCATTTATAATCAATAGAAAAGGAGTGTGAGTTATATGTTCTTCAATACCAAAATCAAATACATAAGTTTTATTTCTTGATGAATACCCCGTCAAATGAAAATAGACTTTGGTATTGATGTAAATAATAAAAGCGAATTTCTTTTGAAAAAAAAGATATTTTGATACAAAAATTATACAGCATAACAGATACATAACATGTTTTTAGAAAACATTAAAAAGAGAGGAGACAAGGGTCACCCACTCCTAAGTAACTCATAATAAATTATAAGGATAGAATAAAATTTATATAAGATCGTTGTGTAAATGTTTGAATGAAATACCACATTAAAAGGTTACATGAAAATAAGAGAACATATTATTTCTTTTTTGAAAATTCAGCATCCTAACGACATTACTTAAAATTTAGAAAAATAAGTCGATTACTGTGGAAA
Source organism: Viscum album (assembly GCA_963277665.1). Taxonomy (NCBI): domain Eukaryota; kingdom Viridiplantae; phylum Streptophyta; class Magnoliopsida; order Santalales; family Viscaceae; genus Viscum; species Viscum album. The sequence continues at coordinate 1,019,938,533 of OY728122.1, forward strand.
GGGTCTCTCATAATTTTGATATAAAGTGGAATGTAATAAGTATATATAAAAACATACCTAAACAAAATAAGATGGAAACAATGAGACACAACATAAAAGAAGTCATGACTTAAAAGTGGAGGGTGAAAGGTTCCCTTACCTCAAAGAGTAACCTTGAATGCTTGGATGTCATTACCTTGGGGGATTGAGGGAAACCTGGGAGGATAAAATTGGAGGTAAAATTATCAGTGCTTCGTTGATGATGAATTTGGAATGAAATTAATGACTGACTGTGAAGGTATTTATAGAAAAAATGAGGGATTATTTAATTAATTTCATAGGTACACCTCATTAGTGGTATTTTCCAAACCATGGGTTTTCCCATGGTATTTTCCTATGGTATTGGACACACGAGACACCACAAAACATATTTTACTATTCAAAAGACTATAAGAATGATTACATTATTATATAACAATTTATGTCATTAATCATACCGAATCTCAAAACTGTGTTTTTACTATTCACTTAAAAAAATTTATAAAAAACTCATAAATTCACCCTAACCTAATATTGATTCTATGAATTAAAAATTGAACTCCATTTTATAAAAATAATTTTTTAATTATGAGATATTTAATTTTTATGTAAAAACACCATTTTTTTGAAAAAATAGTAATACTTCACTAATAATCTCTGAAATAGTAATTTACATATTCTATTATATCAAATCACCATTAATGATCCCTAAATTATATTTATACATTCATAAGTGAGTTTCCATTTCCATTGGTCACGTTACTATTCATAAGGGTAATATTACTATTCCTACATCACTATTTACTGAAAAATTATGTGGATCTTATTAGACAATAAATTTTTTAATGGGAACAACTATAGAAGACCATTTTTTGGAAATACATTTACATTATTAATTATTTAATATATTCCAAAAAATATTAAAAAACACTTTTTCCAATATTCACCAATAATATACAATTTTTATAAATTTAGCCTATATAAATTTTAACATTTGAAATAAAAAATTTAACATATTAAGAAAGAAAAATTGTATTTATACAAATGGATAAAACAACATAACTATGGTATCGTAACATAGACACATATAAGACATGCAAAGGACCTATGTGTAAGGTGTCCTATAGTGATTTAATCTTGGGGTGGCTCAGACAACATTGCATGTGGGGTGATTTATATATGTTTGAACATCTCCTGTAGGTGATTCCATGCATGTTCACATGTTGATGCTCAGCTTGGGCATGGTCTATAAGATAGCATAGAGATACTACCTCCTTCAAAGGATCCGGAATACGTTCTTCATATATCCTGAGTCTACCAGATAAGGTCATCGACTCCACTTTTTATATTAATTTACCAAGATCACGAGTATTTTTAATAAATAATCATAACATTAAGAGTTTAGTTTCCATCCGTCATATTTTCCAACGATCATATAACAGTCAAAACCCAACAGTCTCATTTTAGTTATACTCAATTCATTAATTAAAGTACATGGTTTTGTTGAGAATAAAATAAAATTACACACAAACTTACGAAAAAAATATTAATCAGATGTTCGGGTCGTTATAATTATCTATGAAAATTCACGGTATTATTTTATTTTATTTCCAATAGATCTTGTTGGAATATTTTTTTTCACTTGATAATTACTATAAATATTATTTCTAGGTAATGAAATGCCACATTTCACTCTCGTTAATGTCTTCTACGATTCTTAATGTACACCAATTATGATTTTGAAATTATTCATTGATTTTCAATGCGAAACATTTTTGTAGTGAATACCCCTATCAATTTCACCATAGGTGTTTTCAAGATGATGTAATTTTACATAATTAGATTTTTTTAATTTGATATATATAATCCATAGACCTTAATCATGGAATTAAATGTTTTGACATGTGTCCTTATATTGACTTATCATTATAGAAAACAAACACTTGTACCTGATATGATTGTGGTGGTTGGATCCAAAATAATATATTCCTCAAAATCAAGGACTAATGTTTTCATCTCCTAAGATACCCTATATGGTGTGTAGGAGGTTATCCTTAAAACATAATGTTATAATGTATTGACATTCATCCTTGAATTATTTCTATGATGTAATGTTTTATGTTGTTTCAACATTCCTATTTTTCCATGATGTTATTGTATTATATCTTTCATTGATGTTCATGATTATTATTATCACTCACTTTATATAACCTAGAAAAGCCACTTGAAATAATATATTATTTTAATCATTATATTCATGTATTATTACATTACTAATTTTCAATTGTTGCCCCGTTTTTTTCACCCTAATATTTTTTGGAAATATATTATTTATCCATTATATTTCACTGATGTTTTTCATTATACAAAACATTGAATTTTCTTTCCTTACACACTATATTGAGTTTCTATGAAACAAATTATTATTATTATTAAAATTATATAATTACCAAGATATTAAGTAAGTAGTTATGAAAAGTTTTAACAATACTATGATAATATATCTTTTATAATTAGGATTCAATTATTAAAAATTAATGAAAAATAGATGTATATTCAACTTTAATATAATGGAAATAATTTTATTTTATGCACTCTAAGTCATTTTGTATATATATATTAAATTAATGATAATTTTTAATGATATTAATGAAATATATTTTTCATATAATTAAATAAATATTATTTATATTTATGAAATAAATTTTTTAGAAATGTTATAAGAAAAAACACTATTTTATGCATAAAAACCAATATTATTCAAATGGGTAATTTTATAAAATATTAATAGAGAATACATGTAAAATAAAATTCTTAAATATTTATATATTATAAATGAAAAACTAAAATCCTTATTTTAATTTATAATATAAATATATTGTTTTTTTGAATATTGGTTTTTTAAGGATAAGTATCATTTTTTATTAATAAATAAATAATAATAATAAATTTCTCTTGAAAACAAATTTTTTTCATAATAATTATTTATAGTGTTAAATTATATGTTTTATTTGTTTTAATTTATATTTACGACATATTTTTATTAGTTAATCTAATATATTTCATTTGCAGCAATTTTAAATTGAACATGCCTATAAAATTGTTTCGAACATTGACTTGTTTCTGAATTGATGACATGTTTTCTGACCCCATCAATATGATTAATTTTAAAAATAATAACTAAAACATGATGGTTTGAATTAAGAAAAATATATTAAATATTTGGAATCAGAGTGTCCAATTTATTTAAAATGTTTTCTTTTATTTTTGGGGATTATTAAATGTAAAATTAGATATTTTATTAACATGTTAAAAGATAAATCTGGTAATTAATTGTAAAAAAACATATATAAGATATTATAAAATTACACAAAGAGAGGTCCTAATATCATTGGGTGAGTGTGTTTCATCATTATGTTTCATTGGGACAAGATTATAACCTTTTTAATCCTCTTATATGATGGTGAGACATTTATTATATTTTATTTAATAAAAATTTAATGATGTTATACTCAAATCTTAATATTTATATCATTTTTAATATTGAATTATATAGTATATAAATTATACTACATATTTTGATTTTAAGTATTAAATTTTTTTCATTATAATTTTAATTTATATACAATTTTTAGGACATAAATATTTTCCTTAACGTATTATATTGTGGTGATGTACTAATTATTTTATTAATGAAAATATCACCTAAATTTTATCACAAATATTACAATAAATTTAATATGATTATATTAGTATGATAAAATAATTGTATATATGACCATGAATCTTTATAGAAATAATAAAATTAAATTTCTAATGTTAATTCATTATATTGTTACTTATAAAAAAACTACATATTTAATAGATTAAAAATTGACACTAATGATATTTTATCAAAACAATGTTTCATAAAATTGTGTAATAATCAAAAAACTTCTATAAAAAAATAAATAATATTCATTATATGGTACATTATTCTATTAATTGTCCCTTTATTGTCTAATATACTCCACGTGAATAAAAGATACACACTTTAATATTGACGACAATGTCAATTAAGTTAAAAATAAAATTGGTTAACTAAGGATTTAAAAAATGGATAATGATTACAAAAATACTAAGATATATCTAAAATATATTATTGGGTTAGATTAACACATTATCTCAACTTATATTCTAATCTATGTCCTTTTGAGGTATTTTTTTAGATTAAATTTCATTTATACTTATATTTATAAAAAACCCAAAAGTGCCTCTCACATCAATTAAAAGAAGAAACATCCTCCCTAAATTTTTCATATAAAATTGAACCTTCATGATCGGCCATATACTAGAAATTTACCTTAAAAACTTCCCTATACATATTCTTTTGGTTTATTTATTCCCAAGGTACTAACTCAAGTTTCCTTTAGAGGAGATCTAATGGATCCACATCGATGAAGTGGTAGTCTCTCTAACTAATCATTATGCTTTTGTACACTTCTTTAACTACTCTAAATATATGATATATATAATAAAGTAAAAAATTACGAACCACATATATATTGAAATTTTCATAGTATTATAAAAACACCATTATACAAACCCTTTCTCTCCAAATGAAAAAAAGGAATGTATCAGTTGTGGTAACATGCGACTTACCGTCTCCACATAACGATTCAATTAATTTTCCATTACCATGATTTATGAGTGATAATTAAGATTTGTTTAATATTATATATTTTATTTATTATATAATTATACATTTATGAATGATAACATCACTTCTAATATTTTATAATCTATGAAATATTTTTGGAAAAACGATAATGTCACTCATGTAAACGTATGACTTCTAATAATCTTGATGCGATCTGATTCATTATTCCCCAATATTTCCCATGGATTGAATAAAGGATTAATTTTAAAAATATATATATTATATATGATGTTAAAATTATTATTTAATGGGAATATATCATATACATTCCATTCTATTATCCCAACAATAAAATTAACAGAACCTTTATCTATAAATACGGCATACCGTCTCAATGAACAATAAATTTAATTTTATATATCTAAATTTCATGAATCACTAAGAATAATTATATAATGAATAAATATTTATGATATTTATTTAATTTTTTTCATCTTATTATTTTTATATCATGATCTATGTTGAAGGACCAAGGAAAATAAGTCAAAACTTGAATGAAATATAAAACAAATATTAACTGTAGCATATCATTACATAGAATTTTTTATAAACCATTATTATTATGTCTATGTAAATTAAATATTTTGTATATATATATATATGACTGTTATACTATGGTACATGTATAATAAACTTATATTTATTATTCATGGGTATTTAACATGTTCAAAATTACTCAATACTTATGTTAAGAATATTTTAATCTCACCTTTATTTCCCATGAGATTAAAGCCATGTTCACCACCCATTTAATATATATAATTTATATAATGAACATTATTTTATCATATGAGTTTTATAATTAAAATTCTGAGTATTTACATATAAATTTTATGATACCCCTTTCATACGGTTTACAGTACAGATGTTGCAAAATCAGTAAGGTAATTTTCTGACATTTTTACATCATTGAGACACATGTTATGTTTTACACAAATATTTTTTAAAAAGGTATATATAATTATATTTGGTATTATTTTCTAGGAATATTATTATTTTCATGGTATTTAATACTTCATGTAATGTTATTTTCTATTCCATTGGAAATCATCGTACCTTTAAAATAATGTTTTCTAATTTTTTTAAAATTGAATTAAATGATCTTTTATGAAATTATAATGAAATAATATTTAAAATAGTTTTAATTTTTTTTACAAAACATACATTATATTATTCCTTATTTATTTTCAATAAAATAGTGTTTCAAAAAATATTATTATTTAAAAATATTTTTTCCCAAATGAAATTGATATTTTCCTCAATAAGTATTTCAAGAGATCTTTAAATATTATTTTTCATATATAACAATTTTATTTTTTGTTACTTTTTTTACTAGGGATATGATCCAATTATATTATTATTATTCCTCATCATAAGATTTTAATTTTATGACGGAATGATATTAGGGAAACACGTTTCCTTTCCAATGGTAATGTTATTATTGAATGATATTTGTAAAACCAACATCCTTCCATGGGTTCTGATATTATATTGATTGATGTTATTTTAGAACCCATAATTATGATTTCATTATGTGTTTTTTGGGATCCAAATCACCCACCAATTCATTGGGTAATGTTTTATATTTATGTGGAATTCAAGGGTTGAATGGTGAGTGAAATCACTTCAGTAATGAGATATGTCCGTTAAGAATGTATTATAAGTAAACTGTGACTTTAAAAATGGTCATGGGATTAAACCATTAAAAAAAATATGGTATTGGGAGCGAACAATTACTACTAATATTTCATTGGAAGAAATACTTTGACTATTATGGATGTTATTCTATATTATTATGTGCCATCCACAATTTCTGTGTCTTATTCTTATGTTATGATTTTATGGATTATGATCTTTAATTTCACTATAAATAATTTCTTCTGAACTACAAATATTTATGCCATTAATATTAATTATTATCATTGAGATGTAAGTTTTTATATTTTATTTACATGACCATGATATCTTACCCTAATTTTCTAGATTAGGTTTACATATCACCATTATTTACTCTTATTTATTGAACAAGATTTCTCATTTTTATGATTCCCTTCTCCCAGGTTATAAAGATATTATTTTTTTATGTTTCTAATATGGGTTTTATTAATGAATATCCTAGTGGTAGATTACGTAGATTACTTATTTACATACCTGTGTTTATGCCTCTATGTTTCAAATGGAATCAGACTAGTATGGTCCTTTGGTGGTATTTTTTGGAATGCATTATGTGTTAAAAAAAGTGATGTAATATTAATGTATATAATTAATTGTCAATTTTAGTGGGTTTATATTGAAAACTTATGGTCTATTTTGGATTATATGATGACAAAACCTTATTGTGAACACTAAATACATATCTAAGAACAATTCAATGTTTAAAGAAAATGTCCTAGAATTTTGGTAGAGAATATAGTGTGTGGTTTTATGGAAATAAATTATTTTTTGTATTGTAAATGTGCATCTGTCAAATAAAAATATTTACATTGGGGTATAATCTCACATAAGGTTCATTGTTCATGACTCGAGTGTCATAAGGTACACCACAATAGTCATTGTTGCAGAATTAATTGGATACTCCAAGGACATATTCATTGGTAATTCACACACATTAAGAATCATCATGAATGATTTAAATATATGTTAGATATCAATAACCTAGGATTAAAACAATGGGGAAAAAATATAAATATTATAGTTAACTTCTAAAAATTATGTGGCTTTACCACTATGATTAATTTTTATAACATTATGTTTTCTGTGTCTTTTTTCAATAGATGGAATGTGAAGGAACCATGTTAATTATAGATGTGATGGGAAATTATATGATTTTACTATTGAGAAAACTAATTTTATAGCTTAATGAATGAAAAATATTATCACTATACTAACATAATATATGAAGAATTCTGGACTTCTAAATTATTAGATAAGGGACCAACATTTTATTGATTCCATTATGAGGAAAAATATATTTTCTATTAGTGGTAATTCTAAACAACTTTTTGTTGATCTTTAGGTCAGTACCATCGGCATGATATTTTTTTTCCTTTAGTGTTCAAAATGCAAAAAATGTCATTTTGTATTTCAATTGTTTAGATGGTGAAGAGGACTTGGGGTGGACTATAACAAATAATATAAGGTAGCATGATGATATTTAATATATGAAATGGGATGAGTTTATGAATGTATTTTTCAATAGGTAAATTCCTCATATTCTTCATTAGAAGATGGAAAAGGAGTTCCTTGATCTTAAGAAAACAGATGGTGAAATTTTCCTAGCTATGATGAAATTTATTCCTGACATATAATGTATGATTCTTGAATTATCATCTAACTCAAATTTATAGTTTATTGGATCATCAATCTCTAAATCTTGAGTCTTAGAAATGCTGTTATCTATAACATACATTTGTAGATATGAAGAGATTGTTAATTGTACAATAATTACTGAAATGAAGTTTCGATATACATATTAATCTTAGGGTTTTTACATAAAGTCGAAGATTGAATTCTAATGAACATATTAAAACAATGATGAAAAGAAAATTAGATTTCATTTATTATGTAATTGTGGAAATAAGAGGGGAGGAAATTTTATCAATGGATCTGATAAATATATTATGTGTGGAAAGGAAGTTCATCATAAATTGTATTGTTTATGTGATGAGATAAAGTTAGATACAGATTTTAATAGAGAGAAAACATCACAGAATTACCCCCACCTCTCGTATCCATGCTAAAAGTGTATGGAGAATGGGAATTATGATTACCAGTTCCCAAACCCTAGGGTTGGTGATAATGAATGATGTTAGAATCCTCTTAAGCAAAGGGAAATGCATAAATCTCATGTTATCTCTATTCTCTATATGGGGTAAGATAATTATTTTATGGAATGATTAGGTGTTTATATAATGGAATTCATGAAGAATTTTGCAGAATTTCTTTTATGGTATTAAAGAGTAATTAGTAATCTATTTATTGAAACAATGTAGTTTTTACAATAGTATTTAAGAGAATGTTCTTAATGGTACTTTTAACCATGAAATGATATAGACTTAATAAGATGATATTTTTTATTAAACACATGACTAATTGAAGTATAACCATTAATTTTTGCATTATTTTGATAAAATGATATTTGGATAATGATATGTTTGATATGAATAAGAAATTTGGATGTTAGTGATCTCTATGGAACAAGTTAAGAATTTATTTAAATGTTATTTATGCTATCATGGATGAAGATTTAATTAGTTTTTACATAAGGGATATATTCCACAAGCATTAGAATAAAGAAACATGAATTTTTCAAAAAATAATTTATGGTAATATATTTTATTCCCATGTTAAATGAATACTTGATTATTGTATTCACATGTTTTGGAATTTGAAAACCATGAGATTCTTAAGGATATATGGGGGATAAATGTAATGTTGATATAGTGAACTTCATTCTAATGACTCGGACATTCATCTTTCATATGGTTTATAAGGATAAAACTATTTGGAGTGGTTGAAGTTAAACAACGACTGAGGTTTTAGAGATTAAATTATAATATTATCATATGAGGATTTATACATATTAGATCAACTATGTTAAAATTTTTTGGGATAATTATAGATAAAATGATAGATAATTATATTTGTGGATCTCATGATCTACTAACTCATTATGAATAAAAAATTCAACTTTTGTTAAAATTTATCATGTTACAACAAAGGGTGAGGATTATATGAAATCATGTATTAATTTCTTCTCATCAAAAATTTTCGGCTCTGTTGAAACATTCTTGAAATTATTTTTTCCTAGTACATACTTTTTTTATGAATAAAATTACCTCTAGACCATCACATATTTATGGCTTTTATATTGTTATCATTCCTCTAAATTTGTTCTCTATAACGCACCATTTGAACATAATAGGTAGATTTCTCGTCCAAGACTATGTGTTCACTACAATATTTTGTTCTCCAATGTAGAAACCTTATTTTATGTTAAATTGGGTAACCATTATGTTTATACCTTTTTTTTAAAAGGATTATTTGTATTTTTTTTACAATGTCGGTTTTTATGAAAGGAGAATTAATGTATTAAACAATTGATATCCCAAACAACTTTTAAGGGGGATATTGATTCAAATGGTGATAGAATGTTACAATCTAATATTTTTGTGATATATATATATTTTCAATATATTTTTTATTCTTTTATAACATTCATTACAAAAAACCCTGGCATAGCTTTTCTTACACACAACACTGTGTTTCAATGAAACATGATTTTTTTATTATATAAATGAAATAATAACATAGTCATTAAATTATAGGTTATGTATAGTATAAACTAATTTATGAAAATATAGGGTCTATAAGATAAATTCATTGGGTAATAAAAAATTAGAAACTAAATTATATATCGATTTATTTAAAATGATTTTTATTTTATTTTATACACCCAAAGTAATTTTGAATTAATAAATTAAATTAATATAAATTTTTGAATTAAATTATTAAAATATATATGATATATATTAAATCAATTATTTTTTATATTCAATCAAACATGTTTTATATTCATATGATAAGAACCATCTAAATATTATGTATAAAACAATATATTTTTCAAAAGGAAATTTTACCACCTTTTAATGGATAACTAATCTTAAATAAAAAAATTTAAAATTTAAATATTAAATTTTTATAATATAAAAATATTCTTTTGAATTATATTATAAAAATTTACATTGTATTAATTTTTGGTATTTTTCTTTTAAGTTTCAGGTTTTGAGGAATAGATAAAAAATTCAAAATTATTTTTTAAAAAAACATCATTCATCATAATAATTTATAGTTTCAAATTATGTAATTGACTTGTTTTAAATAATACCAAGGTCATATTTTTATCATATAATGTAATTTAGGTCAGTAATTAATTTTACATTTATCATAGATATAAATAAATTACAATCTTTTGAATATTTTAACATTCATAATTCTTTTTCTCACCCGATCAATTATATTATTTTTAAATTAGTTACTGAAAGTGCTATGTTTTTAATTTATAAAAATGGAATGCATAATTAAAAATAGTGGTTGAAAAATATTTAAATAATATTCTTTAATTTTTTAGAATTATGAATAGTATCTTTAGTAATTTTTATAAACATGGTAAATGATAATTCTTGTAATTAAGCTGAAAAATTATTTTACAAATATTATATAATTACCCTAAAGCTAATCCTAATTTCATTTTATGATTTTTTTGACAAATAATATCTTTGGGCTCTGATTATAAAATTTGTATTCTATTTCGATGAGACTGAGACATTTATTATAGTTTATTTAATGAAAAGATAAAGATGTCATTATAATACATTAAAAATATATTATTTTTATTTTTTAATTATTGAGAATATAAATTCAAAAGAAAAATAATTTCAAATATAAAATAATTTTTAATATTATGTTAATTTATTTATAATTTTTTTATTAAAAAAAATTCCTCACAATAGTACATAATGATGATGCAATAATTGTTTTTAAATGGAAATATCAAATAATTATTATTAAAAATATGAAAATAAATTTATTTTATTTTAATTAATGAGGTGAAATAATTCTATAGGGTAACTATTCATTGTATGGATATAATTAAATAATATTTTATAAGCTTACTCATTATATTCATATTTATAGAAATCATGGTAAGGGATAGTTTATAAATTGATACTACTTATATGTTTTCAAAATAATATTTTATTAGATTATTTAAAAATAATTAAACATGGTTAAAAAATTTATAAATTCAATATGGTCTAATATGTTAGAAATTGTTCATTTTTGGTATAATAAACACCATAAATGTAAACATTATATCTTCTAAATATTGACAAATTTGTAACATTAGTAAAAATAGAAATATGTTATCTATGGGTTAATCAATATGATATGGTCAATTGAAATATAAGGAATTTTAAAAAAATCTATTTTCTGATGAGATTATAATATTACCACATCTTATAATTAAATCAATTTAATTTTGGAGTTATTTTTTTGATACAAAATTTATTATAAATTAATATAGCTATAAATTTTAAAAGTTCCACTAACCACAATTTTAAAAAGAAACTTTCCCAATCACATATTATCATGGAATTGTGCCTTCAATATCATATATCCCAAACCAATTTACCTTCTACACTTCCCTATTAATTTTATAGAGGTGTTGTTCTTCCGAAATTATCCCCTCTATTATCTTTTAGAGGAGATCAAAAGGATCCATTCTGAAGAAGAGTTAATCACTCTAACCGAACATTATATTTTTCTATTATTCTATACCTCCCCTAAATCAATGAAATATATCATAAAATACTAAATTATTAATTATAAATAATGTTAAATTTCATTTTTCTTGTGAACCAACAATTATACAACCCATTTCCAACCAAATAAAAAATTATTGTATCGTTTGTGAGTACGTACGACTTACCATCTACACATAGAGATATAATTTATTTTCCATAATCATATTTTTTTCTTTTTAATTATCAATAGATTATTATTTATATATGATATTTATGAAATAATTATATTTCTTGAATTCTAATATCATTTGTACCTTTTTATCATGTGTCTCATATTCTTGGAAAATTATAATGTCGCCCTTGTGTTCATATAGCTTACCATATCCATGATGTGTTGTGATTCACTATTCAACTATATTTCACATGGATGTCAATAAGTATGAATTTTATGAATATATATGTATATATGGAATAAAAATTATACTATAATGATAAAACTTATCATAATTTCATTTTATTAAAACCATTAAGAAAATGAAAATGGTGTTCAATTGTACGTACAACCTACTATCTCCAAAAACAATGTATTTTATTTAATATCTCTAAATTTAATGAATCATTGTGAATAAATATATACTGAAAATATATATTTTTATATATAATGATTATCATTTTTCGTTTGATGAAATCATTATCTATGTAAGAGGGCCAAGGATAACAAGTCAAAACATGATCGAAAAACAAAGTGGATATTACCCAAAGCGTAACATTAACACTGAATTATTAATAAATAGGTAATATAAATTCAAAATTATATAATATATGAAATATATATATATTTATATTATAATTATTCTATTTTAGATTTATAGTGATCTTGTATTTATTACACAAGAGCTTTTCACGTGTTAAAAAAACCAAGAAATAAGGTAAGTGGATTTCTGTCTCACCTTTATATTCCCTAATATACAATCCACATTCACCACCTATTCCTTATATGTGGTGTATATACTGAAAATAAATTTATTAAATGATTTTTATCAATAAATATGTTGGTCACTTAATATCAAATTAATGATATCCCATTCTTAGAGTATATTGTTCTAAGGTAACAAAATCAGCATAGTAATTTTAGTCATAATTCACCTTCTTCGAGACACAAGTTATGTTCTGCTCCTATACTATTTTATGAGTTGTATATAATATAGACTGAAAATTTTTTCATGAATATTATTCTTTTCAATGATCATTTAATTTTTATGTAATGTTATTTTTTCTTTGATCGGCAATCTGTGTTTTTTGAAAATATTTTTTTTCTAAAAAATGATTAATAAATGTTTTAAATGATATTTCAAGAACATATAAGAAAAAAATATAGTTTATTTTTAAATTGAGATTTATAATATTCCATTAAATTATTTAACCATTATTTTAAAGGGTGTTGTTTTAAATGTTTTTTGATTTTGAAATCATTTTTCAAAATGGGAGCTTTGTTTTCCTTACGAAGTATTTTGAGGGAACTTTCTAAATCATTTTTTAAATAAGACAATATTATTTGACATAACATATGTTTTACTTGTTATATGATAAAATGATATTATTTTTATTATTTATCATAGTATTTTATTTTTTATTTTGGAATATATTTAGGAAATTCATTTCTTTTCCATGGGTTATGTTCTGATTGATTTATGTTTATGAAACCCACTTCATTACATGGGTTCTAATATGATGAATGATTTATGTTCTTGTTCCAATCGTATATATGATTTCATAATGAGATGGCTGGGTCCTATATCTACATCTAATTCAATGGGTAATTATTTTTATCAAATGATATCGACATAAATTTAAAAGGGATTGAACTCTGTTCAGTAAAGGACTTTGTCCACAAAGAATATATAGGGAGAGAATCTGGGCTTCTAATATGATCCTTAGAGTAAACCATGACTACCAAGATGGTATGGGGAGTGATCATATAATACTAATATAGCCTTTTAATTAATTTATTTTCTACTGTGGATATAATTTCATATTCTAATGTTTCCACCACAAATTCCTTGTCTTATTCATGTGATATAACTTTAGGGATTATGTTATTTATTTCAATATTATTCTTATCTTAAGAACTACCAATATTTATTCCCTAAATCCAATTTATAAATATCGATATTCAAGGAATGATATTATATTTTCTGTATCATTTTTTCATACTCTTATCCCCATGATTATGTTTACTTGTCTCACTTGGTTACCCTTAATGAGAATACGATATCACCCCTTTTAACATTTCCCTTCACCCAAGTTATCATGATATGTTTTATGTTCAATGATTCTAATAAGGGTTCATATTGAGCATAACCTAGTGGGAGATAATGTATATCACTTATGTTATAGTGTTAATGTTTCCATGTTTCCAAGGTCACTAAACAACTATTGTATTTGGGTCTCTATTTGTGTAATTTATTTAGTATTCTCGAAAAGTGATGAAATTGTAATGTACATTATCCATGGGTTATTATACCATTCTTATATACATCCTCATTTTATCCTATGTAATTTTAGTATAGTGATGTAATTTAATGATCATGTTATGGTGTTTCAAATATTGTAGTTATATACCAATTTAAAGATAATTTTTTATGTATATAATTTCCCAAAAACACGAGTGTTTTCAATGTTTTACATTTATATTCTGAGTTTTCTTGTGTAAAAAATCATGAAATAAAATTTTTTAAGATATGGGTTTTAATATTTGGTATAAAATATATAAATTGGTAATTTTTTGAGGTGAGAATTAGAAAAAAATAGTTAAATCATTATAGATAAGATTAAATATAAGGAAATATCACTATATTATGGAAATGTAAATTGTAAGGATTATAAAGGAAACAATACTCATGTTTGGATACTATATTTTGATGTGTCTCTTGCATAGTTGTATGGTGTGGTGATACAACTAATAATGGTGCACTCATTATAAACTCAATCATCACCTTATTCAAGAAAAATATCCATAATACATACCTAGTTTGAGAAAACTATGGGATAATATTTGGTAAAAGCATAATTTCATTATAGACCACTATAAAGGGAATAAAAATTCCAACAAAATTTAATGTTAGGAAATAGACTGTTGATACCATAGAATGAAACCCATAAATACATTATTTATTTAGTGTCTATCATTTATGAATTATCCCATTAATGTTCATAAGTTACCCCTTTAAGTGATTAATATTATTGAAATTATAATCTCTTATTTTATCTATATTTTATTCAGTGGAGTCAATATTTTGAACTGAGTCCCTAACTAATGTGATTGGAAATGTAATGACATCTAAAATGAGATTCTGATGTCGATGGGAGATGTGGGAAAAAACATCAATGGAATGAATACAAAATTTACACATATTTTGAATATAAAGATGAGCCAAAGGAAAACCCACATCCAATTATGAAATAGAATGTTTCAATTTATATAATTTTGACACATAGGCATCTAACTTTTAGTGTATCCTATATTACCATAATAATAGAATTATAGATCAAATCTGTTAAAAATGTTATATTCATCCTCAAGTTCTCTATAAAATATAATTTCATGATAAATATTTATCATATAGGGTATAATCTTATTTATGTTTGTAATTAAATATAAGTTTTGACATGTAGAACCCAGGTGCTTCTTAGTAGGTGTCCTGGTCCCATTGGGCCATATGGACTCAAGCGCATCTCCCAAATCACAAGAGGAATCCAACTACCAGTGAGGGACTAGGGTGTGTCCGTTGGTAGTCTATTCCCTAATTACCCAAGTGTAGAATAGAGAATATATATAAACATATGTAAATAGTGGAATCAATTCCCATATATAGAATGCATAATGGAAAATAGGTACAAAAGTAACAATAACTAAAAAAATTGGAATAACATTCAACAATTGATGATATTTCATGTCACTTGAAATTTGGAAAATATGTATACAAGACCAAAAGAATAATATATTTCACAATGTTGAAAGGAAATCAAAGACTACCCCAAGTATCAAGAGCTCTTTCTCAGTAATCTGCTATCATGATGCATCTTAAACAGAATTCAATTGAGTGTTCAAAGCAGTACGCTTCCCTTTATCAATATCTTCATTCATGCAATCTACATAGAGTACCAAACAACTCCTGAAGATGGTGTGATATAAATCTATGTGGAAGAAACCAATGTAGCCAATAAAATCTCGCCTGTGTAATGGAAATGTAAAAGTGTTAAAGAATTATTTTATATTGTAAATTTTTGTAATTTTAATAGATACCCAGGTACCTTCGTTAGTGCATGGATGGAATCTTAACATATCCATTCCATTAATTTATTAGTACTGGTTTATAAATAATTCACATGATAAAAATAGTGAAGTTTGCATGTTTTGAAAATAGAACGTGTAATGACATTTAATAATGAATATGCAATGTAATAACCAATGAAATATATACCACAAGGGTGTCCAACATAGTAATAACTATATCCATGTTAAGGTTAAGTGTTTAATCCCAGGAGAATAATCCAAGGAATTTCAAAAAAATATTCCAACCAAATCCATGGTGATCATCCAAGGTAAAATGGTTCTATGTAATGACTGGGCTTGATGGACATCATCCATGGAACCTACATTTTAATTCTAGATCCATGGAGCATATCCCTGGAATCCCATAATAATATTGATGTGATCCTATGATTTAATATATGACATCCAGATAATAGACAATTATGATGATCTAGGGGGTTCTCAAAATATGAGAACTGGATTATTGAATCTGAATTGGGTTCTCGATTGCTCAAGTAATTCCTCAGTAAGAATTCATGGTTAGCCTGAGTTAGGTCACTGATATTGGATATTTATGTCTCTTATTGTTTAATTTCTTTCTTGTCAATCCTTTCATTAGTGTCATAATTTCATGTAGCATGAAACCTCTTAATCATGTCATATTTAATCATGAAGTTCATCTAGTCCGTGCCTTCTCATTCATTAGTGAGACAAGGATAATTAACATTCATCCTTTATCAATTTCGTTTAAATAATATTCAGTCATTAAGTTTCATTCCTCTAACTTTCAGTAATGTGTTATGGTGTGCTATAGACCAGAAACCACATAATCATTCTCAATTAAAATAGATCGAGTACTTACTATTTCACATACAATGTGATGAACCGAAGCTTCATTAGATCCCAAAGTAATGAGATCATTTAATCCCTAGCATATGACTTTACGGACCTCTAAAATAGAGATTTGGTGGTAAATCCAACTGGAACTCAAAATATTTTGAATGAGGGGATCTAATTATATCATTAATAGGAAAAAGGCAATTTACACAGGAAAATAACCTATGCACAGTTTGTCTTAACTTTTTGATAAACCATGTGAATACTATGCACGGTTATATAGGAAGATGGTGAAATATCTTGGTTAGGCTACATAGCCATGTTCAAACCATGTGCTATGGTTATGTTTGAAAATTTCCATCGGAACATAGTTCACCAACCATGTGCTGACTCTGGGACATAGCCAATTTCCCAAAAAAATATGGTTCAAGGGCTCCTAAAATGCCCTAGAAACCCCTGATATATTTTTAAACACATTAGGAATCCATATTATGTCCCAATTAATGTTTTATACCAAAAATTAAAGGGCCTATAACAATGTGAAAAACTAGGATCTTACAGTCATTACCAATAAAAGAAATCATCCCCGAGTACACCTTCCAATGGTGGAGGAACACTGATTCTAATGAAATCAAGACATTGGGCTTGTACATCAGCCTCCCTCTCCCAATACAGGTCTTACATATGTCCATGCTTCCATAGAACCCATATTAGGGGGACATTCCAACCATGTTGAGCCTTAATGCTCTAGTCAATGATGCACACTAGATACTCCTTAGTGGTAGAATCAGCATCGAATTCAACTACCTTGGGATCAAAAGTTTGTGATAGATAAACATGATAATGGAAAAGCTAAAACACATTGAATAAAAAGTGAAAATCATGGTACCTATGAGGTAATCGAATCTGATAGGCTACTGGCTTGACTCTCTCAATGATCTCAACTAGACCAACATAATGAGACAACAACATCCCTTGTTTCTATAACCATCAATGCACAATCCAGGGAGATATCCAAAGGAAAAAAATTATGTACAACCTCAAAATCTAGAGTTCTTCAACAAAAATTGATAAAATATTTCTTCCTAGATTTAGATGTTATCATATGCCTTCTGATATTCTAAACCAATACAAGTGTATGGTGAATAAATTTGTAACTAATAGTGCCCCCTCACTTGCCTCTATCCATCACAAGAGTGAAAAAAATAGCCTAGTATATTAGAAATCTAAAGAATCAATCTGAATTGTCTCATGAAATCTGTTATTATAGGAAAACAAAACGAGAGGTATTTTTTCCCCAAAACCTTCAAAATCATGGACTCAATCTCAGATCCTATCCTATAGAACCTGTATCGTCTGTTCATATATTCTATCTCTCTGAGGGTGATGTTTTGTTCCTAGATTCCCTTGTGTTCCCATAGCATTAAGCAATCACTTCCAAAACTATGACATTAAAGGATAGAATGAGGAACCTCATGTAGTCGTATAATTTCATTAATATATAATATTCCCATCTCATCCACTAAGAATGTCTACCGAATGGGATTGAAGTGGGAAACTTTCAACAATCTGTTGAGCACACATATAACATAGCTACCTATAAGAGACCTGGGTAATCTGACTATAATGCCAATAGAAACATCTTCCCATTTCAATTCTGGGATTGGAAGAGGATTTAAAAAGCCTATAGGTCTCTAGTGATATGCCTTCACCAGCTGATAGATGTAACATATAATGATAAATCAGGAAATCTATTGTTTCATTCAAGGCCAACAATTCTAGTAATGTATGTCTTGATACATATTTTTGATTCCAAGATAAACTACCCACTAAGAGGCATGTAAATCATTCATCTAATACTCTGTCATAATTATAGGAAAATAGAAATATCACTGGACAAGAAGGATTTTGTCTCTATCTATGGGACATTTTGGAGGCGTGTCATCTCCAACTATACTACGACATTGAACCATGCCATCAGGATCTATAAAAAACCTACCCTTCACCTTCCTAGGTAAAAAAGTGGTAACTGTTAATAATGAGAGTTAATACTGCACATGAATATCATGAAACTCTAGATTCTTCTATGAGATGAGGTCTATTAAATTCAATTTATAATTGGAATCTCTTATGGCTTATGTATGAGTTTTTTGATTCAATGCATCAGAAACTACATTTCCCATTCCAAGTCGATATCCATGTTCAAAATCAAGGCATTTTAGATACTCAACCCATATCCATTTCCTAAGGTTTAATTCAAACTAAGATAAGATATACTTTGAGGATCTTGTGATATGTTTACACCTCAATGCACTAATCAAGTGGATAATATCTCCTACTATGTTTGGCATGGAAAACTGGGGCTAGTTCAAGGTTGTGTGTTGAGTAATTCTTCTCAAGATGCCTTAGCTGTTGAGATCCATACACAATGAAATTATCCTCCTCCACCAGAACCTCTCCTAGGTCGATGCCTGATGCATCTTAGAAGATGATATAACCTATTACTCGATCTGTAAGAGTTAGAATATATGCTGATTCAATCATCCCTTTTTTCTCCTAACAGGATTTATCACATGAGTCCAACCAAATGAACGTGACACCCTTTATTTTAAAACTAGTAATAGGTGATGACAGATTTGATAAATATAGTATGAAACACCATTATTATCCATCCATCCCAAAGAAACGCTATATTTGAAACAAATTCTTGGGATTCCCCCAGGAATCTCAAGCACTATCCTTTTCAGGGTCAATAGATACACATGATTCTGAGATAATATGACCCATGAAGTAAACATATTTGATACAGATGTGGAACATAGAAATGTTGGTGTAAGGTTTTTTCTCTCTTAGTGAACTCAAAACTGTCTCAATATGATTTGAATTGTTTTTTAAAGTATGAGAATACACCTAGATGTCATCCAAAAATACCTTGATAAAAGAATCTAAATAGGGGTGAAACACCCTATAAATTTGAGACTTGAAAATGGAGGGCACATTTATTAGACCCAATGTCACAACAATGTACTCATACAGACCATATCAATTATGAAATGTTGTATGTGGTTATTCTGATGGTATGAATCACACCTGATGATAACCTGATCTCACATTGATCTTAGATAAGACCATAGATCCACATATCTATTCAAATAGATCCTATATTAAATGAATTAGATATCAGTTCTTGACCATAAGTTGGTTCAACCATTTTTTATCCACACAATGATGTATGGTTCCATCCACCTTCATGAAAAAACGTTCAAGAGAACCCCAATAATACTTACTAGTCCATATAAGTCCATTGGACTATAAATCCTATACTTACCGATTGATCTCCTTATGATCTATGGGATCTATCACGTATGGAGGAATGGACACTAGAGATCCTCCCAGATCGTGATCGATTGTAAAATCAACATCTCTCTTAGGAGGAAAGCAAGTAAATTCATTGGGAAATAAATCCTTATAATGATCCACTAATAGAGTGAAATCAACTTTACATAAACCCAAATCATTAATGAATTGATTCTATATTTGGGGGTTCACCCCACCATTCTCATGATACTCTGGTCTGGCTCTACCATAATGGACATCCCACTCAGCATTATGTAGATAACTCCTACTTTCTAGTGATGTAAATGATACCCTTCAATGATAGTAGTCTAAAGATGTATGGTATAGAACCAAACAATTCATCCCAATAATTGCATCAAATCATGTCATCTCGTGAACAATGAGTTTCCTTAAAAAATTTATCTTCTTACCTTAAGGGGGTTGTACCTACATTTGAGTATAACCTATATTTTTACAAATATTGGGTTATCTCAGGTCAATACACCATAGTAATAATGTAGTTCTAGTATATCACTATCCACTATAGGTTCAGAGATAAATGAGTTTTAAGAACATGTATCCAAGAAAAAAGATACATTAGTAGATTTTAAAGTAATAGTACATCGTTATTTATATGGTCTTGCAGCCTGATCCTTGGGTATAAGCTATTTTGTATACAACTAGCATAATTCACATCCCTATGGAACATATGGAATACAACAATCATAACAACTGTTCAGGTGATATTGGCGATCATGGGTTTGGCTACCAGTCCCACAACCGCCTCCTTGGCCAGTCTTGTCGTTGTTACTCTAAATCACATCCTATAATGAAATAAAAGAATACTCACTTGTAGTTGGAGTTGTTGAGGATCTGTTTCCACTCAAATTTGGAGGAAATTTCATAAATAAATTCTTGATTTTCCCATAAGGACCCATTCCCTACATTCCATTGGCTCTCTAACACAATGAGGCTTCATGTATCTCATCCTCTACAATGATGACATACTTTAGAGCTATAAAAAATAGCACTCTAGTTGTCACTTACCGGATCAGATATGTAAAGACTGGGAAATTCTGTTTAATTTTTTTAAAAATACACTGGAATGTTACGAATCTGCAGTTTCTGATGGCACTTGATTCTGAGGCCCGCTGTGCCCTAAATCAATTTCTAATGTTTTGTGTGGGTAGGTTCAGTAAATCTACGTGCATGATTTTATATCTATTGAACCAGTGCTCGGAATTAAAATCTGAGGACACCATTGTAAATGCAATGCAAATATTTTCTTAAGGAGACCTTCACTACAGTTGCGTTTTATCGAGGTTGGATGTTGAATTTTTTGGGTTTCTAAATAAATTAAATAAAAATATGTCTAGTATATTTTTTATTTGAGTGGTGGTTTAATCCCCCAAGGGGATTTTGGAGGTGGGGCCCACCTGTGCATAACCTCCCATTGGAGGATATGATGTGGTGGGGCCCACACCAGCTCAAACACCCTCAAACCCCCTTTAACCCCTTGAGTTCCCCATTAATGGGGGAAAATCTTCTCCTTCCCTCTCTAAATTGATGAGCCAACTCCACCTTTTAATTATGTGATGTAACTTAATGAATTCGAATCATTTTGAATTGATTAAGCTAAAATTATATTAAGATATGTTATTTTATTATTTGGGTGGGCTTAATCTCGTGGTGGTGCCTTGGAAGGATGGAGAAAAAATCCTCCCAACAAAGAACGACATATTATCTCAATGAAGAACACTCGACTCCAAGGAGGAATGACGACGTCGTATTCTCCCCCTCCAACCGGGGCATGAAAGGAAAGACGCTGCCCGCGAAGAATGTCGCCAATGACGATGTCATCTCCTCCCAATTTCAACAGAACGACGCTGCTTTCTACGACCCCGCCGAGCGAACACCATTTACAAGGTAGGGGTTTTAAATTCTTGTAACTGTTCTACGACATTGAAATTATGGAATGACAACCAAATGATATCACCATAACATGGAGAAATTTGGACCACACCAACACGGCCGAACTGTTCCCCCTTTTGATCTTCTTTGTGGTTGATGATGGGAGCAGAAAACGGCAGCCGACGTCGGGATGGCCATGAGGAAACCGACAGCGCAAGACTACCGGGTCACCGGAAAGACATGTCACCATTGTGCCACGTAGAGGAAAGCTGGGCCATGGTAGAGGGGTGCAGCACCGTCACATTGTGTCAGTGCTACAGGATGCCGCAACCAGGGTGGGCCGCGGCGCCATCGCTCTGCGCTGGTGGAGCATGACCCCAGCGGACAGAAGAGTGTGGCCGCATGAGTCGGCTGCCAGTGCGCACCAGGTGGGACCCTACGGGTCCCGCAGTTCCAAGTTCCAGTGGCTTGCACTGTCAGTTTCGAGATCTGGGGGGGCGTAACACCCCCCCCCCCCTTACGCGACTAGCTCACCAACCCGGTCATTCCAACTAGGAGCCACACTGCCAGCCGAGCCATCCGCCACACAGCTAGCCGGGGCGATCCACATAGCCAGTTCGGTGACGCATGGACCGCCGTGCCTAGCGCCACAACGCCAGCCGAGTCGGGCGCTACCCGGCCAGCCGGTCCGGGCCGTCACCTAACCGGGCCGCCCTTGACCAGCTGAGCCACCCCGGGCCAGGCCTCCATCGATCCGGACTGCCATCGGGCTGGGCCCCTCCATCGGACCAGGTCAGACCCCTGCCCAGACCATTTAACCTGAAATCATATTTTTTTTCCCACATCATGGCCTACGGGAGTCCGATTGACATTCCACCTATAGTGATGGAATACTTGGAGCGAGATTATTCATTTGAAATACACCAATAGAGGTTTAAATGTAGTTGGGGTACGACTGGGTTGGTTTGAGCCTAAAAATCCTTCTAGGACCCTAGAATGGAAATGCCAATAACTCTCAGACCGGGCGTCAGATTGACGCACCATATTTTGCGTTGGGTTCCTTATGATGAGAGGAAACTATGGGATACCTCAACTCAGGACAAGGTGATAGTTGATTTATCGACACTTGGCTCGAAGAGCGGACCCTCCATGAATCGATCGTGCTATGTGTGGGAACCCTAGGCTGGCTGCGACGATACTGTACCGGAATCCTCCATGGGATCGACAATGATGACTACTGTACCAGAATCCTCTGTGGGTTCGACAGAGATGAATACTGTAACAGGCTCCTCCGTGGATTTGACAGTTATGACTTCTGTTCCTGTATCCTCTTGGGGTCCGACAGAATAGCTGGTCATGTATCCGGTGCGGGTCCGACAACTTTGTTGGACCTGTATCCTTTGTTAGTTTGAAATCGTAGATGAATCAGTCAATCAATCTGATCATCTCTATCAGTCAGACAAAATAGTTGGGCTCTTATCCTATGTGCGTCCAACATATTAGCTTGTCCTGTATCCTGTGTGGGTCCGACAACTTAAATGAATCAGTTACTACATCTGATCATCTCTATCACTCTACAAAAGATGTATACATGTGTGATATGAGTATTTTCTTTCAATCATTAACATCTATGTGATTGACTTCACATCATTTATTGACTGGGTTGTGCTTAGGCTCGAGATTTGTAGCTGGACTATGACTGGGAACTTAGGTATATGTATGAGCATATACCTAAGTAGGGTTGGTTGATACTTCATGATTGTATCTTTTTTTTTTGTGGATTCTAGGAGACCATCGGGGGATTTGGGGTCCCCTACTAGGTATTGTTATACTCACCCCTTCACGGGCTATGCCTGTACCTTGTTGTGTTCTGTGTAGAAGACGGTCAGTAGTGATCGAGGCTGAGAGTAATGAATGGGAGGCTTCTCGGAGATGAACTAGACGGGACATACCTCAGGGAAGATTTGTTTGATTTTTGTACATACCCTTCATGTATGATTCATCGGTGGACGATCCAGGAGTTGTTTTACTTTTTACGGGTACTTGTACTTGTTGTTCTGTTGGGTTTGTATACATGCCCATTTACTTTCAGCACAACCCTTGTATTCAGTTTTACATAGTATTTTTCTTCCAGTAGTGTACTATGATTGTGTGTAATTTCTTTTTATAAAGTCAATGCCTTCCCTTTTTATTTGGGGATTCGCCTTTGGTGCTAGTCACCAACCCCTGGCCTATGGAAGGCGGGCTTGGGGTAGTCATGACACTGGCCCTGAGGATGGGTCCGGACAGATTGGTATCATAGGAGTCAGTTCTACCACAAAACATGGACTCTGATTCTTTTAAACGGAAATAGTGTTAAGTGTTTTGGGTGTGGTTATCTGTTTAGGAAAACTGGTGTTGGTGCGGCGGCCGGCGTATCCATACACTAGGACTCTGACTTCTAATTTCCGACTCAGTGCACGAAAACACTGATTTCAAGTGTGTTTTCAAGAGTCTTCTTTGTGAACTCTTTGTGTCAACTCACCAGGTGTAACTTATTGACTGGGGCACATCTGTTCCTTATCAGGATGCCGCTACATAGACAGCTAGCTAGGGTTTCTGAGAAAGCACATGGTGACGGCCCACCAAGGGACGAGGCTCCAGGTTAGGGCCCTCTATCTATGTTTGAACCTTCAGGTGGTGTACCAATAGCACCAACACCCGTTGGGAAGCAGATGACACCAGCCACATTGGGGGACAGTGCACACCGACTGAGCATCTTGCACGAGTTCTAGAGGCAGAGGCTTACGAGGTTTCGAGGCGAGACAAATTCCCATGTAGTAGAGGACTGGATGGAGGATATTACTAGATTTTTCCACCTAGTGGAGACACTAGTAGAGAAGATGTTGATCTTAGCTACTAATCGTTTCCGTTGAGTGACCATGAGGATGGTCCTCATAGTGATGAGGTTTCAGTACATGGAC
Organism: Viscum album; assembly: GCA_963277665.1. Taxonomy (NCBI): domain Eukaryota; kingdom Viridiplantae; phylum Streptophyta; class Magnoliopsida; order Santalales; family Viscaceae; genus Viscum; species Viscum album. The sequence continues at coordinate 1,019,963,916 of OY728122.1, forward strand.
AGTTTTCCCGGATAGTACCTTCAGGTAGTGTGAAAATTATATCACTTCCTGTTGGTCAGCAAACACTACTGGCGATACTGGTAGAGGACACTTGTAGGGTTAGTGTGTTACGTGTGTTTCATCACCAGATATCCCTCATGTTCTGAGGTGATCTCGACCCACAGGCAACTGAGGACTAGCTAGAGCATGGGGCTGATAGTTTTATATAGCTTATACAACTTTGGCAGGATGACATGTCGGAGGCTGAGTATTCATCTAGGCACACTGATCATGCCTAATACTCGATTAATATGATATGATCAGTGATTTAGATCTCAGACCATTGAGCGAGGTGTGTTTAAGGATATCTGAGCCAACACTTTTTCCACTATGCATTCCTACTTATGTTACGGTGCTAGATAGAACCTTTGTGGTAGAATGTTCATTGGCTGAGTTGATAGAGCCAGTGAATGTTAGCAGTTGGAAAACATGAAACTGACGCTAGTCTCAGAGACTTGAGCATGTAGAATGTTTTTAGAATAGGAAGTGTTGAGGACAGATGAATCTGGAGGGCAGTAGATGTGGATGTAGAGCTAGGAGAACAACATGAGGAGGTGAACATTTTGACATATTACAACCACCCACCTTGTAGTCACCATCTGGCTCAAGGAGCTGGAGGAAAGGGGAATAGAGTAGCTCCATACAGTCAAGGAGTGTGACCGAAGGGATCTAAGAATGATTTGAGGTACGGTCTGTGTCAACTTCTAGATGTCGTATAAATAGAAATAGGTACCAATAATTCCTTCCTTCCACGAATCGTGTCCCAGACCTATAGTTTCTGTTTAAACCATTGAATTAACCCTCACATCTAGAGATACCTTTGGTAGGAGACTCGATAATCACCCATACGACGACGGTGTGATCTGAACCTTGAGGCGAGATTTCAGTTGGAACCTCTTGGTGGTAGCATCGATGCCTCACGACATTAGTTTGGGTATGGACTGGGCAACCACAGTTCATACACATTTTGACTGTATTAGGTAAAAAGGTTGGGGTTTATCTACAATGTTGGGAAAGGGTGTCCCTTGGTCGGTGAAAAGGAATACCCAGGAAGCACCGGATTGAATCCTGCATAAGAGGGTGCAGTCGGTAACTCATGAGTCAGCCAGACTTACCTTTGTGCCAGACTTTTCTAGAGTTGCAGCACCGCTTTAAGCATTGAAGAAAAAGGGGAAACCCTTCGTCTGGTCAGAGAGATACCAGCAGAGCTTTCAAGATCTAAGACAGAGGTTGACTAATGCTTCCATATTGAGGCTACCAGAGGAGGGCGTTGGTTATGTGGTTTACTGTGGTGCATCAGGTACCGAAATCGGGTGTTTCCTGATGTAGGAGTGAGCAGTGATCGTGTATGGTTCTCGGCAGTTGAGACAGTACGAGCCGAACTACGGTACCCATGACCTGGAGTTAGCAGCAGTGGTCTTCGCCTTGAAGATGAGGCGGCACTATCTTATGGGCTAATGCTTTACAGTCTACTCTGACCACCAGAGTCTCAGGTATATCTTCTTTCAGAAGGACCTGAACCCGAGACAACAGCGATGGCTTGAGTTCCTCCAGGACTATGACATTGAGATAGTCTACGCATCTAGGAAGGGGAACGTTTTAGCATATGCTCTCAGTATGAGATGAGGCATTCAGTTTCTAGGGGAGGTTAAAGAGAAACTGGTCGCATTGCAGATATCCTTTGTGGATACATACGGAGCAGCCTTTCTATAATCTCTCACAGTCACTTCTCCACTTCTTCAGCAAGTCAGGGAGGCACAGCGTGGGGACATTGACTGTGAGACGCGATGTGCTCAAATATCCATAGGGAAGGCACCTGATGGATTTTCTAAAGGTGGGGAGCACATCATTCTCTTCAGAGGACATACCATAGAACCAGTTGTACATCAGGAGGAAGGTACGCGGGAGTTCCACACATCTCCTTTAGAAGTACATCCAGGAGTGGAAAATATGTATCAGGACCTACAACAACAGCACTGGTGGCCCGGTATGAAGAAGGCAGTAGCAGAGTTTGTCTCATGATGCCTCACTTTTCAGCAAGTTAAGGAGGGGAACTAGGTTCCAACAGGATTAGTTCAACCCTTAGAGGTCCCAGAGTGGAAGTGGGATGGGATATCCATGGATTTCGTGATAGCATTTCCACGTACATCCAGTGGTCAGGACACTATTTGGGTGATCATAGACTGACTCACCAATTCATCCCACTTCCTATCGATCAGAGAGCATGGTTCAGTAGAGAGCCTGGGATGCCTCTACAAATAGGAGATCGTACGGCTTCATGGTGTTCCATCAACGATCGTCGCCGATCGAGATACTCATTTCACTTCCCGGCTATAGAAGGGATTGCAGTAGGCTTTTGGGATGCAGCTTCGCTTGAGCACACCCTTCCATCCTTAGATAGATGGTCAGACTAAGAGGACCATTCAGACTCAGGAGGACATGCTCTATGCATGCTTCCTTGACTTCGGTCGCAGCTGGGAGGATTACTTACACTTGGTAGAGTATGCGTATAACAATAGCTATCACTCCATCATCGGGATGACACCTTATGAGGGACTTTACGAGAAACCTTATAGATCACCTCTTTGCTGGGCTGACCCAGGGGAGTCAGCACTTGTATGACCGGAAATGGTACAGGCTACGACGGAGAAGGTGCAGATCATCTAGGAGTAGATGAAGACTACACAGTGCAGGCAGAAGTCCTATGTTGATAGGAGACGGATACCACTGGAGTGTGAGGATGGCAACCATGTCTTTCTATGAGTCTTAACTTGATATGTTCTACGGAGATTTGGCTGAGGTGTCATGTTATCTCCACGATACATTGGACCATTTCAGGTCCTCAACAGAGTATGCGAGGTAGCTTACTCCTTGGATTTTCTACCTCAGTTTTACCGGGTGCACGACGTCTTCCACGTATCTCAGCTGAGGAGATACGTGCACGACCCATCCCAGATCATCGACCATGGGGAGATGGAAATCGATGACGGGCTAACCTTCATGGAGGTTCTTGTGGAGATTGAGGATTGACAGGAGTGGGTCATCCGTGGATGATCGATTCCTCTGTTGCGCGTTTTCTGGCAGCACGCGAACCTCCAGGAGAGCACATGGGAGCGGGTAGCTCAGATCCTTGCTCAGTACCCCCATTGGTTTTCTTAGTGTGAGTTGTAGCTTACGAGGTAGTAAAGCCCTAAGGTGCGGAGAATGTAAATACCCTGAAAATCCGTTGAATTTGTTTTTAAATACACGGGATTTTACGAGTCAGCAATTTTTGACGACACATGATTTTGATGCCCGGTGTGCCAAGAATCAATTTATGAAGATTAATTCGGGTACGTTCAGTAAACGTAAATGCATGATTTTATATATTTTGAACTGGTGCTCAGAATGAAATTCTGAGGACACCGTTGAACTCGTAGGGCAGATATTCTCTTATGGAGACCTTCACTATAGTTACGTTGTATCAAGGATGGCAGTTAATTTTTTGTGGATTCTAAATAAATTAAATAAAAATAGGTCTAAAATATTTTTTATTTGAGTGGTTGTTTAATCCCCCAAGGGGAGGTTGGAGGTGGGGCCCACCCTCGCATAACCTCCCAGGGGAGGATATTATGTGGCGGTGCCCACATGAGATCAAACCCCCTTAATCCCCTTGAGTTCCCCATTAATGGGGGAAACTCTTCACCTTCCCTCCCTAAATTAATGAGCCAACTCCACCTTCTAATTATGTGATGTAACTTAATGAATTTGATTAATTTTGAATTAATTAAGCCAACATTATATTAAAATGTGTTATTTTATTATTTGGGGTGGATTTATTCTTGTGGTGGAGCCTTGGAAGGATCGAGAAAATATCCTCCCAATGAAGAACGACATCTTTTCTCAACGAAGGACTCTCGTCTCCACCGAGGAAGGATGACGCCATCTTCTCCCCCTCCAATCAGGGAAAGAAAGGAATGATGCTGCCCACGATGAATGTCGCCAATGACGACGTCATCTCCTCCTGACATCAACGGAATGAAACAGCTTTCTACAACCCCTCCGAGCGAACACCAATTACATGGTATCAGTTTTGAGTTCTTGTAACTAATCTACGTCATTGAAATTATAGTATTACAACCGAAGTATATCATCGTAACATGGGGAAATTTGGGCCACAACCACACGACCGACCCTTTCCTCTTTTTGATCTTTTTTGTTGTTGATGATGGGAACGGACAATGGCGGTTGTTGTCAGGCTGGCCACGAGGAGACCGACAGCGCAAGATCACCAGGTCACCGGAAAGGCGCGCCACCGTCGTGTCGCGCAGAGGAAAGCTGGCCTGCAGCTAAGTCGTGTCACGACGGAGGGTCTCTGTGACGTCACGTCGTGCCAGTGCTACAAGAGGATGCAGCCAGGTCGGGATGTGGCGGAGGGACGGGGCACCATCGCACCACACCAGTGGAGTAGGATCGCGACCTTAGGCCGCGGTGGACATGAGAGGGCTCGCAGTAACTATGGGTGGCACCTTGCGTGTACTGTTTCAGGAGATGGGGGTGTAACACATCTCCCGCCATTTTACGCGGCCAGTTGGCCAGCCTGGTCAGCCCAGTCGGTTGCCACATGGCCAACTGAGCCAGGCGCCACAAGGCCAGCTAGGCCGAGCCACATGGCCAGCCAGGTACTGCACAGCCTGCCAAGCCAGGTGCCACATATCCAACTGAGCTGTCACCGGGTCGGGCCGCCCTTGACCAGCCATGTCGCCCCGGGCCAGGCCGCCATCAGGCTGAACCACCATCAGGCAAGAACGCCATCGGGACGGACCACCATCAGGCCAGGCCACTCCTTCGGACCGGGTCAGACCCCTATCCGAACCATTTAACCCGATATCACATTTTTTTCCCACATCTACAGTTATGAGAGTCTGATTGACGTATCGCCAGTGGAGATGGAATACTTGTAGCGAGATGATTATTTTGGCGTACTCCACTTACGGTTTGGACGTAGTTGGGGTATGATCGGGTTGGTTTGAGCCTAAAAACCCAACCGGGACCCTGGAACGAAAATGCCAATAACTCTAAGACCGGACGTCCAACTGACACGCCGTCTGTCACGTTGGGTTCCTTATGATGAGACAGAACTATGGGGTACATCAAATCAGGACTTCATGATAGTTGATGTATCGAATCTTGGTTCGAGGAGTGGACCCTCCCTGAATCGATCGTCCTGTGTGCGGGAACTTAGGGCTGGATGTGATGATACTGTACTGGAATCCTCCGTGGGTTCAACAATGATGACTACTGTACAGGGATCCTCCGTGGTTCTGATAGTTCTGACTTTTGTTCCTGTATCCTATGAGGGTCCGACAGAATAGCTGGTCATGTATCCTATGTGGGTCTGGAAACTTAGCTGGTCCTGTATTCTATGTGGGTCTGACATCTTAGATTAATCAGTGACTACATCTGATCATCTATATCAGTCCGACAGAATATATGGCCATGTATTCTTTGTGGTTGTGACAGCTTAGTTGGTCCTATATCCTGTGTTGTTCTGAAATCATAGATGAATCAGTGACTACATCTGGTTATCTCTATCAATCAACAAAATATGTATACATGTGTGAGATGTGTCTTGTGTGTCAATCATTATCATCGATGTGATTGACTTTACTTTCTTTGTGGACTGGGTTGTTCTTGGGATTGAGAGTTGGAGTCAGACTGTTACTGGTAACTTATGTATATCTACGGGCATATACCTAAGTAGGTTTGGATGATATTTCATGATTGTATCTTTATTCTTTGGTGGATTCTAGGAGACCTTCAGGGGTCTCAGGGTCCCCTACTGGGTATTGTTATACTCACCCATGCACGGGCTTCGCCCACACCATGTTGTGTTCTATGAAGACATCGGTCAGCAGCGATAGAGTCTGAGAGTGACCGACAGGAGGCTGCTCGGATCAAGACTAGACTGGATGTACCTTAGGGACGATTTGTTCGAGTTTTGTACCTACCCTTCAGGTAGGATTCCCCAGTGGACGATCCATGATTTGTTTTCATTTTTTACTTGTACATGTACTTGTTGTTCAGTTGGGTTTGTATACTGGCCTATTTACTTTCAGCACTACCTTTTTATTTAGTTTTACATAGTGTTTTGCATCCATTTGTGTACTCTTATTGTGTGTGATTTCTTTTTATAAAGGCAATGCCTTCCCTTTTTATTCAGGGATTCGCCTTTGGTGCTAGTCGCCAGCCCCTGGGAAATGGAAGGTAGGCTTGGGGTAGTCACGGCACGGGCCCGGAGGATGGGTCTTCACAACATACCTAAAGGGAATGATCCATGTCACTAGAAGAACAACTGCATTACCTTTTAACCAATCCTTTATACATGGAACTATTCTCATCCCTCCGGTTACACTCAGTGATAGTATCCTGATTGACTATCTTCGAAAAAAGTAGGCAGGAAGAAGACAGTCACCTTCATATAGAAGGTGTACTGTATCCCTTCCTCAAAGAGTATAGAACACAAAGTTACATCACTATCTACAAGTGGTGTAAAGTGATACAACACAGATAATTGATCAGAATATTCCATAGATAACATAATACCATACGTTAGATGCATGAACATTCTTTTTCTATCAGTATTTAGTGTTTGAGGAAAGAATGGATCATATATGGATGTTTGTTAATCAACCCATAACATGCCTTGATGAAGACTATCCTGGGAAGTTATATCCCACCAACACATGGCTGAATCAGGTAACATTTTTGTTAAATGATTGAATCTGTTCTCTAGTTGTTTTCCACGAAGCTCAAATATAGATAAGTGGCATGTAGCAATGATAAAATAGCACATGGACTACCATCCCCTGAGAAAGTATGTGTATGTTGATGTTGAAATTCATGGGTCAGAACAACCATCATAGGTGCATGCCATGGAGAGCCATGCATGGACTGCATCAAACATAGTAATTATCTTGAAATTGTGAATCAATGCCCAAATCCGATACTGTAGGCAGTGCCTGAAGTGGAACTCCAATAGGTAAGACTAGAACCTCATGGTCAACCATGTTTGGAGCATGGTCATCACCACCCTCATAACGTACTGTATGAGGACATCATAGAGGATTTAGTATTCAATTTCTAGGAAAACGCCTTAGAACAAGTTTAAGTAGAAATATATCATCACTAGCAGAATATGAATGATCAAAAACTTAGTAAAAAATGCATACTACCCCAACTACCCACATAAGAAACTATATTTCAGTAAGTTATCATGTATCAATTTCATTTAAATTTTCATTTAATTACATTGTTGACTACTTTTCATTTAGAAACTATTAAATGGTGGGATAAGGATGTACAAAAAATTCATTTTTATGTCATGTTTCACATTATAGAGGACAATCATTCCCACTGAATCATTTCACATACACCTTATAAATGAAAGTGAAACCCATTTATTTATAATATAATGGATCAACTCGATAAATTTCTCATCCCAACACTAGATATAAAATACACCTCCATAATATTTACCTGCAAACCCTCAATCACAACAACAAGTAGTATATGTAAAAGATAACTATCACAGCTTCCCTCAAAAATCCCAAGAATATCAAGGAATACAAAGCTATTAAATACACCTATATGGAATGGAAATAAGCATGACATGTGAATTCATGGTGCCTATAATGATGCTTGTAATAATTATTCTTTCCATCATATCATCGGGTTGAGGATGAGAGAAATTATCAATCATAATATGGATATTCAACTACATAGAACATGTTCGTTATCCAACGGTGAAGTAATTTCAAATTTAAATGGAAAAATAGAATAGTGATTATATTTTGGTTAATTTGGATTTTACCCCAAATATGGTTTCGAGACCCCCAAGAATGGATTCTGAACAATTATCGAGAATTACTAAGCTCAGGTATATCATAAAAAAATATAAAATCAAGAAAGTAAATTGCTCTGATACCACATTAGGATGTCTCAAACCCTGATTCTACTTAATAGGTGCCCTGATCCCATTAGTCCTCATGGCCTCAATCGCATCTCCCAAAATTCTAGAGGTTACCAACTAGTATCATGGGGCTTGGTTTTTTCATGGGGGAGATTATTCCATAATTACATACTTGTAGCATAGTTGATTAATATAAACATAAGTAAATAGATGAATAAATACATGTAATCAAAACACACATAAGAAAATAGAGAAAATAATAGCAACAAATGAAACAAATAAAATATAATTCAATAAGTGACGACATGTCATGTGACTATAAAAATAGAAATCATGGAGAAAATATAATAGGTATAACATGTATCGAAAAGTATAAATTAAATCCAAATATATTCCTAGAATCCCATGCTCCGGGTTAGTCATCTTATATCAAGATACACTTTTACTGTATGAAATAATGTGTTCTAAGTGGTATACCACCCTTTATCAACACATTCATTCATGTAATCCACTTTGGGAAAAATATTGCATATAGAGTGTGTGAGATAAATATCAATGGGTCGCAAAAAACATTGTCTATATCATCCATCATGTGTAATGAAAATGTAATATTGTAGAATCATGCAGATGTAAAGTAAAACATTTCAATGTTAATAATTTCTCAACTACCAACTTCATCCCCTTGCTATTGTCTGAACAGAACCAGTCCATTAATTTATTATTACCATTTTATAAATAAGTCACATGTTTACAAGGGTGGAGGATTTGTGTTAAGACAATGGAACCTATATTGGCATTAAATAATGAGGTTTCAAATTATTAACAAAGGTAATATAGATTTCAAGGGTCTCCAACTCATTAATTATTGTAGTCTGGGTTAGGGTAAGAGTGTAATCAATGTTTCATAATCTAAGGAATTCTATAATAATGTTCCTACAAAATCTAACCTGATCATCCAAGGTAAATAAGGGATAAGAAATGAGTGGACCCAATGGGCTTTATCCAAGGAACATAGTGTCCAATATGGTATTCATGTATTTTATCCAAGGAATCGTGTAATAATATTTATGGGTTGCTACGGTGCCATACTGGACATCCATATAATATACAAGGATCAATATATAGGTGGGTCTCAACCTAGGAATGTCGTATCCCGGAATAAAAATGGGGTTTATGAGTGCTCAAGGTATTCCCTGATAAGAATCTAGGTGAGATCATGGCAGGACACTCATATTTGATATTGAAGTCATGTAACATTTTGTCTAGTTAAATCCTTTCCTTTAATTAGTGTCATAAGTTCACGTACAACAATAACTTTTAATCCAGTAATAATAAATCAATAAGTCTCTTTGGGCCTAGCCTTTCCTTTCATTAGTGTGACAAGGGATAGTATAATGAATACTCTATTAATTACATCTACTGCATGTTAAATAATTAGGGATAATTCCTCTACCTTCCATTATTGTGGTACGGGGTGCTACAGACATGAAACATGTTAATCATTCACAATTAATCAAGTGAAGTCACATACTTTTTATACTTTCCAATTTCCACTGAACATTTGATTATAAATTGAAGCACTTACCATAGGTGGCTAAAGTGTAACTGAAATGGTATATTTCATTCACCATTACAATATACAATAAAAATTTATGATAAGGAATCCTACCATTTTGTGGTCAATCATGCGAACATCTGGAAAATGGCTTTAAATTTCCAAAATACTTACAACTCAATAATAAAAAATCATCGAACATGGGATGGATGGATTTGTGGGTGTAACCATCAATAATTAATAATATATATCGAAGTATCATAACCATACGTTTCTATTGATAATATGCATGAAATACAAATTCAGTAAACATCACCGGATGAAATTGGTGGGCCCCACATCACAATTCTAATGTCATCAAACATTACGAATGAACTATAGACAACCCACCATAGGTTTGTATGACTCTCTTCACCTGATATAATTTTGTTATTAAGCTTATAATTGATTAGATATTATAAAAAGGGAAAAATACTAACACCTTGATATCTAGGTCCATAGAAATAGAGTGTTAGAAAGGATAAAAACAACTCGAGTACATTCTGTTTCCCATCCAACGTGAAAAAAGAAGCTCAATCGGATACTGGAAGAAGTAGATCATTCAATACCTAACTTATACCTTCATAGAGCTCTAAAATCAGATCCATATGATTAAATCGTGATGTATGTCATAAAAGGAAGAACGAGATCTAATTAGATCATTAAGGGAAAAAAGATAATTTACCCAGAAAATAGAATGTTTGCGGTTTTTCTCCAAGGTTTAACAAACCATGTCCAAACCATGGGTGGTTACCATGGAAGATGGGGAATGTTCATGGATAGAATGAATGGTCATCCATAAACCATGTGATATGGTTTTTTCCAAAAAAAAATCATCCGCATGGTTAGCCAAAGTGTGCGCCCATCATGCGCTAACCATACGACATGGTGAGTGTCCCCAAAAAGATTGAACCCAAGCTCCAAAATTTCCCTAAACACCCCTGAGTCCCTTAAAAACTCATTATGAATCCATATAAGGTCCAAATTATTGTTTTATACTAAAAAAATGTGTCCATTCTGGAGTGGAACAATTCGTTCTAACAAAAATACAATTCAGGAGGGGGATATCAATGTGATAGATTGGAAATAATTCAAACAATATTGATAAAAAATTTCCCCACACTCTGTGAAATAAAATTTAGTGTTTTTTCCTTATCCTCATGAAAAATGATAGAAAAATCCTAGATTTATATGGGGAAATCATTATAATATATTCATGCTACTTTTATTCATTTTTTATTTACATAAATTACTATTAAATTGAATAATACTCTCAATAATAATAATATTTTAAGCTTCAATGGTGAAAATCACCGTCTAATTTTATATATGTGAAAGTAGGGGGTTGAAACTTCAAATGAATAATACTCTCAATATTAATAATATTATATATATAAAGTGATTTAGACTAATGAAAATATTATCCTTGGTGAATTTTCCATTATAATGGAATTTGCTAATCTGTTTCTTGAATAATTTCATTATCTTTTTCCTAGATGAGGGATTTATTTTTCAATGGATCATTTAGACAAAAAAAACTCCAATATCCAATAATAAACATAGAATGGACACTATTGGGATTGAAAACCCAATAAAGTATCTTTATTATAATTTTGATGAAGTGTTTATAGACACGTGTTATTCAACATGGGGTGGAGAGGTCCACTTCATTAAAAAATTGATGGGTAAATGCACCTCTATGTTGATTATCATGATCTCAATAGGATCACGATAAATTGAAAGAATCATCTTGCATGCATTGATGAATTATTGTATCAGGTACATGGATCCAAATAATTTTCTAGTGTGGAGATTATTTCAGGGCTTATAAAGTAAATGTGAAGAATAAGGGAATCCCCAAGAATGATTTTCAAAAAAAGGTATATGTGTTATGGCATCAATATTATTCTATTTAAACATATCTACTGTCTATATATCATCACTAATAAAATTGGTAGAGTATTTTGGGACTTCAATGAAAAATATACAGTAGTTAATATATTTGATATTATTATATACCAAAAAAAATATTGGAACTTGAGGAGCATTTAAATTTTGTACTAAATACATTAGAAGGAAAATTTATATGTGAAGTATGGTAAATGTCATTAGTTATAGAGATCATAACATTCAGGGAGTATGATATCATTAAGAGAGGAACATTAGTCTATCCATCTAAGATTTGGGAAATTGGTGTATATATAAGAAAAAAATTTGTGATGGAGTTATTTAGTATTGTTTAATTAGTAGTTAACTATAATCGATTTTTTAGAAAATTTTCATGACATTCAATGCTACTAAAAATGATAACATAGATGAAAGTTAGTTCAATTAGTATGAAATATTTGAGGAGTTATTTTTTAGATTTAAATAAAATTTTAATCACTGGCGATGTTCTAACATTATCCACCATTGGGGAAGGATTTCTGATCTATATCTATTTATATATGATGTTATTCAATCATGTACTTGTAAAAGATAACAAAGATATAACCCAAGACCACCAATAATTAATTTTCCATGTGAACAACTATAGAACCCCTGGCCTTTATTTGGCTTATGTGACCTTCAAATAAAATATTTTGTGGTGTTATATGTATGGGTAGAAGGTTGACATATATACATATCATAAAGACATCATTTATATATTCACATAAAAATATATTAATATTTTCCAATAAAGGTGGGTATATAAATTAAGGGATTATAATTTTCAAATTCATTACAATCATGGGATGATGAACAATGTGGAACATTATCCATGTAGAATAGATTCAAAAACCCTATCAGTGATGAGGATTGAAAGAAATCCAATATTAATAGAAAAGAAAATCATTGAAATACTTATAACACAATGATATTAATCCAAAAAAAATTAAATAAATTATCAAATTTATATTCAAAATAGAATCACTGAGGCAAAAAAAAAGATGCTAACAAGTTACAAAGAAATGTAGTAAATATTCTTGAGTCAAAAATTTATTAAAATATAGTCATATGGTTTGGTACCATGAAATGTGTCCCATAAAAAATACTTAATAATGAAAATTTGTATGATGAAAATAATTTATCCTTAACTATTAATTAATGAATAGATATGATGTATACAGATTATAAGAAATATTTCTTGTTGGATAAATAGAAGTAGGATATTATAATATTTATATACTAATTGTCAGTATGCCATCAAGACATGGAATAATGATATAATTATAATGGTACGATCCAATAATTTCCCATATTAGTTTGTAAATGGTAAATCAAAATTATCGATTTCATAATAGGACTTCCTACAAATTTTAAGGGAAACTATTATATCCCGATAGTAGTTGGTCTCCATACAAACTCATCACATTTAATTATTATCATGGAAGATTTATTTCATGATCATATCAATATCATATACATAAGAGTGGTGGTAGTACTACCTTAAGTAACACTATCAATTTTATCTAATCTATATCCAATGTTTACCATGAGGTTCTGAAGAGGCCATTATTAAGAACTGATACAGATCCATGTATTAGTAATTATTATCAACCTCAGATAGACAATTAATCTAATGGGACTGTTAAAATTCTAGATGATATGATGATATCTTGTGAATTGGATTTCCAATGATTCTAGAATCAACACCATCCCCTAATGGAGTTCCCATATAACAAAATTCCCATTATATCATTCAAATGACACCATATGAGGTTCAATTTAGGAATAGGTGTTAGAATCAAATTTAATGGGAAAACCACTGATGGAGGATGATTGTGGGACCTAATATTGTCAGCTAGATGAAATATAATGGTCAAACCAATCCACATCATATGAAATCCACATTTATTCATTATATAATATTTGAAAACAATTTCTGATAATACCTTGAGATTGATGTTATAAAAATGTTATTTTCTTCATATATAATTTGAAAGGAATTCAGGGGCCTTGGGATGAAGGGAAAACATAGTCCATGATAAGTTTTCCCCTTTGATATCCTTGATCCCATTAGACATGTTTCCTTGAAACCATCACTATGACCTAACATGTACCATATACATTGTGTGATCCTCATATCCCCAGATAGGAAGTAACTACCGAAACCCCCCACGCATACTAAATATTGATGTGGTGCCTTTGGATAATTATCTTTCATAATAGGAGTTGCCAGTGAATTACATAGATCAGAGAGACAATGTTCTATGAAAAAAGAAAACACATATATTAAAACTATAGTGGATAAACCACAAGTTTTAGGATAAATATTGGGATCCAAAATAAGTGAATAAGAAAAAGTACCCTTATTTATTTTAGTGAATTTATAGAAATTTAGAGGGGGAAATGTATGCACCTAAAAAATGTATTGAATCAAAATTCTAAAAATTATTTTACATTTTTGAATTAATAAATTCCTTGTTAATAAATTTAGATATAGAAACACATGCATTACTTTAGTTATTTTTGACTAGTTATAATTTTTAGGAATTCATATTTAAAATGTCACTAATAATCTTACATTTTGTTCGTAAAACCATTTTATAGATACCATTAATACAACTATATATTTGGTGTTATCGTAAAGTTAAATATATGAAAATTTAAAATGTAATTGCCTTGACCCAGAAGAATGTATACTCTATGTACCTTTTATCAGAGCTTCCAAGGTGGATGGAATCACTGGGAATTTCCCATGACCATGCCAATGTTATGATTTATGAAATAACATTTTAGTGAAACTAATTTTTGGATAATTTTGAGAATATCTTAATAATAGCCCAATCCACGTTCACGAACCACCCTAGTAAATTCAATCATCAAATACCTCACCCTTAGAGTGTGGGATAGTGTATCTTGGGTTATGTATCTAGACCCCAGTTGTATGATTTTTTATATTTGTCTTTAAATTAAATTATGATTATGTTTCCAGATTTTTTTATAAGTTTATATGAATAATTATGGGTTAATTGATTTTGACATAAATAAACCAAAAATATATCAAGAAAATATATGGTTTCAATAATCACTTTGATAAATTTATTATTTTTAAAATAAATAATACATTCATATCATATTATTATTCAATATTATTAATTTATATACTAATTATAACATAATATATTGAATCTAAATTTTATATTTATAAGGTTATGAGAAATTATATTATCATAAAAAAATATTTTCCAGTAAATAAGTTTTTTCATTTAATAGTGATTATTATTATATTTAGAATGATAAACTGGTAGAATAAAATATAATTCTTTTATCAACACATGAAAATTTATAATGGTCAATTTTATATAATTTTCTTATTAAGTTGAATGTTTTCTCGACTATTAATTATGATTTAAATATATGGCCTTCATTTTGATATTATTATTGACCATCATCGATTTAATGAATGAAATAAAATTTATCTATTACAAAATAAATAATTTCTATTTAAAATAATTTTATATTTTATTTTATTTACTTTATATAACTTTAGTGAATCCTCTAAAATGATAATAACATTTTTTGGTTTTAAAATGAATTCTTTATGAACATGACTAACTTCTACACCATAAATATTTAAAATTCAAAATGTTCTACTATTGACTGTATAAAATATTTAAAATCATTACAATTTAGTATAAATGATGTGAAATTAAATGAAAATGTTTTTGGATTTATTTTTTAATCATATAGAATCTAAATCACATGATTATAAATTAATAGATTAGTCCCCTCTCTTTCATTATAAATACCCACCAAACCTCGCAGTCCTCTTCAATAAAAACCATTTTGTCATGAATTGTATTTCCCCATATGTAAAAACTATTTAATCATAGAGTAAATAATTTTAATATTTATTATTATTTCTGAATTATGTAGATATATTCCTTATAAATATATTAAATAAATACTAAAATTTAAAAAGATATTGTTTAATGAAACCCATTACTTATAAGATTTTATTGAAAGGTTTACTTTCAAAATTGATGATTTTTTAAAAAATAAAATAAATTTTTTAATATATGATTAGAAAATAAAATTCAAATTAACTTATGAAAAATTTCGATAATTATGGATTTTTCAAGGAATCATGAAAAATAATGTTTGTTATTGAAAAGTATATTATATTTTATAATATTTACAAGGAAAATTTATGTTTTGGACCAGATATATATTTCCCTTAGTTAATTTTTATATAAGATTATCCAATTATGGTTTTTTAAATTTTATATTTGTTAGTTTATTTTTAATACATTTTATTTTTAAAATGGAATTTTCATTGAAATTGGCTTTCATTTAATATTGTCATTTTAATTTTAAATTAAATTCGAAAATATCAATGGTTTTTATTTTGATAATTTGATTAAATATTTTAAATAATTGTGTCCAAATATTATATATATATATATCAATTCTATTGTTTTACTAGATGAATAGTAACATTAATAATTTCTAATATCATGGTTAATGGTAAATTGGGAAATTTAGGTTAAAAATAAAATGAAAGAACTATCAAATGAACTAAAAAATAACTGAATCTTATTTTATAAGAATATATCTATCATAATCATCCAATGGTAAATTATATTAAATTATTGGGTAACCTGTATGAAATTTTGATCTTTATAGTAATTACTTATGGATTTTTCAAACACGTTACACTATTATTTTTAATAAATGTAATATTCTTAATATAGAATTATGTGATTGATTTATTTGATTATAAATATTTTTATATAATATATAATTTCAATCTACACTATGGTAATTTATTTGGAATTTTTATTAAAAAAATAAATTCCATAAATTTTTCCATACTGATGATGTAGTAAATATTTAATTATTGATAAAATAAATAAAATGTATCTAAAAGAATTAACATAAATATAAATTTGATATATGATTTTATAAAATAATTTTATGCTTAAAAAATGTTGGGGATATAAAAAATATTATTTTATTATTTTATATGTTTTCCTGATATTATAATAGTCAATGTAGTTTATAGTTCTAAAAATTGACATCATGGATATTTTATAGAAAATAATATTTTATTAAATGTTATAAAATTCAAAAAAAAACTAATAAATTACGAAATGGGATTATTATAAGGATAAAAATTTCAATCATGACCCATATATGTTTTATTTTGTACTATATTATTTTTATGTAGTCCCTTTATCTGTAAAAATCCATATTTTTATAGTTTGAGTTAAAGTTGTCAATGCAGGGATAAATCCAAAATAAAAGGGTAAAAAAATAGAAAAATAATGTTTTTTTGATATATTTGGTTATTTAGAACCATAGTAATATTATCTTTATAATTACAATCATTTTACAATTTTGGAATTAAAATTAAATTTTTAACAATTTATTATTTGGGAAGTGACACAAGTGTCACTCTCTTCACTTGTAAAAGGGATGTTATTAATTTTTTTCAACCCACATAAAAACTATTTTTATAATCATATACCATCAAAATTACATTTCTAAAACACCTCCCAATATTCTGGAGATATTTTTTGGAATAATACCAATCTTACAGATCTTGTCTTCTAAACCAAAGAGGCAATCCAATGATGAAATATTGTTTTTAAATGCATGTATTAGTTAGGTTTATTTTTCCACATCCCTCAAAACATATTCAAAAATTCCAAAATAATAAATCCAATATACATCATATACTAGTATGTTATTTTTTTAGTGTAGATGACTATATACGTATCTTCTTCCAACAAATGTGAAATGAATTAATCAATCTTGTGTACGGAGGGATACCATCTCATGAAATGACTTAATTCATTTTACATTAATGAATCGTAAGTATAAATTTAATATAATTATTTTTTATATATTAAATTAATGAAATATTTAACCATATTAAAAGATAATATATCACTTCATATCATATCATTCAGTGAACATAAAAATGGTCACATCGTTCATGTGTACATGTGGACAATCAACTCCACCAAGCCATGCGATTCATTTTTCATCGCCAAATCTCATAAATGACATATATAACTATATTTAAATAAATAATATGATATTTATTATTTAATGATATTTATTTGAGGTTAAAATATAATTTACCTTCTTTCTAAAGTGATCATTACATGATTGAAATGTTTCTCATGCGTACGTACGACCTACCATCTTCATGCTTGTAACATAGTTTCTAATTCCGAACATTCAGTAATGATTGGATTAAAAAATATAAGTAATTTATAAAAGTGATAATTATTTCCAGAATATTATTCTATATTTTATGGTATAATGATTTCATTACACATTTCCTAACTAGTGATGTAATTCTACACATATTAACTAAATAACATCAAAGCATCTGACGTGAACATTAGTTGTCATTTAATTCTATATAACAGTGAAATACGTGACATAAAAAGAAATTATAAAATTGAAAAACTTTATTAATTATTTAAATAATTTACATATGTTTATTACACTTTAAGATGAAATATTAATGTTAAAAGTAATACTCAAGGTAAGGGACTTTGATTAATAAATTATCATATAAATGTTTCCCTAAAAACTCCCTCTCTCTTCCATGCCCATGTTTTCTAAAAATGATATATGTTTTTTTTCCTATTCTCATATGATTTAATATTGTCAATTTTTCTATTTTTTAAATATATTTTCATTGTAAACATTGTATCATTTTCCTAATAAGGTATTTGTTACATTTGCTAAAAAAATAATTGATTGTTTTTCTAACATAAATGGATGAAAAATATTTTACCACCATTATGATGATTTAAGGATTTTAAGATTCTGTTAAAAATTTCTATTATTATATTTCAATTAAATTGTTTCTTTATTATATAGGTAGTTTTTTATTTTATAAATCATTATAAAAACAAAATTTTATTGTGATATCAATTTTTTATTTAAATGCTTTTTTAAATGGTTTTTTGATAATATGGTAAATTCATAAAATGTTTTTTTCATCATATGGCACATTATAATTTTATGAAAAATTGGAGATCCCTGTACAAAATATAGAATGGTTTTATTTCCATTATAGTTCATGGGGGATCTCGATATAGTTTATACGAAGGGTCGATACATATTATAGCTCATGAAAAATGGTGGAGTCTGATGTAGCGTGTATTAAGGGTTAATCCCTATTATAGTAAAATAAAAATAGGTGAACCAAATATATCACAAATGAAGTGTTGATCCCCATTAAATCTGAAGAAAATATAATTATCACTATATAGATTATAAGAAGGGTTTAGCCTCATTATAGCTCATGAAAACAAGTGATCTAGATATTACATATACAAAGGTTGAGAAGCATTGTATCTCTCGAATAAATTTTCTAATTATTATGTGTTTTGGAAACTTATATTGGATGTTCTATGTATGTTCATTCTAATTGAAATGTGTTTGAAATAGTTTTATGCATGTTATTCTATATGTTTTAGAAATGGGGTTTTATCTTTATATTATGGGGTTTATAGGTTCTCATTGACAAGGAAATGTGTTTGTTTCTCTTTTGTAAATTCTTTATTTTATATTTTCAAATATCATTGAAGATAAATGTAACAATTACATGTTTTTTCATGTATTTCACTTGACTAACAGTTTTATTTATTTATCTCCCATAATAATCTTTTTTAGCTCATTCCATATTTTAAAATGATTTTAATAGAGATTTAATTAAGTGTAAGGACATGGATGAGTTCAATAATAAAATTTTAGAACATGTGTTATGAAAATAAATCATGGTTTATTTTAACATATATTCTTTTTGTAGAAAATAAACAATATTGGTAAGATTTTTTTCTTTGTAATATGTTGGTTTTTATGTATGATATGTAACCTAATTCAATAAAACACTAAACTAAAAAAATCTTTGGGAATATTTAAAAGAGAATTCATGCTCAAAGACACTATAATATATAATTCATATGTGCAGGTGAATATAGTTGGTATCAGAGGAAGGTATAAAACAATTTTGAAATTATGATGTTTTTTTAAGAGTTGTGGATATCATCATGGGTTTATAAAAGGTATGGTATATCCTATTGTCAAATTCATATATATACCTTTTGTCTAATTAATTTATAATATTTTCATGTGGATAATGGTATTTTTCAAGTGACGTATTTTTTTGATAATTGTGTTTCATTTCAATTTAAGAATATATTTTTTACCCAATACATAAAGAAGGGATTAGAAATTTAATCCAGGATAATGTGATAAATTTTATTTTAAAATAAGCTTATTATAATTTCTAGGATAATTACCAGCTTATCATATGTAGAATATATGTTATTTTATTTTAGAAATAATGGATGAATTATTCTTTTAGGAATATGTGAATTTTTTTATTGAATGCACATTATGATATAATAATTTAAAAGCCAATGAAATTATTGAAAGATAAATCATAAATTTTTAATGGAAGAAAATGTAATCAATTCATTCTGATTTTTGGGTGTCAATATTAGTCTACAATATTATTTATTAATATTAAGGATACCTACATAATGAATGATATATGTTTACCTTTATGTATTACTAGTGATTTTTGGAGGATAATGTAGTATTTTTCAGGTAACATTTTGTCATTTTATTGAATTATCTTTCATTGGTTCAACCATTTTACTTTTGGATAATTCCAAATGATGTGTATAATAAATGGTAAATTTTTTTGTGGTTTGTGGGATATTTAGAAGTTGATTATAATGCTCTATGATTTAAAATTTCATCTTGAATAATCATAATTTGGAGAAAATGTGAGAATATGGTGGGTGTGGAATAATGGATGAAATACTATTTTTCATGATACTATATTTCCAAATGTTCATAGAGTCGATGGAAATAGAATTCTAGACATTTAATAAAATTATTTTGAACTAAAAACATTATAAATTTAATTATATTATAGGGAAATTAATATCCACTTAACACATCCCATATTTATGGTCAAAATTCCAATAACCACGATATCTATCAATCTCTATCAGCCATTGGGTATTATCTTTTATTATTATTTCCAAAGATTTTATACAGGGAAACGTTATATTTTTTATTCCAAATTACATTCAAAATTTAATTTCACACTTTTTAAGTGGAAGTTCTATATATATTTTTAACGATGTGGGTTTTCTACAAAGGAATATTGATAATATAAACCCTAGTAAATGAGCATGAATATAAAATTATGAGGAAGAAAATTCATAAGGGTAGAGAGTGTATCAATCCATGTAATGATAGAATAAATAAATTTAATATTTATTAATATTCATAAATTTTTCACTTATATTTATTATAAATAAATTAAATAAATTTTAACAGAGAAAATGAAATGGTGTTATTAATATAATTTTTATAAGATTTTTAAAGGTTTTATATTTATATTAATTAATTTTAATTGGAAATAATTAATATAATTTATAAATTCTCCATGTAAAAAATTAATAATATGTATATTTTATAATATTCTAAATATATGGATATCTCAAGGAGTAGTGTAAAATAGTATTTTGGTTGAAAAAGACCCCATATAGTATAGAGCATTTGTCAACTACAAATTAATTTGGCATGATCACAAGAAATCAATTCCAGATGGGCCAATGAGATTAGTAGATTTGGTAAAATAGATATAAAAATTATTATTGTATTAAAAATGAATACACTAATTACAACCCAAATAATTTGTTTCTCTAACTAAATAAATTCATGGAATAATCTAATCCATCTAGTAAACCCATTCATATCTATCATAGGGTGCTTCTTGGATTTTAGTGGAAAGAAGCATCATATGGTTGGGCTCGAATGCTTAGTAAATGAAAAATATAAGGGATGAAATAATGATTCAATAAGAATAAATTGATATGGAATGGTAAATAACGGATCCAGTTTCCTAGAAATCAATTGCCTAAATTGAAGTGTATAAAAATTATGGACTTTTGACAATATGAAAAATGATCTATGAAAATAACTACATATGGAAAAATAAATATTGAATGTGAAGAATCTAAATCACATTACATTTAATTAGTGAACAAAAAATTAATTATATCTATAGATATGTTTACACAAAATATAATGGATGAATAATAACTGAAACTAAATGAGAGAAATTTTGAATTATTGGATGTCATGTTTTCCAGAAACATGATTCCTTAAACAAAATGTGAAAATTTAATGTTTTCAAATTTTCACAACAAATTCACATGATGATACTACTGATGCATCTATGGGATTTAATTAACCAATCCCAAACCCATATAGTTCTTGTTCAAAGAATCTAAATAAATACATTCCTTATAAAATATTCTTATTGAATAAAGGATACATGTTTATAAATATTTACCCCAATAATAAATTATCATCCATAGTAAAATACATATGAAAATGGTTTATAGTATAGGTAATAATTGTATCCATGAAATATGATATGCATAGTTGGGGGAAATTCAATTTAAATAATCATACAAAATGAAATACTAATACGGGTTTAAAATAAATCAAGCAAGTGAATGTGAATGAAATCCTTTGAAAAATAAATCATGAACCATCCAACAGAAGAACAAAGAATTTATATATACAATATACAAAAATTGGAGAAAAATAATGGGATGTCATAATTTATCAATGTAATTATAATAAAAAAATTGAAATTTTTTTTGGAAGAATATAATCATTAAACATTCTGTAGAGTAAAAAACCACTTTGAATCATTTTAATTCATAAGCTCATTGAAGTAATAAAATTAAATTGAAGTTATAATATCATTAGATAAGGATATTCATGATATTTCATGAAAATGGAAATTATATAAACTACATATACAATGCTAGGTGCATAACAAAAAATTAGTCCCAATAGAATGTAAATTGAGATGAAATTCCATTACCAATGTGGTATCAAATGAATGGGAAAATTGAATGGTAATAAGAATGAAATAAAATATATATATAACATAAAGATAATATAATTAATGATATTATATGTCAATGTGGTAGTATTTACATGATATATATGAATGGAAGTTCACAATAAAAATTTATTTCCCATAAAAAGAAATGTGACACCAAAATCTATTACTATGACTTTTCATTCCCATGAACATCCTATAGCTTCCTGTATAATATTATTTTGTTAGTATAATACATTATTTGGAACCATTTCCATTTTTATCATTTCTTTTATTTTACTTTAACCATTTTTTATACCACTAAATAATCAATTACATTTATGTCGAGTGTTTTGACCAAATTTTCTTTATGAGTCAAACCAACTTGGGTAGGTCAACAATGGTAAAAAATGGACATTATATAATGTCTCCATAATAATAATAATTAAATAATTGATATAAATAAATTATACCTTTATGACCAATCATTAGAAATTTTTAGGAAAAATGGATCAATATTACAATCACTGTGATGGTAGGTCTTACATAGGCATGAGTAATGTAGTCATTTCATATAAAAATTATGGATATAAGCTATGTAATAAAATAACATTATCAAATGATAATAATATCCTAAATCACAATTTATTTTACCATATATTCTCATATATATATTTCTTATTTTGGAAAAGGAATCACATCTTGTTTATGAGGTAGTAATCCACACATCCAAGAATTGTGTTTTTACATTATGTGTGAAAGGATAATAAAGAAAATGATATATGTATATATGGTATATTTCCACAAAGGTAATTATTTCATGAATATAATATAGATTTTTTTTCTAATACTTTTGAATATTATAATCATTTATATACTCCCTAGATCATAGAGACAAATCACATCTCTTTGAGTGTGTAGTTGTCCACACTTCATCAAATAATGTGATCATATTAATGCTAAATGGAATGAATTAAAGGTATGTGTTATAAAAGGAATAAATAAGAATAAAAAACAATAAATATCATAAATATTATATAAACACATATTTTCAATCATAATTTCCACACTGATATGTGGTAAGGTAAAATGAACAATCATCGTTTCATGAGATAGTAGCTATCCATACATAGATACTGTATGTTCAGTTTCCATTCGATAGAGGTGTGCATAAGATTAGGTTAAAAAATTTATATAAAAATTTATACTTATTTAAGGATAATTTTTTTTAGTTATTTAATTTTTAAATAATGTTATTTTAGCAAGTAGATAATGGAAATTAATATTAAAATCTTGAGAGAAGATGTTACCTCTTAATCAGGTAACTTCTTTGGGTTTGTAGCAAAAGAATTATTGGATTTATTTATTCCAAAGGGGAGGATTATAAGATCGGGGTAGGGATTTTGTGGAGATATTTTGTAATATCATGGTAAATCCAAGGTGTCTTAATATGTTTGACAAAGAGGGAGGAGAAGTAGTGCATTTATTGTGGGGGACGAGTGATGCTGTTTTAAAAATTTTACAATGGAATTTCATGTGCATTTTTCAGTTTTAAAGTGGCTCAAATAAGGGAATAAATTCATGAAAACAGATAATATTTTCTAAATAGGTCCGGTAAATGGGTTTCAAACTTTTTTCAATGTCATTTGGGACCTAAACATAATTTTTAGTCCATTTTTAATCTTAATTTATCCTAAATTTTTATAATTATATTTAATTATAGTCACTAATATTTATTTTCAAAGAATAATATTACCTTTTTAGAAATTATAAATTATTCTAATTGCAAATATGGAATCCATTTTTCAAAATTAAAAACACATAAATGGTAAAAAATAATTAATATTTAATCCCACATATGGGAAAACAATGCATGTTTTTTAAGTAAAAACACATGAACGTTTGTTGTGTTTTTATAATAAATTACATAGTAAAATTTATAAAAATTAGATTAATTTTATTGATAATTAATAATATTATATTAAAAAACCATAAAATATATATATATTTATATTTTATCCTTATAAATAAAAATGATTAAAAAGTAGTTTGGAACTAAAATTCATTATTGTTAACTATTTATTAAAAAAACTTATGTTTCCAAAAAATATTAGAAAATAAACCTAACCTAAATATTATGGTTCACATTCAACTATAATGTTTATTTTGATATATTAAATCAGTTAATGTGTAAAAATTCATCTATAAAATATGTTCACCATTAAATGGAGTTAAAATTACCTTTATTAAAATAGTAGTTTTTATGTGTAATGTAGGGTTTGTTTTTATCTTATGCATATCAAACAAAATAGATGAATATAAAAAAATATTTAATATATAGTAGAAATATTCCTATAAAATCATTCAATAAATGTAAATAAATATATTTTTGAAGATAAAACAATGTTGCATGCATATATATAAGAATATATCATTTTTATATCCATTTGGTTATTTTTCATTTCTCGTGAAAGAAGTTTATATTTATATAAAACATAAATATATATATTTTTTAATAATATTCATATCATCTATAATAATGTCTAGGTAATATCAAGTTATATTAAATTATAATATTTTAATAACAAATTGTTATTTTCTGAAACACAGTCATTTTTTAAGTGAAAGATATCGACATAGGTCACTAATACCTATACCACAAGTCATCGATGAAGGTAGATATTACATACAACAAAAAATAACATGAGGTTGCATTAAATATAAGATATATCATATATTGAATATATTTAAAATATTAAATATAATATAAATTATCTACATATTACATTACCTTACATGCTTGGTGTTGCGTTTTATACATTCTATCGACTGCATGGTTGTACATTAGAACTAAGGGGTGTCACATTATCCACACATTAATTACATTTAATCATCTGAATTTAAAATCAACCATGTTGATATATTGGTTGATATTTCCTACGGTTTAATCCCACATCATGCAAAGTGTTTATAAGTTATCCTCTATAAAAGAGATAATATAACATTCCATGGTCTCCTGGAAAACCTTGAAACAAGGTCTCTATGTAGGAGAAAAATAGTGGAAAGTATATATATATATACATGTATGATATGTGTGAATTTATATAGGAACTGATTTAGGTCATCAATCCATAACAAGTTGTTTATCAATATAAAGCTACAGGTGTCAAAGCCGTACATCCTAGATAATTTATCAAACCGTCAGTTCATTAGAAATTAAATAATTAGGAATTTTTTTTCACTATTTCATAATTTTTTAGTAATTCTATTTCTAAACTCGAATATAATGAAATAAACTTACATAATAGGTTTAAATATCATATAAAAATCCATATTTTTGAATTTTCTTTGATCATATTCAAATTCATCCCTTTATTACAAAAAAAACAACTACCAAAAATGGATTTTATACGCCATAAGAACTACATGTTAAATTTAAATGACTATAAGGCCAATAAAATAGTAGAAAGTATAAATATTTTTCATTAACTATCTTTTAAAACCCACTATGTTTATATATTAATCTCTAATCCATCAAATTGATACTACCAGTTCATTATTATAATTTATTCGTCAAAATTTTCAACTAAAAACAATGAAAAATTAACCCGAACTTTGTGTGGGATGGTCTTTGGAATTAAATTCTTATCGTCCATTGGTCATGGGTTTAAGACCAATGGCCTTTCCCGATTTGATTAATTCTCAACAATCATATAATTTCTCTTTTTCTAAAACCATATTAATATTTTTTTCAAAATAAATATACTGGAAAATATATTAAAAATATTAATTACTAAATAGTCTATTAAGTATGGATTTTGAAACAACCACAATACACAAATTCATTTTAAATATTTTTTTTAATAAAGGTCCTCCTACGGTCTAATGTGCATTCATAATATCATCTGTATGATTTATAAGTAATGAATCCTTAACTTTATTCTAAAACACATTATGTTTATCAATTATAATTCACTATCATAATCGATCAGTAAGATTTGTAATGAAAATATAAATTTCCATAAGCATATTACCTAGCTGTTTCAAGCCAGGTGTGAAAGAAGGCCCATTATCTTGTACCATGTTACCAGGAGTTAGGCTCAGAACATGATTTTAGAGTTATTACTCATAGTAAAATATATTCTAAAACCATGTACACTTTTAGTATCAAAATAGTAATGTATTTCTATGAAAACAAAAATAATCTATACATTAAAAAAATTATAGGCTGTTTATATATATCTATCGTCAAATTATACATTAGGGTCATTTTATCTAGCCTAAGTTTTATTAAATCTGGTTCACATGGTTTCTACTAATCTTTCTCTGATACCAACTGTAGTGACATGGCGCATGATAGCATATATCTGGAGTCTTCTGCTACATATGTTGGCATGATTACAAAGAATAAATCCCTAAAGTATTGAATACATTAGTATACTTACAAAAATTGATACATGAATGAGTATTGTATTACAAATGAATACACTAATTAAAATTTTTTTTTTCTTATTTTGAAATAAATTGAATTTTGGATGACTATAATCCATATAGTAAATCACTAAATATATTTCATAGTATTCCACACGGATTCCTAGAGAAAAAATTTTGTAAGGGTGAGCTCCAATTCAAAGTATGGAAAATGTAATGTAGAAGAACGAATGAATTAATGGGAATTATTTAACATTGCAATGTAAAAAATTGAACACACATTCATAGTACATAATAAATTTAATAGATGTTCATAAAAATATATAACTGGAATAACAACTAAAAAATCCATTCATATAACTCTATAAGGAAAAATAAATATGTCTAGGTATGTAATTAAAATTCATTCCATTTAATGAATGAACAAAAAATTAAATTTATCCATAGTTTTGATGACACGAAATCTCATTGATTAATAATAACTTCAACAAAATTAAGGAATTTATTAATTATTGGATGCCATGTTTTCTATAAAAATGAGACCATTACCATCATGATATTTTTTATTTTTTTTATTTTTGGAAATAATTATCTGATGAGACTACTGATGCATCAAGGTGATGTCACTATCTAATACATAACCTATATATTTAATGTCCAAAACATTAAAATAATCATTTTTCAATAAAAAGTATCTAAATTGAATAAATGATATGTGTTTATCAAAATTTCCCCAAATAATGAAATAATCATCAATGTAAAGACCATATGAAAAATATTATATGGTTCAAGAAATAATAATAACCAAGAAAAATAAAATGTATATGTAGTGGAAATTTAATATAAAATTATCATATGAAATTTATTATTTTATGGAGATTAAAATAAATCACGGATGTGAATATGAATACTATCCTTGGACAAAAAATCCATGAACCATCTAAAGGAAAGAGAAAGATGGTATAAATACAAAATACCTAATTTGTAGTAAAATAAATTGGTTTTTCAATTTTTTTAAGGAAATATTATAAATATATCATTTCAAAACATTCTGGAGGAAAATAATGATTAAGCATTCCAAAAGTGTCCCATGCCACTTTGAAACAATTTAAATCATGAGCTTCATGAAGGAATAAAATTATATTAATTTTATCAAAACATGAGATTATGTATATTCTTGATATACCATGAAAAATATATGTATATACACTGTATAAAATATGATAGGTTCATAATAAAAAATAAGCCCCAATAGAATGTGAATTGACATGAAATTACATTAGGAATGCGTTAAAAATGAACTGGAATACCCAAAGATAAAAATCATTAAATAAAACCTTTAAATAGAATTAATATTATATTATTAATTATATTATGTTTCAATTAGGTAGTTTTAAATCCAAATATAAGAAATTAGGTTCACAATAACAATATATGGCTATGAAGAAGAAAATTAAGACAAGAATACATTACCTTGGGTTTCATTTCTAGTGAAAACCCAATAACATGAATTATAAGAAAATTATGTTAATTTTATACATTATTGGGAACAGTTTTCATGTTTATAATAATTTTTATTTCACATATTACCATGTTATAGATAATTTTATAGTAAATTATGATTATGTTATGTGTATTGATCAAATTCAGTTTATGTGTCAAAAATAATGGGTAGTTCAACTATGGCCAAAGGTTGTCATTATATAACATATAATGAATAATAATCGTGAACAAATATTTATACATCAACTATACTTTTAAAATGAATCACAAATTGTTGTTAGGAAAAATAAATCAATGTTAAAATTATGGACATGGTAGGTCGTACACACGCTTAAGCAGTGTTCTTATTTTTCTATGATCATTATGGAAAGAAAGAAAGTAATAATATTTCATTAATGAAGGATAATTATATTATATATACCATATTATATATATATATAAATTAATATTTAATTATATTGATGTTACGATAATCACATCATGTCAATGAGGCAGTAATCCACAAATTCACAAATAACTTTATAATTTGTTGTGTGAAGGGGTAATAAAAAAATGATATATATATATAGTATATTTCTAGAAATTTAATTACGTCATAAATATAATATATGGGTAATTTATTTCCCAATTTCTTTTAACTATGATCATCTTTTATACATTTTATGATTCATGCGAGTGATTCAAAATGATTTTAGCGGGAGGTAGTCCACACTTCTCAAATGATGTTATCGTATTAATGAAAAATGGAAATTATTAAAGGTATGTGTCATAAAAGGACTAAATAAGTGAAATTAAATAATAAGTATCATTTATGCAATATATTAAAATAGTTTATATCATAATGGACACTATTATATTTGGATGTGGAAGATGAACAATCACCGTTTTATGAGGCAGTAGTTCACCATACACAAAAATTCAACATTACATAACCATTAGATGGAGGTTTGTTTGTAAGTGTAGGTCAAAAAAATTACATAAAAACATACTAAAATATTTTGGATAATATTTTTATTATATAATATTAGAATAAAAATGTTTTAGGGGGTGTAGAATGTAAATGAAATTAAATTAATTGAGATGTGAAGTTACCACCAAGTCAGATAACTTGTTTTGGATTATACCAAAATCTTACTTGGAATTACTCCACATGAAGGGGATGATTATTTTATGTGGGATGTATTTTTAAAGTCTATTTTGGAAGATCATGTTCAAGATATGGTGTCATAAGAGTTGTCAGGAGGTGGGAGCTGAGGAGGTCTGTTTATAGTGAAAGTTGATTAACACCCTTGTAACATTTTGACAAGGTAATTCAATGCTTGTTTTTTATTTATAAATTGGCTCATATAATTGAAAAAATTTAATAAAAGTGAGTAGAGGGTGATAATATATTTATCACAATGTTGTTTGAAAACTGTCTAGGTAATTTGGGAAATTAAGTCAATTGTTTAGTCTTTTATTAGGCTACATTAAACCTTAGTCATTGAAATTAATTTTAATTAAATTCAATGATATTTTTTGTAAAAACAATGTTGATCTTATTATACATGAAAAATTATGTTGATTAAAATTATGGAATCAATTATTTCAAATTAATAAGATAAAAGTGGCAGAAATTAATTTAAATTTAATCCCCTAAACCAGACAAAAATGATGGTTTTTAATGTAAAAACATATGAATTTTTCAATGTTTTTATAAAAACATTCAATGTGAAATTGAATACAATGACCTAAATTTTATTAATTTGTAATAAAATATCTTATTAATCATTGAAACCAATTAAAATTATAATTTAACTATGTAAATTAACTTTATGAACATTTTGATTTAAACTATATTTCCATATTTTTAACAATTCACTAATAATGAAATGTTTCAAATAAATATATCAAAAATTTACCTACAAGGTAATTATTATGTTTTCAATTCAAATATAATGTTTATTTTGATAAATAAAAATAACCAATGAGTAAAATTTCATATTTAATATGGGTCCTCCATTAAATGGTGGAAAAATTTCAATTAGAATATTGGGTTTTAGGTGAAAAGTAGGGTCTTCTCTTATATTATGCACATCAATACCAATGGATGAATATAATTAAATACTTGACTTAATATATAACATATATATTTAATTAATATCATTCAATAATTTAAATAATTATTTTTATTAATAAATGACTCTTCTAGAAGTAGAAATATAATAATATGTATATTATATCCAAGTGGATATTATTTTCATTTATTATTATTTAATTACATATATAAGCCATAAATTCTATAAAGTTAGTTAATACCATTAATAACTTCTAACATGTTGGTTAGATAATATTATATTATATTAACTAATAATACTTCAATAATATATTTTTATTTAGTGAAACTATGTCTTTCATGTAACACAAACTATCAATGACGGACTCTCTTGTGTGTAACGCAAGCTATCGAAAAATGTTGCCATTGAAAGCATAATTATATAACATGGTGTTGAAGTAATTACAATATATATCTTGTATTGAGTATGTTTATAAAATCAGATATATTATAATTTATCTGGATATTATAATTCCTTATGCACTTGATGTCCAATTTCATTTGGGATATTTAATACAAAGTTGTAATTTAGAATTTTGTGCTATTACATTTTTATTGAAAACAATATATTATTCTAAATTAATTAAAATTTTATTTAATTTTTTTTTATTTTAAATGTTATTTCATTAATTCTGATTTGAAAAAATTTAATTATTATTTTTGAAATTGATTTTATATTTTCACTCAATAAAAATACATTTCTTATTTTAGAAGGGAAGTTTTCTAAACCCACTTTTCCCTAGGTTTGATATGTTGAATGTTAACTTAAATTATAAAATCTCTATGATTTTCAATTTTAAAAAATTTATTACATATTTGAAATAAATGGTTCAAAATTTATTAAATACTTACACTTTATTTTTGGAAAATATATGTAGTAACATTTGTAATTATAATTTCCAAATAAAATGGTTAAAATTTTAATTTAGGTTTAAAATATAATAAGACCAATGAAAATCAAAAAACTTATTTAAACCTTATTTGATTAGTATATTTTTACCATAATCTTATAGGGGTAAAATTTAATACTTTTTAGGGAGTCTTGGATGAGTTTAAGACCATTATAGTAATTTATTTAATTAAGTATCAAACATACCTCATGCTTGTTTTAACTAAATGAATTTTTTTTATATATTGGGTTCCAAAGGATATATTCTAATATAAATAGTATAATAAAATCTAAAATATTTATCTTCATTATGGTAGTTTGTATTATTTTTCTGAAATAAATATCTTGAATGCTTACACAATGCTAACATAGTATTTATTTATTGAATGGAAAAAGAAAATAAATTATTTAAGAAGTTTTAAAATAAATATAAATTTAACGAAATAATGTGATATGTGAAATTATTAGAATAAGAAGAAATTTTTGGGATAAAATAATGTATTAAATTATAATTTTATTTTTTTACTGTTATTATAAATTTCAATGAAATGAATAGTTAATAAAATTGACTCTATATTTATTTTAGTGTGAAAATATTTTATTAAATGATATAAAATTCAAAAAAATACACAAATTGGTAAAAAATTTGATAATTTTAAAATTCTAAACCAATATCTATTTAAGGATCAATTTTTTTCTTTAATATATTGGCACTCTAAGATTAAAAATCCATTTTTTCACGATAAGAGTTAAACATGAAAGATAAGGGATAAAATAGAAAGATATGAGTAGAAATAAATTCAAAACATTTAAAATATTTCATTTATGACTTTATTCTGAGCCAATGAGATATTATCATCTAAATGACACACATTTTTTTTTGAAATTGATATATATGTTATATTATATTTATATTATTAGAAATTGTAAGGGTACCCATTCTCTCTATTATAAAATGGAATATATTATTACTAATTTTTTGACTTCAAAACCAATTTGGATCATATAATACCAGATAACATACCAACATATAACCATTCCCCATATTCTTGTGATTACGGTCTAGTTGGAATATAAATCATAGAGGTATGAAGTTGTTATGTAAATGAGGGTTTCCATTAAAGATGTATCATTTTTAAATCTATGGTTTTGGTTTGTTTCTTATTTCACATATAAAAATCCATATTAAACAATGATAAAATAAAAAAATTATTATCTTCTATATAAAATATTTTATTATGGTTGTTTAATGACTCATACCCATCTACAATTCCCTACATAGGAAATGTATTCATCATTCTTGTGTACGATGGACTAGTATCTCACAAACCGATGTAATTCATTATACATAAATATATCTCAAGACCATTTATATTAATAAAGTTACATATTATATATGATATAAATTAAATATTTTTCATTATTAATGGAAAATGTATCACTTTTTTCAATCTGTTCCATGCATTGAAAAATGATATCATCATTTGTGCATATGTGTGGACAACCACCCCCATGAGGTGATGTGATTCATTTTTTCATCAAGAAATAACATGGATGATTTATATAAGTGTATTAAAAAAATAATATGATATATATGATATTATGATCATTATATAATTATTAACTAATATTTACCATATTTCCATAATGATTGTTGAATGAAAGAAACATTACTCATGCGTATATATATGTCATAATGTCTCCATGATTGTAGTGTACTACATTTTTCATAACCATAATTATGATTAAATTTAAAATTATAATTATTATATTAATGATATAATTATGTTATTAATATTATTCTAGAGATTATAGAATGATGATCCCATTGACCATTTTCATCCTACCGAAGAAATTATGGACTTATGAACTAAACATGATCAAAATATCTAATGTGAACATGAGTGATTGTGTAATTGTATATAAAATTGAAATAAGTGATATAAATGAAATAATAAATTTTAAATGGTCTATTAGGTAATTAAATATGAATATAATATTTATAATTTTGGAAGATAAATAACATATATGATAATCCTCAGTTATGGTAAGAGACTTTTAAGAATTATATTTTTAAGGATTCCCTTGAATCTCTGTTATTCATCCATGTGCATATTTTATTAATTTTTTTTCAAAATATTAAAATATTATCCTTTGATTATTATAGTTTATCCTCATAATTTGTAATTTTAAAAAAATGTTTTTAAAGAAATATTTTTTTCATTTCTCTAACAGGATACTTTGTGTCATTTCCAAAAAAATTAGAAGGAATATTTTTTAACTTATATGGATTGATTGGATTTTCCCACTATCAAAATGATTAACAGAATTGATATTTAAATATATTTTTCAATGTCTATTTTTAAATAAAAATGTTTCTGGGTTATGATAAGAGTTTTCTTATTTTAAATTCTGTTACTAACAGAATATGGTCTTTTGATATCAATGAGTTTTTATTTGAAAGGGTTTTTATACGGGTTTTATTATGACAAGGTGAAATAAAAATTTTATTCATAGTATTGTATTGATAATTATATAAACCTAATGTGAGGCCAGTATAACTTATATGATGGGTTGAGAACTATTTTATCTTTCATGTGATCTTGATATAACTTATATATATTGCTAAACCATATTATCTGAGAAGAAAAATTTGTCGGCCAAACAAAAAATGTACAATGGTTTGCGATCCATTATATCTCATGAAAAATGGATGAGCATGATATATCATAAACAATTTTTTGATCTCCATTATATCTAAAAAATGAATGAGCCTGAAATTTCTTATACGAAGATTTGTTTTCCATTACAACACCAGAAAAATCGGTGACCTTGATATAGTATATATGAACGATGATATCCATTATAGCTTTTTAATTCATTCGGAAATGATTATGTTTCTAGGAGAAAATTATTTTAATTTAGTAGTAATTTATTCAAATTGAAAGGGTATTGAAATATTTTTTTAATGTGATGATCATTGTTTCCAAAATAATTTGTTACTATCTTGATATGTGATTTAAAGGTTTTATTTGAGAAAACATTGTGTTTTTAAGGTGTAAATGTTTGATTTCATTAACTAAAAAAAAGAAAACGAAGCTAATAATTACATGGGTTATCAAAATATTCACTATATTAATTAATTTACTTCTTTATGTCCCTTACTATAGTTTTTGTGGTCATCCCAAATTTTAAAATGTTTTTCACCCAGATTTAATGATTATTAAATACAAAGATGAAGTCAAAAATAAAATTTGAAAACATGTGTCCTGAAAATATATCATGTTATATTTTTAGAATTATGTTTTTGGTTGGAAAATTTATATTTAATATAATTGTATGCTTTGTATCATATGAGTTGTTCTTTACAGGTTATGTCCAAATTCCATTAAACACTAATCCCAAAAGATCCTCGAGATTATAAGAATGGGGATTCTAGTTAAAAAATATAAGAATATGTAATTATTAATGATTGTTCGTTACACATTATCTTCCTAAACTCCTTCCAATGTGTAACTATGCTCCCAATAATCTTCTTCCATGCTTTTAAAAGTTTCCTCTCAATGTATGGGTATTTACTCCTCCTCCCCATTAATCATGAAATTTCATTATATTATTTCCTATAATTTCTAATTTTATGGTTGGAATGTATCTTTAAACATCTAGTTTAATTTTATTATAATGTAAATGATGTGATAAAAAACATTTCACACTCATTAATCCCTTCCATGAATCATTTTATATGTATGTTATGTAACTAAAATGACCGTATGATTTCCCATGTGAAATATATTAATAGTGAATACCCATACCCATTTATACTTAATTATATTAATTTAAATAATCGAATAAAATATTAATTAATTAATTCCTTATATACAATCCACACTCATTTATAATTTTATTAGATGAGATTAAAGGAATTATGGTGTAGTATAATCTCTGTTACAAACTAACTCAAGTACAAGATAAAAATGTGATGGGTAGGCCCCATATAATATATCCCTCCAACGAATCAGATAATATTTATGTCCCACTAGAAACCATTTATGGTTCTTGTAAGGTTATCCTAAGTACATTATGTCATGACATCTCAGTGATTATCATTGACATATACTTATAGTGTTCTATTTTATGTTGCTGAACAATCTTATATTGATTTGATGTTATCATATTATATCCTGATTTGATATTATTGTTTTTTATGTTCACCACCATTATATAACCATTATATGCCCCTTGACTAGAATGTATTTCTTTCATCAGGTTAGGTTTGATTATTCCCTTACTAGTTTTTACTACTCACCCATTTTTTATGTACGTCAATAGGTTATCCCATGATGTTTTATAATAGAGTTTGAATTTAAATAGCATATTACCTAGTTTTAAATATTGTTGTTATATCTATGTTTGAAGTTATTATTTTTAGTTTCTAATAAACCAAATACATTTGTCCATTATATCTTTTTTGGATTGAATTATTTTTAACAACATATAATAAATTTTGAATTAATGTGTTTTAATATTATGATTTTTCATAGTATGAATCATAGTAATGACTAGTTATTTTTAGGTATTAGGATTAGAAAACATTATTGAAACCCATAGTTAAAAGACTAAAAATATGAAAACATCCATAAATTATGATAACGTACAAATAATGTGGTTTCAAGCTAAAAAATCCCTACATGGAAACTATAAGTGGATGTGACTCTATCATAGGTCATCCAAGCTATAATAACACTAAAAATCTGTAATTGGGTATTAACACAATCATCACTATAGGAACGATGAAGCTTCTTTAAAACACATATATTTAATCACACTTAGTGGTTATTATTGGAAAGTTTACATGTTCATTAAAATACATTAAATTGAGAACAAAAATGATCATAAATGTTTATCTAAGGGAATAAACCATGGATAAAATAGATGAAAATATTTAAGGAATGGAAATAGGGGGAATAAAGTCAACAACCATTGTGATGGGAAATGAAATGACTACCCAAATGAGATTCCCGACTTGCTGGGAGTGATATTAGGGATCATAATGGATACCAATACATAGATAACTCAATTTATATCAGAAATATAAAATATGTGGAAACACAATGTCACCCTAATAATGTTAATGTTTTAATTGATTCCTTTATGTAGAAAATGAATCTAACTAACTGTGAATCATTCTATCCCCTAAATATAGAATAGTGGATCAACTCCATTGTAAATATTTTATACATAAGAAAATTCACTATGAAAAAGAAGTTCATTTTGAATTTTTATCACATTGATGGATGAGATTATAAATGGTGGATGTTTATAAAAAATTTAAATCCTATGGTGGAAATCAAATGAATGTTGTGGAATTAATTTTAGAAAATGTGTTTTTTGAAAAATACTTTCTTTGCACCTTATAACCGATAATGGTGATAGATTTTCTTCATCCCATGAAAAATAATAATGATTCCATACTTGTTTACATGGATAACATTAAAGGACTTGAATGAATGTCCTTTGGATTTTTTCGTTGACAGCGAAACTAAATTTGACCACTCCATTGTGGGATAAAGGTTATAATTTTAAAATATTCAGTGATTCAAGGATTTAAAATCTATGGAAGAATTGTTTTATGTTCCCTAAACTATGATATAGAGATCAATAAATCTCATGGATATCTTGGGTATTTATATATGATATATAAAATAGAGTTTAAATTAGGGGTAATGTAGGAGAAATCTCATAGTGGAAAAATTGTTCAACATCCCACATGTAAAATGTGCGAGAAGAAGAGTGATATAAATTGCCTCAAGTGGAGAAGGAAATTATTGAGGTATTATAATAATGATCACATTTATAAGGCATTATATAGGTAGAGACCCACAAAAGAGATAGATGAATGAAATTCTATAATCAACCATTATCTTGTTGTCCAATGTTTTATCTTTAAGGAATAATTACACTATGTGAATCAATGAACTAGGGTAAGGGATTTCAATGATAAAAAAGACAAAAATGTAGAAATAATTTAATTAAGATAATAAATAAAATTATAATTTAGAATATTTCCTAAAAACAAATATTTTATTTTGAT
The DNA here is from genome assembly GCA_963277665.1 of Viscum album. Taxonomy (NCBI): domain Eukaryota; kingdom Viridiplantae; phylum Streptophyta; class Magnoliopsida; order Santalales; family Viscaceae; genus Viscum; species Viscum album. The sequence continues at coordinate 1,020,001,383 of OY728122.1, forward strand.
TAAAATAACTCAATTATATTCTTTTAATGAATATTATACTTGAATTTAGTATAAAAATATAATATTCATTAGTTGGAATTATTCTAAAAACCACATATGTTGTCATGTTTTGTGGGTTTAATATTTAAAATCAATTATCTCAATTATGTCTATTGAATTTAGAAAAATGGACTCCATATTTGGAATCGGGTGGTTAAAATTTATAAAAAATCCATATTTATTTTTTCATTATGATTATTTACTGTAGAAATTATTTTAGAATGGTAATGTTATAATGGGTTAATTATTTGTAAACATAATTAGATAATGAAAAATAGTAACCATAACACATTAATTTGTTTTATTGGATGGTTATATTTTTTCAATGATATTACAAAATTAAAATACTTGTCATTTTCTATATATGTCCAGGAATGTGATCATTATTATACATTATGTAATGAAAAGACAGAAATCTCATTTTTGTTGATATTTTACCCTTAAATATTCAACATAAGGATTAAAATTTTTTGTTTTATTTCTGAATTATTAAATTAAATATTCATATATGTTATTAACAAATTAAATTTATTCCTAATTTTTAGTTATAAAATAATTACCATAATGTCTTACTCAATGTCGGTGAAATATGAATTCAATTAATTGAAAAATTAAATAAATGATTTTAAAAAATTTAAATGTAAAAATATTTTACTGATTCATTATATCACATGAATTTTGTAGAATCTTATAACATATTTGGGGTGTTCATTACATTTATATTATAATTTCATCATTACCATAATGGTTTAAAATAGAAATTATATAAATAGTGCTAAAATTGGTGTTCAATTATTTATAGTAAATAATATGTTTTTAAATGTTTAAACATTATAAACATATTTTCTTCATCCATGGGAATGAGATGTGGTTGATAATTTTGTACACAGTTTATTTATGGTGTTTTTTATTTTATTTTCAAATTCTTATTCTATAAATATTAAATCAATAATTTTTGGATAATTAGAAAAGAAATATAACACCAGTTAAAAAAAGAATATATGGGTGAAAACATCTCTTAAACTATTCCAAATTTAATTTTGTGATATTAATTCAAACAGTAATTATCATATAATTGAATATTAACAAATTGGATCCTTTTGTAAGTGAAAATTATTTTATTTTAATATAATAATTTATGAACTTACAAGAGTGCCCCTCACCTCACTTATAAAAGGTTACATACTCTTCTAAATTCATCACAATTAAAAATAGTTTTTCAGAAAATACACTCCTAAATCATGTCCATACATAATCCTAACATCTTATAAGCCATGGATGGATTAGAAATATACCTATAAAATAATTCATTGTAAGCCTTAGGACATTGTTTAAAAAATGGGTATTGTTATTAACAATGCGTTTTCAATTTCATTTTTTTGTACCTAATTAATATATTCATTAACCATTATGAAATAACATATATTGTATGAAACATATAATTAAACTTCATTATGTTATAATCATGACATATATCAATATCCTCTTCCATCAAATGAGAAACAAAAACCATCGTTTGTGAGTATAATTTACTACCACATCGCGAACAAATGCAATTCAATTTTTATCATCCCCTCTTATAAATAATAGTAATGATGGATTTAATGTAAATTTATTTATTATATGAATGAACAACTTACCATTATGAGAATAAAACATACATTTACATTGTTAACTTTCCATTCAGTGAAAAATGAAAAAATATTTCATGAGTATGTGTGGACTACAACATCCACGAATGGAGGTGAGTCATTTTTCATCACCTTATCTCATAGGTAATATATAAATGTATGTTTAATTAAATAAATTCATATTTATGACATAATTTTTATTAAAAAATTTTAAAATATTTCTGGAACTTATTCTATCATGATCATTGAATGGGGAAATGTTACACATGTGAACGGACAAATTTCCATCACTATTATTGTATTGAAGGTAAATTTTCATAACCAACATTCCTGATTAGTATAAAAATAATAATTTTTTAATAATTGTTAATTATTTAATAATTAATATTATATAGATGAAAGAATAAATAAATCATTCTCTATAGTAAACCTACCATAGTCATTTTGGACATATGAGCCTCATATCATCAAAATGATTGACATGACCATATATCATAAAAAAATTTAATACAAAATAGTAATAAATAAAATAATATGGTATAATAAATTTCAAAATGATTATAAATAAATTAAATAATTAACATTACTTTATTATTTACAAAAATAAAGAATGTGTGTCACATGTATGACTCATGGTAAGAGAAAATTTCTCATAAAAGTGCATTTTAAATTTTTAAATGATTTATTTTATTAATATTATCCTTTTTTACATTTTCTTATAAATATTTCTATTATTTCTATTATGCATTATCGGATTCTAAGGGAAAATTTGTACAATATTTTGATTTATTTACAGAAATACACAAATGATTTCTTTAATTTTTTTTCAATTTTGTTAAATCTTTTCATAATTTTGTATTTCACATAAACATAATAAATCATGTATTATTATTTCATGTTATTGTACACCAAATTATGCTTGCACAATATGGAATATTGACTTGGCATTCATTTCACCCAACACCATGTGTTTGTAAACAATTATTATATTGTTATAATTATTTAAAATATTACTTATCCAATAAAATGGCAGGTATGAACAAGATAAACTGAATTATGTAAGTATGGTTTATACATTTAACACTACTTTAAAATTAGAAGGAATTATTTACTAACTAATTATTTAAATGCACAAAAGTATCTTTTGTATAAATAAAATAAACTAATCAAATTTTGGTATTATATAATTGAATCATATATATAAAACATTAAATTAAATTATATACATTCTTCATTTATTTTTCTCTAAACATGATATAAAAAATAAATCCAATTTAATTCATAAAAACTATATTTTTCGAAAAAGTAGTTTAACCGCTTTTTGATGGCACATTTGTTTTAAATCTAGTTTTTGAAACTTTTAGAAATTCTATTTTAAAAAATGAAAATATTATTTTACTTTTGGATATACAAATTTTCTTAGGTTGAATTTTTCATATTTTTATAAAATGTTTTATGTTCTGATAAATTGTGAAAAATATCAATTTTCTTTGAAAACAAATTTTTCATCTATATAATTTTTAGTGAAATTAAATTATTGATTTTTCATTAAGTATATTTAGATAAATTTTATTTTACTTCATACAATTTAGTTTATTTTATTAAATTTAAATTAATATTCTATATATAAAATTTCTAGATATTTAAACCTTTCTACATTAAAATATGTTTCTTTGTCCCGTCGGTGTGATTTGTTTTTAATTAATTTCTAATAATTATTTTAAATGATTTTGGAAAAATAGATACCATATTTTTTATTTATAATTTTTATTGTTATTAAATAGGTGCCTATTAGTTTTTTGGAAAATAATAACTTTATCATTAGTAAATTATAGTACAATAATTAAAGGTAAATCAGCAAATTATGGGTAAATCATAAATTATAAATATTATAAAATGATGAAAATAGAATCTAAAATGTTATTGGATGAATTTAATTCGAGTCATGAGACATATTTAAGAAAATTTAATAATTTAATGGACAATTTTACCTTAAATTTAATTGTATGAAATTAAAATCAATGAGAGTGACAAAGTGTCACACTGATACTTTTAATAAATAAAATATTTTTTATTATGTAGTTAAATAGATGATATGATTGAATATGTAAATTATTGTGATATATAAAAAGAATATCTAAATATAGGAATTATTTAAAGTTATTGTGAATAAATAATTATCATTAATAATTATACAATGCTGATGTAGTACATATTTAATTCATAAAAACAGTTATTTGGTATCAAAAATAGTCAAATAAATATAATTTGAATTACTTAAGGTGATATAAAAACAATATAGGTGACTATGAAATATTTCCGGGGTATTAAATTAATTAATTTGATGTTATATTACTTTATTGGTTTTCTAAATGTCAATGTAATGAGTTTTTTAAAAATTAACACTGATATTTTACAAAAATAACATTTTATTAAATTAGATAAAATAAATAGAAATCATATAAAAATAAAAGTTAAATATTTTGGTAAACAATATCATATATTACCCATCATGTTTCAATTTAGACCTTATAAGTGAAAATAACAACCCTCTAATATTGATTTTTTACAATATTTAAAATTAAAATAGGTTAACTAAGGGTTAATAAAAAAATTTAAGGATTAAAATTACATCAACACATGTATAAAATATATTTTTTATTGTATTACCACCCTAAACAACATTTTATTCTATTAAATTTATAATTTTTCATTTTAGGATTGACATTTAATTTTTTATAATTTAATATTTGGATAAATTTCAAAAGTTCTCTTCCCCTCTTTTGTAAAAGGGAAAATATTCCTCTATTTTTTTCACACATGATAACCTATTTTGATCATCCAAAATATATATAAATATACTCAAAAATTACCTCCCTTATATATATAATCCTTATTTTTTGAGAAACCTTAATGAATTACTCCTTATGGGAGAATCAAAAGGATAAAACCAATGAACAGTTGTTGTTCATTAACAAACATTTTTGTTTTATTTATTCATTAAAACATTTAAATTATTTTTATTTAATATTTATATAAAAACCAAAGTATCCTTCATATAATTATATTTTATTATATTAAGGTTTCCCCCTAGAATCACACACTACCTTCAAATGTTTTACACAATCATCATTCGTGTGTATGAAAAACTATGGTTTCATGAACCAATGTTCATTATTCAATTTAAACATTTCAAGGATGGGAATATGGATGAAATAAAAATTTTTTATTATACGTATTATTTTTAAGATGCATTTATGATTCTAGAATTATTATATAACTCACAAATTTTTGTTTTCCATTTTTTGGAAATATGATTACACTGTTTTTCGATGTGTGGAAAACCATTTCCTTAATGCGATGTGATTAGTTCACACTTTTCGTAATGACCCGCCCATTCTCATTGGCTTGAGATTACCATGAGTCATTACTAGACCTTAAGAGATATCCCCAAGGCACAAAAGGATGGCAATAAATGCTAGAGGGTTTCATTTGCAAGTGGGGGACGATTTACCCTTTAAGAAATAAACCCATAAACCAACCGTAACCAAAAATTCACTATATGATGCATGAAAAAATGGAAGACCAATAAAAAACATCATTTATATCAAAACACATCAAAATACAAAACAGCAGAAGACCAAACTAAGCATCAAAGTACCCAGTGGATGAAAAATTCAAGACTCTCAAAAGACACTACAACTCCATGCTCCACAAGCCCCATGCTCCACATAATCTACCAAGAACCCCTATAAGTCACTAGCAATAAGATCCTTTCTCTTTACATGTGTCCCGAAATACGACATCTACAAAAGCACCAACATGCCAAAGCAGGGGTGAGTATAAAAATCAGTATGTTTTCCTCAATGACATCCCTACTCAAGCCACTATGATAGAAGAGTTAGCAACATTTATATAAAAACATTTTATATAAAACATTTTCTCAAAATTAGTTTATAACTAAATATAAACAGGTTTTCAAAATCATTCTTATCCAAAGGCACGTCAAAAGAAATTGAAACCAATTTTCCAGCAAGTAATTTTTCCATAAAAATAACCAAACAAGATTAAAAACCATTTCACAAACATTTATTTTTGCCGTACCCAACCATTTCCAAACCCATGCTACCAACCATGCATGCTTCGTTATGACAGTTCCATTCTCATGAGTGGTGTCTCGTCGATGTACCATGACATCAAAAGGTAATTGGTTACCATGTGCCATTACACCTTTGGCACCGACCATAAGGTCATATTTCAACCAAGCCTCATACATATAGTTACCATTGTGACATTAAACGTTTGGCACCAAGCACAAGGTCATATATCAACCAAGTCTCGTACATGCAACATGAAAAAACACCCAAAATTCCCAACGGTCATACCAAAACACCATTTCAATAAAACACCTTTTTATTGAAAACCATTTCAATTAAAACCATTTCAATTCCAAACCATTTCAATAAAAATCCATTTTTATTGAAAACCAAATCCATCAAAATAATTTCAATCTCAAGCCATTTCAATTCCAAACCATTTCAATTAAACTATTTTTCTATTGAAAACCAAATCCATAAAATTCATTTCAATCACAAACCATTTCAATTCCAAACCATTTAAATAAACCCCATTTTTATTGAAAACCAATTTTTCCTCAAACCATTTACAATTTCAGTAATCATAATTTATAATCAACATTTTAAATTCAAGAATCCAAATCACATTGCACAAAAATTCAACAAGATTTCACAATTACATCAAAACCATAAATCATCACTAATGAAGATTTCTTACGTGCCTTTCAAAATAACAACCATTAAAACAATCTAATTTGAAACTAATCTAATCAATTCTAACAAGATGAGTCGAGAGTGAAGCCTTGTACATCAAATGATTTGACGAAAACAACAAGAGTCGAAGAACGCTAATGAAACTAGTGGAAATATAAGAAAACCCGCATTAGATCACATATCCTAGCAAGATCAAGACCAAATCACATCATATTTGGCATCTACACACCTAGGTCTACCCATAATGGGTGTATATCTAATACACATAGATAAGAGGAGAAGTAGATCTAAGTAGAACTACGAATCCAATAAAGAACGATCACATACCTCAAGAATCCAGCTTCGATTCGCCAAGAGAAGCCTTCAGATCGCCTCTAAAACGATGAGAGAACCCTCTTTGACCATAACTGAAGAAAAATCCCGAGTTAGGGCCACGTAGGAGGAAACACATGCCACTTAGAGGGAAAAAACTATGAGATCTACTATATCACCCCAGGTAAATAAAGAATATGAAATTTTTATATTTATCCATATTTGTGAATAAAATATTAATATTACTTTAAAGGGGATTCTATGCTTTATGGCGTACCCAACACGCAACAACGAGTTTCTTTGAAATATTACGTTGCACTCTAATAATAAAATAATATTATTTTAAATAGTAGTTAATGCCTAGCTGTTGTAATGGCGGGAATGAACAGAACTAACTACAAAATGATTATATATGTTCGTCAAATATTTTTACTTTTTACAATAAATATTAGAGGATTAAAAAATGAAAATGAATCCAATTTTAAGCGTAAACATTCTAATATTCTTTAAAAGGTCGATTAACCGCCTTTTGATGGCGAACGTCTTTTAAATCCAATTTTTGACAATTTTATGTGTTATATTTGGAAAAATAAAATTTTTCTTTAGAATCGGGAAATCAAAGATTACTTTGAATAAATTTTTGCTATTTTTCAAAAAAAGTTCAATTTTTAATGAATAGTGAAAAATGTTGTATTTTAATTCAAACCTTCTTTTTAATCTAATTTATTTATATGATTATATAATCTTTTGAATTGTTTTTTAAGTGCAATGAGAATATATTTTTACCATTTAATCCAATATTGGTTGTTGGAAATAATTTCACTTTGAAATCGGACTTAAACTAGTGTCAATCTTTAGATACTTATTGTTTCATAAAAACACGCTATTTGTCATGACAACGGGAATTAATTATTAAATTAATTAATGTGACTTATATGTTTTGAATTTTTTAAAATAGACTTCATTTTTGAATTCGGAATATCAAATATAGCTTATGGTAAATTTTTGGTATTTTTCTGAAAAACTTTAATTTTGATGAATAGTGACACCACTAAGTGGTACTTATAAATACTGATTTTTCTGTTTAAATGAAATTTTTCCATCTTTTTGTTTTGAATTTCAAAAATCCGACATACATGGTTGTCATTAAGAAGTAAAATGTGGTTCAATAGGATAAAAATAATTTTTTTTGTGAATAGTAACTTATTTAGTTTTTAATCGCGATTAGAGGTAATTAGTGTAGTTTAAGGTAAGAATAATGTTTTAACAAAATGAAATGACCTAGACACGTGTCCTACCCTCATTGGATGTGTCATGGCCGACCAAGACAATCCATGGGTCAACTTGGGGACCCCATGGATCCACTTTGGTTAGAAAATGACATAAATACCTTTTTGTTTAATGTTAAAGTAAAAATGACACAAACATGAGATGTTTTACTAAAACAATTTTTACATGGGGTTATACAAGTCATAGTTTTGACTGTAAATAGTCATTGGAAATCTAAAAATATTTCCTACATCATAGTATTCTTTTATAATTTTTATACATTATATAAATTAAATTAGTTATGACATCATAATGATGCATCGATGACCTCACTTTTTAACGATTTAAATAAAATGGAAAGATAATGTAATATCTAAGACCTAAACATGACCAAAACCTATTTTATGAGTGTATTTCGAACCATTATCACCTTATACTCTAAAGACATCAATTTGGGACCTTTAAAATCCGAATCTCTTTTGAACATAAAGTAACATTTTGTAACTTTACAAGAGTGCCCCTCCTCTCCTCTTATAAAAGGCCCCCACCTCTACCTCCTTACCCACACTCCCAAAGCCTTTGGATCAGCCAAACTCTGCCCATTTTGTCTCTCCACTTCCCTCTATAACTCTTTGAAGCCTCACTTTGGGTATAAGTCTTCCCATGGAAGCCTTTTAGCTCAATCCAAAGGGAGTTACCCGATTTTAAGGTAATGTCTTCACCTGAGTCCTTTTGTTTTCTTTTGCCTCTCCAACCCCCTAAAATCTTTTAATTCATTTCTATTGTAACAACTACAGTATCTTCAATATACTAGGATGTTTTTACAATAAGTATTCGAGCTACACTTACACACACCAACATCTAATGGTTAAAGAACATACTGTTTCCGTGGATGGCGAATTTCTGCCTCACGAAACGATGATTGTTCAACACTCATATAACACCTTCAAAGGTGGCCATTAAGATGTCACTATATTTATATATGATATTTTTATGTTTTACTTAAGATTATGTATTTTTCTTTGGGTCATACCTTTATGGTCTCCATTGTCGGAAAACACGATAATTTCATTTTAGGAAGTGCGGACTACCACCCCCTCAAAGTGACGTGATTCGTTAATGCCAAATGTGGGACGTATAAAGGATGGATTTAAAGTTATTATATAGGATGTTATACTGGAATTATAATATACATCTATATAATTATTATTTCGTTCCATTAATATATGATATAGAAATGAAAGTAGTGTTCATGTGTACGCACGGCTTACCGTCTCCATGAACGGTGCATTTCATTTCTTATCCCCAAATGTAATGTACTATTATAAGTACATATTTATAATAGATAAATATAATGTATGTTACATATAAATGATTAATATAATTCTGGAATTAAAATATACATACCTCTCATTTAGTTTTAATTCCATTAATATGAAAAAGAAATGAAAGTAGTGTTCATGCGTACGTACGGCTTACCGTCTCCATGAATGGTGCATTTCATTTCTTACCTCTAAATGATTATTTAATATTATAAATACATGTATATTCTGGATATATATGATATATATGATATCCAAATCATGAATATCATTCTGGATATAATTAACCATTGACCACACGAACAACTTGTAATTGTAAGAAGTTCACTTTCGACTTAAGAACCAAATATCGACAAAAAAAACATTATTTACTTAAATTATTACATAATGTTCATAAAATGTAAATAAGTGATATAAAAGGAATAATGAACATTAAAAGGTTATTAATAAAATAGAAATTAACTCATGTTTATTATTCAGGACGTTAAAGAATGATCGAGTCAAGTCGGACCCGAGGGAAGGGATCCTACTCCTCTCTTTCTTTTCAAGTACACTCTTTTTTGTCATTCCTTTTAAATATCATATTTATTGTTATTGGGATGTTCTTTTATATTACTCTTAATGAAATTTTTATGTTCATATGATGAGATACCCTATTCTCTCCCATCAATCCATTTTGGAAGTTTTGAGTGGCACCGTTAGGCAGCCGAATTTTCGTAAGAGATCCAACCTCTCTCTTTCTTTTTAAGTACTCTCCTTTATGTCACTTCTTTTAAGCCCCTATTTGTTATGTTGGGAGATGTTATTTTGCATTACTATTTCTTTAAACTTTATTTTGATATGATTAGAGATGCTATTTCCTCTCATCAATCCATTTTTGATGTTTTACGTGGCGTCGTTAGGCTGCCGAGTTTTCGTAAGGGATTTTTCATCCCACTTTTATTCCCGTGAGATTTATGCTACATTTTCCACAATTTCTTTTGAGTGTTGTATTTACTTCCCATTATTATACACCTTTTGTAGTATAATTTCATATATGGGTATTAACATCTTCATTGTATGACCCTTCTTCAATGGGGTGTACGTTTCGAAAGTTACCCAACTCGGTAAGGGGACCTTTCACCCTCCTTTTTTTAAAAGACTTCTTTTGTTATGTCTTTTAATTCACATACTATTATGTTGGGATATGTTCTTATATATACATATTTATGTAAATTTTATGTCCAAGTGATGATATCCCCTTTATCTCTCTCATCAACCCTTTTTTTTAAATTTTATGTGACGCCGATAGGCTCTCGAGTTTTACCAAGGGAACTTCGTAAACCAATTTCGATTTCTTTGGGTTCAACATGTAGTTATTTAATATGTAGTCCTTTGAATATGTGTGAATAACCTTTGATTGTTTTACAATTAATATCAACTTATATTGGGTGTATTTATATTTGTCACACATAATTATGAGATTGACTTATCCTTAATTTAAGGATGCCTTCTTTATAATGGATTTCATCTCATTTTACATTTCTTTTGAGACTTCATTGTTGTTATGCACCAATTCACTCTTATATGGTGTGCATACTGTCCTTTGACATATTATATCATGAATCCCTATATTCTCATGATATTATAATGTTTGGATTAAATGTTATTCCGCTATTATTTGTATTCAAGAGTCCCTCATTTTGTTAAAAATTATTTATCAAAAATATCGTTTTAAATGTTTTAAAGATTTATTATTCTAAATCATTATCTTTAATGTCCATGTTTTTGAAATGGTTTTCAGTATTTATTTATATGGACATTAATTTTTTAAAATTATAATTCCATTAAAATATTCAATGTGGTATGGGACACTTTGATTCAAAAATATCTTTTAAATGGTTTTTGAAAAGGGATTGATTAATTCAATATATGGGAATTAATTATTGTGATTGCAAATGATATGTTGTTATTGAAATGTTTATATTTTCAATATTTTATGTATAATGATGGTACTTGGACATTTTACGGGTGGTTATGTGATAAACCATATTACGGGTCGTGCCGTGAATACCAGGACAGGTGGTTACGTTATAACCTCCAATGCATTGGGTATGGAAGTCAGCCATATGGCTATTCCATTAAGTTTGTATGGAATTTGGCCGAATGGCTATTCCATTAAGTGATATTTGTGGAATTCGACCTTATGATTATTCCAATTAAGTATGTTTATGTCCCAAGTTACCTTTATATGTTATGTGATCTTTATATGGGTTTTATGGTAATCTTTGGGTTACAGAAGGCTAAGTAATGAACTTTTTTTCAGTGATGAGTTTTTACTACTTCGAAAAGGTGAAATGTATTACTTTGTTAACGTATACATGGTTTACTTGTTGTTTTGAAAAACTAACAGTTTTCATTCTTTGTGTATCCCTTACTGATATTTTTATACTCATCTCACGTTTTTTAAATGTTTTTCACAGGACTTAACGTGGAATAATGTCATGGATTGGATCAAGGGAAAGACATGCTACCTAAAACATGGAACTAGACATGTTTCTTTTTAAGAGTTTTTATTCTATGGAAATTTAGTAGAAGTTTCTACTTTGTAATCTTTTGAGATGTAATAGTTATGTCCTAATTCTCTAAAACTCTAAACCTGAAAAGATCCCCAATGTGAATTATTCATTTAATTCAAGATTAAGTAAGGTTTGAGGCTGGGGCCATATAGTTGGTATCAAAGGTCCATTTAGATAACTTTAGAGGTTAGGGTATTCTTTAAGAATAAGTGACATTACCATAATGGTTAGGATTTCAGAAAGAGTCCTAGTTTTAGATAAAGTCAATTAGTAAGTATATATTAGTGTTTATCTTCCTCATTAGTACATGATGGTTTTGTTGATATACTCACACTGACATTTCTGTTTTTAGTGAATGGATGGATCTAGCAGGCACCAAGGAGACAACGGGATTGAAGGAAACTGTGGTGGTTCTCTGATTAAGATACTAGCTAAAATGTAGGATTCAATGAGGAAACTCGTGGTTGTTCTAAACCAACTATCAAGGAGTTATGATCAACCACTTGAACCTTGGTATGATCTGTAACGCATCATGTACGAGATGACCAATCGATGTGGATGTTCAGGTAATAATTATAAAGGTAACCATTAGAGTTTATTAGATCCTTACTTTTGAGGTAATTATGGGTTACTCTATGATATGATGGAAAATGAAATGCATGAGATAAACATGAGGTCAAAATATGTTATGATTTTTTTGAAGATTTTATCTCATTTTGGGGAATGTTTTAAGAGTTATATAGTTTTGGAAAAAGGACAACACGCAGACTGTGTGACAACCCGTCACATCGGACCAAGCTGCAGGAATCGAACCCACATCCAAAGTGCAACTGGTATTTATCGCCTACCACTGTACTACGTGAAGTCCCCGGTTAGTTTGACTGATTCTTTTTAGTTAGATGATTATATTAATTAATAGTAAGTTTATTTTGGGTTATCTATGGAAATTTATTAACCTATTAGGGAGGATATGTGATTAGGTTAGTTACTTTTCAATACGAGACATTAAGAGAAACTGATGTTGTTTGGAGATAAATGTTACGATTTAACTTAGAAGGCCATCTGACTAAATCCTTCAAATATTTGGGTTTCAATATTAGTTTGGTTTACTTTGAATAATTTTATGGACAAATTGTTTATCGAATAGTCATCGTTGAACTTTGGGTTTTGTTGGACAAATTTTGGAGATTAAGAATAGATTTTCTTTTTATAAAGGGTTATCCTTTTCTAGATTATCTGATCTTGTACTACCCTTTTTGGTTTTGGTTTTGGTTAAAGTCTAAAGACATGGGAAGTATATAGTTCTCTATTTTGAATTAGGTGATTCTCTAGAAATTGATTATAGTATTCTTAATGCGAACAAGTCTTCCTAAATACTCGTCTTTTGGAGAAAATATGAGTTTGATTAAGGAATCTAGTAAAAGTTTAAAGTCAACAAGATAAATGATTATGTTTCCTTATGAATACATTCCTCAATAAAAAGTAACTTAAAACAAAAATGTTTTCTATTAACTTTTCCTACTGGGGAATCAAATACCATTTAACCCATCACAAGTTTGTGATTTTCTTATGGTTAACTTTCTCCTAGACATGTTTACTATCACTCTCCATCAGAACATGACCCTTTGTTTTTTTCCTCCATGTCCATATTTTCATACTTGGAATCCTAGTATGGGTTAACTCGGGTGACCATTGTACTGATCTTTTTTTATTTTAAAGTTATTGTTTTACCGACTCTTGTTCCGATGTGGGACTTTCAAGGATGTTTCCAAGCCCAATTTTAAAAATTGTGAGGACATAATTCTCAAAAGGGGGGGAAGGATGTAACACCCCAGGTAAATAAAGAATATGACATTTTTATATTTATCCATATTTGTGAATAAAATATTAATATTACTTTAAAGGGGATTCTATGCTTGATGGCATACCCAACACGCTACAACGAGTTTCTTGGGAATCTTACGTTGCACTCTAGTAATAAAATAATATTATTTAAAGTAGTAGTTAACGCCTAGCCGTTGTAATGGAGGGAATGAACATAACTAACTACAAAATGATTATATATGTTTGTCAAATATTTTTACTTTTTACAATAAATGTTAGAGGATTAAAAAATGCAAATGAATCAAATTTTAAGCGTAAACATTCTAATATTCTTTAAAAGGTCGATTAACCACCTTTTGATGGAGAACCTCTTTTAAATCCACTTTTTTACAATTTTATGTGTTATATTTGGAAAAATAAAATTTTTATTTAGAATCGGGACATCAAAGTTTACTTTGCGTAAATTTTTGGTATTTTTCCAAAAAAAGTTCAATTTTTAATGAATAGTGAAAAATGTTGTATTTTAATACAAAACCTCTTTTTAATCTAATTTATTTATATGATTAGATAATCTTTTGAATTGGTTTTTAAGTGAATTTAGAATATATTTTTACCATTTAATCCAATAGTGGTCGTTGGAATTAATTTCACTTTGAAATCGGACTTAAACTAGTGTCAATCTTTTGATACTTATTGTTTCATAAAAACACGCTGTTTGTCATGACAACGGAAATTAATTATTAAATTAATTAATGTGACATATATGTTTTGAATTTTGTAAAATAGAATGAATTTTTTAATTCAGAATATCAAATATATCTTAGGGTGAATTTTTGGTATTTTTCTGAAAAACTTCAATTTTTGATGAATAGTGAAACCACTAAGTGGTACTTATAAATACTGATTTTTCCGTTTAAATGAAATTTTGCCATCTTTGTGTTTTGAATTTCAAAAAGCTGACATACATGGTTGTCATTAAGAAGTAAAATGTGGTTCAATGGGATAAAAATAATTTTTTTGGTTAATAGTAACTTATTAAGTTTTTAATCGCGATTAGAGGTAATTAGTGTAGTTTAAGGTAAGAATAATGTTTTAATAAACTGAAATGACCTAGACACATGTCCTACCCTCATTTTATGTGTCATGTCCGACCAATACAATCCATGGGTCAACTTGGGGACCCCACGGATCCACTTTGGTTGGAAAATGACATAAATACCTTTTTATTTAATGTTAAAGTAAAAATGACACAAAATGAGATGTTTTACTAAAACAATTTTTACATGGGGTTATACAAGTCATAGTTTTTACTATAAATATTCATTGGAAATATAAAAAGATTTCCTTCATCATAGTATTTTTTTATAATTTTTATACATTAAATAAATTAAATTAGTTATGACATCATAATGATGCATCGATGACCTCACTATTTAACAATTTAAAAAAATGGAAGGATAATGTAATATCTAAGACCTACACATGACCAAAACCTATTGGATGAGTGGATTTCGAACCATTATAACCTTATCCTAGAAATACATCAATGTGGGACCTTTAAAATCCGAAACTCTTTTGAAAATAAAGTAACATTTTGTAACTTTACAAGAGTGCCCCTCCTCTCCTCTTATAAAAGGCCCCCACCTCTACCTCCTTACCCACACTCCCAAAGCCTTTGTATCGTCCAACCTCAGCCCATTTTGTCTCTCCACATCCCTCTATAACTCATTGAAGCCTCACATTGGGCAGAAGTCTTCCCAAGGAAGCCTTTTAGCTCAAACCAAAGGGAGTTACCCGATTTTAAGGTAATGTCTTCACTTGAGTCCTTTTGTTTTATTTTGCCTCTCTAACCCCCTAAACACATTTTACACATTTCTTTTGTAACATCTAAAGTATATTCAATATACTAGGATATTGTTACAAGAAGTATTCGAGCTAAACATACACACACCTACATATAATGATTAAAGAACATATTGTTTCCATGGATGGCGAATTTCCGCCTCACGAAACGATGATTGTTCAACACTCATATCACATCTTCCTAGGTGGCCATTAAGATGTCACTATATTTAGATATGATATGTTTATGTTTTACTTAAGCTTCTGTATTTTTCTTTTGTGGCATACCTTTATGGTCTCCATTGTGGGAAAACACGATAATTTCATTTTAGGAAGTGCGGACTACCGCCCCCTCAAAGTGATGTGATTCGTTAATGTCATATGTGGGACGTATAAAGGATGGATTTAAAGTTATTATATATGCTTTTATACTGGAATTATAATATACCTCTATATAATTAGTATTTCTTTCCATTAATATATGATATAGAAATGAAAGTAGCGTTCATGTGTACGCCCGGCTTACCGTCTCCAGGAACAGTGCATTTCATTTCATATCCCCAAATGTAATGTACTATTATAAGTACATATTTATAATGGATACATATAATTTATGTTACATATAAATGATGAATATAATTCTAGAATTAAAATATACATGCCTCTCATTTAGTTTTAATTCCATTAATATGACAATGAAATTAAAGTAGCGTTCATGCGTACGTACGGCTTACCGTCTCCATGAACAGTGCATTTCATTTCTTACCCCTAAATGATTATGTAATATTATAAATACATGTATATGATGGATATATATGATATATATGATATCCAAATCATGAATATCATTTTTGATATAATGAACCATTG
This sequence comes from Viscum album, assembly GCA_963277665.1. Lineage (NCBI taxonomy): Eukaryota > Viridiplantae > Streptophyta > Magnoliopsida > Santalales > Viscaceae > Viscum > Viscum album. The sequence goes on from OY728122.1 coordinate 1,020,017,840, forward strand.
ACCACACGAACAACTTGTAATTGTAAGAAGTTCACTTTCGACATAAGAACCAAATATCGACAAAACAAACATTATTTACTTAAATGATTACATAATGTTTATAAAATGTAAATTAGTGATATAAAAGGAATAATTAACTTGAAAAGGTTCATAAGAATATAGAAATTAACTCAAGTTTATTATTCAGGACGTTAATGAACGATCGAGTCATGTCGGACCCGAGGTAAGGGATCCTACTCCTCTCTTTCTTTTTAAGTACACTCTTTTATGTCATTCCTTTTAAAGCTCATCTTTATTGTTATTGGGGTGTTCTTTTATATTACTCTTACTTAAATTTTTATGTCCATATGATGAGAGACCCTACTCTCTCTCATCAATCCATGTCGGAAGTTTTGAGTGGCGCCGTTAGGCTGCCGAATTTTCGTAAGAGATCCAACCTCTCTCTTTCTTTTTAAGGACTCTCCTTTATGTCACTTATTTTAAGATCCTCTTTGTTATGTTGGGAGATGTTATTTTTTATTCCTATTTCTGTATACTTTATGTAGATTTGATGAGAGACCCTATTTCCTCTCATCAATCCATTTTGGAAGTTTTAAGTGGCGTCGTTAGGCTACCGAGTTTTTGTAAGGGATTTTTCATCTCACTTTTATTCCCGTGAGATTTATGCTACATTTGCCACAATTTCTTTTGAGTGGTGTATGTACTGCCCATTATTATACACTTTGTGTAGTATAATTTCATATATGGTTATTCACATCTTCATTTTATGACCCTTCTTCCATGGGGTGTACGTTTCGAAAGTTACCCAACTCGGTAAGGGGACCTTTCACCCTCCTTTTTTTTAAAAGACTTCTTTTGTTATGTCATTTAATTCACAAACTATTATGTTGGGATATGTTCTTATATATCCTTATTTATGTAAATTTTATGTCCATGTGATGAGATCCCCTTTATCTCTCTCATCAACCCTTTTTGTAAAATTTTATGTGACGCCGATAGGATGTCGAGTTTTACCAAGGGAACTTCGTAACCCAATTTCGATTTCTTTGGGTTCAACATGTAGTTATTGAATATTTCATCATTTGAATATGTGTGAATAACCATTGATTGTTTTACACTTAATATCCACTTATATTGGGTGTATTTATATTTTCCACACATAATTATGAGATTGAATTATCCTTAATTTAAGGACACCTTCTTTATAATGGATTTCATCTCATTTTACATTCCTTTTGAGACTTCATTGTTGTTAAGCACCAATTCACTCTTATATGGTGTGTATACTGTCCTTTGACATATTATATCATGAATACCTTTATTCTCATGATATTATAAAGTTTGTATTAAATTTTATTCCGCTATTATCTGTGTTCAAGAGTCTCTAATTTTGTTAAAAACTATTTATCAAAAATATCGTTTTAAATGTTTTAAATATTTATTATTCTAAATCATTATCTTTAATGTCCATGTTTTCAAAATGGTTTTCAGTATTTATTTATATGGACATTAATGTTATAAAATTATAATTCCATTAAAAGCTTCAAAGTGGTATGGGACACTTTTATTCAAAAATATCTTTTAAATGGTTTTTGAAAATGGATTGATTAATTTAATATCTAGGAATTACTTATTGTGATTGCAAATGAAATGTTGTTATTGAAAAGTTTATATTTTCAATATTTTATGTGTAATGATGGTACTTGGACATTTTACGGGTGGTTACGTGATAAACAATATGACGGGTGGTGCCGTGAATACCAGGACGGGTGGTTACGTTATAACCTCCAATGCATTGGGTATGGAAGTCGGCCGTATGGCTATTCCATTAAGTATGTTTGGAAGTTGGCCGAATGGCTATTCCATTAAGTGATATGTGTGGAATTCGACCTTATGGTTATTCCACTTATGTATGTTTATGTCCCAAGTTACCTTTATATGTTATGTGATCTTTATATCGGTTTTATGGTAATCTTTGGGTTACAGAAGGGTATGTAATTAACTTTTTTTTTTCATTGAAGAGTTTTTACTACTTCGAAAAGGTGAAAAGTATTACATTGTTAAAGTATACATGGTTTACTTGTGGTTTTGAAAAACTAATAGTTTCATTCTTTGTGTATCCCTTACTGAGCTTTTTATGCTCATCCCAGGTTTTTGAAATGTTTTTCACATGACTTAACGTGGAATAAGGTCAAGGATGGGATCAAGGGAAAGTCATGCGACCTAAAACATGGAACTAGACATGTTTCTTTTTAAGAGTTTTTATTTTATGGAAATTTAGTATAAGTTTCTACTTTTTAATCTTTTGAGATGTAATAGTTATGTCCTAATTCTCTAAAACTCTAAACCTGAAAAGATCCTCAATGTGAATTATTCATTTAATTCAAGATTAAGTATGGTTTATGGCTGGGGCCTTATATCCACCATTAAAGGATCTCATTTAAGTGGCCTCACAGTTTTCCCACATGGTTAGACATGCCATGCGCTAACCTTGTGTTAGCCACTGCCTCAATAGACACTCCACGCAGGGTTGGGTCACACGGTTCGAAAAACCATGCGCCGCCCATGCGGATGCTACTGCCTCCAAGACCAACTATGCATGGTTTGGCCACACGATTTAAAAAAACCGTGCGTTGTCTATGCGACTTCCCCATTGCATCAAAACATCATTCATGTTCTCCTGACTATCCCATTCATTACCCTTAACTTTAAAACCATGAAAAGCATCAAGAAAGGGATACATTACAGAAACTGGGGGTATTACATTCTCCAAACCATTGGTCTTTCCCTCTTCAGAACATAGAAAACCTTCACCCAACTGAAAGAGTTCTGGCCACTACTCTTTCATTTCCTTCTCACATTGCCATGTCTCTTCCTGAATCTGACCATGCTGGCATAAAACCCGCACTAGAGCGATGATTTTTCCCTAAAATAATCTCTCTTGCCTATCCACAATCCATACTGGGATATGTGTCAATGAAGCATCTGACTCTTGTTCAATGTAATCCCATATAATCATAGGTTCCGGATCAGGCTGCTACTTTTTCAACTGAGATACATGGAACACATTATGCACTGAACTAATAAGTGGTGGTAATTCCAACTGATATTCCCCCTCTCTAGCCCATTCCATTATCTCACAAGGGCCAATGTATCTTCGAGATAAAATTCCAAACTTCTTGAAATGACGATGTCCAAGCCTTGGAGAGATCCTTAAGAAGAAATGATCACCCACTACGAACGACAATGGTTTTCGACCGTGATCTGCATAAGATTTCTGATGAATCTGAGTCGTCTTCATTCTATTTATTATCAACTGGATCTTCTATAATGATTCTTGAACAAGGCTTTGTCCAAATAGTGATGTTGCACCCATTTCCACCCATCATAGTGGAGAACGACAAGGACTCCCATAAAATTATTCAAACGGAGCCATTCCTATCGAGGCTTGATAGCTGTTATTGTATGAGAACTCAATTAAAGGTATATTCTCCACCCATGAGCCAAAAAAATCCATTAAACAACACCAAACCATGTCTTCCTACTTTTGTATCATCCTCTCAGATTTCACATCCATCTGGGAATGATAAGTTGTGCTCATACTCAAATGAGTTCCAATGGCTTGCTGTAATTATTTCTAGAAACGAGATGTGAACCTCATATATCTATATGAGACTATAGAAACCGGTACACCATTCATCATTACCACTTCTTGGAAATAGATTTTTGAACGATCTTCCACTATATGGGTTTCACGAATAGGGATGAAATGGGACGACTTGGTTAGACGATCCACTATAACCCAAATGACATCATGTTTCTGGACCGTTCATGGATGACCTGTAAAAAAATCCACTGCTATTTGATGCCATTTCCACACAGAGATAGGTAAAGATTGCAATATACAAGCTGCTCTCTGATGATCTACTTTATCCTGATGACCAATTAAGCACCACGAGATGAACTCAACCACCTTACTTTTCATGTCGCCCTACCAAAATTGCACCTTCAACGCTTTATACATCTCTTGTGTACCTGGATGTACAGCTCAACCTGAATTGTGGTAATCATGAAAGAGTTGTTCCTGAAAAACCATAGGTACAATCATCTGATCTCTGAAACACAAAACTGAACACCCATCAAGTTTCCAGCCATCAATGGTCTCCCCCCCATTGATTTTTTAACTTACAACCAGTCATTATGCATCTGATGTTTGTTCTTATTTGATCATCTTTACTAAATCAAGAACAATTGTAGATGAAAAGAAAATAGAAACATCTCCTCGGTCTTCACATTCCACATGCATGTCAGCTAAGACCAACATCAACTGCCTTTCATCTGAAGATTCTTTCGCTAATTGATAATATGACTTTGTACTGAATGCATCTACCTCTTATTTTCTTTTTCCAAGTGTGTACATCATGTCAAAGTGAAACTTTTGAAGATACTCCATCCACCTCTTTTTCCTTATGTTCAAATCTCACTATGAAAAAATGTGTTTCTAGATTTTGTGATCCGTAATCACAATATATTTCCTACCACTGAGATAATGTCTCCATGTTTTCAAATCATCGATGACTACAGCTAACTCCAAATCATGTGTTGAGTTATTATTCTCATGCACCCTCAACTGCCTTCAGTCATAATCAGCCACATGATCTCTTTGCTTGAGAACAAACCCAACCCTGATCCTGAAGCATCACAATAAACCACATACACCTATCCTGATTCTGGCGAGATCATGACAGGTGCCGATGTAACCCAAACTCTATGTTCCAGGAAAGACTTGTTTCATTCTTCTATCCATTGAAATGGAGTATTATTCATTGTCAGAGCTATCATTGGTGAATCTAGTCGTGATAAATCCCGCACAAAGCATCGGGAAGTAACCATCTAGACCAAGAAAACATTATATCTCGAACACATTGTTCACTGGTTTCCAAGAGATAACAGATTCTATCTTTTCCGGATCAACAGAAACTCCCATATCTGAAATGACATGGCCTGGGAAACATATTCTTGTATCAAAAATTCACATTTTTTATAATTTGGTATACAAAATATAACCTCTCAATATTTTTAACATTGTTTCTCAGTGCACCTCATGCACAACCATTGTCCTTGAATATACCAAGATATCATTGAAAAACACCACAACAAAAGAATCCAGATATCGTTAAAGTATCTGATTCATCAATTCCATGAAGACGGTTGGTGCTTTCGTTTGACTGAAAGGCATGACTACATATTCGTAGTGGCCATGTCTAAATCTGAAGGATGTCTATGGAATATCCTCCTTCCGAATTCTCAATTGGTGATATCTTGATCGTATGTCAATTTTGGAGAACCAATGAGATCACATTAAATGATAGAATAGATCATCAATGTGTGGAAGTGGATATCTATTCTTTTTCGAAACTTTGTTAAGCTTACGATAATCAACACACTGCAAAATATTTCTATCTTCCTTCTTCACAAACAATACCGATGCTACCCATGGAGAAGTACTTGGTTGGATGAAACCCTTGCTTTCCAGCTCCTCTAACTACACATTCAATTCCCAAAATGTTGTTGGTTCCATCTTATAATATGAAAGGGAAATATTACTAGTCCCCAAAAAGAGATCAATCATGAACTCCAATTCTGTTTGAGGTGGTAACCCTGAGATGTTATTAGGAATGTCATCTAGAAATTGATCCACCGAAGTAGGAAAAATATTTTCCCTAATCTATTTTATTGATTCCAAATTCAACACTACAAATTGGTAAGAGATCATTCCATACATTGGTGCCAACAAGCTCTTTGCATCTTTCTCTACCATCCTCTTTCCTCTGAATAGATGGTCAATGCTGTCCTCAGTCCCGAAACTAACTATTCTCCTATAATAGTCGATGTGAGCCTTAAAAATTATCAACCAATCCACAACCATGATTACATCATATACATACATTTCCAACATTGAGAAGTCCCATTTTAACTCAGCTCCATCAACAATTATAACACATGCTCTACAAACAAAGGCTTGACGTTCTCTTTCACCAAGAAGAGTTTTCTGTTTCAAAAGAGAAAGCATCATTTCCAGTTTTAAACATATAAATTTAACAACATGAGAAGACATGATGGAATGTGATGAAAAAATATCAAGCAACACTTGAAAAAAGGTACAATTGAAAAGAATCATACCTCTTACTGTAGATGGCCCAACATGATCATCAGCAATCATCTACTCAGCTCTATACAATTTCTTTGTTGCTGTACTATTTTCCTTGTTTCCCTGTAGAGATTATCCTGGTTGAGGAGTCACGGTATTTCAGGAATCACCATGGCTATCTCTGTTATTCTGAGGAGACTAATTTTTTTGTCCTCGTCCTTTCGAAGCATATGATGCTTGTGACACCTGAGAAGTGTCATGTTCACCCGACCACAGATCGTTCCTAGAACAATGTTATAGATTCCACATCTGCTCGCAATTGTGACATGATCTAGGTTGAGACATACAATCTGTCTTTATGTTGTGAATCAAACCATATTGAAATAAACCTTCTTTGCTCTGGGGTCGTGTAATAAAGTTCACTGATCCCGCCATCTGGTTCTGATTTTCACTCGCACCGTGGAAATTGGTATCCCTTTTCCTCTTGTTCCTGGCCGTTGAGTTCCCAGTGTCTCCCATAGATATCATCATTCCTCCTCTTATAGATCCCGAGATATCATTTTCAGCAACAATCGCTCATTTCGTCATCTCTGTATAATCTGTAATACAGAGCACCACAATCTTCGATCTCATCACTTGCCTTAGCCCCAATTTGAAGATGTGTTCCTTCAACGATGTACATGCCGCAACCTACAGTAGAAAATAGACTAAATTCATGAATTTAGCCGCATAATCTGTGACTTAGAGAATCTATTATTTCAGGATGATGATTTCCATAATTTTATGGATCTTGAATGTGTGAGGATATAATTGTTTGTTGAATAATTCTTCTAAATCGTCTGATGTAAGGCCTTCGTCAAATTTACCATGCACCATTAAATCCCACCACTGGCGTGCAAGAACCTCGAGCATATACATCACCAACCTTAATTTCCTCTCTATTGACGTGTCAATGAAATCAGAGATATGATTCATCCAACTTTCCCACACCTTCACCTTCTCATGTTCAACATCACCCCGAATGTTTGGTGGATTATGCTTCTTGAACTGGATGGTATGATCCAAATGCCTTGGTTCATTCCTCTGGTTCCCTATATCCATAGCTTGAAAATAATGTAAGATACTCTGAACCATTTCTCGGTTCACACGTGGTTCAGGTGAAACCACATTCTCCGCAACTTCTTCGGGTCGGTTCCGATGACGCATACCGGGTTCCATTTTCTAAAACAACAACAACCTCCATCAATCTCACTCTCATTCAACTGATGGATTATCATTTCAAATTCTATCACATCATCTATAAAAACATTGTTTTCCAAAAACATCATTATTCCCATGTTCAATTTTTTTTTAAAACATTACTCATGTCGTTTGAAAATCAACCCATTTTTAAATTACACCAAATACCATGTTTTCAAAATCCTTTACTTGAACAAAATTTCGGCATTTTTCAAAAATTCACACCTTTCCTGAAATAATAAATCATTCTTCACAATGAGATATGACATCCTAGTGGGAATTCATTCCTCTATAATGCTTGTAATGCTCATCTCATTGGCTAAACCCATGACAATGAGATTTCCCAACATTCTAGAACAACATCCAAAACACTTATGTAACCAACACCCATGTACTTTATGTTCATCATAAATGGGTTAGCTAAGTCTATTTATGCTATACATTTTGTGTTCCAACAATCCTAATCCTGTCTGTGATTTTGACGCAAGGAATAGACAAGAATGAATTTCAACTCCAAGACCTAGAACATCAATGACCACTTGTTAGGCGAGGACCGAACAAGCTGATTCCATTTATAATGGCCCACCAATTTAAATTGGATTGAGAGTACCATGAGTCATTACTAGGCCTTAAGAGACATCCCCAAGGGGCCAAATGCTAGAAATAAATGCCGACAGGTTTCAATTACAAGTGGGGGATGATATACCCTTTAAGAAATAAACACATAAACCAACAATAACCAAAAATTCACTATATGGCTCATGAACAAATGAAATACCAATAAACAACTTCATTTATATCAATCCACGTCAAAGTACACAACAGCAGAAGACAATACTAATAATCCATGTACACAACAGATGAGAAACTCAAGAATCTCAAAAGACACTACAAATCCATGCTCCATAAGCACAAATCTCCACAACATCTCCCTATCACCACAAGTCAATAGCAATATGATTCTTTACCTTTACCTGTGTCCCGAAATACAACATCTGCAAAAGTACTAAGGTGCCAATGCGTGGGTGAGAATAAACCACAATAGGTTTTCCCCAATGACATCTCTACTCGTGCCACTGGGAGTGAAGAGTTAGCTACATTTATATAAAACCCGTTTATATAAAACATTTTCTCAAAAGAAGTTTATAACTATATATAATCATGTTTCCAAAACCATTTTTAACAAAAGGTACTTGAAGAGAAATTGAAACCAATTTTCTTGCAAGTTATTTTTCTAGAAAAATAACCAAAAAAACATAAAACCCATTTCACAAACTTTCCTTTTTGGAATACACAACTATTTCCCAACCCATGCTACCAACTATGCATGCTTTGTTATGGAAGTTCCAAAATCATGAGTGATCTCTCATCGATATACCAATTCTTCACAAGGTAATTTTTTCCCATGTTCCATTACACCGTTGGCACTAAGAAAAGGTCGTATTTTAACCAATCTGCATACATATAGTTACCATTGTACCATTAACCATTTGGAACTGAGAACAAGTTCATATTTCAGCCATGCCTCGTACATGAAACAAGAAAACACACCACATATTCCCAATAGTCATTCCAAAACACCATTTCAATGAAAACACCTTTTTATTGAAAACCATTTCCATTAAAACCAATTCAATTCCAAACCATTTCAATAAAACTCCCTTATTATTGAAAACCAAATCCATCAATGTCATTTCAATCTTAAACCATTTGAATTCCAAACCATTTCAATAAAAATTTCTTTTTACTGAAAACCATATCCATCAAAGTCATTTCAATATCAAACCATTTCAATTCCAAACCATTTCAATAAAACTCCATTTTTATTGAAGACCGATTTCTCATCAAACCATTTACAATTTCAGTAATCATAATTTATAATCAACATTTTAAATTCAAGAATCCAAATCACTTTGCACAACAATTCACTATGATTTCACAATTACATAAAAACCATAATTCATCACTAAAGAATATTTATTCCATGCTTTTCACAATAAAAACCATTAAAATAAACCAATTTGAAACCAAGACAATAAATTCTAACAAGAGGAGTTGAGAGTGATTCCTCCTACCTCAATGATGTTGACGAAAACCACAACGGTCGAAGAACGCTCACTTCACCCAGGTCGATCTTCCAAAAACCCACCATAGATCACTTCTCCAAGAAAGATCTTGACCAAATCTCATCATATTTATCATCCAGACACTTAGATCTGCCCATAACGGGCATAGATCTATGAAACCGAGAGAGGAGGATAAGTAGATCTATATAAATGTAAGAAACTTATCAATAATGATAACATACCTCAAGAATCCGGCTTCGATTCGCCAAGAGAAGCCTTCAGGTCTCCTACAAAACGATGGGAGAACCCTCTTTGACGTTAGGAGTCGTCAAATCCTTAGTTAGGGCCACATAGGAGTGAAAAGGAGCCACTTAGAGGAAATAACGCGTGAGATCCACCTTTATAGGATCTAATTTAATTGGCCACAAGGTTTTCCCGCATGTTTTGACAAACCGTGCGCTAAACATGCATTAGCCACTGCCTCGGCAGACACTCCACACACGATTTGTCCACACGGTTAGATAAACCTTGCACCGCCCGTACAGAATCTACTGCATCCAAGGGAAACTACCCATGGTTTCTCCGCACAGTTTAGAAAAATAGTGTGCCATCCGTGCGACTTCCCCTTTGCCTCAAAACATCATTCAAGTTCTCCTGACTCTCCCATTCATCACCCGTAACATTAAAAACATGAAAAGCATCATGAAAGGGTTACGTACCAGAAACCGAGGGTACTACACATTACATGGAATGTTTATGGACAATGTTTTTGACAGTATATGATACATGTGACATAATAATTATAAATTAATAATATTATATTTATGATATTTTCTTTCTTTATTTCTATATAACAAGAAAATGGAAACATTGTTCAAGTGTACATATGGCCTACCGTCTTCACCACTAGTGTATTCCAATTTATAAATAAATCCTTTATTGATTATCATAAATACATATAAATGGAATATATTTGATATTTATTTAATTATTATCAATATGAAGACAATAAAATCATGATATAAGATGATAAAAAACAAAAAATAAAAACCATGTCTTAAAGAAGATATTACATAAAGTGTATCATTAATAAGGGATTATTCATAAAGGGTAATATTTAGTCGTAATAAAATTTTATATGGTATTATATAAAATATTACGGTTCATTAATAAATACACAAATAAAATACTATACATGAAATTATTATGAGTTGATGAGAGTCCAGAGGCATGGTTAGGGATATTTGTCTTAAATTTATTTTTATGATACACATGTCCTATAAAGTACTTATATCTTCTATGTGGTTTATATACTGACCATAAATTTACATTTATGAATATTATAAATAATATTATCATATTTTAAAATCTATATAATTTAATTTCATCCCTGGTTCATGTGAATTAACAAATTAAAATATGGTAAGGGATTATTTCACAATCATGTTAATATACATGATTGTTTCATTTTAATCTACATTGATGAATATTTATCAAACACTCTCATGTTTTCTAAATATGTTATTAAAAACGTTATCCAAATTATCCTAAAAATATATAATTTTTTTACCCTTGTTTTACATTTAATTATATGGTTTGAATAACATATTTTTGTCATTATATAACAAGGCACATTGTGACTTTATTGAAAAAAAATATACTGATAAAATGTTTTTTTACTCATACACCATTAATATAATATTATTCAATTATAAATACTTAATGGTTTTATTATTACATTGAAATCCTAATTGATTATTTTCATGTAAATTTTTTGACATTATAATTTCACTTCTCATTAATAAAATGATTTCACAAAGGAAAAGATATTTTCCTAAAGAATTATTTTAAATGATCATTAAAAAACCATCATTTTCCATTGGAGAAGACATTATTTGATTTTTAGTGTCCTTTAATTCAGATATAAACCAGGTATAAAATTCCTATTATTATATTAATTGATTTATGTTTGTGATGACATTACATTTATGAAACATATTTCATTTATATGAGTTATCTTCAAACGATGATTTAATGAAATTCATTTCTTTTCACGAGTTCAGAGATGGTGAAGATTTATGGCCATAAAGAACTTATATTTATTTTATTCATTATGTGTAAGGTGAGACATATATCTCAATCCAATTCATTTTTTTCAATTAAATCTCATGAGATATTTAGGGGAAGAAAGTCATTATGCTTGATCTGTGATGGGAAGAAAGTCGATGTGCTTAATCCACAATAGGAAACAAGTTGATGTTCTAACCCATATCCATATTTTATTTTTATAAAATATATTAAATTGATATCTTCCATTTCTACCCTTACAAATCATTTGAGATCACCCTTTTTTATGTTTCCTTTCATTATGTTATAATGAATGGTTTTAAGATGTTGTAGTAAATGGAATGATCATTATAGGAGTTGTTAATGATATTGGTCCAAATTTGAAGACTTGTGTATTTCTTTTTAAAGACACTAATATAATATGTCCCACATGCCTATATTTGTATATTGGAATGAATATTCATATAATGTGATATAATATCTATTTAAGAAAATCCAATGTCATAATAGTCATTATGAGGGAAATGAATTGGACAACCATTGTAAACTAGGTTGATAAAACTGAAGGGATGTCTCTATAGATATTTCTAAGGATATTTTTAGGTATGTATCTAAGGATAATTCAATGTATAAGTTAAAATACACATGCTTACATAATAATCATGAATAACGTAGTATTAATACAAAAATAACATTGAATAAAATATTATAAGTAATCATTCTTTATTATATGGATATTCCATAATTATTAGTGTTTCTCATAGTATGATTTCTAGTTTTCAAAATGATGTAACTCAAATGAACCATGTAAATAATTTATAAAAAGGAAAATAAAAATATATTTCTCATGACCTAAATTTTTTTATTGAAGCTAGAATCGCTACTATAAAAATACCTTATTCCCATGGATTTAGAAAAACACTATGGTATATTTTCACCATGAAAAAACTATACCCACAGTTCTACCAAAAATGTGTATATAGGGGCACATATACCCATATTTTTGGGAGAACCATGGGTATAGGTATCACAGGGAACGAAAATTCACCTGAGAAGAAGCTATACAAAATGTTCAAAAAGACTATTTGTATTGGTCACCCATATACCCATAGTTTTTCCAAACCTATAAATATATTGTGTGGTAATGAATTACAAGGGAAGAGCTGTATCCATGGGTTTTTCAAACTATGAGTATACAATGGCCTATTATTAGTTTATAATAATAATAATCATTAATAAATAAATATAAATGATTTTTTAAATACAAATATTTTTATATTTATATGAATTTAAGAACATAAAATGTGATGTATGATTGTGGTAAAGTAGTTCATCTCTATGGGGAAGGTGTAGGCATCAAATCCCAGTAGAATTATTTTTTAATCAAATTTATATGCCCAAAACATATTGAAATCATGGGTACAGGGGTTCCCATTGAAATTTACAATACCAACAGTTAATGAACCATGGGTATTTAGCAATTCTGATGCCTCAAGAACCCACTAATAATAAAACCATTGATATAGACAATACCCACGATTTGGAACCTTTGTTATAAGAAAATTAACCAGTAGTGATTTCAATATCATGTTATTATACTTACACAACTTATTCATAATTAAGACATCCAAATGTGATGATTATGGAACAAAGTTTTATTGATTCCTCAATGAATAAACATATACCTTATTCCAATGGGTATTTTGATCCACTAGTGGTGCATCAATGGATTAACACCAATACAAATATATTTTCAGTTATCCATTAGTCGAAACATGAGAAATTAATTTTATTTTCCTATTATGTTGAAGGTATATTGGATCAATGGTGGACTAGTACTAATAATATTATCCAATGTGATGTAATTAATTACATTCAATTTGAAGATTTCACAATCTTATTTTTCAATAGTAACATTCCTGTAATTTTATATATGAAAATGGAGAAGGAATTCCTTTATTTTAAAGAAAATGGATGATTAATATTTTTGAACCTAAATAGAATAATTTACCCAAAATTCAATGTAAGATTCTGATATTATCATGTAAAATGAATTTATGGTTAACTGATTCTTTAGTGGATTAAAACCAACTCTCCAATGTTCGCTAACCACAAGGGACATCAACAACTATGAAAATTTTTTCGATGTGAACTCATTGTATAAATTGAAATAGAAGATACCCTACATTCTCCTGGTTTTGATATGAACATAATGACGGAGTCTCATAAAAAATAGAATAAATTACTTGGTGGAAATAAATTTGAACCATTTGTATGCTATAAATAGAGTAATAAACAGTTGGGTAAGTGTTTTAATGGAATTGGTAGGTGATTAAAATGTGAAAAATCATGGAAAAATCACAGGAATGTCAAATGTAAAAGAATTGTCTATTCGATGAAATTGATGAATATTGGATCCCAAATAATTCACCACAGACAATTTATTTATGTAAGGGTAAATAAAATGGTAATTATTTTAACCATTACCCAAATATAAGGGTTACCAATGGTGATAAATTTCTTAAACCCCTTAATTTCCAATAAAAAGGTAAATATAATTTGATAACTATTGTTGATGGGGATTATAACAACAATGTCGTGTAATGATTGGGTGTTTATGTAATTTAACTGTAAAATAATGTTCTACAATTAATTTTATGGTATTGAAAAATAATTATTCATCTATGTATTAGTCCACTATAGTATTTCGTAACGGATTTTATAGTATATGCGGAAGGGTACTAGTATCCATGAATGTTTAATGTCATGGTAAGTTGATATTTTTGAAAAAAAAAGATTAATGGATTGATATACATTCATATTTTCAATATTATGGAATAATGAAATAAGTAGATTTTGTAATGATATATAATAAATTAAACATTATTGAATACATTTGTGACTGATAAGATGACAAGGTGCTTTGTGACATTATTAATTGAGATTATAGATTTTTTGAATTAATGGTATGCGGAAAGTGATAATTTTTATAGCATGCATGTTTTCACTAATGTGTTAACGTAAATAAAGTGATTAACATGTATCAAGATAATATATGAAAATGGTCTTCACTTGTTTCACATGTGATAATTTAGAGCTACATCATGTTTTTAGGGGTAAATCATATGTTTTGTAACCATATTCTAAAATTACTAGACAATAAATTTTCATACTGTTTATAAGGGTAACCATTAATGAAATATTTTACATTAAAATTTTGATGTGTTTTTAGAGATTAATGTTTGTAATATATAAATTTTTCCAAATTTGATAACATTTGGTAAACATTTTGTAGTGAAGATAACTATGGATCGAAGGAATGAATTATCGCCACATAGTGGATATTACGATACAATAGTTATTTAGGCATTATAGTTTCATCCTCTACCATTATTTGAATAAGTTATGAAGTGGAAATTTATTAAGGCACAAAAAAGAGTGAGGTTATCTTGAATGTAAGTATATCTTTTTTGTGACAATTCTTCACCTATTAGAAAAATTATCACGAAACAAAAACTTTATCCTTGAACATTCTTTTTAGTGGAATCAAATGTTCCCTTAGATCATCATAAATTTTTCTATCTTTGAAAACAAACATTATAATGACCATATTCTATATTACTCCCCTAAAAAACAATAATTAGATTTCTATTCCTTGTCATTATTTCACATTCCACATAGGTTCTCTTATGTAGAAGCTTATTTCTGAGTTACTCTAGTTAACTGTTAGGATTCCAACTTTCCCATTTTTATGGGTTTTATTACTCATTTTGATTATAATGGAACATTCACATTTAAAACCATTGATAACCCAGAGAAAATTAATGGTGAAATTCATATTAAGAGAGGTAGAATGTAACAACCTGAGATTTTTGGATTTTTTTTCATATTAATTTAATCATTCAGATATTTTTTATTTCTTGCAACATTATATATATTTTCTCTTATTCTTATACTATATGATACTTCATGTTAATATTGTAAAACATGTAACACCATATTAGCATGAAATACATGAAATTGTATATTTCTAAAAAAAGTACATAATATATATAATTATATAAATTAGAACCATATAGATATAATTGACTGAACAAATATTTTTAAATGAACTATAAATTGGGTTTTATACCTATAAAACCCATATGTAATAAAAAGGTATTATTTTTTCTAAAAAACTATTTAAATTCACTAAATTGTGATTTATTCCAATAAAATAAACAAATAAATAATTTTGTATTATATAATATAAATATATATACAATAATACATGTTATTATTAATATTCATCATATATTATTTCTATACATGACCTAAAAACATGTTTTATGCTTCAAAACAATATTCTTCTAAAAGTAGTAGAACCTCCTTTTATTAAAGAACATGTTTTTAATATATTTTTAACTCTTTTATAAATAATATTTGAAAAATAAACTTATAAATTCAAATAAGGAAATAAAAATTTAATTTTGATGACTTTTTGGTTATTTTTATGACATGTTTAATGTTTTGTGGAATAGTGAAAAATAATAAATTTTAATTAAAATAGAAATTTCTTCTAGATAATTTGTATTGTTCATTTTAATTTTGGATCTGTATTAAAGTAAAATTAGATCAATTTTAAATTATTTAATCCTATATATGTATATATAATAAATTCCATGATGAAATTACATTCAAAACCATTCTAAGATTTGGACTATGTTTTACATTAAAACTCTGTTATTTCGTCTCATCTGTGAGATTAATTATTAATTAATTTATTATAATTATATTCATTGAATTTGGAAAAATATATTTAATTATTTATCACTTGTAATTTTTTTTAAATAGGTCATTTTAATTTCTGGACAATATTAATAGTAACTATAGTAAATTATATTAACATAGTTATGGGCGGATTAGGTAATTAATGTAAAAGAACATTATAAATATTATAAAACTACCTAAAATCACACCTAAACGTTATTATATAATGTATATTCAACCCTTTACATTTAATTAATTAAATATAATGATTTAGTGGCCAATTTTCTATTAAAAGGACATGGAGAATTTTGAAATCAAAGAGAATGATGAAATTTCACACACTTATTTTAATAAGAATAATTAATCTAAAATTTTGTTTAATATAATATGTTCTATAATTTATATAATATTAGGAAAATAATAAATTTATCTATATAATATAATTTTATTTAATATTTATAGTGAATAAATAATTATCATAAATAATTTTTACAATGATGATGTAGTAATTATTCAATGAATGAAAAACATTATTATGTAATATTTAAATATTAAAAGTATTATAATATAAATTACATAATGTTATACATGAATATTATAGTAGAATATAAAATATAATGGGTTGTATTAAAATAATTGTTCTGAACATTTCTTGTTGTATTGGTTTTCAAAAAGTCAATGAAATGAATAGTGTAAAAATTGACAGTAATGAAAATTGTTGAAAAACATATTTTATTAAATTAGTTAACAATCATAAAAATTATAAATAAAGAATAATGGAATAAATTAATGTCGAAAATATAATATATATGACCATTTAATATTCAATTTACATCTTATTATTAAAAATATCAACATTTTAATAATGAAAATGTTATTACCATTGTTAAAATTAAAATAAGATAACTAAGTGGTTATCAAAAGAGTCAAGGTTTAAAATTACACTAAAACCTATATAAATTATATTTGTTTTATTATATTACCACCATACCCTAAATTTTCATCAAATTAATTTCCATTTGGAGTTATTTTTCATGACATTTAATTTATTATAATTTAATCTTTTAATAAATTCCATGATTTCCCCTCTTCTATCTTATAAAACGAAACCTCTTATTCTATTTTATTCATAATTCGTGAACTATTTTTCTTCTCCTAAAAATTTCTGAAAAATAACCTCTTAGCATACTTAAAACCATCCTATAAGAAATAATATGTTATCAAATAAATCCAAATAAATCCTTTTTGGAAAATCAAAATGGGATACACAAAAGAATATGAATTGTTCGTCAACAAACATTATTGTTTTTTCCTTTCATAATCTTCTAAAAGATTTTCTATTTTAATTTTATATAATAACATAAATATACTATATATAAATATAGTTTTTTATTTTAAGGGTTCTACATGAACTCAAATAATCGTCCATTAAATGGGTCACACAATCCTCATTCCTATGAATGATAGACTATCTATTTGTAAACCTAAGTCATTCATTCTTCGCTTTCCTCCTATCATGGTTGGGAATAACGATTGAATTTAATTTTTTATTATGTATATATAAATTATTTTTTATTTATATATTGTTCTTAATTTATTATATAACTTATACATTTATACTTTCTATGTTGTTTAAATACTATAACATCATTTGTGGATGAGTGGACTACTGCCTCCATAATGTAATGTGATTCACTATAAAAATACATGGAATGTATTAAGATTGAGTTTAGTGAATATAAAATAGGTATATTATATAATAATTCTATTATAGTAATATTAAATATATGTTATTTACCTTATTTCTATCAATACAAAAAAAATGCAGACAATGTCCATGTGTACGTACGACCTACCGTCTCCATGAATAATATATTTCATTTTATAAATAAACCAGTTATATATTATTATAAATACATATACAATTCATATATATGATATTTATATCATTTTTATCATTATAGAGATAATTAAATCATGACATAATTCTTCGGACCAAAAATATGACAAATTAAAACACATGTGAAAAAACCAAGAGAATATTACTCAAAGCGTAATATTGTAATGTAATTGTTAATAATAATTTCACATAATGTTCTATTAAATAATATTGGTATTAGATAAAAAAATATAGTTATGTACATATTTATAATATTATTATATTTATTATCATAGAATTATTTTGCTGTACGGTGAGAGTCGTGATGCATGCTAAGGGATTTTGTCTCACTTTAATTTTTGTGGGACACATGCCTTATACACAACTTATTACTTATGCATGGTGTATATATTACCCATTAATATTTATTATTTTTATTATAATAGATATTATAGTATTTACATATCTATATAATTTAATTTATTTCATGGTTAATATGATTCAATGAATTATAAATTATTGTGGGATTATTTCATAATCTCATCAATATTCAGGATTGTTTCATTTTAAATATCCACTAGGGAATGATTATCATCCACATAAATGTTTTCTAAAAAGTTTATTTTAATATAATCCAAGAATATTTAATGTAATTTTTTCCCATGTTTTAAATTTTATGAAATGGTTTGAAATGAATATTATTGTCTTCATATAACAGGGCTCATTGTGACTTTACTGAAATAATTATAATGACGGACTTTTTCAACATATTAAAAATGAGAGGAATACTCAAACAACATGATGCCTTAATGATTTCAAAAATCCATTAAAATATTAAATTATTCATTTCAATGATGATGTTTTCCATTATAATTTTTCAACTCTTTGAAAAAATAATTTCATAAAAGAAAGGTCATTTTCATCAAGATTTATTTCAACTGATCATTAAAAAAAATTCTAAGTAGAATTTATTTAAATCAATTTTTCATTTATAGGAAATGATAAATGGATACAGATATTATTCATTAACATGATGGATTAATTTTACGATGGAATGATATTTATTAATCTTATTACATTTAAATGAGTTGTGTTATGATGAAGTGTTTATGAATCAAATTACATTACATGAGATCTGGGAGGCTGAATGATTTATGGTTTTATGGAACACATATTTATATATTCCATTATGTGATGGGTGGGATATATAAATCTCTACAATTTATTAGGTAAGGAAATATATCTTAGGAGATAGTAAGTGGAATCAAGTCAATATTCTTGATCTATGATGGGAAAAAAGATGATGTGTATGAAAATGAGTGGCAAACAAGATTATGTTCTTTATCTAATGGGAAAATAGGTTATACAACCTGATCATGGGGTCTAGGTTACAATTTATGACATATCACATGGTTTTTAAACATATTTTATTTCCACACACAATTATCAATTGTTATTATGGTCCATGATTTAGTTATGATTATTTTTTATTACAATGATTCTTATCATCTAAAATGTTAATGTTTAATTCAATGACTCAGGTTTTTAAACCAAGATATTTTGGGAATGAAATTTTAATGCCATTTAAAATTTAACATACTTATATCGTTAAATTATTCATACAATATATCATAAATTGATAACTTTTATATTTCTAAAGTCACTAAAATATTATATTCTTTTTTTGTATAATTGAGTAATGAAATTAATATACATAAAAAAGGGATATAATATTTATTTATGGGTATACTAGGTATATATGTTTACAATTTTCATTAAAAATAAATATATTAAGGTTCTATGAAAGGAACTATGTTAAAAAAATTAATGTTTCCCCGACAACACATTTTGTTTTGTGTCCTTGTTATTAAAAATTTTTGAAGAATATTATTTTAATAATTCAATTGATGGTAATGTAATTTTTTTACCATATTTTACTCTATTTTTGGAAATTTTGAAAATGAATCTTTTTTAGTTTTTACGTAACAACCACCTTAATTTAAAACCCTACTTTTAAAAATATTAATTATTTTTTAAAACATATATATTAAAAGTACAAATTTGTAATATTCCTTTTTAGAAATAATTATATGGAAATAAATAAAATTTAATGTATATTTTATGCATCTTTCAATAAATGGTTTTCAAAACAAATTTTTTTATGGAACAGTTTTACTTTCTATACAAAATACATAAAAGAATGTTCTATTTTAACATATAAAAAATCAACAGTTCTTTCCTCAACTAAAACTATTATTTAATATTTTTATTTGATTAGGATATGTCATGCCTCATTAAATGAAAAATAAACATTCAATGTTTATATTTATTGTGGTATGGAAAAAGGGTTCAAAAAAGAAATAATATTTCGATATCCACATGTGTTTTTTATATGGGATTAATATAGTTTATTAAGGTATTTATAATGAAAGTGTTCAAGAATATATTTTTTATAGTATGGTACATGAGAATAAATAATTATAATTTAGGTAAGATTGATACAACTTATACAATAGGTTGATTGAAAATATTTTATATGATGATGAGTAATCTTGATAAAGCTTCTAGGATGGGAGAGCCCCATTATAGATCTACTATATATTTTTTAATGTACATTTTCTTCATTTGATACAACATAGAAACTAAAAAATGTGGTCTCTCATACGTATTTAAATGGAATATAATTCATTCATATATATATGTCAAAATTGGTTTTGAATATGAATCTCTAAGTAACTGGAAATGGATTTTATTTTAATTTTTTAAGTTGTAAATTATTTTTTGAGGAAAAATATGTGTTTTTCATATTGAAATGATTTATTTCAAATTATTAATGAATATTGTGATAAATATAAAACATTAATTATTTTTCATTATTTTCACATGTAAATTGAATTTCTTCATTGAAGGTCCCATACAAATATCTTCATGCGCATTGAACATTTTGAAAATATTCATTGATTTTACGGATTGGTAAAAAATAAGATGAATCCATGTTGAATGTTATAAGTATTTTTCATAAAAATAAAACATGCCTCAAATTAAATGTTTTATAGTAATGGATAAATTGATACCAAATAGAATTGTAAACTTATTTATATATGGAATTTTTATGTAATATTTATTTCATAAGTCTAAAAAACAATAAATATTAATGATCATTGGGAATAATTGACACCTAATTCTTAAACAAAAACTCTAAATCATATAATGTTTATTTTCATATCCTTATAATTGGTATCAGATGAAATTTCAAGGTAACTGATTAGTCACTGAAATTGGCTAATATTCATTATTAATATCTTGATATTAATTATTCAAAAGTCCATAAACATTGATTTTAGTGCATTACATAAATAGAACTTCATTTCTCATCTAAAATGCAATTCTTGTTTAAAATGAAAATTTGGGCCTCATCATTCATTTGTTTGTGTACAACATTATTTTCATTTTCTGAATTTGAAATTTTGGGATATGATTGATCACTTTTTTTGGAACATTTTATTTTTTAGTTCAGATGGATTAATCCCAAGGGAAGATGGATAATTTTGCGTCCGAATGCAGAAATTTGCAGGAGAATGTATAATGGGCCTAAGGCCCATCAAACAAATTTGGGGCTCACAAAACAAGCCCAATGAAGTTCAAATTTATACAGTAGATAGATAAAAATATGAGGATAATTTTATTCAACTGTGGCCGGAGGTAATTCTGAAATTTTCATGATTATAAAGGGATCTAAAGCTAAGATTTAAATGGTGGACCCGACATTAATGCACATAAAGTCATCCCACCATTTCAACCATAACATCCAAACGGCTGATCCAAATGTCCTGAAATTTTTACATCGGACAGAGGAAACATGGAAAACGATATTTCTCTTCTACTACCCCTCATTATTTGGCATCCATCAATTAATGAATCGAACGTCAAAATGGTGGACGAATCTAGATAGTTTTTCGGGTCAACTTCGAAAAATCAATTTCCTTTTGATTATTCACCCTCGTTTTGACTCTATTAATTGTTGGGGGGTGAATTGATTGTGGGGGGGGTGTACCTAAGGCTCCTAATATGCCTATATAAGGAGATGTTGGTGAAGGGAATTATCATCTACCATTTTTCATTGAATCCATGTTTTTCTTTCAATTGTAATTTCCCACTTTCGTTTTGTAATGGCATCGCCAATTTCTCTAATGTAAGTTTTTAATTCACGTTTAGTATTTTAATAAAATTTCTTCTTATTCACTTTTTATTTTCCTTTTCTTCACATGTTGATACCATTGAATCGAAGTGTGAATTTATTGACACCCGCACTTGTGAATTCATCACACAACAGTGGAGTGTTCATTTTGATTAATGTTTTTCTTCTTCAATCCCGCTTCTTTAAGTCAACTATCTGCTTCCATTGATATAATAGCATCAATGGAGGGATAAAATTTTATGGGTTGATCCTAGGAAGTTTCATGGGCTGTATTGAATGATATTTTATGTTCTTAAATTCTTAAATTTGTTCTTTATTTTAAGAGTTCCTTTCCTTGATTTATCTTCTTCTTTGTCTTCACCGACTTTAATGACGACACATTTTGAGTGCTAGTATGATCCAATTCCTTGGAGTGCTCATTTAATTGATCCTCTAAGTGAATTGGTGATTATCCTTGAAATTGTGTATGGATTAAATCGGATAATGATATTGAGGAATTATTTCATTTAATGGATACCACTTGAACCGATGAACAGAAAATCAAATGAAAAACAAATACATCCAATCAAGCCAAGAGACAACCTAGGATCAACTCACCCTAATTAGTTGTTTTAATTAATGTAATTTTATTGGTTTTGTTCTTTAAATTAAATAAATATTTCTTCAAATCCATCAACACCATAGTTGTCCACTTCATAACAAATCCATCAACAAATCATAGTGTCTCAAGGTTTCTTCTTCGGTCCCTGTGGATTCGATCCCTACTTGTACTTCAACGACCGCTTTTACCAGTAGGGTAAATTTGGCCACAACCAAATTTTGGCACCGTTTCCGAGGACCAAGTACGTCACCTTAGATCATCTTTTTATTCTTTATCATTACTATTTTCTCATCCCCATTTCTATTCTCTTTTACCCTTTCTATTTTTTTTCGACCCCCGAAAATCACGATTCCGAATTTTCAAATAAATCCAATGGAGTATAATCAACAATATCATTTCACAATCTCAGGATGGAATCAGTTTGAATATCCACATAGGGAATCACCAACCATTTTTAATCAACCTTTGAATGAATACCCCACAACTGATAACATGAATGAAATTTGTAATGACGAAGGTTTAAAAGATATATTTACATACCTATCAAGAATGATTCAAAAGATGACTAATGAGGAAGTCCATGATATAGAAATATCTATCAATCCTAATCTTGAAACAATTCTTAAAAAATTTTGTGAACAAATGAAAAAAAATGAATTTAGAGGTATCAAGTTTTAGATAAGAACTACAAAGCATTAAAACTTGTATGGACCCCATTCCTACTCAAACCATCCCTTACTCAATATTGATATAAGAATCTTGTAACACACAAACCCCTCATGCCTTTATTAAAGAACCAACCTTAGGATTTGGGATAATTGGAGAGGATCGAGGAGTTTTTGAAGGGTCTTTAAATCCGGAGTAAATTGATTTTTTGGATTCAAAAGGGGAAAATTTGACATCATGGATTGAGTTTCCTGAATATAACTCCATTAATGATTTTTCAAAAACACTAATCACTGAAAAATTGGGAGAAATACCAAACATTTATCCTATACACGCTTCTGATATTCAACTAGACAATTTTCAGGATGACTCTTATTTTCAAAATGAACCAACTCTTTGTAAATGTTTTGGAGAAGAAACTGATTTTGATTGAATTTTTCAATCTCCTTTAGGAAATTTCAAGGAAACCGAGCTCAAAATTATTTTACTTTCTTCCAAACTTAAGAATCCCACTATAGGAAATAAGAAAAACCATGTATTTTTAGTTCATTCTTCTCAAGAAACCAATAATTTTGGAATGGTCATTGATGTCATAGGAAAGACTATAAATTCAACCGAATCAACCATTACCAAATTTCCTTGGACTTCCACACGCATTGTTGACCATGGGATTTCACATGAATCAAATTCTAAAAAAATAAATATTAATCAAGTTGAAGTGGACAAAAATGGGGTCCTAAAAATGTTGAATGTTGGAATTGGATAAGTTGGGGGGTACATGTCGAGCCAACGACGTTCAACAAAAGCTCTGCATGGGAGGCAACCCATGGTGTTCATGTTTCAAATCATCTGGAAATCATTTTATTTATCATATAATAAATTACCATAAGCTTTTGACATGTTCTTATTTTATGAGTAAGGATGTGTATGAAAGGGGAGCGCCATATTCATCTGTGTCACGTGGCGTGATCTCTGAATAATACCTTTCCCAGAAATCTAAAAAGAAGACAATGTATCATCATTTTATTTTTTATTTTGTTTATTTTTATGTTTTTATAGGTTAAAAAAAGGACATGTCGTAAGTCATAAGGAAAATTCATTCACCACCATCCAAGCCTCTGAGACTCAAATCCAGGATTGAAGGAAGATTGTGGCATGCACTATCATCATCAACCACAGGTGACTTCATTCCATAATTATCATTTTAAATTTCCTCTTTGAACACCCCCCATACCCCTTCTATGTTTTTTTAGACACTGGGGACAGTGTTATTCTATGTTGGGGGGAGATGAAATAAAAAATTATTATTTTTTTGAATAAGAACATGCATGAAAAGAAAAATTCCATTAACCTTGAACATGATAACACACATTGAAAACTCTAAAATAGGATATCAAATAATTTTGTATGCCTTGATTCTGATTTTAATGTATGTTTAAGTTCATGAGCATAGTTTTTGGAAAGTGCGGTTGTCCGATGTGATTTTTCAGAGTTTACATTTTCATCCTCTTAATAAAAATTCCACAATGCACATCTACTATATTGTGGGTGTAATTTTGAGTTCTTGGGTCCCTTTCATTATATCTTAGGGTTCTGGGGTCACTTTTAGTTTAATTTGAGTTTCCAAAAAAAACAATAAAAAACAAAAAAAAATTGAAAAAATAATCACCACATAGAGAAATGTTTTTTCCAAATGTGTGGCGTCCGGCACTTGGGGATCACGACTCCATATTTTTCTTGCCCAGATTTTTGCTTTATATCACTATTGTAGAGCATGAAATAGACAATATGTGTGGCGTCCGACACTTGGGGATTGTGACTCCATAGTTGTCTTACCCAGAGTTAGTCTTTTCATATCTATTGTGGCTAAAAAATAAAATAAATAAAATAAAAAAATGGATACTCATCTTAATGTTTAATGTGATTCCCACCTAGCGCTTCTATTTTTCCCCTTGAACAATAAAATGGGCCCCATATCTTTTATGATGCACAACACTTTATCATGCTTAATTGGAATTGGATGAAATGTGGCGATAAATTTGAACAAAGGAAAGGGCTTGCGATTGGGATATGCTTATGGACCTATCTTGTTTTTAATTATTTTGATGGGTTTTCATAATTTTTTTTGGTATTAGATATTTGGGTGAGCAATGTGTATTAAAATGATTTTGGAAAAGGGGATTTGAATTTCATATTTGTAATTTATTTTGCTCGGGACTAGAAAAAATCAAGTTGGGGGTGTGATTAGTCACTGAAAGTGGCTAATATTAATTATTAATATCGTTATATTGATTGTTCTAAATTCCATAACCCTTTATTTTAGTGCATTACAGAAATAGAACTTCATTTCTCATCTAAAATGCAAGTCTTGTTTAAAATGAAAATTTGGGACCAATAAATCATTTGTTTGTGTACAAAATTATTTTCATTTTCTGAATTTGAAATTTTGGGATATAACTGATCACTTTGTTTGGATCATTTTATCTTTTAGGTCCAATGGATGAATCCCAATGGAAGATGGAGAATTTTGCGCCCGAATGCAGAAATTTGCTGGAGAAAAAAATGGGGTTAAGGCCCATCAAACAAATGTGGGGCTCACAAAACAAGCCCAATGAAGCTCAAAGTTATACAGTAGAAACATAAAAGTATGAGGATAATTTTATTCAACTGTGGCCGGAGCTAATTCTGAAGCTTTCATGATGATAAAGGGATCTGAAGCTGAGATTTAAATGGTGGACCCGACATTAATGCACATAAATTCATCCCTCCATTTCAACCAATACTTCCAAACGGCTAAGCCTAATGTCCTGAAATTGTTACATAGGATATAGGACACATGTAGGAATATATTTGTCTTCTACTACCCCTCACGATTCGGCCTCCATCAATTAACGATTCGAATGTCAAAATGGTGGATGAATCTGGACAGTTTGCTGGGTCAACTTCGAAACATCAATTTCCTTTTGATTATTCACCCGTGTTTTGACTCTATTAACTGTTGGGGGTGAATTGATTGTGGGGGCGTGGACCTAAGGCTCCTAATATGCCTATATAAGGAGATGTTGGGGAAGGGAATTATCATCTAACATTTTTCTTTGAATCCATGTTTTTCTTTCAATTGTAATTTCCCACTTTCATTTTCTAATGGCATCGTCAATTTCTCTAATGTAAGTTTTTCATTCAAATTTAGTATTTTAATAAAATTTATTTTTCTTCACTTTTTATTTTCCTTTTCTTCACATGTTGATTCCATTGAATCGAAGTGTGAATTTATTCACACCCGCACTTGTGAATTCATCACACAACGGTGGAGTGTTCATTTATATTAATGTTTTTCTTCTTCAATCATGCTTCTTTAATTCAACTATCTGCTTCCATTGATAGAATAGCATCAATGGAGGGCTAAACTTTTATGTGTTTATCCTAGGGAGTTTCATGGGCTGGATTTAATGTTATTTGATGTTCTTAAATTCTTAATGTTTTTCTTTATTTTAGTATTTCCTTTCCTTGATTTATCTTCTTCTTTTTCTTCACCGACTTTAATGACGACACATTTTGAGTGCTAGTACGATCCAATTCCTTAGAGTGCTCATTTAATTGATCCTCTATGTGAATTGGTGATTAGCCTTGAAATTGTTTATGGACTAAATCGGATAATGATATTGAGGAATTATTTCATTTAATGGATACCACTTGAACCGATGAACAGAAAATCAAATGAAAAACAAATACATCCAATCAAGCCAAGAGACAACCTAGGATCATCTCACCGTAATTAGTTGTTTTAATTCATGTAATTTTATTGGTTTTGTTCTATAAATTAAATAAATATTTCTTCAAATCAATCAACACCATAGTTAGCCACTTCATATCCAATCCATCAACAAATCATAGTGTCTAAAGGTTTCTTCTTCAGTCCCTGTGGATTCGATCCCCACTTGTACTTCAAAGACTGCTTTTACCAGTAGGGTAAATTTGGGTGCTACTAGTAACATTAGAGTTTAGAGTATTTTTAGTATTATAACATTTATAGATTTTATATTATAATAATGTTGAAATGATATTATATTTCAATATAACCATGTTAATTTATCTAATATATGTGTATTATGACTGGTTTCCCATAATGAAAAAAGGAAGATATTGTAGGAGGATATTAAGAGAATAATATCCTTCAAATTCATTATCCAATAATAGTTGGAATTAAATCTAACGTATTTTGTTTGGAGATAGATATTGATGCATGATATAAATGGTGTTTTCATCCCTGTTAGATAGAAATCATATTTTAAACAAAGTAACATGTCAATGGTTGATAATTTAACGAAATGTTACCCTTTATATTATATTGATATACTATGGTTTCTAACTGATAGACCAATTATATTCAAGTGT
This sequence comes from Viscum album, assembly GCA_963277665.1. NCBI lineage: Eukaryota > Viridiplantae > Streptophyta > Magnoliopsida > Santalales > Viscaceae > Viscum > Viscum album. Next base: position 1,020,045,851 of record OY728122.1, read on the forward strand.
AATTTGAATTCCTATGTTGTTCAGAATGTCAAATGATACTACATTAAATTTATCATATTAGAGGATAAGTTGATTGATGGTGGTATTCAGTTATTAATGCTGAATAGAAATATGTTCATCATGCCATGGATTGAGACACATTTATGAAACATATACTTGATAATTATTTACCTCTATCGTTATTATATAGGATAGATAATAAATTCTAGGAATTGAGGAAAATATATGATGATTCAGTAGATGAATTAGAAGAAGTTTATAAAATGTGGGCTTGATATATATAAGATTTTAATTGGAACCATTATAGAAAATTGATCATATTTTACTTAGTATAGAAATGATGCTTATATAGATCATTCCCCACATGATAATTTAAAAGATATCGGAACATTATATATTATACTTATAATGTTGAAATGGAGTTATTAGACAATTATGTTCTCTAAGATTACTAATGTATGAAACAGTAATGGTGTAAATAAATGGAGATGAAACCAGCTGATAATTTTTTTGTAGGATCCATCTATGTTCCATGTATTGTAAAATACATTTTATGGAATGTATTAAAGTATATTAAATGTTTTACCAATGTATTATGTTTAGTTACATGGTTCAGGACTAAAAATAAATGAGTCTTAAACAACCCATTAATGTAGTAAGAAATAACATATTGATGGTGAGGTTTTTTATTTTCAATGAGTTTTAAAAAAATGTAAATGTGTTTTTGAAATTTTTTTTTAGGGTGGAATAGATAATATCTAAATAAAATAAGATGTGGAAAATAATTTCCTACTATAATTGTTGGTATTTTTCTATATAATAAAGTGGTAATTAGTATTACAATAATTTATTTGAATTATTGCATTTCCATGTATAAATGTTTATCATCGCATTACTTAATCTATTTGAAATTTTCAAGTAGATTGGGAATATCATCCCCTAAAAATGATATGTAAATTTTCTTAAAAACGCATAGTGTTAACATTAAAGAATCATTTATTTATAAGAATATTCCTACTTATATTAGTTTTATAATTTATCAAAAACATTTTTTTGTATTTCCAAGGGTAGAGATTTATATTATTTTAGATGTGGGTTTCATATCATTTTATCATACTATGTTAGTTGTAATATCAAATAAAGTTTTATTAAATGATATTATACCATTTATAACATATCAAGACGCTATGAAATTTATTATATATTGATGTTAAAGTTACAAAGATCATGTTGTTGATGAAATATAAATTAATAAAATGTATACTGTTTCATTATTGAATGAATAAATTGACATAATTCATGATGATTTTTCTTCTGATAATCATGATCAAAATATTGATTTTACCACTGACTTTGTGTCTGATTCTAGTTACATTTAAAACACCCTTATCAAATGGACCATATGTAAATTATGGAGCTGAAAATTTAATTTCTATATTTGGAATATAATAGACTCATTTATCCAATAAATTCCCCTTGGGTTGCCTCTATTTTTTTTAAAGATAATGATAGTTCAATGAGAAATCTCATTGATTTTAATGCATTGAATAAAAAATCATTAAACAGAAGGAATCTATTTACTCAAATCGATGTGTTGTTTAATTATCTCTATGGAGCACAATAATATTTAATGATTCATCATAAGACAAGGTACTATCATCACATGGTTAAGGTGGAAGATATTATGAAGATATGGTTTTAGACGAGATATGGGCATTATGAATTCATAGTTATTCTAACTATATTTTCTAATTTAGCATCTATATTTCTGTTCATTATAAATAATATTTCTCATGATTTATATGATAATTTTCTTGTTCATTAAATTGATGAAATATTTTTATATTCTAATATTCATGAAGAACATGAAATACGCCATATAATTTTTTGGATAATAATACTAAAAAGAAACTTTTTTTAAGATTTATTTTCTGTGTTTTTTTGTAAACTAAAAATTAATTCCATGTAATTGTCGTATATAATGATGGATTAATATTTTATGTTTAAAAAAATTGATGAAATTTGATGTCCAGAAAATTTTAGAGATATTTGTAATTTTATTGTATTATCGTGTATCAACTGGTGGTTTTTTGAAAACATGGAACAATTATATCCTACAAACAATGTAAAATTAAAAAATATCCCAATTCATCAAGATAATTGAATGTTATAATTTTTAAAATTAAAAAAAGAGCATCAGAGATTTATGTAGTTATTTACCTAACCATTAGAAAAGGAGAATTTTTCATCTATATTTATCTGTCACTTAAGGGACATGGGTGATCATGATATTAAATAATAATGTAACTGATTATGGATCACATCAACTGAAACCTCATAATTAGAATTACCATACACATTATCTATAAGTAACTAATTTTTTTAATAATAATTTTGATGCATCATTTTTATAGGGTAATGTGGAAAATATATATTGTTCGAAACATGTTATATGATATATTTCCTCATAAATAGTATTAAATAATCTAAGGATGATAGATAGTACTAATTATGTTTTATTACCTCACGATTCATTAACATAAAATAAAATTAAATGAATTGGATGATACTTCTTCAAAAAGATTAATTCTATTTTAACCATGTTAGTTTTTCAGAACGACTTATTAGTTAGTGATTTTGATGAATATTGGAATTGATGTTTTGGATAAAATAATTTCCTCTGTAATGTTTATGGTGTTGGTAAAATCATATCTCTCATAAATATTTTTGAAATTAAATAAGAAGGATTATTTTTTATTGGAAAGATAAAATCTATTAGTAATGGTATATTACTAAAGTTTAACATTAATGATAAAGGTGTTATCATATTTGGAAAGTGATTGTGTGTTATTTTTTATTTATATTTGAGGATATAATTATTGATTGATCCTCATAAATCGCATTTTTCTTACATCCTAAAAACAATATGATATGTGGTGTCCTTTGAGAGCATTATTGGTGGGGTGGAATTAAATGGAATGTTATTGAATATAACATGAAATGATTTACCTTCCAATTAAATAAAATTGAATTCAAATTACAAAATGGTATACTTCATACATTTGAAATGATTATATGGAAATGGGAAAATATAACAATGTATTTCATGATGGGATTTCTAATGAAATGTAGAGGTTATAATTAAATTTTATTATTGTGGATTAAAACACTATGTCTTCAAATTTCTATCCCATTAGTGATATTATGTATTAAGATCTACTTTATCAACTGTAAATCAAGGATGTAGTTGGGTTACATGTTTATCCTCACATAATTGTATTTGACTATGATCAACAATTTACTTTTATTATTTTTAATGGAATTTTCAATTCATTGGTAATTGATTAAATTCCAGTATATCATTTTATCATCAATATGATGGACAATCTGGGTGAATGATTTTGAACATTGAAATAATGATTTTATATATTTCATTAGATCACCAAGAAATTTTTATAGACATATTTCATTAGTTGAGTTTTCATATAATATTATATTTCATTCCAGTATTTAGATGATATATTTTTAGGAATTATATGAAAATTTGTGAAGAAAACTAGTTTTTCATGAACAAATTATGACAAATGATGTTAATGAGACCTAAATTGGTTCAATAAATTGGTAAAAAGGTTAATATAATTTATCAAAATATTATGATGGATCATATTATTATGAAATTTTATGTGAATGATTAATGTAAGTATCATTTATTTCTGGTGTGTGATCATGTTTTTCATAACGTATCTCCATGGAAAATTTTTCTAAACATTGATAAAAACTGAATGTTAGGTCCATATATAATTAGACTATAAAAATTCCTAGATTATTTTGTATAGTTTCTTGACATGTGGTCTTTCCTCTTTTTTTAGTCCTAGTACACAATTATTTTCATTTTTTGATGTTATGAAAATATATGATGGAATCATCTAATATTTGATGACTTCATAGAGATCCGTGGGAAGATATCCATTTATATAAAAATATCAAATGAATATACTTGACTATAGTGTGTAATTTCTATTTAATAATTTCATTCATTGTGTTAAATATTTTAAAAAAACCCATTTGTTTAAAGAAGATACATGGGAATCACAAAATGTTATGAGGGAATCATATCATCATATGTTCTATTTGTGAAAAAATACTTTGGAACAAATTTCCAAATATTGTGTAAATTAAATGACCAAGGTAACGAAAGAATAAATTATTTTCATGTTAATTATTAATAATAAAATAGATATATATAGTCTTTATAACAATAAATTGTAATTTATAAATAAAAAAGGAACTAGTTTCTTAAAACACGTTTCAGATAGGGTTTTATTTAAAACAATAATTTTCAATTAATAAATTATTTATTTTTTAAAATGATCTTAATTTTGAAATTTATCATTTGAAAATATCCAAATTTTAATTTTTTATAATTTTTAAAAATGATTTATTTTTCAATGAATAATGAAAAATACTAATTTTTTTAAAAAATATTTTTCATTTTGGATATTTATAATGTAAAATTGTATTTTAATTTAGTATTAAAATTAATTTTGTTCGTTTTTATTAAAAATAATCAAATTATATAATTTTAAATTAATTTTATAATTTAAATATATATAAATAAAAAACAAAATCTAAGAAATAATTGTTATTAATAATACTTCCCATCATGTTTTATGGGTATATTTTTAAAATATTACTCATAAAATTTAGTTTTTTATTGTTAAAATATATATTCCATATTTTGAATAATTTGGTTAAAATTTGTTAAAAAATCCTATATTATTTTTGGTTTCTGTGAATATAAATTATAGTAAATATTTATTACCATGTTATAGGTAAATTTAGTTAATTAACAGTTAATGAAATTTTATAATGACTAAAGGGTAACCATAACACATTCTTAATTTTTTTTGGTTTATTATATTACATCGACAAGCATACAAAATTTTAATATATGACATTTTGTTTATATATGGACATTATTGTTACTTTTATAATGCATGAGGAATTGGAATTTAAAATATGTCATTTTATGTTATATATTATTTTTAAAATTTTAACATAGTGACAAAAAGATGGTAAGTTCATTTTTAAATAGATATATTAAATATAAATAATATTTCTATATCATGATTATTTATTTTAAATTTTTAGTAATGAAATAAGCATGTCAAAGGTCCAAACAACATCAATGTATTATTTATTAAATTAGTCAAAAAAAATTAAATAAATAATTTATTAAATTTTAAATATAGATACATTTTAGTGATTTATAAAGTCATAATTGTTTTTAATAAATTAAAACATATTTTCTCTATTTTTAATGTTTATACCAAATTTATATCATTTTTGTGATATTTCTTATGTCAAATTAAGTTAATAACATCTAAATTGATAATAATGATAATTTGTAATAAATAATGTTTTATTAAATGATTTAAAACATTTAAAACTAATATATAAAACCTATTGAATGATATATTTTTTCTATTGTCATCCATGGTGTTTTTATGGGTAGTTTTTCATTTTATTGTAACTTTTAGGAAGACTAATTATTATAACCACTAATACTGGGGTAATTGTGAAAAATGGTTAACACTTGTTAAAAACAATAATGGTGAAAAAACAAACTAAATAATTTTAATTTATATTGTTTGAGGTGATTTTGACTCATTATTATCCTCTATATTAATATTATCAATTTTGATCCTTTGGAATAATATAATTAATTTATATTCGTTTAATAATTTAATCAAATAAAAAAGTGCCCCTCTACTCGCTTAATGAGGGGTATCTACTCTAAGAATTTATGAAAACATTCTAAGCCTTTGGCTTCAAAACTTCAATACCAAAATTACTTCCATACACTGCTATGCATTTCTTAGAGGTCATGGTTTGATAAGAAATCTATCTGATAAAATCTTTTAGTGTGACCCTTAATATGATTTCCGAAGAAGCGGTATAGTCCAAAACCATGCTTTTTCATTTTGGTTCTTTTCCTTATTTAATAAAATATTATTCAAACATTATGAAATTATAAATTCAGTATCATAAATATAATTATATTTTATTATGTTAATATAATAACATATATCCATATCCTCTGAAGTGCACTGTGTTGCATTTGTTGTCAATGAGGCATGAGGTTGTCTTGGAATGAATGGAAGTCAAGGAATGTCAAGATGTGAATGAAAAATGTTGTGATGGTGTTGGTGATGAAGAGAGAATGGCCATAGTACTAAGATGCATGTCACTTAGGAGATTCACTAAGTGGCATAGGAGATGTGGTTGAAACATTCTCTAGTTAAATCAGACGATTGTTGAGTTGTTCTTAAAGTTCCAAGAACTTGTATCAACTGGATACAAAGTCACAACAATGTTTGAAGACCATGCATTATATTGAAAATGCATGAGGAGATGAAGATGATCCATCCACAACTACTGAGTGGATGAAGTGGATTAAAGATGTCCATGCACTATCTCCTAGTGCATGTGAATGTGAAGAAGTTCCAATTTGATGTCTAATTTGATCAACGAAGTTCATTGAAGAATTTATGTGATTAAGGAGCTCGGTTGAAGATAAAGACCCTTCAGGAATTCCATTCCTATGTGTTGAATAAATGTTGATGAGAATTGGAGGAATTCTAATGAAGAAGAAGAAATAAAGAAGGGGAAATGAAGAGGAAGAAATGGCACTTGGCATTTGGCTTATACTCATAGGAAAACTTTGTATTTGACAAAGTCTTATTCATGCCTTTTCCAAAAAATATGGCCAGCCCGTGAACACCTTGAGGGTTCAACCCCAAGGCATGGGCGCTAGGGCACCACGCCCATGGGGGAACCCGTGGGGCGAGCCCAGGGCGGCAGGACGCACCCAAGACACCGCATAGGCGTCTGGGGCACGCCCGGAGGAGAGCGGTAGGGGCGCATGAGCACACCCGCGAGTGTCAAGCAGTGCATAGTGGGTGCCAGTGGCACGCCCGCAGGGAGCAGAGTGGGCGCAGAGCGCGCCCGCAGAGAACACGATGCGGGGCGGCACCGTGGAGGTTGGAAGTTCAATCGAGGGGTTGAGGGAGCGCCAGGGTGATAAAGCGCGGAAAATCCGCTCGCCGTTTCGATGTGGGATGCGGAAAAATCTCCAGGAGCGCATCCTGGCCGTCCGAGTGATCGTGCGGCAGATCTCGGCCGCCCGATGCATCGCGCCATTCGCGATCTGATCCAGGCCGTCCAAGGTTATTTGATCGCCTGATCCGACGGCTCCCCGTCCGTCTCCTTCCTCGAGCACAGCCGAAGGCCACCCGCGCATTCCCGAAGCCTCCGTCGAACCAGGAGCAACCCGAGCACCTTTTTGTAAGTTCCCGGCCACCTCCGAGAAAACCGAGACCTCCATTGTGATCGTTAGGCCATAACGAACTCATGCATGCATTAAAATGTTGCATGCATGCATCGAGAAAGAATTCGAAGATCGGACGAAGCAACCGAAGGTGCGAGGCCATGTTGATTGATGCTTTGCATGGATGAAGGCCATGCATGCGCGACGCATGCATTTGAAGAAGGCCGAAGAAGAGGGAACCCGCGTGAAACAAGAGAGAAAGTTCAAGATTTGCAAAATCTGAAAACCCGATAAATTCGGGGATTCAAAGATATAACTCCGCGGATGTAAAGCACCGCCTCTACCTATAAAAATGAGGCCGAGCCCTTGAGGCGTGCTTGCTGAATATTTGTGGAGTCCCGTGAGAAGCACTCTCTGCCTCACGAAGAAAGAAGCCCCGCGCACACTTGCGCGGCTGAAGTCCTGGTGCCACCCGAGGCCCGAAGGAGTTCCCTGTGCGCAGCACTTGCGCGACAGGAAGAGCTCTCTCTGCCCGCATACTTGCGCGGCAGGAGAAGCTTGCGCACCCAAGGTGCTCTTGCACTCTTGAGGCTTGCACAACCCGAGCCGCATCCTTTTGCGTGCCCAAGGTTGGTTGAGGCTTGTGCGGCCCTTGCGGCTTGGCACCGTGCGCGGTGAGGCAGTGGAGAAGATCCTTGCTTGTGACCCTACGTGGAAGTGGAGGTGTTGGTATTTGGGTGTGAGCAAGAGGAGGAAGACCCGAGGCCATGTGTGTGCACAAATAACAACACCAAGTGGTGTGTGCCAAGTGAGGAAGACCCTACGGGTTGGTTGTGCACACATCAAGATTAAAAGAGAAAAACAAAAGTGTGTGTACAAAGTGGAAGAGTACATCTTGGTCGTGTGTGTTCAAGAAGAAGTGGAGGTTGTACCTTGTGTTTGCAAAGTAAACAAAGTGGGTGCAAACAAGAACAAGTGAAAGCCGAGCCTTTGTGTGTGCAAAGTGATTGTGCACAATTAGAAGAATAAGAAGAGGATTCTCACACAAAAGAAAAAACATACACTTAAGTGTGTGTAAGCAAATTGAATAAAGTGTGTGAAGAAGTGAGAAGCTGGTGTGTGCTTAAAGATACTACACCCTTTGTGGGTTTATTGCACCAAGAGAAGAAAGAGGGAAGTGCATGCTTGCATGCATGCACATGCACACGTGAACAAGTCTGAATCTGCTTGTGTGCATTTGAGGAGTCCAAGACCAAGAGATCATGAAGATATTATGATTCCATGCATTCAGTGCATGAAGTTGATGTGAAGTGAGACTGGACCAGACTGAAGTTAAAGATATCAGTTGTCTGAGTATTCAGTAGTTGAAGAGAGAAGCCAGGTCATCCTGAGAAGAAGGTGATAAAGCCTGAGCAAGACGAGAAGACCTGTTCATCTCAAGTGAGTAGAGGTACAGAGCAAGGCCAGCAGTCTTTATCCCAGACTGCTGAAGTTACTTGAAGAACTGAACAAGAAGAAGAGCTACTCGTGTGACTCGAGGATCCAGGAGAAGCCCCCTGTGAGACTCAGGGTGGAAGAAGTCTTCAGTGGGATTCTGGAGCAGGCCAGTGGGACTCTGGTAACACTGTGGGACGCAGTATAAAGACCCTCCTGTGGGACTCAGGAGAGATACAGTGGGACTCTGTATCGACCATTGTAATACTAACCGATTATAATGGAGAAACCATGTTGGGGTGTATAACCAACATGGCAAGGACGTAGGCCTTTGGTGCCGAACCTTGTAAATCCTTGTGTCCTGTTCCTTTACATTTACTGCATCACTCGAGGAAAGGCTGAGAGATACAAGAAGAGTGGATCGAGGCTTTAACCAGCCATAAAGGTTTAATTGAAAAAGAATCAATTAGTAAAAAGTTTTAAGGGATCACTGATTCACCACCTCCCCCTCTCAGTGATTCACACTGATCTGGGCACTTCAATTGGTATCAGAGGGAGGTTACCTCTAAAAGATCCAAGGGAGTCTTTATGAAGTGCAGATTTGAGGAAATGAGTGACCAGCCTCAAATGGAGATATCTGCCAAGACTCAGAAAAATAGAAAGAAGAAACAGGCCAAGAAGATGAAGAAAGCCTGTCCTAGCTGTGATGAAGTTGGAACAATGAAAGATCTTCAAAGTGCAATCAAATATCTTCAGAAGACAGTCCCCAAGGAAGTGGCAATGTGTATTACTACAGGAATCCTTGATCTTCAAGAAGAAAAATTACAGCTAGAAGAAGAAGCCAATGCAATGGAAGATCAGTTGGCTAAAAGGTTTGGCATAACCAACACTCTCAGAAAGCTGGTGAAGGCTAAAGATGAAACTGTTTCTCTTTGCAATGAAAGATATGAAGACACTACTGAAGAATTGCAAAGAAGCCTTTCTGAGAAAGAAATCTTTAAAGTAATAATCAAAGATGTTTACCATGCACTGGAGAAGAGGCATAGAGTGTCAATGGTTGTTAAAGATTCTCAACATGAGGACAAAGTAAAAAGGGTGAAGGATCTTAACAACTCATTGATTGAAATGAATAAGGTGCATGAAGACCAGATAAAGCAGCTGGAAGAGAAATGGGAAGGAAGGCTAAGAACTATTGAGGATGAGAAGAACTCCCTCAATATGAAATGCATAGAACTGGAGGTGATATTGAAAAATCTGCAATCACCCAAAGATGAAGCCTCCCAGTCAGCTGAAAGAAGAAATGTTGCTACTCAAGTGAACTTTGAGAAGGATGATTCTCAAAGAAAGACATCCTCTAATGAAAGGGCAACATCTTCTAAAAAGAAGGTACCATCCATACCATCTTGTACTCATGCTTCTAAAAGTGTTTCTACTAAAAGTGCATGATGGAAGAATGAATCCAAACAAGTATGGATGAAGACAGTGAAGAAAGAATGCTCTCCTAAAACAACACAGCAAGTCAAGAAATGTACCCAACAATCAGAAGGACTGAAGAGGTCAATATTTGTGGGTCAGTGTTGGTGTTGTAATAAGTATGGGCACTGTGAAAAGGATTGTTGGTACAATCCACTGAATGTCAAATCACAAAGCAAGCCCATGCCAAAGGGGAGCAAGCCAGAAGGAAAGAAGCAACATCCACAGGTCCAGAGTCATCTGTTTACTGCTAACAGATTTGGATTGCTTGATAACATCATGGATGTGTGCAAAAATGGTCAAATAGATACATGTCAATCTCCAACTGTGTCCAGAGCTCAAAAGAAGAAAAGATCACAGAACCTGGCTAAAATGGAATCCTTGGGAAGCAAGCAGGAGAAAGTTGAAGATGCTCCCAAGAAGATTTTGAAAAAGGAAAAGAAGTCCTTGGAGACTAAATCTAAAAAGGGTGATGCATCCAGAAGGGCCACCAAGAAAACATGATTCTACTGTGGAAAGAAAGGACACACCATGGATCTTTGTGAACAAGCCATGGAATTGAATAGAAGCAGATTGGACTCAAACAGACAATCAATCCAGAAGAATCAGAAGGGATTGATTGAAAACAAGTTGCCTAAGAAAGGTAGCTTGACAGCATCAAAAGAACCATGTGGAACTTCCAGAACTGAGGCCACACTTCCAAATGACTTGTTAGTCATATGGCCAAATCAGTTGCAACTTGCCAAAGATCTGCAGAGAGCTGAAGATGAAGTTCTGGAAATTGCTAAGGCAAAAGGGAAGAATAAGATTTCACATGAAGATGTATTGAGATCCACACCAGCACAAACATCATTGAAGATCAAATGTTCAAGTGTGAAGAATGGTGAAAATGGGACATCTCGGTTGAGAGAATCTTCTCAACCTTGTTGTTCACATTGATGAACCAAGGAGGTCCCATCTTATTCCCTAATCACTTGTATTTACATGTGCTAACATTGCAGGGAATTGAAGATGATGATCATTCTCATCTGGAGAGTGGTTTGGACAGAATGGAGTGCACCCCTTAAGGGGGAGCCAATCTGTAGAAGATGGGATTCTGAGATATAATACCATCTTGAGAGAAGTGAATGTATTCCAATCATACTTTCATCCCTTTATTCTTAATTGTATTCATCATGACAATTAAGGGGGAGTATTGATTGAAGACAAATTGATGAAAGGGGGAGCTTTATCATTGCACTGAACTTTCTAATGTGTTTGGTGAAGTATGTGCAGGATTTAGCAATTCATTCTTATATCTGAAAAATTTCAAGCCCCGTGAAGCATGATCTCACATGTATAGTGAATGTTGGACAGCATTGAGTACCTTGGTTACATCACTCTTGTTTTCTACACCAGGTTAGACCAAGTATACTTAGAGTTGATTTACTAAAGGTTCTTTGCTAAAGAGAACATGTGACATCATCCCTCTCTCAGTGTTTTTCAAGAAAATACTTTTCAAAGGGAGGAAGTGATATTTTGAATAGAACCACACCACACCTTTGCATTTGATTGCCAATAAGGGGGAGAAATATTGGAACACATATTGACCCATTCATATGTTCTGAAGAAGTGTATTGACAACAAATACAAAGGGGGAGATTGAAGTGCACTGTGTTGCATTTGTTGTCAATGAGGCATGAGGTTGTCTTGGAATGAATGGAAGTCAAGGAATGTCAAGATGTGAATGACAAAGGTTGTGATGGTGTTGGTGATGAAGAGAGAATGGCCATAGTACTAAGATGCATGTCACTTAGGAGATTCACTAAGTGGCATAGGAGATGTGGTTGAAACATTCTCTAGTTAAATCAGACGATTGTTGAGCTGTTCTTAAAGTTCCAAGAACTTGTATCAACTGGATACAAAGTCACAACAATGTTTGAAGACCATGCATTGTATTGACAATGCATGATGAGATGAAGATGATCCATCCACAACTACTGAGTGGATGAAGTGGATTAAAGATGTCCATGCACTATCTCCTAGTGCATGTGAATGTGAAGAAGTTCCAATTTGATGTCTGATTTGATCAACGAAGTTCATTGAAGAATTTATGTGATTAAGGAGCTCGGTTGAAGATAAAGACCCTTCAGGAATTCCATTCCTAATTGTTTAATAAATTTTGATGAGAATTGGAGGAATTCTAATGAAGAAGAAGAAATAAAGAAGAGGAAATGAAGAGGAAGGAATGGCACTTGGCATTTGGCTTATACTCATTGGAGAACTTTGTATTTGACAAAGTCTTATTCATTCCTTTGCCAAAAAATATGGCCAGCCCGTGAACACCTTGGGGGTTCAACCCCAAGGCATGGGAGCTAGGGCACCACGCCCATGGGGGAACCCGTGGGGCGAGCCCAGGGCGGCAGGACGCACCCAAGACACCGCATAGGCGTCTGGGGCACGCCCGGAGGAGCGCGGTAGGGGCGCATGAGCACACCCGCGAGTGTCAAGCAGTGCATAGTGGGCTCCAGTGGCGCGCCTGCAGGGAGCAGAGTGGGCGCAGAGCACGCCCGCAGAGAACACGGTGCGGGGAAGCACCGTGGAGGTTGGAAGTTCAATCGAGGGTTTGAGGCAGCACCAGGGTGATAAAGCGCGGAAAATCCGCTCGCCGTTTTGATGTGGGACGCGGAAAAATCTCCATGAGCGCATCCTGGCCGTCCGAGTGATCGCGCGGAAGATCTCGGCCGCCCGATGCATCGCGCCATTCGCGATATGATCCAGGTCGTCCAAGGTTATTTGATCGCCTGATCCGACGGCTCCCCGTCCATCTCCTTCCTCGAGCACAGCCGAAGGCCACCCGCGCATTCCCGAAGCCTCTGTCGAACCAGGAGCAACCCGAGCACCTGTTTGTGAGTTCCCGGCCACCTCCGAGCAAACCGAGACCTCCATTGTGATCGTTAGGCCATAACGAACTCATGCATGCATTAAAATGTTGCATGCATGCATCGAGAAAGAATTCGAAGATCGGCCGAAGCAACCGAAGGTGCGAGGCCATGTTGATTGATGCTTTGCATGGATGAAGGCCATGTGTGCGCGACGCATGCATTTGAAGAAGGCCGAAGAAGAGGGAACCCGCGTGAAACAATAGAGAAAGTTCAAGATTTGCAAAATCTTGAAAACCCGATAAATTCGGGGATTCAAAGATATAACTCCGCGGATGTAAAGCACCGCCACTGCCTATAAAAATGAGGTCGAGCCCTTGAGGCGTGCTTGCTGAATATTTGTGGAGTCCCATGAGAAGCACTCTCTGCCTCACAAAGAAAGAAGCCCCACGCACACTTGCGCGGCTGAAGTCCCGGTGCCACCCGAGGCCTGAAGGAGTTCCCTGTGCGCAGCACTTGCGCGACAGGAAGAGCTCTCTCTGCCCGCATACTTGCGCGGCAGGAGAAGCTTGCGCACCCAAGGTGCTCTTGCACTCTTGAGGCTTGCACAACCCGAGCCGCATCCTTTTGCGTGCCCAAGGTTGGTTGAGGCTTGCGCGGCCCTTGCGGCTTGGCACCTTGCGCGGTGAGGCAGTGGAGAAGATCCTTGCTTGTGACCCTACGCGGAAGTGGAGGTGTTGGTATTTGGGTGTGAGCAAGAGGAGGAAGACCCGAGGCCATGTGTGTGCACAAATAACAACACCATGTGGTGTGTGCCAAGTGAGGAAGACCCTACGGGTTGGTTGTGCACACTTGAAGATTAAAAGAGAAAAACAAAAGTGTGTGTACAAAGTGGAAGAGTACATCTTGGCCGTGTGTGTGCAAGTAGAAGTGGAGGTTGTACCTTGTGTTTGCAAAGTAAACAAAGTGGGTGCAAACAAGAACAAGTGAAGGCCGAGACTTTGTGTGTGCAAAGTGATTGTGCACACTTAGAAGAATAAGAAGAGGATTCTCACACAAAAGAAAAAACATACACTTAAGTGTGTGTAATCAAATTGAATAAAGTGTGTGAAGAAGTGAGAAGCTGGTGTGTGCTTAAAGATACTACACCCTTTGTGGGTTTGTTGCACCAAGAGAAGAAAGAGGGAAGTGCATGCTTGCATGCATGCACGTGCACACGTGAACAAGTCTGAATCTTCTTGTGTGCATTTGAGGAGTCCAAGACCAGGAGATCTTGAAGATATTGTGATGCCATGCATTCAGTGCATGAAGTTGATGTGAAGTGAGATTGGACCAGACTGAAGTTAAAGATATCAGTTGTCTGAGTATTCAGTAGTTGAAGAGAGAAGTCAGGTCATCCTGAGAAGAAGGTGATAAAGCCTGAGAAAGATGAGAAGACATGTTCATCACAAGTGAGCAGAGGTACAGAGCAAGGCCAGCAGTCTTTATCCCAGACTGCTGAAGTTACTTGAAGAACTGAACAAGAAGAAGAGCTACTCGTGTGACTTGAGAAGCCAGGAGAAGCCCCCTGTGAGACTCAGGGTGGAAGAAGTCTTCAGTGAGATTCTGGAGCAGGCCAGTGGGACTCTGGTAACACTGTGGGACGCAGTATAAAGACCCTCCTGTGGGACTCAGGAGAGATACAGTGGGACTCTGTATCGACCATTGTAATACTAACCGATTATAATGGAGAAACCATGTTGGGGTGTATAACCAACATGGCAAGGACGTAGGCCTTTGGTGCCGAACCTTGTAAATCCTTGTGTCCTGTGCCTTTACATTTACTGCATCACTCGAGGAAAGGCTGAGAGATACAAGAAGAGTGGATCGAGGCTTTAACCAGCAATAGAGGTTTAATTGAAAAAGAATCAATTAGTAAAAAGTTTTAAGGGATCACTGATTCACCCCCTCCCCCTCTCAGTGATTCACACTGATCTGGGCACTTCATCCTCTTCTATTTAATGGGAAATGAAACCATCGTTCATTTGTTCTATAGACTACCTCCTCATGAACTATTGTAGTTCATTTTACATCACATCCTATAATGATTTGTTGTAATGATGGGATTTATATATATATTAGTCTAATATATTATATATAAATTTATCATTATTAAAATATAATATATCATTTACTTCTGTAACAATCCATTTACTAAAAATTGATAATGTAATTCATGCATTCATGTGGACTCAACCTCCACGATATGATGGAGTTTATTTTCCATCACCACATCACATAGATGATATATAAATATTATAATTTTTAAGGAAATTATGAGGTATTTATGATATAATTATATTTATATAGATATAAAATAATACTTTCATTATTTACACCATGATCAATGAACAATCAGAATATTATTCACCTCTATTAATGTAACAAAATTTATTTTTCATAACCATTTTTTATTTATTGTTCTAAAAAAATTGAAGTATAAAAAAATAAAATAATATTATTGTTATTCATTTTTATGTTATTTATTATTACATCATTCACCGTAGTCAAGTAGCAAATTCATTTTGGACATTTGAGACGAATACCATCAAAATATTTGAAATAAACATAAATGATTATGTAATTAAATATAATATGATAATAAATAAAATTTAATGGAATAATAAAATAGAAAAATATTTAAATTTATGTAAATAAATAACATTATTCTTTTATTTAAGATGTTATAGAACATAAATAACGAGCCTAACACAATGCAAGGTACTATTTATTTGAAACACCTCATTTTAAATGTTTTAATGATTTATTTTCCAAATATTTTTCTTCGAGGTTCAGTTTCCTAAAAAAATTATAAAGGTATTTTTTAAATAATAGATGGAAGATAAGAGTAATTTTTTAGATTATTTAATTGTATTTATAATGGTTTTTATTTTGTTAATATTTTACATGTGAGACATTATTTTTTTTAAATATTTTTAAATATTTTTCTAATAACTATATTAATTTCATGTATATGTTATTATGAATGGTTAAATAAAAAATCTTTTATGCTTCAATTGATTATAAATGGCCTATTTAACATATTTTAGATTCCATGAATGAAATTAAAAAAATAATATTTTTCAGGTTTTATATAAGAGACTCTTTACTACATGAACCTCGTTTTAAATATTTTAAATATATGTATTAGAAATATTTTACATATATGTATATTTCAGAAAATATCCTTCTTATATGTATTCATATATATATAAATGAATTGTAGAGGCAAATTTATCTCAATTTAGTGAAATTTATACAAAATTAATATTTTTATGGAATATTTTGTCTTCCTCTAACAAATAAATTAATGAATGTTCTATTTTAACATATCAAGCACAAATAGTTTGAACTTCCACCAAAAACATTATTTTATGTTTGAATTTATTTAAATGAATTCATGTTTTCTATAATGAGAAAACCTCTTTACATTATTTTTATTGTGGAATTTGGTATGGGATTTAATAATTATTGTGACTATCGTTTTCTGAAAGTGTTTTAACAATAAGATTAAATGTGTTTCAATGGTTTTATGATTAGAAATGAAATAATGAAATGTTTTATTCGTGAAATGGTACTTGAAAATTATATATGAGAAATGGATGATACCAATAAAACTTATATGACAGGGTGAACTATATTATATATCATTATGATGGGTGAACCTTATATATCTTATTCAAATGGTGAGCCATTTTATATCTATCGTATGAATTGGTTAATAATCATTGATATTAAATATGAATAAGAGGTAGTTAACTTATCTAGTTCCTTTTAAGGATTTAACTATGGTACAATTATTTCTTACTTTTTTTTAAAATGAGTTAGGAATATAATGCTATAACTCAACTAAAATGGATTTATATTCTATTATTATGAGGCATAATGTTTTATTTTAGAAAAAAATTGTTTGATTTTCATTTAGAAATGAATTATTTAAAACTCTCAAAATATAATGTGTACAAGTTAATTTTTTTCTATTCAAGTTCTTCTATAGGCTAATAGAGTGCATCTTTATGTATCTTTTACATTGATTTTTTGTGCCCATATCTTGTTTTAAAATGTATTCCACATTATTTATATATGGTTCTGAATATAGAAGAATTCAAGTTAATAGTCATCAATGTTTTTTATATTAAGAAATCATATTCTATTTAAAAGTTTTGTGTTGTTATAGAGGTGGGTACAAAGTGGATGTTTCCACTTGTTAAAATATAGTTTTTTTATGTGTGTGTTATATCCTAATTATATCAAACTATGAACTATATAGATCATTAGGAATGCTAGAAAATTAAATATTCACTAAAAAACATAGAATTATGTATTATTTATGGTTGGTTCCTTATAAAAACTTCTATGAAAAAAACATCTCGGGAATTTATAAAGAATCAAAACATCTAAAAAGGATCGTGAAAATGTTGTGATGAAATGTATTACTATAATTCAATGAAGAGTAACTATCATATGATTTTATTTGGTTTCTACAAATTCATTAAAATTATTCCTTATTGGTAGAAATTAAAAATTTCCACATCAAAAATAGAAGTGGTGCTTTCAGTGAAAATGAAAAATTAGGAATTTATTACATCCATGGTATATAGATAATCTTTAGTCATTATTTATTAGATGAAATTTCGAGTGAACTTGTTGATAATATTTTATTCTAATACAATTAAAATATCAGTATGGATTGATTATCCTTATATAAATATAATATAAATATCAAGAGAATGAAATTACACTCAGTTCCATGAATTTCCCTCGATTCTATACAAGTTCATGGAAGTGGATGAATCACCTATTGAATTATTATATCAAAAATATATAAGATTTTACTATAAGAAATAATATCATGATCAAATAATTCATCCTACAAAAAATATTGTCATTGATGATACACCCATTTTAGGGAAATATGTTGATTGGCTGATTGAATAATTATATAGTATTCCAACTTGCTGAGAGGATAAGTTCTAAATCGATCATATACCCATATCATTGAAAATATATATGTTTCAATAGATAATTTATACTATTGAAAATTAAGTAACGATAAAAAAACTATATGAGGATCCATATTAAGGATTTATGCACCCATGTTCATCACTATGGGGCCTGTCGGTTCTCATCATCAAGATAAAGGATGTGTAAATGTGACTCTACATTAATTATCCTAATCTAAACAAGATCATGATAATGAATAATTATAATCTTATATGGATTGATAAATTATTAGATCATCTATAATAAACCTCTAATTTTTATACTAGATATTGAATTAGTATATAAATAACTAATTTTGAAGAAGGAGGATATCCCTCAGACATCTTATCAAAAAATATACGGGAATTAAGGTTTCATAGTGATTACATTTGGAATCAATAATTTTGTAGTAATCTTCAGTGAAATAATGAATCGTTTCTTCAGAGATTATCTCAACAAATTATTCATATTCTTTATATATTACATTATTGTCTACACTAAATAGAAGGATCACTATTAGGAGGATTCTAATATAGTACTAATGGCCATAAAAAGGAAAATTAATATGTATGGTATAGTTTATATGAGCATTAGATAAAGAAATTAGCATTCTCAGGGTATGCTATCATAAGAATATTATTATATTGGAATCCACTAAAAATACAGATAATTAATGGATAGCCCATTCCAATAATTATGATCGATATTTTTTTTATGGATTATTTTATTCGATCATCAATTTTTGAGAAACAAATAATGAATGAAAATCCATCCAAACTAGATAAATCCAAACATATAGATGTTTGTTTAGAATAATAACTATTTGTAGAAATATAAAGAGTTAAGGAAGAAATTAATCACTTCACTTGCATTTCCATTTTTCAACAGTGGGGATGGATTTTTTATTTAAAAAAATTAGTATAGGAAGGTATTTGATTGTGTACTAATGCAATGAAAAAGTGATATCCTATGAATCATTACAATTAATGATCTATGAGAATCTCTACACATCCTGCATTCTCAAATTTCCTACAATGATTTTAGCATTAATGATTTATTGAAATTATTACATGGAATACTCCTCATTTATAATTTCGTCAAAAATTATTTCCATTTGTTCAAGTGATAGTGGTTAGAGCTGATCAATTATTTTGTTTATTAAATTCCATACAATGTGTGAATGGTGAAAAAAGATGAAGATTATCTGAATATAATTGATTATGTAACATGATCTATGATGAATATTGACTGGTATACAATGATTATGGACACATAATGGATTAATATATGAATAATAGAATTATCATTATCCTAGATTTCTCAAACAACTTTTCAACAATAAATTCATAAGAGGATTAAGGATGTTCAAAAGGATAATAAGGATCTATATAGATTGATAGTGAATATTTCAAAGATAACCTTTGATAAATATAGAGTTATAATGTTAAGATCATGGATATATGTCACATAAATACTATAATAGGAGGGGGAACAATTTTATAATATTCATAGAACATCCTTTAATATTAATCTATGAAACACTAAGATGTATAGATATCTTAAGAGATTATTTTGGTTAAATAACATGAATAGTGGGATTTAAAAATTTCATTCTTGATTATTGGTATTCCAAAATGACAAGGTAGAATGATAGAAGTTTAATGTTGGGATTAAAAAATTTAATATACTATTATGTAAATAGAAGAAACTATGAATTTCATCATAGGACTCCTTAGGAAATTTCATGGAAATGGTGTTATATTGTTGGAAATTTATGAATATAAAAAGTAAGTATACATCATTTCAATAATGTAAGGTTTACCACATTTCCAACACACTAATATATATATATATAAGAGTATAAGTATGACTTCATTGATCAGAACAATGAATGGTATCTGATCAAGATAATCAGTTTACAATAATGACCTTGAGAAGCATTCAGAATGCACTGAATATATAACTTTGTTTTTGTACTTATTTACCCTTTATGAATGAAAAACAGTATGAAATAACTATTAAAAATTTATAGTATATTAAAAGATCAGGTTAAATGGATTACCCTGAAAGTTCGGATCAATATATTTCCCCAGTGGAGTTCTCATATAACAACAGTTTCAGTTCAATCATTCAAATTGAACTATATGTGGCTCTGTATTGGTAGTTGGGTCAGAATCCATGATGTACAGATGATGTTATAGAGTGGATTTTCATAATATAAGATCAATTCCATGATATGATAGATAATATTTACACCAATCAAGGACAATACAAAAAATATATTAGATCATGGAGACAATTTGAAATGAAATGTGAAAACTCACTAGTTAAAATTAATGTGGTTGAACTAAATGTTAGAGGAAGAATAATGGGAATCGAAAGAGGTAATAAAAGAAGAGTTCCATAATCTCATTTAGTGTATGAATTGTGTTTTTGAAGGAGAATTTTATGATGGGTGTATAAATACAATGACATAAATTTTAAAAATTAAAATCCCTTCTGAATGAATAAATACATTATTAAAAAATGAAGTTATAAAAAACACAGGCACTAATTTGTTTATTTTATATTTATTATATAATATATCATATAGTAGTTGAAATAAAATTAATAATATTATGAATTTATAATTTATCATTTTTTATAGTGACTATTAATATTATAGTAAATTATGAGTCATGATAAAGTCTTACATAGATAGAATTAGATATGGCCTCAATCTGTAGGAGTGTATCCTACAAAGACTATTTATTTGTGTTTATAAGGGTGGTTTCATCACTAGTCTTTTATCTTCACCAATTAAAATTAGATATTAAAGAACTAATACTTGGGTGAAATAGTATATCAAAGATTTTTAATATTATCACGATAATGAACAACCCCTTGTTCATAGAACCACCCTAGAAAAGTGAAAACATCACCCACCATACCCTTAGGTTGCTTGTCCAAAACTGTATTGGATAATGAAAATAATTTTATCTTTATGTACCACCTTACAATAGGTTCATCAAGGATATCATTTTTATATCATTCTCAACTTCACATATCACCATTTTATTTATACTTTTGTTTAATTTTTTATGAATAATACAAAATTTTCTTGTATATGAATATTTGAAGGTGAATTCATCAAGCCATCATCATCTAGGAATTATTCTAGTGAGAAGTGATGATTCATCCCCACAATAAAATAATATATTTTCTTTAATTCAACAAGACTTCTTCTTTCAAACACCAATATCCATCATAATGCATGTCAATTTTAAAATGAAAAATAACAAATGAATATATATATATATATCAGAACATTAGAATATAAATTAAAATATTATTAATTTATTCAATAGTAATAATGATTTCTTCCATTATAGACTCCATTCCAAATATTGATTACACAATAATGGTCATTGTACTATTTACCTTTGCATAACTGATTATCCTAATCCATCATGTATCATTAGGATCTGTGATCACTCATCATCCACATAATCATGTCATCAATGACAAAAGGATAATAAATAATAATGTTCCTATGTAGGGGTGAGTGTAAAAATTATTATTATACCCAACCAATGTAGTTATCTAACTGTATAATCCACTAGTGCTCATGTTTTTTAAAAAATATAGAGCATAATGAATTCTACATAACCTAACTACGTCAATAGAAAAAAAAATAATCCATTTTGACCAATCATCCTATATCTCACATCTATCACGGTCTCAAAATAAAAAAAAAATTTCTATAAAGTATCACAATCATATATTATAACACATCACATATAAATCTTATTTTGTAATTCACCATGGATTCCATGATTCATTAATGATATATGAAATACATGTCTCCAAATATCTCAAAATCACTAGATGAAATACACATCTCATTATATCTATTGAGTTATGAAGGAATTACACATCTCTTAGTGGCTGTAATAGTCATTTCTAATGATAGTAGTGTACACATGTTTGGATATGATGGTAAATATAAAACTCCATGGATAATTTTAAGAATTCAAATTTTATGGGGAATGAAAATATATTATGATGAATATTGATACCATGTTATCTTAATCATTGATTCAATGGTAGAAAGTATAAACATTATTGGTTTTATAATATCTCACCTCAATCCCATTGATATGTGTGAGTAATAGAATTATCACACTAGTGATTTTTTATCCATCTCATTATCATTAATGTAATTCTGTGGGAACTTCTCATGTGCACCTATCTCATCCATCATGTCCACGTATCTAGAAAACTAGTAGAATGACTCATATTCATCTACCCTACACTATATATATTAGAGGATTTAAATATGCCCAACTATATCCTATATATATCCAAAAAAATTATCACCGATCAGTGGGTGAGTGGTAGTAGAAACATGCAAATTTAATCACAAGTCTCTTAATAGATTAGGGGGTTTGTGAGGTATTGTAATTTTCACCCCACTCCAAGCTATATAGAGAGTGATTGAATTATATGGCAATTTTCATATCCAATTACTATCAATATATATTATGTGTAGGATTCATTACATATAAAATTAACTATGCACATTAAAATCAATCACAATCAAGTATCCCCTACCATCCTTATTGTAATCCCTTATTAAAATTTAGTTTTTATATTATATGTATAAAATCCGAAAAGGTCATTCCCTCAAAATACAAATCATTATCAAATAGTAATTGAATTAATGTTATTTAATGATCATATTTGTCACATAAAAATATTGTTAATGATAATATCCCACCTTTTTTCATAGATTCTGTAAAATTTCCTACAGATTTTGACATTCATATCTTGATAAATGTTGGATAAAATAATTCAACAAAGATACTCGTTTTTATTGAATAATTTATGTAGTAACATAATATCTAGGTTGGAAACACATCTATAACTAGGATTTTATCTACGTTTTCTTATGTAACGAAAGACACTTAACTAAATTATCCATCCATTATCATAGGTCACTAAAAATATATCAAATAATATTAATACCTTATCCTTGGTGGTTCAATCAATCAATTGTCCATATATTTAATAGATCACTATTAATTCCTTAATAACGATTAATGACTTGGTATGTCATTCACACACTATTAGGGAGTCCATATCACCAATGTTATTACATCATTTCTCTCACATTAAGGACTTATATTGTTATTCAACATTATCACTAATAGTATCATAATTTAAAAAATTAATATCTTAAAAAATATAAATATATCCCATTATAAAAATGATCTATTTCTTATCATATAATCATCCCACCATTGTTTTTTTCATTAAAACACATTTAAAGAAGTGACTATATGTTTTTATCAATACATCATGAATTTATGTAGTCAAAAAAAATTATTAATTCTTATCCAAATTCCATGATATACACCTTTCATGAATTTATTAAATTCATGTGATTATTCTTATTTAAATTCATTATTATTTTCAATTTTATATTTATTTGGCCAATATTAAAAATTCATTAGTATAGAGTGAATTATAGTGACTCATTTAGATAACCAATATTTTTATAATGATTCATTGTATTTTTTAGTGATTCAATTTCTTTTATACCATGTAAATTATCTATAATATAAGATAAAATAGTTCATCCTGATATGTCACACCCAAAACTAAATTTTCAATTTTTTTACGTATTATTTTTTTCTTATGACCTTAACCATTTATTCATGGTATTTTCCTCGAACTTGTGAACGTTTGGAAGAATGATATATATTACATAGTTTGTATATAGTTAATTAAAACGTTAAGGAAATATTATAATAAATATATATTGTTTAATAGGGGTGTTTTGAATGGTTGTATCATAGCTTCTCTCCTTTACATTTTTCTTCATTTCATATTGGTTTTTTCAATAAACTCAAAGGTAAACAACAAGTAATATTCTTCTCTATTAGCCTATTAGTATCTTCATCATTAATTATTTGATTTATCTTCTCATAATTTATATTTTTTATAAGATTATATATATAATTTATCAAGGTTATTATTAGGTAATTTTATGTTTTTCTTTACTCATTATCAACTATTTTGTTATTATAGGTGGTTATCCATCAAGGGTGGTTGGTGTTAACTAGCACTTGATTTTGGTGGGTGGTTCTAAATTCCATTTGTTGTGGGATTTTCAAATGAATAGTTATTCTGTTACAAGGTGATTATAAATGTAATTTATGGATTAATCGTGTTGGGAGAGTCTAAATGGAAAATTATTAGATAATTTGTTTGTTTAACCTTTATGTGGAATTTTTTGTTTGTCTTTGATGTGAGGGAATGTTTAAAATATAATTATATGTAATAAAAACTCATGGTATCCTTTGGAAATTTTTTAGGGGAATGATGGAGGAGAGGGATCAATTTCTTACAATCATGGATAGTTAATTAGTTTTCCTTTATTATTTAATGATGTGTAACAATATCATCCTTCTATAAACTAGTGATGTATACTCTAAGTGAACCTATCCCTGGAGATGTTAGGATGTCATAATAAGGGATAATTGATAAATATTTTCTTTAAATATTTTTCTTTTTTTTCTATATTTAATTTATTAGTGTATAATTTTTGAAATATTGATAATCAAAATATCTTATTATTCATTCAATTTTTACGAAAATTGTGATGTTTAGTCCATCTGACACAAATTGGATATAGAAAACATTTTGGGATCATGATACACACATTTTTCACACCCAAAATGAACCCCTATATGTATGGGAACCTTGTTTTGAAAGTGGTTGGAATGATCATAAAATTACGTAGAGGGAGTGGTTACACTCACTTGAATTGTCTAGGTTTAATGGGATGACATGTTTGTGGGTTTGTCCCATATGTCACACTGTTATTGGTTTTAATATATTGTGTTCTTATTTTTTTTATTTATAACTATTTGATCCTATATTCTATCACCATATCAGATTCCCATCTCATAGATTTTTCTCCATTAGGCTATGAGTACTCATTTATAATGATGGTTATTTTTTTATTTATTGATGATATTTTTACGTTAATGAATTAAATATATATGAAATATGTATGTGAATATTACCCCTCATTAAGGGAATGTCTAAAAAGGTATAATGGCGTCCCCCCACGATGTTTTCTAGCATTGATGTTTCTTTAATCCTTTGTATAAACTATTTCTTAGTCATAACTAGTAGATCTGAGCATTTATTCATGTCCATGGAGGTTATGAAAACTCTTAAGTTTTAAAATGGGATGACCTGGGTAATAGATTAATGTGTTTCTCTATTATGTTTAAAGAAAATGTTGTCAATAATCACCCAATAATTCCCATTGGCATGAGAACACAAAAAATAATTGCATGGAGTTAAGCAACATCCTAAAGATTCCATAGGCTGGAAACAAATTCCGAATGGTTTCAATTACATGTTGTAATAAATTTAACCATCAAAAAATAATCCACTAAACAAATGATCCATATCCAAACTACTAACCAAATGATGCATGGAAAAATAAAGACAACACAATTACATTGATCCTATCAAAACCACTCCCAAGTGTGCAATAGTTTAATGCCAAACAATTATCAAAGAAATAAATAAGTACTACTATGGACTCCCAAAAGACCACATGACTCCATGCTCCATAAGATCCATCATCCACAACCACCGAACTACACATGTATCACACGGTGGTCTGAAAAACATGTGATACATTACCTTTTAAAATGACCCGGTAAATAGAAACTAAAAAAACCAATGTTAAAAAGCAGGGTTAACTATAACACTCTGATGTTTTTCCCCAATTACTTCCATACTCTTTCCAATTTTATATAAGAGTTAGAAAGATTTACCAAAAATAGTTTATAATAAAAAATTTCTAAAATTTTTTTATAACTACATATAAACAACTTTCCAAAACCATTTATAACCAAAATCATACAAGTGAAAATGAAACCAATTTTTCTAGAAAGTTTTTTCTATAAAAATAACTAACGAAATATTTTATACCATTTCTCAATATTGATTTGGCTTAACTAGTCTATTTCAGAAATCTACACAACCAACTATGAATGTTGCGTGATGATCATCTTATACACATGAGTGGTTTCTCATTGATCTACGAAGTCATAAAAAAGTTATTATATCCCATGTACCATTTTTTCATTTGGCACTGATAATGAATTCATATTTCAACCAATCCATGTAAACACAACATGAACACACACACATTTTATGCCCTAGGATTGTGCCAAAAAAGACCATTTAATAGAATCACATTTTCATTGAAAAATATTTCCATAAAAAAATCATTTCCAAACCATTTTTTTAGAAAACCCTTTTATTGGAAACCCATTTTCTATAAAACATTTCATAATTCTAGAAAATATATAATTTAAATTCACCATTTTTAATTTATGAATATAAACCATTTTTTACAACAATTCCCCAAGATTACCCAATTTCAGCCCAAACCATAAATCATCACTAGAGATGATTTACTACCTTATTTTCACCATAAATTCAATTAATATAATCGAAGTTTAATATATGACAATAAAATCTAGAAAAATGAGTTGACAAAGAAGCCACCTCCATCGAAGGTTTTGATGAAAATCAACAAAAAATCAAGAACATGAACACAATCTAGTTGGGACTCACAAAAGCATCCTTAGATGACTTATACCACCACAAATGAACATGAATATAATAATATATTTAATACCTAAACATATAAACACTGGTATGTTGTATAGATTAAGAAATTAAAGTGGATAGGACAAGTAGATCTAGTTTGTTCTATGAAATGAGACATGAATGTTGAAGAACATAACATACCATGTGAATCGGGATTGATAATTACTTTGAAGGGCTCCAAATAGGTTACAAAATTAATGGGATAGGTTCATCATCCAATAATTGAGATAAATATACAATTAGTTTTATTTAGGAGAAAAATTTAAAATATAGGAAAAAAATAGCATGATCCTCTTAAATTTTTCCTGCACACAGTTAGACAAACAGTGTGTTAGATACTGCCTTAAAGAAACCCCTGCATGGCCTTGTCACATGGTCTCTCATTCCATTCCCAAACAATGCCAAATATACTCCCTCAAAATTATAAATGCACACAGTTTCCCTCTAGGGTAGCTTCATTGTATTGACAAAACATGTGCATCCCATGCCCTTCAAATTTATCCTAAAACATATTAAAAGTTAACTTGAACCTCCTAACCATCATCCATACAAAAAAATAACCAATTAACAGTTACATACTAGTAATTGGGGGTACTATGTTCTCCCAACCATTCGTATTTCTTTCCTAAAATTTTTTAAAACCATCACTGCACTGAAAGTCTTATGGCCATAGCTCATTCAATAAATTATCACATTACAATGTCTTTTCCTCCATCTGACCATGTTTCCAAAAAAACATGCACTTGACTAATTATTTTTCCCCATAATACACTATCTTTCCTATCCATGATCCGTACTGAGATATGTACCAATGTAGCATCCAGATCTAGGTTAATGTGATCCAATCTGATCACATGGTCTGGATTGGATTGACACATCTTTATCTGAGATACATAAAACACATTATGCGCTGAACTCGAGCATGGTGGAAATGGAAACCAATATTCCACCTCCCCAAATCATTCCAACAACTCGAAAGGGCCAATTTATTGAAAAGATAACATGACCTGGTTTCCAAAATGATGATGTCCAATCCATTGAGTGATCCTCATTAAGACATGATAATTCACCACAACTAAAAAGAACTTTCATCGATGATCCACATATGATTTATGATGACTCTGAGCCGTCTCCATCATCTTTAAGATCAAATGAATCTTCTCTACTATTTCAAGGACATGGCTAGGCCCGACTAATAAAGTCTCTCATGTTTCCACCCACCATAGTGGAGAATGTAAAAGATTAACATACAATGCATCAATCAAATATATATTTATATAGGACCGAGAGATGTTATTATAAAATAAATCCACATAGGGTATGTGTTCTTACCATGATATAGAAAAGTCTGTTACATAATCCCACAACATGACCTCTAATGTCTATATCATCCTTTCAGATTACCTATCTATCATAGGATGATACACAGTACTCAAAGTCTAATGACTCCCAAGGAATTTGAATACGGGTTTCTTGAAATGAGACATAAACCTAATATCACGTTCTAAGATGATTGAAACTGGTATTCCATGTCTCTTTGCCACTTATTATATATATTTATTTTGGATATATAATATACCGTATGATTATCATGAATAAGAATAAAATTAGTTGACTTAATAATTTATACACTACCACCCATATGGAAAGGTGTTTTGGAACCATTCATGGGAGACTTGGATCAAAATCCATTATTATCTACTCCCATTTCAACAATTGGATAGGTAAAAAATATGACATTCATACCAGACACTAATTGACTACACTAACATTTTGACATGTTAAGAACTTTTAAATGAACTCAACCACTTTCCTTTTCATAACACTCCATGAAAACTATTCCCTCAGTGCCTTCTACATATTAATTATACCCAGATGTACTTATCATCTATTTTGGTGTTAAGCATGAAGAAGTTGTTGCTCACAATACATATCTACATCCATCGATCTCTGAACCACAACATTACATCCTCACATTGTTTCCACCCATCAATATTCTCCCTTCCACTGAGTTTTGAACTCCTAACCTGACGATATTCAATAAATATTTGTACCTTTTTTAACATCTTTACCAAATAAGGTACCATAGAAACCAAAAAGAAAACTGCAATATCACTTTGGTCTTCCCATTCCACATGCATGTCAGCTAAGACTGAACACAACTTCCTTTAATCTGTAGATTCATTTTCCAACGTTTCATATGAATTTATTCTTAATGTATCAGCCCCATGATTAACTTTTCTTTGGGTATAAATTATATAAAAGTCAAACATCAGGTGGTACTACATCATCTCTTTTTTATTTGACTCAAATATCATTGTGAGAATATCTGTTTCTACATTTTACAATCCATAAAAACAACATATTTTTTACCAAAGAGATAGTAATGCCAGGACATCAAATAATGAGTGATTACAACTAACCCCAAATTTAACTCTCAACTTCCATGAACCATAAGTAACAACATGATCCCCTTATATGATAATACATCCAAAACAAAATACTGAGGCATCATAGTACACCAAGTACCCCTATTCGGAATATGGAAAAGTCATTATGTTTATTTATTTAATTCTAACGTTCATCTCTTGGAATTTTTTCTATAATTCCGCTATAATTTTGAATGTGACATAATTTTTTTCATAGATGTATTTGGAAATGATTATAAGGCCCCGGCCTTAAACCTTACTTAATCTTGAGTTATCACAAGATTACACGTTGAGGATCTTTTCAGGTTTAGAGTTTTAGAGAATTAGAACATAACTATTACATCTCAAAAGATTACAAAGTAGTCACTTCTACTAAGATTCCATAAATAAATAAAAAACTCTTAAAAGAAACATGTCTAGTTCCATGTTTTATATTGGATGACATCCCCTTGATACCATCCTTGACTTTATTCCACATTAATTCCTGTGAAAAACATTTCAAAAAAAACTTGGGATGAGCATAAAAAGCTCAGTATGGGATACAGAAAGAATGAAAACTGTTAGTTTTTCAAACATCAAGTAAAACATATATACTCTATCAAAGTAATAACTTCACCTTCATGAAGTAGTACAAAAACACTTCACTGAATAAAGTATCATTACTTACCTTTTTGTAACCAAAGGATTACCATAAAACCCATAAAAAGAACACATAACATATATAAAGGTAACTTGGGACATAAACATACTTAAGTGGAATAACCATATGGTCGACTTCCACACATATCACTTAATGGAATAGCCATACGTCCAATTTCCATACATACTTAATGAAATATCCATACGGCCGACTTCCATACCCAATGTATTGGAGGTTATAACGTAACCACCCATCCTGGTATTCACGGCACCACCCGTCATATGGTTTATAATGTAACCACCCGTTAAAATTTCCAAGTACCAATATAAAATCATAAAACATAAAACCAATATAAAGGAATGAAAAAATTTCCACATTTCAATCACAATATATCATAAATATATTGACATAATAGAATCCTATTTCAAAACCATTTTCAATACCAAAATACATAAAAGAGTATATGGTATTTATTTTATTCTAAAAACATTACGGCTTGTTGAGAAAGCCAAAGACCAAATAATACTCGCGGCGGCGGAAAAGGTCGTTGTCACCGTGTACGTTAAAAAACATTCCTTTTTGTCGTTTAGTAAACCGCTTCGTAGAAAAAGATTCCTTTTGTATAAAATTAAAAGACAAAGGGGTTTATACACCGTATAAAAGAAATTTGTGTATAAAACGAAATATGCCTCAATGAAAGGATATTGAGACGAAGTCCCTTACCTCAGGTCCGACTTGACTCGATCGTTCTTTAACGTCCTGAATAATAAACTTGAGTTAATTTATACATGATTAAGAACCTTTTTAAAGTTCATTATTCCTTTTATATATCTTATTTCCATGTTATAAACATTATGTAACCATTTAAGTTAATAATGTTTTTTTGTCAATAGTTGGTTCTTAAGTCGAAAGTTGACTTCTTACAATTACATGTTGTTCGTGTGGTCAAAATTTCTTTATATACAGAATGAAATTCCTGATTTGGATATCATATATATCATATATATCCAGCATATACATGTATTTATAATATTACATAATCATTTAGAGGTAAGAAATGAAATGCACCGTTCATTGAGACGGTAAGCCGTACGTACGCATGAACGCTACTTTCATTTATTTGTCATATTAATGGAATTAAAACTAAATGAGAGGTATGTATATTTTAATTCCATAATTATATTAATCATTTAGATATATCATTAATTGTATATATCCATTATATACATGTACTTTTAATAGTACATTACATTTGGGGATAAGAAATGAAATGCACCGTTCATGGAGACGGTAAGCCGTACGTACGCATGAATGCTACTTTCATATCTTTCTCATACTTTAATGGAAATAAATAATAATGATATAGAGGTATATTATAATTCCAGTATAAAATCATATATAATAACTTTAAATCTATCCTTTACACGTCCCACATATGGCATTAACGAATCACATCACTTTGAGGGGGCGGTAGTCCGCACTTCCTTAAATGAAGATATCATGTTTACCCATAATGGAAACCATAAAGGTATGCCCAAAATGAGAAATACAGAAGCTTAAAGAAAAAATAAACATATTATATATCATATATAAAAATAGTGACATCATAATGGCCACCTTTGAAGGTGTTAAATGAGTATTGAACAATCATCGTTTCGGGAGGCAGAATTTCGCCATCCACGGAAACCATATGTTATTTAACCATTTGATGTAGTTGTGTGAGAGTGTAGCATGAATAAATCTTATAACAACATCCTAGTATATTTAAGATACTGTTGTTGTTACAAAAGAAGTAAATAAAAAGAGTTTAGAGGGTTGGAGAAGCAAAATAAAACAAATGAACAAGAGAGAATGAATTACCTTTAAAAGTGTAACTACTTTTGATTTGAGCCTAAAGGCTTCCTTTGAAAGGATTCTTCCCAAAGGGAATCCTCTAGGATGAGTAGAGGGATGTGGAGAGAGTAATTGGGCAGGGGTTGGCCGAGCCAAAGTCTTTAGGAGTGTGTGAAATGAGGTAGAGGTGGGGGCCTTTTATAAGAGGAGAGGAGGGGCACTTCTGGAAAGTAAAGAAATATTACTTTATTTGAAAATGTGTTTCGGTTTTAAAAGGACCCACATTGATATAATTCGTGGATAAGGTGATAACGGTTCTAAATACACTCATCCAATTGGATTTTGACATGTGTAGTTCATAGATGTTACATTATATTTCCATTTTATTTAAATCGTCAAATAATGATGTCATCGCTGCATCATTATTATGTCATAAATAATTTAATTTATTTAAGGTCTAAAAATTATAAAAAAAAATACTATGATGTAGGAAAGCTTTTTATCTTTCCAATTACTATTTATAATCAAAAATCTGACTTGTATATACCCATTTAAAAATTGTTTTAGTAAAACATATCATGTTTGTGTCAATTTAATTTTAACATTAAATAAAAATATATTATTGTCATTTTCCAACAAAAGTTCCTCCATGGGGTCCCCAAGTTGGCCCATTGCTTGTCTTGGTCGTCCATGACACATCCAATGAGGGTAGGACATGTTTCAATCTCATCTTAATTTATTAAAGCATTATTTTTACCTTAAACTACACTAAATACCACTAATCGCGATTAAGAACTTAATAAGTTACTATTCACCAAAAAATTATTATAATCTCATTGAACCACATTTTACTTCTTAATGACAACCATTTATGTCAGATTTTTGAAATTCAAAACACAATGATGACAAAATTCCATTTAAATGGAAAATCAGTTTTTATAAGAACCACTTAGTGGTTTCACTATTCATCAAAAATTGAAGTTTTTCAGAAAATTACCAAAAATTCACCCTAAGCTATATTTGATATTCTGAATTCAAAAATGAAGTCTATTTTACAAAATTCAAAACATATAAGTCACATTAATTAATTTAATAATTAATTCCCGCTGTCAGAGCAAATTGCATCTTTTTATGAAACAGTAAGTATCAAAAGATTGACACTAGTTTGAGTCCAATTTCAAAGTGAAATTGATTCCAATGACCACCATTGGATTAAATGGTAAAAATATATTCATATTACAAATTAAGACCAATTAAAAAGATAATCTAATCATATAAATAAATTAGATTAAAAAGCAGTTTTGATGTAAAATGCAGTATTTTTCACTATTCATTAAAAAATGAACATTGTCAGAAAATTATCAAAAATTCACACAAAGTAAATTTTGATGTCCCAATCATAAAGAATAAGCTTATTTTGACAAACATAGTTTTTAAAATTGTCAAAAGATATATTTAAAAAGGGTTTTCCATCATAAGGCAGTAAAACAATCTTTTAAGAATATTAGTGTATTCCATGCTTAAGATTGGATTTATTTTCATTTTAAGCCTCTAAAACACTATCTTAATCATTAATAGACATGGATAAAAATATCTATTATTCACTACTTACTTGGGATGTTACATCCTTCCCCCCTTTAGAAAATTGCGTCCCCGCAATTTATTTACTCATCAAAATAAGTGGGGGTATTTATCCCTCATAGCATTTTCAGATTCCCACGTTGCCTCTTCAATCACATGGTTTTTCCACAAAACCTTTACCTGATGAATCACCTTTGTTAACCTCACCTGTTTTTATAATCTCAATCATGTATTCATATGTGTTGAAAATCCCAATTATGTTTTCATTCTCTATGATATTGTTAAGTATCATTGATCTATACTTTAATTCTTTCAAATCTGTGATCAAACCAATAATAATTTTTAAAATAGTCTTTGGAATATCTTAATCCTCTTTTATTCATGTTCATACAAGTTATAAATTAATTCTAACACAATCGGATGTGTTCTGCATAAAACAGATAAGTAATCTGTCTATAGCTACTGATAAAGAGCTACCGGTAACCAGCTACCGCTAGACTTAGTCTACCGACAGACAGCTACCGATAGACTTAACACAGAGCTACCGATATACTTAACACAGATCTACCGATATACTTAACACAGAGCTACCGATGTGCTTATAACTGTAAGCTACTGACTTACAGACAGCTACCGATACAAACATAGAGCTACCGGTGTAAGTATAAATAGCTACCGATGGAATAAGAGTCACCTATGGATGAATCTACTGACAGACTCACAGCTACTGATACAAGAATAGAGCTACCGACGCATAGAGCTACTGATGCATAGAGCTACCGACGCATAGAGCTACTGATGCATAGAGCTACCGACACATGGAGCTACCGACGCCTGGAGCTACCGATAAACAAAGTCACTGATACAAGCATGTACCAACCGACGCATAGCGCCACCGATAGAGTCAAAGAAACTAATGAAATTGAGCTATTGATGTTCAAGCTACCGATGTCCAAGCTACCGATGCTGATTACCTACCGATCCCTCGACTCACTGTTTGAATTTCTTTATTTCCTATATTTAATCCATCTAACGGTCATATCATGTACATTTTAATGATTTGTCAAATATCTGATAAAGGTTGTCGGATTTCAGGAAACCGTACCTCGTACCTGCAGAAAGGAAATCTTTTTTGTCCCCTGTTGGGAGATAAAAACGAGAAGACTACACTGCCCAAGACACATCAACGAACTACAATAGAAGCGAACCAGAGAAGTGCGTGGTGGATGATACATACCAGAAACACAAGAAGAGAAAAACGAGTTCCATCAAGTACACAGAGAAGCTCATAGACAATCAAGCATACTCGAGAAGTGTTCTGTGCATACAAGAAGAACACTGAATAAAACTACTAAATTGTTACTGTCTGTGAACCTGGAGCATACGACACTCTGTTTCTCAAACAGAAATGAGAAGAGGAATCAGACTCACTTCTGGTCGAATCCAAAGGAGTCCAGAGCTACACTGAAATCACCAGAACCACTTCTAAACTCTACACCTCTTGTTCTGTGATTTATTATTACTCTTTTCGAGCAGTGTGTGTTATCTGCTGTATCTAACACATACACTGTCTCCTGTACTCAAACTGAAGGATTTGTAAATCCTTACCAAACTCTTTCATTCTTTATTTCCCACGAATAACAGTGGTAGAGGTCGTGTGTGACCTGGACAACTGGTTGCTGTTGTACTGTTTCCCACGAAGAACAGTGGTAGAGGTCTTGGACCTGGACAGTTGTAAACTGTAGAACCCTGATCCAGGGTGTGGATCATTTTTATTTAAACTTTTGAGAGGACTAAGTCTTGGCTTGAGACTGAACCTCTTGGTTACATTTGTTGTGCCATCTCTTTCAAAGTTTTATTCCGCTGCTAATCACTTTAAAACCAATACTGTTTCTAAAGTTACTTTGATAATTAAATTAGCAAGTGTTTATGTTAAGTGTAGATTAGTAAGTTAGTTTCAAAAGATAATCACACACTCCTGTGTTGATTAACTAGGAATTAATCAATCCCTTGAGAATCTAATAGAACCACTACTTTAATATAAATTCACTACAGTTTAATTTATTATTTTATTTGGGGGTCTTTAAGACACTGTTTTTAAATACAGAAATTTTAATTGGTACTCAATTCACCCCCCCTCTTGAGTAAACCACTCCGACCAACACTTGGTATCAGAGGACTGAAAATACTTTCTAACCGTACTCTACTTTTGAACTGTGATTTTAGTTGTATTTTAATGTTCTTAAAATTTCTGTTATATCTAAATTTTATCTCTTTAAAATTTTCTCATCATGGACAATAGACTTGAGGGTGCTGCTACTAACCGGCCACCTTTCTTCAATGGAACTAATTATGCTCAGTGGAAACTAAAAATGAAAATTCATCTAGAAAGCATAGGTTTTGATATTTGGACTGCTATTGAATCAAAATACAAAATTCCTACTACTGCTAGATCTACTTGGGATGAACCTATAAAGACTTCTTACAATAACAACTGTAAAGCTATGAATGCCTTGTACTGTGCTCTAGGGGATGAAGAGTTTAATAGAATTTCTTCTTGTAAAACTGCTTTTGAAATTTGGGATACCTTAACTATATCTCATGAAGGAACAATGAATGTTAAAGAAATGAGATTGAACACTTATACTATCAAGTATGATAATTTTAAAATGAAGCCTGACGAACCCATTTCTGACATGTATCTCAGCTTCAATGAAATTGTCAATACAATTATCTCACTGGGAAAAGATGTCTCATCGAAGGAACAAATTATGAGAATTTTGATATGTCTACCTGATAGATGGAGAGGCACATCTGTCTCAATCAGAGAATCATGTGACATTGCTGCTCTACCTGTCAAGGAACTAATTGGCAAGCTGATGATGTATGAAGAAGAGATCAAAGTGAATAAAGAGGAAGAAAATGAACCTCCAAGAAAGTCTGTCGCTTTCAAATCCTCAACTTCAAAGAATAAGGACAAAGAAAAGCTTCAAGCTGTAGTTGAAAGTTCAAGCTGTGAAGACTGTGAAAGTAATTCTGACGGTGATGCTGAGATGGCTCACATTGCTAGAAGATTTAAGAAATTTTATTGGAAAAAGAAGTTCTTCAGAAAAACAAATTATAAGGGTAAGTATGATCACCAAGGTAAATGGAAAAAGGATTGGAAGAAGAATGACAAATCAGATGATGTTGTGTTCTATGAGTGCAAGAGAAAAGGACACATTAAAGCCGACTGTCCAAAGATGAAGTATAAAAAGTAATATGAATATAAGGACAATAAGTTTAAGAAAGCCATGAAGGATACTTGGAGTGCTTCAGAAGACAGCACAAGTGAAGCTGAATCTTCAGACTCTGAAAGGAATCGAGCAAACATGTGCTTTATGACAAACACTTCTCAGGTAATTGCTGAAACTCCTGCTTTAAATTATTATTAATCTGGAGATAATGCAGAATCTGACTCTGATTCTGGAACAATGTCTAAAAATGAATTGTTTGAGTACTGTGATATGCTGGAAGAGACATGTAATGAACTTAAGGATAAATACACGTCATTAAAGAAACAGCATGCTCTCACCACTACAGTTAAAACTGAACTCACTATTGAAAAAGAGAAAAATGCTCAACTGTTAAAAGAAAACACTGAACTGAAACTGTCTAATGAGCAACTCAAGAAAGACTTAGAGAAGTTCACCAATGGCAAAAATACTCTAACACAGATGCTAGGAAAGCAAATAGCACCTAAATATACTACTGGTATAGGATACCAACATGGACAAAGGAAAATTGCCAAAACTAGATTCATTTCTAAATCTGGACAGAATGAAGGTAATTCTGGAACTTCATATGCTTCAACCAGTTATATACATAGCTATGGATCTAATAAAGTTTATCTTTCAAAGCATGTAAATTCTAAAAATTATATGAGACCCATTAGACAAATATGGGTACCTAAAGTGTTATTGGCTAACCTGTCTGGACCCAAGAAAATCTGGGTACCAAAATCATCTCCCATCTAAATCTGTTTTGTAGGGAACTTGCTTGAAGAGCTCCTGTAAAGAGACCTAGTATTTAGACAGTGGGTGCTCAAGGCACATGACTGGAGATTATTCTTGTTTCAAGAGTTTAATAAAAGTTGGTGGAGGCTTTGTCACCTTTGGTGATAATTCAAAAGGAAAAATCATCGACCTAGGCCAGATTGGTAACACTGATTCAATTTTGATCTCTAAAGTTTTATTTGTTGATGGCCATAAATACAATTTATTAAGTATTTATCAGTTATGTGATGATGGTTTTCATGTTAAATTTGAAAATGATTCTTGCAAAGTTTTTAATTCTATGAATGTTTTGGTATTTTCTGCCTTAAGAAATGAAAATGTTTATGCTGTTAATCTGAATTCTTTAGCTAAGAAAAATATTACTTGTTTGAATTCTTTTCATAAAGAATCTTTTCTATGGCATAGAAGATTGGGACATTGCAACATTCACTCACTTAGAAAACTCTCTAGAAAGAACCTAGTTAGAGACCTACCTAAATTAGAATTCCCAAATGATAGTGTGTGTAACCCCTGTCAAAAGGGAAAACAACACAAAGTTTCTTTTAAATCAAAGAAAGAAGTTTCGACTTCTCAACCACTTGAATTGGTTCACATGGATTTGTTTGGACCATCAAGAGATTCTAATTTAAATGGGAAGCACTATGTTTATGTTCTTGTAGATGACTTTTCTAGATATACTTGGGTATATTTTCTAGCTCACAAAAGTGAAGCTTGTTCTTCTTTTGTTAAATACTCTAAATCTGTAGAGAACCTTAGTGGACTTGAGATTAAAACTTTGAGGAGTGATCATGGTCGTGAGTTTGAAAATCAAGATTTTGAATCTTATTGCTCACACAATGGCTATACTCATAACTTTTCTTCCCCTAGAACACCCCAACAGAATGGTGTAGTAGAAAGAAGAAACCGAACCCTTCAAGAAATTGCTAGAACCATGCTCAATGAATATGACCTGCCTATTTATTTTTGGGCTGAATCTGTAAATACAGCTTGTTATGTCATTAATAGAGTCTCAATCAGACCTGTTCTTAAGAAAACCCCTTATGAATTGTGGAAAAATAGAAAGCCTAAGGTTAATTACTTTAAAGTTTTTGGTTGCAAAGTATTTATTCCGAATACTAAGGATAATCTGGATAAGTTTGCTTCCAAAAGTGATGAAGGAATTTTTCTGGGTTACTCTATTTCAAGTAAAGCCTATAGAGTATTCAATAAGAAAACTAAATGTGTGGAAGAATCTGTTCACATAAAATTTGATGAAACTGATCCACATGAGCCTAAAACCTCTCCTGAAAATCTTGAAGAAGATTTGTCTATTCTGGACCTTAATGATAAATCTAAAGAACCTGTTATAAAAGTATCCAGTTCTGGACTTTTTCCAGAATCTGCTTCTGTTGAACCCGAACCTATAGATGAACCTGAAATTTCTAGTCCAACCTTTACCAGATCAACGAGGATTCTAAAGGATCATCCTTTATAAGCTGTTGTTGGTAATCTTGATAGAGGAACACAAACTAGAGCTTCTCTAAGAAACTAGGTTGAACATCAAGCTTTTCTTTCACAGCTAGAACCCAAAAATATCAATGATGCTATCAATGATGAATTCTGGGTAATAGCTATGCAGGAATAATTAAATCAGTTTGAAAGAAACAAATTCTGGGAATTAGTTGACAGACCTAAGGACACCTTGACAATAGGCAGAAAATGGGTTTTTAGAAATAAAGTAGATGAATCTGGAAATATAGTTAGAAACAAAGCTAGACTAGTTGCACAAGGATATAGTCAAGAAGAAGGTATAGACTATGAGGAAACTTTTTCACCTGTAGCTAGACTAGAAGCCATTAGGATCTTACTTGCATATGCTGCACATCTGGATTTCAAGTTCTATCAAATGGATGTGAAAATTGCATTTCTAAATGGTTTTATAATTGAAGATGTTTTTGTAGAACAACCACCTGGATTTACTAACCCCCATTTTCCAAATCATGTTTTTAAACTTTCTAAAGCTTTATATGGTTTAAAACAATATCCAAGAGCTTGGTATGATAGACTTAGCAGTTTCCTTATTTCAAAAGGTTTTACTAAAGGGATTGCTGATCCAACTCTTTTCATTAAAAGAATTTCTAAAGATGTTTTTGTTGTACATATATAGGTTGATGATATTATTTTTGGATCTTCTAAACACTCTTTATGTACTGATTTTTCAAAAAGTATGCAAAATGAATTTGAAATGAGCTTAATGGGAGAGCTTAAGTACTTTCTTGGATTTCAAGTATTTCAAAATGAAGGTGGTATTATTTTGAATCAAAGTAAATATACAAAGGATCTTTTAAAACGTTTTGGTCTGGATAGTATCAAGGAAAGTGAAACTCCTATGAGTACTACCTGTAAATTGGATGCAGATGAAACTGGGAAACCAGTTGATCAAACAAATTAGAGAGGTATGATTGGTAGTTTACTTTATCTTACTGCTAGCCGACCTGATATTATGTTTAGTGTGTGTATGTGTGCTAGATTTCAAGCTAATCCAAAAGAATCTCATTTGCTTACTGTTAAAAGTATTTTTAAATATCTCAAACACACGGTTAACTTAGGTTTGTTTTACCCAAAAGGACAATCCTTTGAGTTAATGAGTTATTCAGATGCTGACTTTGCTGGTTGTAAGTTAGATAGAAAAAGAACATCAGGAACATGTCATTTACTTGGAAAATCTTTAGTTTCTTGGTGTAGTAAGAAACAGAACTCAGTTGCATTATCTACTGCCGAAGCCGAATATATAGCTGCTGGTAGTTGTTGTGCACAAATTCTGTGGATGAAACACACTCTTTTAGACTATGGATATGTTTTTAAACATGTTTCAATCAACTGTGATAACACCAGTTCAATAAACATCTCTAAGAATCCTGTATCTCACTCTAGAACCAAACACATAGAAGTAAGACACCATTTCCTAAGAGATCACTATCAAAAAGGTGATATTTCTCTTGAATTTATTGGCACTGAACATTAATTGGCTGATATTTTCACTAAACGTTTAAGTTCGGATAGGCTAAGTTACATAAGACACGAATTGGGAATGTTTAATCACTGATGTGAAATTCTCACCGATGTGGAAATTCTCACCGATGTGAAAATTCTCACCGGTGTGAAAATTCTCACCGATGTGAAGTTCTCACCGATGTGAAAATTCTCACCGATGTGAAGTTCTCACCGATGTAAAAATCCTCACCGATGTGAAAATTATCACCAATTTGTTTTTCTCACCGATGATTAACTCACACCGATGCAAGGTTTTTAAAACTTCTGTCTACCGCCAAGAATATGAATCATTTTATTTTATTTTATTACTCTATTTTAGTTGTTTATTTGGAATTCCTAAATGATAAAACTTAGTCTAAGCCACTTCTTACCTCACCGAGCTCAAAATCTCTCACCTTCGAACCTTAGCTCCCAAATCGACCAAGAACCCTAAACCTGCAATGGAAAAAACTAAGCTTCCTATCGTCAGAGATGAAAGTGTAGAACCAAATGCTAAGAAGCAGAAGACACAGCATAAAGCCAGTGTTAGTGAAGTCAGAACTAGATCGGGAAGGCAACCAGTGAATCCTCACTTACAGAATAGAGACATAGTAATCGAGAAGGAACTGTGCGTGGCATGGCTACTGCCTAGCAAATCGTTGGTACTCGAGATTCTGGAGGACCAGAAATGGGTGGATTGTTTCTCGAATAACAATGGCACATACTACCCGAAGTTGGTAAAACAGTTCTATGAGTTTGTAACCTTCGAGAAGTCTGAAAATGATAATCGGGTAAGCTCTTGTTTAAATGGAAAAGAGATTTCTTTTTCTTCAGTAGAGTGGGCTGAGTGTTTGAAAGTACCACATGAAGGTGTCTCTGGGTATGTATCAAGAGCAATTCCACCTAGCAGTGACATCTTTGATTATGAAACCGCCTTAAAAGAGTTAACTGGTAATGGAAATCAAAGGCAAGTGGTTTCTGCTGAAATGGATGGAGAAAATCGACTGCTCTTCAAGTTTGTTCAGCATGTGTTGATACCGAGGCGTGGAGATTTTGAAAATCTGAGATATCAAGATATATATCTTCTTCATTTGCTAAGACATGGTATAAAAATCAATCTGTGCAGATTGTTAATGCTTCAAATAGAAGACATGATTAGACCAAACTCAAAGACTAATGCTTTGTTCTTTGCCAAGATGATTTCAGTAATGATAAAAGTGAAAGGAATAGCTGAGTCTCAGGATGAGACAGTTGTAGTCAAGAACAATTTCTGCATCACCTCGACTGTTTGTAAGTACATGAAAATTAACTGGAACCCATGGAAGGGAGAATGGATCAGTGATGATCAGAAGATATATGATAGGTATAATCCTGTGGATCATCCCTCAAGACCAAAGGATGAGAGAGATCTGATTCTGAGACCTGATGAAGAGGAACCTGTTTATAGTGATGAAACAGAAGAAGAAGAAGAAGAAGAAACTCCTATGGATGTTGGAGGAGATCCAGACTTGCCCCCAAGTCCTGTTGCAGAATTGGTCTATTCTAGGAAAGGAAAGGTAGAGGAAATTTTGTCTACTTATGAGGAAGACCAGTCTGTACCTCACCAAGAAGAAGAGGAAAAGGAGAATGTATCTGAATCGCCTGCTTCTGGTAGTTTAAGTATGAGTCCTTTAATTGGAAGCTCAGTTATGCATGCTGCTGAAGTAGAAAGAGATACAGAAAAAGCTGTACCTGTATCAGAAGATCTTCTGGATGCTGCACCGGTGGAACTTGTTATAGAAGATTCTGATGAAGAGAATCCAGCACCGAATGCTGTTGTGATACATGAGAATGCACCCATTGAGGGGGAGCATCAATCTGTTCTTGGAAATGTTACAGTAGCTGTTGAGCTTGGAGACTGGGTAGAAGACCCAGGGTTTATAGTCTGTGGATTGGATTATCCGGATTCAGATAATGAGATGTCTGTGAATAGACCGAATACCAATTATGATCTTGCTTCTGAGTTGTTGCCAGATGATGTGGTCAGATTTCATGATCTGAATAAGCCGAAGGAGGACCTCAAAACCAGTTTTGTTGAATAAGTGAAGTTAATGGAAACCTCCCTTGCATCCTCAATTAATTCAATAATGACTGATTCTGTAGTTAGTTTGGCCTCAGCAAGAGAATCTGCTGCAGTTGTCTCAAATGACTTTGTCTCTAAATCTGATCTTGAATCCATGTAGAATGAGCTGAAAGAATCATACAGTGCATCAGTTGTTGAGATGAAGCAAAGCTTTAATGAAGAAATAAAGATGTTGGAGAGATCCTTCGAGCTATCTCTGGCTTGTAATTTATCTTCTTTTATGTCTGAGCTTATGGAAGAAGTGAAAGAGTGCCAGACTCAGTCTTCTAGGATCGAAGCAGATCTTGAAGCTCTCAAGACAACAGTTGTTGCTTTGGACTCTTATATGAGCTCCAAGTCTCAAGCTGACAAGGACCAAGCTTATGTGAAGAGTGTAGTTAGCCAGTTTATCTCGGTGTTTGAAAGTTTCAAAACCTCAGTGAAGGATCATGTTCAATTACAAGACTCTCAAGTTCAAAGCCTAATCAGTGGTTTGTCTAAGAGTTTCAAAGAAACTGTTTCCTTATCTCTTGGCCCTCTCACATCCAAACTATCATTTGATCTAAATAAAGTTCGAGCAATGTTGAAGGAGGAGATTGGTTCTATTTCAACCAGTGGCTCTGTGGACTCATCAGAGTTGAGCAGAGTGGTGCTTTCTACAAGAGATTCTGCCAGAGAAATAATGAAGATTGTTCAAGATTATCTGAGAGAAGCCTCTACCTCTCAGGAAGCCATAAAGAGCAAAGTGGACTACTACTTCACCAAAATTTTCACCAAGCATCAACTCGAACACCACTTAAAGCTGATGTTGGAAAACATGAAGCTACCTCCAGTCACTCAAGCTTTCAGAGGACAAGTGAGCAAGCTAAGAGAACTGACTCATGCTTTAGAGAAATTCATGGAAAACAAAGATGATTTCATCTCTGCTATGGAAAGAGGAGGAGGAATTATTATGGATTTTAGAAATCTGCTGCTGCCCTTCTTGCATGTTGATGCGAGACCAGTCATCATACCTCCTGCTTTGCCTGCTTCTGCCTCAGCTGCTTCCACAGTCCAGCTGACTCCTGCTCAAGCTATTCGAAGCCTCACACTAATGATCACCCAAAGATCTTCAACCTACAGGCCTGACTCTGTGTCAGTGGCCCAGCCTCCTTTGATCTTTTCTGGCATTCCAAAACCTTCACCTGCATCCTCACCACCCGAGCCTTCTTCTGATCCCAAAGGGAAATCTCACGTGGAAGATGAGGATTGATCCAGTGGCCAGGATTTTTGATAGGAATTCCTTTGTATTCTGTTTGTTGTATTTTCTAACTACTCTAATACAGAAGAACTACTTTTACTTCTCATGTTTTATTTGTCTCCTCTATATGCTTTCCCACTTTTTGATTATCACAAAGGGGGAGAAACATTTTATGAGAGAATAAGGGGGAGAACAAACTGAGAGAATGAGGGGGAGAACAAAATGAGAAAATGAAAAATATTTTCAATGGACAAAAATAAAGAATAAGGGGAGACACATTACCCTTCTTTTCAATTTTACCTCTGATACCTTATGTCTATTTAGTACCTTATGGTTGTAACCTCTGATAACTTATGTCTATATCATACTATTTCTATTATCTTTGATGCTGCTTTCAATGAGAAAATTGAATTCAATATTATACTCTTTACTATTATATTTTCACTATGTTAAATGCCCATATATCATAAATTGTGATTATCAAAAAGGGGGAGATTGTTGACCTCACCTGTTTTGATAATCTCA
Source organism: Viscum album (assembly GCA_963277665.1). Classification (NCBI taxonomy): domain Eukaryota; kingdom Viridiplantae; phylum Streptophyta; class Magnoliopsida; order Santalales; family Viscaceae; genus Viscum; species Viscum album. The sequence goes on from OY728122.1 coordinate 1,020,090,072, forward strand.
ATCATGTATTCATATGTGTTGAAAATCCCAATTATGTTTTCATTATCTATGATATTGTTAAGTATCATTGATCTATACTTTAATTCTTTCAAATCTGTGATCAAACCAATAATAATTTTTAAAATAGTATTTGGAATATGTTAATCCTCTTTTATTCATGTTCATACAAGTTATAAATTAATTCTAACACAATCGGATGTGTTCTGCATAAAACAGATAAGTAATCTGTCTATAGCTACTGATAAAGAGCTTCCGGGAACCAGCTACCGATAGACTTAGTCTACCGACAGACAGCTACCGATAGACTTAACACAGAGCTACCGATATACTTAACACAGAGCTACCGATATACTTAACACAATGCTACCGATGTGCTTATAACTGTAAGCTACTGACTTACAGACAGCTACCGATACAAACATAGAGCTACCGGTGTAAGTATAAATAGCTACCGATGGAATAAGAGTCACCGATAGACGAAGCTACTGATAGACTCATAGCTACCGATACAAGCATAGAGCTACCGACGCATAGAGCTACCGACGCATAGAGCTACCGATGCATAGAGCTACCGACGCATGGAGCTACCGACGCATGGGGCTACCGATAAACAAAGTCACTGATACAAGCATGTACCAACCGATGCATAGAGCCACCGATAGAGTCAAAGCAACTAACGAAATTGATCTATCGATGTTCAAGCTACCGATGTCCAAGCTATCGATGCTGATTACCTACCGATCCCTCGACTCACTGTTTGAATTTCTTTATTTCCTATATTTAATCCATCTAATGGTCATATCATGTACATTTTAATGATTTGTCAAATATCTGATAAAGGTTGTCGGATGTCAGGAACCCATACCTCGTACCTGCAGAAAGGAAATCTTTTCTGCCCCCTGTTGGGAGATAAAAATGAGAAGACTACACTGCCCAAGACACATCAACGAACTACAATAAAAGCAAACCAGAGAATTGCGTGGTGGATGATACATACCAGAAACACAAGAAGAGAAAAACGAGTTCCATCAAGATCACAGAGAAGCTCATAGACAATCAAGCATACTCGAGAAGTGTTCTGTGCATACAAGAAGAACATTGAAGAAAACTACTACATTGTTACTGTCTGTGAACCTAGAGCATACGACACTCTGTTTCTCAAACAGAAACGAGAAGAGGACTCAGACTCACTTCTGGTCGAATCCAAAGGAGTCCAGAGCTACACTGAAATCACCAGAACCACTTCTAAACTCTACACCTCTTGTTCAGTGATTTATTATTACTCTTTTCGAGCAGTGTGTGTTATCTGCTGTATCTAACACATACACTGTCTCCTGTACTCAAACTGAAGGATTTGTAAATCCTTACCAAACTCTTTCATTATTTCTTTCCCATGAATAACAGTGGTAGAGGTCGTGTGTGACCTGGACAGCTGGTTGATGTTGTACTGTTTCCCACGAAGAACAGTGGTAGAGGTCTTGGACCTGGATAGTTGTAAATTGTTGAACCCCGATCCAGGGTGTGGATCATTTTTATATAAACTTTTGAGAGGACTAAGTCTCGGCTTGAGACTGAACCTCTTGGTTACATTTGTTGTTCCATCTCTTTCAACGTTTTATTCCACTGCTAATCACTTTAAAACCAATACTGTTTCTAAAGTTACTTTGATAATTAAATTAGCAAGTGTTTATGTTAAGTGTAGATTAGTAAGTTAGTTTCAAAAGATAATCACACACTCCTGTGTTTATTAACTTGGAATTAATCAATCACTTGAGAATCTAACAGAACCACTACTTTAATATAAATTCACTAGAGTTTAATTTGTTATTTTATTTGGGGGTCTTTAAGACACTGTTTTTAAATACAGAAATTTTAATTGGTACTCAATTCACCCCCCCTCTTGAGTAAACCACTCCGACCAACAACCTTATTCCGTAACACTTGCTCCCTGTGGTCAAGAATCTGGACCGGTTGTTCCTCATAAGATAGATTCTCTTCCAGCTAAACTACCTCTGGACTCAAAACATGAGATGGATCTATCATATACTTTCTCAACATTGAAACATGAAAAAAATTGTGTACCTAAGATAAACTCGGAGGTAAAGCCACCTGGTATGCAACTAATCCAACTCTCTCCAGAATTTCATATGGTCCAATAAACCTTGGACTCAGCTTTCCTTTCTTACCAAATCTCACCACACTTTTCCAAGGAGAAACCTTGAGAAAAACATGATCACCTACCTCAAAAGATAGATCCTTCCTCCGGTTATCTGCATAACTCTTCCACCTGCTCTGAGCTGTTCTCATGTGTTTCTGAATCAACTGAACTTTTTCTGCCATCTCTTCTACCAATTCTGTTCCCATCAGCTTCCTTTCACCCACTTCAACCCAAAATGCTGGAGTTCGACACCGCTTCCCATATAATGCCTCAAATGGTGCCATCTGTATACTGGAATGAAAACTGTTATTATAAGAAACACAACCAAAGAAAGATGTTGGTCCCAACTTCCCTGATAATCCATAGAACAAGCTCGTAGCATATCCTCCAATGTCTAAATTGTTCGTTCTGACTGCCCATCTGATTGAGGATGAAAAGATGTACTAAAATTTAATTCAGTTCCCAACGACTTCTAAAGGCCTTTCCAAAAGTTAGAAGTAAACCTGGGATTACGATCCGATACAATGGAGAGAGGAACTCCATGTAACCTGACTATCTCTTTAAAATACAAACGGGAAAGTTGATCAAGAGAGAAAGTATCTCGTATAGAAAGGAAATGAGCAGATTTAGTCAAGCGATCAACAATAACCCAGATTGAATTATTACCTCGAGATGTCTTCGGTAATCCAACAACAAAGTCCATGGATATATTCTCTCATTTCCACTCTGGCACTGGTAAAGGCTGAAGCATCCCTTTTGGTAATTGCCACTCTGCTTTAACCTGTTGACATGTCAAACACTTCACAGTAAAATCAGCAATGTCTCTTTTCATTCCATCCCACCAGTAATACTCCCGCAGATCTCTATACAACTTAGTACTGCCAAGATGAACTGAAAACGGAGAACTATGAGCTTCACATAACAACTCTCTCTTCAACTGTGAATCACAAGGCACACACAATCTCTTCCCAAATCGCAAAACACAATCATTATCAATGTTGAATTCAGGCAACTTACCTTTCTGAACCAGCTCTACCTTTTTCTGCAACTCACTGTCTTGCTTTTGTGCTTGCTTGATTCTATCTGATAGAGAAGATCTCACTGATACCTGAAACAAAACAGAAGGACTTCCTGCACCAACAACTTCTATGCCAAAGTTCATCAAATACTTAACCAAAGGATCACGTACCAAATGCAACATTGTTAATGAAGCATTACTTTTTCGACTCAAAGCATCAGCCACTTTATTTTCTTTTCCCGGATGGTAATTAATTGTACAATCATAATCCTTGATTAATTATATCCATCTCCTCTGTCTCATGTTTAACTCTTTCTTATTGAATATATACTTTAAACATTTGTGATCGGTATATATTTCACACTTTACTCCATACAAATGATGCCTCCAAATTTTTAAATCAAAAAAGAACAGCAGCTAATTCCAAATCATGTGTAGGGTAATTTACCTCATGAGTTTTCAACTGTCGTGAAGCATAAGCAATTACCTGATCATTCTGCATTAGGACGCAACCAAGTCCTTTCAATGAAGCATCACTGTATATAACAAACTCACCATTCCTGGAAGGTAGTGCCAAAACTGGAGCATTCACCAATCTTCTTTTCAATTCCTGAAAACAATCATCACATTCTTTTGTCCAGATAAACTTAACACCCTTCCGAGTTAGCTTAGTCATTGGAATAGATAACCGTGAAAAATTTCTAACAAACCTTCGGTAATAGCCCGCCAAACCAAGGAAGCTACGAATCTCGGTTACATTTGTGGTTCTTGGCCATTCTTCCACAACTTTTGTGTTTACAGGATCAACAGTTATTCCATCTTTAGAAACAATGTGACCAAGGAAAGAAATTTGTTGCAACCAAAACTCACACTTGCTGAATTTCCCATACAGTTTCTTTTCTTTTAAGGTTTGTAAGATAACCCTTAAATGTCTTTCATGCTCCTCTTTACTTTTAGAAAACACCAAAATAACATCAATGAAAACCACCACAAACTTATCCAAGAACTCATGGAAAATTCTATTCATTATGTCTATGAATACAGCAGGTGCATTGGTTAGCCCAAAAGGCATTAATACAAATTCATAATGGCCATATCTCGTACGGAACATGGTCTTCGGAATATCTGCCTCCATTACCTTCAGCTGATGGTACCCCCGATCTCAGGTCAATCTTTGAAAAAAAACTGAGCTCCCTAGAGCTGATCAAACAAATCATCGATATGAGGCAAAGGATATTTGTTCTTAACAGTGATATTATTCAAGGCTCTATAATCAATGCAAAGTCTCATAGGACCATCTTTTTTTTTAACAAATAAAACAGGAGCACCCCATGGTGATGTGCTAGGTCTAATGAAACCTTTCTCTAATAAATCTTGCAATTTCTCCTTCAACTCTAAAAGTTCAATTTGTTCCATTTGATAAGGGGGTTTCGAAATTGGCTTAGCATCAGGAACTAAGTCAATAGTAAACTCAACTTCCTAATCTGGTATTATTCCAAGAAACTTATCAGGAAAAACATCAGGATACTCATTTACCACTGGCACATCATTAATCTGAACAGTTCCTTTATTTTCAACGACGTGTGCAAGGTAACATTCATTTCCATCTTTTACAAGTTTCTCGGCCTCTTGATATGTTATCAAAAGTAAGGGTTCATTCCTGTAAACAAACTGAAAGTCTTTATGAAAAGAAACTTCTTTAGCTCTACAGTCAATCTTAGCATGGTAAATAGAGATCCAATCCATACTCAGGATAACATCAAACTCTACTAGAGGTAGAACAATAAGGTTTGCAAGTAGGTTCTTTCCACAGATAAGGATAGGATGATTCTTATAAATTCTTTTTGCCTCAACATTTCCCCCAGGTGTTTTTACCAAAAGTTCAGGAGTCATTTCTTGAGATGGTATTCCCATTTTACTAGAAAAGGTTTCAGAGATGAAAGAATGTGTAGCCCCCGAATCAAACAACACACTGGCATAATCTGAAAGAACAAACAAAGTACCTGATACAACTTCATTTGATGGCCCGACATCTGCTGAAGTAGTTGCAAAGGATTTCACCACCCCTTTCTGCTTGTAGTCTAACTGCTTTCCATCACTCAAGCTCTTTGTCGGACACTCATTTGCATAGTGACCCATCTCATTGCACTTAAAACATTTCACTAACTGTAAATCAAATTTGTTCTTACCTTCACCTTGATCCTTTTCAGTGCAATCACAAGCCTTATGTCCCATCATACCACATCGGTTACACTTTCTAGAATTCGGAAGACATTCCCCATCATGCCTTTTGCCACATTTATCACAAACTGGAAACTTAGTTCTCTTACCATCAAACTTTTTTGAAGAATTCTTACCTTTCTCCTGCCACCTCGGTCTCTTATTCTGCTGGTTGTTATAGAACACTTGGTCATCGGCAAACTCCATTTCCACCTTCTCAGCACATCGAACAAGCTTTTCATAACTTTTAAATTCACGAGAAGCTAATGCCCTTCGATATTTTGGCTTTAATCCTGAGTAAAAATGATTGATTTTACTATCAAGGTCTCGGATAAAATTTGGAGTATACCTTGCCAATCGAGTGAACCTTTCTTCATAGGCATCCACTGAGTCTTCCTCTTGCCTCAATTCCAAAAATTTCTTTTCCATCCTAAGTCGATCAGCCTTAGGAAAATACTTCTCAAGAATCATACCTTTGAATTCATCCCAGTCGAGAGCATCAATCTCATCGGCGTCCCTGATATTTTTAACCATAGACCACCACTGATCTTCTTCACCCTACAAACGGTAAATAGAAAGACTAACCTTTTGATTGTCGGAACAACCCATGACATCAAAAATATTTTCCAGTGCTTTAATCCACCCTTCAGCTAGCACAGGGTCAGATGATCCTCTGAATGATGGTGGATGTTGCCTCATGAAATGTTCCACCACTGACATGTTCCTCTGCGGTTGATCTGGCTGATCTCGTGCATGGATACCACCACCATTTATAGCCTGAGTCAACTGCGCCATTACTGCAACAAACTGTTCAGTTTCAATTCCGACCATCTCAGGATGCTGATTCGGAAGGTTATTTCCTTCTGTATGCCTTCCAAGCACTGCTTCCCTGTTTCCTCTGTGGAAAACCATTCTGAACAAACATGTCTTAGATGAAGCAACATGGTAATCTTCAAATTCTATATCATTTCAAAAAAAATATTTTTGGATAATCATTTAATAGAATTCTAACGCCTAAAGTTATCTAAACTGACCTTTGATACCAACTATAAGGTCCCGGCCTTAAAACCTTACTTAATCTTGAGTTATCACAAGATTACATGTTGAGGATCTTTTCATGTTTAGAGTTTTATATAATTAGAACATAACTATTACATCTCAAAAGATTACAAAGTAGTCACTTCTACTAAGTTTCCATAAATAAATAAAAAACTCTTAAAAGAAACATGTCTAGTTCCATGTTTTATATAGGATGACATCCCCTTGATCCCATCCTTGACTTTATTCCACATTAAGTCCTGTGAAAAACATTTCAAAAAAAACTTGGGATGAACATATAAAGCTCAGTAAGGGATACAGAAAGAATGAAAACTGTTAGTTTTTCAAACATCAAGTAAAACATATATACTCTATCAAAGTAATAACTTCAACTTAATGAAGTAGTAAAAAAACTCTTCACTGAATAAAGTATCATTACTTACCTTTTTGTAACCAAAGGATTACCATAAAACCCATAAAAAGAACACATAACATATATAAAGGTAACATGGGACATAAACATACTTAAGTGGAATAACCATACGGTCGACTTCCACACATATCACTTAATGGAATAGCCATAAGACCAATTTCTATACATACTTAATGGAATAGCCATACGACCGACTTCCATACCCAATGCATTGGAGGTTATAACATAACCACCCATCCTGGTATTCACAGCACCACCCGTCATATGGTTTATAACGTAACCACCCGTTAAAATTTCCAAGTACCAATATAAAATCATAAAACATAAAACCAATATAAAGGAATGATAAATTTTCCACATTTCAATCACAATATATCATAAATATATTGACATAATATAATCCTTTTTCAAAACCATTTTCAATACCAAAATACATAAAAGAGTATATGGTATTTATTTTATTCTAAAAACAATATGGCTTGTTGAGAAAGCCAAAGACCAAATAATACTCACGGCGGCAGAAAAGGTCGTTGTCACCGCGTACGTTAAAAAAACATTCCTTTTTGTCGTTTAGTAAAACGCTTCGTAGAAAAAGATTCATTTTGTATAAAAGTAAAAGTAAAAGGGGTTTATACACCGTATAAAATGAAGTTTTGTATAAAACGAAATATGCCTCAATGAAAGAAGATTGAGACGAAGTCCCTTACCTCGGGTCCGACTTGACTCGATCGTTCTTTAACGTCCTGAATAATAAACTTGAGTTAATTTATACTTGATTAAGAACCTTTTTAAAGTTCATTATTCCTTTTATATCACTTATTGCCATGTTATAAACATTATGTAACCATTTAAGTTAATAATGTTTGTTTTGTCAATATTTGGTTCTTAAGTCGAAAGTTGACTTCTTACAATTACATGTTGTTCGTGTGGTCAAAAGTTCTTTATATCCAGAATGAAATTCCTGATTTGGATATCATATATATCATATATATCCAGAATATACATGTATTTATAATATTACATAATCATTTAGAGGTAAGAAATGAAATGCACCGTTCATGGAGACGGTAAGCCGTACGTACGCATGAACGCTACATTCATTTCATTGTCATATTAATGGAATTAAAACTAAATGAGAGGTATGTATATTTTAATTCCAGAATTATATTCATCATTTAGATATATCATTAATTATATATATCCATTATATACATGTAATTTTAATAGTACATTACATTTGGGGATAAGAAATGAAATGCACCGTTCATGGAGACGGTAAGCCGTACGTACGCATGAACGCTACTTTCATTTCTATCTCATACATTAATGGAAAGAAATAATAATGATATAGAGGTATATTATAATTCCAGTATAACATCATATATAATAACTTTAAATCCATCCTTTACATGTCCCACATATGGAATTAACGAATCACATCACTTTGAGGGGGCGGTAGTCCGCACTTCCTTAAATGAAGATATCGTGTTTACCCATAATGGAAACTATAAAGGTATGCCCAAAATGAAAAATACAGAAGCTTAAAGAAAAAATAAACATATTATTTATCATATATAAAAATAGTGACATCATAATGGCCACCTTTGAAGGTGTTAAATGAGTATTGAGCAATCCTCGTCTCGGGAGGCAGAATTTCTCCATCCACGGAAACCGTATGTTCTTTAACCATTTGATGTAGTTGTGTGAGAGTGTAGCTTGAATAAATCTTATAACAACATCCTAGTATATTGAAGATACTGGTGTTCTTACAAAAGAAGTATATAAAAATATTTTAGAGTGTTGGAGAAGAAAAATAATACAAATGAACAAGAGAGAATGAATTACCTTTAAAAGTGTAACTACTTTTGATTTGAGCCTAAAGGATTCCTTTGAAAGGATTCTGCCCAAAGGGAATCCTCTAGGATGAAGAGAGGGATGTGGAGAGTGTAATTGGGCAGGGGTTGGCCGAGCCAAAGGCTTTAGGAGTGTGTGAAATGAGGTAGAGGTGGCGGCCTTTTATAAGAGGAGAGGAGGGGAACTTTTGGAAAGTAAAGAAATATTACTTTATTTGAAAATGTGTTTAGGTTTTAAAAGGTCCCACATTGATATAATTAGTGGATAAGGTGATAAGGGTTCGAAATCCACTCATCCAATTGGCTTTGGACATGTTTAGTTCATATATTTTACATTATATTTTCATTTTATTTAAATCGTCAAATAATGATGTCATCGCTGCAATATTATTATTTCATAAATACATTAATTTATTTAATGTTTAAAAATTATAAAAAAAATACTATGATGTAGGAAATCGTTTTATCTTTTCAATGACTATTTATAATCAAAAATCTGACTTGTATATCCCCATTTAACAATTTTTTTAGTAAAACATTTCATGTTTGTGTCAATTTAATTTTAACATTAAATAAAAATATATTATTGTCATTTTCCAACTAAAGTGGCTCCATGGGGTCCCCAAGTTGTCCCATGGATTTTCTTGGTCGGCCATGACACAACCAATGAGGGTAGTACATGTGTCAATCTCATCATAGTTTATTAAAGCATTATTTTCACCTTAAACTACACTAATTACCACTAATCGCGATTAAGAACTTAATAAGTTACTATTCACCAAAAAATTATTATAATCTCATTGAACCACATTTTACTTCTTAATTACAGCCATGTATTTCGGATTTTTGAAATTCAAAACACAATTATTGCAAAATTTTATTTAAACGGAAAATCAGTTTTTATAAGTACCACATAGTGGTTTCACTATTCATCAAAAATTGAAGTTTTTCAGAAAATTACCAAAAATTCACCCTAAGCTATATTTGATATTCCGAATTCAAAAATGAAGTCTATTTTACAAAATTCAAAACATATAAGTCACATTAATTAATTTAATAATTAATTCCCGCTGTCAGTGCAAATAGCGTCTTTTTATGAAACAATAAGTATCAAAAGATTGACACTAGTTTGAGTCCAATTTCAAAGTGAAATTGATTCCAATGACCAACATTGGATTAAATTGTAAAAATATATTCTTATTACACATTAATACCAATTGAAAAGATAATCTAATCATATAAATAAATTAGATTAAAAATCAGTTTTGATGTAAAATGCAGTATTTTTCACTATTCATTAAAAAATGAACATTGTCAGAAAAATATCAAAAATTCACACAAAGTAAATTTTGAAGTCCCAATCATAAAGAATAAGCTTATTTTGACAAACATAGTTTATAAAATTGTCAAAATATAGATTTAAAAAGGGTTTTCCATCATAAGGCAGTAAAACAATCTTTTAAGAATATTAGTGTATTCCATGCTTAAGATTGGATTTATTTTCATTTTAAGCCTCTAAAACACTATCCTAATCATTAATAGACATAGATAAAAATATCTATTATTCATTACTTACTTGGGATGTTACAATGATGGTCATGATAAGTCATGAAAATAATAATCAGTAATAGGCATCAAGGCCAAGAAAACATCATACCTCAAAGATATTCTTTAGTGGATTCCATGATATACCAATCACCATCTTTTATGGATCCACTGAAATTCACTTTTTATAAATTATATTGCCAAAGAAATCATATCTCTTGTTTCCAAAAAACACACTTTGATAAATCTTCATTCAAACAATGGTCTCTCATGATTCCCAACATTATTTACAAGTGTTTCTGAGGCTCATCCCTTGTTCATGAATACAATAATATGCCATCAAAAAATCCACAAAAATGTAATCCATATATCTATAAAATATATAATTCATCAATTACATAATGATCATAGGTGAATTTTTAAGACAAAAAGCCATAACCGCATATTTATAGTGGCCATATTTTCTTTCAAAAAGTTGTATTCGAAATATCCTCCTTCTGAACTCATAATTAATGATATCCCGATCACATGTAAAATATAGAGAACCACTGAGCTCCCTTAAATTGTCCAAATAGTTCATAAACTCATCTATGTGGATACATATTCTTTATCGTATCATGGTTTTGATTATTATAATCCACACATAGCCTTACTGTTCTGTAAACTTTATTCAACAAAAAGACCAGTGCTCCCCATAAAGACTTACATGGCTGAATGAATCCTTTTTCCCAGCTTCTCCAATAGAATATTTAATTAATTTAACTCTGTTTGTTCTATACAGCAATAAACAAGGGTAAAAACACTAGTCCCTGGAAGGTGATCAATCATATTCTCATCATCCCAATGATTTTGTTACCTGGACAATTTCATGGGAAATACATATGGAAATTTATCCACAACTAATGGATAACCAAGTTCATCAATCTGTCCATTGACTACAATTTCAATTATACTCATTGAGAAGATATCATACTAACTATTGGTTCCAAAATTTTTGTTGTACCTTTCATTACAACCCTCCCTCCACAGAAGACATGCTTGATGCCATCCTCTGTCATGATAGTAACTTTTATCCTATAAAACATGGTATGAGCCTTGAACATTGTCCGCCAATCAACAATTAGGATTACATTATAGAAATCCATCTCCATGACTTAGGAGTCTCATTTCAACTCAACACGTTCAATAGTTATTGAACAATATCAACACACAACAGATGAACATTCTCTTTCACAAATATGTGATTGGATTTTTACCACTAAAGGGATCTTCTTATATTTTAAGAAGAGAAATTAAATATCAGGAAAACCCATGGAGGAATGAAATTAACTAGTATCATATTATAATTTCATATTGGTATAATTAAAAATAATTTTATCTCCAACTATAGATGGTCTAATCTGATCATCCACAATCATCTTCTCCGATCTATACCATTAATTCATTGTTGTACTCTGGTCCTGGTTTCCTTACTGAGAATTACCTTGGTGAGGAGTCAGGGTATTCTATGAATCACTAGGTCTATCTCTATTCTATTGTAATGTCTAATTTTCCTGATCTCGTCCTATCTAATCATATGATGCTTGTGATATCTGAGATGTGTCTGAAGAACCTAACCTCAGAGCACTGCTAAAGGAGTGCTTAAAAGGTACCATCTTGTTGAAATCATGGAAATATGTTTGTGGTGTTGTACAGTACAAATTTATGTGGTTAATGGAACCCCATTTTTAGCATCCCTCTATGATATTTGGTCATTGATGATGATTTACTGAACCTGCTATATTATTTGAAGTTCATCACCCACCTTGAAAATAGATTTCCCTTTTTTTCATTCACCCAACATTTGGTTTCCAACCATTTATTATAGGAATCATCATTATTTCTCATTCTATTGCTAATAATATTCCACGTTCATCCATTATTTATATTTTCACCATATCTGTATGATCCTAAATATAGATAACCACAATATTCAATTGAATTTATTACCTTATCCCTAATTCAAAGATGTGTTCCTTAAATGATGCACTCATGTCAAATTTAGGTTAATATAATACCAAATGAATTACTTTAGACACATAATCACTAACTGATAGATTTTCCTGCTTTAGAGTGAATAATTATTTCTTCCTTGGGATCCTAAATGTATGGGGAAGGAATTTTTAGTTAAAAAATTCCTCAAAATCATCAAAAGTAAGTCCTTGATCCCCTTTAGAATGAATAACTTGTTCCCAAACCAATCTTTCAATATCCTCTAGCATATATGTGTCCTGAATGACATTAATATTTGATGGTGTGCTGATGAAATCAAAGATATGATTCATCCAATTCAGCCACACCTCTACCTTTTCCTGTTCTAAATTACCATAGAAGATGGGTGGATTTTTTTTCATGAACTTGTTGGAATTATATATATACCATGACTAATCCCTCTGGCTTCCCATTTACATGGATTGAAACACTTGGAAGATACTCTGAACCATCTCTTGGTTCACCTATGGATTAGGTGCAACCAAGTTCTCTACAACTTCATCCGATTTACTTTTATGATGCCTACCTGGATTCATTTTCTAAAAAAACTGTATCATGTATGTCTCACTCCTAATAAACTGGGGCTAATCATTTAAAATTATATCACATCAACTATCACTATGTTGTTTTCCAAACACAAGATTTTCCAGGTTCAACCAATTTTGAAAAACCATTCGTTATTTTAAAAATCAACCCATTATAAAAACACATTAGTCATTCCATTTTAAAAAATCATTCATTTCAAAAAAAATTATGCATTTTACAAAAGAAAAACACATTATGAAAAATCAGATATCATTTATCGAAATAGTGTTTTCAGCATTAGTAGAATGTCATTCCTCTATAATTAATGTCTTTCTCATCTCATTGTCTTAACCAATGATAGTGAGATTCAAAAAACTTATGTGTGCCTCTTAAATAAAATGTACCCAACTCCTTTGTAACAAGATGTTCAACATAAAAATGTTATCATTGTCTTTTTATGAGATATGTTTCATGTCTCAACATTCCTAATACTTTCTTTGAACAAATCCTAAGGCCTAGATAATTAAAAATTCAACTCCAATACCATGAAATTGAAAACTGCATGTTAGGAAAGGACCAAACAAGCAAATACCATTTGTAATGACCCACTAATTCCAATTTTATTGGGAACCCAATGAATCATTACCTTTACATAAAAAAAATTCACTAGATTCCAAAATATGAAAATAAATACAAATTTGTTTCAATTAAATTTGGGGGATGATTCACCCTATAAGGAATAAACCACTAATCCAACACAACCTAACCATACAATTCAATAAATGAAGGATGGCTAAATTCAATACAACGCCACAACATTGGTCATATAAAAACCACTCTAAAGAGTGAAACAACATAAGACCAGGAAATTATCAATATAAATAGTGGGAGAAAAACTAATGATTCAAATATTACCACATGTATCCATTATCCGCAAGCTCTAAGATCCATAATAATCGAACAACCCAAGTATCATGAGGTGGTGCTAAAAACATGGTATACTTTTCATTTTCAAATTTCCTAGAAGGTAGTATTTAAAAAAGTTCCAAAGTTCTAATGTAGGTGTGAGTATAACACCTAATATGTATTGAAAAATTACATTCCTACTCAATACACTCAGATATAAGAGTTAAAAACATCTAAATAAACTTGTTTATAGTAAAATATTTCTTAAAAAAATTTATAACTTCATATAAAAAAGTTTCCAAACCCATTTATAAAAAAATCATATAAGTGAAATTGAAACCGGTTTTTACACAAAGGTATTTTATATAAAAAATAATTAAAAAATTATTAAAATCACTTCTCAATATTCCCTTTTCATGTCCTATCTATCCCATACTTCCAAAAAAACAACCATGCATGCTACGTGGTGATAGTTCTATTTTCATTAGCAGTATCTCCCTGAAATACCAAGTCGTCATGATGTAATTATATCCCATGTTTCGTTATACCTTTTGCACCATGCACAGGGTCATATTTCATCCATACCCGATAAATAAAACATAAAAATATAAACAAATTATTCCCATGGATCATGCCAAAAAACCCATTTCAATATAAAAACATTTTCTTATTAAAACCCATTTCCATCAAAACCATTTCAATTCCAACACATATAAATATAAAAAAAATTATTTAAAACCCCCTTTCAATAAAACAATTTATCAATTATATAAAATAAATAATTTTAAAGCTCCATTTTAAATTCAAGAAACTAATTCACTTTTACAAAAATTCTCCAAGATCAACAAATAACACCCTAATCTATATATCATCACTAGACATGATTTTTTCAATGATTTTAATAATCAATTAGATTGAAATTTAGAAACATGAAACTAATACAATGAATCATAGTAATATTATTCAAAATATAATCCACCAACATTGATGGTTTTGATGAGAACGGACAATGGATGAATAACGCTCACATAATCGGGTTGAAAATCCTTAAAATTGCCATAGATCTCTTATCCTACAATCAAAGAACACAAATATTAACATATTTCTCTTCCACCAACATAGATATTTATATTATAGGGGTAAATATGAATGTTAGTGAAGAAAGGAGAGGTAGATCTGAGTGTATCTATGAAATCAGATATGAACAGCGAAGAACATCACTTACCATGGGAATTGGACTTGAAAACACCAAGGGAGGGATACATACCAGTTCCAAAATGATGGGGAGTGGTTCCCAAAACATAAATAGATATAAATAAGTAATTGTTTCTATTAATGATAAAAAAATTTGAAATAGGATAATAAATGAGTATGATGCTAAAAAATATGATCTTACTTTCCCCCCCCCCCCACATAGTTAGAACGTATGGTTAGAAAAATTATGTGCTAAACATCTGTTAGCTAATAAAATAAAGAAACCCTTGTATAGGATCCTCAAACAATCTCCCTAAACAATATCAAACCTAGACTAATCTACTTCATCAAAACTACAACTGCGTATAGTTTCACATTGGATATTGGCACAATTGAGGCAAACTGTGTGAATCCAATGCCCATTTACATTAGCCCCAAAAACATAATAAAAGTTTACCCAACTATCACAACACTCTCCCATATATAAAAATAATCATTTAAGGGTTACATACTAGATGTTGGTGGTAATAAATTAAAATATCCATTTTTTCATGGTTTAAAATATTTGAGGATTCTTAGTATATGGGGTTTATGATATTTGGGACTCATGTATGGTCAGTATTAATTAGTTCATGGATAAAACTGTTAGTGTCGCACCGTGATTCTATTGGTGATGATATTAATGATATTTTTATTTGAATTAGATCCAATACCCATACTGAGATAATTTCCTATAATATAGACTCTAAAAATATTCATCATATATTGAGTTACATGATTAATATTTTTTCCTTTTTTTACTTTCCGTGATTGGTTAGATATTTTTAATTTCGTTTAATGTTTGTTTATAAATTTTTATAGTCATATTTAATATGTTTTTTGGTGTTTATGTTTTATTAATCTATTAGGACACTCGACTAACCCATAAGATAGTCACGTGGATTAATTTCCATTGGAAAACCAACATGTTGACTAGAACATGATAGATGATGTCTTGAGAATAGTTTGGAATAATGACAAAGGGGAAAGTCCATGTCCCCCTAAATATAAATAGGTAGGAATGATTCTACATTTCTAAATGGTACAAGTGTTTATTTATCATAATACTCTTACATTACTAGTGGAAAAAGAACAACATATATTTGATGATTAATTTCAAAATATTTATATTATCCTCACTCATCTGTGAAATCATGAACTATTGATGGTGAGAAACACTACCTTTATTCATGAAGGTCATAAAGAATGATAATGGGATTTAATTTATCTAGATAAGAACCTAGATAATATCAAATGAAAGTCATAAAATCAGTCTTTTTCTAGTATTTTTTCCACAAATCTATGGAATTAGAAAAATATAGATAGATCATAGTACTTTAGAAGGTGATAAGGAAGACATGGAATATTCTAATTTCATTAATGATATAGTTCACATTTCTCTTTAGATAGTGGAAAATTGTACGGTAAGTGTTCAATGGATCTAAATGGTCCATTGGCTAGATATTCATTTATAGGTTTTCCATACTAATATTGCGACATATTTAGAGGTGGTGGATGGATCCCCTAAACTCGAGATGTACTAAACTATTATATTCAAAGTTATGGGAATAAATTCTTGCAAATGTAGGATTAAATATATATTTTTAAAAAATAGGATGAAACAAGATGACTTTGGCAGAGGTAGTGGAGGTAATTTTTTACCCATTCCAAAATAATATCTTCTACTTAACTCAAGAGTATAGAACCTATTTTTTAATAGTGTATCTGGATAGTCCAACTGAAGAATGAATTTATAATGGCACTATAATCATACAAATTATGTTGTATTATGAGATACATACAAAGGTGTTTCAAAGTTAATGTTTTTACAAGTATTGTAGTTGGGTCCTCAGAATATAGATTTAAAAAAAAGTCTATAAAACCATAGGAATTTGGATATTACAATCAAATATAAGGAAGAATATGTGGATCTTCTCAAGGAAAATGTTTATAGAGGGAAGTAACTAATCTAATTTTTCAAACATAGGATTCATAAGACACTGAAAAATATTATTTCAAACAATATCCCTTCAATGAGTTTGATGTAATGAAAAAAGATTGAGTTGTATGGATATAATATCATAACCAATATAATGTTATATAATTGGTTATGTTTCCTATAAAACATTTGATTCCATACAAAGATCGGATATTGTAATCATCCCATCATATGAGGTGCCTTATATTATAGAAATATCAATTCTTCTGGGGAATAAAATGGTTCTTGATCTCTTGTAAAACTTTTATTCATTATTTTATATGAGGATGAGGATTCCTAGTAATTACTTATCTTAAAAATGGAATTATTTGATATCATATTTATAATATACAGTTTGGTGACCATTTAGTTTCACATAGAATATTATCATTGAATGGTGTCCTTCAAAATTTATGATAGGAATTCTCTTCTCTTTTTCGAAGAATGGGATCCTTGATTATTCCAGGTGGGACCCCACTTCTAAATGTGGGAAATATTTTCACCATGTATCTCTCGAACTATGGTATTCCAATGAGTAGAATCATGAGAGTGTATTACCTCCTATGGTGTGGGAATCTCCCACCATTTCCCAATGGATTTCCCAAGGTTACCTCATTTATGAGTGCTTTATTTACCTATGTATGTAATTCTATGAATGTAACACCTATCCCGAATTTCATACCCTATGGCCCCTAATGAATAGAGAGATTTCAAAATTCAGTTGAAGGATATTGAATTTTAGGGGTTTATATACATGAGTGTGTTTCCTTGGGTGGTCCCCATTAAAATATTATAAGAAGCATTGTGGTTCACTCTATATTGGTATTGATATGAAAAACTAATTATTTAATGATGAAAAATAAATATCACATTCCTCAAATTGAACTTATTTTTGGGTAACTAAATGGTGTATTTTGATTTACATAGATTGGACATTGGTTGGGATACCACTATCTTGGTATAAGAGAAGTTGATGTTCCTAAAATGGATTTTTAAAGTTGGAATGGTAACTATAAAAACCATTTAATTTCATTTAGTTTAGAAAATTATAAAACATTATACATGAATTTAGTGCACTAGGTATTCTAATGGTACATTTAGAATTGTATAATATTTTTTAAAAATGATATTCTAGATTATTATTTTTCTAAAGTAAATAATGGGAACCATTTTATGATTGTTCTAGAAATTATTCACAACCATTATATTTATTTCAATCAAAATTAATTTTATTTTTTATCTATAATTTTAAATATTTACTAAATGTATTACTTAAACAAAGTATTCCAGTTGATATTGATTAGGTATAAGTCAACGTGTCTATGAATAATCCCAAGAACATCTTATAAAGTTTGAGCTTCCTAATATAAGTATGTAACTATTAGTGGTTGATGAAATACATATATAAACATTCTTATCCATTTTATAAATTCACTAGGAAGACAGTGAAATATAGAAAGAATCTTCAGTGTCATGTTTTATTAATGTAGTAAATTTGTTTCAATCAGTAGACCGTGTTTCAACATTTCCAATAGCCGGTCGTGGCTATGTAGTCTATTGTTAAGATTCAAGCATGGTTTTGGGATCCATTTTTAATATATGGAATTTAAATAGTGGATTATATCTCTAAAAATCTCCAAAAACATGAGAGAGACTACCCATCCAATGAAATAGAATTCTTTTTTACCATGAACACTAGTTAATGTTGATAAATTTGGAAATTTGGAAAGATGTTTATAGTGTTTACATATAAAAAATGAATGGCCAATTTTTACCCCAGGAAAAAATTATTCTCAAGAAAATAAAATATATACCATACCATCATAATTTTAATTTTAATCACCATTACAATACTGGTAATGAAAATGTAGTTTTTTGTTCATTTTTCTGTCAGATTTCATATGTAGTTGTTATTTAATACAATGAGGTGGAGAATCTCATGAACTGTATGGTTAATTTGTATGTTTAGGTAATTGATGTGAATGAAACACTATTTTTCAGTGTTATATTGTTTACTCCAACCTTTATAGATCATCTTTCCAAGGAGAAACTAGAACTTTGTGAATGAAATTTTATTAAGGATACCTTATTCAGTGGGAAATACACCAAAGAAAATTTTGTTTCTCATAGAGTATATATTCATTTTAGATGTCATAATATATTACCATATTTATATTAAAAAGAAATTATGGGGGGAATTCATCCCTTCCGATGTTTCTTCAAACTTATATCAATAACTATGTATTATAATACGAATCATAAATTATAGTGGTTGGGGTAACACTCCAAGATTTTATAGTATGTTAGTTTTTCAGAGTAATTCAATTACTTACACTACATGCAACATCCAGTTCAAGCACCCCATGACTTACCAAACTAGCCGTTCAAAATCAGTTATGAATAGTAATAACATAATTTTTAACTTTATATAACCCTTATAATTTTACAATATATTTTATGAGTGTCTTTTCCATAATGTAAAGAAAAATTCATGTTTTTCATATAAAAGAAGTATTTTTCGTAAAAGGTAATTTTACCACCATTTAATGGGGAACCCATTTAAAATCCAATATTTGAAACTTTTATATATTCTATTTGAAAAAATAAACATCTTTTTTGGGATCGGGACATAATAATTTAGTTTCACTAAATTTTTTATTTTTTTCTGATAACATTTTTATTTGGGTGAATTGTTAAAATTAATATAATTTAACCAAAAACAACATTTTTTAATAAAAATAATATATAATTTTCAACTATAAATATGAATGGTTTGGATGTATAATTAGATTATATTTTTACAATTTAATCCAATGTTGGTCATTGGAAGTAATTTTACTTTAAAATTGGAAATAATCAAATGTCAATCTTTTGATAGTTATTATTTCATAAAAATACGCTTTTTGGTTTTGACAATGAGAATTAATTTTAAACTAATAAATTCAATTTATATGTTTTGAATTTGGTAAAATATTCTTCATTACTGAATTCAGAATATCAAAATTATCTTAGGGTGAATTTTTGGTATGTTTCAGAAAACTTTTAATTTTTTATTAATAGTGAAAAACACTGAGTTATAGTTTAAAACTGAATTTTTATTTAAATAATTATTTATTTTATTTAAATTTATTTTAGGAAAAAATAGATAAATAATACCTATATATGTTCAATTTAATTCATTGGAGTTAGTTTATAATAATTTTAGATATATAATAATTTTATTGAACTTTCCACCGTCTTTTACCCACCTCCTAGGAGAATTTTCAAACTCACATAAAATTTAATTTTACCGCTTCTGTGAGTGGAATTTCAAAAATCCAAGAGACATGATTAATATCAAGTAGTAAAATGTGGTTCAATAAGATAATTTTTTTTTCGTGAATAGTAACTGTTTACTTTTATTTACCATGGTTAAAATAAAAAAGGGTAATTAAGGGTAGAAATGATACTATTATTACTCTAACACATTTCCTAATTCTATTGGAAAAGTATAATTCGACTAAAAACCCATAGGATAAAATATGAACCACTTTGGTCCACGTGGATTTATTAGGACATTTATTATTATTTAATTCATAGAAGATTTAAAAGAGTTAAAATCGATGTTTAATAACTAAAACATTTTTAATATAGGGTTACACATAAAATAAATTCAACTATAAATATTTATTAGAAAGATAAAAAGATTTCCACCATAATGGTATTTTATTTATATTTTTAGACATTAAATAATGTAGTTAATTTGTGACACAATTATGATGCAGTCATTAACTAAGTAATGAAATATTAAAATAATTGATAATATAAATATCCAAATAAATGTAATTTGAGACTTTTTATTAATTACACTAATTTTATAGGTTAATATGACATATTAGGTCTGGTTAGATAAATTTTTAAGAAGTAATAATGCTATTAAAAATTTAGAAAAAACAAAATACCAAGTAGTGTCAAAATTGACATAAAAGAGTCTTTAAAACAAATATTGTATTATTAATTGATATTATATTTCTAAAATAAATGGTTTGGAAAAAATACTTATATAATTATAGGTGTATCATTAATTAACTACTTGGGGTTCTCTTGGAAGTATATTCTAATTTTAATAACCATATAATATAAAAATACAAAGAGACCTGGTAATTGTCAAACTATATAAATAAGAGTTAAATCTAAAAGATAAGGTTAAAATAGTGACCCAAACTCGTTTTAAAACTATTGGTTGAGTGGTGTTCAACCCATACCCACCTTATCCATTAAATAATCAATTTTCGAGCCATTAGAAAACGGAAATTATTTTATTATAAAATAATATTTCTAGCTTTTCCAAAGGTTCCCCTCACCCCTCTTAGAAAAGGGCACTCCCCCTTCTCTCTAATTCACACCATCAAAGACATTTGGCTCGTCCAAACTCTTCCCAAATACCCTCTCAACTATCCTCCTTTTATCATAGAGGCATTCCATTAGTCAGAAATCCAACCAATTGAGCCCTTTTGATAAAATCAAAAGGAAGAACCCGAAGAAGTGGTAAATATATCGCCACCTCTTTCAAGTACCTTTTTTCCCACTTAATTTCTCTTTGTTGTTTCCATTATAAAATAATAACTCCAGTATCTTCTATATACTGTGATGTTATTATTAATATGGAACAACCAAATTCATTATTCAATCCATCCTTTGAATGACACATCACCATACGTGCGTACGTACGGACGTACGGACTACCATCTCCACGTCGTGGTGTAATTATTATTCAATACATTATTGTTTGGATGGGTATAATAATGATGTTTAATTGATATAAATAATAAATATAACATGATAATGACTCTGAATATATGATATACCATCCAATTATATATTATTTTAATAAAAAAAGAATGATATTGTCGCTCGTGCGTACGTACGGATTACCGTCTCCACGAATGCAATGAGATTCATTCCTCATCATATTCATTCAAGACTAAATTTCATTTTGTGATTAAATATAATGTCTAGAGACATGATATAATTCTGGATATGAATAAGATACATCCCATCCATAAAAAATATTACCACATAACAAAGAATATAAAGGAAATCGAATCTGTTAACACCTGAAACGACGATAATATTAAGATATTATTAACAAAGTAATGTTAAAACATCATATATGATATCATATTAATGTATGTGATTCTTGTATAATTTAATAACAATTATTTCACCATTATATAGGAGGTTGACCTACCCTCAACCCTAGAAAAAGTACAAAGTAAGGGGTTTCTTATCTCAGTTTTAATTGCATGAGATTTCAATTGTTCACCAATTATTTATTACATGTGGTGTGTGTACTAACCATGATTGTATTCATTGTGTAATATATATTAATTTATCTATATTTACATCATAATTGAATTACCATTCGTTCATGGGTTTATTTTTCTTAATTTACCAAATCGATAATGGAATTTGAAATTTCAATTTCCACTCATTCAGCTTTACAAATACTTCATTGATTATTTCACTCTAAGATTATGTATGGAATCGCTATTCATTTGATTATGTCATAATTTCCACTACCATATCTGTGGATATACTTTTGATACACATAATAACTCCATTTATTTATTCCTAAGTCATATATATGAACTTGATAAGAATAATTTTAACACAATCTCCATTTATTGAGTTAAATATCCAATTCATAGGCGTAGTTTTTACAAGAATATGTGTGAATGTCCTCTGATTGATTTACACTGAATATACAATCATATTTATTGTATTTATATTTTTCAAAAATAATTATGTCTCCGATTTATCCTTAACCAAGGATACGACTTTTATAAGAGATTTCGTCTCAATTTACATTCCATTGAGACTTCATTATTGTCATACACCAATTCTCTTTTGTATAGTGTATATAATGTACTTTGACATAGTATATCATGAATACCTTTATACTCATGATATAATAAAGTTTTCATTACCTCAATTATTTTTTATTCAAGTTTCTCTCTTTTGGTTAGGAACTCTAACTAAAATATCATTTTAAATGTTTTAAAGATTTACTACTCAAAATCATTCCCATTAATGTCCATGTTTTAAAAATGGTTTTAATGTTTTTTTATATGGACATTAATGTTTTAAAATTAAAATCCCTTTTAAATGTTTTGAAGTGGTATGGGAAACTTTTATTCAAAAATCTATTTTAAACAGCTTCTAGTCAAATAGTGTGACTTTTAAATGTTTTCAAGAAAAAAGGAGATTTTTCTATCAAATGGTTTTGATGATTATTTTCATTTATGTCATTATCCTTAATTATTCTCGATTGAGGTTAATCAGTTGCAATACAATCTTCCATATTGTATTGAATGAGATATGTTTGACTGTGGATGTTCTATTTTTATACCATACATGGTTTGTGTATAAAGTATTGACATTTCGTATGCTTGTTATAATACGAATGTTTATGTTATGTTTCAAAATTTTCAAATGATGAATGCATTGGACATAATATTTGATTGGTGGATCCTGCTATAGCTTCTCAATGCATCGTTAGGTCTCATGAGACAAACTATTATCTTAGCACAAGGCCCTGACAAAATCTTATTTGTATTCTGGGCACAAGGCCTTGACTATGTGGTTATGATAGTCTAGCATTATGCATTCCATCATTATGAAAGTAGTTATTGATATTGCATTTGATTTCTCAACTAGTAGAATATCCATGTGATTAAGTAAATGGAATTATTTCATTTCATTTTTTCCATGTTATGTTGAAGTTCATGTTTAAAAGGATTTTGTTTTAGTTATACATTGCCATGAATTTTTATGCTTATTTATGAAAGTTTCTGCTATATTTTTATCTTTACTGAGCATCTGAGCTCACCCCTTTCTATGTTTTATTTTTTTTCCAGGATGCAATGAGGTATATTATGACTGACCTACAGGGATAGTCTGAGGGGATATGTGTGTGGACTCTGGAGACTGTGTTGTTGTTGTTTTTCACTTTATCATTTAATGTAAGAGTTATGAATGTATCTAGTGTTTCCAAGGCTACTAAACTAATCGGTGTTTCGAGTCTTCATCTTTAGTGATCATGCCAATGATACGTAATAATGAACTGACTCTGGGAATCTAGGGTTGGGGTGTAATAGTTGGTATCAGAGAAAGTTTAATACAAACCTTGGAAGCTAGATTTAGATAAACTCTGATTAGAGGACATAGAACTAAGATGGAAAATGATGATTAGTATAGAGGAATATCATAGAATATTGGTATTATAGATATTTTGTGAGATTTTCAAGAAATACATCCCTGTATGGATATGAGAACGGAGAGGCGGCTCTGGCATAGATGTACCTATGGGTAAAACCCGAAAACACCTATTTGAGCAAGACTCAAATGGGAACTGGTGCAAAAATGTGTGTCATACTGCACTCTTGGTAATGACACTCCTGGTGGATATTTTTAGGATAATTTACAATGTCTTTCCAAATAGATTAGAAATATTTTAATATAAGTTGAGAATAAAAGACATTGGTTAATCTTAAGGTGTTTTGACTTGAAAATATGGTGTCATGATATTCCTTAATTGATTTTATGGCTACTGTTACTCACACAATGCTTTCTGTTTTTAGTCAATGGATGGATTACAAGGAAGTCATAGTAACTTTGAGAATGATGTACAATGTGGGAATAGTGGTGGAAATGAGAAACAAAATGGAATGTTGATATGAGTAAAAGATACAATGTTCATGCGCAATCAGTTTTCCAAAAATATGATCAACAAAATATATATTAACCATCTCCCTGACTCAACAAAGAAGAGAAAGGTACTTAATGATAAGAGCTCCAGCAGTGGAGACCATGGAGAAATGAATCCTCAATTTCCATCATGCAGGAAATGTGGAAGGAGACACCCATGAATGTTTCTCAATGGAACAAAGAGATGCTTTACGTGTGGGAAATAAGAACATAAAGTGATGAATTTCCGAAGAAAAATGAATAGCACTATGGAAGAAAATAAAAATTGACCCAAGATTCCATTTATAGTCATTTGTCGTAAATGTAGGAGACCTGACCATTACCCGAGTGAATTATCTATTCTATAGGATATTTTCATCGTCAAATAAGAATCTATGTGGAAATAAATGGTTGGAGAAATGATTAAAATTATTAGTGCTCCTCATTGATGGGATTACATTGGAATAATTTTTTCTTGTATTAATAACACAACAGTTGTCATCTGAAAATGATATTTAAGGATGAATTATCTTTCTCTTGTAGATTTAGTTATAAATAACCATTTGGTTTTATATGATCATTGGGTTTGAGGAAATTACATGTTATTATATTTTGGGATGAAAATGAAAGGTATGAGATAGCAATTGTGGTTAAATTATATTATGGTTATTTTGAGGAATTTATATCATTTTGGTAATGTTATAAAATATAGTTTTTGAAAAAGGACAACACGCAGACCGTGTCACTACCCGTCGTGTCGGACAATGCTGTGGGAATCGAACCCACAACCAGAGTGCGATTGGGATTTATCACCTACCACTGGACTACGTGAAGTCCCTCGCTGGTGTGACTAAATATTAGTTGTTAAATGATTTTATTAATCAATAATTAATTGAATTGGGATCTTATGTCTTATCAAATTGATACCCTTAGTATAAGAAAATGATTTAGTGATTCAGTGATAAATGTTATTTTGGAAGATGTTCACTTTGTTGGGAACACTATATGCCCAAGGAAAATAGAATACTATGGGATTTCATTTGAGGATAAATGGAAGATTTTTATCTATGTTTTTATTGTGGATTTATTGTGATTTGGGTTATTTATGGAAATGATTAACCTATAATAGATAATATGTGATTAGTATAATTACTTTTATATATGTGACTTTAAGAGTAGTTGATGTCATTTGGAGATACAATTTATTGTGGAAGCCTACATAACGGAATTCTTCTTAGTTTTGGGTTTCCGAATTAGTTTGGATTATATTGAAGTATTTTAAGGACAATTGTTTACTGAATGATATTTATTTAACTTTGGGTATTGTTGGTTTAATTTTAGAAATTAAGATTTGTGTTTCTTTCTCTATAAGAATATCCTATTGGGGGATCATCATATCTTGTACAAACCATTTTGGTTTGATTAATCTCTAAAGACAAGGTAAATATATAGTTTATCCTTGGTGGATCATGTGATTCTCGAGAAGTTTATTATAGATATTCTGCTGTGACCAAGTCTTTTTGAATACACATTATTTAAAAAAAATGAGTTAGTGGTATAAATTTATTAAATAATGAAACTATACATAATAACCAAGTATATCTCTTTACGTTCTTAGTCAATCTCATAAATAAATTCCTCATCTTTGTTAAATGTAACTTTAAAAAAAATGCTAACCATTTACTTTTCCTACTGGGAAACTAATGACCATTTTTTCCATCACAAGTTTGTGGTTTTCTTATTGTTAACTTTATCCTAATCATGTTTTGTATCCCTCTCCATCAGAACTTGACACTTACTTTATCTTCCATATCCATGTTTTCCTACATGGAATACTAGTATGGGTTATCATTGGTGACCTTTTTACTTATCTTTTTTCTTTTAATGTGATAGTTTTAGTGACTTTTTTTCTGATGTGGGACTTTCCATTATATTCCCAAGCCCCATTTTAAAAATTGTGAGGACACAATTTATTGAATCAGGGAAGAATGTATCGCCCCAATATTTAATAGTACATTAGTTCTTCAATGTAATTAAATTACTTACACTACACACAACATCGAGTTCAAGCGCATCACGACTTACCAAAATGGCCGTTCAAAAGCGGTTATGAATAGTATTAACAAAATTTTGAACTTTATATGACCATTATAATTTTAGAATCTATAATATGAGTTTCTTAGACAAAATTTAAGGAAAAATCATTTTTTTAGATAAAATAAGTATTTTTTAAAAAATGCAATTTTACTCCTTTTAATGGAGAACCCTTTTAAAATCCAATATTTGAAACATTTCTATATTAAATTTGACAAAATAAACTTCTTCTTCAGGATCGGGACATAATAATGTTGTTTTAATAAATTTTTTGTGTTTTTCTGATAACTACCATATATGGTTGAATGGTAAAAAAATATTGTATTTTAACTAAAAATTACTTTTTTAATCAAAATAATTTATTTTGTTCAACTATACATATGAATTGTTTGGATGTATAATTAGATTATATTTTTACCATTTAATCCAATGTTGGTCATTGGAAGTAATTTCACTTGGAAATTGGACATAAACAAATGTCAATCTTTTGGTAGTTATTATTTCATAGAAATACGCTTTTTGGTTTTGACAATGGAAATTAATTTTAAACTAATAGATTCTATTTATATGTGTTTGAATTTGGATAAATAGACTTCATTTTTGAATTCAGAATATCAAAATTAGCTTAGGGTGAATTTAGGGTATGTTTTTGAAAACATTTAATTTTTGATGAATAGTGAAAACACTGAGTTATAGTTTAAAACTGAAATTTTATTTAAATAATTATTCATTTTATTTAAATTTATTTTAGGTAAAAATAGATAAATAATACCTATATACGTTCAATGTAATTCATTGGAGTCAGTTTAAAATAATTTTATATACAAAAAAATTTCATTGAACTTTTCAACGTCTTTTACCCACCTCCAAGGAGAATTTACAAATTCACATAAAACATAATTTTGCCGCTTCTGTGAGTGGAATTTCAAAAATCCAAGACACACAGTTAATATGAAGGAGGAAAATGTTGTTCAATAAGATAAAAATTATTTTTGGTGAATAGTAACATTTTATTTTTTATTTACCATGGTTAAAAGAAAATAGGGTAATTAAGGGTAAAAATGATATCATTTTTACACTAATACATGTCCTAATTCTATTGGATAAGTATAATTCGACCAAAACAACCATAGTAATAAAATATGAACCACTTTGTTTCAAATGGATTGGATTAGGACATTTATCATTATTTAATTCAAAGAAGATTTAAAAGAGTTAAAATCAACGTTTAATAACTAAAACATTTTTAATATAGGGTTACACCTAAAATAAATTAGATTATAAATATTCATTACAAATCTAATGAGATTTAAAACATAATGGTATTTTATTTATATTTTTAGACATTAAATAATTTATTTTATTTATGACACAATGATGATGCAGTAAATACCTAATTAATGAAATATTAAAATAATTGATATTATAAATATCGAAATAAATGTAATTTGGGATTTTTTATTAAATCCTCTAATTTTATAGGTTAATATAACTTATTAGGGTTGTATAGATGAATTTTTTTCGAAGTAATAATGCTGTTATAAATTTAGAAAATACAAAATACCAAATAGTTCCAAAATTGACATAAAAGAGTTTTTAACACAAATATTATACTATTAATTGATATTATATTTATAAAAATCAATGGATCGGCTAAATGACTTATATAATGATATTTGTATCATTAATTAAACACTTGGGGTTCTCTTTAATGTATTGTAAAGACCGGTAAATTTCAAGGAAATTTTTTTCTTAATTTCTTTGGGATTTTACGAGTACGCAGTTTCTAACGGCACCTGATTCTGAGGCCCGGTGTGCCCGGAATCATTTTCCAATGTTTATCTCGGGTACGTTCGGTGAAAGAATGAGCGGGTTTTCATAACATTCGAACCGGTGCTCAGAATTGAAATCTGAGGACACCAATGTAACCACAACGCCGATAATTGCTTAGGAAGACCTTTTCTGGAGTTGTGTTTGCTCAGGTGATGTTGTTAAATGAATGGGTTAACTGAAGAGAGAAATATAAATTTCAGCTTCAATTTTTATTTCTATTCTAAGTAGTTAAAACCTATTCATGGAAGTTGTGGTGGGACCCACTACATCCTAACTCCACTTGGTGGGATATTTGTGAAGTGGGGCCCACACGAGCCCCACCCCTTCAATTCCGTTAAACCCCCCTCTTGCAATTTAATTTGTAACTCACCCCTTCCCCCACTTTAATGGCACATCAACTCTCACATTAATTATATTGATTAAATCTAATCAATTTATTTAATTAGAGTTTGAATTTTTAATTCTTAAATTTTTGACATTAGTTAATAAAAGAAGGACCTACCTTATTTTACTTTGGGTGGTTTTGTTTTGTGGAGGTTTTGGGAGAGTTTACGTTAAGTCTTGAAGAACGCAAAGAACATGAAGACCTCAACGAAGAACGCCATCACCGCAAGGAGTGATCGTCGTGCCTTTCTTCTCCACTTCGTAGCCGGTGTGAGATGACGCTCCACCTCGGACGTTCTCCGTCAAACTCATATGGGGCTTTACCTCGCGACATTGTTTCCCGCGACAATCTTCTTTCAACAACTACTTCGAAGTACGAGATTGTTTTATGTTCATGGCTTATTTAGGAATTTATTTTTAATTCTCTTAGCCGCCTGTTATCAAATTAACGGGAGGAGGTCGGACCGCACAAACACGGCCGATCCTCCTCCCCCTTTGTTGATGTTCAACATTGTGGTTTGGAACGAAGGTGGCACGGTGCAATGGCACCACACGAGGACGAGGAATATCACCAGGTAAATGATTGTGCAACCGCCGCGTCTCGCTAATGAGGCCAAAAGAAGCCGCGGCCGGAGTTGGGCCGCGGAGGAGGGGCGCGGCACCGTCACGCCGCGCCGGTCGGACTAGGGCCGCGACATTTGGCCACGGCGGTGCAAGGAAGGGTGGCCGGAATAGCCAACCGCCAGCACTCAGGAGGCGGGACCAACCAGTCTAACACGGCACAACCGGACGGTCATTACGGCCGGCGAGATCTGAGAAAACCGGGGGTTGAACCCCCGGCCATCTCAGTAGGGCGGACCCTCGGGTCCGCCGTTTCGAAGCAAGGGGCAGCCCCCCCCCCCCCCCCCGCGTCCGCTCAGTGCGCGGCGCCAGGCCGGGCCGCCCACGCCGGGCCGGACCCCCTCACCAGTCCAGGCCACGCCAGCCGGGCCGGGCCACGCCCTAGTGGGCTGGACCCGGACCCGGGTCGGGTCGTCCCGATTCGGGCCGACCCATGGGGTCTTGGGCCGGGTCGGTCCGGACCCAAAACCCCCTAAAATCAGAAAGCATCATTCAAAGGCCCATATCATGGGCTACGGACCTCTGATTGATGCATTGTCCATTGCGATGAGATCCTTGGATCACGACAGTCATTTCGGTATATTACACACAAGGATTCGGAGAAATCAGGGTATGGCTGGGTTGGTTCGAACACAAAACCAATCGGGCCCTCGGAGGGGAAACACTTATAACATGAGCTCTGGACGTCCAATTGACATGAAGTCACCTTTTCTGTATTCCTCATAGTGAGATGGTTCATTTGGATTACTCTACTCGAGGTTTGGACATAGTTGGAGTACAGTTTGGTTGGTTTTAGCCAAAAAAAAAACAACCGGGCCCCTGGGACGAAAATGCCAATAACTCTCAGAACGGGCGTCCGATTGACGTGATGTCTGTCGCGTTGAGTTCCTATTGACGAGACGGAACTTTGGGATACATAAAATCCAGAATTAGTGTCAGTTGATGTATCGACCTCCTTGGCTCGTGGAGGGGACCCTCCCGGAATCGAGCATTCTGTGTGCGGGAACCCTAGAGCTGGATGCGACTGCGACAACGATGACTAATGTACTGGAATCCTCCATGGGTTCAGCAGCGATGACGACCGTACTGAAATCCTCTGTGGGTTCGACGACGATGATTACTGTTCTTGTATCATATGTGGTTCTAGCAGTATGTGACTATTGTTCTTGTATCCTATGTGGGTCCGGCAGAGTAGCTAGTCTTGTATCCTTTGTGGGTCTGACAGCTTAGCTAGTATTGTATCCTACATGTGTCTGATAGCTTAGATGAATCAGTGGCTACATCTGATCATCTCTATCGTCTTATGATGAAGTATACCTATGTGAGCCGAGTCTTGACATTCAATCTTTATCTTTGATATGATCATCTTGTTATCCTGCGTGGATTGGCTTATGTCATCATGTGCGGATTGGACTGTGTTATCTTGTGTGGACTAGATCGAACATGGGGTCGGATGTTGGAGTCGAACTATAATTGATGGATTAGGTATATGTATGGGCATATACCTATGTAATGATTGTTATTAATTCGTGTCTGTATCTTTCCTTTGTGGATTATCATTCGTGGATTCTGGGAGACCTTCGGGGGTCTCGGGGTCCCTACTGAGTAGCGTATACTCACCCCTGCACAGGCTATGCTCGCACTAAGTTGTGTTGGATGCAGATGACGGACAACTATGATCGAGGTAGGACCTCATGGAGCTGGACGGTACCTGGAGGTGGATCACTGGGCGAGACGTACACAGAGCGGACAGCTAGAGCCGGGGAGCTATGGAGACAATCTGTACCCACCCTTCAGGTGGGAATTCCAGAGGATGGCTTAGTGTTTCTACTTTAATTTTCTGCTGTTGTACTCTCTTTTAAGTTTTAGTTTACTTTCAGTTGGGTTTGTATACTGTCCCATTTACTTTCCAGCACTTACTATTGTACTCAGTTTACTTAGTGTTTACTTCTGCCTGCATACTCTTTGGTGTTTGTTCTCTTACACAAAGGCAATGCCTTCCCTTATATCTGGAATTACGCCTTTGGTGTTATTCTCCAGCCCCTGGCCTATGGAAGGCGGGCTTGGGGTAGTCACGACATGGGTCCCGAGGATGGGTCGTGAAAATTGGTATCAAAGGAGTTCAGTTCTACTGTAGAACATAAGACTCTAATCTTTCTTCAATGTGAAGTAATAGTGTTAAGGGTATTGAGTGTGGTTATCAGTCCAGGGAGTCCAGTGTTGGTGTGGCGGCCTACGTATCCGTACACCAGGACCCTGAATTCTGATTTCCGACTCAGTGCACGAAAACATTGATTGCATGTGTGTTTCAAAAATTTTCTTTGTGATTACTTTCTGTCAGCTCACCAGTTATATTGTATTGACTGTGGCGTAACTGTTTATTTTTAGGATGGCCCCATGATGGAAGCCAGCTAGGGTTCAGAGCTTTGTGTGAGATGGCAGCCCACCGAGCGACGAGGCCTCGCTGTAGGGCCCTATTACAGCGGAGGCACCAGCAGTACCACTACCCACCGTGCCACCGATGCCACTGGCCCCATCCGCTGAGAGTGCACATCGCCTTAGTGCACTCCATGAGTTTCATCATTAGAGACTGCCCAGGTTCCGTGGGGAGACGGACCCTCAGGCAGTCGAGGATTGGATGGAGGCTGTTGTATGAGTATTCATGTTAGTAGGGACACCAGTTGACCTCATGGTGATCCTTGCAGCAAGTATCTTACACGCGGAAGGAAGCAGATGGTGGAGCCTGATGCTCCAGGTGCACGACGAGGCATCTCTCCTTTGGTCGGACTTCGAGAGCCTCTTTCGCTTGGAGTTCATCCTTGCCACCCTCCGTGTAGTGCACATTCAGAAGCTACTACAACTCCGGCAGGGTAGAATGACGGTAGCCCAGTACTCGGCGATATATACCAATCTCTCGTGCTATTCCACGGACATGGTACGAGACCCATTCTTCCGGGCCCGAACCATTGAACAGGGACTGAGGCATGAGATCAGGGCATCGATGATCTCCCTCAGCATTCCGACATAGGCAGGAGTACTAGAGCGACCCCTTCTCGTAGAGAGCTTTATTCATGAGCCTACACCCGCAGCGATACCTAACGCTGGGAGGCATGTAGCTGAGTATTCTACAGGTGGCAGTCGACAGATGTCACAGGGGTCCAAGCGGACCAGACCATCAGGCGGATGACCTCAGGATACTGGCTCAAAGGTGCGGGGCACACGTAGTGGAGCCAGCCATTCGAGGAGCATACAATGCTATGAATGTGGCGGAAAGGGCCACGTGGCTCGTGACTGCCCAACCCGCCATGCAGATGAGCAGCAGACGGTTGAGGGACCACCGAGGCTGAGGAGCTGGCCGAGCATTAGGTGGTGGGAGATGCTTTAAGGCTTTACCACTACCACAACTGGGAGGTCCAGCCCGACCACAGGGAGCTGGCGGACAGAGGCAAGCTCAGCTTCAGGCAGTTGAGGCCTACGACCATGGCGCACAAGAGATTATTCGAGGTACTATCTGTGTCTAATCCACCCTTGTTATAGTTCTTATAGACATAGGGGCGAGTCATTAATTCATTGTCGCTGCCCTTGTTCGGATCTCGGAGATTATGACGTAGTTGTTTCCTCGATCCTTACGGCTAGAGACTCCTACGGGAGAAGACTCGACGATTACGCACTGGTTCCGGCGGTGTGAGCATACTATAGGAGGCGACAGCTTCGGCTGGGATCTTCTTATAGTGGCATCGAGGCCTTGTGACGCCATATTGGGCATGGATTGGTTATCTATAGTCCATGTTCAGATCGACTGTATTAGGTGCAAGGTGCAGTGTTTCCGCACCGATGGGGGCAGGTTAACCTTCACTGGAAAGAAGGGAGCCTTTGTAGTGCAGGATGGACTCACACAGAGGAGAGGATAGCAGATCAATATAGCATCCCACCTCTTTATCAAATAAACTTTCATTACATTTTACAAAACCAGGGTCTTTAAGGTTTAGTGTCTTGGAAACCAGGAACTTTAAACATGAAAACATAAAACATTCTTCTAAAACACTTGAAAGGCTTCTCCTCATGTTCATCCTAGGTTCATTACTGCATCACATAACCTGGGAGAGTATATCAAAAGAAAGGGTGAGCAAAAAGCCCAGTAAGGAAAACAAGAGAAAGATTTTACAAGTGAACTTGAGATACTTCAATGAGGTCATGAAAAAGAACTTTAAGGCATGAGAATGAAATAATGAGGCATATCATAATAAAAATAACATTTTTCATAACTTGAAAATGTGGCTACATCATTTAACATAGAAAATCATGAAAATATCACCAAGGTCCATCCCCAAGGTGTCATTTGAAAATAACCAAGGTTATTCACCAAGGTATCGTGAAAATTGTAATCTCTAGTGGTTACATCATTACCCAATGCATTGGAGCTCTATCAGGGCGCACCCTTAAATTTTCCTTTATTATCATGTGAGCCACATATATCATCATCAAACATTTCATAAATAGCCCATATAGCATAAAATGAATGGGTTTCATTTCATAATCATAACATTTTAAAAACTGCTTTAAAGACATGATCTTTACGTCACTTTAAACCCACGGAAAGGGAAAGAGGGTTTCATGTATGTAATTCCCAGAATTTAAAATAGAAAATTTTTATATATATGTGAATACCCCTATAGAAATAAGAGCTTTGAGTATTCACTTTATAACATAAAATAATTTTTAGAAAAGAGAGAGAGGCATTTTGAGATGAAAATTCTGCAGCATAACGGCTATGTTACAAGGTTTTAGAAAACATTGAGAAGAGAGGGGATGTAACGCCCCGACCCCAGCTACCCAGAGTCGGTGCATTACTTCGTAACATTGGAATGATCACAAGAAAGATCAAATCCCGAAAGACCGATTGGTTTAGTAGCCTTGGAAACACTAGATATAATCATAAAGTTTTACATTACATTTCAAAGTGAAAAACTACTACAACAACAAAGTCTTCGTATCCACACTATTAACCCCTCATAATATCCCTACAAGTCATTCATAATTTACTTCTTCACTACCTGGGAAAAATAAAACATAGAAAAGGGGTGAGCTCAAATGCCCAGTAAGGATAACAATATAGCGGAACATTCAAAATAAGCATAAACATTTAAGGCAATGAATTTCTAAAACAAAATCCTTTTAAAATTGAACTTCAACATAGTATGGCAAAAGTAAAATGAAATAATGCCATTTACTTGTTCACATGGATATTCTACTAATCGAATAATCACATGCAATATCAATCACCACTTTCATAATGTTGGAATGCATAATGCTAAACGTTAATTTCTTTGTCTAGGCCTCATCCCAAGACCTAGGGGTTACTTCTAACCGGAACCCAACCCGGAGTGCCTCTAATAACCAGACACCAACCCGGAGTGCCTCTAATAACCGGACACCAACCCGGAGTGCCTCTAATAACCGGACACTAACCCGGAGGGCATACTTTTACCAGTCCCTAACCTGGAGGGCTTACTTTAACTAGTCCCCAACCTGGAGGGCTTACTTTTACCAGTCCCCAACCTGGAGGGCTTACTTTTACCGGTCCCCAACCCGGAACATACTTGTTTAGCACATTCATCTGAAGAAAAGTTTGAAATATAACATAAACATTCGGATTAAAACTAGCATAAGAAATGTCAATAGTTTCACCATAAACTATGAATGGTATAAAATAGCACATCCACAGTCAAACATATCACAAAACCTTCAATACAATATAGAAGTTTTGTATTATAATAAATCAACTTCAAATAAGCGTAAAATCCATTAATGGATGTTGACATAGATGAAATCAAAACACTTTTTAGAGAAATATCTCTTTCTATTTTTGAAATCATTTAAGAGCCATATAAAATAAAACATTTTCTTGAAAATATTCTTGTAAGATTGTAAGGAAAGCTTTGATGATTTTATAACGGCGGAAAATAACCGCACCCGCCGTATAAGTAAAAAAAACATTCTTATCTTAATTCTGTCGAAAAGGTCAAAAAGGACCTTGTTTTGAAAATGACGGAAATATTCCTTTATAAACATCTTACAAAAAGTCAAACAAGGGTATAAATTAATTTAACCCATATTCTTGTAAATAATAAATATGTTTTTAAATACATTTCGAAGAAACATGGATGTGGATGATAAAGAAATCCCAGTAGATTATTACGTATAAACAACCTCGGATAATGGAGAGATTGTGAAATAACCCTTACCTTGTACTTTTCCTTGGTTGGGGTAGGTTAACCTCCTGTATAATGGTGAAATAATTGTTATTAAATTATACAAGAATCATATACATTAATATGATATCATATATGATCTTTTAACATTGCTTTATTAATAATATCTTAGTATTATCGTCGTTTCAGGTGATAATCGATTCGTTCTTCTTAAATGTTTGGTTACGTAAGACATGTTTGTAAAGGATAGATTAAATCTTATTCATAATCATAATGATATTAACATTATTTTTAACCCTAAAATGAGAATAAGACTTGAATGGATACGATGGAGGAAGGATCTCACCGCGTTCGTGGAGACGGTAGTCCGTACGTACGCACGAACGCTACTTCCATTTAATTTTTATTTTAAAAGAATTGAATCCAAATGATACATAGGTATATTACTATTCCAGTATAATATAATATTTTATATATGTTACTTAAGTTTATTAACACCATCCTTTATACGTTCCGTGTGTGGTATGAACGAGTCATATCATTTTAAGGGGGCGGTAGTCCGCACTTCCTCAAATGAAATTTTCGTATGTATATACAACATGAAACGAATAATGATATGAAATAAAATGGAATTACAGAAGCTTATATATAAAATATATATCATTAATATCATATTTAATTACAGTGCCATCATAATGGCCACCATGAGAGGTGGTAAGATGTATTTGAACAATCATCGTTTCGTGAGGCGTTAGTTTGCCATCCACAGAAACATTATGTTCATAATCCATTAGATGGAGTTGTGTGTATGTGTAGTTTGAATCCTTCTTATAACAACATACTAGTATATTGAGGATACTGGTGTTGTTACAAAAGGAAGTAAATAAAAAGATTTTGGGGGTTGGAGGAGCAAAATAATTGAAAATAATTTAAGAGAAATCGTTACCTTTAATTTAGGTAACTCACTTTGGTTGGAACCAAAGGACTTCTTGAAATGATTTCTGCCTAAGGGGAAGCTTCAAGGAGGAGGAGAGGGATGTGGGGAGCTTAGTTGGGCAGATTTTGGACGAGCCAAGTGGCTTGAGAGGTGTGAGGAATGAGTAGAAGTGGTCTCCTTTTATAAGGGAGAGGAGGGGCTCTTTAGGAAAGAGTGAAAGTATTACTTTATAATATAATTATATTCGGTTTCTAATGGTCCAAAAATCATTGAGGTCAAAGATAAGATGACTCATATTCTAAATAACATCAACCAATAAGAATTGGACAGGTTTTAGATAATATTTTAATCATTATAATCTTATTTATTTAAATGATTTATTAATGAGGTAAACATTGCATCATTATTGTGTCATTAATAATTTAACTTATTTGATGTCTAAAAATTATAAATAAATTATCATCATGTAGGAAATCTTTTTAGCTTTCTAATGAAGATTTATAATCGAAAATCCAACTTGTATAACCCTATGTAAAAATTGTTCTTCTAAAAGATGTAAGCTTATGCCATTTTTATTTTTATTTTAACTTTATTAATATAATGTGTCATTATCACTTACAAGTGGATCCATGGGGTCCCAAAATTGACCCAAAGATGCCCATGGTCGACCATGTATCAACCAATAGGGTTAGGACACGTTTTAGGGGAATTTAGTATTATTATAATATTATTTTGTTTACCTTTATTTACCGGATTTACCCTTAACCATGGTAAATAAAATATTTACCGCAGTAATTATTCAAAATGTCTAAAAATAAAAGTTACCTATTTACAAAATTTGAACATCCTTATTCCAAATATGGAATACATTTTTCTAAATTCAAAACACAGAAGTGGCAGAAATTAATTTAAAATTAATTCCCGCTGTCAAAACAAAAAGCGTGTTTTTAAGAGATAATAACTATCAAAAGATTGACACTTGTTTATGTTCGGTTTAATTGTAAAATTATGTCCAATGACCAACATTATATTAAGTGGTAAAAATATATTCTAAATATACTTTAAAACCACTCAAATTCATAATTTATCACTATTAATTATTTTGATTAAAAAAGTTGTTTTTAATTAAAATTTAGTAATTTTCACTATTCATCAAAATATGAAAGTTATCTGAAATGTACCAAAATTTCACCTTAGGCTAAATTCGATATTCCGAATCCAAAAATTAAGTCCATTTTAAAATATAAAATATATATAATTTCAAAAAGTAGGTATTACTATTCATAACGGCTAGTTTGATTAGTTGTGGTGTGTGTTAAAACTCAAGGTTGCATACAACACACGCTACTGTATTATTCAAAGGAAAGTGTACCGTGGAAGCTTGAGATGTTTCATTTTAAATTTTTGATGTCCCCATTTAGTAAAAAAGTTTAAAATATTGTATTTAAAAAGGGTTCACTATTAAAAGTTGATAAAAGTGCAATACTGAAATTGAATTTGTTCTTGCATTATATCTAAGAAACTCATAATATAGATTCTAAAATTATAAGGATTATATAAAGTTTAAAATTTAGATAATACTATTCATAACCTCTTTTGATTGGCGTTTTTTTTGTAAGTCATGGTGTGATTGAACTCGGTGTTGCGTGTAGTGCAAGTTATTGAATTATTTTGAAGAAATAACACACTATGAAATCTTGGGGTGTTACATTCTCCCCTCCTTCAATAAATTGCGTCCTCGCAATTTGAAATTGTTCTTCGAAAATAAAAGGTTGAAAATAGAAAATATATTTGTGGGAAAACCCACATCGGAAATTGGGTTACTAAAATTTAGTCTTAATATGAGGAAAGAGAAATCAAAGGGTCGCCACCAAATTATGATCTCGATTAGGAGAACATTGGTGGCAATTAGAGACATATAATTGGAGGAAAAACGTAAATATTTATAGGTAGTGATTGAGGTCATAAATCACAAACAAGTGTAAAATTGATGTCCTTAAATTCATCAATCTATGATGATTTGAAATACCATCGGTTCAACAAAACATAGGGTATTAGGATAACACATTTTTGACGTTTCAAAATATCTTAGTTGAAATCCCACATCGAAAAATGAATTAATGAGGCCTCTATTTAAAATAAAGAGTCGAAAGTATGAAGATTACCGAAAATAACACATACTAGGGTTCCATGTAGGAAAATATGGATATGGAAGAAAAATCTAACCATCAATTATCTGATGGAGAGTGGTAGAGAACATGGCTATGAAAAGGCCAACAATCCCAAAGCCATAAATTAGTGATGATTTAAGGTACCATCTAGGATAACATTTTTGTTCTAAGTTGCTTTTCTTAATGTTGAGGAATTTATTTATGAGATTGGATAAGATCATAAGGAGATATACTTACTTTATA
The DNA here is from genome assembly GCA_963277665.1 of Viscum album. Lineage (NCBI taxonomy): Eukaryota > Viridiplantae > Streptophyta > Magnoliopsida > Santalales > Viscaceae > Viscum > Viscum album. The sequence goes on from OY728122.1 coordinate 1,020,129,233, forward strand.
ATTATAGTTTTATCCATTAATAAATTTCTACCACAAACTCATCTTTCACTCTAAAAGATAATAGAATGTAAAAAAATTCTATTTACACTATTCGTATAGGGTTCCAAAATAAATGAATTTATAATTCATCTACAAGATCTTTTAATAAAAACTACATTATTTAATCCAGGACATCTCATGGGCCAGTGGTAGGTGATACACCCTTGTCGCCCTTCGATTGCGGGTTCAAGTCTCGCAGCCTTGCCGGAAGCGACGGGTTGCCGCCCGACCTCTGGGTTGTCCTTTTATGGCAATCCAAAATAAGCCAAAATACTTCTGTCCAAACTCACAGTCCAACATTTATAAGGAAGGTAAACATAATATAGATCCTTTTTACCCCGTAATAGCATATGAATACCTTCATCATGTATTACCATATTCCTTATTGATTACATTCATGCTCCCTTATTCCATATAGAATGCTGGATATAATTCATTAATCCAAAAATGTTCTAAACCCCAACAATGATGGAATATACAAATCATTAATCAGTTCCAAGGTAGTCAAGAATATCCAATATAATTTATCCAAAACAATCACATATTATTCCAAAATCACTACCTCAGTATCAGAACTATATTATGATTTATCATTCTCTCAACCATATATTTTCCAAAAAATTATCCTGCTATTGAGTCACTTTTCTTTTTTCCACACCATCTCAAGTCCTTAATGAAATAGTACTGCAGTACAATCCTTATATACTCCATAATTATTATAACAAGTACATTGTTGATACAACACTTAATTGATATAATCAACATAATTACTCTAATCATTCCTCTTAATCTGTGGTAGTATCATAACTTGATTATTATCCAATAGCATCATTTGCGGCATAGTCTGATGACTGGGACATAGGTTCGCGTAGTGTCCAAACTCCTTGCAAATGAAGCATTGTACATTTGAAACCATTTTCTTACCCTTGCAGTCCCGTACATTGTGCCCTTTTCCTCCACACTTATAACAAACTCCCATTCCTTTCAGGCAACTTCCAGGGTGTTTCTTTCCACAGTTACCACATATGGGAAAATTCTTCTTTTCCCTCTTCCCTTTATCCATCTTTCTCTCTTCCATCCTTTTCTTCTCTTGCTTCCCTTCAAATCCATAGGACTCAGTAAACTCTTTACTTATCTTATCAACACATGATATTATTTCTTCATATGATGATAATACATGCGAGACTATTTCTCTTGTAAATTTTGGCTTAAGACCATAAAATATATGATCCTTCTTTCTCTTTGTATCATGTGCATTGATAGAGTTCTGATTCCTTCTACTGGTCGCCATTTCTAAACAATGGCATACATTAGATTAGTTTATGAATAACAATACCTAATCCCAAACTTGTAAAACATATAACATAAATTAAATAGTTTATGGATATAATCCATAATCATAAAAATGTCTCCTTTGAGGAAGTATATACTCATAAACCCTTCATAATTATTTGTAAAGAAAATGAGAGTTATCCTATGCATATCCCCCGGGAGTGTCGTAACCAAGAGTGCAGCAAGGCCCGTTGTCGTGCACCAGTTCCCGTTCGAGTCTAGCTCAAAGCGGTGTTTTCGGGTTTTACCCCTAGGTACATCTGTGCCAGAGCCGCCTCTACCTGCTCGTATCCAGACAGGGATGTATTGCTCGGAAACTCACAAAATCTCTACAATACCAAAATTCTAGGAAGTTCTTCTATACTAATCCTCAAAGTTCATCTTAGGTCTACGTGCTCTAATCAGAGTTTATCTAAATCTAGCTTCCAAGGTTTGTACTAAACTTCCTCTGATACCAACTGTAACGCCCCGACCCCAGCTACCCAGAGTCGGTGCATTACTTCGTAACATTGGCATGATCACAAGAAAGATCAAATCCTGAAAGACCGATTGGTTTAGTAGCCTTGGAAACACTAGATATAATCATAAAGTTTTACATTACATTTCAAAGTGAAAAACTACTACAACAACAAAGTCTTCGTATCCACACTATTAACCCCTCATAATATCCCTGCAAGTCATTCATAATTTACTTCTTCACTACCTGGGAAAAATAAAACATAGAAAAGGGGTGAGCTCAAATGCCCAGTAAGGATAACAATATAGCGGAACATTCAAAATAAGCATAAACATTTAAGGCAATGAATTTCTAAAACAAAAGCCTTTTAAAATTGAACTTCAACATAGTATGGCAAAAGTAAAATGAAATAATGCCATTTACTTGTTCACATGGATATTCTACTAATCGAATAATCACATGCAATATCAATCACCACTTTCATAATGTTGGAATGCATAATGCTAAACGTTAATTTCTTTGTCTAGGCCTCATCCCAAGACCTAGGGGTTACTTCTAACCGGAACCCAACCCGGAGTGCCTCTAATAACCGGACACCAACCCGGAGTGCCTCTAATAACCGGACACGAACCCGGAGTGCCTCTAATAACCGGACACTAACCCGGAGGGCATACTTTTACCAGTCCCAAACCTGGAGGGCTTACATTAACCAGTCCCCAACCTGGAGGGCTTACTTTTACCAGTCCCCAACCTGGAGGGCTTACTTTTACCGGTCCCCAACCCGGAACATACTTGTTTAGCACATTCATCTGAAGAAAAGTTTGAAATATAACATAAACATTCAGATTAAAACTAGCATACGAAATGTCAATAGTTTCACCATAAACTATGAATGGTATAAAATAGCACATCCACAGTCAAACATATCACAAAACCTTCAATACAATATAGAAGTTTTGTATTATAATAAATCAACTTCAAATAAGCGTAAAATCCATTAAAGGATGTTGACATAGATGAAATCAAAACACTTTTTAGAGAAATATCTCTTTCTATTTTTGAAATCATTTAAGAGCCATATAAAATAAAACATTTTCTTGAAAATATTCTTGTAAGCTTGTAAGGAAAGCTTTGATGATTTTATAACGGCGGAAAATAACCGCACCCGCCGTATAAGTAAAAAAACATTCTTATCTTAATTCTGTCGAAAAGGTCAAAAAGGACCTTGTTTTGAAAACGACGGAAATATTCCTTTATAAACATCTTACAAAAAGTCAAACAAGGGTATAAATTAATTTAACCCATATTCTTGTAAATAATAAATATGTTTTTAAATACATTTCGAAGAAACATGGATGTGGATGATAAAGAAATCCCAGTAGATTATTACGTATAAACAACCTCGGATAATGGAGAGATTGTGAAATAACCCTTACCTTGTACTTTTCCTTGGTTGGGGTAGGTTAAGCTCCTGTATAATGGTGAAATAATTGTTATTAAATTATACAAGAATCATATACATTAATATGATATCATATATGATCTTTTAACATTGCTTTATTAATAATATCTTAGTATTATCGTCGTTTCAGGTGATAATCGATTCGTTCTTCTTAAATGTTTGGTTACGTAAGACATGTTTGTAAAGGATAGATTAAATCTTATTCATAATCAGAATGATATTAACATTATTTTTAACCCTAAAATGAGAATAAGACTTGAATGGATACGATGGAGGAAGGATCTCACCGCGTTCGTGGAGACGGTAGTCCGTACGTACGCACGAACGCTACTTCCATTTAATTTTTATTTTAAAAGAATTGAATCCAAATGATACATAGGTATATTACTATTCCAGTATAATATAATATTTTATATATGTTACTTAAGTTTATTAACACCATCCTTTATACGTTCCATGTGTGGTATGAACGAGTCATATCATTTTAAGGGGGCGGTAGTCCGCACTTCCTCAAATGAAATTTTCGTATGTATATACAACATGAAACGAATAATGATATGAAATAAAATGGAATTACAGAAGCTTATATATAAAATATATATCATTAATATCATATTTAATTACAGTGCCATCATAATGGCCACCATGAGAGGTGGTAAGATGTATTTGAACAATCATCGTTTCGTGAGGCGTTAGTTTGCCATCCACAGAAACATTATGTTCATCATCCATTAGATAGATTTGTGCGTATGTGTAGTTTTAATCCTTCTTATAACAACATACTAGTATATTGAGGATACTGGTGTTGTTACAAAAGAAAGTAAATAAAAAGATTTTGGGGGTTGGAGAAGCAAAATAATTGAAAATAATTTAAGAGAAATCGTTACCTTTAATTTAGGTAACTCACTTTGGTTGGAACCAAAGGACTTCTTGAAATGATTTCTGCCTAAGGGGAAGCTTCAAGGAGGAGGAGAGGGATGTGGGGAGCTTAGTTGGGCAGAGTTTGGACGAGCCAAGTGGCTTGAGAGGTGTGAGGAATGAGTAGAAGTGGTCTCCTTTTATAAGGGAGAGGAGGGGCTCTTTAGGAAAGAGTGAAAGTATTACTTTATAATATAATTATATTCGGTTTCTAATGGTCCAAAAATCATTGAGGTCTAAGATAAGATGACTCATATTCTAAATAACATTAACCAATAAGAATTGGACAGGTTTTAGATAATATTTTAATCATTATAATCTTATTTATTTAAATGATTTATTAATGAGGTAAACATTGCATCATTATTGTGTCATTAATAATTTAACTTATTTGATGTCTAAAAATTATAAATAAAATATCATCATGTAGGAAATCTTTTTAGCTTTCTAATGAAGATTTATAATCGAAAATCCAACATGTATAACCCTATGTAAAAATTGTTCTTCTAAAAGATGTAAGCTTATGCAATTTTTATTTTTATTTTAACTTTATTAATATAATGTGTCATTATCACTTACAAGTGGATCCATGGGGTCCCAAAATTGACCCAAAGATTCCCATGGTCGACCAGGTATCAACCAATAGTGTTAGGACACGTTTTAGGGTAATTTAGTATTATTATAATATTATTTTGTTTACTCTTATTTACCGGATTTACCCTTAACCATGGTAAATAAAATATTTACCGCAGTAATTATTCAAAATGTCTAAAAATAAAAGTTACCTATTTACACAATTTGAACATCCTGATTCCAAATATGGAATCCATTTTTCTAAATTCAAAACACAGAAGTGGCAGAAATTAATTTAAAATTAATTCCCGCTGTCAAAACAAAAAGCGTGTTTTTAAGAGATAATAACTATCAAAAGATTGACACTTGTTTATGTTCGGTTTAAATGTAAAATTATGTCCAATGACCAATATTATATTAAGTGGTAAAAATATATTCTAAATATACTTTAAAACCACTCAAATTCATAATTTATCACTATTAATTATTTTGATTAAAAAAGTTGTTTTTAATTAAAATTTAGTAATTTTCACTATTCATCAAAATATGAAAGTTATCTGAAATGTACCAAAATTTCACCTTAGGCTAAATTCGATATTTCGAATCCAAAAATGTAGTCCATTTTAAAATATAAAATATATATAATTTCAAAAAGTAGGTATTACTATTCATAACGGCTAGTTTGATTAGTTGTGGTGTGTGTTAAAACTCAAGGTTGCGTACAACACACGCTACTGTATTATTCAAAGGAAAGTGTACCGTGGAAGCTTGAGATGTTTCATTTTAAATTTTTGATGTCCCCATTTAGTCAAAAAGTTTAAAATATTGTATTTAAAAAGGGTTCACTATTAAAAGTTGATAAAAGTGCAATACTGAAAATGAATTTGTTCTTGCATTATATCTAAGAAACTCATAATATGGATTCTAAAATTATAAGGATTATATAAAGTTTAAAATTTAGATAATAATATTCATAACCTCTTTTGAATGGCTTTTTTTTTTGTAAGTCATGGTGTGATTGAACTCGGTGTTGCGTGTAGTGCAAGTTATTGAATTATTTTGAAGAAATAACACACTATGAAATCTTGGGGTGTTACAGGGGACATGGGTCAAACATTCATAAATGACCCATCAAACAGTAGAGGGACAAAATATAAGGGATTAAGAACATGGTAATGAAATTTGAAAATATACCATATGAAATGAAGAACATGAAAGGAAGAAAAAAAAAGATTTCTCTTGTGAGAATTTGGCAGCCTAACGGCGTCACTTAAACTTCAACAAAATTGAATTGACAAGGTAAAATAGGGTCTCTCATCATATGAACATAAGAGTAAAGTATCATAGATATAGAGATCATACACCAACATAATAGAAAGGAACTTGAAATAATTTACATGAAAGTAGAACTTCAAAATGAGAATGGTGAAGAACCACTTAAAAATTCGGCAGCCTAACGGCGCCACTTAAAACTTCAAAATACTGAATTGAAGAGATAAAATGGGGTCTCTAATCATATTATCATAAAATATCAGTATGATAAATTTAGAGATCACACCCCAACATAATAAAAAGGAACTTGAAAGACTTGACTTGAAAGTAGAACTTTGAAAAAGAGAAGGGTGAAAGAATCCCTAAAAAATTCGGCAGCCTAACGGCGCCACTTAAAACATCATAAAACGAAATAATGAGAGTAAGAGGGGATCTCTCATTATATGAACATAAAAATGGCAGTAAGAGGAGTATAAAAGAACATCCTCCAACTTAAGAACATGGAGCATAAATGGAATGACATAAAAGAGATCACTTGAAAAGAAAGAGAGGGGTCGGATCCCTTACCTTAAAACATAACTCTTAATACTCAAAGGTTGGCACCTTTAGGGATTGGGGGAACCATGGGAGGACTCCTTGGGAGGTAATGATACCAGAACTTCGTTGGGGGAGAGTGGGGAGTCGAATGGATGAGAGGATGGCTTGGTATTTACAGGGAAAGTGAGGGGACAAGGCATTAATGGCAAAGGGACACCTCATTAGTGGTTTTGGAAAAACCATGGGCCTCCCATGGTATTTTCCCATAGTATTGGCCACTTGGGACACCTCATACCTTATCTCACTATTCATAATTCGAACATATTGATTACAAACTTAATACATCATTTAATGATGTCATTAAACACCCATAACTTAAAAACTGTATTTTCACTATTCATCGAAACTTCAACTTTCTCAGAATAATCCCAAAATTTCACCTTAACCAAATATCAACGCTCTTATTAAAAATATGAACTCCATTTTATAAAAATAATTTTCTAAATATTTTTAATTTAATTTTTAAATAAAAACACTATTCACCGAAAATTCATTTTTTTCAGAAAAAACCCAAAAACTTACCATAGCATAATATCGGTGCTCTGAGTTCAAAAATGAAATCTTTTTTATAAATATAATTATCTAAATATTTTTAATTAAATTTTTAATTAAAAAACACTATTCACCCGAAAAAACTAATACTTGAATAATAATTTATGAAACCGTTATTTAACCATTTTATTAAATCACATTACTTAATCAAGGTGCCTAGATTATATTGATACTTTCTTTAAGTGAGATTACTAATCCATTTGGACACATTACTAATCCTAATCATAACATCACTATTCATAATTTACTATTCATCAAAAATTATCTTGATCTTATTAGACTATAAATTTCGTACTGAACATAATTGTAGAAGACCATTTTTCGAAAATTATTACACATTTTTTATTATTTAAGGTTTACACAACCATTTTTAAAATATCCTTTTTCTAAAATTCATCAAAAATATGCATACTATATTTATCTGGTCATTTGAAAATTCATAAACATCCTCATAAGAAGAAATCCCAATTTTTATTTAAAACAAAGGATTACACAAGGCAGTTACGGTCTCCTTACATAGCCCCTTATCACACCAGCATAGGACCTAAGTGTAAGGTGTGCTAAGGTGAGAGAATCTGAGGGAGGCTCGGCCAACATCGCACGAGTAGTAATTTCTATCAGTTTGAACTTCTCACGAAGGCGATCCCGTTCTAGCTTTATACGATGAAGTTCAGCTTGGGTTTGGTCCAGAGTAAAGCCTAGTGGTGCTACCTCCTTCCCAAGTTCTGTTAGATGGGCTTCGATTGGTCCAAGACTACTAGGTGAGGCCATCGAGTCTTCTTTCTATATTAATTAACCAAGATTACTTGTATTTAGAGACAATAATCAAAACGTTTAGTTCCCAGTGGTCATATTGACCAATGTTCATATAACAGTCAAAAACCAATAGTATCATTTTAATTATACTCATGTTATCAAATGAAACATTTTTGTTGTGTATAAAAAATAAAATAACACATAAAATTAGGAAACAAGATTTATTCAAAATTTCGGGTTGTTACAATCAATCATCAGTTTGCTAGCCTCATCATAGGAGTAGTTGACGTGCAGAGTCCTAGTTTTCATGTAGTGGTCGATCAGTATGCGGACGTTTTCCCTGACGACGTTCTAGGACTACCTCTTCATAGATATGTAGACTTCTACATTAACCTGTACCCCGGGACAGCCTCGATATCCACTCAATCATGTTTTATGGCTCCCTATGAGCTTCGAGATCTATGGGTACAACTGGAGGACTTGCAGGGAAAGGGATTCATCCGACCCTGTGTTTCATCCTTGGCTTCCCCGATTTTTTTCGCCAAGAAGGCGTACGGGAGATTGAGACTGTGTTTCGACTATCGTCGGCTGAACCAGGTGATCATGAGGAACAATTATCTGTTACCAAGGATTGATGACCTATTCGACCAGCTCAAGGGAGAACAGTGGATCTCGAAGATAGACCATGGGTTAGGCTATCATCAGCTCAGAGTTCAGGAGAAGTATGTGCAGAAGATGACCTTCAGATGTCGGTATGGACACTATGAATTCTTGGTTATGCCTTTCTTCATAACCAATGCTCCAGAAGTGTTCATGAGTCTCATGAATAGGATCTTCCATCCTTACCTCGATCGATTTTTTGTATTCTTCATCGAAGACATATTGATATACTCGACTACTGAGGAGGAACATGCCTACCACTTTTGGGTTGTACTGGACACACTTCGAGAGCAACAGATTTATGGTAAGTTCTCGACGTGTCAGTTTTGGATACGTGAGGTCCACTTCTTGGGGCACGTTATCTTTGAGGCAGGAGTTGCGGTGGATCCTACGAAGATCGTGGTAGTGCTAGCTTGGTAGCCACCCAGGAGCGTGATGAAGTTGAGGAGTTTCTTAGGTCTAACTGGGTACTACTAGAGATTTTTTCCAGACTTCTATAGAGTCTCAGCACCATTTTCAACTTTGACGAAGAAGGGGAGGCCCTTCATGTGGTCAGATATATGTCAGCAGAGCCTCCAGGAGCTGAGATATAGATTGACTAGTGCACCCATATTAAGGATACCGGAGGAGGGAGTAGGGTACGTAGTCTACTGTGATGCATCGGGGACCAAACTCGGGTGGGTCATGATGTAGGAGCGGGAAGTGGTCGTATATGGATCACGACAGTTGAGGCCACATGAGCAGAACTACGCTACCCATGACCTGGAGTTGGCAGCAGTGGTCTTTGCTTTGAAGATGTGGTGGCACTATCTGATGGGCGAGCGCTTTACAGCCTACTCTAACCACCCGAGTCTCAGGTACATCTTCTCGAAGAAGGACCTGAACCCAAGACAACATCGATGGCTCAAGTTCCTCCAGGACTATGAATTTTATATAGTCTATACTCCTGGAAAGGGCAATGTAGTATCCAATGCTCTCAGCAGGAGGACAGGAATTCAACTACTTGTTGAAGTGACTGAGCAGCTATCCTCTTTGCAAATATCCTTCGTGGACATAGATGGAACCGCCTTTCTTCAGTCAATCACAGTCACTCCTCCACTTCTTCAGTGGGTTAGAGAGGCACAGTGTGGGGACGTTGACTGTGACACGTGGCATTCGCAGATTTCCATAGGACAGGAACCTGATGGTTTCTCTATAAGAGGAGAGCAAGACGTCCTTTTTAGGGGACATACCATGGTACCAGTTGCATTATCGGAGGAGGTCCTGAGAGAGTTTCAGACTTCCCCTTTAGCTGTACATCTAGGAGTGGTGAAGATGTACCAGTATCTCAGACGACAGCACTGCTAGCTGGGTATGAAGAAGGTTGTGGCAGAGTTCATTTCTCGATACCTCACCTGTCAGTAGGTGAAGGAAAAGCACCAGGTACCACCAGGCTTGGTTCAACCCTTGGAGGTCCCGGAGTGGAAGTGGGATGGTATATATATGGATTTCTTGTCTGGACTTCCACGTACATCCAGAGGTCATGACTCCATTTGAGTGATTGTCGACCGACTCACCGAGTCATCCCACTTCTTACCCATCAGAGAGCATGGATCAGTGGAGAGCATGGGATGCCTCTACGTTCAGGAGATTGTATGGCTTCATGGTGTGCCATCATCTATCATCTCTGATCATGACGCTCACATTACTTCCCAACTTTGGATGGGGTTACAGGAGGCATTCGGGACGCAACTATGTCTGAGCACCGCCTTTCACCCTCAAATGGATGGTCAGATGGAGAGAACCATTCAGACTCTCGAGGAAATGCTTTGTGCATGTGTCCTTGTCATTGGTCGCTGCTGGGAGGATCACCTACCCTTGGTGAAGTTTTCATACAATAACAGCTACAACCCGACCATCGAGATGGCACCATATAAGGAATTCTACACTCGACCTTGCAGATCACCTCTATGCTGGACAGACCTAGGGGAGTCATCCCTTGTAGGACTATAGATGGTCCAGGCCACGACAGAGAAGGTCCAAGTCATCCAGGAGCAGATGAGGACAGCTCAGATCCAATAGAAGTCTTATGCTGACAGGAGGCGGAGACCACTAGAGTTCGAGGATGGCGACTACGTTTTCATACGGGTCTCACCCCGACGTGGATTACAGAGATTTGGACGGGGAGGCAAGTTATCTCCGCCCTTCATCAGACCATTCCAGGTTCTCAGCAGAATAAGTGAGGTGGCTTATCTCCTGGATCTACGACCTCAGTTGCACCGGGTGCACGCCGTCTTCCACATATCTCAACTGAGGAGATACGTGCACGACCCGATGCATATCATCGACCATGGGGAGCTGGATATTGATGACATGATGAATTTTGCAGAGGTCCCGGTGGAGATCGAGGATCAACAGGATTGGGTCCTACGTGGTCTGTCGATTCCTCAAGTGCGCCTCAGGTGGCAGCACGGGAACCTCCAAGAGAGCACTTGGGAGAGGGAGGCTCAGATGCATGCTCATTACCCTCATTGGTTCCCCTAGTTTGCGATGTATCTTTACGGGGACGTAAAGTACTATGGTTGGAGTAATGTAAAGACCCTCAAATTTCAATTAATTTTTTTTCTTAATTTCTTTGGTATTTTAAGAGTATGTAGTTTCTGACGGAACCTGGTTCCGATGCCCGATGTGCCCAGAATCATTTTATGAAGTTTAGATCAGGTACATTCAGTGAACGAATGAGTGGGTTTTCCAATCTTTTGAACTGGTGCTCGGAATCGAAATCTGTGGACACCGATGAAACCGCAACACCAGTAATTTCTTAGGAATACCTTTTTTGGAGTTGAGTTGGCTCGAGTGTTGTTGTTATATAAATGTGTTAACTGAATAGTGAAATAAAAATTTTTTCTACAATTTTTATTTCTATTCTAAGTAGTTATAACCTATGCATGGAAGTTGGAGTTGGACCCACTACATCCTAACTACACTTGGTAGGATATTAGTGAATTGGGGCCCACTTGAGCCCCACCCCTTAAATTACATTAAACCTCCCTCTTGCAATTTAATTTGAAACTCACCTCCCTCTCCCACATTAATGGCATGTCAACTCTCACATTAATTATATTGATTAAATCCAATCATTTTATTTAATTAGAGTTTGAATTTTGAATTCTTAAATTCTTGACATGAGCTAATAAAATAAGGGCCTACCTCATTTTATTTTGGGTGGTTTTTGTTGTGTGGAGTTTTTGGGTGAGTTTACGCTATGTCCTGAAGAACGTGAATAACGTTAAGACCTCAACAAAGAACGTTGTCACCCCAGTGAGTGATCGTCATGCCTTTCTTCTCCTCTCCGCAGTCGGTGTGAGACACTGCTCCACCACGGACGTTCTCTGTCAAACTCATATGGGGCTTTACCTCGCGACGTCATTTCCCATGACAATCTTCTTTCAATAACTACTTCGAAGTAGGGGATTCTATTATGTTTGTGGCATATTTCGGCATTTATTGGTAATTATCTTAGCTTCCAGTTATCAAATTAACGGGAGGAGGTCGGACCACACAAACACGACAGATCCTCCTCCTCCATTGTTTATGTTCACCATTGTGGTTTGGAACGAAGGCGGCGCGGTGAAACGGCACCGCGCGGCGATGAGGAATATCATGTGGCAAAGGAGCGCGGTGCCGATGAGGCCGAAATAAGATGCATCCAGAGTCGGGCCGCGTCGGAGGGGCATGGAGCCATCGTGTCACACCAGTTGGACAAGGGCCTCGCCTTTTGGCTCGGCTGTGCAGGGAAGGGTGGCCAGAACCACCGGTGCTCAGGAGGTGGGACCAACCAGTCCCGCGTGGCACAGCCGACTGGCTGTTACGGCTAGCTGGATCCGAGAAAACTGGGGGATGAACCCCCGACCAGCTCAAGAGGGCGGACCTTGGGGTCTGCCATTTCGAATCAAGGGCGGCAGCCCCCCCCCCCCCCCCCCGCGTCTGATCAGCACGCGATGCCCAGGCCGCACCGGCCGCGCCGGGCCGGACTGCCCACGCTGGGTTGGGCCACCCGCGTAGGGCTGGACCCCCGAGCCGGGCCGGGCCGAGCCACGCCCTAGTGGGGCCGACCCGGACCTGGTTCTGGTTGACCCTGTTCAGGCCGACCAAGGGGGTCTTGGGTCGGGTCGGTTCAGGCCCAAAACCCCCTAAAATCAGAAAGCTTCGTTCAAAGGCTCATAACGTGGGCTACGGACCTCCGATTTACGCACCCTTAGTTGCGATGCGATCCTTGGATCGAGACAGTCGTTACGGTATATTACACTTATGATTTCGGAGAACATGGGGTATGGCTGGGTTGGTTCGAACACGAAACCAACTGGGCCCTTCGAGCGGAAAGGCTTATAACTTGTGCTCCGGACGTCTGTTTGACGTGCTGTCGACTTTATTGGATTTCTCTTAGTGAGAAGGTTCTTTTGGATTACTCCACTCGTGGTTTGGACGTAGTTGGAGTATGGTCAGGTTTATTTAAGCCTAAAAAAACCAACCGGGCCCCTGGGACGAAAAAGCCAATTACTCTCAGAACGGGCGTCTGATTGACGCGCCTTCTGTCGCGTTGAGTTCCTATTGATGTGATAGAACTTTGGGATACATCAACTCTGGACATCATGTCAGTTGATGTATCGACCCCCTTGGCTCGTGGAGCGGACCCTCCCAGAATCGAGCATGCTCTGTGCGGGAACCCTATAGCTGGTTGCGACTACGAAAACGATGACGACTGTATTGGGATCCTCCGTGGGTTCAGCATTGACGACGACCGTACTGAAATCCTCCGTGGGTTCGACGGTGATGACTACTATTCTTGTATCCTATTTGGGTCGGGCAGTACGTCACTACTGTTCTTGTATCCTACGGGGGTCCGGTAGTATTTGACTCTGTACTTGTATCCTACGTGGGCCCGGCAGAGTAGCTGGTCTTGTATCCTTTGTGGGTCTGACAACTTAGCTGGTCTTGTATCCTACGTGTGTCTGACAGCATATATAAATCAGTGGCTACATCTAATCATCTCTATCATCTTACGAAGAAGTCTACTTGTGTGAGCTGAGTCTTGACTTTCAATCTTTATCTTCGATATGATTGTCTTGCTATCCTGTGTGGATTGGGTTGTGTTATCCTGTGTGGATTGGATTGTGCTATCCGGTGAGGACTAGATCGAACATGGGCTCGGATGTTGGAGCCGAACTGAAATTGATGACGTAGGTATATGTATGGGAATATACCTAAGTATTGTTGGTTGTTACTTCGTGTTTGTATCTTTCATTTTTGGATTATCCTTCATTGATCCTGGGAGACCTCTGAGGGTCTCGGGGTCCCTACTGAGTAGAGTATACTCACCCCAGCATAGGCTATGCCCACAATACGTTGTGTTGGATACAGACGATGGAAAGCGCTAATCGAGGTAGGAGCTCGTGGAGCTGGATGGTACCTGGAGGTGGATCACTGGGTGAGATGTACACGGAGCGGACGACTGGAGCCGAGGAGATGTGGAGACAATCTATTCCCACCCTTCAGGTGGGAATTCCAGAGGATGGCTTAGTGTTGCTGCTTTACTTTTCTACTGTTGTACTCTCTTTTCAGTTGTATTTTACATTCACTTGGGTTTGTATACTTACCCATTTACTTTCTAGCACTTACTATTGTACTCAGTTTACTTAGTGTTTACTTCTTCCAACATACTTTGTGGTGTTTTTTCTCTTACATAAAGGAAATGCCTTCATTTATATCGGGAATTACGCCTTTGGTGCTAATCGCCAGCCCCTAGCCTATGGATGGCGGGCTTGGGGTAGTCACGGCGTGGGTCCCGAGGATGGGTCATGAAAAATTGGCATCAGAGGAGTTTGGTTCTACCGCAGATCTCAGGACTCTGATCTTTCTTCTATGTGAATCAATAGTGTTATGGGTATTGAGTGTGGTTATCAGTCTAGGGAGTCCAGTGTTGGTGCAGCGGCCGATGTATCCATACACCCAAACCCTAACTTCTGATTTCCGATACAGTGCACGAAAACATTGATTGCATGTGTGTTTCACAAGTTTTCTTTGTGATTACATTGTGTCAGCTCACCAGGTATACTGTATTGACCGTGGCGCACCTGTTTCTTTTCTTGCTTTTCCTAAGGTGCCCCTCACCCCTATTATAAAAGGGTACTCCTCCTTCTGTCTAATTCACAGCTTCAAAGCCATTTATCTCGACCAAACTCTGCCCAAATACCCTCTAAACTGTCCTCCCCTCGTCCAAGAGGTCTTCCTTTAGTCATAAATCCATCCTATGGAGCCCTTTTGATCAAATAAAAAAGGAAGATCCCGAAGAAGAGGTAAATATCTCACAACCTCATTCAATTTTTTTCTTCTTCCACTTCCTTTATCTTTATTGATTCAATTATAAAATAATAACTTCAGTATATCTTATATACTTTGATGTTATTATACATATGGTACAACCAAATTCAATATTCTATCCATCCTTTGAATGACATGTCACCATACGTTCGTACGTACGGACTACCGTCCCCACGTCATGGTGTAATTGTTATTCAATACATTATTATTTGTATGGGTAAAATAATGATGACTGATTTATGTAAATAATAAATATAACATGATAATAATTCTTCATATATGATATACCATCCAATTTTATATTATTTTAATATAAAAATAACGATATTGTCCCTCGTGCGTACGTACGAATTACCGTCTCCATGAATGCGATGAGATTTATTTCACATCGTATCCATTCAAGACTAAATTTCATTTAATGATTAAATATAATGTCTAGAGACATGATATCATTTTGGATATGAATAAGATACATCCCATCCATAACAAATATTACTCACATCACAAATAATACAATGGAAAATGATTTCGTTATCACCTGAAATGACGATAATACTAAGATAATAATAACAAAGAAATCGTAAAAGATCATATATGATATCATATTAATGTATGTTATTCTTTTATAATTTAATAACAATTATTTCACCATTATATAGGAGGTTTACCTACCCTTGACAATGGAAAAAGTACAAAGTAAGGGGTTTCTTATCTCACTTTTAATTCCATGACATTTCCATTGTTCACTACATATTTATTCCATGTGGTGTGTGTACTGCCCATGATTGTATTAATTATGTAATATATAATAATTTATCTATATTTACATCATCATTTTATGATCATTATTTCATGTTTTTTTGTTTCGTATGTTACCAAATCGATAAGGGAATTTGAAATTTCAATTTCCACTCATTCAGCTTTAGGCATACTTCATTGATTATTTTACTCCAAGATTATGTGTGAAATCGCTATTCAATTGCTTATGTCATAATTTCCACTACCCTTTCTGTGGATATACTTTTGATACACATAATAACTCCATTTATTGATTCTCAAGTCATATATATGAACTTTATAAGAGTAATTTTAACACTATCTCGATTTATTGAGTTAAATATCCAATTCAATGGCGTTGTTTTTACAAGAATATGTGTGAATGTCCTTTGATTGATTTACACTGAAAATCCAATAATATTTATTGTATTTATATTTTTCACATATAATTATGACATTGATTTATCCTTAACCAAGGATATGACCTTTATAAGAGATTTCATCTCAATTTTCATTCCATTGAGACTTCATTGTTGTCATAATCCAATTCACTTTTATATGGTGTTTATAATGTACTTTGACATAGTATATCATGAAATCCTTTAATGTCATGACATTATAAAGTTTTTATTACCTAAATTATTTGTATTCAAGTGTCTCTATTTTGGTTAGGAACTCTAACTAAAATATCATTTTAAAGGTTTTGAAGATTTATTATTTAAAATCATTCCCATTAATGTCCATATTTTAAAAATGGTTTTAAAGTTATCTTTATATGGACATTAATGTTTTAAAATTAAAATTCATTTTAAATGTTTCAAAGTGGTATGGGACACTTTGATTCAAATATCTATTTTAAACGACTTCTTGACAATTAGTGTGACTTTTAAATGTTTTCAAGAAAAAGGGGGATATTTCTCTCAAATGGTTTTGATGATTATTTTCATCTATGTCATTATCCTTATTTATTCTTGATTGAGGTTAATCAGTTACAATACAATATTCCATATTGTATTGAATGAGTAATGTTTGATTGTGGATGTTCTATTATTATACCATTCATGGTTTGTAGATAAAGTATCAACATTTCGTATGCAAGTTATAATACGAATGTTTATGTAATGATTCAATCTTTTCTTATGATGAATGCGTTGGAAATAGTATTTGACGGGTGGAGCCTACTAAAGCTTCCCTAAGAAAATATTATTTGTAGTCTTGGCACAAGGCCTTGACTATGTGGTTATGATAGTCTGGAATTATGCATTCCATCATTATGAAAGTTGTTATTGATATTTCATTTTATTACTCTACTAGTATAATATCCATGTGATTAAGTAAATGGAATTATTTCATTTCATTTTTGCCACGTTATGCTAATGTTAATGTTTAAAAGTCTTTTGTTTTAGTTATAAATTTCCCTAAATGTTTATGCTTATTTATGAAATTTTCTGCTATATTGTTATCCTTACTGAGCATCTGAGCTCACCCCTTTCTATGTTTTATTTTTTTCCCAGGATGCAAAGTGATATATTATGACTGACCTGCAGGGATAGTCTGAGGGGATATGTGTGTGGAATATGGAGACTATGTTGTTGTAATTTTTCACTTTATCATGTAATGTAAGAGTTATGAATGTATCTAGTGTTTCCAAGACTACTAAACTAATCGGTCTTTCGAGTCATGATCTATAGTGATCATTCCAATGATATGTAATAATGAACCGACTCTGGGATTCTAGGGTCAGGGTGTTATAGTTAGAATCAGAGGAAGTTTAGTACAATCCTTGGAAGCTAGATTTAGATAAAGGCTAATTAGAGAACATAGACCTAAGCTTGACATTGATGATTAGTATAAAATAACTTCATACAATATTGGTATTGTAGAGATTTTGTGATATTTTTGAGCAATACATCCATGT
The DNA here is from genome assembly GCA_963277665.1 of Viscum album. Classification (NCBI taxonomy): domain Eukaryota; kingdom Viridiplantae; phylum Streptophyta; class Magnoliopsida; order Santalales; family Viscaceae; genus Viscum; species Viscum album. The sequence continues at coordinate 1,020,146,906 of OY728122.1, forward strand.
CTGGATACGAGCAGGCAGAGGTAGCTCTGGCACAGAGCTACCTAGGGGTAAAACCCGAAAACACCTCTTTGATCTAGACTCGAACGAGAACTGGTGCACGAAAACTGGCCTTACTGCACTCTTGGTTATGACACTCCCGAGGGATATATTTAGGATAATTTACATTTTCTTTACAAATAGATTCGAATTATTTTAATATAATATGATAATAAATGACATTGGTTAATCCTAAGGTGTTTCAACTTGAAAATATGGTGTCATGATATTCCTTAAATTATTTTATGACTAATGTTACTCACACAACACTTTCTGGTTTTAGTCAATGGATGTATTACAAGTAAGTAATAGTAACATTGAGAATGATGTACAAAGTGGTAATGGTGGTGGAAATGAGCAACAAAATGGAATGTTGATAGGCGTAAAAGATATCGTGTTCATGCCAAAAACGTTTTCCAAAAATTTGATCAACAAAATATATATTAACCAACTCCCTGACCTAACAAAGAATAGAAAGGTGGTGAATGATAAGAGCTCCAGTAGAAGAGACCATGGGGAAATGAATCCTCAATTTCCATCATGCATGAAATATGGAAGGAGAAACCCAAGAATGTGTCTCAATGAAACAAAGAAATGATTTACGTGTGGGAATGAAAAACATAAAGTGAAGAATTGTTGAGAAAAAAATGAAGAACACTATAAAAGAAAATAAAAATGGACCGAAGAATTAATTTATATTCATCTTCCAAAAATGTAGGGGACCTGGCCATTACCCGAGTGAATTCTCTATTCTGAAGGATATTTTCTTAGTCAAAGAAGTAGCTATGTGGAAATAAATGGTTGGAGAAATTTTTAAAAGTATTAGTGCTCCTTGTTGATGGGATTACATTGGAATAATTTTTCATGTATTTTTAACCCTACAGTTGTCATATGAAAATTATATTTAAGGAAGAATTATCTTCTCTCTTATGGATATAGTTATAAATAAACATTTGGTTTTATATGATCATTGGGTTTGAGGTAATTACAAGTTATTTTATTTTGGGATGAAAATGCAATGTATTAGATAGCATTTGCGGTTAAATTATATTATTGTTATTTTGAGGAATTTATAACATTTTGGTAATGTTATGAAATATAGTTTTTGAAAAAGGAGAACATGCAAACTGTGTGACTACCCATCGTGTCAGACAAAGCTGTGGCAATCGAACCGACAACCAGAGTGCGATTGGGATTTTTTGTCTACCACTGGACTATGTGATGTCCCTGGTCATTGTGACTAATTATTTTTAGTTAAATGATTTTATTGATCAATAATAAATTGATTTGGGATCTTATTTCTTATGAAATTAATACCCTTAGTATAAGAAACTGATTTGGTGATTAATTGATAAATGTTATTTTGGAAGACGTTCGCTTTGCTAGGAACACTATATGCCCAAGGAAAATAGAATACTATGGGATTTTATTTGAGGATAAATGGTGCATTTTTTTCTATGTTTTTATTGTGGATTTATTGTGATTTGGGATATTTATGTAAATGATTAACCTATAATAGATAATATGTGATTAGGATAATTACATTAATGTATGTGAATTTAAGTGTAGTTGATGTCATTTGGAGATACAATTTAACGTGGAAGCCTACATAATGAGATTCTTCTTAGTTTTGGGTTTCAGTATTAGTTTGGATTATATTGAAGTATTTTAAGGACAATTGTTTATTTAATGGTATTTATTTAACTTTGGGTATTGTTGGTTTAATTTCAGAAATTAAGATTAGTGTTTCTTTCTATAAAAGAATATCCTGTTGGGGGATCATCAGATCTTGTACACACCATTTTGTTTTGATTAATCTCAAAAGGCAAGGAAAATATATAGATTATCCTTTTTGGATGATGAGATTCTCTAGAAGTTTATTCTAAATCTTACGGTGTGACCAAGTATTATTGAATACTCATCATTTAAAAAAATGAGTTAGTGATTGAAATTTATTAAAGAATGAAACTATACATAAAAATCAAGTATATCTGTTTATGTTCTTAGTCAACCTCATAAATAAATTCCTCATCTTTATGAAATGTAACTTTAAAAAAATGTTATCCATTTACATTTCCTACTGGGAAACTAATGACTGTTTGTACCATCACAAGTTTGTGGTTTTCTTGTTGTTAACTTTATCCTGATCATGTTTTCTATCCCTCTCCATCAGAACTTGACATTTACTTTATCTTCCATATCCATGTTTTCCTACATCGAATCCTAGTATGGGTTATCTTGGGTGACCTTTGTACTTCTCTTTCTTTCTTTTAAAGCGATAGTTTTAGTGACTCTTTTTCCGATGTGGGACTTTCCATTATATTCCAAAGCCCAATTTTAAAAATTGTGATGAAGCAATTTATTGAACGAGGGAAGAATGTATCACCCCAATATTTCATAGTACCTTAGTTCTTCAATGTAATTCAATTACTTGTACTACACACAACATCGAGTTCAAGCGCACCACGAATTACCAAACTAGCCGTTCAAAAGAAGTTATGAATAGTATTAACATAATTTTGAACTTTATATAACCCTTATAATATTACAATATATAATATGAGTTTCTTAGACATATTGTATGGAAAAAATCATTTTTTCAGATAAAATAGGTATTTTTCAAGAAATGAAATTTTACATCCTTTTAATGGAGAACCCTTTTTTAATCCAATAGTTGAAACTTTTATATATTCATTATGACAAAATAAAATTATTCTTCGGGATAGGGACATATGAATTTAGTTTTAATAAATATTTGGTGTTTTTCTAATAACTACCATATATGGGTGAATACTGAAAATAATATATTTTAACTGAAAATAACTTTTTTAATAAAATAATTTATAGTGTTAAACTATGCATATGAATTGTTTGGATGTATAATTAGATTATATATTTACCATTTAATCCAATGTTGGTCATCGTAAGTAATTTCACTTTGAAATTGGACATAAACAAATGTCAATCTTTTGGTAGTTATTATTCCATAAAAATAGGCTTTTTGGTTTTCACAATGGAAATTAATTTTAAAATAATAATTGAAATTTATATTTTTTTAATTTGGTTAAATAGACTTCATTTTTGAATTAAAAATATCAAAATTATCTTAGAGTGAATTTTGGGTATGTTTCTGAAAACTTTTATTTTTTGATGAATAGTGAAAACACTGAGTTATAGTTTAAAACTGCATTTTTATTTAAATAATTATTCATTTTATTTAAATTTATTTTTGGTCAAAATAGATACATAATACATATATAAGTTCAATGTAATTCATTGGAGTCCGTTTATAATAATTTTAGATATATAAAAATTTTATTGGACTTTTCACCGTCTTTTACCCACCTCCTAGGAGAATTTGCACATTCACATAAAACATAATTTTTCTGCTTCTGTGTATGGAATCTCAAAAATCCGAGAGACACAGTTAATATCAAGGAGTAAAATTTGGTTCAATAAGATAAAAATAATATTCGATGAATAGTAACATTTTACTTTTATTTACCACTGTTAAAAGAAAATAGGGTAATTAAGGGTAAAAATGATACCATTTTTCCCCTAACACGTGTCCTAATTCTATTGGATAAGTACAATTCAACCAAAAACAACCATATTAATAAAATAAGAACCACTTTTGTCCACTTGGATTAGATTAGGACATTTATCATTATTTAAGTTAAAGAAGAGTTAAAAGAGTTAAAATGAAACTTTAATAACTAAAACATTTTTAATATAGGGTTACATATAAAATAAATTCGACTATAAATATTAATTAGAAATCTAAAAATATTTACTACATAATTGTATTTTATTTGTATTTTTATACATTAAATAATATAATTTATTTATGACACAATGATGATGCATTAATTACTAAATTAATGAAATATTAAAATAATTTGTATTATAAATATCAAAATAAATGTAATTTTTGAATTTTTATTAATTACATTAATTTTATAGGTTAATATGACTTATTAGGGTTGTATAAATGAATTCTGTTCGAAGTAATAATGTTGTTATAAATTTAGAAAAAACCAAATACCAAATAGTGTCAAAATTGACATAAAAGAGTTTTTGAAACATATATTATATTGTTAATTGATATTGAATTTCTAAAAATCTATGTATCAGCCAAATGACTTATATAATTATAGCTGTATCATTAATTAAACACTTTGGGTTCTCTGGAAAGTATATAGTAATTTTATTAACCATATAATATAAAAATACAATGAGACATGGTAAATGTCAAACAATTTAACAAAGAGATAAATCTAAAAGTTAAGGTTAATATAGTGACCCAAACATGTATAAAACCTATTAGTTGAGTGTTTTTTATCCCATCCCCACATTATCCTTCAATGAAATCCATTTTTGAGTGAATATAAACCAAATATGATTTTATTATAAAATATTATTTCTAGCTTTTCCTAAGGTGCCCCTCACCCCTCTTATAGTAGGGAACTCCCCCTTCTCCCTAATTCACACCTTCAAAGCCATTTGTATTGACCAAAATCTGACCAAATACCATCTCAACTATCCTCCCCTCATCCTACAGGCCTTCCTTTAGTCATAAAGACAACCTATGTACCCCTTTTTGTCAAATCAAAAGGAAGAACCCGAAAAAGAGGTAAATATCTCACCACCTCATTCAAGTTTTTTCTTCTTATTCCACTTCCTTTATCTTTGTTGATTCCATTCTAAAATAATAACTCCATTATCTTCTATATAGTGTGATGTTAATTTAAATATGGTACAACCAAATTCTTTATTCTATCTATCCTTTGAATGACATGTCACCATACGTGCATACGTACGGACTACCGTCTCCACGTCGTGGGGTAATTGTTATTCAATAAATTATTATTTGCATGGATATAAAAATAGTGTGTAATTGATGTAAATAATAAATATAACATGATAATAATTCTTTATATATGACATACCATCCAATTATAAATTATTTTAATATAATAAGAATGATATTGTTGCTCGTGCGTACGTACGGATTAACATCTCCACGAATGCGATAAGATTCATTCCACATCATATCCATTCAAGACTAAATTTCATTTGATTATTAAATATAATGTATAGAGACATTATATCATTCTGGATATTAATAATATACATCCCATCCATAAAAATATTACTCACATAACAAAGAATATAAAGGAAAATGATTCTGTTAACACCGGAAACGACATTAATACTAAGATATTATTAACAAAGCGATCTTAAAAGATCATATATGATATCATATTAATGTATTTGATTATTTTATAATTTAATAACAATTATTTCACCATTATAAAGGAGGTTTTACTACCCTCGTCCAAGGAAAACGTACAAATTAAGGGGTTTCTTATCTCACATTTAATTCCATGAGATTTCCATTATTCACCACTTATTTATTGCATGTGGGGTGTGTAATGCCCATGACTGTATTAATTGTGTAATATACATTAATTTATCAATATTTAGATCATCATTTTATGATCATTCTTCCATGGGTTTATGTTTCGTATCTTACCAAATCGATAAGGGAATTTGAAATTTCAATTTCCACTCATTCGGCTTTACGCATACTTCATTGATTATTTTACACCAAGATTATGTGTGGAATCTCTATTCATTTTCTTATGTCATACTTTCCACTACACTTTCTATGGATATACTTTTGATACACATAATAACTCCATTGATTGATTCTCAAGTCTTATATATGAACTTGATTAGAGTAATTTTAACACAATCTCCATTTATTGAGTTAAATATCCAATTCATAGGCGTAGTTTTTACAAGAATATGTGTGAATGTCCTCTAATTGATTTACACTGAATATCCAATCACATTTAGTGTATTTATATTTTTCAAAAATAATTATGTCGTTGATTTATCCTTAACCAAGGATACGAACTTTATAAGATATTTCGTCTCAATTTACATTCCATTGAGACTTCATTATTGTCATACACCAATTCTCTTTTGTATTGTGCATATAATGTACATTAACATAGTATATCATGAATCCCTTTATACTCATGATATTATAATGTTTTGATTACCTAAATTATTTGTATTCAAGTGTCTCTCTTTTCGTTAGGAACTCTAACTAAAATATCATTTTAAATGTTTTAATGATTTATTATTCAAAATCATTCCCATTAATGTCCATGTTTTGAAAATGGTTTCAAAGTTTTCTTTATATGAAAATTAATGATATAAAATTAAAATTACCTTTAAATGTTTCAAATTGTTATGGGAAACTTTGATTCAAAAATATATTTTAAATGACTTCTTGACAAATATTGTAACTTTTAAATGTTTTCACGAAAAAAGGGGGATATTTCTCTCAAATGGTTTTGATTATTATTTTAATCCATGTAATTATCCTCAATTATTCTCGATTGAGGTTAATCAGTTTCAATACAATCTTCCATTTCACATTGAATGAGTTATGTTTGACTGTGGATGTTCTGTTTTTATACCATTCATGGTTTGTGGATAAATTATTGACATTTCGTATGCTAGTTCTAATACCACGGTTTACGTTATGTTTCAAATTTTCTTAGGACGAATGCATTGGACATAGTATTTGACGGATGGAGCCCGCTATAGCTTCTCGATGCATCGATAGGTCTCATGAGACAAACTACTGTCTTGGCACAAGGCCCTGAAAAAATCTTACTTGTAGTCTTCGCACAAGGACTTGACTATGTAGTTATGATAGTCTGGCATTATGCATTCCATCATTATGAAAGTAGTTATTGATATTTCATGTGATTATTCTACTAGTATAATATCCATGTGATTAAGTAAATGGAATTATTTCATTTTATTTTTTCCATGTTATACTGAAGTTAAAGTTTAAAAGGCTTTTGTTTTAGTTATACATTTCCTTAAATTTTTATGCTTATTTATGAAAGATTCTGCTATATTGTTATCCTTAATGAGCATCTGAGCTCACCCCTTTCTATGTTTTATTTTTTTCCTAGGATGCAAAGAGGTATATTATGACTGACCTTCAGTGATAGTCTGAGGGGATATGGGTGTGGAATATAGAGACTATGTTGTTTTAGTTTTTCACTTTATCATGTAATGTAAGAGTGATGAATGTATCTAGTGTTTCCAAGGATAATAAACTAATCGGTCTTTCAAGACTTGATATTTTTTGATCATGCCAATGATATATAATAATGAACCAACTCTGGGCTTCTAGGGTTGGGGCATTATAGTTGGGCTTGAGGAGAGACATGGTTGACTTGATGTCTTGGGGTTACACATGGCTGCTGCAAAATGCTGAACACCAATTCCATTTAGTTTTCTTCAAGACTTACGCATTTTGACCAAGAAGGGGAACGATGTATTGATGGATTTCATTATTGGAGTACCCCATATAGATTTTTTATAGAATTATATCATACTCTTAATTTAATATTTGTAAAAATATAAACAATTAATATCAGTTAAAGAGTAAATAATTGTAAATGAGAATAAATAATTATTCATTTTAGAGGTTGTGAAACTATATGGTGTTTCCTTTTCTGTAATATAGAACCAGTACCATTTATTTTATTTTATATTATATAATTTCTTTCAATAGAAACTGGGTACCATGGTGAAGCTAATTATTTCAAACCCGACACTGATAGATGTGATGATAGAGAAAGTTGTCCATATATTGGATGATATGCATTGATCATGTATATGACTTCATTGGTTCCTAGGATAATCAATTTGGGATTTTTTTTGTTTTCACATATTAACAAAAACTATTTCTCTATAAGGATGGCCTCGTTAGAGGATCTATATTGTGGACCATTCCATTATCCATTTTGCTGGACAATGCTTGGTAAGACCTCCCTAGCCGAACATAGCAGTGTCTAGGAGATGGCCAGAATTATCCATAAAATTCAATAGTTGTTCATACTGGTTTGGATTCACCATAAGTATTATCTGGACTTTCATCATCACCCTTTTTATTTTATAGAATGATACTGAGTATTAATGAAAGTTTCAACACATTTTGTCCCTCTACGGTTGGGGAAGATGGATAAAATCACTCCATGGTCTGTAGTTCCTTTCAAGATCACCGATAGTATTGAATGGTTTAGTAAAGATAGAATTTATCATCATAATTAATAGAAATAATTTTTTTTATTACTCCATTAATGATGTATCAGCCTGTCACATCCCAATTTATTAATAGGAATGTTCCTAAGTTTGATCTTTATTTCGCTACTTATGAGTGACCTATTTAAATCATTGAGTCCCTAGATAATGTTCCCCCTATGAAATCGATTTGATCATTTCATTTGTATTGCATGAAGGTTCCTTATTCACATGAGACAAGGGAGAGGGAATTTTATTTGAGGGTGGAATTGAATTATTTATTTCAGGATCAAGTATTAGGTTATTTAATTTCATTTTATCTTAAATATTATTCCAGGTCTTTTATTTGAAACTAGTGAAATTTTGGTGAAAATGTGTTATTGATGAATTAGTCAATACCGTGAAATAACTATAGAAAACTATTGTATGTTTTCACCAAGGAATTATAAATAGATGGTTTATAATTTCTATACTCTCGATTAAAAAAATTAATGTTCCTTCGTGAAGCTATAGAGGTCAACTTGGATAGTGCACTGTTTTGAAAATATAATAGAAAAACCATACATCCTATGTAGAAATTAATAATAATGAAATTAAAAAAAATGCATTCAATATTTCAAAATATTTTCCCCCAATGTCACCTCACTCAACTTCCGAACTCCATTATTCCTAGAATTAACCTCTCACATTGTTTTGGATTCATTCTATTTGGATTCCTTCATTTATTTCCAAGCTAAATATCTAAAAATAAACTCCTCTATTTTTCTCATATTCATCTTCCCCATATTTAGGGAATTTTCTTCTCCCGAAAAAAATTGTGTCTTATGGATAATTCCATCCTATTTCTACTCTTTTAGTATTAGATTTTATAAGTTCTTATATCCTCTATATGAAATCACTTTCAATTTGTTGTGTTATTAAATCTGGTTTAATTAAAATTTACCAAATTCGATTTCTTTTTAATAAGTGGTACTATATTCCTATTTTTTTTATTTTTATAATGTTTCTTTATAATTATAAATTGCCTTTATATAAACTTAATATGGCTTTACACAAGGAAATATAAATTAATTAATATACATCCTCGGTTTCTGGAATCGTCTTAGTACTTTATTATGAAAAATTATTGTATCACATTAATTTGTAATTATGTGATAGTAGTTGAAACATTAGAATGTTGATTTGAATTGTGGCTTTTATAAAAACTCATGGGAACCACTGGTACTGAGGTAGGAGAACCATGGCACAAATGGTTCCCTTTTTCACTATCATGGCAACTGAATTATCATTTATTCCATTTTCAGATGTTATGTTGTTATTTCATTAAACTAGTCATGAGAGATGTATTCTCTAAGGGAAATTAGACATTGTGATCGGTGGATGTTATCAAATGATAATAATGATAACTATTTTTATATAAATATTTTGCATTCATTTTTTATTTTATATAGAAATATATATATATATATATATATATATTAAATGTTTTATTAAAAAGGCCCATGGTTATATGAAATTGATATATTCAATCAAAAGTAATTATTCTTTCTAAGACAGGTCAGATATAGAACACTAAATGGTTTCTTACATGGTTGTTTCCATGTATTATGCACACATCATTATATGTTTGAAGAACATACTATTTAAGTAAAAAGGAAATATGTCACTACATTTTGGAATTAGGTTATATCACTATACTTTATGTGTTTATGGAGATGAAATGGTGGTGATCTATTTCCCCATGTCACATGGAGATTCTTCGAAACATCTTTTTAATTGTTTTTTCATTTTGTATAACTATTATCATAAAAATTATTTCCTCATACCAGCTTCATATGGCATGAAATTTGTTCTATTTCAATATACCTATACTTTTATCCAGTTGGATACCTTTTTATTTTTTATTTTATGTTTTCTTATTATTTATTAATATATATATATATATATATATATAATTATTAATGGTTACCACACATTGAGGCATTTTCATTCAAAATTATGGAAGAGTTATTTCAGGTTCATGTATTTTTTTGATGATTCTTTTATCCTTTAGGATAACCATTAACATGTATGGATTTCAATATTCCAAAGAACATTTACCTACCCCTGGGAATCAAGACTTCCAAATGGGTATATCATGGTTGGGAATATGTTACTAGTTCAATGATGTCTTATATCTGGTTTACAATGTTGTAGATACATATTAACCCCCCATGGATAGGTCCCCACAAATTCAATAAACACCACACAATATTTAATATTAATAATGTGCGAACCCATAAAATTTTTAGACTATAATAATAATATTTTACATGTCTGTCTGGAATAATCCTAAAACCAAAACTATGAAACTCACTTTTCATTGAGCTCTCCTTAATCATTTTATAAGGACCAAAACACTGGAGGTTTCAAACTATATAAGCATTTTTCATTGACAAAAAATTTATTATTAAATTATTATTAACAATATTCCATATTAATTAATTCTATTTCACAAAAATTAACCATCAAACGATATCAAAATTACCCAAAGTAAGATGCATTTATTCTTTAAATTTGAGAAGATTTTAGTCGTAAATTTTTCAACTAATTCAGGTTAAAAACACCATATCCTAACTCTATCTCATCAAATGTCTAGGTGTTCCATTTACCCCATTTTCACATGCTCTATGTGACCCCTAAATCCCCCACCACCTATTTCAAATTTATGTCATGTAACATCCATGTCTCAAAAGTCAAAAAATCTATCATTGGCCATGTTATTCTTAGTTGTGGAACTATCATTGAGAATTATTAAACATCTAATGACAAAATTATATAGTCAATGTCACTCCATGTTTCAATGTCCCATATCACACATAACCATCCAATGTTAGTGAAAATACAACCACTAAAAGTTAAATATTCATGCAACAGAATTATTTACATCCGTATGGAATTAAATTGATTATCTAGTTATTGATCAAATGGCCCCATACACCATTCATACTCTACCACAATATTTCCTAACAACCACCCTTTAATGTGGTTGACTTCAATTTAAATTCATCAAAACTAAAAAATTATCCCCAATAAATTAATTTCAACACATCAATTCCTATTATGATTTTAGTATTGCATTATAGAATCTCTAAATACACCAAATAGCATATAGATAATAATGATGATTAAAATGTACTTCAATATTACATCTCAAAAAACATTAATTGTACTTCTTGTAATGTAAATGGATTATTTGTATTTATAAAATTCAAAAAAATTACGATGGGGTTCTTGAAAATGTTGAATAAATGTTGGTAAATGTTTTCTAAAAATTCCCCTATATCATCACTCAAGTTTATATCAAAATTATTTAATTGATTATAAATTAATACATATTTTGTGGGTTTATTATTATAAATTGATTCCCATGCATCAATTTCATGATTATAATGATTATTTTGTTAATAATATAAAAATATTGATATTTTCTATAAATAATGTTGGTCGGATTAAAGAATCATAATGGATTTCCATGCACTAATGATCCTTTGGAAAATCTATCATATCATTGATGACCCATAAATGGATGTAGAATTATCAATTAACTCTAACCCCATATACTAGTAATGCTCAGCCAGAGAAAAAGTCTTTGACTGTTAGCTAAAATAACCTAAAAAGTACTATAGGCAAGCGATCCAATCCAAAACAGACAATTACATATCCTAAAATCCATACCCATCGCCATATCCTTCTCCATGTCCAAGATTGATTTCATCATCTTCAGTAGCCGATTCCTATTCCGAGCATTCATAAAAATTCAGAGTCTTCACATACAATCATTTGAGATTTAGGTTCTCCACATACAAAAACTCCTCAGAAAAATTAATCCCTTTTCCTTTGCTAATACATGATCTGGTAGGCATTAGCTTCGGCAGAGAAGAATAAAACATCAGCTGCCTTCTTCTTTGTGGAGCGATCAAAGATCCCTCATTCCATACAATATACTTAATTCCCCACTGAAAAACCTCACTATAAGACCACCAGCATTCTCCTTCTCACTATCAGATATGTCCCCCCATTTCCTTGGGATAATCATATTTTGGTAGTCGCCATTCACTCCATACTCCAGCTCAACCTGGCTATTAGTATTAACCAGTGCTAAACACTATGGTTTCACCACATGATCATGACCTTCAAGCACCCCCTTCTATAAAAATCCTTCTCTAGATACAAAATCCTTTGAAAACAAGAAAATATGCATGTTGCCACCTGTACACCTAGGGAGTTCCACCATAGCATGAGAGAGTGTCCCTTGATTCAAGTCTGTTTCACGATTGCAAGAGAACTTCCCCAACACCTTTTCAATCATGCTGCAACTCTAATCACAAATCCTTCCTAGACCTAGAACCCCATTGTTATTCAGTTCTGCATCTTCAACAGACACTCGGCCAGGAGAAAAATAAGGGGCAACTCGATTCTGACCCACTTCCAGTTCCTCATTCACCAGACCTAAAAAGTAGTTACTTACTTCAATACTCTTCGCATGCTACTCAGGTTGTGTCTTTAGCCCAGGTGAGGCCGTCACTGAACCACCAGTTTCAGCCAATGACCCCCTACCTAAGAATTTATAATAGGTACGCCCAAGGAATCTTTACTCCTCACTAGTATCACTTATTTATTCCACCTGGCCACCCTAGTATGTTGAATTACCTTCTTCATAGAAGTCTCCAAAACTACTGAATAAATCAAACCATGATCACACCTCAGACTCCCAATCACCTCATCCAACCTCATATTCAAGGAATGCTTCACTACCCCCATTCGACAACCATTCAATATTCTGAGACTAGCTGTACAGGGTCTTGTCCGCATTTTAGTACCCAGATCCTACTCCCGTTGCTGAGAGTTCAATTACACCATAGCTCCATCATGTTGATTCGAAACGACATATACAGCCTGTTGAACCAAAATCACCTCCGGAACCACCCTTCTACCAGGGTAATATTCCATCAGATGCCTAAAATTGAGACACTGAGAGCATTAGTTGATTCCGAACTCAAAAACAATAGACTGTTTACATCAAAACTCATCACTCACATCAATGAAGAACGACTTGATCGGCAACTTGGATAAATCAACATTAATGAATGTTCTCGGTGATACCGGGTGGCATACAGTCCTAGTTCTACTTTCCACGCATAAATAATGACCAAATAAATTCCCAAGAATGTGGATGATGGCAGGGTTATGAAATGGAAGGGAAATTATAGAAGTCGTACCCAAATCACCATGGATGAGGAGTCAAACTTCATATGGTAGTCATAAGACAATTAGAAGAGAAAGAAACAGGAGCCATCACAGGTATGTGGGGCAGAGGACGAGGCCAGAATCAAATATTCTTCTGACCTAAAGAAAACCATTATGTTCTTAGAATCAAGAATATCCACAATGGGTCACTCTTGTAGATTTCACGAATCAAAGATAGATAGATCAAAATGATCCATAGGAGGGTGTCGTTTCTTGAAGTGAGTTATCAATGTCAGACTCAACACATAAGAGGCTTCGGTGAACTCTCAGTCCGAGACCAAGAGCTGTGGAATCCCATTATGCAACTCAGGAACATTGGGGGAGAGAAAAAATTTTGGGAACAAAAGAAATAATTCATGGTTTGAAAAAGGGATAAACCATCGATCGCCAGAGGGCTGCAAAAATCCCTCCTCCACCAATGGTGGAGGGATCTGCTCGGAGACCATCATCGCCTACAGCAGCAATCGCCATCCCCGAACCCTATCTTCCATCACCTCTTAGAGCTCTAACCCAATATAAATTATCCTTAATTTATGAAAACAAAGGGAAACATGGGAGTTCATTTTAATTAATGATTTATAATTTACTTTCTTTTAAATCATTAAAGCTATATTTCCACCATGATACACAAAATTAATGTCACCTGAAAATTATGCCACACACGTTATTATATAAAATTTTTATTTCAAAAAATATTTAATATTTCTTTTTCAATTAAAATCACAATTATTTTTAATTATCAACTTTTTATATTATTATAAAATTATATTTTTATTGAAAATTACATGTTGTGATAAACCAGGGAACTAAAGAAACTCATTTAGATTCAAATTTGTGTTAAACATCCATTTTTATTATGTAAAGTATGATATTTCAATAAAAATAAAAGGAATTATATGGTGGTAAAATATACTATTACATCCACTATAAGGCCCCAGCCTTAAACCTTACTTAATCTTGAGTTATTACAAGATTACACATTGAGGATATTTTTAGGTTTAGAGTTTTAGAGAATTAGATCCTGAAACTTGCATTACATTCCACATTTAAACAAATTGGTTACATAAAAGACAATATTCTTTCATCCCATCAACGGAAAAATATTTAAAATAAAACACGGATTCTTTCTTGACACATCCTTGACACTATCATCACATCATGTACCTTTCCCTTGACCTGTGAAAAACATTTCAAAAACTTGGGATGTGCATAAAAAGCTCAGTAAGGGTTATAAAAAAAATATGGAAAGGAAACATGAGTTCATATATACATAAGAATGAAATCATACTTTACCCATAAAACATAGGCACATTAACATACCTCATCAAAACATGAATAAATCATAGAAATCATAAGACATAAAGGTAACATGAGTCATTCATAACATTCTTACGTAGGGAGTAACCCTCTTGGTTACATTTGGAATACCCATCACAGTATATTCCCTAAATATCTTCGGAGAAACCTTAACGTTTCACTCCTACACGTTACCCAATGCATTGGAGAGCTATGTCGGGCTCACCCGCCCTTAGTTTATCACGGAACCACCCGTATTCATAATAATACCCAAGAACCTCAACATAATCGTATCACATAAAACATGCATAAAGGAAACATAACATTTCCACCTTTAAATCACAAGATATCAATACAAAACATTGATATGAAAACCATTTTCAACACCAAAATAAAATAAAAGTAAAACATGGTATTTATTTTACTTTTAAAAAAAGAATGTATGGATTGTAGAGGAAGCCGAAACTCAAATAATGGTCACGACGGTGGAGAAGTCATTGTCGCCGCATACGTACGACAAAAACATTCCCTTTTGTCGTTTAGTAAACGCTTCGTATAAAAAAGATTCCTTTTGAATAAACTTAAAAGTCAAAGGGGTTTATACACCGTATAAAATAAGGTTGTGTATAAACCAAAATATGGCTCAACAAAAGGAGATTGAGATGAAGTCCCATACAAAGACGGTATCCTTGGTTTAAGGATAAATCAATTACATAATTATGTGTGACAAACGAATACACCAAATATAAGTGGATATTAAGTGTAAAATAATCAAAGGTCATTCACACATATTCAAAGGATGACATATTAAATAACTACATGTTGAATGCAAAGAAATCGAAATTGGGTTAAGAAGTTCCCTTGACAGCCTAACGGTGTCACATCAAAATGAGTTGATGAGAGATAATAAAAAAAAGGGTATCTCATCACATGGAAATAAAATTCACATCAATAAGGATATATGAGAACATATCCCAACATAACAATATGTAAATTAAAAGACCCAACAAAATAAGTCTTTTAAAAAGAGGAGGGGGAAAGGTTCCCTTACCGACATGGGTATCTTTCAAAACATACGCCCCGTGAAAGAAGGACAATAAAACATTGATGTAAATACTCATAAATGAAAGAATATTAAACAATGAGTAAAATAATGGTCAGTACATACACCACTCAAAGGAAATTGTGGCAAATGTAGCATAAATCTAACGGGAATAAAAGTGAGATGAAAAATACCTTACGAAAACTCGGTAGCCTAATGGCGCCACTTAAAACATCCAAAAAATGGATTGATGAGATCAAATAGGGTATCTCATCACATTACAATAAAATGTACATAATGAGGAATATAAAAGAACATCCCCCGTCATAAAAAAGTGGAGCTCAAAAGAAGTTACATAAAGGAGAGTACTTAAAAATAAAGAGAGAGGTTAGATCTCTTACGAAAATTCGGCAGCTTAACGGCGCCACTCAAAACTTCCAAAATGGATTGATGAGAGAGAATAGGGTCTCTCATCACATGAACATAAAAATTACAGTAATATTAATATAATAGAACATCCCAATAACAAGAAAGATGAGCTTTAAAAGGAATTACATAAAAGAGTGTACTTAAAAAGAAAGAGTGGAGTAGGATCCCTTACCTTGGGTCCGACTTGACTCGATCGTTCTTTAAAGTCCTGAATAATAAACTTGAATTAATTTCCACTTTATTAGGAACCTTCTTCTGGTTAATTATTCCTTTTAGATCACTTATTTCCATGTTAGAAACATTATGTAATCAATTAAGTTAATAATGTTTGTTTTGTCGATATTTGGTTATTAGGTCGAAAGTGGACTTCTTACAATTACATGTTGTTCGTGTGGTCAAATGTTCATTCTATCCAGAATTATATTCATGATTTGGATATCTTATATATCATATATATCCATAATATGCATATATTTATAATATTACATAATCATTTAGAGGTAATAAATGTAATGCACCGTTCATGGAGACGGTAAGCCATACGTACGCATGAACGCTACTTTCATTTCTGTGTCATATCAATGGAAATAAAACTAAATGAGAGTTATGTATATTTTAATTCCAGAATTATATTCATAATTAATATGTATCATTAATCATATATATCCATTATATACATGTACTTATAATAGTACATTACATTTGGGGATGAGAAATGAAATGCACCGTTCATGGAGATGGTAAGCCGTACGTACGCATGAACGCTACTTTCATTTCTCTTTAATATTATTATGGAATGGAATAATAATGATACAGAGGGGTATTATAATTCCAGTATAACAACATATATAATAACTTTAAATCCATCCTTTATACGTCCCACATATGGAATTAACGAATCACATCACTTTGAGGGGGCGGTAGTCCGCACTTCCTTAAATGAATATATCGCGTTTACCCATAATGGAAACCATAAAGGTATGCCAAAAATGAAAAATACATAAGCTTAAGGAAAACATAAACATATTATATATCATATATAAATATAGTTTCATCTTATTGTCCACCTTTGAATGTGTTAAAACAATATTGAACAATCATCATTTCGGGAGGCCGAAATTCGCCATCCACGGAAACAGTATGTTCTTTAACCATTAGATGTAGGTGTGTGAAAGTGTAGCTCGAATAATTATTATAACAACATCCTAGTATATTGATGATACTGTAGTTTTTACAAAAGAAATTAATAAAAAGATTTTAGGGGGTTGGAGAAGCAAAATAAAACAAAAGTACTCAAGTGAAGACATTACCTTAAAATTGGGTAACTCCCTTTGGTTTGAGATCAAAGGCTTCCTTGGGAATACATCATCCCAAAGTGAGGCTTCAAGGAGTAAGACAGGGAAGTGGAGAGACAAAATGGGAAGATTTTGGCCGAGCCAAAGGCTTTGGGAGTGTGGGTAAAGAGGTAGAGGTGGGGGCCTTTTATAAGAGGAGAGGAGGGGCACTCTTGGAAGGTAAAGAAAAGTCACTTTTTTTAAAATGGTATTCGGATTTAAGAGGTCCCACATTGATTTGTTTCTAGTATAAGGTGATAAGGGTTCTAAATTCACTCATCCAATAGGTTTTGGACATGTGTAGGTCTTAGATATTACATTATCCTTCCATTTTATTTAAATCGTTAAATAATGAGGTCATTGCTGCATCATCATAATGTCATAAATAATTTAATTTTTTAATGTCTAAAAATAATAAAACAAATACTATGATGTAGGAAATCTTTTTATCTTTCCAATTAATATTTATAGTCAAAAATATGATCTGTATAACCCCATGTAAAGATTGTTTTAGTAAAACATTTCATGTTTGTCTCATTTTTACTTTAACTTTAACTAAAAAGATATTAATGTAATTTTCCAACAAAAGTGGCTTCATTGGGTCCCCAAGTTGACAAATGGGTTTTAGTGGTCGTCCATGACACATAAAATGAGGTTAGGAAATGTTTCCAGTTCATTTCATATTATTAAAACATTATTTTTACCTTAAACTACACTAATTACCTCTAATCGCGATTAAAAACTTAATAAGTTACTATTCACGAAAAAATTATTTTTATCCCATTGAACCAACTTTTACTTCTTAATGACAACCATGTATTTAGAATTTTTGAAATTAAAAATACAAAGATGGAAAAATTTCATTTAAACAGAAAAATCAGTTTTTATAAGTACCACTTAGTGGTTTCACTATTCATCAAAAATTGATGTTTTTCAGAAAAATCCCAAAAATTCACCATATGCTATATTGGATATTCCGAATTCAAAAATGAAGTCTATTTTACAAAATTCAAAACATATAAGTCACATTAATTAATTTATTAATTAATTCCCGCTGTCACAGCAAATAGCGTGTTTTTATGAAACAATAAGTATCAAAAGATTGACACTAGTTTAAGTCTGATTTCAAAGTGAAATTAATTCCAATGGCCACTATTGGATTTAATGGTAAAAATATATTATAATTTCACTTTAGAACCAATTCAAAATATAATCTAATCATATAAATAAATTAGATTAAAAAGAGGTTTTGAATTAAAATACAACATTTTACACTATTCATTAAAAAATGAACTTTATCAGAAAGATACCAAAAATTTACACAATGTAAATTTTGATGTCCCAATTCTTAAGTAGAGTTTTGTTTGGTCCAAAAGGATATACAAGAGTGAACAAAACAAAATTTAATGACGGTTCTCCATCAAAATGCGATAAATGATCCTTTAGTGAAAACTAGGGCATATACGCCTAAAATTGAATTCTTTCCGTATTTTATGCCTTTATATTTTATTGGATAAATGTAAAAACATTTAAAAACATATATAATCATATTTTAGTTATTTCTATCCATTTCCTCCAATACAACGGCTACATGTTAACTACCATTTAAAATAATATTATTTTATTATTAGAGTGCAACGTAAGATTCCCAAGAAACTCATTGTTGCGTGTTGGGTACGCCATCGAGCATAGAATCCCCTTTAAAGTCATATTAATATTTTATTCACAAATATGGATAGATATGAAAATGTTATATTCTTTATTTACCTGGGGTGTTACATCCTTCCCCCCTTTTGGGAATTGCATCCTCACAATTTTTAAATTTGAGCTTGGAAACATCCTTGAAAGTCCCACATCAGAACAAGAGTCGGTAAAACAATCACTTTAAATTAAAGTAAGATAAGTACAGAGGTCACCCGAGTTAACCCATAATAGGATTCCATGTAGAAAAATATGGACATGGAAGAAAAAAAGGGTCATGTACTTGAGGGAGAGTGATAGTAAACATGTCTTGAAGAAAGTTAACCATAAGAAAATCACAAACTTGTGATGGGTTAAATGGTATTCGATTCCCCAGTAGGAAAAGTTAATAGAAAACATTTTTGTTTTATGTTAATTTTTTTTGAGTAACATATTCATAAGGAAACATAATCACTTATCATGTTGACTTTCAACTTTTATTAGATTCCTTACACAAACTAATATTTTCTCCAAAAGACGAGTATTTATGAAGACTTGTTATCATTAAGAGTACTATAATCAACTTCTAGAGAATCACCTAATCCACAAAAGAGAACTATATACTTCCCATGTATTTAGACTTTAACCAAAACCAAAACCAAAAAGGTTAGTACAAGATCAGATAATCCAGAAAAGGATAACCCTTTAAAAAGAAAATCTATGCTTAATCTCCAAAATTTGTCCAAAAAACCCAAAGTTCAACGAGGACCATCCGATAAACAATTTGTCCATAAAATTTTTCAAAGAAAACCAATCTAAGATTGAAACCCAAATATTTGAATGATTTAGTCACATAGTCTTCCAAGCTAAATCGTAACATTTATCTCCAAACAACATCAGTTGCTCCTAAAGTCTCGTATTGAAAAGTAATTAACCTAATCACATATCCTCCATGATAGGTTAATCATTTTCATAAATAACCCAAAATCGACTTACTATTAATTCATAAAATCATATAACTAAAAAGAATCAGTCAAACTAACCAGGGACTTCATGTAGTCTAGTGGTAGGTGATAAATACCAGTCGCACTTTGGTTGTGGGTTCGATTCCCACAGCTTTGTCTGACGCGACAGGTAGTCACACGATCTGCATGTTGTCCTTTTTCCAAAACTATATAATTCTCCAATCATTACCCAAAAGAGATAAATTCATAAAAAATAACCATAACATAATTTAACCTCAATTTTATCTCATGCCTTTCACTTCCATCATAACATATAGTAACCCATAATTACCTCAAAAGTAAGGATCATATAAACTATAATGGTTACCTTTATAATTATTACCTGAACTTCCACATCGATTGGTCATATCGTACATGATGCATTAAAGATCATACCAAGGTTCAAGTGGTTGATCATGACTCCTTGATAGTTGGTTTAGAACAACCACGAGTTTCCTCATTGAATCCCCCATTTTATCTAGTATCTTAATCATAGAACCACCACAGTTTCCTTCAAACCTGTTTTCTCTTTGGTGCATGCTAGATCCATCCATTTACTAAAACCAAAAAAGTCAGCGTGAGTATATCAACATAACCATCATCTACTAATGAGTAAGATAAACACAAAGATATACTTACTCATTCACTTTATCTAAAAATTATGACCCTTTCTAAAATCCTAGCCAATATGGTAATGTCACTTATGCTTAAAGAATACCCTAACCTCTAAAGTTATCTAAACCGAACTTTGATACCAACTATAAGGCCTCAGCCTTAAACCTTACTTAATCTTGAGTTATTACAAGATTACACATTGTGGATCTTTTTAGGTTTAGTGTTTTAGAGAATTAGATCATGAAACTTGCATTACATTCCACATTTAAACAAAGTGGTTACATAAAAGACAATATTCATTCCTCCCATCAAAGGAAACATATTTAAAATAAAACACGGATTCTTTCTTGACACATCCTTGACACTATCATCACATCATGTACCTTTCCCTTGACCTGTGAAAAACATTTCAAAAACTTGGGATGAGCATAAAAAGATCAGTAAGGTTATTAAAAAAATATGGAAAGGAAACATGAGTTCATATATACATAAGAATGAAATCATAATTTACCCATAAAACATTGGCACTTTAACATACCTCATCAAACCATGAATAAATCATAGAAATCATAAGACATAAAGGTAACTTGAGTCATTCATAACATTCTTACATAGGGAGTAACCCTCTTGGTTATGTTTGGAATACCCATCACAGTATATTCCCTAAATATCTTCGGAGAAAACTTAAAGTTTCACTCCTTCGCGTTACCCAATGCATTGGAGAGCTATATCGGGATCACCCGCCCTTAGTTTATCACAGAACCACCCGTATTCATAATAATTCCCAAGAACCTCAACATAATCATATCACATAAAACATGCATAAAGGAAACATAACATTTCCACCTTTCAATCACAAGATATCAATACAACACATTGATATAAAAACCATTTTCAATACCAAAATAAAAGAAAAGTAAAACATGGTATTTATTTTTCTTTTAAAAAAAAGGTATGGCTTGTAGAGGAAGCCGAAACTCAAATAATGGTCACGACAGCGGAGAAGTCATTGTCGCCGCATACGTACGACAAAAACATTCCCTTTTGACATTTAGTAAATGCTTCGTATAAAAAAGATTCCTTTTGAATAAACATAAAAGGAAAAGGGGTTTATACACCGTATAAATGAAGGTTGTGTATAAAAATAAATATGGCTCAACTAAAGGAGATTGAGACGAAGTACCATACAAATACGGTATCCTTGGTTTAAGGATAAATCAATTACATAATTATGTGTGAAAAACGAATACACCAAATATTAGTGGATATTAAGTGTAAAATAATCAAAGTTCATTCACACATATTCAAAGTATGAAATATTCAATAACTACATGTTGAACCCAAAGAAATCGAAATTGGGTTAAGAAGTTCCCTTGACAGCCTAACGACGTCACATCAAAATCAGTTGATTAGAGATAATAATAAAAATGGTATCTCATCACTTGGACATAAAATTTATATCAATAAGGATATATGAGAACATATCCCAACATAACAATATGTAAATTAAAATACCCAACAAAATAAGTCTTTTAAAAAGAGGAGGGTGGAAGTTTCCTTTACCGACATGGGTGTCTTTCGAAACATACGCCCCGTGAAAGAAGGACAATAAAACATTGATGTAAATACTCATAAATGAAAGAATATTACACAATGAGTAAAATAATTGTCAGTACATACACCAATCAAAGGAAATTGTGGAAAATGTAGCATAAATCTCACGGGAAGAAAAGTGAGATGAAAAATCCCTTACGAAAACTCGGCAGCCTAACAGCGCCACTAAAACTTCCAAAAAATGGATTGATGAGATCAAATAGGGTGTCTCATCACATTAATTTAAAATGTACATCATGATTAATATAAAAGAACATCCCCATCATAACAAAGAGGATCTTAAAAGAAGTGACATAAACGAGATTACTTAAAAAGAAAGGGAGAGGTTAGATATCTTATGAAAATTCGGCAGCCTAACGGCGCCACTCAAAACTTCCAAAATGGATTGATGAGAGAGAATAGGGTCTCTCATCACATGAACATAAAAATTATAATAATATTAATATAAAAGAACATCCCAATAACAATAAATATGAGCTTTAAAATGAATGACATAAAAGAGTGTACTTAAAAAGAAAGAGTCGAGTAGGATCCCTTACCTCGGGTCCGACTTGACTCGATCGTTATTTAACGTCCTGAATAATAAACTTGAGTTAATTTACACTTTATTAAGAACCTTTTTCTAATTCATTATTCCTTTTATATCACTTATTTCCATGTTATAAACATTATGTAATCATTTATGTTAATAATGTGTGTTTTGTCGATATTTGGTTCTTAAGTCGAAAATGGATTTCTTACAATTACATGTTGTTCGTGTGGTCAAATGTTAATTATATCCAGAATTATATTCAGGATTTTGATATCATATATATCATATATATCCAGAATCTACATGTATTTATAATATTACATAATCATTTAGAGGTAAGAAATGAAATGCACCGTTCATGGAGACGGTAAGTCGTACGTACACATGAACGCTACTTTCATTTCTGTGTCATATTAATGGAAATAAAAATAAATGAGAGTTATGTATATTTTAATTCCAGAATTATATTCATCATTTATATGTATCATTCATCCTATATATCCATTATATACATGTACTTATAATAGTACATTACATATGGGGATAAGAAATGAAATACACCGTTCCTGGAGACGGTAAGCCGTACGTACACATGAACGCTACTTTCATTTCTATTTAATATTTTTATGGAATGGAATAATTATTATACAGAGTTGTTTTATAATTATAGTATAACATCATATATAATAACTTTAAATCCATCCTTTATACGTCCCACATATAGCATTAACGAATCACATCACTTTGAGGGGGCGGTAGTCCACACTTCCTTAAATGAAGATATCGCGTTTACCCATAATGGAAACCATAAAGGTATGCCCAAAATGAAAAATACAGAAGATTAAGGAAACCATTAACATATTATATATCATATATAAATATAGTCTCATCTTAATGGCCACCTTTGAAGGTGTTAAAATAATGTTGAACAATCATCGTTCTGGGAGGCCGAAATTCCCCAACCACGGAAACAATATGTTCTTTAACCAATAGATGTAGGTGTGTGAAAGTGTAGATCAAATAATTCTTATAACAACATCCTAGTATATTGATTATACTGGAGTTGTTACAAAAGAAATGAATAAATAGAGTTTAGTGGGTTGGAAAAGCAAAATAAAACAAAAGGACTCAAGTGAAGACATTACCTTAAAATCGGGTAACTCCCTTTGGTTTGAGCTCAAAGGCTTCCTTGGGAAGACTTCTGCCCAAATGGAGTCTTCAAAGAGTAATAGAGAGAAGTATAGAGACAAAATGGGCAGAGGATGGCCGAGAAAAAGGCTTTGGGAGTGTGGGTAAGGAGGTATAGGTGGGGGCCTTTTATAAGAGGATAGGAGGGGCACTCTTGGAAGGTAAAGAAAAGTCACTTTATTTTAAAATGGTATTCGGATTTAAGAGGTTTAACATTGTTGTGTTTCAAGGATAAGGTGATAAGGGTTCGAAATCCACTCATCCAATAGGGTTTGGACATGTGTAGGTCTTAGATATTACATTATCTTTCCATTTTATTTAAATCGTTAAATAATGAGGTCATCGCTACATCATCATGATGTCATAAAAAATTTAATTTATTTAATGTCTAAAAATTATAAAAAAATACTATGATGTATGAAATCGTTTTAGATTTCCATTGAATATTTATAGTCAAAAATCAGATTTGTATAACCCCATGTAAAAATTGTTTTAGTAAAACATTTCATGTTTGTCTCATTTTTACATTAACTTTAAATAAAAAGATATTAATGTCATTTTCAAACCAATGTGCCTTCATGGGGTCTCCAAGTTGACCCATGGGTTGTCTTGGTCGGCCATGACTCATCCAATGAAGTCAGGACATGTGTCAATTTCACTTCATATTATTAAAACATTATTTTTACCTTAAACTACACTAATTACCTCTAATCGCGATTAAAAACTTAATAAGTTATTATTCACCAAAAAATTATTTTTATCCCATTGAACCACATTTTACTTCTTAATGAAAACCATGTATGTCGGATTTTTGAAATTCAAAACACAAAGATGGAAAAATTTCATTTAAATGGAAAAATCCGTTTTTATAAGTACCACTTAGTGGTTTCACTGTTCATCAAAATTGATGTTTTTCAGAAAAAATCCAAAAATTCACCATAAGCTATATTTGATATTATGAATTAAAAAATGAAGTATATATTAAAAAATTCAAAACATATATGTCACATTAATTAATTTAATAATTAATTCCCGCTGTCAGAGCAATTAGCGTGTTTTTATGAAACAATAAGTATCAGAAGATTGACACTAGTTTAAGTCTGATTTCAAAGTGAAATTAATTCCAACGACCACTTTTGGATTTAACGGTAAAAATATATTCTAATTTCACTTTAAAACCAATTCAAAAGATAATCTATTCATATAAATAAATTATATTAAAAATAGGTTTTGAATTAAAATACAACATTTTATACTATTCATTAAAAAATGAACTTTATCAAAAAGATACCAAAAATTTACACAAAGTAAATTTTGATGTCACAATTCTTAAGAAGATTTTTATTTGGTCAAAAAGGATGTATAAGAGTGAACAAAACTATATATAATGACGGTTCTCCATCAAAAGGCGATAAGTGAACCTTTAGTGAAAACTAGGGCATATACGCCTAAAATTGAATTCTTTCCGTATTTTAGGCCTTTATCTTTAATTGGATAAATGTAAAAACATTTAAAAACATATATAATCATATTTTAGTTATTTCTATCCATTCCTACCAATACAACGACTACATGTTATCTACCATTTAAAATAATATTATTTTATTATTAGAGTGCAACGTAAGATTCCCAAGAAACTCGTTGTTGCGTGTTGGGTACGCCGTCGAGCATAGAATCCCCTTTAAAGTCATATTAATATTTTATTCAAAAATATGGATAAATATGAAAATTTCATATTCTTTTTTTACCTGGGGTGTTACCACCACCATATCATAAAACAATTAATCCTTATAAATAGAAAATCCATAGACATATTTTTGTATAAATTTTATCATAGAAGAATGAATAGTCAAAATAATCACAGACCAATACTGTGGGAAATGGGGAGTAAATAAATATACTATAAATACCATAAATATTTCACTTATATTGAGAAGAAATAAAAATACATCTATTCTCAATTATCAAACCATGTCAAGTGTTAATTAAACTATATTTGGAATAGTCATTTTGGTTGGTTTGTTGATCGATCATCTGAATTTATCCCCTATAGATGTATTTGATATTTCATTTTATGTAAAATAATGAGTATATATAATATTCCATATATTGGTTGTTTAAATTTTATAATATACGAATTCAAATATTTATAATGGTAGCATATGATTTTTATGTTTTTTGAGATATTATGATAGCTAAAATTTTGAGTTTTTAGTGTTTGGTGATTGTTTTGGAGCTGTAAACAATTTATATTATTTTGGATATGTATAAATTGTAAGGAATTAAATAATAAGACTCCATTGAGTATTAATTAATTTATAAAGGGTTTTATTTATTAATAAATTGTTATTTATTATTTATTTTAGTAGTTATTTTCATAAAGTTAAATAATTTTTAATTATTTATTTTAGTAAGACTTCAATTTAGTAAGTCCTCATTAATTTGTAATCATTTAACAATATATTGATTTTGTAAGACATAATCATGTATAAAATAAATAATTATTAATTTAAAATAAATAAAAATTTAATATTATGACAACTGATGAATCCTTACTATGAATTTTATACTTCTCAAAACAAATACTTTACAAGAATTACTATAGAAGTAAGACGTATGTTGTTTTACTAAGGAATATATAATTTCTACCATGTAAGAATCTACATGTTTTACATTAAAAGTAATAATTTTCCAAAAAAAATTATAACTATTTTCTATAATAAAAACTACTTATATAATCATCCATATATTAAATAAGTGATTCCAAATACTTTTTATTTGGGAAATTAATTCTATTTAACACCAATAAGACATCAAAATTATCGATGAAGTTCCTCTCATTCTTATCTATTTCTCAATGTGAGATCTATTTTGTTTAATTATATAATCATGCGTCATTTTCATTAGGATGTAGGTTCATATAATATTATACATATGTATTTGAATAATGTTAATATTCATTTCTATTTCATTTCACCTCTCAAAAAAATACCTTTACTGTTTTTATCAATTTTTACTAAATCATCTATTTATAGTCCATAAAGATGGTAATTATTAACAACTGAAGTGCTAAAATATCCAACTATGTGGTCCCTATATATTTCCCTTTTATACATGTCTTATTCACAATGTGATGAATAGGTGTTGTATTGTTCATTGTTGTGAGAGTGAGAACCAAACCACTTAGAGTATCTATTATTCCTAGTAGATAAATGGGAATTTTCATGTGGGAAATTGTTCATTTTCTTCCTATTAAAACATTTATGTGTTCTTCAATGTTTTATGTGAACAAGGTATTGTGAAAAATATTAAAATCATTGATATTTATTTCTATTTACTATTTTCGGATTGATGATGATAGGGTTCACAATTTCCATAATTGAAAAAGATGATTGGTGTTGGTGTTTCAAATGAATTTTCTGTTTTTTTCTCACCGTAGTTGAATGATGGGTCCATTAGGGTAATTGTATCAAATTTAATGTCCCATAAGGAAGTTCTTCCCACTCATACTGACCGGTGTAATCTATATATTAATAGGCAAATGGGTGGTGTTGACTATATTGTTGGTGGAGGAGCACACCATAGAGGCTATTTCATTTTGTGATAAAAACCATTTGATGTTATCATATTTATAGATCTATAGGGATATATATTGGAATTATTTTGATGAGATAAATATTTTATTTCTTGTGGGGTATCGATATAGACCTTCGACATCTAGGTTAATTAGGGAGAATGTATAGACAATGTGATGCATGTTTGATTAGAATGTGGAGGGATATTATCTTAGGATTTAATATTAATGTATCATTACACTACTTCATTAAATGAGTAATGTTAAGGTTCATTTGGTGATGATTATCATAGAGTAGGATGGTATTATAAAAAATTATTGAGGTCTTCTAATTTAATTTTTACATTCATTGACACACCTATATATATATATATATTAGGTAGGGACACCAATGATGGTGTCTTACTATGTTCATACTCACCCCTTATATGGAACATCTAGGATGTGGGTAAAAAAATTTCTTATATAATAAATATAAAAATGGTATCATCATTGTGTTGATAGTGGTATGTATGGGGAAAATAGTGCAAGGGCTATTTAGAATGATTTTATAAGTGGGTATAGGGATTCTTTTATATCGAAGTGGTAGTTATTTTTTGTTTTTTGTAAAATTAAAAATATATTATCATACTATTGGATATCCTATTACACTCTTATGAAATGATAACAAGTTGAATGTTTAATAAACGAGTATTATGTGTATTTTGAATTATTGTTGGTCATTATTTTATTTCTTTTAACAAGTTTACTTATTATTATTATTATTATCTACTATATTGTGTATATTCTCACAAAAATCACCATATTGATCCTCAAAATTATAATAATAATCTTTCATATGGGTTGGTTTACCTATGGTCTAGTGGCGCACCATGGGTTTTAGAACAATCGAGAGTTCATGGGTAAGAAGGGAATTGCATCTATAGTTCCCTTCAAGAAAAAAAATATTTTTCTAAAAAAACATGGGTTTAAAAATAGTTCTCTAAAACCATTTTCACAATATACAAAAACCATAAAAATTATTAACATTATCAGTTATATCACAATGATGAATTTGAAACCACATAAATGAATTCTAAACAATAAAAAATAATCATATTCAGCATATCATCAAATCATTGTGTTATTAGATCTCATTGATCTTTATGACATTTAATTATCATTTACCTCCCATTAATCAGATGATTTCCATGATCCACACATTGAAAGAAATGCATAAGGTTTCCATGAAAATGCATCCTTCCAAAACGAAATCTCTTATTGACTACAAGTAAAAAAGCTAAAATATATTACAATTCTTATTCACAATATATGAAAAGGACACATTATAACTACATAATACCCAACCACATAATGGTCTCAGGTAATCAAAATTTCCCCACAAAAAAATCAACACTTGTATCTATATAAGTTAACGAATTTAAATTTAAAAAATATAGTAAACAAGTCATACTTATAGTAGATCACCCTTTTATCAGAACAATAAAAAATAATCCCCGTTATAAAAAAAGTTGTTGGTATCCATCGGTGTCCCCAAATATTTTCACGGGAAACTGAAAACAAAATAATGGTAATAACCTCTTTAAAAGGAATTAATTGATCATCAGACCAAAAAAGGCTACAAACCAACTAAATTTTTTCTCCTGAGAACATTTAATATTTTCCGAAATCATTCTCAATAGTGGTATACCACATAGAAATTATAGAACAAAAAATAAAAGATAATTGAACATCATTCCAAATAGTGAAGCCAAATCTGGCTAGTAGTTTATCTTTGAAAAAAAATATATGGATATGAAGAGACCAGATAGGGAATTCACTGAACAAGATTGATTATTCCACCATAGAGTGTGAATTTTTAGACATGCCTCCAGTTTAAAAATACTAGACTAGTTAGAGATCTATGGGGAATACCACCAAAGATGTTACATGAATTATTCCAGATGCAACACTAAGAGGTATTTTATTAAAGGGTATAACTTATTTATAGGAGTGATGGATATTTTTAGAATTATTGATCTTATGTTGGATCATAGGTTTATATTTTGGATTCATATACGCATTTAAGTAGTTTTTGAGGATAATATAACTATCTCTTGGGGAAGTGAAGAGTTGGGAGTATGAATCCGTAGGGCAATGGTAATCATGCATTCAGGTATTGAGTCAACATTATATAATCATTTCGATATAATTAATGATTACTATAAATCCATCTATAGTTATTGATACATTATGAGAATAATGATTATAGGTTTGTGTGATGTGTTGGGGAATAAGTTTACCATATTTCAATGATGTGCGATGCATTTCAATAATGATTATAGTTGGAATTTAGTTTGATATGGGAATAAATTAGGAATTAGAATTAATTACAATGATGATTGATCATTATTGGCAACTAGCTTTTGATTTTTGGTGTCTGTGGAAAAAAAAGAAAGTATATATCATCTGTATTGGTTAAATTGGGTGTAATATGAATTTCATGGAATTTATTATTAAGGGTAGTGTCCGTATAAGTAATAAGTAAGTTGATATGAGTAATTGGAAATGTCTTATTATTTTTGACAATTTAGGTTCATTCGACATTGTATTAGTGTAGCGAAATTTCGCAATGTTACCAGATTGGGTTATTGATAAAAAGGAATATAAGGTGTTTTTGATTTCATTATAATGGGATTCCAATTGGTGGGGATGTTTTAAGATCCCAAGTATTTTTATGTTTATTTAGATTAGTTGATGGATCAATGATGTGACTTTTTACAACATATAAGTGTTTAGTGTAGCAATTTCAAATGATGAACAATCATTATTTTTTGGCTCACGATTTGTGAGAAGTTTTTTTATTATGATGTATTATATGTTTTTAATGTGAATTTATGTATCTTTAATGGTTTTTAGTTGTTTTTATGGGTAAAAATGAATTTTTATAACATTTGAGTAGGTGGTGATTTGAATTTTTTTTAACAAATTGTCAATGTCTTCATTGTAAGACATTAATGAGGTAAGAATCCACTGAGTATGAATTTCTTTCGAAATATATTGATTTATTAATTATTCATTTAGTAGTAAACTATTTAGTAACACTATTATTTATTATGACATTTTTAATTATGGATAAATTTAGTTATCCATTGATTTAGTAAGAATTCATTGAGTATGAATTCATTTAGAAACACATTGATTTATTAACAACTCAATGTTTGTGAATTTATGGATTATTTCTCTATTCTACAATCACTATTAATAATATGATATATATGTATGCCTTGTTAAATAATTAATAATGAAAGAATTTACGACTTAATATGTCTTACTACATAATGTAATACTCCTGGAATGAATGTTTTTATAAGTCTTACTATGAAAATAAGACATTATAAGTCTCAATATAAAAGAAATAATTTTCCCAATCATTTATAAAATTTATTCCAGGAAAAAAATCATTCTATAATTATCCAAATATTGAATAAATGATTAAAAATATTTTTAATGTAAATTATGTCCATTTCACACCATAAACAAACCCAAATTATCCATGGATGTCTTATCATTCTTCTCTCCCCCTCGGAGCGATATATCATTTACTTAATATCATAATCACATTTCATATAATTCAAGAGGTATAATTGTGTAATTTTAATTATCGACACAAAAATAATGTTTAAATTTCTTCACATATACTTGTCCATAAAACCCCCTAATTTCATGAAATTTTTAGAGTTTTATAAATCATTTTTCCATAGAATAATAGCCCCAAATTATTAATTCTTAGATTCCTATAAAAATTAGTTATGTTGTATATATCTATTTAGAATTTATAGATGTGTTGTATTTTAGGTAACAAATATACATGGATTTAGAATTGTTTATTAGAATAATAGCAAAATCTCTTGGGGATTATATTTCCCCTAAAATATACTAGAGGTAGTATCATGTGGGAAATGATCTATTTGGTCATATATTTTGTTGTGTAGTTTTAGTGTTTTATGAGAATAAGTATATATGTTAATGATGTCTTATTTTAGATGAGTTATTATTGAGGTTTTTCGGCATGTTGTAGATTGTGTTAATCATTGATTCTGGAGTCGATTGATGTTTTTTGATTTGATAGATTTTGATATTTATCATTATCTCTTATTATTGTTGGATGATGGAATATTTGGGTTTTTTTGCACCCCCTGAATGAACTTTAAGGTGGTTTGGTCAACTCATTAGGGGGTGTGTAATACATCTATTATATAGTTTAGGGGGGATTGTGGTGACCATTATTAAAGAAGAGTGGAACACTAGAAAGGAAACAATTTGTGGGGGGAGACACCATCATATTAAAGTATGATGATCACCATGTTAAGAGATAAATTGAGAGGATATTATAAGGACAAAACATAGAATGTTTGTAAGGTGTCAATGTGGAATGGTTATGGTCTTGTTAATTATATAGGATATATATACCGAGTATTTTGGGCGTGATTGAAATGTCGAAGGTGCTTATGGTAATATATATTGTGAATGTGTCCTTGAAGTCCATCAATGGCTTGAGTGGGAAAAAATCACTATAACAAGATGTAACATAGATTATTATATATTTTAATTAATTTTTAATTGAAATAATTTCATTATTTTTATACACTTTTATATGTATAGATATTATATAGGGGCTCCATTAGTGATGGGATACTTATTTTATACTAATATCCTTCAAGATCCCATCAGGATGCACGTATAATTTATTTCATATGAAATATGTTGGTGAAATGTATCTTGATTATGATGTTATAGGAAATTAATTTTTGTATGATACATGGGTTTCATGTTATTATTTTTTATATATGTAAAGTGGTTCATCAATCCCTCATTGGTATTTCCTTTTGTTTCATTCGTATATGTTCATATATTTGATCTTCCAAGAAGTTATCTTGTTAATTTTATGACCACATTACATGGTTTTTTTATTAAATAGTTTTTATTTTTATTTTTACATGTTTTTCGATATAAAATAATTGATATATTTGTACATTATTGGGGTTATTGTTATTATAATTATATATAGTGGGTATAGTATCCCTGTTATGTCCCCATATACCCACACTACTAGTTAACATCCTTGGGAGTTTAGGGAGGTATGATTAAGGTATTTTCGTACATCTATAGTCTATGAACTATCATGTGTTCATGGGGATGTAGGTAATTTAATCAATGGTTTCCTTCAATAAATGTTTCTTAATAAATCAAAACATGGGATGGAAAACATATCTCTAAGAACCATTCTCATAATATACTATAACCATAAAAAAGATTAAATATATCAGTTATCTCAAAAACATGACTACAAAAACTAGTTAAACATTATCAAAGATATAAAAAATTTATGAGATGTGGGATATTATCCATCTAGAGTGTGAGTCTCACACAACAAAATCCTCTATATCCCATTAACATGAACCACCCATTTATAAGATGAGATCTAGTATCTGATCCCTTATGTAAATCCTCATTGTTTCTATGGAACATCAACCGATAAAAACCACATATCCTATTATCCATCACTAAAGAAATAAAAATATTTACAAGGATTATCCATACATAATGAGAAAAGACTTGCTGAAGCCATTTAAGACCTAACAACAAAATTTTTATCAGTTGACATGAAAATCCATACTAATGATTCATCATTCACTATTTAAGATGATAATTATTTAAAATTTCACAATATTTATAAAAAATTCATTATTATCCTTCTTCACACTTTAATAATTACATAAACCATTCATCCATATTCAAAAACCAATCTCCATGGGTATCTACGGGTTCTCCCAAGGCCTTATGAGGACGCAAAAATGAAGAAAGTAAGGGTGCGACACACATCACAATGAAATCATTGATCAAGGGACAAACAAAGGCCATGAAAAACTAAATTCATTCCCATGAAAAAATTTACTCAATGTGCCAGTAATATCCATCTGACCTTGGTATACTAAACTAATCATCCCATGAAACTAATATTCTTTCATTATACTGAAAATCAGGATCAACTAATCATAACCACACAATGTTATACCACAAATGAACCACTAAATACATAAAACTTTTCTCATCAATTACTCATATCCATCATACCACCAAGCATGATTATCAAGAAAACCAAAAAATTGAATAAATAATAATGAAATCCCTGTATCATCACATATAATTCAATAACACTCAAGAAAACACATTTTTATGACCTTATTATCTATTATGGATTACAATTGAATTGCATTACCACAAGACCTGATTATCCAAGAATTTATAAATACGTAGTGAAATTGTAAAATATGTATACATGAATAACTTTTTGATATAGCTGAGAGGATTTGAAAATGTTATAAAAATACTCAGAAATAATATTTTTACCATCCTTGGAAGAATCTCTAACATGCGTTGATGACATATACATAGAATGAAAGGGATTATACATCCTTATCCAAAATTTTATATTGGGCAGTGTATTCTTATATTGAGTAGCATGGTCTTGAAATTGATAGTAAATTAACTATTGACTACCACATATAGAATTTAATTTTTTTCATCCATATGATTTCATCGTAGGTATAGAAATATTTATAAATGCATTCATCACTATTAGAAGATAGGAATCTCCCACTAATATTCTATTGTGTTTCATAATAGATCATTGGACTATCAAAAAATAATTTATATATTTTTCACCCATGAGTAAAGTCAATTGGAGGGTTGAATCTGATGGATGGATGTTGGGTGATAAAATATATTTATTAAAACCAATACTACTGAAAATAGTGTGAATGAGGTGATGTGAATGTATGAGTGAAATGTTATGGATGATGTTAATGTGAGGTGTTAAAATTGTTAAAACAATATTATTTGAAACGAAAGATAAATTTAGATGAATATGTTAATGAAATATAGAAATAATACTCATATTTGTATATTATTACATACAATAAGGATTGAATAATCATATCAAATCATATTTCAAAAAAAATATCTTTTTTTATTATTGAATGCACTACTGGATATTAGCTCAATATTCTTCAGGGATAGTTTTATACAAATATGGGAAGTTAAGAGAAATAATGATCAATCAAAATATATACTATCTTTCATTAAATAATGATTATAATTTCAAATTTCATCATTTCAATTTTGATATATATTTTAGTAGTAAATGGTTTCCAAATTTTCATGATAATTTTATTCATCTAACAATATTTCATGGAATATTAATACTGCTCCATGAAAAAAACGTAGGAGTGAGTTTTTAAATTTCATGAATTGATATAAAGGATGTGAAATTGATTACAAACCAAAAAATTCCATTAATAATTTTATTTACATACCCTGATATTTGTAATAATAAATTTTAAAACCCAAAAAAATTAAGATATAGTAGAATTATAATATATGGAAAAATTGAGTCTCATCATATTCTAGTTAAAGTTTCTCTCTACTCTCATTATCTTCAACATTATATCCTTCATTCAACATCCTTTACAAAATCCCAAATCAGTTTGATGCTCTTTTTATGTTAATTTCAATAATTAATTCACCCAAAAAAAATTTCCTCCTTTGATATATATTTTTACTGGAATATATGTAGAAATTTAGTCTCACATAATTTTATCCAAGTGGAAATATATTAATTACTCAATCTAATATTTCACTGAAAATCATGTGAAAACAAATGTCCCCTACTAAATAATTAAAGAATTCAAGGGTATCAAGATCTATATGAACCTGGAAAACCAGGGGAACAAATTCAAAAATCATAAAAAAAAACATCTGAAATGAAGAATAAATAAAAAAATTTCTCCATTCTCAAACCATAATCAAGATTAATGTAAGAAACTCCATAAAATACATGATACATCTGACCATTTTTAATCTCTATAATCCCAAAATTGAATTTCCTGACACCATCCTAGTCATTCTCAAACCCGATTGATCATCAACCAATAATTGATGTTCACTGGTTCAGTAACCAACTAAAATGATTATATGATTGATTATTTGAAATTATTTAAACTAGAGTTGTGTTCAACCCATTTTGATTTTCATCAAAAATGTTCATCAATTATCATCGATGTATTCATTTACAAAAATCAACCAACTCAAACTACACTCAAACTGTTCATCATTTTTCGTAGTCCAGAATCCACATCGATCATTAGTCATTATCTTTCAACATCATTCATTTAAAATTTTAGTCATCTATTACCCACAATTAAATCCTAGAACATTGTTGAATTATTATTCTAAAATAGTTGAGTTCATTTTAATTTAACTAGAAATAATTCCATTAGGTAACTTCATTGAAAATTTAGTATATTCAATACATTACCCTTAAATATATAGTGATTGAGAGATGTTAATCATTTTATAATTAAAATAACGATCCTTAACATGGAAACCCACAAGTAAAAAAAGATATAATTTTTTATTCTTCCCTAAAACACATATCAACCATAATTTAGATCCTCTCGGATAGTGCTCAAAATCCCCATGGTCAATCTCCAACTACATGCATCTATCAAGTTATCCTCTACATCATTTGGCATTATTCATCATATCAGACTATGTGGTTATAGTGTTTCTTAAACTCGTTTCACCGGATTTCAACTCATCATCTTCATTTGATGATGGAATATATTTTTCATCCCCAAATTATCCAAATATAACCTTTTTTGTTCCACTATGATGTCAAACTAGGATCACACCTTATAATAACCCCATGATCATTCTACTTGGATCAACATTATCTTTAATTGGGAAAATATAGGGTATGTTCATCCCCCAATCTTCATATTGTCTTAGCCAAACTAGGGATTTTTTCTCTCCACTAATGATCATGTGTTCCTTATCATTCGTCCACATCATCAACTTCACAAATATTCATAATGTCTGAATTTATATTATATTAGAAAAACTACTTTTCAATCTCTTTTGAATCAATGATGTCTATGTTAATTTCATTGATCATATTCAGAAATGTGAAGATGATTGAATAAATACCATATATATATATGATATTTTTCTTTTAAAGAAATATGGAAAATATTCAACCAATTATTGAAGTAACCTATGGGTGAAAATATATCCTAAATTATTTATGTTTAAATTTTTTTACAAAGGTGAATAAAAAATTACATGTGAGGGATCAAATAGATAAAGTATTATGAGCCTGCAGATTAATATCTTATGATAATTCATCTATTAATATCAAATATTTTCTAGTGGGAATGTCTTTTATGTGTCAACAAAAAATATCATAAAGTTCTACCTAATAAATTTCAAACCCCATAATATGGAAAATATCCCACATTGGAACACTATATTTCTAATAAATTGTGAACTATTCAAGAAATGGACAAAAAAATAAACATATAATTTATTTTTAAAATAAATTAATTGGATTAAATATAAATAATATTATTCTAAATTTATTATTCTATGATAATTAATACTTTATAAAAAATGATCCAAAATATTTTTTCCATTAAAAATAACCTAAAATCAAAACATAAAACTAATAAAATAAAAAATTTATAAAAATAATTTTTCATTGAATATTTGTTGAAAATTACTAAACTATAGTTCATAAAATATATGAAAATTAAATGTAATAACATTATGTCAATTATAAGTAGAAAATGATCATTTTAGTGAAAATATTTAAACTGTTACAGTTTCGACCCATAATGATTAATAATGAACTATTTAGAATTTCAATATCGTTTGAATAATAAAATCAATATAATGTAGTAATTTGTTTTGGAAATGTGTCTAAAAAATAAAGGCCCTTCAGATTACCCAACACATAAAGAATTTATTTTTTTTACATATTTAATTAAAAATATTCAATGATAGGGATTCAATTTCAAAAATATGATAAATTTTTGTTTCTAAATTTTTTTAATAAAGTTTATCCCACTATGATTTTTTCAATAAATTATGTAATATTTATCAAATATGAGAAATAATTTTTCAAAATATATGGTTTCATGTTTTGAAAACTTGGATGAATAGGAAAATTGTAAATGTTTTTGATCCAATTTAAATTTTATTCAAATATTCTTTCAAATTTTTATTTTTATATATGTTTACTAGGATTGTTCAGTTAATACCATCAATATTTATACAAAACTTAATGAATGAGTATGTTTAACAATTATAAGGAATCATAATTTGATAAACCAATATATTTAAGTTAAAAATAAAAGTAACGAGTATAATAGTATAATTCTAGAATTATAAAATAAAAGTCATATGTATTTAAATATGTTCCTGAAATTAAAATTCAATTAAATTTGTAAAACATACTCTTAAATAATGACCTAATGTATTGATTTTAAACATTTAAAATGTTAATATTTTACTAGACTATATGAATTATTAAAAATAAAATAATAAGTACGCAGTGAGGTAAAAAATTTAATTTCTTGAAATAATTTCAACCAATGAGGATGATAAATAATGATAAAAAATAATACCTTAAAATTAGTTTTTTCATTTAAAAAACATTGAATAAAAACTAGAAACTAGAAAGGCCCCACTACAAATATTAAAAATACGTTCTACCAACAACACTAAATCATAAGGTGGGAGAAAACATAAAATAGTTTAAATTCAAATTGATTTTAATTTTTATATTTCTAATGAATTTTTAATTGGTTTTAATATTTCTGCAAAACTAAATTTAAAAAAATATTCCAACATAATGTATATTCAAATGAAATAATATTATTCAATCATGGTACTAAAAAATAATTTTAGTACAGATAAATGAATTTTAATGACTGTTATTTGATGTAGTCTGGATTCCAAGGCATTGATTAATGGTCTTATCCTATAATGAACTATTTTATTATTAATTTAAACAATAAAGAGTTATCAATTAAGATGATAAACCAAATCAATATTTAGAAATTTTTATTCAAATAAAATTAAAAAAATGTAATAATTTTGTTTATTAAAACATCAGGTTCCTCACATGAAACCTTAGTTTTAATGTCCCCTGATATAATTTCCACAATGTATAATTGATGTTGGATAAAGGATGTGGTTTCCGATGTAAACAAACATTACATGTGTTTTTCCCTTTTACATGGGAAATATAAGCAACATGAGATCAAGGTTATCGATTACAATAACCATGTTCCATAAATGATGATATAAATATTAAAAACACCCCTTTGATAAGTTGTTACATACAGTAGTCAAATTTTTAGAAACAAATGTGTTCACATTACAAACTAGATTTAATGATATAATTTAATGAATTAATGTTCATTTAATTTGGAAGAAGGATGAATGGTATGACCACAAGTATAAAACTATTACTGTATATTTTATCACAATTATTACCTCAATTTTACTAGGCACTATAGTAAATTTAACTATGTTTTTTACAATAGATTCATGAATATGTTCCAGAGTTTCATCTTGAAAACTTTTTCATTAATTGTAAATAAATTCGGATTCCCATTACATATTTTTATTATCTATTAAATCGGGTTCATTTAAATTTTTTTACCAAACTATTTAATAAGTATTTTAATTGTTAATTTTTCAAATGAGTATTATTTGACTACATGAACTAATGTGTAGTTGGTTTTGAGTTTCGATTGAGAACATGAATTTTTTTTTAAATTTTTAAATTTAACAATTATAATAAAAAATTACATACATTGAAAAGTAATGAAAAATATTTAGTAGGAAAATCATTCTGAAATCTCAATGCCACTAAATGCCTAATTATTCTTATGCCTTATACTGTGTGATCAACAAATTTTTCAAGCTCAAGAACAATAATTTCATCATCAATATATATATCATGATAAATTGATATCTAAAATTAAAATGAATATGAAAAATGTATAATTTATTTAAGAAGATATGAATTTTGAAAATCTATAATATGTCGATTTCCCATTAAATAGTCAAAGAGATTTTTTAAGAAATTGAGTTGTTGTTTAGTTACATCATCAATGGGAGAAAATTTAGGAAATTTTTCAATAATAAGAAATTAAAAATAATAAACTCCTTCATCCTTATCCCCAAATTCCTAGTGGAAATATATTTGGTGTAAACATCCAAAACATTGAATTTAAGAATTAAAAATAGGATCAAACAATACTGAATATAAATCATATAATATAGTTTTTTTATAAAAATTCCCAGATTCATATTCTCATTAATTCGTGAAAGCTTTGTATTATAGGTTAAATAAATTACAATGATAAGTCTAAATATTCAGATTTTTCATTATTACATGATATAATTCCTTCAAAATACAAATATATATCTTTCTTAGGCCTATGAAGGTAGGAGAAAAATGAGATATTCCACCTTAAGATTTTTAAGATTCTCATAATACTTTAGTTGATCTTCTATTATGGTCTCAACACATTCAAGAGAGTTGTGTTTTTAATTTACTTAATTGGTTATCATGACAAACTGTTTTTTGGTATAATTTAATTCATCCATATCAATTATTTGTTCATTAATTTTTCCTCACAATCAACTATTTTATCATCATCAAATTTATCAAATCATTTAGATCATATGTTAATTATTTTTTATCTTAACCTTGAAAATATTCATGGAAATCCCATGTTTTAGTATTTTTGGATTTTTTTCTCATTCATAATATTGCTTAAATATATAAATCATCTTAATCATTAACTATTTTTATTTTTTTTGAACATTAGGATTATGCATACATTTTTTTTGGGTATCCTCCTTTTTGAAGTTTCATTTTGTATGTTTATAAGAACAATTCCAATCCAAGTTCCATCAATATCCACATAAAAAATACTAATTTTTTTCTATGGATTCCAACCCAAAAAATGATTTATTAATTTTAATATAGTTGAAAAAAACATTATATATATGAATAAAATAGTACAATAAACAAATATAGGAAGTGATTTCATGTACTAAAAAAACATTGTGAGTGGAAGGAGTTTTCGGCTTCTGTAAAAAAGAGATGCACAATTTTTGAGAAATATAGAAAAAGAAGTAAGTTTATTTTAATATTCTATCATAAAAACATGATACAAATATTTAAATTTCAATATGTAAATTTATGGTTGAAAATTTTATAGTATCACAAAAAAAGAAACATTAATTTTTCAAGCATGAATGTGAGATATTTCAAGTGATCTCTAAAATAGAAAATAGATCCCCTTTATAGATTTATGTTTTCAATGTTTTTACTATTTTATAAATAATAAAAGTCAATACTAAACCATCATGTGATACATAGTCATGTTTTGATAATTCAATGGACCTTGAAAATATCATTTATATATCTAATATACACTATTATTTTGTAATGCATAGTCAAACCCTTGGGAAAATGATTTAGAAGTCAAAAATATTAATTAAATCCTATACTTCAATAAAATATGAATATTTTATGGTTGTCCTGTGAATATTATTCCAAGATATCACATGTTCATTGGGTTTTTTTGATATATATTACCCTTCATATATTACTAATTTTTCTATTTAAGTGTGTTTAACTTGTGTTTTCATTAGTTTAAGTCTTTTTTCATTTGAAATAGGTTTTTCTATAATTATTGAAATTTAGGATGATGTTTTATTATATCTTGAAGATCATCTACATGATAAATTTGGTAGCACTGAGAAATGGATTCATCAAGAACCCACAAATAAATATTTCCTATTTGATAGACTCACCGAAAATAAATAGTTACATCATGAAATCGACTATATATAATCACATTCATCAATAAATAGACCACCTATGCAATAATATATGTATATTAATCCACAAAATGAATCAATTACATGGAGTCGTCGACTATGTTATTTGAATACATGGTGAAATCAGCCATGTTGTTCTAATTGGCTACATGATTCATTCAATAACGTGAAAATTGGCTACCAGATTAGAAATCCTACATGAAGACAATTTTCTACATTGAGAATGCCTGACTAATTTGGTTTCATTGATAAATTTGATACCTGAATAATGGTAATGTTGATGAATTATTATATTTGAAATCAAAATTATAGAATTCATTTGTGTGGTGATATGAAATTGATAATATGTCTTTGAAACTATTATTTGATTCCATTTTTATTAAATTAAAAGATAATAACTAATTTTTCAGTTGATCAAATTGATGGATTACTCATTTTGATAAAATCGAATATAATTACTAGAAATTATCTATATAGGAAAAAATTAAAAGTTAAATTTAAAATTCAAAACTACTGTGGACGTTTTCCCTTAAAAGGACATGGTAGAATTTAACATTTATCCATTAATTTTATGGATATGATGAATTTAATACAAAATAAAATAAAATAATTCATTTTGAATATGTTCTAAATAGTGAAGAAGATGATATTCATAATAACATAAGTATACGTACTATCAATCCTGAATTTTTCGTCGGATCCCATTTTTTCACTACTATATTTTATTCGAAAAGAATAAGAAGCATCATTTTATTTAGCTACACTATGAAGATAATAATTTCAATAATATCATAACAATATCCTAGATATTTTTTCTATTACCATTACTCATGGATATTTGATATCTTATATCAGTTGTTTCTAGAAAATATGAACCTATTTTCTCTACACTTTTTTTCACCATCTCTTTGTAAAGGTTCCCAAAAATTGAACCTTGAAATATTTTATTTTTAAATATATTTTTGGAGTTTGTTTGAACAATCCTACAATATATTAACCAAGTGTCCAATTCATTCACTCCGTAATGTAGTCATTTAGGAAAGGATTGTTAGTCCCCGGAAAAAATGAATGATCCAGTGAATATCAATACGCTCTTAGAAGTGAGTTTTCCTAGAGATAACTATGTGATTTTTGTTCCTCAATCCTTTATAATTCCTTTTGGATGATTTTTTTCTTTGATGTATTATTTCATCTTTGTTAAAGTGCTAATAATATAGCAAAATTTAACATGATCATCATATAAGGTGATATTTAGGCATTGTTTTTTTAACATAGTTCACCCCTCCCCTGTTGAGTCATTGTGTTGTCGGTCTCCGAAAAAAATTGGTTTCACAGGTAGTCACTTTTTAGTTCTCAAATTGCAAAGGTTGAAGTGTAATTTTCAACGTA
Source organism: Viscum album (assembly GCA_963277665.1). NCBI lineage: Eukaryota > Viridiplantae > Streptophyta > Magnoliopsida > Santalales > Viscaceae > Viscum > Viscum album. The sequence continues at coordinate 1,020,189,795 of OY728122.1, forward strand.
ATAATAGAGTTCATTCCTAAAAAAGTAAAATTTGTAAATAGTAATATCTTTATACATTAATGGTGAAAATTAATGTTTCGTAAGGGCATGTGTGATCATTTATATAAAGAAATATTATCTAAATTTATATCTTAAATCATTGACTTCTTATCTAATTAAAATGAAATAACCAAAAATAATTAATTTTAACACTAAATCAAGATATGATTTAAAATCCATATCAATTAAATCCATAATATTTGGGATATGCCCATATGATTTTAATTGAGTATTATAGTGTAAAACAACACCTAAAATGTGGACTACTATTGTAATTTTTTATAAAGGAAAAAACAATGTGAAACCAATTAGATATAATACTACCAACATTATTTTTAATTCGTCAAAATGATGGATGGTTAAAAAATCACCCATCTAAATAGATGACTCACTAAATTATTAAATAATAATTTTACTTTAGGATAATCTATTAGTAATCTAGATAAAGTTTAGATAATTATAAAAATTATACCTCATTGATAGAGTAGATTCATTTGTACTACTAGTCAATCTAAAATTGTTAATAATTTTATAATAACATATCACATTGGAACTCTTATGATGTATGACACTGAAATGGAGCTGGAGCTAGAGAGCATAGATTAGATAAGAAGGAAAATGTTTCATGGAGTGTATTATAATCAATGGATGACATTAAAAGAAATGAATTACTTTATCCTGATTCAGCTGATGAACATAATTCAAGAAATTCAGGTTCTGATGATGACATTTTTCACTTTCCAAGAATATTTATAAAAATTAAAATAATATTGGTGGAATCATGAAAAACATTAACATCAATGATAATGATGATGGAAACTATATGGATGTAGGTTTATATTGATTAAAAAATATTAAACATATCAAACTACACTATTTATATCTAGAATACTACAAAAAATATGATAAAACATATTTCATGATGTTTATATATAATAAAAAATTCAATAAGTCCATTAAATCTATATAGAGGGATTTAAGGGATTCTAGTGAAGTCACATCATTAGAATCTAAAACTAATCAAAATGATTAAATTAACTTTTTGGAATTTTAAAATGAGTTACATTCATATTATTCTTATAATCATGATTTAGGTTTAGAAAATTGGAAATATCGTTGATTATTAACAAAATTAATATTGTACTATTCTTTAAACCAACCCTAAATCTAAAAAAACACCTCAAAACACCTAAAATTATTTTTAAATTAAAAAATTTGACTTAAATAGTAATATATTATATTTGATAAGCATACTCTAAAATTATTATATATATTATTTTTAAGATGATAATAATATTAGATATATTAAAAAATAATGTCTTGGATTCAAAGGTGCTAAATATGTTTTCACCAACGATAAGAAATATTTACATCAAATCCTTAAAAATAATAATGTTTAAAAATATGTACTTGTAATTGAAATTCATAACGGAATCCAATGTTTTATTAAAACTATTTTTAATATATTTTATAGAATCACCTCCCCAATGTTACTTATTTTCATTGTGTATAGTTAGGTATCATTGCTAATAATAGATATTTGTGAATTAAACAATTTTTTAGAAAAAAACATGTGTTTCATTCAAAAGTATTTTCATTTTTATGTGATAGATTTTATTGAAAGCACACACATATTTTGGTTCCCAAATCTTCTATTTCTATCCCTACTGGACCCAGGAATGTATGGGAACCATATTAATTACATGTGTTGATTTGTCATTGTAGAGTAAGAATATTATATGTTTTGTTAAAAATGTTATATGGATTGGATATTATCAAGACATTAAAGTGGATATTTCAATAAATTCAACTCTTTATCAAAATTAAATAGGGTTTATGTCACTTTTTGTGACAATTATGATGACATGACTGTAGGAGTTTGATCTATTGGAAATCAGAATACAATCCCGATAAATAAAGTTATTTTTTTGATAAATTATAGTATTATAGAATATGTAATTCACAACTTTTTGTGGATGGATGGTTTAATAATATATAAATTCATGAACTATTTTTAAATATAATGTTATTAAAACAGAGGAACATATAACTGCTAATTTTTATAATGTTGAATCTAATTCATTGAGTAGGAAAACATGAACATCATAAATGACTAAAAAAATGAATCGTGGGTTTTTTATAAAATAATGGGACATTATAATGGTAATTCATTGAGAAAATTTTCCAAAATGAATTTATATTTAGTTTTTAGTCATATTAAATTGAATTAAAATAATCATTGAAATGTATTTCAAATGGTCAATCAAAAAAAGGAATGTTTTAAAAAAATATGGAAGTTTTTCCTCCAAGGCCCGAATAACTTATTCATATGGATCTTTTAAAGCCAATTATAACTACATTTATAAGATTAAAATATTTTGTAAATATGTTTAGTGTTGTTTTTTCTAGAACTTCAGAAGTTTTTTATTTTTTATTGTTAAAATTGATGTCTATTAAATTTTTTAAGTGTATTTTGAAATAGGTTCTAAAAAACAATGACTATAATTTAATTAAATTATGAAGTTACCATGGAGTAGACTTTTTGAACCATGAGTTCAAATAATATTGTATAAAATTTGCGATCAAACACTATTTGTTTCCCCTCAGGCATCTTAGTACAATAATGTTGTTGAAAGGAGGACTAGGACATTGCCTGAAATTTATTGAAACATATTATGTGAATTTTACATAACTAAAAATTCATAGTTTAAATAATCAAATACATTATTTTATTTCATTAAGAGAGTATTATTTTGACAAATTTTGAAGAAAACACCTTCAGATCAATGGAATTATATAAATCCAAATGTTTGAAAATGTCATCTGTGTGGATGACTGGTTTATATTCTCAACACCAAGGTTAATCTTGGTAGATTTTATCTGTTTGATCAAGAAGGAAGATTCTTTTTCTATTCTCCTACTTCTAATAGATATTTTGTTTTTAATAAAATGTAAATGGTTTTTATAGATGTAAAGACCCGTAAAATTCAAGGGAAATTTTTTCTTAATTTTCATTAGAATTTTACAAGAGCGCGGTTTCTGACGGCACCTGATTCCGAGGCCCGGAGTGCCCGGAGTCATTTTCCGAAGTTTGGCTCGGGTACGTTCAGTGAACGAACGAGTAGGAATTTCTAACTTTTGATTCGGTGCTCGGAATTCAAATCCGAGGGCACCGATGGAACCGTAGCACCGGTATACGCTTAGGAACTTCTGTTCTGGAGTTGCGTTCATGCAAATGTTGATAATAAAAATTGTGGATGTTTACTTTGTAATTACACTACAATTTTTATTATTTTACTCTAAGTGATATCTCTTGTTGGAAGTTGGGTAACCACCCAACCGCCCATGGGAGGTTATGAGGGTGGTGGGGCCCACACGAACCCCACCCCTTCATATCCTCTAAAACCCCCTCAACTCCCACTTAAATTATGTTAACTTAAGTTATAAACCTATGACTTAAATGTAATGAGTTAATGAGGTGAGTTGTGTGTGGTTATTGAATTTCAAACCATTGAAATTCAAAGAGGTTGGGTTCTGTGAATAAAATAAGATAGAGACTTATTTTATTTTGTTAGAATTTTATCTCCTTGAGAGAGTAGGGAAGTCTTCTTCATCTTCTTCAAACTCAACGAAGAACGCGAAGAACGTCGTTCTTCAAAGAAGAACTTCTCCGCCGAAGAACACGGTCCATCCGCGACGCCGTATCTGCGACGCGACGTACTTCTTCCGCGTCGTCTCTTCCGCGACGGTTTTCCGCGACAAACGCCATTGACAACGACTCTTCCTCCGACGTCAAAGGAATTGACACCGATATTCCACGACTACGTCAATGTGCGACTATCAAGGTAGGGGTTCTTGAGTTCGTTGTTTTCTTTTTATTTGACTTTCCTCAAGACTTGACGAAGAACGCTCAAGTACCGATGAAGAACGCCGCTCCGCTCTTCTTCGTCTTCCGTGACAATGAGAGAGAACACCGCTTCTTCCTCGGACAACCTTCGTCGGCGTACAAGGTTTCGCCAATGACTTATCACATTGGACGCATCTATTCTTCAACGGAATTGACGAACGACGACCGCGACGCCCGACCTCCGCGACGTCGTCTTCCGCGGAACGTAGACAAATCTTCGAACCTTATACCAAGGTAGGGGTTGTTGATTATTGTTTAGTTATTCTATTTTTGATCATGAATTTTAGCAAGTCTAACGTCGGGATTTGGATTATTTAAAGATGTGTTATTGCTTAACGTGAGGGGGTCGGACCGCATGAACACGGCCGAACCCCCTCCATCGTTCTTGTTGTTTATTCTTGCGGGTGGAAGCAAAGTGGCGTGGTACCGTCGCACCACGCGGATAATCGTACAATTATTTTACGTGGCGCCGTCGCGCCACGCCGAGGAAGAATCTTCAAGAACGCTACGCCGTCGCGCCGCGTTGAAAGGAATCAAGGCACGGCGAAGGGGGCGCGGTGCCGTCGCACCGCGCCGGATGACGAACACCGCGGCCGGTTCCGGGCCGCGGCGGGACGAGGAGACCGCGGCCGGTTCCGGGCCGCGGCGGGAAGAGAAGACCGGCGGCCGGGCCGCCGGCGTCAGAAGCCGAAGAGGGGACCGGAATTTCCGGTCCGTTGGAGAAAACCGGCCGGCCAGCTGGCCGGCCGGATAACGTTAAACCGGGGGAATTAATCCCCCGACCAGCGCATAAAAACCCCCCTCTTAAAGGGGGGCGGTTTTCATATAAAGGGGGGGGGGGCAGCAGCCCCCCGGTTTTATTTCCAGCCGGCCCCCACGTGCGGGGGCCGTTTCTTGCAAATGGCGCGGCACAAAGGCCGCGCCGCCTTTCAATCAGCGGGGGCTTAGCCCACGCGTGCAGCCACCTCGCGGCGCCAAGCCGCCGCGGTCCCCCGCGCCGCCGCGCCGCCTCCGGCCGCTTCCGCCGGCCGCCGTGTCGCCGGCCTGCCGGCCGCCGTGTCGCCGGCCTGCCGGCCGGCCGGACCGCCCCAGGGGGGGGGGGGGGGTCGGGCCGGGTCGGCCCGGACCCGGACCCCCCCGTTTCGAACCAGTCTCGTTCTTTTGGCCATATCTTGAGCCGCGGACCTCCGAATGACGAACCGTCTGCGGAAACGCGATCCTTGGATCAAGACGGTCGTTTCGGTATATCGCACTCAAGGTTTCGGATTACTTTGAGTTCGGCCGGGTTGGTTCGTTCACGAAACCAACCGGGCCTTCAGAGCGGAAACGCTCATATCTTGAGCTACGGACGTCCGATTGACGTGCCGTCAGCTGTGTTGTGTTCCTCTTAGTGAGACGGATCTTTTGGCATACTCCGCCCGAGGTTTGGACGCAGGTGGAGTACGGTCGGGTTGGTTTTTCCTTAAAATCCAACCGGGCCCCGGGGACTAAAATGCCAATAACTCTTAGACCGGGCGTCCGATCGACGCATCGTCTGTTGCGTTGAGTTGCTGTTGACGATACGGAACTTTTGGCATCCTTCGCCCGAGTTTTGGATACAGTCGATAGTGGCCGGGTTGGAACGCACCCGAAATACAACCGGGCCCCTGGAACGGAAAAGCTGATATCTTTCAGACAGGACGTCTGTTTGACGAACCGTCAGCGGCGTTGGTGTTTACGTTGAGTAACGGTCCCTTTGAGTATACCCTATTGGAGTTCAGGGTACAGTTGAGATACGGCCGGGTTTGGTTCGCTCACGAAACCAACCGGGCCCCTGGGACGAAAAGGCTAATAACTCACAGACCGGGCGTCCGATCGACGCGCCGTCTGTTGCGTTGAGACCCCTGTGACGAGACGGTCTTTTGAGATACTTCTTTGCCGGACTTTGTGATACTTGGTGTATCGACCAGTAGCTCGTGGAGCGGACCCTCCCGGAGACGAGCGTGCAGAGTACGGAGACCGTGTAGCCGGCTGAGACCTGACGACTGCTTGACCGACTCGACTTGGAGTGAGTCGACTAGCCCAGTGGACGGAGCGCCCGATATTTGGCGGCAGACCCACGGCGGACGGAGCGCCTGGTAGTTGGCAGCAAACCCGCAGTACTCGACAGGAGGAATACCTCAGTAGGCTATTTGGGCGAGCGCCCGGTATTTGGCGACAGACCCTCAGCGGACGGAGTGCCAGGTAGTTGGCCGCAAACCCGCAGTACTCGACAGGAGGAGTACCTCAGCAGTCTTAGGTTAGTGAGCAGTACCTCGGAGTCGTGACAGGACCACTGTACACTCTATAGACGGAGCTCTTCAGCAGTTACGGTTTCGATAATGAAAATCCTGGTTTGAGCTGAGACTTTTGACCTTGTGTTTACCTCATGATTGAGATGGGTAACTTGCTAACTTTGGTATATGTATGGGCATATACCCAGGTAGTGGTTATCCGTTGTTTTCACAATCCTTGTGTTTCCTCATGATTGAGATGGGTTACTTGATAACTTAGGTATATGTATGGGCATATACCTAAGTAGAGGTTATGTGTTGAGATCTTCTTTGTGGTTATCCTTGTTGGTTTAGTGAGACCTTGAGGGTCTCAGGGTCCCTTCTGAGTATCGTTATACTCACCCCTGCACGGGCTATGCCCGCACCTCGTTGTGTTGGTTGCAGACGACGGACAGTGCTGACAGAAGCCGAGAGTTCGAGGACTGGACGGTACCTGGAGGTGGACTAGACGACGAGGCGGTACCCGGAGGTGGACCACTGGGCGAGACATACTCGGAGTGGGCGGCGGGATCCGAGGAGCAGAGGAGCTAACTGTACTCACCCTTCTGGTGGGATTTCCAGTGGACAGCTCGGCGTAGCAGCTTTACTTTTCAGTTGCTATTTTCCCTTTCGAGTTGTACTTTACAGTTGGGCTTGTATTTCCGGCCCCTTTTTACTTTCCGCACTTTTAGTTGTACTCTGTTTTTGCTTAGTGTTTACTTCCGCTTGCTTACTCTGTGGTGTTTGTTTACTTTACAAAGGCAATGCCTTCCCTTTTTACCGGGATTTACGCCTTGGTGCTAGTCGCCAGCCCCTGGCCTATGGAAGGCGGGCTTGGGGTAGTCACGGCACGGACCCCGAGGGCGGGTCATGACAAATTGGTATCAGAGGAGTTCGGTTATACCGCAGAACTTATAACTCTGATGTTTCTGACTGTGAAGCAATAGTGTTGAGAGTACCGAGTGTGGTTTTCAGTTCAGGGAGTCCAGTGTTGGTGCGGGCGGCCGACGTATCCATACACCAGGACCCTGACAACTGATTTCTGACTTTGTGCACGAAAACACTGATTGCGTGTGTGTTTCAAAGGTTTTTCCCCTTAAAACAGCTCAAACCAGGTCAGCTCACCAGGTATAACCGTTTGATCGTGTTACGTTGTTTCTTTCAGGATGCTTTTTCTCGGACGACCAGCTAGAGCCCGGAGGGATGTGCGTACTGATAGTCTGTCGAGCGACGAGGCTTCGGTACAGAGCCCTCTTGCAGTTGAGGCACCAGCGATACTACCATACGTTGGGCCACCGATGCCACCATCCCCAGCAGTAGACGATGCACGACGCTTGAGTGCGCTGCATGAGTTCCAGCGCCAGAGGCCACCCAGGTTCAGGGGAGAGACGGACCCGCAGGCGGCTGAGGATTGGATGGAGGCTGTGGTGGGAGTCTTCAGGCTAGTGGGGACGCCATCAGACTTCATGGTGACCTTTGCTGCCAGCCTTCTTCAGGCAGCAGCAGGCAGGTGGTGGAGCCACTTGTTCCAGTTTTGCGATGGAATGGCTTTCACATGGGAAGACTTTGAGACCTTCTTCAGGGTGGAGTTGTGCCAGTAGCTCTACACCCCGAGCGTGTTCAGGAGATGCTGCCTTTGCCACGTGTTTTTCGATCAGAAGCCGAGTCATCTGTGGGCAGTAGACAAATGATGCAGAGGTCCAGGAGGACCAGACCAGCAGTTGGGCGATCTCGGGTTTTAGGACTGGTGGTGCAGGGCACCCGGAGTGGGAACAAAGCTAGCCGTGCAAGGAGCAGGTTGTGTTACTCATGCCGCGAAAAGGGTCATCTGGCATGTAACTGTCCGACTCCTGATCCGCAGGCTTTGGGAGAGCCACCGAGATAGAGGCAGCGACAAATGCTTTAGCAACAGTAGAACTCTTGGAGCAGGTGGACAGGAGCGGAACTAGTGGATACGTCTCTTGTACTTTTAGTTCCATGTTTGATGTTGTTTTTGTGTCTTTGTACCATGAGCTGCAATAATAAAAGATGCATACCTTTGTGATATTTTCGTTCCTGTCCTCTTTCGTGATGTTACTAAGAGGTTCCAGTTTTGGCTGTTGACTTGACCCTCACTTGTGAGACATCTACTGGAGGAGATCCAGTTACCACACACTGATGCCGACAGTGTGGCTCAACCCTTGGAGGCGAGAGTAACGGTTGAATCTCATAGTAGTAGCGTCGAGGCCTTACGACGTCATCCTTGGTATGGATTAGTATCATCCATGTTAGGATTGACTGTTTTAGGAAAAGAATGTGGTTCATCTAGGGGATGGGACCAGATTTCTCTTATCGGCAAAGAAGAAATCTTGTAGCTCTGGTGGGACCGGAGATGGTCCAGGCCACGACAGAGAAGGTCCAGGTCATCCAGGAGCGGATGAGGACAGTACAGAGCAGGCAGGAGTCATACGCTGACAAGAGGCGGAGGCCACTAGAGTTCGAGGATGGCGACCACGTCTTCTTGCGGGTCTCACCTCGACGTGGTATTCGGAGATTTGGTCGTGGCAGCAAGTTACCTCCGCGCTTCATCGGACCCTTTCAGGTCCTCAACAGGGTTGGCGAGGTGGCTTATCGCCTGGCTCTACCACCTCAGTTGCACCGGGTGCACGACGTCTTCCACGTGTCTCAGCTGAGGAAATACGTGCATGACCCGACGCACATCTTTGACCATGGGGAGCTTGACGTTGACGATGGGGCGACTTTTACGGAGGTCCCAGTGGAGATAGAGGATCGACAGGAGCGGGTCCTGTGTGGGTGATCGATTCCTCTAGTGCGCATCAGATGGCAGCACGGGAATCTCCAGGAGAGCACATGGGAGCGGGAGGCTCTGATGCGTGCTCAGTACCCTCTTTTGTTTCCCTAGTTTTTGATGTATCTTTACGGGGACGTAAAGCCCTGAGGTGGGAGTAATGTAAAGACCTGTAAAATTCAAGGGAAATTTTTTCTTAATTTTCTTTAGAATTTTACAAGAGCGCGGTTTCTGACGGCACCTGATTCCGAGGCCCGGAGTGCCCGGAGTCATTTTCCGAAGTTTGGCTCGGGTACGTTCAGTGAACGAACGAGCGGGAATTTCTAACTTTTGATTCGGTGCTCGGAATTGAAATCTGAGGGCACCGATGGAACCGTAGCGCCGGTATACGCTTAGGAACTTCTGTTCTGGAGTTGCGTTCATGCGAATGTTGATAATAAAAATTGTGGATGTTTACTTTGTAATTACACTACAATTTTTATTATTTTACTCTAAGTGATATCTCTTGTTGGAAGTTGGGTAACCACCCAACCTCCCATGGGAGGTTATGAGGGTGGTGGGGCCCACACGAACCCCACCCCTTCATATCCTCTAAAACCCCCTCAACTCCCACATAAATTATGTTAACTTAAGTTATAAACCTATGACTTAAATGTAATGAGTTAATGAGGTGAGTTGTGTGTGGTTATTGAATTTCAAACCTTTGAAATTCAAAGAGGTTGGGTTGTGTGAATAAAATAAGATAGAGACTTATTTTATTTTGTTAGAATTTTTTCTCCTTGAGAGAGTAGGGAAGTCTTCTTCATCTTCTTCAAACTCAACGAAGAACGTGAAGAACGCCGTTCTTCAACGAAGAACTTCTCCGCCGAAGAACACGGTCCATCCGCGACGCCGTATCCGCGACACGACGTACTTCTTCCGCGTCGTCTCTTCCGCGACGGTGTTCCGCGACAAACTCCATCGACAACGACTCTTCCTCCGACGTCAAAGGAATTGACACCGATATTCCACGACTACGTCAATGTGAGACTATCAAGGTAGGGGTTCTTGAGTTCGTTGTTTTCTTTTTATTTGACTTTCCTCAAGACTTGACGAAGAACGCTCAAGTACCGACGAAGAAAGCCGCTCCGCTCTTCTTCGTCTTCCGTGACAATGAGAGAGAACACCGCTTCTTCCTCAGACAACCTTCGTCGGCGTACAAGGTTTCGCCAATGACGTATCACATCGGACGCATCTCTTCGTCAACGGAATTGACGAACGACGACCGCGACGCCCGACCTCCGCGACGTCGTCTTCCGCGGAACGTAGACAAATCTTCGAACCTTATACCAAGGTAGGGGTTGTTGATTATTGTTTAGTTATTCTATTTTTGATCATGAATTTTAGCAAGTCTAACGTGTGGATTTGGATTATTTAAAGATGTGTTATTTCTTAACGTGAGGGGGTCGGACCGCATGAACACGGCCGAACCCCCTCCATCGTTCTTGTTGTTTATTCTTGCGGGTGGAAGCAAAGTGGCGTGGTACCGTCGCACCACGCGGATAATCGTACAATTATTTTACGCGGCGCCGTCGCGCCACGCCGAGGAAGAATCTTCAAGAACGCTACGCCGTCGCGCCGCGTTGAAAGGAATCAAGGCACGACGAAGGGGGCGCGGTGCCGTTGCACCGCGCCGGATGACGAACACCGCGGCCGGTTCCGGGCCACGGCGGGACGAGGAGACCGCGGCCGGTTCCGGGCCGCGGCGGGAAGAGAAGACCAGCGGCCGGGCCGCCGGCGTCAGAAGCCGAAGAGGGGACCGGAATTTCCGGTCCGTTGGAGAAAACAGGCCGGCCAGCTGGCCGGCCGGATAACGTTAAACCGGGGGAATTAATCCCCCGACCAGCGCATAAAAACCCCCCTCTTAAAGGGGGGCGGTTTTCATATAAAGGGGTGGGGGGGGCAGCAGCCCCCCGGTTTTATTTCCAGCCGGCCCCCACGTGCAGGGGCCGTTTCTTGCAAATGGCGCGGCACAAAGGCCGCACCGCCTTTCAATCAGCGGAGGCTTAGCCCCCGCGTGCAGCCACCTCACGGCGCCAAGCCGCCGCGGTCCCCCGCGCCGCCGCGCCGCCGCGGCCCCCCGCGCCGCCGCGCCGCCGCCGGCCGCTTCCGCCGGCCGCCGTGCCGCCGGCCTGCCGGCCTGCCGGCCGGCCGGACCGCCCCAGGGGGGGGGGGGGGTCGGGCCTTCGAACCAGTCTCGTTCTTTTGGCCATATCTTGAGCCTCGGACCTCAGAATGACGAACCGTCTACGGAAACGCGATCCTTGGATCGAGACGGTCGTTTCGGTATATCGCACTCGAGGTTTCGGATTACTTTGAGTTCGGCCGGGTTGGTTCGTTCACGAAACCAACCGGGCCTTCGGAGCGGAAACGCTCATATCTTGAGCTACGGACGTCCGATTGACGTGCCGTCAGCCGTGTTGTGTTCCTCTTAGTGAGACGGATGTTTTGGCATACTCCGCCCGAGGATTGGACGCAGGTGGAGTACGGTCGGGTTGGTTTTTCCTTAAAATCCAACCGGGCCCCGGGGACGAAAATGACAATAACTCTTAGACCGGGCGTCCGATCGACGCATCGTCTGTTGCGTTGAGTTCCTGTTGACGATACGGAACTTTTGGCATCCTTCGCCCGAGTTTTGGATACAGTCGATAGTGGTCGGGTTGGAACGCACCCGAAATACAACCGGGCCCCTGGAACGGAAAAGCTGATATCTTTCAGACATGACGTCTATTTGACGAACCGTCAGCGGCGTTGGTGTTTACGTTGAGTAACGGTCCCTTTGAGTATACCCTATTGGAGTTCAGGGTACAGTTGAGATACGGCCAGGTTTGGTTCGCTCACGAAACCAACCGGGCCCCTGGGACGAAAAGGCTAATAACTCACAGACCGGGCGTCCGATCGACGCGCCGTCTGTTGCGTTGAGACCCCTGTGACGAGACGGTCTTTTGAGATACTTCTTTGCCGGACTTTGTGATACTTGGTGTATCGACCAGTAGCTCGTGGAGCGGACCCTCCCGGAGACGAGCGTGCAGAGTACGGAGACCGTGTATCCGGCTGAGACCTGACGACTGCTTGACCGACTCGACTTGGAGTGAGTCGACTAGCCCAGTGGACGGAGCGCCCGGTATTTGGCGGCAGACCCACGGCGGACGGAGCGCCTGGTAGTTGGCAGCAAACCCGCAGTACTCGACAGGAGGAGTACCTCAGTAGGCTATTTGGGCGAGCGCCCGGTATTTGGCGACAGACCCTCAGCGGACGGAGCGCCAGGTAGTTGGCCGCAAACCCGCAGTACTCGACAGGAGGAGTACCTCAGCAGTCTTAGGTTAGTGAGCAGTACCTCGGAGTCGTGACAGGACCACTGTACACTCTAGAGACGGAGCTGTTCAGCAGTTACGGTTTCGATAATGAAAATCCTGGTTTGAGCTGAGACTTTTGACCTTGTGTTTACCTCATGATTGAGATGGGTCACTTGCTAACTTTGGTATATGTATGGGCATATACCCGGGTAGTGGTTATCCGTTGTTTTCACAATACTTGTGTTTCCTCATGATTGAGATGGGTTACTTGATAACTTAGGTATATGTATGGGAATATACCTAAGTAGAGGTTATGTGTTGAGATCTTCTTTGTGGTTATCCTTGTTGGTTTAGTGAGACCTTGAGGGTCTCGGGGTCCCTACTGAGTATCGTTATACTCACCCCTTCACGGGCTATGCCCGCACCTCGTAGTGTTGGTTGCAGACGACGGACAATGCTGACAGAAGCCGAGAGTTCGAGGACTGGACGGTACCTGGAGGTGGACTATACGACGAGGCGGTACCCGGAGGTGGACCACTGGGCGGGACATACTCGGAGTGGGCGGCGGGATCCGAGGAGCAGAGGAGCTAACTGTACTCACCCTTCTGGTGGGATTTCCAGTGGACAGCTCGGCGTAGCAGCTTTACTTTTCAGTTGCTGTTTTCCCTTTCGAGTTGTAATTTACAGTTGGGCTTGTATTTCCGGCCCCTTTTTACTTTCCGCACTTTTAGTTGTACTCTGTTTTTGCTTATTGTTTACTTCCGCTTGCTTACTCTGTGGTGTTTGTTTACTTTACAAAGGCAATGCCTTCCCTTTTTACTGGGATTTACGCCTTGGTGCTAGTCGCCAGCCCCTGGCCTATGGAAGGAGGGCTTGGGGTAGTCACGGCACGGACCCCGAGGGCGGGTCGTGACAATAGAATCAACTCGTGTGAAATTTGGTTATGGTGATCCTTTTGATCATATAATGGCTCAAATCTATGAGCTAATTTATTCTTTTGAAAATATGAGATCTATAGATATAATTGGAAATAAAATGTACGCTGATTTTGAATTGGATTTACATAAACCAAATCTAGAAATGTTAGATACCAAGGAACAAGAAAGTGTGTTTCTAGATATCACAAAACCCATAATAACCACCCCATATTATAATTTATATCAAGTTTAAATGAAGGTATTAGGATAAATTGTGTCTCAAATACTTTATAATATTATACCTTTTTATCTCAACAATAAATTATGCCTATAGTGGAATCCTAAGATGATGAGATATAGGTTTTATAAATGAATTAAATTTTAAGAAGTTCAAGTGGAAAAAGGAAGGGAAATTATTTAATAGAACCACCAACTATCATACTATATGAAGTACATGGATTATTATTAATAAGAATTATGATTATATTTTGATCACTATAAACAAGGATTGACCTGATTAGATAATATATAACCACGAATATGGTAGAGATTATGATGATTTTGATCACTAATAGCTATATTAGAATTCATTATGATAAACCTAGACTATATATCTCATATGAATTTCAAATTGTATCATATGGATTTTATTTTATTTTTTAAAAATCATATAGATGAGATTTATGTTGATCAACCTCCACGATATGGAAATATAGAACCTATAAATTCTTATGTAAGAATATTATATTTAATAGAGTGTATGATATAAAAAATGAAGAAATGAAATGAATATAATATCTTATGAATTTATGATTTATTTAATAATTTAATGAAATAAATTATATTGATATTAATGAATTAATCATCGATTAAGCTTGTGTTACATGCAAGAACAGCATTCTTCAGCAGTTTTCATTACACGCAAGACCGTGTTTTACCAACGAAAAATATATTATTAAGATATTATTATTTCAAAAAAAATATCACTTAAACATTCCAAAAAAAATTAAATTTATCAATATTTTTTAGTAATTTATGAAAATATATTGTTTTAATCATTTGTAAAAAAATAATTTTTAATGAATATAAGAACTAATTGAATATAAAGGGAATATTTTTATAAGAAACTGTCTTTAGGATCACAAAGGTGTTTTATCCTCATAAATTAAATAAATTAATATTAGTTAATGATATTAATAAAATATATGTATCATATATTCAATAATATATTTTGGATATCTAACAAATATATTTTCTAATTAAAAGTGAAAAAACAAACCCAATGTTATTCTTAAGAAACTATATTTTTATAAGGAACTTTTACAATATTTTAATGAGTATCCAATTTTAAATGAAATATTTGGAACTTATATAAATTTAATACAAAAAAATAACATTAATTTTTTAAATAATAACATACAAATTATCATAGGGTGAATATTTGGTGATTGTATGTGTGGTTTCATTTTTAATGAATTGTGAAAAATAGTTACTTTTATTCAAAGACTTATTTTTGAAGAATTTATTTTTATAAATAATTTATGTTTTGATTTTGTTTTAAATTATAATTATAGAAATAATATATAATTTAATAAAAAAATTTCATTAGATTAAAATTTACATTGAAATTATATATAAAAACATTTCATGATTTTGAATATTTCTACTTAAAAAACTCCCTTTTCTTTATGTTTGTGGGACTAATTTTAAATTAATTTCTTCCAATTTTGTAATTGTAATTATGAAAATTTATTTTCTAATATATAATAAAAATATTTATTCATTTCTAGTAATTTAATCATGTTTGTTTCCAAAATTATAATTCAAAGTAATTATTATTACTTATAGTGGTGAAGAGGAATATAACCTTAACCAGAAAAAAATTAATCATATGAGCCAAAATGAACTATAATTTTAACAAAATGTGATTGTATGTCCATATATAGTCCCCATAATCCCAGGTCTTGAATGTTGACCACTATTGGATATAAATTACTTGGGAATAATTTGGGTGGAATTCCATTCTAAAAAATTTAAAAGAATGTCACCTTTCCTCCACTTTAAAAAGGAAATAAACACTCTTATATTTTCACACCATAAAGCCCTTTGGGTCACCAAAACTCATCAACAAATAAGCTCTGAAATTCCCTACCATCATCCAAGAATCTTTACCCAAATTAGAAATAAAACAAAGGATTCCCATTTGTGCTAACCAAAAGGATTTATAATTAAAGAGCCAATAGAATTGAAACAGAAATTCTTGTTTAATTTTATTCTACACCCATTAAATTATAGTTTTTTAATCCATATATAATATCATAAATATCCAACATATAATGAAATTAATTTCTGTTACGGATTAATCCAACACATACACACACTTCCATCAAATGGGTAACAAACTTACCATTCCAATATGGTGAACTAAGGCCTTGTCAAAGCGATGTGATTTTTTGATGAAATAAATGAGATGTAAAATACATGGAATGAATAAACCTATGATACATGTATGACATATATATGATACTGTAATTAATATATATATATATACAATTTAATTTTCATTTTTTAGACATGAAAAAGAAATGGAAGTAGCGTTAATGCGTTCATATGACCTATCGTTTCCATGAACGATGCATTTCAATTCATTTCAAAAAATAATATGGATTAATATAAACAAATATTTATTGAAAACATAAATAATTTGATTCTTCATTTACATTCTATACAACATAAAATAACAATATATGTATTATTAACCGAAAGTCATGTGAAAACATACTAAAAAACTAGATAATTAACATCGAAAATAGTGAAAGTAAAAAATAATTATATAGAAATTGGTTAAAAGACATTATAATAAGTTAATATATGATATTATAAAGATTATTATGGTTCTATTATATGTTAGTACCATGTTTTTAACCACAATATAGGATGTTAATGACCACAAAATATAAAGGAATAATAAAGTATGTGATTTTCTTATAACTTTTTTACATTTACGAGGTAAATTTCATATTCAGCCCTTAATTTTTTTGCATGGTGTATCAAATAACTCATTTGATTTGTTATATCATAAATCATTTTTATTCATTGTAATCATGTTTTTACATTTTATTATCACATATCAGGGTGTTTTAATTTAAAATTACCATGGGGTAAATGTTATATTTTCTATATCACATTCTTTTGTGATTGTTAATTTCTATTGAAACAATAACATCCTTATGATCATTTTTATTGTAAAATGAATTTATATTTAATAAGCATATTATAATATATTTTATATTATTATTTCATAAAACATATTTAATTATTACATAAGGTGTTACCTTTGACATTTATAGGATTATGAAGGGAATTCTTTATAAATCTGTATCTTTTATTCGATTTGGATATTTGGAAAAAAAATTAATTTTATGAATTTAAATAAATTACTATATATATGAGGAATGATTTTTTATAAGACAGACATGGTCTTGGGTTTTTTAATGAAATCCATATGGGTTGGGAACTAGTAAATGGAATCCATGATGTGTATTTTTTGTCTCATGAGATAAATTAGTATGGGAAATTATAGGTATTTAAATTGTCTGGAGAATAACAATTGATGGTAAATGTATCATGTTACTAGTAATAATGATGTCCAATAAATAAGAGTTTCTATTTTTTTGAAATGTTTTGTTATTATTATTATCAATGTGATTTTGTATTTGTCATATATAATGACTCATTTCATCCTCATTTTTTTAATTACGTGACATTTGATTAATTTATCCACCATTCCAAATAGATTAATCTTTATCTATATATATATATATATGGAATGTGTACTCAGTTATTTACTTTTCAATAATGATTATCCTCTTTGATTCATTATTTATTCCTTTGTAATTACCCTTAATAAGAATTTCATCTCACCCTTAATTTGTATCATTTCCCCATGATATAATGAAGAAATGTTTTAATGAGATTTCAAGGATAAAGGCCATTTCATTTTATTATATATCATGTATTATTTCCAATTTTCCAATGTGATATGGATATCCAGTATGAAATATGGTTTTCTAAAAATTATTAACTAATTATTCCTTTAGTATCTGAGTAAATATAATTATTCGTATGTAACAAAGTCAAGTACCAACTCCAGACATCTGGTGTAGGTGGATTACAACTAGTTTCAAAGATATTTTTGTATCAAATTTGGAAACTATATTGAGGAATGGATAGTTTAGATAACATATACCATAGTAAGAATATTAAGATATGTATAGAGTTACTTTCTAAAATTTTGGTATGGTAGATACTATGTTGATCTTTCTAAAAAATTCATTCATGTCTATATTCTATATGTAGGAATGGTTATAGAAAAGATGTATCTAGGAAGAAAAACTCAGAAAAGGTTCTTTGATCCTGACATGTGAAAAACCTAGTACATGACAATAGGACATACAATGCACCAAGTTTTACACTCCTTGGTATCATCATAGGATTATCTAAATTTTCATTACAAATTATTCATAATGATTTGAAAGTAAATAGGTTCCCTAATGAAATCAATGTTTATGATTCAATGATTTATGATGAATAAATTTTTATTAAGGTTTCAAACCATATTTGGAATTATAAATTATTATTTTATGATCTAATCTAGTTTAATCCATTGTTCCGGAATAGATCCTAGAAGGGAGAATGGCATCATACTCATGGAAAATGAATAGATTTCCCTATTGAAGTGGTCAAAATAGTTAATATTAGGACTGAGAGTGTTATGTATTTATTAGTGTGTCCAAATCATGTTATTCCACATAACCATTCTTAGATTGATAAACATGATCCACAATGATATAATCTGAGATTTGATAACATTATGTGATGGTGGACCCTATCCTTTTTTGGAATTAGTTATCAAATGGAATCTAAAAATTAGATAAAATATTTCAGGAAGATATTTATGGTGTTAAGATATTATGAGAATGGAAATATTAATATTGTATTATATTTTTCCCAATAGGGATTTAGATCATTGGTTTTAATTATTCCATAATATTAGTGATTAAGAGTAACTAGAATGCATGAAGTAGAAATAATTTAAAGACATATTTTCTTTGTAAATATTCCACCTTGGAGAACATAAATTTATATAGTTTAAATGAAAATTAAGTTGAATGTGTTACAGATTATGATGATACGATTACATTGATTTCATGTTATTCTATGGATTTCATACATAACACAGAATGAAACATTAACAATTTATTTTGAGGATATAATACATATAATAAAAGGGAAATGATGTCTTAAACATTTTCATCATATGATCAAATGTTTTTAAGTTCCATAAAATTAGATAATGTATTATCATGATCCTGTATATTCAATGGGAGGATAAATAAGTATATTATAAAAGTAAAAAATAATGATAAAGGGAATAATGGAAGGATTTTCATATATTTGATAATTGTGGAATGAATCACCAAGGGAATTTTTTGGAAGTATTGGGATACTTTTATAAGTGTTTATAAAATGGTCACCATGAAAAATAATTCAAATTAAAGTGGTAAAATACTATTATATAGTTATACAACTACAAGTATATAAGGATCTACACAAACTAATTCCCAATGATTTAAAAGAATATACCATAGAATATGTTAATGTATCAAGGTCAAGCATATATTATTGACACAACTAATGTGGAATGATTAATTTGGTTCTCTATTTAGATCTCTGAAATATTTTTTTAAAGTATTTTATTCTTGATTTTACCATCATTTAAATTATAATATATATATATATATATATATATCTGGATTGTACTCCAGTTCTTTATTGTCAAGTATTTGATATCATATGTTAAATGGTGTCCTGAAATGGTTTTCAATAACATGTTAAACATTTTTGGAAAACAAAGGTTTGAGGGAAAGATAAGGTAATGAATTTGTATAATTTTTTTGATTTTGATGATATAAATGTGATAAGTGGTGGCTACCTTGGAACTGAATAATGATTTTTCAAAAAGGGGTATTATTCAACAATTAATGGAGTTTGAAACACTTATATATATATATATAATATTTCCAAAATCATTATTTTACTTATATAATAAATATGAATTCATGTTTCCAAAAATATTTATGGTAATTTAGTTTATTAACTTTTTTAATGATAATACACGATGAATGCATTCAATTCATTGGAATGTGAAAAATAATTTCTTTTTTTGCAGTGGTAAGAATATTAATGATATGTTCATTTGGGAAACATAGTATCATTTTTTCTAATGTTTTGGATTATAATAATTTATAAAGGTTAATAATTCATGAAATGGTTTTTCATTAACATTAGATGGGGTTTTTGATATTATTATTTTTATTCATCGTATGGTGGAAATATTATAAGAAAATAAGTTGATATTTTTCAAGGCAAAAACAAAGTAAATTTTTTTTCATATATAAATGAATCATTTAAGTGTATTTACTATTATTCTTATATAGTAAAATATTTTATCTACTATATTGAAAGAGTCTTCAAAAATTTTGTCATATTATCGTTATTTTTTAAAATATCAATTCCCTTTATTCACACCCCGATTTTTTTTATGTGGTCGAAATATTTCACATGAACATGTCATATAACACTCTCTGTCAAAACCTGATAGTTATATTTCTGTTATATATCCATGTATTCACTAATGTTAACATATTGCAAAGCCAAACTTTTTGTGATCTTCACATTTATTTTTCCCTTTTGTTATGAAGATGTGTTTTTAACCCTATTTATAATGTGGGTTTTTGAATAATAGAAATTTAAAATATAAATTCATAGATTATATATATGATGGCTAAATTGGGGGGATGAAATTTAATTTTGATTTCTTACACTACCAAATTATAAAGTAACAATATTGTATTCAATAGCATATATGGAAGAGAAAAACTAGTTTCAAAAGGAATATAATTAATTAATACATGAAGATATACATAATATGTAAAATAAATATATTTTGTATCTTGTAATAAATTCTACACTAACTAAGCTAGTGTTACAAACATGAACCAATTAGTTTATCGGATTGTGTTAAGAACAATATCGAGTTTAGTGAATAATAATTTATTATTTACATTATATTATTCAAAAATATAAGACACAGCATAGCCATTAAATAGATCCTTATTAACAAGAATAACTAAATTAGAAAAAAAAATTGAATTCATTTGTTACAAATTATTTAGAAATTAATATAAGAATTAATTTAATATAAAAGAAACATTTTTATAAGAAACAATATTTTGGCTCAAAAAGTTATTTAATCCAAATAAATTTTTCTAATTTCTATTATTGAATCATATTAATGAAATATATATGTTTCATATTCAATAAAATATTTTTTCTATTATTCAAATATATATTGTAACGACCCAAAATTTCATTAATGGAAATATCTCTTGATCTAATTAAATGTCTCTTTATGTAAACTATTTATATAAAATGTCACCTTATTTGTTTTATGTTAATAATTGTGATTGTTGCTAATATAGCCATTGAACTGTGATCACATGATTAATATTAATATAGGGCTTTAACGAATCCAATTTACCCAGACAATGAAATTGATGTCCTCATCCAGTAGAATTGCTCCATACAAATCCCATTTGTCCGAGCTCAGAAAAATGTGGCATATTTGGGCTTTACTCATGACCAAGCCCATTCCTAGATTCAACATGTCAAGTTCGAACGGATTTGCCTATGGGAGAAGTGGATGTTGATAGAGATCACCACGTGTGCAATGTTATCAGAGCCACCCCAAGAGTCTGTCACCATTGCACACCTTACCCTTAGGTCTTATGTGGCTGGTTTAAGGGGTTATATAACAAATCCCCAGTACTATGGTTATGTATGTTATTTTTGTAATATAATAATGAATATACTTTCATTATATTATTTTTATTTTGTAAATTGTTTTAAAGCACAAAGAGTGTTTTTAGTTAATATTCATCTAAGAAATCTATTTTGAGGAATTAATGGGTTTTTGAATTAAATAATATTTTAATAAAATATTATTATTATTAGTAAATTAATTTTTATTAGATATAACATATTGTATAATTTTATGAATGCAATTTTAATTTTTATGAAGGATTGAAAGCCATTTTCGTCAAAACCCATGAATTTTTTATAACATTCAGTTTTTATTTTAAACGTTAAAATTAACATATTTAGAAAATTATTTAAATTAAATGAATAATATTTCTAGAATCAGGATGTCAAAATTATCCAACGGTGAAATTTTCTAATTTTCTATGAAAGTCTAATTTTTTGGTAAAAATTAAATACCGTTTAAATATATAATGTGTTTTATGACATCATAATGACCCAATAGTGTTGTAATAAAATACTATAAGCTTTATGTTAGGAAAATATATGTTTTAAAATTAAAATAATGTTAGTTAGGTTTTGTTTTATTTATTTTACAAATAATTAATGGACCTATCAAGAATTATTAGACATCTCATCTTTTTAAATTGTTTTCCTTGGGATTGTAACTCACCTCTATATAAGTAACCCCATTTATTTAAGAATTTATTACTTTGGCCTTGTAAAATATTGGTTTCCACTTACATTTTCCAAAAACCATGGGAAAAAATCATGGGATGGTTTTTGGTTTGGATTACTTTAATGTGAGGTGTCCCAAACCTATATAATAAATAATTCCCACACCTTTCCAATATAAACTCACCCAAGCTCCCACTAAATTCTCACTCAGCGCCTTTGGAGTTCGTCCAACCTCTGTACTCCACTCTCTAGAATAATCCCAAGGTTCCCCAAGCTCCCAAGAAGCCTCTCTCAATCCTTTGGAAGAACACTTCCAAGTAAGGGGTTTTCTTCCTTTCTCATTTTTGTTCAACATTCTATAAATTGTTATGACGTTATAATTTCAATTATAAATGTCGGGGTATGGTGTATAACATCTTCCATACTTCCGTCTTTATGTTAGAATTATGGGAGACCCCTTTCTCTCTCATTGAATTCCTCCAATGTACACCCGTTAATATGTTGAAATTCCGAAAGGAATTTATCTCTCTTCTATTACATTCATGAAATTATTTTGTATCATGACTCTAAATTACATTAAAAATTTTGGGACATGTATCTATATTACACCCATACTTTAAATTTCATGTATAAATTTTGAGACACCCCGTTATCTCTCATCAACCATTTTTATGAATTCTTACACTACACTGTTACGCTGCCGAAATCGCACAGTTTTTCCAAGCCAAAGCCATTGTGTAGTGAATACCATGCTCATTTGTCAATCAAGGTTATTCACCTTTATACACATTTATGTATTGTTTAAATTGTTTTATTTATTTATTCCACATTCCTTTATCATGGAATAAATGATGATTCTTTATGAATCCATGTTATATGATCCATGGGGAACACTTTTTCCTGAAATGAATTGTTTATGAAGGGTGCGCCCTTATAGCGCTCTAATGCATTGGGTAAAGTATAGTATCATGATACGTCATATGAAATGGGTTTTTACTCATTATAATTAAATTTAAATGATTGTTTACTTATGCTTCATTTGCAAAGAGGGTTTACTCATGGTATATGTGCAATGAGCCTTGGCTCATGCTAATTTCATGTTAAGTGTTGTTGCCACATTTCCATGTTATGATTATCATGCTTTATTATGCCTTTATGTTTATGATTCCATTGTTCTCTATTGATATTCCTATTATCTTACATGTATTTTATTCCTCATGTTATTCCATGATTATTCCGTTACCGAGAATTATAGCTCACCCTTTTCTTATGCATGTCTTCAGGTTATCTCATTCAATAATAAGTACAAGGGAATGTAATGGTCAGGTAAAGGAGGTATTCAATAATGATGTTGTATTTCATGTTTTATGTTGTTATGTAATGATCCCAATCCCCAAATACACTAGACCTCTAGATACTCTATATTGTATCAAATGAAGTTTAGGTAATAAATTATGTTTAATTATGTAATAAAAGAACAGTGATGTTATAGTAGGTATCAAATGATAGGTTTAGTTATTTTAGGTATTTGCATTAGAAAACCATAGTAAAACTTAGAGACAAGACTATATATAATAAAAACATCCCTAGGTTTTGGTGAGTGTTCATTAAGTGTTTTATCAATAAAATAAATCCGTATATGGATACGAGCAGGTAGAGATGGCTCTAGCACATATGTACCTAGGGGTGAAAACCTCGACAAGGAGTTTCAAGCTTAACTCGGGGTATCATTTAACATGATAATGGGCTTTGATGAACTCATGGTTATTAAAATCCCAGGGGATATTCTTTGGTAAATTCACAAGCTTAGTATGAACCCTTATTAAGGGAATTAAAAAAAATTCCCAAAAGAATATATGCTAGAAAGTAGATCATGGATAACAAATATTGAAGCCTATTGATTCATAAGTTCTAGAAATAAATGTTATTTATAAGTCATCAGATTTTGTCTTTGGATTAAAATTTATGTGTTATCCCTAACTATCCTTTTATTCCAGCCAATGGCCAGTAAGAGGAGGACTTAGGCTAAAACTGTTGTGAAGATCAATGTGATGATTGTACTAATGAGATGCCCAATCTGATGGGAGCGGGAATCACAAACATTGTCATGCTTCTCTCTGAGCTAACTCAATCTTTTAATAGAAACATGGGTC
The DNA here is from genome assembly GCA_963277665.1 of Viscum album. Lineage (NCBI taxonomy): Eukaryota > Viridiplantae > Streptophyta > Magnoliopsida > Santalales > Viscaceae > Viscum > Viscum album. The sequence goes on from OY728122.1 coordinate 1,020,213,784, forward strand.
AAGATAAATGTTCATCCCCCCCCCCTAAGAAAGAACAAGGTGTTATCTAGAGCTTCACAAGACAAAGGCCTCCTACTTTTAATGGATCATCTCATCCCTCAATCGATGGACAATGGATCAACTCCATTGAAAAGATCTTCTACATCCTTCAATGTTCTGGACAAGAGATGTTTATCCTTGCTTATTATTGTATGGAGGGTGAAGCGGAACAATGGTGGACATTGATAAAAAATACAGACCCTGAGGAGGATATCAAGGCGTTGGAATGGAAGGATTCCCCTAAGATGTTTTGTGATTATTATATTCTGTGCACCCTCTCGCTTAAGATGGAAAGGGAATTCATTGACCTCATGAAAAAAGACGATGACTATGTTAGAGTGTATGAGGAAAACTTCTCAAGGAATGCATGATATGATTCCGGATATATCATTACCCCTGAATTCATGGTAGGTCGCTTCTTTGGTGGGCTGAAACCTAGCCTCTGGAAAGCACTAGAGATCTGTGACTTTGACAGCTATGAGAAAATTTTCTGATTTTCCCTCAACGTTCAAATGGAGATCATCGAATCTCAGGGGTATCATGGGGATAATAAGCATAATGTGGACTTCAATGCTGGTGGTCCGATGGTTAAATCCAACGGTGCTAAGAATATCCATCACCCCACATTCCAATGGAAAGGAAAGAAACACCATAGAAATTGCTTAATGGGATAAGGAAATGCTTTAGGTGTGGAAGATAAGGGAACCTAGCAGTTAAATATTGGCAAGAAAGACCCGCACCTACGATAGAGGAGAGGAACTATCTGTTCGAACCTCAAAGCGTGGTTCATTGCTACAACTGAAATGAACTAGGGCATCGTGCAAATCAGTGCCCTGAGCCGAGGGTTTATGGAGGCAACCAACAACCTCAAAGGAAGCAAGGGTGAGATTTTACCATCACAACTGCCAATGTGAACCCCGACAACGATGTGGTGACAGGTATGCTAGTTATTCATCCCTGAATAGCGAGTGTAGTTTTTGAGTCAAGTTCAATGCATTCTTTTATATCTCAAAAGTTTTGTAGAACAATCCCAGAACCACCACAAATCATGGAAGTGAAGATGTAGGTGATTACAGAAAATGGGGAAATCATTTCATCCCATGAATATAACTCCTCACCTATCATAATCTGTGGATTGAAATTACCGGAAAACTTCATCATACTCCCATTGGTGGAATTTGATGTAATTTTTTGCATGGATTGGATTTCCTTATATAGAACCAATAAATTTTTCCATGAGAGGGAAATCACTCTATTTGTGGATAATCAACACATGATTCCTTACAAGTGAAAGGAGGAAGATGACTCTTGTTTAGCTCCATCATATCAATCATGGACATTACTACTCTAAGTATCTAGTTCAGATGATGGAGTCCAAGGAAGCAACCATCCTTGAAGACATGCACATTGTGGGGGAATTCGATGAAGTCTTTCTCGAGTAATTTCCACATCTTCCTCCTAGAAGAGATGTTGAATTATCAATTGATCTTATTCCCGGGGTGTTTCTAAGATCCAATAATCCATATATAATGGTTTTTGTAGATCTTGTGGAGCAGAAAAATCAACTATAGGAGAATCTGGATAAATGGATTATATGCCCATGTGCTTCACCATGGGGTGCACTAGTCCTCTTCGTTAGGAAGAAGGTTGGTTCAAAACGCCTTTCCATCGATTATCGTGAGCTCAACAAAATCACGATAAAGAACAAGTATCCTCTCCCACGAATTGATGACTTGTTTTATGAGTTGTGTGGAGAAGAGTACTTATCCCAGGTGGATTTGTGGTCTGGATATTATCATGTCAGGGTTAAAACGGATGATATCCCCAAGACTACTTTTCATACATGATATGGGCACAATGAATTCATAGTAATGCCTTTCGGACTCACTAATGCTGCATAAATCAACATAGACATGATGAATAGAGTCTTTAAAGATTACCTCAACAAATATTTGGTAGTCTTTATAGAAGATACTCTAATATACTCCAAAACCAAGGTGGATCATGAAGAGAATATTAGAATTGTGCTAGAGACCTTGCAGAAGGAGAAGCTCTATGCAATGTACAGCATGTGTGAGTTCTGGTTGAATGAGGTCTCATTCTTGGGCCATATCATCACTAGAAATGGGATATATGTGGATCCCACCAAAATAGAATCCATTGAGGGATGGATAAGGCCAACATTAGTAATAGATATCTGTAGCTTCTTGGGTTTGTCTGGATATTATCGATGATTTGTGACAAATTTCTATCAATTTTACAACCATCTTACCAAGCTAACTCAGAAGGGAGTAAAGATTTCTTGGAGTGATGAATTCGAATAATGCTTTAAGGAGTTAAAAAGGAGGCTTATCACTGCTCCCGTTCTCACTTTACCAACAAGTGGAGAGCTATTTGTGGTATTCAGTGATGATTCGAAGAAGGACATGGGATGTGTGTTGATGCATAATGACAAAGTCATTGCCTATGCTTCAAAGAAATTGAATGTTCATGAACAGAACTATCCAACACATGACCTTGAGTTGGATGCAGTGATCTCCACTTTGAAAATTTGGTGGCATTATCACCTTGGTGAGAAGTGTGAAATATATACGAACTACAAAAGACTCAAGTATATATTCACACAGAAATAGTTGATCATGTTTCAATAAGGATGGTTAGAGCTGATCAAAGACTATGACTGCTAAATCCAATACCACCCCGGAAATGGGAACATGGTGGCAGATGCCCTATGTAGAAAGGACCCAGTGATTCTATCATTGATTTGAATTGAAAAAGATCTAATCTTCTTTGATTTGATGATGATAAACATTAGAATCATAAATAAGGAAGAATCAAAAATCTGCTCACAAATGATTCCTCAACCATCACTTTTGGAAAGATTAAAGGATGCATAAATGGATGATGTGGGAATTCAGGAAAAATTGGAAGCTATCGGAAAAGGTAAATCCTCAAAGTTTAATGTTAATGAAGAAGGAATTGTGAGATTTCGGAAAAGACTATGTGTTCCATCATGTCTGAAGCTAAAGAAGGAAATTTTGTGTGATGCACATAGTTCAAATTTCTCTATTCACCCAGCAAACACAATGATGTATTGAGATTTCCGAGAGCATTATTGGTGGGATAATATGTATTAGGAGAAATTTGAATATACATCATTGTTCTAGGTGTGTCAGTAAGTGAAGGTATAGAGGAAAAAGTCTAAGGGGATGATGCAACCATTTCCTATAGCAGAATGGAAATTGGGGAACACCACTGTGGACTTTGTCCTCGGAATTATGAATACATCCAAAGGAAACAATGAAATCCGAGCTGTTGTGGATCTTCTACTAATGGTTTCACACTTCATTTCTATTTGGGAGGATTTCTCATTAGATCAACTGAAACAGATGTATATCAGGGATGTTGTAAGGATGCATGGAGTATCACTATCTATTGTGTCTGATTGTGATCCAAGTTTCACCTCTATGTTTTGGAAGAGTTTTCAACATGCTCTGAATACTGAACTAAACTTCAATACGTCCTATCATCCTCAAAATCATGCCCAATCCGAGCGGACTATCCAAACACTTGAGGATATGATGAGAGTATTCTCAATGTAATTTATAGGAGTATGGGATCAACATCTTCCTCTAGTTGAGTTCTCTTATAATAACATTTTCCACTCAAGCATCCAAATTGAACCATATGAAGACCTTTATGGGAAAAGGTGCAGCACACCAACGTGTTGGGATAAGGTCGGTGATTGTAATCTACTTGGCCCAGAAATGGTCGATGAAATGGTGGAGAAGGTGAAAAAAATTCAGCAACATATCAAGGTAGTCGAGAGTCGACATAAGGGTTATATAGATAATCGTCAATGAGACCTTGAATTTAATGTTTTATACATGGTATTTCCACACATATCTATGTGGAATAATGTCTTGACGTTTGGGATTAAAGGGATGTTAAGTACATGGTACATTGGACCCTTCAAGATTCATGATCATGTCGGGGTTGTGGCCTATCGACTAGTAGATCCAACAACCATGGCCAAGGTACATGTTTTCTTTCTGGTATCCCTCGCAAGGAAGTAAATACCATACCCTTCACATGTAAAGTCTTCAGAGGTGGTATAGTTAGAGGATGATCTATCTTATGAGGAGAAACCATTGATGATCTTAGATCCTAGAGAAAATGTTCAATTAAATAAAACAATTCCTCTCTTCAAGGGGATGTGGAAAAACCACATGTTTGAAGAAGCGAAGTGGGAATCAGAGGAAGTGATTAAGCAGAGTAACCCATATCTATTTTAGTATGGAAAAATGAAATTTTGACGGTGAAATTTCATATGAGGGGAATATTATAACAAAAAAAATTCATTAATGTAAATCCCTCTTAATCTAATTAAATTTCTCTTTATGTAAGATTTTTATATAAAATGACATCTTCTTTGGTTTTATGTTAATAATTTTTACTATTGCTAATATAGTTGTTGAATATTGATTACATGATTAGTATAAATACAGGGCTTTAACGAATCCAATTTACTCAGTCAAAGGAAGTGACATCCTCATCCAGTTGAATTTCTCCATACAAAGACCATTTATCAGATCTCAAAAAAGTGGTAGCATCATTGGGCTTCGCTCTTGACCAATCCCAAGCAGAGCTACAACCATTCAAGCGAGAACAGAACTGTCTACGGGAGAATTGGGAATTGATTGAGATCACCACACATGCAATGTAATCCGAGCCACCCTAAGAGTATGTCACCATCACGTACCTCACACTTTGCTATTATGCTACTATTTTAAGGGGTTATGTAACAAATCCACAATACTATGGTTATGTAAATTATTTTTTTATAAAATATTGAATATAATTTAATTTTATTAATGTTACTTTATAAATAGTTTTTATTGAAAAAGATGTGTTTTAGTTATTATTAAACTATGAAATCTATTCTGATGAATTAATGGATTTTTTAATTAAATAATATATTATTAAAATATTATTATGATTAGTAAATCAATTTTTATTAAATATAAATTATTGTATAATTTTATGAATGCAATTGTAATTTTTAATAAGGTTTGAAAGCCATTTTCGTCAAAACCCATGAATTTTAGATAAATGTCTATTTTTATTTTAAAATTTAAAGTTAACATATTTTGAAAATTATTTAGATAAAATTAATATTATTTTTGGAATCAGGACGTTGAAATTATCCAATGGTGAATTCTTCATAATTTTCTGTGATAATCAAATATTTGGGTAAAAATTAAATACTGATTAAATATATAATGTGTTTTATGACATGATATTGACCCAATAGTGTTGTAATAAAATACTATAAGCTTTATGTTCTACCAATATATGTTTTACCACTAAAATAATGTTTATTTTCGTTTTTTGACTTATTTTACAAAGCATAAATGGACCCTTCAAGACTTATTAAACTTCTTGTCTTTTTAAATTGTTTTCCTTGGGAGTGTTACTCACCACCACATAAGCAACCCCATTATTTTAAGAATTTCAGACATCGTCTTCATAAAATATTTTTATTCACATCCTTTATCCATAATCCATTGTTAAAAACCATGGGCTGGTTTGTGTTTTGGATGAGATTAATTTGAGGTGTCCAAAACCTAAATAATAAAGAATTCCCTCACCTTTCTTATATAAACCCACCCATGCTACCACTTCCTCCTCACTCAAAGCCTTTAAAGTTCATCAAACCTCAACCCTCCTCTCTATAGAATCCTTTTAAGGTGCCCCATTCTCCCAAGAAGCCTCTCTCACACCTATATCAAGCCTTTTGAAACACACTTCTAAGTAAGGGTTTTTCTTCCTTTCTCATTTTTGTCCAATATTCATTTAATTGTTATTCCCTTTTAATTTCATTTATAAATGATGGGTTATGGTTTCAAACATCCCCCATACATCCCTATTTATGTTTGAATGATGGGAGACCCATTTCTCTCTCATTAAATGCCTCCCATGTACACCTGTTACTATGCCGAAATTTCGAAAGGAATTTCCCTCTCCAATTTTACATTCAAGCAATTCATTTGTATCATGACTCTAAATTCCATTATAATTTCTGGGACATGTATCTAAATAACCAACTAACTATACATTTCGTGTACATATGATGATAGACACATTTCTCTCTCATCAACCTTTTTTTTGAATTCTTACGTCACTCGGTTACGTTGCCGAAATTGAACCGTTTTTCCAAGACAAAGCCATTGTGTAGTGAATACCATGCCCATTTCCCAATAAATGGTATTCACCTTTATCAAAATTTACTTATTGTTTAAATATTTTCATGTATGTATTCCGCATTCATTTATCATGGAATAAATGATGATGTTTTATGAAACAATTTATATGATCCATGTGGTTCACTTATGCATGAAGTGAAATATTTAAGAAAGGTGCGCCCTTATAGTGCTTCAATGCATTCGGTAAAGTATAGTATAATGATACGTCATGTGAAATGGGTGTTTACTCATTCTAATTCAATTGAAATGATGGTTAACTCATGCTTCATGTGAAAAGAGGTTTTACTCATGCTCCTTGTGCAGTGAGCCTTGGATCATACTAATTCCATTTTATGTGTTGTTGCCACATTTCCATGTTATTCTTGTCATGTTTTATCATGCCTTTATGTTTATGCTTCTATTGTGCTCTATTGATATTCCTATTTTCTAACATGTATTGTATTCCTCATTTTATTCCATGATTATTCTTTTATTGGGCTTTATTGATCACCCTTTTATTATGCATGTCCTCAGGTTATCCCATGCAATGCTAAGTATGAGGGAATGTAGTGGGCATGTAAATAAATTTTTCAATAAAGTTGTCGTATTTCATGTTTTAAGTTGTTATGTAACAATCCTAAGCCCCAGAGACACTAGACCTCTTGAACTTCTATTTTGTATCAAATTATGTTTATGTAATAAATTATGTTTAATTGTGTAATAAAATATCAGGGTTTTTATATATATTATAAGCATAATACAAGAACACTTCCAATTTTACTCATAAAACAATATTTTTATAAAGGCACTTATAACGCCTTTTAACGCTAAAACCATTATAAATCATGTTTTTGGAAATTATTTAAATTTAATTTGTTAAAAAAATTAATTTTTGAATTAGTAATTTCAATTTCATACTAAGGCTAATTTGTGGTATCTTTCTGTGCGGTTTAGTTTTTTGATGAATAGTCAAAAAGACTGAATTTTAATTCTAAACTGTATTTTCGACCTATTTATTTCTATAGATATTTTTTTATCTATTTATAATTTATAATTGGAAAAATATTATTTCATTTAATTAAATAGAGTTCATTTTAATCAATTTCATATTGAAATTCGATATAAAATCATATAAATCTTTTGAAATTTTTTAATTTGAAACCATATTTTGTCATTGTGTATGCGGGATTAATATTAAATTAATTTTGGAATCATTATTTTTTGATAAATGTATTACATATATGGAATCATAAAAATTTATAATTTCTAATAATTCCAACATATTATTTTACCAAAAAGCATAGAAAATGTACATAAAATTAATTGCAGAAAACAAAAAGAAAATTATCTTAATAACAGAGTAAACATTAATATTAAGTGCTAAAATAAATGATAAACATTTCCAAAAGGAAATTTATTTCAATATTTATACCATATAATTCATTGGATCCAATTGTTTCCATTATTATTCTTAATTTTCATTGGAAAAACATGGGTGTAGATCCCATTTCATGAATTTACTAGAATGCCACTCCTTCTCCAATATAAAACGGCACTTATCCTCCCTCCAACATTTATTCATACTTATAATGACCTATGGTTTACCAAAAATATTTCCAAATAATCTACAAAAGATCACTCCCACCATCCAAGAAGCATTAAAATACGAATAATGTAATCCAAGGGAGCCCTTTGGTGCAAACCAAAAATGAGTTACTTGAAAAAAAGTAAAATTTATAAAATGTTAATTTATATTGTAATTATTTATACACTCATTAAATTTTTTATATAATTCATATATAATAACATAAATAACATAAATATTAATTAATTATTATTATAATTAGGTTTCTATATACATATAAGAATAACCATCAATTATGTAATGAACAAACTATTCATATATGGTGAACTACTTCCTCACGAGATGATGTCATATGTTTTTTTCTTTACCACCTTTCCTGGATGGGAATTATGAGGGACACATTTTTTCAATCTTATAAATAATTTTTTTTATTCTTTCATTATTCTTCTATAACATTTATATACAGATACAATTTTTTAGACCATTTGGTGGTATTATAATAACATTGTTTGTGGAAGTGTAGACTACTGCCTCCTAGTGATGTGATTCAGTCACGCAAAATGTGAATGGTATAATAGATGGTTTTAATAGACCATAGATAAATATATGAAATAGAAAATATAATTTATTTATAATATATATATATATATATATTAATTTTTATTATTTTAAATATGATAAACTAATGGATGTTTTGTTCATCCATATCTACGGCCTTCCGTCTCCTTGAATACTGTATTTCATTAATTATCTTCAAACATTATAGATTATTCTAAATAAATAAATAATGAATATATAAAAAATTTACATCTTGGTTAATATTATGTAGATTATGATGTCCTTTAATAAAGAATAGTAAAAAAATTACATTTTAAAACATATAGATAAAATTAGGAAATTAACAGCTGAAATAGTGAAAATATTAAATTATTATTAAGAGAGTGATAATAAGATATTATAATAATTTAATAAAATATATTATAAATGTTATTATAGATTTTTTTATAAGTTATTAACTTATTTTAAATGACTATATTGTAGTAAAAATACCACAAAACAAAAAGGATGGATAATGTAAGAGATTATCATCTCTCTTTTTACAAATGTGAAATAACAATAATTTTCACCTAGTAATTATTTTTTGTAGTGTATATACTAGTCAATTTAATATGTTATATCATAAATCCATTTATATTAATTTTATTCATTATTTAAATTATAATTATCCAATCCATTGGGTTTTTAAATTGATAATTTCCATGTCATAAAAGTTATTTTTGTAATACGACATTCTTTTTTCATTGTTAAATATCACTACCAAAAATAACTTCCTTTTGAGAATTATTATTGTACGTCGAATTTATATTATATATATATATTCTCATTAGATGAATATTATTTTCCATAAACCCCATACTATTTTTACATTCAATTTTCTATTTGATAGTAATATGATTGATAAGAGAATTCTTGATTAATATATATATTTTATTCAATGAAAATATTTAATAATGAAATTTTATTATGAATATAAATTGATTACATGATATATGAAGAAATATTTGGTTATAAAAGACACATGTTGGGGAAAATTTAATTTTAGCCATACATTTTGAGTACTAGTTAATGCAATCAACATTATGTGTTAGTTGTATCATGAGACAAATTAATTTCCCAAATCAAAGTAGTTTAAACTGTTTGGCGAATAAATCATGATGGTACATGAATCATGTGCCTAGAAAAAATGACGTATAATAATTAATAATTATCATTAATGATAATTTAATTATTATTTTTCATGAATAAGTTTCTTTGAAATATTTATGGATTCTTTTCATTCTCATTTTATTGATTAAATGGAATTTGTTTTAGTTATCTACCTTTCCAGATTGATTATTCCTTATCTCGGTATTTATATGTCATGTTTTCTAATTTATTTACCATTCCTTCATTATAATACTATTTGATTCATTATTTATTCAAATTTAAATATGCTTACTATGCATTTGATCTCACCATTATTTGATTTCCATTCCCCATAATATAAAGAATAAATTTTTGAATGAGAATTCAATGATGTAGTTAATTCAATTTTATTATATATCATGACTTATTTTATATTTCCCAATGTAATATGTGTATCATCTATGTAATATGGGTTTCAAAAATATTTAAACTAATTGTTCCTTTGGGATTTTATTAATTAAAATCATTCTAATTTAATAATGTAATGAACCGGATCTAGGTATCTAGGGTAAGGGGACTACAAAAAAACATTTTCTAAATATATTTTAAAAAAATAAATAACCACATTATGATCCTTAAAAATAGGATATAACTTTGTATGATAATTTATTTTTTTCTTCAAATAAAATTTTTCCAGTTAATATTAAATACCATACTCTATTTATGAAAAAAACAACATTAGATGTTTTATTGTTTTAGTTATATGTTAATGATATCATTTTCTCTCTCAAAATAATAAATTGTTTAGGGAGTTTTTTTCTCACATGGAAAATGTGTTTGAATAATTAATTATGATGGATATAAATTATTTTCTATGTTTTTAAATTTATCAATAATCATTATGGAATTTATTTAATCACGTAAAATACTCAACAATAAATAATTTTTTTGAATTGAAGTTGGTAATGTGTATTCAAATCATTTCAGCTCTTAGGGAAAGAATTAATTTGGTGAAGAAGTAGAATCAGTTGACAACAAGATATATAGATGAATAATTGGGAATCTATTGTATTTAACTATAAGAATGGAATAAAATCAGTATGGTTTTGTACTAGATTTCATTGAAATAAAAAATAATCTCATTCAATTACTACGAAAATAAATTTACGATATTTAAAATGAAATATTACATTATACATACATTTTCCAAAAGCATCTAATTATAATATAACTTCATATTAAGTTACTTATATTTGTAGTAGTCGACTAGGTTGAATGACTAAATTTGGAACCATCTAATTTCATTGAAATTCCATGATATCTTATTATAATAAGAAAACATCAGATTGTATCATTGTATACAACTAAATAAGAACACATAATATAGGATAGTTGTTGGGCCCATGTATTGTGGATGAAACTCACCTTAATGGATTTTAGATTAATTTTCAATCATGTATCAATCGAATATGGTGAATTATTATTATCATGACTTCAATGAATCTAAAAAATATTTTGATAATAAATCATTGTGATTTAAGCCATCATTAATTAAGTAATCATGCTTAAAATGGTCATATTACTCTCAATTTTACCTCTACTAATAATTAGTTAGCAGATATTTTAAATAACACCTTCTGTGTAAATGTTTTGATTTTATGAAAATTTAAATGGTGGTATTCGAATTTAACTTACTATTATATGTTCATATTTGTTTTTGGAATTTTTAATTTTTTACATATTTTTTTCATTGAATGTATTATAATGATTTTGTCAATTTATTTTTATTAAATATATTTGGGAAATAATTTTTTAAAATTTGGATAAATATAACCTAATGTGTTTATATAAAATAAATTATATTTTTTATCATATATTTTTTTATTTATTATATGTTAGAATCATTCCAAATTCAAACTGGGGTACAAAATAACATTGACAATTAGGTTTGTGAAATAATTTCGATTCTACCCTCAACTCATTGACTTTTCACCTATTCTCATTCCTACAGATGACGAACCATCAAATTATACCTATATATCATTGCTCGACCAAGAAATGAAATACCTTCTATTTGAAAATCTATCCGTGGATACGAAAAAACCCTTGGATCTTCCTTAAGAAAATATTTTGTTGTGTAGTGATTGATTATTACTAGAAAATTCCATTAATTTTCATTGGTTTCCATCTCTGGAGATTTTATTGAACAAAGAAGGTTACATTGATGGTTATAATTCTATTTTTTGTGAAAGGAAATTAATTTTCATTTTTTAAGAGAATGTGAATTAATTAATGGGGAATTCTGAATATTATTTCAATTAATTAGGGGATGTTATTTGTTCATGTGTTAATAGGGAAATTGGGCCTATTTCATTAGTGGATTTAGTTGAAATCGTTATTTTTTTCAAATGGGGAGGGGTAATTTTAGTTATATAATAGTTTCTTTGAGTACATTTGGATTGATATTTTTTATTTAATTCTTTATTGAAAGAAATATAATAAATAAGAATCTTGTAAATGAATTTTACGGTGAATGTATCATTATTTATATGTTTATTCTTATTGGGATTTCCAATAGGTCTTGTGGAAAAGATAATATTATATTTTAGGACATTCAAAACATATATATCATTATCAAAAATTTAAATATAAATCCTCCAATGTATATGATTTTGTTAATTATTCAATATGGTAAAGGTAATCATATGTTGATTTAATACTCTTATGGAAGTCTTATCTCTCATGTTTTAATAATGAAGTAAATTTATCTAAATGAGGGAGATGATAGAAAATACATTTTATTACTAATAATTCTACATTTTGTTTGAAGAAAAATTTATAATATTTGGACACTACTTCAAACACTTTAAGACCTATTAGTCTGGATGTTTGTGGTCATGGGTAGAAATCCGAAACCCCACTACCAATGGATGCCGCACCAACTAAGATGGTTCAATCATGGGAGGTGTCATAGAAAATTGATAATAGAGTATATCCTCATTTGTTTTGAGCAAGAGATACTATAGAATGACTATTCAAACCAACATAGATACTGTTATTGAACCTATGTAGTTAAACATGTTGATAAAATTGTCGAGGGAACTATTGAAGTATTTGAGGGCAGTCTTGCAGAAAATTTTCCTAGCATATTAGTTATAGAATACAATGATTAATATAATGTTAAGCACCCTGATGTCGATCAGTTTCATCCTATATCATCTTCTTGGGATCCTAGAGTTGGTTATGTGGTTTATGAGATTGTTGACCATTCTCATTCACCACCTATGACATCAACTTTTCCTTGTGTTCTTGAGGATTTAACATATTTATGTTAGATCTCATATTGTTCTGAAAATAAATAATTTTTTTCCACTATCATGAATGAATTTGATAAACTCAAAAGAGATTATGTTGCATAAGAGAGATAATTTAAATCTAATAAATAATTTATGAAACAAATAAATAATTTTCCTATTTCTATAAAATATTTTGACAACATTTCTGGATGGTGGAAAACCAAATTGATTTGATCGAAAATCATAAATATGTCCCTCCTATGAAATTATATTCCTCTAAAGAAAATACCAACTTTCATGAGGATTTTAAATATCATGTGATTGAATTTAAAAATATTAAATGCAGCCATGATTGAATTTAGTGAACATGGTATCTTCTATTAATCGCTATAATTCAGGATTAAAAAACATCCAAAAAATCATTTACATATACCTAAATACTCAATTTATGAATGTCAAAGATTTATATATAAAATTAATGAATGGTTTTTTTCCATTAATAGTGTTGTGGTTTTTCAGATTGAATTAATTGAGTGTTTTAAAGTAACAACAAAAAATTATTCAACTAAATATTATGTGGTTCATAATATTCTAAATGTGGTTGATCAAATTTCTTCAAAGATGATTTAAGTGTATTCTAAAATTTTATATCATTATGTGACAAATTCAATCCATTTTGGATGCTCTATTTCCTGAAATATAGCTCTAGTGAGTTCTAATACACAATAGATGCATTTAGATGTCATGGAATTGGTACAACTGAGTCTATAAATAATATAGTGAGCAATCTCAAATATTCTATTGGTGGAATATTTGAAGACATCAAGGATTATTATATTGATATTTAACTAGTGATATCATTGTATATTTATTCATTCAACATGAATCATCGATGAATAATGGAATTTTCTGTAATGTTCTATGAAGAAGTTGTAGGATTTTTCTCTTCTGATGAAGATTCCAGTTCCATATAACCTAAAGAATCATCATATATTCTATTTTTTACAATAGGGAATGTAGAATATAAATTTTAAACCTATAAATATCATTCCATTTATAAATGATGGTCCCCTTTCTCCTGCCCCAATTTTACCTACACCAATTATATATCTAGGTATTGAAGTGGAACTAGTTTCTTGTGTGTTTGTGTCTAAACCTACACTCTATGATGATCAATAGGTAGTTCAATGTTTAATAAATACAATTGAAAATACAGAAATTAATATAAAATATATGAATGAATGATCAATCAATTTGAAAGGTTCAATGGATTGTGTCCTCAAGAATTAGTATTTAGATCATCCAGCTGGTTAATAAAGCTCATAGCTATATACCATTCTGAGAACATTTTAGAGTTTTACTTATAGATATCTTGAATCCATGAAGGTAATGATGAACAATAGATTAGATACTATATCCCAAATTCATTGATAGACATTTAAAATTATTCATGAGTATGAATTCTAGATATCATCGAACGAATAGAAAAGTTTGAATATTTCATACTCTATCTATGATGAATAAGAACCATCAGAAATACTCTTCAAGACAACTTTTGAGGTACTAAATATAATGATGATACATTTTACGATCCAGTAAGTGTCTATATGAAATATCAATATATCATGGATGAATCCTATGCTTCTGAGAAATCATAGAAAGAAGCTTTGCCCTCTTTTTTTCTAATGTAAATGGTTTTTAACAACTAGAAATTAGAGGATTTTCCATGGGTCAACTATGATGGTAAATTCACCCATAACCAATATTATCCAAAGATTAACTATTTACAACAAAATAATTGGCCAATCTAACATTGTTTTGGAATGAATTCCCACTCCCCAACACCAAACGTATTAGTGATGTGAATTCTCAATTAAATCCTACTTTTGATTTAAATTCTCATCGACTTGGAAGAATTTGTGAAGGGAATTAAATAACATCACAAATACATTTGATAAATTTACTATTTGCGATAGAATTAATTCTATTGCAAATAGTTAGTCAAAATAAATGATTTAATTTATCCAATGTGACCCATTCTTTTAACTCTTCCCCCACTTTCTCTCTCTCTTGTATATACACTACACAATGATTCCATTGGTCACCCCTATCCATTCTCCTCTATCACTATCTATTTCCACCAAAATTAAATACATATATATTCGAATCTCTTTTGGATGGATTCCTATTTTTTTAGTTTTCATTTTTTTCTCTTTTATTTATTTTATTACATGATTTAAATTTTGAAAACCCAATTTTTATCAATTTATCTAGTTATAATTCTTGATCTTATATTTTGGATTGGTGTAAATTTATTTTCCCCTATTTTCATGTTAATCGTATATACATGATTTATTTCAATATATTGTTAGTTTTTTTATAACTTTTAAATTTTGATATTTGTATGTGTTTGTATGTATACATATATATATTAACATTTGAATATATATATATGTGTGCGTCTTTTAAAAAACATATATGAAGATATATATATATATATATATATTTGTATGTATGTTTGTATATACCTATATATAAATATTATATTTAAGGTGGTTTAAAAATCTATATATAATATTTGTTGTAATTATATTAATTATGAAATATTTTAATATAAATATATATAAATAATACCTTATGAATATTCATATTTTCATGTTTAAAAAAATTACAACATTTTTTATATATATGTGTAGATTAATTATATATATGTATTTAAAAATATATATGTATATTAAACTGATATTATATATATAATAATTACAAAATCTGTAATGTTTTTGATACACACACACACAAATATATATATATATATATATATATATATATATCTTTAAAAAAGTGTCCGAATATATTTGATGTATTTAAATTAATTATGAAATCGTTATAAATATATATACAGTAATTATGAAAAATAATAAATAATTAATAATAATTAATAATAACCATTAAATAATATATAATATATAATAATTTATTAGTTAATATTGCTAATAAAAATTAAATGTTAGTGTTAATAATGAAAGATTATTAATAATTTAAATTTTTGAGAAAATTATGAAAATTTGAAAAATATGGTAAGAGAAAAAATAAGAAATAATAGTAATTTTTTTAAAATTAATATTTCATATAAATTAAATAATAATAATTAAATAAGAAACATAATTTAAAAATAATTATGTCTACTACAAAAAATTGAAAAAAATTGTAATAAATAATAAATTTGCTGTCACACATTGAAAAAATATAAAAAATTAACACATATTATAAATTCACTAAATTTCGTATAAATTTTATGGTATTTAAAATAATTCTTCTTAAAATTTTTTTAAAAAATTATAATATATATACAACATTAATAAAACAATAAAAATGGTACCACTGCATGTGGTATTATGCAACACAAGGCATGAAAAAAAATTTTGTCTCGCTTATAGTAAACCAAAATCCACGATATAATAGTTGTCTTATATTTATAATATGATACACCATTATAGAAATACCTCAGTTTTATTTAAAAAATAATAAAAATATTAAATAGAACATCCATCGTCTGTGATGTTTCCGAACTCTCAATGAAAAAAATGATGTGTTGCGTCAGGAGAAAATCCCAGATCTCATACCTAACGGTGGCCTCTGGTTTTTCATATGATACAATGATTTTGAGAAACATTATTTTTTTATTAGAATTTATTAAAAAATATATTATATTAAATGACCTAATGTCAAATGTAATCAAATACCTGGCGCACACAAATGTTATGTCACACCAAGGGTATCCCAATTGTTAAAAACCTAATTGTTGGATTTTATTTCCAATAAGATACACCATTCATGAGATACATCAATTTTTTGTAAGAAAATACAGTAAAAATTAATTGAATTATCATCATGCAGGGGGTTTCCCAACTCTTGGCTCATACAAATGTTATCTCTATTTTTGGTTAAACCCCACTTTCTGGATAAGATAATGGTCTCAGATTTTCAATACGATACATAATTTATGAGATACTTTTAATTTCTCTTCATAATTATAACTAAAATATTAAATGAATTACCCTTTTATGCAATGTAACCAAACACTTGAAGCACAAAAATGGTATGTCATGCCATGTTTGAAACCAATATCTTTGGCCAAACTATGGTCGCCTAATTCGCATATGAAATAGAATTAAAAATATAATAAAATTTTTTTGTATAAAAATATATTAAAAAATTATATAAATTACAATATAGTGCGATGTTACCAAAATAACGACGTGTAAAAATGTTATGTCATTTTTGGGTAAATCATATATTATGGACCTAATTGGGGACATAAATTATTCAAATGACTCACAATTTGTGAGATAAATTTTTTATTTATAAGAAATTATAAGAAAAATATTAAATTAATTATCCTCGAATGCAATGTAAACAAACACACGATGCACATAAATGATTTTTTGTTCCTAGGGTATCCCTAGTATCCCAGACCTAATAATGGTCTTATATATACTATATAAAACACCATTTAAGATATACTTAATTCTTTTATATAAAATTAAAATAAAAACATATTTAAATTACTATCATGTTTGATGTTAGAAAACTCTCTACACACATAAATGTTATGTCATGTATACGATAAAACCTATATCTCGAACATAATGCTGGTCTTTTATTTTTCAACTGATACACAATTTTTTATATATGTAATTTGTTTATACAAAAATGTTACAAATATATTTAATAAATTGCAATATTTTGTAGTGTAATAAAATAATCGATAGGGAAAAATGTAATATCACACATTTGGTAAACCTAGTATTCTAGACCTAAAGGATAATTATCATGTGAGATAAAATTTGATAGATTTTCTATTATTTTCAAATATTATAATGGGTATGATATTGTATTTTTTGTTTTTTTATTCTATCGACATCGAGCCGCTACATGAATCATTATCCATTGTTATCCCAATGTATCCCTCTATGTATTTGTGATGGTTTATGAATGGTTTGTAACCTGGGATGACAAAGATATTATGTTTCAAATAATATATTACCTTATGTGTGTTTTCTTTTTATAAAATTTCATTCATTTTATTAAAAATTTGAAATGTGTTATAATTTTTTTTGTAATTTATTTGAATTATTTTATTTATTTTTAAATATTGTTAACATTTTAATTTTATTAATTAACTACAAAATATTAAATATTTTAAATTTTAAATTTATTTTTATATATATTTATATTTTAATTTAATTTTATTAATTTTATATTTTTTCAATTTATATTATTTCATTTTAGTTAATTTATTTTCTTTAATTTTAAAATATATTTTATATAAAAATTATCTATAATCCTGTTGTAATTATTTTTAATTAATTTTAATAAATTTTAATTGACATTAATTATTTTTTTATTTTATTTAAATATTATTTGCGACGGATGAACATTCCATTACAAATAATAAATTGTGATGGGCCGTTGTTATTTTTTATTTAAAAAATTGCAAACCCATTTTTAGACATATATTTCATCTGTCCCAAATATTCTCAATTTGCGATAGACCATTATAAAAAACCAGAATTGTGACATTGTTTTTTCCACAGTGCATTAGCGATGGACTCCCTTCGTAAATATCTCCGTCGCAAAAAAGTAGAAACATTAGTAGTGTTGCATACTAAATGTATATAAGATTTCAATATAACTGAATGTCATCTTGAAATAATTCTTATCTAGCTATATTATGATCCAAATGGTAAACCAATATTGGACTATATATATAACGTTTATATAGTGGTTGTGAAACTATTGTTACCTCTATCGATAGACCCTCCCACTAACTTTAGAACCTCTCTTACATTCTTGTTAACTCAACCCAAACAACCTTCTCTATTTTCCCTTATCTATAATCCTGGGTCTTCTCTATATGTTTTTATATATGTACATATGTGGGTATTGAGTGGATGTTGTTTTTTTGAAATTATTGGAAATAAAATAAATCATTATTTATACATTACTTAAGTTTATCTTAGTGATTTTTTACATTAGTACATAAAATCACTTTACAATGAATACTTAATACTATTCCTGAAAAAAATCGAAATTTACTTTTAAAAATATAAATAAATAGTTCATTAGTATATGTGAAATATTGAAAGATATTTTATTTTTCATTATCTATACTTTTTAATGATACAAATGGTGTTGATGTGTCCAAATGATTCCTTCAATAACATGGGGGAATAGTTTACATATTTCATAGAATTATTCAAAAGATAAATAATTGTAATATTAATTAGGAGAAGTAAAAAATAATTATTACATTTTAAATGAATATATATATATATATATCCATTTAGATGTTTTTTTATAAATTATTTTAAAAAAAATATAAAATTTAATGTTTAAAACCGTTAGGTTATTTTAATCATTAAAGGTCTAGTTTTTTGAAACACAAATTTTTTTCAATCATATTCCATGTACTTCAGGTTTTGATGATATCAAATACCCTTAAAATGTTATTGATTTTTTGTATTATTTAAGAAAGATCATTAATAATTATCATTGTATTATGTCTTCATTTTATTAGAATTTTTATGTTTTTATTTCTATAAATTTTAATATAAAACTCATAACTCAAAAAGTATGATTATGTGAGTAATTTTTCCATATGTTGAAATGGTTATGTTGTGAAATATCCAAAATCAATAAATTACATGTAAAATTCATCTATGTGATATTTCTATGACACAAAATCAGTTATGTCAATTTGGGATACATCCATGAATCACCTGTATGCGGAATCAACTAGGTAAATCAATCGGATACATGATACGAATATGTGGAGTAATTATATATATGATTTTAATTTGTCATGAAATAGGATATATGGATCTAATCATCTAGGTAATTTTTTAATATTTTGAATCATTATCTAGAATCATAAGTGAATAAATTCTGATATGTGGTGAAAACCAATGCAATTCAACTATGCAAATATGTTGGCTTAATGAATAAAAGCTTTGTAGATAAATTTTTTAATATAATTTAAAATATTTATATTTATTATATGTAGTGATCTAAAATCAAATACGTGGTCTTGAAACCTATTATTTAATATCATAAATGTATGTTTAGTAATAATTAATTCTCATATGTGTCCATTAAATGGTATATTACCTATTTATGATAAAAAAAATTACAATGAGAAGAACGTACTAAGAAAGGAAAATTGTAAAAGCATAACATAATTTCTAGTACTATGATCTAGGAATTTGCATGATGTATATATCTTGCATTTAATTTGAATCATCATATTTTTTTGGATATGATGTATTGTTTTTAGAAGATAATTTTTTTAGATTTTTTTAATATTTTTGTAAGTGTGAAGAAGAGAATATTCATAAGAACATAAGTTTATATACTATCAACAAAGAATTTTTTTCTTGAATCTATTTTTAGTTTCTCTATTTAATATGAGTAAAATAATAAGATTCATGTAATACCATTGTACTATCTACATTATCATTTCAGTAATTTTATAATACTATCCTTGAGCTATAGTTTATTCCTTTTATCTCTCCATGGTATTTTCTCTCAATTATCATCTATATCAAAAAACTGTGAAACTAGTTTTTAAACTATTTGTTTTTCATCATCTTATTTTGATGGTTCCTAGTAATATAAGCTTGTAGGATATTATTTTTAAATCCTTTTGGGACCTTAGTTAAATACCCATTCCAATATTATTCCAAGTGTTCACTTCTTGCACTCAGTAATTCATTCTATGGTCAAAGGACTCATAGTCACTAGAAAAAAGACTCATTTAGTGAAAATAACTATGTTCATGGAGTTGATCATTATTAGAGTCGACTAGGTTATTTCTTTTCCATGAACCAATATTTTTGTCTATTTTTTAACTATTTTCATTTCTATTTTATTTTTAGTATAATCATGTGTTATGAAAATTTCATACATTAATCAAATCGTCGAAGAGAAAGTTTATCTTCGTTAGGAAAATTTATAGAACTTAATACAACACCTCATGAGACTTGGTAATGTTATTATATTAAAATAGTTGTGATGTTAATGAAGAAGTGAGAAATATTGTCCAAAATTAGAGTTACCTATTAATATTGTTATAAATAAGTTATGTATTGAGAAGAATTCCTGAAAAGTAAAATATCAAGGGAATAATAATAGAATAATTGTGTTTAAATGGGATTATCATAGAAAAGGAATTCAATAAATATTTAAAATAAAATAATAGAAATAGTTATTACTCTCTATTGAAAATTTAAACTACTACTTATTGGGAAATAAATCATCATCAAGAAGAGTTTCAAATATAATTGAGAAGTGATGTGTTCAAATGACTTTAAATAAAAAAATTATATATATTCAATAATTCTAATCATGTCAAATTTCATCTACCCAATATAAAGATATATTTAATTTTCATGTGAATATAAAATGATAATGATAATAATTTCTATCTTTGGATAAATCAAAAAATAAAATAATGATTGTTCAAGGAACATAATGATGGGAAGAATGAGTCGTTTTTTATAGATCACAAATATAATAACATAATATTCATTAGAAAAAAAAATAACAATTACACTAAAAATTGTATGTAAACCCAATTCAATCATTAATAAAATGTATCATGTTTATATATAACTGAGATATAAAATTATTCAACGATGAAGACAAATAGTGGATCTTCTGTATCAGGTCCAATTTCGTTTCTCCTCCCTTTATCTTCTAAATTTTCTCTTTCTATGAAGATCATGATTGGTCTCCGAAATATATATACCCAATATTTTTCATATATTTTCAAGAATTAATTCCAACAAAATTAATCCTTTCATGTAATATTACTCTTTCAAGAACAAATAAAATACTTTAGTCCAATAGATTTTTATCTAAGTGGAAGTAGAATGTTTAATTTCAGATCCTATTTCATAAACCATCATGTGAAAAATTTCACCCCTAAAAATGAATTAATACTTGTATATGAATGATTATAAAAAAACTACATTCCACAATCAGGCTTCCTTTCCAAAAAAATATTGAATTAAATAAAAACTAAAAAATGATATAGTATTCTCAGATATTAATCTAGGTCAGTAAAGAAGATCAATTGAATACATGAGAAATATAATATTATTAATCTCTGAAATCATGACATTGTAAGTAAAAAATCCATCCTAGATTCCTCGAAACCCCATGTAGCATCAACTCTACATTGATGTTCACTGGTTTGACAACCCAATAATATTTTTCTCAAATCCATAATTTGACTTCATTCAACATAAAACATAATCCATTCATGATTCAATTATCATCAGTATTGTTAATTGAATATTTACCTTGACTCTAGGTATATAAATGTAACCTATTCCAACTACACGTAGATGATTCCTCACTCCATGTAGTAGAAAATGTAAACTGATCCTTAGTAATTATAATTTAGTCTTTTTCATCATTGTTTAAATTTAGTTTAGTTCATCTTCTAGCCTCAATGAACATAGATAAATTTGTATAAACTAAATTATAAAATATTATGTAAGGATTGGATTACATTTTATATTATTCCTTTTTAGTGATTCTTTTTTATGTTGGGGTTTTCTCAAATGTACCCTTGAAACTATTGTAATTGAGAGACATGAGGCCCCATTAACTTCTTGAATTGGACTGAAAAAAATCCAATGTTAACATTAATCATTATAATTCATCACTCAAACATTGATCATTTTATCTTGAGTACCTATTTTATTAATATTGTATTCTCCAAATTTAACATCTATCCACAATAGTTGATTGAGTTCTTCATATCCTCTTTTAGACCTCTTTATTTTTGACTCTTTATCGGGGTTCAGTTTTTTTAGTCATAGATTTCATTCTACTAATATTAATTATTTGGTTATTGAATGACTATAACATCCTAGAATCATCAAACTATATCTTCTTTCTTTAATAATATACTAAGATGATCTTCAATATAACCTCATCAGTAACCCCCATATCTGCATCTCAACTTCAGATTCCTCATTTATTTAGTAGATCCACGGATCTTCCTTCCCAAACGTTTCATCGAGATTTAGATGGAAATGGGATGTTTTATTCAATTGGTGAACATGGGTTATTAATTATTAGTGCTCATGAGAATATTCAAAAAGTTTCAACAATATTAACATCATTTTAATTGAGACAAACTATTATTTAATAACTATTAAATTGATAATGTCTTAATTTTCATCATTGAGAAGATAGTAAAATAGGGTGATGATGGAATAAATATCCTATGGGGAATATAATTTTTATTAGGGAATCATGAAAATTCCATTTGAGTTAATGAAATTCCTTACATGGTAAAATAAATCTTATGATGTAAAAGATAAACTTCTCTTATGAATGATTGCATAATATATTATATGATAACAACCACTTGAAATGTATGATGGTCCCACATAATAATATCTTACATGATACTTGTAAATAATAAATCATTTATACTAAAAGAATTTTATTATAGGAGATGGATAAAAATATTATATGAGACTATATATTAAATGTCATATTTAGAAACTATGAAATTCTATTACACAAGATCTCATTAGAACTTCTACACTGTATAGACTCATGAATGTTTACTATCAAAAAATAAAACTATATATGATTTTAAATGAAAATGAATTAATTTAAATTCATAAATAAAATACCTAATATATTAATCCATGAGATATTATACTTCATGAAACATGATTATAAATAAATATTTCATAAAATTATTACATTAAATAAAAAAACAATACATCATAGGGATGTTAAAATCAATGGATATAATATTTCATAAATATTAGATACAAAAAATATAAAATTAACACAAATAATGTATGGAAATTAAATAAAATAACAATATGTAAATTAAAAATAGAAAATTATTATTTTAATGAAAATATTATAAGGCGTTCAATTTTGAAACCAAATGAAAAATATTTTATTATATACCATTTAAAGACCTTATGGACACTGAAATCTAAATAATTTAACAACGTGGAAGCGGGAAAAAAATATCATTTGTAAAACCAAGTATTTACTATTTTACAATGATAAAACATATCAAAACACTAACTAGTGTAACTTTAATCATTAGAAACTCAGTTTCTCAACTCTATACATTATAAAGTAGTCTTTATTGTGTAAAATATAAAACAATAATTTGTTTATAATTACAAAAAACTCATAAAAGTTGTTCAATTTAGAAAAAAATCATTCAATTTAACTATCAGTTGATAAATAATCAGTATTATCATATATTTTCAATAATACACGAGTCTGATCAGGTCCAATATGATTATATATCTAAATATTTACTATTGTGTATCGACCGATGTCTCTCTATCATCTAGACCTCACTACCACGGATAAATAATGCAACAACCCAATCCATGTAATCTATAATCATCATCAAAAAATTACTTTCCTCATATATATGGAAAATATTAAGTTTTTATGAATGTAATCTATGATTATAACCCAATAATACATTACAATCTCCAAACCTGCACTATAAGATCCAATTCAAAAAATAATAATCATTACATTTACATATTTGATATTGATATAAATGACCCAATTTTAACCCTCAAAAACATATTACATGAAACTAAAATGTTAGATTAAATAAAAAACTATACAACGTTTTTTATTATAGTTTTAGAGAATGTTGAAAACATTTTATGTACCAACATGGATTCATAAAAAATGGTTCATAAAATTCTACATCATCGTCCACTAATTTCTTCACTACTAGTATAAATCATTAGTATATCTTAATTACAATAATTCATCCAAACCCTGTGAAATAGATAAGATGATAAGGATGATCTAAAACACTCAAAAAAAGTTACATTGTGTGGAATCTCTCTGGAGTAGATAATACATAGTCAATATAGAAAAGTAAATAACTGAAATGGCATTGTATTTAATCTAGAATTATATTACATAAAATAATATGAAAAAAATTAAAAATAACAAAATAACATATAAATAATAACATGAGATTGAAACATATCCATGGATATTATAAAAATTGACATTATCACTGGGACATCAATATGGATTTACTAATTATGGAATTCAAAATTTTAGTCATCAAAAATGTACATTCATGGCATCATGTTAAGAAATCTTTAATATACATTCAAGGACTCGTTCCGTGAAATCATTCATAAATGGGTATGTATTATGAAAAATTCCTAATGATGTTTTGTCTTATGAGACCTACTGATGCATAAAGGGGATAAAATTATCATTTTTCTATCACATAATATGTAAAATAAATTCATCATTTGAAAGGGGTGATTATTAAGTCAACACATCATTGAAATGAATATTCATATTGTATTTTTATAATATAAAATTTTAGTATTTTCCCTAGTCAATATGTATAACAACATGATCATAATCAATCTAGACAAAGAAATTAGATAGTAATATTAGATTATATACCAGATAATTCATAAGAGTCATCAAAATATGTCATCATAGATAAAAATAGTTTTAAAAACTCACATGTAACATTTCCTGAGGAAAAAATCTATTTCATTTTTAATGAACTGATTTAAAATCTATAAATTTAAAAAATGGTTGGGGATATTTTCATCAAATTTACTATTAAAATATTTCATGGATCCCAAAATAAATGACTAGTCATGATGGTGGTAATTTTTTATCACACCATATTCATTAAAAAAAGAGATCATGATCACCTGATTGGTAAAAAGTAATTTTTTTAGTTAATTTAAAAAATATTCTATTTAAAATCATGTAAAAAAATTAAATAATATCTAAAAATATCTTTTTATAATCTCTAAGGAATAGTTAAAAATATTCATTAAGGAATTATAGAAAATAAATATATAGACGAAATATGTTTTTTGATTAATGTGGATAAATATGGTCATATTTTCAAATATATATATTTTATACCCAATATTCAGTATCTAAGATAGAATCATTTTAAAAAAACCTAAAAATTAGATAAATATGTTTTAGGGAATAAACATGAAAGGGTTTTTTCAAATATTTGTTATATAATTACCTCAAAATAAATTCAAGTATAAAAATCATAATTAAAAATGTGTTTCAAACCTAAAACCCATGCGAGTTTGGTTAATTTTGAATAATAATCCCCATGAAATAAAAACATTAAATGAAATATCATATATCATTATCATAATTATATTCAAGATATATTATGTCAAAGGTGTCTTTTATACACCCCATCAAATAATTTGTGTGCATTACATTAATGTATATCCTAAGAAATAGAAATTTGAGAGAGAAACCCTTAAAAAATCACATCAATAAATTGAGAATTAATCAATGTAGAGATTGTGTGTAACAAATGTAAATGAAAAAATTAATTTTGAAAAAAAAAATTAAATAATATTAACTTCAAACATAATAGTTTCATAATATGAACAATAAATAATTGATATAACCTAATGAACAAATATTTATTTAATCATCCCTTATATTTCCATTTTTGTCGTCTCCCTTATATTTATCTTAAGCAATTTTTATGAGAGGATTATGATAGAACTAGGAGGTTAGGGATGTGGGAATGTATGTTTTCAGTGGGATTTGGTTACTGGTTTTTCAGGAAAACAAAATTTGAGTTATGTGAAAAATATTTATGTGATCCCCATTTTGTATAAAAAATAAATAGTGTTATTTAAATTTTTAATTATTTAATGGTTATAATGGTAATTCTAAAAATGAAATATAGAAGAAATATGGACCATGAATTTTATTATCAACAATTTGATATCTATATCTGTAATTATGTATTTCTAATAATTATAAAATGGTTTAAGAATAAATTTTAACCATCCAATAATATTTATTGCCTTTTTCATAACCATTCAACAATCATGTCTTTAAAAACATCATTAAAATAGAAAAATTTGAATATAGTCTCTTAAATAATAACATAACCTTCATAAATATATATATAATTCATGGTATAGTCATATTTATCAAAATATTCTCATTTTAAATATTATTAAAATTATTTATTTAATTTCTACTACTTTCATGTAGGTCGTGTCGTCTTAGCATAAGGGTTTTAGAAAATATTAATAATATTAGATATTAGAAAAATCAGCTTCATGAAATAAATATGTTATGAATAATTATTATCCTTTAGGTTCATTAATACGAAAAATAATTCATTGTTAATATCATGATAACATATTTAATATGTTATTTTGACTTTTTTCCCCTTGCGTAAGAATTGTACAAGATTATTGATAATATTTTTCCAATAGAACTATAATATTTGAAAATATATATAAAAATCACCATTTCAACATTATTTTAAAAAAACCTTGAAAAAAACATATAATTCTCAATTATAATCCTTAGGTCAACAAATTTTACTTTTCTTGTGCTGCACAAGAACTGTGTGGGCATTGAAAATGATTTTCAATTTTTTTATGAAATAAATGATAATTTATATGTTTAAAATTATATTCTAATGATGTTTGTATTAAATTATAATAAATAAGTCATCAAATTAATATTAAAAATTTTATATACTATATTTATTTTATGATAATATCATAAAATATATTTTATCACATAAAACATATATTTTTTTCATCTATTCGTGATAAATAGACATTATACACTACTAGAAAATTGTGAAATTTGAATATATTTATATTGAAAATTAATTACCATACATATATATCAATAAAAATCGTTTCATATCAAAAATTATCAAAGGCACATGAAATTTAATTCTTTTAAATATGTTTACTTTTAATTTTTAGTATCATGTACAGACACTTCATTACCAATATTTTGGAATTATACATAATTATATCATTTATAAAAAATTATAGTCCTATACAAAATATAAAATTTCAATACCAAATATTTACATTTTTATCAGCCATAACGTATTTTAATCCTTCATAAAAAAATAATCATTTTGCTTAAAATAAAGAGAGTGATATTTTGTTTTAATACATTATTTAAATAATATTGTTGTCATTGTCATAGGAAAATGGAACACCGTAGCAATATCTTTGATATATAGAAAAATATGGTTTATCTAAATTCATCCAAAAGTATTAAAGAATTTTTATGGGTGATTTTAATGTCCTAACCCAATCTTTTAATACATTTTTATTTGTTTCACTCTTACCAAGGAGTTAATGATTGCAATTATTAAAATTCTTAATCACCCAAAACTAAATGGTACAATATACCAAATTTGAACATCCATATTCAATAAATAATATCATTTTTCATGTTTCAATTTATAAAATCTTAATAATTTTTTTACTCTAAATCCCTAAAACACAATAAAAAACTATTTTTTAGAAATATCTTTTTTAAGACAAAAATAGAACATGTACCAAAAATCATATAAAATATAAATAAAATAGTTATTTTTAATTATATATTACTAACTATGTATTATATTACTTTGAGATCAAATATGAATCATTATGTGAAATTTTAAAAATAAAATGATAGTTTTACTAAATTTAATATTTTTTACTATTCACTAATAAATCTATATTTTTAGAAAAATCCTCAAACTATTATTTAATTTTTATATGTTGATTTTAAAATTGTTAATTTTTTTATAAATTTACTTTCTAAATGAATTGGAAATTAATTATTTTATTACATCATATAAATAATAATAATGTATTTTTTATGAAATAATATTTTGGAATTTGAAAATGACATTAATCAAAGATGAGTGCTGGTTTATTAGGAATTAATAAATACACATGGATTTTATAATTCCATTATAAAAATTATTCATAATATCGTTTTTTATATTCATACCTGATAATTTAACAACCAATTTATAATAATAACATTTAATTAATGATAATTTATGGATCTTTTAAGATTTTTTTTGCAATTTTATTAAGCAATCAAACAATGTTTTATTTTAAAAAAAACTAATGGTTTTAAAAAAATGTATCTGAGGATTCTATCAACTGAATCATTAATTGAAATATTCTTATCATGAGTATGTATGATTAATGATACCCAATTTTTATTCCATATTAACATACTAAGGTATCTATTATGTGTTATCCATTGGAGTGACACATCAAAAAATTTCATCCTCCAAATCTTTTTTATGGTCATTTACTATTACTGTATATACTGAAGGATCATAATAAAATACATTCTAACAATCGAAAACAATCCTCACAAGTGTTGATCTCTAAAATCATCCTATAATTTGGATATATATCGTCCATGTCCTGATTTATTGGTAGGTGGTCACCCTAAGACCGACAACACTAGTATGGGGGATAAGGAAAATCACTAAGGTAATTATGACTAGGAGTCGTCTTTTTAATTAGTATATGATATAATATCTATTCAAGATTTGATCTCTATATAGGGAGATAGAAAATTTTAATATCACATTATATTATGGATGTTTTTTATATATTTTCATTTGTTATTAACAGTATGTAATTCCTCCACTAATTAGCTAGATACGTCAGCGTTGTTGATTATACCATGGTCTACTAGATGTAAGATTGTGGAGTTTTCTAATAGGTTTGTTTGATACATAAAAAATCCTACACTAAACAAAATATGATGTTTTAATCAAAAATATGAAAATAATTTATTGAAATTTAATATTAAATTATGATTAAATTACTATTTTAAAAAAAATTATAATACTTTAAAAATAATGTTAACATAGCGAGGACTATTTCAATGAGTATTAAATACATTATTTTAAAATTAGGAAATTACTTTTATTTTTATGAAAATAATTTTAACATATGTAAATAAATTTATTAAATATTAAATCATTTTTTACTCTAGAAGAATATTGTTTTCCATATTACGAACCTTAATATATTATTCTTTTAAAACGAATCTATTTGAGAATATTCCCAAGTAATTATTTTCAAAAATGATAATTCTAAATCATTAATCCATTTTATAAAAATAAGATAGAAAATGCGGTAAATAAAAATTTATAAATTATTCATAAAAATACATTGGTTACATATATGAATGTAGAATATATATATAATGTAATATATTTAACACCCAAAGGATTTATAAATAAATTAAATATAGAATTTAATTCTCATGGCACTGAGTCTCTTTGTAAAAAAACATTGTTGTTATAATTATTTAAACAATAATATTCTAACCCATCAATTAAACATAGTTTTTTCTTCTTTTGTGGTTTTCATTTTAAAAAATATAAATACAAAGTTGTGATTATTTAGATATTTATAGTCTTATAGGATCAACATAACGTTTCGGTGAATAGTATATTGATCCTTTTGAATTATAATGTAACCCTTATGAATAGAAATATGACCCTAATGAAAAGTAAACCAGCCAAATGAATAGTAACATGACCTATGAATTTATATGTAAAATTTATGCTTGTCATAAATGAAAGTATGACATAATTATCTCATATTATTAGTAAATACATTTATTAGAAATTATTAATTTATTATTAGTAATTTTACAAAATTTAATGTTAAATTAAAATTTAATAATTAATATAACAATTCAAAAGAAAATTTATTTACATAAAATAGATTCATATGTTAATATTTTGATGTCTTATGATTATAAGATAATTTTATGATACTTTATTTAATTTTTCAATGTGTCGTAAAATCAATTATAATTTTAACATTCGTATTTTTTTAATTTAAATGATGATTTTAAAAATGTATTTAATTTCTCATATATAGAAAAATATTTTTGTAAAATATAGTTCATTTTCTAATACTACACATTTAGGAATTCTTAGAAATGATTTTTGGAAATTGTTGAAATTATTGAATTTATAGTGAAAAGTAAAAAATATTGTTATTATAAAAATACAATATTTTTTGTGACATAGTCTAGAGAAATTTTTTATATAAATTTTATTAAACATATTTATTAAATAATAATGTAGTTAGAAAATAAAATTTCTATAGAAATAATTTAAAACATATAATTTATATTTTAATGATACGTATAAAAGAACCACTATCATTATCAAAACAATGGTTGTACTGCATTGGTGATTCCAATAGAATTCATTAAAAATTATAATTAATCGAGTAAAATTATTTTCACGACATTTTCATTAATTTTTATGTATAATAAAAATTTTTCCTAAAATATTAAATTTTTTATAAAATATTAACCTTATCCAATTGCACATGCAATGCATGTGAAAGGTATTTAATGAATAAATATAAAAATTGAAGAAGTTTATTTAAAATTTATATGAGTGATTATATATCATGAATGAATACTGAATTTTATTTTGATCATAATTATATTATTTTTATGATATTATTTTATTTTTATTTTTTATAAATTTAGTATATATTTTTAATTATTATGCAATGTTGGTATAATGCTTATAAAAACACAAGGAAATATAAATAAATAGTTTAAATAAATTTTAAAAGGGTACATAATAGCTCCATATAGTGAATAAATTAAATATTATGTGTATATTCATCAAATAACAATTTTTTAGTCTAAATGGGGACATTTTCGACCGACATGGATTACATTTTCTCATTAATATTATGTGATTAAAAAGAACGACATTATTTTCACAAAATAATTTTCAATTAGTATAGTATTTGACAGTGGTTTTTTCAAAAAATTTATATATGAGAAAAAAATTATATTGAAAAATTATTTAATTATCATTCTCATATAATTGTTTTTTTAATTATTATCTAATAAATTATAACCTTAATGGCTCAAACAATTATGATGTAGTAAATATTTAATTAATGAATAATTCAAATTCATGCTTTTTTTAAAAAAAAGAAAAAACAATAAATTTTATTATTTTTAAGTCAATTAACTATTTATATATATACTTATAATATTTATAATATTTAATAAAAAATTTAATTCACATTTGAAACTTTTTTTGATGTGCCTAAATTCATTATTATGAATTGTTATTACATTGAAAAAAAATTCATGAAGGAAATATTTTATTAAATTATTTAAAAATAAAGAACATGTAAAAGTACAGAAATTATAATATTCTCTCTAAAATGGTATATCCTAAAATTTTGAGGTATTTTTTATATATTATACCATGAAATAAATTTAAAATATTATAATAAAGTGAGCAATTTATATGATTCCAATAACCTCAATTACAAAAGGAGGGTCCATCATTCACAAATTTTCATCACTATAAGAATTCATTCTCAGCTAAACTATGAAAAATTCCCTCCTTTTAATTCCTTAACACAATCTACTGGATCGTGTATCCCAAAAATTCCTCTTCAATGAGCCTTGAAGTGATATTCAATGTTAAATTTTTTAAATGTAATATTCATTATTTGTATCATTCAAATTATTTCTCACTTCCTCTATATCCCAACATTTAATACAATGATTACTGAAAAATAATATATAATATATATACAAGATTTTTTTATATGGTAAATTAATAATAAAATCTTTCATCATCTTTTTTTACTTGTAAATAACAAAATTGTCATCTGTGGTGCATTAATTCATTTCCTATGTGGATAATGTTTATTTGTTTCTCTTTTACCAAAATATTTCAGTTTTAGATTCACATGTAATTTTTTTAAATTAACTATATATAAATATGTTATCACTTTGGTATAATTAATTATTTTGAAATGAAATTCCATAATAATATGACATTGGAATCAATGAAAATAACACTCCCAAAACTATTGAAATAACAAATTATTATTAATAAATGGGTGGAGAATTTTATAAGAAGATTATGTAATTTATTATAAATAATAATTTAGTTTGATAATATATTACTAACAGTATTATAGCCATTATAAGGGAGTGATGAATAAATTTTCATGAATTCAAACATGAGGTAAGGGATATCTTAAGTCAATTTTAATTTATTGAGTTAATCATCTGTTCCATTGGTTATGCTTTTTACAAGAATATATGTAAATAAACACCTATTGTTTGTAAACTATATACACTTATATTATTTGGATTTATATTTTACACACAATATAATTTTATCTATTTATCCTCACTCGGATGACATGATATTTGTAAATGATTTTTCTTGCACCTCCATTTTCATTAGAATCTGGATTTCATTCTCTATACACTATACTAATTTGTTATCATGTTTATAAAAATTTTAGAAATTATTCAAAAAAAATTCTAAAATAAATCATCTATATCACTTCCTCTTTTTTATTTTATAATTGTTTTACAAGGTCACATTATCAATTCTTGCCAATAAGAAATTCTTATTAAATACTATGTCTATAATTCTTACAAATATTCAGGTGCATAATATAATCCGTTTTAAGATATCATTATTTTTCTAATGTTAGATATTTTATCATGAAAAGATAACTTGGTACATTCTTGGTTTTATGAAAATAAATGTACCTTTCCACATAAAAATCTATTTAATATTTTCTTCAATCTACACTATAATTTTTTATTTCTAAAATCAATTAAAATATCTTTTTTACATTATTTTACTTCTGTTGGACACCTTTTATTACTCCAACTTAATTTTGGTGTCCTTCCATTTTATTTCCTAGGATAAAAATACATAAAATATTATTTTATGAAAAAGACACATTATTTTCCCAAATAACTCTTATTTATTATGTAAAAAAGGTATTAATGGCTCACTTTTACTTCTATGAGATTCATGCATTATTCAACACTATATAATTTTTTTGTTTAAATAATGTCCATTGATATATAATATCATTATTTTTATTATTATTGTGACAAACCGTGTTTAATTAATGTTAAAATGGGTTATGATTTATATTTTTCAATACGGCTTGTGACACTTTGGATAGTTTAATAATTATTTCCCTCGACAATTTCTCAATAATTTTATTAGATTAATTTTTTATATGATTCATAAAAATTGTATGGTCCACCTTTATTTGATGCTATCATTTTATTTGACATATGAGCAATACATTATTATTAGTATGTTATGGTAGACTTCTATATCCCCTTGATGCATCAGTAGGTCTCATGAGAAAAAACAAAAATGGATTTTTATGAGGCTTTGATAAAATTATTTTCAGATGTCTTGGATGAAACCTTGAAGTAACCTTATAACCCATGTTCCATAAACTGGTTCCCTGTGATAGTTGGTTACATGAATTCAAGCATGCCTCCCCATACACTAGAGGTTTCTGAAATGTAGTGAGGTACATGTAAGTCAGTCACATGAATAATATATCTCCACTAATTCGTGTAAACAACTTCCAATATAAAAAAAATTATGGAAGAATATATAATCATAAAACGTACCACTGTCACAAGATAAGAAAAATAGGAAATACATTGCTCAACAGAAAGGTATACATTCTATGAAATAGTATGTGTCAATGTGTATAAAATAAAATCAAGAAAAACAAACATTTACGACACCCAAGAGGGTCTAGATACATGTACGGTTATGTTATACAAAATATGTCCTCAAAATAAGTTATCCAATACATTGCCTCTACACTTAACCTATCTTGAAAACACAAAGTATATTCGGGAATAGATCAGGAAGCCTGAGTTAGGTGAGACTACAACTCGTAAGTCCACCATAAACTGTGTCTATAACAAATCCAGTATATAATAGTGTATGAAGTTTTATAAAGAAATAAGGATGATGGGTAAATAATAGTTATTACATTATCATTTATTCTTTATTTAACAAAATAATCAACATGGTCTCCAAGGACAACTGAACCTCAATACCTACTTTTTCCTGCCATGCTAGGGATAGAACTGTTCTCAAGGGATACATATATTTCAATGTCTATGATTCCATCCATTTTCACAATTCAGATAGAATTTATCAAATACAAAAACATGCAAATTATTATGGCATGATTAATTTCACAATGGGCTCTAACTGTAGGTTTCTTTTGTGAGTAATACAAAAAAATTATAATTACATTGTAGAAAAATTAGACTGAAAATATGGTCTTTTCCCCTCAAAGGATTACATAATCCTTTGAAAAAAAATTGAATCTCACACAGTCTTCATCCCTTAAGGCGCACATGGTCCTTATGAAAATAAATATTATAGTCTATCTCTGTCTTATCCCTATAGGGATCACATGGTCCATTGATAAAAAATTTGAAGCTCTCCCAATCTTCTTCCCATGGGGTTCACATCGTCCCTCAAAAACCAATAATAAAATCTCTCTCAACCTTATCCCTTTAATCCCCTTCCCACACACCAATTATCCAATGACCTAATCCATGCCAACATTATCACTACCAAATCCCATTTCAAAAAAAATTCTATTACTTAATTTACAATTAACTAATTTTATCAAACCCTTTAATTAATTTGGAAATTAATTAGCCATTTCTACTCCATTAATTAATTTAATAATGAATTAACCACATCCTTTCAATTAATTAATT
The DNA here is from genome assembly GCA_963277665.1 of Viscum album. NCBI lineage: Eukaryota > Viridiplantae > Streptophyta > Magnoliopsida > Santalales > Viscaceae > Viscum > Viscum album. The sequence goes on from OY728122.1 coordinate 1,020,249,111, forward strand.
CACCAATTAATGAATCATTCAAAATAAATAATTAATTTAAATATTAATTAACAATAAAAAACTTATAATTAATTTATCAATTAATGGTTTACATAAATTCCATTAATTAATTCAAAAATTAATTAACTACAAAAATTAAATTAATTAATTCATCAATTAACCAATCAAAAAACCTTTTGTAATAAATTCGATAATTAATTAAGTATAAAAATCCATTAATTAATTCAATCATTAATTAATTATTTAACAATTCAACATATAATAATTAATTCACCAATTAGTTATTCACAAATTATAATTCTATAATTAGATACATAAATCAACAATTAATTATCCTCCAATTCCATCATTAATTCAACAATTATTTTGTCTTATAAAATAACTTTATTAATTTTCCATTGAATTAAATTCCTTAATCCTATTAATTAATTCATCATTTAATTAATCAATATCCATAAACTAGACATACCATAGTTAATTCAAAAATTAATTATCTCATTAAACATCTCAATACATCATAATTACTTCCACAATTAATTATATCAATTCTCAAATACAAATATCTCATAATTAATTCATCAATTAAATATCCAATTCTATCAATTTAAAATCCCAAAAGTTCACATTAATAAATTCACCAGTTAATTAATCCAATTCATTTTATTGGACTATCATAAAAATCCTCTTTACTTAATTCACCAATTAATTATTCTAACTCAATCAATTGAGTAAAAAAACAATATCCATTAATTAATCCACCAATTAATAAATCTAACTCAATCCCATTTTATTAATTCCATAATTTATTATTCTTCTCAATACTATAATTTAATTCCTCAACAAAATAATCGCATTACTCGCATTAATTTATTCTTAAATTAGTTAATAAATTTATTTAATTCATCAATTAAATAATCACATAAATTCAATTAATTAGTTCATCATCCAATTAGTCCATGTATTTAATCCACAAATTTACTTATCATGTAACTCTCATTAATTAATTTGTCAATTAATTAGTGTGTTTATTTATTTCATAATTTAATAATCATACTACTCAAATTATATAATTTATAAATTAATTAACCGCTTTGTTGAATTAAACAATTTAATAATCTCATTGGGCGCATTAGTTAATTCCCTAATTATATAATTCCATTTTTTTAATTAAAAAATAAAACAATCAAATTACTCACATTAATTAATCTCGTAAATAATTAACCCCATTATTTAATTAAACAATTAAAATAAAACCATACAGTCATCAATTAATCCATCAATTAATTAATTCGAACTCGACAATTCAATATCGCCAATTAATTAATCCCATAAATCCCCCTTAATTCAACCACATTAATTAATAAGTCACTTAATTTTTCCATCACTATCAATTGAATAATAATAACATTCTCAACTAATTAATTCTACAATTAATTATCCATATTCAACAACATCATTATAACAATAATTAATACATTAATTAATTATTCAATCTAAAAAATATCTATATTAGCATAATTATTTCAAAAAATTATTATCTCACATCATGATTTCATAATCCCAGTAATTTGCATTAGTAAATTCTATAATTAATTAATCAATATAAAAAATTTTATTAACTCCTTAATTATGTTAAATATTAATTATTCAAGATATATAATCGAAATTTCCCAATTTCACATAAACTGTAAGAAATTTATTCACCAAATTAATTAATTTAATTAATAACCTAATTACTAAACATGTAATAAAATGTATACAATTACATACACATAAATGAAATTAAGACATTGAGATTTTAATTATAGTCCACCAACCTCATGAATGGTGTTGAATTCTCACTAATAGAAATTCCCAATTTGATGGTAATCAATCAAGAATGCGTCGATAAATTGTTCCTATGCCTGACACCTTGAATGTATAGGATGTGGTAAAAAATCACAACATATTAAATAGTAATCAGATACTGGATTCCACTAAAAAAGAACCAGCTAGTCCATTATCAACATATCAAGAAGCACATTAATAACCGGATGTCATTCTTTAAAAATAATTGTTTGGATATCCAAGATCTGATGATAGATACCTTCTAGATCAAAGTAGAGTGCAATGAATTAATTTTAGAAAAACAAAAATAAGGTGTGAGGTGTGAGGAAGGCCTTCAATAAACGATTCAATTTTCTGGAGGTGTTTCAGACCATGTAAGAGGTTGATGGGATGTCTTCATTCGAAGATGGGGGAATGTGGGGAATGGGTGTTAAATAAAAATATGTGAAAATGGTTACGTAGAGCTGGATATGCATTTCTCATGGGCTTCACATTATAATTACACAACATCAATTTCTATTTCAGATCATGCAAAACTCAAAAAAATTTCAAGTTGAATCCATTCAAAGTAATTAAAAATACATTTATTTCATATTACACATGTTGAAGAATTATTTCACATGGAAAAATCATACATGTAGTGAAATCTAATTACATGCAGTGATATCTTATTTCATGAAGAGTCGGCCTGTAGTGAAAACTACTTACATGTGGTGTAATTTTTAATGGTACCGAATTAATGTAAGACATAAATTAAATTCTAAACAATTCATCTTGAATAAAAAAAAATATTATTATTTATACCTAAAAAATACGGTATCTTACAATCTCCCCACCTTCTAATATCTCATCCTCGAGCTGTACTCCCAATAATCTCTAAAAAACCTATTCATATAGTATCCCCATGTTATAATAGCTCTTCCATGAGCAATAATCCAATTTATATATAATATTGAGAGTTAAAAGGTTCATACAACTGAGCCCACACATACACTTCTCTTTACAAAATTTCCTCTATTAAATTCCCATGTTTCCATAACAACTGAGTAATTAGTTTAGTGTTTTTTCACTACACCATCCAATAGTAACCCAAATCTCCAATCTCGTGATTATTAAAGGATTCATTGTTATCATGATAAACATCAAAAAAATTCCTGACACAATTCCCAAATAAATGTTCACAATGACCATAAGAACACAATGCAACATCGGCACTCATCATTCCCATTAAAATAAAAAACAAATGACATATATCCCCCACCTCCAAGGACCATCCATCAATTCATTGAGAAATTTAAACATGAATCATACATTTTTATCATTTTCATTCATCATTGTTATTTTTCCACACATATTTTACTAAAATACCATTCCCTACCTTTGGAGAATTGAAAAACTGTAACGCCCCGACCCCAGTTACCCAGAGTTGGTGCATTATTACATAACATTGGCATGATCACAAGAAAGATCAAATCTCGAAAGATCGATTGGTTTAGTAGCCTTGGAAATACTAGATATATTCATAAATTTTACATTACATCATTAAACGAAAAACTACTACAACAACATATTGTCTCCATAATCCACACTCATATTCCCACATAATATCCCTGCAGGTCATTCATAACTTACTTCTTCACATCCTGGGAAAAGTAAAACATAGAAAAGGGGTGAGCTCAAATGCCCAGTAAGGATAACAATATAGCGGAAACTTTCATAAATAAGAATAAACTTTTAAGGCAATGTATAACTAAAACAAAAGCCTTTCAAACATGAACTTTCAACATGGTATGGCATAAATAAAATGAAATAATGCCATTTACTTACTCACATGGATATTCTACTAATCGAATAATCACATGCAAAAATCAATAACCACTTTCATAATGTTGGAATGCATAATGCCAGACTATCATAACCACATAGTCAAGGCCTCGTGCCAAGACTATAAATAAGATTTTGTCAAGGCCTTGTGCCAAGACACTAGTTTGTCTCATGAGACCTACCGATGCATCGAGGAGCTATAGCGGGCTCCACCCGTCACTTATTAAGTCCAATGCATTCCCATATGAAAAGGTTTAAACATAACATAAACATTCGTATTAAAACTAGCATACGAAATTTCAATAATTTCACCATAAACTATGAATGGTATAAAAATAGCACATCCACAGTCAAACATATCACAAAACCTTCAATACAATATAGAAGTTTTGTATCATAATAAATCAACTTCAAATAATCTTAAAATCCATCAAAGGATGTTGACATAGATGAAATCAAAATTCTTTTTAAAGAAGTATCTCCTTTTATTTTGAAATCATTTAAGATCCATATAAAATAAAACATTTTCTTTGAAAATATTCTTATAAGTTTGTATGGAAAGCTTTGAATATTTTATAATGGCGGAAAATAACCATACCCGCCGTATAAGTTAAAAAAAACATTCTTACCTCAATTCTATCGAAAAGGTTAAAAAGGACATTGTTTTGAAAACGACGGAAAGATTCCTTTATAAACCTCTTATAAAAAAGTCAAACCAGGGTAGAAATGACTTTAACCCATATTCTTGTAAATAGTAAAAATGTTTTGAAATACATTTTTAAGAAAACATGGATGTGGATGATAAAGAGATCCCAGTAGATTATTACGTATAAACAACCTCGGATAATGAAGAGATTGTGAAATAACCCTTACCTTGTACTTTTCCTTTGTTGGGGTAGGTTAACCTCCTGTATAATGGTGAAATAATTGTTATTAAATTATACAATAATCATATACATTAATATGATATCATATATGATCTTTTAACATTGCTTTATTAATAATATCTTAGTATTATCGTCGTTTCAGGTGATAATCGATTCGTTCTTCTTAAATGTTTGGTTACGTAAGACATGTTTGTAATGGATAGATTATATCTTATTCATAATCAAAATGATATTAACATTATTTTTAACCCTAAAATGAGAATAAGACTTGAATGGATACGATGGAGGATGGATCTCACCGCGTTCGTGGAGACGGTAGTCCGTACGTACGCACGAACGCTACTTCCATTTAATTTTTATTTTAAAAGAATTGAATCCAAATGATACATAGGTATATTAATATTCCAGTATAATATAATATTTTATATATGTTACTTATGTTCATTAACACCATCCTTTATACGTTCCATGTGTGGTATGAATGAGTCATATCATTTTAAGGGGGCGGTAGTCCGCACTTCCTCAAATGAAATTATCGTATGTATATACAACATGAAACAAATAATGGTATGAAATAAAATGGAATTACAGAAGCTTATATATAAAATATATATCATTAATATCATATTTAATTACAGTTCCATCATAATGGCCACCATGAGAGGCGGTAAGATGTATTTGAACAATCATCGTTTCGTGAGGCGTTAGTTTGCCATCCACAGAAACATTATGTTCATCATCCATTAGATGGAGATGTGTGTATGTGTAGTTTGAATCCTTCTTATAACAACATCCTAGTATATTGAGGATACTGGTGTTGTTACAAAAGAAAGGAAATAAAAAGAGTTTTGGGGTTGGAGAAGCAAAATAAATGAAAATAATTTAAGAGAAATCGTTACCTTTAATTTAGGTAACTCACTTTGGTTGGAACCAAAGGACTTCTTGAAATGATTTATTCCTAAGTGGAAGCTTCAAGGAGGAGGAGAGGGTTGTGGGGAGCTTAGTTGGGCAGAGTTTGGACGAGCCAAGTGGCTTGAGAGGTGTGAAGAAATGAGAAGGAGGAGTGCCCTTTTATAAGAGGGGTGAGGGGCACCTTTGGAAAAGCTAGAAATATTAATTTATAATAAATTAATATTCGGTTTCTAATGGCTCCAAAGTTGACTATTCAAAGGTTGAGGAGGGGATGGGTCGAAAAAAACTCATCCAATAGAATTTAGACAGGTTTGGGTACTTATATTAACCTTATCTTTAAGTATTAACTCTAAGTTAATTAGTTTCACTTTTACAATGTCTCTTTGTATTTTTATATATTATGGTTAATAAACTTACTATATACATCCAAGAGACCCCCAAGTGGTCCATTAATGATTAAAATATAATAATATAAGTCTCTTGGCCGAACCTTAGATTTTTAGGAATTTAATATCAATTAATAATATAATATTTGTTTTAAGAACTCTTTTATGTCAATTTTGACACTATTCAATAGTTGATTTTTGTGAAACTCATAACAGATTTATTACTTCGAACAAAGTCAATTAAATCAATCCTAATATATCATATTATCCTATAAAATTAGTTTAATTCATTAAAAGTTTCATATTATATTTATTTGGGTATTTATAATATCACTTATTTTAATTTTTCACTATTATAGTAATTACTGCATCATCATTGTGTCATAAATAAAATAAATTATTTAATGTCTAAAAATTATAAATAAAATATAATTATGTAGTAAATCGTTTTAGATTTCTAATGAATATTTATAATCGAAAATCCAACATGTATAACCTTATGTAAAAATTCTTCTTCTAAAAGATGTAAGCTTATGCCATTTTTGTATTCATTTTAACTTAATTAAAATAAAGTGTCATTATCACTCACAAGTGGATCCATGGGGTCCCAAAATAGACCCAAAGATGCCCATGGTCGACCATGTATCAACCAATAGGGTTAAGACACGTTTTAGGGTAATTTAGTATTATTATAATATTATTTTTTTAACCCTTATTTACCGGATTTACCCTTAACCATGGTAAATAAAATATTTACCGCAGTAATTATTCAAAATGTCTAAAAATAAAAGTTACCTATTTACACAATTTGAAAATCCTGATTCAAAATATGGAATCCATTTTCCTAAATTCTAAACACAGAAGTGGCAGAAATTAATTTAAAATTAATTCCCGCTGTCAAAACAAAAAGCGTGTTTTTTAAGAGATAATAACTATCAAAAGATTGACACTTGTTTATGTTTGGTTTAATTGTAAAATTATGTCCAATGACCAACATTATATTAAATGGTAAAAATATATTCTAAATATACTTTAAAACTACTAAAATTCATAATTTATCACTATTAATTATTTTGATTAAAAAAGTTGTTTTTAATTAAAATTTAGTAATTTTCACTATTCATCAAAATATGAAAGTTATCCGAAATGTACCAAAATTTCACCTTAGGCTAAATTCGATATTCCGAATCCAAAAATGAAGTCCATTTTAAAATATAAAATATATATAATTTCAAAAAGTAGGTATTACTATTCATAACGGCTAGTTTGATTGGTTACGGTGTGTTAGAACTCGGTGTTGCGTACAACACATGCTAGCATACCGTGGAAGCTTGGGATGTTTCATTTTAAATTTTTGAAGTCCCCATTTAGTCAAAAAGTTTAAAATATAGTATCTAAAAAGGGTTCACTATTAAAATTTGGTAAAAGTGCAATACTGAAAATGAATTTGTTCTTACATTATGTCTAAGAAACTCATAATATGGATTCTAAAATTATAAGGATTATATAAAGTTTAAAATTTTGTTAACACTATTCATAACCTCTTTTGAATAGCTTGTTTGGTAAGTCATGGTGCGATTGAACATGGTGTCGCGTGTAGTGAAAGTTATTGAATTATTTTGAAGAAATAACACACTATAAAATCTTGGGGTGTTACATTCTCCCCTCCTTCAATAAATTGCGTCCTCGCAATTTGAAATTGTTCTTCGAAAATTAAAGGTTGAAAATAGAAAATATATTTGTGGGGAAACCCACATCGGAAATTGGGTTACTATAATTTAGTCTTAATATGAGGAAAAGAGAAATGAAAGGGTCACCACCAAATTATGATCTCGATTAGGAGAACATTGGCGGCAATTAGAGACATATAATTGGAGGAAAAACGTAAATATTTATAGGTAGTGATTGAGATCATCAATCACAAACAAGTTTATAATTGAGGTCCTTAAATTCATCAATCTATGATGATTTGAAATACCATCGGTTCAACAAAACATAGGGTATTAGGATAACATATTTTTGACGTTTCAAAATATCATAGTTGAAATACCACATCGAAAAATGAATTAACGAGGCCTCTATTTAAAATAAAGAGTGGAAAGTATGAAGATTACCGAAAATAACACATACTAGGGTTCCATGTAGGAAGATATGGATATGGAAGAGAAATCTAACCATCAATTATCTGATGGAGAGTGGTAGAGAACATGGCTATGAAAAGGCCAACAATCCCAAAGCCATGAATTAGTGATGATTTAAGGTACCATCTAGGACAACATTTTTGTTCTAAGTTCCTTTTATTAATGTTGAGGAATATATTTATGAGATTGGCTAAGATCATAAGGAGATATAATTACTTTATAATTTGAGTTTTATCCATTAATAAATTTCTACCACAAACTCATCTTTCACTCTAAAAGATAATAGAACGTAAATTTTTTTTCTATTTATACTATTCGTACAGGGTTCCAAAATAAATGAATTTATAATTCATCTACCAGATCTTTTAAAAAAAACTACATTATTTAATCCAAGACATCTCGTGGGCCAGTGGTAGGTGATACACCCTTGTCGCCCTTCGGTTGCGGGTTCAAGTCTCGCAGCCTTGCCGGACACGACGGGTTGCCGCCCGACCTCCGGGTTGTCCTTTTATGGCAATCCAAAATAATCCAAACTAGAACTATCCAAAATACTTCTGTCCAAACTCACAGTCCAACATTTATAAGGAAGATAAGAATAATGTAGATCCTTTTTACCCCATAATAGCATATGAATACCTTCATCTTGTATTCTTTTAATACACTGAAACATCCTGAATTACCATATTCCTTATTGATTACATTCATGCTCCCCTATTCCATATAGAATGATGGATATACTTCATCAATCCAAAAATGTTTTAAACCCCAACAATAATGGAATATACAGATCATTAATCAGTTCCAAGGTAGTCAAGAATATCCAATATAATTTATCCAAATCAATCATGTATTATTCTAAAATCACTAACTCGGTATCAGAACCATATTATGGTTTATCTTTCTCTCAACCATATATTTTCCAAAAATTTATCCTGCTATTGAGTCACTTTTCTTTGTTCCACACAATCTCAAGTCCTTAATGAAATAGTACTGCAGTACAATCCTTATATACTCCATAATCATTATAACAAGTACATTGTTGATACAACACTCAATTGACATAATCAACATAAGAACTCTAATCATTCCTCTTCATCTGTGGTAGTATCATAACTTGATTATTATCCAATAGCATCATTTGCGGCATAGTCTGATGACTGGGACATAGGTTCGCGTAGTGTCCAAACTCCTTGCAAATGAAGCATTGTACATTTGAAACCATTTTCTTACCCTTGCAGTCACGTACTTTGTGCCCTTTTCCTCCACACTTATAACAAACTCCCATTCCTTTCAGGCAAGTTCCAGGGTGTTTCTTTCCACAGTTACCACATATGGGAAAATTCTTCTTTTCCCTCTTCCCTTTATCCAATTTTCTCTCTTCCATCCTTTTCTTCTCTTGCTTCCCTTCAAAGCCATAGGACTCAGTAAACTCTTTACTTATCTTATCAACACATGATATTATTTCTTCATATGATGATAATACATGGGAGTCTATTTCTCTTATCAATTCTAGCTTAAGACCATGAAAGATATGATCCTTCCTTCTCTTTGGATCATGTGCATTTATGGAGTTCTCATTCCTTCTACTGGGCGCCATTTCTAAACAATGGCATAAACTAGATCAGTTTATGAATCAAAATACATAATCCCATACTTATAAAACACTTAACATAAATTGAACTATTTATGGATATAATCCATAATCATAAAAATGTTTTCTTTGAGGAAGTATATACTCATAAACCCTTCATAATGATTTTTAAAGAAAATGAGAGTTATCCTAAGCATATCCCCCGGGAGTGTCGTAACCAAGAGTGCAGCAAGGCCCGTTGTCGTGCACCAGTTCCCGTTCGAGTCTAGCTCAAAGCGGTGTTTTCGGGTTTTACCCCTAGGTACATCTGTGCCAGAGCCGCCTCTACCTTCTCGTATCCAGACAGGGATGTATTTCTCGGAAAACTCACAAAATCTCTACAATACCAAAATTCTAGGAAGTTCTTCTATACTTATCCTCAAAGTTCATCTTAGGTCTACGTGCTCTAATCAGAGTTTATCTAAATCTAGCTTCCAAGGTTTGTACTAAACTTCCTCTGATACCAACTGTAACGCCCCGACCCCAGTTACCCAGAGTCGGTGCATTATTACATAACATTGGCATGATCACAAGAAAGATCAAATCTCGAAAGATCGATTGGTTTAGTAGCCTTGGAAATACTAGATATATTAATAAATTTTACATTACATCATTAAACGAAAAACTACTACAACAACATATTGTCTCCATAATCCACACTCATATTCCCACATAACATCCCTGCAGGTCATTCATAACTTACTTCTTCACATCCTGGGAAAAGTAAAACATAGAAAAGGGGTGAGCTCAAATGCCCAGTAAGGATAACAATATAGCGGAAACTTTCATAAATAAGAATAAACTTTTAAGGCAATGTATATCTAAAACAAAAGCCTTTCAAACATGAACTTTCAACATGGTATGGCATAAATAAAATGAAATAATGCCATTTACTTACTCACATTGATATTCTACTAATCGAATAATCACATGAAAAAATCAATAACCACTTTCATAATGTTGGAATGCATAATGCCAGACTATCATAACCACATAGTCAAGGCCTCGTGCCAAGACTATAAATAAGATTTTGTCAAGGCCTTGTGCCAAGACACTAGTTTGTCTCCTGAGACCTACCGATGCATCGAGGAGCTATAGCGGGCTCCACCCGTCACTTATTAAGTCCAATGCATTCCCATATGAAAAGGTTTAAACATAACATAAACATTCGTATTAAAACTAGCATACGAAATTTCAATAATTTCACCATAAACTATGAATGGTATAAAAATAGCACATCCACAGTCAAACATATCACAAAACCTTCAATACAATATAGAAGTTTTGTATCATAATAAATCAACTTCAAATAATCTTAAAATCCATCAAAGGATGTTGACATAGATGAAATCAAAATTCTTTTTAAAGAAGTATCTCCTTTTATTTTGAAATCATTTAAGATCCATATAAAATAAAACATTTTCTTTGAAAATATTCTTATAAGCTTGTATGTAAAGCTTTGAATATTTTATAATGGTGGAAAATAACCATACCCGCCGTATAAGTTAAAAAAACTTTCTTACCTCAATTCTGTCGAAAAGGTTAAAAAGGACATTGTTTTGAAAACGACGAAAAGATTCCTTTATAAACCTCTTATAAAAAAGTCAAACCAGGGTATAAATGACTTTAACCCATATTCTTGTAAATAGTAAAAATGTTTTGAAATACATTTTTAAGAAAACATGGATGTGGATGATAAAGAGATCCCAGTAGATTATTACGTATAAACAACCTCGGATAATGAAGAGATTGTGAAATAACCCTTACCTTGTACTTTTCCTTTGTTGGGGTAGGTTAACCTCCTGTATAATGGTGAAATAATTGTTATTAAATTATACAAGAATCATATACATTAATATGATATCATATATGATCTTTTAACATTGCTTTATTAATAATATCTTAGTATTATCGTCGTTTCAGGTGATAATCGATTCGTTCTTCTTAAATGTTTGGTTACGTAAGACATGTTTGTAATGGATAGATTATATCTTATTCATAATCAGAATGATATTAACATTATTTTTAACCCTAAAATGAGAATAAGACTTGAATGGATACGATGGAGGATGGATCTCACCGCGTTCGTGGAGACGGTAGTCCATACGTACGCACGAACGCTACTTCCATTTAATTTTTATTTTAAAAGAATTGAATCCAAATGATACATAGTTATATTACTATTCCAGTATAATATAATATTTTATATATGTTACTTATGTTCATTAACACCATCCTTTATACGTTCCATGTGTGGTATGAACGAGTCATATCATTTTAAGGGGGCGGTAGTCCGCACTTCCTCAAATGAAATTATCGTATGTATATACAACATGAAACAAATAATGGTATGAAATAAAATGGAATTACAGAAGCTTTTATATAAAATATATATCATTAATATCATATTTAATTACAGTTCCATCATAATGGCCACCACGAGAGGCGGTAAGATGTATTTGAACAATCATCGTTTCGTGAGGCGTTAGTTTTCCATCCACAGAAACATTATGTTCATCATCCATTAGATGGAGATGTGTGTATGTGTAGTTTGAATCCTTCTTATAACAACATCCTAGTATATTGAGGATACTGGTGTTGTTACAAAAGAAAGGAAATAAAAAGAGTTTTGGTGTTGGAGAAGCAAAATAAATGAAAATAATTTAAGAGAAATCGTTACCTTTAATTTAGGTAACTCACTTTGGTTGGAACCAAAGGACTTCTTGAAATGCTTTCTGCCTAAGGGGAAGCTTCAAGGAGGAGGAGAGGGTTGTGGGGAGCTTAGTTGGGCAGAGTTTGGACGAGCCAAGTGGCTTGAGAGGTGTGAAGAAATGAGAAGGAGGAGTGCCATTTTATAAGAGGGGTGAGGGGCACCTTTGGAAAAGCTAGAAATATTAATTTATAATAAATTCATATTCGGTTTCTAATGGCTCCAAAGTTGACTATTCAAAGGTTGAGGTGGGTATGGGTCGACAAAAACTCATCCAATATAATTTAGACAGGTTTGGGTACTTATATTAACCTTATCTTTAAGTATTAACTCTAAGTTAATTAGTTTCACTTTTACAATGTCTCTTTGTATTTTTATATAATATGGTTAATAAACATACTATATACATTTACTCGACCCCAAGTGGTCCATTAATGATTAACCTATCATAATATAAGTCTCTTGGCCGAACCTTAGATTTTTAGGAATTTAATATCAATTAATAATATAATATTTGTTTTAAGAACTCTTTTATGTCAATTTTGACACTATTCAATAGTTGATTTTTTTGAAACTCATAACAGATTGATTACTTCGAAAAATGTCAATTAAATCAATCCTAATATATCATATTATCCTAGAAAATTAGTTTAATTCATTAAAAGTTTCATATTATATTTATTTGGGTATTTATAATATCACGTATTTTAATTTTTCACTATTATAGTAATTACTGCATCATCATTGTGTCATAAATAAAATAAATTATTTAATGTCTAAAAATTATAAATAAAATATCATTATGTAGGAAATCGTTTTATCTTTCTAATGAATATTTATAATCGAATATCCAACATGTATAACCTTATGTAAAAATTCTTCTTCTAAAAGATGTAAGCTTATGCCATTTTTGTATTCATTTTAACTTAATTAAAATAAAGTGTCATTATCACTCACAAGTGGATCCATGGGGTCCCAAAATAGACCCAAAGATGCCCATGGTCGACCATGTATCAACCAATAGGGTTAAGACACGTTTTAGGGTAATTTAGTATTATTATAATATTAGTTTTTTAACCCTTATTTACCGGATTTACCCTTAACCATGGTAAATAAAATATTTACCGCAGTAATTATTCAAAATGTCTAAAAATAAAAGTTACCTATTTACACAATTTGAACATCCTGATTCCAAATATGGAATCAATTTTCCTAAATTCTAAACACAGAAGTGTTAGAAATTAATTTAAAATTAATTCCCGCTGTCAAAACAAAAAGCGTGTTTTTTAAGAGATAATAACTATCAAAAGATTGACACTTGTTTATGTTTGGTTTAATTGTAAAATTATGTCCAATGACCAACATTATATTAAATGGTAAAAATATATTCTAAATATACTTTAAAACTACTAAAATTCATAATTTATCACTATTAATTATTTTGATTAAAAAAGTTGTTTTTAATTAAAATTTAGTAATTTTCACTATTCATCAAAATATGAAAGTTATCCGAAATGTACCAAAATTTCACCTTAGGCTAAATTCGATATTCCGAATCCAAAAATGAAGTCCATTTTAAAATATAAAATATATATAATTTCAAAAATTAGGTATTACTATTCATAACGGCTAGTTTGATTGGTTACGGTGTGTTAGAACTCGGTGTTGCGTACAACACATGCTAGCATACCGTGGAAGCTTGGGATGTTTCATTTTAAATTTTTGAAGTCCCCATTTAGTCAAAAAGTTTAAAATATAGTATCTAAAAAGGGTTCACTATTAAAATTTGGTAAAAGTGCAATACTGAAAATGAATTTGTTCTTACATTATGTCTAAGAAACTCATAATATGGATTCTAAAATTATAAGGATTATATAAAGTTTAAAATTTAGTTAACACTATTCATAACCTCTTTTGAATAGCTTGTTTGGTATGTCATGGTGCGATTGAACATGGTGTCGCGTGTAGTGAATGTTATTGAATTATTTTTAAGAAATAACACACTATAAAATCTTGGGGTGTTACAAAAATACACTTTTCAAGCAACATAACCATGACAGACTAGTGGCCAGAGTATTTATCGAACTATGATCTATCATGAAAACCTCATCCGTAAACTTTCGATGGTGTACCTTGCACCATCCAAATCCATAAATATATATTCATAAGAAAATCATCTAAGGGTACCATATCTAATCAAAAACAATTAAGGTATCTGGGCATAAAGCCATTGCTTTCTCAGTGTACCCGATATGATGTCATAGAAGGGGACATGATCATTACTAATTGAAATTGAACTAATAAGTACTTTATGACCACCAACCCCAATCCTTTATTATAAATTTTTTATCTATCTATAGAAGCATCTTATCATATTGAAATCATCAGGCTTCCCTGATTACAATATCTCGCCTTACATCCCAAAACCAGATGGTCTCTCAAAGAATTCACAATGGAGTTCACAAACTAGTGCATTCTCACTACCCATGCCAACCACATCAAAAGGAAAATATCTCACCACATTTAATAAATTATAAATATGTATTTAATCAAAATAATATCAAATCATTCCCCATATATCAATTCACACAGTTTTGACTAAGGTACTATAACTACCCATTACTATCACACACCTGGTTTGTGGTTAACAAGGGTAAAAAAATTATCATTATTATATTTTTATCATGTTGAAATCCATTTATTATCATCTTTCATAACATTATAATTTCTCACCATTTCATGTTAAGCACCATAATCATTTCAATTTATTGAAAAGGAAAAAAAACTATTCAGGTTCAATTTCTACCCCATAACCAATTTTCCATGAGTTCCTAAAATGATACAGGTCATAATAATCATGAGTACCTATAATGATTAATGAAGTCTCAAATATCATGTCATTCTAGGACAATAGTTAGTCTCAATAAATCTAAAAAACATAATCACATCACATGAAATGTATGACAACCATGGTGAAATAAAACTAAACTATAATAGTAAAAAGGAATGAAAAAACTCATCTATTTTACTTGCATTATCCTCTATACATGGGGTAGATAATCACATGAACGGGTATATAATAATGACCTATCAATTATTAGTCTCATGTTTCCCTTTCCTAAACAGTAATACAAAATAATAAGAAACAAAACTAGACCTCAGATACCACTCTGTATCATTCCGAACTAAGTGCCACACAACAATGCCTCGAGCTAGTCAGTCATATGACCTCATGTGCACCTCTATGTATTCTAGAAGTTTCCAAATAAGAGTGAGGGGCTGATATGTCAGTTTTTGGGAGACATCACCCTCTTATAATAGATTCAAAACTAGTAGAAATAATAAAAAATATAATATGGATATATAATCATAAAAATTACCAATGTCACAAGTTGACAAAAATAAAAAATTGACCACTCAACTAAATGGGAAACAGGTCTTTCTAAGTTATATTTCAATTTTTCTTAAATGAATACTAATAATAAATACACCGATGATGAAATAGAGGGTCCCATCCCTTTTATGATTCCGTCATCTAATCTTTATCTCCAAAATAATCTAACCAACACAGGGACTCTACCCTTAAGCTATAAAGAAAATAGAAAGTATATTTGGGTACTGATCATGTAGCCCGAGTAAGTTGTGAGTAAAACATAGTAGTCCACCAAAAATGTTGTGTATAACAAATCCAGTATATAATAGTATATGATGTTGAATAAAGAAATAAACATGATTCCTAAATAACCATTATCATATTATCATTTTATCAATATTTAACCACATAAACTCTATGGTCCTCAAGGACACCCTATCCTTTATACCAAATATGGCTTGTCATTTTAGAGTATGAAATATTCCTAAGGGATAGTATATATTTTAATTTCTATGATACCATACATTATCACAATTCAAAAAGAATTTTAAAAATAAATTAACAAGTAAATTATTCTTGCATGGGTAATGGGCCCTATGGGCTATAACATCCATGGTCAATAGTTATTAATACCTGACAAATTATAAATGATTTATAAGAAAAACATGATCTCTCTCATGTTCTTTTACCATAAATAGCTCACCTGATCCTTCAAAAAAATTAGAATCTCAGGCAGTCTTCTTCCATTAAGGCTCACACGGTCCATAAATTAACAATATTAAATGTTATCTCAATATTCATCCAATAAGGATCATATAGTCCTATGATAAATAATATTAAAATATCTCTATGTATTTTTCCCATAGGGCTTAGATAGTCCTTCAACTACAAATAGTTGATGATCCTTGGATATAATCCCTTTAATCTCATTCTCACACCAATTTTATCACATTTTCTACTCCATGCCAACATTATCACAGCCAATTTTCATTTAACCCTAAATTTCATTAATTGGTTCCCAATTACTTAATCATGTCAAAACCATAAAGTAATTGGCCATTTGAACTCTATTAATCAATTCAATATTTAATTTACAATATCCATTCCATTAATTAAATCTCCAACTAATTAATCAAACCCCATTCCCATTAATTAACCCAATAATTAATTAATCACAACAATTTCATTGATTAATTTCAATAATTAATTTATCATTCCAAATATCTTAATCAATTTAACAATTAATTAACCATAATAATCCTTTAATTAATTTTTCAATTAATTCTTAGCTTGTACAATATTAATTGATTCCTCAATTAATTAACAATAACATTTCCATTAAAAAATTCACCAATTAATTAATCACAACTGCTCCATTTATTTATTCGAAGATTTTCTAGAAGTATTAAATCCATTAATTAATGAAAAAATTAATTAATAATTTCACAACACGACATCCAATAATTATTTATCTTATTAATTATTATAAATTTATAATTCAAAAATTCGATAATTAACTCAACAATTAATTACCCACTGATTTCATTACAAATTAAACAATTATTTTGTCAAATAAATACCCTTAATTAATTCCAGATTTATTTAAATAAATCAATCCAATTAATTAATTCATCAATTAGTTAATAAATATTAATAAACTCTAAATCACATTATAAATTTCTAATTTAATTATCCCATTCATAATCTCAACACGTCATAATTAATTCCACAACTAATTATATCATTTCAGAAATCTCAATATCTCATAATTAATTCATCAATTAATTATCCAATTCAATCAATTTAACATCACAACAATCGATATTAATTAATTCACCAATTAATTAATCCAATTCATGTGATTACACTATACCAAAAATCCCAAATTATTAATTTGAATATTAATTAATCTAAATCACTCAATTGCATCATCAAATGAATATCCATTAATTAATACTTCAATTAATATCTAAGTCAAACCCATTAATTAATTCATTAATTAATTAATCATGTCAATCTTATTAGTTAATTTATCTATTAAATAATCACATAAATGAAATTATTATTTTCTAAATTAATTAGTCTTTTTATTTAATTCAATAATTAAATAATCACAACACTCCCATGAATTAATTCAACAATTTATTAATCCATGTATTTATTTCAAAAATTAAATCATCACGTAACTCTCATTAATTATTTTGTCAATTAATTATTATTTTTATTCAATTCAAAAATAAATAATATCATTACACACATTAAAAAATATATCAATTAATCAATCCCATAATTTAATTCACCTATTAAATAATCTCACTATCCACATTAATTAATTCTACCATTAATTAATCTGATTTCATTAATTTGACATTTAAACAATAATGTTCCTCAAACAATTTAGTTGTGTAATTAATTAATCCCCTTATTTAATTAAAAATTTAATTAATCACACACATTCATCAATTAATCCATCAATTAATTAATTCCATCTCAACAATTCAATATCATAAATTTATTCATCTATTAATTTTTTTATCGCCATTTACTCAACAACCCCAATTTATTTATCAGTTAATTGTTCATTCACAATAAATATATCAATCATAGAAATATCCATTAATTAATTTTACAATTTATTATCCATATCATATAACTTCAATATTTCAATAATGAATTTGTCAATTATTTATTTGATCTCAACATTCTTTATCTCAGAATAATTAATTCAAAAATTAATTTTATTAAATAAAAATTTGAAAATCCCAACTATTCGAATTAATTAATTCTATAACTAATTAATCCATTTAAATAATTTCAATAACTTCATAATTATTGTAATAATAAATTATTCATGATCTAAAATCCAAATATCCAAATTTCACATTTTCCATAATTTATTAATTCATGAAATTTATGAATTTAATAAGAAAAAAATTTCTAAACGAATACTAAAAATTCAATAATTTCGTACAAATAAATGTAATTAATACATTTAGAATTGAATTATATACCACCACCCTCAATAACAGTGATGAAAAATTTCCATCAAAAATCCCCAATTTGAGGGTAATAAATCTAGAATGTGTTGATGAAAAGGATTTAGATCTGACTCCTCAAAGAAAATGAAGCAGTGAAAGAATCCCAACATCTGTGATAGAAATAAGATAACGGATTTCTATCAAAAAGAACCTAATAATTTATTAGATATGGATCTAGAAGTAGATTAATAACAGGAAGTCATAACTTAAAAATCAAGGTCCATAAATACATGATATGATGATAGTTTACTCTCGGATTGAAGAGGAATCCCGAATATTAATGAAGGAATACCCACAATAAGGATGGAGGTTCGTGGAAGGACTTTGATTGATGATTGAAATGTATTTAGGTGTTTTGGTCCAAGGAAAAGGTCTGAAGGATTTCATTTATCGATGATGGGGGTGTGCGGAGCATCTTAGGTTATGAAAAAAATTTGTTGAGGGTTACACAGAGATGGGGCCATGTTTTTCATTTTCATCATGACAAAAAAAATGACATGATTTCCTATTTAAAATCATATAATAGTCAATATATTTTTCCATTGATATCACATCAAACCCTTTAAAAACATTAATAGCACATTATACTAGGTGAAATCCAATTACACGTGGTGACATATTACACATTGTGATATCAAATTTTACATGGTGAAATCTAATTTGAGGCAGTGAAAATTAATTTCATGTTGTGAAATATTACATGTGGTGAAATATAATTACACATTGTGAAATATTATTTCATGACATCTCAACACGTAGTGAAAACTACTTATAGGTGGTGTAATTTTTCAAGGATTTGAATTAATTTATAAAATAAATTATTTCCAAAACAACCCATCATGAAAAAGAATAAATAAGAGGATTAATTCCATAAATATAACGGTATATTACACTTGAATACAAGTTTTGGAGGATTGATATATTCATTCCCTCATTATGATATTAGTAATTTATGAATCATGTAATTATTTGACTAGTAAAATTTCCATAGTGGAGTTTCAAGTGATTATTTATATTATATTATTTATTAATCACTTATTCCTACAATATTATTCTCATGATTATGTTTTAATGGAATGTGTTATTATTAATTAGTCATTTCTTATTATTTATATTAAATCTTCTACTCTATTTATTTCCCTTTCTATGTATTTGAGCACATCCCTTTAATATTTATTTTCATAGGGTTCGTAGAGGAATATTATGAATGACTTGTGTGTAATGCCCATGACCCGGGAGCCACAAAAGTGGTTGCCCAATTCATTTCTCCACCCGACCTCATATGCGGGACCTCGTATCGTAGAATTCTTTTACTACCAGTGAGGGTATAATAGGACACATGCAAAGATTATACAATCTTAATGTGAGTAACCCAAATAAAAAAACAATTTAAATAATAAAAACAGTAGGAAAGATTGAATAACATGCATAAATAACCAATCCTCAAACTAGGTACAAACCATATCCAATAGTAATCATGACCCTCCATTTTATATTGAGATGTTAAAAACCCAAAATAATTAAAATGATTAGAATTCACAAACCAGTCCTCGCTTCATGTTCCATAACTCATCCATGGACATACCAAACCAACTCACTACAAATTCATGGGACCCTTTCCATTGTGTTGACCTGCAACCGTGGAATCTTCTCGGGTACCCAATGGTGGCCCGAGCTTGGAGTGAGTATAACTAGTAGGCCGACAACAATGGTGTCTTTAAAATATCCAGTAAAAGTCAATATTTCTTGAATGTGATAAATAATTGCATGAAATGATAAATAGTTAAATTTTTCAATCTATATTATATTCCCTTAAATTATACTACGATTGAATCTAGGTAAACTACTTTAGCATCCCATTTTTTAATCTTTCTTTGTCATCAATTCAATATATTGGGCATGTTCAATATTTTCAAGAAAATGGTAATAAAATCAAGACATATCTCAGTAGTAATAACATTATAATAACATAATCATAATCTCATCATAGCCTCATTCTAGGTAGAATGAAACTGTTAGGGGAGTATAACAAAATCCCTTTCTCTAACACATTCATTTAGGAGTGGATCTAAAACCTCAGTCCAACATGACCCGAGGGCATAGAACCTCAAGTATATACACCCCTCTACCAAGTCATGTGAACATGTTTATTTATCATTCACCACAATTATCAACATCACAACATGCATAAAAATATCGTTTCTAACATCACAACAGAATTATGAATTTTAAAATCATCATTATTCCACAATCCATTAACACATTCATTATTTATATCATATAACCCTTTAGCCAATTTTCCCATTTCCCATTCCTATCTCACTAAGAATATTAAATTGTAACAAAAAATCTTTATCATATTCCCATTAATCCCATTGGACACATTAAAATTTAAACCAAATAATCCCTTAGACTTTAACCACATTAGACACAACTGTTAAAAATCCTTTATAACACATTTCACAGACTGATTTAACTACTCTATTAGTCTCTTAATCTCTATGAGTCAATTTTACAGATTATATTTCTTGTTAACCTATTTAGATGGGTCAAAAAACCACATTGTTGGACCCAAAAATAGTCACACCATCCATCATTCAACCTAGGTGGATCATGACGGTTTATTTGGTTATTTATGCACCCAATATACCGAATTTTTCCAATAGCACCATGAACACATCAATATGAGATCTGGAATAAAACCCTACCAGCAAAAATATAAATTCGAACTATGTGATATAACATGTAGACCAATTACCTTAAATTCATAGGGAAAAACTAATAGTATATGACTTATATCTTAATTCAACCTACCTTTGTAGCCAAAACATAAATCCCACCAGAAAAGAATTGTTTATAGCTTCAGATTGGGAGAAGAAAGAGATGCAAACCCTAAACCGAAAAGAGAAGTATGAGTGGGATTAGCCTTACCCAAATCATGAATCTATAACCAATGGAACTGCAAATGGTTATAATTTGAGGATGATTGATCCATGAAATCTCTTCAAGCTATTGGGGAGCCACTAGGATTCATTGGAGAAGAATGGATGAAAATATACTATGGATCATAAAATCTCGTATTGGAATTTTTTTAATTTTCTCAATGTTTCTGGGCCATATATTTTTAAAGCACAGTTTTCCAAAACATGCTCAAATAATGTGGATGAAACTATCCAAAAACAACCCCTTCATGGTTACTAAGTATTTATGTACCATTTGTACTAACTATACATAAACCCGACAACATGCCCATAATGCCCTTTTTCATCCTCTTTCATGTCCTGAACCCCCATAACACCCCTAGAACACCACCAAAACATCACTAGAACTCTAGGAAACACTTTTTTATATAAACTTAATTAAATTAAATGAAACTTAAGAAACAAATACCTTAAGTGAGATATAGTATCATGCTACCTCCCCGCCATGTGATAGCCTGCCCTGAGGCTGCTTTTTTCCGGACATCATTGAGTTCCCAAATAAAAGAGTCTAGACCACTGGACCCTCATATCTGATTCCCCCTCCCATGATTCCTCATGAATTTTTCCAAGCTACCATATATCACAAACCAAATGGAACACCCTTTCATCTCGTGTCATTTTTGCTACAATCCAAAATGATGATTTTATGCTCATTCAAGGATGCATCAGACTCATGCTTGACATCATCGTTTTTCACCTCATATAGATTTGGATGATACTGTCAGAGCTATGAAATAAGTAAAACATCCTTTATCCCACTATAAAACTATGTAAGAGCTATCGATAATCCATAGGACCAATCATCTCCACATTTTCAAATATACCCACATACCTAGGCACCATCATGCCCTACTTTTGGGTATGATCACGACCCAACCATGGTGACACTTGAAGAAAAACACTATCACCCACTATAAACTCATGTGGACTACGATGCCTATCAGAAAATAATTTCTATCTAATTTCAGCAATTCTCATTGATTCTAAATCAATATAACGTTATCCAAAGTCTTTGTTATGAGATATGATCCTAATAGATCATACTCCCCAACCTCTAGCAAACAATGTGGGCATATACATGGTATCTCGTTGAGTTACTCAATTGGATCCATCTATATTATTGCCTGAAAATGTTTTTTTAAGAAAACTCATTGAGGAAAAAATTCCTTCCCATGAACCACCAAATTCTAGAACACATTCTCTCAACTTGTATTCTAATACAAGGATTCTCCGTTCTGATTTTCCATCAATCTACGGGTGAAAAGCTATACTAAAAAACAGATGGGTTCCAAGCTCTTTCTATGTTCCTTCCTAGAAGATCAAGGATAAACATGGGTTAGGATATGAAAATATAGTTCTTAGAACACAATAAAACCGTAATTTTGTCCAACATACAATTCTCCCAACTGGTCAAATTTATACGTCTCCTAGACCTGTAAGAAATGACCCATATTGTTCATTTAATCTACCACAACCAAAGTTGAATCATTCCCTTGAGCCGTCCTTGAAAGGTCCACTACGTAGTCCATTATTATGAAATTATAATTCTACTCTAGAATATTCAATTACTACAACAACCCACCTATACACTAATGTTCATAATTCACTTGATAACTTGTATGGGATCATGCCATAGTACTCGCAACTTCTTTCTTCATTTCAAGCCACCAAAACAACCGATGAAGATCCCAATAAAACGTAGTCAAGCTCATATGAACTGAACTCTTTGACCAAGGAATCCCAAGAATCAACTCCTCTTATATATCAGCCTCCACCACAGCATATCCCTAAACATAAGAAGCTCAACCAACACTAAAAGAACAACCTGGAGGTGAATCCCCTTCTTTAAGGATTCTATACCTAGAAAAACTATCTGGATCCACTAGTTGGGTATATTTAACTCGTCTCAGTACTGTATATTCAACATATATAGATGAAATTTTCATCTGATCAAGCCCATCCTACATCTCAAAATGAAAATATGCAATCATTTCCATCAACATCCACTGTAAACCAGATTCATGAACCACCTGATTATGAGTCATCTAACAAAGTGCATCTGAAAAACTATTCCATTTCCTTAGAGTATAAACCTACTCAAAATCAATTTAGTGTATGTTCTCAAACCACCTTCTCTATCGAACATTGAAATCCCACAAATAGAATATTTTCCTGAGTATTTTATGATCTATAGACATGGTGAATGTTTCTCCCAATAGGTAATAACTCCAAAAATTCAAGGCAAGAACCACACTAGCTAGCTCAAGGTCATGAGTAGGGTAATTTCATTCAGTTGTTCTCAACAATGTCGAAACATAATCTGTAGCCCGATAATCCTACATCAACAATTCCCTATGTCATGCACTATATGCATCATAGAAAAAGGTGATCTTCTTACCTGTTTTGGTTGGGATAAAAATTGGTGCGTTAGTCAATCGCTACATTATTACCTGAAAAGCATTTTCACAATCCTATTACCATTAAAATGTAACACCATTATTTGTTATGCCTATGATTGGTGCTTCCAAATGAGATAAATTTCTAATAAACCTTTGTAAATAACCAGCCTATCCTAGAAAACTACGAACACTAGAAAATTTTTAGGATACTCCAAAGACAACATAACAAGCACCCACTCTTGATCCCCCAGTACACCTAACTCGTAAACGATGTGTCCTAGAATGTTCACCTCACCAATCCAAAAAAACATGATAATAGATTGACATAAATAATATTTACTCTTTGGATACTCAAGATGATCATTAGATTTTGGTCATGATTTTTATTAGTTCACAAGTACACCATGATATAATCAACAAAAACACTGATCTAGATATGTGTGGAATATCAGGTTCATCAAATCCATGAACATAGCTGGTGAATTGTTCAATCAAAACAGAATCGCCAAAAATTCATACAACCTGTGCATACATTGGAAAGCAATCCAGGGTATGTCAAATGGTCTCACCCTTAACAAATGGTCTCGAAATTTCAAATTAATCATAGAGAACACATAGGCACCTCTAAGATGGAATAAAAGGTTGTCGATTCATGGAAGTGTGTATCAGTTCATAACATTCAGCTTGGTCAGCTTTCTATAATTGGTTAATATCCACATTTATCTGTTATTCATCTTAGTAAAAAGTATAGGAGAACAAAAAGGTGATGTACATGAATCGATAAACCTCTAACATTTCAAATCCTTGATCTAAACATTGATTTCATAGAGGTTTTCATGTGCCATTTGGTTATGTAATAAGGGAAACTGTCTACTACTTTGGAAATAATTCAATTATGAACTCAACATCTCTCTAAGGTGGTAACCTTGAGAAGTCATTTGGAAAAACTTTCTGAAACAAGTCCACAATAGGTTAAAAAATGTTTATTCTTTTTCAGAATCATCAAACTTATGGAAAGCCTCATGGGTTGTGAGTTCTCCCAACTACTCGAATGGTGGACCTACATGGCCTACTCGAGTATCCCACTCATCCTGAAGGACATGAGTATCCCCATCAAGAGATAAGAACATTTCCTGACATCGGTAATAGTTTATATGTTCTTGATTCAACACCCACCAATCCATCCCAATTAATATGTAAAAACATATCATCTATAGAAATAACATATCACAAAAAAAGATATCCACCAAATACCAGAGCACATCCCTTACACCACCTCAAATCCTCAACTCATTCCCCTAACGAAGTATCATATAACATTACTCCACTATTTATCACCACAGTTAAACACAACACTACTATAGTATTTGTATAAATAATATAATGTCAATCACATGTATCAAAAAAAGAACTAGAATGTGTGGAATATTTGAGAATCATACATTGAATAGTAGATGGTCCAACCTCACAACCTCAGGTGTAGTTTGAACTACATGGATATGACCAGGCCCTATACACTTGGATCAGGCCTATTTACCTTGCACTACACTACCTTTTTATAAGGATAATCTCACACTAGAGATCCATGTCCTCCACCTCTACCAGTATGACACGTGGATCTCTAACAACTTTACTGATACAGGGTAACCGACCCCCTTCCTATACTCAACTTGTACCTCTAACCTCCATCATTCCCTAACTGTCATGGGATCCTACAAAACCTATGTATGTGGCCTAGCCTACATTATGCTCGACACTAAACTTGTGGGTAGGGATAATTTTAAATATTGTGCCCCAACTAGAAATATTGATAACAGAATACATGGTATCCACCCTGAGAAGATCACCCCCTCTTCTAACAGCTCTGTGCACTTTCACAGTACTAAAAATTTATAAAATGGTAATTCATAATCTCGAAAGCCAGACCACAGGTCACCCTACCTGGCACAAAAGGTTCACTACCCGAAGCTCTATTCATGTTTCTCTCAGACATAATGGATTGTTCCTCTGCATTACAAATCCTTTTCAGGTAGATAATATTCACTTGGTACATGATCTAGTGTATCTTCCTGTCCTGGAAGCATTTCACTACAGCTGGCTTGTCTCTTATCAAAGTTGATATAAAGCATCAAAAATCAGTGAAATGACCAGAATTGTTCAATAAATACACTTTTCCATGGGGTTACCTCCTTAAATGCACGTCCTTCTTCTGATTCAATGAATATAGGTAAATGTATTCAAGAAAAATCACATGTAAATCCATCCATATAATTCCTATAGCCTCCTCCATCAAAAGCATGATGTCCCACCAATGACTTTCTTGAACTATTAGACTATAGGCTATTAACTTGACTTGATTCATGAGAGGGAATAATTATGTTCAAGAATAGTTTGGGTGAACTCTATCATGATCTCCACTACTTCTAGACCACCCACTCATGTAATGGATTTAGGGTGCTATAGCTAAAACTCGCTCGTCAACTAAAACATAATCATTGTAAAATGCCATGGGTCCATTCCATTATCTGCATAAAACGATTAATTTTTTAATAGAACATCCCTTATGTATCTTTTTTGATCACCATGTTCACTTTCTCTACCACTAGAGAAGTGTTATTGTGAAATTCTTCATCTCTCCCAACTAAAATTCATCTTCTAGGAGGCATTTCTCTACACTTTCAATCTTGACTTCTAAAATACATCCAAAAGCTTTCTTAGGAAAAGTAAAAAGGTATATGTTGGCTCCTCAAATTTCATAAACATGCTAGTTTTCATACACTACCCAAATGAGCCAACTAACAATGGGAACACTACCCTTTGTCGTCTCTCTTTAGGCCATTGCTGACATAGATATCTCACTCAAATAGTTACAAGCATTATCTTTTTCACCTATTCAAACTATTTACATATGATGGTTTACTCTTAAAAAAAATTAATCAACCTTTTCTTTTTAATTAATCACTATTTTCTAATTACAACTTAACATTTTCACTTCCCTTTTACCCATTTAAACAGTCTCATTTGGCATAATTTCCTTACATTGAAAAAATGAATCATAACCTTTATATCCTGAACACTAATCTTGTGTGTGATCCTACCTTGATACGTCTCACCTATCTACATAGGTTGCTAGAATTATTCTTGAATTCACAACCTCGTCCCATTTTTTCCATGAGAGAACTACCACAAAATCTTCAAATAACATAATAAGTGCATCACCAAATTTTGAAATATCATCAAATATAAAACACAACAAGAACAACAATACCCTCCTAGGGTGACATGTGTTTTCCCTCATACATGGGTTAGGAACTCCCAAGTACAAGATCATTAAAAATTCCCTACACATTCATATACTCCTATCTTCCATCCCAAAATAATAAGAAATATAAAAGAACACCTCTGATACCATTTTGTAACATCCCTGACCTGGGAGACACTAAACTGGTTCCCCGATCCAGGTCTCCACATGACCTCAAGTGGGCCTCCTTGTATGATAGATGTTACTGACTATCAGTGAGGGTCTAACAAGACATGTATGGAGATTATAACCTGTTTAATATAGTAATCCACAGTAGGAATCAAATTAAATGGCTGAAATAATATGAATAAATCAATAACATTCATAAATAACCAACCTTCGAACTGGTTACAAACGATATCCAATAGAAAACATGGCATGCCATTTTATAGGGACAAGTAAGAAAACCCCAAAAGGCAAAAATAGAAGAATCCCCAAAATGGTTTTGGATCCATGTCTCAGACCTCATCCATGAACATACCAAACTATCACACATCAAAAGTATGGGGAACATTCTCTTTTACTGACCTACAACCATGAAATCTACTTGTGTACCAAACAGTATCCTGAGAAAGATGTGAGTATAAATCAGTTTTCCAATAATAATGATTTCTACAATATATATACTATATGTAAACTGTGTATTCAAGTGATAAATAATGTTAAGAAAAGATAAACAGTTTAATATGGAATTAGGGATTATGTTCCCTTTAATTATACATCCATTGAATCTAGGTATACTACTTATTCATCCCATGGATTGATCTAATCATTTCATTCATTCAATGGATTAGGCATATTCTAAATTCTCAAGAATATGGGAATTAAATAAATACATATCTAACAAGGAATCACATTATAATACCCTCATAATCCTCACTTCGAAGCCCCAGTCTAAGTGGAATAAAATAGGTAGTGGAATAGAACTCCAACCCCATCCATATCCCATACATTTAGGGGTGGAGTTAGAACCCAGGTCCAACTCTACCCATGGGCATTTAACCTCAGGTCTATTCCCCCCTCTACCAATCCATGTGAACATTATTATTTATCATTTACCAAAATTTACCACATAAGAACAGGAATATCCAATATAATTTTCAACCTCATAAAATATAAATATTTGGTAAATTAACATTATTTGTAAATCTATTAACACATTAATCATTTATATCACGTAACCCTTTATCACCATTACTCATTTCCCATTTCCCATGCCTACCTAACTATGCATATTCAAGTTTAAACATAATTTCTTATTAAATTCCCATTAATCCCATTGGACCCATTTCAATGTTATCCAAATAATCCCTTACCCTTTAACCACATTAGACCCAACTATTCACAATCCATTATAACTCATTATCTATACCATTTAATCTACTCACATTTTCTCTATATCTTTATGAGTCATTTCACACATTATATTTCTATTAACCTATTTGGATGTGTTAGTGTATCCCATGGAAGGCCCAAAAAATAGTCAGTCCATCCTCCATGAATCCCACAGTGATTATGACTCTTTATTTGGTTATTTGGGAACACAATATACCACATTTTTTCAATGACACCAATAACACATCAATATGATAACAAGGATAATACCCTACATGCACAAATCTAAATATAAAATATGGGATATAACATGATTACCACCTACTTTGAATCCATTGAAAAAAAGTCCTAATATAGACCTTATATCCATATTCAACCACCCTTTGATGACTCAACCTAAATCCCACAATAAAAATAATGGTTTTAGAGCTTCAGATAGGGAGAAGATAGAACTGCCAACCCTAAACCAAAAAGAGAAGAATGAGTTGGAATAGCCTTACATGGATCGTAAATCTGCAAAAAATGGCACTCCAAGTGTCCCTTTGTTCATAGATACTGATCAATGTAATCTCATGATGAATTTGGGGGCATCACTATGGTACATCGGAGAAGAAAGGAGCAAAATCCACAGTGGAAAATCAAATCTCGTAATTGAATTTTTTTACTATTCTTAATATTAATGGGATTCATGGTTTTCTAACATAGTTTTCAAAACCCAACACAAACCATGTGGATGATACTATCAGAAAACATCCCATTGAATGTTTACCTAGGAATTAGGTTCCATTTGTACTAAATATACTTAAACCATGCTGCATGACCAAAAACCCTATTTTTGTTCCTCTTTCGTGGCCCAAACCCCCGAAACACCCGTATAACACCCCCCCCCCCGAAACATCACATGAACTCAGGGACAAACATATTTAACCAAAAGAAGGAAATTAAATAGAAAAATAAATAAAACATACTTTATGGGGGATCTAGTGTCTTACAAACTCCCCACCATATGACTGGTCATCCTCAAGTGTCTCTTACCAAACATCATTGAATTCCCAAAGGAAAGTGTTCGGGCCACTAGACCCATATATGAGATTCCCTGTCACAAGAATCATCATGAATGTTTCCATGCTACCATATATCACAAACCAAAGGCACAACCTTTCATCTCATGAAATTTCATTGTGATCCATAATTTTAATCGGATGCCCTTTAAAGGATGCATCAGTCTCAACGTTGACATCATCAGCATTTTTCACATCATATAGATTATGTTGATACTGTCGAAACTATGAAAAATGTAAAACATCGTTCATCCTACTATACCACTATAGAAGAGGTAATCTGTATGCCATAGGACCAATCCTCTCAACATTCTCAAATGGACCCACAAACCTAGGCACCATTTTTTCCCATTTCTACTTATGATGGTTACCCAACCTTGGTGACACATGAAATAATATAGTATCACCCACCATAAAATTAATAGGTCTATGATTCTGATATGCAATTAAAATCTATCAGACCTGATCCATTTTTATATTCTTTTAAATCAATAGAACATTATCCAATGACTCTGCTACGAGAATCAGTCTTAATAGCTCAAAATCCCTATCCTCTAACAAACAATGTGGGGATCTACACAATCTCCCGTAGAGTGACTCAACTAGATTCATCTAAATTATATCCTGAAAAATGTTATTGTAAGAAAACCCAATGAGTGACAAGGTCTTTCCTATGAACAACCTAATTCAATAACATAATCTCTAATCATGTCTTCCAATACCTAGATTTTTCTTTCTAATTTCCCATCAGTCTGTAGGTGAAAATCCATTCTAAAATACACATGGTTTCCATGAACATTCTATAGTCCCAACCAGAACTGCATGGAGAAAAATGGGGCCTAATCTAAAACTATGGTTCTCAGAACACCATTGAACTATACTATTTATCAAACATTCAATTCTCTATTCTGGTCTTCTATATAGCTCACCTGGTTCAGTATGAAATGAGATACATTGGTCAACTGATCTACCACAACCCAACTGCATCATTCTTCTAAGGCTTCTATTGAAGGATCATAATGATATCTATTTTTATTTGATTCCACTTCCTCTCTGGAATATGCAATGACTGCAATAACCCACATGGACATTAATGATCATCATTCACTTACTGACATGTATGGAATCATGACAAAAAACTCGCAACATCTTTCTTCATTCCCAGCCACCAAAACTGCCTATGAAGATCCCGGTACATCTTAGTCAACCCTAGATTCAATAATCACTTTGACCAATAAAAATTATTCATCAACTCCTCCCCTATATCAGCCACCACAAAAACATGTCCTCCAACATAAGAAACTCTATAATCAATTAATTAACAACCATAAGGTGACTCCCCACTTTTAAGGACCTCATTCATCACCGAAAACTCTAGATCCACTAACATTATCTCTTTATCTTCACTCAATAGTGTAGATTCAAATTCTATAGTATCTAGGTTCATTTGATTGTGCCCATCCTGCACCTCCAATTTCATATCAACAATCAAGGAAATCATATTCTACTCTAAACTAGAATCTTGAACCACCTGATTATGAGTCCTATGACTCATCCCATCAACAAAACTATTCCCTTTCGTAACTGCACAGACCAACTCAAAATCAAAGGATTGTTGGTACTGGACCCACCATCACTATCAAACATTCATATCCCACTATGAAAATAAGTACATGAGTATTTTATGGTAGGTAATCATCATGAATTTTTATCCCAAACATTTAATGCCACCTACACTTAGAGGGATGAGCCACACCGTCAAGGTCAAGGTCATAAGTAGGGTAATTTCATTAATGTGGCCTCAACATCCTTGACCCATTATCTATATCCCGATCATACTAATGAATAATTCCCCATGTCAAACACCATATCCATCACAAAACAAGGTGTAATTATTTACCTGTTCATGTATGATGAAAATCAGTGCGGTTGACAATTTCTTCTTTAACACCTCAAAAGCATTCTCACAATCTTCTTTCCATTCACACATAACACCATTCTGGGTTAATCCTATGAGTGGTATAGCCAAATGTGAGAAATATATAATAAACCTTTGTTAATAATAATCCAAACCTAGAAGACCACGAACATCTGAAATGTATTTAGGACACTCCCATGACACCATAACAGGTGCCTTCTCTTGATCCACCAACACACCTATCTCGTAAATGATGTGTCCATGAATGTGCACCTCGTTATTCCTAAACTAAAATTTTAATAGATTAGCATAAATAATATTCTTTATTAGTGTACTCAAGATGATATCAAGATGTTGGGATTGATTTTCATGAGTTATCATGTACACCAAGATGTCATCAATGTAAAAAATACAAATTAATCTAGATATGTGTGAAATATCTGGTTCTTCAAATCCAAGAACACAGTCAGTGCATTGGTCAATCCAAATGGTATCACCAAAAATTCATAAAACCCATAATTTCTTTGTAAATCTATATAGCGTATGTCCAAAACTCTCACCTTTAACTAATGGTATCCAAATATCAAATCGATCACAGAGAACATCGGGGTGCATTTATGCTGGTCAAATAGGCCATCGATTCTAGGAAGAGGGTATCGATTCTTAAATTTCATCTGGTTCAGCATCCTATAATTAACACATAGACTAAGAGATATGTAAACCTTATTAGTGAAAAGTTTTGAAGATCCCCAAAGAAACGTAATAGGATATACAGACCACTTTTGTCCCAAATCCTTGAGCTAAACATTTGGTTCTTAGAGCCTTTCATGTCCCATTTGCTATGGAAAAAGGGAGACTGTCTCCACCCCTGGAAATAATTCAATTATTAAGGCAACATCTTTCTTAGGTAGTATCCTTGATATGTACTTAGGAAAAACATCCTGAAACTGGTCCCCTAAATGACGAAAAACTGGATTCTCTTTCTCCCCATCATCTAACATATGTCAAGCCACATGAGTTGTGAGTTCTCACAACTAGTGGAATAGTGTACCTTCCTGGCCAACTCGAGTATCCCACTCACCATGAAGGATATGTGTATCCACATCAAGAGATGAGAATGTTTCCCAATGACTGAAATAGTTGATATGTGGTTGATACAACTAGATCCAATCCATCCATATGATTTGGCCAAGACCTGACATATCTAGAACAAACATATACCTAATTAATAGATATCCACCAGTAGCCATATCAAAACCCCTACAATGACTCAAATCCTCAACTAATTCCCCGAATAGAGTATCATGTGACATTACTCCACAATGTCTCTCCATGGTTAATCCCAACACAAGTACAATCTTTATAGATATCAAATAATTTGAATCACATGTGTCAAAAAACCGATATGTGTGGAAGCAATCAGATTCATACATTGAAAAATATATAGTCTAACCTTACCACCTTCTGGTGTAGTTTGAGCTACATGGATACGACATGCCCATATACCATAGGATTTGGATTCAGTGCCGTTGACTACACACCCCTATTGATAAGGATAATTTCACCTTGTAGTTCCACATCCACCATCTCTACTAGTACGACCCATGGTGCTCCCAAAAACTACCAGATATGAGGTAATTGACCCCCTTCATACAATCGTCATTTTACTCTAGCTTCCATCACTTCCTGACTATCATGGGTTCCTACATAACTACTACCCATGGCCTAGCCTGTATCATGCTTGGAACACAACCGGTGGGAAGGGACAAAATTCAATCTTGTATCCCGACCTGCAACACTAATAATAGAATGCCCAGTCACCACTTTGAGAAGAAAACCCCCTCATCTGACCGCTTTGTGCACTTCCACCGTGCTAAAAATTACCAATATGGTGATTCTTACACATGAAAGACACACTACATGTCCCCCTAGCTAGCACCACAGGTTCCCTACCCAATGATCAATTCATGTTTCCATCAAATATAATGGATTTTTCCTCTAGTTCATCCAACCATTTCATGTGTAAGATATTCACCAGGGAGTTGATCACGTGTATCGGCCCGTCCTAGAAGCATTTCCCCACAAATGTTTTGTATCCTTTCATTTTCAAAATGATGCATCACAAATTAGTGAATCAACTGGCATAGTCCATTAAATACATTGTCCTATGGGTAAATATCATTAAATCTATAGCCCTCTCATGACTCAAGGTTTAATGTTAAAAGTATTCAAGAAACTACACTTGGAAATCCATCCACATCATTCCTTCACCTTTCTCCTTCTGAAACATGATGTCCCACCAATGATTATCTTGAACTATCAGCATATTGGCTTCTATCCTGACTCACTTCTTGAGAGGAGTCACTGGATGTTCAGGAATAGTTTATGTGGACTCTATCCAAAACTCAACTACTTTTGGAGCACCCACCCCAGTAATGATCTGTGGGTGTTGTAGTTGAAACTCCCTAGTCAGTGAAAATATACTTGGTGTAGCCCACCCTGGGTCTCATTCCATAATCAGCATAAAATGATCAATGTTATCACAGATCATCTCTTATGTATCTTCTTGGATCACCAAGTTTTCATTCTCCACAAATAGAGAAGCGTTCTTGGCAATGCCCTCATGTCGACCAAGTGACATGAATCTTCGAGGTGGGATTTCTCTATAATGTCAATCCTGAGTTTTACAAAAAAAACCACAAGGATTCCTATGAAAAT
This sequence comes from Viscum album, assembly GCA_963277665.1. Taxonomy (NCBI): domain Eukaryota; kingdom Viridiplantae; phylum Streptophyta; class Magnoliopsida; order Santalales; family Viscaceae; genus Viscum; species Viscum album. The sequence continues at coordinate 1,020,283,552 of OY728122.1, forward strand.
TTAAAATGTACATTTTGGCTCATCACTTTTCATGACCAAACTAGTTCACATACACAACACAAAAGATCCTTCTAAAAATCGATACACTACCCTTTTTCTTCTCTCCTAAGGCCTCATCTAACACATGTATCTCATTCACACTACAACTAGAATTTTGTTTTTCACCAATTCATGTAATTTCTATATTCCAGTTTACTCTTAAAACAAGTTAATCAACCTTTTCTTCTTAATTAATAAAAATTTCTTAATTACAAAATAATAGTTTCACTTCCTTTTTACCAATTTATACCAAATCATTAGGCACAATTTCATTACTGTTGTGAAAAAAATTCATATTGTTCTTTATATCATGCACACCAATCCTGATTGTGTTCTTACCCTGATTCATGTCACATATCTACATAGGTTCGTAGAATTTTTCATGAATGCACAACCTATTACCATTTCTTCCATGATAGAACTACCACAAAATAATCCAATCACAAAATAAGTTCATCACCCGATGGTGAAACATCATAAAATATGTCAACACACAACATGAACAACAATACCCTCCTAGGGTGATTGGGGTTTTCCCTCATATATGGGTTAGCTACTCTGAAGCACAAGATCATTTCCAAGGACTGAAATATTAATATCCTCCTATCTACCATCAAAAAATAGTATGAAAGAAATATAATTCCTCTAATACCACTTGGTACAATCCCTGACCTGGGAGCCACTAAACTGTTTCCTCAATGCAGGTCACCACATGACATCAGTTGTTGCTCCTCGTATGCCACAGGGTGCCGATTAGTAGTGAGGTTATAATATGACACTAGGGTAGACAATACCCTTTTAACAGTGTAATCCGCAGTAGAAAAAAAATTATATAAATGAAACAATTGGAAATAGTCAATAACATTCATAAATAACCAACCCTCGAACTAGGTACAAACCATATCCAATAGTAAACATGACATTCATGAAATAATTTCATCTAAGAAAAACCCAAAAGATAGAATAACTTTAGAATCCCCAAAAAATTCTTGGGTCCATGTCTTGGACCTAATCCATGAACATACTGAATTGAATCACATCCAAGGAATATGGCACAATCCCATTTCATGAACTACTACCATGAAATCTGCTCAAGTACCTAACAGAAGCTCGAGAAAGGTGTGATTATAACTAAGTAGGGAACCACCAATAGAGTAAAAAATATCTAGTAAATGAGGATTGTGCATTCAAATGATAAATAATGATATGAAAATGTAAACAGTTAAATATTTTATTCTAGATTTTTGTTACCTTTAATTATAATACCATTGAATCCTGGTATACTACTTAGTCATCCCATGTCTTAATCTACACATTTCATGCGTTCAATAGAATAGATGTGTTCAATAATCTCAAACATATCAGAATAAAATGAATATATATCTCACTAGGAATCACATTATAATAACATAATAATACTCACATCAAAGCCTCAATGCAGGTGTAATGAAATAGTTAGGGGAATAGAACTTCATCACCTTCCTTAAACCATGCATTTAGGGGTGGACCTAGAACCGCTGTCAAACACTACACATGGGCATATATCCTCATGTCTATACCCCACTCTACATAGCCATGTGCACATGCTTATTTAGCCATCACCATAATTGACCACATCACAACAAGAATATCCAATATCATTTTCGCCATCACAACAATATCAATAATTTGAATATTAATTTTATCACTCAATCCATTAACACATTCATCATTTATATCACTTATAATTTTTCCCCATTTCCCATTTCCCATTTCACATGCCTATCTTACAAAGCATTTTACAATGTAAACATAATTCTTTAGAGTATTCCCATTAATTCCATTTAACCAATTTAAATGTCATAAAAAATCCATTATCCTTTAACCACATTAGACCCAACATTCCACAATACATTATAACTCATTACATATTCCAATTAACGTACTTTCTCGGTCTATACATCATTTTGAGTAAATTCGACACCTTACAATTCAATTATCTTATTTAGAAGGGTCGATGTACCCCATGGGTGGCACTAAAAATAGTCACGACATTCCCCATGCATCCCACATGGATCATGAGGGTTCATTTGGTATTATACGAACATAATATACCAAATTTTGATAATGGAACCCTGGACACTTCAATATTAGTTCATGAATAAAACCCTACTTGGGAAAAAACTAAATATATACTATGGGATATAACTTAGAGACCACCTACCATGAATTTATTTGAAAATGTCCTCCTAATCGAGGAATTATATTCAGATTAAACAACCCTTTGAATCCTCAACCTATAACACCCCTAAAATGAATGGGTTCTGATCCGTTAATGATGATGAGAAATAGATTCCAGTTATAAACCAAAAAGAGAAGAAAGTGTGAGATTAGCCATACTCAGATGTTTTATCTGTAACCAATGGCATTCCAAATAGCCTTAATATGGTGGAGAATGATTCATGGTAGCTCATTAATATTTTACAACATCACTAGGGTTCAAGGGAGAAGAAAGGACGAAAATATACAGAGGATCCAAAAATCTTAAAAATGCATATTTTTATTTTTTTCAAATTTACTAGGACACACGGTTAAACCGCATGGTTTTTCAAAATATTCCAAAACCATAGAGTTGATACTATCCAAAAATATCCCGCAAGAACAATTATCTCGGATTTTCGAATGGTTTATACTAACTATGTGCAATACATGATGTATGCCTTGAAACCACAATTTTTCTTTCTATTTCTTGTCTCGAACCCCAAGAACACCCCAAATTCTTAACACAATATTAAGAAAACATGTATTTAACAAAAATAATTCACATAAACAGAAACATAAAAAAAATACCCTATGGGAGATCTAATATCTTATATGCAGGGTTAATATAAGGGTTATTTGGTGTTATCAACGGAGCTCCTATTTTATCAATTTTTTATGTAATGTTATTGTATGAAATGTAGTTCTAAAAATGATATACTAATTGGTCCTTCTTTATGTGAATTATATTTAAAATACTAATTTAATATTTTACATAATAGGTGCTAAGAAAATAGGGTCATGGTATTTAGATATTGTATGTGAGGAATTTTAGTAAAAACCTTAAAAACTAGATATAGAAATCATAGATAGGGAAAAAATAGTATGATTAACTTTCGGTATAAGAATAAAAAAATCATGCTAGAATTTTGTTAAGGAATAGATTATATGGATATTCCATGAAATACATCATTCGCTAGATACTTCAAGTAGACGTTGATTTGGAAAAGATGTACCTTGGGGTGACAACTCTAACATGGTGTCCCAGGCCTTACATAGGGTAACCTGGTACATGACAACAGGACTTACTATTCACATAGTTCAACACTCTAGGGGGGTATGGTTAAGATAATCCAAATTTTAATTTTTAAAATGTATACAGGAAATAAATTTATATATTTTTTCAATGAAACCGTGTTTATGATTATGAGATTAGCTATTCAGAAATTTTCATATTTATGTTATGTTTTTCTCTAGTATTGGATTATACATTATTATTCATAATGTTATGTAATAATCTAGAGTTTTAATTTTTTTTTAAAATTTCATCAACTATAGGGAATGAAAATCACATTAATGCTCATAATCCAAAGAGTAAGATTGATATTTTCATTCAGGGTTTTCTGCTAGTCTTTTAAAGGGGTCTAGCTATTCAAACATTCTGGTCATATATGAGATATATTCTTGTACTAGGTAGAAGTTGGAAGAGTTTTATAATTATTATGTCATTATAATGATGCAAGATAAGAATATGATAGAGGATAATAAGATAGATAAAGGGCATAAGTGGAAGAAGTGTTTTCCCACATGTGATAATTGTAAAAGGAAACACCTTGGAATATGCTTAAAAGAAATAAGAGTTTTCTAAATATGTGGAGTTAAAGGTTAGCATTCAATTGATTTCAATGGTAATAAACATTTTCCAATATAAAATGTTTCAACTACAAAGTGATTATATATAATGGAAATCAATTTCAAATACATCAAAAAAATATGCACCAAAATCCGAAACTCTATCATGGTTTATATTATGCTACTATTAAGAATGAAGAGGATTGATTAATGTTATTATGTTTTGATTCATGAATTAGGTAAATTGAGTATCTTATCAATAATTTTCATGTTATTAGAATTATTTAATATATAAGGATTGAAGAGTAATACTATTTCCTTATGGTTTTGAGGTCGTTAAATTAATGATACTATAGGAAAGTGTCTTAGTATCATGTTAAAAATTTGGATAAACGCATTGATGAGGGAATGAAACAGTTAATGAGTTATTGAAACTATGATATCAATTTTGTATAATTGAAAATTGGATAGATCATGCTATCACGTATCTAAATAATGGACTCTTGGAAATTGGTAGAGACTATAACATTTTAGTCATAAGGAAAATATCAAAATTATTATGTTTTACATAAGGAATATGGAAGCATGAAAATATTAAATAAGGTTTTTTGGAAATTAATTTTATTACCTTAAAACAAGAGAGTACGAGGAGAATATACTCACATGTTTATATGTGATGATTAAGAGGAACTTCATGTTTCTATATAAGATCATTATGATAATTCAAAGACATTATTTCTAATGTTTTGGATCATTATATTTTTGGAAATGTAACCATTTAGAAAATGGAAGAATTTTCTCTTTAGAAATTTTTTTAGATAATATCATACCTTATGATACAACTTTTACCTTTAAATAATGCAGTAATAGTTTAAGGTAAAACCGATGGATAAGATTTTGTTTTTAAAAACATATCATGTACTCATACTTCCATACATTATTATAGAGTTAAATAAATTTTCAACCTTAGGGAATGGATATTCAATGAAAAAAAATTTATCCTAATAACTTCTTTTACGATGTGCGTTTTCCACACAAGTGTTATATAGTTTCATCATTTTTTTCTATTTCAAAGTGAAATTTGATATTGCAAGGATAGAAATTATTGAAGGATGAGAGAATGTAACATACCAATGACTTACAAGTAAATTTAATATATAATGTAATGCACAAAATACTGAGTCTCTATGAAAAAACAATTTTTTATTATAATTATTTAAACAATATAGTTATAAAGTATCCATTAAACATAATTTTACCACTTTATTGGTTTTTTTTCAAAAAATGGACATACACGGTTATGGTAAGTAAAATATTAAAAGTTTTATAGGATCAATATAATTGTTTGGGGAGTAATAACTTAACCCTTCTGAATATTAATGTTACTCTTATGAATAGGAAAATGACCCTTATAAATTGTAAATCGACTAAATGAATAGTAAGATCACATAAGAATATATAAATAAAAATTAGGAATCTTATAAATAAATGTATTATATAATTATATTATAATATATGTAAATAATTGTTTTAAATATAATTAATTCAGTATTGTAAATTTTATAAAACACAAATGTTTATTTAAAATTTTATAATTAATTTTATGATTCCAATGAAACATTATATTAATGAAATATAAAAATAAGTTATAATATATATGTCTTGTGATTATAACATATTTTTATGATTCCTTAATTAATATTTCAATGTTTCATGAAATCAGATATAATTTGAATATAAGTACTTTTTCTTGTAAATGATGAATTTAATTAAATATTTAATTTATAATATATAGAAAATTATTATAATAAAATAGTGTTAATTATATAATTTTAAACATTGAATTATTAGTAGGATAATTTTTTGTTCATTTTATAAAATGGTTGATATTTTGGGAATAGTAAAAAAGACAAAGTTTTTAATACAATATTGTATTTTTTGTGACAACTCCAAGAGAAATATATGACATAAAATTTATTAAAATAATATAATATATAAATAATGATTTTATTGGAGAAATTTTATATAAAATTAATTAAGAACATTTATGATGTTTTTTATTGATATGTATAAAAGAACTATTATCAATGAAAATGTAGTGCCTCCACCACATTGAAAAATCCAATTTGGTCCTTATAAATAATATTTAAGAGAAACTAATTATTTTCATGAAATTTTTCTTAATTATCATGTATAAAAGATGTTTTTGAGTCATAATTTAAAATTTAATAGATATATGTTAGTAACCTTCTTAAAAAGTATGTGAATTACTTTCGCATGGCATGAAAAGACAAAAAAACAAATTTATGATTTTTTCATGACATTAATATGTGTGAATATATATAATTATAAAATATATTATTTTACATTGAGCCTAATTTATTTACTTTTATGATATTAATTTATTTATTTATTTTATATATTAAATAAATAACATCAATGCTTATGAAATGAAAATGCAATGGTTGTGCAATCGATGGAAAAAATAAATAAAATGATTTAATTAAATTTATAAGAATATATAATTGACCCATAAATTGAAAAAAAATTCTTAGATTAGTATGTTTCATCCAAAACTTATTTTTTATTCGAATTGGTGTTATTAAGGGAGTTTCAATGTTTTTTAATTTGTAATGTAATATTCATTTATATGATATGGTTTCCAAAAATTATAAACCTATTGGTCCTTCGGGATGTGGTTCATTGTAATCATACTAATGTAATAATGTAAGGCACTGGCATAGGGCCAACGGGGTCGGGGTCATTACAATATTATTACAATTTATATGAGTCAAATGGATCAATACCTTATATTTAAAATTTGAAAATATTCATTTATCATATTTTTAAACTATATTAAAGCTATATAATTAGACCAAAAATTCTTAATAACGATCACTTTTCAATTCCAATGCTCTAGTTATTATTTTTACAACCATATTTCTAATGGGATATGTTCCTATTATAATATTCATGTTGCATATAAATACTATATATATATATATAATTTAAATCCAACAAATATTATTGAGATAATTTTACATCAATGTTTTCTAAATTTATTTCAAAAATACCTTCTTTATTTATATTCCTTTTCGTTAGTATTAAAGTGATGTTCAAAACTATGGTATTTTTGAGAGACATTAATTCATTGGATGCCCATGATAAAATCATACTGTTTACTTTTTTTATTATCGAATTATACTAGTATTAGTTTTATAGAATGTATTTATATTTTATTTGTAATGTTTTATAATAAATTATTAAAATAATTCTTATTTTCTTATGTGGTGGAAGTAATTTATGTATTTTATATCCTATACTTTGGTACATTCATTAAAAAATAAATAAATTTTATGAAATTATAACAAGTATATTTTTTAAAATTTAGTCTTCCAAAATTTATGTGGTTATGCTGAAACTAAAACTATAACACCCCATCCCCAGTTTCCTGAAGCTAGTGCATTAATTCATTACATTAAAATGATTACAAGAATGAGTTATCCTAAAGTACCAAATTGTGTAGTAGTTTTGGAAAACTCAATACAATCATAATTAGTACCTTACAACTTTGAATGGACATAAAATATAGAAATTCGTTTTGACCATCCCCAACACTTAGATTATTTATACAATTCATTCATAATATTTATATTCACATCGTGGAGAAAATAAACCATAAGAATGTTTTGTGCTCAGATATGTAGTAAATGTATGTAATGAAATGTAAATATGAAAAAAACATAAACAATTTTTATGTTTAGAAACTAACAATACATGCCTTTAAAAGAATATATGATCATAATATTGATGGAATGAATAATGATTAATTAAAACAATATATTGATCCTTAGAGAATAAAAAATAACAATGAATATTATACTAGTCAAATATTTATAAGGTAAATCATTTTATAATACTATAATAATTGGTTTCATAATGTTAGGAATCTGAAAAATACAACCAAGTCCTTATCCAATACATCTGAAAAAAATTAAGGCCTCATCCAAAACTATATCAAAAAATGGGTAAGACGTCGGCCAATTCTCTAACTATTTTGAGTCATGAGACCTCCTAATTTATTATAGGTATATATAGGGCCCCACCAATAAATTTCTAAGTCCAATGCATTCCAAATGTGAATGGGATTATATACAGACATAATATACATATAAAATGTAAAAACCTTTCCCAAAACTATAAACATAATTGATAACCATTCTATTTAGTGTGGTAAATGGTATAAATATATCACATCCAATGTCAAAAAATGATCATAAACCATTTAATAAAATATTTTAGATGATAAACATATGATATTAACATCAATAAAACATAAAATTCAATAGATTTGTTTTAAAAGATTATAATACACTAATAGAATCATGGAGTAATTTTTGAGAGAAATGCACCTTTTACATTGCAAAGAATAGTTCTTTTGGAAAATTCATTTTCATTTTTCATGAGTGATTGTATAAAACCAGAAATGAATAAATATAGTTTTTCCAATTTAAATTACAAAATTTAAAAATATAATCATTTCGTACAATATATTATGGATAGTACTCGATAATGTGTATAAAATTGAGATGTTCCCATTATTCAAGATTTTGTATCGGGAAGAATTAAGAAAGGAACCTCATAAAACATGTAATTCCCATAAAATAAATAGGTAATGATCATGAAATATTTTTTTGGAAAATATAAATTGAATATATATGAAGTAAATAAAAATAATGAAACATTAAATTTGGGTAAATATTTTTAATGAACAAACCTAAATAATAAAATCAAGGTTCATGTAGAATCTCGTAGCTTATGTCTGAATGTGTTCTCCTCTTGACCAAAATATCCTTGATAATAAAATTAAATCCATTAATTATTTACATTGGAATTTTTTTATAAGTATTTTATTTATTATATTTTTATTAGGTCCATTTATGGCCTTATTGTTGAGTTTTAGAGTTTACTTTCATCATTAAAAATCATTCATTTTCATGTTTTTACATGATCAATTCGCTTGTTTCTATGTAATATAATTTATGTAAAATGGGTATAATTTAACAAAATTTGAATTACACATTATTAATGGTAATCCATAAGTGTAATGTTCTATAACTATCATTTGGTTAGATGGTTTGAGGATGAATAATTAGGTAAGACATTTAATGATAGTCGTTTGGATTATTATGGTGGCTATTGATCATAGAGAACTCATATTGTTTTTTTTTGTGTTATGTGAATATGATAAATCCTAAAAAAATTTGTTTTATGAGAAAATTTACATTGATTTTCAGCCATTAAAATGGTTTCATGAATATATGTGAATGATAAAATGAATAACGAGTGTTTGTCGTCTATAAATGTTTTAAATAAGAACCTCCTAGATGCCGATTTCATTTTTAAAATAAAAGAGATATAGTAAAGAGATTGATGGAGGTTATTACATAAATAGTATATAAATCCAATATATAAATTATATTTTAGATTGTTTGTTATATTTGACATAGGATGCAAGGAGATAATAATAAAACAAGGAACTTGAAAAAAAAAGGAAAATGAAGAGGATTTTACTTCATGCATACTCCTCCTTTAAAATCTCCATAAGGGGGATGTATTTTATCTTTTGATGAAACCAAGGAATTATACATGTGGTATAGAGACTATGGAATTGGATATATGAAGATCATAGACATGATTAAATTCATTGAAGAGTAAGGAGAATAGGGGTTGAGGGTGGTTTTTATAGTGTAGTAGAGGGGTGATTTCTCACAATTTTATTCATTATTTTCTGTAATATTCTCATGAGAAGAAATATTATTGACTATTATTACTAAATAATGTAACAATTTATTATGAATTTGAACCAATAGAATTTAGAAATGAATTCTATTTTTTTCTATTGTTATAAATTATGTATTTATCGTTTATTATAAACTATCGTATTTTAATATTGACCAAAAATTTAGATATTTTAGAAAAATCTGAAAAAATAACCATAACCAATTATTAACCTATAGAATTTAATCATTAACTCCATCTGGTAATAAAAATATTCTAAAAATGAGTAAATTAATTATTATTTAAAATAATCATTTACTCAAAAAATACAGTTTTTAAAATAAAAACCAATTTATAACACCCTAAAAATTTTAACAAAGTTCTCATTAAATTATCCAAAAATCATAGGCGAAAAAATATTTTTTTATGAAAACATTTTTTAGAAATTAATTTTCATTTAAATCAATTTATTTATTATAAAATTATAATTAAATGTTAATTACTCAACAAATTCCAACACATAAATATTAAATTTTAAACTATTCACATTATATCATACATTCATTTGTATGTTTCCTAAATTTTATTTATAATTTCATGGGTGATGTTACTATTCATAAAGGTTTTATTACTACTCATAAAGGTAAAATTACAATTCAAATGGATCATGTTACTATTTACATAAAATTTATGTTGATCCTCTCCGACACTAAATATTTTACTGATTATAACCATGTCAGCCTGTTGTTCCAAATTCATATCATAGAAGATGATAAATAATGTTTAATGGATAGGATATAACTATCCATTTTAAATAATTATAATAATAGTGTTTTGTTTTTTAGAGGCTCAATATACTGTGAGTTACATTCTATATTAAATTTAATTGTAAATCCTTGTGGTGTTACATTATCCCCATATGTAAAATAGATTGTCTATTAAATTACTAGAGTGTTACCTTATAAAAATATTTTAGTACGTCGTCATCATAATATAATTAGGATCCCACATTAAATTATCAATTTTATTATTTTTCCAATGTTCCTTTACAATTCGGGACATCCAATTCCTCAAAAATAATTGTTTACAGTCCATAATTCATATTGTATCGTTTGATTAAGATAAATAAGGTTCCAAATCTAATCCATTTAATGTGAGGACATGTGTTGGGTCTGGTTTGTACATCCTTAAAATTTATATGATAACACATTTTGTACTTTAGAAAGTCAAGGGGAATCTCCAAATGATAAACCGAAGCTCAAAATCAATGCACAATTTCAAAATGACCAATGTAGATAGGGTTGAGTTTCCCTTTCATCACAAATCAAATAAAAACCTTCCATGGAGATACTATCATGAAAATGTGATCTCTAACATGAAATTCCAAATCCTTCATTCGATTATCATTAAAGATCATTTTCCTTCATTGAGTGCTTTGATATGGGTTTGAATATACTTTAACTATGTTGTGGTTTCTAATACAATCCCTGGGTCAACAAGCTTCCTTCAACCAACTTCATCCAAAATATTATTGTTGGTAATATATTTACATACAATGCTTCATATTGTGCCATTTTAATTATTTTATTGAAAATATTACTGTATAAAAAGTCCAAAAATGGTCAACAATGATCCCATGTACCATGAATATCAAGCTAGATTAATCTAAACATGTTTTCTATTGTTGGGATCAAACTTTTTTCCATCCTGTCAGTTTGGGGGAGGTTATCTGTACTAAAATGTAGATCAATATCTAATTATTTTTTGATATTTTTATATAATTTTGATTTAAATTGTGATTCATGATCATACAAAATTTATATAAGTTCTCCCTGAGTTCTTACAACTTCGATTATATAGTGTCTTTCATGGATATATTGTGTAAAATCTTTCCTTATAGAAATGAAAATGTGTAGATTTTCTATGTCGATCAATAATCACCCAAATTGCGAAAATCTATTAGTGGTGTTTTGTAATCTAGTGAAAAAAATACATGGTGATATAATCTTACTTCCTGGTTGTAATATGAATATGTTTCATATATCACCTTGGATGTTGAAATTCTACCTTCACTTATTAATAGAATAATCATATGGATACATAATCTAAAATTTACCACTTTATGTAACCCTACAAAAAATGTTCTTTTCATCCTCTATACATTATAGTGATACCATAGTGTATTTAGAAATATGGACTATATGAATCAACCAATATAACCCTTTTAATCTACAGTTTAGAGGGAACACATACCCACCACCAAAACATCATAATTCTACCATCAATCATAATATCTTCATATATCCCATCATTCAAAAAATTAAATTTCATTTGAATATTCTCATTATTATACATAGAATATTTATTTGTTTAAACTATAGATGGACGGGAAGTCTATTGAAAAAGTAATGATATTTCACCATCTTTGATAATTCCCATATCCATATTTATTATATCCTTAAACACAACATTCCTTTCAATCCTCATTTTTTTAAAACTCCATGATCATTCTAGCTCAATGCATTTGCGTCCTTATTTTCATTCCAAATGTGGTAGTGTATGGAATAATAATAATCCTTATGGAACATGATCCATCATCTTTTCATGAGGTAGAGTATTTTCTATGAGAAAATATATTCCAACTTTTTATGATCTTTATATATCTCACATCATTCTCCGTAGAGATAATGTATCAATATTTTAAGAGATTATATAGTAGATTCTAAATAAATATTATGATATTGATAGTTTTGTTAATCGTTTTTTAACTACCTTAATTCATTGGATATAAATCTATCACACTATATAAGGACACATTCATGAAATTTAATTTATGCATCACTATAAATCAAAAATAAACCATTTCATGGTGGCAGAGTCAGGATTTGAGCATTCACTAATCTACTGTTTATTTATTCAAAACATTATTCACAGTCTTTATTCCATAGGAACGTAACCACTTTATGAGTGTGTTTGGTAAATAACAGAGTTATTTATGTTAAGTTTTTAATGTAATGATGATAATGACATGTTAAACCAATAGGACTATATACCTATGTGATCTTAGTTCGAATAGAACATTACAGAAAAACCTTTCTCATCATAGGATCAACTAGGATTCCATCATTAATGAAAATATATCCATGGAAAGAAGCAGATTAAAACAAAAAATCTAAAATTCTAAACATCTCATACAATTAATTTCTTCTTAGAGTTTTCAGATTATTGTGCATTTGATTCTCATTTTCATCATAGATTTTGGATTATATAATATATCATCAAAATATAATACCAAAAAGTCAGCAAGATATTGCATGAAAAGTCTTCTCATTAAATCCATGAAAATATTGGGTAAATTATAATGTCCTGAAGGCATTATTGTAAACATATAATCCCCATAACTAGTTCAAAATGCAAACATTGGAATATCTTACTTCATCGTACGCAAATGATGATATCCAGATCAAAGTTCAATCATAGGAAAATATCATGTTTCATGATATTAATCAAATAAATCATCAATATGATAAAGGTGATACTTTTTCATTCTTATAAAAGCATTTATTTCTTTATATTTAATGCATGACTTCATTGATTAATCATTCTTTTTAACAAAGAAAATATTCAATCCCCAAGAAGAAACACTAGGGATAAGGAATCCAATATCAATAAATTCTTTTTGTTATTTCATTAGTTATACTAAATCCACTATGGCCATTCAATATGGAGTCTTTGATATAGGACATTCAACATGAATTAAATAAATAGAAAACTCAGTTCCCCATTACGTAGTATGTCTGGGAAAATCCTCTGGAAATTCATCAATTTATTCTTTCTCAATAGTTACATCCTTAATTTGCAGATCCATAGATGATGCCTTCTCTTCCTCCATAATAATTTCATTTAGAATATCAACTTAAGGTGGTTCTATGTAATAACTTGATGATGATATTTTTACTCTAAATATAATGTATCCCATATTATCTCTCACAAATTGTGAATTCATTAATTTTTCTATATATTTTGGAATCATAAATTGATAACCAGCCCATACCATGGATTATTTCAAGTTAAATCAGAGTTTTGATGAAAATTTCAGTAACTAAATTACATTTATGTGTCCGAAGGGGGATTTAGCGATACATATTTCATGCAATGATTCTTCCCTTAAGAGTTCTAACTAAAAAATATTTTATTTAATATGATTTGAAATGACTTATTTTTTTTTGGAAAACTAGCAAGATATAAAATAATATGATGATCCAGAATCAAATAAAACATTGAATATGTTTGAGGAAGTGATTTAGGTACCTTCCACCACATCATTAGGAATTTCAACCTTTTTAGTGTGATCGCATATTCTTGGTCTTTCTATTATGGCCTTTTCTATGTCATGTTTCCTTGACACTTTTGAAAATCAATATCATATTATCCCATATCCATAAAATTATAGCATTGAACATTGATATCCTCATTGTTTAAATTGAAATCAATAGAATTATGGGATATCTTTCCAAACCTATAGTAGCCACCTTTTCCTATTAAGAAGCAAACATGTTGTTTCCTTCCACCAGTATCAGATGAATGAATATTAGATGTTTTATTGTCACCCTTATACATTATTTACACTACCACTCCATTCATGTCTTGTTTCCCCATAAAGTAAAAATTATTATAGAATTATTTCTTGGTCTTGATAGAGCATGGGGATATATCATTTTTCTATGTGAAATTTATGGAGGATAGAGCCCTTCAGAGTAATGGTTCATATCCATCAATGAATCTATCAATATTTCTCATTATATTCCATATATAGTTCGTGATATGACCTAGTAAACATGAAAATTTGGCTTCATATGTAGAAATGTTTTCATCCTCTTTATGTTTTAGACTCATGAATTTAAATTCTATATCCTCTTGATGTTCGGGAGAAGAATATTTTTCTAGGAAATTTTCTTTAAAATCCCTCAATTGCATATTTTTAATTCTTTTCCTCCTACATTGTAATTTGAATTAATTACAACAATTGATCTGCATCTCCCAATAGACAATAAACATCCATGAAATATTTCTCCCTTTCCATACTTTCTAATTAGAGAAATATTATCTTCAATGAACATATCAACTACCCTAATATGAATTTATTTGCAGTCCCATTAAATATTGGAGGTTGTTGTCACATAATTTGGTCAAACATTTTTATCTCCCATTGTTGATCAAGAATATCCATACTGGTATGGTTATTGTTCATAACCTGAGTCAACTATCCTAGTATAGTGATAAGTTTCTCAGTACCAATCATAGCTACAATACTAACATCATTGTCATGCATAAGAAAAAAATCCCTACATGGGAGATGCGTATTGATACCGTTTTTATTTCTTCCACTATGCTCCATTTCCTAATAATGGAATACACTAAATTAGTCTATGAATTATAAAGTATACTCTCAATATATAAAAACAATGAACATATCTTGGAATACTATACAAAACTGCTCTCATAATAATATGAATGGTTAATTTGGGTCATATTTCCATTTAAATTCTTCAAAATTGTTTTATAATAAAAATGGAATGATACTATGAATATTCCTCCTGAGTGTCATTCTCGGTGCACTGTAAGGCTCTTTGTTGTGTACCAGGTCATCCCAACTCAATCCCGAAACACATTTTTAGTGTTTTTACTTTTAGGTGCATCGATGTTGGAATCAAATACACTCTTAGTATATAGACAAAAAATGTATTTGACAGCAATATCTAAATAATATTATCCTTTTAAAACTAATATGATATTATTATATGCTTATCCTCAATGAATATCTTATGGTTTTGTTCCCAAATCAATTTTTTATAAATATAGTTTCCATGTTTTCTACTAAACATCTCTTGATACAAACTATTATACCCAGACCCCTATTCCATGGATCTGGATAATTACTTTATTACATTGGAATGATTACAAGAAAGATAGATCTCGAAGGACTAAATAGTTAAGTAGTTCTGGAAAACTAGATAAAACATATGTTTTACAATACAACATTGCATGGAAATACAATATATAATTTTTTTTGAACGTACACAACTCATATATTATTATTATAATCATTCATTATATTCATACTAGAATATGTGGGGAGAAAAAAATTAGAATATGGTTTGATAATATTTATAGTTTGGGTATGTAATAAAACAGAAGTAATTATAAACATAAACACTAGGAAAGGTGAAAAACTAAAAACAAATGAAATTAAAATATTCAAGATCATAATATGGAAATAATGAAATTTAATTAATTAAAACCATATTAATTATCATAATAGATTAAATCATTACAATTAATTTTATTCTAATCAAATAATAACATGGCTTATCAGATATTAATCTCATAATTAAGGAATACAAAATGCCAAAAAATTAAAAATACTATCAAGGCCTTAACCAAGATATTTGAATGGGACCCAAAAATAAATTCATGAGTCAAAATCTTGTCTCATAAGAATTAGGTTAAATGCAAGAATCGTTTACACATGTAATGTAAATAACATTCCCTAACCTATAAACATAATTACAGACCATTCCGAGTAATATTATAAGTGGTATCAAGACAACATATTCAAAGTCAAAATGATAATTAACCATATCATTAAATATGGTCGGTTGTAAACATAATATATTATTTTAAATAAAACAAAAAACTCAATAGAGGGGTTGATATTGATTGAAATGCTCTTATAATAAAATCTATGAATTCTTGATCTAAATAGGCGTTTAATGTTGTAAAGAAAAGTTCTTTTGGAAAATTCACTTTTCCTTTTCCTGATTGTTTGTCTAAATACAAAAATTAAAAAATATAGATTTCTATGATAAATTAATTTAATTTATAAAAATATTTGGGTATTAATATAAATAATAGATGATACTCAAAAATGGTTATGAAATTTTTATGTTCCCTTTATTTAGGCATGTGTATTAGGAAGAATTAAGAAGGGAACCTTTTAAAACATGTACTTTCCAAAAATTAAATATTAAATGGTCTAGAAAAATGATTTTTCAACATATAAATTTAATATTTAGAAATTAAAAAAACATAGAAGAAATAAATTTGGGTAATGATAGTGAAAGAATAACTAAAAGGGAAAATTAAAGTTTGGGTAGAATCTATTACCTAATGTCTAAATGAATTATGCACTTGGCCTTAATGTCAAGGATAATCAAATTAGAATAATTAATTAATTAATTATGAACATTTTCTATACATATTTGATTCATTGTAAATTTACTGGGTTAATTAATGTCCTTAGAATGAGTTATAGAGTTTAATTTCATCGTTCTGAAGCATTCGTTTTTATGGTTTTCATGATCGGTTTTCTGGTTTATAGGTTACAGTGTCCATGTTAAATGGGTATAATACTCTATAATTAGAATTATATATTATAAATGGGACTAAAAATGTGAAAATTTTTATACATATCATTTGTTTATATTTTATGAGGATGAATCCTTAGATAAAACATTTAGTGATAATCATTTGGATTAATACGACGGTTATTGATCATAATGAACTCATTTCGTTTTATCGTTTGGTAGGATGTAAATATGTTACATAATGAACATATAAATTGTTATAATATAAATTTAAAGATCTATTTCAGCCAGTAAAATGATTTCATTAATAGCCATCATGGATTAATTGAAGAATTAATGTTTTTCATCCATGAAAGTTGTAAATCGGCTCCTAACAGATGATAATTTCAATTATAAAATAAAAGGTAGAGAGAGTGAGGATACTGATAATGGTTTAACAATTAAAATTATATAATTATAGTATACAAATTATATTATTTCTTTCATATTCATTTTGGAAAGGAAGTTGCAGAAAGAATTATAAAATAATGAACATAAAAAATTAAAAGGAAATGGAAGAGGATTTTATATCTTTAATACTCCTCCTTTAGAATCTCTTTAAGGGGACTGATTATGGTCTTTTTATGATACCATGAACTTTTGTAAATGGGATATATACTCGGGATGAGGATTTGGGATGAAACATTATAATATTTATGGCTTAGAGGAGTGAGGAAAAGTGGGGGTGAAAGTGGTTTTTATAGTTGAGGAGAGGGCTGATTTCAAATTATTTTATTCGTTATTTTTTAAAATATCAACACGAAAAGAAATATTTTTGATTCTTGTGACTAAATAAATTAATTAGTATATTGGTGTTCGAATCAATGGTGCTTTTATTAACCAATACTCTTCATTAATCCTAGAAATCATGTATTAAGTATTAATTACAAATTATTATATTGTACTACTCTACAAAAATTCATGTATTTTAGAAAAATAATAAATATTCACCATAACTAGTTTTTGAAATAATGAATTAAAAATGATCTCCATTTTATAGAAATAATGTATTAAATAATATAAATTTAGTTTTTAATTAAAATTATAAATTACATGATAAATATATTTTTTATAATTGAAACTAATTTTTTTACACCTTAAATAATTTAAAATATTTTTTATAAATTATTCTAAAATGATATAAAAACAAAATATTTATTTATGAATTTATATGATCAAAATATATTTTCCATTAAAACAATTTAATAACTATAAAATTTTAATTACATATTTATTAATCCCAAAAAACCAAAACTTTATTATTATTTTTTGAAATATTTAAATTATATCATATTTCATTTATAAGGTGCTAAATTTTATTTGTACTTTCATGGGTGGGGTTATTATTCATATGAGTCATATTACTATTCAAAAGGTTAATATTAATATTCAAAAGTGTCAAGTTTTTATTCACAAAAAAATTAAGTTGATCCTATCAGACTATAAATATCATACTGATCACATCTATTTTTTTACAAAATTGAAATCACTGAAGTGGAAAAATTATGTTTAATGCCAACGTTATAATTGTTTTGTTTAAATAATTTTTATAAAAAAGTGTTGTTCTGTAGAGACTCAGTGTTGATAGAATAACATTATATATTAATCTTCTTTTTTAAATCATTGGGTTGTTATCAAAATATTATTTATAATAGAATATCATTAATCTTCTATATAGTCTAAATAAAACATAAATGTCATATAATTCTATATATTTAATAGGAAATATTTTTTTAAACATTGAAATGTAATTTAATTGAAGAAATAATTTCCACTTATTCATAAATTTGATAATGAGATTTTTAATTACTAAAATAGTGTGCGAAATTAAAAATAAATAAATATATATATGTATATGTATATATATATATATATTATTAAAAAACAATTCTATTATCCAATTAATATTTAGTAACTATATCTTCAACTAAAATAAAAAAATCGTAACCATAAAAATATTCAACATTTAGGGTAAATAAATTTCAATATTTATATAACTTTAAAAATTATATAAAAAATAATATAACTTAAATTATATCGTAATTAAAATAACAAAATATTAAACAAATTTTATCTGTTATAAATAATATATTGTTTTAATAAATTCGAATAAATTATAAAATTACTGAATGAAATTAAAAAACACAATTTATAGTTGACATTACCAAAAAAAATAATTTATCCAAAATAAAAACAAATAAATTTTAAATATTTTCAATTAATTATTATTTTTTTAAATTTAAAACTATATTCTAATATTATACCTATCCAAAAAAGAAAAACATATTCAAATTAAAAAAACCACAACCAAAGACAAAATTAATTTAATTTTAAACATCGCTAAATTTAATAAAATTGAATATTTATATATATCCATATATTTCAATATTGGGAATAAAAATAAATGAATATGTTAAATTTTCATATAAAATATACTCTAAATCTCTTAAATTTCAATATATCTTGGGTTGAACTATAAAAATATTCAACTATTTACAGCATCAAATAAATATTCATAACATATTCTACAAATTTCATTAATAGATTTTCATTTAATTAATAATGTTAATTAAAAAACAACTATAAAAAATATAAATATTGTGGATAATAATACATTTATGTTAAAGTAATGATTTTAGAAAAATATATATAATAAAATATTTACTTCAAAAATAATCAATCATTACAAATTAATAAATTATAATTATTCCAAAAACATAAAATTAATATTGATTAACAAAATAAAATGAAAAAATGTCATGGAATTAGGGAGAATAGTAATGAAAGTAATAGGAAATCAAATAATATAAAACTACAATAATTAATATAAATATTAAAATTAAAACATTTTATAATAGACATAATATGCATATATTACTTAAAATAACATATATATTTTCATGATTATGAATACAGAAAAATAAAATAGAATTTTATCTGTTTACCCATATATAGATTAAATCATAAAGTATTGAATGATAATGATATATGCATATTAGAACAATATTATAACACACCGACATGAACCCCCGGGTGTGAGTCAGAGGTTCAAACGACTTCACACATTCATCCTTGAATGTAATGGGTTGCCAACTAGCTATGTTTTTGTAAATGAAACAATGGGGAGAATATAAGATCAATATAAATTCATTGAGAAAAAATAATAACAAACAAGGTAATAAATAATCATATTAATCAGGTTGATTAAGAAAAAAGATGTACTTGTCATAAAAGAAGTAGTGGGATCCCAAGGTGGTAAGACAAACAAAGTCAATGAAATAGTATATAATAAATAACCAAATAGTTGTCCTCAAAAGTCTATCACAGTCTGATAAAAGCTCTATACTCCTCGACTCAGTAATCCACATTAAGTCACTTACCATTCACTGGGTATCTATTCATGAAACATAAAATTTACCTACAGTGATCAAGAAGTTTGTGAGTATAATAAATTGTTAGTAAGCACTATTGAGACCCTAACAAAAGTGTAGAATATATATAAAAATGTATGTAATGAAAATGGAAATTATCAAAAAAAACACACAAGAACACACATGTTGATTAATCATGTTCTATCTATGCATCCAAAAAACCCATCCCCTAATGGTTTGTCTCATTGTTGATAATGTGTTTCACCTAATTCGAACAATTACCCCATTGAAACTAACATTTCTCAACAACCCCAACTGGTGTTTCTCATCAAATTTATCAATGGTTATATTATCATTTTAATAACACATGACCCATGTCTATAGGAATCCCAGCCCGGTTTCCTCTCAGTAGACGCATATGCACATACATCTATCAGGATTTCCATAACCTACTATAAGGATGTTTATAAGATGTCAGGTTATGTAACTGGAAACTTATGAACATCCCTTCATATTGATATCTATTTCCACATTTAACGATGTTTGAACTACATTTTAAAATGTTAAAGAATCACACAATATTTTTGACACCAGAACCCCATTTCTAAATTCTATGAAACATGACATGAAATACATGTTATATAAATGAATAGTATGGAAAATCTATAGAAACCATTAGGATACACACATATTCACATGGTAATAATCATCATAACCCGTTAGAAAAACACCCACACCCACATGAAACACATAACAATCACGGTTTAACCCATTATAAACAACATATCATTCCTACATCCTATACATGGACCAAAATGGAAAGGTACTTACAACCTCTTGGTTTTCAAATTCAATATCGTTGTATGTTGAATATTTTCCCAAACCAAAAATATGTGTTCACCAATCCAAACATAACTACCAACTAAGGATTCCTAGAACTGATTTCAATCCCACTTGAAAAGGGTTCCAATGTAATGTAAGGAGAAGAAATCCAATGGGTAAAATAAATTCATTTATGAGGATAATAGACTGAAGAACCAAAAACCCACCTATATCTCGGGATAATTGGGAGTCCTCAAGGCTAAAGTAAATAAATAAAACATGGCAATTTTCTAAAAACAAAGACCATGGTGCAAAGTTAGCCACCATAGTGAAGAGATTAACTAAAATGGAAACCATATAGTAGTGTATAATTATTGTTGTGGGGGAATCACTGGAGAATGACCACAATGCTGAATGGAGGGATCTGGTAGTCTAGACCACACTAGAACTTGAACCGCTATTGTATAGGGTAAGGACTATGGTGTGGATATTTATCAGTATTAAAAATAATAAAGAAATCAAGGAGGAATATCATGATACATATATGCTCTTGATCTTCATGTGAGATCCCTATTAATTCCAAATAAAAAACAATATTTAAATTCGAAATTAGGGCCCCATTAACTTTCAAAATGAATTTCCATAATTCAATTTTTAACATCCTATTCATGGAATTAACTCTCAATGACCAAATACTCTCCCAAATGTCTACAAATGATATGGAAATGGGATATGTGACATCGTATGATATACCATTACATAGACCTATGAAATGAACCTCCATGGTGATGGATAGGGAATAACCTTCTTTAAAAAACTATTAAAGTCTATCGTTTCTTTTACAATGTAGAATAAACCCTATAGTGGTATTGCAGTGGAACCACCTCTTCCACAACATTGGGAAAATAATTTATTGTAAAAATTTCACCATGTATATTATAATAACTTTTAATCCATCATTCCATTACCTAAAAATGGATCAATATAAAATCATGGAGTATATGAATAGGAATATCTATTTTAATTTCAAAAAATTAAACGAATTGCAGTTACCCAACTCTATGACCTTCTCATCTCTTAGATGCTTATCTAGGCTTCATATTCAAAAAAAATTCCCATTAATATCTAATGTAATTCTCTCACTCTTATGTATCCCCTTGAATCCACCCATTATAGGACAAAATCAATGAGAGTGGATCCATCTTCCTTTATAGGACTTTCTCAATCCTATTTATAAAATCTACTTGTTATTTCTTATTATATTCATATAGTTCCAAATCATCATCCTATTAGTCTATAAAAAGTTCATGATTGGTCATGTACCAATGAAGATGAGAATAATGGATCATTTCATGCAAGTCATTATAACATTATTAATTTTATAGAGGGTATTACACCATCCCTGAAAATTCAATGTCCCTCAAGGGTCCCAAAATCCAATGTTCAGGTTTTCCTTACATACAGATACATGAGTTTCCCAACCAAGGACTCACACTCATGAAATCAAAACCACCTACAAATACACTTAATGGTATCCTTATGTGGTTTCAATGTTTCCAAATATTCATCTATGTGGTGGTCATCCTCTTCGGATTCTTTTTCACTCATATAGTGGTCTCTTAAACCAAAATAATTCCCATATCTACTCTCTCACACACGTTACGTCAATATATTATTTAATGGTATGTCATCTCAGACAAATCCACATAAGGTACCATATGAATTGAAAATAGTAACTATTATCTTTTTCAATCCCATAAATGGATATATGATGACCCATTATCCACAAATTTATATCACATAAGCTTGAATAACTTCCTCTAATATGCATATATTCTGTTTGAACAATCATTCTTCATAATTATGGTATATTTTTCAATATCAGTTGAGTCCCTAAATAACATTCCAAGACATTCAAAAATAGAAACATTTAACATTTGTCTCTATCTGAATAAATGCTCAAGGTAAATACATGATAATGTATGATCTCATGGATATAATGAATTCTCTTCTCATCCCCTAACTAAGTCTCTCTGATTACAAAATATTGAAAAAAAATTATTCAACTGATGTGAAATCACCTAGATAGTTTCACGACTCCATGAGGTCCTTGGTGAAACCATAAAATTTTATATCACTACTTCCTCCTACTTCTATATAGAAAAAGAATTTATATATAGAAATCCACCCCGAATCCAGTGCTTTTCCTCACCATCTACCATGGATGTCGATGAAATAAGAACCCATAAATGACCTTATTCATCCTTGGGAACCAATGTAATCACCTAAAGGTGTTGTACATATTTTCCACAATAAGATTTATTTCCAATCTAGTTGTGTTGTAAAACCTAATCATACACTCTTTGAAAGTCTATGGAACTAAAACACTCAAATGTTGGAGGATCATATCATTGCTTCCTAACAACCATCATGGTATCATATCACCTCCATCTAGTTATTCACTCATCATAGTTTACATTTAGTATGACAGATATCCATACATAACCTAGTTTACTAGAGAAGTTGTGAGCACCCTGGGAGAAGAAGTATCTGATAAATGAGCTATGAAACATTCATACTCCCACCAATCAATATTCACATCCACCAAAACTGCTCCTCAGAAGGCCGCTCTCCAATCTAATTCTTGGCCAACATCTTATTGCTTTGTTAATTCAAAATGATACCACTACCAGGAGAATACTTCATTTCAATGTAAAAAATTGTTAGATACTCACCCTATCATCATTGTCTTATTATTTAGCCCGTATATTTGAATATATACTAAATGTTATTATGGTTCTTTTTGAAAAAATATCTCATCAAGGAGGAAATGTCAGCATAACATCATATTATGGAAATTATAGCCATATTTAGATCATCTGGAGGGTAGTTCTTATCATGGGTTCAAAGATAAAATTACCCATCGGATTATAACATCTTTTTCTACATCAATATCACTCCCATACTAATGAATGTTCCATAAATATACATTGTATATCAAATCTCAAAATAATGGTCTTGTATTACTATAGTTTTCATCAAACAACAGATTAGCTCTATTAAAACCACTTCACAATAGTCTAATCACTAGGACACCACGCCCTTCTTTTTAAAAATAGTCAAGAGTCCTGATAATTGTGAAATTTCATAAATAATGCATATATAAAATAATGTTAGACCAATAAAACTATAGATATCAAACATTTTCAAGGGAAATGTTGGGCCCATCACAACCTCAACTTGTTTTTGGTCCATAGTTATACATGTGTCGGGTGCCAATGTCCCCATAAATATCCTCTCCCATACCAAAAATTCAAACTTTATTCACATGAAATAAATATATTGTGATAAATTCATATTTACAATAATATGTATGTCTCCTCATGTTGCACTGTTGACATCATGTAGATAAGGATCATGTGGATGAAGACCATGATTAACACATATAGATGTGTGGGGGAAGATCTTGCTCATGAGGTCCCTGAATTATTATTCTGAATATGATAGCACTAAAAATATCTCCAATTAATCATACAACCCACAAATACTCTAAAATCCATTCAATTGAATGACATCATTTATAACATGAAGATGATGATAGCCTGATCAAATATCATTTTTTAGAACCACTGATCTCCACATAACTAATAGAAAAGATCATCCATCTTAGGAAATAGATATTGGTTCTACACCATAGCCTAATTTATCTTCTATAAATAAATTTAGAGTTAGATAATACAATCCACCTTCTTGGAGAACATCCCAGTTTCATCCCATGGATAATTATTTTTCATGATAAATCCATTTTCTCCATCTCATCAAGTTGTAATATGAACTCCTTTAGCTCGATTGGAATTTAATGTTAAGGGTTATTAAAATGGTTTGTTCACCCAACCCATTATCAATCTAAAAATATATCCTCTATCTTGGAGAATTCCTATCGAGTCATCATGAATAAAATCACGAAATAGATTCACAACATGTAAAAAAAATTTATGGATATATTAATAATTCTTCAAAAAGATCTAGGACTACCATCAATGATATGATCAACCTATGAAAAATTATATTTTGTCTGTCTGTTGTTGTTTCTAGTTCCCACTCTCCATTTATCATGAACCTCTCTCTCATTTTTTAAGTAAATGACATATTCCCCCATTATTACTCTGTGTGATCTAGGAAGTTGATCATCCAATACATGCTAAGAGTCACATTGATTATAATTATTTTCAAAATCATAAATTCATTTGATTTCCATAAATATCATATAGTATAAGATATTCTAGGATTCACATTAGAGATCCCACTTTCATGCACAATGTAGTATCTAGGGAGGATCACTCGTAGGGAAATGTGAATAGTTAGAGATGTCAAGAAACTAAATATACAAAATATAATAAATGTGAAGAACCAATATAAAATTGGATAGTAGGTAAAGTATATAGGATCAAGAACATACATAAAATTGGGGGTATCCCTTCTCCCCCATCTATCATAACCAATTAAACTACAAAAACATAACTTTTCATAGCTCTATGACCATGACACATATTCATTGTTGTAACGACCCGAAATTTTGAATAAATCTAATTTCCTAATTTTATGTGTTATTTTATTTTATTTTTATACTCAACTAAAATGTTTCATTTGATAACATGAGTATAATTAAAATGAGACTCTTGGGTTTTGACTATTATTTGACCATTGGTCAATATGACCGCTGGAAACTAAATGTTTTGATTACTACCTCTAAATACAAGCAATCTTGGTTAATTAATATAGAAAGAAGATTCGATGGCCACACCCAGTAGTCTTGGACCGATCGAAGCCCATCTAATAGAACTTGGGAAGGAGGTAGCACCATTAGGCTTTGCTCTGGACCAAACCCAAGCTGAACTTCATCGTGTGAAGCTAGAACGGGATCTCCTTCTCGAGAAGTTCAAACTAATAGAAATTACGACTCGTGCGATGTTGGTCGAGCCTCCCTCAGATTCTCTCACCTTAGCACACCTTACACATAGGTCCTATGCTGGTTTGATAAGGGGTTATGTAAGGAGACCGTAATTTCCTTGTGTAATCCTTTGTTTTAAATAAAAATTTGGATTTCTTCTTATGATGAAGTTTATGAATTTTCAAATGTCAAGATAAATATAGTATGCATATTTTTGATAAATTTTAGAGAAAGGATATTTTAAAAATGTTTATGTAAACCTTAAATAAATAAAAATGTGTAATGATTTTCAAAAAATGGTCTTCTACAATTATGTTCACTACGAAATTTCGAGTCTAATAAGATCAACTTGAGTTTTGATGAATAGTAAATTATGAATAGTGATTTTACGCTTAGGATTAGTAATGTGACCAAATGGATTAGTAATCTCACTTAAAGAAAGTATTAATATAATCTAGGCACCTTGATTAAGTAATGTGATTCAATAAAATGGTTAAATAATGGTTTCATAAATTATTATTCAAGTATTAGTTTTTTCAGTTGAATAGTGTTTTTTAATTAAAAATTTAATTAAAAATATTTAGAAAATTATTTTTATAAAACGTATTTCATTTTTTAACTCAGAGCACCGATATTATGCTATGGTAATTTTTGGGGTTTTTTCTGAAAAAATGAATTTTCAGTGAATAGTGTTTTTTTTAAAAAAATTAAATTAAAAATATTTAGAAAATTATTTTTATAAAATGGATTTCATATTTGTAATCAGATCATTGATATTTGGTTAAGGTGAAATTTTGGGATTATTCTGAGAAAGTTGAATTTTCGATAATACAGTTTTTAAGTTACGGGTGTCTAATGACATCATTAAATGATGTATTAAGTATATATTCAATATGGTCGAATTGTGAATAGTAAGATAACGTATGAGGTGTCCCAAGTGTCCAATACCATGGGAAAATACCATGGGCAAGCCCATGGTTTTACCAAAACCACTAATGAGGTGTCCCTTGG
The DNA here is from genome assembly GCA_963277665.1 of Viscum album. NCBI lineage: Eukaryota > Viridiplantae > Streptophyta > Magnoliopsida > Santalales > Viscaceae > Viscum > Viscum album. The sequence continues at coordinate 1,020,310,803 of OY728122.1, forward strand.
CCATTAATGCCTTGTCCCCTCACTTTCCCTATAAATACCCACCCATTCCTCCTTTGGTTTTCACTCCCAACTCTCCCCCAACGGAGTTCTGGTCTCCTTACCTCCCAACGAGTCCTCCCAAGGTTCCCCCAAGCCCTGAAGGTCCAAAACATTGAGTTTCAAGAGTCACGTTTTAAGGTATGGGATCCGACCTCTCCCTTTCATTTCAAGTAATCTCTTTCATGTCATTTCTTTTATGCTCCATGTTCATATGTTGGAGGATGTTCTTTTATACTTATCTTACTTCCCTTTTCATGTTCATATAATGAGATATCCCCTCTTGCTCTCATTTTATCGTTTTATGAAGTTTTAAGTGGTGTCGTTAGGCTGCCGAAATTTTTGTAACAGATTCTTTCTCCCTTCTCATTTTTTTTAAGATCTATTTTCATGTAAAGTATTTCAAGTTCATTTTTATTATGTTGGGGTATGATCTCTATATCTGTCATACTGCACTCTTATGTTCATATGATGAGAGACCCCATTTTATCTCTTCAATTCAGTATTTTGATGTTTTAAGTGGCACCGTTAGGCTGCCGAATTTTTAAGTGGTTCTTCACCCTTCTCATTTTGAAGTTCTACTTCCATGTCAATTCTTTCAAGTTCCTTTTTATTATGTTGGGGTATTATCTCTATATCTATCATACTAGACTCTTATGTTTATATGATGAGAGAACCCATTTTATGTCTTCAATTCAGTATTTTTAAGTTTTAAGTGGCGCCGTTAGGCTGCCGAATTTTTAAGTGGTTCTTCACCCTTCTCGTTTTGAAGTTCTACTTTCATGTCAATTCTTTCAAGTTCCTTTTTGTTATGTTGGGGTATGATCTCTATATCTATCATACTGGACTCTTATGTTCATATGATGAGAGACCCCATTTGATCTCTTCAATTTAGTATTTTGAAGTTTTAAGTGGCGTCGTTAGGCTGCCGAATTTTTTTTAGGGATTCTTTCACCCTTCTCATTCTTTTCAAAGTTCTACTTTCATGTCAAGTCTTTCAATTTATTTTTAATTATGTTGGGGAAATATCTCTATATCTATCATACTGAACTCTTATGTTCACATGATGAGAGACCCTATTTTATCTTTTCAAATCTTTGTGTTTGAAGTTTAAGTAACGTCGTTAGGCTGCCGAACTTTCATAAGAGAAATCTAATTTTTGTCTTTCTTCCATGTTTTTCATTTCAAATGGTATGTCCTTTAATTTTCATTACCATGTTCATGTATCCTTCTTATTCTGTCCATCTACTGTTTTATGGGTCATTTATGAATGTTTGACCCATTTTCCCTCTCTTTTTAATGTCTTTTAAAACCTCGTGACATAGCCGTTATGCTGCAGAATTTCCATCTCAAAATGTCTCCCTCTTTTTCTAAAGTTCTTTTATATTATTAAGTGAATACTCAAAGCTCTTTCTTCTAAAGGGGTATTCACATATATACCAAAATTTTCTATTTTAAATTATGGTATTTACATACATGATACCCACCTTCCTTTTCTGTGGGTTTTAAAGTGACGTAAAGATCATGTCTTTAAAGCAGTTTTTAAAACGTTATGATTATGAAATGAAACCCATTTATTTTGTGCTATATGGGTTCTTTATGAAATTTTTGATGATGATATATGTGGCTCACATGATAATAAAGGAAAATTTAAGGGTGCTCCCTGATAGCGCTCCAATGCATTGGGTAAAGACTTAATCTCTAGAGATGACCATTTTAACGACGCCTTGGTGAATAACCTTGGTAATTTTTAACGACGCCTTGGGGATGGACCTTGGTGAAACGAAACGATTGTCAATATTAAATGTTGCAGCCACATTTTCAAGTTATGAAAAATGTTATTTTTATTATGATATGCCTCCTTATTTAATTTTCATGCCTTAATGTTCTTTTTCATGACCTTATTGAAGTATCTCAAGTTCACATGTAAAATGTTCATCTTGTTTCCCTTACTGGGCCTTTTGCTCACCCTTTCTTTTGATGTATGTCCCCAGGTTATGAGATGCAGTAATGAACCTAGGATGAACATAATTAGAAGCCTTTCAAGTGTTTAAGAAGAATTTTTTATGTTGTTTTCATGTATTATGTTCCTAGTTTCCAAGACACTAAACCTTAAAGATCCTCAGTTTTGTGTAATGTAATGAAAGTTTATGTTATAAAAAGTTGGTAAGCTATAGTTGGTATCAAAGGATGGTTTAGTTATTTGTGGAAATTAGGATATGAAGACTCTAGGAATAACCCTATAGAAAAGTTAAAAAAATAGGAAATCTTCCTGGTATTTTGGTGAGTATTGAGTAAGGGGTTGCCAAGCAAATACATCCCTGTCTGGATACAAGCAGGTAGAGGTGGCTCTGGCACAGATGTACATAGGGGTAAAACCCGAAAACACCACTTTGAGCTAGACTCGAACGGGAACTGGTACACGACAACGGGCCTTGCTGCACTCTTGGTTACGACACTCCTGGGGGATATGCTTTGGTAAATTCATAAGCTTAGTATGAACCATTGTTAAAGGAACAAAGATAAAATAAAATAAAGATTCACATAAGAATATATGATCATGGATAACCTAGATGGGAACCTAGGGGATCACAAGATAGGGTATACTTTTCCTCAACAAGTTATCCTTATATGCTTTCAGTTCCTTTTCATGATTATTGGCTAAGTACTTAAGCCCCTAATTATGCTTTCTCTTCATAGTTAATGGTGGGAAATGGAAGAACATGCCCAAACAGCCAATGTGATAGGAAATGCGACGATTTTCGTATTAATATGACAGGGATGATTAGGGGATTAAAATATGATTATTATTTTGGAAGATGTTCACTATTTTGGGGACCCTATATGATCGAGCTAAATAGATTACTCTGGTATTTTCATTGAAGAGTAGGGTTGACTCATATTTTTAAGAATCGATGAATTTAAGGTGGAGTTATAGTAATTTAGGTTACTTATGGAAATTATTAACCTATCTTGGGGTAAATATGTTTAGGTTAGTTACTTTTTTTATAAGATGTTAGGAGTGGTTGATGTTGTTTGGATATGAATGATAAAGTTTACCTTGGAAGAATATGTTATCAAATCCTTCTTGTATTTGGGTTTCAATCTTAGTTTGGTTTATTTTGAGGATTTTTAAGGATAATTATTTATGGAATGGAATATGATGAACTTTGGGTAGTACCATGGAACTTTGAAGATTTAAAAGTAGTTTCCATTCCTATGGGATTATTTCTTTTTGAAGAGTTATTTTACCTTACCCTTTCGGTTTTTGGGATAATTTTTAAAGATAAAAGAAATAAATAGTAAATCTTTTGTGGATTATGAAGATGATTCTTGTGTTTTGATTAGACCAAGTAGTTTTGAATTCTCATAATTTGGAGAAAAGGTTAGTTTTGGGTAGAAACTTATTAACGGATGAAACTCTACATTAAGATAGGTATATTTTCTCATGTTTTTGTTTTATGTTGTAAATGAATTCCTAAAAATTATGAAAAGGAACGTGAAACAAAAAAGTTGTTGGTTTACGTTTCCTACTTGGTAATCAAGACCGTTTACACACATCATAAGTTTGGGATTTTCTTATGGTTAACGTTCTCCTAATCATGTTCTCTATCACTCTCCCCCAGAAATTGACCCTTTATTTTTCATCCATGTCCATGTTTTCCTCCATTGAATCCTAGTATGGGTTAACTCGGGTGACCTTTGTACATCCATTTTTTTTTTAAAGTAATAGTTTTACTGACTCCTTTTCCGATGTGGGACTTTCAATGAAATTTCAAAACCCAATTTTAAAAATTGCGAGGACGCAATTTCTTAAGGTGGGAAGATTTTAACGACCCGAAATTTTTAATAAATCTTATTTCCTAATTTTATGTGTTATTTTATTTTATTTTTATACACAACAAAAATGTTTCATTTGATAACATGAGTATAATTAAAATGAGACTGTTGGGTTTTGACTATTATTTGACCATTGGTCAATATGACCACTGGAAACTAAATGTTTTGATTACTACCTCTAAATACAAGCAATCTTGGTTAAATAATATAGAAAGAAAATTTGATGGCCTCACCCAGTAGTCTTGGACCGATCGAAGCCCATCTAACAGAACATGGGAAAGAGGTAGCACCACTGGGCTATGCTCTGGACCAAACCCAAGCTGAACTTCATCGTGTGAAGCTAGAATGGGATCGCCTTCACGAGAAGTTCAAACTAATAGAAATTACGACTCGTGCGATGTTGGTCGAGCCTCCCTCGGATTCTCTCACCTTAGCACACCTTACACTTAGGTCCTATGCTGGTGTGATAAGGGGCTATGTAAGGAGACTATAATTGCCTTGTGTAATCCTTTGTTTTAAATAAAAATTTGGATTTCTTCTTATGATGAAGTTTATGAATTTTCAAATGTCCAGATAAATATAGTATGCATATTTTTGATATATTTTAGAGAAAGGATATTTTAAAAAATTTTATGTAAACCTTAAATAAATAAAAATGTGTAATGATTTTCAAAAAAAATGTTCTTCTACAATTATGTTCACTACGAAATTTCGAGTCTAATAAGATCAACTTGATTTTTGATGAATAGTAAATTATTAATAGTTATTTTACGCTTAGGATTAGTAATGTGACCAAATGGATTAGTAATCTCACTTAGAGAAAGTATTAATATAATGTAGGCACCTTGATTAAGTAATGTGATTCAATAAAATGGTTAAATAACAGTTTCATAAATTATTATTCAAGTATTAGTTTTTTCGGGTGAATAGGGTTTTTTAATTAAAAATTTAATTCAAAATATTTAGTAAATTATTTTTATAAAACGGATTTCATTTTTGAACTCAGAGCACCGATATTATGCTATGGTAATTTTTGGGGTTTTTTCTGAAAAAAATGAATTTTCGGTGAATAGTGTTTTTATTTAAAAATTAAATTAAAAATATTTAGAAAATTATTTTTATAAAATGGAGTTCATCTTTGTAATCAGAGCGTTGATATTTGGTTAAGGTGAAATTTTGGGATTATTCTGAGAAAGTTGAATTTTCGATAATACAGTTTTTAAGTTACAGGTGTCTAATGACATCATTAAATGATGTTTTAAGTATATATTCAATATGGTAGAATTGTGAATAGTAAGATAAGGTATGAGGTGTCCCAAGTGGCCAATACCATGGTCAAATACCATGGGCAAGCCCATGGTTTTTCCAAAACCACTAATGAGGTGTCCCTTGGCGATTAATGTCTTGTCCCCTCACTTTCCCTATAAATACCCACCCATTCCTCCTTTGGTTTTCACTCCCAACTCTCCCCCAACGAAGTTCTGGTCTCCTTACCTCCCAAGGAGTCCTCCCAAGGTGCGCCCAAGCCCTCAAGGTCCAAAACATTGAGTTTCAAGAGTCACGTTTTATGGTAAGGGATTTGACCCCTCTCTTTCATTTCAAGTAATCTCTTTTATGTCATTTCTTTTATGCTCCTTGTTCTTATGTTTGAGGATGTTCTTTTATACTTATCTTACTGCCCTTTTCATGTTCATATAATGAGATATCCCCTCTTGCTCTCATTATTTCGTTTTATGAAGTTTTAAGTGGTGTCGTTAGGCTGCCGAAATTTTTTTAACAGATTCTTTCTCCCTTCTCATTTTTTTAAGATCTATTTTCATGTAAAGTATTTCAAGTTCCTTTTTATTATGTTGGGGTATAGTCTCTATATCTATCATACTGGACTCATATTTTCATATTATGAGATACCCCATTTGATCTCTTCAATTCAGTATTTTTAAGTTTTAAGTGGCGCCGTTAGGCTGCTCAATTTTTAAGTGGTTCTTCACCCTTCTCGTTTTGAAGTTCTACTTTCAGGTCAATTCTTTCAAGTTCCTTTTTATTATGTTGGGGTATTATCTATATATCTATCATACTGGACTCTTATGTTCATATGATGAGAGACCCAATTTTATCTCTTCAATTCAGTATTTTTAAGTTTTAAGTGGCACCGTTAGGCTGCCGAATTTTTAAGTGGTTCTTCACCCTTCTCGTTTTGAAGTTCTACTTTCATGTCAATTCTATCAAGTTCCTTTTTGTTATGTTGGGGTATGATCTCTATTTCTATCATACTGGAATCTTATGTTCATATGATGAGAGACCCCATTTGATCTCTTCAATTCAGTATTTTGAAGTTTTAAGTGGTGTCGTTAGGCTACCGAATGTTTTTTAGGGATTCTTTCACCCTTCTCATTCTTTTCAAAGTTCTACTTTCATGTCAAGTAATTCAAGTTCTTTTTAATTATGATGGGGAAATATCTCTATATATATCATACTGAACTCTTATGTTCACATTATTAGAGACCCTATTTGATCTTTTCAAATCTTTGTGTTTGAAGTTTAAGTAACGTCGTTAGGCTGCCGAACTTTCATAAGAGAAATCTAATTTTTGTCTTTCTTCCATGTTTTTCATTTCAAATGGTATGTCCTTGAAATTTCATTACCATGATCATGTATCCTTCTTATTCTGTCCATATACTGTTTTATGGGTCATTTATGAATGTTTGACCCATTTTCCCTCTCTTTTTAATGTCTTCTAAAACCTCGTGACATAGCCGTTATGCTGCAGAATTCCCATCTCAAAATGTCTCTCTCTTTTTCTAAAGTTCTTTTATATTATAAAGTGAATACTCAAATCTCTTTCTTCTAAAGGGGTATTCACATATATAACAAAATTTTCTATTTTAAATTATGTTATTTACATACATTAGACCCACCTTCCTTTCCTGTGGGTTTTAAAGTGACGTAAAGATCATGTCTTTAAAGCAGTTTTTAAAACATTATGATTATGAAATGAAACCCATTTATTTTTTTCTATATGGGTTCTTTATGAAATTTTTGATGATGATATATGTGGCTCACATGATAATAAAGGCAAATTTAAGGGTGCGCCCTGATAGCGCTCCAATGCATTGGGTAAAGACTTAATCTCTAGAGATGACCATTTTAACGACGCCTTGGTGAATAACCTTGGTAATTTTTAACGACACCTTGGGGATGGACCTTGGTGAAACGAAACGATTGTCAATATTAAATGTTACAGCCACATTTTCATGTTATGAAAAATTTTATTTTTATTATGATATGCCTCCTTATTTCATTTTCATGCCTTAAAGTTCTTTTTCATGACCTTATTGAAGTATCCCAAGTTCACATGTAAAATGTTCATCTTGTTTCCCTTACTGGGCCTTTTGCTCACCCTTTCTTTTGATGTATGTCCCCAGGTTATGAGATGTAGTAATGAACCTAGGATGAACATAAGGAGAAGCCTTTCAAGTGTTTAAGAATAATGTTTTATGTTGTTTTCATGTATTATGTTCCTAGTTTCCAAGACACTAAACCTTAAAGATCCTCAGTTTTGTGTAATGTAATGAAAGTTTATGTTATAAAAAGGCGGGATGCTATAATTGTCATCCGCAATGTCTCATTCATCAATATAGGTCCTCTAGCCAATGTTTAAAATGTTCACTTAGTAACCCACTGAGATCCCTTCAATAAAATGAATTGAAACTGGAAACTCATTCAATAATGGTGGAACTCCATAGATTCATTCCTATAGTCACACCTATAATAATGCTTTATCTTATATTTTACTCTCTTTTTGTAATTATCATCCATAGAGGATACAAAATCAGTCTTTCATTGACCCAACAATCGTATTCCCTAATACTTTTGGCCCAACTTCATCATAATACTACTAGAAGAAAATATCTTGGTAGTGAGGGAATGAAATATCATGGAGTGTTGTGTCTCAAAATTAATCCTATTATTTTGCCTTCCCCTAGTCCCTTTTTAATGTTAGAGGCCTTGTGAAGCACCAATAGTATATTGTTAGGTGAATTACTCTAAGATGATGTCAAGGCACCATTTAATGGCCTATATCAAACATCCATACCTTATATACACCATTCCCCAAAAGTAGTAAGGATATGTTACTCTAGGAATTAGGAAGAGTATGCAATGTCAACCACTGAACTGTACCATAACTCGATGATTCCTTTTACATAATTAAACTTCCTCATGTAAATAAATTATTTATCTAGAAATAGTGCCTTGATAGTCGCTCTTGTAATACCCTATCATCTCCATGGTTAACTCATGGTTGTCCACTCTATAATTAAATTTCAATGGGACATAATGTATTTTGGAATCAAACTCCCTACTTATGAGTCTTAACTAACTCAAAAATTACATCAATATTGTCCAATAATTCTTCTTCATCATACCGGCCACCGGTATAATAGAATGCCAGAGGCCTGAAAAGATGGAAATCCTGATCATGGTCAATCATGGTCCTCTGAGTGGTTCCACCCTAGATAGTAAATATTAAAAATAGTCCAACATAAATGGGATCTATATCATGGATCACATATGTTGGAACATAAGTTTGATGGGGTTAAACCTCATATACCACTATTGGTGGCATGAGAGCATCATGGGATTTTACAGTTTGAGGTATCTTCAAATGTCTATGATGAAGTATATTTACATCAAAAGAATAAAATTTTAACTCCAGCATGTCCTAAATAGTTTATGATATCATAGAAAAGATTTTCTAGTACTCTACCCTCAATTAATACATAACCCTCCCTGAAAAAAACTCTGGTCTTTGTCCCAACATGTTTGATACAATAATCATATATATAAAAACATAACATCACATAATTCTCAGATTGAATAAATAATTTCTATAGATATATATCACAAAATCATAGAAACAATCCTGGATAGATTTCACAAATAAAAAATATAAATATTGAATAATAATACAACATAAAAATAGTTATATATATGGAATGTGAACCTACATTCCTAGTAACGAATCATTATCTCACTGAAAATATCATAAATCCTTTTCCAATAACATGTAAATCACTCTAGTGGAATTTAATAAATGATAGAATCCAACCCTACCACAAAAACATAATGGCCTATTACACAAGTCCTATCTAGAGCCATGAAAACTCCTTTTCCCGAGTCCCACACTGCATTCCCCTTTTCACCACATCTAAGGAACTCCAGAACAGAAATGATTAAAACTAGTTCTATGATACCATTTTGTAACATCCAAAATCAAACTGTCAGGTTTGTGATGAAGGGTCACATTAACTATTTCCATCCTCCCCATACTCAAGAGACTTCTAACTAGAAGCAAGGGTCTATGTTCATAAGTGGGGAGACTATACCTATATTATCATGTTTTCGAGTAAATAAAAATAACATTTAAGGTAATTACAAACCATAATAATCACGTAGAATAAAAAATATATGACATACATTTAATACAATATATAAAAAGATCTTGGGGTGTTATGAAAAAAAGATACATCGAATAATAAATGACTAATAAGTGTTCCTTGAGGGTTTTCTCAAATCCACTACCCGCACTACATTTCACTACTCATACATCCACAATAGAGACCATACATTTCAATGGGTCTTATCAATGAAATATACAAGCGCACATAAATGCTCATGTATGGTGTGAGTAGAAGTATTATTAGGATACCAATAATTATTTCTTAAGAAAAGCGTATGGTATATATAAAATTCTATATCATGACCGAATTAAATGATTAAATAAACATAAAAATATACATGTGTCTAGTCATATTTTGCTAAAAAAGCCTCTATGAACATAGGCCCCTCATGATTCAACTCATTGTCTGTAAGGTTGTCACATAAGTCTAACAATTACTAAAATTATGTAAATATAGATCACCCCACCTAGATGGTGTTTTTCAGCATGAATGTAATATATTCAACCATGTAAATTCAAAACATAGCTCACCCCACCCCAGATAATTGTTGTCATCATGTTTATCCAAAATTATAATTTATATTTAATTACCAACTATCTATGTTTGTAGGAATCCCAAACTATTATCATTCATCCATCCACATATCCACATCCTTCTATATGGATATCCACACAAACATTTAACGGCCATTGTATTGAATCATTTTGGGTAACCAGACAATTATTCACATCACATTATAAGGTGAGCCACAAATGAATTTAATGATTTTTGTACCAAAAAAACCTGACCTCAAGTATCCACATGATCTTCTTCATTCTTAATACATAGTTCTGTAGGTTATGAAATGAAATATACAATAAATTTTGCTGCAAATAACTATAATTCACATCAATAGAAATATTATGATCAACATACAATAACATGGTCATAATATAAAAATCCATGGCCACACACACACTCACATTCTACACAAAAAAAATTCATGGGTTAATCAAGAATAAATTCCGTATCATACCAACATCATATACATGGGCTGATTTTGTAGTGTATTCCGACATAAATATAGTCAAATCCCATTTTTAATCATGTATAAAATGTTCTGACCCTAGCCACCAATATACACATACTAGAACATAATTATAAACTAAGGGGTCCTATAACCTTTTCAAATCCAATGAAACAATATTTATAATGTAATGAAAAAGATACTGATGTTAATTTTTAGATCCCTTTACAAAAATAGGTTGATCTCTATATAAATAATAAATTAACATGGAACTCCTGAAAATAGGGATGCTCCGTTGTGTACGAATGGCACTTCAGTGAGGATTTGCATAGGAAAACATACCACAACTCAAGTAAGGTAATTACTGTGTAGTTTTTCATTGGAATAAACCACCATGGAGTAATATCATCAACCATTTTATATAGGTTCACGAGAAAAAAACAATGTGGTGGAAGGGAGGAAAACAGTGTTGTGGGAATCCATAGAGAATGTATTCATCTATTAATGGAGGAAGACTATGGTGTGGAACCACACTATACTTCGAACCATAATTGAATATGTTTAGGACTACAAAATTGAGTCATGTCTATAGTCATTTTAATTATTTTAATAATGGAAACAAGAAGTAATATCAAGATATTTTAATGTTCTTGAACCTCCTACGATAATATCATTAATTCCTAATCAAAATCCATCTCTATTTCGAAAATTTTGGCCACATTAAAATTTAAAAAAAAAAATCATGAATTAAATTTGTAATTTAATATTCAAGGCTTAAATATTAGAATACATAAGACTCAACAAGATGTTTCTAACTACTGTAGAAATAGGTTTTGCACCATGGTTATAGATACTATGGGTTATCCCATATAAATGAATATCCACAGGGAAGAGTAAATTACAACCCTATTGGATAAACTCTACTATTCCACAACTATAGTGACCCTAGACTTTTAACATCACATTACATGAATTTAAGAATAATTATACATCAAAGTACAAGTAAAGGATCTTTAAGACTAGAATCATTGAAGACTAGGTACATATAACATAAAACATGGGACAAAAACACTTTTTTATTTTATCTTCATAATGATATCCTAACTTATATTGTGCTCATATAACATTATAGGGTACCATGGGGGAAACGTGAATAAATGGATGAGCTAAATAGGTAATTAAGATAGTAAACATATGAATAATGATTTAGCACATGGGTTAGAAGGCATGAAGTGATGATATAAAAAGTCATGTATCATATGAAATCATAACATATAAACAATGACTCGTAAAAATATTTATTCATAATAATTTGGAATTAACATAAAAAATTACTTTAGTATGAGTCAAGGATAACTTCCAATATCATTTCACATAGTTACACATGCCAAGGCTAATCGCCAAGGTCGTCGCACAAAACATCTCAAGTGACTAATATTTACAATGTGAATTGGAGTTCTATCTGGATGCACCCATATTAACATTAATTTCACATGTGTTCCACATAAGGAATCATACATAATAAATCTTAAATAAACATAAGGAATACATGTGGAATGAATTAGGGACCATAATTATGACACAATGCATAACAGATTAGAGTAACAAAAAAGTGTCCAAAAAAGAATGGAACAAAATTTCTACATGGACATTTATAAAGGAAATATACATGTATCATTGTGAGTTATTTCTAGTATAAGTGACAACATGTAAGAAAATTATTGAAGAAATTTGGCATAAAAACGTTTTTTGAGATGTTTTATGGATAATATTGTCAAGCCTTTAATTTAGAAAAGGGAACAAATCGTTATATGAAAACATATGTGCACCCAAATTATTTTCAAAATTAAAAGAATTATTTTATAAAGACAGTGGTGGATTAAAATAGAAGATAAATTTCACTTGAAATCAGTTGAAAATTTTGGAAGCTCCCTCAAAATAGGATTGCTAATCGGGATATATTGAAGATGGAATCACTTAAAAACTTGTATATACCCGAAAGAGAACAATTAATGGAGCTTGTTACATGAGGTTTGAACATTTAAATAGAAATTATAGAATTAAAAAATAAATAATAGATAACCTCATTTTGGTAAAAATATTGATAAATAAACCCAATGGAAAAAAGGTGGTTCAGGTTTAATCACTCATGGAATATCGCAAGGTGTCATGTGTACATAAGTGAGCATAACAAGAGAAAAGGGGGTTTATAATAATTTAATCATCAAGAGAACTATATGGGGGAAGTGTGTAATCATACCCAATCAAAATGAATTATACATAAATGGACATAACCTAGAGGACAATCTTGAATAAAAGTGAAATTGAGAGAATCCCTTGCCTTAAGAGTGATGGTGTTGTCCACATGATATTAATGACCTAAAATATCAAATTAGGTTCATTAATTAATAATTAAAGAACCTATTCTATATGTATAATATTTATTATAATCTTTTTATGTTCATTTATAACTATTTTGATCAGTTATAAGGTTCAATTTTATTGTTCCTGTATGTATGCTTAGTTGGTTTTAATGATCAGTTCACATATATTCATGTTTGTATAAAAATATAAGATAAAGGTGGTGTTCTAGAATTGAATTTATATTTTTTAATTGATCACCCATAAGGTTAAACTGATGAATATTTAATTTGGAAACATAGAGTGATGTTTAATCTCTATATAAAACATTAATGATAAACACTTGAATTAATTTGAAGGGGTTTCTCATCAATAACTTTTTTTAAATATTATTTTTACTCAAGTATGAAAGAGGATTAAAAAACATATAAGATAAGAAAAATATTGAATATTATGGTTCAATAATAAAAATTCTTTCAGGATGAGAACAGAATATGCTAATAGAAATTGATAAACTATAGTCCTTGAATGTTATAAATTAACACATCTTAGATGGTGTTTTCATTTCTTTTGTATAAAAAATGGGAAAATGAGAGATGTTTATGAGTTATCCCATTAGCATAAAAAATTCCAGTAAATTTATTTTACTGGAGAAATCATACCATTTGGTTGATGGTAGGTAAGGAAAGAAAAAATAAAAAAAGTGAACTTCAATGGAAATAAAATAATTGGAAAAATTAATTTTACTCTTAATATTGTCTCCTTTGAGAATCACTTAATGGGAGAGGTTTCGGTATTTCGAGGATACGAAAGGCTTCTAGTGATGGGGAAGGATGTTAGGAAAACATTAGGGTAGAATTACGTAGGTCACAAAGAATGAGAGGAGTAAAGAGAATAGGTAAGGATGGGTTGTATTAACATTGGAGTAGAGGAGGGTTTTTATAATATTTTGATCATTAGATTATTATTTTTCCATACAAAAAGAAATTGTGATGATTCCATGACCAAGAATAGTAATAAATGAATGTGATTTTGGAATTTGGTTTCAAACATCACTTATGTTTTCATGAATAGTGGATTTAAATTATAATTTTTTTTGAGTATATTAATGTCTTTTACTATTCACTAAAAATTAATGTATTTCAGAAAAAAAATTCAACCTAAACATTTTTCAATATTTAGAATAAAAAAATAAAATCCATTTTGAAAATTAATTTTCTAAATACAATTAATTTAATATTTATTTAAAATCATAATTTATTCTAAAAAATATAATTTTAAAACATTTATTTACTCATTCGAAAATAAAGGTACATCATTCATTCACATCAATCATAATTATATAGTATCATATGTAAGGTCACTAATCATTAAGGTATATAACAATTCATACTGGTAACATTAATATTCAAAATGGTATGTTAATATTCACAAAAAAATTATGTTTGTCTTATCGAACTCCAAACATCTTACTAATCGAAACCATGAATGTCAGATTTTCGAAATTCGAAACACATAAGTGTAAAAATATTGTTTAAAGGTCACATAATACTTAGTAATTCATTTTGTTGTGATTTCATAAGACTATATGACATAATCATAAGAAGTAAATTTCCATTGAAAAACATTGGGTCATTTCAACAACCCCTTATGTTGTGATGTGGTTTGAACCCTACGGTGTTGTTGTAGTGTGTCCCATTCTTCCACTGCATGGTAGCAACTCCATTTTCCTGAAATCTCACCATGTGCATTTTGAGCCTTTATAATCATGAAATACTTTACCCAAACATGGATCAACTTAAATATAAGGTGGATATGTAAAAATTGGATTTCATTAAAAAATGGATTTAAAAAACATTATAAAAAATATCTTGTGAAAGCGATATTGGATTTCAACATATATAGTTTTATTATAATCTATTATAAACGTATATAGTATCAACATAGTACAATAATTATAGATATCCAAATGAAAAGGAAATACTGAAATATCAAATATATATATAACATATTAAAACTTATCCTGGATGAAAATTACAATATAGAAAACATTGTTGTTTCATTATAAATAATATATTATTTTAAAAATATCTAGTTAAAAAATTAGTATTAATTGAAAAAAACTTTTCCAAATATTGACTATATAATATCACAATAATTTCATAATTAGATTGAGTATATTATAAATAATCTAAATTTCAATATATCTAGGTGACTAATTTAAAAATACTAAACTATTAAAATCATAAAAAAATAATTTTGAAGTAAACTATTGTTTTTTATGTTTATTATTGTGAACACTTTTTGATACATTTTAGTCTTTGGATTCTTAATTAATTTCCATGGGTGGTGGTATAACGTGGAATTGATATATCATTTTTTATGAAAATTATGGGAGGTTTAATCATCCCAACATGGATTGTTTCTTATCTCGAACTCTAGTATAGATTTATTCAACATTCATGAAATCCTTCCTGGTATAAATACTGATTTCCAATTAGTGAGATAAATTGACTGGAAAGGTGTGTTTAAGGGGAAACTACACTTGGAATGTATATTAAAAAAAATTGGTTTTTATTAATTGGTCAACTGATTTTATAAAATAAATCATAGAATTAAATTTGGAGTTTATCAACATCTATACAGGTGTTGTAAAAATGTGTAATGATATGGGAGGTTTTGTTTAGTTTGGAATGAGGGTACGAAAATAGTTACATATATTTCCCTGAGATGGGAAACATATCCAATGTAGTATAGAGAAATTTTTTAGGAAACATCATAGCTTTTATTGTAACATATACATGACCATTGTGGTTCTGTTTGTGCTCAGGAATCAATGAATTCTTCTAAGTACATTAATGTCATATATATTTGAGTACTAGGTTAATTATTACTAGAAATGGGTTTATGTGGGACTTCTTTCAATGGATTCATTTCATGTTTAATGTTTCAAACTAATTTCCTGATTATATTTTATGTATCCTAGAAGACTATGTTAACTGAATAATTTTAAAAAATTAAGAACAGTTTCATGATTCAAGGAATTCCACAAAACCTAGGTAAAAATATCAAATAAATACATTTTATTAAATCAAGATTCTAATATTAACTCAATGAATTTATGGAAACCTAGAAGAGGATATAAACTCATTTAATTTGAGGAATCATTGAGGATATTGTAATCATATATAATTTCATGATGAAATGTGAATAATATCATGTTGATCTGATTTCTAAGACCTAATGGAGGATATTAACATATGTTATTTTTTGAAATATAGAGGATATTATTAACTGAATGTTTTTAGGAAGAAAATCAAAAAATATCACACAATATTTTGAGGAGAATAAGATGATAAACTAAATATATTTGTTTTTTGAAACCATGTGATTATCATGACACGTGAAATTATCTGAAACTAAGAGGAGTATCTCTATCCAAATAGTTATTGGGATGAAGGAAGGGAATGATAATATCACAATCACAATATAATATGGCCTAGAAAAAACATTCCTAGGTTGTATCATGAAATTTAATGGAGTTTAGTGATCTAGATGGAGGAATTTTGATGAAGACTACTGACTACACACCATTACTAATCCCCACCATGGGTGTGTGGGAATATCTCTAAAACTATGGAAACATTCAATTTAGATGGGTATGGATCCAAATGGAATGATAATTGTGTCCCTAATGCTTCACCCATGTGATTCCTTTAGATATGGGTTTAGATTAAAAATGTAATTTGTTTAGGAACTCAGTTTATTAACTTAGTTTGTATCATGATGGTGGGGTATTACTCAAAACTAAAAGATTTAGGGGTGCATTACTAAGAAACAATATAATCCTGTGCGTGATGGGAACAATCTCGGACTGAAATAAGTTTTGGCCAATGATTCTTCACTCGTGTTCTACTAAAGAGGACCAAGAACTGTATAATGGTGGAACAAGAAGAAATATATATAATAAATATATACGTGGATTCAAGGGTCATAAGGGGATATTAAAGAAGTTATAATGAACCACACCATGCATATATGCATCCTGCATTGTATCAAAATACATCAGAGTAATCAAAAGAACATCATACATATTTCTATAACAACCTTTTTCAAAAACACAACCACCACCTTATTTTCTAACATGTATACATGGGAAATTTTCATGTTGAGGTAGGTATCCTTATAGAGATATTCAATCTAGAGAGGTAAAATTATTCAAGGAACATTATGTGTTCTTTTTTTAAAGGCCTACATAATAATTATAGAATCATATTCAATCCATAGTTATGTATAATTATAAAATAAAACATACTCAATTGTGTACACCATAGCAAGAATATCAACTTTTTTGGCCATTCAAATTCCAATGAAACAATAGAAACATCCTTTGACAAATCCATGATTTTTACAGTACAAACCCCCAAATCTTGAAGAAATGGGCATGGAAGAAGCTTCTTCATCTACATTAACATTAATCCATGCTGTGATTGGTGGAATTAAACGAATGAATTTGATCATTATATGATTTTCTATTACACCAATGATTCCCAATAACATGAGAATATTTAGATCATTAATAGAAATAGACATACCACATGAATGGATCATTAATGCTGCATGAACCTCATTTTGAAGTGACATAATTACCATATACACATATGGTTTTTTTATGAATGATTTCATTATTCCGAGAAATAAATATGGTCGAAATGAATTATCCAACTATAGGAAAAAGGAAGATAAAAATCTATTCACTGAAATCAGTAGTACAAATTTCCTATTGGAGACCATTGAACTGCGTGTGCATAGAAAAATTCATGTCTAATAGAATATATATGTATATCTAAAAAGAATGGGAAAAGTATTTTCCAATGAATAGATGTTATGTATCCTCTTAAACATGTATGAAGAAGAATAAGACATTTCCTAGGTGTTGTCCAAACATTTGGAGTTGATCCAAACCATGAGAATGGTGTTTCCAGAACCTCCATTGCAGGACAAGACTGGATGACCAACTAATAAATTTTTTGAATTTCATTGACTATGTCAATGGAAGGTTAAAACCACCACATTCTATACTATAAACCTCCTTAGTTTCAAAATTCCCTTTTTGACTGTGCTACCCTAAAATATTGTCATAATCCAGGAAATTAAATCCATGAATTTGTAGATTGATCTGTGTAGGAAAAAGATCATAAAATCTAGAGATATGAGACATGAGTTTCTCAACTGACATATGATCATCCTTAGAGGGAATACTAAAAATATCATGTAGTGGACATTCAATCCAGTTGGTAGTTTAATATTTGAGTTGGTAGTATAATCTCACAATAATTTAGATATCAGAACTACTTTTTCTTGGAAGAGTGTTCTAGAGATGCTCAAAAAAGTATGTGAGTTCATGTCTATAAGAATTTAAAAAATTCCATTGATCATGTTTTATAAGAAATCATAAGAAATATCTTACAATATCAAACTCCTAGTGAACATTGCAAGAATACCAGCATTAATGATCATAATATATATAATTCCAAGACCTCCAAATTCAAGTGGTTTGATACACTTTATCCCAGAAACAATGATCATCGTCCATTATTTTTCTGAACTAGTCCACATGAATTTTCAATCCATAACTTGATGGTCCTTTATTAGGCTTCTACTACATTGATAAATAGGTAACAAATAAAAAATTTATATATGATAATAGATTTCACAATTCACACTCGTGCATCTTGAGTCATGAATTTGACTTTCCACTGGTCCATTTGATTAAAAATTCCCAATCATATTTCCTCATTAAATTTCCACTTCACATTTCCACAAAATAATAGAACTCCATGATAATTAAATGAGGGGGGATCCTCTCTTAACCCCAAGGTGTCTAATTAATATGTTTTTCCTACAAATGATCAATACATCACCGAATACAAAGAAATATTTTCTCCAACAGATGGAATGTCTAGAAACATATTTATAATGAGAAAACTGGAATATAAGAGCAAATAATATATTTCGCAATGCGTAATAAAAAAATATCACCCACATAAAAAATATGTGAAGAAACATGATCATGCCTTCCAGTGCATATTTTCTTGTAAATGATTAGATGAGAATATTCATTCATGCATCTACTCAAATAGTCATACATAGTAGAAAAATAAATTTATGAATTAGGATCATCTTGTATCACACCAATAGTGAACTGAATGAGTTCTCTTGTTTCTCCATTAATAAGAATGGAATATTGGAAGAGTTGTAAATTACAATGAATAGGTTAATGTGGTAATTTCAAAAACACATCCTTCTATGAACATCATAGAGTAAAATCCATTTAAACGTATTAAATTCATTATATATGTCACTTTTTAGATCAAAGTAACCATCTGTATCTTTCCTCAAAAAATTAACACCTTCTAAAGCTATGAATAAATTATTCTTAATGTTCCGTCAAGAGACAAATCCAAAATGATTCATATAGATTTTTTCATTCACAAGACCTCCTATACTATCCATTTGAATCTTACTAATGATTGTAGGAAAATTATTCCAAATATAAACCGGCCTAATTTACTTGATATTAAGTGTGTTCCCCTCTTTGGGTACCACGGAAATAAAGCTTTCATTTCCACATAAAGAAGTGAGGAAAGAGTCATCAATTCCCTGATTTCTTGAGTGATATAGTCTATTAATATTACCTAGTAAAACAGAAATAATTTTTCAGTGAATCCATTAGGACAAGGAGAACTTTCCCTGTTATGGGTGAAAAGAACATCCTCAACTTCTTCCATGGATGGTAACATTATGAGGGTCCAATTAATTTTCTCCTAAATAAAAGGAGTAATATTATCATCCAATTTATGAGTATTCCACTACCAAATTTTAGAGTCTATCATATAAAATTGCACCAAATTTACGTAAGAAAATTTATTATTAGGGGATTATGTGCTAACATCATCCCAGATTACCTTATATCCCACTCCATACCTCCTAAAATTGTGTAATATATGAAGGGATTTATACTTTTTGTCCTAATCCTTAATCCATTTTATATTCGACTGATTTTTTTCAATTTCATAATTGATAATTAAAAGATAATCCATCCTTTTATGACCATTAATATAATCTCAAAACGGTGAATTTTGGTGTTGATTCATGATCTGGTAGCGTAGAAGGTGTTCATCATAATTTTTATTGTCTAATTAAATCATGGGAAATGAATTTTTCCACCCTTATTTTAACATTCCCTTGTCAAGTTTAAGCTTTCTTGAAAGATTTTGAAAAGGTATTTCATTAGGTTCAAACATCTAGGCACCCAAAAAAAGTATCCTTGCATCGAAGATACACCAGATATCCATTATCAAAATGAAATGGAAGGGTCTATGATCATTCTATAAGATTAGAAACATCCTAAATTATTTGATTATTGTCAGAGTGTAGCTTCAGAAGTGTGAACCTTGAGACTGCATTTGTAATATTTATTTCATCCATTTGAAAGAAGAATATATCTAGCCTAAATTCTAATAATCCATTCATAGTGTATATACAAAATTTAAAATAAATAACTATAATAGGGAAATCAACTTGGTTGTAATGTTCAATAAAATAATAAAATTACAATGAAACAATGTGATTGATGATAAATAATGTTTTTTCTTCAAGTTTCAGAATTGTGTTGATATCTCCAAGTGTAACCCATTTTTTATCCATATTTTATGAGATGAATTTATTCTAATTCCATAATCCTATTCCCATGAAATAATATGTGAAATCAAATGTAAATTATATCGATAATTTATATTCTTAAATTTTATCAAAAAATTAAATTTTTCAGGAATTCTTTATGTATTAGTTGATTAGAATGGATTCATGATGTATCGCCTAAAGATGATCAATTATTGATTCATGAGTGTTCAATGAAACTATTATATAATAATGGTATTCCAACATGTTACCCTTAAAACCATGAAAGATACTATTAGGTTTTTTAATGCCAATGATAATAGGCTAATGGGATATGAATATGTTTCAAAGGGATTTGGATGTTAGGGAGTTCCCTAATACTTGACAGGTCTAGCAGAATATCCCCATTTTATAAGGATCATTCCACTTTTATGGGGGACTACCTACTATGACATGATAGGCTTTCCTTTTCCATATTTGTTTTCTTCTCCCTGCAAGACTTATTTTCCATTACATTATAGTGGCCATAGTCAACTTTTCCCTCCAAATTAACACCATTTTAAGGATCAACATTCTTCTCATTAATTTATGTTTCTTCGGTGAAATCAGAAAAATAACCACTAAAATGTGTCAATTTATTCACTAATTGTGTATGTACATCAGACCTTTTCATTGATCTTCTCTTCTAGGTGATTCTAGAAGAAGGGACATGTAAGAATCCCTCATCTATACCACCATGCTCAGACAAATCAGAAAATTTTCCAATAACTTCCATGGACCTTACTGAGGGTTACAATTATTTCCCATAATGTTTTGAGTATCAGGTTGAGTTCCAACAATTAATTAATTGTTCTTGAATAATATATACAAATGAGGACTGACCAGGGGGCTTCCTACATCCTTTTCCATCATCTACTCAGGCACATTCTGGGATGTTGAGAGAACTACATCCAGCTATGGGTTTTTACCAACCACATCAATCTGGGTATCCCTTGATAAAGGATCTGTTGATTCAATCCTACTAAATGGATCATATTCATATTACCCCCAATGGATTTCAATTCATCTCACAAGGGAGTTTATTAATCATCCAAATCCTTGAAATTCACAAGCTCATTGCACCACACCATTATGATTTGAGTCCCTCTATCATCTAGCCAACATCACTGACTAGCCATAAAATTCCTATAGTTACTTTGATTATTATCCTAAATGATATCATCATGCATACCAGCTTCTTGAGATGGCATCATAGGATCTAAATTTGTATTAACATCAGCTTATGGTATGTTGGTAATATATCGATCGAACACATGATATTGAGAGACTATTTTCTCTGGATCATAGTTGTGATCTAAATTTCCAATTCCATTGGTGGAAAAACAAGAGGGACCGTCCCTACAAGATTATGGTATATAATGTTGGTTCCTCAACATCATATTTCTATAGACATGGAAATTATTTCCCTTAATTTTTCAAAATCTTAATTCAATTACCCTTTTTTATTCACCAATATGGTGAACAATGAACCTATAATTAATAAAAATTTATGGTCTCCATTTATGAATAATTTCATGTTCAACTGTATCATCCCTCATAGTGAGGACTACCTACTTGACCAAGGCAGTGGGCATATAAACATCCTCAAATATTATTTTGTAATTCACAAATCATGGATTCTCTTTTTTCCAATCCATCCCAATGGGATTTACAACTGACTCATCTATGTCCCATAGAATCCTTAGATGCCATTAAATCCAATTGATTTAATATATAAGAATCCAAAACTAAGAAAAAGTGTTTATGACGTTATCTAAATCAAAATTCTATCTCGTTCATGGATTTTGAGAAACCCAAACATTAAGGCAATTGACCTCATGCTCCAAGAATGCCTCTTTCAATCATTAGAGTGAAACACAATGTGGAAATTACCTCCTCCCATCCCATTTATTCTCCAATCATAAAATCCAAAATCAAATTCCATTATTTTGGTGAGATTGTGAAATTTCCATGTTCATTCTCCTTTCGATACCAAGATCATTGTGATAATGATGTATTTGAAATGGTTGAATCTATACTAAATGACATACT
Source organism: Viscum album (assembly GCA_963277665.1). Taxonomy (NCBI): domain Eukaryota; kingdom Viridiplantae; phylum Streptophyta; class Magnoliopsida; order Santalales; family Viscaceae; genus Viscum; species Viscum album. The sequence continues at coordinate 1,020,333,279 of OY728122.1, forward strand.
AATTGGTCAAGAAATGATAAATCCCCCCATTACTAATTATTATATGATTCATAGGAATATCTAATTCCCCGAATGATTTGGAGGCACCATATTCAATACCTTGGTAAAGATCTTCTGTGGTATTGTGATGAAATTAGAGTCTTCCATCCTGAAGATTTGTATTCTCCAATTTTGAATGATATCATTTTTCCATACCAGATCATCATGTTTCTGATCATAAGAGTTATTAATGGGATTCACCTGTTCAATTTCCTCTTGATCACTATGAAAAGGTTTCAGCCATTTCTCCTAGTACTCCCCTAGCTATGTCATCTTGGTCTTTCACCCATGTTATATTATGTGAAATTTATTGTGCTTAATTTTTAAGAATTGTCCATTTTTACTAATACTCAAATCACCGAAAATAGTTTTTTGTTTAATATTGGATGTATATTCTTATACTCTATACACTCAATTACTCTCAGTATGAATGATGTGTCAAAATAGGGATCCTAATGCTCTTTTTATTAGAAATATGAGTCAGTGAACCCATGAAGTGGATCATAACCACTCTAGGATCTCATGTGATTGGGCATACTGGTAAGAGAAATATAGACATGTGACTGGGAGTGAGACATCATAATATAAGACTGTAAATGATACATATAAGAATGAATAATATGTTGATCATATTATGGAATTTTTTTTATATTTTATTTCTATAGACTAGATTTAAAATTATGTAAATATATTAATCAATTTTTTCAGAAAAGAAGGAAGTCCCCAATACATGTGTCAGAATGATCAAAATAATTTATCAATGATTTTTTGTGTTACTGTTAAATTCATTTTACATTTGATGTGTTGATACAACTAATTCCCATGAAAAAAATGAAATGAATATTGCATTTCTATTATTTATTTTTGTTAGGGATCCATTCAATTGATATCAAATCATTTTCATTTCGTTATTATCTTCCTAGAATTTATTTATATGGAAATAAAAATTATAATCATGTTCTTATGTTTTGAGATATATTTATTACTATTAGTGGCACTATACTGGAATACATAAGGGTTTTGTATGAGTTCTAGTCCCAGTATACATGTGTAAAAATGATAATGACCCTTATAATCTTTGTAAGGCTGAATTATTCCCCTTTAATGTGATATTAAATAATGTATTTTATATATTTAAAGCCAAACAAATTTTGGCCAACTGCCTTAAAGAGAACAACAGATCATCCTACCAACAATGCCAGTGACTGGGCATAATGAAACAAGATGAGTGAGTTGATGAACACATGAATACTAGTGTGGGTTGAAACTAGAACGTGTGATAGAAAAAATGCACCATGAGGTGCATTATAGTGACCCAACATTATTAATAGGTAGAAAATGAATTTTTTTAGAGTTATGATCTCACATAAATGGAAACAATTGAGTGCTCAGTAGAATAAGAATTTGATGTGGGATTACCATATAGTGGAGCAATTCATCATTTAAATAATAATATTTTATAACCATGATGAAAAAAGTATTAGTCACATTCTACCTCCATCCAATATCTTCCCGTTGTAGAGATTCATGATGAACCTGTAACACTAAAAAAGCCACTGTATTTTGGTGGGATAATGAAGTGTAGTTGATGACTTACACAACTATTGAGGTTATATAATCAATAGTTAATTCATATAATTAAATATGATTATATAAATCATGAGAACTATTATCTTAGTTTGATTTACATCAATAAATTTCATGAAAAATGGATATTTGATTGGAATTAGATCTATGTAAATGGAAAAGTGTTAGGTTGATTTAATTAAGATGATATTAGAATTATCGTGTCTTTGAACAAGTATTATAGTATTTAAAGACAGTGATCCATGCTATGTACCAATACTCAATGGAAAAAATGTATATTTAAGGAGTACTAGAAGCATAATTGAGAATAATCGTAACATTGAAAAGATGATCCAACACCATAAAGATCATCATGTCTATGTAAGGATGAAATCATATAAGGAGGGAATTATCAGAAAGAACATTCATTAATAATTTTTAAGAAAATATTTCATAATAATTACTCATTAGCCATCATTATAAATTTTGTAAGGATGATGATAAATATTAATATTAATTTATCATTCCATATTTTTGGAAAAATAATATATAAGGAATATCCATGAGGAGATCTTGGTTCCATGAAATAAGAAGGATGAAACCATGACTATGTTTTCTATTATTCTTATAAACATGGAATATAAATTATAAAAATTTATTATTATTTAAATAAGGAATATTCTTTTTGATGTCTTAAAAAAATAAATAACAAACATATATGAATAATACGATCTTAGAAAAATTAATTGAAGAATTAATGTTACATCATATGGTATTTCAATACTTTTTATTCTAAAGTCCACGAGATTAAATATTACATTCAAATGTCATATTATAAATACTATATTAATGAAAAATGAAATATATGTTTGCCACTAGAATTATATAAATAAATAACTGAGTCGATGTGAGAGGATAAATAAGATATAAATGGGTATTGTAGACCCTTTTTATCAATGAAATAAGAATACCTCACTATATATGTGTATATATATTTATATTATTTATCGATCAAATCAATTTACAGTGATAACCAGTTATTCATTACGAAAACAATTCCATATGAATTAAGAAGGAAAAAATGGTATTGGGAGTTTGACAGTGCATTAGAAGATTTTATCCATGTTCAAACACTAAGATATAATTCCATGATTTATTTTCTATTGATGTAATTGGATCTTATGGAATCAAATATGGATACATAATTTGATATATAATATAAATTCATATAATCTAATTGGTACATGAGCTAATACATGTTATCTTTATTCGAGGAAATACAAGTCTATTATCATCATCCTAAATGATTTTGTAGTGGAATGTTTCATTTTATCCGATTAATGATAAAATAACGGGTAAAATAAAAAAACAGTATTTTTTCATGAATCCCACATACATATATTTCAAATTTCCAAAGAACAATTCATATTTCACCCTCTATGATCGATTTCTAGAGGAATCCACTGAAATTCAATTATTTCCTAATGTCCCAACTTATATTCTAACTATAATAATACTAAATAATATTCAATAATATTAGGCGTTTAGAATGGAATATAATTCAATAATATTAATATGAAAATGAAAATCATGACATGAATAATATAACATTTCCCCATGAGGTTATAATTTGAAGAATAATTATATAATGTGTTCATAGAAATGAAATCATTATTATGAAAATATAATCATAACACTCTATTAAATGTGATATATCACATTATATAGTCATTGTTTTAATTATTATTACCCATCCTTGAGACCTCTTAATGAAGAGAAATAAACTTCCTATATTTATCTATGATACCTCTTCACTGACCAAAACTATTCAAGTTATACTCCACCATATTCATGAATTAAACAATCAAAAGAAAAAAAAATTATAATTAGTAATAAGAACTGAACAATATATAAAATTAGTTGACTAATCTCCAAAACCTATTTAATAATCATTTAAATCAGTAAAATAGAATAAATAAATAACATGAATGCACAATAATGAAATAAAAACTACTCTCTCCCTACAAAATTTCTATATTGGTTATAAATATTTATAGTGATAATAATAACACAAATGGAGAAATAGGAAACAAAAAATTAATAAAATTGGAATTTAATAAGAATCTATATATCTATAATGTAACATATTATTAAACTAGTAAATTTAAACATACCTAAATACATGAAATATCCAACTCAAAATATTATTTTATAGAAATTTATAAGGAAGAGGGTGAATGATTTTAACATAAAAATTTTCTCTTCAAATTATAAATTTTTCTGGGACCATTAAATGGTGGAATATCAAATTTTTATCTTATATAATGATTTTTCTCAATTTAAATATTGTTCTCCATATAAAATTCATCATTATTAGGAAAATTTATAATAATTAATGTCAATATTATTAATTAAGTGTTTTTTATCCTTAGAGGTTGTTCAAATTACAATTTTTTAGATTTCAATGCCAAAATGTCCTTGAAAATGATTAATTAAAATCATCCATTGATAAATAATTTATTCTTTTTCCACTTCTAAACCATCATATAAAATAGCAACACATTTAGATTGTTCATTTGTAATATATAAGACCATATTGAAAATTCAACAAATCAACACATATATTTTAAGCCCCAAATTACATGTTACTTTGGGACATATATTGCAAGATTCAACTCATGTTCTTCTTGGATGAAAGTACCCAATATTCATTTAATCTAAAGTATTATTTTTTTAATTTGTATTTTTGTAAACAATATAGTTATGAAAATAAAAAAAATTATAATAAATGATTATAATCCAAAATTTATCCATCATCTATAACATTTATACTACTTTTGAAAATAAGAAAAAAAATAATTGGCTAACAACAATCCATCACATTGAATATAGTAATCCATATTATTGGAAAATTGAGTATAAAAATTCTTATATCTTATTTTATGATTTCAATCCTACCATATACACATTCCTACTACGAGAGGAATACCTAATATTTCCTTTGTTGGAATCATTAATTTTTTTCATATAATTTCATTATTTTATTGGATATATATTAGAATATACTCTTTCACTGACAACTATAATGTGTTTGGCCCTACTACTATTTCCAAAAGTTGTATAAAATTTATAAAAAAACTTATGAAGTGATTTGATAATGTATTATAATTTCTTTGTGTCATGTTTTAATCCATAAATATATAATGGTTATTCTTTTACATCATTATAGAATTTTTTTATTCAATTTATTATGTCACTATAACATTCACGCTGATTACTATTTATGTATAGGACTGTGTAATTGGTTTCATATGGAGTTGTATGGAAACCATGATTTTTGTTCAATGACACATGGGTACCTAGGAATATTCCATTATTCATTGGTTCATGGTAGGTAGATAATTTTATTTAGATATGTTAACTAAAAATACTCAATGGGGTCAGACGATGAATATGGTGTGGATAAATATTTTATTAAATAAACCTATTTATTTTTACATTTTTAATATGACTAGTTTAACGGTTGATATATCATGGTGTGATGACATGATCTTCAGTTTCCATGACAATATGCATATGTATTTAATTAATTTTTAAATCATGTTATTATGTGATTCCACATACTATGATGTCAATTATTATGATATTGGTGTATGCATTATTTCACATTTGTTTAACTATAATATGATGGTATTACATACACATGGTAACACCCTAGACCCTCAGTGTTAGTCAGTAACCTCTAGTATATGGAATGACATGTATATAGTCAATGTTTCTCATCCATTAGGATATCGATCTGTGGTCTATGGTCATTCATTATGTAGTAGTATCAAATTTATTTATTTTTTCATACATTTGGAGAGATAGTTGATTGAAAATAAGATTGTGTTGGAGCATTTTATGGTCTTTATAGTGGTGCATTGTGATAAAAGTTAATGATAAGAAGTATTGGCTACCATGGGTATGATATTTTTATTCAAGGGTTCCACTTTTACAGATATATGATTTCAACTATATTACTAAAATTTCAATTTTGGATTCTAAATTTACTGTGTTTTTTATCTCTTTTATAGATGGAATGTGGCTGAAATCCATTCAACATGATTGGATTTATAATTCACATGGACTTATTTTTCTATGTGTCATTGATATCACTGATGTAGAAGGTTCTATTATTTTATGTTTCAATAATAACCTAAAAAATATTACCCTAATTAATGTTTTTTGTAATTATAATTATTTAAACCACCATATATTGTTTTTAATGATGATTCTTGTGGATTTTATAGAGGGATTCTCCATGATAACTATAGTATCGTTCCTCTTTAAAAATATTTATATTGAATCTTAATATGTATGTATATCAATTAGATTGTTTAATGATGAACCATGTGTAGGTGATTATGGTAATGATACCGAAATAAATAATGTTTATTTAATTAATTTTTCAATAATAACCAATATTTTGTTTTCCCATATAGTATCTGAGTGATATTTTATATAACCCGACCATATTATAATGGTTTACATGACACATGTTGTATTGGGAAAATTCCATAATGGGATTATAGATGATATCATGGTCCTCGATGGGTAGTGTCACATATATATTCACAATGATGAAAAGTGACCGACTAAGAAAATGGCATGACATGTTATACAATCCATTGAAATTACGTAGTACAACATCGTATTCGATAACAAGTATGACACACATCACCAAGTGCATAAGGGAATATAGTATCACGAGACTATATTATATATTCTCTTTTTTAAATAGATTCGGTACATTTAATATATTGTAACACACGAAACACTAAGTTTTAGTGCTTCAAATTTATGAGAAATATTCCTCAAAAGGTTGCGTTACAAGGAAGAGAAACAATCTATGATAGCTTGTGATACACACAAGACCAGGTTTCACCAAATAAAAATTAAAATATTATTGTTTTATATAGTATGACCTAACCTATACATTAAGTTAGTAGTTATTAAAAATACTAACTAACTGTGTACGATTTAGGATTTGTATGATTATAAAATTAATTCATATATTACCAATTAATGAGATATGAAAATTAAAACCATTAAAGAAATATTATTATATTTATGCTTCCAAAGGTGTTTTTTCATAATAAAAATAATTAATCAGAATTGGTGAATTATTTTAATGTAATATATTTATTCTATATTCAATGAAAATATCTCCCCAACATCCTTCCCATATTCCTAGAAGCCTCCCTTGGTACTAAATAAATCCATGTGCGCTTTTGGTAAAAACCAAAATAATTTACACAATTAAAAGGCAACTTCTATCCTTAATAATTTTAGTTTTATTTCCATTATCCTATAGCTATACTCATATTATTCTATTATTAAATAAAAATATTGTATCAAAAATATACTAGGATGTTTTTATGTTAATTGTTTGACCTACTCTTACATAGACATCCATATAATGGGTAAATAACATACTATTTCTGTGTAAGGCGAACGACAACCTCACGAAATAATGATTGTTCATTTTTCATTTTTCACCTCTTATGGTGGAAAAAATGAAAGAAACTCCATTTAGATAGGGAATATATGATATATAAAATTTCATTATTCTGAAATTATATTTATTAATAACATACCTTGATTTTTTCCAATTTGTGTAAATAAAATAATTTCGTTGGAGGATGTGTAGACTATAACACCCTCAAAGCGATATGTCTCACTCATTCCACACATAGAATTTAAATTTATGTATTTCATAAAATGATGTAGAATATTTAATGTATAAATGAAACTACAACTATAATAAAAATATTTATCATTCTTTTAATACAATAGTGTAATGATTGTAGAATTCATGTGTACGTATGATCTATTGTCTCTATGAATGGTGAACCTCATTTATAATATCAAAATATTATGGAATACTATAAATACATGTATAATGAATATATATGATAACGAAATAATTTTTTAAATTATTTATAGGATGAAACTATGACATATTTAATAATATCAACTAATAACATGTAAAAACAAACTCGAAAAAATAGGAAATTAACACCCAAAATAGTTAAAATAATGAGAAGTTATTAACAAACAGGTTATTAGATAATATGAGTGTATAATATATGATGTCATAAGTACTAAAACGATTCATTTATGAGATTGTAACATATATTAACCACTATACAGTAGGATAAATACCACACAACAAAAAGGATGGATAATGTATTTGATTTTCATCTCTCTTTTTACATCCATGAGATAAATGTCATGATCAGTACTTACATATTTTGTGTGGTGTGACTAATGACCAATTTAATGTTATATATTGAATTACATTATCTTCATAGTATTTTTGGATTTAATTTAAAATTATTCATTCATTTGGTTTATCATTAAAAATGTTTTAATGTGGAATGGGACGCTATAGAATATTTAAAAATTATTTTCCTCATCAATAACATAAATTAATTTTATTGGTATTTACATTTGAGGAAATTATGTTTGCAATGTTCAAAAAACCCATAATTTTACACTAAACTGGTAATTCATGACCTTCTTCATGTATTTGTACATTTTTTAACATTTTTGAACTCATTATGTTTTATAAATAATTTTTATAAAAACTCAACATCATTCCTCTATTTGAATGTAGAACCAATTTTCTTCTAAAAACCCTATTATATTAAAATGTTTTCAAAAATGTTTTTAAAATGATTTGGTAAAGTCATTTTTAATATTATTTTCCATTTACAAAATGAATTCAATGGAATATTCTTGTATCATTATGATCAAGGAATTCTTATAATCATTTTACAGTGATAAATGAATTTTCAATTCTACCTTGTATTTAATGAATCGATTTACCCCCAAAAAATCTCTCTAAGAATAATTTTCATGTATAAATGTATAAATTCTAATTATTATTTTTTAATTTTTTCTACCAAAAGTTTATTCAAAATATTTTCAAAATGAATGGATATTTTCATCGCAAATTATTTTAAAAGACCTTTCTATAAAATATCCATTCATAAATGAAAAAAACTATTAAATTTACTTTACATGGTGTCTATTGTATTAATATAATACTTAATATTTACTTTTAAGGTTTATGATTTATTTTTCTATTTATAGTTTTTACATTCACTTGCATGATTGATTTTCCCCTTGTAAGATTCAATATCCTATAATCATTGAATTTTACCTATTCATATAAATAATTTATCATGTATATTACTATTTCCTAAACTATATACCATTTTACATAGTGTGTATATTTTTAAAGATATTTTATTATTTCTGAAAAAATTGTTAGTTATGTATTATTTACTCAATATTTTCATTTGATAAGGATCATTATTTTTCATGGAATTTTTTTCATGTTATTATCTTGCCATATTATTTACGCACTTTAATTAAGATTATTCATTACATGGAATTATTGTTTATTTATTTACTATTCCAAAATGACTATTATTGACTATTAATTATGGAATTCTCTATATTTCGAACTTGTTGAGCATTTGAGCTCACCATTATTATGTTTCCTTCCTTCAGAATCCAATAATTGTACTATGAATGATATATAGGTATTTACATGATAGATTATTGTAATCCTAAAATATATTTATTTAGAAATAAAAGAAATAATGATGTAATTTGTGTGTTATTTCCTCACATATGTATCTGGTTTACATATACTACTAAACTCTCATCAAATTGGGATTTTATTTTATGTAATCATGATAATTTCATTGAGATCATACACCATCTTGGGCCTTCTAGCATCATATCTCTATAGATTATTACATAATAAGTTAAGTAGAAAGAGTGGGAACTATATTTAAGAAAACAATGATCAGGGAATACAACTCTATTGTATAATTTGAAGATATATTTAGAAGAACATCCTAGAATTTTTTTAAGGTATAGATTATGGGGGACTTATTATTAGTTCATTATCTCTAGATTCTATAAGTGGACATAGTTCTATGGGAAATGTACATATCAGTAAAAAATATAAAAATTTGTTTAGAGCCCGATTTGGCATAACCCAGTACATCAAAAGTGGCATTACTGCAAACTTGGTTTCACACTATAGGGGGTATTCATAGGAATATTCACATTATATTCAAAATTCAGTTTAAATGATTTTGATAATGAATAGTATAAGTTAAAAATAATTTGTTTGAGATTATATATTAGGTTTTATGATTTATATATCTTATAAATGAAATTATGGGTAAAACCTAGACTTTGTATCTACCAATGTTGAAGATAAATGGATAAGCAATTTAGGTATTAGGATTATATTAAAAACCCATAGTCAAAATGACATTTATTGACTAAAACAATTCCATGGATTTACATCATATTTATGTTTTATATTGTATTATTTTTTTAGAAATTGACTTCATGTAATATGGGTGGAAACCAATCAAATATGGCATGGCCTAGGGTCTTAATCCCACGAAAAAAGGAAGATAATGTCTTATGCCAACCACTGACCAGTGTAGTGTCCTAGTTAATTTTTCATTGATTTTTGTTACAAAATTGGATGAATAAGTATTAATAATGAACCAGTAGTATCACATTTGATGATAAGATATTAATATATTAACCATATTGGTTTTAATGATATTTAAAGACAAATAGTCTGACTTATGACACTTTTATGGTCATTATGATCCTTAAGAAATCTATTATTGTTCTTCTTGCATAAATATAAAATTTTTAATGTATTAAAATTTTATTGGAAAACCCAAATAGTTAGTATTGATCATATGAAATATAAATATATAAATTCAGAATATTTTTTTTATATTCATAGGTTGTAAAAGAAATCATCATCATTATGGAATGTATCTTTAAACTAAAATGTTGTCGAAATACATTATTTTTTAATGATATGATGGTCTCTTAAATCATCAATTATTTATAAATTTGAGGTCCTAAATTTTATATAGTTCATTCACTTGTTTGTGATTGATGACCTCATTCACTCGCAATAAATTTTTATATTATTCATTCCTGTATGTATTTTCACATGCCAACAATTTTATCCTACTTAGAGACCTAGTTATATGTTATGTAATTTTACCCTTATACTTCCCATTATCTATTTTCTAGAGAATGTATCATGAACCCTTCTTATAATGTGGAATTTCAACATAGGAATCATCAAAAAAAATCTATTACCATGACCAAGGTAAAATTTTGATGACCCATGTTCATAAAGGTGGGGATAATATAACTCACCAAAATTATAACGTAAAACTATGAATTGGATAATATGTATGACACACATCAAAAATTGCATAAGGGAATATATTATCCTGAGACTCTAATATATATTTACTATATAAAATAAATTCTGTAAATAATATATCATGGAATGCAAACATCATTGAGATATATTTTATTTTAGAAAATTGTATCTTTTCTTAATAGCATGTGTTACACACATGAACAACCTACCACGATTTCTTGTGTTACACGCAAGACTGAGTTTCACAATTATTTAATATAATAGGATATAACCTAGATGTTATATTATTGGTTTTTGATAGTATTTACTAAATTATAAAATATTATTAATTACATTAATATTACATTAATTTTTTGATTACCAATTAATGAGAAACAAAAAAGAAACAATTAGATATAAAAAAGAAATATTATTATATTTATGCTTCTAAATGAGTTTTTTATTAATAAAATTAATTAAATATAATTAGTGAATGATATTATTGAAATATATATTATTTATTCAATAAATTATTTCATATATTCATCCATTAGTTTTTATATTCATTAGATTATAAAATACTCTGTTATAAACATAAGTACCAATATTTTTATAAGGGCAGTGTTACCACCTTTCAACAACGATCTCAATTTAAATCTTATTTATTAAAATCTAAGAGAATAATTATATCAAAATAGAATTTATATTTTAAATATAAAATAATTTTTATTATTGGGGGAATTTTTTATATTTTCAAGAAACAAATATGTTTTTAATGAATAGTACAAAATTTTCAAATTTCGTACAAAAATACTTTTTCATCTAATTTTTTTAAAAGGATAAGTAAAAATTTTAATTTGAATATATTTTTTATTAGATAATATTTTTATCAATTTATAAAATTTATGTAATTGGAATCAATTTTACATTGTAATTTATTATAAGAACTGAGAAAAATTTTGGATGATTTTACGTAAATAGCCCGCATTGTCATCTCACTTGTAGGATGAATATTAAATTAATATATTCTATTTTTATTATTTGATTTTTTTAATAGTTAATTCCTTATTTAGAATAAAATAATTTATAAAATCTAATAAGATCATATTTTTTTGACCAATAATATTATTGAATCAAATAAAATGAAATTACCACAATTAAGGTTAAATTAAGATTAATAAGGTAATAGACCATAATCATAAGTCCTAAAACGACCTATAAAAGTGTCAAAATTACAACGGTTTTAAATATATAGTACCTATATTATGTTGTCTCAAATTGGGATCATTATTGGATATATTGGAACATGAAAAATGTGCATGTAATTAAGTTGTTAAAATGTTTCAAGATTTCCACTCCTCCTCTACTATAAAAGGATCTACTCTCCTCCCACTTTATCACACATCTTCAGACACTGTGTCTAGACCAATATCATCCCCAATAGATCCCAAAAATCCCTCCAATATTTCTAGAAGATTCATATTGGGTATAATGAAATAGATGGAATCTTTTGGTTCTGTCTAAATGATGTTCCCCAATTAAGTGACAACATATTTCATTAATAATATTAGTTTCATTTCCTTTATACATCCAACTATACTCTTATTATTCTATTATTAAATTGAAAAATAGTATCGAAAATGTAGTAGTATGTTGTCATGGTAATATTTTTTCCCAAACTTACCCAGACTTCCATATAATTAGAATCGAAGATACTGTTTCTGTTTATGGAAAACTACAACCTCACGAAACGATAAATGTTCATTATTATTTTACAACCTCTCAAGGTGGCCATTATGCAGGATAATATTTTTATGTAGGTTATATATCGTATTTATAATGTCATAATAATATTTTAATTTTTATTTAGATCATAAATTTATTATTTCCATCATTTGTAAATATGATAATTTTGTTTTACGAAGAGTGGACTATATCCCAATCAAAGATGACTGAAAACTAACATTTTTATTGATTTTTAAATGAAACACATGATTCAAGTGAAATCGCGGTTTCCACCACCATCTCAAAGCAATATAACTCATTCATGACATATATAGAACAAATAATATATGGTTTTAATAAAAATAAGTAACATATATAACATATATGTGATACTGGAATTATAATATAAATATTTATTTTTTATTTTTTATTCTGTTGATAAAACAATAAAATGAAAGTAGCATTCTTGAATTCATATGTCCAACTATCTCCATCAACGGGGAACTTCATTTCTAATCACCATATATTATACACCAATATAAAAAAATAAATACTAAATATATATGATATTAATTACATTTTTATCATTTTTTAGACTATGAAACCATTATATATTTACTAAGAACAATAAAGAACATGTTAAAACACACTCGAAAAACTTGGTAATTAACACTTGAAGTAGTTAAAATAATGAAACATTATTAAAAAACTCGTAATAAGATATTTTAAGAAGATAATATATGTCATCATAATTATAAATAAATTATTCTTATATGTGATTGAAATATTTTTATCCATTTTACATGGGGATATGGAACCTAAAAAAAGAAGAATAAATTAAGGGATCCTCATCTCGCTTTTCAAATCCATGAGATAAATGTCATGTTCACTACTTAAATCTTTTTGGTGGTGTACACACTATCCATATTTATAGTATATAAAGAAATTCAATTGTATTAATTATATTTAATTATTTCATTTAATATAATAATTTCATTATTTTTATGATTTAAAGTGTTTTGAAGCATTACGGGACACATTGGAATGTTTAATGATTTTTTCATCCACAATAACTTTAATTATCATTTAATAGAATTTATTTTTGTGGAAATTATATTAAAATTGTTCAAAAATCCATTTATTATCCAATATAATAGAAATTAATGGATATTTCCATGTGTTAGTACTATTTTTCTACTCTTTGGTACTCAAAATGTTTAAGATATTTTTTTTATTAATAACTGACTCAATTTCTCTCTTTAGTCGGAGAACCTATTTTCTTCAAAAAAATTAACAATGTATTATTAAAATGATATAAATAATGTTTATAAAATTATTTTGTAAATACGTTTTTACCCTTTTTTCATTTACTAATTTCTTTTAATGGAGTCTTATTTCCCCTTCCCAAACAATGCATTTTTCTATCATTTTTATCGTAAAAAAATGTTCATTTTACCTTGTACATCATTTTTTGATTTTTTCAATCTCATTACAAAAAATATTACTTTTCAAGTTTAAAGGGATATTTTTTATAGATAATGTTTTTAAAATTTATTTTCCGTGAAAAGATTTTTCAAAAAAAATTCAAAATATTTTTCAAAATAAAAAGATATATTCATCATAAATGTTTTTATCATATATTTTTATAAATTTTACAGTCATCATCAATAACAACTACCCTTAATTTTACATCACCTTGGGTATGTTTTATTGATTTCATCGTTAATATTTGTATGGATGGTTTATGGCTATTTTGGCCAATGATATTATTCACATTTTCTTCTGTATATTCTTTTGTCCCATTGAAATATTCCATCTCTTATGATCATTGGATTTTCCCAAATTATCCTTATCATTTATCATATATATTAAGTTTTCCTAAACTGTATGCTATTTTACATACATTTTCTTCTTTTAGGGTTACTTTATTTTTTTTTGAAATTTTTATAATTCCATATTCATTATTCAATACATTTATTTGATAACAAACATTGTTAAATTAGTTTTTAAATATACTAGGAATGGTTTGGACTGCTATGGCACATGTGTGCCTTGTTATGGTTATCCCATCAATGTATTAGTAATCTAATTGGATGATTCATTTGAATATTATCTTCAGATGGATTTGTTTTACATATATTGGTTAAACCATCTGGTGTATGGTCATATTGATAAAGGAACCATATACTTAAGAAAGAAGGCATCAAATAATAAAAAATTTCTCACATTTATTTTTACGTATTATTCAACCATGGTATTTTTCATCTACATATCTATGAATACATTTATGTCAATGTTCATTGATTAAATGTCATGTGTTTTAGTTACATACCTTGTCGTATATATTTTTCATTAAATAGTTACTTGAATGGAATGTGTTTCTAGATATTAATATTCCATATTATTTATGCACTTCAATTCAGTTTATTGATTATATGGAATTTTGGTTCAATTATTTACTTTTCCATTCTGACTATATCATTTATTCAACATTTAACCAGCTATATTTTTACATTACTAAGCCTTTGAGATCTCCATTATTATGTTTCATTCCTTATGATTTCTAGAATCATACTGTGAATGATATATAGGGAAATATGTGATGTATTAGAGTTATCCTTGAAACTATTATTTTATAAAGAAGAAAAAATTTATATTAGAATTCATGTATTGTGTTCTCATGTATATATCTATTTTACCGATATTACTAAACTATCAAAGCATCATGATTATATTCCATGTAATATTTAATATATAATTTATAGATGACATCAGATCAAGGCCTTATCGGTTAGGGTAACTACATGTTATGTTCGATATGCATCTGTGTTTGAGAAAACTTGAGTGGGTTTTTAGGTACATGATATTTATATAGATAGTTGACATAAGAGTTGAGAGGCACTTATTAATTAGATTTAACCCTCATTATATGTAACCTAAGGTCTAGGTTGGAGAGCCTAGTGATTTTGAGATACATATTATCATATTAGTGGGTTTAGAGTTCTGAGTGATAAATATTGATGTTTTATATTTATTTTATGTATGATGTATCTGGGTAGCCTAGGAGAGTGGTTATACTACAATTTTAAATTATATAAGGAAATAAATCATGGGCTTATTATCTAGGATTTAAAATTGATGCCTGATATGTTAGATCTGACATGTGATATAGAAAGAATTATTCTTAGGGATGTCATGGTAATAGAACTAAGGTGGTTTGTCTCAAAATTTTATTATTGACGGCCTGATCAGTTAGACTCTAGACACTATTTATTCATTAAATAGTATTTTTAGCATTGTTAGAGAGTTATTTGATTATTATAGTAATAAAATGATTATAAAGTGATGGTTGATTGTGCAGTTCATGATGAAATTTTTTAAATACTAAATTTAGAATAGTAATACCATTGGTTATTAGGTTTGATAAGACTAACTTGAAATAGGAGCATGGTAAGTGGATTATGTTAGTGACCCTAGTTTTAGAAACATTAAACCTCTGATATAGTGATTCATGCATGTATTGTGATGGTGTGGGAGAAACCAATTGGTTCTTGATTATATCATGAAGACATGAACTAGTTACATGTGGTGTTTCTCCTTTATGGGTTGGTTAGTGATTATGTACATTTTACAGATTGAAATATTCAGTGATTATATCTTAAAAAAGATTCTTGATATAATTTATGTAATGGAAAATAAGATATTTGAAGTGTGTTTTCATCATAGATTGATCATTGTTCGTTATATAGTCAACCCAAGGGTATTCTTTAACAGGTATTATAAGAGATGAATAAGGATGAATATAGACGGGGTCATGTAGGAGTAATGTTATAACTAATTTATTATGGTTCCTAGTTCCCCATTAGTTGTTATAGGGATTGACCATTACTGTTGGATGGCATTTCGAAAGCTACATTGGATGGTTGTTATAGTGAGACTTGTATGGTTTTTATTTAATGTTTAATTTTAGCATGTGATTATGAGTGGGGGGTATATAAATTTTTTTTCATATTGTAATGGATAAAACCTGGGTCACATATGTATAATAATTCTATTGGTAGACTCATGGTTGTTGTAATTCTAGATTTTGTATAGTCGAGGTGTATTTTGGATGTCGATGAGTTGGTGTATCTGATTTTTTCTAGTTTGTTGATACATATATTATATGAGTCTTGAATACTATGTGGGATGGATTCTAAGTGTTGATATTGGGCATATTATTGTTTCGATGTGGAAAAATGATATATTTAACTAATAATTCCTTGATGTTCAAGGTGAGCGAATTATGGTTGTTTTGGTTTTTGAGATACCAACCATGAAATTACATGGAATAATTGGTACAGACATTAATGCGAAAGTTTTGGTGATATTATGATCCATTTGAATATTTAGGCATTGATAATAGGGGTTTTGATTGCATTTTAGTGGGAGTTGGCAACCATTTATGATAAATGTTACTGAGAGGAGGACCAAGGATTTTTTTCAAGAGGTTGGATGATGTTATAATGTAATTTAACCATAGGGTTCAGTGCACAATTGGAAATTTGTTTTAGTATATTATTCTAAATGTGGAATTTACTACGTATTAAAATCATCCCTATTGATTTGAGTCTTATAGTAGGATACACCTTATGCTTTAAATTGAATGTTTATTGAGATAATATATTCTCCAAATAGACAAGTATGGGTAAGTGTTGTTTCAATTTTTAGTAGGTGGTTATAAATGGTCGGAGGTTCTTTAATGAATAGTGTTTATCATGTAAGAGTTACATAGAGTAAGCACTATTATAATTATAGAGTACAAAAAAATATAGTTATGAATTTATAACTTGGATAGGATGAAAATAATAATGGGAATATCACTATGACATATGATAGGTGATAAGTGTTATGGTGGGGATATTGTAAAATCATGTTCCATCTCATGTTATGAATTTTAGGGGAAAGATGTATTTTTATTTTAGGAGTGGTTTTATACATTCAAATGAAATTTATATAAGGATATTGAGGCATATAATGTCTCAATGTGATATATGTGGGTATGGAACAAGCCCCATGAGGAGATCTAGGTTCTCAGGTGGACAACGAAGTCAATATAATGTTTTCTTTAGTAATTTGTTATATAGGATCCCCAACAAAGGTAGCAGCATACTACGAAGCACACCATTTAAGAGGGAAACATGACTAGGTGATAATTATTTCTATAATCTCTAGATGACCTTGGTTCCTTGGAAATCCCACTATGACATGTCACATAGGGAATGAGTGTTTCGATGAGAGTTCTATATTTTTGTTATCATTGTTGTTGTAGTGGGAAAAGGGGAATCCAAAATGGTCATGAATGGATTTTTTTTAGTGACATTTTTTGTCTCATGAGTGATGAAGGTTTCGTGGTGTCCCAAATAGAATTTTCTTTATCATGGACGTTATTTCATGGTGTTTGAGTGTTGCATCTAGGAACTCTGCATCCTAGACTGACTTGTGTTGTGGGAGTGTTTTTTCCTATCAATAATGGAAAATAGGGGAGGATATATTCCCTAGGGGTAGTCTTATCAATTAGAATTATGGTTCGTAATTAATTATTTGGTTCTTTTAAGGATCACAATGGAGAGGTTCTTGTGTAATGGTATAGTTTATCCATGAATTTTGGTGCATCATGGGCTTTACCAAATCGTGGTACATGGAATGGTGGACCGTTATTCTTCTTGACAAAGAGAAAATCATTTTCCCATGGAGAAACACCTGGGAAGGTAAATCTATTATCACTAAATTATTCTAGTTGTTTAATTAGTTATAATAAATCCAATATATATATATTCAACATGGATTCTATGATATAGGCCTTTTAACATGAATTAATGTAATAGAAAACTCAATTTATCATTCCATCATATATCCACATAAATTCTTAGGAAATACATCAACATATTCATTCACAATAGGTACATCCTCATTTAGTATATCCATAGATGATGTCCTCTCTTCCTCCCCACGAATTTCATTTCGAAGAGTTTTTTATGGTCGTTCAGGATACGAAATAGATGATGATTTGTTTACTCTAAAGATAATGGATTCTATATTTCCCTCACAAATTATGAAATCCTTCTTTTGGTAGTATATTTTTACATCATACATTGACTGCAAGTCTATACTAGGTATTATGTCAAATTAAATCATATTTATGATGACAATGTATGTATCTAAATAAAATGTAACTGTCCTAAGGGGGAGTGATCATCACATATTGGTTTTAATGATGTTTTCCATAAGATGTCTAGTTGGAACACCTTTTATTAAAAGAAATTGGAAATGTATTATTTCATGGGAAATAATGAAAGATATAAAATAATGTGATGATTTATAATAAAATAAATCATTGGAAAAGTTTGAGAAATGTTTTTAGGTACCATCCACCACATCATTGGGTATTTTAACCTTTTTATTTGTGATCACATAATCTTGGTCATTTGCGTGTTGAATTTTCGAAGGCTTGTTTCCTTCATGATTTTGAATTTCAATAGTATGTTTTGAACATTTATATCATTATTCATTCAATTGTAATCACTAGAATTATGGAATTTGTCTCGAAATTTGTAGTAAAATCCTTTTACATTTAATAAGACACTATGGTGTTTCATTCCACCAGTATCAAATTATTGATGATTCCCCATTTTATTATTCACCTTATCCATTCGTTCATCTACTACACTCTTCTTACCTTGTTTCCCCCCAAAATTTAAAAGACATAGAGAATTATTTTTCAATCTTGAAACCACATGGTACTTTATATTTGATAAATGTGAAATATATTGAGGATAGTTCCCTTTAGAGGAATGGTTCAAATACATCAATTAATATATTAATATTTAACATTAGATTGTGCATATAGTTTGTGATATGAAATAATATCCATGAAAATTTCGATTTATACATTGAAATTTTTTCATCCTATTTATATTTAAGACTCACGAATTTCCATTATATATCTGCTCATAGTTCATGAAGAAAACATTTTTCAAAGAAAATTTTCATAAAATCCCTTAATTTCTGATTTCTATTTTCATCCTCCTACATTTTGATTTGAATTTATTTCTATAATTTATATGCACCTCCTAATATACATTAAACATCCATCTAAACCTTATCCCTTTCATTACTTCTCAATGAGAGATATATCCTCTCCAAATAATATATTCCCCGCTCTACTAAAAAATTTCTTGTAGTCCCATTGAATGATTTAGGATGTTGTCACCTAAAGTGGTCTATCATTTCTCCTCCACATTTTTGACATGGAATCTACATATGAGTATGGTTAGTGTTCATAACCTGAGTCAACTTCCCCAGTATAGTTATAAGTTTCTAAGTACCTATCGTAGATCCAATACTGACATCGTTATCAGGCATAAGAGCATAATACCTATATGGGATATACGTGTTGATATAGTTTTCATTCCTTCCACTAGTATCTATTTCATAATAATAGAATATACTGAATTTTGTTCTAAATTATAATGAAAAATCTTGATATATAAAAACACTGAATATTAATAGAAATACTATGAATAAATTCTCTCAAAATAAAATTAATGGTTTATTTGGGTAAATATTAACATTTAAATACAACAAAAAGGATAAAAAATAAAATGTGGATTATCCAACGAATATACCTCAGGCGTGTCAAGAAACGGTGAATAGTATGGCTCTTTGTTGTTTTCTAGGTCACCATGACTCAGGCATGGAACACATTTTCAGTGTTTTTAATTTTATGTTCATCTACATTAGAACCACATCAAATTTTAGTTTAAAAAAAGGCTGTATTTGAGATGAATATCTAAATAATATCATCCTTATGAAAATAATAGGACTTTCTTGTATGATAATCCTCACACTCTATCTTAGGGTTTTGTTCCCAAATATTTTTTTTTATAAATCTAGTTTCCATGGTATCTAATAAACATCCATTGATACAAACTATAGAACCATGACACCAATTTCTTGGATTAGGTGAATAATGTTATTACAATGACATGGTTACAAGAAATACGCATCCTGATGGATTTAATAGTTGCGTAGTTTCTAAAAACAAGCTAAAACATACGTATTACATCACAACATTGAAAGTAAATACAATATAAATATTCTTTTTTAAAATCCAAAACTCCTAGATTATTATTATATGTTATTTCGTATATAAATCTTAAAATCGGGGAGAAATTAAAACATAATAATAGGGTGTGACAAAATGGTTAGTATGAGTATGTAATACAATGGATGTAATCATAAACATAAATTATAGGAACTATGACAAACTAAAAACACATGCCATAAAAAATATTCATGTGAAGAATATGGGAGGAATGAAAGTTAATTAATTAAAATCATATGAATTATAATTATAGAAAAAGCATTAGAATTGATATTTTACGAGTCAAATATTTACATGGAATACAAATTATTAGTATCATAATGAGGGAATGCATAATATCGAAAATATGAATAATAATGTCAAGGCCTCGACATATAAATTTGTATGGGAACCCCCGATAATATAATTAGTCAATGTAATGTCTCATATGAATGGGGTCTAATGTATGAATCATTTACACATGTAATTTAAAAAACATTCCCAAATCTATAAACCTAATTACCGACCATTTTGAGTAGTATGGTAAATGCTATCAAGATAGAATATTCAAAGTCAAGATGATAATTAAAAATTTCATAAAATATTATGGGTGATAAACAGATGATATTAAGCTAAATAAAAAAATCAATAGAGGTGTTTAAATAAATTAAAATACTCTTGTAAAATCATTGAATAATTCTTGAGAGGAATAAACATTTTACTTTCCAAAGAAGTGTTCTTTTGGGAAAATCATTTTTATTATTCATGGTTTACTGTACAAAATCAAAAATTATAAAAATTATTTTTGCATGACAAAATAAGTTAATTTATTAATATAATTTGTTCATAATTTAGATAATGTATGGTACTCAAAAATGGGTAACATATTGAGATGTTCTATTTATTTAGGATTTCTTATCATGAGGAATTGGGAAGGAAACCTTGTAAAACATGTCATTCAAATAAATTTAAGATAAAAGGATCAAGAAATATGATTTTGGAACATATAGATATAATATATAATAATTAAAAAAGAATAATTAAATTTGGGTAAATATAGAGAGAAATTTACCAGAAGGAAAAAATAAATGTTCACGTAGAATCTCTTACCATGTGTATGAATGAATTCAATACATGACCTAAATGTCAAGGATAAGAAAATTATAAGCATTAAATGACTCTTTAAGAACCTTTTTTTATAATTATATGATTAATTATAATTTTATTATGTTCATTTAATTTCTTCTTATGAGATATAGAATTTAATTTCATCATTATGAAGCATTGGTTTTCTTGGTTTTTTAGGAGTAGTTTGCATGGTTATAGGTAAAAGAGTCCATGTTAAATGTGTATAATTTTCTCAAATTGGAGTTTCATGTTATAAATGGGCCTAAAAAATTTAAATGTTTATACATATCATTTGATTATATGCGATGCTGATGAATCATTAGATAATACATTTAGCGATAGTCGTTTGGATTATTACGACGATAATTGAACATAATGAATTCATTTTGTTTTATAATTTGTTATTATGTAAATAAGTTACCTAAAAAACATGAAAATGGTAATAAAATAATTTTCAAAATATGTTTCATCCAGTAAATTTGTTTTATGAATATCCTTTAAGGATAAATTTAAGAATGATAGTTTGTCGTCCATGAAGGTTGTAAATCAACACCTCTTGGATGATGATTTAATTTTCAAAATAAATGGGAGAGATAGTAAGGATATTAATGATAGTTTATCGATTTAAATTATATAACTCAATTATATAAAAATATAATGGAGTTCACATACTCATTTGGATAGGGGATTTAAGGACAGTATAATAAAGGAAATAACATGAAAAAAAAAAGAATTGGAAAAGGATTTTACCTCTAGAATTCGCATCCTTAAGGGGATTGATTACGGTTTTTGTGATGATACAATGAGAATTTTGACATGGGGGAGATACTAGGAATTATTATTTGGGTAGAACATTGATAATATTTAAGACATAGATGGGTGAGGAGAAGAGGGGGTGATGGTTGTTTTTATAGTGGAAGAGAGGGCTGGTTTCTCATTATTTTATTCATTGTTTTTTTTAATTTCATAAAGACAAGAAATATTGCCGATTTTTGTGACTAAAAAAATTAATGAGTTCTTGGTAGTTCAAATAAATGGTGTTTATATCATCCATCACTCATTAATTCTTGTATTTACCATTTGTCGTAAATTATTGTATTTTACTATTCACAAATAAATTAAGTTTTTTAAAAAAATCCAATGAATTCACCCAAACAATTTTTTGAAATATGTAATTAAAAATGAAAATTATTTTATGGAAATAATTTTTTAAATATGATAAATTTAATTTTTAATTAAACTCACAATTTACTTGAAAAATAAATTTTTAAAAATTAAATCTGATTTTATAACACCTTGAATAATTAAAAATGGACTTATTAAATTATCCTAAAATAATAGGACAACAAAATATTTACTTATGAATAAATTTTATGAAAATAGATATTCTTTTAAATCAATTTATAAATTATAAAACTGATAATAAAAATTTTTTACTCCCAAGAATACGAACAAGTAATTATTATTTTTTAATATATTTACATTATTTCATTTTTCATTTATAATGTGATAAATTTTATTTATACTTTAATGTGTGGGGTTACTATTCATATGGGTCATATTACTATTCATAAGGGTAACATTAATATTCCAAAGGTTCAAGTTTCAATTCACTAAAAAATTAAGTTGATCCTATCAGATTATAAATATCTTACTAATCACAACTGTGTCTGTATGTATTTTAAAATCAAAATAACAAAAGATGAAATATTATGTTTAATGTCTAGGTTATAGTTTTCTTGTTTAAATATATATAATAAAAAAGTTTTGTTCTATAGAGACTCAGTGTTGTGTGTATTACCTTCTATATAAAATTTATTTTTCAATTCATGGGGTGTTAAAACAATATTATTTATAATAGAATATCATTAATCTTCATTAAATAAAAAAGAGAACATAAATGACATATAATTATATTTATTTTAGAGGAAATAATTTTTTCAAACATTGAAATCTAATTGAATGGAATACTCACTTTCCACTTGTTCATAAATTGGGTAATTAGATCTATACTTACACAAATATTTTGTCAAATTAAAAATAAATAAATGTTTAGAATATTGAAAATGTTTCTATAATCCAGTTAAAAATTATTAACTGTATCTTCAACTTAAATAACAAAATTATGTCCCTAGAGATTTCAAACATTTTTATAAATATATTTCCTTATTTATATAACAATAAAAATAATATATTAATAAACTAACATAAAATTTATCATCATTAAAAGATAAAATTTTTAAAAAAAATTATTATCTCATTTAAACAATATATTATATTAATATATTACAATTAATGAAAAAATTACAGAAAAGAAATTTAAAAACCCATTTTATAGTTGAAATTACCAAAAAAAATATTTTTCCAAATTAAACAAAATATAATTTAAATATTTTTAATAATTATTAATTTTTAGATTAATACTATAGTGTAATATTATACATATCCCAAAATTAAAAAAAAAATTAAAATTACAAAAACCCACCAAAAAAAATTATTTAATTTAAAAAATAAAAAAAATTAATAGAAATCAATATGTATTTATATCTATATATTTTAATATTGAGCGTAAAAATAAAAACTATTAAATTTTCATTTAAAATATACTATAACCGATTTGAAATTCAATATATCTAGTGGTGAACTATAAAAATATTTAACTTGTAAAAAACATAAAATAAAACAATCCTAATATAAACTATATATTTTCTAACAGATTTTCATTATATTAATAATATTAATTAAAAAACAACAATTATAATTTTTTTAAATTTTATAGAAAATAATACGTTCCTTTTAAATTATTGATATTAGAAAAATATATCCAATAAAATATATATTACTAAAATAAAGTATAGTTATAAATTAATGAATTATAATTATTTCAACAACTTAAAAAATTTATTGAATAATAAATTAAAGGGAAAAAACAAAAACATATCATCAAATTAGGGAGATTATTTTAGAATATAATAGTAAATAAAATAATATTTAACTACTATAATTTATATAAAAATTAAAATTGAAACATATTATAATATACAAAACAATATATATATTAAATAATAGCATATATTTTCTCAATATTATGAATATAGCTAAAGAAAAATGAATGTTATCATTTTACTCATATCTAGATTAGAAAACATAGTATAGAATGATAAAAATATATTCATATTAGAATAATATTGGTATACACTGATAAAATTATATTCATATATTTTCTATAATATGTTCATTTTAGAGTTCATATGACCTCTTGCATTCATTCCCATATATAATAGGTTATCAACTTGCAATGAGGGTGTAGGTGAAATAGTTGGGAGACTATAAGATCATTATTAATTCATTGATAAAAAAAACGAAAAAGGAAATAAAAATCCATATTAATCATGTGGAATATGAAAAATGATGTAAATGTCATAACAGAAATAGTGGGCTCTCATGGTGGTAAGATAATACAAATACAAGAAAAATTGTTTAATAAATTATCTAATAGAGGTCCTATAGAGTCTATCCCAGTATGATACAATCTCTATACTCCTCAACTAAGTAATCCATCTTAAGGAGCATACCCTTCACTGGGTATCTATTCATGAAACGTAGATGTTTCCCATAATGATCAGGTAGTTTGTGAGTTTTATACCTTATATGAAACCACCACTGACTACCTAAAAACAGCATAATATATATAACAATGTATATCAGGACAAATGTAAATTATCAAATAAACATAAAAACACACATATGTTGAGTCATCATGTGCTATCTAAGCTTCCCAAAAACCCATCCCAACCTGGTTTGTCTCGTTGCGGATAATGGGATCAACAAATTCAAACATGGACCACCATGAAACTAACATAGCTCACCACCCCCAGTGGTGTTCCTCATCAAATTGATCAATCGTTATAATTTTTTTTATCAACAGTAATCCATGTCTATTGGAATCCCAAACTGGTATCTTCCCTGTAGTGGCTTAGGCACATACCTCTATCAGGATATCCATAACCCCTTATATGTATGGTTATAATATGTCATTCAAGGAAACCATAAACTTATGCACATCCCATTATAGTGATATCTATTTCCACCTTTAATGATGTTTGTACTACATCAACAAATGTTCTATGATTCACCCAATCATTGTTACACCACAAAACAATTTCCAAATTCTATGCAACATAACAAGTAATAAGGATATACACATATTCACATTGAATAGATCATGATAACCTCATGGAGAAACACCCACAACCATATGAAACTCATTATAATAATTTGTTAACTAATAATAAACAATATATCATTCCAACATCGTAAAGATGGACCAAATTGGAATGGTATATCCAACATCATGTTTTTCAAAGTCAATATCAATTTATGTTAAATATTTTATCACAGAAATGATATTTGTACACGAATCCAAACATAAGAACTAACTACGTATTCCTAGAACTGATTCCAATCTAACATTAAAATGGTTCATCTATAAGGTAAAGATAAGAAATCCAATGGGTATAACCAATTAAAATATGAGTTTGATCACCTAGAGAACCAAAAAGGCACATGTATCACTAGAAAAATTTGAGTCTTCATGTCAAATGTAGATAACTGAAACATATATATTATCTGAAAACAAATAGCATGGTACAATGTTATCCACCATAGGGAAGAGGTGCACTGAATGGGAACACCATATAGTAGTGGAGAATTATTGTGGTGTGGGAATCACTATAGAATTTCTACTGTGCTGAATAGAGGTATCATGCAGTTTGGACCACACGAGAACATGATCATCTAGGGTGTATGGTGAGGACAACAGAGTTGAGTTTTATCGGTACTCTTAACAATAGATAAATGAAGGAGGAATATCATGATATTTATAAGGTCTTAATCCTCTGAGGAAATTATCATTAAGTAGAAATAAAAAACACTTTATAATGTTGAAATTAGGCTCTCATTCACAATCAAAATGAATTCCCTTAATTCAATTTTTAACATCATATCCATGGAATTAACTCTCAAAGACCCAAGACTCGACCAAATGCCTATAACTAACATGGAAATGGGATTTATGACATTGTTTGAGATTTAATGACATATCCCAATGAAATTAACCTCCATGGTTAAGGATATGGAATTACGTACTTCAAAAAACACTTCTACAGTGTGCCCATTCTTTTACATTATAGAATCAACCCTATGGTGGTATTGCGGTGGAGCCACCACTTACACAACATTGTGATAAATATTTTTTTATATAAATTTTACCATATACATTTTAATACATTCAAATCTCTTATTTGATAACCTAAGAATGATTCAACATTAAAACATGGAGGATGTGAAGGGTGCTAACTATTTTAATTAAAAAATAAATACAATGATGTGAGTAATCCAACTCTATAAACTTATCATATCGAAGAATCATTTCTAGGATTCCAATTCAAAAAACTTATCCAATAATCTGTATTGTAATTCTATCACTCTTAATTATCCCATGGAATCCACCCATGATTCGAAAAGATCATTTGTGTGGCACCATGTTCCCTCATAGGACTTTCTCAATCCAGTTTATAATCTGTAATAGAAATTCTTTATAACTTTCTTTTGGTTCTAAATTATCATCATATTAGACAATAATAAGTGCATGATCCATCATGTACCACTATATATGAGAATAATGGTACATTTCAGGCATGAAATGATAACATGTTTAATGGTATAGAGGGTATTCCACCATCCCTAACAATTCAGTTTCCATGAAGGATCCCAAAATTCACAGTCCAAGATTTCCTTCCATAATTATGAATGAGTTTTCTAACAAAGCATTAACCCTCATGAAAACTCAACCACCTTTAGATAACACCAATGGAATCCTCACATGGTTTCAATATGACCAATTATTCCTCTAAGTGGTGATCAACCACTTATTAATCTATTTCACTCTCATTATGGTCTCCTATACTAAAATAATCCCGATAACTACTGTCACAGTAACATTATGCGAATAATGTATTGAATAGTATTCCTTTTAAAACATATCCACATAATGAACCATCTAAATTGAAAATAGTAACTATAATTTTTTTGATAACTCAACAAAGGATATTTTATGATCTATTTATCTACCAATTATTATCAAATACTCTCAAATAACATCCTCTAATATGTGTATACTCTTCTTGAACTGTCATTCATTATGATTGTGATATCTTTTTTCAATATCATTTGAGTCCCTAGATCACTCTACAAGATTTTCCAAAAGATTATCATAAATAATTTTTTTCTATCTGAATCAATTCTCAAGGTAAATACATGTAAGTATATGATCTCATGGATATAATGATTTCTCTTCTCATCCACTACGTGATTCTCTCTGATTATTAAAAAATGCACAACATTATTCAACTGATCTGAAATCACACAGATAGATTCATGACTCCATGTGGTCCTAGGTGACCCTATAAAAAATTATATAATCATTTCTTGTAACTTATATATGGGAGATGAATTTATATAATGTAATCCTATAAGAATAAATTTCTTGTCCTTCACCCTCTATCATGGAAGGCGATGAAATGAGAACCTATAAATGAACTTATTCATTCAGAACCATCAAAAAAATCACCTAAGGTCATGGTAAATCATTGTTTCACCACAATGTATTTCCAATATAGATGTATGGTAAAACATAATGAAAGTATCATTGAGTGGTGAGGGAACTAAAACACTCAAATGTAGGAGGATCAAATCATTTTTCCTAACAACCATTCAGGTATCAGATCACCTCCATCTAGTTATTCACTCTTCATAGAACACATTAATTATGACACATATATACCGTTCACATAGTATAATTTAAATGTTTTTACTACCATGCCATAATAAGTATCTGATCTCGGATTATATGAAACATTCATACTCCAGTCAACCAATATTCTCATCAACTACCTCTACTCCTCATAAGGACTCTCTCCAAGCTCTTTATTTGCCAATATCTTATAGCTAATATAATTTGAAATGATAACTCTACATGGTAAATACATCATTTTAATATCAAATTTATATAGAGTCTCAAAATATCATCTCTATCTTATATTTTTAGTCCCTCTATTTAAATATATCTAGAAGATTATTATTGTTCTTTTGGAAAAACATCTCTCATTGAAATGACATTTTCAACAAAATATCTGATCATGGAACATGGTAGCGATATCCACATCATGTGTAAGGTAGTTTTGATCATGGGTTCAGTGATAAAATGAAACATAGGATTCAACCCTCTTTTTCTACATTAATATCACTCTCATACTATTGCATGATCCATCAATATACTCTACATATCGAATCTCTAAATAAGGGAGTTCCATTACTATAGATGTCTTCAAACACCTCTTTATCTCAATAAATACTCTTCGCACTAGTCTAATCACTATAACATCACTACCTTATTTTTCAACATAGTAAAGAGTCTCGATAAATGGGATATTTCATAAATAATTCATCGAAAAAATCATGTTATACCTATAAAACTATATTTATCAAACATGTTCAATGGAAATTCTTGGGAAATCACTACCTCTACATGTTTTTTTCCATATTTATACTTTTGTTAGACACCAAAGGCCCCAAGAATATCACCTCCCATACCCAAGAGTATCAATTTAAGAGCATGAAATAAAGATAATATGATAATATCATCTTTATGATAATATTGTTTTCGTCTCCACAATGCTCTGGTTTTGGAAAATGGATATGGATCATGTTGATGAGTACAATGATTAACTCATATAGATGTCTTAGGGAGATTATCTTAAAGAGATCCATGAATAATTAAAATAATTTTTTTATCATAAATAACATCCCCAATTTATCATAAAATCCACAACAACTATGAAATCCATTCATTTGAATGTCATCATCTCTAACAAGAAGATTATAATTTCTTGATCGAATATAAATTTTTGAGAACAGCAGATCTCCACCTAAGAAATAAAAATGATCATCAATCGTAGTAAATAAATATTTTTTCTTCTCAATATCATTGTTTATCTTTTAGAAATCAATTCAATTTTGGATAATACCATCCACAATCTTTTCTAACAACACAGTTTCACCCCATGGTTAATTATTTTTCATGAAAAATACAATAGTCTCCATCTCATCAAGTGGTACTCTGAACACCTTTATATTAATTGTAATTGAATTTTAAGGGGGTTTTAAATGGGGTTTTTATCCATCACAATATCAATCTAAAAATAAGCTCCTTCATCTAGGGGAATTTATATAGAGTCATCATGAATGAAATCATGATATAGATCCACAACTAGAAAAAAACTGATGGATATAATATTGATCGTTCAAAAAGTTCCAAGACTACCATCAATAATATGACCATCCTGATAAAAATTAAATTTGGTACAACTCTTCTTGTTTCTTGTTCACACTCTCCATTTCTCTTGAACCAATCTCTCTTGGTTGAATTAAATACCATATGCTTCTATTTTTATTCAGAGTGATCTTAGAAATTGTTCATCCAATCCATGCTAAGAATCATATTGACCATCATTATCTTCAAAATCATAAATTATCTTTGATGTACATAAATATTGATGAGTATAGGATATTATAGGACTCACAATATACATCCCACATTCATGCACAATGTTTTATCAAGGGAAGATAACCCATAAGGAACCATGATTGGTTAGATAAATCTAGCAACTATATATACATAAATGAATAAATTTGCAGAACCAGCATAAAACATTGTAGTAGATAATGTAAATGTGATCACGACTATACCTCAAATTGTGGGTATCCACTATCCCCCACCTAATATAAACTAGTACACTAAAAAAACTTGACTTATCTTAGCTCTATGATCCTAACAATGAGTCATTATCTTCTCAGATATCTCATTCATCTACTATGGTCCTCTAGTTAATGTTTACCATGTTCTCATAGTAACCCATTGAGATCCCTTCATGAAAAAGTTTCGAATATGAATAATCATTCTATAATAGTGGAACACAACAAACTAATTCCTATAATCACACCTATATTAACGCATAATATTATAGTTTTTTCACTTTTTGTAATTATCATCCATAGAGGATACTAAATATGTCTTGCATTGACCCAAATATCATATTCCCTAATACATTTGGCCCATATTCTTCATAATACTACTAGAATAAAAAATCAATGTAGGGAGGGAAAAAATAATTGTAGACTATTATAGCTCAAAATTAAGCCTAATTTCTTCCTTCCCCTAGTCCCTTTTCAATGATAGAGGCCTCGTGAAACACCTATTGTACATTGTTACATAAATTACTCTAACTTGATGTCAGAGAACCAATAAATGGAATATATCAAATATACATTCCTTATATACATCATTCAACTAAAATGAGTAAATAGATGTTACTCCCTAAACTAGAAAGAAGATGCATAGACAACCATAAAACCCTACAATAACTCTATGAATTCATTTGTATAATCCGACTCCCCCATTTCAATAAATTATTTATCAAGAAAAACCTCCTTGATGGTTTATCATGTAATAACCTCTCATATCCATGTCTAAATCATAGTAGTCCACTATATCTAGGAATTTCCAGGGAACATAAAAGATTTTTGAATCAAACTCCCTCCTCATGAGTCTTATCCAACTCAAAAATGACATCAATATAGTCTATTCATTCATCTTCATCATACGGGAAACTAGTTCCCTAGAATACCAGAGGATGGTAGAGATGGAAATCCATATCATGGTAAATCATGGTACTCTAATTGGATCAACCTTACCCATGAAATATTCCTAATATTCCCATGTTAATGGGATCTATATCATGGATGACATATGTATGTACATGAGTGTGATGGGGTATAACCTCAGGTACCACAAGTGGTGGCATGAGAGAATCTTGGGATTTCATACATTGAGGTCACATAAAATGTCTATGATGGAGTATATTTACAACGAACAGATAAATATTTAACCCAAACATGTCTTATCTAGTCTATGATATCATGCTAATTATATTCTATTACTCACCCCTCAACCAATACACCAACCTCAAAGTAAAAACATTAGTCTATGTCCCAATATGTTTGATAAAATAATCATATGTATACAAACATAAAATAACATAATTCTTGGATTTAATAATTAATTTCAAGAAATATATATCATAAAATCATAGAAACTATCACAAATAGATTGCACAAATCAATTAATTTAAATAATTAATAACAATCCAACATAAAAGTTGTATATATATGGAAATTGAGCCTACACTCCTAGTCATGAAGCATTAAAATACCCAATATACCATAAATCACATTTTATTTTCATGTGAATCACCATAGGTGAATTTATAAAATGATAACATCCACCCCAACCATGGTAACTAGTTTGTCCGTTAGACATGTCCTATCCAGATACATGGAAAATATTTTTCTCGAGTCACACACAGCTTTCCCCTTTTCACCAGATCATAGGTATATCCAAAAAAGGATAAAAACAAGTTCTATGATACCATTTTGTAACACCCCACATCAAAATATCAGGTTTTGGATGTAGGGTAACATAATCTCATGAAATCCTCCCCGTATACAAGATACCTCCAATTAGAAGAAAGGGTCTATGATCATTAGTGGGGAGACTATACCCATAATCTCTTTTCATATATTAAATAATAATAATATTGAAGGTAATAAATTATCATAGTAATTATGTAGAATAAAAAATATGGCATACATGTCATACAAGAGATTAGATGTTCTTGAGGTGTTAAGGCAGACCAAATAAAAGATACATCAAATAATTAATAACTAATTAGTGGTCCTTTTTATTTTTTTCCAAATACACTAATTTATCTACATTTATCTACTCATATAGCCACTATAGAGACCTTACCCTTCATTGGTTCTTAGCCATGAAATCCACAACCACAGAAAAATTATCATGTATGGTTTATGTACAAGGATTTGTAGGAGACGACAACTGATTTCTTAACAAATGTGCACTGTATATATAATTTTCTATATCATGGTAGAATTAAATTATTAAATAAAAAACAAATATACATGTGTCTAATAATATATTTCGGACAAAGACACCATGAACCACGACCCCTATTGATTCAAATCATTGTATTTAAGGTTTTAACATAAGTCAATCAGGTACCACAATTAATGAAATTTTTCTCACCCCACCCATATGGTTGTCTCCATCAGGAATGACACACATTCCACCATTTAAATTTTAATCATAGCTTACCCCACCCATAAAATGTTTTTCATCATGTCTATCCTTAATTATATTATACATTTAATTACCCACTATATAAGTATGTAGGAATCCAAAACCGTTATCTTTCAACCTTCTACATTTCCACACCCCTCTATATGGATATCCACACATTCATTTAAGGTCATTTAGATTGAGTCATGTTGGGTAATCATACCCTCATTCACATCACTATTTAGGGATCGCCACAAATGACTTTAAATATGCTTGGACCATATCTATCCATCCTCATGGGTCCACTTGATCATATTCAATCCTAATACATAGTTCTATAGGCTATGAAACTCAATATGGAATACATGTCGTTACAGATAACAATATTTCACATCAATAGAAACATTACGCTCCACACATAATCACATGGTCATAATAAAAAAACGCATAGCCACACACACCCACATGTTATGCACAAAAAACATGGGTAAATCAAGAATAAATCTAATATCATACCATCATCATATACATGGTGTGAATTTGTAGTTTCTTCTAACCTCAATATTATCAAATCCAATTTTGAAGCCTATCAAAAATTTTCTCACCCAAGCCACAATCATACACCTTCCGGAACACAATTATAAACTAAGTAATCCAACAACCTCTCTAGTTCAATGATATAATATTTATAATGTAACAAAAAAAGATTTAATTTAATGTTTATAACAATTTATAACCCATGTTTGATCTCGATAAGAACAAAAAATGAACAGGGAACTGAATAAAATTGGGATTCTCCATGGTGTATGTAAGGCACATCTATAGGGAGTTGTGCGGAAAAACCTACACCAACTCAAGTAAGGTAATTACTATGTAGTGGTGCATTGGTAGAAACAACTATGGAGAAATGTCAACTACAATTGTATATAGGTGAACAAGAAAAAAACTACATGATGTGAGGGATGAAAATGGCGGTGTGAGAATCCCTAGAGAATGATTTACTCTACTAATGGATGAAGGTTATGGTGCGTAACCACACTGTAATTGAACCACAATAGAAAAGGTTAAGGACTACAATAGGGATCAATTTCTTGATTCCTTTTATAGATTTTAATAATGGAAACAATAATGAATATCGATATATTTTAAGGGTCTTGATCCTCCTACGATACTCTCATTAATTTCTAATCAATATCCATCTATAATTCCAAAATGAAGTCCACATTAAAATATAAAAAAAATCCCATGAATTATATACGTAATCCCTATTCAAGGGTTTGAAATTCATAGACATAAGACTCAATGTGATGTTAGTAATAGGTGTATAAATTGGTTTTTCTGCATTCTCATAGATTTTATGTTTTATCCAAAATAGATGACTCTTTATAGTGAAGAGTAAAATAAAACCCTATTTGATAACTCGATTATGGAACCACTATAGTGACCCTAGAATTTTAATATAACATTACATGAATTTAATAATTATTATTTATCAGTGTTCGAGCCAAGGATCATGAATTAGAGTATCTTTAATGATTGGGAACATAAAACATGGAACAAAAAAACAAATCTTTATTTAAACATAATAATGAGCTACTAACATCCATTGTTCTCATAGAGCTTCATAAGGTAACCTAGGGAACACATGAATAAAGTTATGTGATAAACAACATAGTAATGGAATAAACATAACAATAATTCTTCAGCACATGAGTCAGAAGGCCTGACATAATGATATAAAAAGGCATGTACCATTTATAGTCATGACATATAAAAATGGATTCATATAAATATGGAGTCATTATAATTTGGAAGAAGCATAAAAAATTTCCTTATTATGAGACAAATCCATCCTCCAAGATCATTTCACTTAGTAGAGCAAGACCAGGCCAGCTGCCAAGACTATCGCACAAAATATCTCATGAGGTTATACCTTACTCCAAGAATTGGAGCACTATCTTGATGCACCCATCATTACTATTCGTTAATATGATTTCCCCATAAGTAATCATAAATAATAAATCTTACATAATCCTAAGGATAACCCATGGGAAGAATTGGGTACCATTATCATGACACAATGCCTAATAGATGGACATAACAAAAAAGTGTCCATGAAAGTAGGGAACTAAAATATACATGGACATTTATAAGGGAAATATATATTTATCATGGTGAGTGATTTTCTGTCAAAGTGGAAACATGTATGAAAATTAATCATGAAATTTTGGTTTAAAAACATTTATGAGTGGTTTTAAGGAAAATATTATATAGCCATTAAAATATAAAAGAGAACAATGTTTTATAAAAAACCATAAGTGAACCATAATTCCTTTCACAAATAAAATACATATTTTATAAATATAGTGGTGGATTAAAAAAGAAGATATAGTTCACTTCAAATTATGTAAGAATTCAGGAAGCTCCCTTGAAATAGGTTTGCTTATCGAGAAGTATTGAAGAATGAATAACTTGTAAACATGTATATCAACAAAAGATAACAATGAATGGACCATATTACATGAGTTTGTAACATTCACCTTACATTTATAATATTAAAATATTAATAATCTATAACCTCATTTAGGTAAAAATAATGATAATGAAACCTGATAGAATAAAGGATTTATGGGTTTAATCCCTTAAGGAATATCGGCATGGTATCGTGTGTACGTAAGATGGATTAATGAGAGAGAAATATGTTTATAATAATTTAATCATCACAAGGAATGTATGTGGGAGGTTCATCATCATACCCCATAACTATTAATTACACATTATAGGGAATAACATTGAAGACAATCTTGAGTAAATGTGAAATATAGAGGATCCCTTACCTTAAGTCTAATGGTGTTCCCCACTTGATATTAATGACCTGAAAAATACAAATTAGGATCATTAATTAATAATTTCATAACATTTTATATATTTATAATATTTAATTTATATTTTTAATTAAATTTATAACCATTTTGATTGGTTATAGGGATCAATGTCATTGTTCATGTCTGTTTTTTACTTGGTTTTAATGATCAGTTCACTTATATTCATATTTTGAAAAACATGAATTTTTAAGGTGTTTGTATATAATTTAAGTTATAAATTATTGTTTAACATAAATAAGATTTATTTGTTTAAAAATTAATTTTTTTTACTTTCAGTGATGTTGAATTATTATATAAAACATTACTGATAAACGCTTGAATTAATTTAGTGATTTTGCTCATAATCATTTTGTTTTTCATTATTATTTTACATCTAGTGTGTAAGAGAATTCCCGAAAAAAATTAGGAGATAAAATATTTATTTAATAGTTTGGTTCAGCTCTAAAAATGGTTTCATGCCCTGAATATAATATTGTAATATAAATAGATAAATTATCATCCATGAATGTGATAAATTAACACATCTCAGACGATGTTTCCATTTATTTCGTGTAAAATAACATGAAATGAAATATGATAATGAATTATCCCATTAGGATGAAAAAATTATAGTAAATATATGTTACTAAAGTCATAATTATTTTTTGGTGATGTGAGGTTAGGAAATAAAAAAAATAAAAACATGAACTTGGAGGAAATAAAGGAATTGCAGAGAGGAATTTACCTCATGATTTTATCTCTTTTGACAACATCTTAAGGGGATAAGTTTTGTACTTATGAGGAAAACAAAGGCTTATGAATGTGGGGAAGGATGTCGGGAGTGATTTTGGAATAATTTAATTAAGTCCCAAGGCTTGAGAGGAGTGAAGAGAATAGGTTTGGATGGGTGGTATTTATACTGGAGGAGATGAGTGTTTTCCTAATATTATTATTATTAGTTTGTTTTATTTCCATAAGACAAGAAATATTAAAGATTCTAGACCAATAATAGTTATTAATGAATATTAGTACAAGATTTTTGTGTTTACATCCCTTATGATGTTGGCAATAGTGGATTTAAATTATAAGGTATTTATACGGAAAATTAATGTATTTTACTATTCACCAAAAATTCAAGTATTTTAGAAAAACCCCAAATGTTCATCCAAACCATTATTAAATGTTTAAGAACCTTAAACTGAAATCCAATTTTTAGAAAATAATTATTTATATATGATTAATTTAATATTTAGTTACAATCATTATTTAATCAAAAAAACATGTTACAAAACATTTATTTACTTATTCTAAAATATAGGTACATCATACTTTCACGTCAACCTTATTTATATACAATCATAGGTAAGGTTATTATTTATTATGTTATATCACTATTCATAATTGTAAAATTATAATTTATAAGGGTAAATTACAATTCACCAATAATTAAGTTTGTCTTATCGGAATCCAAACATCAAACTGATCGCAACTGTGAATGTCAGATTTTCAAAATTCCAAAAACTGAAGTGTCAAAATTATTTTTAAGGGTCACATAGTACCTGTTTCTTCATTGTTTTATGATTTCATTTTATTTTATTAAATTATCAAAAGAATTAAATTTTAATTTAAAACATTGGTCATTTCAATAAACCCTTATGTTGGGATGTGTTTTAAACCCTACAGTGGTGTTGTGGCGTATCATATTCATCCACTTCATGGTAGTGACAACATTATCGTGAAATCTCACTATTCAAATTTTGAGCCATTAAAATCCAACAAGACATTACCAAAACATTTATCGACATAAATACAAGGTGTCCTAGTAAATAAATGATTTTTTTTCGTTAAAAAATTAGTTCATTGCAAAACATTATAATACAAATATCCAGTTTTAAAAATAATAGATTTCATCATATCTATTATAAATAGAATCTATTATAAACATATATATTATCAACAGAGTACAAAAATAATAGATATCAAAATTAAAAGGATATACTAAAATTTCAACTATAAAAACAAATTACAACTTCTCCAAGAGGAAAATTAGATTACAGAAAACATTATTATTGAATTTTAAATAATATATTAATTAAAATATATCCAGTTAAAAAATTAATATTAATAGATAAATTTTTTTTGAATAATGACATTATAAGATCCCAATTACATCATATTTAGATAGATTATATTATAAATAATCTAAATTTCAATATATATAGGTGACTACATTAAAAATAATCAATTATTAAAATCCAAAAAATAATTTTTATTATGTAAACAATCATTTTTTATGTTTATTATATTGAACACCTTTTTATACTTTCAGTTTATGTGTTTCACACATAATTTCCATAGTTGCAGGAATCCTGTTGAATTGATATATCATTT
Organism: Viscum album; assembly: GCA_963277665.1. NCBI lineage: Eukaryota > Viridiplantae > Streptophyta > Magnoliopsida > Santalales > Viscaceae > Viscum > Viscum album. Next base: position 1,020,371,624 of record OY728122.1, read on the forward strand.
TGTTTATCAATAGTATGGGATGTTGAATTATCCAACATGGGGATTGTTTGTTGTCTGGAAATCCATTATAGATTTATTCAACTTTCATAAAATCCTTTCGGTTACAAATACTTATTTCACATTATTGAGATAAATTGACTGGAAATTTTTGTTTAAGGGTAAACTATACATGAAAAGTATATTATATAAACTGTTATCAAATTAATTTGTCAATTTATTTTTTAAATAAATCCTAGATGAATATTAGGAAATTATATTCATCATGGGATGTGTTGGAAGAATGTGGAATGATGTGGGAGGTGTTTTTCAGATAGGAATGGGGCTATGAAAATGGTTACATATATATCCATGAGAAGGGAATCATAACCAATGTAGTGTAGTGTAATATTTTAATGAACTTCTTAGATATTATTGTATCATAACCAGAACCATAGTGGTTCCTTTTGTGTTCGTGAATCGATGAATTCTTCTATGGAAATTAATGTCATTTATTGAAAATTATTAGGTGAATGATAACTAAAAAATATTTTTTGTGGGGCTTCTTCCAAAGAATTACATTCAGGTTTAACATAGAATATTAATTTTTTGGTTACCTTAATAAAACATAGAGGAGTATCTCACGTCAAAGAATTTTAGAAAATTCAGAGGAGTTTCATGATTTAGGAAATTCCACAAAACCTAGATAAAAATATCTAATCAATACATTTTAGGAGATCAAGAGTATAATATTGACTCAATGAATTTTCGGAAACCCACAAGAGGATATAAACTCATCGTATTTGAGAAATAATTAAGGATATTATAATCATATATAATTTAATGAAGCGATGAGAATAATAACAAATTTATTTGACTTCTGAGACCTACAAGTGGATATAAATATATGTTATTTTTTTCCAACAGAGAGGATTTTCATAACTAAATGTTTTTAGCAAAAAAAATTGAAGAATATGACACATGTTTTTTTGAGGATACTAACACGAGATACTAAATCAATTTGTTTTTTGAAACCAATTGAATAATCATGAGTCATTAAATTTATTGAAACTAATAGGGGTATCTAGATCCAAATAGTTTTGGGCATGAAGGATGGTAAGGATAATATCTCAATAAATATATAATAAGCCCTAGAAAAAACATTTATAGGGTTTATCATGAAATTAAATAGGGTTTAGTGTTTGAAATGGAGGAATTGTGATGAAGACTACTGACTGCTCACCATTACTTATCCTAGACATGGATGTGGGGGAATCTCCAAAAAATAGTTGAAACATTTAGTTTATATGGGTACGGATCCAAATGGAATGATATTTGGGGCCTGATGCATCCACAAGTTATTCTTTTAGTTATGGGTTTATCTTTAAAATGTATCAGTATGTGAAATCAAATGATTCACTTAGGTTATATCTGGATGTTGGGATTTGTCTCAAAACTGAACGATATAGGGTGCTATTAATAAGCACCAACATTATCCTATGAGGGCTGGGAAGAAACCCGGACTAAAATTATTTGGGTTTTAAAATGATTCTGCCATGTTCTATTAAGGATGATAAGGATCCAATTAAAGAAAGTCCAAAAATAATAATATATAAAAACTAATTGAGTGGAGACAAGGATTATAAGGGTATATTAAACAAGTGAGAATGAACCATATCATGAATATCTGCATCCACCATTGTATCAAAATATTTCAGGGTAATGAAAATAACTTTATATAAATTTCCATAACCTCTTTCTTGGAAGACACATCCACCACTTTATTTTTAAAAATGTATACATGAGAGATTTTCAAGTTGAGATAGGTATACTTATTGATATATTAAATCTAGAGAGGTAAAATTATTCAGGTCACATTATGTGTTCTTGTTTTCACGACCTTCATATTAATTTTATAATCAAATTCAATCTTTAGTGATGTCCAATTATATTCTAAAACAAACCCTATTGTGTACACTATATAATGTATCACAACTTCAGAGGCTATTCCAATAACAAAGAAATAATAGAAACATCCATTGACAATTCCATGATTTCTACATTATACACCCCCAAATCCTAAAGACCATGGCATGGATAAAGATCCACCATCTAAATTAACGTTAGTATATGAAGTGATTGGAGGAATCCACGAGATTAATTTGATCATTTTAGGCTTCTTTGGTCAACCTACTGCACTCAATAAGATGTGAATATTTAGATCATTAACAGAATTAGACATACATCCTGGTTGGATCATTGATACTGCATGAAACTCCTTGTGATGGGAGATCATTCCCATGTACACCTCTGGATGATTTTCATTAATGATATCATAATTATGAGCACTCCATATGGATCAAACGAAAGAACCAACTGCTGCCAAAAAGTGGATCATAATTTGTTCACTGAAATTAGCAGTACATATTTCTTATAAGAGAGCCTTGAACTACTTATGTCAACAAAAATTAAGGCCAAATATCATATTGATGTAGTCTAATAATGAATGGGAAACATCACATAAAATGAATATGTGTAATATGTTTTCTTCAACATGGATGAAGTGGAAGAAGAAATATTCTAGGTGATATCCAAACATTTGGAGTTGATCCTGACTTGGAAAATGATGTTTCCAGAGCCTCCAGAGTATGATAAACTAGGATTTCCAAAATAAAATTATTTAATTTTCATTAACCATGTCAGTATAATGTTACCCCCACCACATTTCATCCTATAAAACCCGTTAGTGTCAAAATTACCTTTCCAACTGTGCTTCCATAAAAATGTGTCATAATTCATGAAATTGAATCCATGAATTTACATATTGAGATGAGTAAGAAGAAGACCATAAAAGTAGCAGAGATGATAAATGAGGTTCTCAACTGACATATGATCATCCTCAGATAGAATTCTCACAATATTATGTAGTGGACTTTCTATATAGTTGGTAGTCCACCAGATGAGTTGGGAATCATTTCTCCCAATTAAATAGATATGAGAATTAGTTTTTCATTAAGGAATGTTCGATGGATGAAAAAAAAGAATGTAAGGTAGTGTCTATAATCCATTAAGACATTCTCTTAGATCATGCTTGACATGAAATCAGAATAAATATATTAAAAAATTAGACTCCAGGTGAACGTCCCATGATCCCATCATTAAGAATCTTAATGTCTTTAATATCAAGACCACCAAATTCATGTGGTTTGGTACACAATAACTATGAAATGATGACATTCATCAATTTATGAAATGAACCAGTCCATATGAATTTTCATTCTATACCATGATGTTCAATTATTAGGCTTATAGTCCATTGATAATGTGGTAATGAATAAAAAAAATTTAGATGGGATAATAGAGTTGACAAGGCACCCTCATGCATCTTGAGTTATGACATTCCCTTTACACTGGTCCATTTTATTAATAATCACAAATCATATGATGTTAATATATTTCCACTTTAACTTTCCCCAAAATAATGGAACACCATGATAATTAAATGGGGGAGATACTCTCTTAACACCAAGGAGCCTAATAATATTATTTCTTCTAACAATGAGAATGACATCACCGAATACAATGAAATATACTCCCCAACTGATGGAATTTCTAGAAAAATATTTTCATTGAGAAAACAATAATATAATTTAAAAAAAATCTTTCTCGAAGCCTAACACAAACAGAAATACCACCCACAAAAAAATATTTGAAGCAACATGATCATGTCTACTAGCATAGATATTCATGTAAATGATAGAGATGATCAAACTCATTAATTTATCTACTCAAATAGTCTTACGCAAAAGAAAAAATAATCCATGAATGATGATCACCTTGTCTCCCACCTATAGTAAACTTAATTTATCCTCTTACATCTCTATTAAAATTAATGGATATCTTGGATGAGTTGGGAATTACACTGACCAGCTCAATGTGTTCATTTCAAAAACCATTCCTTCTAAGAACATCAATGAGGAAACTCCATTTAAAAGGCATTCTATATGTAAATATTTAGATCAAAATTACTATCAATATCATTCCTCATTAAATTAACTCCTTCTGAAGCTATGAGTAACTAATTCAAAATGTTCTTTAAATGGACAAATCCAAATTGATTAATAGAGGTACGTTCTTTCACAAGACCTCCCTTAAAATTCATATGAATCTCACTAATGATTTTAGGACTATTTTCCCCAAAAAATGGCTTAATGTCTATCATATAAAGCACATTCTCTTTTTTGGTTTTTATATAAATAAAGTTGCATTTCCCCATGTGGCATTGAGGTCAGAGTCCAAAATTCCCTGATTTACTAAGTTACATCATCTTTTAATATGTCCTAGTAAATCATAAATAATTTTTTATTATAACCATGAGGTCTGGGATCACTTTTATTATTATGGGTGAAAAGAACATACTCATCTTTCTCATGGGAAGGATCCATTGTAAATGTCTGATTATGATGCTCCCCAATGCAAGGAGTAATATTATCAACCATTTTATGTGTATTTCCTAACCAATTTTTAGATTATATCCCATAAAATTGATCCACGAAAACCTAATAAAACTCATTCGTAGAGGTTTAGGTACTTCCATCAAGCAATATTACCTTATATCACACTCTATTCCTCCTCACATTGTGACATCTGTGAATGAAATAAGAAATTTTGTCCCCAACCTTTAGCCATTTGGAATTTAGCTATTTTTTCAGCCTTTCGTGGATAATAACAAGCTAATGTAGCCTTTTGTGACATTGAATCTCCTCTCAAAATTGTGTATTGTATTTCTGATTCATGATCTGACCGTGAGGAATGTGTTCCTCATCATTTTTTATTTCCAATTCCATCTTGGAAAAATATTTTCCTCCCACCTTTTAACATTACCTTGTCATTCTTATGCTTTCTAGAATGATTTTGAAAAAGGCTACCAATAGATTAAAACATCATAGAATCCAAAAAAGTCTACATACATCAGATATGTACAATACATCCATTATTAAACCTAAATGGAAGTGTTTTTGATCATTTTGTAAGATTATAATCTTATATAATGTTAAGAATCTTGTTAGAGTGGTGCTTCAGAAGTGTGAAACATGAGACTCCTTTTGAAATAGTATTTTCATCCATTTGAATGAAGAATCTATCAAGCCTACTTTCGTATCCTCCATTCATAATGTATCTAGACTATGTATAAACAAAAACTACAATACGGACCATAACATGGTTGAAATGATCAATAAAATAATTTAACTACAATTAAACAATGTGATTAAAGCTAAACCTTTTTTTCCTCAGGTTTCAGAATAGTGGTGAAATATCCAAGAATCACCCATTTTAATCCATATTTTATGAGATGAACTTAATCTCATTCCCAAAATTCTATTCATCAAAGATTAGATAAGGACACATATGTAAATGATATCGATAAGTCATATCCTGAATTTTTTTTTTAAGAAATTGAAATGCTCTAGGGATTCTTTCTGTATGAGTTGATAAGAATAGATTCATGGCGTATCGCCCATAAAGGATCAATGTTAGATTTATGAGGGTTATGAGAAACAATTATTTATCCCCTGGATTTTAACATTTAACCCTTCCATCCATTAAATAGAATCATAGTTTCTACAATTACAATGGGAATATGTTTGAGGGAATAGAAGAAGTTTTGATGGGATTTGGCAGTTAGAAAGTTCCCTAGACCTTGACAGGTCTAGAATAATATCCCGATCTTGTAATGGTCTTGCCCTTAAATTGGGGCCTACCTACTATGCCCTAATAATCTGACCACTCCCTCACATTTAGTTGTTATTTTTATTTTTCGTCTAAAATTATTTTCCATTACATGCTCGTCTCTAGAGTCTATTACTTCCTCCTCATTATCATCATTTTAAGTATCAACATTCATCTTATTAATTTATCTTTTTTCATTGAAATAAGAACAAAATACATCACTACGATGGGTGGACTTGTTCACTAAATATGTAGGTGCATAAGATATTTATAGTGATGTTCCCTTCTTGATAATTTGAGTTAAAGTCACATGTAAGAATCCCTCCTCTAGCCCCCATGCTTAGACTACTCAAAAAAATTTACAACAACTTCCATCGACCTTGATGAGTTTTCCAAGTATGTCCCATCAAGGGTTGAGTAGTAGGTTGAGTTTGAGCCATGAATTGGAGGTTATTGGATAAAATATATATTTCAGGACTGACCTGTGTGTTGCTTATATCTTTTTCCATCTTCTACTCAGTCATATGCAGGACAACTGAGATAAATACAACAAGCTATGGGTTTTTCCCAACCACCTCAATACAGGTATCCCAGGATACATGATCTATGTATTAAATCATAATAAATGATCTGTCACTAGATTCCTACCTTTCTATTTCAATTATTCCATTTAAGTGTGATGAAGGATCATCCACAACCGTGTATGTCACAACCTTAGTGCACTGCAGCAGAATGATTTGAGTCCCTATTTCATGCATCCATCATCCCTCACTAGACTTATCATTCCCAATGATTCTATTATTATTAATCTGAATGATATCAGCATGCATACCAGCTTCTGGAGAAGGAATCATACGATCTAAATTTTTATTAACACTAGCTTCAGGCATGTAGAAAATACATGGATTGGACACATGATATCTAGAGACTGGTTTCTCCGGATCAGTGGTGTTATCTAAATTTCTAGTTCCCTTGGGGGAAACACATGAGAGACCTTAACCACTAGATTGAGACAAATATGGTAGGTCCTTCCACTTTCTATTTCAATAGACATCATATCAGGTCCCTTAATTTTTTAAAATCATTATTGAACATGCCTTTATTATTCTGATATATGATGAACAATTATCCTCAAAATAATAAAAATTTATAGTTTCCTTTCAAAATGAATTTATTATTTTATTTTATCATCCATCATTGTGAAAACTACCCTCTTGTCCAATTGATTGGACATATCTATTTCCACTATGATTATGGTGTAATTCACAATTCATGGATTTTCTTTTTTTCTATTCATCATGATGGGATTTACAACTGAATATTATATGCCACATAGAATCCATGGATGCCATTAATTCCAAGTGTGGTTCAATATACAAATGGATTCATAGGAAAAAAATTTCCAAACATTATCCAGATCAAAATTTCAATCCTATTCCTGGATGTTGAGAAACGCAAACATTATAGCAATTGACCCCATTCTCTAAAAACACCTCATGAAATCAAAAGAGAGGAACACAATGTGGTAATTACCTCCTACCATTCCATTCATCCTCCTATAATCAAATCAAAATACATCTCCAATTATTTTGGTGAGATCATGAAATTTCCATGTTTATTATCCATTCAAAACCCATACCCTTATGATAATGATGTATTTGAAAGTGTTGACTCACTTCTAATTGACATCCTAATTCACCAAGAAATGAGAAATCCATCCTTTCATAATTATTCTATGATTCATAGGTATATCAAATTCCCCAATGGATTGGAAGGCACCACATTTATCCACCTTTGAAATGATCTTCTGTGGGATTGATACGAAATTAGTGTCCTACGTCTTCAACATTCATTTCCTCACAATTATAATGATATCTTTGTGCCATATATTATCATCTTGTTTCTGAACATCTGAGTTATCAATGGAATTCACCAGTTCAATTTCCTCATGATCACCCAATCTAGGGTTCTCCCATTTCACCATGCGCTCCCATAGCTATGTCATCTTGGTCCTTCACCCATGTTCTATTACAATAAATCTATTATGTTTCCTTTTAATGAATTAGCCATCGTTAATAAGTCTAAAATCACCTAAAATAGTGTTTTGCTTAATATTTGACATATATTCATATACACTATGCACTTAACAACACAATTTTTTTTTATTAAATTATAATTTAGGAGGAAGTTCACACAAAAAAAAATATCAATAATTCTGAATTCAAGGGAACTAGGGAGGTCTAAAATAGTGAGAACCAAGAGCATCCACCCGATCAAGACCAACACATTCTGAAGTAAGGCTTCCAATATTAGAGAAAATAATCTGAGGATCATTTTGATCACCCTTGGAGGCTAAAAAATCTTCCACTTTATTGCGTTCATGCCATGTATGTTGGACAGTCATAACATTAGGAATTTATCTGATACACCTTTGAATGTAATAATCAAAAGACCATGGGGTATTTTTATTGCACTGTATAGAATAATAAATCACTGTAGCATCTGTTTAAATCAATGACAGAGATAAATTGAAGCCCTTATAGATTTTTAGCCCCTGAAAAAGAGCCTTACCCTCCACTCTAATAGAGTCTCCTTGACCAAAAATGATACTGAAACCAGTGATAATAGAACCATTTTTATCTCAAATGAATCCCCCTCCACGCATCATACCAAGAAAACGTGATCCATCAACATTTAGCTTATATCCACTGGTATGTGGGTTCTAACTTACCCATTTTCCATGCTTCAGTCTACCATGAACTTACATAGTAGAAGAATATCCTCTAGAAGTAGTGATAAACAATGTCAAGATTTTACTTTAATTCCCTTGCTTTATCATGGATCCCAACTCCACTACCAGACATTTGATCTGGACATTCATGGCATGCAATGAGCTCTGATTACCTTGGTGGCATGATTTATTCCAAGCTCTCCAGAAAGTATAGAAACCCGCAGGAATTAGCCCAGACCAGGCCTTTCACTCATTCTCATCAAACACAACATAGATAGAGTCGTTAAGAATGAAATTGAAATGAGATTCATGATGAATATCAATACTGATGAGGCAACCCAGGAAACTTTACACCGATGTAGCCCATTCACCCACAAAAAATAAATGCTCCACCGTTTCAGAACATGTGGACCTGTAGCACCAGAATTTAGACACAATATGAACACCCCTCCGAAAGACCATGTCATCCATCAGAATATAGTTGTTATATATCCACCACAGAAGGAAATTGTTTTTGATAGGAAAATATTTACACTAGTACACATTCATAACATTGTTGTTACCATTTAAAGCAGTCAGAATCATTTGTAACTCTTAAACTAAAAGACCCCCACGTTAGAATTTGTAAAAACATGGGGATCAACAGTTAAAGTGAGTTCGAAACTGTCAAACATTTACCATTCCAGCTGATTAAGAATGGCATGAATGGAATCTGGGTAAATAATTTCTTGGGAAAAATTCATATTAGGCGTAGGACTAGTAGGAAAGATGATGATCGAACCAGACCTATTAGAATTCCAAACATTGGTATCACCACTAGCCACCATTTCAATCTTGTTTCTATGTTTTAAGATATATTTTTTTCTATTAGTGAAATTATTTTGAAATACATAATGGTTTTTTATTAGTTCTTGTCGAGGTATACAAGTCTAAAAATGATAATGAATCTTATAATCTTTTTAATAGTAAATTATTACTCTTTAAATGATATTCAATAAAGTATTTTATTTATTTTAAGCCAAAATAATTAGGTCCAACCTCCTTAAATAGATCAACGGATCATCCTACCAATATTTCAAGTGACTGATCTCAATGAAACAAGCTAAGTGAGTTATAGTTCACATGGATACTAGTGTGGGTTAGAACTAGAATGTGTGACATAATATATGCTCCTTATGGTGCATCATGGTGACCCAACATTATTAATAGGTTGAAAATGAATTTTTTAAGAGGTATGATATCACATAAATTGAAATAATGGAGTTCTCAATAAAATGTGAATTAGTTTTCAGATACCCATGTTTATAAACTATTCATCATTTAAAAAAATCTTTTATAACCATGATGAAGAAACATTAGTCGCCTACTATCTCCCTATAATGTCTACAAGTTTATGGGATTCATGATGAACCTGATACACTAAAAAATCACCATTGTTTAGGAGGATAAATTATTGATGTTGATGAACTCACACTACACTTTTGGTAATGTAATCACTCATTTATTCATAATGTAATACATGAATATATAAATCATGTGAACTATTATCTCAAGATGATATTAAACATTAAATTTCACAAACAGTGAAATTATTATTGGGAATAGATATATGTAAATGTAAAAGTTTCTGGATGATTTAATAGTGATAATATTATAATTCTAGTATCTCGCAATAAGTAATGTAGTAATTAAAGACAGTGATTCATGATAAGTACATGGCTTTAGTGAAAAATTATAGATTTAAAGAGGACTGGAAAAATAATTTAGAAGAATAGTAACATTGAAATGATGATCCAACACTATAAGGATCATCCTATCTATTTAAGGATATAATCTTATAAGGATAAAATTATCATATGGAAAATTCAATAATTAGGTGTAATAAAGCTTTAAAAAAATTCCATAGTCATAATTTCTAATTTTTTAATGATGAAGATAAATATAATTATTAATTTATCATTCAATTTTATAAAATATAAAATATAATGAGGATCCAGGAGGAGATATTTGTTCAATTAAATTAGATGGATAAAATCAAGAATTTAATTTGTATTATTCTTGTACACATGGAATTTAAATTATAATTTTTTGAGTTTTATTTAAATATGTTCTATTCTTATTTATGAGTTGAAAATAAAAAATATTTAACAATAAAAATATATGGAGAATAAGAACATAAAAAAAGATTAATTGAAGAATTAAAGTTAAATATTATTGTATTTCAATACTATTTTCTCTAATTCTCGTGTGATACAATATTACATCCAAATGGATTATTATAAATACAATAATAACTATAAATGAAATATATGTTTGTTACAACGATTATCTGAAGAAATATTTGAGTCGATGCGACTGGATAACTGTGATTCAAATGGGTATTGTAGACCCTTTTTATCAGATAAATAATAATATCTCACCATGTAAGTATATTTATATACTGTTTATCTATGAGATAATTTCTATGAGAGAACTAGTTATACATTCTGAAAAAAACATTCTATGTGAATAATGTATGACAAAAGTTAGTGAGAGTCTAAAAGTGCCTTAGAAGATTTTATCCATGTATAGATACTAAGATATCATTCCCTGATTCAATTTGTATTGATGTACTTGGATCTTATGTCATACCATCTGATTATATAATGTTAGGTATGAGATCAATTCATATAATCTATTTGGAACTCAAGCTAATACATGTTATCTTTCTTCAAGGATGTAAATGTCTGTTATCTTCAACTAAAAGGATTATATACTCGATGGTTTCTTTGTATCTGGTTAATGATAAAATAATAGGTAAAATAAAACTTCATAAGAAGGATTTTTTCATGAATCCCACTACAATATATTTCTTATATCCAATTAATAAAGCCTAGTGCACCCCCTATGATGGATCTCAAGGGGAATCCAATCAAATACATGAATTTTTTAATGTCACAATTTATATTCTAACTATAATAATTATAAATAATATACTAAAATATTTGGGGTATTGAAAGGAATATAATTTAATAATATAAATATGAAAATAAAATAAATACATAATGAAACATACATTTACTTGTAGGTTATCATAATAAGACTATTTATATCATGTGTACATAGAAATGCAATCATTGTTATAATAGTATAATCTCAATACTCTATTAAATGTGATATATCAGATAAAATCCTCATTGTTTTATTTATTATTACCCCACATTAAGTCCTCATAATGTTGATAAATAACCTTCCTATTTCAATATAGGATACCTTTTCACTGACCAACACTATTCAAGTCATACACCATAGTATCCATGACTTAAAATATTAAAATAAAAGATTATTTATGAAAAGGAATAATAACTGGACAATATATAAAATGAGTTTAATAATCACCATAACACATTTAACCATAATTCAAATCCTTAAAATATAATAAATAAATATCATGAATGAAATATAATGAAATAAAAACAACTCCCACCCTAAAAAATTACAATAAGTGATATAAGTATTCGTGGAGAGAAGAATCACAAGGATAGTGAAACACAAAACTAAAAATGAATAAATGTGGATTTTATTGAGAAACTATATATATATATATATAATGTAAAAGAGTATTACAATAGTAAAATTAACTCTACTTAAATACATAAAATATCCAACTAAAAAATGATGTCTTAAAAATTCATAAGGATGAGGGTGTGTGATTTTCAAATCAACTCTTCAAAATATCAACTACAGTGGGACCATTCAATGATAGAATATCAAAATTTGACCATCTATAATGATGTTAATAAAGTTAAAAAAATTTCAACATATAAAATTAATCAATATTGGTCACATGTATAAAAATTAATTTCAATACTATTAATTAAATGTTTTCTATCCTTACAGGTAGTTCAATTTCCAATGTGTCAGATTCAAAAGCATTAATATCCTTGGAAAAGGAATAATATAAATCAAATGTTGTTAATTAATTTGTTTTATCCACTTCTAAATTGTCATATAAAATATCAACATATTTAGATTATTTGTTTGTAATATATCAGTTCATATTTAAAATTCAACAAATCTACAGAAATATTTTAATGCCCAAATTGCATGTTAATATTGGGACATAAATTATAAGATTCATCTCACGTTACACTTAGATAAAAGTTCTTAATATTAATTTAATCTAAAAAAATTATTTTTTAAATTTCAATTATTGTATAAAATATTATTGATGAAATAAAAAAATTATAAAAAATGATTGAAATCAAATATTAATTCATCAACAATACCCATACAACTACTTTTGATAACCAGAAAAAAGTATTGTTTATGAGATAAAAAATGGATACAATTGTATATAGAAATCCATCATAGAAGAAAACAATGAATAAAAATTATTATATTTTGTTTTCTGATTTCAATCCTATTATATATACGTGCATGCTATGAGAGAAATACCTATGATTAACTAAGTTGGATTCATTCGTTTTTTTCATATAATTTTATAATTCCTTTGTATATATCATAGAATATTGTTCTTTCACATACTAATATAATGTATTCTTCCATATTATTATTTTCAATAGTTTTATTAAATTTATAGAGGCACTTATGCAGTGTTTAAAGAATGTATTATCAATCTTAAGTGTCATGTTAGAATCTAGTGATATATAATGGTCATTCTTTTACTTCATTACACAATTTTTTATTCAATTTATTATGTCAACATAACATTCACATTGTTTACTATTTTTTTGGGCCATGTAACCAGTTTCATATAGAGTTGTACGCATTCCCTGCTTAGTGTTCCATGACACTTTGTAATTTAAGAATATTCAACTATTCAAAGGATTAGGGTAGGTAGAGGATTTTATTTAGATAATAGGACATCAAATGTTGTATGGGGTCATGTGATGAATTTGGTATGGATAAATATTGTATTAAATAAACCTTCTTATTTTTACTTCTTTTATATGATTAGTCCAATGAGTGATTTTTCATGGTGTGCTAGAATTTTCTTGAGTCTATATGACTATATGATTATGTATTTAATTCCTTTTTATAACATGTTTTAATTTCTTCCACATAGTATGATGTCAATTATTAATATATTGGTCTCAGATTATTTCTCATTGATTTAATTTAATATGATGATATTATATACCCATGGTAACACCCTAGACCCACAATATTAGTCATTAGCCTCTGGTATTTGGGATGACATAGATATGGTTAGTGTGGCTCATCCATTAGGATAACAATTAGTGGTCTATAGTTATTAATTATAAATTATTATCCATATTTTTTTATTTTTTCATACATTTGGGGAAATGGTCGATCAAGAAAAGTAAACTATTGGAGCTTTTTATGGACCTTATAGTGGTGTATTGTGATCAAATTTTATGATAAGAACTGTTGGATTCCATGGGTATGAGATTTTTTTTAGGGTTCCACAATTGAAGTTGTATGATTTAAACTAGAATAATATAAATTCATTTTTGTATTTTTAATTTATTGATTTTATTTCTCTTCTATAGATGTAATTTGGAAGTCATCTATGCATCATGATTTGATGTATAATTCAAATGAAATATATTTTGAATGTGTCCTTGATATCATTGATGTAGAGGGTTCTATTATGTGATGTTTCTATAATAACAAAAGTAGTATTTTCCTAATTAATTTTTTTTAATTCTAAATAGCTGAACCCCCATATATTTTCATCTAATGATTAATGTTCTGGATTCTATGGAGGGATACTCCTTGAAAATTACTATAAATTTCCCGATATAAAATATTTATATGGAATTTTAATTGGTAGGTTTATGAATTAGATTCCTTGATGATGAACTATGTGCGGGTGATTATGGAAATGATTCCAAAATAAATAATTTTTAGTTATTTAATGTTTCAATAATACCCTTTTTTTTCTATATTGATTATCAGTGAAATTTTATATAAACCGACCATATGATAATGGTGTACTTGACACATGTTATATTGGGAAATTCCATAATATGATGATAGATGATATCATGGTCCTTGATGGTGTAGTTTAATATATAGATTCATAATAATGAATAGTTTCCTAGTTAGTTGATGACTTTACATGTTATGCAACACCCTTAAATTATGACATACACCTTTGTATTAGATAACAAGTATGACACTCATCACCATGTGAATAAGGGAATATAGCATCATGAGACTCTACTATATATTAACTATTTTTTATAAATTCAATAGATAATATAGATTGTAATGAACGCAACCTTGAGTTATCTTGCACCATACGTAAGAGAAAAATTCCTCCATAGCTTTTATTATAAGAAATAGAATCCTTCCACGATAGCTTGTGATACTCGCAAGACATAAATTCACCTAATAACAATTAAAATATTATTATGTATTATAATATGACCGAACCTAGACATTCAATTAGTAGATATGAATAGTATTCACTAACTTATGAGCATTTAGGTTTTTTATAAAAATTAAACTAATTCATTGATAACCAATTATTTTAAAATGAAAATAAGAACCTTTGGATAAGAATGAAATATTATCATATGTATGCTTCCAAAGGAGTGTTGTCTTAATAAAAATAAATAATCACAATTGGTGAATTATTTTAATGTATGATTTATATAATATATTCAATCAAATATTTTTTATATTCCTCCAATATTTTGGATGTATATAAGATATGAACAAACTCAATTTTACAAATAAAACCCTATATTTTTATAAAGGAAAATATTACATATTTTAATATGGAACTCATTTTAATTATGAAATTAGACACTTTAATTAATTTACGTTTTAAAAAACATCATATTAAAATGATTAACATAATATTTCTTTATTTTTTATTTTTTATATTTTCTGAAAACATGACATTTTTAATAAATTGTTAAAAATAATGAATTTTAATTCAAATAATCATTTTCAATTTATTTATTTATAAGTATTATTTATAATTTTAGTTATTTTAAAAGTTAAATTAGATAATATTATAAACAATAAATGAAATTTATTTCATTGTAATCATTTTCAATTTTATATTTATTATTCAATCATAGAACGCTTTTGGATGTTTTTAATTTAAAACCTCGCTTTGTAATGCAACCAATATAATGAATTTGAAATTAATTTCTACCATTTATTTGAATTGAATTTGGAAAATTGTATTATAAATTTTTAATCAGAATGATTTATAATTTATATTAAGAAAATATTTTTCACCAAAATGATTAGTCTAAGTGATTACATTTACTTATAAATATTATATTTAAATTAAGCTTAATAAGGGATTGAACCATTATCATAAGGCTTAAAAACCTATAAACATGTCAAAATTCCATTTTATAGGCATATGTAAAGCCTATCCTTTTTTGATAATAATGTTCCCTTTTTGGATCCACATTCATCATTAAAATCATTCACAGAATTCCCTTGGGAAAATATTACAAGGGGGCCACTCCTCCTCCACTATAAAAGGACCTCCACGCCACCCACTTCCTCACCCCTCTAAAAAAACTGGTTTAAAATGATAATAAAGAATAGCTCCCCAACATCCATCACCTCATCCTAGAAACCTCCCCTTGGGAATAAATATATCCAATTAAGCTTTTTATACCAACCAAAATATGTTACCCGATTAAGAGGTAACATCATTCCTCAAGCATTTTAGTTTCATTTCCACTCTCATTTCCCTATAATATTCTTATTCTATTATTAAATAACAATACCGGTATCCTATATATACTAGGAAATTTTTATGTTAACTTTTTTACCTACTCTTAGAAACACATCCATCTAATTGGTAACAAATATAATGTTTCTATGTAAGGATAACTATAACCTCACAAAACAATGATTGTTCATTTTTCTTTTAGCCCCAATCATGGTAATAATAATGTTGGAAACTCTATTTATATAGGTTTTATATGATATTTACAATTTTTTTATTCTTCAATAACATTTATTTATAACATACCTTTATTCATTCAATCTTGTGTAAATACGATAATTTTGTTTGTGGAAGTGCGGACAACAGCACCCTCAAAGCGATATGACTCATTCATTCCACACATGGAAGGTATAAATTATTTATTTAAAAAAACTATGTATTATATAAAAACAAATTATGAAAATTGAATTATAATAAAAATATTTATCATTATTTTATCATTCATTTGATAAAACAATGAAATATACGAAACGTTCATGATTATGTATGACCTATCATCTCCATGAACGATGCACTTCATTTATATTATCTTAATATTATTTAAAACTATAAATACATGTATAATGAATAGATATGTTAATGAAATAATTTTTTAAAATATTTAGATGAAGAAAAAAATACATATTAAATAAGAATAACAATTAACAAGTTAAAACATACTCTACAAACAACACAATTAACAACCGCAAAAGTTAAAATAATGAATGGTTTTCAACAAATAGGTAATTAGATATTTTTATGGACATTATATGATATCTTAAATATTAAAATGGTACATTTATGAGTTAGTACCATATTTTAAACCACTATACATGAAGTTAAATATGACACAACAAAAAATAAGGATAATGTATTGGATATTTATCTCACTTTTTGCATCCATGAGAAAATTGTCATGTTCACCAATTAAATATTTTTTGGTATGAAACTACTGACCATTTTAATATTATATCATGAATTCATTTTTCTTCATTATATTTAAGGATTTAATTAGAAATTATTCCTTCATTTTTTATGATTTAAAATGTTTCCAAAATTTTTGGTACACTATGGAAGGTTTAAATATTATTGTTCTCAATAATAACATTAATGAATTCTAATGGTATTTCAATTCACAGAAATTATGTAACCAATGTTCAATAAACACTTTACTTGTCCAATAATATAGTAATTTATGACATTTTTCATGTATTAGAACAATTTTTTCACTGTTTTTACGCAAAAGTTATTATAAATTATTTATAAGAAAACTTGATTCCATTTATCTCATAGGATGTAGAACCAATATCATTATAAAATCCATTCTTTAATAAAATGTTTTCAAAAATGTTTTTTAAATGAATTTATAATTCCATTTTTAACCATATTAGACTGTTACCAAATATTTTCTATTGAATCCCCATGACTCTTTATGAATAAGGAATTCTTCTATAATTTTTACAATGCTAAAAAATGTTCTTTTCTACATTATATGGAATGTATAGATTTAACCCCCATCATTCCCTCGAATATTACATTTCATGTATAATGTTTTAATTTTTAATGATTTTTGTAAATTTATTTTCAATGAAATGGTTATTCGAACAGTTTTTCCAAATGAAAAGATTTTTTCTTCATGAAAGGTTTTTAAGATATTTTCAAAATATTTAAATTCATCAATGAAAACAAACCATCATTTTACTCCACTATTTTTATGTTGTATTGATAAAATACTTCATCTTCCCTAGGATATTTTATGATTGATTTGACCATGTATGATTTTCACATTCACTTGCATGATTGATTTTTACCCTTGTAAGATTAAATATCCTATATTAATTTAATTTTCCCTATTATCCAAAATATTTATCATGGATATTACTATTTTATGAACTATATACCATTTTACACACTGTGTCTATTTTTATAGATATTTTATTATTTGGGAGAATATTGATAATTCTGTATTATTTACTCAATAAGGTCACTTGATAAGTATCATTATTTTACTAACATATGTTTCAAGTTAGTACCATTCAATATTATTTAGGTAAATCTATTTAGATTATTGATTAGATGGAATTTTCATTCAGTTATATATATTTCCATATTGACTGTTGTAATTGATTAATAAGAGATTACACATTATTTGGAACTTGTTGAGTATTTTATCTCACCATTATAATGATTCTTTCTTATGGAATCCAAGAATGATACTATGAAATATATAAAGGGATTTTCTTGATGGATTATATTTATTCTAAAATCAATTTATTTAGAAGTAATAAAAAATATTAGGATGTAACTAGTGTGTTATTTTTTCTTGTATGTATATAGTTTACAAATACAACTAAACTCTCAACCAATTAAGATTTTATTCTATGTAATCATTGCAATGTAATTGAGGGCATACACCAGCTCCAGGCCTTCTAGGGTAAGGTCCATATTGTTGGTATCATAGGATGATTAGTTGATACTTTTGGATCTATATTTATGAAAGCATTGATTAGAGAACATAACTCGGTTGTATAATTTGAGAATTTGTATAGACGAACATACTAGAAAATTTGTTAATGTAGATATTATGTGGGTCTTTCTATTAGAACATTCTCTCTAGATTCTAAAAGTGGACATTGTTCTGGAACTAATGTGCATAGGATTAAAAACATCAAAAAGGTGTTTGGGACCTGATTTGGGGAAACCATGTACATGGAAACTTGCCTTATTGCACAAGTGATTTGACATTCTAGGGTGTATTATTAGTAATATTCAAATTTTCTTTCAAATGTCACAATAAATTAATTTGATAATGTTTAATATACATTAAAACTAATGTGTCTAGGATTAAATATAAGGTGTGGTCATTTATAAATACTATAAATGATATTACAGGTAATCCCAAGACCATGGATCGACCTCTCTTGAAGATAAATGGATTAGCTATTTAGATATTAGGATTTTATTAAAACCCCTATTAAAAACGGTATTTAGTGACTAAACCAATTTCAAGGTTGTACATCCTATTTATTTTGGAAATTAAAATACATTTTTTTCAGAAATTGACTACCTCTAATATTGGTGGAAACCAATCAAATATGTCAAGGCCGCAAGTATTGAATCCAAGACCAAAGGATGATAACTGAATTATGCCAACCACTGACCTACACAATGTCCTCATTAAATTTTCATTGTCTATAGTTATACAGATTTATGAATGTATATTAATAATAAACCAGTAGTATAATTTTTAACGTTTAGATATTAATCTATTAACCCAATTGATTTTAATGAGACAAATAATTAGACTTATCACTCATGTATGGGTGTTCCGATCCATTATAAATTTATTCTTGTTATTCATTCATAAATATTAATTTTTAAATGAAGTACAATTTTATCCAAGGAAAAGTAAAATTTAGGATTGATAATATGAAATATAAAAATATGAATTTATTATATATTTCTATATTCTAATGTAGTAAATGAAATCATCAACATTAGGAAAATTATATTAAAACAAAAATGTTGTCCTAATACATTATTTTTTGATGAACTGATGGTCTCTTAAATCATCATAGATATAGGGAATTTAGGTCCTAAACATTATAAAGATCATTCACTTGTTTGGGATTGATGAAGATGTTAACTCCCTATAAATAATTATGTTTCTCAGTCATATATGTATTTTTACATGCCTCCAAGGTTCTCATACTTAGTGACCGAGTTATATGTTATTCCATATGACCATTGTACTTCCTATTATCTTTTTCAAGATAATGCTTTTTGTACCCTTCTTATATTGTGGGAATTCAATATAGGAATCATTGAAAAATATATTACCAATATTAATTTTAAATTTATATTACTCATGTTAATTATGGTGGGGGAATATAACACATAGAAATTATAACATAAAACAATGTATTTCCTAATGTGTGTGAGACACATCACCAAGTGCATAAGAGAACATAATATCTAGAGAATAAACTATATATTTAAAATGTTAAATAAATTCAATTCATAATATAGTTTTGAATACACAAATCCTTGATACGTCTTGCGTTGAATATAACAGTAACGTTCATCGATAGCTTGTGTGACACACAAGATCGACCATCCACGATTTCTTGTGTTACACGCAAGACCAATTTTCACTATAATTTGATATAATATAATATTACCTAGATTTTTTATTAGTGGTTATGAATAGTAATATCTAAATTATAAAAATTTATAATTTACATAAATATTACATTAATTCATTGTTTTCCAACTAACAAGAAAAAAAGAACTGATTAGATATAAGAAGAAATATTTATATTTTTTCTTCCAAATGAGTGTTGTATTAAAAAAACTAATTAATTAGAATTAATTAACTATTTTATTTTAATATATATTATATATTCAATCAATTATCTTTTATATTCATCCATTAGATTATATATTCATATGATAAGAACAAACTCTTTTTTAAACATAAGAACCAGTATATTTATAAATGTAATGTTACAAAATTTTAATAGCGATACAATTTTAAATATTAATTATTAAAATTTAAATGTTTAAATGTATCAAAATAAAAATTATATTTTAAATATAAAATAATAATTAGTCTAGGGGTGATTTTTTATATTTTATGGAAACATATAATTTTTAATGAATAGTTAAAATACAAAATTTTAGTACCACACTACTTCTTCATCTAATTTATTTATTAGGATAAGTAAAAATTTTAATCAGAATATATGTTTAATTTGATAATATTTTGATCAATTAATAAAATTAATGTTATTGGAATCAACTTCACATTGAAAATTATTAATAAAACTAAACCAAATATCAAACGTTTTTACTTTCAAAACCTGCATTGTCATCTCACCTATAAGAAAGATTTTAGATTAATTTCATCCATGTTTATGATTTGAATTTGGAATAGTGAATAAAATATTTGAAATCATATTATTTATAAAATAAAATAAGACTGAATTTTTTGGCCCAAAAATATAAGAGAATAAAATTAAAATTAGTTACCAAAATTAATGTTGAATTAACCATAATAAGGTAGTAAACCATTAACTTAGTGCCTATAACGGCCTATAGATATGTAAACATGACATTGGATATCAATATATAGAACCTATGTTGTCTTTTATATAATAGGGTTCATTAATGGATCCACATTCAACATGAAAAAATTTCATGTAATTATGTTTTTAAAATATTACAAGGGTGCACTCCTTATACACTATAAAGGACTCCTCTCCTCCCACTTCCACACACATCTCAAGACACATTTTCTTGACCAATATCTTCCTAAATTTCTCCAAAAAATACATCAAATAATTATAGAATCTTACAATTGGTAGTAACTCAATTGATGGAATCTTTTGGTTTAACCAAAAAGTTCTCTGATTAAGAGGCAACATATTTTTTTAATAATTTTAGTTTCTCTAAAATTATAAGTCACCCTATACTATTATTATTATAATACTAAATAAAAAATTGTATAATAAATACACTATTATGTTGTTATTTTAATATTTTTTACCACACTTACACACACATCCATATAATGGGTAATGAAGATATTGTTTCTGTGTATGGAGAACTACTACCTCATAAAATAGTGAATGTTCATCTTTATTTTACAACCTGTCATGGAGGCCATTATCATGGAAAATATTTTTATGTTGGTTATATATAATATTTATAATGTATATATACTTATGTAATCTTTATTTATATCATACATTGATTCTTTCCATCTTTTGTAAATGCGATAATTTTGTTTTAGGAAATGTGGACAACCTCCCCCTCAAAGCGATATTACTCATTCATGGAAAATATAGAACATATATTATATGTTTTTCAAAAAAATATTTAAAATATATAGAATAGATATGTGAGTTGAATTATAATATAAATATCTATTATTTATTTTTCATTCATTTGATAAAACAATGAAATGAATGTATTATTCATGAATACATATGTCCAACAATCTCCATGAATAGTCCACTTCACTTTTAATATATATATATATAATGGACTACAATGAATACATATATACTAGGAATATATTATTTTAAAAACATTTTTATCATTTTCTTGATGATGAAAGCCTGATATTTTTAATAAAAACTAGAAATAACATGTATGAACATACTCGACAAACTTGGCAATTAACACACGAAATAGTTAAAATAATAAAACATTATTAAAAAAATGAGTAATAAGATATTATAAGAAGATAATATATGATATCTTAATTATTAATATAATTTATTAATATTTTATTGACATATTTGTATCCACTATACTTGGGGATTAAGGCCACATAATAAAAACACATATTATGGTAAGGGACTCTCATCTCAATTTTTACATTCGTGAGATAAATGTCGTGGTCACCACTTACATCATTTTTGTCTTTATCTGCAAACCATTGTTTTATAAATAATTAATTTAATTAACATAATTGTAATTTAATATTTCATTTAATATAATTCCTTCATTAGTTTTATGATTTAAAATGTTTCATAGTGGTATGGAACACATTGGTATGTCTTAAAATTACTTTCATACACAATAACATTAATTATCTTTTAATGGTATTTCTACTCGAGGAAACTATATTAACATTGTTCAAAAAAATCCATTAATTTTCCAATAATATCGAAATTCAAGACATTTTTCATGTATTAGAACCATTTTTCTACACTTTGATACTCAAATTTTTTTATAAAATCATTTTAATAAAACTCGACTCTATTTCACTCTTTAGTTAGAGAAAATATTTTATTTAAAAACCATGTTTTATTAAAATTATTTCAAAAGTGTTTATAAAATTATTTTGTAGGTTCATTTTTTCCCTTTTTTCTTTTACCAAATGTTTTTAAAGGAATGTTATTGTCTCTTTCCAAATAATGGATTTTTCTAACCTTGTTACCGTGTAGTGGATGTTCAATTTAGCTTGTACGATATGTAAGTATTTAACCAACATAATTCCACCAATGATTAATTTCACATTTATAGGGATAATTTTTCTATAAAATAAAATTAAAAATTATTTTCAATGAAAATATTTTTCAAAAAAGATTCAAAATTTTTTCCAATACAAAATGATATATTCATCATGAATGTTTTTAAAATATATTTTTAAAATATTTAAATTCATCAACAACAACAACCCTTTGTTTTACATCACATAGGGTAACATGTGTTGATTTCATCCTTAATATTGTTGTTGATGGTTTATTACTGGTTTGGATAACGATATTATTCAAATTCACATCCTTTTTCTGTCCCATTGAAACATTCAATATCTTGTTGTCATTAACTTTTCCCAAATTTTACATAATATTTATCATAGATATTACTATTACCTAGAAAGTATTCCATTTCACATAAAATTTCTACTTTTATGGTTATTTGAGTATTTTTGTTAATATTGATTACTCCATATTCTTTATTCAATACTATTATTTGGTAAGGCACATTGTTAAATATGTTTTTTGATATATTGGGAATATTTGGAGAGGTATGAAACAGGTGGGGCTTGGTTGTGATATCTCATCAATGTATTTTTAGTCTCATGGGACGATTCATTTAGATTTTTTCCTTAGATGGGTTTTCATTATATATTTTTTAAACCATCGGGTGAACATTATTGGTGATAAAAAACCATATACTTAAGAAACGTGGCTTTAAATAATTAATAATTTATGAAATTTATTTTATATTATCATTCAACAATCATATTTTGCATCAATATATCTTTGAATACATTTCTGCTTCAGTTCATTGACTAAATGTCATGTGTTTTAGTTGCTTCTATTTCCATACTTATTTATATTTATCTAGTTATTTTAATGGAATGTGTTTCTAGTTATTATTATTCAATAATATTTATGCACTTCAACTCGGTTTATAGATTACATGGAATGATATTTAAATTATTTACATTTCCATATTGACTATTCTCATTGATTCATTATTTAATATGTTGTATTTTGACCTTGCTATGGATTTGAGCTCTCCCTTATTATGTCTCATTCCACATTCTTCCTAGAACCATACCGTGAAAGATATGCAGGGAACTACCTGAAGGATTTCAATTATCCTCGTTGCTATTAATATAAGAGGATGAAAACAATTATATTGGAAATGGTGTATTTTGATCTCATGTATGTATCTGGTTTACCCATACTACTAAACTATCAATCCCTTAAGATTTTATTCCTCGTAATATTGAATATATTACATATAGAAAACACCATCATTGGTCCTTCTAGGTCCAGGTCACTCCATATTATGGCTGATATGCATGTGTGTATGATAACCCTTGTGTGGGTTTTTAGGTACATTAGATTCCAGGTGATAGTTAGGATTGGAGTTGAGAGGTCCTTCTCGATGATATATGACCTACATTATTTGTGACTTATGGGATAGGTGGGAGAGACTAGTGATTTTGTGATATATACTAGCATATAAGTGAGTTTGGAGTTATGACTGAGAAAAATGGAACTTTTATATTTATTTATGATATGATGTGTGTGGGTAGCCTAGGGGAGTGTTTATCCTGCAATTTTAAATTATATTGGGAAATAAATCATGGGTTTTTTATTTAGGATATAAAATTGATGCCTGGTATGATAGATTAGACATGTGGTATAGAAATAATGATTCCTAGGGTTTTCATGGTAATTTAACTATGATGTGTTATATAAATGTTTTGTTATGGATGGTATGATCAGTTAGACTACAATCAGTGATTATTCCTGATACAATGTTGATTTCATAGTTTGAGAGAGGGTATATTATTATAGTTATAAAATCATTCAAATTTTATGTGTTATTGTGTGGTTCATCATAGAATTGGTTTAAAACTAAATTTAGAACTGTAGTGTCATAGTATATTATGTCTGATTAGAGTAACTTGATTTAGTAGCATGGTAATTGAATTAGGTAAGTGAACACAGTTTTAAATACATGAAACTTATGAGATTGTGATTCGTGCATGTAATGGAATCATGTGGGAGAAACCCATTGGGTTTTAATGATATCATGGAATCATGGACTAGTTACATGTGGTACTTCTCATTTATCGGTTATTAAGTGATCGTTTATATGAAGAGTATTGAAATATTCAACAAATAATTTTTAAAAAAGGTTTTTGAGATATTTGATGAAATGTGAAATCCATATTTGTTTAGAAGTCTCATCAGAGATGGATCGAGGTTCATGATATCTTCAACCCATGGGTTTTACATAATAAGTATTATTAGGGAGGAATGAGGATGAATCTTGATGAGGGCATGTAGGAGTAATGGTATAAGGATTGTCTTATGCTTTCTAGATCACTATTAGTTGTTAGAGGGATTGAACATCATTATAGGATGACATTTTGAAACATATACTGGATGATGGTCATAGTGAGACTTGAATGGTTATTGTTTTATGATTTATTTAATAACATGATTATGAGTGTGGTGGAGACCCACAATTTTTGCATATGGTAATGGATAGAAAATGGGACACAAATGTATAATAATTGTATTGGTAGGATGATGGTTGTTGTAATTCTAGGTTCTGTATAGTCGAGGTGTATTTTGGATGAATATGAGTAGGTGGACTTTATTTTTTATGGATTTTTGATTAACACTTAATTTAAGTCTTGAATACTATGTGGTATAGAGTCTAATTGTAGATACTCTGATTAATATGGTTTTTAGGTGATCCAATGGTGTATTTCCCAAAAAAGGAATCGATTTTCTGCGTGATATCATGATGGTTGGTTTTCATTTTTGAGGAACGAACCAAAAAATTACAAGGAAAAACTTTTCGAAACTTTTATGTAGGAGTTTTGGTGAACATGAGAACCATTTTTGGATTTTGGAATTGATATAAGTTTTTTTTTATAGAATTTTGGTGGGAGTAGCAAACCATTTAATTAAAATATTACTCAGAGGAGGACCGAGGATATTTTCTGATGAGGTTGGTTGACGTCATATGGGATCTGAAAAATGGGGTCAGTGCACAATTGAAAATTTGTTTCATTTTATTATTATAATGGTGGAATGTACTGTGGATTATAATCAATAATATTGATTTGAGTCTTATATTTTGTAGCACCATAAACATTAAATGGAAATGATAGTGAGATACTATTGTCTCTAGATAGATATGTATTTCTAGGCATCGTTTCAGTTTTTTTGAAGGTGGTAACAAATGGTAGCTCAGTTGTTATTGAATAGTGTGTATCAAGTTAGAATAATAGTCAGGGATATTTATTGTTATTAAAGAGTTCCAAAAAAAATCTAGTAATTAATTAATTACTAGGATGGGTTGAAAATAATAGTGGGAATCTCACTGTGACATATGATTGGTGATAAATGTTATGGAGGGGATATTATAAAATCATGTGCCTTCATGGTGTATGAATTTCATGTGAATGTTGTGTGTTTATTTTAGGAAGGGTTTAATTTTTTTGACTAGGTTATATTTTAATATTTTGAGGTGTAAAATATCTCAATTTGTTATATGTGGATATTGATCAAGGCCCATGAGGTGATATAGGTGCTCTTGAGGACATAGAAGTGACTTTTATGTTCCATGTGGTAATTTGTTATATCGATTCCCCAATATGGGGATCAACACACCATGGACCACCCCATGTTTAAGAGAACCATTACTAGATGTTAATTGTTCCTAGATTCTTTAGATGGCCTTGGTGTCTTGAAAATCCAACCATGTCATGTCATCTAGGGCTTGAGTGTTTTAATGGGAAATATAACTTTGGGTTATCTTTGTTGTTGTTGTTGTTAGAAATTGGGAATCCAAAATGGGAATAATTGGAATTTTTTTATCTTTATTGGAGTCATTATTTTCAAAGGTTCCATGGGTTCTAAAATGGAATTTCCTTTATCATGGACTATATTTTAGGGTGTTTGAATAATGCCTCTTGGAACTCCGTGTCATGGACTACCTTCTATTATGGGTGCATGGTGTCTATCAACAAAGGAATATAGGGGAGGGTATTTGAAATAGGCTTATTATTATCAAGTAGAATTAGGGCATGTAATGGATTATTTGGTTGTCTTAAGGATCATAATGGAGAGCTTGTTAGGGAATGATTTAGTTTAACATGGAATTTTGGTGCGCCATGGGCAGTGTCGAATCATGGTACATGCCATTGTGGACTAGATTGAATGTAAAGAGGGGAGGGGACATTTGGGTTATGTGTAGTGCTTTTGGATTCTTTCGGTGTATCCATAGGGTACACTGCATAATTTTGAAATACATAGTTCCCCTATGTTAATAATTTTTGGAAAAAATTAAATTTCAGCTATTAATTTTAATAGATATCTTTTATATTTCTCTATTATCACATGTGATGGAAAACTATAGAGAATCCAACCCTTTGAATGATTTAATTAATTCTTAGTTTGAGTTTATTGTGATGTTACTTCTCCAACATTTCAATTCAGATCACCTTCTCATTCTACTATGATCTCCCTCTTCTATTTCCTTATAATTTTGTCATCTCAACTTTAGGTTTTATTTATGATACCTCCAAAACATTCCCTAGGAATCCTGATATGGAGGTTTATTAGTATACTAAAGATATAGGATGTACCAAGATTAATTTCACACATCATTTCAGGAACATCTATTAATTTTTTCTTCCCTTTGATTAAATTTTTAGTATTTGATTAAATTAAATTATTTATGTTATTGAATTGATGATGTGTGTTAGGTTATTGTCCTGATATGGTGTCATGAGGGTAAAATGGACCTTCAATTGGATGTTAATCATAGTTTCAGTGCAATAAGATCACTCAGATAGATAATTGTTGATAATTCCAGATCACTATAGATATTAAAATTTATTTAAATTGATTAATTATATATAATTTGAGAATAATTAATTTTTTGGATGTTTTTGTTTGAGTTAGGGCCTTTTGTGTTTAATGATGATAAGATGGTCTCAGAAAGTCTCAATCATGAGATGCTAAGATAATTTAAAAGAAATATAACATCAAAATTGATCTAGGTGTTCCTATATGAATACCCCCTTTTCATTATACAATCATTATGTCGAATGTGATATGTGGTTTATCCACTATGGAAATTAAGCCATTTATATTAAATAATATTGTTTTAAAAAATGATATACCTATGAATAAATTAACAATGTGCTATGGGCCATGATGAAAATTATGAATTGGATCAGTACCCCAATATTTTATGGTCTTGTATTGGAATTTGAATATTGTATTCCATAATATACATTTCCCATAGATGGGTGTAAATGAATTATGTGAGCATAGTGGACCTTAATGTAGGTGACATGGTGAACTCTAAATATAGGGATGTATTGGGTTTGAGTTATTATCCCTATTATTCCATGGTGGAAATGTTGGTGCCAAATTGAATGTGAAGCTACAAATTTCCCACTACAGAAAATATGAATCTATCATTTGACTCAATAGAGCTTTTTAGAAAAACCAATAAAAGAAGTAAAAATGTATTGAGATGTGACCAATAGAAAAAAATAGTCACTTAAGATCATTTCATTCCAAATTATACATCAAATTGTCCCCTTCTGTGAATTTCACTGAAAAAACCAAAGAAGTCGCACGCTAGATGATCACATTGTGAGAAAGAGGCATGATCCACACACAACACTGTAACGCACTAGATAAGACATTCAAGGAACACTTCTATGATCGTTCTCCATGAAGAAAGATGAGGATAAATGAAATACCTCTTCCATGAATGAAATATTCCATGCCCACAATGATGATATCGATTATAGGTAGACGATCTCCCCCACTTTTTTGTGCGATTCGATGGATTTAGAAACACCACTCTAGTGCATATAAGATTGATCTTCAATGGCATTGTGAAATTATAGAACCTTCAAGGTACAGAACTTGCATGATAGGTTCCCTATGGGTCCTCCTTTGAGTGGGCCCATAGTTTTGTAATCCTAACCCAAAATATTTCTACACAAGTTAGGTGTGTTCAAACACCCCTCTTATACACAATGTGACCATACAAACTTGAATCGATTTTTTCCTTCACGACTGACTTTGTGCATGAACCCCCCTCTTAAACACACCCTATTCTATCATGAAAGACTCTAATTATGTAGTCAACACATAATTGAAGCTCCATTGGAATTAATTATGTTAGAACTCCATTATTGAATATAGATTTTGAGAAACTCACATTCCATGTGTTCACCTCTTGAACTAAACCCTCCAATCATGTGTGTAGTGATTTTATCATCACCCACAAGACATCCCCAATGCCTATAGTGACAGTTTCCGAACATTTTTCTTCCCGACATATCTATGATAATACCACATGGTTCTCAGAAAAGTCACACCACTGTCGAACTCTTCATCGACCAATACTCTAGACCATTGAAACATAGCATTGCTAATGAAATACATATCCCAAGGTTGAATTAGTGGAAGTTTTTAAAGCCCAAAATGTTAATGAGTGAGTCCCCCATGATTGCGTTGACTGATGTAATACTACATCCTCCCAATCTACACATCGAAAGTGATCAAATTTTATTCTTTCCCTAGGAAATTCACACTAAATGGCCCATGTTGAATCATTACGGGATGCCATATTCTCCCCCACCACTGGATGACGCTCTACCGCTCGGGATGAAACTCCCTCACCATGGTATCTCCACTGCATAATCCCCAAACACCATGTTCCCAAAGTATATGATGTTCAATGTAGGACTCATAGGGAATGAGATCTTATTCTCATGGATTGATATCCTCATAACATGGAATAAAATCCTCATTGGGTGATTCTATGAATAATGGACACATCATATATCATTTGTGCAACTTTCATGACAAGAACGTATGGTATACTTCCTCCTCTTATTTCTCACACTAAGCACGAATAACATGTTCTTAAAGGTTAGTAAAGACCTATAAATTCAGTACATATCTTCTAATTTGAATCCCACCTACATTATGCCCTGACCAAAAATTCAACATGGTCTACATCCACATGTATTCCCCAATCATATACCTCAAATGGGCTTCCTCATTGGGGTTGATCCCCTACCACAATGAACTACATGGGTGTAAAGATCAACCATTAGGGTACGACAACATCCCTTTATGAGACACGCCTCCCTTGGTATGCCTCCACGATCAATTAGATCCATACACTGGAATACCATTCTGTTGATACCTCCTTGGGGAATACCTCCTCGATCCTCCTCCACATAGAATTTTTATCAATCTAATTCAATACCTAGAGACAATAAACACTATACCCATTTCATACTTCTACCTTTTTCTAAAAATGGTATTCATGATGTGAAATAATTTAATGATATGTTACTATAGTGTCATCTATACCATGTTAAACATGGTATCCCTAAGGTCAATGCCTTCGATGAAATTCATTTGTCCTCAGTAACCTTGTGATCGACATGTGATGCCTTAAATTCTATGCATAAATATTCTTCCCAAATATGACCTCCAATGTGGGAATTTATAGGTGACCAATATTTCTATCATCAATACATGCCAGTGATTCCCAACATGAATACTCTTCTAACCGAATGTTTCTTCCATTCAAAGACCCACTAGAATGTCTAGGAAGATGCAACATAATTTACCGACATCCACAATGTGATTACACTGGGAATGAGTTCCATGAACATGACATAACACTATGAGGGAGTCCATGAATATGCAATGAGTTCCATGGATGAACCTGTGGAAGTAGTTATTAACATTCAATCATCACATTTTGATTAAGGATCAGACATAGCCACTGAAAGTGATCATAGAATCTTCACATAGGAATGTGGGAATGTAGGGAAACAGAAATGTGAGGCCAGTGTGAGGTGACACATCATGGGGTCAATGCCCCGATGAAAGCATTCAATATAGAAATGGTGAACCAGACATCAAATGTTTCTCCTCCAACTATGGTGATTTTCAATTATTTTCATTAGCTAATGGATTTTACTTAGACACTATAGATGTCGATCCACTATTACAAATGGTGAAACCAACATGATTATCTTCTTTTCTTCATGGTGACTAGAAGAATTCGATACATCTATAGTTTAGAATGTCACAAAATCCATCTATAGGAACCAGGACCCACTATGAAAATAGTAGTCCCATCATGGAACTCACCAGAAATTTGGGAAGCTATACATTGGGCATTATGGTCTAACACATTTTTAGAAACATATGTTTCTCTCATCCTTTGTAAGATTATAAATTTTTGGTGCCTTGGGCATCCATTTCATGGAACATTTACTTATAGATGAATCTTCCAACTTTTTTGGATCCATGATATTGGAAAATATAAATACAACTCCTACATACATAGTGTTAAGGGAAATGTCAACACAAAAATCCCACATTTCACTAACTCCATCATGACATTTTCTATGCCATCAGATATTGGGTGCCCATTCCTCATACCACCAATGGAGATCATTCATAGGAGGGTGATGGTATCCTTTGTGTGATGCTGTAGGAATGAAGGGGTTATTATTATTTGTGATATGGCCTACAATAAGCTGGAGTCTTCTACAACTCACTAATAATTCCATCCCCCAAGGGCCACCGAGGGAGCCACTTCTCCACACTCTGATAAAAAACAACATATGGAGCTTCTCCCAAGATTAATCCTTTGAGTCACTCCCTACATCGAGGTGTAGGGGATTCCCATGTTACCCTATCTATGACTTGTGTAGAGAGCCACAAGGGAAGGATCCAACCAAACCCCAAGATCAACTATAATGATCGGTCCTCTTTAAAAAGAAATAGGTGTATATAAACCTTAATCTTCCAAACCTAGTCTGAATTATCAAATACCACAATTAGTCACAAGACTTGAAGGATTCAAAAAAGGGGAATCTCCTTATATGGCCCGAGTATATACTACCACAATCGGAACATTATGCCAAATTTCCACCTGAGATGAGATTTGATCCACCAACACCCAGTATGGATCGACTCCATAGTCACCCCATAGGTATGATGTGTTGGATCTATCAATATTCCACACCATTAGTTGTCATAATAGACCATTATTTGATGAATATGTTTAGTATGGAAGTTCTCCCATTATGATTTTCAACTAATTTGGAGGTCCTCCCAACTATCAGAATAAAAATGGAGGTCCTCCCCAAGTTCCCAACCTCGACCATTGTGATGTTCCACCCAACTTCATTGAAAACAAATGTGGATGTACTCACCATACATATTGTTGCCAATGTGGATTTCTTCCCCATGTTAAATACCATTAGTGTGAAGTTCCTCACTATGTAATCACCACTGGTCAATATAGATGTCCACCCATTCTAATAGAAAACCCGAGTGGAGGCCCTCCCCACTCCTTCAATAAACAATATGTTGACTATCCAAATGACTCCATTAGCTCATTATGATGTCATTCCCACTACGGAATCCAGCAATGAAGATCCCATCCTTGAGTTTTAACTCACCAATGAAGGGTTCCTCCCAATGTAGCTTCCAATAGTCTTCATGGATGTCCTTCAAATGTTCATGATGATTAAAGGGGAGGAACTACACAATCATATAGCTGTCAACACATAGGTACTCCCCACAATAAAAAAACTGATACATGGGTCCTCCTCATATCCCATACAATTAAATAGCAGGTCCTCCCAATGTTATCACCAACTAGCCAGGACATTCTCCCCATGCATGTGATCTTACCTGCCCGGAAGAACCTTCTGAGGAAGATGGGTGAAAATCAACCAATGATGGAAAATAAAGAGAATCTACTAGTAATTTTCAATATTATTTTATTCTCATTATAAGAAGAATAATGTTATTTATTAATGGATCCTTCACCCCATAATATATGTTAATTATTGGGTCCTGAGTATGTCAAGTGATGTTTGTAATCCCAAATGGTGAGATCCATAAAATAACCATTGTGTTCTGGCTGAATTCCACCTCCAAAATCGAAAACTCAAAGTCCCTCATCCAAGACCATGATATGTATTTCTAATAAACTATCCGGTTGAATCATTTATTCTTCTATGAGGGTTAATTTTTCTATCAATTAATCCATGAATGTTTCAAGTACATTGATCAATTGGCTTTCATGGTTGAGTTTGTAGAACTCATAGTGGATCAGCACCCTATGTCACCTAGCTATAACCATACCCACCCTCAATGATGTGTCATGTTCTTTAAAATTCAATACAGAGCCACTAAATAGGTGTATCAGCACATGCATATCTAGGGATGGGGATAATATGCCTCTCTCCACTTCATTCCCATCCCACGATAGCCAAATTTACCTAGAGACATTGAGGAGTATCATATGGTTAATATGATGGTGAATATGGTCATACCTAAGATATCTATGGGTGGGGTCACTAATGTAGCTTTTTGAAGAGAGAACATACCCACAAGGTTAGAACAATATTAAAAATAAAATCATAAAAGAATCCAAACACTCTTGAAAATAAAGAAACGTGAACTTGGAGATCATTTTGCATCGTTAACGCCTGTTGAAACATCAACAAGGATAAAGAGTAGATAGGGACATTTAATCCCTTGTATAATTATGAAATTGAATATGAGACCTAATTTGATCTCACAATAGAAAAATTTATCATGTAGGTTGTATATCATAATAAGATCATCATTGACATACTTTTAGGGAGGGTTGCGGATGATGGGTGTCTAGAAATGGTCATGTTCCTCGTCTACTTGGGATGTATGGGAATCATAAGTTCATATTTGTTAGTTTCTCTCAATAAATCATTGACATATTGTTCATCCTGATTGGGAAACGACCATATTTTATGGTAATATAGGGGTGTATGCTTGAAAAAATCTACCCAAGGAGCATGATAACATGCAATGGAATCCAAAATCAAGATGCTCCTGGATCCACTGATCATTCCAATGGCATTGACGATCCTTTCAACACACTGGTTTTTAAGGATTATTTTCATGATATGGATCCCTTCTAAAATTATATATCTTCTCTCACCACTCACAAAAAAAACACTAGTCACATAATAGGTAGAAATCTAACCTAATGGGAAATCATATACAGCATCGGGGGATACCATGTGATCACTCCATTATTTTTTTTTGAATTATACCTTATCCTCTCATTAATAGGATGTATAACCCATTGCAACATCTTTCGCACTTCATCAAACTGTGCATGCCCATATTAGGAACCCCAGCGAAGATGGAGGCCTCCAAGATTAGATTTTTTTGTCAGAAATTGTATGTAACATAATTTACCTGGTAAAAGAAATTCCAATTTGTTTCATCATTGTTTAGGGAGACCTCTGTAGTTAGTTTATCTACTAGTTCATCCCCACCATGAAAAACAAATGATTTTGAGACCACTTCAATTTCAAAAAAAGTAATTCAATAATGTAAACGTCTCAAACATCATCGCCATGTGAAATGGAATCATGTATTCCCTTGACATGTCACTAGACTATGACTAGCTAGTATTGTTGTGCAGAGGGAATGTCAATATTGAAAATTTCCCCACAGTCATCACAAAGAATTTCCCATGTCGGTTCTCATATTTATCTTACAATACCATGTGCCTAGAGGAATCCAAATAGCATGCCAACATGGCATGTACATTGCCTATTTTATATCAAGAATGAAGAAATATCATGGATATGACTATTTCATTTAATATGTATATGTCCCAAAGTTGTAGGAGTTATTTCTTGAAGATCCCTAAAAATCGCACCCTTGATGGGAGAATTAGACTCATCAAGTCCATCCTCACTCAATTCTGAATCGGTAGGAACCACCACTATAAGCATAGTTTACTATATGAGAGAACATGTATCTAACCCCTCATCAGAATCTAGCCACGTATTAGGGTTAGTCTCCTTTAACTAGATTCATATATAGGGAAAACACGACCTACTCCTTTTAGGATTCAATGGTTCCTCGATATTTTCGTAGTTCCTAGTGGAAGGAATTTTATGTCTTATAGAGTGAAGCATGGACCGTAAGGACAAGCTCACTAATCACCCTAGCCATTGTTGACACCAAAGTGTCCTCAGACAAACCATTATGCACCTATATATCTTCTAGTATTGGCTTGAGGACTAATTAGATCACAGTTTTTTCATATTGGGTGATTTCTCGACACATGTGGTACACATCTCTTAAGATCACGACTGTGATAGTGATGGTTCTGAAGAATTTAATCAAGTTTCTAACTAGTGTACTAGTTAGTATTATAACTGTTTGTCTCGTAGGTCAGTTTCATAAGACCATGCCATCATCTATTCTTTTTTAGGACATCTATAACCTCATAAAGTTATTGTGACATCCCCAACAACTGCTTCTTCCATTAAATTGTAGCCTTATTTATCATAAAAGTGTATATGATTATATCATAATGTATTTAAAAGTCCTTCAATGACACCAAATCATTCACACAATATTGTAAATTTCATTCGTTAAGAGATGTGAATCCAACCCAAATTCCACCCATCCATAGAATACTCATCTAACGATGATCCAATGTATGCTTCTATGAATACCATCATGTTGGTAGATCCCTTCATTATAACAAGAAATGAGGATTATTACTAAATCCCATCATGTTTATATAGTCTATATAATCAAATGAGAAGAGGATATATGAACATATAGATTATTATGGCATGTTCTATGAGAAATGTTTTCCATGATCCTAATACCATACCTCTACTGTTTCGAAGAGTTCAATAGGTACATTCCTTCTATCCCATTCTTTCTAAAACACCACCATGGATTTTCATAATAATTGAAATGAAATAAAAAAATGGTCGCATCGTGATCGGCCGAATCTTGGTGATGTCAGGGCATAGAAATTCATTGTTCAACTAGTAATAGATTGGGATGAGTTACCGAATTAGTAGTATGATATATCTAGAACTATCCAGAATCCATTTTTTCAACAAGTAGTTCCCACCATGCCTCCTTCAAAATAGAAACCACCTACTTCTAGAAATTTGTGTCTTGTAAGGAAGCACAATGTTATGAATCACCTGTCTATAATTACTATAAATGTCTTGATTAAATAGTCCCTATTCTTTGTGTAAGAGATGCTTGATTCCGTATAAGTTGACTTCAACCCCCCCCCCCATTCAAAATAAATATGGCCAACATAGAGAACTTATATGATGAGGAGGTAGAGAAAGGCGAATTCCAAGCCATCATATCGTACTATGGGAAGATGAGAGATCTCTAGTTTAGGGTCACCTTCTACCCCTATACAACACCAACTAGGTCAATGTAACATAAGTCCCCCAATATCATGTCGAAATTGTTTTATATATCAATCTAATCTAGACCGAGACACTCCATAGTATAGTACTGACTAATATTGATCTGATGTCCTATTACATAAGAATTCGGGGTTACTATAGGATCAAGCTAAGACCATGCGATAGAATCATATTGAAGACCCTGTTCGGGGGCATGATATCAAACATTGAATTCATTATTTTCTCATAGGATATCAAATAAAACACACAAATGGGTTGGTATTTTTTGCAATAGAATACAAAATTTCCCTCCTCTTATCCTGAATACCTAAAGTACTCAATTAATGGTTGAGTAGGTGTAATCTAAGGTGATTAATGTACCTTTGACTCATGTTAATCATCCAATCTAGATTTCAGGTAATATATGTGTAAGGAAAAGTAGGTTCAATCAAATGATATTTGGAACTACACCATTAGATTCAGGCCATGGATAGACTTGGATGATGTATTCATTCTCTGGATTCACCAGTTAGAGTCCACAAAGATTTACTTCATAAATTTATTTTTCAATTATAAAAGGAAGGGTGTTCACGTCCCTATACATAAATAACATCATATTATTACCATATACTACTACATATGTTATGATTGGGATATACCATAATCCCCTACCCCTGTAAGATATCGTGATGTATTACAAATTGATAACACTTTATGTCATACAGTCTTATTTCACCACATTTGGTTGAACATTCATAAATGGACCCACCACCTTTTCATTGACATCAATCATGGGCCCTAAAGTCAAAGGCCTGAAGGAATTCGTTTGATTGAATATGTTATCATGGTTTCATTAGAGCATATATCTCTTAGTGAGGATTCCATAACTATCCAAAAAGACACTAGTGATTCCCAACAGTCAGTCATCCTTGATGAGCCATATACTCCTACTAATTCACAATACTCAAACAAAGAAAAGGATTTGTATAATACACCTCTAGTATTGGAAGAATTTTTTTCCACCATTGTCAATGACTTGGTATAGGTGGATCATAGAACAGAGGAAGATAAGTTTCCAACAATGACCAATGCATCTATGCCTCAAGGGGATCAGAGACAATACATGGAATTCCTAAAGAAACATCATGATGTGTTTTATTTGAGCTGTGTTGAGATTCTAGGACAAGACCATTTTCTCTCCATCCACTATCTTTGTACCGTAACAAATCATCATGGATTGAAAAAGTCTCCTAGAAGAATGAAAACATCTAATGGTGTCATGGTCGAGGATGGGGTTAACATTATTTTTTAGGAAAACATAATCAAGGGTGTTTTTTACCACAATAGGCTAGAAAAAATCATTTTATACAGGAAGAACAATGGGAATATTCAAGTCTATATCAACTTCCAGGATCTCAAATGTCATTTCCCAATGGAATTATTTCCTCTTCTAGTGATGAATCTATTGATCGATGCCACAGTTGTGATCCAGACTCTCTCATTCTGGGAGGTATTTTTTGGATAAAAGATGATTTAGATGGCCCTGGACATTGGGGATTATACCACCGTTAGAGCTCCACATGCGACCTTCTACTATCAAAAAATCCCCTCTAGTCTAAATAATGCAACATCCACATATCAAAGATCACTACACCACAACATAAAAATGATCCTTAGGACACTATTGGAAGGCTACATGGTCATTTTGTTGGAAAAATCCCATTACCATTAAGATCATCTTAGAGATCAGGAGAAAGGGTTTGGCTTTATTCTCTCATTGAATCTCAATATGAACCCCTTGTAGTGTGTATTTAGAGTTACCTTTGGGAAGATTATTTGATTATTTTTTATATGTATAGGAATAGTGATCAATATAGGAAATATGAAATCTATCAACTATATTTATCCTCCGAGAAACATTCGAGAGGTCCAACGCCTTCAAGGCCACATAGCCTATATATTCTGATTTATGTTTAATATAGACATATTGTTTAATAAATTTTATGGGAAATTGATGAATGGTAAATTATACCAGATGGATAAAGAATATCATGACACCTTTGTGGAAATTATGAAACATCTTCTACAGACTCCGATTCTAATTCCCTCGGTCTCTAAGAAGACTCTAGTCCACTATGTCACAATCTAGGGTGATCCCTCATCGCCATTCTCTTATAGTGGGTTAAAAAAATTATAAGAAACAATTTTCAATATCTTAGACACATGGCCCACAACATAAATTCATGATAATTTATTATCAAGAAGATCTTCCTCACACTGGTTTTCATAATTCAGATGATGTGGAACAATCAGCAACATCATAAGATATAGCTGGTATCTCGCCTCGGTTTGCTAAAGTGTTTTACTAATTAAACGATGTTGACAGAATGGATGGCATGCTTGGATGTAATACTTATTTAGTTTTATATTATGTTCATTTTGTAGAAATCTATTAAGGTTCATGAATTGGATGATTTTTTTAGTCACCCATACAGCTCCCTTGGAGTATTTATTGGATAACTATTAACTAGAATGACTTATTATCACGGTGGATGAGGCTATCCAATGCTATAAAATTATTTAATATGGTGCCTACCAGATCCCATCATGTAGAAGGATGAATGATACTAATATCAACAGTGTCTGAATGAAGATCATATTCATCATTCCCACACATGTTGTTCTTCTCTACTCGTTCTTGTTGTCATAAGTTTTCACCAACAATGAAAATGAATATCGGGATCTCATTACTTGTCCAAATATAGATCTTGAGATTTATTTACCCACCAAAATGTGAATAGTGACTCTGAGTTAGTCATCAAGAAAATTAGTGTTTTTTGTATTTGTAGGAATCCAGAGCTCATTCCCATATTATAGTGCACTACTATGTTTATGGACCAATTCACTTCTCAATCAGAGGGGAGTCATGATCCCCCATTGTAGAATGGTCGAGCATGCACTGTGGAAAGTCCAGTTACCTCTCTTATAAAGCCTGATATGATGAAATTTTCATTGAAGATTACCATTTAAGGGTCTACACTCCATTCATTTTAGATGATGATGAAAGAAAATAAGTAAAAAAATTAACGGTCAATACCTCAACATCGGGAACTCTAGATCCACACTCTAGTAAAATAAACATTTGATTAGGAAACTCTATTCACTGAGTATATCCATACTGATATACTCTAATGTGACAAATCCGGCCAGGATTGTATCCATTGTCACACAACATAGTTCATCCTCCAAAGTTGCATCGGTATTGAGTAGACTCTCTATATACGATGGCTTGATTGAACTCTAATCATCATACGTAAGGATATGATATTCTATAGTTTAATTAGGATGTTCAGGATGTATCTTGTGGTTCTCATCCTAATGGGTTAAATATCTCCCTCTATATTTGAAGTACGGGCTATTTCATGCATACAATGGTCCATGACTGTACCGACTCCTCTAAGAAGTTCCCCGCATGTCATATCAATGCCAAATTTTTTTATCATCTACCAGTTCCACTCCACACCAACAAGTAATCTTTGGCCATTTTACTATTGGTAATCGATGTAATGATACCATTAAAAATAGAAAAATCACTCTAGTGTTGGTTCATTCAAAATGAAAAATATTTTTTTTCTATGTGGGTATAAGTGATTCCTCTGACAAAGTCAAGTACCAATTAATTGTTGAATTTTTGAGCTCCCTCATCATCCATCAATTCAGAGTTCTTGAATCCATTATCATTGAAAATGGAATCATGTTACGGGTTGTTGATCTGAATAAGTTGTATGATAGGTATATAATTCAGTCCGACCATATTTAACGTAACTATGTTCATAAAAATAGGCAGATTTTTTTTAAATACTTCTATTACATTCTACAAGAAGATTGTGGGCCATAACAAGAATAGATGGCCAGAAAAGATCCCCAGTTCCCTCTACGACTATTGGATGATGACTCGAACTTTGACCAATGTGACTTTATATTGACCCTTGCTTAACATATATGGATATTACATTATTTTAGATTAATATTTATTACATTGCAAAAAATACATGTCTGAGGTCCATAATAGTTTAGTTTCTTTATAAACGTAGAAACAAAGTCTTCTATCCCAAGTGAATGATTTTCAACTTCACCCATAAAGATCTACACCATTAGTAATTATACCTGAATCATTTCATTATAACCACAATAATTGAAACATAATAATGGGGTGAGCTCAAATTCTCATTAAGGGTGAATTAAGAAAATGTGTTATCATAAAATAATCAAAATTGTAAGAAACTTCAGTATAAAATTTTACGATCATTCCCTCAATATCAGAGATCATAATAAAATATTTGAATTTCATAAGACATGAATAAAAAGTATAAACTGAAAATAATCAATTAAATCATAACATATAAATTAAAAATTGAATTATTCAAAACACCTATAAAAACCCTATGACAAGAGGGACTACACGGGCCTTTAAAACATGTTACGAATTGTTTAATCACATGTGTACCTACTTTGGACTTTAGATTCCATCCTATTTAGCCTATAGTTTGTGGATTGTGATGTCCTCTCATATACACCCTTTTTGTATGCTTGGTATTTCCTCTCATATACCCTCTTGTTTTTGGATTGGGATGTCCTCCTATGAACCCTCTTGTTTCGAGAATATTATTTACTCCCATATGCCCTATTGATTCGAGAATGGTATTTCCTCCCATATACCCTCTTATTTCTGGCATGGGATGTCCTCGTGTGTAACCACTTTTTTAGGCTTGTGATTTACACCGATATACCCCTTGTTATTGGACTGTGATGTCCTACTGTGTATCCTCTTATTTTGGTTATGTGATTTCCACCTTTGTACACTCTAATTTTGGGCATGTGATGTCCTCCTTTTTACCCTCTTGTTTCAAGATTCATTTTCACTCCCATATACCCTCTAGTTTTAGTATTGGTATTCCCTCTCATGTACCCAATTATCTCATAAAACTTTTATCATTAACCAATTCAATGGAGGGAGATAAAGGTCCCACCCATCCCATTATAAAATCACTCATTCATGTTCTACTAAATAATAAATTCATTATATAATAACTAATAAAAACATAGGATTTATAAAAATTAAATCATAACAGATGAAATTTTATAGGTATCATTAATATTTTCTAAAATAACATACTATGAAAATAGATAGGTTTTGTAATCACATTATTAAAGCATAAACCATGAAAATTAGATGGATTTATAGCATATACCTTCTGGAAAATAATTGAGACTCATACACATCATGTCAACAATGCATAAACCATTCATAGATAAAATATGAAAAGAACCTTTAGATAATTTACTAAAAGGGAATAAATATCATTAATAGATGCTATAATAGAAGGAAAATATTTTTGAAATATGTTTTAAAAAATTTCTTGAGGAAAATATCATTTCTTCTTGATAAATTAATTTTAAAAACATAAAACTCACTGAAACCCATTTCCTTTTAAAACTTATAAAATATTTTTTAAAACTTTTTGAAAACAATTACTCATTAAAATTTTTGAAAAATTAAAATATAATACTGAATAATGTTTTGAAAGCCATTAAATTTTAAAATTAATTAAAAAGTTGTAAATATTATTGGAATAATATTTAAAATCCATTTTCCTTGATGACATATAAAGGTAGATAAAAATAATTTTTAAAACATGTTCATTGAAATTTTATTTGAAGACTTATAATCCAAGATTTCAAAACCATAAATCATTTTTAATATCCATTTTCCTTGAAAATTATATTCTGGGATCTTTTGGAATAAAATTGTTTTTTTTTTCAAAAACATAGTTTTTTAATAAAATAGAATTC
Organism: Viscum album; assembly: GCA_963277665.1. Lineage (NCBI taxonomy): Eukaryota > Viridiplantae > Streptophyta > Magnoliopsida > Santalales > Viscaceae > Viscum > Viscum album. Next base: position 1,020,413,918 of record OY728122.1, read on the forward strand.
TATCCTGAGAGAGTGCAGGTCATATTTTACCTAAAAATATTGTCTCAAGTAAAAAGGAGTGGGAAATTTGTTCGAACATATGTGGATATCTAGTATAAATTGGAGATAAGGAAACTCATGAGTGTTCTTGAGATACGGATCATATGATTGCATCAAAGTCACATAGAAATTAAAAATCTCAAAAATTCCTGAGATTGTTTCAATAAACTCATACCAAATTTTTCATTAAGAGATATTCTTCAAGTAGTAATAGGAAAGTACATGAAGCTAAAAATATCATGTAAATAAATAGATTCATGATATAACAAGGAAGTATGTACACTTCAAAAAAGTGTTTAGTTTCATAACAACACATCAAATAGAATTAATAAATTTTGGGAATTTTTTTTACCAATTGTTGGCTGTCCATTTTTATAATCAAGGAAGGAAAAAATGTTTATGATGTTTCACTTTAGATATCCTAAAGTATCAATGAAATTTAAATGATTTAATTAAATAGAGTTCATCATATCTAGATAGTATGAATGTTCATAGCAAGGTGAGTGAATCTCCTGGAATTTCATCATAATGGTAGTGGGACCTACACAGCACACCTACACATCAAAGAGTAAACGTAGGTCCTGCCCGTGCATCACAATGTGCTACACCCTATGATGAGGACCTACACTGAAGGCCAATGTGGAATTATACTTTCTCACACCCCTACTAAAAAGATCAATGATATAGAGTTATGCTAAAGACCTTTGCAGACTAACTCCCTTCGACTAGGTCCCCTCCTTAACTATAAATTTGACTATTGTGATCCCCAATTTGATAACTGAAAAAGTTGAAGAATTCCCAAAGATCCGATTTCATAACTCCTTTTCTCATGTCCCCAAATATTCTCAAGTATATCACTAAAATTTTGATATAAGAGATAATTATATTTGATTTGAAATATCAATGTACATTCATAGTATTAAATAAAAAAGATAACATTAAGCATATACCTTCTATAAAAAGAAGTGATCAATGAAATTTCCATTACATAAGCTGAGATCTATATGATATTTTTCAAAGGACATCAGGGGACACCAAGGATGATAAATTTAAAACATCACCCAGGTGTTATTGTCCTTATATTCCATCTCCCAAGGTATATCAATCCTTCACGGGATTATCATTCATATGTTAAGCATTATTCAGTTCCTCATAGGACCTGCATGGTACACTTATGTGACATAGCTACATGGGATACATGAATGGAGCACCTACATGAGAAAACCTTTATAGCCTCTTGTAAGCCACACATAGAAAGGCCTCTCCATCCATGTATTCCTTTTATAAAAGGTTTAAGTAAAAATCTCGTCCAATACTACATAATTGATCAGAAATTTGGGAAAGGATGATTAGTCTATCTACCTTTTGGATATGGATATATGTGGTCATGGGGTTCCCACACTCATCATACCAAATGGTAGGGATGCATGATGTGTCTATATATCTGGTTCTCAATGGTCACATAAAACCTTACCGTGAGGACAATGTTGTGGAGTTCCATGTCTTATATTGGAGGAATCGGAATCTATCTTGCCCTCCTCGTCTCTGTGACCCAGAGCTTCTTGTCCCCAATATGAAGAGTGAGAATCCCAATTTATATTGCATTTTATAGGGAATTATAGCCTCCATTCACTATAGGGACCATTTTAGGGAATCCATCCTAGATTAATACCCTATCATTTCATGACAGACCCATTGACCTTCACATTCATTTCAGATCGCACATGATTTTTCCATAGGCCCGACATCTTCTATCAGCAGAGGATAATGTGTGTAGATTATTGAATTTTTCACATCCTCTGGTTTCTCACACTAATCATCAATCACGTGGTCTTGGTGATTTTGGATGATCACACTATCCTAACAATACACCTCACATAAAGAACTATGGAGAATCTGATTCCCACCATTATTAGTATATTTGGGAGGCCTTCACCATGGGACCAAGCTCAATTGATATCCTCTTCGAGAATCCAACCCTAACTCTCAATGCGAGATAATCCCCTATGAAACATAGTGAACTACATGGGATATGATTCCAACCAATGTGGGATATGATAGAAGACACTCTGAGGTTCAAACCCAAAAATTTAAATCAACCATGTTTATTACATGCCACATTCCAAAATTGGTCTAATTTTTCTTTGAAACTCATATCCATTAATGGTTCCTTGGGATGATTAGGCAGAATTCTGACAACAAGAGTTCACTGATCAACTTCACCCTAGATGTATTTACCACATGATTTTAAACTATATGGTTAGGTCCTTATCACATGAAAAAAAAAATTATTATGCCTCCCATTAAGAAGCACCAATCTATGGGGCTTTTGATTCCCTTCACAATGATACATAGGTATCTGATTTATTGGTCTGATGCCAACATCAAAAGAAAATTCATCTACCTGGATGGCCATAAATTCCAAAGTGTCCCATTGAGTGGCTTAAATAAAAACTCTATCATAACAAAAGATAAAAAATAAATACATATTATATGAGAGGATACCATTGATGGAGAACCTTGAATACCAAAGGATGTCTCCAATGATTAAGAACCTCAAATACATATAGATGAATCTGAATTCCACACATGCAAAATAATATATTGACAGTTTAATGGGAAAACTAATTTTTTCATGGTCAATTAATAACGATTAATTAACATATCATAAATCTATAAGAGAGTCATAGAGTCGGAAATAATTCCCCACAAAAAAATTCCCATGATCCCAACCTCCCATCCTATCAACCAATGTCAGTTATTATGTATCATTGGTCAACAAACCTATCAAACGCCTCCATTTAGAATGAAGGTCCCTTTGGATAAAGAATTTTTGGGTGTTATTAGTTCCATAAATAAATCCTACATAAACTATCCATAAGTTGTGTTTCCAATACATAAAAACATTCAAAGTGAAACAAAAAAATGGTTTACCCGACTTGAATCCTTAACCATGATTATTGGTTACCCATCATTTAGGCCCCTATCAATTGATAGAGGAGGTCCAGATAGGGGAATCAATCATGCAAGTGTTCATCTAAAATATTCCTCTATGAAGTAGTTTGTTGTTTTTATTTTTCATATATACAAGAACATAATTTTGTGGAACTCCCTACATTTTAAATGGATTATTTTATTTATTCAAATTTAAATTCCCTAGCTACTGATCAAGATTGATCCTCGTCCACTCAAAATACGTCATCACTGACTCAAAATATTCAAAGTTTGGTCTCCATTTCATTGGTCTGAGAGTACAGTCAACACGGTATTATCCCATCATTATAGGCTACACAAAAGGACATAAAAATCATGAATAACCGCTAATCATCTAGACAAAAATGAATGGGTTTCCCGAAGAAGATACTACTAACCACCTTTTTCAACTGCTTCTGGAGTTTATCTTTGGAATGAAATCACTAATCACTCCCCTATTAATGGGAGGTCAATCAAGATTCCACACACATACACATTATGAGGGAATAAGGGTCCGGCCTAAGGAATCCACCCAATAATAAAATCTGCGAAATTCGCACTGAATAAATCCCAAGACATGATGACGGTGTTCTCATTCGATGTCCTACGCATGTCCCTCAAACCATGGAATGCATGAAAACCCATTAGGGAAAATATCTAGCCAACGGGGAGAAGGTTATTACCTTTTCCCCCTAAAAATACATATGTCATCCTATCTTGTGGGAAAATAGAGAACTAGAACATACACCTTACCACCATAACTATTGCAGCTAGCAGACTCATCTGGCGGCACCCAACCAATACCTCCATTCCAATCTACTGGGGAACCATGAGCAAAAAAAAATACTTACATATAATTAATCATCCATTAAGTAGACTTTTCTGGATGAATTCAAGGGATCCTATTGAAAAAATGTGGAAGAAACTACTAAGAAGTAACATACTCCTTGCTACACTCACCAAGCCATCCCACATTCTCATTTGGCACCACCTTGAGAAGTTAGTCAGAAAGATCTGATAACGAACATTGGGATGACTCAAAAATCTTCCACCACAAACTAGTACTTTAATTATCCACTGATACGAAAGGGAGGAAAGAAGTAGGTGTATACACCTACTACAAATACCAGATCGACATATATTTCCATTATGAAAGCTGAAGTCACCATACACATTTCGGAAGTGGAGAAAAGGCTGACAAAAATTATTAACCATATACTAGAAGCATTCTTGAATATCACAATGGAAAACTCAATTGTACGAGAGGGAAAAATGCCTAATTTGGTGCCCGTACATGGGATGACTCATTATCATACCATCCTTGAGAAAATACAAACCTCTATTTTTATCCAGGTGTTTTATGGGGAACCCTTTCCCATATCATAGGGGCCACAAGATCAGAAATATAGACCTATTCTAATTGGATATTGGGGCCTATTTTGATGGCCAATCCAAGGATGGAACATAAACCTACCCATGATAACCACTTCTCCCAGCAGGTGGCCAAAACTTTGTGTAAGAATGTGTCTATGAAGAAGTATCACCTATAATAGATTGAGAACCAAGAGTCGGAATGTGATTTAAATTAATACTGGAGTTCATGAAGCCCTCATAAAATTATCTATTGCATCTCATGATCCTACCATCCCATTACCAATTTATGGGAATAGTAGTAGTAATTAGGAAGTTCTTTATTGGACACTTCATCATGAAAACATCATTGTAATTCAATCAATATCGAGAACCTATCTCTGGATAAGAGCCACAATAACCCTCAGTGTGTCCAGAAGACTATGGTGAAAGAGTATTTATAAATGTTTTTTTCCACCATAGTGGTCCTCCCCATGATGTCATTCACTACAAAATATTTATCCACAACGGAGTTACACATTGTCAAGAAAATTCACTAAATGACAATGTAGTGATAATATATCCCTCTTATTTTGAGGCACTTGAAAATATATTTTTAGTCAAGTCTAATGCCTAGTTACAGAGAGGTGAAATACATTAATAGATAAATGATAGCCCAAGGTGACAATCATTTTCCAATCCTACCATGCGTCATTTTCTTTCTACTGTAGTAGAGGAAACACCAAATGATACCATTTCTTATAACCAAGAAATCAGGAAACATCCACTCTGGTCATACCAAGTTATGAATCAACTAGAAAAAGATGAATACGATATGCTGATTTTGATAATCCAACTAGTTAATGGTGAAATATTGGTCATGTTTTGGCCTTTAGAAACCTCTCAATACAACATTATAGAGATTTTGGTGGAATATTAAATTCATGATACATTCCTTACCATATGGAATATTCTTCATCATCTTAAAGCATAAGTATTACCTTATGATGAATATCAATGACATTTCCAGGTAATATGAGGGTTACAGTTCAAAATTTTCATGGATTCACTCTAGGATTCTCAAAATCCAATGATCAACTACCAACATGATTTCCATCAACTGGAATTCCTCAATGAATTAAAGAGGGTGGAAAATTGATTGTAGAAACCCCCTCTGGGGTTCATATTAGAGTATGGGTTTCACATCAATAATTTAATTTTACTTCACTCACAAATCAAATCCCTTTGATAGTGTTCAAATGAAATGGTATTTCCCTATGCCGACAACAACAAAATAATTCCTTTCACGAAAAAATAATTTATCGTCATGAACAAACCATAATTGGTTTTCAAAAATGTCATTCCTAAAGAGATAGAGACATTAAGATGCTTCAACATCGTGTATCTAAAAAGATAATTTAGGATTCTGTGTTATAGGATGTCTGTTATCATATCATAAAAAATTTTGAAGTAGCACAATGATCATCTAAAATAGGTGATTTATATGGTTGTCAGATAATTGACCTAGCTAATGTTCATACTAAAAATCATAAAAATCAGTAGGGAAGATGTGCTGATAATGTCCATAACAGTTCACGAACAACCCCAAAATGTAGGGTTGGGGTCTTTTTTAACCCATCCATAAAAGTCATCAAATAGATATTGAAGTGTTAATGAAGAAGAAGATGAACATCCACAACCTACAGGGCTAGGGATTTTAAACATCCCCAATCCCCTCCTCAACAGAATATTGTTTTCTCCATATTTAGTATGAATCCATGATTTGAATGAACAACTAAACAATTTAAGGATCTCTTTTAGAATATTTTCTGTAAAACAATTCCTAGGGAAATAATAAATAGGATAAAGAAGACTCATAAAGGATAATGAATAATGCAATTTCACAATGATAATGATAGTGTTCCATTAAGGAATTATGAATCAGTGAATGTAATAAATACCATCTTGGAATATCCTCTAGAAAATGAGTCAATTTGGGTTAGATAGAGGATGATGTTCCTTTTCTTGATATGGTCAACACTGAAACCAATGAAGGATTTGTGCATATTAGAAATCAGTGGGTTTCTTGGAATCAAGGAATTCCATCGAATAATCACCTTTCACCATTTCAAAAGGAACCTAAAATGAATAAAGGAAAAGAAAAAACTAAGTGTCATCTTTCCCAAGAAAAGGTCAATCCCTTTTTCTTGAAGAATTATTTTATAAATAAGTGGAATATATAATGGATTTGAGGATACCCAATGTAGAGTTACTATGATATTTTATTCCTACCATACATGCTCCATAAGCATATCATCTTCATCCACATACATTAAAATTTCCTCTTCAAAGAGGGTTTTTTGCAACTACTGATGCAAATCATGATTTACCTCCACTGGGTACATAGCCAGAACTAGTTCAAGTAACTCTTTACAGGCCTGTCCCTATGGGTTATCCAACACAAATACCTTCAAAATCCCCACCAGTAGTCCCACCTATTTCCACACTTGTTTAGGCTCTAGCTGATTTACCTATACATGACCCAGAGCAGCGAGATATTGCTCAAATGCATATGAATACCATAGTGTCTTTGACGACTCAATTGGAAGCCATGGAAGGATGGTGACCACTAACACAACTTGTAATAAAGACCTACCCAAAATGGGTAGATATTATTCATCCCCCCACCAAACTCTATGATTATCACATTTCTAATCATTAACGATTCAGGAGATCCAAAGAAGAACTTGAAGATTTTTTTTCTCATTGGGAACCCATGATGGGGATCTATCAATAAAATGATGTAGTAAAAGTCATATGTTTTGTTCAATCATTGAAGTCATCAACCACTGTCTGGTATACAGGTTTTCAGTCTCAATCCATTAATAGAATGGAAAACCTCCGTCAGAAATTAATTTTCCTATTTTTCTCAATGCTACATAATCCAATAGTCTTTGATCATATGAAATGAAAATAAAGGGAGAATGAATGTTTTTTAGATTTAATTTATCAGTGTAAAGTCTTAACAAACATCTTGAAAACACCACTCTCTTATGAAGAATTTCTACTTATTTGTGTTTCAAATCTCTGTGACAAGTTGCACACAACATCAATCCTTATGAAATAAATAAGATTTTTTTGAGATCTGTATTTGATTACACAATTGGTAGAAAACTCCATAATATAAGCTAGTTCCAAATCCATATTAATACCATCTTTTCCAGGAAAGAGAATAGGAAAAGCATAGGCAACATCAACTAAACTACTGGGAAGTCCTATGCCAACTTCTACATCAAATCCATCATCGTCTCATAGGCCTCCACCTCCCACACATCAGATGAAGCGAACAAAATATTTTGATGATATAAACGATCAAATGAGAATGAATTTTTAAGATTTAAATAAAAATTTATATTCTTTGTGGAATGAATAGGTTCTTAGTTACTTCATTTCATGCTTGGAAAACAACTTTTGGGAGTAGCGAAGGACCACGAAACTAAAAAATGAAGGATATGAGGTCCTCCCAAACTACTTTCCCATACATAAAATGATCGGGAAATCATTCCCTCGTGTATATTGTTTTCAAAGGTCTCTTGGAATGATTGAGGTCTATGGAAAAGTGAGACTAAAAAGTTCATCATCTCAGGTTGCAATATTTACTATTACTAATGCAATGATAGAGGGAAAGTAAAAGAATGAAAAAAAATAATTGGAAAAAGTTTGATGATTGGATGGTCAAAAATACAATAAATCGAACTCCTTACATTCTACAATCATTGTTGAAATAACTAATTGTGCCTCCTGTCATTTCTGTTGGAACCAATTCATCTTAATGATAATATCATTTCCCTAAAGTCCAATATTCAAGGGAGAAACATGGTCAGAAGGATATATAGAAGTCCAATGAATATGAGTTTCTGTTAAAGAAAATGTTTTCCTTGAATATGAATTATTCCATGCCATCAATCTAAAATTCGCAGTCATTACCCCAACAAATGACACCACACAAATCAACCTTTCAGGAATAATATGTATCAGACCAAGAGTTTATCTTTGGTTTCATTATCATTATCCACTTACTGGACCCCTACAAAAATGATGATTCTGATTATGAAACATAATTCCATGTACTATATTAGAGAACTAGCGGAAGAGGTCTTCATGGTCCAGGATACAGTGGAAGACATGGGTATGCTAGATGACACTATTTAAATTATACCCCTTCTCGATCCATTCATATAGTAGAAACTCATGGAATATCCCTTCATCAAGATCAGTAAGAACATGGTAATTAACCCACACATGTTAGGTTTGACCCTAATATGATCATCATGGAAGACCAGTTAGAGTTTATAACACCAATTTCTCAACAGGTTGATAGATATAGTGTTGATAATCCACCATGATTAGAAATTTTTCAACTTCTACATCACCACATTGTCCATTTTCATTAGGAGAATCAACTACAAACGAACCTACAAAAATAAATCTACATGTTGGAATACACAGTGCTTTGGAAGATAATTAATCCATTTTGAAGCAACTGGACCATATAACAGCCATGTTATCAATTTTGGATGCGTTGAATCTATTAAAGGATCTTCAAGAAGAACTTTTTGAGGCTTTGTCACATCTTCAACAGTCAGAAACTAAGGTTGTTGTTGTCGAGGTCCACTATATAGAGAATGATCCTATAGAATTTCATGTAGTTATATCTTTTACAGAACAATATTTTTATGATGTTAAACATGGACACATTAGGCACTTGTATTTATATGGAGTGGATAACGATACAAAAACCATGATGATCCTTTATAGACAATGTCGTAGGAGTCATCCGCATTCCCATCTGTACACGACATCAGTTGGGTCTCACTTAATTTGACTTATCTCACTCCACTATGATGTTGCAAAGTTATGAAAAGAATGAAAAAATACCTCTAGGTGGGATTACACTCAAAACACTATTTGGGATGTTGTTTGTAATTCAGATTTAATGGTTTTCTGGAAATACAAAGCTTTCAACGTTCTTAATAGAAGGACTTTGCTACATGAACTTGTGTTCATTCCTCTGTCACACCACCATCACCTCCATAATTTTATTAATGCTAATATTGGTATGTTTCACTATTAATATTATCCATTAAAAACTTTTGAATCATAATATATTATGGAAGAGTTCTATCAAACATATGGAACACAATCTGTAGACAAATATATGACAATAACCAAATATCTAAATTGTCTGGAAAATATCCAAGATAACCTATTCAGGTATCTCAATGTAGATTATGTACTTACTATCAATAAAATTGAAATTGTGGACCCAAATCCAATAACTCGTTTATTTTATTCCATAATGTCAGTTGTGTCAATTGAGTCCGATTGTAGAAAAGAAATTTTTTATTTTTTGAAGAGTGATGAATGCCAATATGGAGATATCTTTATTCCATCTACTAAACATCAATGAGTCTCTGTTTGATTAGCCAAGATAGAATAAGTGGTTTCATTAATAGAGAAATATAGGGATACTGATTCCCAACCTTTCATTTCCTTATCAATGCTCTAGGAACACTGCTCATCATCAGTAGGGTTAGAAATGGTTGCATCTTCTTCATTATGTCCAAATACTAACTCCTCTCCTTGTTTTGAATGTATTTCATTACCACAAATAATTCATGTAGAGATATAAGAAGTGATAATTGAGGAAGTGGAAGAAGAAGAAGAACTCAAGGATTCCCCTCTAGTATTTTATGAAGGCATCTCCAACAATAAGGATGATCTTATAGAAATAAATTTGGGTATAGAGGAAGACCCAAACCCCACTATAATTACTGCGGTCATGACTTATGAAGAACAATAGTTGTATAAATTATATCAAATAAAACACCAATAGGTGTTTTCTATGAGCTATAGAGAAATTTCAGGCCTTGACCCCAATGTGGACACTCATCATTTGCGTTTTCCAAAATTGAATCGGGGATTTATGCAGGAAGCAAGAAGAACGCAGTTAGCGCATGCCTCCAAAATTGAGGATAATGTCTAAAAATTTAACAATTATGACCTTATTTTGGAGGAGAAATATCCTATCTTTATGAACTATATTTTCCTAGTTAATAATATTAATTTAAAATTCAGAGTCTTCATTGATTTTAGATATCTCAACTAGCATTGTCCTGATGATGGAATTATGGTTCTAATCGCATAATGTTTGGTTGGTGCAATAACTAGCTACAAAGCTCTCTCCTTCATGGATGGATACTCTTGGTATAAAAAATTCCGAATGGAATTAGAGGATATAGAATCTATTTCTTTTAGATCCCCTCATGGAATATATAACTATAGGGTATTTGATGTTATCTTTATGAACAAGGGTGTGATATATCAACTTGCATTGAACCCAATTTTCAAACCATTCATGGGGAAATTCATTGAATTCCATGTGTATGATCTAGTGTATATGTATATGCAACATCTTAATCACATGACATATCTGGAGACCATATTAATTAAACTTTTGCCACATAATTTAAGATGAACCACTTGAAATGTGCCTTCGAGGTGACCTCGTGAAAATTTCTCAGTTTTGTTATATGCCATCGAGACATCAATGTTGATCCTGAGAAAACTAAGGATATCTATTTCATTTCACCTCTTATAATCATAAAATAGTTGATATCAAATAATGGAATCATGGAATATTTAATATGCTATATAACCAATTTAGAAGGAATGTGTTTTCACGTCCTGAAAATGATGGATAATGTGTCCCATATCAATGGATAAATGACTTCCAAGAAGCCTTTGATACCCTCAAGAAATACCTATTGATCCCACTGGTATTGATGCCACTTGTTGATGGAAAAAATAATATACTTTATTTGAAATCCTTGGAGCTATCACCGGGCCCTATATTTCAAAAGAGAATGATGACGTGAATGAAAACAGCCTTTACTATTTCATTTGAACCTCTCTCAACATAATGACTCAACATTCAGATATAGAGAAAAGGTTCCTAGCATTAATATTTGAAGTTAAAAAATTTATAAATTACATGTAGCATCATGAGGTCCACTTTGTATCTCGAAATAACCCGCTCAAATTTATCCTAATTCATCTTATTCTTACAGGACATCGGGCATAGTGGACAGTTATTTTGTAACACTTTGATATATATCTTGTGCCACATAACGTTTCAAAAAGACATTCTTTAGAATAAATCCTGGTAGAGCACCCATCTATGGAAGATACATCATTGAATACTTAATTTCTTAATGAATTAATCTTTTTGATTCAATAATATCACTGAGTATGGGAAATGAAATTTGATGGTGCTTTAAGATTCCCAATGTGGAAGAGAATGGAAAACCCTAAATTCATTAAAGATTGGTTAGGAATTTTGCATATTTCCCCATTGAAGGATGTGCTTACATATTCATATTTGTTATCAGAAGGTGGTACCAAAAATGATGAAGAATGTCAAGAAATAATTATTGGCATGGAATTATAACTTCATGTACCAGTGGATTACATGAAGGAGGAAGGTGATTCAAAGTTGGTAATAAAGCAACTAAATAGGGATTACACCATTAGAAAAGAAGAAATTATTCCTCATTGTGATTATGATTGACGAATAATGGTTGTTATTACCTCCGATCCAACATTGTCTTATATACCAAGGGTACAAAATTACCAAGATGATACATTGGAAAAATTCAGCCACAGCCTTGTCAGATCCAAATTGGGATGAAACTATCATTATCATTGCTCAAAGTTGATTGGTTTCACCTTCTTTTATATCAGAATAGATTAAGTCACTGAAATTAGTCCCATTTTTTGAGCCATATGGTCATACAATATTATGGATACCACCCATCACAAAATATCAAAAAAACGAGGTACTTATATAGGATAAAATTAAAAGAGAACATATCCAATGATGTTTAGGTCATTTAACTCATTATGATAGCCCGGATTACCAGAATATCCTTTATAGAAGTGTCTTTGACAGATTTATTCCCATATGTATTTATGGGGATGAAACCTCTATTGTCATGAAAGATGTACATTCTAGAGCCAGTGGTGATCACTAGTATGGGAACATGCTTTTTCGTGGATCCCATTTTTTTATGAGTTTTGTTATGATGGATTGGTGAAATGTTTATGAAATTCAATTTCTTTTCAGAACTTCTAATATGATGATATTATGAATGTTTAATGATATTTCAGAACATATATTTTTTATCAAATGAGTGGGCAAGAATTAAATAACTATGTAATGAATTGTGTCTTGTATAATAGCATATGATATAATTATTGGATTCAAGTTAATATTTTTGATCCACTATAAGAAATAATTTGATGTGCATGATCTATTTTAGAATGTAAATGGTGATGGCTAATCTACAATGATTTTGGAAATATTTTGGGAATAATGATCCCCTATGATTTCAAAGTCTCAGTTGTTAACCTTGATGTATGAACTTGTTTCTATACTAATGATGGTTCCACAATTTTATGACATGCACATATGGTTCTTTATTTACATATGATCATTTATTAATCTTGAGAATCATGTATTGTGAAATGATAAATATTTATTACCTAACTCATATCTACGATATTTGATATATTAGGTATGAACATTTCATATATGGTAATGATCTCATACCCTTATGTGAATCTTATGATTTCAAATGATCATGAATTGACATATCTCATGTTTACCCTTACTGGGAATCTGAACACACCCTATATCATTTTTACTTTATCTATGTTATTTATAATAGTTTTAGGTAGGGTATGTATATGAAGAGTTCTAAATGTATTGGTATTTGTGTTAGATGTTGAATAACATTTACAAAATAAGAAGATTATGTATCTTGACTAAAAATATTTAAAACTATAATGGTCATCAAGAATGTTTTTGTGAAATGTATTGAATATTAATCAAAAAATTTGTAATATTTATATTTGAAAATAATTGGTCTGCATAATTAACATTGGAATGTTCTCACCCCTATGTCAACAGAATTGGATATTTTGGTAAGGAAATTAATCCCCTATATTCTTCGAAATAACGATGTAAACAGATATCACATTTGTGTATTATTCCACTAGTGTGATACATTTTCATCCTAAACAAAACCTATACCATCTGTTTGAGGATTTTATCATGGCCTTTTTGGAAAATATGTTTCTACATTATTAGGATCTAACAACTAAAAATAAATTTATAAAAACTGAGTTAATTTAGTATTAAATAATAAACTACAATAGTTAAAAAATTGATTTAAAATATATAAAAAACTATAGATAACATCTTATCAAAATTAAAAATTATATATATATATATATATTCATTTTCATACATAATACTATTATTAATCATAATTATTGAATTACTAACAATATTAGTTCTAATATATTACAAAAAATACAATAATAAATTAATTTTAAAATTTTATACAAGTCTATAAAAATTAAAAAACAATTATAAACTATATAATAATGAATCCAACATTATGTAATGATTATTAGTGAAATATCTAAATAAATCATAAAACTATAATGTAATTTTATACAATTACACCGAAAATAGTTAACTTAATAAAATAATAATAATAACCTATCCAAAAATAACATCAATATATCTATCCATTCCATATAAATCATGAAGTATTAAAAAATATTATTTCCAATAATAAGAAATACAACTAATAAGTAAATAAGAATAAAATTTTAATAGTTTCATAAATAACATTTTAATTTCAATATTATTCAATTATAGAAATACCTAAATTAGTTTCATAACGAAAATAATAAATATTAATAATTATATAACATTTTTTGTGGTTATACCTTAAATATATCACACAATATAATTTATAATGACTAAAACAAAAAATATTTGTTATATGAAAATAAATTTTTTCTTTTCTAGAAAACAATTATAGATGTAATTATATAATAAAAAGAACATATTAATTACTGTTTAAAGATATATTAATATTACTCAAAAAATACCACATTTAAAAATTATTTTATATTTCAAAATATATTAAATATAACAATTAAAAATATAAATAAATAGTTAATTCATTATCTTTTGCATGAATTTAACAATATAAATTTTTTTTATAAAAACTAACATTATCCAAGTTAATGAAAATTGAAAATATCTTATAAATAGAATATAAGGGCACTCATACCACAGAAAATAGAATAGATTTTTACATAATAGAATCTAAATGTTTTATAGAAAAATTAAAAATTAAATGGAATGTTCTTAAAACATAGTTAAAATATTTAATAGAGGAATTTATTAATAAAAAAATTGACCCCAGAAAAATATAGACTCTGAGATGAACCTGAGAGATACTAATAATTTTATAAAATCATATAAATATTTTAAAATATCTGATCAAATTAAAAATAATTGTAGGGAACATTGTCAACAAATATCACATTTATAATCATTGTATATAAATAAAAGATGAAAAGGAAATAAAAATAAACATAAATTAATATATGATATTTGAAAAAAAATAACAATGTGTCATCACAACAAAAAATTTGTCTAAATAGAAGAATAATTTTTAATATGTTAGTAAATATTTTTATAAAAATCATATGAAAATTCTATTAGACTATATAAACTATGAATATTATATATTTTTTTATAAAAACAATATATAAATTTTACCTAGTGATATTTAAAAATATTATTAAAAAATATAAAAAATATTTGATATATATTAATTAATAAATAAGTTAATTTTTTAATGTAGAATATAAATAAGGAATGTGATTTAGTATGAAATCAATCTCTATTGAAGGAAGTGATTCTAAAAAATAATAATACATGTAATTAAAGTTATGTAATGCATGGTACTCAATAAATCCTTTTGAATTAAAATCCAAGTATATAAAAATTGATCTTCTTTAATCGACTTTTACACTAAAACATCCTAGCTCAGTGATAGGATAACTCCATAAGAACACCTCCACTAGGCTAAGGGATTGTGACCTAAGCTAAATTATCTACAGAGAGTAGTATAATTAGCCTCTATAATAACCTATCATATATTATCATACACCAACATCCAGCATTCATTCTAGGAAAATAAAAAAAACAATTTTATATTAGTTTATGTATATATATAGGCTCTATGATATAATATGAAATGATAAATAAGAATCACTAGGTATTATTATCATATCTTTATAGAATACCATATAAAGACTAATAACATGATAGTGGACACCATTATGTTGTCTCTAATTGAATATCATTCCTAATTATCAATCCATCTCTAGAACACATGATCATATATTCAACAAAAAAATTGAGTTACATGTTCATAAGATAATGAATTCACTATTGATCATGTAGAGGGGAATATAACAATACTCAACATGGGAATCCCATGTAGTGAACTAACCACATAAACGTATATAGTTTTCTTATATAAGAGATTGTTAATAGAATAATAACCAAAATTATTGGATGTAATTTATATATACAACTAATCTCATGAATAATCATGGGAATTATACCCATGGATCACAATTATCATACTCAATAAATAAAAATCCTACATTAAAAAAGAAGTGAAATACAATCATATATTTCTTTTATATAACCCCTCCACTTGATTTAACTGTGTTGAAATAATACTCATATTTCATAGAAAATAAAAACCTCAAACTATATTGGGAGTGCCAAAGGAAATAAAAATAAAAATAAAAAACTGAATATTTGAAGGAAATACAAATATCAAATGAAAAAAATATTATTGTTTGGATGCCAAAGTAAATACACATCTCAATGTATAATGACATATATTAAAAAAATATGGAAATACAATCCTCAATCGCTATAGATTTATATGTTTACCCTCTAAATCAAAGAGAGAAAGGTTATTAGAGAGATAGTATCTGATGCATCATCAAATACCTTGATCCCAATTCTATGTTAGGGTAGGGGTTTCTACACGCGAGTAAATTACCTATATTGAATTCTCATATATCTTATGATGGATGAATTATAATTTTTTGGGATTCAAGATTTGGGATAGGCTTCCAACCAATGAATAGATTCATTATATGTGGGGTTTAATTTCTATCCCAATTATTCCCAACCTATTTCACACTTGTTATGTATTTTCTAGAAACACCCAATGTTTTCAACATAAATAAATAAGTATAGAACACTTTTTCAAAGTTAGGTGTCCTTATAGGGTTCTCACAAAATAATTCTTATGAATGTGCATTGTTCTATTGGATTGGAGGTTGGACTTATCAAATGCTTTTGGGGGTAATTATTCCCTACTCTAGGGCACTCATATATTTTTATGATATGTTTTCAAATCAATCATATAACCCAATGTTGAAAAGGTTACCCATATTTCAATGACTTTATTATGATAATGCACTAATAGGAATAATTGTTTTCCTACCAAGGTTTATCTATTACCCTTTTATTTATTTATTTTTATTTAGTAAATTTCCATGTTTTACCGAATTGGATTTTATTGCAATCCAGGGAGGCAGTATGTGTCTTGGAGATGGTATTGAAAATTTATGGGGAATCCTACATATCTTGTGAAACATGATTCAAAACCCATGTAATTTTTTTGGTGTATTGTATATTCATAAGACTGGACCCATCCATGTGATTTAATTCTTGCGGTAAGTACATGACTATCGAGCATGGACCTGTATGATGCATCATACTTATCCTATTTGACACAAGAATCAGATTCTATATAGTTCTTATAACGAGTGTTTGGGTTATCATATACAAGAAAATAGGGGCCCTGGACCAGAAATATGCATATAGGAATGACTTAAATTTCTTTTTCATGAATATGTCCCTTGGAGTTGAAATGAGATTTAATCAGACATACATACAAAAGTGATTCCTTATTGGGGGATTTCTCATCATACAATCCGGACAATCATTTCTAGCTGTATCCCACGTGAGTCATATGTTGTGTGAGAAATAATAGATAGAAAAAGATTTCACATATTTCATGTGATCATATCCGTATGGGACCTTCACATTAATGTTTAATATTCATATATATTATTTCACATCTTGCGGAGGATTGTGTGTGGATATCTGGCCCATGGAAGGAATCCTACATATCCCAATTAGGGTGATAATTAGAGTTCTTTTACTCTAATAATCCCATAACCCACTGATCTACTTTAGGAATATTAGGGTGTGATCATGGATTATTTATAAGATATACCTAATTAATGAGTCCTTTTATCATCCATTTATGGGTGAGAAAGTATGGTAGAACTTATTCTCATATGTTAGGAATACATGGGACATGGTACGACTTCGAACAAAGTAGATGCTTATTGGATCATGGGCTTTATGAAGGAATCCTACATATCCTACGTATAGCGGGATTCAATGTTCTATTAGTTCACTTATTCATTAGCCCAATGATGTGTGATAGTGGATGATCACACTGAAATAAATTAGTATTATCTCTATGGTTTTAGAAATGATATCGTATTATACATGAATGGATTCCCTTTGTTGGGGGATTACACACTATGGTTGTATGATTATTGGGTACTTGTAATATTATGTAGATAATCAAGGTTTACTAACTGAAGCATCCCTATTGATCAAGGCTAATTCATTGAGGCTACACTTAGGTCAGGGATTACACACTGAGGATTCCTTATGATCGGGGATTATGCAATGATGCTATCATTGAACTGGGGATTACACACTATGGCAACCCAATTGTGGTAGGATTATATTCTATGGCTGCTCAATTTATCTGGGTTTACTCTTTAAGTGTACATAATTTTTTTGGGAATACACTCTGAGAATTACCTTTTTACCTGGGCTTACACAGTGAGGATTCCATATTGAAACAATCATTCTTTATCATCTGACATATTAAAGTGACTGTAACCATATAAGGTATGTATTTGATCATAACATCGGTAGTGTCACATGAGTTAATATCCCTATCTCATCAACGACATTTACCTTATAAAAGGCATCTATGGAAGGAGATTCCTAGCTAGGTCCACCTTGAATTAGTCCAAATGGGTCTATCAAACAATGTCAGCAACCCAGAAGGGATCTTCCTTCCATGTATTGGATACTTTATGTACATGTCTTGATTGTCTTCCCGATTTTTTTGAGTGTAAATATGTTATGGAAAACACATCCAATGGTTTCTTCCTAGCATTCCTAAGATACATTGGATTAACTAAGAGGATGTATATAGGATACATCACATGATCAACTAAATTGTGATGGATGAATTCATATGAGTGAAGAGGACTTGTCTAGGGTGATTCTCAAACCTAAGTGGTCATGTTTGGGGTTATTCACATGATCAATGTAGACATGACCATGTGATGTTTCATGGTCAACCTAAATCCCCTCTATACTGTCACATGATAGACCAAAATTTCCTTGGGAAATCTAATGATCACGATGAAATCTCAATGATGAATCTTGTGCTTATCCTAGCTTGTCCAAAGATTAGCCTATTACTATTCAAATATGCCAAGAGGCTATTTTTGATCAACATGGCTTGTCCTTATGTCATCACGTGGAAATGGGGACATGTCATGGTTCTTATGCGACATCAATCTGATATTTATAAGGCATATCACACATTCAAGGTGATGCTTCCAAATCATTCCAATGACATCGAGAGTCCCATGATGAATCATAATATCATGTTCCCTTAATCTATTCAGAGAGAGATCTCTCGTGGATTTTTTTAGTGTTTTTTATTTGTTTTTACATCATATGTTCATTCCCAAATGGTTCATTACCTATGTTTATATAGAAAAATATTTTCATTGGAAGAGGTGTGTGAGGCCATGGAAGGGAATTCTAATTAATTCTCTATTTGGTTGAGGATGTATATTGGATGGGGAATTCCCCCATGTAGAATCCGCATGAAGCAACATTATTCATGA
Organism: Viscum album; assembly: GCA_963277665.1. NCBI lineage: Eukaryota > Viridiplantae > Streptophyta > Magnoliopsida > Santalales > Viscaceae > Viscum > Viscum album. The sequence continues at coordinate 1,020,433,253 of OY728122.1, forward strand.
AACTCACATGAACCTAATAGAAATTTGTGAGGGGTTATGAAATCATACCCAAAGGCTTCCCAATGAGGGGAATTGTTAAGTTTCCCATGTGTATACGATTGAGGGTTTACCCATTGGACAACCTATAAATTGGTGGTTGTCGTTATCTCATCGCTTGATACCCACAAATCCATGATCATAATTTCATTAATTTTATCTTGTGATGATTTTTGTGCAAACATGCAATGGGATTCATATTGAAGCAACATTTTTCATTATCACGGACTTTCATATAGATGTGAAGTGAATGTAAAATGTGTTATAAGTATTCATTACTTACCTTGCATATATGAGGTGTCTGCGAGAACGAGAAAAGGCACATCACGAGATCAAAGGTACTACTCCTTAACTTTATATGTCACCTATGTTTTTTCCAAACATAACCTATTCACCACATGTTAGGGGTCTCATTATCAGTATGAAACCTCATGATCCATATGGGATCAGGCAGGGGGCTTTGTAGATGTGTGTTCGGGGTGCCTTCTAGTTGCTCTTAGACATTAAATGGTTACCATTTGGGAACTATTGACCCACCATCAGTCGTCGAGTTCATTTATTTGGTATTTCACCCACCTAAACTGGGTTATTTTTGTCATTTATCACAGAATTCATTAATTGTATGACTGATCATTATGTGTCTAAGGTTTGGTGGCGTCACATGATGTACATCTTCTGAGGTTTGGGTTTCATATATAAAGACCCTTGATATCACATAAATGAAGGTCTAGTATGCATACAATCATCATTATAGTATTTTCATCCTCAAAAGAGTCTGTCGAATTGGCTCCCACATGATTGGACCATTCAAACCTCCATAAACCATATATAATCACGTGAATTATATGGGGTTTTTCAATAAACTATTCCAATAAAAGAATGGTGTCCATGAGAATGTCCATATTTAGTTATTGTGAGATAACGGGACTCTTGGAATCACAAGATTGAAGGATTTTATTTATGTCAGTGAATAATCATGGGCACAAGTATGGGTACTCCATGCAGTCCAGACTTATATTATCCTGTCAAATTATGTTACATCACTTATGTGATAACATTATCCAAGTGATGATCCTTCAGGATGACTTTCTCGTGAATACAGAGGATGCATGATGGGACTATCTACATGAAGATAGTCCCTTCATTGGGAGTTTGGGAAACCAAAAAATAATGGGGGTGGGATCAAGTGATATCATTAATACCCCACATAAACCATGCAATGAATGAAATTCAGTTCATCATGTGATCACCTTAACATCATGATTTTATAGAATAGACACTTTTGGTCATCAAAGGAGGACCATTAGGTATAATCCTTGGTGATCTCTACTCCTATACAAAAATAATTTTCTAGATATCTATTCCCTTCTCCTTGGATGTCTGTTTTTCTGGAAGGTAATAAGGTTTTTATAGGAGAGGCTCTTCGAATGTGGAACCACATTCCAGACATATGATGTCTCATTCACGTGAAAAGTTAGTGTAACATTTTTCTAGATCAACATCATGCGAACAAGTGTGTCATTGAGTGATCCTCGACCCATTCTTTACATTTCATGATCAGAAAAATCTAATTTTAATTGGATGAAAAACATTCAGTATACAGAGTGGTTCATGGTCACAAACTAATCACAATACCTACATTAATTGTCTTCAAATTGGTTTCATGATTATAAGAAGATCATACATCATTTTTGATTGCTGGAGGAGGATATCATGGATTCCCACTACAATTTATGAATTGAGTCTCATGACAAATTTTTTTGGATGTTTCAGAAATTGGTGATGGACAAGGGATAGTGGAAATGTCAAGAGGCAGTCGAATGTGACATGGGACATTGAACTAGTGTTTTGGGAGATTATTGATGAAGTCTACAATTTCAATATGTATTTATATTTTTTCATCGTGGGATTGAATTAATTTTGAGTTTTCAATGTGTGATATTGAATTAGGCGACTACAATGATCAATACGTGTGATCATACGATTCATATTTGTTTCGTCCCACCCCAAAATTAAATCCTTTAATGAATTTCCTCTAGTATATAGTCCATTTACTGAATTTCTCATCAATGACATAAAAATAGGGTCAGCACCTATTCGACACGATACACCTCAATATAGGCTTAGTCCTAGGAAGATTTTATATTTGACTATGTGCGCCTTAATTATTTTGTACCTCGTTCCCTATACACATGAATGCCTACCTCGTGTTGGATATATTCTCTCCCTTCAATCCCAATAGTGGGACAACGCTATTTCCAATAGTGGATGTATGACCTTGTCCTACATGTTCCTCTAGTAGAGACTATGTTGGATAGTTAATGTGATGGCAAAATTTGTTGCCAATGGGTGGAAATAAAACCCTACTACTAATAATAAATTTTCAGTAAAATATAAGGGTCCAATGTGTATCTCCTCTATATCAAAGCGCATTATTCTTTAATTTTATTCAATCAATATTTTTTACTTTCATATAGTCTTCAATAATCTGAATACATCCATAGGACGTAGTAAAGTGCATAATTATGGGTTCCAACAAAATGTACCATATAATGAAATTAATTCATAAGGAAAATAGTATGATTTTTAAGTAAACATATATAAAATTTATACATATTGTAATGTCTAAAGAGCACTGATAACATGTCCCACTAGAGGATTTTTCATATAGCCTGTCACTGAGGAATTTGAGCTATTATCGACAAATGATTTCCATCCATGAGTGAATGGATAAATCCATGAACATAATTAGATTTTTCTAGGGTTATATGAACCCTCTGATCAGAATGTGTATGAATTCATGAATATAAGAGGGAATGGGTTGAATAGAACTTGTGGAAGGATCTAATGTAAGGAACTTGGATGTCTCTATATTTCTTATCTGGATGAGAATTAATCCTAACTTAGTTCTAAAATATACCACAATGCACTTTTAAATTATGTGTATAGAAAATAGGTTCATAGAAAATGATCTCGCTGATGAATGTCATTATTTAGATCTATCTCATACATAGGAGGTTGATATCAATGTTTTTTTGATGAAATTTTGGGTAAAGATCCATGTTAAGGTTGAAAGGTTTCTCGGTTCATCAACGATACCCATGCTTTCTGTGTAAAACCAAAATTTCCCAGTTGCCTTGATTTGAGTGCTTTACAAAACACATGTTAACCTTTGGTAAATTTCAATGAATGCCAACTGACATGGAATTCATGATTGATTCTCCTACACTAGCAGTCTCGAAATCATGTGATTTACATTGACAATTTTTTCAAGGTATCATTCATGAATGTTATAACATTTTCCTAAGTCATTGGACTTAGTGAGTATGGATTGGATTATAATTAGGCCTTACTATGGGCCCCCCAAATCATGATATATTTTTATTTTTATTTTTTTTAATTTTCCATTGAGTTTTATAAAGTAAGAATTAGAATTCCTGAACATGGATTTTTCTCCGTCCGCCTTCTCATGTGTTTTTAAGAGGACAAACTTCTATGCCACTTTCATCTTATAGATTATCATGATTTCCTATTTCACACAATGTTCATGTCATAGAAGTGGATATGTAAATTTTTTACTATCATTTTTTCATCCTAGATAGCATTAGGTCTCTCTTAGTTGATTTTTTTATGGACATGAATTCTTTACAATCTTTTTGTTGTAGTTTAGGGTATTTTGTCTCAATCCTTTGATGTGGTTTATTTTAAAGTGTTATAGCTTAGAACATTATGTTCTATAGTTTAACGTATTGTAACTAGGACCATGATGTGTTTTAGTTGTATGTATACTATCTCAGGCCTTCGGTATGTTGTAGTTTAATGTCTTCTATCTCAGACCGTTACGTGTTTTAGTTTATGTTATTCTTGACTAGTTGTTAATGGAATGTATATTAGGGTCGTCTAGCATGGATATTGAATAGTATGAAATATATGGTAGATAGTCCTAGGATGACCCACAACATAATGAGGTGTTGGGTTCTACTATGGTGTTTCTAGGGCATATGAGGATTGGAGATCCATTCTTGTAAGGAGGAAATGCCTTTATTTGTTGGGTCAAATCCTTTATGCATTAATTGAATGTACGTGAAAATATGATCTTCACTCTATATCCATGGGACATAGATGATTAATTTGAGGAATATGGGTTGAGGTAGAAATACAAGGGATGTAGTGTCCACCTGGATAGTTGAATGGTGGGTGATGGAATTCATAACCCAAAAATTGTGTATGTAAATATTGTGTAAAGAATAAAATCCAGGAATTCCATGTAACACTATAAAATGTTAGGTTAATCCATTGTATTATATTGGTTCACAATGATTAGAAATCACTCCTTATATAACCAATATGTATTTGGTTGTTGGGTCTAGGCCCTCTCGTGTCAATGAAAAGGGAAAACCGAGAGACCTATATTCCTTTGTGAGGACTTTGAAATGTTTTAGGATACTAAATCACATGACCAATGAAGTTGGGTACAAAACAGAATGCTATCCAGTATGGGCTATAACATCCTAGGAAAAATTTTCTTCTAATGTGAAGCTTAATCTCTACACCACGTGGCTTTGAATCTCGAGTCATTGGTCAATGGTGGATTGAGAATGGAGTGTGACATTTCTTATTTAAGAAAAGGTAAAAAACACCGATATGAAATGTTGATAATTTTCAATCTACTAGTATATTTTGGTATGAGGATTGTAAATAATTTTCTAAAATTTTTGGGTTAGGAATTTGATATGGGACAGTCATGTGGGGGAGGTTTAGATCACAATCAGGTGTAGAGTTCTTCCTCAGTGAAGGTAGGCTCCTAGGGATTGGAAAGAACATTATATTGGTCCAATATGTATCTATTGGGTGGGTCAAATCCCTTCATCATCAATATCATATAAAAATTGATAGATTTATTTTCCACTCCTGGGGCTATGAATGATTTTCAAAAACACAAGGCACATTAAATAATTAATTGTGATTTATAAAAAATGTAAGATCCATGGAGGTTTTTGGAACCATAAAAGTAATATAACCACCTACTGAACATAAAATAATAGTGAAGAGGTGTAACCAATCAATACTCTATGTTTTTCCTGGACTAGGGTGACCAATGTTCATAGCTTGGATTTTACTAGGGTTATAAAGAAGACAATATGAGTTTATGAATTATTTATTTATTCCCTTATTTTATCCAAAAACTCTATAGATGAGGAGTTTAACCTGATAAGACTTGAAGTTTTTCTCAAGAACCCCTTTATGGTTTTTATCTAGACATGTTCTAGGTATGTATTTATAAAATTTTTGGGTCGTCAGATTTGAACCATTATAATATAGCATATAAAGTAGTAAATCATTGTCCAATGTGAAGGATAATTAAATACATAAATAAATGGATCTAGTATAGGTAATTTTACACAATTAACAAATTAGTATATTCAAGTTCAAGTGTCGTCCATAATCCTTATGAGTAGGAGTTGAAGGTAGTGTAAATCCCAGCTCAAAATACACAGGTCATGAATATTGATTTCATACAGTCAAGAGGGGATAGTATCATATATAACTAAGGTGTTGACTTCTTCCTTGACGATGTGAGGATCATTGGGATTGTAAAGCCCTTTATATGGGGCTAGGATGTCTTTACATGGTGTGTTTGAGCCCGTATGCAGTGATTGTAAGGCCAAGTAGAGATATATATTTTCCATTACAAGGTCAATCAATGGTTGATAGAAACTTGAGGAACATGTGACGTGAAGTGTGATATATGGGTTATGGTGCTTAAGAATATGGATGATTCCTCCATACTCTGGTTGACCGGGGTAAGCCCCTTGTATTCCATTGATAAATAATGATGATGTATGATAACTTCCTTTTAGGTTATCATTATGCGGTAAGTATACACCCTTGTACAGTTTATAATCATGTAGAAAATAAGTGGGATTCAACATGAAAAAATGGAAATTTTGAGGGTGGTCCTAATGGTTGAAATATGTGATTCACTAGGAAGATCATGCAAATGCTAATCAAATAAATGTAATTATAATTGGTTGTTAAATTTAACATCTTGAGGTGAGGAACTAGGTCCCTACATGTGAAATGGTTGTACCGTGGTTGGGCCCATGAATGGAGTGATGGGGGTCACTACATATCCTATGGTGATGGGAATCATGCCACACATTGTTCATATTGAAATTCTCTATACAGGTCTGACCCATATAAAAAGATGGGGGGATTTTTATACCTATATATTATGAATGGATGTGGATTTAGTAATGTAAGATTCACAATATTTCCTGTGGGGGTGGGAATCAAGTCACACGTAGTTCATGGTTGATGAACTCATCCTCACCGATCATCCCCATATGGGGAGGTGGGAATTTTTTCATTGATTAATATAGCGGGGCCAAGGAATAGAGATCCATGTTTCAATATGTATCCAGTGATGACATGAATCAAGCTACATATAATTATAAGAAAACTATGTTATTTTATGTCTTGTGGAAAGGACAATGACTGTGCAGTTTGTCGTCATGAATATAGGACTCCAATGTATATATTATGGTCATTCATTTAGGACCCAGAGGGACCTTTCTCACAATCTCATTCATAATTTGTTTGGGAAAGCCCTTACAACTGTTTATAATCTCACATGATATATTCTAAATATGAGACAAATGAAAATATAGTGCTCTTGCCACAACACCGTGGAAATTGATGGTACTACAGGGGTATTTTATTTCATGATGTTGATGGACCAAGACATATGATTATGAAATTCATAGTTATCTCAATGAAAATGAGAATCAATCCATACATAGTTATATATAACCCATGAATTTTAATGTCATGCATAAGTGACATCTTTTATAAAATTTTAACATCCTGCAGTAAGGACATGGGTGAGTACATGTAAAAGAGGAGGGATGTTGTTCCAGGATGAATGAATTGAGGAATGGATATATCTATGTATCATGTGATGTAGGGAATAAAGTAACACATATTTATTCAATACCGTGATGATTTATGTCGTGAATAAAATAAATTTTGTCACCTGACATGAATAAGAAGTAATAATGATGATCTATGTAGATTTATGCCATAGAGTAAGGACATGGTATTCTGTGATGTTTACCATATTATTATTAGGACCAAGTTTTATAGATGAAAATCATGTTTCTAGGAAAAACATCCTATAGATTAATGTCATGTATCTTGGATGATCTCCAAATATTCTATCATCATATAGTTCAGAAGAATTCTGTCATATAATTTTTTGACCGATTTAGGATATTTTGTTTAGAAAAGGCAATGCGACTGGGTATGTTTTGGATGTGTCTTCAAGTAAACAATCTTCATATCTCAATATCAGGTACTTCATAATGTAATCTATATGTATTTACCTAGGATATCCCAAATAGGCTACCTCTCTAGGTCACCTACTTGCCATGTTAAAGTGTTGTAGATAGTTTATTGGGGAATCTAATATGATTCTTCATAGTATTGTTAAAATATATCTATAAAAAGGTTCATGATGTTTTTGAGAACCTATTTATAAGAAGGGATCTCATGTTTTTTAGAATCTCTTTGTACATTTGTTTTACCAAGGGTAGGATTTCTTTTTCCTTGGTAGATATTACCGGGGTGAGGTTGAGCACGACAGATTTCTGGAGTAGAGTCCCTACAATCCATCAACACAATACAATGTGGTGGAAAATCATTGTAATGAATGTATTCTACTTTGATGGAAGTGATAATGGACTCTTTTTGTTTATGTAATGCGTATCACATAACCTCAATGACATAATTAATGCGAATCTTGGGAATATGAGTCCTGATTGTGACGTGGTTAGAATATGATGAACTACCTTTGGAAATTGGTTAGGGATATATGCCTATTGTATTATTATTTTTGGAGCTATCTTATAACTATCTGGTGATGGGGTAAAACGTGACCATTATTTATAAGATTCTTAACTATTCCAATGGGCTTCTCTAATAGGGTTATGACCCTTTTCTCAGGCATATGATTCTCTCACATGATGGGCCTCAGCCTGAATGAGGATATGCTTCTGATCCTTGGTCATTAGAATATGTTGAAATACATTTTATAAAATGATATAGGATCATCCTGAGGAGCATACCACTTCAACATGGTATTACTTGGTCTAATAAGAATATGATCCTTCTCCTACACATTTTCCTTTTCTGAGATTTGTCTATAATACTTCGGTACGGGTGTAAGGATATGAGATTGATCTAAGGAAACAAATTTTTCCCAATGATTAATTTGTGGAACAATCCTAGATGTAGAGACTTAAATATATTCTTATCCTTAAAACATAACAAGAATATAATGGAGTAAATCACCTATTGTTTTTCTATAGATCTAGAAAATTAACAGGTTATATATAGGAATATATTCATGAATCCACTCAACTGCCAAAATATGTTGGTCGATTCCTCTGATTTAAGTGAGGATATATTCGCACTCCTATCCTCTGTATTCTAGTAGAATAAGTCATTATACATTATTCATAGGGGTAGGGATATGTCCATCCCCATTACTATTATAGGAATATGCCTAAATACTTTCTATGAGTGAGTAGGTTTATGATAATTCTCTATCTTGTCCGTAGCAATCTGAATTTTTACATTGCGTAAATGATGCCTAGATACAAGTGTTTGGGGAGATGACCTATCATAGAAAAACATTATTATGACACTTATGTGTATTTGTAATTGTTTAATATAGTTATGATTGATATTTTACTTTTTTAGTGTTGATCCTTGAAATTGAAATTTCATCATATTGAAAACAATGTCACTAAGATATTAAGATTCCAAATAGTTTATTTTACTATAACCAGGATGTGTTGTTTTTAGTTTATATTTATGTAGTGAGGATTTTAATAGAGGTTGATTGGATAGGATATTAGATTCAACTATCCCTATATATTTCATTTGGATGTGAATCTTTCCATATATATTTCTAGAAAACATGTGTAGTTTTAATGTCATGTGTAAAAGACATCATTCAAATAGTTTAACATCTTCTGGTAATGAAATCAACTATCCATTTTAATTTAATGCTATACGTATGTGGTATAAGAACTTTATAATCCTATGATAATGACATTTTACGCAATATTTAATGTCTTATGGTAAGGATGTGGTCCATCTTGTTTAGTGTCTAATATTAATTACATTTTTCATTCAGTTTAACATCTTGTGATTATGATATTTTTCATTCAGTTAAACATCATAAGACTTGAAGGTTTGTTATGCAGTTTAATTCCATGAAACTAGTGTTTTTTTGTACAGTTTAACTTCATGTGTCTATGACATTTGACGTGCAGTTTAACGTCATGTGACAATGATATGTCATGCCACAACTTATTTGGAGGGAGGATTTCCCCATTTTTATAGTGTTCGAATTACTCATATATGTATCAAATGTGTTTCTAGATCCTATAACTCTATTAATCCTTTATTCACATTTATCTCTTACAAATATTTAAATATTAAGCAACAATATATGTTCTTCCCTAGGCGTCAATGGTAGTGGTAGTAATCTTTATGGCCTATCAACCATGCTACTTTCCTCCTATGAAACATGTACCTTTGCTGTTATGGGAAAATGGTTGAGTTTGGAGTCCTAAGTTTAAAATGGTGGTATTAATTGGTACAAGGGTGGGTACTAAGGAATTTAGGGTCTTGGATGACACAAATTATCTTAAATAAATAATTGATCCTCACTCCCCCATATTATTCATGGAAACAAATAATATTTTATGAATTCTGAAATATCTTCAATTTGGAGGTGGAAAATTTGGATATTCCCATAAACCTATTGGTTGGGGGTCTTGAACAATAATAAAATTACCCCATCCCTATGATCTAGGGAGAAGTGAAACAATTTATAGATTTTTCATGTTGATGGTATAACTAATATGAAAATACCCCCATCTCTATGGGATGCGGTATATCAATACAAGGTAGGATTCCATGGGAAGGTAACAATATATCATTCCAAGGTAGATATCTCCAGAGTATTCCCACAATTATAACCCAAGTATCCATATATTCTTGATGTACATTTGTTATCTACTATTCTGGATAAATTTCCTTTTCATCAATGACTAGTTGGATGGAAGGATCCATGAATACACTCTCTCCTCTATCGGTTGAAGGGCGAGTTGATGATGATGGGAATCCCAAAATTAACACTAGAGATAACATGAACCACTAACAATATCTTTATTTTCCATTATCATTACACTATTGGATTCTAAAATTGGTGGTAGTTCCTTATATAGATTATTGGTGTATACTATTGAGTCTTTCTTGTCTTGTACTAGTGGAAGAATATATTCCAACCTGTTGTGACTTATATGACAACATGAAGGTATGATTGTACACTTTATGTGTATACATATATGGTTTTGATGAGGAGTATGTGGATGTAATTGATATTATATATTTGTAGACCCATGTGGCTGGTACACCTCCTCAACAAAGAATCCAATTTTCTAGGATGGTTCCCATGGTACCGTTATAGGGGTTGATACCCATGGTATTGGTTTAGGGGTTAGTGACCATGGTATTGTTCAAAGGTTCAATTCCCATGGAACTATATGAGGGTTTTGTTCCTAGATGTAAGATGACTCCAATATAAAATACGTTTAAAATTCCTCCAGCCCTATAGGCTTGCGTGCTCTTTGGGATTCCAAAATCAGTAAGGCGAGCGGTGATGAAGTTTGAAGCTCCTTGATGGTGATGATCTAGAATGTTTTCTAATCAAAAATTATGGTAAAAAAGTGGGACTAAGATATATTGGGTGTAGTATGGATATGAGCGTTCCCTATATCTATGTTGTTTGGATACCCCAAATGGGCTCTCTTGTTGGGTGTGCTAACATGGAGAGTTGGTGTTAGCACAACCTCATATGCAGGTCCTTAAAGAATAATTATCATATGTCAAAGACAATGATCAGTGTATATTGGATCCCTCCGATTCAGATCTTGAGTGATTGAGTTTTCATGTTGGCAATCCTCATCATCCTCCTTGAGATAGGCAAGGTATGCATTGCTGCGTTCTAGGGATATTCCCCCAATGCTGTTGAATATGGAAACAAGTGAAACTACCTCTCTTATGAACATTCATAGTAAAGATGGCCAATGGGAACTCATCCATTAAAATAATTCATGGACATATTATAGATCTGTTAAAGTGTTTTTTATGTGTTATTCATGCTCCAAGACATTCTACAACTTATACTGGAAGTGGTGTGTTGGTGACAAAGTACTTCGGGGCCTTAGGGCCATGGAAGCTTGTCCAACGATCACAGTATCTACTAGAATATTTGATGATGAAATATAAATTTCAATAAATCTTGATAACTGATGGATAATAACACAAGACACCTTATTAGTGTGGAATCATATATATGAATACATATTCGATAAAAAACTTTCATAGATAATGTATAGAGGTGTAGTTCCTTCTTTTTTCAAAAATTTTAGTGCAGTTAAAAGAAGTGTGCCAGGTTCTCCAATTTGCTATGAAAACAGCCCAACATAAACTCACATAATGTGTACTACACAACCTATCCATTTGATTGGTGAAATGGATGACATTATCAAATCCATTATTTTTGGGTCACCATTTTGTTTCATCATGATTTCATATGTGTGAAGAGATTTTGGTATACGGTTTGATTAATTTTAATGTGATTCAATGCATTTCGAACTTATATTAATTTCTATTTTCATTTCATAAATCTTCTCTAGAAACACCCAATGTATCCCACATTCATAACCAACTACATAACTTATTTTCATATTCGGGTGGTCCATATGAGTTTCATGCCCAAAAACACATAGTAACACATATTGGATGATATGATGGGTGGTTGAGCCCATAACATCCATTGGGGGGGATTGTTGACTACATTAGGACTCTCCTATAGATTTATGATATGTCAATGAAATAATTCCCAGAACTTGATGTTGGACTATTTACTACAATGTCAATGACATGTTTATGATCTTGTATCGTTAAAAACAATTGTGTACCTATCATGGGTTCTCATTTGACCTCTTATTTATCTTTTATTCTTTTTTGTAGGACCATAATTGAGAAATCTGGAGGTTTTTTCACCCAAGGAGGTGGTTGGTGTCTTGGATATGTGAATGTACCAATATAAGGTGTACTATATATCTTTTGAAACAAGAAGAAATCCCCATATAGATTGTTTGGTATTGTTTATGGTGATATTAATGGACCCATCCATGCTATTTAACATCATATGATAGGGACATGAATGTCTGGATCATATGTTAATGAGGTATTCTACATATCTTATTTGATATAGGAATCAGATTATAAATAGATCATGTACTAGGAGTTTATATCATGACATACATGAAAATAGAGGATTGGGATATGACTTATGGATATAAGGCTGCCCTATAATTATATTTATGAAATATAGACCTTTATGTTGATATGATATGTAACCTGGAATACATCCAATAGTTATTCCTTAATGGGGTAATTCTCATCATGTTATTAGTACAATCAGTAATAGCCTCTAATACCATTTTATTTATACACTGTGTGAGAAATAAGAGATGATGAAATATTGAACATATTTTATGTGAGAATATCCGTAGAGGGCTTGCACATTATAGTTATCATTTGAGAAGAATGATTTCCCATCTTCATGGAGGACATTGTTGGAGATCAGGCCCTAGGAACGTGTATTGTATATCCGAACTATAGAGGAGATCATTGTTTATATTGATTACTCTTCCCCTAACTTGTTGATGGGTTTTAGGTACTTGAGGGAATGATCAAAGATTATCCATCAAATGATGCATGTGTATGACTCCTTCTCTCATCCGTTGATGGATGAGGAATGACGAAAGACTTATGGGAGAATATTTTCCAATAATCTAGGAATAGATGGGATAAGAAAGGAATTAGACTGAAGTTGATGCACATTTGATCATGGGCCCTAGAAATGAATCTATAATGTCTCGGTTATATAGGGAATCAGAGTGCTCGTAGTTCAATTATCCCTTAACCCACTAAACAGATATGGAATATGATCACAGTCCGGAAGAATTATTATTATATCCATGGTTTTAGGAATTCTATAGACTTGTTGAAGATATATTCCCTTTTTTCATGTCATAAACATTGTGGTTTATTTATTCTTTGGAGGAAGATATATTATGTTGGTAATTGGGGAATACTCACTATGATTCACCTATTAATTGGGGATTATGCACTAAGTATCCTTCTAATTTTGGACTTTTCAATGAGGATTCCCTCTGATCGAGGATTATGCACATAAGATCACCATTGATCAGGTATTATGCACTGAGGAATCTCAATTAGTCGATGGATTACACATTGAGGATTCCCTATTGAGCAAGGCATAGCCTCCAAGGGTTCCCATATGGTTGGGTCTTACACTCTGAGGCATCCCTATTTATCAAGGATTACACACCGAGCTTTACATATTGATACACTCATTCATTATATTCGGATGTATTAAAGAGAGGTGGGAACCATAAAAGTTATGTCTGAGAGCTAGACATTGGTAGGGTAAAATGAGTGCATAACCCTATCTCATCATGTATGCTTCCCTTATAAAAGGGTTAGGTGGTTGGAGGTTCATAGTCGGGGTCCACATGGAATGAATCCAAGTGGGTCTTCAAGTCATTGATTATATGCCATAAGGTGTCTTCCTAACATGTCTTGGATGTTTATTAGATATTTCTTGCTTCCCTGCTTGATATATTTAGGTGTTAATCTGTTCTGGAATAAAAGTGTACAGGTGTTGGAATAACATTCCAAAGATGTTTAACATGATATATGTGGGTGTATACAAGATATATCACATGATAAACTAAATTTTTAGGGATCTATTTATTTGAGTGAAGAGGTTTTGACGAAGGTTCTTTACATAACCGAAGTGGATATGTATGTGGTCTTACACATAACCATGGTGGACATGACCATGCGATGTGGCTTGGTCAACCTAACTCGTCTATAGACTATTGCGTTACCACACTGTCATTTTAATGGAAAATGACATGATTATAGAGACATTTCAATGAGGTTTCATGAGATTGTCCATGATTTTATTGAGTTTTTCTTGTGACAATGATTATTTATCAATGGTTTGTTTCATGAACAACCTTTCTTGTCCATGGGTTGTCACGTGAATGTGGTGACATGTAAAGGGACTTTCATGATATAAATATGATTTGTATGAGGCCTGAACCATTATCAATGTGGCACATCCTATTCCACCCAATGAAATCATGATTACCATGATGAATCTTTTGAACAAATTCCCTTAAGCTATTCACACAGTAGGGGATCACAGATGTTTTTAGGGTCATTAATTTGTTAAAAAATCACAGGTTCATATCCAAAGGGTTAAATACCTATGTTTGTATAGATAAATATATTCCATGGAATGGAGATATGTGGCCCTATAATGGTCATCTAATGAATTCTCTACTCGGTTAGAGTCATATATAGGATGGGTAATGCCTTCCATAGGGTACCACATGAAGCTCCATTATTAATGAATTTCACATTACCCTAAATGGGACATGTGAGGGATTATTCCATCATACTTAGAGGACTACCAATGATGGTCATTGGTGGGGGTCCCTGGTGAATATAGAAGAGGGTTTACCAATTTTCTAGCATGTATTTTTTGGGATTTCTTCATGACACTGTGTGATACCAGAACATCCATGATCTTCATGACCATAAAATAATCTTATAATGTGTTATATGATTACGTGAAAGGGGATGTGTATCGACATGTTTTCAAGAAAGGTAAAAAATTACCATTATAATTCGATGTTTTTAAAATATTTTGCCAATGTATTCATTGTTTTCCTAGCATAGGGGAGGTTTCCATGAAATTGAGGAAAGAAGCATCCTGAGATCAAGGGTTTATCTCCATATCTCTTTATCACAAGGTTGTTTTTCTCTTACATAACCTATGAACCTCTTGGTAGGGGATACATGATCACCATAAAACCATATTATCCATAAAGGATCATGTAGTGGGCTATATGGATGTCTGTTGTGGGTGTCTATCGGTGCCACGTACATAGAAAAGGGTTATCTCTTGAAAATTATCAACCAACCATTGGTCATGGGGTCAATGTCCTTGGTATTTCTTCCTCATCTTTTTGGAATGATGATTCATCTATCACTAAATTAATTGTTTTTGGGACATAGAATTGCAAGGCTGAGGGTTCACACAATCACAAGACACATGTCTACAAAGGTTTTCTTTTCATGGAGGAGTTTTTTCAATGTGACATAACTATGGGCCTTATATGATTACAGTCACCATTATAGGTTCATTCTAATTGAAGTAGTCTTTATTCAGAATTCCTATTTTGATATGACCATCCAAAACCTCAACAAACCATATACAATCGCATAAACTCCATAGGTTTTTGGATGAAATCTTGAGAAATTTTGACGGTGTTCTGGTTTAGGTCTGTCTGAAAGTATACCAAAAGAAAAAGGGGCTATCATCATTACAAGTTCAGAGGATTTCATGTATGAAATTTTATATTCATAGGCGCTATTATGGGAGATCTGTGCAGTAAAGGATTATATTATCACGTTACATGAAGATCAATAACTCATGTGATCGAGTGATCCAAGTGAATATCATTCAGGATGTATTATCCTCAAGTGCAGGGGACGCACGTCAGTACTCTCAACAAAGTTTAAGGCCCCTATTGGTGAGGTTTAGAAACTAGAAAAAAGGGGAGATCAAGTGATATCGTTACAACCATGCATGAACCAGGTGGCACATGATGCTCATTACAACATGTGATCTCTTGAACATTATTAGGTTATGGAACAAGATATAGAGATCACATGAGGAGTTCCTCTTGGTATTATCATTAGTTTTCTTTACTCCACATCCTTTATTTATGGATCTCTCTTCTCTTCCCCCTACCTGTTCATTTTTCATGATGAGAGAAGGCGATTTAATGGTGATGTTCATAGAACATGGTTTCGCATTCCAAGGGAATATGCCACAAGAACCTGTGAATGTGGTGTAGAATTTTTAAATATCAAATCACATTGCTGGGAGAATATTTAGATAGTCCTCATACCCTTGGTGATGTCATGTGATCTAAAAAATACAATTTAAATTAGTTGAAATCGTTCAGGAGGAGGAGGGATTCATGGTCCTAAACTGATCATGATTCCTCTATATGTTTTTGTTACATTTTTCACATGATTAATGGATGAGCATGCGACTGTATCGATCACAGGTGGAGGTTCTTGTAGAAGGACAATAGAGATCATTAATGGTTTCTCATTACATCTTTTTTTTCATGTTTCAGATATTTTTGAAGGACCCAAGATTCTTGACATGTCTAGAAAGTGTTGGGTGTTCAACTGGACATTTAGAAAGGGTTTGGATAAGTTAAGGATAAATTCCCACACTGTGTGAGATATAATTGAATTTTTGTATCATTGGTACAAAAAAAAATTTGATTTTGTGATGTGGGAGATTGAATCAGTCGGATGAGATTGGATTAAGGCATGATCAGATGGTCCTGATTTGATACACCCCATCCAACATCAAAATCTTGCAACTCCTTTCATCAAATATATAATACATGTATTGAATTAATATTTATTGAGTTGGTAATTGGGTCATCACATATACCACATGTAGCACCTCCATTTGGGCTTGGTACCCCAAGCTTCTGGCTTTGACTAATATGGCCTTCAGGATCACACTCCTCAAGCCCTATACATGTGAATGTTTGCATTTTATGGGAGCTATGATTCCCCTACTGGTTCGCTTGTTGGACTAAGTTGGATCCCATTGGGTGAGGTCGGCCTTTTCCCCACATATGCCACTGGTTGAGCATGGATTGGCTAGTTATGAGTTGGCCATATTTTTTTGGCAGTGTGTGGTAATAAAACCCAAATTCAATGAATAAAATTCTATGTAAAATTTAAGGGTCCAAATTGTACCTCTTCTATATCCCTTCCAATTCATTATGGATTCATTTCAAGATATATGTTTTCTTCTATATAGTCATATAACTTCTATAAACTTTAATATATGATTGTAAAATGAACAATTATGTGTTCCAACATACTTCTCCACCTGTCTTATCTATTATATTCTACCATCAGGGTTGCTGGTGGAACTAATTATCCCATAAAATTCCCAACATGAGGTGTTTGATAAATTAATCATCTTTTACTTCATCCTAGAAATATGTATCTCATACCAAAGTAAATCATTATTTGGGGTTTATACATGTACTTGTCTTTATTTTTGTTAACATAAATCATAGGGTGACATAAGGTAAGATAAAAATTATCTCACACAAATCCTAGTGAAACGGTGAGTCTAAGGTAGATTGACTATAGTATCCCATCACTTTCAAAATGCATAAGCTAGATTTTATATCACTTGTGAATATCGTAAATAACACACAAGAATGAAATGTCTAAACATAATCAAGGATCTTCCTATAAATATTTAAACACTAACCAAATTGAAATTTAGCTACTACATCATAATCAATGAATTCCCAAAAACTAAATTCATTTAGATAGAATTTAAAATCTATAATAGGTCAACGATTTCACTATAATATAAATATATCTTAGTAAAAATATAAAATATATAACTCTCACATTTTTAGATATTGGTTCCTCATTCAATAAAATCTTATAAGAATCATTATCATATCTTTTTTTAAACTTAATCCATTAATATTTTTATCACCATTCATCATTATCATACAATCATCCATAGAACATTCATTGAGAGCCTCATATTTTTTCATTATTATATCAAAGGAGTTAAGGGAATACACTTACATAGAGTTATATCATTATTCCATCACCATTATTGTTCTTTATATTATCACATTATAATTCATACATTTTTTCATTTACTCTTAATATTGATTTTATTTAATTATATGATCTAAATTATTACATTAATTCAATTAAGAAAACTCAAATGAGTAGCATCCTTGATAAAACATTTAAGAAACCCAGTATTTCTTATAAAGACCATTTAAATCTTTTATGAATTTATGTATCATTGTCTACTATTAATCTCACAACATATTTTCATTTCCATTATTCATTTCATCCATTAATTTATTCACATCCAATCTGATAAAACAGTATAATCCTTAAGAATTCACTATTTGACAACGAATTCTTAATCCCTTAAACATCTAAAATATGTTCTATGGGAAATAATTATATGTTATAACATTATATTCAATTTTACATAACATCAAGTTACACACACAATGTCCTTAATAAGGATCATTTACCACCTCTTATGGAATTGAAATATGTTAGCATATTCAATTAAACATCTAATTGGTTTTATAAACATCTCATTAATATTTTGATTATCATTTAACAATATTATTTTGTTATTTTCAAATCAACTATATACACATTCTAGCCATAAAATGTTCTAAATGTATGAGTTTGTTATTTTGTAACAACAATTAAAATACTTAGTGGGTATTATCAGGTTATCCTCATTCTAAATCCTTTTAAATTTCTAATTACTATAAAATGAAACGAATTTTCCCATCAAATTAATCTTTTAACACATAAATCATCTATTTAACACCCTCATTATACCCCAAATGAGGATTTATTAAATGTATTATATTGCAAGGAGTCCACCAAAACATTAGATGTACAAATTAAAGTGATTACCTTCCCCCAGATAATGGATAATAATTATACATATCAAGATGTCCTAGGTGGAACCCTAGAAAAAATTCATGTTCTTTCCCCATGAAGAAAAGATCTAGTTTAATCCAATTAATCTACCAAGTTAATCCGATGTCATTATCCTTAACCCATTAGCCCCCTCTAATTTTTCTCCCTAGACAGTAACCACTATCTAGTATGGGGATCAATTGGTATATATCATCATTTATAAAAACCATCACTTATAATTATTTAGTATTCTAGTCATTCTAATCATATGGTCACGATATATCATTATTAATCGTGGCATGGGATGATGTTCCAATGGATATTTAATTTTATCATGTGAAATAGATGACTATGAATTCCACCAAAAACCATTATATTTAATCTGGAATATAGAACTACATGGCCTTATACGATCCAGAAAATAATCAATCAGATGTCCCATGCTACTTTGCTCGAATTCGTACAACAACATAGTCAGACATTGTCCACCCATTGCTAATCCTAATGGTTTATGTAACGACGCAGACATTTATAAATAGAAATTACCTTCTTAGAATTATTACATAAAGTATAAATCAAACAAATCACATATATAACACAATGAAAAATATATAAATTATTAATGATTGAAATAAGTGATATTTCTCTATGTTACTAAATCTATACCTATGGAATAGCGACATTACATATGGAATAGTTATTTGACCATTAAAAATATTAATTGTCCAAGAGAATAGTAACCTCCCCAATGAATGTATAAATTAAATTTATTCATCTTATAAACCAGAATATTATATTATTATATCAAAGTATAAATAATTACATGTTTTAAAAATTATCAATTAAGTATTGGTATTTTTTTTAAAAAAAATATGATTATTTTATATTTTCTTTTTTATATAATTAATTAAAATAATTTTATATCCCAAACATTAATCATAAATTAAAATTTTTTATATATCTATGTAAATTTTTTTGAGACATTATTTAAATTTTCAATTTTTTATAAAATGAGTTATAATTTTAAAATAGTTATTTTTTTAATAATGGATAACTTTAATTAAAAATTAAATTTCTCATATATTAAAAATAATTTTCATAAAATAGATTTTATTTTTAAATATTTTTTGTCCAAATATAGTTAGAATTAATTTTTTTTTTTGGATTTTTATAAAATATATATTTTTTTGTTAATAATGAAATACAAGATTTTACGATATAAGATAAATACAAGAATTATTGACTCGTAGATAATATATGGATGATGATAGGAAAAAAATCTAGAACACTCCTTAATTATTTTATTATATTTTCAAATATGTTTAGAACTATTCATATTCTTGAGCCAAAAAAACAATCTAATGAACAAAAAAATGAAAAACAACTCTCTAATCTACTATAAATTCCACAATTCAAGACCTATTCTCCCAACATCATAATATCCTTTAATATTTCCCAAGTTCTACCCAATAATAATTCCCCGACCCGACACGTTTTCCATGAGACTATGGTATCATCAAAATACCATTCTCATTTCCTTATGGAGGTTCTGAATTAATAGAAACACCAGAGGTAAAATCCTATTTCTTTTTTACTTAATTTAATTTAATTTTCCTTTTTTTGTATCCTCTACTTACCAAAAATTATTTTAGTTGGATGATATCTCTATTATCATTCATATTATATAATTTTTTTATGTTAATATAAGAATTCATCTTCAAATCTCCTTTATTTTCCTTTAAAAAATTAAAATATCATCTTTCGTGTGAGGATTTATCACCACTTTAGATGATGTTTTTCATTTATGAATATCACATTAATTTTCAGTCATAAAATCATTATTATAGAAATATAATATTGTATTATACATTTTTTATGTTATATAAAGTTCTGGAACCAATATATGAACATGATGTTAATAAAATGATATAAGCACATAATTATTGTAAAACCAGCGAAATAAGTTGAATCATTTTCATTATTGTTCTATATAATAAATCATCTAAACACCATATAAAAAAATTAAATATAAATCCCTTTAAACTAATTTCTATTCTTGTGATTTCAATTCTATGGAATTATTCTCATTTTACATGAACATCCATACTTATAAAGAAGAGAACTAATCATAAAAACCAATAAATTGAACACCCCTAAACGATCATATTGAATTCTATAATTCACCAATATTACCTTAAATGAATCTAATAATACTATAAGTAATAAAATTCATTTATATGAGTTTATTGTTTTTAATTGATAAATTTAATTTATTTATATTGTATATTAATGTGATGGATGCATTTATACATAAGGTAAAGGGCTTCTTGAACCCCATTTCCATATTTTTTGTTATTCCTCTTTCATGACAAATTTCATTATGAATTTTCTCTTAATTTTCCTCAAATATAATTTTAGTATCCTCCCCTTTTCATTTATATGGATATAAATGCTTCTAATCTGAGTTTATGAAAAAATGTAAGGATTTTTCCAAATGAACTCCTTTTTCTAAAAAACAACTTTTACATCTCTCGAGATATTATATTATTCATTCAATATTTTTGATTCTTATACCACGTATTTCATTCCCTAATTATATTGTGAACCCCAGTGTTTATTCATGAATTTATGATTTATAAAATGAAACACCTTATTTTATGTGGGTAATTTTATATCTAGGATTGATACACATTCTCTGTGGGATTCATGATTATGTGTATTTTATGATGTAATGAGTGCACCCAAATTTATAGTTCAGTTGTAAATGTTATCATCTGATGGGTGAACTCAAAATTATATTGTTCTCAAATTCACTTGGTAATGTGAATTATGGCATGGGATGAAGTGAAATATGCATGAAAATGATGCTAGCATTGTTCACAACTATGTGTGGAATTTGACCACTAAAACATGATGTTTTATTTGTTTTAATTATCGCACTCCATACCTTAATCTATTTTTTTATCAGGATTATGGTTAGGATCCTTTTATTATATTAATATGACAATGACTATGCTTACCCTTGTTTCATGTCACTTATTTTTATTCTTAATGGGATTTTATATCAAAATTTATTTTTATATATATCCACAGGTCAATACATTTAATAAGGATATCATGAAGGCCAATAAGAATCTAGAGAAGAGGTAATTAAATAAATTATTATGTTTTATTATTTGAAATTTTTGTGTTGTCTGAATTCTCCCATGAATTTGAACCATGGGATCATTTTTCACATCACTACTATGTTTTTATCTTTTAAATGATGTAGTAGTTATGTATGAAAAATTTGGATTCTATAGTTGGTATGAGATCACAATTTTGTTAATTTGAGAAATATGGTTAGATAACCTTAGTGAAAACCCTTATTATGGGACTATGTATATAGGTATCCCATAAGATATGAATTTAGAGATAATTTCTACAAAAAAATAAATTATTAATTCATGACATGTTGACTTAAATTTTGTTAAATTATTTTCTATTTTATAAAATAGTGGAATCCAGCATAAACAAAGACAACAACTTGTGTGAGAGATGATACAGTGATTGCCTAAATGACATCCCCAATGCTTTTGGAGGAGGTGTTCAAATTTCATGGTAATTCTTAAGTAGTTGTCTATTTCTAGGAATAATAATCTAAAATGTGTAGAATTTCCTCCTTCACCTAAAATTAGATACTTTATATTAGGTATTTTATTTGGAGATTACCACCAACATTTAGTGGATCATATGCTCCACTGATCATTGAAAAATGGGTCAACACACTAGAGAATATAATTTTTGTGTTATACTATTCTGATAAGAAGAAGGTGACTTTTGCCATTTATCATCTAGATTGGGAGGCTAATCAATGGTGGGAATTTGTTAAGAACAACAATACAATGGTCAAAATTGAAGATATAGTGTGGGACATCATTATGATAATTATTCTTAAAAATCGTTTCCATAAAACTCTTTATTACCAATTGGAGTTAGAATTTAGAGAGATAAAGAAAAGAAAAGACGAATTTTTCAAGAAAAAAGAATAATGATCCATAGAGATTTCAATGTATAATTTGTGGGGTTTATTGTAAAAAATGATAGAAAAAAATATAGATTCAGTATTAGTTTAAAACCATACAATTGAAAGGATCTATCTATCTAAGACTTTGGGAGTTAGGATTAAGTTTTTTTATGTGATCTCAAAGTGGATATAGGGATTAGATAATGGTCCCATGGAAATTGAAAATAAATATGGAGTTTCACAGTATATTATCTAATGAGAAAGGTGGAATGAAATATCAACCACTAACATGTCCAGAATTTGTGAGGAAGAAACATGGGAACTACATAAATGGGACAATAAAATACTATATGTGTGGGGGAGAAGGCTACCAAGCACATGCATGTTGAAGATTCAAAAATAATTCAACCAATATGATGTAGGAAAGGATAGAAACAATAATGGTCTAATGAGTCAATTATAGGGATGATAGATAATATCAAAGAAATTGAACTAAACATAGAGTTTTAAAATTTAATAGTCATCCACATCTAGTAATGTTATTGCAGAAATAGATGGCTTATCCCATTAATACAACTGATGTGAAGAAAGAAAATTATGTCTCACATGGCACACATCCTCTTAAATGAAGAATTAAAAAAGTATTATTTTATTCTTGTTTTAAACTATACGTTATATCCTATAAGTTTACTAAAATTATTGAATCGAATACATGATACCTTAAAGTAATTCTATCTACAATAAAACCTTGTGGAGCAATATGTGGAACCCAGGTATTGGAATATTCTCTTTTGAGTGTATATGGGAGGATTTTTCTAGGGAATCACATGATACTTCATATGGTGGAATTAGACTCTATAATGAGTTTGGGTTGAATTTAGTTATATTGAATACATATGAATAGTCAGAAAAGGGATATATCCTTTCAACTTATAAAAATTCCTATAAACCACTATAAACACAATCAAGACAATGAATATCCTTTGAAAAATACTTCGATGTTGTTGGTGTTCATTCCATTTGAATAATCATACCTCTTATATATTTTCTATTCACATATGGTACCAACCTTTTGGTAATACACATTGTGATGGAATATAGTGATGTATTTCATGAAGAGATACTCAGAATTCATCTAGATTTTGAGGTAGATTTCACAATTTAACTCATTCATGGAGCCACTAATATCTCACAATGTCCCTATTATATGGTCTCTATAATGATGGAGGATTTAAAGAAGCATCTAAAAGAAAATTTGAAAAAATGATTCGTAAAGACTAGTGAATCACCATGATGTGCGCCAACTCACTTTGTGAAGAAAAATGATGGATCATTGTGGATTTTTGTCCACTATCAGGATCACAAGAAGCACAAAATAAGGAACATGTATCCTCTTCCAATGATTAGTGACTTGTTTGATCAAGTAATAGGGTATTATTATTTCTGAAATTTTGATCTTAATTTTGGTTATCATCAAATTGAGTTGAAGAAGGTATATATTTAGATGGATTCATATGTATAAGGTATGGGTACTTTGAGTTTCTACTGATTTGATTTGAACTCACTAATATCCATGAAATCAACATGGATTTGATGCAAAGAGTCTTCAATAACTACCTTGAATTTTTTTATAGTTATTATTGATGATATTATCTTCTACTATAATAAACATGAGGACCATTAAGAACATCTATTGAATGTGCTGGAGGAATTAAGGAGGGAGAAATTGTTTTCCATGTATAAGATGTGAGGATTTTTGATACAGAATGTCACATTATTGGGACACGTGATCAGAAGTGTAAGAATCATTGTAGATCACAAAAAATGGAAATTGAGGAGTTTACCAGACCCCATATTGTCACATAAAAACCAATGTTTTCATGTATTAGTAGGGTAATACATATAATTTTTAAAAACATTCTCCCTATTCTGTAGCCTTCTAACGAAGATAACAATGAATGGGGTAAATTATGTTTTGATAAAATAATGTATGTAATTATTCAAGGAGATAAATAGGTGGTTTCTCACTACGCATGTACTCAGATTATCAATAAATAGAGAAATATTTGTGATATTCTGCGATGTTTCAAATAATTTTTTATCTTGTGTACTAGTGAATTATGATAAATTTATATCATATTCCATATGGATGTTGATGATCCATGAAAAGAATTAAAAGTTGCATGATCCATATATAGTAACTATGATTTATAACAAGATAATATTGTGGGACTACCTCTATGGTGAGAAGCTTTAGATATATACCAATCAACGGATACTAAAGTATAAAATAATACAAAATTATTTCAATAAGAACAAAATGATATTGGAAATGTTAATCAAGGACTATGATTAATTTATTCACTAGCATTTGGGGAATAAAAAGAATGTTGCTTATGATCTTAGAAGAAAAGAATATGGTAAATTATCCATGATGAAAATTGAGAAAGTCCCTATCATCATGTAAATACAAATGATGGATTTGGAAATCGTAATGGTAGGGAATGCATCATACCTTTTACCAAATGATTTCCCAACCATCTGTCCAAGAGATGATTAAACAAGGTACCATGTGATGACCTGGAGCTTAGAATGAATGCGAAAGAAGTAATGGATGGGAAGATGAAAAAGTTCCAAAACAATTATGATGGGTTGGTTCATTTTGAAATGAGTATATGTGTGTCTTAATTACCTGAGTTAAATATTGCATTATTGGATTATACACATAGCTCAACATTCTCTATCCATCAATGGAGTACAAAGTTGTATTGTGATCTTGAAGAACACTTCTAGTGGTATTACATAAAGACAATGATTGTAGAGAATATCTAATGGTTTCCGGTATGTCATCATTTTAAATTTGAGAGATATAACTCTAAATAGATGATGAAATCATTCCTTATACCCATGTGGAAATGGTATAATGTTACTATGTACTTATTCAATAGTCTCATAAAGACCTTGAAATGAAGTAATGTTATTTGGGTTATGGTGAATGGACTCACCAGGATTTCCAACATTATTACTATTTGAGAATATCTATGTCATGAAAAAATTTTAAATATACATATGAATAAAGTGTTGGGGTACATTAGGTTATACATTTCATCCTATCTAATAACGAGTAATTGATCACATTAAAATTTTGAAGAATTATTCAACATTATTGGAGCACTTTATTTATTTTTATCACGATATATCACCCCTAAACTAATGGCCAATCATAAAAGACTATTGGAACACTCAAATTCATTATAAAAGAATACTAAATGGAATTCAAAGGTAGATATGATAAAAATCATCCACTGGTTCAGTTGTAATGTCAAAATATCTTCCACATTATTATTCTAATTTCCCCATATGATTCTCTTTATAGAAATTGATTTTGAACTCCGAAATATTGAGATGATGTTGGAGAAAGAAAGCAACATCGATGTAATGTTGTGAAAAAGATGACTGAGAATTTTCAACCCACCCAAAAAAATATCGAAGGTACCTAGAGTTGGAAAATGATAAATGCTGAAAACCAACAAAGAAACGTGGAGTTTGACTTCAGAGATAAAATCTTCATTAAAATATAATAATGGAAGAGATTCATGTGGTATGGAGAGATCAGAATGATTATCCTAAGGTACATTATACCCTTATAGATACATTATATCATAGGAGTAGTGGACTATCATCTTGAACTTCACAAAAATATGGTTCATGTTCAGGATGTTTTCCATGTATCTCCCTTTATGATGTGCATACAAGATCCGTCGTATTTGTTGATCATGCAGGTGTCACAATTGAAAGATGATCTATCTTATTATCATCATCAATTATATATTATGGACCGGATATTAGAGTATCTATGAAACAAGATAACCCGTCATGTTAAATATTTGGAAAGAAACATAAGTATGGATAAGAAACATAAAAATATTTGGCAATAATAAAGGTGAAATACCATCACTTGTTTTTGTAAGACAATATTTCGAGCGATAAATTTCAAATGTGTGGCAGAATGTAATGACCCAAAAATTTATCAATGGATACTACATGATTATAATTATTCCATAAATTCTAAATCACATAAATTCACAGAGTTAACATAATAAAAACATTATAAATTATTAATGAATTTAATAAGAGAAATTGTTAGATGTTAAGGAACCTAAACCAATAGAATTGTAACATAAACTTATGAATAGTAATATATCCATTAGGAATAGTAATCCAACACATATACTAGTAGCCACTCCATTGAATGATTAAAAAAAATTAAACATCTAATAAATTATAATGTGATATAATTATATTAAATTATTAGTAAATTAATGTATTGATAATTATTAATTAAATAAACGTATTTTTAAAACCTAAATGTTTATTTTCATTTATTATGTAACATATAAATTTTAATAAAATTTTATTTTAATAAAATAGAATTTGAAATTATATTTTTTTTATTATGAGTATGAGACAATTTTATGAGACCATTAGTGATTTTTAAATGTGTCATAAAATTAGTTTTAATTTCAAGATTAGTATTTTTTAAATTAATGTTGATTTTAATTAAAAATTAAATTTTTTATATTTACTAAATTATTTTCATAAAAAGATTAAATTTTTGAATTCTAAATTTATTTAAATGGAAGGGATACATTTAGAGATTTTTTATAAAATAGTTTATTTTCTGGTGAATAATGAAATATGATAATTTATAATATAAGCTAAATATAATAATTATTGAGTCATAGATGATGTATAGATAATGTTAGAAAAAAATATTTTAATATAATTCATTATATCAATATATATTTTTTGAAATGGTTCAAACAATTCATACAATTGATCCTTAATAATAAACCATTGAATAAAATAATGAGAAAACACTAATTTCCAACCCAATAAATGCCACCCCTCACCACCTCTTCTCATCACACCTTTAATGCTTTGAAAATTTTCAATGTTCATCCTAGTCCACTTCAGAATACCCTCCCCCATGTCCATGATCCTTTTTTCTGATCAAAATACGAATCACTTTTCCCTAAGGGGGTTCTTAAGGAGGAGAAAATTAAGAGGTTAAATCCTCTTTAGGTTTCTTTTAATTTATTCTCAATTATATTTATTTTCTAATACTATCATAACATCCAATTCATCAAGTGTAATGATAAATAAATGATATTTTATATAATATTATTTTCTTATGTTAATGGAATAATTATCTTTCCAATATCGTCCCTTTTCAGGTTATTCTAAAATTTAAGATATCATCTATGGTGTGTTGATTTACCGCCACCATGGACTATGCGTCTTCATTTTTAACACCACAATCAAGGATGTTCAAAAAACCATTATTATGGATAAATAATATTTTTCATACATATTATAAGTAATATAATTTTCTAGAACAAATATATAAACACGTTGTCAATAAAATGATATAAGGACATAATTGATATTAAACCCACCAAAATAAAATAAATAAATTTAATTTACATTAAACATAGTTTATAATCCTCATACCATTTTACCAAATATAATACAAGAACAATTAAAATTATTTATATTCATATAAATTCAATTCTGTAGAATTCTTCTTATTATACATTTACTTCTATACATATTAACAAGCGAACAGATCATGTAATCCAAGGAAATGAACACTCCACAATGATGAAATTGGACTATATAACTCATTAAAAGGCAATAAATGAACATAATAAAAATAATAATAAATAAAATAAAATTATAAATGAATTTGGATTTTTTAATTAATGAATCTAAAATTTTTATCCATCCAATTTAGGTGAATAAAGAATTCAAGCATATGGTATGGTGATTCTCAAACCCAAATTCCTCTATTTGGGTTATTCCAATTTCGTGCCAAATATCAATATGAAAGTTCATTTAATTTTACAAAAATATAATAAATTTTATTTACATTTTCATTTTTAGGATATAAATTCTTCTAATAAGATTTATGACAAATTAATATATTTTTCAAAAATATTTCTTCTTTCTAAAAACACACCATTTACTTCTCTTGATATTGTTTTTTATTCACTCAGTATTGATTGTTTTTATACATAGTATTTTATTACCTATTTATTTTGGGATACACAAAATCTATTCATGAATTAATTATATATGAAATGAAACCGTTACGTTTCTATTGGTTATTTTATGTCCCAGATTAATATATGTTCTATGTGTCATGTATGATCATTTAAATGTTATGATGTAATGTGTTCTCCTCGAATAATATAGATCATTTAAATGTTATGATGTGAAGGGTATTCCTATAATCATATATAGATCCATTTTATTTTTTAATTTGATTTAGCTCTTGATATAATTTGAAATATGTGTGACCATGATAATATAATTTTTCAAAAACTACGAGTAGAATTTGACCAATAAGACATGTTTTTTTTGTTTTTTTACATTTACACATTCCATGGACTCATCGAATCATTAAACAAATGATTATGATGATTATAATTTTCTAATATTATGATTATGATTATTTTTCTCAACAATGTTTCATGTCTCTTGTTAATTCTCTTACTCTGTGTTTACCTCACCCATTATTTTGATGTATATCTTCGGGTGAGTAGTTGTAATAAATAGAACGTGATGTCCAATTAG
The DNA here is from genome assembly GCA_963277665.1 of Viscum album. Lineage (NCBI taxonomy): Eukaryota > Viridiplantae > Streptophyta > Magnoliopsida > Santalales > Viscaceae > Viscum > Viscum album. The sequence continues at coordinate 1,020,462,708 of OY728122.1, forward strand.
AAGCTCAAGAATAAGGAATTAAATAAATAATTATGTTTTATTGCGTAAATGTTTTTCATGGTCATAATTTTCTCAAGACACATAGCCTCTGAATCCTTGTTTCTTTTTCAATATTATGTTACTAATGCTTAAAATGGGGTAACTGTTATGTAAGAAAAAAAGGGTCACTATAGATTAAAAAATTATTACCACCAATTATGTAAACCAACAATATACACTGGAAGAATTCAATCCCTTGCTTCTATATATGGGCTCAGTTCTCACCAATATTTCACCAAAATATAACATCACTCAAAAAATGCAACGCACTAATCCAAAGATTACCACACTATTCTAGACTCAATTGTGCAATATTTTTTACAATAAATTGTTTTAGGAAAAGATAGTTTACCATTTTATCCTTTTTAATAAGAATTTATCATCTCATGAAAAATACCTTGAAACGATCAATCGATACAAAAAAACATTATTTGATGTAAAAGGAATCCCAATAAATAAAATTTCCATATTCAAAGTGTAAAAAAAATTACTCAAAGGGGATACCCCATATTGTTATATATACCCCTATTTAATTATTTTTAGTCTTGAAATGAAACAAAACACATACATCCACAATCACTTATTACATTAAAATATGTGGAAACCTACAGACAATCACTAACAATAAAATTATAGAGATATAAAACTCATAAATCAACTAGAAAAACTAGAAAAATCCATATATATCTATTAAAAACAAAAAAATGATTATCTACATGATGAGTTACCAAAAAAATAATTTAATTCGATAAAAATTAATTTCCCAATATAAACATGAAATTAGGAACCTATTTCAAATATTCATAATTCTATTAAGACATTTCTATGAACTGGATTAGATACATAGGTATTCTTAGATATTAACCAAAATGGTTCTCTTACCCAACTATTTAACCAAAAAATTGAATATATCCATGATATAATCAATAAAATATGTTATTGAAACTCAAAAAATATTTCATATTGTCATTCAAATGGGTGACTCTCACTCCACAGATTTTTTCATCCGGAATTTTGTAATTAAAATTAGGTATTCCTCATTAAATGACTTATCACCCCATCCATTGAGAACACCTATACAGATGTTTCCCTTACATATGAGGAATTACCCACCATCACATTATTATTTAATTATTCTATATACACACATAGGATATGTCATATCACTAAGAGGGTGATTATGTAGCGATTTTTTTTCTTAGTTTCCATTTTGAAATACTTCAACTCATGTTAAATATAATAATATTTTAGGTTACTTCAAACACTTAAGAACAATCAATGAAACCCAGCATATTTACAAGATTCAATACTTAGTTAGAGTATATCATATTTTTAATGACATAGAAGTAATTCAAGATCATATATTCCAATATAATTAATCATGTGGTTTATATAGAGCAAGGATTTCCCATAACATTCATTGAATTTTTGACTATGGTGGGGTATTTTAGTCCCCAAGATATATAATATTATAAATTTTTTTACAATAACATGAGGTACCATCTCTAAATTTAATTAATGGGTTTTAAATATTCTACATTGATTCTTTCCATCCTGCCTAGTCACATGTTTTCTCTTATTCATATCTAAATCATCATATAGAAATGAGGAGGAACTACTTACCCTTTTTATAACACATATCTCTCTCTCATATATATAGAAATATTTATTTATTTACATATCAGAACTTCTAAAAAATCAATATATAACATCTTCATTTTATCTTCTTTAATATTAAAATTATTATGTGAACATTATTTATCTAATAAATTACAAAAAATCCAATGAAAATATCCTTATTTATAATTATTTCCAACTCTTCCCATACCTATCTCCATTTTTTAGATATAATGTATGAATATTTAATTTTAAATTCAAAAAGATACATAAAATTATCCCTTCTTCATAAAAGATAATAAATTATCATCCTCAAACTTCCAATGATTACCATAACATTTAAATTCATCTTAAATACCACAACATGTGCATACAAAATGTAGTAATGTTATTGCAGCTAGGGATTCTTCTTTTACAGAACAATGATTTGTGAAATTATTCTAATTACTCAATTGCATAATTGGAGAATTATTTTCTAAATCATGATATTTGGAAACATGATATCTCAACAGATAACAAATTATAATATTATAAATATTAAAAAAATTAAATTATGGAATCAAAATATATCTAAAGAGTAAAATATTTTATTGCACCATCATTTTTAATTATCTCTATATCAGAAATATCATGAATAATCAAATTTTATTATTAATATAATATTTCTTATAATAACATAATAAATTAAATTTAATTAAAATATGATACTTGTAATAAAAGTAACTTATACATAACATAATTTTATTAAATGTGCTATACCAAATATCTTAGCTATAATTGAATTATGCATAGATGAAATATCTCACTATAAAAATATCATTTGGTGTAAGATAACTCACAAATCCATTTTTCACTTGACATATTCACTATAAATATAGAATTACTCAATTACATAAAAAACCCATTCAATATTTTATAAAGACCGTTGAACCACATTAAAACATCAACTAATGATTCATCTTCACACAATTACCAAGGATTCATCTAATCCCTGATGATTTCTATTAGTTATCATTAAAATATCTGTCTTCTCAAATATATTCCCTTCAACCTCCCCTTTAGATGGGAACACCAAATTCAAATAAATAATATTGATGATATTAATGTTTTTTTAATGATAAATTTAACACCCCGAGATTTTATGAGAAATATTATTTTTTTTGATGTCTTCTGTTTTACGCTACACCAAGATTATCTTGCACTATACACAACACGGTATTATCTTGTAGTATTCTCAACACTATTCTTGTATTGTGTTACACGCTTGAGCAACCTTCTTCGATAGCTTGTGTTGTACTCAATACCGAGTTTCACTAAATAACGATATGTTTTTAAAATTTTATATAAACTATCCGTTATGAATCGTAATACCCAATTTTTAAAATTTTAAAAGTTTTATCTTTCAACATGGACTTCATTTTTGGTTTCGGAATATCAAAATTAGCTTAGGGTGAGTTTTTGGTATTTTTCTGAAAACATTAAATTTTTGATGAATAGTGAAAACACTGAGTTATTGGTTAAAATTTAATTTTTATAATATTTTCTTTTATTTAAATTTATTTTAGGTCAAAATAGATACATAATACCTATATAAGTTCAATTTAATTCATTGGAGTCATTTTATAATAATTTTAGATATATAAAATTTTTATTGAACTTTTTACCGTTTTTACCCACCTCCTAGGAGAATTTGCAAATATACATAAAACATAATTTTACCACCTATGTGAGTTGAATTTAGAAAATCCAAGAGACACAGTTAATATCAAGGAGTAAAATGTGGTTCAATAAGATAAAAAATATTTTTTTGTGAATAGTAACATTTAACTTTTATTTACCATGGTTAAAAGTAAATAGGGTAATTAAGGGTAAAAATGATATTGTTATTACCCTAACACATGTACTTTTCCTGTTGGATAAGTTTAATTTGACCAAAAAAACCTTAAGAATAAAATATTTCCATTTAGGTACACATGGATTAGATTAGCACATTTATTATTATTTTATTTAAAGAAGAGTTAAAATAGTTAATATCATTGTTTAATAACTAAATCAATTTTAATATAGGGTTATACATAAGGTAAATTCAACTAAAAATATTAATTATAAATAAAAAATAATTTCATAAATAATGGTATTTTATTTATATTTTTTGACAATAACTAATTTAATTAATTTATGACACAATGATGATGCAGTAATTACCTTATTAATGAAATATTAACATAATTGATTTTATAAAAACCCAAATGAATGTAATTTGGGAATTTTTTTAATTACACTTATTTTATAGGTTAATATAACATATTAGGGTTGGTTAGATGAATTTTTTACGAAGTAATAATGCTATTATGAATTTCCAAAAAACAATATACCAAATAGTGTCAAAATTGACATAAAATAGTTTTTAAAACAAGTATTATATTATTAATTGATATAATGGTCCTAAAAATATATTTTTCATCCAAAAGACATATATAATAATATATATGACATTAATGAACCAATTAGGGTTTGATTGACAGTTTATAGTACGCTTGTTAACCATATAGTCTAATAAAACAGGAAGACATTGTAAAAGTTAAATTATTTAACTTAGAGTTAAATCTAAATTATAAGGTTAAAATGGTAACCTAAACTTGTCTAAAAATATAGGTTGAGAGGATTTAAACCCATCCCCACCCTAGCATCCAAATAATTCACTTTGGAACCATTATAAACCGAATATGAATTTATTATAAAATAATAATTTATGTTTTTCATAAGGTGCCCCTCTACCGTTTTATAAAAAGGAACTCCCACTTCTCTCTAATTCACACCTCCAAATCCATTTGGCTTGTACAAACCCATCCCAAATACCCTCTAAACTATACTCACTTCATCCTAGAGGCCTTCTGTTATTCAAAAATCCAACTTAAGGAGACATTTTGATCAAATCAAATGGAAGAACCCGAAGAAGAGGTAAATATCTCACCACCTATATCAAGTTCCTTTCTTCTTCCACTTCCTCCTTCTTTGCTGTTTCCATTCCAAAATAATAACTCCATTATATTCTATATACTGTGATTTTATTATTATAATTGTAAAACCATATTAGTTATTATATCCATCCTATGAATGAAAAAGTCACCACACGTGCGTACGTACGGCTTACCGTCTCCACGTCATAGTGAAGTTTGTTATTCAAACATTTCATCATTTGGATGGGTATAATAATGAGTATTTATGATATAAATAATAAATATAACATTATTATGATTCTTGATATATGATATACCATCCAATTATATACGATTTTAATATCAAAAGAATGGTATTGTCGCTCGTGCGTACGTACGGATTACCGTCTCCACGACGTGATGAGATTCATTCTCCAAGTTAACCATTCAAGAATGATTATAAAGTATATAAAATAAATAATCATGAAATATATTACATATTCATTATACTGGATTTATGTATATGTTATTTACATACTTCCATTCAATTTAATAAGGAATCTAAAACATTGTTCATGTGTACGTACACCCTACCGTCTCCATGAACGGTGTATTTCTTTCCATTTATCGATCTATTATATATATGTATATTATGAACATATATAATATATATAAAACATGTTTTACATTTTGTAATTAAGTAATCAGGATCTAATTAATCATATTAATAATTACAAGTCAAAACAAGGATGATAATTGAAATGATTTTACCCAAAACGTAGCTTTAACATGGAATTTACAAAAGAACAGGTAATATAAATTCATAAGTAAATCATATATGATATAATAAATATTATTATGCTTATGTTAAATGTAAATAATATGTTTAAACCCACTATAAAGGGGTCTCAGACACATACAAATGAAATTGGACATAAGTTAATGGATTGTTTCGTCTCAATTTTATTTCTGTGAGTCATATGCCTTAATCACCAACTATTTCTATTGTATGGTGTTTATGCTTCCCATGAATGTTTTATTATTTTTATTATGAATTATATGATATTTAATAAGCATGTAATATTCTTTATTTGATGAAACGTATTACTCCACCGATTTTAAACTGTAAGTGATAATTTAGCAATCTCATTTTTATCCGAGATTGCTTATTCGTAAGTATTTACTGGGGTTATGTATATTTTCCATGTCCATGTTTTCTCAGAATGTTTTCATAAAATGTATATTATTATTCCATGTATTTCTAAAGTCATGTTTACACTCTTTTTTTTGACTTTTACCACATGGTATGGAGGGAATCATTCTTTTATTTACCATACGAGGTACTTTTTGACTTTTCCAACAAAAGTGCGAGATAAATTTTTTTAACTTATATGGAATGAATGGATTTTTATAGTTTTATAATGCCTTATTTCCATGAATCTTCCTCTACAATATTTCATGAAAATTTTCAACAAAATTCATTTCATTTAAAATCTCACGACATTTTGATAAAAGAAAATGATTTTTAAGAAAAAATGATATTTTCCTCAATAATTCATTTCATGTGTTTTTTCAAATCTATTTTCCATCTAAGATAACATTATTTAGCTTGTTTATGATTCATGCATAATTTCTATATTATTTTAATCGTCTTATTTTTATTATGAAGAAATTATTTCCATTTGTTTTATATTGATTATGTCACGATGAAATGATGTTTATGAAACCCATTTTATTAATTGGGTTATGATGAATGATTTATTTTTATTTTGTGTCACACAGAAGAATGATTTAATTATGAGATGGTTGGGGCCTATATCTCCCTCCAACGAATTGAGAAAAGAGTTCTATCTCAGGAGATAGACATGGATGGAGTGAGAAGTCAATCCATTTTAGTAATACAAGTCTGGAACTGCATGTATACCCGGTTCAGTAATGGACTTTGTCCACTACGATGGTCTTTCCAACAATACCTTGGCTACTATGGAAGTCATAACATGTGCTTAATGGTTTCCACAATTACATGTTTTATTACTATGCTATTTTATCATGGTTAATGTTCATTTATGATCTATGTATTATGAACTTCCATGATTTATGTCATTACTCATGATTTTTATGTTTTATGTTCATGTTCTTACATTTAAATGTTTAGGGATTGTTTTGAGTTCTCCATGTTTACCCTTACTGATCAATTGAGCTCACCCTTTTTATGTTTTATTTTCCCATGGATTTAATGATAGGATTTTAGGTATGAAAACAAAAGGGGAAGATATTATGGGAGATGTTTAAGATCTTTCACCACAATTAGAAGATTCTGTTTCTGAGTTTCCAAAGACAGTAAACTATTATGTTCCTTGTTTGTTCATTTTTTTATGTATTATGTATTCCAAAATTTTGATGTAATATCCATGTATGTCAGTTGTGGGTCTCTACAGTTGGTATTAGAGAAAAGGTTTAGTTATCCTTTGGAAACTATGATGCCAAAAATTAGTGAAATCCCTATATATATTTCTATGGTATGTCTAGGGATGTCCCTAAGGATTATTATAATTATAGGTTACAACCCTAGAATTATGTTTCTGATCCTGAATAACCTAGGGTGAAGCAAAGGTGTCTTGGATTAAAGATTGTGTGAAACGTTAGACATTCCATAAGTGAATTTTTATGTAGTTCCTCATTATTTTAACAGTTTCTTACATCATGGTTTTTGGTTTTAGTTAATGGAGGGAACTAGAAGGAATTGGGTCAACGTTGAATACAATGGAAAAATTGGTGACTATGCGAAACAAAATTTTATAATGCCTAGAAAGAAAGATATTGTGATTATGACGAATCAGTCATCGTGATATATGATTAACAAGGTGAACTTTAATGGTATTTCTAATTCATCAAATAAGAGGAAGATGGACTTTTATGCATGTTCACATATCGAGGAGCTTAGATAAAAAAATATTTAAATTTCTAAATAAGGGATGAAGAACCTTGATGAATATATAAAATGGAGAGGAAGATGTTATCTGGGTGGGGAGAAGGGTCATAGAGTGAGAGACTGTTACGGATTTCAATGACTTATCTTTGGGGAGCAATGGAATTACCCAACTCAATTCCCTGACCTAAGAGGTTACATCGAAATCAAGGAAGGACTTATTCCATGAAAATCATTGAAGATTATGGATTGAAGTGTTTATTTATTGGTATTCATGAATAATGTTGTTGAGGTACTTTTATAGTATATTTGAATATCTACGTATTTGTCCATTGTGGTTTTCCATAAGAATACGGTATCGGTAACCATGAAAAGTGATTGAAATATATTTTTTAAAGCAGATGATATGCACATAATCAATGGATAAAGAGAAAATGAAATGTTTGATACTATTAATGAGATCATTACTGATACCAGGACAAAGATATATCAAGGTTTGAGTGTATAGATATTTTGGGATTTTGGTATGTGGAAAGAGTTAACTTTTGACAACATTCATGTTTTCAATAAAGTTCAATGGGTATTCATTTTTCAAGATAATACATGATTAATATATTCACATGTTTTTAATGTTACCAAAATGGTAAATCGTATGACATATGGGGGACAAATGATGGTATTCACATGCTCGGTAGATGGCATTTCTAGTAGTCATTTTCATTATACTATGATATTGGATAGAAGTATTTTAGATAAGCTTAAATAATGCATGGATTAATTTAGACATCATGTAGTATTGTTTAAGATTATAACCTTTTTTTATATTATTTTTGGAATGTTATAATAGTGTACTTTTAGAAAAAGGAAAACCCGTCCGACGGGCGACAACCCATCGTGTCGGATAAGGATGCAGGAATTGAACCCACAACTGAAGTGCAATATGCCTCTATCTCCTACCACTGGACTATAGGAAGTCCCTGGTTAGTATTATATATGAAGTATAAGTCCACTTTAGGAACCATATACGATTAATCTCACCATAGATGGACTTATGTATATCTAATAACTTTTTCCAACCTGTTGATTGAGACAGATGGAATGACCTACCATTCTATCGCATGATATGATAAAACTTCAAAAATAGAAAAATAAACTTCATTTCTTTAAGAGATAAAGTGGAAATTTTCCAAGGAATGACCAACGGTGAGATTGTATGAAAATAAATTAAGTATTTCTTCTAATTCCAATTATTTTTCAACTTTAGAGAAATGATCTTGAAAACCAAAAAACTTTGTCCTAGATGTTACCTTAGATCATCAAAAATTTATTGATATGTGATTTTGGGATTTCTCATAGCCATGTTCTCTACAACTCTCCATCAGAAATTTATGGTTAGATTTATCTTCTATATGCATATTTTCACCTATGTTCTTCTATGTAGAAACCCAGTGATGAGTTAATTTGGGTAACCGTTACATTTATTTTTTAAAATTAATTTTTAGTATTCTTTTTTATAATGTTTGTTTCTATGAATGAAACTTTCAAGTAGTAAACCATTTATAACCTCGACAAATTTCGAGGGAGAAATTCATTTTAAGGGGGGTAGAATCTAACACCCCGAGATTTTATGAGAAATATTATTTTTTTGATGTCTTGTGTTGTTTGCTACACCAAGATTATCATGAGCTATATTCAACACTGTATTAGTAGTAGTATACGCAACACTATTCTTCTCTTGCGTTACACACAACAGCAACCTTCCTCGATAGCTTACATTGTACGCAATACCGAGTTCCATTAAACGACGTTATGTTATTAAAATATTATATAAACTAGCCGTTATGAATATAAATACCCAATTTTTGAAATTTTATAAATTTTATCTTTCAAAATGGACTTAATTTTTGTATTCGGAATATCTAAATTATATTAGGATGAATTTTTTGTATTTTTCTAAAAACGTTCAATTTTTGATAAATAGTGAAAACACTGAGTTATTGGTTAAAACCGACCTTTTATAATCATTTATTTTATTTAAATTCATTTTATGTCAAAATAGATACATAATACCTATGTAAGTTCAATTTAATTCATTTGAGTCATTTTATAATAATTTTAGATATATAAAATGTTTTTTGAACTTTTTACCCTTTTTTACACACCTCCTAGGAGAATTTGAATATTTACATAAAACATAATTTTACTGCTTCTGTGTGGTCAATTTTGAATATCCAAGAATCACAGTAAATATCATGGTGTAAAATTTGGTTCAATAATATAAAAATAATTTTTTGTGAATAGTAACTTTTAACTTTTATTTACAATGCTTCAAAGTAAATATGGTAGTTAAGGGTAAAATTGATATTATTTTTACCCTAAAAAATTTCCAAATTGTATTGGATATATGTAATTATACCTAAAACAACCTTATAAATAAAATATTACCCTTTAGGTCCAATTGGATTAAATTTGGATATTTATTATTATTTTATTTAAAGAATAGTTAAAATAGTTAAAATCAAAGTTTAATAACTAAAACATTTTTAATATAGGTTTATACATAAGATATATTAGACTATAAATATTCATTAGAAAGATAAAAGAATTTACTACATAATTGTATTTTATTTATAGTTTTTTGACATTAAATATGTTAATTTATTTATGACACAATTGTGATGTAGTAATTACCTTATTAATGAAATATTAACATAAGTGATATTATAAATACTCAAATGAATGTAATTTAAGACTTTTTATGAATTAAAATAATTTTCTAGGTTAATATAACATATTAGGGTTGGTTAGAGTAATTTTTGTTTATGTAGTAATGTTGTTATGAATTTATAAAAAACACAATACCAAATACAGTCAAAATTGACATAAAAGAGTTTTTAAAACAAATATTATATTATTAATTGATATAATGGTCCTAAAAATCTATGTTTAGGCCAAAAGTCTTATATAATAATATGTATGACATTAATGAACCAATTAGGGTTATATTGGCAGTTTATAGTAAGTTAATTAACCGTATAGTGTAAGAATACAAGAAGACACATGCGTACGTACAGCTTACCGTCTCCACGTCGTGGTGTCATTTGTTATTCAAACATTTAATCATTAGGATTGTTATAATAATGAGTATAAATGATTTGAATAATAAATATAACACTATTATGATTCTTTATATATGATATACCTTCCAATTATATATGATTTTAATATCAGTAGAATGATATTGTCACTCATGCGTGCGTACGGATTGCCGTCTCCACGACGCAATGTGATTCATTCTCCAAGTTAACCATTCAAGAATGATTATAAAGTATATAAACAAAATAATCATGAAATATATGACATATTAATGATACTAGATTTATGTATATGTTATTTACATACTTCCATTCAATTTAATAAGGACTCTAAAACATCGTTCATGCGTACGTACGGCCTAACGTTTCCATGAACGGTGTATTTCTTTCCATTTATCGGTGTATTATATATATGTATATTCTGAATATATATTATATATAAATCATGTTCTACATTATGTAAGTAATTAATCATGATGTAAGTAATCATATGAATAATTACAAGCCAAAACAAGGACGATAATTGAAACGATTTTACCCAAAACGCTGCTTTAACATGGAATTTACAGAAGAACAGGTAATATAAAGTCATAAGTGAATCATATATGTACTAATAAATATTATTATGGTTATGTTACAAGTTAATAATATGTTTAAACACACTATATAAGAGTCTCGGACACATATGGACGAAATTGTACATAAGGCAAGGGATTATTTTGTCTCACATTTATTTCTGGGAGACATATGCCTTAATCACCAACTATTTATTTTCTATGGTGTTTACATTTCCAATGAATGTTTTATGTATTTTATTATGAATGATATGATATTTACATATGCCTGTAATTTTTTTCATTTGATGACATGTATGATTCCACTGATTACAAACAGTAAGGGATAATTTTGTAATCTCATTTTTATCCGAGGTTTCTTATTCGTAAGTATTTTCTGGGGTAATGTTTATCATCCATGTTCATGTTTTCCAAAAATGTTCTCATAAAATGTTTAATATTCTTCCATGCATTTACAAAGTCAATTTTACCCTTTTTTGACTTTTACCACATGGTATGGAACGAATCGTTATTTTATTTACCGTATGAGGTACTTTTTGACTTTTCCAACAAAAGTATGAAAATAATGTTTTTTTACATATACGGCATGAATGGATTTTTACGGTTTTATAACGCCTTATTTCCATGAAGCTTCCTATACAATATTTTGGGATTATTTTCAACAGAATTCATTTCTTTTATAATCGGACTACATTTTTAGAAAAGAAAATGATTTTTATGAAGAAAGGATATTTTCCTCAAGAATTCATTTCATATTTTTTGTCAAAACTTGTTTACATATAAGATGACATTATTTAGCAGGTTTATGTTGCATGTATAATGTCTTTATTATTTACATGGTTTTATTTTTATTATTATGAAATGATATCCATTTGTTTTATATGGATTATGTCACAATGAAATGATGTTTATGAAACCCATTTTATTCATTGGGTTATGATGAATGATTTATTTCTATTTTGTGGAACACAAAATAATGATTTCATTAAGAGATGGGTGGGACCTATATATCCCTCTAATGCATTGGGTGAAGATTTATATCTCATGAGATAGACATGGCTAGAATGGAAAGTGAATATGGTTAAGTAATACAGGGCTGGAAAGGGAAGTAATCTCGGTTCAGTAATGGACTTTGTCCACTATGATGGTATTGGCAGCAATGCCTTGGCTACTATGGAAATCATAACATGTACTTAATGGTTTCCACAATTACATGTTTTATTCCCTTGCTATTTTATCATGGTTAATGTTCTTTTATGATCTATGCCTTATGAACTTCCATGATTTATGTCATTACTCCTGATTTTGATGATTTATGTTCATGTTCATACGTTCAAATGATTAGGGATTGTTTTGTGTTCTCCATGTTTACCCTTACTGAGCATTTGAGCTCACCCTTTTTATATTTTCTTTTCCCCATGATATAAAGAAAGGTGTTTAGGTAAGAAAACAAAAGGGTAAGATCTTATGGGAGATTTTGAAGATCTTTCACCACAATTAGAAGATTATGGTTCTGAGTTTCCAAATACACTAAACTATTACGGTCCTTGGGTGTTCGTTTATGTTATGTATTATGTATTCTGCAAAAGTAATGTAATGTCCATATACATCAATTGTGGGTATCTACAGTTGGTATTTGAGGAAAGTGTTAGTTAAACTTTAGAAACTAAGATGCCAAAACTTTAGTGAAATCTCTAGAGATATTTCGAAGGAATGTTTAGGGTTGTCCCTAAGGTTTAGTATAACTATAGGTTATAGTCCAATAATTATGTTGACGATCATGAAAAACCTAGGGTGAACCTAAGGTGTCGTGGATTAAAGAATGTGTGATAAGTTAGACATCACATAAGTGACTTTTTATATGGTTCCTCTTTTTTTAACTGTTTCTTACACCATAGTTTTTGGTTTTTGTCAATGGAGGGAACCAGAAGGAATTTGGTCTACACTGAATCCAATTGAAAAATTGGTGACTATGAGCAACGAAATTTCGTAATGCCAAGAAATAATGATATTGTGATTATACCGAATCAGTCATCGCGTTATATGATTAACAAGGTGAACTTTAATGGTATTCATAATTCATCAAATAATATGATGATGGAATTTTATGCATGTTTTCATGGTGAGGAGCATAGAGAAAGGAAGAATGATATTTCTAAAGAAGGGAAGAAGAACCTTGATGAATACATAAAATGGAGTGGAAGATGTTATCTGTGTGGGGAGAAGGGTTATAGAGTGACAGACTGTTATGGATTTCAATGTCTTATCTATGGAGAGCATGGGCATTACCCAACTCAAGGACATGATATAAGATGTTACTTATAAATCAAGGAAGGACATATTCCCTGAATCTCATTTAAGAGGATGTATTGAAGTGTTTATGCATTGGTATTCAAGAATAATGTTGTTGGGGTACTTTTATGGTATATTGGAATATCTATGTATTGGTCCATTGTGGTTTTCCATAATAATATGGAACCTGTTACCATGAAAAGTGATTGAAATATATTTTGGAAAGTAGATGATATGTGCATAATGAAGGGATAAAGAGAAAATGAAATGTTTGATAGTATTAATGATCTCATGACATATGCAAGGATAAAGTTATACCATGGTTTGTGTATATAGAAATTTAAGGATTTTGGTATGTGGACAGAGTTAACTTTTGACAACATTCATGTTTTCACTAATGTTTAATGCGTATTCATTTTTCCCGAGAATAAATGATTAAGGTATTCACATTTTTGTAATGTGACTGACAAGGTATATCGTATGATATATGGGGGATAAATGATGGTATTCACATGCTCGGTAGATGACATTTCTAGAAGTCATTTTCTTTATACAATGATAGTGGATAGAAGTATTTTGGATATGTCTAAAGAATGGAATGGAATATGTTGGACATCAGATAGTATTGTTTATGAATAGAACAACTTTTTGATATTAATTCTGGAATGTTATAATACTATAGTTTTAGAAAAATGACAACTTGTAGGATGGGCAACAACCTGTCGCGTCGGACAAGGATGCAGGAATAGAATCCACAACCGAAGTGCGATAGGCCTTTATCACCTACCACTGGCCTATAGGATGTCCCTGGTTAGTATGATATATGAAGTATAAGTCCATTTTATGAACCATATATGATTAATCTCACCATATATGGACTTATGTATATTTAATAACTTTTGCTAACCATTTGTTTGAGACAGATGGAATGACCAATCATTCTATTGCATGATCTACTAACACATATGAAAATGGAAAATTCAACTTCATTTATTTAAGAGATGAAGTGGAAATTTTCCACAGAATGACCAATAGTAAGATTGTATGAAAATCAATTAATTATATCTTCTAATTCCAATTTTTTTCAACTTTAGGGAAATGATCTTGAAAACCAAAAAACATTTCCCTAGATGGTACCTTAGATCATCGAAAATTTATAGATTTGTGATTTTTGGCTTTTTCATAAAAATTTTCTGTACCACTCTCCATAAGAACTTGATGGTTAGATTTCTCTTTTATATGCATATTTTAACCTATGTTACTATATCTGGAAACCCAGTGATGAGTTAATTTGGATAACCTTTATGTTTATTTTTTAAAATTATGTTTTAGTATTCCATTTTACGATGTGGGTTTCTATGAATTAAATATTCAAGTAGTAAACCATTTATAACCCTGACAAATTTCGAGGGAGAAATTCATTTTATGGGGTCTAGAATGTAACACCCCAATATTTTATGAGAAATATTCTTTTTTTGATGTCTTGTGTTGTACGCTACGCTAAGATTATCATGCTATATACACATCCCGGTATTAGCTTGTAGTATACACATCATTATTCTTATCTTGTGTTAAACGCAAGAGAAACCTTTCTTGATAGCTTGTGTTGTACGCAATATCGAGTTTCACTAGACAATGATATGTAATTAAAATATTATATAAACTAGCCGTTATGAATAGTAATACCAAATTTTTGAAATTTTATAAATTTTATCTTTCAAAATGGACATCATTTTCAGATTCGAAATATAAAAATTAGATTAGTGTTACTTTTTTTTATTTTTCTGAAAACATTCAATTTTTGATGAACAGAGAAAACACTGATTTATTGGTTAAAACAGAATTTTTTTAATCATTTATTTTATTTAAATTTATTTTAGGTCAAAATAGATACATAATATCTCTATAAGTTCAATATAATTCATTAGAGTCATTTTATAATAATTTTAGATATATAATATTTTTGTTGAACTTTTTACCGTTTTTTGAAAGATAAAAATAATTTTGAGTGAATAGTAACTTTTAACTTTTATTTACCACGGTTAAATGTAAATAGGGTAATTAAGGGTAAAAATGATATTTTTATTACCCTAACACATGTACTAATTCTATTTTATAAGTGTAATTCGACCAAAAACAACCTTGGGAATAAAAATATAACCCTTCAGGTCCACTTGGATTAGATTAGGACATTTATTATTATTTTATTTAAAGAAGAGTTAAAATAGTTAAAATCAATGTTTAATAACAAAAACATTTTTAATATTGGGTTATACATAAGAAAAATTAGAATATAAATATTTATTATAAATCTAAAAGAATTTAATACATATTTTTATTTTACATATATTTTTTTGACATTAAATAATTTATTTTATTTATTACACAATGATGATGTAGTAATTACCTTATTAATGAAATATTAACATAACTGATATTATAAATAAACAAAGGAATGTAATTTGAGAATTTTTATGAATTAAAATAATCTTCTAGGTTAATATAACATATTAATGTTTTTTGGATGAATTTTTTCACAGTAATAATGCATTTATGAATTTAGAAACAAAATACCAAATAGTGTGAAAATTGAAATAAAAGAGTTTTTAAAACAAATATTGTATTATTAATTGATATAATGGTCCTAAATATATATGGATCGGAAAAAAGACTTATATAATAATATATATGACATTAATAAACCAAATAGGGTTCTATTTGCAATTTATAGTAAGTTTAATAACCATATAGTGTAAGAATACCAGAAGACACGGTAAAAGGTAAATTATTTAACATAGTGTTAAATATAAATGATAAGGTTACAATGGTAACCTAAACTTGTCAAAAACATATTGGTTGAGATTATTTAAAACCATCCCCACCCTATAATCGAAATAATTAAATTTGGAGCCATTATATACCGAATATTAATTTATTATAAAATAATATTTTAAGTTTTTTCTAAGGTGCCCCTCACCCCTCTAATAAAATGGCACTCTTCCTTATCTCTAATTCTCATCTCCAATGACATTTGGATAAGCCAAAACATACCCAAATACCCTATAAACATTCATCCCTTCATCCTAGAAACCTTACTTTAGTCAGAAAGATAACCTAAGGAGACCTTTTGATCAAATCAAAAGGAAGAACCTGAAGAAGAGGTAAATATCTCACCACCTATTTCCAGTTCCTTTCTTCTTCCACTTCCATATTCATTGTTGTTTCCATTCTAAAATAATGTCTCCAATATCTTCTATATACATTAATGTTATTATAAAATTTTTACAACCATATTTGTTATTTTATTCATCCTATGAATGCAAATGTCACCACACGTGCGTACGTACGACTTGCCCTCTCCACGTCGTAGTGTAGTTTGTTATTCAAATATTTCATCATTTGTATGGGTCTAATAATGAGTATAAATGAAATAAATTAAAAATATAACATTATTAGGATTATATATATATATGATATACCATCCAATTATATACGAGTTTAATATCAAAAGAATGATATTGTCGCTCGTGCGTATGTATGGATTATCGTCTCCACGACGTGATGATATTCAATATCCAAGTTAACCATTCTAGAATGATTATAAAGTTTATATCATAATTAATGAAATATATGACATATTAATGATACTAGATTTATATATATGTGATTTACTTACTTTGATTCAATTTAATAAGGAACCTAAAACAGCATTCATGAGTACGTACGGCCTACAGTCTCCATGAACTGTGTATTTATTTTTATTTATCAATCTATTATATATATGTATATTATGAATATATTATATATATATATATATCATGTTTTACAATCTGGAAGTAAGTAATCATGATTTACATAATCATATGAATAATTACAAGTGGGAACACGGATGATAAATGAAGCGATTTTACCCAAAACATTGCTTTAAAATGGAATTTACAAAAGAACGTGTAATATAAAGTCTTAAGTGAATCATATATGATATCATAAATTTTATTATGGTTATTTTACAAGTTAATAATATTTTTAAACCCACTATACAAGATTCTCAGACACATACAGATGAAATTAGACATAAGGTATGGGATTATTTCGTCTCACTTTTATTTCTGTGAGAAATATGCCTTAATGACCAACTATTTATTTTGTATGGTGTTTATGCTTCCAATGAATGTTTTATGATTTTTATTATGAATGATATGATATTTACATATGAATATAATTTTCTTTATTTTATGACATGTATTATTCCACCAATTATAAACTGTAAGGGATAATTTTCCAATCTCATTTTTATCAGAGATTTCTTATTCGTAAGTATTTATTGGGGTTATGTTTGTCATCCATGTCCATTTTTTTCTCAAAATGTTTTCATAAAATGTTTACTATTATTCCATGTGTTTATAAAGTCAATTTTACCCTTTTTTATATTTACCACATTGTATGGATGGAATCATTATTTTATTTACAATATGAGGTACTTTTTTACTTTTCCATCAAAAGTACGAGAAGCATGTTTTTTTAACTTATAAGGGGTGAATGGATTTTTACGGTTTTATAACGCCTTATTTCCATGAAGATTCCTCTAAAATATTTCGTGATTATTTTCAACAAAATTCTTTTCTTTTCAAATCACACGACATTTTGATAAAAGAAAATGATTTTGAAGAAGAAGGGATATTTTCCATAAGAATTCATTTCAAGTGTTTTTTAAAATCTATTTTCCATCTAAGATGAAATTATTTAGCATGTTTATGTTTCATATATAATGTCTCTACTATTTTTATGGTTTTTTTATTATGATGAAATGATATCCATTTGTTTTATATGGATTATGTCAAGATGAAATGATGTTTATGAAACCCAATATATTCATTGGGTTATGATGAATGATTTATTTTTATTCTATCACACACCAAAGAATGATTTCATTATGAGATGGGTGGGACCTATATCTCCCTCCAATTCATTGGGTAATGATTTATATCTCATGAGATAGACATGGCTGGAAGGGAAAGTGAATCTGGTTCAGTAATACAGGCCTAGAATGGAAAGTAAACTCGGTTCAGTAATGGACTTTGTCCACTATGAAGGTCTTGGCAGCAATGCCTTGGCTACTATGGAAATCATAACATGTGCTTAATGGTTTCCACAATTACATGTTTTATTCCCATTCTATTTTATCATTGTTAATGATCCTTTTTGATCTATGCCTTATTCACTACCAAGTTTTATGTCATTACTCATGATTTTGATGTTTTATGTTCATGTTCTTATGTTCAAATATTTAGGGATTGTTTTGTGTTCTCTATGTTTACCCTTAATGAGAATTTGAGCTCACCCTTTTTATGTTTACATTTCCGTAGGATATAAAGAACGGTTTTTATGTAAGAAAACAAAAGGGGAAGATCTTATGGTAGATTTTGAAGATATTTCAAAATAATTAGTAGATTATATTTCCGAGTTTCCAATTACACTAAACTATTAAGGTCCTTGGGTGTTCGTTTTTGTTATGTATTAAGTATTCCGAAAAAATAATTAAATTTCCATGTACTTCATGTGTGGGTCTCTACAATAAATTAACATGAATTTTACTTCATATCAACACATAAATCATCACATATAAGTAACTATTAAATTTCAGTTTAAATAAGATTTCGTCACCAAAAAAAAAATCAAATATATAAATGTTATTCGTATCCAAATTTCTTTATATCAAGATTCTATACTAATATCTCTAAAAACATCTCACCGCATATTTTATTCAACAGTACACCCCTTCACATTATCTATCTACCAAGGAAAAACCAATCAAAACAAAATTAATATAAATAGAACTCCATTATTCTAATCCTAACTGATCATACAGAGTGAGGGAAAAATAATAATAAATTATAATACAATGCCTCCCATAAAAAATTATTTATATCTGACCACCTAATGCATACTTCTTTGTCCACCTATTATATGTGGAAAATTTTGAAAAACAAATATTTTATTATAAATACATCATCATCACTATCACCATTATTTAAATTTGAATTCAATCTAATAGATATTCGAATGAAACATGTGATAGGGAAATTTTCTCCATCTATTTCAAAAAAACAGATCAAATAGTTCACAAATATGCCATGTTGAAAAGACGACATATTTTTTTATCACAAAATATCAATTTTAAAAAATATATCTAAATTTGGGTTCCAACTTAAGTGAAAAACTTTTCAATGGATACTCCACTGGTAAATATTATACCAAATTAAAAAAAATTGATGATACTTAAATTGAGAGGTTTTTGTTGCCAATTTTTCTCAACCATTAAAAAACTCCAATGAATATATAACATAGGTCAAGAATCTATTGTAATAGTTAGTATCCCAAAACCACCTTATAACGTTCAATTTTACTACCATATCATGTATACAGTGCGTTGTGCCTATTGTTTACTTACCATAAGATTGTTAATATTTATTAATATACTATTTACATGGTCATGTCTGTAGTTTATTTGTCATATTAAAAGTTTATATTAGTTACTAAGCTATAAAGGGAAACTTGAGATACTTTGTAATTAATCGTACACATATTTACAATGGTATAGAAACATAATACTGGTTGGATACATATGAAGTTGGATTATCATGTCTTGGGGGATCATATTATTTAATACATCTTCTAATGAAGTTATAACTTGGTGATATTGAGTAGATAAGACCATGATGACTAAACATCCAATATGAAAACCACGTGTTTTTTGTTTTATTGGTTGTAGCTATATTCGAACAAGGGCGATTTTCTGTCAATATTTTATTATTATATGTATGTACTATTTCATTATTTAATTTCATGTATCAAAAAATACAGTATTTAAGTTATATCGAGGTATCATGTTTTAGGTGTATCATTAGTGGTATGACAATGATTGAATAATCAAAATAGAAGTTTTTACTTTAGAAAGAATTTCACATCTAGAGACTTCTTGAGTATGTTGGTAGTACCTTCATTTAGTCCAAGTTGATGGTAGAAGAATGAATGTCTATCAAGTATGGTTAATAAATAATAAATAAATAAGTGATGATTACACAAAGTGTGAATCTTGAATTATGAGATATCATGGGACAAATAAATTATATTGCAATTTTTTTCATAGGAAGGTTTTCAATTCAATTACTATACATCATATCTTTATGGTACTTTA
Organism: Viscum album; assembly: GCA_963277665.1. Taxonomy (NCBI): domain Eukaryota; kingdom Viridiplantae; phylum Streptophyta; class Magnoliopsida; order Santalales; family Viscaceae; genus Viscum; species Viscum album. Next base: position 1,020,483,392 of record OY728122.1, read on the forward strand.
TGGGTTACTATAATATTCTCCCATAATTTAAAAAATATATATAATATAATTGAGATATGGACCTAGAGGGTCACCAACAAGAGAATAATCAAATTTTCTCCATATTCGGGTGATTAGGAATATAGAACAAAGTGAGACCCACCACAAGTTCAAACACATTTCTATAAATAATTGATCGCTACAAAAAAAATATTTACTTTTCAAGAATATAATAACTGGGATTAATTTATCTATAAATAATTATTCATTTGACCTCGAGTAAAGATAAGAAAAAAAATTATATGAATGAATATTACATGAATATTCTTGGTTCATTTAATATTTCTAGAATTATGATTTGAAAAAATGGATAACTTTTATCATTTAACATATATATTTCAAATAAAAAGTATTTGAAAACAGATAAATGTATTTAATGATGTAGTTAGTTCAAAATAATATTTAATTTATTTCAAATTTAGTGAGAATTACATATACAAGTGTTCGGAATACCTTTCTTTAAAATTAATTTACAATATATGAAAATGAGGGGGATCTTTTCATGGGGACGATTCGTAGAAAATAATTTGAGATATTTTCTCTACTCCATCACACATCCTTGAGAGATAAAGAAATTTTCTATGTGATTAGGAAAATATCAACTTGTATAATAAAAACAATGTTGTGGTGGTCATTTGGACCCTGATGGTGTTGTTGGGCCTCTGTTCTAGCACCAAATTTCCATATAATAACATTAATATAGACTCTCGATGCATGTATGAATGATCTATAGGGGATAAACCTAGGATCCCTTCATAAATTAGTAATAAAAATTATCTTCTTTCGAAAGCACGTCCAATTATTATGAGGTCATATTTAGTTTCCTATTTTCCATATTAAATTCACGTGACATCTTTGGACCTTTATCATGTCTTGAATTAATAGAGATTGCATTGTTTCTAAACATCACAAATGATTTTTTTGTAAATTCATGCCCCAAAGACATTCTCTATATACCATAGATCCAATAATTGATATCTGAGGTATCATGTGGTTTTTCTATAATAATGAAAATTAATTTTAATAATTTTAATTCTTGGTATTCATTTCAGTCTTAATGGAACTGAGGACACTGTGATCCATTTTTGGTCAGTCGAATCTTGAACATCTAAAAAAATTTATTTTTGTTGAATATGATTACTTTTTTACTTGTACAAATTTTGAAGATAAAAAATAATTTCATGAACTCTATCAGTGTTATGATTTTAAATTACCCCATCATCTGGCTAGGTTTTGGGAAGAATTTTGTGGAAGTAATAGTTTCGGATGATTTGTTATTTTTTAACATGTTTGTGGAATTTTCAAAAAATATATTTATATTTAAAAAACTAATGTTTATTGGGAAAATTATTGGAAAAAACAAAAGGGTTTTCTTTCTCTTTCAACGGTAGGCTTAACAACAAATGTAACAATAAGGGGGAAATTATATTTTCTTGGTTGTTCAATGTTCCAGGCGATTCAAAAATGTCAAATCTCAAAAATAAAAGGGTTTTCAGTTTGAATTCCATTATTTTGTAAATCAATTGTCCATATTTAGAATATTGTTAAGTAATATATCTGTGGAGCATCATCCATGCTCTAACACCCTGGTATTTTGGGAAATATTTTGTTCAAATAAATTTAATCCTTTTGATATTTTTCATTTAACAAAATAATAAATATATTTTTTGTATATATAATGAACTATATTATGGTTACATTATATGTAACATCATGATAATATTACACTACACATAACACATTGATTGTCTTTCAGTACACAGAACACTATTTTTTTCTTATTTTATACATGATACATATTTCCTCCAAAATTGGTGGTTACATACAAGGTCATGTTGTACCAAACTACAATATACAGTTAATATTTTTACTAAAATATTAGTATGTTACCTCATTTCTATTGGAATGTATTTTTTGAATAATATTAAATAAATTTCAAAAATATTATCTAAATATGTATATAATAGGAATCCTCTTGTTTTCAACAAAATAAAAATGAATTTAATAACTATTTTTGATTTAATAAATACATTTTCTAGGAAAATGTTTTTCTATTTACTGAAACCATTTCATCTCAATACTTTAATCAAAACACTATTGATGAATTATTTTAATAAAATTTATATATAATATATTCTAAATTTTTTTAACACACATCCAATATGTTTTATATACATTATATTAGAAAAAATAAAATTGTATGTATAAAATGATTTATTTTTTGAAAAATGTAATTGTATAACATTTTAATGGATAACCCATTATAAGTATAATTATTAAAATTTTATATTTTTTCTTGAAAAATTAAACATTATGGATGAAATAAAATTATATATATTGAATTTGGAGAATGTTTTTTTTAATTTTCTAATAATTTGTTTGATGAAAAGTGAAAAATGCAAAAGATTAATTCAAAATTGAATTTTCATATTATTTATTCATATAGATAAATTATATTATAATTTTTTAAAGTATAATTATATCAAATTATACATAAATTAATTTGATTTACGTCATTGTAAACAAAATCAATCTTAAATTGCATATAAAAATATTTCAAACTTTGGGACATTACCCATTAAAAAACAACTTTCACAACATGTCTATAGGATTAATTTTAAATTTATATATGTCACCTCTGTGATTAGAATTAAAATAAAATCAACTAATTTTTTTGAATAATCATATTTTTTATTATTTGAAATGGTTAAAATAGTTTTTTTATTAAATATTACTGAAATTGTTTAAAATTAATTAAAGTGATTAAGGTTAAAAGGAGTTCACATAGTGGTTAAACATTATCTTGAAGGTCCAAATACCATATAAAATTTTCAAAAAACCATTTGGTGGCCATATTTCGACCATATCATTCCTTTTATCATAAATTAACAATTTATTAGTGGCGTTTGATATAAGGGATACCTCTTAATAGGGATTACCATTTTATATTTATAAGAATTCTAGTCCTCTATAATAAAAGGTCACCCACACCCCTTACTTCCTCAAACCACTCATCCTACATTGGCTCCTCCAACCCATTCCCAAATGTGCTCCAAAATTCCCTTCCCTTAACCTAAAATACTATATTTTTCTAAAATGAAAAAAATGAATCATTTTGTGAAAATCAAAAGGAGTTATCCAAAAAAGACGTAACATTCTTCAACGTGTATTTATGTAATATTTATTTCTCAAACCGTTTAGTACATATTATTCTATTATTATATTAAAAAATAAATATTCATAATAAAATTTTATTTTTTAATATAATGGTTATACATATAGATACCCACAATTCTAAATAATGGGTAAAAACCATACCACTGTGGTGTATGGAAGACTACCACCTCTCGAATTGATGTCATTCATTTTTTCCTTTACCACATGTCATGGTTGAGAATTTTGATGAAAATATATATTTTTGTTATATGAATTATATTTATAATTTATTTATTCTTTTGGACTTGTTATAAATCACATACCTTCATCCATTAAATTTTATGTGAATATGATAACATTTTTGGGGGAAGTGTGGACTACCACATTATCAAAGAGATTTGATTCATTCACAAATTACATGGAATTTATTAAAGATGAGTTTAGATAAATTATATGGTAGATATGAAATATTAATTACACAATAATCATATTATTATGTACATATAGTTTATATAAATTCTATTTTTTAGTATGATAAGAAAACTGAAATAGTGTTCTTGCATACGCACGACCAACCGTATCCATGAACGTTGTATTCCATTTCATATTTATATCAATCACACATTATTATAAATATTTATATTCTGAATATATAAAATTTTATAACATATTTTTTTATTAATTAAATATTTAAATCATTTTATATTTAAGATTATTAATATTAACAAGTCAAAACATACACAAAAAAGGGGGATATTACTTAAAACGTAACATTTACACAAAAGTGTAAAAAAAGGATTAATATAATATCAGATTAAAATAAAATGTTGTATTGGATATAATAATATGGTTATTTTTTAGATTTTATAAAAAACATATTTTTAATATAAAGTATTTTTGATTGTGTATGATGAAATTCAAAACGTAACTATGGGGTTTCTCGTCTAACTTTTATTTCTTTGAGACTTACCCCTTATTCACTAATCACATATTTTTGGTGGTCTATATTCTACCCAAGAATGTATTATATTATTATTATAATCATATTTATGGGTATTTACATGTAACTTTTATTATATTTCGTTTATTATGTTTACGGATCAAAAGTTACCAAATCGGTTAGGTAATTTTTTCTCAATACCTTCATTGAATCACATGCCATGTTATGAACCTATATTATTCAATGAGTTTTGTATACTATCCATTAAAATGTTATATCATAAATATAATTATTTTCATGATATTATAAGATTTATTTCATTTTATTATTTTAATTTTATCAGCATTCAAAGGTACCAATGTATTAATGGGTTATTATTAAAATATCATCATTTAGCAAAATTATTAATGATAACTTTTATAGTGATGAAATATTATGATCCATATCTCCAGAACTATCATGTATTTATCATATCTTATGGTTATCAGTGATATATCAATGTATTTTTACCATTTTTTCACTCATCAGTACTTTATATAATTCGGAAAGTGTTTTTAAGAAAACCCAACTTCACTTCTCTCTTTGGTCAGAAATTTGTATTATTCATAAAACCATATTTTCTAAAACAGATGTTTTAAAAAATATATATATATAGTGGCTATTAGAATTAATTTGCACCAATGTTTTACCATTATAGTAATAAATATTTCAAAATTAATCCCCTTTTCATTTTTTAGTCATGTATCTTTTCTAAACATTTCATGGCGAGAGGAGAATATTAAGCATGTGTGAATTTACCCACTGTCATTTCATAAAGATTACATTGATTGTTTAGAAGTTTATTGTTAAAATAAATATCATTTAAATAATAATTTATATATTGGTGTGTTTAAATTGGTTTTCAATTAAAATGGTTTTCAATATATTTTATTAGGATTTCAAAGATTTCATTTTATTTTTTCAAGGTTATTTTAAAAGGGAAATGTTTTCAATAATGATTATTGTTTAAAAAATTTCATAGAGGAAAGGATATGTTCGATAAGAAAGTATTCAATGTTTTTTCATAAGTATATATATTCTTTAAAAGTTGTTTGAAGGATAATTATTATGAAAATGATTTATGTTTAAAAAAGTTATCTTCCAATAAAAGTTGTCTTCCACGTGATCCTTGAAACTCCTTCTTCATATAAGATGTTATCATTTGTTATAGTTTATGATTAACTAGGGTATGATCCAAGGACTCTATTATTATTATTTTTTGCAATGGTTTATTTATGAGATGACATATTGTGTATTCAACCCATTTACCTTTCATGGGTTATTAAATGATAAATCCCTAACGAAACCGGTTTAGTTTCATAGAATTTTTTTTAAGAAAATATATTGAAGCATGTGTCTCTTTTTATGGTTCATGATAATATTCATATTTTATGTTCATATGACACATGTATGTATGATTTCATTATGTTATGGGTTGGACCTAAATATCCTTCTATGTAATTGGTTAAATATTTGTATATCTCATTGGATAATCAAGGATGGAAAGGGGAGTGAACTCGGTTCAGTATGACAAGGATAGAATGGGAAGAAGACCATGATTAATAATATAGGTATATAAAAAGGAGTGAAAACTATTTAATAATATAGAGATATAATTTTATGTGATCATGGTTCAGTAATATAAGGCTGGAAAAGGATTTGAAACAAGTTTATTAATTCAAGGACAGAACGGGAAGTGAACCTAGTTTTGTTATACATGACCGGAATAGGATGTGAAACAAATTTAGTAATAAAATGATGGAATGGGAAGTGAAACTAGTTTAGTAATACAATCCTAGAATGAGGATTCAACTCATCTTATAAAATGAATTTTTCCACTAAGATGGGTTTGGGTGTGAACCTTTACTACATTGATCGATTAAGGAGTGATCAAATTCTATTATGATGGCCTCAAAAGTAAGCCTAGAAAACTATGGTAATCATTTAATATGTTTATGAATCATCCACAGTCCCATGAATCATTATCATGTTTTTCATTTATTGATTATTCTCTTGATTCACTCATTAATCATGGATTAATAACTTCTAATATTTATGCTATGAATCATTTTTATGTTCTATGATATGTAGCATATGATTTTCTGTGTTATTCTCATGTTTTCATATCCTTATGAATGTCTTATGAATATGTATATCCTTTTTACCCTTACTATGAATTTGAGATTACCCCTTTTTTATGATTCATTTCCCCATGTTATTAATAATGATTTAATCTGATTTACTAAAAATAATGATCATTCAAGGGAGATGTTGAAGTTACATAACCAAGTTAGAAAAATATGTTTCCATGTTTCCAAGGACACTAAAATATTATAGGCCTTAGACATACATTTTTTAATGTTATAAATATTCTTATAAATTGATTTTATATCCATATATGTTAATAACATGTTTCTATATCTTTAATCAAAGAACATTTTCAGTAAAACATTGGAAACTGTGATGAGGAAACATTAGTGAGATCCGTATGGATATTTATTAGGATACTTTTAGGGAAGTCTCTAAGGATAATCATAATGGTCCATATATATAAAGGTATGTGTTGTGATTTAGGCATCGTATAAGTATTTTTTCATGATTATGTGGTTTTCTATTATGGTATGTGTATCTCACCCTATGATTGTTGGTTTTATTCAAAAGTGGGAACTAGAAGGAATTTTTTTAACATTGAGTTATTCACATGTGGAATATATGGGAATTATAAAAATTGAATTCCTATGTTGAAGTATCATAAAGAGATTTAGGAAGGTGGTATGGGTATTGGTTATACTACTGATGATAAAGTAACTCCAAATGGTTTTTAAAAGGTATGTGATGTTACAAAAATATTGATTTCAATAAATTTAAGAATAAATATCTGATTGTAGTTAATGATTCATAAGGCATGATTCATAATTCATATTCTAGGAATAGGGTTTTATGGAATAAGATGATGAAGATTTATTAATTTTTTAAGAATAATTTTGTATTATTGATGTGTATATATTACTGAATTTAAGGATTATGTTACATTAATCAGGAATTATATAATTATTATCAGTATATGTTTTTCATTATAGATTTAAAATGATATGTTCAATAGTGCTGAAGACTGAGAAATTTTATTTAATGGAAATATGGTATTTTAATAAAGGGAAGGTAACCATTAATGTGTTCCTAAGAATGACAAAATGATATTTTGTATGGATAATGAGATGTTGATATGGATAATGTGAATTGGATGGTATTTATGACCTCGTAACTGATAAACTATTTTATTAAAATGTGGTTTATGCTATCACAAATTTAGTTTATTGAATTATAGTATTTAAGGAACATATCCAATAAACATTAGAATAAGGAAACATTCCTTTCTTCAATAGTGGATTATAGTAATTCATGATATCACAATTATTCAATGGAATACAAAATTAAGGTATTAACATGTTTGGTATTTTACAAAAAAGTTCTATATTATGATATATGGGGGATCGATGGTAATATTTTTTTTAGAAATTCAGTGTCCATATTACCAAAATTTTGAGCACAAATCTTTCAGAAGGGACATGTGGTAAACTATTTATGGAATAGTTAATTCTATACATCAGATGTGTTTTTATATATTTATGTATTATCTCTCTATATGATTATTTATTAATATTTGATATCATATGAAAAATATTTTTCTGTGATGATAAATAAATAAATATGAAATGAATTATATTATACCTCATGATATGTTACTACTTTAGGAATGAGAAATGTTGTCACAACCCATCCCCCAGGGCCCGTATCGTGACTACCCCTAGCGCGCCATCCATAGGCCAGGGGCTGGTGACTAGCACTAAAGGCGTAAACCCCTAAACTGGGAAGGCATTGCCTTTATAAATGGTAAACACACACAATTAGGGTACACAACTGGAAGTAAAACACTAAGAAAAAGAGTACACAAAAGAAGTTCTAGAAAGTAAAAGAGGTTGTAAATACAAGAACAACTATAAAATACAAGTACAAATAAAAGAATTTACCACTGAAAACAAAATAAACCAGCTACTGGGTCATCCTCTGGGGTTTATACCTGAAGGGTAGGTATATATGGCCTCCTCAGCACTCCACGTCTGTCCGTCCGCTCCGTGTACCATCACGCTGAGTTGTCCACCTCCAGGTACTATCCAGTCCTGTTACTCTCTGCCTCAGTCAGCGTTGTCCATCGTCTGCAACCAACACAACGAGGTACGAGCATATCCCATGAAAGGGTGAATATAACGATACTTAGTAGGGACCCCGATACCCTCAAGGTCTCACAAAATCAACAAGGATAAACCACAAAGTATGAATTCAATGGATAACCATTACATAGGTATATGCCCATGCATATACCTAAGTCATCTAGTAGCCCGTCTCAATCATGGTGAAAACACAAAAGTCATTGACTTAGCTTAAACTAGAATTTTATTCTAGGGGTAGTATCAGTTAACATCCATAGTCAAACTGTTGGAATCTCAGCCGATGGTGAACTCCTTCTCTATTGAGTACAGTGGGCCTACCACATCACATATATGTGCTTCCCACATTCCTGGACTATTGTGGTACTTCTCCGGTCGAGTATCGTGGATCTGCTGCGTCACACAGAGGCGCTCCCCACTGTGGGGATTCCGTGTCACACAGAGGCACTCCCCCTCGTTGCCTGCTGAGGTACACCTCATGTCGATTAATGTGGGTCTGCTATGTCACACAAAGGTTCTCCCCACTCTGGTTCTGTCATGACACATAGAGGCGCTTCCCACTGGGCTAGTCGAAACACTCTGTGTCAAAAGTTCAGCAGTCATCAGGTCTCATCCAGCTACTAGATCTCCGAACACCACTCGCTCGTATCAGAGAGGATCCGCTCCACGAGCTATAGGTAGATACTATAACTGTCACAATTTCCCATGAAAAATTAACTCAATTGTCCACCTCATCATAGGGATCTCAACGCAACAGACGGCACGTCAATCGGACGCCCGGTCTGTGAGTTATTGACATTTCCATTCTAGTGGCCCTATTGGATTTTAGGTTCAATCCAACCTGACCATACCCCAACTGTGTCAGAAGCTCAAGTGGGGTAATTCAAAAGAACCATATCACTCTATGTTTTCCATCTCCTCATACGGTTCATCAATCGGACACTCATATCCCATGTTATGGGAGAAAAGGTGAAAAACAAGCCATAATGGGTCTGGGTCCGGTCTGAACTAGTCAGACCGACCCGACCCGACCCGGGTTCGGACCGGGGTACGACCTGGTTTGCGGGTCCGACACGGATCGAGGGTCCGGCCCGGCCCGAGTGGCAGCCCTTCTCGAAGGGGCAGCCCGACCCAAGGGGCGGCTCGACCCGAGAGTGAGGCCCGGCCAGATGGGGTGGCCCGCGTGGCCTGGGTGGCGGCCCGTGGGGCCTACCGGTGGCATGTGTGGCTAGCTGGTAGCCCGCATGGCCTGGCCAGCCAGCGGCTGGCGGCACCCTGCGGGGTCCGACTTAGTTGTGTGTGGGGGAGGGGGGTGTCGTGCCCCCTGATTTCCAAACAGAACTGGCGCTAGGCGCCGGTTCAGTATCCCGCAGGACCTGGGGGTCTTTCCGTGTCCGGTTGGCTGGGAGGCCAGCCGGTTCTACACCGCCGGCGGCTGGCCCGATGCCGGCCATCTCGGCTCCTCCTCCACTGCGCAACGGCGCCGCGATTCTACTCCTCTGCGCAGCGCGCCGGCGTCGCACCCATATGTTGCGTCCTGTCCAGCCACGACTATCCTTCTATGTGCGGTGCGATGGCGGTGTACCCTTCTGACGTGGCCCGTCCTGGCCATGGCGTACTTTCCATCTGTGGGGCATGGTGGTGTCGCACCCTTTTGGCTACCCGGCGGCCTTGCGCTGCCGGCTTCATTGCTGCTGGCCCGATGACGAACGTCGTTGCTCTGCCTCTATCATCAACAAATGAGAAAAATGAAAGGGGGAGGGTCAGCCCGTGTTCATGCAGTCCGAGCCCTCCGCGTTTTGTTGATATCAATCGGAAAATCTCAATCCATAAATTGAACGACGTATAAAAGGAAAAAAATTCATCTCAATCCCCTACCTCATTTCGATGAACGTTGACGAAGTCGCGGAAAGGCAGTTTCGATTTGTTAATGTTAGAAGAGGAATAAGATATCAGTCGTTGGTGGATAAGCGTTCGGAGGGGAGAATGTCAAAGACTGCATTCCTCGTGGTCGACCCCTTCTCTTCTGGCACAGTTGAAGATTGAGGAAGATGTCCATTGTTTTTTCATTGGAATATATTTCTCCAAGGTCTTCCATGTTCTTCTAATGCTCCCCAAAAGAATAGATTCCAACCAAAATGAAATAATAGATTTTTCTATTATTTATTTGATGGCATGAAATCACAATAATTCAAAACGTGTCAATTAATTAAATTAAAGAGTTCAATTAATTAATTGTGAGGGTTGGCACATTTAATTAGTGGGGGAAGCTCAAATTTTTCTCCACTTAATTGGGGGTTCCAAGGGGTTACAACCCCCGGGTGCTCCCCACCAAATATATCCTCCCAAGGGAGGTTATGTGCGTGTGGGTCCTACCACCATAACCTCTCATTGGAGGTTATGGTGTGGTGGCCCCTACCACTAACCTCCCCTTAGATGTTTTAACCGCCAGCATAAAAAAATAATCTACACTTATTTTTTTTTAACTTGAGACTCAAAAACATGAAAAACTAACTTTCATTATCGACCAACTACCGTTGAGGTGAAAGTATTCATAAGAGAATAACAGCGTTGTGAGTTCAACAGTGCCCTCAAATTTCAATTCTGAGCCCTGGTTCAAAATTTATAAAATCCCTCTCATTTGTTTACTGAACGTACCCAAAACAAATTCAGATATTGATTTCAGGAACACCGGGCCTCAAAACAAAGCACCGTAAATTTTTGCGGACTCGTAAAATCCTCATGTATTTTAAAAAAAATCCACAGAATTTTTGGGTCTTTAAATTCTCCCCACCTCAGGGCTTTACATCCCCGTAAGCTAAAACTCGAACTAATGGAAAAAATGGGGGTACTAAGAACGCATTTGAGCCTCCTGATCCAATGTGCTCTCCTGGAGGTTCCCATGCTGCCAGTCAACGCGCAGTAGAGGTATCGACCATCCACGCAGGACCCAATCCTGTTGATCCTCAATCTCCACTAGAACCTCTGTGAAAGTTGCCCCGTCATCGATGTCCAGCTCCACGTGGTCGATGATGTGGTAAGGGTTGTGCACGTATCTCCTCATCTGAGATACGTGGAAGAAGTCATGCACTCAGTGCAACTGAGGTGGAAGAGCTAAGTGGTAAGACACCTTGCCTACTCTGCTGATCACCAGGAAAGGTCCAATGAACCATGGAGATAACATGCCACCTCGACCAAATATCCATAGACCTCATTGAGGAGAGACCCGTAGAAAAATGTGGTCTCCATCCTCGAACTACAGAGGTCTCTGCCTCCTTTTATAATATGAATTCATCCAGCTCTTTGCAGTCTTCATCCACTCTTGGAAGATATGCACATTCTTTATGGTAGTGTGTACCATCTCTTGTCCCACTAGTGCTGACTCCCCTGGGTCGGTCCAGTATAGTGTCGATCTGCAAGGTCGACTATACAAGGCCTCAAAATGTGCCATACCGATGGTGGAGTGATAGTTGTTGTTGTAGGAAAACTCCACCAAAGGTATGTGGTTCTCCCACCTACAAACAAAGTTGAGGACACAAGCATGGATCATGTACTCAAGAGTCTGGATGTTCCTCTCAGTTTGACCATCTCTATGTGGATGGAAGGTGGTGCTCAAGTGAAGCTGCATCCTGAAAGCCTCCGGCAACCCCTTCTATAGCCAATAAGTAAACCGTGTGTCATAGTCGTAGACAATTGAAGAAGGTAATACATGAAAACGAAAAATCTCTTGTACATAGAGGCGTCCCATGCTCTCTATTGAGCCATTCTCCCTGATTAGTAAGAAGTGGGCCGACTTGGTGAGTCGGTCGACGATCACCCAAATCGAATCATGACTCTTGGATGTATATGTAAGACCCGTCACAAAGTCCATGGATATCTCATCCCACTTCCACTCTGAGGCCTCTAACTGATGAGACAAGCCTACTGGTACCTGTTCCTCCGCCTTCACTTGCTGACAAGTGAGGCATCAAGAGACAAACTCCACTACCACCTTCTTCATACCTGGCCAGCAGTGATGTCGTCGATGGTCATGATACATATTCTCCACTACTGGATGCACCGCTAGAGAGGAAGTGTCGAACTCCATCAACACTTCCTCTTCATGTGAAACTGGTACCATGGTACGTCCTCTGAAGAGAATTATGTGCTCCCCACCTTCATAAAGTCTATCAAGTACCTGCACTGTGGATATCTGAGCACGTCGTGTCTCACAGTCAGTGTCACCACGTTGTGCCTCTTTGACTCACTGAAGAAGTGTAGTAGTGACTGTAACAGACTGTCGAAAGGCTACTCCATCCCTATCCACAATGTATATCTATAAGGCAGCCAGCTGCTCTATCGCCTCTCCTAGAAACTGTATACCAGATCTCCTGCTGAGAGATACTACGACATGGTTCCCCTTCCCAGGAGTATAGACTATCTCGAAGTCATAGTCCAGGAAGAACTCAAGTCATCGCCGCTATCTCAGGTTGATGTCCTTCTGAGAGTGGATACACCTGAGACTCTTGTGATAAGAGTATATGGTAAAATGTCTGCCCATCAGATTGTGTCTCCACATCTTCAAGGCGAAGACCAAAACTGCTAACTCCAGGTAATGGGTTGTGTAGTTTTTCTCATGTTGTCTCAGCTGACGAGAACCATACGCGATCACAGCACGCTCCTGCATCAGGACACACCCGAGTCTTCTCCCTGATGTGTCGCAGTAGAATATGTACACTACACACTCTTATGGAAGCCTCAAGATGGTGGCACTAGTCAACCTCTTCCTCAGCTCTTGAATTATCTACTAGCATCTCTCCGACCACAAAAAGGGTTTCTCCTTCTTAGTCAAGGCTGATAGTGGTGCTACAAATCTGGAAATGTCTTGAACGAATCTCTAGTAGTATCCAGCGGATCCTAGAAAACTACGTACCTATTTCAAACTCCTGGGTGGCTCCCATGCATTTAGCGCCTCAATCTTCACTGGATCTACTGAAACTCCATCCTCTATGATAATGTGTCCCAAGAAGTGAACCTCTCGAATCTAAAAATGGAACTTCGAGATATTACCATAAATCAGGTGCTCTCAAAGTGTGTCTAGTAATACCTTCAAATGGTAGTCATTCTCCTCCTCAGTAGTCGAGTAGATAGAAATGTCGTTGATAAAGACCACAAAAAAGTAATCAAGGTAAGGCTTAAAATACTATTCATTAGTCACATGAACACTATTGGAGGGTTGGTTATGCCGAAGGGCATAACCAAGAACTCGTAGTAGCAGTACCGTCAACTGATGGCCATATTCTGCACATCCTCATCTCGAACTCTGAGGTCGTGATAGCCTGATATGAGGTCTATCTTCGAGAACCACCATACTCACTTGAGCTGATCGAAGAGGTCGTCAATCATCAGGAGTGGGTAATTGTTCCTCATAGTCACCTGGTTCGGGTTACTATAGTCAACACAGAGCCTCAAGCTCCCATCTGCCTTCTTGGAGAACAAAATCGGGGCTGCCCAGGGAGAAACACTGGGCCAGATGAATCCCTTTTACTGCAAGACCTCTAGCTCTACCTGCAGCTCACGAAGCTTAGTGGGAGCTGTTCGATATGCTGGAGTAGATATCGGTGTCTTCCCGGGTTATAGATCGATGTAGAAGTCCACCACTCTTTGTGGAGGTAGTCCTAGAACATTGTCAGGGGAAAAATCAGTGTACTGGTCCACCACTATAGGATCAGTCGGACTCTCCACATAAACTACTCTGAGGGTAAGGCAATCCAACTGGTGAGTGATTGGCTGCACCCTACTCCGAGTAAGTCTGTCCTATACTGCAAAGGCTCCCTTCTTGCCGGTGAAGGTGAAACTGGTCCCATCCGTGCGGACACACTGCACTTTGCGCCTAATATAGTTGATCATAGAATGGACTATAGATAACCAATCCATACCCAAGATGACATCATAATGCATCGACGCCGCAATGAGGAATTCCCAGCTGAAGCTCTCGCCTCCTCGAATAAGCTCACATTACAGGCACCAGTGCGTAATTGTCGGGTCTGCTCCCGTACGAGTCTCTAGACGTAAGGATTGAGCCCACGACTCCGTTTTGATCTACGAGCTCCAAACGAGGGTAGTGGAAATGAAAGATTGAATGGAACCTGTGTCTATAAGAACTGTAGATACGGTGGAGTAGACATAGATAGTACCACAAATCATATCTAGAGTGTCGTGGTCGTATGACTCATCTGCCTGAATTTGAACTCTCCCCTATCCACCTACTCCTTGCAGTCAGGGTGGACCTCCTGGTGGTGGTGGTGGTGGTAACACCCCATAATGTCATCCACCGCCAAAGCCTCGACTAGCCCCTCTTCCATATCCGCCAGCGCCTTAGGGACAGCCTCAATCGATCCTCCGCCTCTGCCAGGGAGGTCCCACAACTGACAGATGGTCATCAGCATGGCGGGTCGGACAGTCACGAGCCATGTGAACCTGCCTGCCGCATGAGTAACAATACCTAATTCTGGAAAGTAATTCACTTCCTCGAGTGCCCCGCACATCTGATCCTAAGTCATTCGATCATCCACCTGCGAGGCTAGTCCTCTAGGACCCCTGGATCATCTGTCTACTGCCAGCTGCAGAAGACTCTGCTGCATGTCGACAAGTAGTGGGCCTCGCTGCTGGTGACTGCTCAGCCAGGAAAATCTCTACTATGGGGGCTCTCTCTAACAACCCCTCCTTTATTGGGATGCTGAGGGATATCGTCGAATCTCTGATCTCTTGCCTAAGTCCCTACTCAAAGGTCTGCACCCTGAGGGAGATCATTGGTTCGCGGGTCCGACTCAGACCGAGGGTCCACCCCGGCCTGAGTGGCATCCCAGCCTGAAGGGGCAGCCTGACCTGAGGGGTGGCCTAACCCGAGAGGGAGGCTCGGCCCGGTGGGGTGGCCCGCGAGGCCATCTGGTGGCCCACCTTAGCCGTGTGTCTATGGGGGGGGGGGGTTCCATGACCCCCCCTATTTTTGAACAGAACAAGATCTAGGCACTGGTTCAGTATCCCGTGGGATCCGGAGGGTCACGCCCTATCTGTCTGGTCGAGTGGCCAGCCAATTCCGCACCTCCGCCGGTCAGCCCGACGCTAGCTGTCTTGGCTCCTCTATCGTGGAACGACGGCTCCACGGCTCTGCTCCTACGTGTGACGCGATGGAGTTGTTCCATTCTGCCGTGGCCCGGCCTGGCCATGACCCCCTTCTCATCTACGCGACATGGCGGTGCCACACCCTTTCGGCTACCCGGCCGCCTTGCGCCGCCGGTTTCGTAGCGGACGGTCCGACGATGGCAGTCGTTTCTCCGCCTGAGTCGTCAACAAATGGGGAAAATCAACATGGGAGGTTCAGGCCATGTATGTGTGGTCCGATCCCTCCACGTTATGTTTATATCAATCGAAAAATCTCAATACATAAAGTAAACGATGTAGAATGGGAACAAAATTCAACTCAAACCCCTAGCTTGTTTCGATGATCGTTGACGAAGTCACGGAAAGGTGGTGTCAATTTTTCAATGTCAGAAGAGGAAGAGGATATATGTTGTTGGAGGATAAGCATTCATAGGTGATGCAGTTGAAGACGACATTCCTCGTTGTTGACCCCTTTTCTTTTGGCACTTTTGAAGATCGAGGAAGATGTCTGTTGATCTTCTTTGGAATATATTTCTCAAAGGGTCTTCCAAGTTCTTCCAAAGCTCCCCAAATTAATAGATGCAAACAAAAATGATATAATAGTTTTGTCTATTATTTAATTGTTGGAATGAATTCAAAATAATTCAAAAGGTGTCAATTAATTAAATGAAATAGTTCAATTATGTAATTTTTAGGGTTGGCAAATTTAATTAGTGGGGGAATCTTAAGGGTTTATCTACTTAATTGGGGGTTCCAAGGGGTTAAAACCCCTGGGTGGTCCCCACCAAAGATATCTCCCCAGGGAGGTTAGGTGTAGGTGGGCCCCACCACCATAAACTCTCATTGGAGGTTGTGGTGTGGTGGCCCCCACCACTAACCTCCCCTTGGAGATTTTAACCACCAAAATAAACTATAAGCTATACTTATTTTTATTTAACTTTAGTCTTAAAAACTACAAAAACTAACTTCCATTCTCCACCAACTGTCGTCGTGGTGAAAGTATTATTAAGCGAATATTGGCATTGTGAGTTCAAAGGTGCCCTCAGATTTTAATTCTGAGCATCGGTTCAAAAGTTATAAAATTTTGCCCATACATTTACTGAATGTACCTGAACAAAACTTCAAAAATTGATTCCGGGCACACTAGGCCACGGAATCAAGCACCGTAAATTTTCTTGTACTTGTAAAATTCCCATGTATTTAAAAACATTCCACATAATTTTAGGGTCTTTAAAAATGTACCTTTTATTCATAGAGTCAGAGATTAAGTGGGAACTTAGTAATACATAAATAATGTTTTATATTGTGCATATGCCAAAGAAATGATATCAAGGAAATATATTTCCTTCTGTTATTAAATAGTAAAATAATTCATCAATTCATGGAAGAGGATCTTGAAAAACATATATCATAATAACTTCATTTTGGATGATGATTTTGAGGCCCTTAACATTCAATTGATCATTCACTTATTGGGGATCAAGGCTGTTTATATTTCTATATAATTATTTACACCTTCCTTCGATGTATAATCAGGACTACCAAAATATGTTCTCCTATAAGGAATCATAGTTATTAGTTACATTGGGTAGCCATTATGGTTCCATCAGTCCCATTTTAAAAGATGTTTTAGTATCCATATTACAATTTTAGTTTATATGAAAGGTACTATCAATTATTAGACCATTGATAAGACAAATGAATTTTGATGGCTAAAATAATTTTATGGGGTGTTTAATGTAACGCCCTAATAATTTGTGAAATATGTTCTTCTAGTGAATTTAATCTTATTAATATTTTTCAGTTTACACAACAGGGAATACAGAATTTCTTATATGAAAACACTCTGTTTGGATTAAATTACTTGCTACACATTGTTAATATTATAGTGCATGAAACAATTAGATTAAATTACGAAACATGAAAAAAATTATTTGTATTTATATAGACACAATATCGACTTCTTTCAGTATCCTACATTACACACACGATGATGTTTTAATGAAATACAATATACTATTAATATTGTTATTAAAATAATCTTATAGTTACCACCTATCCATTGAAATGAATGTTATGAATAAGATTACATTTTAAAAAAAAATAAGATATACACATTTATATAAAATTAATCCATTTTTTATAAAGTAGTTAGAAATAAATGTAAGAACTATATGAGATGGAATAAATTCCATATCTACGAAAACTATTTTTCTATCTACAAACACCATTTCATCTCAATAATTTTAATAAAATTGTTTTGGAATTTTTTCAATCAATTTAAAATATTATATATTCAATTATTTTTTTTGAGACTCATCCAATCGATTAAATAGTCATATGATTAGAATAAATCCAATTTTATTAATAAAATGATGTATTTTTGAAACACATAATTTTACCACCTTTTAATGGGAACCAATTTTAAATATAATTTTTGAATCATTTACAACATTTATTTCACATTAAAAAATTTCATTTTATGATTTCAAATAGTAAAATTTACATTGTTAAATTGATCGACTTTTTGTGAGAGGTTTCATTTTTCGATAAATAGTGAAAATACTGAATTTTAATTCAAAAAAAATTTTCCATCAAATTATTTGTATAGTTAAATTAAATATTGACATTATTTTAAAGTATAAATTTATAAAATATAAATTTATAAAATATAAATCTATTAATAAAATTTATAAAAATTAAATCAATTTCAAATTTATATTCAATATAAAAAAATTTCAAACCATTGGGCATTTTTCTTTAAAAACCTTCTTTCACCACAAGAATGTAGGACTAATTTTTAATTATATTATGCCAACTATGTTGTAATGATTTGTAAAAATAAATTTAATATTCTAGATAAGAATAATTTATAATATTTAATAATGAAAACTATGTGTTTTTACCTAAAATTTTACTCAATATAATTAATATTTATTAGAGTGATTCTGGTAAAAAAGATTTTACACAGTTAATAAAAATTATTTTAAGGGGGAAATACCCTATAAACATGTCATAATTAAATTGGATTCCAATATATAAATCATAAAATATATTTTATCAAATATTTACAATTATTTTTGTAACATTATGTAATATAGATACCTAAATAGTGATTACCTTTTTTATTTACATGAATGCCACTCCTCGTTGAATTTAAAAGGGAACTCTGCCCCTCACTTACTCACACCCCTCAAGACCATATAGATCATTAAAAACCTACCCAAATAATCTCAAAATTATTATAATATCAACCTATATGCATATATATTATTAGAAAAAAATTCAAGGAACCCATTTGGGAAAATAAAAAGTAGTTACCTGAAAAAGAGGTAACATTCTTCAATGTGATTTTCTGTATCAATTTCCACCCATTATTTTATAATAATTACATGATTATATAATAACATAATTATTATAAATTTAATGGTATTTTATTATTCTATGGGTTCTACCTACACCTACACACACATATATCAATTGCTTAATGAACATAACATTCATGGGATTGAATGACTACCACCTCACGAAACGATGACGTTCATTTGTCCTTTACCACCACTAATTGTTGGGAATTATTATTTAAATACTATTTTTATTTGATAAAATTAATTTATATGAGTTCTATGTGAATATTTAATTTTTATATAACATATAACACCATTATTTCCATTTTATCTTAATATTAAAAAATTCATTTGTGGATGTGTGGACTACCACTCTTCAAAGCGATCTGATTCATTCACACGTTACATGGAATGTATTAAGGAGTTCATTAGAGTTAATATATTATATATATGAAATAATAATTCCACAAAAAATATAGAATATTTATTTATTTATTTATTTCATTTATATTCCTTATTTCAATACAATAAGAAAAAAGAAACAACATCCATACGTATGTAGGGCCTACTGTCTCTAGGACAGTTTATTCCATTTCATATTTACAACATTCATTGATTATTATAATTATTTATATACTCATTATATATGATATATATATTATTTTTTATATTTTGTAAATATGTAAATAATGAACTATGTAATAGGACTGATAATAACAACTCAAAACATATATGAAAAACATGGAGGATACTACTCGAAATGTAACATTAACATTGAATTATTAGTGAATGGGTTATATAAAGTCATAAAAAATACTATATGGTATTAGAAATAATAATATTTTTATATTATTGATTTATAATAATAATATATTTATTATACATGAGGATTGAATGTGTACCATGAAAATCAAGATTTAAGGTAAAGGTTTTCCAGTCACAGTTTTATTTCTATGAAACTTTCACATTATTCATCATTATTTTATTTATTGTGGTGTATATATATATTATGAATGTATTTTATTATTCATATAAATAAATTTATGGTTATTTAAAAATATAATTCATTATCTTTTATTCATTGGTTTCATGGTTCAAATGTGAACAAGTCAATGATGTAATTTTGTCTTAGTTTTCCTTCATTGAGACACATACCATGTAACAAACATATTTTGTTTCTAGGAGTTGTATATTTTACCATTTAACATGTTATATCATGAATATCATTATTTTAATGATTTTTATTTATTTATTTAATTTTTTTATCTTCAAATTTTTATTATGCAATTTTATCAATGTGGTGATGTTTTAGTGCTATAATATCATTGTTTATCGAGATTATTTATACATTTTATTCTATTGATTAAATATTATGATATGCACCTCAATAAATCTCTTTACATTATTATCCTATGCTTATCTATGAAATCTCCATGTATTGTCACAATTTATCCTCACATTAATAATTACTATAATTTAAAATGTGTTTTTATGAAAATTCTAATTTATTTCCAACTTCAGACAGAAATTTGTTGAATTCAAAATTTATTTTTCTAAAATTTATCTTCTTACGTTTTTAACTATATTGTGGAAAATTTATTTTTAATAATTTTTTTCATTTTTAATAAAATGGTTTTAGAAGGAATAATTTTTTTCGTAATTCTTATCAAGGATCTTTTTCTAGGATTTTTACAGTGGAAGTGTAATGATTTGTATGATTGGAATTACCGACCCTAATTTCCTATAATATTTCGTCGAATGATTAAAGGGTTATTCATAAAGTAAATTGTTTTTCATAATATTTTAAAAATTATTTTTGTAATTATTATTCAATGAAAATTATTTCAAAAAATGTTTTATATGGTTTTCAAATCTTCCATTATATATTTCTAAGGTTTTTTTCAAAAGAAAATGTACTCAAATTGACTATGTTTTAAAAATATATTTCCAAATAAGAAAGGATATTCCCCCCCCCCCAAGAAGTTTTTAAATTGATTTTTCGTAATTACTATGTATGTTTTAAAAGTGTTTTCAATGTGCTTGATTTTGAAGAAAAAAAGTATGTTTTAAAAACAAGTTTTCAATGAATATTTATGTTCTAATGATGTTTAGAAATACATCACCATATAAGATGATGTATTTTGATATAGTTTATAATTTACCTAGGTTGTGTTCCATGTACAATGATAATATTATTTCTTTATATGGTTTTTTATTATGATGGAACGTTTTTAATGAACCCCTTTTCCCTTCCATAGGTTTCACCAGGAAAACATGATTATGAAACCCTCTTCCTATCACGGGTTATTCTATAATATAATGATTATGAAACCGTTCTCTGTTTTATGGGTCATTTTAGGGTCAATGTTTTATTGTATTATGGAACAAGTAAATATGATTGAATTATGAGATCAGTGGGACATACATGTCTCTCCAATGTATTGGATAAAGATTTATACATCCCATGAAATAAAATTTGATATAGGGATGGGTGAAAATGTTACAGTATGGTAGGGCTAGAATTAAGTGTAAAACTAGTTTAGAAATAAAGTTCAAAAATGAGGAGTGAACATGGTTCATTAATACAGTGCATGAACGGGAGGATATCCATGTTCATTAAAAAAGGTTGGAATGATATTTGAACCTTGTTCAATAATACATGGCTAGAATGGGTTGTAAACCGATTTCAGTCAAATAGGGTAGGAATGGGAACATAACCCACTTCTGTAATACGTGATTATAATGGGAAGTGAAACCAATTTAATAATATAAGGATAAAATAGGAATTGATCCTGATTTAGTAATACTGGGTTCAAATGGGCATAGAACCCAATTTAGTTGTGTAATTTTTACACTAATATGGTCTTGAGAGTGAACCATTACTACACAGATGGTTTTGGGAGTGAACCCATTCCATTAAGATAGACATGGCAGTAATCCTTGACTAATATGGAAATAATTTTATATGTTTATGTTTCTTTCAAAATCCCATGTCTTATTCTTATTTTATGATATAATTGATTATTATCATGATTCCATTATGATACATGTCTTATTAAGTGCTAATATTTGGGAAATAATTCATGATTAGGAAATCTGTTATGTAGGGTATGATTTTCCATGTTATTCACATGTTCTCATTACCTTACGATTATGCTAGGAATATATATGTCCTTTATTTTTACCCTTACCGATCATCTTATCTCACCAATTTCTCATGTTTCCTTTCACAATTTACTGAAGAATTTTTCTATGTAGACGTAATAAAAGGGATGATATTTCTGGAAAATGTAAAAGATCATTCTAAAAGTTCAAAGATTGTGTTTCTATGATTCCAAAGACAGAAAACTATTACATTCTTTTGGAATGTATGTTGGTAATATTATGAAAATTAATCTATAATGATGTAATATCCATGCATGTTAATCCTTTGTCACTATAATGTCAGTGCAATCAACCCCTCTTGTGCCCTCCCGATGAACATATTTTCTCCCTAGTTGAGCCATCATGATACTCCTCATTTACCAATCCACAACCAACCAACATCTCTAGCTTGCCATATCCACCATCCAAGCATGTTTACCTCAAAACTCAGCACATGATATAATGTTTACTGACCACATTCTCCCCCCTCTACAAGATGCAAGTGAACCCGAAAAACATACTCACTACTAGACTACCTCCCTTCCCTCCTCAGATCAAATAGCCTCATCCCCATTTTTAGGAAACTTCATAGTGGATGTGTCCCGCATTCCTGTCATATCTAGTTATCATCGCTACAACAATCTTTCTAATTTCTTTTTCCTTCACACTACCATCATCGACCAAAAGTCCACCACAAAATTAAAACACTACCTAGGATCCCCAGTAGCCATGATTCCTCCCCATTGGCTTCCATTTTCTGACCACCATATTGTGAGATTCCCCCAGTGTTAGAAATACCTTTTCAATAGAATCATAAAATAGGCCCACCTTTGGGACTTTGTGGGTTATTCGTGACCTGAACCATCCCCTAACGAACAAAGGGTTCTTTTTGACCAAGAACAACCCTTCACGGTTAAGTGTGATTCGCAAAAACTTTCATATGGTTCTTCCTATCCACATACAAGCCATTGTTGGTTTTTCATATCCTAATTATGAGTATAAGTCTACTATTGATGATGAAATAGTAATTAGAGTACCACGGCAAGATGAGGTAATATCCTAGATGTGATGTGAAAACATTGGACTACAGTCAGGTTTTGATACACGTCATCATCAGACTCACGTATTGTACATCTATTTCATGGTTGACCAACTAAATTTAAATGGATTAACCAATATTAGATCAAAAATACCATTTCAGTTGTATATTTATTCATTCAATTCTTATTATTTTTTGAATGTTCATTTTGTGGAGAACACGTAAAATAATAAACAAATAATTCATAAAGATGTTAGGAATATTTTTTGTTAACACATGTTCAATTGTGAGCGAGACTACATAGAGTAAAAATGTTTAAAATAAAATATTTAAATTAAATAATATATAATAAAATACTTAATGTAATATTAATTCCTAATGTCTTAAATAAAATAAAATTGGTCTTATATGGTTCTTTTCAGCCCTAAATGAGGTTTCCACCTACTGCATGGTAGTTTTTTATGAGAGTATTTGGTGGAATTAATAGATTTTTCTAGAATGGAATTAACCATTAATAGTTTACTACAAATTTAGAGAAAAATAAATGATGGAATCAATGTTATGATTTCATGAAGCTCAGACTTCACTCAACGATTTATGGAATATAGATTAAATATGGTGTGCGAGTCTTGTGAATACCATGAAACACCTTGAGTAGTATTGTTACCATTTCCTGAAATTTGAAGGAAGGATTCGTTGATCTGTTCCACTAAAATACTCAAGTGAATCCATAATCCGAATCTAATTGTGAGGGTTACCAAGGTGTGATAAAATAGTGGGATACAGTTAAGGAATAAATTAATTAGTAATGTGTAATCATATTTAATTATAAAAGTACTAATATTCTAATGTCCCTTTTCATTTAAATTGAAATTAAACCCACATATACTCTATGATCCATATAGGAAAAACATTACGTCCTCACTAATTTCTTTCAAATATTCATACAAGTGATTCCAAACACGACTATAATCCAAAATGAAATTGTATGTGATAGAGTCCCCATAACATTATTTGATGCCACGTAGAGCTAGTGAAGATGAATAATATTCATACATATGAATCATGAGTGAAAATTTTGATTTTTACATCATAATTCTAAAATAATCCTCCAAATAGTTGAAGGTGGAAAATAAGGACATGGATGTATATTCCTATTTATGTCATCTCTATGACGTTTTTAAGTAGAATATTAAGTGAGAAATCAATGACATTAAAATTATTCTTCCTAGGAATCAATTGATAGATGAAAATCATGTTGGTTTGGATATATTATGGATGATAATATACAATACATGGATTGAACAATTCGGTTTCATGTAAAACCACGAACATTCATTTCATCTCATTATCTCATATTTGCCACAAAAATATTCTTTTCTTGTATGGAATTATCAAATGAATATATTATAGAAACTACCACAATAAATTTCTTGATGTATTTTTCAAAATGTGAAATATTAAATAAATACAAGGCGAAAATTATAATTTCATGTACAATGCTAAATTCACCTTCACAAAAACATTCTAGGAAACCTTTGATAAAGGGGGATATCATTGAAAATGAGGATATTTTGGTAAAAACTAGGCCTTGTGGATAGTGTAGTAACCCCACCATAACATGGTGGTTGTGTCCTAGTCTTCTAGGAACCATCAATTTTCTTAAAAACATGTGGTCCTTAAAGTGTGTTCCACCCACCTACTAGAATGATTCATCATCCTAATGAACTTTCATACATTCCTACTATTGTTATTTTTAGTTTTTTTATTCACTCCCATGCATCTTTGGAAAAAAACTAGTATTTCTCCCATACTCATCTCTAATCTAGGTACATTATGAATAAATATTATGTCTTAATGAGGTAGGCTAAAAAAAGAAGGGTTCACCTTTTTTGTGAAGTGTATGGTGTTATGATAAGGGAAATGACATGAGTGTCTCGTTGAGATGTTGGATAGACCTTTATTTTTTACAACCAGATTCCTTAAGCTTGTTTTACTAATTTTTTCATCCATTTTGTTTATAATATCTACTATTGATGTTTTGTAGCTTCTTAACTATTAGTTATTTATTTATATTCCCTCCATGGGTTGTACATGTTTATTTATGTTATTTATTGTTTCAATATTGTGATATTTTACTTCATGAGGGTGAAAACATCCACAATGGTTGTTTCATATATGATTAATACTTAATGGCATCCTAGGGGGATTAAGAATTATCCTCGAGCATGCATTTGCATTTGGTACCGATTCAGATAGAAACGGTATTGATTCATTAAATAATGGTAAGAGAGGTATAGGTTCTAGGAAAGGGTCCTAGGTTCATGGGATTCCATATATTGTTATTTACGGAATTATGCAATTAAGGGACAAGGAATTTTTTGACTCAGTTTGTATTTCCAAGGATGTTCTTAACACACACTTCCATGAGTCGAATCTTGAGTTCCATGGGCAGTTGGGAGACATCAATTAATTTTTCATTTTTTAGTTCCTTTTTTATGTGAAGTTTTGTGGTGGAGTTTTATCATATTAATTTATTGGGAAAATTTGGATACACCATGTGAAATTCATCATTTAGGTGTAAAGAGTGGATGGATTTAATGGGGAACATGTATAAGAAATATTGTCTATCAATTCATTCATAGGTTGGGAATACCTTATTGGATTTACATCTAATAGCATTCACAAATTTTTTTCAGGGACAGAAAACCAGAATATCAAAACTGTGTATAGTGGAGATGTTTGGGTATTTTTGTTATTTTTGATTAGTTGTTTGTTTTTACCGTTAATGTTTATATTGGTATAGTTCATGAATTTTTATGTGATGTTTTTTGGATTTTTATAGTTTCATTAAAGGAAATGTGTTATGCCTTTGAATTTAAAATTATATTGAAAATTATGTTTTCGTTTCTCATGTTTATTTAGAGTGAATTGTTTTTTGAATTCTAGAAAATTATAATTGGATGTCTTGTTATTTATGAAATAATTTCATTGGTTTTTAGGTGATGGATCTCTTGAAATGTTATGGATTAGTTGGGGTGTTTTTTGAAAATTTTATGATCAAAATAAACTGTTTTGTAAAAATATAAGATTTAATTTTGGAGTTGTTTAATTTCATGATGATTTGGGTGTGTGAGAAAAAAATTATTCCAATGTTTTTTGAAAAGTTGATTCTATGAAAAATTTGATTTCATTGTGATTTGGTCCCTTTGTGTGAAATTTTTGGGTGTTTTGTAATTTAGTTTTCCTATATTTCAATTATTCTAATTTTTTGATATATTTTGTGGTTTTACTGTGTTCTTTGTTATGTGATTTTTTAGAATGAGTCCTGAGTAATGAACGAGAATTCAATAAAGGGATTACACTATTAGTTGTCTTATTATTCCTACAGTTATTATTCTAGTTTCTATCTTTATTCAAACACGTGATGGAGTTGTATAACAATGTTATTCCTTGGGAATGGATTATTCATGAGTGTTCATGAACCATTATCATCAATAATTCTATGGTTAATGTGGATATCACAAGGTGATTTACTGGATAGACATGTTTAAATATTTTTTCAACTAGTTTCTCACTCATGTAACAAATATGGTGAGGCACATTATACCTTTGTTCAATGGATTAGAATTAGAGTGGAAGAAACTCACAAATAATTCCCAATAATTCTAGGAACTCTCTTGGAAATTTTTCAAACATGCAATCCTTTAATGGTTTTGTCCTTAAGATGATAGATTCGATAAGGAAATGTAATTTTTTGGAATTCTATTGGGTGATCAGTTAGGAAATGATTTTGTTGAATATTTGACTACAATAATGTGTTTCTTATTAGAGTTTTCTAGTGATTAGTTGAGGAAGTTGTGGTTATTTTTTAGGCCTTTATCAAAATCTACGGTTTCATAGCTTCATTCTATACAAAAACCCTATATGGAATTGGATTTTAATTCCATCATCATTGTGGAAATCATATTATGGAACCCTTCAATGATAGAAGCTTCATTTCGATAATGATATATTAATGATTAACTGAATTGTGGGGATTTGAATTAGGAAGGTAGTTTTGAGGTGAATATTTCATCACAACCTTCCATTCATACATTATTAAAGTAAAGCCTTTGTGTGTTTCTAATGTTTGAAGTATGGGAATATTCATTTTTCTAGTCTATCAGCTCCAAATAAATTCCATCAATGTTGTTTTTCTATTCACATTCATAGGATTTGTGGGAGGCTCATAAATTAGAAAGAGTCTTATACCTTGCTTAAATCTTGTCAATATTATTCTTTTTTGCTTCCATAGGATATGTGAGGTTGTTTGTTGATTTGGAGCTCCCTCTTTGGGTATTTTTTTCTTTTTAGGGCATCACATATCATTATTGTATCTTTCTCTCTTGTTTATAATGGATGAGATTCATTTTGACCCTTTTTGTATCTTTTGATATTTACAGCATCACGTCATGATTCCTGTTACCCTTTCATGATGTGGACCATGTGATATTTGGTTTTTATAGTCTGGATATGTGAAGGAGAGTGAATTATTAGACAATTGGGGTGTGATTTTGTTTTTTTATATTGATTCCACCATGTTTTTTGTATCTATTTTGATTTCCATGTGATGGTGTTCTGTGTAGTTTGATATGAACACCATCATATACCAGTGGTGATCTAGATGGTATCTTCCTTTCATTACATATAAATGAATTCCACTTTTTCTTGTGCTATATATTCATTTTTTTCACTCTATTTGGAGAGTTTGGGAATAAATCTTCTCATAAAGACCTATTATTTTTTAGAAATAGGATTCTAGATGTATTACCATTTTATATTAATTTTAAATTATGTGAAGACTGATTCTCAGACTCATTCTCTTCAGGTTTTATTTATCATTGTTTGTCATGATTATAGTAATCATATATTTTTTGTGATGACATTCCACTATGGGGGGACTTATCTATTGGTTCACTATTACATATAAATTCTAAATGATGGGGATACTTATGCCAAGTAATTGTGTTTTCATTCTATTATTATGGATTCATCCTTTGAAATGTATATTTTGGGATGTGCTATCATTTTTTATTAGCACCTTGAATGTTTTAGAGGTGGAATTTTTATTTGGTAATAAGATCCGGTTTGAATTTCAAAAGGATCATTTGATAATTTTTGGAAATATTAATGCCCTCAATTTCAATGAAGGTCATAAAGTGGCTATCCTAACATATTATATTTTTTCTCTGCACTCCAATTCATTTGGATGATCCGAATCATTCTAGTGTGGGTAACCAAAGGTATATTATTTTCATGTCTTCTGTCATTGAATTTGAGGTATTTGTTGTTTTTTTGGATTTTTTCGTCAATGTGGAATTTTGTTTCATGGAATTTGTATCCATTTGATTAAATAATTATCCCATGGTATCTATACATTGTTATTAAATAATTTTATGTTCATTGAGTTGTACACTTTTTTTCTTGTGTTATTTGATATTTGTTGGGAAATTTTTCTTTTCACAGGGTTTGAGCATTGTTTTCCCACACTATGAAATTGAAATCATCAATTTTAAAATATTTTTCTACTTCTATTCACACGGTTTAGAAAACCATGTAGTAAAATCTTTCCACCCAATAAAACCTAAATAATATTTATTTTGAACCAATTTTTTATGTGATTCCACCTACCATTTGACCCCCTCTTAGTTTGGTATCAACAAATGGGTTCCCCCAACATTCTCCTTCATCATGAACCTATGTTTTTTTAAAATATCACTACTATTTACTTATTCATAATGATTTTATAATGAAATATTTTTTCCTATTATTCTATTTTAACACTTGTTTTCTATATTTCATTAATATTATTATCTAACCCAAGCAATCATGTAATCCTATTTATATAGTTATGGTTCTATGGAATTATGCTTTAAGGATAGTAATGATTGTGACATGTCCTTATAGTCTCTTTTTAGTAGATTCCATGGGGGGTTCTAGTGTTCCTCCACTCGAGGAGGTTCTTTCTATTTATGATGTTTCTATTGAAGATTTCCACTATATATTATGTTTTATAAATCCATTTATCTCCTTGATAATCATTTTATGGACTATATAAGATCTTTTTTCTATATATTTTGTTGATTTTAATTGATTTTTATATCTATAATGGATGGAATTTTAGGCATGAAGTTGTATATTTATTCTAAGTGATGTTTTCTTGTTTCTACATATTTAATAAATTTCAAATTTTGGAGTTCAGTGAGAAATAAACATGTTGTTTTTGTTTAAATCCAAATGGGATTTTCAATTCTGGTTTTCCTTTTTTTATTTTAAATATGATGCATTTGGTAGATGGTGGTGTAGTTATGAAAAATGCCTTTCCAATCCCCATAATTGGTTTGTTAGTGATTATTCATAATTATTTATTCATTGAAATTGTGTTTTGTTTCATAATAGTTTTGAACAAATGTATTTCCATATGTTTGTATATTATAACTGATTAGTGAAGGCATTATTGGTGATATATGTTGGGATGTTGATTGTTCCCTTATTTACCCCCTGATTTTTTTTATGAGGTTATGAGAATCCATGTGATGGATGATTTTTTTGTGATTCATGGTGATCTAATGGTTTGGGACTCATTTTAAGGTATTTTGGAGTTGGGAAGGACATGATTGCGATGTTAGCCCTAGGAACTGTAATTATCATGTGAACATATTTATTATTCGTGGACTACCTTGACTATTATTCTTTTGGGAGACCAACGAAACGAAGCGGTCACTTTTGGGGAATTGTTAGGTTAATTGGTGTTTATAACCTTCCAGTCTCATTAGTTGTACATATTCCTTACTTTTTTCATCATGGAGACTCCATTGATTTATTCTATTGAAGGATGTGTGTCCATTAATCCACAAGATGTGGGTACAACATTACCTTTCTTATGTTGTCTCGTTACTCCTCATATCATTTCTCATGATATCTATCCTATATTATTATTATTTGTTATTTATAATTTTATATGTGTTTATTATTTCATTGAAAAACAAGATTGATGTCTTGATAATAATATGGTTTATTATTGTTTTTGAAATGTTTGGTTCTATACATTTATTTCTATAATTGGGGCAATTTCAATGTTTTATTTTTATTTTTCCATATACCTCTCATACCTTTGAGTTACGATTTTTTAATATTTTAATGGACAAATCGGAAATGGTTTTCATGTAACACTTTAAATTTATTCATTACCTTGAAATAATTTAAAACGCATGTGTGTATAATTTAATTTTTAAAAAGGGAAATGTTTGGAACTTGAATGTGGTGTCATGTTTATGAAAAAAATATATTTTGTAATGTTTACACTTTTTTTCCAAAGATCATGTTTCGTGTTTTTTATTACTATGAATGTAAAGGAAAAAAAGAAAAAAAACTATATTCTATATTCAAAACTCTTGATATTGGTTTCTTTTATAAAAGGAATTGATTAGACACATGGTGGTATACTAATGGATTCATCTCACACCCTATATACTCACCATGTTAGGTATATAGTTTTAGTATCTTTTCCAAGTTCTTTTTAGACATGGATTCAGGTTGGATATAGTGCCACTAATGTTGGGAAATGGTAAGTGTTATGATCAAGCCAGTGACCTGAGTTTAACAGGAAGATATTTGTCGAACCGTTATTTTTTTAACGAATTGGATCATTTTTTTTCGAGAATAATTCGTATTTGGTTTTGTTTTTTGTGGAATAATTTTTAATTTTATAACACATTTCCTTTTTGGTTATTTATTATTAAGCCATATTTGGTTTTTTCTTAAATATTTATTTTATGTCTAGTTTGGATTTTTTTTATTTTTCTTCTTGAGTGTGAATCCATCGGCAATGAACATTTCATATACTCTTGATTCTTTTCTTCAACCTGGGAGGACCAAGGATGCCCATCACGTGTGTGGTAGGCCGGTACCAGAACTGGTTAAATGGATATCTATAATGGTTATTTTAAATTTTCATTTAATTTGACTTATTTGTCATTATAAGAGAATTTGTAATGAATTGATGGATTATAACACATGAGTTCTTAACTTATATTTATTCATAATTAATTTTAATATTTTGTTTTTATCATATAATATTGTATACAATATTTTTATATATATTTGTTTCTAAATACGAGAACTGATTATATAATAAAACATTACTATATATCATGTTTTGTTCTCCAAGATGTTATGGAATGGTGATACCTACATCAGCAGTGAGAAGAAAATAGTTTCATTTTTAGCTGAATGGTTCTTGTAAAACGATTAACAAATTTAGTTTAATGTATTTATAAAAGAACCAATAGTAATGTTATACATAAATAATTAGGATTACAGGATGATTATAAAATGCAATACATTAATACCGAGATGTGTCATGATAATCCTTTTTCTAGTAAAACTAAATATAATCATCCAAAA
This sequence comes from Viscum album, assembly GCA_963277665.1. Classification (NCBI taxonomy): domain Eukaryota; kingdom Viridiplantae; phylum Streptophyta; class Magnoliopsida; order Santalales; family Viscaceae; genus Viscum; species Viscum album. Next base: position 1,020,514,913 of record OY728122.1, read on the forward strand.
TATCCTCATTATGATTTTTGAATAATTAATGTAAAATAACATCGGTATTATTGAAGAATTTACCAATTTTGAATAGAAATAATAAACCTTATAAATAAAGGTAGGTCATATATCTTTTAGAATTTGTTTATCAGGTGAGCATGAACTATACCAATTTTAAGCTGGTAGTAAATTTACATAATAATATTTCGTTATGTTTTATAATGGAATAAAAATTTGAATTGTGCAATATGAATGTTTAGAATATATGTGTTTCTTCAGGCCCATGTGTCAAAGAATATCTTCACCAATATTTTATCGATTAATAAAATGTCACGTAGAGAAATTCTTAAAAAACATTTCCTTATACACATCAACAAAATGATGTTAGTACAGAGTATTGACAGTTTTTGTTACATGCAATACTGGTCAACAAAATGTAAAATAGTTTTATTACATAAAACACATTTCATTATGCACATGAATGTTAGGATGTATGTAAAAAAAGTTACATTAATGTCTAAACTAATATTCATGTTATAGACATCAATTATTTTTCATGAAATTCATTGCATATAGATACTTTATCCCATATCCATATGCCATATATAATGAAATATACTTATCACAAGAGTTATATTATGATATAAATCCATCATTTACTAATAATATGTGGTTAGATGGACATAGTTTTCTAGTATTAGAACAATCTTGTATCAAGTAAAACAAAATGTGCATCTAAATTAATTATCCAAAATATTTTAAAAGATGTTACTAAAATAAATGGGAAAGAAAATTCATACTCTACTGATATAATATATTTATATTAAAGGGATCACATATTCATTTGAGTTAGTGGTAGACATATTGAATTGTATCTAGTCAATTCCATAGTTTCAAAAATATTTAGCCTTGGAAAATGTTCCACAAGAGAACATGAAAAACCATTGATCCAGAGAAACATTTTTTGTAGGAGTGATACAATCATGGTATTGGTTTTTTATTAACCATTGTCTTTGATAAATTATTCATTAAGAATAATAAATCCTAAATATATGAAGTTATTGTAAACATGTTAAAACATAAATGTTCAATTAAAATTCAATAATGGATCCCATGTATAAAAAAATGAGGTCTTATTATATGGAATATTATTATGGGTATTCAAACAAGAATGTACATGTGTAGTTCAAGCAATATTTTAATAAGGCTATGTGGCTCATATGAAGAAATAATTATTAGATCCATTAAAATATTCTACTTTCCATAGTTACATTCTATGATAATTATATTGGGAATTAAATATCAAGACCAGAAATCTTGGATAGTGTCTATACGACACAACCAGAGACAGATAATGATACCACTGATTGCCAATATGGGGAGAAAGTTATGAAAATTCTATTTTGAATTAATGTAATAAAAAATTATATAATATTCATTTTTATTGAATCATTTCCATATATCACTGAGAATATTGAGTGATTTAAACTTTTTTCATGTAAAATATATTATTAATCATATTTGAAAAAACTTTGGGTATTATATTTAGTTAAGAATACAATGAGAGAAATTCTATAGAGTTTGACTTTATGTAGAAACTAGAATTTTACATAACAAGATCTATTGAGGTTTATTTAATGGGTTGCTTATACCATGTAATAAATTAAATATAAAAAAAAGGTATTGAAATGAAATTTGGAATAATTAAATAGAGAACTATTACCAATTTCACATGGCATACATCTCCTTATAAAGACATGCATGGTTTATATGAGGAGATTAAAATGGTTAGTATAATTAAATAAGAAACAATTTTTGATCCATCCCAAATTAAATGTAATGTAATATATATGACATTACCTACATATACTTTATTATAGGAAAATGTCATTTATATCAAGGAGGAAAAAAGGAGAAGAATTCTGAACAATCCAAATGTATTTTTTTACGTATAAAAGATATATACATGGTATAGAGACTGGACAGGATTGTAGTTATTGGGGTACACATACTAGTTTTCCTGTTGATCATTATGATCAAATATCCAAGATAGTATATGGTTACAAGTAGAAAGATCCAATTTTGTCTAGTGGTATCCATATATTAAAATAATGAATTTTTTGTGGCTTCTGATGCATCTAAACATGAATTATATAATAAGTACTGATTTTTCTTATTATTGCAGTCACACTAAGTATGAAATGTTTTATCATAGTAAAAAATCTGGTAATTATACAAATTATACTATCCAAGATTTAATTATTTTTGTAGAATAAGAAGTAATATACTCATGTATATAATGTCTTGATGATTATTACCCAAAGAGGGGAAGTCACAGATAGTGGAATTGTCATGAAGTAGGGACATTGGAGGACCAATGACTAAAGACATAATGTATATGAAGAAATTTTTTATCATGTGAATGCTAGAAAAGGTTCTATATAATGTTTGATATGGTGAAAATGGGAGTGTTGTAAGACTGGGTTCCCTAGAACAAACATAAGAAGAATAATTAGAATATCATGTCATGTATACAGTGATTTATGAATGGTGTTCACATACAATAGTGATGTTGATATTTTGGCGTCTACTATTTACATAGTAATGTTTTTAGTTTATTTTAAGATCATAAGGTTATAGTAGTTCCATGGCTATGGAGAGCATAGTGAGATACCAAAACCATAATCTTAAACATTTGTATTATGTTTTGCAAACATCAAACTCACTGGACACAGATGATGTGTGACTATCAGGTGTTTTGGTCTCATAAGAACTAGGAATTAATCCCAAGAAGTTCCCACTTCTTAATCTTGAATTAATGAGACTAATAGGACATTCCTAAAAATAGGAAAAATACATGTTTTAGGTATCATTTATAGTTCATTGTGTGAACATAGGTAATGGTCACTCAAATTTATATTATTATCATTATATACTATCTGATCGCATATTTTAATGCAAGGAAACAACTAAGGAATTGATTTGTTGAGATATATCTAGTATTGTGATTCTCATTGGTGGTATTCCATTTATTAATTAGTCAAGATAAAATATTTTACTTTTGAATGCATGCATTATCATGAGCCCAATTGAACTAGAACATATTACATTCATTAAAAAAATGGCCATGGTAGACAAAGGTATGTTGGTCTAGTTAGGTAAAATAATAATAAATATATAATGGATGATTACATGATTTGTTCAACCCTATTTATAAAATATTGTTAGAAAAATAGATTATATTACACAGTTTGTGTTACAAGGATGGTTTTCAGTACTATAAAAATTCCTTAACTCATTAGAATCGTTGATAGGTTACAAGACTGCACTCCTATTCATTGAATAATATTCACAACTATAGAGATAATCACATATAGGGTCCCACATAATAGTTTATTCAAATGTTTTCCCTGTTTATTGAATTAGAAGACCAAAGACCGTAGAACCTGCCTCAAGGTCTGAGACCTACCGAAAAGTAATAGACCAATAACAAATAATTAAATTCATTATTATTAATTTATAAAATAATTAGGTTAAATATATTTTTTAAACATTAATCATCATGTATTAAGTAAGAACATGGAAATATATTATACAAATGAAAATTATTGTAATATCCAATGTTCGTTTAATATTACAGGAATTACATGTCAATTTAATGACACACATTTATCACAAAATATATTTATATGTATATTACATGTATGTGAAAAAATATGAAGGGTTATTTTGATGCATTCAGATCACTATAACTTTTCATTTATTTCGTATATAGCAGGTGATACTTATGTGGTGGCTAGGGAACCCTGTTCAGGAAATTAACATGCATTATATAAGTAAGACGAGCTATTATCAATAATAAAATTTATACCAAAGAATTTTAGACCTTAAATCACCACCTTCTTAAATCCAATAGATATAAATATTTGTTCCAGGTGATCAATCCAAGACCACCATCATATATCAATATAACAGAGTTGTGGTGGTCATCGAAACATCAATGGAATTTTCAAACCTCATCCCTAGAACCTGAATTCTAAATAAAGGTGTTCCCATGGCCTATTGAATCATGTGTGGATGTTTAGAGGAGTCTAGACTCAAATTATTTCCAAAATGAACTCCATAAATGAGATAAGGTCAAATTTTATAACAATTCATATGACGTAATCATTCATTTAATTTTTGTGCTTAATAAATTCATAGGATATCTTTTTACCTATACTGAGGCTCATATAAAAAAATAATACATAGTATCATCATTATAGTGATGGAAGTTTTTTATGTCCCTAGTCCATATACTTATTTTCTATTTTTTGGGATAAAAAAATTACCACACTATATCCATGTGATAAGGGAGACCGAACTATCATCTTCTACCTTAGTTCTTTAAATGATTCCTTTGAATGTAGCTTGACAAACAATTTTTTTACTTTCTATAAATTGTTCTAAAATTATATCTTTAGATAATTTCTCCCAATAAAATATATGATAAAGTAACATTTTATATAAATATCTATGGAAATTGACTTTTTAAGAAGATTATTTTATTTTTTTATAAATTTGATTATCGTATCCCAAAATTATGGGAGACCTCGCATGTAGTGCCCCCAACATAGAAACCCCAAGATGATGTCTTACTTTTTAAAATTATCATTATTAAAATTTATCCAATCCTATGTTATTTATTAGTTTTTCAGTTTTGGAAATATAGATATACTCATGAGACCCATTTTACATAGGGAATATAAAATAAAACAAAATAAGTAAACAATGCTAACAAACAGCATCCTTGAAAACATATTCAGTGATCTTACATTCATAACATGAGTTTTGGATAAAAAATAAGGGTGATATAAAATGATCATAAAGGGTTATGTATAGTGGAATAATTAAGGAAGAAATGAGCATAATTATTATGTAATGGAATATTACTGAAAACTCATTCTATTTAATCAATATGATTTTAAAAAAATTCATCCACATATTTTTTCATAATGAAATTATCATGGATAATAACAAATAAATATTTAAAGTAAGGAAATTATTAATTATTGGATGTCATATTTGAGGTACATGAAAACATTTACCATATAGACCATTCATATGAAATATCAGAACTACAGGTAGAAACCTATTTAAAATTAGACAATAGAATTGTATCAAGAGAAACTGTTAATGCATCGAGGGGAAATGTAATGTAAATAACTCAACAATCACTTCAATTATAGAAACTTAAACATAAATGTATTAATAAATTTATTTAATAAGAAATATTCCTTATAAAATATATATATTGAGTAATTATTATAGATTATTCTATATTTCACCAATTAATCAAATTATTATCACAGAAAATACCATATGTGTAATGACCTTGTCATTTATGAATAAAATTACCTTTCATTTAATTTCATATGTATATAGAAACCACATGAACACATTTTTATTATTATTATTCGGTTCAAATGACAATTAAGTATCATTGTCTTCGATAATATAGTCGTTGAACAATAATCACACAACTTATATAAATATAAGGTTTTAAAAAACATTTTAACAGCAACAAAGAAGAGGATTGCATCATCTCGTAGACTCAAGTTGTATGAAGCTCAATTTTCATAGACCAGAATAGAGGTAGTGTTACTAGAATTCACAATTGACCAAGCCCAATCTAGTCTTCAAAACATTAAGATTGAACAGAATTTCTTACAAGATAAGTTCATATTAATAGAGATTACCACTCAGGCGATGTTATTTGAGCCTCCCCAAGAGTCGGTCACCATCGCACATCTTACCCTTAAGTCATATGTTGTGTTTATAAGGGGTTATGTAATATGTTATTAGCTATATACTATGTAATATATTTTTATAAATAAAATCATTATTACATAAATTCTTTATAAGAATAGGCTTTCTTAAAAAATGAAGAATTTGATAAGTTTATTTTTCTGGTAAAAATGTACATTTGAGAAATATATACATTATTATATTAAAATGTTGTTTTTATTAATAACATTATAAAATAATTTATATAAATGATGACTATATCAATTCATTATCAGAAAATGATTAGGTAATAAGTTTGATAAGAGTAATATTTTTTTACAAAAAAACAAAAAGAATTTTTTAAAAGAATTTGTTTTTAGAATTGAAATATTTTTGAAATAATTAATATTTTAATAAATTTTTATATGAAATTAATTTTTTAAAAAATAAATGATTTTATAATTGATATGATGGGAAATGTGTTTTTTTGTTATGGTTTAAAAATTGTTTTTAGAAAGCCCCATAGATTTTCAATAATTGTCTGTTTTCATTTTAAAAGTGAAAATTAAAATATTTACAAAATTATTTAGATAAAATGAATAATATTTTTGGAATCAAGATGTTGAAATTATCCAATGGTGTTTTTTCATAATTTTTTGATGTAGAACTATTTTTGGGGTTAAAATTAAAAAAATTATAAATATATAGTTTGGTTTATGACGTCACAAAGGATGAATAGTGATGTAATGAATCCCATGAAATGTATATTTGACCAAATATCTGTTTTAACATTAAAATAATGTTATTAATTATTTATTTCACTTATTTTATAATTCTATAGTGAATCCCTTGAAGTGTATAATATATTTTATGATTCTAAATTCATTTCCTTGGGAGTGTGACTCATCCGAATATACGAAAGGGAAATATTTTAATAACTTCGGCCCACGACCTTATAAAATTATTTTTCACCCCTATTTGAAAAAACATGGGAAAAAACCAGGGGAATGTTTTTGGTTTGGAATATTTTAGTGTGTAGTGTCCATGACCTAAATAATAATGAATTCCTCCTCCATTCCTATATAAACCCACCCAAACACCCATTACAACTAACAAAAAGACTTTAAATCTCGTCCTCACTCTACTATACACTCTATATAGTCCTCCCAATGTTCCCCCAAGCTCCCAATAAGCCTCTCCCAATCTTATTGGGGTCACACATCCAGGTAAAGGATCCTCACAGTCCTTCCTTTCTCATTTTTTGTCCTTTTTTCCTTCTATTGTTATACGCAATTATTTTTCAATTAAAAATTATGGGGTATGTTTTATCACCTCCCCCATAATTCTCGTATTATGTTTTAATGGTGATAAACCCCTTTCTCTCTCATTAATCCATCTCATGTACACCCGTTACAATGTAGAAATTCTTTAAGGGATTTCCCTCTCCTCATTTACATTCGATCATTTATTTTGTACAATGAACTTACATTTCCTTTTCATTTGTTTGGATATTATTATCCATGAACCCCTAACATTCCAATTCATGTATTAATGATTATGGACTCATTTTAGGATCTTCAACCCGTTTTTTGAATCCCCATTTCATGATGTTTTTCTGAAGAAAATGCACCACGATTTTCAATGAAAAAATCATCATATAGTGAATACCATGCCCTTTTATCTACCAAGGGTATTCAACTTTAAAAAAATTATAATTTATTATTATATAATATCAGGTATGTGTTCCAAATTCCCTTATTTTGGAATAAATGATGATGTTGGATGAATCCATTTCATATGATCTATGTGAGACACTTAAGCGTGAGATTAAAATGTTTTTAAAGTTCCACCTAATAGCACTCCAATGAAATGGGTAATGTTTTGTATCATGATAAGTCTTGTTGGGATAGGTTATTCCCTGATTCCATTAAGGGAATTTTTCCACCAAGATTGTACAATGGTTAACTTGATTCCTTTATGTTAATGATACAGTGTTTTGATTAGTTCCCACATTTTCATGTTATGATAATCCTACTATATCATGCCATTATGTTCATGATTCTCTTGTTCTCCATTGATATTCCAATTTGTTAAAATGTATTGTTTTCATCATGTAATTACTTGTTTACTTCTTTACGGGGATTTATATCTCATTATTTTCATATGTATGTCCTCAGGTTATCCCATGAAAAGTTATCTACAAAGGAATGTTGTGCTCATATAAAAGGAGTTTTCAATAAAGAATTTGTATTATATGTCTTAAGTAGTCGTGTAATGTTCTTAATCTCCAAAGACACTATACCTCTAAATCATATGGGTTGTATTATGTGTCATATTAAGTAATAAATCATGATAAATGTATAATAATGAATAGTTTTGTTATAGTTTGTATAAATTGGATGTTTGGTTTTTTTTATTAGGATTAGAAAACCCTAGTCAAAGCCTTAGAGATGAGACTGTGCATAAGAAAAATCACCCCTAGATTTGGGAGATTATAGAGTGTACTGTTTATCACGAAAATAAATCCATTTCTTTATACAAACAAGAAGTTGTGGCTCTTGAACTGTTGTATATTGGGGTAAAATATAAAAACACCTCTTTATGCTAGACTCGAATGGGAACTGGTGCATGAAAATGGGATTTACTGCACTCTTGGTCCGACAATCCTGGGAGATATTCTTTGGGAAATTCATTATCTTAGTATAAACCATTATTATAGGGGACAAAAATAATAAAAGAATATATGTTAGTAAATAGATAATGGGTAACATATATTGAAACCTATAAATTCATAAGTTAAGGGAATAAATGTAATTTATAAGTTATTCTTTTTTTCATTAGATTACCCTTTATGGGATTAAAAGTTTAATATAATTACCCATAATTTTCCTTTTATTGTATCCAATGGTCAGTAATAGAAGGACTTGAGATTACAACAGATGAAAAGATCAATTTTATGACAGTTCTAATAAGATTCACAATCTGATGGGAGTATGAATCACAAACATTTCCATGATACTCTCTAAGTGAACTCGTGTTTTTAATAGAAAAATTGGTCAGGAGGAATGTCAACCACCCACCACATAATGAAATAACATGTTTAAATCATTAGCATTGTGGTAAAAAGGCCTCCTACATTTAATGGATCATCTGATCACTCAATCGCCAAACAATGGATCAACTCCATTGAGAATATCATCCCCATTCGTGAATGTTATGAATAAGAGAATGTTATTATGGATATTTTTCATATAGAGGGTGAAGATAATAAATGGTAAAAATGGATCAAAAATATGAAGCTGGAGAAAGAGATATAGGTGAAGGCATAGAAGGACTTCCGAAAAAAAAAATTCAATAAATATTTTCCCACCACAGTCAATCTTAATATAGAATGATATTTCCTTGCTCTCAAGGAAATGGATAATGAATATGTTGGGTCTTATGAGGAAATCATCACCATACATGCATGATATGCCTCTGGGTTTGATGTTACCCATATATTCAAGGTTGAATTTTTATTTTAATGGATAAAACCTAGCCCGCGCAAACACCAGGCAATCTGTTACATTAACAGTTATGAGGAGGTTTTCTAATGTGCCCTCAAATTTGAGATTGATATCGAATAATATGTGGTGTATCATGGGGATAATAAGTGGAATATGTATTGTAATTATACTTTTCTGATGGAAAAATCCAATAGTGTTATGAAATTATAGAATCCCACAAGATTATGGAGCAGAAGGAAGAACCCTAGAAACTTCAAGAAGGGGATGATGAATTGTTTTAGTTGCCGGAGGGAAGGGAACTATGCAAGAAATTTCCAACCTAAAAAAAGATAATGTGATAGAGAGAATGAATTATCCATTTGATCCTCGATGCACTGTTCATTAATACTACATCAATGAACCGGTGAACTTTCTGACCCAGTGCCCTAGGCCATGGTTTTTTGGTGGCATTTAACAACATCCAATGTAGCAGGGGATATCTTTTACTATACCTACCATCAAATAAAATACCGACAATGAATTTGTGATTGGATCTCTAGTTATTCATTAAAAAATAGAAAAAAAAAAGTTCATATAATACACATTATTTTATATCCTTATAGTTTATTAGAACAATCCAAACATTACCGCATATAATAAAAGTAGAGATATAGAATTAAAAAACAAATGGGAAAATTATTGCATCCCATTAATATAACTTGTCTCCTGTCACAATTTGTGGATAAAAATTTCACAGTGAAAAGCATCATACATACCATAATAGAATTTTATGTAATTCATGTCATGGATTAGATTTACCCATATTGATACAACATAAATTATTGTGAGAGGGAAATCACTCCCTATTTAGTGAACCAACCCCCGATTTCATAAAAATGAATGGAGGAGGATGAATCTACATTAACACCATCATATCAAGAATTGACATTATATTCCTATGATCATTCATGTATTTCTATGATGATTGAGTCGAATGATATAACCATACTCGAAGAAATTATTATTGTGAGAGAATTCACTAATTTTTTTCTCAAGAAATTTCTTGGTCTTCCTCTAAAAAGGGATGTTGAATTTCGGATTGATCTTATACCTGGGGTGATTCCAATATCCATGAAACCTTATCTAATTCCTATTATCTAGAATTAGTATGTAATCTATATACTATAAGAGAATTTGGATAATGGTTTTACACGCCCTAGTGCTTCAATAAGGGGTGCACCTGTCCTCTTTTCCATGAAAAAGGATGGGTCAATGAGCCTTTGAATTGATTATCCTGATCACAAAAAAATAAAGATAATGAATAAGTATACTTTTCCATAAATCGATGACTTGCTCGATCAAATATTTGGAGCATAATACTTCTCATAGGGGATCTACTTTTGGGATATTACCATGTAATGGTGCATAAAGTGGATATTCCCAGGACTTCATTTTGATCAATGTACAGGCACCATTAATTCATAGTCATGCCTTTAGAATTAATTAATTATCTATAAGTGTTGATGTTAATGATTAATAGAGTCTATATAGATTACATAAAAAATTGGTATTCTTTATTGAAGATATTATAATATACTCCAAAACCATAGATGAGCACGAGGAGAATCTATGCAGTGTAGTAGAGACATTGAGAATGGAGGCTCTCTATGAAATGTTCATGAAGTGTGTGTTTTAGAATAAGTAACATTATTGAGGAATATCATCAAAAGAAATGGGATATATATGGTTTTTAAAAAAACAATAAGGGGATTTTTAAGGCCCACATATATGATGGATATCCATAGATTCCTTGGATTTAATGTATAATATTGCCGATTTGAAAGTAATTTCTCATGATTGCCAAACCCTCTTACCAATCTAACATTGATGGGGGTAATTTTTTCATAAAATGATGAATGTGAAGAATTATTTATGGAGTTGAATAAAAGGCTTATCACTACCATTGAGCTCACTCTACCCACATGTGGGTAGAATTTCAAAATCGTCAAGGATGCATCGAAGAAGGTAATGGGATGTGTGTTGATACAGAATGAAGAATTCATCACATATTCCTCAAAGAAGTAGAAAATTCATGAGAATAACTATCCCCATAATGATCTTGAGTTAGAAGCTGTTATTTTCTAATTAAATGTATAAAAAATTTCTCTTTTGGAAGAAGTAAAAATTATATACAGATCATAAAAGTCTAAAATATATATTCACATAGAAAGATCAGAACATGTGCCAATAAAGATGGTTAGAGCTCCTCAAGTATTATAATAGCACAATCCATTACTACCTTAGTAAAGTGAACAAGGTGGTTGATTCTCAAAGTAAAAAATAACCAGCGATTCTATCATTGATAAGAATTTAAAATGATCCAATTTTCATCGATTGGATGATTATGGATATGGGTATCATAATTAAGGAATTATCATTAGTCCTTTCACAAATGATTTCTTATCCGTCTCTTTTAAAAATGCTAATGGGTTTTAAAATAGATTAAATTGGAATTCCAATGAAATTATAATATTTTAGAAAAGGGAAATCCTTAGAGGTCAATAGTGTTGAAGAAGGAATTATGAGGTTTGGGTCAAGACTATGTGTTACCTCAAATCCTAAGATAGTGAAAGAGCATTTGGATTATGAACATAGTTGGAAAAGATCCATTCACCCATGATACCAAATGATGAATCGAGATCTCTGAGAAAATTATTGGTTGGATAACATGGAGAAGTAAATCATTGAGTATACATCAATTTTACATGTATGTCTTCAAGTGAAGGCTAAGAGGCTTGTGTCTAAGGGGATGATGCAACCATTACCTATACAAACATGGAAATCAAAAAAACATCACCATGAACATCATCATTAGACTTCCAAAAAAACAAATAATGCACTCTGGATTATTATGGATCTTCATAAAATTTCTATACACATCATTGAGATTGCAGGGGATTTATCATTGGATCAACTAGAACAGATATACATCAGTGAAGGGGTATGGTTTCTTGTTGTAAAACTATAAATTGTATCAAATCGTGATCCATGATTCCCCTTTAGGATTTAGAAGAGTTTTCAACAGACTCAGAATACTAAAATGATATTCAGTACAAAATATTGTCCTCAACTAATGGAAAACATGAGGGGAGTATCCAAACACATGAGGACATGTTGATGGCATTATCAGTGGACATCAATGGTGGATGAGATCAACATATTCCTCAGGTTGAGCTTTCTTACAACAACATTTTTCACTCATGAATCCAAATGGATCATTATGAAGCCATTTACATGAAGTGGTGCAGAAAAATCCCATGTTGGGATGATATTCAGAGTGAAAACATCTAGGTATAAAAATGGTCCAAGAAATGGTGGAGATGTTTAACACATTCCAACAACACATCAAAGCTACTCAGGGTCCACAAAAGAGCTATGTTGACTACCGAAGATGAGAGCTAGAGTTTTTTGTTGGAGACATGGTTTTCCAATTCATATATCCATGGAAGAGGGTGGTGTGAATTGGGATGAATGGAATTCATATTCCAATGTACATTGTCCATTTTTTATATTCTTGATCGCATTAGAGAAGGGATTATCTACTAGGAATCCCAAGGAACGTGTCTCAATCCCATGATGTATTCCATGTTTCACTCTTGAGGAAGTACATACCTAACCCACTAAATGTACTCAATCCATAGGTGGTACCATAGGATAATGACCTCTCCTATGAAGAGAATCAGGTGAATAGCATTGATCAAAGATAAAAAGTTTACAAAACAAAACAATTCCCCTAGTCAATGTGTTCTGGGTAAACCACATGTTTTAAGGAGCAACATGGGAACTGGAGGAAGTGATCAGGAAGAGTTACCATCTTCTATTTTAGTGTGGGAAAAGAAAATTTTCTGGGTGAAATTTCATAAGGGGTGAACGTTGTAACAACCCGATAATTTATGAATAAAATTCCCTTTATTTTAATTTCTTTTTCCTATAGAAATCACATGCACTCTATGTTTTGTTATTTGGTTTAAATGAACATTATGTATCATTACAATTGATAATATTTTCATTTAATAGTGATCACAAAACATATATAAATATGAAGTTTTATAAAAAAATACATTTCACACAGAAAAAGGAGTGTATGGCCTCATCTAGTAGACTCAGGCCATATAACTCTCATTTGTTGGATATAGGAAAGGAGGTAGAATAACTAGGCTTCACTCTTAACCAATACTATGTCGAGCTTCATCATGTTAATATTGAAAGAAATAGCCTATGATAGATGTTCATGATAATAGATATTACCACATGGTATATGTTATTTGAGACACTCCAAGAGTAAATCACCATCACACAGCTTACCTGTATTTTTTATATGGGTGTTGTAAGTGGTCATGTTGAAGGTATTAGTTACTTAATGTGTAAACCATTTTAATAAATAAATGATTTATTCCATAAATTTTTTTATGGGAAGAGTCCTTCTTAAAAAATGATAAATTTGGTAAAATGATTTTTCCATTAAAAATGGTACTTCTGAAAAATATATACAATATTATGTTAAATTAATGTATTTATTAATAATATTAGAAATAAATTCCTATAAATTATGATTATATCAGTTCCTTATCTGTAAATTTTTAAGTAATCATTTTGATTAGAGTCATATTTTTATATGATAAAATTGATAACATATTTTTAAATAATTTATTTTAAGGAATTGATGATTTTTATAAATAATTAATATTTTAAAAAATATTAGTATAAAATAACTTTTATTATTAATAAATTTGTATATAATTTTTTTTAAGTAAGTTGTTATTTTTTATTATGGTTAAAAAAACTTTTTTTGTTAAAACTCTTCAATTTTCAATAAATTTAGGTTCTCATTTTAAAATTGAAAATTATCATATATAGAAAAATATTTATATAAAATGAATTATACTGATGGAATTAGTACATTGATATTATCTGATATAGAATCTGTCATATTTTCTAACAAAGTCGGACTTTTTCATAAATATTAAATATTATTTAAACAAACTGTGTGTTTTAGGACATCAAAATGAACCAATAGTGATGTAATAATTACCATAAAAATGATATTAGACAAAATATATATTTTTAACAATAAAATAATGTGATTATTTATTTATTTGAATTAATTTATAATTCCATTGTGAATCCTCCAAAATTTATAATATATTTTATGATTTTAAATTAATTTCCTAGGGAGTGTGACTCATCTCCACATAATATAGGGAAAAAATTTGATATCTTCAGCACATTAATTTATAAAATAATTTTTTCCACTCCTTTTTGGAAAAAAATCAGTAAAAACTATGGGAAGGTTTGTGTTTTTTTTATATTTTTTGTTTGTAGTGTTCAAAATTTTAAAAAATACATAATTCCCCCTTATTTCCTATATAAACCCACCCATGATCCCATTTCTATTAACTCAAACTCATTGAATCTCATCCTCAGTCATCAATCCACTCCCTATAGTCCACCCAAGGGACCCCAAAACTCCCATGAATCCTCTCCCAAGCGTTTGGTATCACACATCCATGTAAAGGATCCTCACATTCCATTATTTCTCATTTTTTCCATGTTTCCTTATATTGTTATACCATTTTATTATACAATTAAAAATAATGGGGTATGTTTTCAATCCTACCACATATTTACCTTATTATGTTTAAATGGTTATATACACCTTTCACTATAATTAATCCCTCCAATGTACACCTTTTACCATGCCAAAAATCTATATTTGATTTCTCTTTCCTCATTTCCTTTCAATCATTTATTATATATATATGAATATAAAATTTCATTTCATATGTTCTGATATTATGATACATGATCCCCTTACATCCAATTTAATGTAAAAATTATCAATGATTCCTTTTTCTCTCATCAACCCATTTTAATAATTTATATTTGATGCCATTATGTTGTCGTAATTTCACAATGATTTTCCGTGCCAAAATAATCATGTAGTGAATACCGTGACGATTTCCAGATCTAGGGTGCTCACCATTATACATAAATACTTATTGATTATAGAAGATCATGTATTTATTCCACATTCCTTTATACTAGAATAAATTATGATGTTTAATGAATCCATGTTATATAATCTATGTAGCACACTTAAGGAAGCGATTATAATTTCCCTAAAGGGTGCACCCTGGTGGGGATCCAATGCATTGAGTAATTTTGATAATCATAATAAATCATTATGGGATTGGGTTTTACCTGATTCATTTTAGGACATATTTCCACCATGTTGGGACATGGGATTACCTGATTTCTTTATGTTAATTATGTAGTTTTTTTATTTGTTGCCACAATTTCAGGTAATGATAATCATGATATATCATTTATTTATGTTCATGTTTATCATGTGTCCCATTTATATTCTTATTACATAAAACCAACAGTATTCTTCATGTAATAACTTGTTTTCTGCTTAACTGGGCTTTATAGCTCACCATTTTCTTATGTACGCCATCAGGTTATCACATTCAATGTTAAGTACAAAGTTATGTTTTGTTCATGTAAAATAAATTTTCAATAAAGATGTTGTATTTTATATCATAATATTTCATGTAATGTTCCTAATCCACAGACATTGGACCTCTCAATCCTCTAGGTTTTATTATGTGAATGCTTATGTAATAAAATATGTTTAAATGTGTAATAAAGACCATGGTTGTTATAATATGTATAATTTATATACAGTTTAAGACATGATAATATCCATAAAAAAATATGGACATTTAGGTTAAATGTAATGTAAAAAAATCATATATAAGTTATTTTCTCAAAAGAATGTTATCAATAATAAAAGAAACTGAGATTGTAAAAATAAATTTTACCATTTGGTAATTTTAATCTCATAAACCCTTGGATGAGATAATTCAATGTGAAATTTAAAATACCAAAAAATTAAGTGAATCATCATATTAAACTAAAAAGAAGTATAAACACAAAATAATTTGAATTGGTTCATATTAACAAATAAGTCTCAATTGAATATAAATTGAGAAGAAGTCCCTTACTTAAAACATATTCTTGGTTTAACACTCCTAAAACTCCTATAAAATGGTTTTAATAATTTTGTTAACTTACCTTATAACCATATTGATGTATAATATTTCATAAATTGTCCTTTCATGACATATTATAAACTATTCGTTAATAATATTTAGCATTTTCATCACATCGGGTGTTAATTGACATATTTTTCAACTATGTGTAGACTTTTTATATTAGTTCCCATTAATTTGATAATTATTTCATCATCTCAAAAATTAAATACATGATTTAATTATAGTATATATTTAGTACATATCTATATATAATAATACATATAAATTTTGATAGGAAATGAAATTCATCGTTAATGAATATGGTTGGTCAAACGTACACATGACTAACTAAAAATTCATTTTTTTTTAAAATAATTTGGTTATGTGAGAAATTAAGAAGACAAAAAAAACTATGAAAGCATGTCCAAGTGGATCCACCATTATAGACACACTCCAGAACAATACGAACAAAAAAAGATAATATAGCATGTCCAAGGTAGGCAACCATTGAAGACATGATTGTGGATAAGAGAGAACCCAAATCAAGATCCTCTAACATCCAAGACGTCATCATCAGATCTTCCAACACCATAATAGTTTACAATGAAACCATCGAACCCACCAAAAATGGGGACTTATATTAAGGGACATGACAAAAGAGGAGAGGAGAATCGTAAAATGATGTTATAAGACCCAAGAAAAGAAAAACAGAAACAGAAAAGGGAAATTTTCAAAATAGGGGAAACCAGGAGAGTAAATTATGCAATCAATGAGTGTTCCTAAGGTTATCCTTTGCAACCTCATAATGACTTGGGATAAGTCCTTGAAAGTTCCTATTCCAGCCCATATGAATGTTAAAAATGAACTAATGAAGAGAGGACATCATCGGTACAAAGAATTCATGCATTTTCCATTCTCATAGGATTAATAAATATGGAAAACAAAAGATGTCCCTATCTCTATGAAACCAGAATCCCAATCAATCCTACGATGTTCATCCATGTCCGTGTATAGGTCCCGGTTATTGATGATTCCCCAGTCAAAATACGAATATAAGGGGAAATGTAAAAAACCTCATAGGAGAGCTATGCTGGAATGAAAGATCTTAATTAAAAATACCTTCGAAGGATGAAAAGTCGAGGAGTCTCCGTCGATAGAGCACTCGATACTTAACTGGGGATATAGATGCAAGGGTGCCTAGACCACACCACACCCAGTTGACTCCCTCCATATAGACCCAATGACCACCGAGCGAGGATCAGAACACAATGTGAGGAATGATCCATCATGAAGTGCCATTCATGGAGGCTGAAATATGGAAATGGTTGCGCGGCAGCAGATCCGGGAGTCCCGCGGATAGTGGCACTCCGTGATGGGGATGATGGATGTCACACCGTTTCTAGAAGGAGATGTGGTGTCCTATGAGGGGAAGCCGAATGGTCGTCAGCTATGTCGTGTGAAGTGAATCCTAATTAAGGAATAGTGTGGTGTCATATAGTGTGAGCCAATAGATGTGGGGTGAAGTAGGGATGATGATTCTAGGGAAGAGTGGCGGAATCCCTAGTCCAAGAGTGCTCCCGATGATACATCACACCTAGTGAAAGAATATCCATACATACACAAGAATTCTACTTCCATTTATTTTTCAAATTTAAACATGTAAAGATATATATATATATACATATATATATATATTATCATTATAGAATCATATTAATTTCATATATGTAAATTTTATTATTAAAACCATCCCAAATACAAACTATTTATTGTTTGATTGAATCAGATCACTTTGAGAAGGCTATAGTCCACATGTCCACAAATGATGTTATCGTATTCAAAAAAAATTGTATGCCAGGAGGAATCTATTATATAATAATAAATTAGATTAAATACATAATTAATATCACATTTATCATATATAAATTATAAATCCATCATTATTTAAACCATGAATGTTGGTAATGGACGAAATAATGACATCACATTGCAAGGTAGTAGTCCACCATACACACGGATGATGATTGAATATCCCAAATTTTGGATGTGTGTGAGAGAATAGGTCATACCATTAAGATAAAAAATATAATTATATTTAGGATAATTAAATTATTATATATGTAAAATATAAGAATACTTGGTGTGGTGTATACAAAAATAAAACAAAAGACCTTATTAAATAATATGATCTATTTTCAATGTAACTCCTTTTGGTTTATAACAAATGTCATAAACGTTTTGATTTAACCCCAAATTAAGGTTTCTATAATTAGTTTAGTAATTTCATTATATTATTTTGGAATTATTTGAATGAGAAAAAGTGTCTGGAGTGGTGTGAGTAACATGAAGAATAAATACCTTTTCATAGATAAGATGTGGAATTCTTGAAAATACCAAAAGGTAAACACTTTTGGGAGGTCTCCCTTACAAAATGTTCTTAAAAAAATAAAATTTTATTAAATGTGATTTATTGTCAATGTAGACTCAAAATGTAGAAAAATAAAATCATTTTTCTCATTTTATTCCCTACTCTTTAAGATTCCTTCTTTTTTTTATTTTGGTAATTTATTTAGGTGACTAGTTTTATAACCGATGTAATTCATCCATTAAAACTAAATTATAGTGATAATAATATAAAAATCCATACCCATAAATTATAAAATCTTAAAGCTAGTTTATATTATAATAATCTAAAATTTGTTGTATATGAATTAAATATAATCGTACGTAACACACAAAATCACTACATGAACTGGAACTGTGCTATCAATTTTTTTTACTTTTTTGGGTTCAATATTTTTATTACAAAAGATAAATTGATTCCATAATAAATCATATTATATATTTTTTATTATTTCAAAAAATATTGGATGAATATAATATTTTTTGTAATTGTAAATTTTTTAATGAAACATCATCTATTATAAATAACATTAATGATAACATTGACATTAATTAATTAATATCAATTATTTAATATCAATTTTTTTTGAATTTGAATATATTAAGATCAAACATATATATACAATTAAATATAAATCTAAAAAATTAGGTAATACAATAATTCAATAAATTTTCATTTCATTTCATATTTTTAGTCTCATTTTTTGTATTTTTTTATATGATATATAATCATTATGTTGGTGTTTCATAAGAATTTTATTTAATTAATTCATTCGTAAAAATTTATGATAAAAAAATATGATAAAAATTAATAATTTGTATATAAAAATATTATTTATAACCTAAAATATGAGGTTTTTTCGTTATTTGAAGGCTTTATAAATGTTAAAGGCAAGGAAGGTTCTTATTTAGACTTTATCCAAACTTATTATATTATATTGGCCACATACATGGAATAGTACACCACCAAATAAAATTATTAGAACCATGAAAGAACATGTTCAAAATATTGGAATCTAATTATTTTTGGAAAAATTTCTAATTCATTTTTTCCCTTTATGATTAATTTTTAACATAGTAGTAAACTAATTTTTACCCCAATATTTGTAATTTAATTTTAATTACATTCAATAATTTTTCTTCCTCAAAAAATTATATTGGTAATATTATAATATAAATATTATACTTATATCAAATATTTATATCCATGTTTCCAAATTCAGTTCATTGATGTGGGAAAAGGAAATTGGAAGTTAATCCCACATACTTTGAAAGAATGCGGGTTTCAAAGGTGAGAATGTTCTAATGTTCATTTATTTTTTATATAATAATTATTTATAAAATTGGATCCAATTACCCAAATTAAATTAATATATGAGTAATAGATCTATTACTACTTGAAAATAAATTTACAGTATAATTTATATTAATAATTATTTAAATGAAATGGATGTTTTCAAAAAAAATATAGTATTTTCACTCTTCATAAAAAAAAGAAACTTCTTAGAGAAATACCAAAAAATTCAATAAAATAATTTTTACATTCCAAATATAAAAATTATGTTTATTTTTCAAAATAAAATTTATAAAAGTGTAAAATTTTAGTTTTAAAATAGGCATGACATTAAAAGGTTGTAAAAATACCCTTTAAAAATGTAGATTTTTTATATAAACTATATTTTCTCTGTTCATATGTCTATGGAACATATTGGATGAATTTAAAAACATTATATTGAATATATAATATATATATTTTAAAAATATTGGTAATACTATTCAACCCATCTAATTTAACAGTGTAGATATAACAATTAAAATAATAATATTAACATAAAAACCTTTCTTGTGTGTAACACAATATAACTCACTATAATTTATTGTGTAATAATAAAATAGTGTTTCATAAAATGAAATATAGAAAAAATTAAATTTATTCAAAAATGATAATATTTTAATTTCATGTGTTGTATCATTGTCCCCACCGTAATTAAATTATGCCTCAAAATTTAAACGTTATCATAGAAATCAATGTTATGATATTTGATAATACTATTTTTGAAAATATGATATTGTAAATAGTTTTACTAACACATCTTATTTAATATAGGGAATGTAAAATGTGAATTTCACCCAAAAAAAGGAATTAAAAAAGGTTATATTTAGTAAAAACATGTGCATGGAAGTGAAATTTAACTATCTTTTTCATGTGGATAGTGATATAGAACATGTTCAGTTTAATTTTGATTACTACAAATCCATTAACTGTAGTTTTGAAAAAGTATATTGATAGCACAAAAAATGATGAAAATTGGAGAATTTTTTTGAAGATCATTTTTCCAATAGTTGATGAACTCTTTCACTCTTTATAAATATAAGAAAAAATATGTTTCTATTTTTTAAACACAATATTACCATTTGGTTGAACCTTGAACTATTTCTACTTCACTTTATAGAATATGTTGCATCATATGGTGAAGTAATTCATTAATATCTAAAACCTCATTCAAATATAAACATAATCCATTTCATACACTGTCATCCATTTAAAATTATTATGACTAAACACTTTTATAATTAATGTCACTAAATTTCCAAAATGAATTTGTGATTAACCCAAAAAACGTTAATTAGTTCTAAATCATCATGTTCCAAACATGGGAATACCATATTCCTTTATTATATTGAAATATTTTAATGAATTTAATTACTATTAATTTTTTTGGGAATGATGGATTTTTCCTTATTACTAATATATAACATGTGTTATTGGATATATTCCATAAATAAAAAATTTGTGTAAACTTCATCGATGATATCATTAGCCAAATTGTCAAAAAGGCAATAATCACTTCCATGGTAATATGTAATATCTAATCTAATTTATCCATATCAACCATCATTTATCCAAATAAAATTATAACAACATCAGAGACATCATAAGGGTTTCCTTTCCCTTAATGATGTGATTTCCAAAATGTTTAACTCACTACTAAATCACATATCTACATACCATTCAACATACACATTGAAATTATTAAATAAAATTATAGCCATAAAATCCTTATATATTTTATTATTATATTGACTAGTAAAAAACATTAATTACGTAATTATTAAATCAATACCCAGAAATATTAATAATATATTTTTTTTAGTATAAAAATATTCATATTGATCCATTAAAATGTTTTAGGGTATATTACTTCAAAACCAGATACACTACTTTTTGAAGTATCTCTTCTCCTTTTAGTAGAATAATTGAAAATTGGGAAACTTTTTCTTATCATTGAATTCACAAGCATAGTGGCCTTTCAATCCAAACATATAGATAACTCCCATTCCTTTTATGAAACTACCAAGGTTATATTTTCCACAGTTCTAAGATATAGGAAAATGAATATTTCCCGTATTCCAATTATTCAAAATTTCACTAGATGCCCTATTTATCTCGTGCTTCCCCCAAAATCCATAATATGTAGAAAAATCTTTATTCATTTCATTAGAACATGTAATTATATCCTCATATAAATTATTGGGAGACTTGTTCCCTATGAAATATTTCTTTATGACCATAATATAAATCATTATTTTTACTATTTGGATCTTGTACATTAGTGAGGCTCACATTACTTATTCTATGAATAATTTCTAAATAACAATTTAGACTTGATCATAACATATCATGTATAATCCAAAAATAAGAGAAATTGAAAATTTTTTGTTCATATAAACTCATAATCATAAACAAAGTTTTTTTAGATGATCTTCTACTTATAACGTCAAATTGTATCTTACAGTATTATTCTATAATCTATTGTTTATGAATCTATTTTCAATGGTTTCTAGTAAACATCATAGGATACCAACTATAATGCCCCAACCCTTGAAATCCTGAGTTGGTTCTTTACATTATTACATTGGTATGATTATATGGAATCAAATCTGGAATGGTCAATCAGTTTATCAATTTTTGAAAATTATATACAAATATTGAATCCATTTTATAATGGGAATAAAAACTAAAATTTAATAATTAAAAAAAGACAATAAAATGAATCCTTAAAAAATCATTTAATTATCTCTACTTTATTACCATTGGAATGGATAAAAATAAGGGTGTGCAAGAATTCTTGGTGCCAGCTTTCCTTGTAATATTGAATACATCATCTGGAAGTGTAAAATCTTAATGGGAAATCATATTGACATATCTAACACATGGTGTGACAGTGACATTGTGGAAGATTTTTTTGGCGTCTATTGAAAACTGAAATCAATGTGAATACTCATTTTTTTACTTTGGTTATTTTCATAGTGAGATGGTGATAACTTTTTTAATGATATGATGGGTCGGTAATACTTTAGACCATAGTGATGTGTTTTTTAGCAACCCCTATAATCTACCTTATTCAAAATCAATATAAATGTTAAATTTACATCAATCAATTATTATAATTAATATGGAAAGGTAAATATTTAAAAAAACCATGCCATTTAAACAATAAAAAATGAATAAAATGCACTAATATATTTTTTTCATAGTGAAAATATCGTGGATAAAAATGACTAAATACTAAATGAAGAAAATTATCAATTATTTGATGTCAATTATGAGGCACATGAAAAAAAAACTTCCACCATTACCTTTCTTGAGATAGGTTAAAAGTATGGGTTGAACCCCATTTATATTTGTCCCAATGTTTTATCTCTATAGAACCATTTGATTAATAATGGAGATATGTAAAGTATGGGACCTAAAAATCACTTCTAGTCAAATAATTTCACATATATCAAGTAATCAATTAAATTAATAAACAATATTCCTTATCAAATATCTTGTTTGAGTAATTTTTATGGATGTATCAATATTTTCCCATTTAATCAAATAACTATGAAATTAAACACCATATATGAAATGTTTTGTGATTTAGGAAATGATAATACACATTAAAAAAGAATTTACAGTTCAGATAAAATTAATATATAATACAAATGATCATAAGGATGTGATTGTTTTAAGATAAAGTTAAAAACACAAAAGATAGTTAGTTTGTAAAGATAACTTTTACCAATTGTTAATTTTTATTTAAAAACCCCTTGGATGAGATAATTCATCCTAAAACATAATATATCATGATTTATTTTTGAATCATGATAATAAATAATAAAGTGGTAGAATGTACATCATATTAATTTGAATTGGTTCATAATAAGAAATAAGTCTCAATAGAATGTAAATTTATATGAAATCCTTTACTTTTTCTTCTATTTGGTTGAATTCTATTTAAAATATTATGTAATGGTTTTAATGATGTTATTAACATACCCAATAACCATATTAGTAGCTGCTATATCAATTAACATCGTTTTATAACATATTATAACACATTCATTAATAATATTTCAATGTTGTCAACTTTTTTGGGGTTAATTGCCTTATATTTTGAATATGTCGTGAGTAGTTATTTTTTCCCTCATATGTAGATCTTGATTTAATCATATCATAGATTAAAAATATGATTTAAATATCCTATATATTTAGTAGATATGAATTTATAATTATCCATAAAATTTGGAGATATAAAATGATATACACCATTCTTTCAGATGGTCGGACATACTTATGCATGAATGTTGGTTCAATTTATTTTTCATTTTTTAAAAGTAATTGAGATAAATAATTATGTTTATTATGAATATGGTATAATATTTATGTCATATTTTTCATATTTTTGTTATCAAAATAGACCATATATAACATCCTTCACCTTTCATACATGAACATTTTATCATTTTTTTGAATACTTAATACATTAAATAAACAGACATCCAAATACCATATTAGTTTATTACCTCTGGAAACATGGAAACATAAACAACTGGTTTATAACAACTATACATATTATCCTTTATATTTATTCATTAATAAAACCCTTTGAAATATAACCTTAATAATTTTAGTCATATCATATAGAAAAGTATCATAAGAAAAAGATTATATCATATGCTCAATAAATGAAAAAAAGGGAGATATATAAGAATAATAAGAACATAAGCATTTGATAATATAAAAATTAAATTTTAAGATAATATAATACATATAAAAGATTATATACATAATTCATATAATAATGAATGGTTTTTCATAAAACATTAATCATATAGGATTCAAGAGAATATGTCATAAAATCATAAATTAGAAATTGGTCATGGATGTTGTGAAAGATTTATAAAAATTTAATATCATTATCTATAAGTAATAGTGCATTTCCATAATATAACATGTCTCTTGAAAGGGACTACACCTACAGCATGTGGAACACCACCATCCCCATTCACAGTCCTTTCCTTGTAATGTATCGGGTTTCCCCATCTTCTTATATTGGGTCGTGTATCCCCACCTTTTCATAGTATATCAGGATTCCACATATTCCCACATTGGTTCATGTTTCCCCAAATTCCATAGAGGATCAACGCCGTAAACAGGTTTCCTCAATTTTTTCATAAGACATAAAGCATCACTCAATGCATTAAAGGGAGTTATAGGTTCCCCCCATCAAATAATGAAAGAAAAGTATTTGGTTTATATAAAAATATATATCATTTATCATATCACAACCCTTGAAATGATATGGGTTTCATAAACATCATTCAATCATAACATAACCAAAGTAAAAGAAGTGGATTTCATAAATATCATTCAATCATAATCATAAAAAATTATGAGAAATAATAATAATGGTATAATTGAATCATATCACTAGTTAATGATAAATAATAAGCAATAAATTTATATTAGAAGGAAAATAATTTTGATATATCAATTGAAAAAAATTCTTCATTAAAATATGCTTTCTTGTTTGAAAACATTGTCATTTATTTAAATGAAAAAAAATAAAAATAAAAAAATTTCATTAAAAATGAACATGAAATTTTGTGAATGAAACATCAAAGAAAAATTTATTCATGATAGAATAAAATTCGGTTATATATGAATATGTTAAAAAACATTCCTCACATAAATTTTTCAGAAAATTCACAAAGTACCATGTATGGAAAACGATAGAAATATTACTATAAAACAATGTGGTAAAAGGTAAAAATTGGGAAACAATTACTATAAATATCTATATAATAATAGTAAATAAATTTTTATGATATAATTTTTTTATTAAAAATGGTCATGGAAGATAAATATTCCCCAATGGAGTCGTAAAATGAAACATTCTCAAATATTGATTTGATTGTTAAATAAAAACTCATCATATTATAATCTGTATAATAGTATGCCCTTTGAAAGAAACAAAATAATATGGAAGTGAAAGTACCACAATATTCTGTATAAGACTCATAAAATACATTCATGGGTTGTATATTCGCCACGTATAAGAAACAAGAAGAGTATAAGGATTTTTTCAAAATAAAGTAAAAGTGAGATATAAATCCCCTACCCATTTGGTAACTTTTGAATGTTAAACCAAAAGATAGTGATACCATCAAATGGATATGTAAATAACCATACATTTAGGTAAAATGTTCATTTATTACATTTATGGTAGTATATACTCCACAAAAACAACTAGTGGTAAATATGGAATAAGTCTGACAAAAAGAAAAGTGGGCCTAGAAATTCCAATACCACTGTGTAATTAGTTATATAATATTATACATTTGGGAAATAAAAATATATGGATTTGTAAATATCCTAAATTTCAATATAATACCCATAAAATAAATTCACATGAATTATAGACACCACATATGAAATATATTTTTTGATGATGGCTTATATCTCACAAAAAATAAAAGTGAGACGAAAATCCATTAACGTTAGTCTTGAAATCCTCCACACACGTTAAAACACCACATAAAATAATTTTTTTTATAAATCATCCACTATTTCATATTCTTAAATATAGTACCAAATATAATTTACTTATAACGTTGTATTACTCTCTCATTATCAAATCCAGTGTAATGATATGATTTTGGTAATAAGTGCTTTGTTTTTCATGCACGTCTTGACTTGTTATAATTGTTCCACCTACAATGGCTCATTATTTAATCATATAAAATATTTTAAACAATGATATAAACATATATATTCAATAAAAATTTATTAATCGTGATTCAAAAATTTAATTGGTTTAATATAAAATATACCTTTCATAGAGATAATAGGTCGTATGCATCGATGAAAGTTGTTTTCATTTTCTTGACATATTTAAAGAAATAAAATTATATTATATATTATCATTCCCAATTAATTTTAATTATATATATATATATATTCAATAAATTCATCCTTATTACTATATTTTTGAAATATAGATGAAATATCGAATCACATCGCATCATTGAGATAGTAATCCATATGTACGCACAAGCGACATTATCGTTTCCCAAATGATTTTATGGTAAAATGTTCAGATATCATATTATCATTATAGAAGTACAATTATTTCATAAATATCATATATATCATAAAAAATGTTTTTTCCATCATAATTCCAACCATGAGAGGTGGTAAATGAAAAATTAACAATCAGTGTATCATCATGTGTTAGTTTATTGTACATGTGAACTATATTTTAATTACCCATTAGATGGAAGTGTGTAAAAAAAAATTTAGAGACCTTAATATTACAACATCTCATTATATTTAGGATACATAGGTAATATATAATCATTAAATAAAAATAATTTATTGCGTTGGAAGAAGAAATAAAACAAAATAAATTTTGATGATGGACATTATCTCTTTATGGGGTATCTCATTTTGTTTATCGCAAATGTAATTATATGGTTGTCCATATAACCGAATAAATGATTATTGGATTATTTTATTGATTTTTTGAGGTTTTTTGGGTTGACTGTGGCTTATTTTAATATATTTATTGGTATCAATAAAAGAGAATGATAGGTTCCCTTTAATTATAGATAGAATGGGATATTTTTGAAATTGTCAAAAATATTAATTTATATTAAATAATAACTCATCAAAAATACCTCTAAAGGAAATATATTCAAATATAAGAAACTATAATGGTGTAATATAATCAACCAATAAATTTTATATAGGACTGGATGTAATTTTAAACATTATATTATTTAATAACCCTTTGTTAACCAATTTTTATTTTAACTAAGGTAAAAAAAATCATAATTTAAATGATGTAATTGTTACATATAAACATTAAATTAGATTTTAAATTTTACATTTATAACACATTAGACCCAAATTTATCCAATTTTTTCAGATTTAGGGTTCTTATGATTCTTAACGAATCTAATAAAACATTTTATCATAAAATATCATTAGTGTCAATTGTGGAACTATTCATTGCATAGAATTAAATAAAATCCACAAATCAAGATAGCCTAAAAAATTTATTTAAAACATCCTTTATATGTCATATTAACCAAGACAGTTTTTTATAACATGAATTAGGTAAAATTATTTTTCTTTTCATAAATATAATATCATTTATTTGATTTTTAAATTAATTGTGTGATTATTCAATCTTCATTTTGTAATTATTTAAAATAATTATTTCTTCAATAAAATTTAAATACAAAATTATATGATTTATATAAAAATTTTATATTGTTTAAATATACATATAGTTTATAATTTTTTCTATATATCAATATTTTAAAATAATTATACATTTTAAAAATAAGAGTGTGACAATTTTTCACTCCATTCAAGTTTAGTCATATTTATTTAATTTTTATAGAGAATTGCCCATTAATTTATTAAAATTATTCCCTTATATATTAAGGTTCTAATTAACATCCGAAAATTGTATTTGGGGAGGATTTAGGTTAGATTTTGAATATATATTAAATTATTTTTACCCTTATTTAACATATTAACCCTTTACTGTGGTAATAATAATTACTATAGTTACCATTCATATTGTTGAAAAATAAAAATTCCACATTTAATAAATATAGAACTACTGATTCCAAATAAAGAATACATTTTTTATAATTCAAGACACATATTTTTGTAATATTAATTTAAAATTAATCCCATTGATGGTATTGGAAATAATGGTTCTATAGTGAAAATAAACAAAAGTTTGAAATGTTTTTTATATTAAAAATAAATGTAAAATTGATTCTAATAAAATAAATTGTATTAAGTAATAATTAATTTATCTAATTATAATTTTAAACCAATCTAATATATAATTTAACACCATAAAATATTGTGTTGAAATTTTTTTTTGAAATTATTAGTTTATTTGTTTCACTATTAGTCAAAACATGATACTTATTAGAAAAATACCAAAAATTCATCCATGGTATAATTTAATATCATGCTTCAAAATAATAAGTTTTTTCAACATTTAAAAATTATGAAAGTTCCAAAAATTGTATTTAAATTTTTTTTCCATTAAATGGTGGTCAATTTACGCTTTTGAAAAATCTATCATTTTATTCATAGAATTGATTTTTTTTTATTATGACTATAAAATCAATCATATGGCTATCAAAAATTTAATATATTATTTAATTTAATAATTTTATTGACAATATTCACCAATAGGGGTTTGTATAATTGAGAAAAATAAAATGGGATTTGTACATTTAAAATTTGTTTTCACAGAATATGAATTTATTTATTTTCAATTTGTTATTACATTTATTTATTGAAAATTGATGAAAATGTATTCATTTAATATATATATATATATATATATATAATATTTTTATAATTTATTTAATTTTATTTATATTATCCATTCCAATAGATTTGTGGTTAATATAACAATATTTAAATAACAATATTAATATTAAATTGTTGTTTGGTAAAACTCGGTCTTGCATGTATCACATGCTATCAAAAACCTCATAATTGTGTGTAACCCTTGAAAAACGTAGTGTTTAGTATACCAAAAGCTAATCTAAGTGTATCAAGTATTAAAACCTCCACATGGTGTTGTGTACAATGAAATACTAACATGATGCTTTAATATAAGACAAGATATATTCAATATTGCGTGAATTGAAAAATATCAAAAAGATTCAATTAATTAATAAATATATTTCAAAAAACTATCTAGGTGTTAAATCCCCCCCCCCCCATAAAATTAATTTCTCCCATGAAATTCATATTGTCTATCAAGGGATTTATGTTTGAATATTCCCTTTCATAGAAACCAACATCATAAAATAAACACTAAAAAATTAATTTATAAAGGAATGTTTGAATCATAATGTTTACCCAAATTAACTCATAAATATGATTCCACATAGTAGAACATTGGTTTAAAGTTAAAACATAGATATAATAGAGAAATATAATTATCATGTTCTGAGAGAGAGTGATAGATAAATAGTAAGGAGAATGTTAATAATCGGAATACCATAAATTTGTGATAATCTAAGTGTCCATTTGATTCATTTGAAAAGAAGTTACAAGGATAACATTTTTTATTTCAAGATCTTTTCCCTAGAGTTTCTCAATTTTAATGAGAAGATATAATTTCATGATTTCATCAAAGTCTTACCCTTTGTTTTGACTTTATATATTCCCACTTCATCACTTACTAAAAAAATTACGTTGATTTTTTATTTCCTAAAGTATTATATGCTCAGATTTCTATATATATAATGATCGGTCTTTTAATTTATCCTTATCACAATATAAACGTTTTAAATAATTATTCAATATGGAGAAAATAGCATATGGGGAGATAAAACAGTAAAATGTAAAACCTCATCTGATTTATAACATAAACCATTCTATAAATGGATACCCATATAACCCTTTCAAATGATAAAAGTCCAAAACCATAGATAGAAGGTCACTAATTTTATGAAACATTTACTAGCATTAATCTCCCATATATTATTAAGTAGCTATTATTCCTCACATACCAAATAAGTGAATTCCTTCATCATGTATTCCCATGATACATGGAAATTTTAATATATCCTTATTGAATATATACCATTTTTATTAAAATGATTATTGCTTATATTAATTATGTCTAAAATGAAATAAACTACATCAGTAATAACATAAACCAAAATCTCAAAAAATACTTAATTTGATCAATAGTAATCAGTACTGTACAATTTACTTTTTATATCTAATATATATTAATCTAATTATCAATATATTAACATTAAAAAACTAATTAAGAGGATATATTTTTTTTAATATTGAGTTACCCATGAATATCACCTATCTAATAAATCACTTTTCTAAGTATTCATCACCATCAATATTTCTATTCAATCCATAATAAATAAAATATATTAAAAATACATATATATCTCATAATCATTGAATTCCAAAACATATACACATTAATCATTCACTATTATTCATAAAACATTACTCCGTCTTTATCATACTAAATGTTCCTAGAATATGTAATTTAAATCAGGTCTTAAGGTTTCAAAACTTCAATAAAATAGTTTATCTTATGTTTAATGTAAAAAATAAATTTAAAACATACCACACCTTTCACATGATATTTGGGGTCTCTTTATCCTCAAAATTATACACAAGTCTCCTAAAAACATCTTTACTATGTTCTTCATATTTACACTCCAGGAATAAATTTCTAAAAATGGACATATATCATATCTAATGCATTTAATGATAAGCATGTTCTTTCATGTATCCACTATTAAATATGACTAGAAATCATAATTGGACCAATAATTATCATAACATAAAAACATGTAATCATGAAAAAAATAATTATAGGATTCCTAATTCATTACACCTAATTATAAATCTATGACACCTTAGGATTATCCCAAGACATATTTGTACACTAATCCATAAAAATATCTTAAGAGATATCACAAAATATTTCTCATCAATGTTTCTAATGTTTGACTAATCCTTTTCTCTGATACCAACTATAACGCCCCTTACCTTAGATAAATGAATATGTCATCATTTTTTCATAATACATAATACATTACACAAACAAACACCCAAATACCATCTTTGTTTAGTGCCTTTGGATACATAGAATCATAAAAAGTTGTTTTATAACATATCTACATATTCTATCACCTATTTCTTGATAACTCGAACTCTATTTGACATAAGAAACATTATTCCTTTCTTCGTATCTCTGGGAAATGGAAAATAAAAAAGTTTGAGATTAGATGCTTTATAAGGGTAATCAAGGGAGATACATAAGAATAACATTACCATAAGGGTATGACAACATAAGCATTACTTTTAATGATAATATCCCACAAATTAAAGGTCATATACAAGAGTCTTAAATTTAATATAAAAAGATCCTAAGACAAGAGTAATAAGGGAATCATGATAATAAGGAATTTAATCATTACATATATATAAGACATGGAGTTTCATTCATATACATAAACATATAATATCATTCTTTATAAGTCAAGGTGAATTTCCATAACACAATAGGGAACATCATGGGGACTACACCTATTGGGAATGACAGACCACCTCCCCTAATCATAGACCTTTCCTTTTATGGGATCGAGTTTCCTCATATTCCCATAGTGCATAATGTTTCCCCTTTATCCCATAGTGGATTATGTATTCTTATCTTCCCATAGTGGATCGGTTTTCCCTATCTTCTTTAGTGTATTAATCCTGTCGACGTGTGTCTATAATTACCTCAAGAGACATAAATATTTACCCAATGAATTAGAGGAAGATATAGGTCCCTCCCATCTGATAATGAAAACCAAACATTTTTTATCCTCAAGAAAATAAGCAATTCATCATCTCATAACCCATGGTATGAATTAAGTTTCAGATTCAACATTAAATCATAACATATCCTATGGAAAATAAGTGGCTTTCATAAATAACATTGCATCATATAAATATACCATTAATAAAAAGTATAAAATTGAAAGAATTTGAATCATATCCCCTTTAACACATTATAATCATAATATTATGTTATCTTGTATGAAAATTAATTTTAATATATCACAATAAAATAATTTTTAATTAATTTAACATTTCATTATTGAAAATGATGTATTTCTTAAATTTGAAGAAAATTTTTAAAGAAAAAGTTTTCCTTAAAAGTAAACATGTAATTTTGAAAATTAAAATTTAAATTGAAATGGAATATTTTTGTAGGAAACTCATTTTCATGTCATATACTTTTAAAAACATTTTTTAATAATTTTTTCAATAATATTCCCAATGTATATCATTTGGAAAATGACATAAATATTCTATTAAAAACATGTAGTGAAATGTAAAAAATGGGTCAAAATGAATTTAAAATTATATAGGTGAGTGTAATTTTTTTAACAATTTTAGAACACATATTTGTGGAAGATAAATATTCCCCAACTGAGACTTAAAGTGAAAAATCCCAAATATTGATGACATTGTGAAATAAATAATCACCAGTTTATAATTAGAATAATTGTCTGCCCCATTAATGAAATAAAATAATATGTATATCAAAATACCAAATTATTAAAACTTATAATATATATTCATGTTTATTATATGAACTATGTAGAATAAATATTTATTGAATAAGGCATGTTTCTAAAGGAAATATAAGTGAAACAAATCTATCACTGATTTGGTGACATTTTAATAGTAAACCCCATGAAAGAGATACCATAACATTGATATGTAAATACCCATAAATTTATGGAATACTATTAATGAATTCATTCATAGGTAGTATATACAACACACAAATGAACTAGTGGTGAATATTGAATAAGTCTCACTGAAATACAAGTTAGACTAGAAATCCATTTAGCCCATTGTAATTATTTTAATTTTATTCCCTAGGATAGAAAGAAATTTATAGGGATAATTAAATCTAATAAAATTTATTATAATACTCATAAAATAAATCCATGGGAATTATATGAACCACATTTAATAAAAGATGGTGAACATGTATTTTATCTCAGGAATAATAAAATTCTTACGAAAATCACTTACCTTAGGTCTGGAATTCCTTCTCGCATGATAAAACATTTTGTATAATAAATATAGGTTTATTATAAATATACCTTAGGATGATATTCATATATATAATATATATATATATATATTAATTATTACTATATATTACTGCATCATTAACTAATCCTTTTAATTTTATGTTTCGGGTAACAACCACTTAGTTTTTCATAAGTGTTTGGACTTTTTATCCTTGGTCTTGTTACATAGACCATGATTATATCATCTCCAAAATGATAAAAATGGTATTTATATTTATATAATCATTAAATATTTAATAAATTCAATTCTTAAAATTTAAAGGTATAAAATACATTATTCATGGAAATGGTAGGTAGTATGTACACATGATTGTTATTTTCATTTTATTGTATTATTAAAATAAATTAAAAAATAAGATATATTATCATTATATAATAATTTTTGTTATATATTTCATATATATACATAAAATTTGACTTTACTTCTCTCAATGTGAAATATAGAGGAAAAATTGATTCATAATGCATTGTGAAGATAGTAAGCCATACGTACAGAAGAGTGACATTATCATTTACCAAAAAAATAGGTCATAAAAATGTTATATATGATATTATCAGTATAGAGGTATATTTATTACATAAATATCATATTAATAGTGTTTCCCTCATAATTCCCACTATGAGAGGTGGTAGTGGAAGAAAAGAACAATCATCGAATCCTAAGGTGGTACTCCACCATACAAACCAATAGTATATTCATTACCCATTAGATGGAAGTGTGGGAATATTTAGGTAAAAATATATATATCTAATTTTTAGTATATTGAGGCTAAAATTGTAATTATATAAACTTTAGGAAAAAAATTATGGTGTTTAAGGAAGAAATAAAAAACTTCTATTGATAGACGTTACCGCTTCATTGTGTGTCTCCATTTGTTTCAAAAAAAGACTTAATTTTTCAGATTTATACCAAAAGGAAGGATTATATTATTAAGGGGATTAATTTGGGATATTTTTGTTGTATATTTGGTCTAGGATAAATGTATTTAGATTCCTGAATAAATGATAAGTATAGGTTCTATTTTATAAGAGAAGGGAGGGGCACTTTTGGAAACTATTAAAAATTATTAACTTATAATAAATATAAATTCAATAAAAAGCCTCAAATAGGTTATATATTAAAATATAAGATGTTATATGTTTTTAATATAATTATCCAATAAAATTTAGATATGTTTTGAAGAAATTTTAATACATATAATTTTAATTAACGCTTAGTAACCCAATTTTAATTTTAACTATGGTACCAAAAATTTTAAAATTAAGAGGATGTAATTTTTACATATTAACTATAAATTTGACCATATATGATCAAATAATGATTTTTTAAACAATAATTTATCCACCATTAACTAGTTGTGGATTTTTATAATTTTTATCTACTTTAATAAAACATTTTTTTCATAGAATAACATTAGTGTCAATTTTGACTCTATTCATTACATCGATGTTAATGAAATCGATAAAACAAGATAACATCATGTAAGTTTGTGTAATACACCCCAAATATTTCATTCTATCCAATATAACTAATTTACAACATAAATAGTTCAAATTATATTTTTTCTAAATTTATAATATCATTTAATATATTGTTTATTATTTGTGTAATTGCATTATCGTCATTTTGTGATTATTTAAAATAATTATTTCTTTACTCAATATTACAAATAATACTCTATGATGTACTTAGAAATATTATATTCCTAAATAACATATATAGCAAAGAATATATTCTATTTTATTATATTTCATAAATACTATACATAATAAAATTAAGTGTGTGACATTTTGTAACTCCTTTTAAGATTAATAATATTAATATCATTTTAGTGGAAGGTGTAAATGATTATTTTTCAATTTCAATCATTATTTGTTACCGGTCAAATTTTAATTCACCCAGTAAAATTTCATTAATTTTCATGTTATGTTTCAAATATTTATAATATTATTCATAACCATATTTACTTGATTTACCCTTTACCATGTTAATAAAAATTACAAAAGTTATTATTTATATTGTCCAAATATAAAAGGGAACTGTTTAGAAAAAAATATTATTATAATACCAAATATGGAATATATTATTAATATCTCCAAAAATATAATTTTCTAAAATTTATATAAAATTAATATCTGTGATGGAATTGGAAAATGAGTTTTTCTAGTGAAGATCTCTAGAATATTGAAAAGTTTTTATATCCAAATTCAGGGTAAAATTGATTACAATGACATAAGCTGCATTAAATGATGAAGATTTGTTAAAATTATATTTTAAAAATAATAAAATGAATAATTTAACAATATAAATTATTTTTATGAAAAGGCTATTTTAATTAAAATTCAATATTTTCAGTATTAATCAAAACTATAAACTTATTAGAAAAATACAAAAAATAAATAAACAAAAATAAATATTGAGATCCTACATCCAAATAATAAGTTTATTTGTTCTTAAAAAAATTATTAATTTTTGAACATTTTTATTAAAAATGGGTTCCCCATTAAAAAGATGTAAAATTATTATTTAGAAAAATCTAAATTTTTATTCATAAAATTAGATTTATTTTTATTTTATTCCTATAAGATCTATGAGATGAGTGTCAAAAATAATTATTGAATAATAAATATATAAATTTTATTAAAAAAATTCCCTTGTTGTGGTTTGTTTAATTTATTGAGGTAAGTTAACGTTTGTACAAATATTTATAATTTTTTTATAAAATGAATTTCATTATCCTAAAATATTTATTATTTTCAGGTATAGATAATTTATGATCAATGTATTCATTTAATATACATTTTTTAATCTAAGTTTTATAACTTGGTTTAATATCATTTGTAATTTCCAATAAAATGTCTTGAACCCACAGAGGATTATGTCATCTCAATTTCCCCGCAGACATATGGGGCCAACCCCAGGGTCCACCCATGTGCCTGAACAGATCATCTAACTAAGGACTACCCCACAGGACAACACATGTCCCTTCCAGTGTGTTTTGTGCTCACTCACACACACCCTGGGAAACTTCCAAGAAGGTCACCCATCGTGATCATTATTCCAAGCCAAGCACACTTAACTGCGGATTTCTAATGAGACAGGCTCCCGAAAAGGAAGTTGCACCTTGTTGACATGAGTCATATTATTTAGTCATTTAACCCTTTATCATTAGGGGCATTACAATCACCCCTCCTTTAGAGCACAACGCCTTCGTTGTGGGCCCTACATCTCAACCAAGGCAGTTAACCGCACTTAAGGATGTGTACCACCTCTGATACCAAATGGAACAACTGGGTCCCGGTGACAGCACACCATCGCGCCTTAACATGGTCGTCGGGTCCTGGCCCACCAGGTACCACTAGTTGCCCCGCAGACATATGGGTCCCACCCTAGGTTCCACCCGTGTGCCTGAACAGATCTTCTGACTAATGACTACCCCACAGGCCAACACAAGTCCTTTCCAATGTGTTTTTCCCCACTCACACACACCCTGGGAAACGTCCCAGAAGTTCACTCATCCTGATCATTACTCCAAGCCATGCACACTTTATTATGTAGTTCTAATCAGACAGGCTATCAAAAAGAAGGTGCACCTTGTTGACATGAGTCATATCATTTAGTCATTTTAACCCTTTTCATTTGGGGGTGTCACATATATATATATATATATATATTTATATATTCAATCAAAATTATTATTTATTTCAAATATATCATAATTATTAAATTCATCCTCAATACATTCCATGTATAGTGTAAGTGAATCATATCGCATTGAGGTGGTGGAAGTCCACATGTCCACAAATGATGTTGTCGTATACCCATAAAATTGAACACATTTTTTATGTCTTATATAATAATTTAATAATAATAAATAAATTAAAAATTATATATATATCATATATAATTGATAAAATACATTATTATTTCTAACCATTAAATGTGGTTATGGAAGAACAAACAACATCCGTTCATGAGTTGGTATTTTGTCTTAGACCATAAGTGTGGTTGTGTGTCCCATTGGATGGAAGTGTGTGAACCTGTAGGTATTTTCCATAAGATAAACAAATAACAATATATTGATCATATTAAGGATATTTTATAATGAATATATAATAATAATTTATGTTGTGAAGAATGAAATAAAACAGAATAGCTCATTGAAGAATGTTACGTCTTCTTCAGGTAACCCATTTTGGTTTATACCAAAAATATTACTTTGATTGATTTCATAACAAAATGGGGATTCTCAGATTTGGGGAGGGATTTTGGTATCTTATTTTTGTAGGATTTGGATGATAAAATGTGGCTTGATGGGTGTATGGAAGGGGAAGAGTGAATGCCTTTTTATGGTGGGGGAGGAGTGACATTATTATAAATACCAAAAGGTTAACACTATTGAGATATCTCCCTTACCTCATGTTCTGAAAAACTAAAAAAATAATGGAATAAAATGTAATAATGGTCAATAAAAAATCATAATACCAAAAAATACATTTATTTTTATCATTTTATTCCACAATGATTATGTTTCCTTTTTTCATTTTGGATTCTTATTTAGGTAACTAGTTTTAAATAATATAACATTAATTTAATAAAAATAAATTAATGAGTGAATTATTAGGTTATTTAAACACAATATTTATAAAATATTATATCTAATTTATAGGTTAAAAATAGCACATGTTTTGTTAATGAATTTAATAAAAGCGTACGTAATCTTTAAAAACACCCCCCTAACCCGAACCATGACTAAATTTTTTTTATTGTATTGGGGTCAATATAATATGTATAAATTATAAATAGGTACAACAATAGAAATTTTTTTAATTTTATTAACATTTCAAAATAAATTTTCATAATATATTAATTTTTAGAAATTCAATATTATTAAATAATATAATTTAATATAAAATAATAATTTTGATAATTTTGGCATTATTT
Source organism: Viscum album (assembly GCA_963277665.1). NCBI lineage: Eukaryota > Viridiplantae > Streptophyta > Magnoliopsida > Santalales > Viscaceae > Viscum > Viscum album. The sequence goes on from OY728122.1 coordinate 1,020,553,603, forward strand.
ATTAATTTAAATTCAAAAATATAAATATATTGATGGGATTTTAATATATTAAGTACAAATTATGTTTTACATGACCTATTCATGTACTAAAATATGGTAGCATAGTAATTCATACAGTTTTACTCACTTTTATAACTTTTAGTGTCATTTATTTTAGTCCATTATTAACTAAATAATCATAATGTTGGTGTATCGTAAGAATTATATGTAAAAAATTAATAAATAAAAAATAATGATAATATTTATGATAAAAATAACTCTATTAAATTTAAAATTGATATGGATTACCAAAAATATTATGTATTTCCCTTATCTGAAGTCTTTATAAATATTTAAGGAAAGAAAGGTTCATTTTTTTTATTTTTCCTTATGTAACTTGTTATATATTTCAATTTAATCATATTGTATACCACTAAGTAATAAAATTCTAAATAATATGTTATATGGTCTAAATATGGGAAACCAATGAATATTGAATAACTGTATTGGTCATATATCCCCTTGTGATTAATGATTAACCACTAAGTAAACTAATTTTTACCTCAAGTGTTGTAGTTAATTTTAATTACTTTAATTAATGTTTTTGATAAAAATATAAGAAGATATTATTATAATAATGATATTATACTGATTATTAATATGTATATATACGTATATTTTTTCAAATATCATACACAGAAGTGGTACAAATAAATTTAAATCTAATTTCACAAACGTGGCAGGAAAGATCGTATCAAAAGTAAAAAGGTTCAAAATTTCATTTGGATATTATATATTAATTCAATATACATGATAAAAAAATGAAATAATTATGACCAAAACATGTTTAATTGACCTATTGTGACTTTATATTCAATTTAAAATATAATTTCACGGTATTAATTATTTAAATGAAAGGGAAATCTCAACTAAAATGTATTATTTTTAAATATTCATAAAAAAGTGAGACTTCTACGAAAATTAATAAATATTAACCCTAAGATAATTTACTAATTATTCATTAAAAATGTATTATATTTTTAAAAATACCATTTGTAATTGAGTAACTGTTTTTTTAATCAGTGCAGTACTAGAAGGTGATAAAACAACACTTAGTGAAATATGAATTTTTATGCATAAAATGAATTTGATCTTATCATTTGTTATAAAAATCTATTGTATGAATATAAAAACAGTATATTATATATAAAAAAATGTATTCATAATATAGTTAACTCTATTGGAATTCACTAATTTAAAGGCTAGGAGATATCTCTTAAATAAATAATATTAATGATAAATCATGATCTTGCATGTAACACAAACTAACTCAATTATTTGTGAATCATAATCTTAAAAAAGTTTAATGTAAAATTAAATATAGTAACAGAATATAATTTATTTTAAAATGAATTTTTTTTAAATTCATTAGGTGTTAAATCACCACCACATTTATATATTCCTAATGACTTCTAATTCATAACAATTGAGTAGTTTCTTGATATCCAACCACATACTCCACCTATATGGTTCTCTAGTACACAAAATATATCTTCGTCATATAAAAACAAGGACACCTTTCACTAATAAATAATAGTATACCATTTTAGGAATTTATTCCACCAACAACAATTAGAATCTTTATTACCAAATAGATTTAACTCCCATTTACTGTAAATTTTCAATGCCTAAAATGTTATATGCTTTTCCCGTATTATTCCTTTTTTATCCATAAAATTTTACATTTTTAGTTCTCCTTGAAATATATAAAAAAATTACAAAACCTACAATATGATCATCATTAATGGAATCATATAAAACAAAATTATAATTTTATTACGAAATTATCTTTGATCCACATCCTTCCGTTGTATATATTTTGAAAATAATGTTCCTACATAGATAGTAGTGGAAACTGGATTTGAATCCCCTATTAAAAACATTTTATGATGTTCCTTAGTATATTTTCTAGGATAAATAATGATATGATCCCTATCTTTAGGAATTTTTATGAAATGAAATTGCATAATTTCTCCAAGAATGGTCATTTAATAAAGATTATTCATATTCTTTGAAAAATAATCCCAAATTTATTCATCATTTCAAGAAAAAATGGAATAATATATTTTAAAAAATGGGATAAAAACATTATCATTCATTATATAGTGATTTATTTAGAATCTCTATTTTTGTAAATTTATATTCTCTATAAATGTTTATATCTTTGAACACCATGATCGTGGGGATTCTTCCATACTATATAAATTCTTCTATAACTTCCATAGACAAATCATATCATCTTTAGGAAATAATACATGTGGTTTATCTATACAAACCCACTCTTATAATTCAACATTGAGTAAGTAAAACTTGAAATCTTTTTAAATAATCTTCAATAGAATTTTTTTCTACCATTAAAAGAATTATTTTAACAGTCTTATCCATATAGACTATTTAAATAATTTCATTAGTGTATAATATTTAAAATTGAATATATCCTTTACACACAATCCTTTCAATATTTATAAGGACATAATCCATTTTAAATCATATTGTACTATAAAACTAATTTTCATTATTTTCACCATGTTTCATTACTAAATTAATTCCTAATATAGTTTAATTATTCATTCATTCCACAAAACCACTCATAATTCTATAAATCCTTATGAAGACTTATTAGTTAAAACTATACAAATATTTATATAGGTTAGGATGTCCTTATGTTTTCTACGCTGGAAATTGTTTTCGTCAATTTCTTATGATGTTTTGTATTAGAACCAATATTCTCATCCTTTTTTGAGTTGATATAGGCTGTTAATCATCATAGTGTTAGTTAAATCATTATCTTTAGCTTGTAAAACGCTATAATCATCACCTCTATTTAAAATTACATCATACTATTTAACAAAAAATAAACTTCATAACTTTTATACAGTCAAACGTAAGATGTATATTATTTATTAGAGAATTTCATTTCTTTTACATAAAATAAATTTATAATTTTTTTTATATCCTTATTTTATAATTTATATCTTCTTACATTAGTAGGGTAACCATAAAGTTTTACATTAACACCATTTTTGATAAATATATGAGTATTCTCTACTTTAACTTTTTTAATTTGAGGCCTACCAAATACCCTTAATTTTTTAGAACTTGGGGTATTATTTTAATATATATCATTTAGTGACATTTCTTAGTTTTAGTTATATATGCTTTTAAATTTATGTTAATCATTCTTCAATGTATTATGTATAAAAGAATCAATAACAATTATGTTTAATTTATACAGTTAGAGATATATCCACCATGATTTTATTATTCATTTCGTTCAATCTATATTTTATGGTTTTTATGGAGACCTAAGTTCATAAGTAATACCTTACTTCTTATTTTAAGCTTCAAATAATTCATTTTTTATTCAACCAAATTATCATTCGTTGCCTTCTTTTAAAGAGTGACCATAATATTTTTCTCAACTTCTCTGGAAAATATGGAATATCTTAAATACTTATGATTTATGTTTCATAAACATATAGATATTCATTCATATGAAATCATCAAAAAATGAACTAATTTACTTATATCCACGTGTTGACTTCATTATCATCATCCCACAGATGTAATAATTCATAAACTCCAAGGGATGAGATTTATGAATCTAAAATTTCTTGTAAGAATAATATAATAGAAAAATATCATTCCAGCATGTGGAGAATATCTGGTATCATATTATCATCATATCTAGGATGTCATTAACACATTCACTTCATTTAATATTTCTCATTATCCCCTAAAATAGTAGTATAATCCTCCTATACCATTGTTTATTTTCTTTCCACATACTTATATATCATTAGTTATTTACATATCCTACATAATATAAGATACCCTTGGTTTTATTATTGACAATGGCCTGAATGCCATAAAATGGTACCCCAGTCCCGGTTGTCCACAGAGCCTCAAGAACCTATCACAAAATGCTAGAGGCTACACACTAGCAGTGATGGCCTAGTTGTGTTAGTTGGGAGGATATGCCTCCATCACCAAATTTTATCATAGCATAAATACTATAATAGAAAACTAGAGGATGCGGTAAATCAATCGTAAAATAGTTAGATAGTTATAACACGAAAAATAAACAATACTAGAAATGAGTATCATATACAATAATCATGATACATGTCATATGTATCTACATAGTAGTTAGAATTAGTAGATAAACGATTAGTAAAATACATGAGTAAATATTACTCAAAGACCAAATGTAACCCATATAGTATCCTCATCCTCGTATCGGTTCAGTGCTCCCCAGCTCCTAAGAAACTATAATGAACCTATAGGGGGAACTTTCCCATATCCATGTTTGCAATCATATAGTCAGTTTAGGTACACAAAGGTGTCCCAAATAGGGTTCCTTTTATAATACACGTATGCAACCTCCAATGTTCTAGTTCCATCATGACAGTGATTATATAATGATAATAGTCTGCAGATAGTAATTAATTATGTAAAGGAGGTACTGAAAGTAATCATAGTATAAAGTTCATGTCAAAATTTTATAATAAAACTCATTTAATGATTCAATTCCATTTAATTTATACTACTCAAGACACAACATGTATCTCATCATCCCCCATGAATGTATTTAACCAAATGATTCCAAAATAGGCCATCCATAATTTATAAAAAATGATCAAATAAAATATTTTCATTTGTCTTATATGAGATTTAATATAACTAATTCCATTCATTATTAAATTTAGAACCTTATCCCATCCATCACATTCCAAATTTTGTATCCATGTACATCTCAAGTATAATATAAAACAAAACCCAACTATCCCATCCATGGTGATCCTTAGATGAACCTATGTATCACTCTAGGTGTTGTATAACATTACAAGTAGTCATGTTCATCCTTTGAGGTCCACTATGGGGCCTCATGTATCACAAATTGAATAATTATCAAATTACATTTTAGTTAGAACATGTAAATCCATATTTAGTCTAAGTATCCCTTAACATATAATATTTATCCCAACATGTCCATCCATGGAAGTATATATAAGTATTCTTTGTTTAACATGGGCATAAGCCAGGTCAAAACCATATGAGTATATCCATGGGTTTTTTATATGAATCCATGTGTCACCCAAGGCATTAAGAATTAAATATCATTCAATACTATTTATCCAATTTCATTTAATCGATATCATTCCAACATGTCATGGTAATCACCAAGAACATTATAATTTAAGCTCAACTTATAATGAGACTCATGTCATTAGCTCATATTGGAATGCATCCCTATTAAATACTCATGGTGGAATTAATTATATCATGCTTTCCATGATTAATCAACTGATGCATGGAAATCATCTAGGGAAATGGAGTCTATCCTCTCTTATTTATAAATTTCATTTATAATTGATATCACAACTATAATAAATTTCCAAACACAATTCAAATTATAAATAATTTCAATTATATTTTACAATTCAATATTAAACATACCATGAAAATAGGGAAAGGGAACACTTCCCAAGTATCCAATTTTCAAATTCTATCATAGTGGACCATTTGAATACACAACAAACCAATTTGGTGGTTCGATTCAATTTTGTTATCAATTTATCATTTATAAATTTACCTCATTAATTGAATAGGATATACCTATCCATTCTATACAATATTTAAAATTTAGTTTATGGTGTCACTTAATAATTGGGCATGACAAATAATGACATATATATACACATCGACCTTAAATGAAAGGCACAAGATCACCTAACATAGGTTCTTAATAGATAGAACGTTCGTATCAACTCCATAGATGACTCGTATTGTGGGAAAATTGATGAATGAATGCAGAACCAATATATATGGAATATTATCTTGAACCAAAATAATGCAGCTAAAACATAAAAGAATGAATAATGGATAAAAAAATATACTGACAACTAATGTTGATCCAATGATAAATTTTATATCAAATTTTATATCAGATGGAACGATGGAGGAAAATAATACTTTTATCACAAAAGAGGGCCCTTAACTTGATGAATTTTTCTACAGTAGAAGAATCAGAAAATACGGTTTTATATAAGATTTAATTAATGTAAAATTTATAAATTCACCCATAACATAGGGTTACATGGTTAGTCCGCACTGTAGGATAAAATGTGATCCACCCATGAATGTTTAACTCTTGGGAAGGAAACCTCACACAGATTGTATGTACGGTTTGAATAACCATTTAAAAACCATGCAAAACTAGTATGCCAAAGTTGAATACATTCTCACATGGGTGTGCACCTTGAATTCCATGGTTTCCCAAACCATGAGATCTCCACCTTCTCCCTATTCAGCATCACAGGATATGTAGTAAGCATGAAGCTTCCCAGACACAGTTTTTATAACCGTGTGCCATGACATTTTCAACCTTGTTTTGGGCTCTGAATTAGGCCTTGACACCCATGAAACACCCCATGACCTCAAGGGAATTTAAATTAATCGATATCTAAACATGTAAAGTAAACAATTCATGGAATGATATGGATATATACATCAATAAAGAAATAGTTTCTTATAAATATCACCCCTAAAGAAAATTATCCCCTAATATCCTTCTCAAGGGGGCTCGTAAATGCCAAATAACAACTCAATCCACTGTGATTGTATGTCAGACACCTATTATTAGGTCTTCTCAAATATTCGGTTATTCTGCCATAACACCCAAACTAAAGGAACTGACCAACTATGGATAATATTAATTTTATTATCCATAATATATATTTGATTGTCCTCAAAGGATGAATCTACATGTAATTTCACCTCCTTGGGCGGAAAGTCATGATATCAGTCTGAATAATAGTGCCACAACTGATATACATGGGAGACATCGTGGATGGAGATACACCTATGAGGTGACTATAAGTGATTGGTTTTCATCCTAACTCTCTATAGAATCTCAAACATCCCAAAATAACATGGTGAAATCTTACCCCATCTCCTTATCCTCAAATGCCCAAACCTCGATCAAACATGTAAAAGACTTGATAACCAACCTAGAACACTAGAGGAAATCAAAGGCAATTAGTGTATGATTTCAGTCTAGACAAAAAAATATCCACCTATTTTAAAATTAATTCCACCTACTCTGTGGTTACTTGAAAAAGTTGTTGTCCAATCATAGCTGCCTCTCATGCCTCTAATAAACAAAGGGGTGATCAAAATGGTATACTATACAATTCCGCATAAGGATCCATCTGTATAGTATAATGAACGCTTTTATGGAAGATGACTCATAACATGGCTTTATTCCTCTCCCATGTGACCCCAAAAATCATTGATCCAAACCCACAACATGTCAATAAGTACCTGAATCCAGCACTCTCACTATACATCTATTTGGGGCTGGTATGTTGTACCGAAATTAACATGTATACCTAATTCCCTATACTTCCCATTATAGTACCATGAAGTAATTAGAGAATCCCTATATGAAATTATTGTATGTGGAACCATTCGAATTCATGCTATCTTACTGATATACAACCTTCTCATACCATCCACACAAAATGTTTCCTTGATTGGTAAGATGTTTGTAACCTTCATGAACCTATCAACAACATCCCATACAACAAATTCTTGTGACATTAGAAATGAATTTCTCTTCATTAATTCCATATAATATTTTATGTCAATATCTTTAGAGAATTAGGAGAAACTATTACAAGGTAAAACCATGCATTAAAAGTGTATAGTTTTAAAAAGGATCAATTTTCTCCATAAAAATGTATTTAAAACCAAACGTGATTTCTTTTAAATATTCAAAACTCTTGAAATCCAACCTTATATTAACCTTTATTATACCTTTTGAAAAAAAAATTAAGACATGGGATAAAAAATATAAAGGGACATATAAGTAAAAAAGAATCCATTATTCCATGAATACTTATAATCCCATAAAAACATTTTCATAAAATTATAATTTTCACCCATAAATCACATGCTTTTTAGCTTACATTATGAAATCATAAGTTTCATGTAAATCCCATAGAAATTTAAAAACATAAAGGTATCCTATTCCATTAATTTTATATAACTAATAAATATATTTTATCTCTCCCAATGACTTAAGGAGTAGCCTCTATAGTTACATTTGGAATAACCAGCGTTGTATATTACCATAATCTATTAGGAGAAAACTAATTAGTTTTATACGTACCATTAATTAATGCATTGGATATATATAATAGGTTAAACCTCCATTGATTTATCAAAATAATATATTCTTTTAAATAATTCCAATGATTCCAAGAATAATCATAACTTATAAATCATTTTTAAAAATAATTCATAAGGAAAATTAGTTTTCCAGTTTGAAAAAACATTTCATTTTTAAAATTTAAGTCACACATAAATGAAAAAAATTTATTTGAAAATAAATTTATAATCATGTAATGGAATAATCAATATATTAATTTATTGTGAAAGTGGGAAATTTCTTTCAGGAGGTATATTTTATAAAACATTATTTTTATCTTTTGTAAAAAAAATTGAAACATTAACATTGAAATATGTTTTTTAAATGAAATATATTTTCATAAAACCATAAAATATATTTTGTTTACAATTAATTAAAAATTACAGTTTAAAGATATAATTTATATATAAATATATTAATAAAACCAATTTTTGAAACATATACCAAAAATATAAATATTTAGACATGTTAATGTTGGAATCATTTAGAATAATGTATTAGTTAAAGAGCCCCTTACCTTAGGTTAAAAATCCTTAAAACATGTTCAAATATAATATATAATGGTAAAAATAAGGTTATAAATTTATAAAAATTACATATATATAATTATTAAACCATACATGATCTACTTATATCATTTTATCACAAATTTGTTAATACTATTTTGCTGTTACGATTTTTCTAGGGTTAATTGCCCAGTTTTCGCTTGTATGTTTTGTCAAGAATATAAGAGTTATTTTTCATTGGAAATAAAAACATATTTTACAGAATAATATAAATGTTATAAATATCATTATTAATATTTTTAAAAAAAATTAGAACAATTATTGGGTGTTTAACTATAAAAATATATAACATCAAATTGTGGAGATGATAGGTCATACACCTGCATAAGCGATGATATCATTCAATTAATTAGTGAAATGGTTAGAAAGTGGATGATATAATGAACATAAATAACTTACATAATTTCCTTATTATCAGATATATTAATTATTTGAATCATTTTATCCATTCAAATAATTTTTTTTGGGAAGAAATCACACCAATACTGGGTGATAGTATACCGTATGTACAAATGCATGAGGCTTTTGTTTTTTTGTGGGATGGATCAAAAGTGGATTATGGATATCCCATAATAATAATAATAAAATATCATAATATATATGATATTTTAGTTATTACTTTATCAGGTAAACAACATATGAATAGAAATTGTAAAAATAAATAATCTTTAAAAGGATGATAAGGGTGATTACCTCTTTATTGAAATTAATTTCAATATCATCTTATGGGATCTAGGGTTGGTATTTTGTAGGTAACAAAACCTAAATATACCCAGAAAGCTCAGCCAGAGACAAAGTCCCCAACCATTTATTAAAATAGAGGAAAAGTACAGCAAGAAGCATAACAATCCATGAAACACAACTACATGTAATAACAACCATACCCATCATCATTCCCATAATCAAGTGCTTCATCCGTAGTGGCCAATTCCCATTCCGAGCATTCATAATGCTTGAGAACCTTAGAATACTTTCTTCTGAGATTTAAATTTTCCAGATATAAAAACTCCCCAGAAGGATGAATACCATTGCCTTTGGTAACAGAGGACCTAGTTAGCATTGGCTTTGGCATAGAGGAGTAATCTCTCCTTTGCTTTCTTCTTGTTGGATTGGTTATAACTTTTTCATTCCCTGACACAATTTTCTATCCACCCTGAACAATATCACTATAAGAGGCCCTAACCCCCCTTCCTGCATTCTCCTTTTCACTTTCAGATATATCTCTCCAATTTCCAGAGATACTCACCCCCTGGAAGCCATCATTCACTCCTTGTTCTTGCCTGATGAGGCTGTTAGCATCAACTATTGCTAAGAATTTCAGATGTTCCATATGTTCAAGATCACCATGAACCTCCTTCTGCAAAATATCTTCTTCACATATAAAATTTGGGGGCTGAACATCGGACTGTATTTTGTGACCATCACTCCTTTGCATCTCCTTGTCAACATGAGAATAACTCCCGTGATTACATTCTTTTCCCAGGTTCTGTGTCCCGCTGCCATTAAGGTCATAAAAAAATTCAACTATTGTCTCACCATGAGACATATAAGATACAGCTTGCTTCACCATAGCCTGATCCTGAAAAAATTCCAGACCATCATTCATCAAACCCTCAAAGCAATTTCCAAGTGCAATGCTGGTCACTTGCTTTCCCAGCTGCTGCCTTGTCCTGGCTGAAACCTTCACCCATCCTCCATTTTCATCCAAAGGCCCACCTTCCTGGATACCCACATGAGGGATTCCCCTCACTATATCATCATTCCCATCAGGTTCAGCTGCTGGGATCACAGCATCCACCATAGATCTTGTTTTTTCAACCTCAAGAACTTTCCCATTGGTCCCGGCTGGTTGTGTAGCTTGTATATTGTCCACTAGACATCCTGTACACCTTCCAGCCACAACATCCACCCTCGAGTAAAGAGTCACCTCTACTGACATCAAATGGACTTTGCTAACCAGATCAAAGACCGATTTCCATGTCTGCTGCTGCAAGTTCCCCGCAGCCAATCCATATGATGCAACCTGCAAAGCCACCCTTTGACCCCTGCAAACATCATTCTGATGCCCAACTTTGAGTCACTGGGAGCAGTACTCAAGACACGACTCGAACACCATAGACTTCTTATACCTAAATTCCTCAATTAGAGCAATGAAAAGAGAATTGGCTAGAGGCTTCTAGAGATTAACTTCAACGCACATTCTCGGTGAAACCGAATGGCACACAGCCTTAGTTCTACTGTCTGAACAGAGATTCCAGCCAACCAAGTTTCCGAGCATACGAATAATGGAAGGGTTCTAGAAAGGAAGCGGTAATTCAAGATATCTTACCCAAATTGCAGTGGTTGGAGAATCTCGTTTCATGTGGAAGTCATACGACCAACGGAAGAGAAAAAATCGAACACCATTACATGTTCTCAGGTCAGAGGACCACACCATAACTAGATCTTCCTCCGAATGAAAACTAACCATTACGTACGTTGAGTCGTGGAGACCAACAGTTGTGCGCTCCCTTAAATTCCACGAATCGAAGATGAAACGATCAAATAGACCCACAGGTGGACATCTTTTCTTGAATCGCGCTATCAAGTTCAAGTTCAACAGAGATGAGGCATTAGTGAATTCACGGGCTGTGAGCGATAGTTGCGGAATCCCATCGAACAACGCTGGAACTTTGGGAGATAAAGGGATTTTCGGAAATGAAGGTAGAAACTGAGGATTTGAGAAAGGAATAAATCGATGAGCCGTATGGGGGAGCGATGATCCCCCCTCCACCAAGGGAGGAGGGATCTGTTCAGATGCCATCACCGCCTATGGCGGCGATTTCCAAGCTCGATCCTTAACGCCATCCAGAACCTAAATATAATAAATAAGGATTCTAATAAGGAAAATGGATTATATTTGGTCAATTTATATGGCTCAAGGTGGTAATATTATATGAATCAATGAGTGCCCGATTATAATTAATGTGAGGGGATCTTTTGGAAATTTTTTAAATATAAAATTATAAAAAATTATATTCTCATAGAAAATCCAAAAAATGGACATAAATTATAAAGTAATATGAGATAAGGTTTCAAGTTCATCTAATAATAAAATTTAGACATGTTTTTTTTAACCTAGTCACTTTGATTATCCTTAGTTAACATTTTTAAATTTTAATTACGATAACAGTTTATTGAATATGAAAATGTGGGAGATTTTTCATATAAATTTATTATTGGTTATTAAATTAATAATATATGATATTTTGGACTGAATCATAATAAAATTTCATTTTTACTTTTTTTTTATGATTTTTAAATATTTTAATAAAATATTATTTTCATAAAATATTATGAGTGTCAATTTTGACACTATTCAATAAAATGACATTTAGAAAAACAATACAATGAGATAAAATCTGAAAATAATAATTAATTAACATCTAATATGTCATAATCATCTATAAAATTCCTACAACACCTTAATTAATACATATTTTATTTATTTTAATATTTTTAACATCATTTATTTCATTGTTTCATTAATAAAAAAATTAATGCATCATCATTATATATTTATTTTACATACTATTTTTTTAAATAAAATATTTCTAATAAAATATCATGAAATATATACATATTTTATAATTTATATGAATATTTATTTTTAATAACACCGTATTAAAAATAATATAGTTATAAATATATAAAAATTACATCATTGAATTTTCATTAAATAAAATATTTAAAATATCATATCCTCACTAAAAATTCCCTAAAAGTCATAAATATATTTATTAATTTCAATATTTACAATTAGATTCATTTATAACCTACATTTTCCCCATGGAGATACATAGGATATTATTAAGATAAGGAAATTTATATTTTCATTATTTTCATTAATTTAAATATTATCATACTCATTTACATGTACAAATGTCTATTAAATCTTATAATAAAATTTGAGAGATTTTTATGATAATTTTATAATCTCTGTCATATTATTTTTACGCTAAATTTCCTGATTTACCTTTATCTTTGGAAATAAAAAATTAACAAAGATATTGTTCATATTGACTAAAAAATAAATGGGATCTTTTGAATATATTTTTTATATATGATCAAAAATTTGGAACCCATTTTTTATAATTAAAAACATTGGATTTAGAACTTTTAATTTAAAATTAATCTTGTAAAATGAAACGATAAATTTTTTTTCTTAAAAATGCTTTTGAAATGTAAATTATTTTTAATCAAATTCCAATAATAAAATCCATTTCAAAAAAATAATTGTTGGACTCACCTATTTTGATAATCCCAAATCTTGTTTTATTTATGTGATAATTATGTTTCTCTTACAAGATAATCATTTATTTGAAAATCATGTTTATATCAAAGTTATAACTCTGTACATTTAATCTCACCTCTCTCTTGTTTATAGCTCTTAGTGCTAAATTTCTCCAAGTAAAAAATGTCACTGATTCAAAGGTCACCGATGCATGGTCACCGATGCAATGGTCACCAATGGAAAGGTCACCGATGCTAAGGTAACTGATGAAAAGGTCTCTGATTCCAAGGTCACCAGTTCAAAGGTCATCGATGCAATGGTCACTGATGAAAAGGTCAATGATGAAAAGGTCACTGGTGCAAGGGTCACCAAAGCAATGGTCACTGATGCAAAGGTTACCGATGCATGGTCACCATTGCAAGGTAACTGATTCAAGGCAACTATAGGGAAGGATGCTGATGGACAGTTATCAATTGAAGGTTACTGAAGGAGAGTCGCCAATGAAAGGCTACTGAAGGGGAGTTATAAATGGAAATCTATCATTGAGAAGGTTACTGATCAATTCTGTTGATGTTCCCTTTCTGTTGAAGCCAACTGTTGTGAAGTCTACCTTTACTAGTCTACCATACTCCTCTACTCCATACTTTTTCAAATTCTTAAGATTATTCCAATGGTCATATTTGCAAACATTAATACATTTCACATTAATCAATTGGGATTGTAGGAATATCAAGAGGCCGTATCTTGGGATAGTACGAGGTGTGAGGAAGAACGCACGTGATTTACTTATACCTATTGTCAGATCTCAAATATAAAAGTGAAGTAAGGGGAATGAATGATAATGTAGACGAGGTCTTACTAATGAGAAGTGTGTCTGGGAATATGAAGAAACATACTCTCTAGATCTATGAAGAATCATCTTGCACATACACTGTGATCCCACAAGAATCACGAAGAACATTTTGGGGACAAACTCACTTCTGCCTTCTATGATTCATCAACTCTCAATCAACATAAGATGCAGAACACTTTATTCCAGAAATCAAGAACCTGTTGTTCCCACACACTTTTTTGGAGAAAACTTCAAGAGAAATACTGGAACATCAAATTGTACACTTCAAGGAGCAAAGAGATAAACTCCAAAAACATAGAGCCTTCTAAACTCAATCTCATCATATTTTCTCCTCTTTGTTCTTTTATTTTACAATTTTGAGAAGTGTGTGTTTGTTTCATACACACGTTCTCATATGCTTCATCTGGACGATACAAAAATCCTCACATCAAATTTCTATTACATCTTGTTTCCCATGTATTACTATGGAAGAGACTGTGGGTGGTTCTTATTGTATGTTTTTTCCACGAAGAAATATGGTAGAGGGTGTGAACCCTGGAGAGTTTGTGAAAAATGTTGTAATACACGATACAGTCTATGTATCATGTTTATTGTTAATATAAATATCATGGTGGTATGTGATCACCAAGTGGAGATGATTATGTCTCGGCTTTAGACTAAACCTGTTGTTTAACGTTTTTGTGTAATATATTTTTTTATACTCTATTTTATCTATTTTCCGCTGATTTTTACTGCTAAAAACATTAAACTGCTTCGCATTCACTTTGATAGTTAGTTTTTTGTTGCTGTGTGTATATGTTTAATTCTATAAATTTGTTTCAAAAGTTGAATAAGTGTTTCACACTAATTCAACTAAGGAATAATCACCCATTGAGAAACCCTTTTACAAACTAAATATTTACATCTCTACTGCCTTTACCAATTGGGATGTTTCAAAATTTGGGGGATCTTTATAAACACAATTTTAACAGAAATTTTATTTGGGAACTCAATTCCCCTCCCCCATCTTAAGATTACACTCCAACCAACATTTGGTATCAGAGGATTTAGTTTAGTTTTTATTACTACTACATGAATTATTGTGAAACGTTTCAAATTCATTAACAGGGATTTTAATTGTTTCTTAAAGATATTAAAACTTCTTCAATATCTAAATTTTCAGTTCTTTAAAGTTCTAATTAACAATGGATAACATATTTTAGGGTCCTGCTACTAACAGACAACCTTTCTTTAATTATAAATACTATTCTCAATGGAAATTAAAAATGGAAATGCATCTAGAAAGCATGGGACCTAAAATATGGGACACAGTTGAAGAAAATATTTTATTGCCTGCTACAGCTAGGGACACATGGTCCCAGTTAAATAAAGCTACCTAAAATTATAATTGTAAAGAAATTAATGCTTTTTACTGTTCTCTAGGTGAGGTTGTATTCAAAAGAATATCTTCTTGTGAAACTGCATATGAAATTTGTGATACATTAGCTATTTCTCATGATGTAACAACCGATATTAATGAAATGAGATTAAATATTTATACTATTAAATATAATAATTTTAAAATGAAGCCTGATAATCCTTTCTCTAAAATGAATCTCAGGTTCAATGAAATAGTGAGTACCTTGAGTCTTCTTGGGAAACCAGCAGACAACAAGGATTAGATTATGAGATTACTTCGATGCCTACTTGACAGACGGAGTTGATCTTCTATTTCTATCTGAGAATTTTTTGACATAGGCAACCAACCAGTGAAGGAACTAATTGTAAAGCTTATGATATCTGAAGAAGAGATTATGGTAAATCTAGAAGTAGATGAAGAACCAAAAAATGTCTCTAGAATTCAAGACTGCTACATCAAAGAACAAAGATAAAGAAAAATCTCAACCTCTGATAGACACTTCCACCAGTGAAGACTCAAATTCTGACAGTGATGATGAAATGGATCATCTTTCTAGGAGACTCAAGAAGTTCTATCATAAGAAAAAGTTATTTATAAATTATGACTATAATGAAAGGTATGATAATAAAGGACAGTAGAAAAAGAACAAAAAAATTAACAATAACGCAAATGAGATGGTCTGTTTTGAGTGTAAACGAAAAGGTCATGTGAAAGCTGACTTCCCCAAGATGAAATTTATGAAGATGTATGAAGATCATAGCAAGGGATATAAAAAGGCTATAAAAGAAACTTGGACTGCCTTAGAATACGTATTAATTGGATCTGACACTTTTGATTTGTAAGAGAACAAACATGCCAACCTATGTTTCAATACCAAAACATCTGAGGTCACCCCCAATTCTATTGTACATAATTCTTACTATTCTGAGAATGGAGGTGAATCAAATAATGATGAAAATATGACTAAGTATGAAATATTTGAATACTGTGGAATGCATGACGACACCATTAATTAACTCAAGGATAAATATAAATTATCTAAAATACAACATGATTAAATGAAAATTATAAGTCTGATATGGATATTCAGAAAGAAAAGTGTGATCAATATTTAAAATAAAGTACTGACCATAAATTTTACAATGAGAAATTAAAAATAGATCTTGAGAAGTTTACAGCAGGTAGAAATACCTTGATTCGGTTTCTAGGGAAACAAATTACTCCAAAATATACATCTGGTATAGGATATCAACCAGGACAGAGAATAATTATTTATAATAAATTTGTTCCCAAATCAGGATAGTTCACTGGTAGTTCATGTTATGGACCATCTTTAAAAAAATCTCTAAAGTACCAAACAAAGTTTTTATGTCTCAAAAAATTTCTACTGATTATAGAAAACCTGTGAGACCATTATGGGTTACCAAAGCGTTATTTTCTAACCTCTCTAGACCTAAGAAAATATGGGTACCAATGTTATCCTACACTTAATATTTTTTGTAGGAAAACTTCATTATGAATTCCTAAAAATCTCTATAGTTCTTAGATAGTGGATGTTCAAGAAATATGATAGGATACTACTGATGCTTCAAGAACTTAATTAATGTTGATGGTTGACTTGTTACGTTTGGTGATAATGCAAAAGGGAAGATCGTTGATTAGGAAAAATTGGTAACACTAATTCTGTATTAATTTCAAAAGTACTTTTTTCTGATGTGTTAAAGTACAATTTACTAAGTATCTCTCAGTTATGTGATGATCATTTTAATTTTAAATTTTAAAATTATCCATGCAATGTTTTTAATTCTAAAAATGATTTAATATTCACTACTCTTAGAAATGAAAATTCATATGATGTTCATTTAAATTCATTATCTATGAACAATGATTCATGTTTAACTGCTCTTCATAAGGAATCCTAGTTATGGCACAGAAGATTTGGACACTGTAATGTGCACTCACATAGGGAACTAACTAGGAAATGTTTTGTTAGAGAGTTAATTAAACTGGAATTTCCAATTAACAATGTTTGTAATCCTTGTGAAAAGGGGAAACAAGAAAAAGTTTATTTCAAACAAAATAAAGAATTTTCTACTTCTCAACAGCTTGATTTGGTTCACATGGATTTGTTTGGACCATCTATAGTTTCATGTTTAAATTAGAAGAACTATGTTTATGTTCTTGTAGATGAATTTTCTAAATATACTTGGGTATACTTTCTCGATCACAAATGTGAAGCATGGTCTTACTTCATTATATATTCCAAGTTGGTAGAAAATCATAGTGGGTATAGAATTAAGACATTGAGAAGTGATCATGGACATGAGTTTGAAAATCTTTAATTTGAATCCTTTTGCACACATAATTGCTATACTCACTATTTCTCTGATCCTAAAACACTACAAAAATTGGATTTGTGGAAAGAATAAATAGGAAACTTTAAGAGATTTACCAGACTATCCTAAATGAGTATAATCTTCCAATCTATTTTTGGGCTGAGGCTATTAATACAGCTTGATATATTATCAATAAAGTCTTAATTAAACATGTTCTTAAGAAGACCCCTAATAAGGTGTGTAATAATAGGAACCCTAAGGTTAATTACTTTAGAGTTTTTTGTAAAGACTCAGAAATTACATGTAATTTTTTTTAAGTATATGGGAATTTTAAGAGTCTGCAAAAAATGATGGTGAATGATTCCAAGGCCATGTGTGACTGGAATGAATTTCTGAACATTTTTTGGGTACGTTCAGTAAACATGTGTGTGGGTTTTTGTAACTTTTAAACTGGTGCTTGAAATTGAATTCTAAAGGAACTGTTGAACTCGCAACACCATTATTCTCTTAAGGAGACATTCACCTTGACCACAGTAGGTCAAGGGTGAAAGATAGTTTTTCGCTTTTTCATGGAAAATGTAAAATAAAAATTTTTTATCTTTTTTTTATTTGAAACTCCCATGTGAAGGTTATAAAGGTGGGTACCACCTAAAGTTAAACCTCCCACATGGGTTATGGTGGTGGGGACAACTCGAGCCTAACCCCTCCCCATTTTTAATTCCTAAATGTGGGGACCACCCAAACCCTCATAATGGGAGAAACTCTTAAAATCCCTCTTTAATGTAGGGAAGTCTCTTGAACTTCTTCCACATTAATTATGCCAACACCTCTTGATTAATGGTTCCATTTGAAATTAAATTATTAAAACCTAATTTAAATTATATTGGATGTACTTTTGTTTGGAGATGTATTGGAAATGAACATGGAGAAACATTCACCCTCTCCAACGAACAACACCTCCAAACGAAGAACGACCATCGGATATCAAAGAATGAGGAAAAAGACCCCGAGCCAACTCAGAAGCATGTTGTGGAGGAATCCAACACAGAACGTCTTTGATGACAACGAACCGACAATCGGGGAAATGCTGATGTCACCTAATTCACCCTTTCCAATGCCAATGAGAAATTATGTGTGGGATTAATTCTATGTGATTAATATTTACCAAGTTCTTCCCTTCTAAAAAAAGTACGCAGATCAACTCTATCTAATTAGTTCATCCTCAGTTGTTTTCCTTTGCAAGTTTGGGAATACTTATTGATGGAGGTTGTGGGGTTTGATGTTTTAAATATTTTCCATACACGTTCATGATTCAAAAAAATTGAACCAATTATTACCGCTCTAATGCGGGGAGTGTAGGCCAAACAAACATGGTCCGACCTCTCCGCATTTTCTAGTGATGATTTGTTGTCTTTTTCACTATGAAGGTAATGGTGTGATCGTGCCTCCCAATAGAAGAGGACTACAGCTTGTTTCCGCAGTGGTGAAGGAAGGACGGCCAACCAAACCGGCCGCTGGAGAAGGCGCGGTGCATGACCATGCCGTGCGGAGAGGAAGCCTGGCCAACTGGCCAGCCGCGGAGGAACACCGCACCATGGCCACACCGCGTCGACTCGTGGCCTCTACCACCATGTGTCCCTCCGCGGCCACCGCTGCCTCCACCTTCCTATGGCCCTCCATGGCCTCGCCGCCTTGCGGCCCTCCGCAGCCCCCGCGACCTTTCCGCCTCGTAGTCCTCCATGGGCCCCATGGTCGTGTCATCGTGCCGCCCTCCGCGGGCTTCCATGGCCCCCACGGCCTCACCGCCCTGTGGCACTCCACGACCCCTGCATCCTCATCGTCCTGTGGCATCGTAACCCCAGCTTCCTCACCTCCCAATGGTCCTCTACGCCCCCCCCCCACAGCCTCATCGTCCCACGGCCTCGCAGCCCCCCATGGCTTCGCCTCCACGCAGCCCTCTACGTCCCCCGCAACATCATCGTCTGACGCCCTCGCGGCCCCCATGACCTCGCCTCCCTCATAGCCTCCGTGCCACCCTCACTGTCTCGCGCCACTCCATGGCCCCCGCGCCACCCAACGTGGGCCGGGACGGACCCAGCGGGACGGGGCGACCCAACCCGGGTTGGGTCTGCCAAAGTCCAGGTCGTGCTGGGTCAGACCGGACCCAGATCAACTATGAGATTTTCATTCTATTGGACATAAATTTGGCACAAAGAGACAGTTTTAAAAACTATAAATGACACTGAAAACCTTAGAGAGAGATAGTACCTTTGGTATACCCCACGTGAAATTTTGATAAAGATGGGACATGTTCAGGTTGGATCGAACATGAATCCAATAGGGCCCTCAGGACTAAAAGGCTAATAACTTACAGACCGGGCATCCGATTGACACACCGTCTAATGCGTTGAGACCCCTTGGACATGGTCGTCCATTGGGATACTTCTAAAGGAGACTTAATGAAATTTGTATTATTGACCAGTGATTGAGGATTGGACCCTCCTGGAGACGAGAAATATTAGTGCGGGAAACCAATAGTTGGTTGTTATGTGAAGAATGAGTAGTGATCCTTTGTAGGTCAGCACCAAGAGATCTTGTGTGGGTAAACACCACGTAATCCTGTGTGGGTCATCACCGAGAAATATTTTGTGGGTCAACACCAAGCGATCCTGTGTGGGTCAACACCAAGCGATCCTGTGTGTGTCAGCATCTAGCGACCCTTTGTGGGTCAGCACCGAGTGATCCTGTGTGGGTCAGCACCGAGTGATCCTGTGGGGTCAGCACCAAGCGATCATATGTGGGTCAGCACCTTGATAGCATGTGTCGGTTTGACAATGTACTACTATCCTTTTTAGGTATGATGATGATTAAAGATCCATCACGGGTCTGCCTC
Source organism: Viscum album (assembly GCA_963277665.1). Lineage (NCBI taxonomy): Eukaryota > Viridiplantae > Streptophyta > Magnoliopsida > Santalales > Viscaceae > Viscum > Viscum album. The sequence goes on from OY728122.1 coordinate 1,020,574,177, forward strand.
TTAATAGTGTAAGATGATTCAGTAGTTACATCTAATCATCTCTACTACTGTACAAAAGAAATACCTAGTGTGTGCTGAGTCAATAACTTTGTGGTATTCTTCTGTGTGGTATTAACCTTCATGGTGTTCCTCCTTTTGTGGAACAGTTGAGTGTTGAGATTTTGAGTTGGACTCTGTGTTTCCTCATGATATAGATGGGTATTCATGATAACTTAAGTATTTGTATGGGCATATACCAACATAGGGTTATCACTGGTTTACATGATTTTTGGTTTATCCTTGGTGGATATTATGAGACCATGAGGGTCTTGGGTTCCCTACTGAGTATCGCTATACTCACACCTGCACGGGCTATGCCCCCACTTCATTGTGTTTGTTTCAAACAACGGATAGTGCTGACTGAGGACAGGAGTACCAGTACTGGAGGTAGCATGGAGGTGGACTTTAGACGAGGTGTACCTAGAGATGACTGACTGAGAGCTGTACCTACCATTCTGGTAGTATCCTTGGCTGGAGTTCACAGGAGTTATTCCAGTTTACTTGTACATTTAATTTCTTGTACATTCCAGTTGGGCTTGTATTATGGCCCCTTTTACTTACTGCACTCACTATGTTTACTATTCAGTTTATTTGAGTTTGTATCTTGTTGTGTGCTTGGTTGCGTGTGCATACCAGTTATAATGGAAATGACTTCCCAGTTTTAGGGAATACAACTTCGGTGCTAGTCGCCTGCCCCTAGCCTATGGAAGGCGGGCTTGGGGTAGTCACGACATGGGCCCAAGGGGATGGTCATGACAAATTGGTATCAGAGGTGTTGGTTATACAGTAGAACATAGGATACTGATCTCTTTTTAATGGAAATGGTGTTATGTGTAGTGAGTGTGGTTATCTATTTCGGGAATCCAGTGTTGGTGCGGCAGCCAGCGTATTCATTCACAAAAACCCTGACTTCTGATTTATGGCTCAGTGCACAAAAAAATGATTGTGTGTCTGTTTTCACGAGTTTTCCTTATGCTCTCTTTGAGCCAGCTCACCTAGTATAACTTATTGACCTTGGTGCACCTGTTTCATTTCATGATGCCTCCACGCGGAAAGACAGCTAGGGTTACAGATATTATATGCACTAATATCCCACCGAGCGATGAGACCTTAGTGCAGGGCCCTCTTCCAATAGAGGCACCAGCGGAGGCACCCGAGGTACCATTACCCGATGAGCCACCGATGCCACCAGCCCCAGCAGCATAGGGTGCACGACGCTTGATTGTGTTGCATGAGTTCCAGTACCAGAGGCCACCCAGGTTCATGGGAGATATGGACCCACAGGCAGTAGGGGATTGGATGGAGGTCATGGTGAGAGTCTTCAGACTAGTAGGGACACCAGCCGATCTCATGGTGATATTTGTTGATATTCTTCTATAGGAAGTAGTAGGCAGATGGTGGAGCATGATGCTCCAGGATCATGATGAGGTAATACTTCTCTGGGCAGACATCGAGGGGTAGTTTCATGTAGAGTTTGTTCTAGTGACTCTTCGCGCAATCTGTATACAGGATCTTCTTCATCTACAGTAGGCCAGCATGATTGTGGCTCAGTACTCATTGAGGTTCACTGACCTCTCATGTTAATCCACTGATATGTTGTGAGACCCTTTCTTCAGGGCCCATCCCTTCGAGTAGGGACTCAGGCGATAGAGTAGGGCTTCGATGATTTCTCTTAGCATCCCAACATAGGTGGGCGTGTTTGAGTGATCCATATTAGTGGAGAGTTTCCTTGCTGATCAGTCACAAGAATCCAGAACCACCACTGGACGTCACGTGATGTAGTTTTCTGCAGCTGGCAGTAGAAAAATGTCACAGAGGTCTAAAATGACCCGAAATATATAGGGACGACTGCATGTTCAGGTTTAGTTGTTCGGGGAACCCGAGGCAGATCCAGTCATTCCAGGAGCGGGCAGTGTTATGCATGCGGCGGGCAGGGTCACATGGATCGTGACTGTTCGACCCGCCGTACAAATGATCCGAAGATGGTCGAAGGATCGCCCAGGCAGAGATATAGGTTCGACCGAGGAGGTTTGCAGAGAGAAGGTGGATGTAGAAGAGGAGATGGTTGTTCAGTTGGCGGTGAGGGATGATTCGAGATGTTACAGCCACTACCACCAGGTGGTCCACCCTGACCACATGGAGCAGGTGGACAAGTGCGAGCTCAGCTTTAGACAGCTGAGGCCTACGACCATGGTGCTCCGGAGATGATATGAGGTATGATCTGTGTCTACTCCACCATAGTTCTAGTACTTATAGACATAAGTTCCAGTCATTCTTTTAAATACACTTCCCTCCTTCGGATATCAATGATTCTGACAGAGCCGTTGGCTCGATCATTACAGCTAAAGACTCCTATGGGAGAGGATTCAATTATTACACATCGGTGCCGGCAGAGCGAGCTTATTCTATGAGGTGAGAGCTTCGGCTGGGATCTCTTAGTTGTGGAATCGAGGCCTTAGTACTTCATCTTTGGTATAGACTGGTTGTCTAAATTCTATGCTCAGATTGAATGTATTAGGTGCAATGTGCGGTGTATTCGCATGGATGGGACTAGGTTTACCTTCACCTGCAAGAAGGGAGACTTTGCAGCATAGGATGGACATACCCAGAGGAGAGTTCAGCCAATCACTCATAAGTTGGCTAGCCTTACCCTCAGAGCAGTTGATGTGGAGACTCTGAGTTATCCTATAGTGGAGGACCAGTACGCGGATGTCTTCCCTGATGATGTTCCTGGACTACCAAATCACAGAGAGGTACACTTTTATATTGACTTGTACCTCGGGATGACACCGATATCTACACCATCATATCAGATGGCTCCCGTTGAGCTTCATGAGTGGTGGGAACAGCTGGAGGACTTACATGGGAAAGAGTTCATTTGGCCTAGTGTTTCTCCTTGGGAAGCCCTGATTTTATTCGCCATCAAGGTGAATGGGAGCTTTAGACCTTGTTTCGACTATCAACACCTAAACCAGGTGACCGTGATGAACAAGTACCCACTCCCGATGATTTATTACCTATTTGATCAGCTAAAGGGAGCACGGTGTTTCTCGAAGATGGACCTCCGATCAGGCTATCACTAGCTCAGAGTACGAGACAAGGATGAGCAGAAGACAACTTTCAGATGTCGGTACGGCCATTATTATTTCTTGGTTATGCCATTCGGCATGACCAACACTCCACCAGTGTTCAAGACACTCATGAACAAGATATTTCAGCCATGCCTTGATCGATTTTTAGTAGTCTTCATTGAAGACATTATGATCTACTAGACTATTATGGAGGAGAATTCTTATCATTTGTAGGTAGTACTAGACAAACTCTGAGAGAACCATCTCTAAGGGAGGCTCTTAAAGTACCAGTCCGAGAGGATCACTTTCTGGGACATGTCATATCAGAGGCTAGAGTTGTAGTAGATCTAGCAATGATTGAGGTGGTACTTGCTTGGGAGCCACATAGAAGTGTGATAGATGTATGGAGTTTCCTAGGATTGGTTGGATACTACCGAATATTTGTGCCAGATTTCCCCATAGACACAGCACCACTATCAGCATTGACGAAGAAGGGGAAACCCTTCGTGTGGTTGGAGAGATGCCAGCGGAGTTTTCCAGAGCTGAGGTAGAGGCTGACTAGTGCCCCCATATTGAGGCTTCTTGAGGAGGGTGTATGGAACTTAGTTTAATATGAGGCATCAGGGACGAGACAAGGATGTCACTTGATGGAGGAGTGATCCGTGATTGCATATAGTTCTCAACAGCTGAGGTGGAATGGGGAAAACTACGCTACACATGACCTAGAGTTAGCAACAGTGGTCTTCACCTTGAAGATGTGGTGACATTACATGATGGGCATGCATTTTACAGTGTACTCTAATAAAAAGATTCTAAGGTATATATTCTCTCAAATGTACCTGGACCTGAGACAACGACGTTTTCTTGAGTTCCTCCCAGACTATGACTTCGAGATAGTCTATACTCCTAGTAAGGGGAACTTTTTAGCAGTTTCACTGATCCATAGATCTGGTATAGAACTGTTAGGTGAGGCGTTGGAGCAGCTGGCCACTTTGTAGATATCCTCTGTGGATCGGTATGGAGAAATTTTTCTTCAGTATGTTACAGTCACTCCCCCACTTCTTCTGCGATTCTGGGAGGCACAACATGGGGATGATAACAACGAGGCTCGACGTGTTCAGATATCTATAAGACATGCACTAGATTGATTTTTTTGAAGGGGGGAGCATGTCATCTTCTTTAGAGGACGTACCATGGGACCAGTGTCGCTTTGAGAGGAAATGATGAGAGAGTTTCACGCATCCCCTCTAATGATACATCCAAGAGTGACGAATATTTACCAGGATCTCCGATGACAGAACTGGTGGCTGATAATGAAGAAATAATTAGCAGAGTTTGTCTCTAGGTGCCTCAGTTTTCAGTAAGTGAATGCAGATCATTAGTTACCAACAGGATTGGTCCAGCCTTTAGAGGTCCTAGAGTGGAAGTGAGATGGGATATCCATGGACTTCATGGCAATAAATCCATGTACATCTAGGGGTCGTGACTCACTTTGGGTGATCATTGATCGACTCACCAATTCGGCCCACTTCCTTCCAATCAGAGAGCAGGATTCAATAGAGAGCTTGGGATGCCCTTATGTGCATGAGATTATGCAGCTACATGGAGTACCCTTGATGATTTTCTCCGATCATGATTCATGTTTTACTTTTAATATATAAAAGGGGTTAGAGGAGGCTTTCAGTATGCAACTTCAATTTATCATCGCCTTCCATCCGTAGAAGGATGGCCAGCCAGAGCGGACCATTCAGACCCTTGAGGATATGATGCATGTTTGCGTCTCCGACTTCGGTCGTAGCTGTAAGGATCACTTTCCTTTGCTAGTGTTTCCATACAAAATTATTTATCACTCCACTATTGGGATGCCACATTTTGAGGCATTGTATGGGTGACCTTGCAGATCACCTTTCTGCTGGACTGACCCAGGGAAGTCAGCACTAGTGAGACCAGAGATGGTACGAGCTACCACAAAATAAGTGCAGATCATCCAGGAGTGGATGAAGACATCACAGAGCAGGTATAAGTCTTATGATGAAAGGAGACAGAGACCATTAGTGTTTGAGGATGGTGATAATGTCTTTCTATGGGTCTCACCCCTATGTGGTTTGCGGAGATTTGGTCGAGGCAGAAAGTTACCTCTGCGGTTCATCAGACCTTTCTAGGTGCTCAGTATAGTTGGTGACCTGGCTTACTGCTTAGCTCTTCTACCTTAGTTTCACCAGGTGCACAAAGTCTACCATGTATCCTAGTTGAGGAGATACGTACATGAACCTTCTCAAATCATCAACTAGGGCAAGATGGACATCGACGATGAAGTGAAATTTACAGAGGTTCTAGTAGAGATTGAGGATCGACAGGACCTTTTCCTTTTTGGGCAGTCAATACCTATGGTGTGCATTCACTGGCAGCAAGGGAACTTCCAGGAGAGCACATGGCAGTGGGAGGCTCAAATTTTTGCTCTGTTCCCCCACTTGTGTTCCTTGTTTTGTGTTCTGGATTACGAGAACGTAAGTCCCTAAGGTGGGGAAACATTAATGACCTGTAAGTTCCCCGCAATTTTTTTAGGTATATGGAAATTTTTTAAGTCCGCTAAAATTGGTGGTGCATGATTCCGAGGCCCATTGTGTCTGGAATGAATTTTTGAACATTTTATCTAGTACGTTCAGTGAATGTGTGAGTGGATTTTTTGTAACTTTTAAACTGGTACTCATAATTGAAATCCAAGGGAACCATTGAAATCACAGTGCCGGTATTCACTTAAAGATACCTTCACCTCGACCGCCGCAGGTCAAGGGTGAAAGATAGTTTTTCACTTATTCGTGGAAAAATTAAAAAAAAATTGAGCATTTTTTTCTTTGAAACTCTCATGTGAAAGTTATAATGGTGGGGACCACCTATACTAAAACCTCCCACATGGGTTATGGTGGTGGGGACCACCTGAGTCTAAACCCCCGAATTTGAATTCCTAAAGGTGGGGTCTACCCGAACCCTCATAATGGGAGAAACTCTTAAACTCCCTCTTTAATGTGTAGATTACTCTTGAACATCCTCCACATTAATTATGCCAACAACTCTTGATTAATAGTGCCAATTCAAATAAAATTATTAAAACCTAATTTAATTTATATAGACTATACTTTTGATGGGATAAGGTTGGAAAAGCACTTGGGGAAACTATAAACCTCTCCAACGAAGAACCCCTCCCAATGAAGAACAACCATTGGAGATCAAAGAAAGAGGAAACTGACAGCAAGATGGATCGAAATTACCTTGCGAAGGCAACCGACGTAGAACATCTTCGACGAAAAAGAACAGACCAACGGGGAAATGTCGACGTCACCGACTTCACCCCTTCCAAAGTCAACAAGAAATCATGTAGGGGTTTAATTAAATGTGATTAATATTTTCCATGTTCTTCCCTTCTAATCCAAGAACACATATCAACTCTCTCTAATTAGTTGATACACAGATGTTTTCTTTTGCGGGAATGGGAATAGTGATTGAAAAAGGTTGTGGGGTTTGATATTTTAAATATATTCCATACACATTCGTGATTCAAAAATTTTTAACCACTTTCTACCACTATAACACGGAGACTGTGGGCCAAACAAACATGGCCCGGCCTCTCCGCATTTTCTGGTTATTATTTGTTGTGTTCTTCACGATGAAGGTGACAGCACGACCGCGCCGCCCGATAGAAGAGAATCGCGACTTGTTTCTACAGTGGTGAAGGATGGACGGATGGCAGAGTCGACTGTCGGCGAAGGTGTGACGTACCACCACACAGCACATAGAGGAAGGCTGGCCAACTGGCCAGCCACGACGGAATTCCACACCACGGCCACCCCGCGCCGCCACGCTGCCTTCGCCGTCCCACGTTCCTCCACGACCCTCACAACCTCTGTCGTCACGCGGCCCTCTGCGGCACCGCGGACTTGCCGCTCGCGGCCCTCCGCAGCCACCGCACCCTCGCATCTCGCGTCCCTCCTCGGCCCCCGCGGTCTCACCACCCAGCAGCCCTCGACCTCCCCCGTAGCCTCACCGCATCGCAGCCCCTGCGGCCTCAACACCTCATGACCAATCGCATACCCCATGGCCTTTCCACCTCGAGGCCCTCTGTGGCCCCAGAGGCTTCGCCACATCATGGCCCCCATGGCCTCTCCATCCAGAGGCCTCGCAACCCCCACGGCCTTACTGCCCAGCGGCCCCCCGCGCACCCCACAACATCACCCCCTCGTGTACCTCTATGGCCCCTACGGCCACGCTGCCACGCGTCTCTCCATCGCCCACCAAGCATCGCCACCCCATGGCCCTCCGCGGCCCCCGAGGCCTTGCCGTCCCATGGCCTCCACGGCCTCGCCACCCAACGGCCCTCCGCGACCCATGTTGTCTCACCGCCTTGTGGCCCTCCATGGCCCCCTGGGGCATCGCCGCCCCACGTCCCACCGCATCCACCGCAGCCTTGTCGTCCCATAGCTTCGTGGCCCCCATGGCCTCGCCACCCTTGCGGCCTCTGTGCTGCACTCGCAGCCTCGCGCTGCTCCACGACCCCCGGGCCAGCAACACACTTTTCACTCTATCAGCAATAACTTTGGCACAAGGATCCCATTTTACAAACCTTCAACGACGCTGTAAACCGTGGAACGAGAAGGTCCCTATGGTATACCCTACTTAAAATTTTGATAAAGTGGGGATACAGTCGGGTTGGATCGAGCATGAATCCAACCGGGCCCTCGGGACTATAATTCTAATAACATACAGACCAGGAGTCTGATTAATGCACCATATGTTGTGTTGAGACCCCTCTGAAATGGAATTCCATTGGGATACTTCTCCGTGGTACTTCATGACAGTTGGAGTATTGACCCGTTCTTGAGGAGAGACCCTCTCGGAGATGAGCATGTTTAGTGTGGGATCCCAGTAGCTGGCTATGACGTGGAGAATGAGTAGCAATCTTGTGTCGGTAAGCACCAAGTGATCCTGTGTGGGTCACCACCGAGTGATAATGGGTGTGTCAACACATAGAGATAATGTGGGTGTCAGAACTGAGAAATCCTATGGGGGTCAACACTGAGTGATCCTATGTGGGTCAGCACCTAGCAATCCTATGTGGGTCAGCATCGAGCGATCCTATGTGGGTCAGCACTGAGTGATCCTGTGTGGGTCAGTAGTGAGAAATCATGGGTGGGTCTGCACCAAGAGATCAGGTGACGGTCTGAAGATGTACTACGATCCTCTATGGGTCTGATTATAATTATGTATTCTTTGTGGATCTACCTCTTAACAAAGTAATATGATTTAGTAGTTACATCTAATCATCTCTATTACTGTACCTAATAAATACCTTGTGTGAGATGAGTCTTCACCTTTTTGGTATTCTTCTATGTGGCATACCCAGGTGGTACTAAACTTCGTGGTGTTTCTCCCTTTATGGAATAGTTGAGCTTTATCCTTTTGAGATGGACTCTTTGTTTCCTCATGATTGATATGGGTATACTTGATAACATCGGTATATGATTGGGCATATACCTAAGTTGGGTTTTCACTAGATTACATGCATTGTGTTTTATACGTGGTGGATTTTGTGAAACCTTGAGTGTATCGGGGTCCCTACTGAGTATTGTTATACTCACCCCTCCACGGGCTATTGTCGCACTTCGTTGTGTTTGTTGTAGACGACGGACAACACTGACTGAGGACAAGAGTACCTGGACTGTAGGTAGCTCGGAAGTGGACCTTAGACGAGGTTTACCACAGAGACAACCGATCAAGGGTTGTACCTACCCTTTAGATATGATCCTTTGCATGTGTTCATAGGAGCTGATCCAGTTTACTTGTACTTTCAGTTTCATATACATTCTAGTTGGGCTTTTATTTTGAACCCTTTTACTCACTTTACTAACTCTGTTTACTATTCAGTTTATTTGAGTTTGTATATTGTTGTGTGCTTTGTACCTTGTGCTTACATGTTATAAAGGCAATGCCTTCCCAGTTTTGTTGAATACACCTTCAGTGCTAGACTCCAGCCCCTAGCCTATGGAAGGAGGGATTGGGGTAGTTAGGGTAGGGGCCCTCGGGGACAGGTTGTGACATTTTTGGTTTCGAATACTTCATCCTTAATTATAAGTAAAAAATTGACAAGTTTTCTTCTGAAATAGATGAAGGAATTTTCCTTGGTGACACATCATTAGTAAAGATTGTAGAATATTTAATATGAGAAACAAATGTGTGGATGAATCAGTTCATGTCAAATTTGATTAGACTGATCCACATGAACCCCAAACCATTGTTTTACTCCTTGAAAATGATATGTCAATTTGGGATCTTAATAATAAATATAGTCATCCCTTAGTGAAAACTATGAGTTCTTGAAATATTCTTGAATCTGTTCATGAAGAGTCTAGACCGATAGACATTCAAGATAAGTCTAGTTCAACTCTTTCTTGAGGTATTATAACTCTCTAGAATCATCCAGTAGATGTTGTAGTAGGTGATTTAAATAGAGGAACACAAACTAGGGCTTCTATGTGAAACTAGGTTGAACATCAAGACATTATTTCACAACATGAACCTAAAAATATTGTTGATGCAGTCAATGATGAATTCTTGGTGATTGCTTTGCAAGAAAAATTAAATCAATTTGAATGAAAAAAGGTTTGTGAATTAGTAGAAAGACCTAATGAGATGATGACCATTGGCACTAAATGGGTGTTTATAAATAATGTTGTCGAATCTGGAAACATAGTTATCAACAAGGCAAGACTTTTTACAAAACGATATATTCAAGAAGAAGGAATATACTATGAATAAACTTTTTCACCTTTAACTATAATAGAATTAATTAGGACACAACATGGTTATGCAGCTCATCTAAATTTCAATATTTATCAATGTGATGTCAAAAGTGCATTTTTAAGTGGTTATATACTTGCAGATGTATTTGTTGAACATCCCCATGGTTTTACGAATCCCCATTTTTCAAATCACGTCTTCAAACTTTCAAAAGACTTATATGGTCTAAAACAAGCTCCAAGAGCATGGTATGACAGACTTAGTTTGTTCCTCAATTCAAAAGGTTTTACTAAAGGAATATTGGATCCAACTCTTTTTATCAAAAGGATTTCCAATGATGTTTTAATGGTATAGATTTATGTAGATGACATTGTAATTAGATCCTCTAAAAATTCATTATGTACTGATTTTTCCAAAATGATGCGTGATGAATTTGAAACGTGTTTAATGGGGTAACATAAAATTTTCCATGGATTTCATATTTCTCAAAATAAAAATCATATTGTTTTAAATCAGAGTAAATATACCAAGGATATTTTGAACGGTTTTGGTTTGGACTACAATAAAAGTAGTGATACTCTTATGAGTACAACCTGTTAGTTAGATACTGATGAAATGATTAAACCAGTGGATCAAACCAATTATAGAGGTATGATTGGAAGTCGGCTCTATCATACTTCTAGTAGACATAATATTATGTTCGGTGTATGCATGTGTGCTCACATTCAATCGAATCCTAAAGAGTCTCATCTAACTGTTGTTAAAAGAATTTTCAAATATCTCAAAAATACTGCAAACATAGAATGGTTTTAACCATGTGGACAATAATTTTATTTAATATGTTATTCGGATGCTGATTTTTATAGTTTCAAGTTAGATAGAATGACCTCCTCTAGAACATGTCACATTTTAGGCAAGTCACTAGTATAATTGCGAAGTAAGAAATAAAATATTGTTTCATTATCTTCGGCTGAAGCGGAATATATAGTTTCCAGTAGTAATTGTACTCAAATTATGTGGATGAAATTCACATAACTAGACTATTGATATCAATTTAAACATGTCTCTATAATATGTGATAATACAGGTTTTATTAACATCTCTAAAAATCTGGTATCTCATGATAGTACTAAGAACATTGATGTGAGGAATCACTTCTTGAGATATCATTATCAAAGGGGTGATATCACTCTTGAAATCATTGGTACTAAACACCAATTGGATGATTTATTCACAAAGACATTGAATTATGAGAGGATAAATTACATCAAACATGAGTTTGGTATGATAAAATGTTAACCGTTAGAAACCTCACCGTTGATCCTCGCCATTGGAAACCTCACCGTTAGACCTCACCGTTGGAAACAACACCATTAAACCTCACCATTAGAAACCTCACTGGTGGACCTCGCCATTAGAAACATCTCCGTTGGACCTCACCGATTGAAACCTCCCTGTAGGACCTCACATATAGAAACCACATCATTGGAACTCATCGATAGAAACCTCACCGATAGAGATGTCTCCATTAGAAACCTCACTGTTGGACCTCACCGTTAGAAACATCCCTATTATAAACCTCACCGTTCAACCTCAACATTAGAAGACTCGTCATTTGACCTCACCATTAGAATCCTCGCCATTAGAATCCTCACCATTAGAAACTTCATTGTTGGACCTCCCCGTTCAAAACCCCCCCATTAGAAACCTCACTATTGTACCTCAGTAATAGAAACCTCACTGTTGGACCACACCATTAAAAACCTCACTGTTGTACCTCGCCATTAGAAACCTCACTATTGGAACTCACCATTATAACATTGTAGATAGGACCTCACCACTGAAACCTCACCATTGGACCTCACCGTTAAGAACCTCACCGTTGTTACCTTTCTGATGGTCAATGTTTTCGAGACTTAATATTTTTCAATATTGGAATTTGAAACATTTTCTACATTACTTATTTATTTTATCTGATTTGTTTTTTGATCCCTATGTTATAAAATTAATGTGCATTTCACATTTCGATCCACCTCAAACTCTCTCCTGAATATTTCTCTCTATAACCTCAAAACCTAACCCTCTTCTGAAACCCTTGAACTACTTTATATTGCATAGAAAGAGTAAAGAGACCATTAGTCAGTTATTAGGAGGATGATCCAAATACAAAGACACCTCGATCTAAGTCAAGTAGAGGAAGCAAGGCAGTGGCAAAGATGATCAACCATCATTTGTCAAAGAGGGAATCGTAGTTGAAAAAGAGCTCAATTATGAATGGTTTCTACTAAGTAGATCTTTAGTGTTGAAGTAACTTGATGCTCATGGTTGGGTTGAATTCTTTTTAAAAAACAATGGATCCTATTACCCGAAGTTATTGAAGGAGTTTTATGAGTTTTAACAATTTGTACAGACTATGGATGATAACAGAATGTCGTCATGGTTGAATGTAATAAGTATGAGTTTTTCATCTGTTGAATGGGTTGTGTGTCTATGAGTACCACATGATAGAATTTATGACTACTACTCTATATTGGTGCCTCCCACTACTGAGTTATTCTGTTATGAAGAATCCTTAGCTGAACTGACAGGAAGTGGAATTCCTATGAGAGTTATTGGTGTAGAAATGGAAGGAGAAAAAAAGCTGCTATTTATATTTGTCTAGCTTGTCTTGAGTCCCATTATAGGGGACATTACTTCTTTGAAATTTCTAGATGTATTTCTTTTGAATATATTAAAGAATGGAACTAAGATAAACTTATGTAGTATGATAATGATTCAATTAATTGATATGAAAAGGCCAAGATTGAAGTCCAATGCCTTATTTAATGCAATATTGATATCCTTGGTTTTGATAGTGAAAGGAGTTCCTAGAGATAAGGAGGAAATAATTGTATTAAGTGAAAATTTATGCATTACAAAGGTAATTTTCGAGCTGATGAAGATAAATTTTAACCCATGGAAAAGAAGACGGGTACCTGATGAGGCTAAGTAATATGAGGAATTCAACCCAATCACTCATCCTACTAGGCTTATGGATAAGAGATATCCATGTCTAAATCTTGACAAGGTGGATCTTGCTTATTCAGATGAAGAAGGAGAAGTTTCTGTTGTGCTAAAATGAGAGGATTCTCCTATAGATGATAGGAGTGATATAGACATTCCCTCCAATCCTCATGCTAATACTTTATCCTTTGGAGATCCTAGCCCGCTCAAGAGATTGCCCATATGGGAGACTGTTTTTAAGGGAAATTGATGACGAAGAGACTAGTGAGGAAGAAGGGGAAGAAATTTTCTTAAGAGACATTAGAGGGACCTCGGATGAGGATGAGGACACTGAATCTAGTCATGCTAACATTGAGATTTCTGCTGATACAAATGAAGTGTAATATCTTAATATCAGTCCCATGATAGGGAATAAAAAAATTATAGAAAGGATAGATGAAGAGGTTTCTGATTAGGTTGAAGGTTGAATTTCATTGGAAGTGGTTGAAGATTCAGTAGAATAAGTGGCAGTGGACCCTCTTGTTGATGAAGTTGCTCAAGGAGGTATGGAAGTGCTAGATATGGTTGATCGGGAAAATGCTCCATGTTAGGGTGAGGAACCTATTGCAACAGGTTAGGTCTTTGTAGCTCTTGGAATAGAGGATTGGTCAAAAGGCCTTGGATTTGTGTTTGTAGGCTAAGATTATGTAGAATATGTTGATGACCCCCCAATTAGAAGTCCTCCCATTCATACTGTTTCTGAAACCACTATTGTGCGGCCAGTGGTTCTTTTACCTTGTGACTATGTAAATATTAATGATGTAGAATCAATGAAATTAGATCTTAAGATCAAATTTGATGAGATATTTGTAGGATTAGATAGGGATATGACTCACATTCAAGAATTTTTCACCTCTGTAGTGGAAAGACTACATTCTGCCTCTCACTCCATCCTGCTAGAGGAGGTAAAGGACTGTCAGAATCAGATTAAAACCTTGGCAGGTTCTATGAAGTATATGAAATATTTTATTGATAGATTAGACTCCTATATGGTTTTAAGGGTTCAGGTAGGAAAATATCTTCGTTATTTTAAAAGTGTGGTTCATAAAATGGTTGATGTGTTTGAGGACATTTATATTTCCATGGAGACACAAGTTAGTGGCCATGATGATGATGTGATGAGTCTGATCAGTGGGTGGACTAAATCTTTTAGGGATATAGTGGCTTTCACTATAGCACCTCTGTGTGCATCTACTTCATCTTTAGACCCTACTCTTGTTGATCTAGAAGCCTTCCATATGGTTGTTAGAGAAGGATATGAGAAGTTCTCTAGTAACAGTGCCTCATATCCTCAGTTATGACTCATGTTATTTCCACTACTAAAGAAATTCATAATATTGTGGGAAATTATCTAAAGGAATATTTTCAATATTATAAGGCCATCAAGGATCAAGTTAATTTCTACTAAAAAAGGGTATACACTAAGTATCAAGTTGATGGACACTTCATGTTTTTGTTGGAAAACCTGATGATTCCACCTGTCACACAAGCCTTTAAAAATCAGGTTAGTAGGCTTTGAGATTTGACTCCTTCCTTGAATAAATTTATGGAAAATATGAATTATTTTATTTCAGCCGTGGAGTGAGGAGGAAGTATTAATATGGACTATAGAAATATTCTTTTACCCTTCCTCCATGTGGACTACACTCCCATCATTGTTCCTCAAGACATTCCTTCTACCTCAGGTGCCTCAAGATCTACTAGTGCTGCACCAATGATGACTGCAACACATGCCATCACAAGCTCGATCTCCAGCATTCCTCAGAGATCTACTCAATACAAGTCTATTAATGCTTCTGTTGTAGCTCCTCATACCCTTTTGACTGCCATCCCTAGGCCTATCCCTCCTTCTTCCAAACCATCTTCCTCCACTTCCAAAGACAAAGCTCTTTTGGACATCATTAAGGTGGATTGAATGTAGGATATCATGGTTGATATAGATCATTGAAACATTTTCGTATATTGTACTTTTAATTCTTTACTTGAAAATCTAGTTTTGTTTCTTTTTATCCTCTTGTATATTTGTTAATATCAAATGTGGATATATATATTTATGATTGAATCTCAATGTCACCAAAAGGGGGAGAACCAAGTAATGTTTATGTTCTAAGCTTCCAAATCTTAAATGTGCAAACATTTTTTTTATATTGACTTAACACTTTACATATATATATATATACTATCTATATTTTTTCATAGTAAACAAGGATTAAATGTTCTTATACACACCCCTGATCATATTATAAAATGTTCTTAACCCTAATTTAGAATATACTAACATAATTTGTAATTAACAAATAGGGGGATTGTTGGACTCACCTATTTTGATAATCCCAAATCTTGTTTTGATTATGTGATAATTATATTCCCCTTACATGATTATCATTTATGTGAAAATCATGTTTATATCAATGTGATAACTATGTACGTTTAATCTCACGGCTCCCTTATTTATATCTCACAGTGAAAATTTTCTCCATGTTAAAAGGTCACTGATGCATGGTCACCGATGCAATGGTCACCAATTGAATGGTCACCTATGCAAAGGTCACCAATGAAAAGGTCACCGATGAAACTTTCACTGATGAAATGATCAATGATGTATAGGTCACTGATGCAAAGGTCGCCTATGCAAATGTCACCAATCCAACGGTCATTGAGGTAAAGGTCAATGATGCGAAGGTCACTGATGCAAATTTCACTGATGAAATGGTCACTGATGAAAAGGTAACTGATGCATGGTCACTGTTGCAAGGTCACCAATGAAAGGATATTATTGGGAATGTTACTGATAGAGAGTTATCAATTGAAGGTTACCGATGGAGAGTCACCAATGAAAGGCTACCTATAGAGAGTTATTAATTGAAGGTTACCTTTGGGAAGGTTACTGATGAATGATGTCATTGTGGACTTACTGTTGAAGCCTACTGTTTTGAATGATACCATTTCTAGTCTAACATACTCTTCTACTCCATAATTTTTCATATTCTTATGATTATTGTAACAGTCACATTTTCGATCTTTATTGCTTATGACATTAATTAATGATGATTTTTGGCATACCAAGAGACCATATCTATGAAGAGTACGAGGTACAAGAAAGACCATAGGTGATTTACTTGTACCTATTGTCAGACCTCAAATATAAAATTTAAGTAACAGGAATGCATGAGAAATGAGACGAGGACTTACTGATGAGAAGTGCATCTGAGCATATGAAAAAACATACTTGCTAGATCTAAGAAGATCTATCTAGCATATACACTGTGATCCACATGCATGATGAAGATCATTATTGGGAAAAACTCACTTCTTATATTTGTGCTTCATAAACTCTTGATCAACATAAGATGCAGAGCACTCAATTCCCGAAAGAATGAAACTGGAGTTCCAAAACACTATTTTGGAGACAACTTCCAAAGAAAGATTAGAACATAAATTTTCTTAACTTCAAGGTGCCAAGATATGAACGACAAAAACATAGAGCCTTATAAACTCAATATAATAATATTTTCCCTACTGTGTTCTTTTATTTTACATTTCTGAAAAGTGGGTGTTTGTGTCATACACACTGTTTCTAATGCTTGAACAGGAGGATACAAAAGTCCTCACATCAAATTTCACTTTAATATTGTTTCACACGTATAAATATGGAAGAGACCGTGCATGGTCTATATTTTTTTATCTTCCCACTATGAAATGTGGTAGAGGGTGTGAACACTAGATATTTTGTGAAAAATGTTGTAAATCCTGATACATGATATGTTTCATGTTTGTTGTCAATATAGATTGCTTGGTGTAAAAAGATAACTAAGTAGAGAGGATTAAGCCTCGGCTTGAGATTGAACCTCTTTTTTATCATTTATGTGCACTATATTTTGTAATACTCTATTTTTTCTATTTTCCACTACTTTTAATTACTAAAACATTAAAAAACAATTCATTAACTTTGATATTTAGTTTTGTTTAGTGTGTGGGTATGTTTAATTTAGTAAACTTGTATCAAAATATGAAGATGTGTTTCATAGTAATTCAAGTGATTGCTAGTCACCCTTTGAGAAACCTATTGACCAACTAAAAATTTACATCTCTACTGCCTTAATTAACTTGGTTGTTTCAAAATTTGGGGGATCTCTAAAATTATGTTCTTAACAGAAATTTTAAGTAAGAACTGAATTCACCACCTCTTGAGATTCCACTCTGGCTGAAAATCATTAATTTTTATTTTAAATTAAAATTATCAATATAAATTTTAAAACTAATATAATTTTAATTTGTAAACAGTTGAAAAGAAAATAAATTTTTCAATACAAATCTGTTTTTTTTCACTATTAGTTGAAAAATTAATGGCTTCAAAAAATTCTCAATATTTCACTATAAGATAATTTTGAAATTATTATTATAAAAATGAAGTTTATTTTTACAAAACAATTTTATAAAAGTTTCCAAACATATTTGTATATAATTTTCACTTTTAAATGGTGGTAAAACTTCTTTTAGATGAAAAAAGATTATTATACGTAAAATTTTATTTGTCGTGTCTAAAAAACACCATGGATGAATGTTAAAAATTATATTAAATATAATATATATATAACAATAATATAATACAAAAAAATAATTTTTTTAATTTATTGGAATAAAGGACATTTCTGAGCACCAAAATTGTTTATTAGAAAAAGATTTAAATTTATTTTAAAAAGGGTTTTATTATAATTTATTAGTAATTTGGTATCAAAATAAATCAATATATATACATATGTTCCCCACATTTTTGTAATTTATTTATTCATGCTTATATTTTCAATTCTAACAACTAGGTTTTAATGGTATTATTTAAAAAATAAAAAATAGTTGTTTGTTAAAGCTCAATGTCTCATATCATGTAAGCTATCAAACATGATGTTTCCTTTTTAAAATATCAAGATGTTTTATTATATCCCATTTTAATAAATTATGTCCTTATAATATGTCCTTGGTATTAGAATGCAAGGTTTATGTAATCAGAATACATTTTTTGAAAACCCACATATGAAAAACTATAAATAAAAAATCATGTTAAAAAGAATAAATTAGAATTTTTATGGTCACTTGGGATAAAACATACTAGTTTTAAATTTAGGATAACATATAAGTCAAAAATAAAACATACTCTTTAAGTCTAAATAATAATGATATGGAACCTGATGATGGAGTAGTTATCCTTAAAAAACTATAAATATATCATGGTTTTAAAGGCCATTCATAAAAGTAAATAGAAATCATTATTTTTTACATAAATAATATTTTACTACATTTGGGTAATTAATTTACATCTACTCTAATAACAGAATTTGATATACATACGTTAATAGAATAAAAACATCCATAAATCAATTTATACCAAACACTCATTTCTTTTCTAAATTGTTTGCATTCAAGATGAATTTTCATGCCATAGGCTCAATAAACATGTTCTGGAAAATAACATATTCCATGAAAAAGATAAAAATATATTCATCATTATATTATACATTAACCAAAACAATAATTGGTAAGATAATATATTATTATACACAAAAAGAAATAATCTCCTAAATTAATCCAATAAATATATTTCAAAATACTCAAAAATATTCTAGACTCTGATTGAAAGGAAAAAATAGATGGATTTTATCACATATCACTCAATGATAGATTTTAATATTTGACTAATAATTTCATCAGTCACTCTTAGTTCAACATACCAAAAATATTTTTTCTTAAATTAAAATATCTCCACGATATGATAAAAGTTTCATTAAATAATCTAAATCCCCATAAATACACAATGAAATCATATATTAATTAAAATATAAAAAATTCGCATTATATTATGTTTATATTAATCATATAGGGTTCCAAAAATAGTGTACATATTCCAAATTAACATCAATATCTTAATCACTAAATCAATTTTCAATCTCACAATTATTTATTCTCTAAAATATATTTTCCAAAAATCAATCAAAATATTTTCCAAAATATGAATTTAGTAAAATAAAAAATAATAATAATAACAATGACATCACATATTCTAGTGGTAGGTTCATGACCCCTATCACCCTTCATCTGTCGGTCCAATTCTAGTGGGCATTCTTAATGCTTTGTGTTGTCACCCAACCAACAAGATGTACCTTTTTTCCAAAATAGATAATTATTATATCATTCAGTAAAATGTGAGAAAAATACCTTAGAAAACTTAATATTTTCATAAATAATGAAATGTTTTAGGCTCTATGTTTATCTTATACCTTTCCTTTTGCATCCAAAAATCTAATAACTCATAATTACCTAAAACAATGTCTCTAAACAATTATCATTTGTCTCCTTAAAATTTCCTAAAATAAATCATAAAAGAGGGGTTATTAAGACAATGGACATATGATAAAAATTATAATTATAATCCCATGATAAAATTTATAACTCTTAACAAAACATCATAATCTCTTATGTTTTATATACCCTAGTCTGATACCAACTATAACGATCCAGCTATAAACAATACATATTCTTGTTAAATTAGACTATAATTCATATTATTTCATTCACATTGATTGTTTAGGTTTACTGTTTGGGTGAATTTGAAAAACCTATTAATATTTAAACCTATTCATTAAGTGTGGAAACTTCTATACGAGTTTAATTTTCTCAGTAAAACAAAACTCTATAAAATGAAAAATGGATTATTTTAAATATTCAGGTCCTTAGAATTACTCCTTTCTCTTATGAATCATTATACCATATGAAATAAATTATAATAACTATGGATAATCACATAATCACATTAAGGGACATAAAAAGGTAGAAATGGTTAGTCCATATTTTCTTTTAATCCCATGGAAACATTTTCACAATGTTATACTATTCTCCCATAAAATATGATATCATTACCATACATTATGAAATCATATGCTTACATTAAAACCCATTAAATAATAACACAAATATATAACTTGTTTCATCATTTTCATATCACCCTTAAATATACCTTAGCTCTCTTGGATACACATTGAGTAACCATCGTTGTTACCTTTGGATCCAAAATCATTTTATATTCCCATAATCTCATAGGATAAACCTAATAAGTTAACTCTATCCCATTACCCAATGAATTGTAGAGATGTAATGGGATAAAAATTTGTTTTATCATGGAACCACCCTTCCTCATAACAAATTCATATTAACCATAGCATAATCATAACCCATAAAGCATTCATAAAATAAAATTCTTACAGAAAATAACATTTCAATCTATAAAACTCTTTTCATTTTTACAAAGACGTGCACTCATATATGAATCCATATTATATGAAAATAAAATTAGAAACATGTAAAGTAATAATAAAGATAATAAGGGTTCATTAAAATGGTAAATTATGTTCTTGTTGTATTAGTTTAAAAAATTTCCTTTACCTTTTTGTAAATTTAGTTGAATGAATATCATTAAAAGAGGGGTTTTAAATGAACACATGTTCCATAAAACATTTATAAATTAATTTTTGAAAACTTTAGAAATTTTAAATTTTAAACAATTATTTTTTATATAAATACAATAGTAAAAACTTTTTTGAAGATATATACAATAAATTGATAGATTTAGAAGAATAAATAATTAAAACATTTAAACTAGGTTTTAATTAAGGAATCCCTTATATTAGGTTTTAATTCTTTTAAACATGTTCAAATATCCCCTATAATAATTAAATAAAGTTATTAATTAATTATAGACCCATATTAAAAATTATAATTTCATATATTATCCTATTATATTGTCTCCTCACCTGTTTTTTATTAATATTTTATATTTCCCATGATTAAGTTGTTAACTGCCTTGTATATTCATATATGTTTTGTCATGAATGTCCTGGTACTTTTGCATGGGATATGGATCCATCATTTACAGAATGATATCAATGAAATAAATATAATTTATAACAATTTAATATACTATTAGAATAAATCTTGAATGTTGAACATATAAAATTATTTCCATTGCATCTCAGAAATGGTAGGACATATGTATGCATGAGTGATGATATTTTTCCATCAATGGGAGAAATATTAAGTAACTAGATGATATAATGAAAATAAATACTTTATATTATGTCATACAATTCATATATTTATATTATTTTCATCAATATAACAATCCAAGAAAAACAATGATGAAAAAATCACACCCCTACTTTTAGACAATATATCATACAAAGGCACATCAATGAATTTGTTTTTCCTTTGAAGGATAAAAGGAGGAATATGTATGTACCATAATAATAAATAATTTAAGAAAATATTTGATACTAGATTCATTAATTTTTCATGGAAATAATAGATGAAGAGGATTTGGAAGATGAAATAATCTAGAAAGGGTTGATAAAGATGATTACTCTTCTTCGGAGGTATTCTTTTAATATCTTCTTAAAAAATCTAAGGTTGGTATTTTGGAAAGAAATAAACGTCATGAAGATAACAAAGGATGTTTATAATATAAATGGATAGTGTTTTATGGATATATAAAGCTCATGGGGGTAAATTTAGGTGAATATTGGAGTTCCCTTTCATAATTGAGGTGTGGGGAACATGTCAAAAATTTTCATATTATAAAATTATAAAAAATTCATTTTCAATCCATATTGAATGAAATGAATATGGATTGAAATATAAGATGATATAATATTTTAATACTATAATTTAATAAATTTTATACATGTTTTGGTTTTATTTTTATCCTTATCATTTTCATTAACCTTAGTTAACCTATTTTAATTTTAGTTGTGCTATTAATTTGTTTGACATTAAAAGGTGGTATTTTCTAATTATAAAATGTCAACTAGACCATAAAGGAATAATTTATTTTATTTTAGACAAAATCATAACTAAATTTTGTTTTAAAATATTTTTTATGATTTTTCAATATATCAATAAAATATTCTTTCGATAAAATATCATTACTATAAATTTTCACATTATTCCTTACATTGACTATATGAAAAAAAACAAGAAAGCATCAAACCAAAACATTTAGTTGTACCATAATATGTCATAATGATATATAAAATTCATGTATCATATTAATTAAATATATGTTATATTTATTTTTTTAAATTAAATATCATTTATTTTATTTTTGTCATTAAAAACATAATTACTACATCATGAATACATAATTATTTAGGGTAAATATTTATTGACTAAAATTTAAAAATAAATTATCATGATGTAGATATATATTTTATCATTCAATATAATATCTATAGTGGGATACATATTCTTTAATAACTCCCTATTAAAAAATATAGTTATTAAAAATTTGAATATTAAATTGATATGTTTTCTATAAATAAAATATTATAAATATCCTAATGTCATCGAAATAGCTCAAGAAGTTATAATTAAATTTATATCATAAAAAGTTCCGGAATCCATTTTTCTTATTTAAAAATAAAATATTTAATGGCTAAGTATGAAACATTTCAACTTTAGCCAATAAAAACCGTTAAAAGGAAAGACACACCAAATAAAGACTACAAGAAATGCCACACCCTAGTGACTACATCATTATTTGATGCCTCGACATTGCATGACCACTCAGATAGTTGTCCCATGTAGTGTTGCACGGTCTAGGTATTGATGAAAAAATAGATACCCTCTAATTCATCCAAATCCAGATTTCCAACAAATAGTGAATGATTTCTACTTTGAATCCTCATCTGAAGCTATTCCATGTAGATTTTCAAGAAGTTTTCACATTCTAAATTCAATATATCACCATGGACCAATGTTGTTATCACAATCCATTGAGATAAATGCTTGGGATGTCTTCAAATAGAAAATTAGAATCTGAAGGACCATCATTACAGGGATGCAACAGAGATGAAACAACCAAAAGACCTGTGGTCGCTCACCCTAACATCCCAAAGCACTATGAAGACCACCATATTGATCCACCTCGAAGGGGGTGGCAGAATTATACAACAAGAGTAGCAGAATGCATGACCAGATCCCCCGAAAGAGCTCGTCTCCATTACCTCCCGATTCTAATGGCCACCATGGTAGAGTAGGAATCATCTATGTTGTTCAAACATCAAGTAACCAAATGCAACCACAAAATAACCTGAAAAAACTAATAGTTGTCCATGAAGACACATAAGAGATGGTTATGTCAATAAAATTTACATTTTTTGATTGTCATTCAATTAAATAATATCAATGTCAATTTCATGGATATGTCTCCATTAAAAAACTCAAATTTAAACATTATATGTTATGTGTTAAATGTAAATAATCCAATAAAATTTTGACTAGTATTATAATAATTTTTTTATTCCACATCATATTATTTTGACCCTAAATTACATGATTTACCCCTAACTGTGGTAATAAAAAGTATTAATGTCACTATTTATATATACCAAAATATAAAAGGGACTTATTTACTATATTTTAAACTTTTGATTCCAAATATGAAATTCTTTTTTTAAAATTCAAAACATTTAATTTGTAGTTTTTTACTAAATATTGAACCGGTAAAATGCAACAATAAAAGTTTGTTCCAAAAAATCCATTTTTAAATATAATTTTTTTTATACTGAAGTCATGAAAAAGATCAATTTAGAATACTTAAATTTATTTAATATATATTATCATGATAAAATTAAAATTTGATTATAATACCTTATTAATTTTTAAACACTTGAAAAAAATACAACAACCAATTAAAATAGGTATTTTCAGTATTAATTGAAAATTCCAATATTTCAAAAAATTATTAAAAATATAAAATAAGGTAGTATTAAAAAATATTATTTTAATATTAATTATTATATTTTCAAATTAAATATATAAAAGTGTCAAAATTTAGTTTTAAAAAAGTGTTTCATCAAAAGGTGGGAAAACTACCTTTAGATAAAACAAATACTTATGCATAAAATAGGATTTAACATGTCTATAATAAAAATAGGATGACTGTTAAAAATTATATTGAATATTATATATAAATTTTATCATTATGACATGAGGACCTCATTTAATTTTATTCTTTTTGGGGTCTCAGGTCTTTTGGTCGAGGTTTGAATTTGAGACCTTGTATAAATTTTTGATGTTTGGAGTTTCTGTTGTGTTTTTCGATGGTTCCCAAGCACCACAGGGATAGAAGAAACTCTAAGGATAGCCCTTGTATATGTGTGGCCACTATTGGATTGGACAACAACTATCACACGGTTCGAGCACGGCTTCTTGATCCTCGTGAGGTGAACTTGTGGTTTCCCAACATTTGAATAAGTAATATAAAATAAAATTGAATTAGTTAAAATCTATAAAAACAAAGAAAATGTTTTAAACATAATATTAGTAATATAATTATTATTATGGATGATAATAATAATATTATTATTATTTTATTGTCATTATAATAAAAATTTAAATGATTATTGTAGTTATTTTTATCATTTTGGTATTATTATTATTATTATAATCATCATTGTTATTGATATTAATAATAATAATATTATTAGTATATGTTATTATTAATATTATTAGTAATAGTT
Organism: Viscum album; assembly: GCA_963277665.1. Classification (NCBI taxonomy): domain Eukaryota; kingdom Viridiplantae; phylum Streptophyta; class Magnoliopsida; order Santalales; family Viscaceae; genus Viscum; species Viscum album. The sequence goes on from OY728122.1 coordinate 1,020,598,688, forward strand.
ATATAATAAAACAAAACCTCAAGACCCCTCCCCCCCTTCTCTCTCATGTCCCCCGTAGCGCGACCTGGCCCCCCCAACTAGTGCACCTCTCCTCCTCCTCCGCTCACCCCCTTCAGGATACACCCACCTCGTATTCCTCTGGTAGTCCTCCCCAGTGCGGTGCCTACTACTCTTATGGCCCCTCATCTGGCACCCATGTCACAAATCCCTCCGCTCCAACTAACATTCCCCCCTCATGTAGCCACCTATATAGCGTGTCGCCCTCCTCCGATGGCCACCCCTCCTCATGGTGTGGCTGGTATCCCTCCATCCCCCTCTTATAAGAGTCCTTTACTTTAAGGGTTCCTCCATTGGGGTTTTTCTTATTTTTTCGAATCCTAATAGTTATGTTTTGTATTAGGATAATTTTTAATTGTTTCTAGGGAGTTAAAATTTGTATTCAAGGTGCACTCTCCCTCCACCAAGAGTTTTGACACAATCTCACCCCTTGTAGGTAATTGATTTCATGTTTTTTATTTTTGATTCATTTTGATTATTCATTAATTATAATAAATAATTTTTATCATGAATCTGGTGATTATGATAACCTTTCTTATCTTGTTAGGATGTTTTAGAATTTATAGATTATTTAAAAAATAGGATTTCAAGTGAATATTGAGATATGCCATTGTAATTGTGTTTCTAATTGTTTCATAACATGTTAAGATTTCATTTAAATTTGAATGGGTTCTTCAGATATGGATTTGGCCTTGTTTACATTGAAATATCATTTTTGTATTTAAATTGGGTGTTGTTTTTGTTCACTAGTAATTTCTCAAAGTATGAATCCTATTTATGTCCTCTTGATTCCGGTTGGAAAACATGTGGTGTTATTTTAAAATTGGTTTTTCTTTTATTCATCGAATTTTGGAATGTACCATAGGATTTTGGCACATACATTGGCACATGGGTGGTGTCACACCTAGGAATTCAAAATAAGAAGATAATTTAAAAATAGTGTTTTACTTAACCTTATTTTCCGTAAATGATTCTTTGGTTTTTGAATCACATATTGGTTCCATTGGTTGGACTGATTTTATTTTAGGATATTATGATGTTTATATAATTATGGTTTTTCATTAACATGTGTTGGTCACTTCGTTGTAGTTTTGAATCGCCAGGTATAAGGCGACTCACAGGGTTTAAGGAGACTCAGATGCATATACCTTTGTAAGTATTATACCAAGTTCCCCCATTATGTGTGTTAATAATTCATGATAGTTAATATACATATATGGGGATTGTTGTACCTATGTATATATATATAAATGCATACGTATATTATTGGAGACAAATATATGAATATAAGAATATATGTAGGGATCCTCCCACACAAGTTTGTGGCTATAAAGGTGTTTGTATAGTGGGTAGGTGTCATTGTATATATGGGTAGATTAAAATGCTCAGTTGGGGATCAACATCTCATAGTTAGAAAGTTCCAAGGGCTAAATTTTTGGTTTGGTTCCACCCTAAGGTATGATCCCTATGAATTGTCCTTTAAATTAAATAATTATTGAATTCATTATTTTCAAAATTTTATTTAATGCTAGTTAGTGATTAATGTTTTATAGAATAGATTATTATTGAGAAATAGAGTGAATACCACTCTGTATGTGAATTGCCTGATGTTTTTTTTTTGAATATGTTTACCAATTTCTTGCTGAAATGTCCAATTGAACTTTATAAATATGTTTTGGATTTAAAATGGATGCTTGAGTTTCCAAAATGGCTGTCTATGTGGGTTTTTGGTTTTGAAAGTGGCGTGTGTTGATTCTTTTGAGAATGGTTTGGTGTCGAATGTTTGGTTGAGGCATGTTTGGTACCATTATAAAATAATCTAATTTGAAAGGTCTCTTTGGGATGCTCCTCCTTCCCTATTTAATATTTATGGGGATGGGTGCTCCTCGGATGAAACATTCATCATGTGTTTATGATTGTAGTAAAGAGGGTGTAAATACCTAGGAGTGATTTTGGGGTTGTTGTTTCTTGTGTAGGATGCATGTATATGTGATGAATTAGTTATTATACATTGTATGATCCCCCCCCCCCACTTTAGTCTAAATATTAGAACCTTTCATAGATATTGAATTTTTATTTAATAGTTGATGCACTAGTTTATATTACTCATTTGTTAGTGGCCCATTACAGAGGAAAATTTGGTTTTTATTACTATGGGATTGGGGCCCTCGGTCAGGCCAGGTAGGGTGATGATTAGGTGTTTGGGCATTATGATTTCATCAAATAGGTATTGACTTCAGGATGATTCACTTGTAATGTATGTTCACGATTATTCACGGGTTCCAATTATATCCCATGTTCTCTGATATATGGTTATATGTGCTAGATGATTGAGATGTATGTTGTTATTGCTTACACCTCTGTGATGTTTTTTCATTGATCGTGTTGTTTTTTTGTCAACCTTATTTCCATGTGTAGTGTATATTCTTTCTAAAAGGTATAACATGGTTTCTAGCATTTGAGTTAAAAAAAATTGAAAATTTTTTACACATACTTCCTTATTTTTTAGTGTAAACATCACCTATTTTAAAATTCTAATATTTTCTTCTTCAAAATGGAAACTGGTTTTTAAATGAAATGGTCAATGCATCATGATTTGTTTTACGGAGAAATTGTGTGTAATTTTAGTTTAATAAATTGTATTTCAAACTAGAAATTGAGAGATCATTTATTTAAATGAAATTCATGAGGGAATTTAATTTTGGTTAATGCCTACTATTTTTTAATACTCGTGCATGTCGTTTTATCTTTGATTTTAGATTCAGTGTTGTTTATTTCATGATTTTTTTCTATACTAAAATGTTTATTTGAGGCCAGTGGTGACCCACAAGGTCACATAGTGGTATATGTAGTTTTGTTTTCACACCTTTGATAGTTTTTATTTTCATTGTCTATTTGTTTTTACTTATTTTTCCTTTATTTATGGGCCAAAGTGTTCCCACCAATTTAATTTTGATGGCCGGCACTAGATGACAGCCTTTGGGGATCAGGAATTCCCTTTGGGCCATGCCACAGGCTCGCTCGAGTGACTGGTTCAGGGTTAACCTTATATGGTTTGTGAGATATATATATATATATATATATATATCATCACTATAATTCAATAAGAGTTCCTTTTTTATTTTATTGGTATGAAACACACTTCTGTGCACCTAAATAGTTTTTCCAAAGAATATATCCTTTTATTTTCATAAGGTTTTTATTTTAATTTATTCATAATTTATTCCCCAATTAATTCATTATATATACGTATATATACATGAGTAAATTGTGTTGTCATAATTCTGTTAATCTGATTTATACCCTCTATTTAAGCATCTAGGTTATAATAGTAACATGTATATAAACATATTTATATGTTCATCTATGATTGAATGTGGTGTATCATGTATGATATCTAACACAAATTTCCTTCTTAAATTTTCAGGGTGTTACACATGTAGTGTCCCTTTACATGTAATTACGAATAAATACACCATTTTATTCCCATAAGAGAATTAAGGATGTATATTAACAATGTAGGAACCCACTATGTATAATACGGTCATGTGAACATAGACTATTAACAGAGATTTCTAAGTTCCCACTTTAAAATTGTTGTAATACTTTGATCACAATGATTCTATATGAAAGAACACCCACATGTGTCACTCTAATTACTAAGAAATCAGTGGTATGGTTCTCAAATTTTATAGGTTGTTTATAGATTTACAAATCCCCATAATAAATGGTATAGGATATTTGTAATTAGAGATTACATAATAAAATAATAATAAAAACATAGATAATTTATATTATCATCACATAAAAAATTAATACCACAATGTATAAATACAATTATTTGAGTCTAAAAAAGTCTTTTATAATTTTTCATCCATTACTATGGAACCACATATAAACTGTTATATCAATCATGGTTCACCACCACATCCTCTGATGTGAAACATGTGACACAAATCTCAATAATCATTTCTAATTATCACGTGGGTAGAATCATAATCTCAAACCCATATAAACTTATATGGTTATTTATATTTATCCTTCAAATCTATCCAACATAGACAATAAAATAAATCACTAAAAATAAAGAAATCACAATAAAAAAGGTCAAATATATCTAAGATTTAATATATATCTATTAAAATATTATTTCAAATACGGCCTTATTCATGTATTTTCAATAATAATTACATTTAGGAATACATCCTTCACAGTATTATTTACAAATTCCACCATAATTGTAACAAATAAAACAAATCCTAGTAAGATTAAAACTAAACAATCATAAAAATTATACACATGATTTTAATTCCATGATTTATTATACCACTCTCATATTAAACATTCATGTTAGGGATCATCAATTAGTGTACTCCCCAATCTCTCCCCAATTAGGATTGATTCTAGCAATAGACACAGAGGTTTCAACACAACAAGGGATGTATTGCTGCTTTAAAAAGAAGTTTCCTTCTATCATAAAGTAATATCCTCAATCCATATATGAATCATAAAACTCAACAATTTAAGATATATATATACTACCTTTGTGAATCAATGTAGAATTACATAAATTAATAACTATGTAAAACCACAACATTCCTTATCAATTTCCATCCAATGAATTTTCAACACATGTGTGGTTGTCATCGTGATGTATTTACTCCATCAGATATCAAAATTCATCATCCACTGTTCACCTCATATAATTTACATGATCATGGGGTAAAAAATATAAAATTTTATATATAGGTGTGAGTATAATAATACCCAGTATGGTGATACAATTTGTGAATCAACCTCAAAAACCTATAATTACGTATCAATAATAAGTGTTAGCAACTGATGTCACCAAATTTCATCAACGAGATTTAAGATTCTCATTATAATAATGCTCAAAAAATATAAAATGCCACATTTGAAACTAATATAATATAATAACACATCCCAAATATATAATCTCACCTAATAATTAATTATAGGTGTGTAAAACATGAGATTATAGAGAGAATACATGTGTCCATGGTTCCTAAAAATATTCAAGGAAATTAAAATCTTAATCACTCTTCCATGTGTTAGAGGACATACACAACTCCAATGTGATAAGAATATTGTTTTTTTGGATTATTCATGAAATATAAATTTCCAAGGATAATTTTTTATACTATAATTGAAGAAAAATACACATCTCTAGGGCATAAACATTATATCAGATCCCCCTAAATCTTAGGGGTGTGAACAAGAGGAGAAAACAGCCATTGAATGATTATCTACCATAGTCCCTAAAATAGTAAATATCATATATTCCAATTTTATGAATTATTTTTCATACCATAATCACTATTCTTATGTTGGATGAATTAACCATATTCACCTATTAAATCCGCCATTTTCTCACATAAGGGATATTAGTTGAATTACCAATTTCCACCCCTTTTTAATAGGTGGTGTTAAGGAAATTGTTCATCTAAAACTAGCTTATTGAAATATTATCCATATCTCATCATATTGTATCGGTTCTTAGTTGGTAGTTATGTACACATTTAATTGTAGTTCACTACTCAGATATGTTTGTCAGATAGGGTAAAGATGTAATCATGTCACTGTAACCCTAGTGCAAGGGTGAGTATAAATAATATACAATTCAATATCTCATCTCTAACAATATCTATATTCTAGGGGATGCCTCTCATTCCTAGTTGACTTATCCTACACCCACACACACGCTCAAGAAAACACCTCAATATAATCACAGAGATTCCTATCAATATCATATGATTCCTTTAGTGGAATTACAGCTACTATATCCTTATAAATAGATTTCATCTTCCAAATGTCATTGGGAGTGAATTGTAATTAAAAATAAATTGAATAGTATTGTTAAATTATTAAAATATTGACAACACTATACAAAACACCAATCTAATCATTAGATACCTTTCATATTCTTAGAAGTTACATATGATAATTATACATGGTTCCCCCAATCGATGTTATGTAGTGTGAATATTTATTATAATGATTATGACTCTTAATCAATTATAATCCTCAAACTATTCCATTTTTCATACCAGAACCCAAAAAATATTCATTAAGAACCTCTTATTCATTTATCATTATGTCTCGCCAAACTAATAAAATACCATCCTGAGATCTACATCTTTATTATATCCATATTAGTGTGTTATAACATTATTCTCCACTATCATTCAATAAAATTAAATCATTCTATATATCTATGTAATATTATAATAACATTCATCTCAACCCATGATATAAATAATTAAATTTATGCCATCAATATGGCCCTATAAGATTCCATTATACACAATAACATTAAAGCCTCAACCAATTATTTTTTACACCATTCCATTCATTTAAGAGGATAGTTATGTTTAACAATTCATTATTTGATAAACCAAATTCATTTCCATAATTCATTTTATTCCATTTCATTATTCCCATAAATTCCATCAAAATGTTATCAAAATATTGAAATCTATCTTCTATAATGAATTCATATTAGCTTTAGTGTTTTCAATATGTTCTCATGTAAATAAATGATTTTATTATCTTATCTATAAAATCATGTCACATCTATTGAGTTATCAACAAGGACATTTCAATAGCTCATATTGATGATAAATTCAACGAATTATTTAGTTAATTTTATATTTAATGTTATGTAAAATTTAAAAAATTATATTATTATCATGTATTATTATAATTATTTTGTTAATTTAAGAAACATGATGGCTCAAAATATAAATAATCAATTCTAATGATTACTTCTCTTTTAGAATAATGTTTCTGATACTAATTTGTTTTAAAAAATTCAATCAATTTTCAAAACCAACATAAATTATTATTATTAACTAGTAGTAATTCACTTATCCAATTAGGAATAACACAATTAATTCATCTTTCTAACACCCTCAAAATAACCTAGACATTTATCTATTCAGGAATTTATTCCATAAAAAGTCCAACAAAACTTTTGGAATTTTAATTGATGCTAAGACACACCCTTATGAATTGAATTATAATTATTCTTCTAATGTGGTCTTCAGCCTCCACCACCTTGAAAACACCTAGTTTAATACTAGCTATTTGGTTCTTTAATCAAATAACAATAGAAATTTCACGTCACACCTACTATGTTTTTAGAAGCACAACCATTATTCAATCTTTTGATCATGTAGTCCTTGTCTATGATGGATGTGAACATTATAATTATTTGTGGGGTAATTTTATCAATATAATAGGGTATGTATGATCTATATGAATCACTCGTGGATAGGTATAACATTTCACTATATATGTTTTATGATCCCATTTATTTGATTGCTATTCATATCAGTACCATCCCATGTGACTACCGAAGAATATTGTGTTATGTGCCTCTCTATGATCCTTAAAATAATATATAAAATGGTTCAGGATTCACTGATAAAACTCTTTCATCACCTCTATCGTTTAAGCATCATATTTCATCTTCCCCTATGGTTTTAATATCGTTTAGCACAAAAAATAACCCCCAAATTTAAAAAAATTGAAATATTCAACCCACTGATTCCAAATTTCATCATGGATTAATCAAAGCTATTTCCCAATTATGCCAAATATTATAAAGATGTTGAATAATATGTAATAATATATAAATATATCTCTCTATCTAAAATTTCAATTTGATAGATTTAAGAGGGGTTATATTTTTTCATTTGATTGACTTCCTTTTATATAAGGTGTGTTATGTGATTCAATCAACTGAAAAGTATATTTTTCATTATAAAACAATCCTCCAATAAATCCTATCTATGTTTTATTGAAAATAAATTTTTCATATATTGATTATTTCATGGTTAGTGTATTTTTAAAGAAATATATGGTAACATACTATAATTTCATGAAAACAAATCATTAATTTGATTATTTGACAAAAAGTGTGAGGTTTTTCCCAAAATAATAGAGTTGTGACAATGATCCATAGATATTTTCATGATCCTTGGATCCTCTAATGATAAATGTACAATCTATAGTGAATCCCACTCTACTAATGATTAATCTGTACAATAAAAATGATATACCCACTAATATCCTCTATATTATGATTATATGAGTGGGAGTAAGGTAAAATTTGTAAAATAAATATTAGTATTCATTTTTAAAATATTATAAAATATTCATAACACTATTAGACAATAAAAAACGAACTAGAATTATAAAACACCTATCATATTGTAAAAAACCAATTCTAAAATCAATGTTACGTTCCATTTAACTTAATGAAGTTTCCATAATGATATAAATTCCATTTTAGCCAAATTCAAATTTTATTTTTTACTAAAAAAATCTTTGTTTATCAATCAAGACATTAGTTATGTCATATTTTAATTTCTAGGTCTCTCGTGCACTGACAGTCCCCCACAAACCTTTCTACCGATCATTCATCTATCTTCTTCACCAAAACTCCAACAACATTGTATCTCACTCACATCAATTAGGAAACCCTCAAAATCATAGATAAAAACGAAATAAAAATCCCAAAATCTTATTATTGAGCCTATGTCAGCATCAAAGGCCACTTTCATGGAAAAAATATATATGAAGGATCTTTGGAAGCTCATGAAATGACTTTGAAACCCAATTCATACAATAGAATGTTCCATGCATATTAGGAACTCCATCCTCCCACTTTAAATGATTGATGGATTTGAGGGTGAAGGTTTATACCCATTTTGAAGACTCATTTCAATAACTTACATTAATGAAATAATTTACTTTATATGTTTAAGAGGATAATTCAATGTGAATTCCACCTAGATTTATGGTATGAGTTTTTTTCATAATACATACTTATGTGGTAAAATATATTTTCATCATAAGACACTCGCAAGGTTGAACAGAGGCAGTAGAGTCTAATACGTTCAAAATAAAGATATTTGAGGATTTATGAAAGGTAAATATTCACATGTTTGGAGATTAGTTCAAAAAAGAATTTAATTTCAAAAAGATTGGGTGATATTCAGAGCATGGGGAGCTAAATGTATCATCTATCGAGAAGACCATCTGATGTATTTTTGCTATTTTTTCATTCTTAGAATATATTTTTATTCCACATTTTGATGTTAATTTCAGTATTTCATGAATTATTTATTTAATTTAAACATTAATATTCAATTTATTCATATTCTTATTATTCTCTTCCCCCTCTCCTTTTTATCTATTATCTATTCTCTGGTGTTCTCCAGATTCATCACCGATGATGATGATGATCAGAAAACTCTATAGGTGAGAGAGAAGTCTATATAAATGAGCATATACTAAATTTTTTTATGTAATAATTCTCTTTTAAAATGATTTATTTATTATAATTTTATTTCAATATATTATTTTCATATCTTTTATTTAATCATGGACTAAGTGCATTGAATAGTAGACAAAACCCAACATGATTGAGGTAATTAATTCATGACACTAGAATGAGATTACTTTTCTATTACTGAAATATTCTTAATAAATTATATTTATTTTAATACATTATAACTCCATGAATCGAGATGCTGGGGTAGATTGAGAGGGATTGAAAAATATTTCTGTTGATTAAAATGGTTGATTGTCTAGCCAAAAGAAGAAATTATTTTATATATTTAGTAAGAATTCTTATTTGGATAAATCAACTATGGGAACAAATTTATATAAAAAATTTCTTTTTTCAATTTCAATTCATTTATTAAATTTAAATAATTAAATTATTTTAATAAAATTTTAAAAAATTTGGGTGACCCATCCTTGGGTTAAGAATTACAGCTCAGTTTCTCACTCTTAGGGATTTTAACCCTATACTACCGTGATTTTATGACATTGTATCTAGAGTAGTTTAAAAAATATATATTATTTTACTCATTGGGAGAACAATATAACAATTTTTATTAATATAAAATGTTTATGTAGTTTTTGGGAATTAGTGGAGTGGTTAAAACCATCTTGAGAACAATTACATATGATATAGACATTTCTTATCCCATTTAGATTTACTGATTTTAGTTTTGTATTTATTATAATTTTCTATTTATTTATTTTAATTATTGTTTATATTTTATATTCCATGATATTTTTAGTATTTTGATGGATAGAGTACATGTTATATCAATATTATGGGGTGCCACCATCAAAGTACATCAAATTTATTAAATCTTGAAAACATGGGTATAATTGAATTCAAAAGTATTTTCGTGTCCAAAAATGAGCTTGAATGATGAATATTATTATGAATATGAATAATTCAAATAGAAATATTGTAGAAACACCTATTATCTACCTTTTAGATGTGACCCTAATATATAAACCTAAAAATTATAATCTTGAGATGATTCAAACTCAAAAAACTAACTAACCTAATTGAGCATAGAGTATAATTATGTAATCAAAAAAAGGTTGGATTATATGTGATCAGTGAATCAAGATAATTTACAACATGCCAATATAAAATCATTTTTAATTAAACTATCTTATTAAAAAAATATAATTGTTTATAATGTATGTATTAGTTGGTTTAAAGAGGAATACAATCAAGATGTTTTCGAAGCCCAAGCTATATACACAATGAAACCTCATCATCATTACATTCACGAAGTCCATTAGTTCTAATAACATAATGAGTAGAATTAATATTATAGACAAAGAACATTTCTTAGGATGTATATTTAATTTAAAAATAATATGATGAATGAAAAAAAGAATATCTCAAAAAACAGAGAGGATTGAAATCCATCATGTTTGAATTATTTAAATTTTAAATTTCATGTAAATAATCATTCATTAATTTATAATATAGAGAGAGAATGTATATAAGAATTTAATGAGTAATAGGATAGGGAAATTAAAGTTATTGATGAAACCAATGAGAAAATTATGGTGGAGGATCTCAATGAATAATGTTTTGAGCTTTCTATGGTTTCTCAAAGTGGAGAACTCTTTCTTATGATGTAGAGAAACCAAAACATGATGAATACCTTCTATTCATAAAAAAGTATTGTAAATAATAATAATAATATTTATTGTATCTATAATAATAATATGAAATATACATGATGTAAATATTTTATTGAATGGCTAAGGAGAATGAGGAGTTCGCGGTTGATGTTGTATAAGTCGTCGAATCAATGGAAGACGAAAAGGTAAAGAAATAAAACAACAAGTTGACATGCATAAACATTACTATAATTGTTGATATCAAAATGGAATGGTAATAATTCCAATAATTTTTTAAAAACAGGGAGAAAAAGGTTATCCCAACTCAATAAGTCATTCATTAATTTAAACATAATGAAGATAAGAAATAAGTTGTCTGGGAGAACGTTATCTACAAAATATGTTAAAATTTCGATTTCCATGTATCTTATTTTAATTTATACATAATATGAATCCCACCATAAGAAAAATTCATGAAATTCCAATGAATAATGAGTTTAAGCAAACCTCAAATTAATAGCATTGTCAGATGTGGGTAAATCCAAGATGGTTACATGTCTATCAATATCTACGTATCTCGAAAAGATAAAGGTTGAGCTAAATGAACATAAGAAAATATAAACTATTAGGAGGGAAACAATATTTAAATATTTATTTTAATAATTTATATTTCTTTTATTTTATTATTTTAAATAACTCTCCCTTTGGTCAATCCCATTTTCTATTTGCGGAAAATTGTTTGAATCTTGTAATTTTATGTGAATAGTATGTTATTTTTTTGGACAAAATAAATAATCCCAAGATGAAAAAATGGAAGAATGAAAATAAATAATAAATAATAATGGAAAATAAAATGGAAGGTGATTGATATTTTGAACTATTTTTATTTTTAAATTTATTATATCTGTCTAATGTTTTTTAAATATAGATTAATTTTTTCATGAACTAAAATGTATTTTATTTTTCTATAAAGACTGATTTTTTTTCATTTGCATTACACTATCAAGGACATCAACCCTTTGGAGAAATTTTTTACATATTATAAAATTATAATTTTCATGACCATAATAATAAAATATATAAATGGAAATTTATAAAGTCACATTATTTATCCAACTATTTGTTACATGATAATTATTGGTGATATGATCATTTTTTATGATATAGACTCCTAGAATCCTTCTTTGAGTTAATTAATTTTTTATGCTCATTCTATAACATAAACTGAATGAGGATATTTTATTTATTATCCCATTTTTTGAGGAACACATATACATTTATTTATCCAATCTCCTAGAATAAATGGATGACCTTGTCATTATTGATCCATATCATGAGGCATTATATTCTTTTCCAAATCACATCCGAATATTTTTAATTATATTCAATTATATATTTGTTGTGGAGGAGGTTTTCATATTAATGATGAGATGTTTATTCTGTAGAGGTGAACAAAGGGTAATTTCAGGGGATTTTTGTGAAGGTTCATGATCAAATTCATTAATTTATTTTTTTATCTATGTTGTTGAAAAATATTGGAAAATGATGATGATTATTTTCTTTGTTTATTAGGTAGACCAAAATTCCCCATGATCAGACAAATTATTTTATTTTCATATGTGTCTTGGTGGTGATTTTGAGGATTATACTAAGTACAAATTATGAAAAAAATAGAAAAAACACACAAAATTAGTGGATCAATATTCATTAGGCCCGCATAGTTCATGATCATTTATTTTACAAATAAGTGGTATCTGAGATGAAATTTTATTTTGGTGATGAACGTTTCATTATGATTTTTTTTTTAAATATCTTGTAATATTATTTTGATTTAAGCCTCCCCCTTACGCCATAAATTATTTTTTACATCAATACCTACCTACCCTCATCCACAATGTCATTTGACCCTAACTGAAAAGCCCACAAGATTAATTGTGATACTTGCATTAACAGGTTGGAGACTGTATATTTAATGAAATATTATGTTCAATATAATGTTATGGAAGTACAAAAATAACTCCCTTAATTTTTTACCATGAGTGATGACATGGAATATTCATTAATAGGTAAATCATAAATGGAATGGGTGTTGATGAAAGTATGAAATCTATATGTGAATATGGGAAATGTAATGAATTAAAAATTATAAATTAATCATGGATTATTAAATATTTATTGTGTATGTATGCACTTTTAGGATCATTAGTTATTAGATGTTTTTATAGGTATCATCATTTGAAAATTCACTTATTGGTGTTTGTACCCTTTGGGGTTTAATGCTAATATTTTGATTTGAGATAATATTTAATGGTGGGGGTATTTGATATCCGTATATAGAATAAATATTTTAATTTTTTTTTCTATTTGATTCCTTGGATTCATTATTATGTATTTATGGACCTTTTAGGTTTTTAGATATAATATGTCTTTACATGAATAAAAATTTAAAAATTGTCTTAATGACCTGTAGAAAATGTTTGATTTTAAATTGATATTTTGTGATGGGAAAATATTTTGTTTTGGGTGTATTTGAGGTCCTATATGGAATACATATTTGAGTACTTTTTCTATTTGCTTTACTTTTTCATCATTTAATTTCATAAAATATTCATAGATTTTTTTCATATTTCTATTGTAATTTTTATGATTTGGTGTAATAAATGTAAATAGTGTCAGACTAAGAAAAGAAATTTGGCCCACACAACAATCCATAATTAACAATGATCTGGATCCAGGTAGTTGTTCCAAGAATGGTACACCAAAATAATCCCATATCAGGAAGCATTTGAGGCTAAGAAAATCCATAAATAGTCTAGAGTTGTAATAGAGCAACATACTTGTTGGATCAGGCGTATTGGTTTGTTCTATTCAGGTCCACATGGAGGTAGAAGGAGATTTTCACTGTTTGAGGGAGGTGCACGGTGGATCATCAATTCTCCTAAATACACACCTCGGGATACTGAAAAATCATCATAAAATTAATTAAATAATATATTTACAGGCTCTGCAACATCGATGTGCGACATAATCCATATCGGTGCACTATGAACTTAAGTGGGACGATGTTGTCTCAAGTCACTCCACCTCTCCCTTGCAAAAACAACCCCCTCCACCCTTTCATATATAAAAACACATATCATCATTAGTGGAACACCTTCAACACCTTCATCTGCTACTCCATGCCACTAGAACACCCACTTCATTACCATAAAATACCATCTCTGAAGCCTAGAATTTTATGATGGAATCGTTGTCACAATCAAAGGCTAAAACATAGGATAAGATATCTAGAAAAGACCATTGATAGCTCATGAAACACCATTGAAGCCCATTTTGTAGTGTGTAACTGGACATTCATGGAAGGAAATCCATCCAACCACTATAAGGGCCATATGCATTTTAGGAGGACGGATTTCACCAAAGTTGAAGACACATATCGATAACACACATATAAAAAATCATTTATTATTTCTATTCAAGAGGAAAATTCTTTATGACAGCCAAACCATGTTATGATGTCATTATACATTGTAAAACATACAGAAATAGTAACATATATTTACATCATTATTCATTGGTGTGGAAGAACTTATAACGTGGGGTTCGGTCTATTTCAACAGGTGATATTTTATTATCCTTGAATAGGGTGGTTCCATGCATGAAGAGTTAAGATTAAGAAGAATTTATTTTTAGATTTATGGGGAATTTTCTAGAGCTTATGGAGAAGGATCAATCCACCACTAAAAATAACAATAGGTTGGTATTGTTACTATGTTTTTTCTTTCGTGGATTATATTTAGTTTAATCATTATTTGTAAGGTTTTAATATTTTCTCTGATTTCTTTATTTATTTTTTGTTTTCTGGTTCAATTCAATCTCATTGACAGTATTTTATTATCCTAGTTATTATTTTTTCTATTCTCTATTTTATGTAGCTCTCTATATTCATCGTTAATTTCAACTCAATGGTAATCACCAAATTTTATTGAAGAGTGAAGGTTCAGGGTGCAGTGGAAGCACATGTGTGGATGTGCCCACTTGGATTTTTTTCATCAGCAATGATTAATCTGGGATCAATACAATGATAATCTCTAGTCTCCAGGGATCGATTCACAGAAATAAACAATGAAGAAGAAAGGTTTGGGAACCACAAAAGTGGACCGTCACAGGATGACAATAATTAATTTAATTAATTTCCAAGAAATACATTTTGGGTGTTCTTTCTTAATTGATATTCTTGATCATGTTCTGATGTGATTTGTCACTGCATCATAGAAGCCATGTGTAGACTTCATCTAGTGGTGATCCACATGTGCACCTCGTATCTCTGGACGTCACCAAAGGATTCTCTAGGTGCTAGCATAGATAAACCATTGCTTGCATTGTCTACCTTAGATCTTCTTGATCTGATGGAAGAGGATCTCTCTCGGTCATGAGAGTGTTCTTGGAGGAAGAGGTACTTATGGCCTTGAAAAAATTCTCCATAATTGTTGTGCACAATGATTCTCTTAGGAAAAAAGTTGGGGTTGTGAGTATATTTATAATCAGGTTTGAGGTTGTAGATTTATGACAATAAATAAACGTGTTACGCATTTTATTTATTTCATTAACTCTTTTGAAATCCCCATGTCAATTAATGAATTCCTTTACATTCTCCCACGCTGATTATAATAAATATCATTTAATAAAATGACATTATTTTCTCAAAATCCCGACTGGAAAAACTACATAGCGTGTAATCATAAATACACGACATGTACTTGTTTTTAATTAAAAACTACATGGCTTGTAATCATTAATACACGGTGTGTACTTGTTTTCAAAATAAATACTACACAGCGTGTAATCATTAATACACGGCGTTCACTTTTTTTTATTTTATTCTTCCTCCAACAATAAAACGATTTAGGCTTCCTTGAATAATTATTAAACAACGTATGGGAATAATATTTATTTTATGTGAGATACATGGATACACTTAGTGTGTGACCCTCTAGGCCTATTTCTCGTTGGCATTAGGTGGGCTTGCCTGAAGTCCAAGATTACTATCTAGCATCGGGTCAAGGAACCTATGAGAAATAATTTGATGCCGCATTGACATGTCACCTCATAAGAACACTGACTGTGTAATTTAATCTCATTGTCCCAATATCTCATCAAGCAAGCTTCATGGTAGTGTCATAAAACTATATACATGATCTGTCATTCTTTGACTTCTAGAAATAAACTCATTGTGACACCATGGCCGTTGAATTTGTGCTACAGTTCTATTTAAATCAAAAGGCCTTAGATATAAACTTCCATAAATATAGAAGGACAAATCCTTCCTTGACTTATCAATTAAAAACATGTCATTCGTGACGCACCCAATGTACCCTACTTCCCTCCAACTCTCCTCATGATGGTTTTTGTTAGCAAATCTAAGTGCACGAGTCATGACATTAGTTAATGATAATATTCCAGTCTAAGGACCATTGCACATGCTTGTAGATAGCAATGTCTGATGACACCAAGACATGCGTAATTTCTATTGGTGGGTTTGTTCTCATAATCTCCCATATTTAGGATTACCAAATTATAACCCCATGAGAGATAGTATCATCTTCTTACGAGTACTCACAAATTATGGTCTGTATACTATGTGTCCTATCATAGTATGTCATCAAACCGTAGAACTTTATTTAAGAATATTGTTATAGCATTTGAAGATTCTCATCATAGCAGGGATATTCCATGACCTTATCAAAGAAACAAATATTTCTGGACATTATTATATTATAGTCATGAAGAACAATGAACAATATATATAATAAGTGTACATTCATGTAATCAATGTACAAAACAGTTGGTTCTTAGGACACAAACCCATACAAACTCCCACTTGAACTAGATCCAACTACCTATGACTTTTAGTCCGCTAGACAACACATGATGATCATGTTTATCCTAAGTCAAGGCTTTAGTCAACGAGTCCACCATATTGTTTTCAATGGAAATACTACTCACTACAACTTCAACTCACTGAGAAAAATCCCTCAAGAGATGATACTTCTAAAGTATGTTCTTTCTTCGCTGATGTGACCTTGGCTCTTTTGCAAGTGCCACCACTACAATATTGTTACAATAGAGTGTGACAAGATCTTTACTGCTAGGTACTACATCCAGCTCTTGGATGAAGATTTGTATCCATACTGCTTCTTTAGCTGCCTCAGAAGCTATGATACACTCGGACTCTGCAGTATAATATGCCACCACACATTGTTTTGATCTCTTCCATCTCACTACACCTCCATTAAAACTAAAGATGTATCCCATCTATGACTTCATGTCATCTTGATCAGTCTGGAAACTAGCATCTACATGTCCTCTGATGACCAGTTCCTCATCTCCTCCATAAAACAGGAGCATATCCTTAGTACACCTCAGATAATTAAAGATAGTCTTGAATAACATCCAATGGCAGTCTCCTCGATCATCTTGATATCTTCCTTCCACAGTTAATCCATAAGCAACATCTAGCCTTATACATAGTATAGCATACATGACTCACCCAATCAGGGATGCGTAAGGGATCCTTGCCATTTTCTTTCATTCCTCATGTGTCTGAGGACACATTTTCTTGGAAAGATGAATTCCATGTGACAATGGAAACAATCCCCTCTTGGACTGTTCCATACTTAATCTCTTTAGTATCCTATCAATGTATGTACTTTGACTCAGGCCCAGAAATCTCTAGGATTTATCCCAATGGATCTTGATCCCAAGAATATATGTTGCCTCACCCAAGTCTTTCATAGAGAATCATTTATCCAACCATGCCTTAACTGACTGAAAGACAAGTACTTCGTTTCCAATTAGTAATATTTCATCAATATATACTATAAGGAAAATGACTACACTTCCACTAAACCTTTTGTTGACACGAGGCTCACATTCATTCTTAACAAATCCAAATTCTGTTATGGATTCATCAAAAAGAATGGTCCATGACCTTGATACTTTCTTTAATCCATAAATGGATTTATGCAACTTGCATACCTTGTTGGCATCCTTTGGAGTCACAAACCCTTCTGGTTGTGTTATGTCGACATCTTCTTGGAGGTTCCTGTTAAATAATGTTGTTTTGACATCAATTTTGTCAAATTTAATAGTCATGGTAAACGGCAATGACCAATAGGATTCTAATGGATTTTAGCATTGCAACCGGTGAAAATGATTCATCATAGTCAATTCCTTGACGCTGTATAAATCCTTTTGCAACTAGTCATGATTTATAGGTGTAGAATTGTCCCTCCATTTCCATTTTCTTCTTGAATACCCACTTATTACCAATAGGCTTTACATCAACTGGAGGATCTACCAAAATCCAGACTTGGTTTTGGTACATGGAATCCATATCAGAATTCATGGCTTCTTGCCACATGGCAATGTTTGTGCCTTCAACTGCTTCCTTACACATAAGAGGATCATAATTTTCATCCAATAATGAGTCACCATCCTCGGTGAAAAGAAAACCATATCATTCTGGTTATCTCACCTTTCTCGTGCTCCTACGCAGTTCTTGTGTCTCTTGAACATATTGTTCTTCCACGGGGCTTTGTGGAATATGTTCTTGTACCATCCCCTGTATATCTTGATCCTCGACTTCATCGAAGTCTATCTCGCTCCAACTATGTCTTTTGGAGATGTGTTCCCTCTCAAGGAATATGGGTTTTCTTTCCACTATAACCCTTTTATCTATGGGGTTGTACAGGTAATATCTCCATGATTCCTTGGGGTATCCTATAAAGATACACTTTGTTCCTCAAGGTGCAAGTTTGTTACCTGAAGATTCCTTAACAAATGCTTCGCTACCCCACACATGTAAATTCGATAACATGGATTTGCATCCACTCCATAACTCCTATGGAATACCATTTATCGATTTAGTTGGTACTTGAATTAGTATTTGTTCTACAGTTGGTAATGCATATCCCCAAAACAATAATGGAAGATTCGCATGAATCATCATTGATCTCACAATGTTTAAAAGGGTGTGGTTCCTCCTTTCACATATAGAATTCCACTGAGGCGTGTAAGGAGTAGTGAGTTGATATAGGATCCTAAACTCCCGTAAGAAATCAATAAAGTCATGATTAAGATATTGTCCTCCTCTATATGAGTGGAGTTTCTTAATCTTCATGACAAGCTGGTTCTCAACTACATTCTTGTATTCTTTGAACCGATCAAAATAATTTGACTTATACCTCATTAAGTATATATATCCATATCAAATAAAATAATCAGTAAAAGTTATGAAGTATAAGAACCCACCCCATGCTTCAACTGGAAATGGTCCACACACATCTGGGTGAAGTAATTCTAGAATCTCTTTAGCTGTTTCATCTTTACCACTAAATGGGTATTTGGTTATTTTTCCTTGTAGTCACGCATGACATACACCAAGTGGTTATAGTTCAAAAGAATCTAAATACCCATATTGATGTAATTTGGTCAAACGTTTCTCATTAACATGACCTAGCTGATGATGCCAATGTTGGGTGTGGTATGAGTCGTGTGAATTAACTTTGTCATTGATTTCCATTACTTGCTTTGTGTAGTCTAATAGATAAAAACCGTTATATAAATGTTCCCTACCAAAACAAATTCTATCTTTATAAAAGTATCAACATTCATTTCAAAACATGAAAATGAATCCATAAATATTTAATTTGGATACTGAAATAATGTTTTTGGTTACAAAGGGTACACAATAATATCCTTTCAATAAAAAAACCATTCTAGTAGGCAATGTGAGGTGGTAGTCTCTGACAGCTACAACAGTGAGTCTGTCTACGTTGGCTGCTCACAGATCCACCTCACCTCGGTCAGTCTTTTTGAATATACTTGGTTCATGTTTTTGGATATACATGTGATCACCACATGAAGTATCTAATACCAAATTAGTAGAAATAGATAGATTTAATTCGATAAAAACACACCTGAAACTTCCCCTTGCTTTCTTGGATGGGTGCAGTTTTTATTCCAGTGGCCCTTCTTTCCACATGCGAAAAAAACAACCTCATTTTATCTTACCTCCCCTTTGATATTATTTTCTTAGAAGCCCTTCAAGAAGATTTGGGCTTAAAGCTATTCACCTTACATTTACATTTATTCACCATAAAGACATAAGGATTTTAATGCTTCAAATCATTGTCCACTTGGCGACTGAGAATAAAGAGATCAGATAGAGACTTCTCAATGTTGTTCATGTTGAAATTTACAACAATGTTAGAGAAGCTCTGGGGGAGTGATGCAAGAATTCTATCGGTACCCAGTTCTTCCGGGAGTTTACATCCATGAACCGCCATGCGCTCAATGTAGCCAATGAACATGACTACATGAGGCATAGTTGGGGCACCCTCTCCAAGAATGCTCTGGAATATAGCCTTGTAGATATCAAACCATTCATGTATTTCTCTCTCCTGGTATAGACCACGAAGGTGCTTGAGAATTCTATAGGCATCCATGTCTTCCTGAGACTTCATGAGCTCACTAGAAATTGATGATAACATCAAACATTGAACATCGAGTGCATCATTCAAATGTTGATCATAGACCAGGAAATCTTCATCACTCGCCCAATGTGCTGGAAAATCAGGATGTGAGGACTCCAGCACATAAAACTTTCGTTCATGGCGTATGATAACCCGAAGGCTCCTAAACCATTCCGAAAATTTACTGCTGGTGAGGATATTGTCTTTAACCAGAATTGATTGTAGAGAAAATGTGGTTGAATGGTTTTTCATATTGATTCTACAAATTAAAATAGCATATTTATCAGCACTTTCTTGATTACATATTATGAGAAATAATAAATTTTATTAAGTCTCCCACTATTTAATCAAGACCCAATGGCCCTCAGCATTAAACTTGGAATGTCCAGTTTCCATGACATTCAAGTGGGAAGGATCTATATTCCCCTTCGCATAACCCCAACAAGGGTTGGTCAAGCTATTTGAAGGTATTTAGGTAGGAAGGTCTTTTTCAACTGTGAGCTTACAGTTCCTTGATCTGTTGAGTATACTATTCAATCCTGAAATCCTGACATGGATTTCCTCTACTCTTGCTGCTATTTTACAACAAGTTTAGCAAGGGCTACTCCTCTTGATGTAAAATGTTTATGTCTACCCAAAACATTCATAATAGCTTCTTTTATAAAAGTAAGTGTCCCAATAAGGGTTTTTCAAACACATAGTTTTATTGAGTCTTTCCCTTAATCATATAACGGAAGGCTTGGACTGACATAATATGTTATTTGAGAGATTTTAATTTTTATTCTTTATGCGTAGTTTTTCATTATCACATGCTTGTTAATATTATGTGATTCTTTCTTAAGTGATTAACCATGTTCTGATAATGTTTATGCATAGTCCATTTTTTATTTTATTCCATCTTTGCATGCTTTCTTTCATTAATGATGTGATTGTGACAACACATACATAATAAATAAAACAATTCAATTAGATAGAAATAAAATAAGATGGCATGATCATGAGCTTCTATTGGTTATCTTATCTTTCAGTTTTCATAAGCTAACCCTGGCCTAGGGAAAAACACTTTAAAACCTAATGGTTCTTTTTTTGCTGCTCCCACTTGTCCACCTTTGTATCTTTCTGGGTTGGTTTTGCCTCAGCTTCAAGTTTTGAACCATCTCCTCTAACTTGGTAGATCCTCCATTACATGGGGTTTACATTAAAGAAACCATGGGCATGTAGGCCCTACATATTATTGGAAGAAGGCTCACCGGCCAACAAATTTAAATTAAACAAATTTAATTGAAACCATACACACATACAAAGGGTATTTGGTCAAGATCATGATCATCTGTAGCATGAAACAACATTTACGCATTTTTATCATTCAAATTATTTTAATCGTTCTATTTATTCAGGATAAGTTGCTATTGAATTTAGTTAATTATGATATTATAATTAATCCATTCTTTATCATAAATTCCTTTCTGAATTTCCTTGAGATTCTTCTCATTCACATCCCTTGTATAGGTCTTTGTACTTTTGGAGGAAACCTGGTGAGATTCTATTTCTGGAAAGTACAAGTCATTTAATATAGCCTACACCCCGTGTATTTTCACCCTTTATCCAAAGTATACGTCGGGGGGTTATGGCATGTTTTCTGTACTTTGGAAACTTTGCAGTACACAGAATATAGATTAATCTAACATGGCGTGTACTTCCTTGTTAAGCAGTTACCAGCCTGGGAATCCTGTGTACGCGGAACACAGCTTCTCCATGTATATGGTTTCACGTGGGACTGATCGGACTACACGGCATGTTGATGTAACATACACGCCGTGTATTCCATTTCCACGTGCCATTAATTTCTGGTCAACACAGTGTAATAAATACTTAGGCATACTCAATTCACGCGGCGTGGTTTGGTGGACCAGAACCGGTTCATTGAATCTATGTACACATACTGTAGTTTTCACTGCATGCCATGTATTCTTGTTTTGTATGGACAGAAAGAGCGGATCCTCTATATGACTTCATTAATTTTAATTTAATCAAAATTAAAATTAAAATTTCGTTTTTTGTGATGTCAATCGAGAAAAGAATGAGGAAGAATAGATCTTGTTCATTCAGTTTTATAGAATGATTTATCTTGAATTGAATTAAATATAAATTCATAAATTATCAAAAAAAAATTAAATAACTATAATCAACATTGTAACCTCCCTCTGAAACCAATTGAAGGTTTCAAGCACAGCGGAAGCACGTGGGTGGTTGTTCCCACTTTTCCTTTTGTCATTAGAAATGATCAATCCGGGATCAATACGATGATAAACGCCAGTCTCCATGGATCTATTCACAAAAATAGACAAAGAAGAAGAAAGGCCCAAGAAGAACAAAAGTGGATCACCACATATTGATTATAATTAATTTAATTAATTTACAATAATTACCTTTTGGGTGTTCTTTTGTCATTGATATTCTTGATCATGTTCCGATATGATTCGTCATTGTATCGTAGAAGCCAAGTGTAGACTTCCTCTAGTGGTGATCCACACGTGCACCTCGTATCTTGGGATGTCGCCAAAGGAGTCTTCAGGTGCTAGCATGGAGAAAACTTTTCTTGTGTTTTTCTCCGTAGATTTTCTTGATCTAATGGAAGAGGATCTCTCTTGGTCTTGGGAGTGTTCTTGGAGGAAGAGGTTCTTTCAGCCTTGAAATAATTCTCCATAACAGTTGTTCACAATGATTCTCTTAAGAAAAAAGTTGGGGGTGTGAGGATATTTATAATCGGGTTGCAGGTTTTGGAGTTATGACAATACAGAAATGTGTTACGCATTTTATTTATTTCATTAACTCTTTTTAAAACCCCATGTTGAGTCATTAATTCCTCTACATGCACCGACACTGATTATAATAAATATAATTTAATAAAATGGAATTATTTACTCAAAATCTTGAATGGAAAAACTACATGGCGTGTAATCATAAATACATAGATTGTACTTGTATTCATTAAAAACTACACGGCATGTAATCATTAATACACAGCGTGTACTTGTTTTCAAAATAAAATCTACATGTCGTGTAATCATTAATACATGGCGTGTACTTGTTTTAATTTTATTCTTCTTCCAAAATTAAAATGATTTAGGCTTCCTTGAATAATTACTAAACCACATATAGGAATAATCCTTATTCTAATAGAGATACTTGGATACACTTAGTGTGTGACCCTTTAGGCCTCTTTCTCATTGGCATTAGGTGGGCTTACCTAAAGTCCAAAATTACTATCTAGCAACGGGTCAAGGCACCCAAGAGAAGGAAGTTGATGTTGCATTGACATGTCACTCATATGAACTCTTACTGTGTAATTTAATCCCTTTTTCTCAATATCTCATCAAGAAGGTTTCATGATAGTGTCATAAACCTATATGCTTTATCTGTCATTCATTGACTTCTGGAAATAAAATCATTGTGACACCATGTCTATGGAATTTCTACGACAGTTCTATTTCAATAAAAGGGCTTTAGATATCTACTTCCATGAATATGGAAGGGACAAATCCTTCCTTGAATTATCCATTAACAACATGCCATTCGTGACGCACCCAACGTACCATACATCCCACCAACTCTCTTCATGACAGTTTTCATCAGCAAATCTAAGTGTGTGAGTCATGACATGAGTTAATGATAATCTTCTAGTCTAAGGACCATTACACACGCTCGTAGATAGCATTGTCCGATGACACCAAGACATGCATAATTTCTACTAGTGGGTCTGTTCTCATAATCTCCCATCATGGTGATTACCAAGTGTGAACTACATGAGAGAGAGTCTCGTCTTCTTACGAGTACTTGCACATGACAGTCTATATACTATGTTTCCTATCATAGTATATCATCCAACCATATAACTTTATTTAAGAATATTGTTATAGCATTTCAAGGTTCTCATCATAATAGGGATCTACCGTGACCTAATCAATGCAACAAATATTCCAGAAAATTATTATATTATATACATGTAGAGAAATGAACAATATATATAATAAGTGTACATTCATGTAATCAAAGTACAAAACGGTTGATTCTCAGAACACCAACCCTTAAAGAGAGAGATGAATCTACACGAATGAGTGTGTTCCAATTTTTATTGTTTAATCCTTCACCTTCAAAATGTAATTAGTTAATTAGTATTGTGTTTCAATTCATGACTTTCATTTTTATTATAAAATCATGGATTAGGTATAGTTAATAGATGCTGAAACCCTCCATGATTAAATTAATTATTTCATAACCATTGAATGACATTGTTATTCTATAATTAAAACATATTCCTAAGGAATTATAGTAGTTTAAATTCATTAGACTACAAAAAATTCATGTGATAGAGTATATTGATAAGGATTAACCATTTCAATTATTTATTGAATTGATTTATTGTGAACTCAGTATTGATATTTCTGTTATGATTTTAGTTTCAATTCAGATTTTTTATAACCACCCATGAAAAATTATTTATCATTCTTCTTCCTTTTTAATTTTTAATACCTCTATTTCCTTACATTAATAAATTTATTGAATAAAATCAATTAATTTTTTTGACCCATCCTTTGGTCATGAATTGATTTTTTGATCCCCTCTCTCATTGGACTCAACCTCATACTACTTCTGTGATATACATTTGTAGCCAGTATTTATTGTGACATTATAAATTTCAAATTTGATTAATCTAGGGGATTTAGTGACATTTTTATTCATATCATGTTGTTAACATATACTACCAAAAATCTAACCAAAAATCTCAAGAGAACATTGAGAAAATACATCCCTCCACATTGAGATACCAATCCCATGAATTCCATTAAATATATTTATACTCGTCTCTTTAATATTGATATGAACATAATGTTTTCTCTATCCATTTTCTTAAAAGAATATATTATTCTCATGATTTAGTTGTATCGATACTCTCATTTAACTTATTAAAAGAATCAACTTAAATAACAGCACAACCAAAAAAAATCCAGATTTTTTTTCGATATCATCATTTGGATGTGTGGGTATCAATGGAAACTTTCTATTGTATCATAAAATTTGATAATACATCCCTATAATGAGGGTAGGTATCCCCACCATAATGAAAGATCACGCATATTATAAAAGAACACATCTAATTGAAACCAATCTCCCATTAAACTACTTTTCATGGGTTAACAAAGAACTCAATGATCATAGATACTATATGATGATAGAAAGATGTGGCCACAAAATCACAACAATATAATAGTTCTCAATCTAATCAACATCACAACTTAAAAACACATCATTCGTTCTCCAAGATAATCAAAAACTAATATTTATCCACACATTATTAATAGATCAACACTGAAACATTTTACCTTTAAGTAATTTCATTATAAATAAAATTCTATAGGTAAATGCACACCGTGGGAATCCATGTATATATCCAAGGGTCAATATAGAAGGAATATAAAACATTTCTTACGTTGAAAATGAACCTATTTTGTAAGGTAAATCCAAACTGTAGGAAAATTAAATCTTATACATTAAAAAATAAAAACACAATAACATACACACATGTATATATTTTTATCACAAATTTGGTATTTAATGTAAGGGACTCCTCATTTCAAGGATCATTACTCCAATTAATGAGAACTCCAGCAAAAATTCCACTCATGTAGAGGAGACATCAACTAGCAACATTATATTCACTAATTATAAGATATACACTCCTTCCTTTAGTGATAACTACCATGTAATTATAATCCATTTTTTATAATGTACATGAATCACTCAGTACCTGAAATTAGTATTTTTTGAAATACTCATAACCATATAAATAATAGGAATGATGATCATTCCACTTATCATACGTTCCATTGAGAAGAATATATCACCCACCTTTCTTTCCACTATCATCCAAATTCATTTAATGACCACAATATCGATACCTCATCATATATTATTTCTTCTACCAAATTTACTCATCAACATTATGGATCAATCAAAATTTTCTCAATAACTAGAGATATATTCTATTCCAAGATCTAGTGTATCCACTGATTCAAGAATGTATTCTCTATTGGTACTAACAAAGGACTCAACAACAATATTTTAATTAATCTCACATGATACCATAATCCATTGACAATATATACATGGAATCTAGAAAATAGAGTACCTCATCCTAAATTAGAATCATTATTGCTCATCCCCATGTGGAGTACTATCACATGGAAACTAAGAATATAATCCCTATTTTCTTCCCCATATAAAATTTTAAATTTTTTTAAACCATGGAATAATCCACATTTGACATAATTTTCATAACAATTTCCAATACTGACAAATTTATCATAGCTCTCAAATGGATTCCTCTATAACAATCGAATCATAATAACCTCGTATAAATAAATAGCTTTTGGCACCAATCTAATTGGTGAAAGACTAGCTAAAAAACTCTTAACGTCACATCTAAGTCTATAGAGTAACAAATCAGTCACAATTGGTTTCCAATATATCAATAAAATCATTGAAAAAAATAGAGGAATAAAAAAATCATTGATTAATTTCATTATTTTCCCACAGAAAGTCCATACTGTCATGTAGAGACACCATAATATAAGGCTATATAAGTCTTTTAAAATTCACAATAAGAATATATTTGATAATATACTATCTAATATCTCCATCGTATATCTCCATCACAAATTACAATTTCCAATAAAATATTATAATCTTGTAAATACATACTCCTTATCTCCTAGAGATAAAATTGGACTCAAACTCATAGAAAATGATGAGGATATTGATATATCATCAACTAGTATGACCCATACACACACTTTTAATATCAATACATATAAATATTAAAATGAAATAATTAAGGAAAAGATACATATGCTTCATGATCCCCCATTTACAATATTATTTTATATACTAATGCATTAGTAATGTGTCAGTGATAAGCATCGCAATTTGGAATACCTCAGCCTCTATATCGGTTAAAAATACATCTATCATTACTACATGTATAAGTCATCCTAATAATTCTCAAACTAATATATCACAACTATTCCATACCATATCCTGAATCAATGTCCCATTTTATCATGTTATTACTATTCTATCACATCCTAGCCCACTAGTAAGTGAACTCCTAAATCCCACTCAACTAGGCCAAGGGAAAATGATCTTTGTTGAGTAGTCCATAGAACATGGGAGGAATTTTCTCAATAATAACCAACAACTTTATAACATAAACCAACATCCACCATACATGTAATTAATTTAAAAATTAAAAATTTAATCTATTTCTATAACTATATAAAAACTCTCTATAATAAAAAATGAAAACATATCATTGAATTAATAGGTATGACCGACCTATTAATATTACATGTTATCCAAAAAAAATTGAAAACATCATATTGGTCATCATTATGATATATCCCTTAAACCATCTATCCAAATATACCATTTATCTATAATCTACATGTTTATATAAAATTCATATCAACTGATCATCATGATCATAAGGTGAGAAACATGTATGTTTTCACACAAATGTGTATATAGAAATACAAATTATAGTTATTCCATGTAGTTATTTGACCCCACAAATATATATTATATATGTTCATCAACAAAGAGTAATGTTTCAAAAACTGATAGCATTGAGCATCATCAATTGAAATAAACATTCTCGTAATGAATCAAAATCATCATACTCGTGGATTATATTCATCATTCTCAAAAATTAATATTTTAACATTATAAAAGAATATAAATATGATAAAACATTCCTTTAATATAAAACTATCTAACAATCCATCCACGATTCAAAAATCATGGGATTTTTAGGGATAAAATATCATCATTTTTTCCCAATCATTTAAGGATTTTCATATCTCTATTTATCTCAATATTGTTGGAGTAAATAATCATTTAAAAATTTATTAGTTTATATGTTATAAAAAACTAGATGGAAATACATATCTCTTAGAATAAATATGTATACTAGAATAGTGGAGGAAATATATATCTTTATGACTATAATTTAATATTAACTACAACATCATGTAAATTTTATTCAATGATATAGGAAACAGTACTAGCATGCCCCATAATGGCTTATAGGGAGAAACAAGACTACGAGAGTATAAAATAATGAAGACTGAGGTCATCCCCTATATTTATGTTAATCATAATATGTTCCAAGATATGATATTTATGAAAAAATAAGCTCTCCGATCCTGGAGTGTAAAACGTGGCCATATAGTCCACTGCCTTATTTCCCTCTCACTCGGTGTTCGTCACTTTGGTATTGTTGTCAAGGATACCGTGGGATTTTCTGGTGATACATTCAATCAACTTTGGGATCACTCTAAGGAAATGCATGGAATTGTGTAATATCATTGAATCTGTTTCATCTTTGACAAGAACCAAACTCCACTTCCTACAAAATTTAAGACATTCCATCCTAGACATGGCCTCAACCAGGAGAGAAGTTCCTTGCCCAGGCTGATAGAAAAGGCTAGGATTTATGAACCATATACATCGAGAATGACTCCCCACCCCCATGTAAAACACTTGATACACAAGAAACTAGTGTGTTGTGATTCAATCCCACAAGAGGAGGGTTCCAGATTACCCATTTATCAGTACTATAATTTTTGTGAGAGGGTGATCATGAAAGGCCGGTTGAACCCACATCAGTGATGGTACATCCCTACAGGTGCTTAGAACTATGACCCTTACTATAAATTTATATATAGTTCACAAAAATCTCATAGATCATGTAGGAGGTGAGATATTATATAGGGTACCATTGTTCACCTTATTCCATAACATTAGGGATATGATTATTCACCACTAAGATATATTAATATCAATATAATTTTCAAAAATTTTATGTCTCCATCTACCTCATTTATTTTGTTATTACATCAAGGATGATATAGTAATTAATCATCTCAACCTAAACCTAGCTATATGTTTTAATGGAATTAATACCCTATAACTACCTCCTAGAAATATCTAACCTATTACTTCCTGAAACAGATAGTATGTGGTGGAAGATAAGTACATTTTTCATCCTAGGTAATTAATATAATCAATGGGTGGAATAGTGTGAGTTTATAGTCACCTCACTCTCAATATAGTGGGAGGTCAGTTCATAGGAGATCTACCATATTTACTTTTTTCAATCTGTATATAATTAGTATAGTTTTATACGAACATATGTAAGCACACACAAACACACAAAATATCTAAACAAAATTTAGGATCTTCTTATTAATATCATAAGAATCCCCTTGTGGTAATTCAGCTTCTAAATCCTATAAAATGGATTCTCACATCCAAAAATCATTATTTCAAGATGATAATTAAAAAAAATTAAATATTGTTATAGATTACTTTTCTAGTCACATCACAATACAGAGAGATATCACACTTCACATAGATTAATTTTTGTGTTATTAAAAATAACTCAATGTACTTTTTCTAGGTAGCCTAGTCAATTACATGTAATTTGCATCTTTTTCATAATTATTATACCACATAATCCATTAATGTTCTCACCATAAGTCCACATTCATTTCCCATTACTCATATAATATTTATTAAGAAACTATAATTAAATTATTCATTTTTTACACCATCAATGTCGAAAACTTCCCTAGTGTAATATCATTGTTCTATAACCTTACTAACTGATAAAATTATTATCCCTAATTTTACCTTATATCTAAATGATTATTTGTTCATTTACTATCACAAAAATATCCAATTCATGCTATGATATAAATTATTTTCGGAATATCGTCAAGTTAACTACATATAGTTTTGTTCTTAACAACACCCTTATTAAAGAATTCAATTCCCACTAACACCTTTTCCATAAATAATGTATTTAATAAATATTATCCATTATTTATTTGACAACCCATATTCATCATAACATAATTTATCTTCCAGGGTAAATTCAATATCCCTTAGTTATTTTCAACATATTCCAAGGTAAATCAATTTACTATAAATGACTATCTTCAAATTTCTATAACAGCATGTTGTATCTAAATAGTCATCACCATTATATATTCAACACATTTTGTGTATAATAAATTCAACCAAATTGTTAATTCTAGATCTTTAGTAGGAAAAAAACATCCCACTAATAAAATTATTTTCAAGTAACAATATTGATATTACTTTTCAAAATAAATAAAATCCAAATCAAAGTCTATTAATTTTCTATTTCATTGATTTCACCCATGTCATAATGAAACTCCTAGTATTCAATTGTTATTATTATATATAAACATGGTATATACATGGAATATTTTTATTGGTAATTAAAAAATTCACATATAATTAAACAATAATCAGCTAATTTTTCAATCTAATATCCCATAAACACCATATCCTTAGGTCTTTTAACTTGGGGATGTCAAAAAGATTCCAATTAAAATATTCAAATAAATATTGGAGTTAGGATATACCCCCATTAAAAAGAATAGAAATTGGAATATTAGTGGAATCCAGGTGGAACGCCCATGAAAGGCCACACAACTCCCCCACATAGCACCATATAGTCATTGTAACCCTTAAAATATGACATGGTAATCACTTTTTCCTCATCCATGAATCAAATGACTTTCAATATTTTACATATCTCCATATAGTCATTAAAATTTAATATACATGATCTATTTATATCACTATCCACGTAGTTAGTGGAAATTATTAATATAGATGTGTTGTATGCTATATTAGATCAAATAGTTATTCATATCTCGATAAACAAATAATATTTCAATATGATTTACTACTATTTATACCTCTATAATCATCTTATAATTAATGAAATGGACCATTATTCTCTTATCAAACACTACCATTTTCAGTGAAAAGGCACCGCTACATAGCATCTTCCCTAGTGTTTTGAATGGGGATAACCTCCTCAGTTGATCACTAAATTTTATACCGCTCAAAAATTCAGACCCTGGCTTCAAAAAACATGATTGGTTTCTCAAAATTTGCTCCCTAGGAATAACAATTATTAGAATGAAGTGATAGAAGGAAAAATGGTATGATTAAATTATATATACATTTTAACCCATTTTAATTAAGAATTATTCATCTTCTACATGATAATGCACCATGTATGTTGATTACTATAGATAATAGGATTTCATGACTCCAAAGGGAAATTTGAAAAAACTAGCCAACAATGACCATTACATGTTATGAAAATCACTTAATTGACATGTAATAGTCATTCACATATTTTAAAAAATCATGAATCAAATCATGATGGAATTAAAATCCATGAAATAATTACCCAATATGAATCTATAATACACATATTGTAACATTACAATACCACTTCTCGCTAAAAGTTCAAATCAACTGACGATGCATGATATGGGACCAGTTACATGTCGTTAGATGAGTCAAATCTCCAAATATCAATGATTACATCCTTGATTCAAGCTACATACACAATCCATTGAGAAATACATGTATCAATATTAAGTGAAATGAGATGTTTAAATAACATGTAATTTCTCAAATATTTACCTTCCACTATGCATTCAACTATGCATCACATTTCGTTTTATCATTTTTCATTGGATCTATGTCAATTTTATATACTCTCATCTCTCCCAACACAACTCTACATACTTTTTCATACCATTTTGATTGAATAGAATCTCTTTTGATTATTACATAAGATATTCTTCATTACGTTTTCCCCTTTTCTCCATTCAATTTTCATTTACCATTTCCATTTCTATTAGACAACAACTTCTCTATACACTCTTGATTATTTACCATTTCGTGTAAATGGTTGATTGATTTATTTCATTATCTAGTTTTTCAATACCATATTATTGAATATTTAATTAGAAAATATCATTTTAAAAAATTAGCTCAATAGAACAAGCATGTTTATAATTATTTCTGTGTTTCTGGTTATTATCATTATGAGGGGATAAACTGCATAGGGAAAGAGTTGAGTTTAGGTGTGTTTTAAACATAATCAACGTAGAAATAATAACTTGGTAACTATAAGGCTAGTAATCATGTTACATAAAAACTATTTTTCAATTCTCTATGGAAAACATGTCCACGAGATGTTTACGTGAATAAACCAGACATAATTTTAGTTGAGTAGGCTATGACCACTAGTTTCACTACCATATCCCCTAATAGTGTACCCCTAAAGGAATTAGAAAAGGAGAAAAGAGATTTTGGTACTCGAATTACACCTATCGTAGGTCGTAGGATGTTGATTAGCATCGAGGGTGTAGATGAAAAATGTGAGGCATATCTCCCTAGGAGAAAACATTCGAAGGAGAGAGATAAGACAGACACCAAAAAACTCCATCTCAAACAATAATATATGATAATATCCAATGTTTATAAATGTAATGACTTGCAATAACTACAACAAATGAAAAGAAAACTTCATTTACTGAAAGAAAACTAAGGATGGCAGTGACCATAAAGTCTAAATTGCTCTTGAAAAGGACCTCAAGCTAGTTGTAACCAAACTAATTACCAACTTACTCTAAATTCCCGAAAAAATATCTTATATATAAATTGGTTGGGTATAATAGTATAATCAATAGGACCCCCTAGGGAATCTCATGAAATAGGAAAAGAATTCACTCTAAAGCATAGTGAAAAATAACTTAAACTGACTTGTAACATAAACATGTATACTAACTTACCAACCTCACCATGACTACTATCAACAAGTATCGCATACAAGATCATATGATATAATAATGAATATAAGGGGTACCCCACTACAACTTCCTAACTAGTTTGTTTCCCGACACCAACATTGTATGTCTTGAGCAAATCTCTTGAAAAAGGTTATCCCGCATAAACCTAGGTGAAGCACCAAAACATGATCTGTGTGCATCACACCACTGCATCCACATAACCTAACATAACCATGTAGCTTCTAGGATCTTCCAAATCCCATATAACGTTTATCATATATCAGTTATTACAACTCAATCCATCATAGTCTACACACCGGGCAAGGAACCTAGAGCCATGACATCCTACAAATGTTATACATATTATAGCCCTTAGGAAACTATATCTTGAATACATGTGTGTGAAAATAACCACAAGTCATTGCATACCTATAAACACCCATATGGGTGGAAAATAGTATATACAAGATTGAAACATTTCTTCAAGATTTTGGATGGTTCACCATATATGACTATCCATATTTAGATGAAAAGAAGTGCTAAAAAATTTTTGAGAAGCAAAATAAATCTAGATACCTATCCACACCCATGATGTAAAATAAGGATCTCGATTAGAAATGATCATCACCATAACTCCATGGATTCTCACCACCTCCTTTAGATACTTATTTGACAAAACCACCACTTAGATCGACTCCTTGATCACTATTAAGTGGGATGACTTCATAGAATGATCCACTACCACACATATGTCATCATAGTCTCCCTATGCTTTAGGTAAACTGGTAACAATTTCCATATAGATATCATATCACTTATATAGAGGAACATCTAATGGATGGATTAATACTCTAGGGACACAATGATAGACCATCATTGTCTGATAGACCACACACCAAGACATAAACCATGTAAATACATGCTTAATCCGAGTCCAGCAAAACTGACCTCTCCAAGGTTGGTATGCATTTTTAAAACCAGGATGTACCGCCAATGGGGAACTATGTAACTCTAAATGAACCTACTCATTCATCTCCAAATGAATGAAAATAATTCTCTAAAACAACACTCATTGTTTTCATCATCTGAAAAACCATCAGGGTCCCCAATAAAAACAACGTGGCATCTCCATGCCTCCCTCTCTAGACCCCCCAATAGAAAATCTTCCACCCGATGCACGAGATTTGAATGCACTGTCATCTATAAAAGAAAAAAATTTCAACCAAAATTTATCATATCTAGATGACATGTAAAAATATATTATATTACTCTCCTCGAATCACCAGATTCAGGCACTACATCAATATATGATTTTCTGCATAGTGCATTAACTACTAAATTCCACATTCCAGGTTTATTAAAAATACCAATGTCATAATCCTATAAGAAATCCATCCACCGAAAATGGGTAAAAGTTCATGTCATGTTGGGAGATAACATTCCTCAGTCTCTTATGATCGGTGAAGACCAAAAAACACTAGTTGATGAGGTATTGTCTCCACAACCTTTGGGAAAACACATCCACTACCAACTCAATATTGTGGGCGGCATAGTTATGCACATGGGGATGAGACTACCATGACCCATAATAATAAATTAATCTCTACTGAATCAGAACACATCCCTAATCAAAGAATCATAGAAAACATCAAACTGAAATCTTTCATTTGGAAGGAAATGAACTAGATCACTAAAAAAATTATCCTTCAAATAGTCAAATTCCATCTAACAGATAAAAATGAACATGAATGAATGTTCATTTCTATATCAACAATGTCAGAGGAGTCGCAACCTAAGAAAAATAAGATACATACATCCTGTAATAGCCTATAAGTCCAATGAATCTTCACACCACTTCCACTATAATGGGGGATTCACAATACAAAAATGTTTTTATCATAGATGGATCCATAACCACTCTCTAATGGGATATAACAAGCCCTATGAAATGTACTTATTGATAAAAAACTCACACCTTGAAAACTTCTGAAACAACATTTCATTACGATGCACTCTCAAAATAAACATGCAGATAATATGCATTATCATCCTTTTATGTATAGTACATAAGGATTTAATCGTTGAAAACAACCATAACCTGTGATGAAAACATTTTTAACATCGATTTATTTTATTTTTTACGTCCATTTTTTGATGACGTCATTATAGGCGATCTTATAAATATTTTTTTTAATATGTTATTAAAAAACCCACATTGTAATTCTATAATGGAACCAATTTTTTATGTCAGTTATTTAATTACCTACGTAGTATATAGTTATTTACATCAGTTATTAAATAACCGATATTAAAAATTTATTCCAGAAGTAGATTTTTGGTGTCGGTTATTAAATAAGCTATGTAATATACTATATACGACATCCGTTATTAAATAACTGGTGTAAAAAGCACAAATATGGTGCATTTTTTATGTTTGTTGTTAATAACTGACATAAAAAACAATATATAATGTTGATTATTTAATAACCGACATAAAAAAGTATGCTTCTGAAAAAAAATTTAAGTCATTTATTTAATAACTGATGTTAAAAAGTATTATAACATATTGGTTTTTATATAACTAATGTGGATAACCACTATCCCAATAATTTTTCACATCGGTTATAAAATAATCGACATGAAATTTGTTTAAAAAAATAGTGAAACCATTACTCTACACTGCTGAATCAGACTAAAAACAAGAAAAACCCAGACTAGAACCAGACCTTAAAAACAAGCTCAACTAAACAGAAACAAGAAGAAACATAATCAAAATTAAAAATTCATAGTAAAAACATTTAAAACATAAAATATCAACTAAGAAACCACAATCCTACCAAATAAATTCCAAATACTCGTTTACAATTATAACATTCCAAATTAGATTTTACACTAAAAACAATATAAAATTAAATCAAAACTGTAAAATAATTCGACATTTCCACTTGTATGTGTTTGATCTCTTGAGATCTATAATGTTGAGGTTAATAAAATAGCTAAAATTTAAATGTAATGTATTTATCAAGAAAAATGAAAAAATGAAATGAAATATTGTGGAAGATTTTATTAGAAAAATATAACCTCGTTAATCTTAAAAATTGTTTCAGTTGTAATTATTTCATACAAAAATCATAACATATAATATCTGAATTTGGTGATACCTTTATGTATATAAAATTTCTATTTATATGATTTTTTCAATTCAAAATATCATTTTTATGTAATACATCAAAATGTTGAAATTATAAATAGATATTTACCGTTAAGTTTTCATTTTTTATATTGGCACTCTTTTTCTTTGGGGGTTTTTGAAATTAGTCCCATCACCTATTAAAAAATAATATGAATGAGATAAATTTAATATTCATGATAATATAAAAAAAATTATGAAATTGAAACCAATTTTTAAAACATATTTATAAAATTTTCCCACACATCGCCATAGTGAGAGAATATCCAATAATGTTTTTCCCTTTGAAAAAAACAACAAACATCCAATGTTTCTTGGCATAGAAGAAAATTAATGTTTTTTGGGTAATTTTTAAGATAGAGAACACTTCATGAGATATATTCTTCATACCTCTCACTAAAAGTAATCAACCAACACTTCGTTATTATATCATGTTCAAATATTTCAGAAATAGAAATCTTTCTTTCTTCCCCATCCTATGGATGCACTTTAGGGGAAATAAACTATCGGCCCCTGAATCCATACACATAAGTCTCCTCATTCTTCTCAAAAAATTATAAATATTCCTAATAAAAAATATACATTAGTATAAATTTTTAATAAATTTAATGCACACAAAGAATTTTTGTAAGACTTAAATGGAAAAAAATGGCACTATGTTGATGCCCAACATATCTCCCTTAACAAGATCCATGATACCATTTTTCTTAATATCCACATCTGTTACACATCCAAAAACATAGGCTTCTATTGGGAACAGGTAATTTTTCACTAAAAATTTTGAATATCTTGACATTTTGTCAAGACTGATAGAATCTGTATATGAAGTCATAGTCATTCGTCTTTTTTTCTTATGCAGTATATCATTACCTTTAAAGTATTCTTATAAATAAATAGATAAATATGATAATTTGTAAATGTTAAAAAAATTTAATACAAAAATAAAATAAAATATTTAGCATACACATACATCTATGGTAATGGGTCGTAGAAGTCTGGATGGCCAAACTAAAAAGTGGTCAACACTTTTTCCAATTTTTATCACCTCATGTATAGGTAACGGTACTCAAGATAATATATCTATAACATCATGTATAGTGATTCTATGTTTCTATACCTTTAAATATTGATGATGAACTGTATTTCCTACATAATATACCATCCCATATGAAACTATATGATGGTGAGGATCATCAACATACAACTCATAATAACTAGGAAGTTGTGTTGGAGGGGACTAAGATTAGGATAAAAATAGGGTCCTCATGTTGAGGTGGAAGATAAATAATGGGGTCTAGAGGTGGTGTAGTGGGATCTGCTGGGGGAGGAGGAGGATAAAAAAGGGGTTTACAGGCATAGGTGGAGGAGTGGGAGCTACAGTCTGAAATTGTCTTTGCAAGTCTACAAATATAGACTGTACTGATGCTCTGATATTTTCTTCCATAATCGCCTTAATATTATAATCTTTATCATCCAATGATTCTATTTTTTTGTAAATACCATGAATTGAATAATCAGTAGAATGTGGAAACACTTTTCTTACTGATACACCCGTGAGGTATCCTCATACACGACCCAAGTGTTCGAGATTTCCCAATTCTACATATAAAATATCTTGCATCCCAGCTAATGTAAATACCCTATGTGTGGTCTGATCCTCAAGAGAATCATTTATGAATTAGTTAAAAAATTATCTAATGTTTTATTTTATATAAAAATATAATTAACTTAAATAGTTAAAATAAATATATTATATTCTTTTCAGCTACGATCCTCGATCCTTTTGTAAGATATTTCCCCTTTTTCCCATCCAAGTCCTCTTCCATTTTTTATTTATAGAAAGTGGGGATAGAGGGGAATGCTCTCGTGATATTGAAGACCTAACTCTATGTTTTTTTAATTTTTCCCCCATCACTTGTTCTTCTAATAATGTATACCCTACCAGAGAAAAATTATGATGGTATAAATTTTTATATTTGATCTCTTGATGAGATATCGTTGTTTTCTAGAAATTAAGAATATGAAATCATTAAATAATCATTAATAATATCAATAATATAAGAAAAATTATTAAATTTTACATTGAACAAACCAAAAATGATTATTTTATTCAACATTCAACAAAAAATTTCCATGTTTCTTTATTTATAAAAGGATATATATAACATGTATTGTAATTTTTTCCTATGGAAAAAAATGAAATTATATGTGAGGGTTGATTTGAAATCCCCAATTCTCCTAGAAACCATCTATAAACATTTCTTCCTGACTCCTCTAGTGTTAAGAATATAAAATTTCATCTGATAAAGAAGAAGGAAAACATAATATACTATAAACATAAAATGATTAGTTGAACAATAGAAAAAGATCCTACCAAAATTATCTTCCACAATTGAGATTGTGTCTCTTTGTCGTCACTTTTCCAATCATTATAAAAAAATTAAAACTTTCCTTTTAACATGATTAGATACAAAACCCGTGAAATATTTTTCATTTGGACCTCTACGAATAATATTCTCATCAAACACTATGACTACCCTCTGGTCTTATCTACAGGCAAGTGATAGTATTGGTAAAGGTGTGCTACCATGTTTTCCAAATCCTGAAATCTTCTTTGTCGTTGTGGGAACACATGAAGATGATTTGGGAACATCTGGAAGAGCATGTGAACATTCCTCACCTGATGTACAATCATGATTTTCATCTCTAGAATTATGTGGATGATCAACTAATGGATTTTCAATTATCTTCAAATTAAAAAAGAAAACATTTGTTCAGAAATATTCAAATTCAAATATAACAGTTCTATTATAAACATACAATTAAAAACTAAACTATGTAATGTTATTGTAAAAATTTTAAACATGGTAACCATGGAAAAGCATGGTAAATGGTAAACATGGTAAATAGTAAACATGGTAAACATGGTAATTTAATTTTAATTAAAAAAATCAATAAATATATATGTTACGCAATGGTAAACATGGTAAACTTTGGAAAACATGGTAAACATGTTAAACACGGTAATGCAATTTTCATTCAACAAAATAAAAAATATATAAGTTACATAATGGTAATCAAGTTAAACTAAGTAAACTAAAAAAACATTCATAATTTTCAGTTTGAATACGTGTTTTAATAATGAAAAAAGATAAAATATCTGACATATTATGAAATTAATAAATGTAAAATAGAAATAAACATATCATGCCTATAATATTATGACTGTAAAATGGACTTTTTTCCCAAATTCTTTCTTCATAATGGTTCCTTGTGGCACAAAACATGTAAAAAAACATTCTGATAATTATTTTCTACTAATAATTCCATGGAAGTTTTGATCTCACATAAATCATTTTCTTTATCAAGTTTATACTCACCGACATATTATATTTGTTTCTTTTAAAATAATAGACCACTCCATATCTGAATGATCAACAACATAGAAAATCATTTTTTCATTTGTTCCCATTATAAAAGAATCAGTTGTGCCTTCTAATCTATTCATATTAACAACTTTCATTCCAAATTCATCATTTCTGGCACTATTATTACCCAAAAACCAATTTCATTTATAAACAAGAACATTCATTTTAAGGTA
The DNA here is from genome assembly GCA_963277665.1 of Viscum album. Taxonomy (NCBI): domain Eukaryota; kingdom Viridiplantae; phylum Streptophyta; class Magnoliopsida; order Santalales; family Viscaceae; genus Viscum; species Viscum album. The sequence goes on from OY728122.1 coordinate 1,020,638,792, forward strand.
ATCGTCCTCCCATATTTCTCCAATGACTCCATAATATTAATAGGATGTAGAAATTGTGTTTTTTCTTTAGAACTCAAAAATGCATTGCTTCTACAAACACTAATACCCCATAATTTAGAACTGCACTTTTGTTTTCCTTAGATTTCTTATGAAATTTATATCCATCAATGTTATTTCCATACCATGTTATCACATTTATCCTTGGACCACCCACTAACCATATTAATGTCTCTAATTCATCTGATCTTCCATGGAATTTTTTTTTAAACCATGGAAAAAAAATTAGTTATGCTCCTTCAAAATCCACATTTATTTCTTCATTGGATGACATTGTTTCAACTCAATAATATGCAATTTGATATATGGTCTAGCATAAAAAATGTTATTCATGATGTATAAATGTAACTTATTCATCTCTTCAGTGTAAAATTATTTTACTTTCAATCCAAGAATCCACATTCCCTCATTATTAACTAGTTCATGGTGAGATGGAGGCAAACAAATGTTCTCTTCCACAAAAAAGTAGCTCGTACAAAACTCTGAAACATCCTCGGAAATAAACATTTCAATCATGGAAGCTTCAGGTCAATATGGATTCTTAACATACCCCTTCAATATTTTCATATGATTTTAAAATGGGAACACCCAAAAAATATATAAAGGTCAACAAAGCATTATTTCTCGAATAAGAAGAACCATTAAATAAACCATTATATCAAAAAAAGATGTAGGAAGATACATTTCCAATTGACAATGTATTGAGGTTGAATCCTTTTCCAAAATGTTCAAAGAAACTACATAAATCACCTTATTAAAAATTGAATTCAAATAATAACAGACAATCATGATAGTTTTTCTAGCATGGATGGGAAATATTCCACGTAATGAAACTGGAAGAAGTTGTAGCATCATGACGTGACATTCATTAGATTTCATAAGTGTAATCTTAAAATCCTTCAAAGAGACAATTTTTCTTACATTTTATGAATAACCTTGTGGTACTTTAATATCATTAATACAATAATAAAGTCTAATTATATCCCTCTAAGATAATTTATGACTTGTCAAGGGAATAAATGTTCAGCTTCCATCAGTAGTGGGAGCTAACTACAATCACATTTCATTTGATCGTATATATAATCTTTGATTCAACCCATATTTAGTATTTCATTTCATATCTAATAATGTTCTAATCAAACATTCCTTTACATTCGTCTCCAAGTGCATGAAATCAATATTATGTTTCACATCATGATATCTCCAATATGGTAGCTCAAAAAATATTTACATTGTATTAAAATATGTCTACCATTTCAAGATTTACATGTCTTTCCCTATGTCACATGAACGTTTTATACCCTCTCAAAATAACCATTATTGGATAAAGGTTTTGGAGTAATATAATATTGATGTGATCCATTGATATCGTTTTTGTCTTCTATATGAGTGACCCATAGGAAAAAACATTTGATGACCCGTTTATACTGTTTTCCTCCCATGATGAAATTGAAAATATGATGTCTATTTTTTGCAAACTGGATAACCTTTATGCCACATAAAAGTTTATACAAAACATTTTCATATGTTGGGGAATCATTTGTTGTGAACATAATAATTGCATCCAGTTGAAAATATTCCATTTTATAATAATCATACACCCTAATACCATCCTCCCATAAACATTTCAAAACATCAATCAATGGTGAAAAGAAAACATCAATATCATGTCTATATTTCTTTGGACTAGAGATCATTATACTCAACATGACATATTTTCACTTCATTAAAACATCGGGAAATAGTTGGTAATTTATCAATAAAATTGGCCCTGAACTATGTGTGCAACTAAGGATTTTATATGGATTCATTCCATCTTTTCACAACCCATGTCTGAGATTTCAAAATTCATTTCAAATTTTAGGATACTGCTCATAAAGTTTCTTCAATTATGGACAATCATATGGATGATGAATTTTTGTATCACATATCTGCTCATCAGTATTCCATATTATCCTTTTTCCATCAAGTGAAGTTGAAAAAAAAACATTTCAAACATGGAATTATATAAAGATACCAAAATACCATGGTCGGGATCTCTATAATCTTGGAATCAGCCTATGATTATTCTTTTAACTTATAATTTGATGCATCAAATTTAGGATACTCTGATATAAATTCATATTTCTTCCAATATATTTTCTAGTCATTCGAGCAATCCTTTTTTTCTTTTATCCCAATCCAATCATGTATAATAATTTCATATCCTTATAATTTGAATCAAGAAGATTGTTGTCTTTTGAAAGAATGTCTTTCAAAAATTGTAGCATCTCTATAAAACACATGTCACTCAATCCATGTTTCCCCTTCAGGTTAATCAGTCATAACACCGCTTATAAAACTATAAATTATGTACAATCAATATACAATGGGTTTTCAGCATCAAAATACAAACACTCACTTCTCTATTCTATCTCAATATGTTCTACTGCAATATCACAAATCATTTCTCCAATTTCATCACAGCAACCATCTTGAAAATCATCAATATAATTAGATATGAAATTATTTCATAGTTTCACCATGCTAAATACAGGGGCTATAACTCAAATTAAAACCATGAGAAATCAGATTATCTTCGATCTCTCTACTTTTCAACCTCTTCATATTCAAACAATTGATGCACGGACAGAAAAAAAAATGTCATTTCTTGGAACATTTCGTTTAGAAATTTCTAAAAAGACATAAACACATTCCTCATATTCATTACTCATTCGATGTTTTATAATCTAAAATTGACTCTTTATTACCTATAAAAAATATAAAAATAATACATCTTCTTAATATAATCAAATTTTATATTTATATGAAATATATATCATTATTTAAATGTAATTTTATTTGAGAAATATAAAACAATTATATGCATATTTTTAAAATATAATCCGACATATAATTTTTTAAAAAAAATAGTTAGAAATAAAAATTTTATATTTATATGAAATATGAAATAATTTGAATATAAAATATTTTTGAAATGTAATATGAAACAAATATATCCATATTTGAAAATTATAGAGATATTTTTTTGAGAAATAAAATATATTCTTCATTTCATGTAAAATTCATGGTTAAGTATATGAGATTTATCCTTCTTATTGAGTTTTTTGTGTAAAATGGTATTTTTATGGTTGAAATTGATTTGATTGGTATGTTGATATTGTTAGGTTCTGAGCCACTTTTTGAAATAGATTTATATTAGACTGAAAGTACTGGCCTTTAGAAGAACAATGATTGTCTTTGGAAAGTGGTGAATATATCCTATTCAATTTATGATGATAGGTTGTTTTGGGGGATACTTAGCTAATAATAAATAGTTAACAAATGCACTGCTAAATAAATAAGAAACCATATATCAATATACTATGTTATAATATAAACAAGAAGTCAGTATAAAATATGTATAATATGCAACCTGACCATATAAGAAAATAATTAAATAAACAAATGGCCCAACTCTTATAGGATAATTGAGTATATATTCATCACCAAACACCTGGGCACATATAACTTCTTTTTTCCAAAGTAGGAATAACAAAAAAAATTAATGTTTTATATAAAATGACAATGGTGTTATAGTATATAACCGATGTCTCCATGATATCTATATGGGTATTTCCTATTTAAATATCAAGGAAGATAACCAATGTAACATAGAGCTTAATACCCAATGATTTGAGATCAAGGATAAGAAAAAACTTGTCAAATAATGATACCATTAGAAAATAATCAATGATATTGAAATATATTAATAAAATAAATCTCAAAATGTTATTGTAGTTTATCCACAAAAAATAATGAATGAAATAGAGCTGTGTGAGGCTTAATTGAATGTTTTGAGTCTATCTGATAGATCCAGTGATAATATAGATGAAGAACGATGCTAAAAAATGAGGTTGGATGGAACGAGCTCTAAAAAAAGTATCTAGGTTTTCTATGTGAGAGAGACAAGTTGCAAGTCACCCAATCGAAAAATATAGTGTAACACAATACATCGCTTAAATTCTTTTTAAAGGTTTATCATGTCATCTATTTAATAACCAATTTTAAAAAATTATATTTTTATTACATTAATCAGGTCGGTTATATAATAAAGGATGTGATAACCATCTTTATACATTGGTTATTTTATAACCGTGGTTATAAAGCATATCTTTTATGTCAGTTATATATTAATTGATGTGATAAATTGAGATATATGATTTTTCACATCCGTTATTATATAACCAAGGACAAAAATAGATTCATCAAGTTGGTTATAATAGTACCAATGTGAAAAATAAAATATATTCATTTTTTATTTTTTTATATTATAACCGACGTGTTAAATCCACTTTTACAGCTTTACACGTTGGTTATTTATAACTGACATAAAAGTTACTGATGTGGTAAATTTTTTCTACACTAGTGCATGAACATGTCTAGGAAATCATGGACCACAACATTCATTGAACCAATTATCATTTTTGGAGAACTCTTCACACAAAATGACATCACAAAAGACTAAGAATTCCCATAACAAAAATGTGAATCCTACTTAGGGATATCATTATCCTTTACACACATCCGATGATATCCTAACTAAAAATTGATCATCGAGAAGAAAAATTAACCTTTTATTAGAACAAATAAATCATCTATCTAGGTAATATGATATATGTTTCTTATTGCCACTTGATTTAAGATATGATAATTGGCACACAACGGCAAACAACAATTAGATTGCTTTATGAAAAAATCGATGCACCCCATGGTGAAAGAAATTGCTGAAAAACCCACACTTAAATGGACTATATAAATATATATTTTTCTCTTGAAACTAATGAGGATAAATCATATATGGATACATCACTATAGGATACATTCCATAATATTGTTCAGTCTGAAACTTGTTCTGTTTCCAGGGGTACTGCTATAACATACACTAGAAAGACATTAGTGTACTCTTCTATAACCCTGGGAAACATTGAATAATGAACATATGAGTAAATCATCATTAACCCAGAAATCAAGGATGACATGGATGGAACATGCCTCTAAACCATCAGAGGGTGTCACTCACAAATAAACACTACTTGAGATACATCTTCATTGAGGAACAGAACTGACATCCTGATGCAATCCATGATAGCCTACACCGAATACAACTGATACATGTTGAGGATGATTTAATATGTTTTTATGTGTAAACATAGGAAATATCCCCCTGATAAGTGCTTCCCCACACTATGTCACAATATCTACATACAACGAAAAAGTCAGCTTGGCCTGCAACTAGTGTGATCAACAAAAAGGGAACTGTATGGTTCTCTACCACATGTACCAAAGCATGGACAAGGTTATGGACATGAAGGATTTTTTCAGTCCCTGATCGAACATGTAATGGACCAAATTATAAAACAAGAAAGTGGTACATCCAATAACATATTTCATGTCTAGTGCTTGAAATGCTAATGCATGAAGCTGACCATGTCCTTCCCCAAATAATATTAGACCAAGATGATAACCACATCCATGTCCATGATATTCTCTCAAATGATTGGGATTGCCTCGTGGATATCCTCTTAGTATCCCATCTACTCTTTGTTAATCCTAACTGGATCAATATTCTGAACAACTTCTGCGTTAACTTGATGATGACATCGACCAGGAGAAATTCCAAAAAAAAGAAAAAACTACTAGAGCTCTTAAAACAAAAATATGGGAGACATAAACCATTATTTATTGTTTTATTTTATTCATTTTAGGTTAACATATCCCATGGTTGAAAGATTCAAAAATAGTCACAAAGTGTAAGGATTATTAATCATTTTCTTGGTCTTTACCCTAAAACTATTATCACCACATTTACAATCCATTGTATGTTTAAAGGTCTGTGAATCAGATCACAAGGAGACTAAATACATGTGTCTAATCTGGTCTCCCAGGTTTATAACACTTTCTAAATTTAGATAATATTGTTTCCAACCCATCCCACATAACGTCACATGTACAAAACACCAAAATCCATAATATCCCTCGATAAGAACTATGATACAGCTTGGTCATGACCCCCTCCTCTCAATGTGTACCCCTCCTAAGACGGATATAGTAGAAGAGATATAATGACACCCAAGTCCTACCTCTTGTAGTCCCCTGATTAGTGACTTTCACCAAGGGTATTATAAAAACCTAGATTGGAGGCATTACACTCTGAGTATATGAGAACTAAGAAGATAAGAACAACACCATCCAAATCTATATTAGACTAAAATATACCATAAAATTCAATGTGTGAAAATGTAATGACATGAAATAAATAATACAACTGATTGGAGAACTACAAGTTTAGAAAGAAAAGTAAATACGGTAGTGATCAAAAAGCCAAAACTGTTTCTAAATAACCCCAAGCTAGTAGTAATCAGCCTAATTTCCATCCTTGTTAAACTATCCTAAATAAGTTTATATATACAATGGTGGAGTATTAAAGAATACTCAATAGGAACCACCCAAGATCCCCTGAAGAAAATTATAAATAAATCATTCTAAAACACAATGAACAACAAGTTAAACTAACATGCCACTTCAACAGGTATACTATGTTTCCAATATCACCATGGATATTATCACCATGTATCGCATACAAGATCATATGATATAATAAAATATATCAAGGTTACCCTACTAGAAATCCCCCACTGGTTTGTCGTTCATTCCTGAAGTCAAACGTCCTTGGCATCTCTCTCCAAAAGGCTAGCCAACATGCACATAGGAGAAGCACCAAAACATGAACCTCATGCATCACACTCCCGAGAAAATGTAACCCAATGTAAAAAATGTATATTCCAATAGCTACCACAACCCGCATAACTTTTATTATACAATAGGTATATACCTCATGTTATCACATCACATAGACCAAGTAAGGAACCTCAAACCATCATAGCCTATGCACATTATTCCTATAGTATTCATTAAGAAACTATATCTTGAATACATGTGTGTGAAAAATAACCAAATGATATTATATCCCTCTACACAAATACATGTTGAAAACCAAACACCATGAATACCGGCTCAAATTACTACCAAAAGAATAGAGCGCAATCGAGTTTTTTGATATCTATTCTCCCAACTGGATGTTGGCATAAACACACCTCGGGGCTCAGAATCCCTATGTTGTTAGTTTCCCTAACATATAGGGTGGATTAGCATATAAAAACACAAAACACAAATTAAATATTATATATCACAACTACACTATGGTCATAAACTAGTCTCATACTCAACTACTAATAACTTCTCTAAGATTCCTGGCTACCACTTTTAACACCATATTTTCAATATGCACAAAACCATTTAGGGTGGTATATTAAGTTATTTTATTAATTTTTATCAGTTTCACATTAAGCTATAAAATTATTAACTGTTAATTAACGATATTCATTTTCCACATTACATTACATTATAATTACAAAAATGACCCATGACCACTAGGAATAAGCAAACAGAGTCTGTGACTTCCAAGAATTATAACCACACATTCACATCCCAACATGATTACACCCCATGGGATAATCATTTATACATTTTTTGACAACATTAGGTACTCTAGTAAACATCCTAATCAACCATACAAATTAAATAACTAGGCATATCCATCTACCTTATGTAGTCGGGATTAGAAATAAGGTAAAAAACAACCTAGCCATCAGGTAATCAACAGTTTCAAAAAAGAATCAAATTTTCATATCAACATGTGACACCAAATTCAACCCATTATTTCATCCCCGATGTCCTCCCCATACATATCTTGATGCATATCTCCATTAGAAGAGTCAAATACAACCACAAAAATCAGGCCTCCCCACCCAACATATCACAAAAGCTCTATAAGCTCTACCATCTAATGTAATATCACATCTGGGCCTCCCCTCCCACAACAAAAGTCTCATATCTAGAGAACATCACATGCAGTAAAAAAAATAGAAACTAGGAACATAGCCATAAATCAAGGCATTCATCCTTCACACACAATGAGTTCTACTGGATATAAATAATAAGACACTCAGTCTTTACAAGAATGTGGTTGATCCATGTTGTATAATAGAATAATATTTTATTACCAAAGTTATTCTTATTCCATCTTCAAATAACCAATTCATTATTCAAAGGTTCCTACATTTGGAAACCAAAGAATAAATCTATCACAAGCTATAAAAAATTAACTAAATAATTAATCTAACAGGACTCTAATTATTTTTTAACAAATCATCAACATGAATCAAGTTATTTATCTAATTCAATTATACATGCATATTTAATGAAATTGATTATCATCAAATTAAAAAGAAAACCAGATACATCAAACATGCCTCTTTAATATTTTATACTATTAATTACCAATTAATTCTTACTATATGTTCATTGAAAATTCTACTTGCCAATGGAAGCATAACTAGCACAACATAAATATCACAGTATCTATAAAAAACAAGAGCAGAACCATTATCTTAGTACAAAACAAAACCAACCCAATGAAAATGATTCAAATTATTTAATCACATTCAAGTAATTTTTATGCTAATTCCATTGGAATCTAAATGGAGAAATTAGGCTACCAGTACGATTACACATAAAAAATGAGAATAAATTAATCTCCTATCTAAAAAGGGTTTCAACGTTCTTTGAATGACAATGGACCAACCCTGTGGATCCCAATAACCTCTCCCTCATGAGAAACATCCTCCCGAGGAATCCGCACAACAACCATGCTAATAAACAACCAATAGAACTCCTTTAGAAACATAAAGATCATGCTCCATCACATCGAAATGAAGAATGATAGGGAATGTATTTATGAAACTATATGAACTATGGTAGAGAATAACATGATTTGATGATGTATTACAACAGATCAATGGAGGGAAGTTATAGATTAATCCCCAAACGAGGAATCCCCAAAATGTGGAAGAGAGAACTGTCAGGTCATCGAGAATGATATAGAGGGGTGATATAGCTATATGGTTTGACAACCTGAGCAGCTTGAAATAATTAAATCATACAACATCAAGGCTTTACAATCCATAAAATCTCCTTTCACATTGTGTAATCCTCAAGGCAGAGTTTCCACAAAAAAATGTGTCACCTTTTCGTTTTTTTAGTTTTCCTACCACGATTCATTAATCATCATGAAACCTAAATTCCAGTCACGTACAATGTTTATATAGTGTGAAATTTAATTACTTCAATAATTTAGTAGTTGATTCCATTTATACTTCTTCTCAACCTACTCCGAGAAACTATGTCTTCAAAAATTCTCCATGGAATAATCCACAAAGATATGGTCCCTTACAATTTTCCTACAATATTGTCTTCCATAGAAGCATTGATTATTGCATCTTGGGTGTTATATATATCTAGGCCATGGGATAAATTCAACATAGATAGAACTATTCGGTTTGACCAAAATAAACTAGTGACATTTGAACCGCCTCACATCCCAAGCCTTAGGACTCTTCCACATTATGATCAAGAAGATTCTATATACACAAACACTATAAATAATCATAATCCATAATTTCTCTCTGAATCACCAACAAATATCAATATAGTTAATCAAATCCCAGTACCAAACAAAATTAAAGAGGACTCCTAAACCAATGGTTATAATCCATAGTTCCTTTCCTAACAAAATGATCCTTGTGATAACGGCCATGCACTATCAGTATGTCATGTAATTGTAAATGTATAGTTTGGGATAAATATATGTTCTAATATGATTTTAGTCCATGTGAATTAATCAATTCATATAGAAATTAAAAATTTTGGTGTCATTACTGAGGATAAAAAACAATGTTTTTAGCCAGAGGAACCTTCATTACGAATCCTAGATTACCTCTCACACCCCATTTTTCTATCCATTCATTCATTTTTCTTCATTACACCACTGCATCCATTTTATTATATCCCAATGCATGCTTCTGGGCCCCCTAGATCATTCAATTATCCTTGATCCTATGAATCACTTACCTTTGAGCTATAAATTGAACGGTACCATTTTACACACCACTACTCAATCTTGGCTGGTTGTAGATATCCCACTGGTCTCAAAGCACCAATCATGCAATATGTGCCACATGAACATTAAGGAGAAAAACACAACATGAATCCAGAATCCATCATTATGTATTGTGGTTTATATTTAGTCAATGGTGTCACACCTGGTATTCTGAACCCTCCTATAAATGCACATATTTTGGAAACAAAACTTGGACTCGTCAGTTTGATCGATAACATGTGTTAGTCCAAGGAAAATTAGAGAGAGGATCCCCATGAACACATATCTAACTTTCATGAAGATAGTGGTGCTTTTCAGAACAAGATAGTATCCTATAATGAAATATGGTAATGTGTATTCCAATTATCCTTGAACAATAAATCCATTAATTGTCTTAAAAGTCATCTTCTTGAGTCGATAATGACTTGGGATGAATTTTTCATGAAGTTTTTGGATAAATATTTTACACATACTGTGACATGGATGGTTTTAAATGAAATATAAAATTTTCATACAATAGATGTAGAATCATCCTAGGAGGTTTCCTATGTCTTTAATGAACATAGTTGGAAACGACCACACCGGATACTAGTTGTTTTGGACTAAAAATAAACCATCTATCATGGTCTCCAACCCTCCGCTCGTACATTGGTTGTTGCTGTAGCAGATGGAAGCATAATTCTCAAAACACATGAAGTATGTAGAGAACTACAGGGTGAGGTCTCAAACAATGAAAATATATGGTATATTGATCATGGAACACCTATGTATAATATTGACTAATTGGAGGGATACACCAATCTTGATGAACACGTAGAGGCCCTGGCTAGAAGCCTCTATCTATTCAACTACCTACTGCACCACATTTAATCCAAATCCTTTTATATAGATTCAATCCTATATAATTTACTTCATCCCTCACTCATATCAATATAGTTTGAAAGGTGTCAATGATATGAAAATCAAAGATCGTAATTACATTAGTTTTAATAAAGAAAACAAACAATACCAACAACGACAACAATATTATCAATATTGGATGGATCAACATCTAAAAAACAGTCAAGGGTACTACCGGTAGTGAAGTGCACAAGAAACACTCATTAACTAAGGAAAAATAAGATATCCCACTATTAATCAGGTTCCTTGGTCACCTCAATAAGTTCCCCAACAACAGTCCATGCCTAGAGTCCTGCAACATTTCCAACAATCTCTGCAATGAAAACCACAAATTTCCAAACCTATACAAAAAAAATTGGAAAATTAACTCAAAACCATGTGAAAAGGAAAAATTAGAGAATGACATCCCCTCTAACAGAAATGAAAAATCAATGTGATCCCCTATGAAATATCATACATCAAATGGATCATATTTAAAAAAATATGATATATTTCAATGTAGGTTTCTTGGTTACATAGATACATATCCATGTAATATGCAAAATAAGTGGTACTAAAGAGAGAAAAAGTGATGGTTTTTCAACAATAATGTGGAGGATAATAGAAATATATTGGGGAAACTAAGAAACCTATAATTTTCATTGAAGTCGGTGACAAAAAAAGAGAAAATAAAAATGATCTGCAAAAATCTATAGAGTCACCACCTCCAAAAAAATCATTGATATTAGATCAACCCAATGTGGATGTCTATATTTCACCACTAGATTACCATCCACCACTCCCCTTTCTGAAACGATTGAGACATAGAAGGATCATTGCGAGATATAATAAATTTTTTGGAGATGTTTATGCAATTTCTCATCTACAACCCTTTCGCAAAAGATATTTTACAAATGACAGTCTATGAAAAAAATATAAGGAATTTAATTCCAAGAAAATGAAAATAGATGACCAAGGATTCATTTCCATTTCCAAAAAAAATGAGAGATACCAGGAGCTTCACAATTATTGGAACCATAAGAGACTATAACTTCAGTAAAGCCTTGGGAGACTTAACAGCTATCATTAACCATTTTCCAATGAAGATATTTCAAATAATGGGATTCCCGAAACTAGAGTTGACTAGATAGACTCTCTAATGAGCTGAATAATCAATTAATTATCCTTGAGGACATCTCGAGGATGTACTATTCAAAATTATTAAATTCATTTTCATAGTAGAAATCAATATTTTGGACATAGAATTAGAAGGATACATTCCCAATACCTTAGTATGCCCATTTCTAGCCACCAGGAAAGAGCTGATTGATGTTAATCCAAGGATAATGAAATTCAAAGGAGGTGAAGAATAAGTAGTGTTTGACATTGTGAAATCCTCAAAAAACCCAGATGAATCATCTATCTTCCATGATATGTTTCTCACTGGGGAAAAAATACTATATAGCCATCAAGGATGGTATGGATGAGTTGAACCATACTGAAGTATAAGACTATGACCATGGGGAAAATGACTATATAGAACATCTAACATGTGAAATTATTCCCCCTTTCATACCATCAGTAATTCAACAATATATACTTGAGATAAAACCTCTCTCAAGAAAACCCATGTATTCTTTTCATGAGACAATAGTTGCACTATCAATCATCATTAACTCAAAGATGAAACAACCATAATAGGACCAATTAATGAATTTACTAAAAATACATTTGAAGTCAATCACTTAGGGAGTGGTTGATATCAAATTGATTATTCAATCATTATAATGTCATAAAAGTTTATTAAAACAATGTTTGAAACCCAACCTCCAGCCCCTAAGGAGACACCTAAAATCAAAGAAAGAGGTAGTTAAAAAAAATTAATAAATTTTATAACTGATGATATAAATTTTAAATCCCTAACAGTGAATGGGTGAGTCTGCAGTAATTAGACCAAAAGAAAAGTGGCATCACAATTATCAACAATGATGAAAATGAAATAATTTCTTCTCACACAGTCACTAGATGGAGTGTATGAATAGAATTTTGGAACTTAAATATAGTAACTCAAAATGATTATCTACCCATGACTTTTATGGATTAAATAATATATAGAATAATAGGAAGAGAAATGTATTATTTCCTAGATTGATTCTCAAGATACAATCATATTTTAGTTAACTAAAAGTATCATTCCAAAACAACATTCACATGTCTACAAGGTACCTTTCCGTATAGACAAATGTCATTAGGTATGTGAAATGAACCGAAGACCCTTCAATGGTGTATAAAACATATGTTTTTCAATATGGACGATGGATTATTGGGTGTTTTTATGGATAATTTTTTAATATATGGACGATCCTTAGTTGTATGCTTCAAAAATATTTAATTATCCCTTTAACACAGTGAAGAGAAGTGTTTAGTAATAAATTGAAAAAATTGGAAAATTATTTTTCATTAAATTATAGTACATAAAAAACAAATTTCCAAGGATGGAATGATTTTTAATCCCACAAAATTAAATTTGATCAAATATTTAATTGAGACCTCAATATTTAAAGGCATACAAATAATTATAAGCCATGAAGGATTCCACTGACACATTGTGAAAGAATTTCAAAACGTTTCCTTACCTACGACACACCTATTGGTATAGGATACAAAATTTATTTTCACCAAAGAGACTCAGAGAGAATTCAACATTTTATAGAAAATCCTTGTAGCTGCTCCTATTATCATTTCCCCATATTATGATAAATAAATTTAATCTATATGTGATTTAAGTGAAATAGATGTGGGAACTATAATAGGACATCTAGTTGGAAAAAATCTAGGTCCCATATATTATTTTAGTGACACCATGAATGATTCTCAAGTGAACTACATAACCACAAAAAACTTTTGGATGTAATGTTTACTTTCCAAAAAAATATGTCATACTTAGTTTTTTCAAAAGTGACTATTTACACTAATCATGCATCCCTGAAATATATAATGATTAAAATGAATGAAAACCCATTATTGATATGGTAAATCCTATTATTATAAAGATTTTACATTGTCATAAATGGAACCAAAAACTGATATTGGTGTCAATGATTATCTTTCTAGAATCCCATTGCCCCTCATTACCAAAAATGAAAATTTGTATATCAAGGAAAACTTCCCCAATGAAAATATTCTCAACCTAAACACAATGGAATGAATGTGGTTTTTCGACATTAAAAACCATATCCCTATGGGATACCCTTTCCAATACCTACCCTTCATGAAAATGATGATATTTTTAGTCAATACATCACATTACTTATGGTATTTTCTATTAGTATTTATGCTCTAGGTAGATGGAATAATGCAATGCTCCATCAAAGAAGAGGAGATCCAATGTTTGTTAGGCATGTTTCACACAACACCGACTAGAGGGAATCATGTAACATAATGTACAGTAGAAAAAAACATGAAAATGGGATACTTTTGTCCCAAACATCACCAATATACATTAAATTGTGGCCAACTATGTGTTTAGTGTAATCTAACTGGAACCTTTTAGAAAAGAAATGAATTTTCCAAATATCCAATCAAGGAAGTCAATCACTTCTACATCTATGGAATAAATTTCATGGGGTAATTATTTAATTCACATGAAAAATTCTATATCCTTTTTTGCATTGAATATGTGTAAAATCAAAATCTACCACTCATAAGATGAGAAATGCGGTCATGAATTTCAGAAAAAAAAAAGGCTTTTCAATATTAAAATTATCCAAATCACCCATTGATGATTAGGGATAACATTCTAATAATCATGATGTAAATTGAAAACTATAGATTTAAATAATACATCATAACACAAGAACTACCATACACCCTCAAAAAAAGTGGTAAAGTAGAATTGTTAAATAGGGAAATCAAAACATTCATTTGGATCACTGTAAACACAAATCAAAAGTATAGGAGTCTTATGTAATATGATGACCTCTAGGGAATACAACACATTCTAGAGAACACTCATTGGATCCTCCCTCGTCTGATTAGTATATGGAAACCATGGCTCATTCCCATAGAAACAGATCTTTTCTAGAACACATTAATTAAAAAGTTGAATCCAGGTTGCCCAAAATATGGTGATGTTAGGATTCCACAAACTAATGAACTATAGGAGATCTAAAAGAATAGATATGAAAATTTTTATGATTTATAATGAGAAAACCATGAAATGGTAAGATCAACGCATCATGAGATGAATTTATGTACTAGGGAATATGGTATTATTATTCAACTCCTGATTAATTTTTTTCCCTAGGAAACTAAAATTTACATGGTTAGGACCCTTCATGGTCATACAAGTATTAACCTATGGGACCATCTAAATTGTGAAAGGAGGAGAACCAACATTCAATGTTAATTGTCAAATATTGTATATTTATCATGAACTATTATGTGAGTGATGTGTCATCATATGGAAAATTATATGAGCACACATGAGTCAGTCTATTAATGATAAATAAATCACTGACAAGGAGAAAACCCATGATAGGTCTGTTGTACCTCTCGTACCCCTCGTGGTTTAATGTTCATGATCACAATCACCCTCCTTTTTATCTAATATTGTTTTAAGTGTTTTTGGATGATAGGCATGATTTCAGGTGGCCAAGGAATTGGGCCAAGAAAGCAAGAAGCAAAAGTGGACTGCAATTCAGTCCACCGGCCAACCGGTGGCTTCACCACCGGCCAGCCGATGGACCCTGGGCAGAAGGCTGAGCCACTGCCTCAGCACCGGCCAACCGGTGGCCTCAGCACCGGCCAGCCGGTGGCACCCAGACAGAACAGTGTCAGCCACTGCCTCAGCACCAGCCAACCGGTGGCCTCCTCACCGGCCAGCCGGTGGTGCCTGAGCCCGAGCCCTCTCCCATTTTACAAGCACCGGCCAACCGGTGGCCTAGCACCGGTCAGCCGGTGGAGCCAGTCAAACTAGCCGTTGGGCCTTTGACCAAGCTGGTCCACTTGCCTCCCAACGGCTCCAAAGCCTTTTCCAACGGCTCTGAAGACCTCCAAAGGCCATATGAGGGTTCCCCCTCTATAAATAAAGGACTAGGAAGCCCCGGATCAATACCGGAACTATAACCAAGCCAAGGAAGCCCACGGGACACATTTTGATCATTTGGAAAACCTCCGGCACATTCCTCCAAGGGAACCCCACTTGCTCCAACACACTTCCACATCCAAGGAGCACCACCAAAGAATATTGGGAGCGCTCTTCATCAACTCCTTCAATCCATTGGCGCCCAAGACTTCCCCATTACGGTTTTTCTTTGCTTTATTCATTTTGAGCTTTAAATTGAGTTTGTGCCTACAAACTCCCATTTCTCTCATCCTCCATTATTTTGGGTTTTCACATCACCTTTAAGGTGTGAAGAGGTTAGTCAAGCCTTCCCTTTTAAAAGGCTTGAATCAAAGGTGAGCTAGCCTTCACCTGTAAGAAGGCTAGTGGGTTCTTGCTCAACCAATAAAAGCAAGTTGTAATAGGTTCTAGACTAACCTTAAAGTCTAGTGGGTTTCTTGCTAAAACCATTGAAAAGCAAGCGGTAGTAAATCTCTCAACGGTTGAGTTGGGAGCGGAGACGTTGGCTTGGGTTTTAAGCCGAACTCCATTATCAAGCCTTGTGTCTTTCCTCATTTATTTCCACTGCACTTTCCTTTGTTTTTTAATTTGTTAATTAATTTTTAAAAGGAAATTCACCCCCCCTCTTGCCATCACTTCTTCTTCTCTTTCTCTGACCAACAATTGGTATCAGAGGATAATTTGAGTAATACCCTAACCGGTTTCAAATTCAAGATCTTTTTTTGATGGCTTCAACCTCTTTCGCCCCCGAAGGCTATTCTTTGGGTCGTGCTCCATTTTTTGATGGAACCGACTATAATTATTGGAAAACCCGCATGACCACTTTTCTTAGAAGTATAGGTTATCCTATTTATAAAATTGTCATGCATGGTTACACTCTTTCCTCTCCCGATGAATCCAAATGGACCCAAGCCGATATTAAAAATTTCGAGCTTGATGGCAAAGCCATGAACGCTCTACATTGCGGCCTTGATCATAATGAGTTCAATCTAGTTTCCACATGCACCTCATCACATGAAATCTGGAAACTATTGGAGGTTACCCATGAGGGGACCAACAAAGTCAAGGATACTCGATTGGACATGTACCGTCAATATTTTGAGTCTTTTACCATGCATCCATCCGAATCTATTACTGAAATGTTTACACGGTTTACTGATGTTTGCAATGGGAGAAAGTCCCTTGGTGATGATGTTTCTGCAGAGACGATGGTCAAGAAGATTCTTTGGATCTTACCAAGCACATGGGCACCGAAAGTCATGGCAATCCAAGAAGCAAAAGACATCAAGAACATGCCGGTCGAAGAACTCATCGGATCCCTCATGACTTATGAGATCACCATGAGGCGGCAAGCTGAAAAGGAAGGCAAACCGATCAAAACTCCAAAGAACATCGCCTTCAAAGTTCAACAAGAATAAAGCTCCTCCTCCTCATCATATTCCTCTTCAAGCGGCGATTCTGAAATGGAGAACCTTTCCCGCAAAATGCACAAATTCATGAAGAAGCACAAGAAGAAGAAATCCCACAAGGCTCGAAAGGAAAAACACGATGAAAAATCCGAGCCCGAGGTAACATGCTACGGGTGTGGCAAGAAAGGCCATTACAAGCCCGATTGTCCACTCAACAAGAAAAAGTCCAAGCAAAAGGAAAATAAGAAGTCATTCAAGGCCACATGGAGTGATAGCTCCACATCCTCCTCCTCCTCCTCCTCAAGTGACAACGGTAAAAAATGCCTAATGGCATTTCATGAGGTAACATCTTCCGAATCCTCTTCCTCTAGTTCTTCAAATTCTTTTAATCATTTATCATATGAGGATCTCCAACATGCTAGAGATCAATTTGAGGAAGGTTTTCACGAACTTTCTTCCAAATTTGTTTCTTTAAAAAAGAATTTCAAAAAACTTTCTTCCGAAAAGGAACAACTTCTCAAAGAAAAGGAGGAGTTGTCCCTCAAAATCCAAAACCTTCCCAATGTTGATTCTATGGAATCAACAATCAAAGATTTAAGGGAATCCCTAGACAAGTTCACCCAAGGGGAACAAAATTTAACCAAATTACTAGGTTCCCAACGCATATCTAGAACCACCGAAGGGCTTGGCTATTCCAAGCAAGCTTCCTCTTCCCATGCACCTACTATTTTTTGTAAGGGGGAGCTCCCAATTTAAATTTTGTAATTATTGCAAAAAACCCGGGCACTTAATTTATGAGTGCGACTGCAAAAATGCCCGGTATGGTAGGCCCAAAACTATTTTCTTTAATGATTTATTTCAAAGGAGAAGAGCCTCCACTAGACAAGTATGGATTGAAAAATCCCTCTTAGCGAGTCTCACCAGGCCAAAATTTGTTTCGGTTTCAAAAACCTCTCCCCGGTGATTTGTTGTTTTTATTTAGGGGGAGTTAGGATTGTTTAAGCCTTTTTTCTTTATTCAATTTTCATTTCAAAACTTTCAATTCAAATTGTTATTCATTTTTCATTTCAAAACATTCAATTCAAACTGTTATTCATTTTTCATTTCAAAACATTCAATTCAAACTGTTATTCAATTTTTCATTTCAAACTTTCAATTCAAACTGTTATTAAATTGTCATTTCAAAACATTCACTTCAAATTTCAATAATTTCAATTGGTTTGAAAAATATCTATCTTGTTTTTCAACTCATTCCCTCAATCAAGTTTTATGCCCCGTGCTATTTTGATAATCACAAAGGGGGAGAAATTCTTGGTTGATTGGGGGAAAAATCTTTTAAAGCATGCCTCTCATTTCAGTCTTTCTACATTGTTTGTTTTGGTGATTGTGATCATCAAAATAGGGTGAGATTGTTGTACCTCTCGTACCCCTCGTGGTTTAATTTTCATGATCACAATCACCCTCCTTTTTATCTAATATTGTTTTAAGTGTTTTTGGATGATAGGCATGATTTCAGGTGGCCAAGGAATTGGGCCAAGAAAGCAAGAAGCAAAAGTGGACTGCAATTCAGTCCACCGGCCAACCGGTGGCTTCACCACCGGCCAGCCGATGGACCCTGGGCAGAAGGCTGAGCCACTGCCTCAGCACCGTCCAACCGGTGGCCTCAGCACCGGCCACCCGGTGGCACCCAGACAGAACAGTGTCAGCCACTGCCTCAGCACCGGCCAACTGGTGGCCTCCTCACCGGCCAGCCGGTGGTGCCTGAGCCCGAGCCCTCTCCCATTTTACAAGCACCGGCCAACTGGTGGCCTAGCACCAGTCAGCCGGTGGAGCCAGTCAAACTAGTCGTTGGGCCTTTGACCAGGCTGGTCCACTTGCCTCCCAACGGCTCCAAAGACTTTTCCAACGGCTCCGAAGACCTCCAAAGGCCATATGAGGGTTCCCCCCTCTATAAATAAAGGACTAGGAAGCCCCGGATCAATACCGGAACTATAACCAAGCCAAGGAAGCCCACGGGACACATTTTGATCATTTGGCAAACCTCCGGCGCATTCCTCCAAGGGAACCCCACTTGCTCCAACACACTTCCACATCCAAGGAGCACCACCAAAGAAGCTTGGGAGCGCTCTTCATCAACTCCTTCAATCCATTAGCACCCAAGACTTCCCCATTACGGTTTTTCTTTGCTTTATTCATTTTGAGCTTTAAATTGAGTTTATGCCTACAAACTCCCATTTCTCTCATCCTCCATTCTTTTGGGTTTTCACATCACCTTTAAGGTGTGAAGAGGTTAGTCAAGCCTTCCCTTTTAAAAGGCTTGAATCAAAGGTGAGCTAGCCTTCACCTGTAAGAAGGCTAGTGGGTTCTTGCTCAACCAATAAAAGTAAGCTGTAATAGGTTCTAGACTAACCTTAAAGTCTAGTGGGTTTCTTGCTAAAACCATTGAAAAGAAA
The DNA here is from genome assembly GCA_963277665.1 of Viscum album. Taxonomy (NCBI): domain Eukaryota; kingdom Viridiplantae; phylum Streptophyta; class Magnoliopsida; order Santalales; family Viscaceae; genus Viscum; species Viscum album. The sequence goes on from OY728122.1 coordinate 1,020,658,754, forward strand.
GTGGTAGTAAATCTCTCAACGGTTGAGTTGGGAGCGGAGACGTAGGCTTGGGTTTTAAGCCGAACTCCGTTATCAAGCCTTGTGTCTTGCCTCATTTATTTCCGCTGCACTTTCCTTTGTTTTTTAATTTGTTAATTAATTTTTAAAAGGCAATTCACCCCCCCCCCCTCTTGCCATAACTTCTTATTCTATTTCTCCGACCAGCAAGGTCATTGTAGGCTAGAGTAGGATAGAATTGTCATTTGGGTAACTTGGGAAAAGATAGGTAAAAAGGACAAGGATATTGTCCCAAAAAGAGAAAAAAACGCAAATAAAAGTTGTGTAATCCAATACACAACATGTTTGGTTCACCACCCGAAATTATTTTATTCATGAGTTATAAATATAGTACACAAATACATATTGTGCAATTGAATATATTATTTATTTCATGAAGCAAGGGATCATGACACCCAACCCTCATCCCTCTGATATCCGCCCGCCCCCCTTTTTTCAACTCCACCTCTCCCATCTCCCATGTCACCTCACCTCCCCCTCATCCTACTCCTTAAACCACAAATCATCCCATAGAAAACCGTACCTCTCCTCAATTATCTCCTATCCAATCCAATGTGATTACAATGGAATGCATGAAAATAGTTCACAGTCCTCCTATAGATTTAGATACTGAACACCGGAAACCTCCTCTGGTCATGCGTGGAAGGGGTACCACACCTCTAGCACCTCCCCCCAAATCATCCTCCTCATCCTACGCTTCATCCTCTATACCACCATATATACCCAGGGATTCTCATTCGACCTCCAGTGGGTATTTTTTTGAATCTCACCCCCACATGCACCCCATCCGTCATTTTTCTGACCCACGACACCATGTTGCATTCATATATCTTCAAGAAATACCTATAAGGACAAACAAAAAACAGTATTTAGCTATCCTTGTGTACTTGAATATCATCTAGGAGGATCCCCATCACATTGACCGCCTTCTAATTCCATCCATTGTTGATGTGAATGAGGTGAACTACTAGGATATATTTGTTGATTTCCAATCCAAATTCAAGGTGGCTATTGAGAGCCTCAGATTCAAACTATATAGATTTCCACATGAGCTCTCCATCATATAATTTTTTATTAGGATCAATATTTATTCAATAAAATTTTCCACTTCTAAGGTATTCCTAACAATGCATCTCAATCGATGAAATTTAGATGAAAAATAACTCCATAAAATGATTAAATGAGATACTCAATGTAAAAATAATCGTGATGTTACCAAATATATATAGCTTAGAGGTGTATCACACCACATTCTCCATCGAGGATAATTCATGTGTAACACCCCAAGTAAATGAAGAATAGACATTTTCATATTTATCCATATTTGTGAATAAAGTATTAATATTACTTTAAAGGGTTGCTATGTTCGATAGAGTACCTGATACACAACAAAGAGTTTCATTTATTTCTTACGTTGCACACTAGTAATAAAATAATATTATTTTAAATGTTAGTTAACAAGTAGCCATTTTACTGGCGGGAATGGATAGAAATAACTAAAATATGATTAGATATGTTTTTAAATGTTTATACATTTACCCAATAAAAGATAAAGGCTTAAAATATGGAAAGAATTCAATTTTAGGCGTATATGCCCTAGTTTTCACTAAAGGTTCACTTATCGCCTTTTAATGGAGAACTATCATTAAATATAGTTTTTTTCACTCTTAAACATTCTTTTGGACCAAATAAAACTCTTATTAAGAATCGGGACATCAAATTTTACTTTGTGTAAATTTTTGGTATCTTTCCGATAAAGTTCATTTTTTTAATGAATAGTGTAAAATGTTGTATTTTAATTCAAAACCAATTTTTAATCTAATTTATTTATATGATTAGATTATATTTTTAATTGGTTTTAAAGTGAAATTAGAAAATATTTTTACCATTAAATCCAATAGTGGTCGTTGGAATCAATTTCACATTGAAATCAGACTTAAACTAGTGTCAATCTTTTGATACTTATTGTTTCATAAAACACGCTATTTGTCATGACAGCGGGAATTAATTATTAAATTAATTAATGTGACTTATATGTTTTGAATTTTTTAAAACGGACTTCATTTTTGAATTCAGAATATCAAATATATCTTAGGGTGAAGTTTTGGGATTTTTCTGAAAAACTTCAATTTTTGATGAATAGTGAAACCACTAAGTGGTAATCAAACAAACTGATTTTTCAGTTAAATGAAAGTTTACCACTAATGTGTATTGAATTTTGAAAATCCAACATACATGGTTTTCATTAAGAAGTAAAATGTGGTTCAATGAGATTAAAATAATTTTTTGGTGAATAGTAATTTTTTTCATTAATCGCGATTAGAGGTAATTAGTGTATTTTAAGGTAAAAATGGTATTATAAGAATGTGAAAACACCATGACACTTGTCCTACACCTATTGGGTGAGTCATGGCCGACCAAGACAAGCCATGGGCCAACTTGGGGACCCCATGGAGCCACTTTAGTTGGAAAATGACATTAATATATTTTTATTTAATGTTAAAGTGAAAATGACACTAACATAAATTGTTTTACTAAAATAATTTTTGATTGGGGTTATACAAGTCAAAATTTTGATTATAAATAATCATTGGAAAGATAAAACGATTTCTGACATCATAGTAATTTTTTTATAATTTTTAGACATTAAATAAATTAAATTATTTATGACATCATAATGATGCAGTGATGACATCATTATTTAACGATTAAAATAAAATGGAAATATAATGTAATATCTATGAACTACACATGTCCAAAAATTATTGGATGGGTGGATTTCGAACCCTTATAACCTTATCCACGAATTATATCAATGTGGGACCTTTTAAAACCGAAAAACATTTTCAAATAAAGTAATATTTCCTTACTTTCCAAAAGTTCCCCTCCTCCCCTCTTATAAAAGGCCCCCACCTCTACCTCTTTTCACACACTCATCAAGCCTTTGGATCGGCCAACCCCTGCCCATTTACTCTCTCCACATCCCTCTCCTCATCCTATAGGATTCCCTTTGGGCAGAATCCTTTCAAAGGAAGCCTTTAGGCTCAAATCAAAAGGAGTTACACTTTTAAAGGTAATTCATTCTCTCATGTTCATTTGTTTTATTTTGCTTCTCCAACCCCCTAAACTCTTTTTATTTATTTCTTTTGTAACAACAACAGTATCTTAAATATACTAGGATGTTGTTATAAGATTTATTCGAGCTAAACTCTCACACAACTACATCAAATGGTTAAAGAACATACGGTTTCCGTGGATGGTGAAATTCTGCCTCCCGAAACGATGATTGTTAAATACTCATTTGACACCTTAAAAGGTGGCCATTATTATGTCACTATTTTTATATATGATATATAATATGTTTATGTTTTCCTTATGATTCTGTATTTTTCATTTTTGTCTTACCTTTATGGCTTCCATTATGGGAATACGCGATATCTTCATTTAAGGAAGTGCGGACTACCGCCCCCTCAAAGTGATTTGATTCGTTAAATACCATATGTGGGATGTATAAAGGATGAAAATATGATATTATATATGATATTATAATTTAATTATAATATACCTTTATATCATTATTATTCCATTCTATAAAATACGAAATAGAAATGAAAGTAGCGTTCATGCGTACGTACGGCTTACCGTCTCCATGAACGGTGCATTTCATTTCTTACCTCTAAATGATTATGTAATGTTATAAATGCATGCATGTAATGGATATATATATTAAATATATTATATCTACATCATGAATACAATTCGGGATATAATAAACATTTTTCCACATGAACAACATGTAATTGTAAGAAGTCCACTTTCGACTTAAGAACCAAATATCGGCAAAACAAATATTATTAACTTAAATGATTACATAATGTTTATGACATGGTAATAAGTGATATAAAAGGAATAATGAACTTGAAAAGGGTTCTTAATGAAGTAGAAATTAACTCAAGTTTATTATTCAGGAGATTAAAGAACGATCGAGTCAAGTCGGACCCGAGGTAAGGGATCCTACAACTCTATTTCTTTATAAGTACACTCTTTTATGTCATTTCTTTTAAGCTCATATTTCTTATGATTGGGATGTTATTTTATATTACTCCTACTGTAATTTTTATGTTCATGTGATGAGAGTCCCTATTATCTCTCATCAATCCATTTTGGAAGTTTTGAGTGGCGTCGTTAGGCTGCCGAATTTTCGTAAGAGATCTAACCTCTCTCTTTCTTTTTAAGTACTCCCCTTTGTGTCACTTCTTTTAAGATCCTCTTTGTAATGTTGGGGGATGTTCTTTTATATTCCTCTTTCTATACATTTTATTGTAATGTGATTAGATACCCTATTTGATCTCATCAATCCATATTCGGAAGTTTTATGTGGCGCCGTTAGGCTGCCGAGTTTTCGTAAGGGAATTTCTTAACCCAATTTCCATTCTTTGGGTTAATCTCCTACTTTCAAATTATGTCATGATATTATTATGTCCTATATTGTATTTGTACTTTCTTTATGTGTACTTATAGTGAATACACATAGTAGATCTATTTTATTTTAACAATGATCTTTGTAAGGGACTTCATCTCAATCTCCTTTCATTGAGGCATATTTCGTTTTATACACAAATTTCTTTTATACGGTGTATAAACTCCTTTGACTTTTACTTTTATACAAAAGGAATCTTTTTCTACGAAGCGTTTTACTAAACGACGAAAAGGAATGTTTTTTTTAACGTACGCGGTGACAACGACCTTTTTCCGCCGCCGCGATTATTATTTGATCTTTGGCTTCCTCAACAAGCCGTAATGTTTTTAAAATAAAATAAATACCATATACTCTTTTATGTATTTTGGTATTGAAAATGGTTTTGATAAAGGATTCTATTATGTCTATATATTTATGATATATTGTGATTGAAATGTGGAAATGTTATCTTTCCTTTATATTGGTTTTATGTTTTATGATTTTATATTGGTACTTGAACATTTTAACGGGTGGTTACGTTATAAACCATATGACGGGTGGTGCCGTGAATACCAGGACGGGTGGTTACGTTATAACCTCCAATGCATTGGGTATGGAAGTCGTCCGTATGGCTATTCCATTAAGTATGTATGGAAATTGGCCGTATGGCTATTCCATTAAGTGATATGTGTGGAAGTCAACCGTATGGTTATTCCACTTAAGTATGTTTATGTCCCAAGTTACCTTTATATATTCTATGTGTTCTTTATATGGGTTTTATGGTAATCCTTTGGTTACAAAAAGGTAAGTAATGATACTTTATTCAGTGAAGATTTTTTTTACTACTTCATGAACGTGAAGGTATTACTTTGATATAGTATACATGGTTTACTTGATGTTTGAAAAACTAACAGTTTTCATTCTTTTTGTATCCCTTACTGAGCTTTTTATGCTCACCCCAAGTTTTTTCGAAATGTTTTTCACAGGACTTAAAGTGGAATAAGGTCAAGGATGGGATCAAGGGAATTTCATGCTATCTAAAACATGGAATCTGGACATCTTTCTTTTTAAGAGTTTTTATTTTATGGAGACTTAGTAGAAGTGTCTACTTTGTAATCTTTTAAGATGTAATGTTCTAATTCTCTAAAACTCTAAACCTGAAAAGATCCTCAATGTGAATTATTCATTTAATTCAATATTAAGTAAGGTTTAAGGCTGGGGCCTTATAGTTGGTATCAAAGGTCGGTTTAGATAACTTTAGAGGTTAGGGTATTATTTAAGCATAAGTGACATTACCATAATGGTTAGGATTTCAGAAAGAGTCCTCGTTTTAGATAAAGTGAATGAGTAAGTGTATCTTAGTGTTTACCTTCCTCATTAGTACATGATGGTTTTGTTGATATACTCACACTGACATTTCTGTTTTTAGTGAATGGCTGGATCTCGCAGGCACCAAAGTGACAATTGGATTGAAGGAAACTGTGGTGGATCTATAATTAAGATACTAGGTAAAATGGAGGATTCAATGAGGAAACTCATGGTTGTTCTAAACCAACTATCAAGGAGTCATGATCAACAACATCAACCTTGGTGAGTTCTCTAGTGCATCATGTACGAGATGGCCAACTCGATGTGGAGATTCAGGTAATAATTATTACGGTAACCATTAGGGTTTATATGATCCTTACTTTTTAGGTAATTGTGGGTTACTCTATGATATGATGGAAAATGAAAGGCATGAGATAAACTTGAGGTTAAAATATGTTATGATCATCTTTGAAGATTTTATCTCATTTCGGGGAATGTTTTAAGAATTATATAGTTTTGGAAAAAGGACAACATGCAGACCGTGTGACAACCCGTCGCGTCGGACAAAGCTGCGGGAATCGAACCCACAACCAAAGTGCGACTGGTATTTATCACCTACCACTGGACTACGTGAAGTCCCTGGTTAGTTTGAATGATTCTTTCTAGTTATATGATTTTATGAATTAAGAGTAAGTTGATTTTGGGTTATTTATGAAAATGATTATCCTATCATGAAGGATATGTGATTAGGTTAATTACTTTTCAATACGAGACTTTAGGAGCAACTGATGTTGTTTGGAGATAAATGTTACGATTTAACTTGGAAGACTATGTGACTAAATCCTTCAAATATTTGGGTTTCAATCTTATTTTGGTTCACTTTGAATAATTTTATGGACAAATTGTTTATCTAATGGTCCTCGTTGAACTTTGGGTTTTGTTGGACAAATTTTGGAGATTAAGAATAGATTTTCTTTTTATAAAGGGTTATCCTTTTCTGGATTATCTGACCTTGTACTAACCTTTTTGGTTTTGGTTATGGTTAAGGTATAATGATATGGGAAGTATATAGTTCTCTTTTGTGGATTAGGTGATTCTCTAGAAGTTGATTATAGTACTCTTAATGTGAACAAGTCTTCCTAAATACTCGTCTTTTGGAGAAAATATGAGTTTGTGTAAGGAATCTAATAAAAGTTGAAAGTCAATATGATAAGTGATTATGTTTCCTTATGAATAAATTCCTCAATAAAAAGTAACTTAAAACAAAAATGTTGTCTATTAACTTTTCCTACTGGGGAATCGAATACCGTTTAACCCATCACAAGTTTGTGATTTTCTCGTGGTTAACTTTCTCCTAAACATGTTTTCTATCACTCTCCATCAGAACATGACCCTATGTTTTCTCCTCCATGTCCATATTTTCATACTTAGAATCCTAGTATGGGTTAACTCGGGTGACCTTTGTACTCATCTTTCTTTATTTTAAAGTGTTTGTTTTACCGACTTTTGTTCCGATGTGGGACTTTCAAGGATGTTTCCAAGCGCAATTTTAAAATTGCAAGGACGCAATTCCCAAAAGGGGGGAAGGATGTAACACCCCAGGTAAATGAAGAATAGACATTTTCATATTTATCCATATTTGTGAATAAAGTATTAATAATACTTTAAAGGGTTGCTATGTTCGATAGCATACCCGATACACAACAAAGAGTTTCATTTATTTCTTACGTTGCACACTAGTAATAAAATAATATTATTTTAAATGTTAGTTAACAAGTAGCCATTGTACTGGCTGGAATGGATAGAAATAACTTAAATATGATTAGATATGTTTTTAAATGTTTATACATTTACCCAATAAAAGATAAAGGCTTAAAATACGGAAAGAATTCAATTTTAGGCGTATATGCCCTAGTTTTCACTAAAGGTTCACTTATCGCCTTTTAATGGAGAACTGTCATTAAATATAGTTTTTTTCACTCTTAAACATTCTTTTGGACCAAATAAAACTCTTATTAAGAATCGGGACATCAAATTTTACTTTGTGTAAATTTTTGGTATCTTTCCGATAAAGTTCATTTTTTTAATGAATAGTTTAAAATGTTGTATTTTAATTCAAAACCACTTTTTAATCTAATTTATTTATATGATTAGATTATATTTTGAATTGGTTTTAAAGTGAAATTAGAAAATATTTTTACCATTAAATCCAATAGTGGTCGTTGGAATCAATTTCACTTTGAAATCAGACTTAAACTAGTGTCAATCTTTTGATACTTATTGTTTCATAAAACACGCTATTTGTCATGACAGTGGGAATTAATTATTAAATTAATTAATGTGACTTATATGTTTTGAATTTTTTAAAACGGACTTCATTTTTGAATTCAGAATATCAAATATAGCTTAGGGTGAAGTTTTGGGATTTTTCTGAAAAACTTCAATTTTTGATGAATAGTGAAACCACTAAGTGGTAATCAAGCAAACTGATTTTTCAGTTAAATGAAAGTTTACCACTAATGTGTATTGAATTTTGAAAATCCGACATTCATGGTTGTCATTAAGAAGAAAAATGTGGTTCAATGAGATTAAAATAATTTTTTTGTGAATAGTAATTTTTTTCATTAATCGCGATTAGAGGTAATTAGTGTAGTTTAAGGTAAAAATGGTATTCTAAGAATGTGAAAACACCATGAAACTTGTCCTAAACCTATTGGGTGAGTCATGGCCGACCAAGACAAGCCATGGGCCAACTTGGGGACCCCATGGAGCCACTTTAGTTGGAAAATGACATTAATATATTTTTATTTAATGTTAAACTGAAAATGACACTAACATAAATTGTTTTACTAAATTAATTTTTGAGTGGGGTTATACAAGTCAACATTTTGATTATAAATAGTCATTGGAAAGCTAAAAAGATTTCCGACATCATAGTAATTTTTTTATAATTTTTAGACATTAAATAAATTAAATTATTTATGACATCATAATGATGTAGTGATGACATCATTATTTAACGATTAAAATAAAATGGAAATATAATGTAATATCTATGAACTACACATGTCCAAAACTTATTGGATGGGTGGATTTCGAACCCTTATAACCTTATACACGAATTATATCAATGTGGGACCTTTTCAAACCGAAAAACATTTTCAAATAAAGTAATATTTCCTTACTTTCCAAAAGTTCCCCTCCTCTCCTCTTATAAAAGGCCCCCAACTCTACCTATTTTCACACACTCATCAAGCCTTTGTCTCGGCCAAACCCTGCCCATTTACTCTCTCCACATCCCTCTCCTCATCCTAGAGGATTCCCTTTGGGCAGAATCCTTTCAAAGGAAGCCTTTAGGCTCAAATCAAAAGGAGTTACTCTTTTAAAGGTAGTTCATTCTCTCATGTTCATTTGTTTTATTTCTCTTCTCCAACCCCCTAAACTCTTTTTATTTATTTCTTTTGTAACAACACCAGTATATTCAATATACTAGGATGTTGTTATAAGATTTATTCGAGCTACACTCTCACACAACTACATCAAATGGTTAAAGAACGTACGGTTTCCGTGGATGGTGAAATTCTGCCTCCCGAAACGATGATTGTTCAATACTCATTTGAAACCTTAAAAGGTGGCCATTATGATGTGACTATTTTTATATATGATATATAATATGTTTATTTTTTCCTTATTCTTCTGTATTTTTCATTTTTGTCTTACCTTTATGGCTTCCATTATGGGAATACGCGATATCTTCATTTAAGGAAGTGCGGACTACCGCCCCCTCAAAGTGATTTGATTCGTTAAATACCATATGTGGGATGTATAAAGGATGGAAATATGATATTATATATGATATTATACTGGAATTATAATATACATTTATATCATTATTATTCCATTCTATAAAATACGAAATAGAAATTAAAGTAGCGTTCATGCGTACGTACGGCTTACCGTCTCCATGAACGGTGCATTTAATTTCTTACCTCTAAATGATTATGTAATGTTATAAATGCATGCATGTAATGGATATATATATTACATATATTATATCTACATAATGAATACAATTATGGATATAATAAACATTTTGCCACATGAGCAACATGTAATTGTAAGAAGTCCACTTTCGACTTAAGAACCAAATATCGGCAAAACAAATATTATTAACTTAAATGATTACATAATGTTTATGACATGGTAATAAGTGATATAAAAGGAATAATGAAATTGAAAAGGGTTCTTAATGAAGTAGAAATTAACTCAAGTTTATTATTCAGGAGATTAAAGAACGATCGAGTCAAGTCGGACCCGAGGTAAGGGATCCTACAACTCTCTTTCTTTATAAGTACACTCTTTTATGTCATTTCTTTTAAGCTCATATTTCTTATGATTGGGATGTTATTTTATATTAATCCTACTTTAATTTTTATGTTCATGTGATGAGAGACCCTATTATCTCTCATCAATCCATTTTGGAAGTTTTTAGTGGCGTCGTTAGGCTGCCGAATTTTCGTAAGAGATCTAACCTCTCTCTTTCTTTTTAAGTACTCCCCTTTGTGTCACTTCTTTTAAGCTCCTCTTTGTAATGTTGGGGAATGTTCTTTTATATTCCTCTTTCTGTACATTTTATTTTAATGTGATGAGATACCCTATTTTATCTCATCAATCCATATTCGGAAGTTTTATGTGGCGTCGTTAGGCTGCCGAGTTTTCGTATGGGAATTTCTTAACCCAATTTCCATTCTTTGGGTTAATCTCCTACTTTCAAATTATGTCATGATATTATTATGTCCTATCTTGTATTTGTACTTTCTTTATGTGTACTTATAGTGAATACACATAGTAGATCTATTTTATTTTAACAATGATCTTTGTAAGGGACTTCGTCTCAATCTCCTTTCATTGAGGCATATTTCGTTTTATACACAAATTTCTTTTATACGGAGTATAAACTCCTTTGACTTTTACATTTATACAAAAGGAATCTTTTTCTACGAAGAGTTTTACTAAACGACAAAAAGGAATGTTTTTTTTAACGTACGCGGTGACAACGACCTTTTTTCGCCACCGCGAGTATTATTTGATCTTTGGCTTCCTCAACAAGCCGTAATGTTTTTAAAATAAAATAAATACCATATACTCTTTTATGTATTTTGGTATTGAAAATGGTTTTGATAAAAGATTCTATTATGTCCATATATTTATGATATATTGTGATTGAAATGTGGAAATGTTATCTTTCCTTTATATTGGTTTTATGTTTTATGATTTTATATTGGTACTTGGACATTTTAACGGGTGGTTATGTTATAAACCATATGACGGGTGGTGCCATGAATACCAGGACGGGAGGTTACGTTATAACCTCCAATGCATTGGGTATGAAAGTCGGCCGTATGGCTATTCCATTAAGTATGTATGGAAAATGGCCGTATGGCTATTCCATTAAGTGATATGTGTGGAAGTCAACCGTATGGTTATTCCACTTAAGTATGTTTATGTCCCAAGTTACCTTTATATATTCTATGTGTTCATTATATGGGTTTTATGGTAATCCTTTGGTTACAAAAAGGTAAGTAATGATACTTTATTCAGTGAAGATTTTTTTTACTACTTCATGAAGGTGAAGGTATTACTTTGATATAGTATACATGGTTTACTTGATGTTTGAAAAACTAACAGTTTTCATTCTTTTTGTATCCCTTACTGAGCTTTTTATGCTCACCCCAAGTTTTTTCGAAATGTTTTTCATAGGACTTAAAGTGGAATAAGGTCAAGGATGGGATCAAGGGAATTTCATGCAATCTAAAACATGGAATCTAGAAATCTTTCTTTTTAAGAGTTTTTATTTTATGGAGACTTAGTAGAAGTGTCTACTTTGTAATCTTTTAAGATGTAATGTTCTAATTCTCTAAAACTCTAAACCTGAAAAGATCCTCAATGTGAATTATTCATTTAATTCAATATTAAGTAAGGTTTAAGGCTGGGGCCTTATAGCATGCCTTGTTTTCTCGCACCGAGTCTCAAGGTACCACCGGCCAGTTGGATGTACTCATCCTTACTACTACCAAATATGGTCATGTTGGCCACATGGCAGCATAGTTATACTTATTATATAGAGCACATGCACATTGGACATGCGGTACATTTATGGGAGGGTCCTTCATCACTGATTTTTTCATGCATCTCTATATATTTGAAGCCCCCTTCCAGTAGCCTCTCTTAGTCCCATGGAGTCCATAGACATGAACATTATGAACATGACACCGTTTCATAAAATGGGTTTTGAAATTTATCAATTGGATCCATGCTACATTGATGTTGCAAAATATAATCCCGAAGTTCATGCCACAGACCCAGCACATTATCCATTCATTATGACTCCATCCACCACCCATACCACTCTCACCACCAACCCAACACCTGCTCCTTCCATTCCCACTCCAACCACAACCCATACCACTCCCTCCATTGGACCATCCCCAACTGATAATACCAATAACATTACCACCCCTAACAGTAGCCAGAAGTATTCCCCTACCACCGCCACCTTTCCCATAGTACAGCCCACACCATCTTATCCAGCAGATCTATAGGAAATTCAACTATTCATTCTAGATAATCTACACAAAATTACCCATCATCGGAGCATACCCTTTGTAGATTATTATCTATTTACTACCCCTACCCCACAACTATCCACCACTAACACTAATCCTCCACCGACATCCAACCGTTACAACATCCACCATTCCCTCTCAAGCCACCACTCTGGATGACCTTATATCCAAAGAGATAGTTATGGATTCATAGATGGAGTTTCTAGAATTGAAATCGTGATAAAGTAAGGGAAAACCCTAACCACCATCAACTATGGTATCATTCATTAATAAAACTTCTAGTTTTATATCCACATATTGGATCGGTACCTCACCACCATCTGTAACTGATATAGCTGCCAACATCATGGCACCCCCTTCCATAGTTCATCAACATGCACCAACCTCTATCATTGTTATTGATTTTTGGGTACATCTGTCACCACCATCCATTTGGTCGAGGACCTTAAATTAGATTTAATATGATATTGATTTTTCAAAAGTTATCCCAGTCCCATCCCCCAATTTTTTAATTTCACTATGTGCTCATATTTTTTAATTTTCTAAATTTTACCCCACTGATGTATCATTTCACTTAATCAATACATGAGATAATATTTTTATTCGCTATTCCTTGGATTATTGTTCATTTCATTAGATTGAAATAGTATCCATTTATAGATCTTCTTCATCTTATATGGTCTTTGATGCAACTGTTTTGTAACTATATTCCCACGTACAATTGAATAATACGTATCTGGAAAATGGTGAGCACTATCTTGAGGAGATATCACTAGTGATTTGTATTAAACAATCATCACCTCTACAATGACCACAATTAAATTTAAATCAAATAAATATCATTCTTAGTTTAATCCTGGTGTGATTAATCCCATAAAGCATCCCCATAATATTAATGAAACAACCACTAGATCTTTCATGAGATAGAACATTTCTTTCTAGATGGACCACACTTGATTGATTCTTTTATCCATCCATCTAGATGAATACTTTGATTAATAATTTATAGGGGGAAACCCATACTATCCTTGTTTTTTTATTTTTATTCTTCTACAAAAGATTTTATGTTTTTATTTTCATATGATTTTTTTAAATGTCTCTTTAAATGACATTATATCAATATATTTGACATATTTGATATATATTCCACTAATATTCATTATGTTAACCTACCCACAATATTACTTCCAAAATCATTAATCCTAATGGAATTATGTTTTATCTAAAGAATGATTTGTCTTTCTAAAAAATTATGTAGGTTTCCCAATTCAAAATCAATATTCACAATGATTTCCCATGTCATGAAAATCATTACATCTAGCTCTTGATTCCCTAGAATTTATTTTCAAAATTTCTATTTCATTTTATCTATGCAATATATGTGATATCTCTCCCTTGGAATATTCTAGTAAGGTGAAGATAGTATCTCATTTTAAATGATAGGGAGTTTTTTATGATCTTCAATGTCAATAAAATTTGATTTTTCTTGTTTTTATTTATCTAGGATTCATTTATTATTGGAATCGTTCTTTAAACTTGAAAAATAATTACATCGGTTTAAATAAATAACAATGATATGTTGGAAATTTATGAAATTATTATTTTTCGACTATTTATATTTCCAAAATTATTGGTATGTTTACTGATTTAATTCAAAATATTACATTTTGAAATTGATTTTTATTTACTTATTACATGATTTTATACCTTGGGTGATTTCTAGTTTCTCTTGTTTACTGCAATTTTTTAGAGGATTCTGAGCCTACGATTTTATATTCTTTTCTTAGAATATTTATTGAGGCACACTTGTCACATATAAACCATTTATAACAATAATTTATATCTAATGGAGATTTTGAGTAAAAAAATAAAATTTTAATATGATTGAATAAAATCTTCTTGATCCACAATTTCTTGATACCCACATTACATTTTTTTTCATTTAGCCAATAGTTTCACTGAATGACCTCTCTATGATATAGTTACTCTAAGACAATTATCCATTCCTACCTTGCTCTTGGTTTTATTTAGGAATATACATGGAAAAAGTTTGGGTGAATTTTAAAATTATAGAAATATGTTTTTTATTGAAAATATGTACCTTCATATTTTCTAGACTAATTTGTTACGGTCCATATGTTATTTTTTCTATTTTATTCTTATCATGATCCATTAAAAAATTAAAAAAAATAAAAAAGAAAAATATTTTGGTTTTGAATAAAGATGTTCCGAATATCAATTTATAGATCGAAGATTCTCCTTAAGGTTAATATGTTTTCCAGGGATTTATAGGTGCTCTTTCATAAAAATTTCTTTAAATAAATAAATAAATATAAAATAGAATGGTACATTATTTTAACATACATGGTACAATTATGGATACATTTTGAGCTATAAAGATCATTTTCGCATTTTGATCATGAAAGAACCACATGACTACACTTTTCCCAATTTTCATGCATTAAACATTAGAGATTATTAATATTTTGTGCATTAAATTCACTTTCCACCCACCTTCCCTCGGCCTCAGAGTCATTCGAACCCTTTCTGATGAATCCATTTTGGTAAATTTTTTATTTGTCATTACTATGTTGATATGATATAAAAATTAAATTTTATAGTTAGCATCATATATTCAGTGTATGAGCATCAAAACCATTACATTATTTCCCGAAATTATTAGATAAAATTCATTGTGAGGTAATTTGAAAAATTCCTATGCTAATTAATACACAATTTAGAGATTATAATTAAGCGATTGAAAAAATGAATAATAAACTAATCCCTAATGGATGATTTACTTTTTATACAAGATTGAATTTGGAAGACTAATTTTTTCTGATAACACATTGTTTTATATTCCTAGTTTTACTAAATTTTTCTTATTTTAAAAATGCATTCCAATAAAGTCTCTATTGGGATTCTTTTTTCCTGAGGACTAGAATTTTTTCAAGTGTGTGGGAATTTTATAATTAGAATTTTTATATCCATTTTAAATTAATTTTATTAAATAATTAATTATGTTTTACTTGATAATGACTTTGGTATGTGTTTATTATTTCATAGAATAGGATTTCATGACTCCATTGTAAAAGATGAAGAAAAAATTCGAATATGATCATTAAAAATTTTAAAAATCACTTACACAATGTGTCAGAGTCATTCAAAACATGTCACAACTAATGATGAAATTCATGAAGAAATTAATGTTTATTAAATGATTACATGACGTGAATTCATAATAAACATCATCTAATGTCTGAATACCACTTCATGTTAAATGTTATATTCATGAGAAGAAACATATCGTGAAGACTAGTTTCACCTCATGAGCTGAGTTAATTATAAAAAACATGAATATTCAGGCCTAGATTTAAGGAATATAAGAAAATTATCATAGAAAATAGTGGATTGGAATTATATGATGTGAGATGTTAAAATTTAATGTAATATCCTAACCATTTACATTCTAGGGTTCTTGGGGTAATTCATATCCTTTTTTCTCTCAGTTTTAGTTGTATTTCTCCCATATTTTACCTTATTATCTCTCCCTATTCAACTATAGATATTCTTTATTACAATTTTGATTGAATCGAAGCACTATTGATTCTTCCATAAAATGTTCTACATTTTTTTTCTGTTCACCATTTAATGTCCATTTACCATTGCAGTTTCCATTTGATAGTGGCATCTCCATAAATTCATTTTTTAAAACATTTAAGGTAAATGGTTGATTTATTTATTGCATTATATTTTTGTGAACATCAAGATTTTTGAACATTTTCTTGATAAATTTTTGAGTTTCTACTATTTTTAAATTTACCAATCATGTATATAATAGTTTCTTTTAATTTTATTTTTACGCTCATGAGATGTTAAACCACATAGGTTAAGGGAGGACAGTATGGGTATCTTAATCTTAATTAATCCCTAAATTTTATCTTTCTAACCCTACGACATTCTATAAGGATATATTACAACTATTTATTCAAATATTTTATGAAAACGTGACAATGTGATGTTGAAATGAATAAACCTAACCATACTAGAGTAGATAATGTTTTAACCATTAGCCTATAATTCATTATAACATATAATGAAGTCATAAAGAATATTGGTTGTTTGCTAAATTCACAACAAGGAATAGTTGCAACGTCGATTGATCTAGTTGGACTAACCATAAGAAACAAGTTATCTTTGCAATACTTCGCTTCCTATGACATGGGGAAAATCATTTTTTGGATTAATAATATCATTTGTAACTGAACCCCTAAATTGATACTAATCTGTACCTTCTACTATAATTACATACCAAAACCAATAGCTATAATAAAATCCAAACCCAAACCATTTAATGAGGACTCCTACACAATGGATTCAAAGCCCAGAACCCATGCCCCCCAAAACACTCCTCATGGAATTTACCCTATACTATCACTATAAAACATGATTATAACAATTATAGTTTCGGATAAATATTAATTATAATATTTGTGCAACCCATGTGAATTAAATGAACCATTTTTGTGTGTCATATAAATATTACCCTAAAATATCGCCCTATTTACATCTATAATTGTAATGATTTGGAAGTTGTTCCATTTTTCACATATAAAATAACCAACCATATGTGTTGGGTTCCTTGATTAATTCAAACAAAAAATTTAATATTGATTTTTCAAAAAGGTGCTTAGAAATCCCCCTACTATAACCTCGTATTATGATCTTTGAGCATAAAAAACCTTAGGAATTGGATTTTTGAGTAAATGGTGAACAATATTATGTGATTTCAATTCATGATTTATTCATTTGATAATATAATGAAACAAATAAGTTATTTCTGAAAGAAAAGAATCTAATCAATGAAGTATAAGTATTTTAATGATTCAATAATTCAATAATAATGATTTTATGATATTTTGTGGCTCACCCACCATGGATTCTACCATAATTCAACAAAATATAGACCCCTTAAAACCTCTAAAATATTCTTAAATAATGGGGAGTTCGGTTAATGTCCCAAAATGAAAATTTTTATTCACTTATAATAAATTATTAAATATTCATGTAGTCCTTTCACACATCAGAACCTCACTCAACTGTTAGAAAAAACATATCCTTATGAAAAAACATTACTCTAGGATCAATGACATAGTTTTTTTAAAATCCAACATCCCATTAGTAGTTTTATTATCATTTTAGCGTTCATAAAAATTTAAATTTTAAGTAAATTTTTTTATTAGTGATCAATCAAGCCACTAATCACATCATTTATGATCAATAAATTTCAAAGAATAAGTTTTTTCTAGATAAGGGTTTAGAATTATATTTACAAGAAACGTCACCCTCTATAATGATCCATTCGTTTATAAACATGTAATTAAATTTTTTTTTAGATCTCTTAAGTTTTGAAAATAATTTCATCATTTTTTTCGAAAACAAATTATTTTAATTTATAGATTTTATTTTTTTAAATTTCATGAAGTACTCCTACTAAAGGATTAAATTATTATGATTAAAATGTAATTTATTTGAAAAAAAATTATCTTAAAAATTTTAATTCTTTTTTGAATGATAAAAAGTTGATTAATTTCATTCCTAGAGGTTTGTTTTTAACCTTCCATTTTTTGGACACCCCAGACATACCTAAGCACGGATAGGTGGATCTTGGCGAGGAATGTGTCATATATTTAAAATATCGAGGA
Organism: Viscum album; assembly: GCA_963277665.1. NCBI lineage: Eukaryota > Viridiplantae > Streptophyta > Magnoliopsida > Santalales > Viscaceae > Viscum > Viscum album. The sequence continues at coordinate 1,020,676,909 of OY728122.1, forward strand.
CTACATTATTATTTTTTAAAATGAAATGGTTTGGTTAAATAATGAATTGTATTTTAGGGTTTAAGTAAAAGAGAATAATGATCTAATGATAATTTAATGTCATAAAAAATTTGACATATTTTATAGATTTTTAGAAATATCTATAAACAATATAACAGTACTAATTCCAAAATATGACATGTTTTCTAACTAATGATAAATTAAATAGGGAAAAATAGTGGTGGGACCAAATGTAATTCCCCGACCCCAGTTACCCAGAGTCGGTGCATTAATACATAATATTGGCATGATCACAAAACATCAAATCTAAAAATACCGATTAGTTTAGTATCCTTGGAAACACTAGATATATTCATAAGTCTTACATTACATAATAATGTGAAAAAAATACAATAACATCTTGTCTTCATATCCCCTCACACTATCCCTATAGGTCATTCATAAAATACCTCTTCACATCCTTGGAAAAATAAAACCTTGAAAGGGGTGAGCTCAGATGCTCTGTAAGGATAACAATATAGTGGAAACATTCATAAATAAACACAAACATTTAAGGCAATGTATAACTAAAACAAAATCCTTTTAAAAATGAAATTAAACATAATATGGAAGAGATAAAATGAAATAATGTCATTTACTTATTCACATAGATATTCTACTAGTCGAATAATCACAAGCAATATCAATAACCAAATTCATAATGACGGAATGCATAATGCCAGACTATCATAACCACATAGTCAAGGCCTTATTCCAAGACTAAAAATAAGATTTTGTCAAGGCCTTGTTCCAAGACAGTAGTTTGTCTCATGAGACCTACCGATTCCTCGAGGAGCTATAGTAAGCTCCACCCGTCACTTATTAAGTCCAATTCATTCCTCATATGAATAGGTTTAAACATAACATAAACATTCGTATTAAAACTAGCATATGAAATGTCAAAAATTTCTCCATAAACCATGAATTGTATAAAAATATCACATCCACAGTCAAACATATCGCAAAACCTTCAATACTATATTGAAGTTTGGTATCAAAATAAATCAACTTCAAATAAGCTTAAAATTCATCAATGGAAGTTGACATAGATGAAATCAAAACTATTTGAGAGAAATATTTCTTTTAATAATCATTTAAAAGTCACAAATTATTAAAAAAATATTTAAAAGAGATTTTTGAATCAAATAGTCCTATAAAACTTTGAAAATTTTGAAAATAATTATCATTTCAAAACATTCATGTCCATATAAATAAATCCTTAAAATCATTTTGAAAACACAGACATTAATTAAAAATATTTAGAAAGATAAATCTTTAAAACATTTAAAATTATGATCTTGACAAAGAGTAAATTTCAGAAATCCTTAAAATATTCATTTTTAAATCATTTTTATGAAAAATGGACATGGATGATAAAAATGTCACAGTAAATACTTACACATAAAAAATCTCAGATAATAATCAGATTGAGGAATTAACCCTTACCTTGCACTTTCCTTTGGTCGAGGGTACGTTAAACCACCTGTATGAAGATATTAGTATGTTATTAAATTATAACAGAACCATATTAATATTTATTATATCATACATGATTCATTTATGACTTATATTACCCATTTAACAATAATTTCCATGATAAATTAACATTTTGGGTAATAATCGCTTTCTTTATCGTACGTGTTTTAACTTTTTACTATTGATTGTATCACTTAGACCAAGATTTAAATACTTCCAGAATATAAAACATGATTTATATATCATATATATTTAGATTATAAATATGTATAATATACTTATATATGAAATGAAAAACACCGTTTATGGAGATGGTAGTCCGTACGTACGCATAAACACTGTTTCTGTTTTCATATCATGTTGAATGGAACTAAGTGAATAAGATATATGTAAGTAAAAATATATATATATATATATATATATATATATCTTCAGTAGCATTATTATGTCATATATTACATACTTATTAGTAATATATATATTTTTATAATTGTCGATGAATGATGAATGTGGAAATTAATTTCATCACGTCGTGGAGATGGTAATCCGTATGTACGCACGAGCGACAATATCATTTCCTTAATGGTGTGTAATTGGATGGTATATTAATTTTACAGAGACATTAGAATGTTATTTTCATTATTTATATGCATATTACTCATCATTATATCCACCTAAATAACATAGTGTTGAATAACAAATTACACCACGGTGTGGAGATGGTTAGCCGTACGTACGCACACATGGTGACATTATCACTCATAATATAGATAGAATAATGAATAAAGTTATGCCATATAAATAATAATATCACAGTATATATAATATACTGGAGTTATTATTTTAGAATGGAAATAACAAATAAAGAAGAAGTGGAAGAAGGAAAGAACTTGAAAGAGGGTGGTGAAATTATTACCTCTTCTCCGGGTTCTTCCTTTTTATTGAATCAAAAGGGCTCCTTAAGAGGGATTTATGACTAATGGAGGGCCTATTAGATGAAGGTAGGATAGTTTAGAGAGTATTTGGGCAGAATTTGGCCAAGCCAAAAGGGATTGAATGTGTGAATTAAATAGAAGGGGGAGTTCCCTTTTATAAGAGGGGTGAGGGGCACCTTAGGGGAAACTTAAAATATGATATTTACTAAATTAATATTCGGTTTATAATGGCTTAAAACTGATTTATTTCGATGATAAGGTGGGGATGGGTCGCAATCCTCTAAACCAATAGGTTTTAGACAGGTTTGGTCCTTTTATTAGCCTTATCTTTTAGTTTTAACTCTTAGTTAATTAGTATGACATTTACCATGTCTCTTTGTATTTTTTATATTATATTGTTAATAAACATACAATAAACTTAAATAGACCCCCAAGTGGTCCATTAATGATACACCTTTCATGATATAAGTCCTATGTCCGAACCTTATATTTTTAGGAATATAATATCAATTAATTTTATAATATTTGTTTTAAAAACACTTTTATGTCAATTTTGACACTATTGGGTATTTTGTTTTTGATAAATTCATAACAGCATTATTACTTCTAAAACAATTCATATAACCACTTATAATATGCCATATTAACCTATAAAATTACTGTAATTCAAAAAAAGTCTCAAATTACATTTATTTGGGTATTTATAATATCAATTATCTTAATCATTTATTAATACTGTTATTACTGCATCATCATTGTGTCATAAATAAATTAGATTATTTAATGTGTAAAAATTATAAATAAAATACCATTATGTAAGAAATATTTTTATATTTCTAATGAATATTTATTGTCTAATTTATATTATGTATAATCCTATATTAAAAATGTTTTAGTTATTAAACATTGATTTTAACTCTTTTAACTCTTCATTAAATTAAATAATAATAAATGTCCTAATCTAATCCAAGTGGTCCAAAATTATAATATTTTATTCCTAAGGTTGTTTTTTTTCGAGATACACTTGTCCAATAGAATTAGGACATGTGTTAGGGTGATATTAATATCATTTTTACCCTTAATTACCCTATTTACTTTTGACCGTGGTAAACAAATATAAAAGTTACTATTCACCAATAATTATTTTTATCTTATTGAACCACATTTTACTCCATGATATTAACCATATCTCTCAGATTTTTGAAATTCCAATCACAGAAGTGGTAAAATTAACTTTTATATGAATTTCCAAATTCTCCTAAGAGATGGGTAAAAGACGGTGAAAAGTTCAATATAATTTTTATATGTCTAAAATTATTATAAACTGACTCCAATGAGTTACAATGAACTTATATAGGTATTATGTATCTATTATGACCTAAAATAAATTTATATAAAATAAATAATTATTTAAATAAAAATTCATTTTTAAACTATAACTTAGTGGTTTTCACTATTCATCAAAAATTGAATGTTTTTAGAAAAATACCAAAAAATCACCCTAAGATAATTTCGATATTCCAAATCCAAAAATGAAGTCTATTTTACCAAATTCAAAACATATAAGTTGAATTTATTAATTTAAAATAAATTCTCATTGTCAAAACAAATAGCGTGTTTTTATGAAACAATAACTATCAAAAGATTGACACTTGTTTATGTATAATTTCCATGTGAAATTAATTCCAATGACCAACATTGGATTAAAGGGTAAAAATATAATCTATTTATAATTCTAAACCATTAAAATGTATAATTTAACACTATAAATTACTTTTATTAAATATAGTATTTTCACTATTCACCCAAATATGAATGTTATCAGAAAAACACCAAAAGGTAATTGAAACTAAATTCTAATGTCCTGATTATAAAGAAGAAGTTCATTTTGTAAAATTGAATATATAAAAGTTTCAAATATTGTATTTAAAAAATGTTCTCCATTAAAAGGCAGTAAAATTACATTTTTTGAAAAATACATTTTTTATCTGAAAAAAATGAATTTGTTCTTACATTATGTCTTAGAAACTCATAATATGGATTCTAAAATTATAAGTCTTATATAATGTTGAAAATTGAGTTAATACTATTCATAACCACTTTTGAACGGCTAGTTTGGTAAATCGTGGTTCGCTTGAACTCAGTGTTGCGTGTAGTGCATGTTATTTATTTACTTTGAAGAAATAACGTACTATGAAATCTTGGGGTGTTACATTCTCCCCTCCTTCAATAAATTCCATCCTCGCAATTTGAAATTTTTCTTCAAAAATAAATGGATGAAAATAGAAAACACTTTTGTGGAAAACACACATCGGAAATTGGGTTAATAAAATTTAGTCTTCACAAGAGGGAAAGAGAAATGAAAGGGTCGCCACCAAATTATGATATCAATTAGGAGAAAATTGGTGGAAATTAGAGACACATAATTGGAGGGACAACATAAATATTTATAGGGAGTGATTGAGGTCATCAATCACAACCAAATGTAAATTTGAGGGCCCCAAGCCATCAATCTATGATGATTAAAAATATCATCGGTTAAACATAAGGTATTAGGGTAACACATTTTTGGTTTTATGATTACTTCCCAAATGTTTATGAATAGAATAAGAAAACATATATGTATACCCGACAGGTATAGTTTCATCCTTCAACTAATTCCTACCACAAGTTCATCTTTCATTCTAAAAGATTTCAAAAATATTCTATTTATCCTAATAATATAGGTTTCCAAAATAATGAAGTTATAATTCATTTTTCAGACTATTAAAAAACTCAATTATTCAAACTAGGACATCACGTAGGCTAGTGGTAGGTGATGCACCCTTGCCGCCCTTCTGTTGCGGGTTTAAGTCTTGCGGCTTTGCCGGACGTGAAGGGTTGTCGCCCGACCTCTAGGTTGTCCATTTTATAACAATCCAAAAGTAATCTTCAGAAATTTTTTTACCTTAACAATAGTACCAAATTTAAAATATAATCCATTACAACCTTTAGACTTATCCAAATTACTACTGTCCAAACTCAAAGTCCAAAATTTATAAGGAATGTAAACATAATGAAGATCTTTTTTTCCACATAATAACATGTGAATACCTTCATCGTGTAACCTTGTAAAATACAGTAACACCCCGAATTACCATAAAACCTTATTGATTAAATTAATTCTCCCTTATTCCTTATAGAATACTAGATAAATTCCTTATATCCAAAAACAATGAATACTCCAACAATGATGAAATAAAAAAACCATTAATCAGTGCCAAGGTAGTCAAGAATATCCAATATAATTTATCCAAATCAACCATTTATTATTCCAAAATTACTACCTTAGTATCAATACTATATTAAAGATTACCTTTACTTCAACCTTGTATTTTCAAAAAAAATTAACTTGCTGTTGAGTCACATTTCATTATACCATATAATCTCAAATCCTCAATGAAATAGTACTACAGTACAATATTTATTTATCTCCATAATTCATATAACCTGTACATCGATGATACAACACTCAAATGAAATAATTCAATAATAACAACATAAGAACACTAGTCATTCCTCTACATCTGTGGTAGTATCATAACTTTATTATTATCCAATAGCATCATTTGGGGCATACTCTGATGATTTGAACATTGATTCGCGTAGTGTCCCCACTCCTTGCAGACGAAGCATTGTACATTTGAAACCTTTTTCTTACGCTCACAATCACGAATGTGGTTTCCTTTTTCTCCACACTTATAATATACTCCCATTCCCTTCAAGAATTTTCCAAGATGAATCTTTCCACAGTTATCACATATGAGAAAATCCTTCTTTACCTTCTTCCCTTTATCTGTCCTTCTTTCTACCATCCTTTTCTTCTCTGTCTTCCCTTCAAAGCCATAGGACTAGGATAATTATTTACTTATCTTATCAACACATGATACTATTACTTCATATAATGATAATATGTGGGATACTATTTCCCTTCTAAATTCTGGCTTAAGACCATGGAAGATATGGTCCTTCTTACTCTTTGGATCATGCATATTGCTGGAGTTCTCATTCCTTCTACTGGGCGCCATTTCTAAACAATGGAATACACTAGATTTGTTTATGAATCACAATACATAAATCCAAACATGTAAAACACTTAACACAAATTGAACAGTTTATGGATATAATCCATAATCATAAAGCTATTTTCTTTGAGGAAGTATATACTCCTAAACCATTCATAATGGTTTGTAAAGAAAATGATAATTATCCTAAGCATATCCCTCGGGAGAGTTGTAACCAAGAGTGCAGAAAGCCCTATTGTCGTGCACCAGTTCTCGTTCAAGTCTAGCTCAAAGCGGTGTTTTTTGGTTTTACACCTAGGTACATCTGTGCCAGAGCCGCCTCTACCTGTTCATATCCAGACAGGGATGTATATCTCGGAAAACTCAAAAAATCCCTACAATACCAAAATTCTAGGAAGTTCCTCTATACTAATCTTCAAAGTCTATATTAGGGCTTTATGATCTAATCAGAGTTTATCTTAATCTAGCTTCCAAGGTTTGTACTAAAATTCCACTGTAATGCCACAACCCCAGTTACCCAGATTTGGTGCATTATTATAAAATATTGGCATGATCACAGAAGATCAAATCTCAAAAGACCGATTAGTTTAGAAGCATTGAAAACAATAGTAATTTTCATAAGTCTTACATTACATCATCAAGTGAAAACAACTACAACAACATCTTGTCTTCATATCCCCTCATACTATCCCTGTAGGTCATTCATAAAATATCTCCTCAAATCCTAGGAAAAATAAAACATTGAAAGGGGTGATCTCAGATGCTCAGAAAGGATAAAAATATAGAGGAAACATTCATAAATAAACATTAACATTTAAGGCAATGTATAACTAAAAAAATCCTTTTAAACTTTAACTTCAACATAATATGGGAGGGATAAAATGAAATAATTCCATTTACTTATTCACATTGATATTATACTAGTCTAATAATCACATGAAATATCAATATCCACTTTCATAATGATAGAATGCATAATTCCAGACTATCATAACCACATAGTCAAGGCCTTGTTCCAAGACTACAAATATGATTTTGTCAAGCCCTTGTTCCAAGACACTTGTTTGTCTCATGATACCTACCAATGCATCGAGGAGCTATAGTGGGCTCCACCCATCACTTATTAAGTCCAATTCATTTCACATATGAATGGGTTTAGCCATAACATAAACATTCGTATTAAAACTAGAATACCAAATGTAAATAATTTATTCATAAACCATGTATGGTATAAAAATAACACATCCACAGTCAAACATATCACAAAACCTTCAATAATATATGGAAGTTTTGTATCATAATAAATCAACTTCAAATAATCATAAAATTCATCAAAGGATGTTTACATAGATTAAATCAAAACTATTTTAGAGAAATATCTATTTTTTTAAATCATTGAAAATTCACACATTTATAAAGGAACTAATTTAAAAGATATTTTTGAATCAAATTTTCCCATACCACATTGAAACTTTTGAAAAGAATTATCATTTCAAAACATTCATGTTCATATAAATAAATCCTTAAAATAATTTTGAAAACATGGACATTAATTAAAAAGATTTTAAAAGATAAATATTTAAAACATTTAAAATTATGATCATAACAAAGAGTACCATTAAAAATTCCTTAAAATATTCATTTTGATATAATTTTTATGAAAAATTGACATGGATGATAAAAATGTCCCAGTAAATACTTACACATAAACAATCTCAGATAATAATGAGATTGAGGAATTAACCCTTACTTTTCACTTTCCTTTGGTCGAGGTTACGTTTAACCTCCTTTATGAAGATCGTAGTATGTTATTAAAATATAACAGAACCATATTAATATTTATTATATCATACATGATTCATTTATGACTTTATACTCCCCATTTAATAATAATTTCCATGTTAAATTAACATTTCAGGTAATAATCGCGTTCTTTATCGTACGTGTTTCAATATGTTACTCTTGATTGTATCACTTAGAACAAGATTCAAATAATTAAAGAATATAAAACATGATAAATATATCATATATATTTATAATATATATATATATAATATACATATATATGAAATGAAAAACACCGTTTATGGAGACGGTAGTCCGTACGTACGCATAAACGTTGTTTCCGTTTTCATATCGTGTTGAACGGAACTAAGTGAATATGATATATGTAAGTACATATATATATATATATATATATCTCCAGTAGCATTATTATTTAATATATTACATACTTATTAGTAATATATATTTTTATAATTGTCGATGAATGGTGAATATGCAAATGAATCTCATCGCGTCGTGGAGACGGTAATCTGTATGTACGCATGAGCGACAATATCATTTCCTTAAATGTGTGAAATTGGATGGTATATTAATTTTATAGAGACATTAGAATGTTATTTACATTATTTATATACATATTACTCATCATTATATCCACCTAAATAACACCGTGTTGAATAACAAATTACACCACGGCGTGGAGAGAGTAAGTCGTATGTACGCACGCATAGTGACAGTATCATTCATAATATGAATAGAATAATGAATAAAGTTGTGAAATATTTATAATAACATCACAGTATATATAATATATTGGGGTTATTATTTTATAATGGAAATAACAACGAAAGAAGAAGTGGAATAAGAAAAGAACATGAAAGAGGGTGGTGAAATTATTACCTCTTCTTTAGGTTCATCCTATTGATTTGACAAAAGGGCTCCTTAATATGGATTTCAGACTAAAGGATGGCCTCTAAGATGAAGGGAGGATGGTTGAGAGATTATTTGGTCAGAGTTTTGCCGAGACAAATGGCTTTGAAGGTGTGAATTAGAGAGAAGGGGGAGTTCCCTTTTATAAGAGGGGTGAGGGGAACCTTTGGAAAAACATAAAGTATTATTTAATAATAAATTAATATTCGGTTTATAATGGCACCAAATTGATTTATTTAGAGTCTAAGGTGGGGAAGGGTCGCAATAAACTCTACCAATAGGTTTTAGATAGGTTTGGGTCACTTTATTAACCTTATCTGTTAGTTTTAACTCTTAGTTAATTAGTTTGACATTTACCATGTCTCTTTGTATTTTTTTATTATATGGTTAATAAATTTACTATAAACCTCCAATATACCCCCAAGTGGTCCATTAATGATACACCTATCATGATATAAGTCCTTTTTCGGAACCATATATTTTTAGGAATATAATATCATTTAAAAATATAATATTTGTTTTAAAAACTCTTTTTGGTCAATTTTGACACTATTGGGTATTTTGTTTTTGATAAATTCATAACAGAATTAATACTTCCAAAAAAATTCATATAAACAATACTTATATGTCATGTTAACCTTGGAAATTATTTTAATATATATAAAGTCTCAAATTATATTTATTTGGGTATTTATAATATCCATTATTTTAATCTTTCATTAATACGGTAATTACTCCAACGTCATTGTGTCATAAATAAATTAAATTTTTTAATGTCTAAAAATTATCAATAAAATACTATTATGTAGGAAATCGTTTTGTCTTTCAAATGAAAATTTATAATCTAATTTATCTTATGTATAACCCTATATTAAAAAAATTTTAGTTATTAAACTTTTATTTTAAGTCTTTTAACTCTTCTTTGAAATTAAATAATAATAAATGTCCTAATCTAATCCAAGTGGTCCTAAATGATAATATTTTATTCCTAAGGTTTTTTATGGTAGATATAAAATTGTAAAATAGAATTAGGACATGTGTTAGGGTAATATTAATATCATTTTACCCTTAACTACCCTATTTACTTTTAACCGTGGTAAATTAAAGTAAAAAAGTTACCATTCACCAAAAATTATTTTTATCTTATTGAACCACATTTTACTCCTTGATATTAATTTTATCTCTATGATTTTTGAAATTACACTCACAGAGGTGGATAAATTAAGTTTTATGTGAATTTGAAAATTCTCATATGAGATGGGTAAAAGACGGTGAAAAGTTCAATTAAATTTTTATATATCTAAAATTATTATAAATTGACTCTAATGACTTAAAATGAACTTATATAGGTTTTATGTATCTATTTTTACCTTAAATAATTTTAAATAAAATAAACGATTATTAAAATAAAAATTCAGTTTTAAACTATAACTCGGTGTTTTTCATTATTCATCAAAAAATCAAAGTTTTCAGAAAAAATATCAAAAATTCACTCTAAGATAATTTCGATATTCTGAATCCAAAAATTAAGTCTATTTTACCAAATTCAAAACATATAAGTTTCATTTATTAATTTAAAATTAATTCTCGTTGTCAAAACAAATAGCCTGTTTTTATGAAACAATAACTATCAAAAGATTGACACTTGTTTATGTATAATTTCAATGTGAAATTAATTACAATGACCAAAATTGTATTAAAGGGTAAAAATATAATCTATTTATACTTCTAACCCATTAAAATGTATAATTTAACACTATAAATTATTTTGATTAAATATTGTATTTTCACTATTCACCCAAATATGAAAGTTATCATAAAAACACCAAAAATTTGTTGAAACTAAATTCTTATGTCCTGATTCTAAAGAAGAAGTTTATTTTTTCAAATTGAATATATAAAAGATTCAAATATTGTATTTTAAAAGGTTCTCTATTAAAAGGTGGTAAAATTTCATTTTTTGAAAAATACTTCTTTTATTAGAAAAAAATGAATTTGTTCTTAAATTATGTCTAAGAAACTAATAATATAGATTCTAACATTATAATGAATATATAATGTTAAAAATTTAGTTAATAATATTCATAACCTATTTTGAACGGCTGGTTTGGTAAGTCATGGTTCGCTTGCACTCGGTGTTGCGTGTAGTGCAAGTTATTGAATTACTTTGAAGAAATAACGTACTATGAAATCTTGGAATGTTACACCAAATAAATATAAAATATTATTGAAATTTTAAAAATATTTCATATATTGGAAATCATGAGTTTTAAAATATTTGTCAAATATCATTAATTACATTTTCAGTGATAATTTTTTATCCAAAAAATAAAAAAATAGTTAAATAATGATAAAAGAATAAGTCAAAAAAATATTTTCCCTAAATTAGTACATTTTTCGATATAATAAATTATATAAATTTTAGTCTACAACATTAAAACTATTAACAAAAGATTTAATTGAAATGTGTAAAAAATGGGATTCATAAACAAACATGTTTTTATTAAAATTATTTTTCCAAATTAATAGTATTTTATTTGAATTAATAATATTATAAATGGGGAAAAATCATTAAAAACAATATTATTGTTAGATAAAATCAAATGTCTTAAAATACCAATGAATAAATTATAATAATTATTGAAAAAATTTATTCTGTTATGGTATTAATTTACTCACCTAATATTATAAATAAAATCTATAATCATTAAGAAATTATTTGAAATTTTTAAATTTCATTACTTGCACAACAAATAATAAATTGAGATAGTGAAAACACATTATTTACATTTATTGTTTATTTTGAAACATTGTAATAACATGTTGAATAATGATTATTTTTTGGTGTTAATCCTCAATGGAATGGATAAAATAAACTTTATAATATCTTTAGAAATAATAAAATCGAATTATAGAAGATCCAATAAACAATTACTAAAAATATAACTTTGTAAAAAAAATTAATACCCAATTGTTTGATCATTTAAAATTGCCAATGGATTATAAATATATTTAAGAAAAGGATAATTTTCTAATGGATATGAAATGAATTGGTTTGGAAATGAATAATTTCTAAATTATTAAAATAATAATGCAAATTAATGTTCTAATGGAGCCTTAATAATATTAATCAATAGATTTGATACTTCATATTATTTTTATTATTTTATAATCAAGTAATTTTTAAAATAATAAACACAAATATTATAAATAATGATTGAATTCTCAACATAAACAGAAAAAGGATAGGTTTTTTATTTTAATGATTTTACTATCTTAAGAATAGTGGATAATAATTATAACGATATGGAAAAATAAAATACCGATAAGAACCTAAATATACACTAATTATCCACATGGAATTGGTAATTGGATTAGATTATATAATTCCATAAAGTATGAGATATTTGAGGTAAAGCAATATTTTGAGTTACTAAATCTAATTTTATAGGTGGACCAAGAATACATTTTATGTCCTTTAATTCATTATAATTTAAAATAATGAAAGGAATACAGATAAAATAAACATAAATAAGAACACATAGAAATTCAGAATCATCTGAAAAATATTGAGTCTACTTCACTATTTTAATAGAAGACGCAGTGAAATTATAATGTTTATGATCCGGGTATCTAAAATAACAAGATTATATAGAAAAAAAAGGATCAGTATGTTTCTAATAAATTAAACCAAAAATAAATAAATAATGGTGACACCTTCATAAGGTTTTTTCAAATCATATAATGTGGGATGATAATACAATTTATATGATAAGGAAAAGTCTGTATTTAGATGCCAAAGAATATAACTTATCCATTAAGAAAGAAATTACAAGAACACCTTTCAACATGGTTAGTTTAATTAAAGGATAATAAACATTCTAGCTTGATAGCTTTAAAAATTTTGTAATAAATTGCAAAGAGAATATTATCTTATGGGATATTATACATGAAAAAAATAATTGGTTTATCATGAAAATTATGCTCTATTAAGGGATAAATATATAAATCTAGGTTTTACTAAGATGGAGAATATTTTTATATTGGTTTATTTAGAAAAAAAATAAGTGTCATTTCTATGATATTAATATATTTCATTAAATATTTTTTAAATAAATTTTTTTATCTTGTTTATTATTTAACCTTCTAAAACCTATTACGACTAGTGGTTTTCATAGGCAATAAAGTGTTTGAGACTAATATAATATGAAATAAATATTTTTTTATATATTTTATAAATACAATATAATATAAATATTGAAAAAGGAAACCAACAATATAATCTACTATCAGTAAAACAATTTCTAATTAATTGAAACATAAAAAAATAATACTTACAAGTTTATATTTTAAAATTTTTTATTTACCCTGAAACTGGAAAAATAACAAGAATCAATTCCTCTACACTGTACTTCCTTTGGTAATATATCAATTACGAGAATATCTGATTAAATAAAACAGATTTATTATTCCTCACATCATGTTTTAAAATAAATAAGAAAAGGGGAGAGTTTAGAAGTAAAACAAAGAAGTATTGGATGATGGATATTCTAAAGGAGTAAATTAATATTAATCCCATTTATATAGTTTATTCTAAATTAATGAAAAATGGTATATTTATTTTTCATACGTTATTGTAATATTGTAATGGTTCTGTGAAATAATAATATTATTGAAATATTACACCAACCCAAACATCAATTTTAAAATATAACACCATGAATTTTAATCAACAACAATGGATACATAATCTAATGATGTGATTTTTGTAGTTTTAGATATTTTTCTATTTTCATAAGATTATTGTTAACTTTACATAATTTGTTTATTTACAAGTATTATCAAATATGTGTACCTTTTAAAGTATGATTCTATTTAGAGAAAATTCTAGAATAAATCCAAAATTCATTATGGAATAATTCCATTAATAATGAAATTTAATAAATATAAATTTACATTATTCCATTTTCAAATTATTTATCACTTTATGAATCATGATATGGATAAAAATTAATATTCATTTTGATTTTATTTTTTATCCATATATGATATACGATTTAATATTTTTTTAGAAATAATGTACTAAAATTAATCATCATTACCAATGTCTTACATACCATATCAATGGCCTTTTTATTATTGGTAATTATTAGGAATTTAAAATTACAAAAAATAAGAAAATAGTTACCCCTTGAAACGCAATAATCTTATTCAACCAATAAGGGGTGTCTGGGGCGATCAATATCAACCACATGTATTTATATACAATAGAGTTTTCAACAACACTCTATATAATCATGAGCTATGAAACATTTCAATCCCATATTGGAAAAATCATATATTATATATCATCCAAATATATTTATAACAATAGATGAATACATCCATTCTATTTCACCTTAGTAGATATGCTCATTAAAATTTTCTCAACTAAAAATATTATTTAATTTCCATAGTCCTTCTCAATATAAGAATAGAATTATTTGATATATATAAAACATTAAATAGTTAAAGTAAAAATTTGATAATTTTGGTTATATCATTTAAATATCATCCATGTAAATTTAATCATCATGAAATCATATAAAAAAATATTTAATTACATACTCAACACTAATTATTATATTTCGTGCTTTAATATACTCCATGATAATGAATATATAATGAAATGATACTTTAAGAGGTCAAATATCATTTTCCAAAATTATAACCTATGTTATAAACATTATAAAATAATTGGGTCAAGAGTTGGAATATAATCATGAGAACTTGATGTACCATCAATGAATAATGTCATAGTTTAAATAGAAAAGATAATTTCCTTATTTGATATTATTTTATTCAATATAATAATTTGAATCTCCCTATTATTATCTTATTTTTATTAACCTTTGAAGTGATTATAAAAAGAAATTTTGAATTTGAATAGATCTTACAAAATCATTTGTCGAATCTATTTTTGTTTGTGGATACTTATAAAAGAGAAGTTCCTATTCTAGGTTCATAATGGTTCCTTATTAGCCACACAAGTCATTATGTGTGATCATCAATATTGTGGTACTGATGGTTTATATTTCTATATATTTTACTATTTTCTTATGTGGACAATCTTATGATTATGAATATTTCTTATACAATATATCATATATTATGATATCTTAAAAAATTCATTCGTTGTTAAAGTTGAACTTATAATGATGAATAAATATGATAATGATTTAAAATGTACACAAAGAAATTTATTTCCCAAACCATGACTAAATTTATATAAATAGGTTTTGGATTATGTAAAATTTTATTACCATATTATGATTAGTCAAACATTCCATGATTTTTCATATCAAAATATTCATAATCATAAAATCAAATATTACATCACATTTTTTGGAACAAAATTATTATGGTTCATGGGATTTATATTTCTATGTAATAACATGACATTTATAAATTTCAATATTTCTTAGTAAAATTTGTGACTATTATTAAAATATATTCCTAAAATATTATTTAAAGAGGAAACATAGTGAATTCATAATTTTAAAACTAATTATCATAAAATCATATAAAAATTAAACAATAGAGATTATTTTTTGTGTCTTAGATTGTTGTTTTATTTACTAATTATTTAATTATTATTGTTTAATGAAACACCACTATAAGTATTGTTGGATTATATAATGAATCATTATATATGTAAATTTTTTTTAAACAATTGTGAAATATATTTAAGATATTTATTAACGTTATCATAAATATTTTTGATATAGTGGTGGTTTAAACCACCAATTATTAGTGAAAGATAATATTATTTAAATATATTTTGTGGCAGTTTTAACCACTTATGTGATATTTATGGATGGTTTTCAGGTAAAAAAATATACTATATTTAACTATATCATAAACAATTGGTAATTATTTTATTAATAACATTTTATGCACCCAATCAATTAGTGATGTTTTATAATTAGATTATGGTTCTTTAAACAACCTTTTATAAAATATTTATGTTTTACTCATTAGGTCATTGGTTAAAAGATTTTATTATGATATAAAATTTAAAGAACAACTCACACAATGAAAGTTAATTTTTAAAAATATTCTGAAAACCCATTTCAAAATATAACATAATAATAAAAATTAATATTAATATAAAAAAATAATATCTCATACTGCAGTAAAAAATATAATAATTATACATTCACATATTATCTAAAATTTCTTTCTTAGGAGTATGTTAAATAATGTAACCTTTGTTAAATATGGATATAAGGGATCCATAAATACACAAACATCATCCATAAAAGTAGAAGATATATAGGAATGATTCCTTGAAAGAATAATAATGTTTTGTGGGATAAATTGAGATGATACAAACTCATCACCTTCCTGTCGACATCTGAACATTGGTTCCTATATTTATTGAAATTAAAAAACATATATTATTTTATATTAATTAATAATATAAATAAAATAATTTTGTATACATGTTGTTGTTTTCATATCATTAATGAAACATCCTAGGGAATATTGGATTTTATGTCCAAAAATAATGTTTTCATTATATAATACTCTGTAGAGATCTGGTCACCATTATATCTTATATGTGAATCCTTCTCCTATATTTTTTTCTCCAATATTTTAGATTTTTACTTTGATGACAGATCGTGGACACAACATGGTCTCTAATGTGGAGGAGGCATGAATTCAATGATGATGGGGAACTCTTCAATACATTTAACTAAGATGGACATAAACCTATAACTTATATATGATATAGATTCTATGTTATGAAAACCTATGTAATAAAATCATCTAATGATATTAATAATGATAGGAATGGGTTTACATCACATGCACCAATTAATTTTAACCTACATACTAAAGAACATAAAATAATTAAATAATTTAGTTAAATAATTTGAAATTTTAATTTCTTTCACCTTATTATATGAGTTGGTTTATACTAGTATCACATTTCTAAATTCATGTTTACAGCAAACTAGATTTCAGTTTACCCTACACATGACCAACCTTATTCACCTATATTATAGAATAATATAACTTACATCTATAAATTATAAATCACATAAGATTGAACTCAAATATATATATATATATTAATTAAAATATAACTTACTATATATTCACATTATGATACTCTTGGGCCCAGTTGTGTGTGGGATTATCTTTATAGCTCTACACACTATATTTTAAAAATAAATTTCAGGAAAAAATAAATTTATATTAATATAAACTTTATCATTATTAAATCATTGAAATAAATTTAATACTATATCATAAAATACTTCCTATTAATCTATAGAAAACATATTCTCAATGATCTTAAAATTCACTTTAGGTATTCATTTCAGTACTATAACAATCATTTTACTGAATGTTAATAAACATTCTTTAAAAATAACATCATATCAGGAAAATTAAGTATTTCCATTTTGTAATATTGTCTTTTATAATTTTTCATTAAATGTTCATTAATAAAAAATAATTACATACATCTCAAAATAAAATAAAAACCTATAAATAAGATATAGATAAATTTTTATAATATTAATAATGATAGTAATATCAAATAAATGACAAGTTTTTAAATAATTATATTATTTTTCCACTATTTAATTATAAATGATATCTTTTTTATAATAGATTATAATATCTCACAATAATTAAATGAGATTTACATGGTTATTAAATTAGATTATAGATACCGAAAAAATAAAATTTAATTCCACTAGAACCATTCAATGGAACTAAGGAAAATTTAAATAATACAAAACCATTAAATTATTCAATATATAAATTTATTTAGTTTCTATTTTTGATTATATTAATTAATTAGTAGTATCTACAAAAAAAATATTAATTTTTTTAATATAAATATTAAATAAATAATTTTTTTATAATGAGACAGATAACAATATGGAAGGACCCGACCCTAGTTTCCTAGATCCACAGCCTTAGTTTATTACATTAGCATATAAATAAGAAATTTACATCATGAAGGTACAAGTAGTTTAGTTTATTTTTGAAAAAAGATACAATATAAGTTAAACATTATATCTTGAAAGGAAATAAAACATTAATTTATTTCATTAGAAACATCCCCACCTCCTAGATTATTCCTAAAAATCACTCAAAACTGACATCTTCATATCTTGGGAAAATAAAACACAAGAATGGGGTGAGATAAAAATGCTCAATAAGAGTAAGAAGCACTGAAAAAGATATCATGAACTTAAAATTTAGGCATGTTGAGTAATTTAAACACATTCCTTCACAAATAATAAACATGAACTCATTATTGTAGGAATATGAGATGAGTAAATAATTCCATAATAAAACATAATCATGAGTATTCCACTAGTCAAATCACCACATGATATTTCCATTAATTGATTCATAAAGATGTAAGTTCATATAAAGGACATTCTGAAATAGTTTTTCAAGGACTCGGCCAAGACATATAAAAATTATTAAGGCCCTATCCAATACAATATTTCGAATTGGGAAATGGATCTCCCAATTCCACATAAATTTGTCTCATTAGACCTTCAAATTCATTAGGGGGATGTAACGGGCCCCATCCAATACATTATAATTCCAATTAAGTCCTCATATTATTAGGGATAAACATAATCAACATATACATTCATATTGAAACTAACATATGAAATGTATCAAACATTCCCCAATCATTAAACATAAAAACTAACCATTTAATGTAATATGGTCAATGGTTATAAGACATCACATGCTCAATAAAACTATTAATAATCAATCCAATTAAATATGGTAAATGAAATCATAAATGATTAATCCAAATAATACATAAGAATCAAAAGGATTTCTAAAATAGAATAAAATACTCTTATTAAACCTTTAAGTAATTCTTGGGAAAAATACTCTTTTCTTTTAAAAAGAAGAGTTCTTTTGGAAAATTCTTTTTATAAATCTAGAATTGAATAAATTTACTATTTTTATAATAATATGAGTTATTTTAGAAATATAATAGTTTTAAAAATATATTTTATAGTCCCCATGAAATTATGTACGAATTTGGGAAATCCCTTGAATCGGGTCTGTATTTCAAAAATAATTTTGAGGGTTCCTTTTAAAACATGTAACCTCCCATAAAATAAAGAATTTTTTGGATGGTAAACATATTTAGAACACTCAAACTGAATTTATGAGGATTACATAATAATACATAAGAATTTCATTGAGTTAATTACACAATAAATGTAACCTAAATGAAAATGGATGTTCGGGTGAAAAACCCCATACCTTATGTCTGAATGTGATCCACTCTTGAACTTATGGTCCTGAAATATGAAATTAGACATGTTAATAACATACTTAATAACCTATTAGATATGTATTTAGTTTATCATAAATCTGTTTTGTACATTTATTCCCTTCTTTATATGTTATTATATTGAATTTTGTCGTTCTAGAGTGTTCATTTTTTTTTATTTTCATAATCAGTTCACTTGTTCTTATGTAATGATGTTCATGTGGAATGGATTTAAATATCCAGAATTGAAAATACATATTATTTATGAACATCTATGTGTTTTAATATTCCTTTATATAATTTTGTTACATGGATAGAGGATGAATCATTTGATGAAATATTTATGACATTGACTTAGATTATTTTGGAATTATGTTGATTATTAGGATATAGTTTTGTCATATGATTTAATAATATGTACATATGTTGGTTCCTGAATATTAATTAGGTTATAATACTTTTATTATTGTATTTTTCCACCATCAAAATCGTTTCTTGACTAGATATGAAGTAGAAATTTTGGAACGAAACTACTTTATCCACGAAGGTTATAAATTGGAACCTCATGGAGGTTGATTTTGTTTATAAAATAAAAGAGAGATAAAGATATAGTAATAATATTGATGAAGGATCTTCCATTAACATGATTTAATTTAAGTATAAATATGATACTAGATCAATCATGGTCATTTAGAAATAGGAGGTTTGGAGATGATAACTAAAGAAGACAAATTGAACTGAAACCAAATGAAAACGAAATGTGCTTTACCTCTTGAAATTACTTACATGAGAACCTCCATAAAAAAAAGGGATTTTGTTCTTTTGGAAATACCTAGAGATTCTTGTACGTGGGGAGTGACTATTGAAGGATATTTTGGAAGAACATTGAGGGGCTTAAAGGCATAGAGGTATGAAGAGAAGAGGGTGTGAGGGGGGTTATAGTGGAGGAGAGAAGGGTTATCATAATTTTGTAATAATTAGTTTGTTAATTTCCCACAAGACAAGAAACTTTGATGATTCGATGACCATGAATTAGAATAAAATTCATTTTAGTTTTAACCATATGGGCTTACATCACTTATGATATCATAAATTCTGTATTTATTTGATTATTTATGCATGCGGTATTTTATTGTATTTCACTATTAATCAAACAGTTGAGTATTTCAGAAAAAACCATAAAATTACCATAACCATTTTTCGACGTGTTGAATCCATAAATGAAGTCTATTTTTCAAAAATAATTTTCTAAATAATATTAATTTAATATAATTAAAATCATAAATTATTCTAAAAACTAGTTTTAAAACATTTATTTACATATTCCAAAACATAGGTATATCATACTTCGACTTGAATATTATTTATATACTACCATAGGTAAGATTAGGATTCATTAGTGTATATCACAATATATAAAGTTATGTATCTACTAATAAGTGTATGTTACTACTCACAAAAAAAATATGTTTCTCTTATCAGACTCAAAAACAAATAATGATCGCAACTGTGTATATCATATTTTAGAAATTCACATCACATAAGTGACAAATTATGATTAATGATCACATATAACATAGTATTTAATTATGTTGTTATTTTATGTGATTATTAATTATTTATAAGAAAGTAATTTCCATTGAATAAAATGTTTGTTTGTTACATTACCCCTCTTTACAAAAACTGCATCCTCAAAATACATAAAATGATACCTAAAATGATTCGAGTATGTCATAAACATATGCTCCTCGGGTTCCCATGTTTCTTTATCCATATTAGTGTTCCACCAAAGAACCTATACCAGGAGAGTCTTCCAATTTCTCAATCCTTTTTCTCTGTTATCAAGAATCTTCATAATCTCTTCACAATAAGATAGATCGGTCTTAGGCTCTATTCTTTTATCGGAGTGTACATGTGTTGGGTCTATAATGTATTTCCTTAAAATTGATACATGGAAAACATTTTGAACATTGGATAGACATTGTGTCATTTCTATATGATATGATATGGTTCCAATTCAATCCAAAATAACAGATGTTCTGATGTACTTGGGACTTAATTTCCCAATCTTATTGAATCGTATAAAACCCTTTCATAGAGATATATTTAAGAAAATGTGATATTCTTCATGAAATTCCAAATCCATCCTTCAGTTATGAACATAGCACTTTTTCATACATTGAGTTGTTTTGATATGTGTTTAGATAATCTTCACATTTTTGGTTGTTTCATCTACCAGTTTTGGGCCTATGAGATTTCTTTCACCAACATCATACCAGAAAGTTGGTGTACATCATCTCTTTCCATATAATGCTGCATATGGTGCCATATGATTTCCTGAATGGAAAAATTTGTTATGAAAATTCTACGATTGGTAAATATTGATCCCACAATCCTTGAACATCATGTGAACAAGATCTCAACATGTCCTCCAATGTTTTAATAGTCAATTCTGATTGTCTATCATTTTGTGGTCGGTACACAGTGCTCAAATGAAGATTGGTATCTAGGGAATTATGAATAATTTTCCCGAATTGTGACATAAAATGGGTATCAGGATAATAAAAAATTGATAAGGTTATGCAGTTAATTCTTAAAATGTCATCAATATATAGTATTTCTAAACGTTTTAGAGGTAAATATTATTTTATATAATGAAAATATGACAATTTTGTATAACGATCAACAATGAACCATATCACATCATTATTTCTTGGAGTATTTTGTAGCCCCATGAAAAATACCACCATAATATCATCCCATTTTCACATAAGTATATCAAGGGAATTCATGAATCCTCTAGGATGATGTCATCCGACCTTTACCTGTTGAAAAACTGAACATCTCAACACATAATCAACAATATCTCTCTTTATGTTTTCTGTCAAAAAATGTTCCTTTAGATCTCTATACATCATTTTGATTCTAGGGGTTATAGAGAAATTAGGGCTATGATAATCATCCAATATTTCTCTCTTTAGCTCATAAATAGAGAGAAAAGAAATCCTCTTTCGGAATCTGAAAATTTCACCTTCATATATGAATTCAATCAACTCCCCATCATTTGCAGCTTTAATTTTTATTGAAACTCTTCATCATCAGCCTGTGAACTTTTTACCCATTCAGTAAATATGGTTTGGTAGCCATTTAAAAATTATTGATGTGTTACCTTCCTTGATAATTCCTATATCAATATTTACTGGATCCATGAACAAAGGATCCCTTTAAAACCTCATCTTTTCCCAAATTTTGTGGTACTTTATAATCAATGTGTCTTCCACCTTATTTGCCTCCCCCAAGTGCTAGTGTGTTTTGAAATCATAATCCATGAGTATCTCAATCCATATCCTTTTTCACATGTTGAGTTATTTCTATGAGAATATATATTTTTTAAACTCTTATGATCCGTATATATCTCAAATTCTTCGCTAAAGAGGTAGTTTTTCCAAATCATCAGTGCCACCATTACCACAGTTATGTCAAGACCGTGAGTTGGATAGTTATTTTCATGAATTTTTTTCTTCCTAGATGCATAGGCAATCACTCAATAATTATTCATAAAGATACAACCAAGTCCTTTCTTTGATGCATATCTAAAGATAAAAAATTCCATCATTCCATGATAGTAGAGTCATGATTGGATGATTCATTAATCTTCTCTTAAATTCTTTAAAACAATCTTCACGTTCCTTTTTCCATGTGAAAATAACCCTTTTCATGTATGCTTCGTCATTGGGTTGGCTAAATGGTTCGAGTTCTGAAAAAAATGCTGATAATAACCTTCTAAAACAATTAAACTATGTACCTCAGTTATATTCATTGGAGTGGGAAATTCTTGTCCAACCTTCTTCTTCATAGGATATATAGATATTCTATCATTATAGACAATGTTTCCAAGAAAATAAACTGATTGAAAACAAAAATCACAATTTAGAAACTTCCAATATAATTCATTTATTCTAAGAGTATTCAGAATAGTGTGCAATTGATTTTCATGATCTTCGTAGAATTTAGAGTATACCTGGATATAATAAATAAACACCACTAAAAATTCATCAAGATATTCCTTGAGAAATCTATTAATTATATCCATGAAAATAGATGATTCATTTGTCAGTCCAAAATGAATTATTGTAAACTAGTAATTCCAATACCTAGCTCAAAATGTTATTTTGGGAATGTCTTCATACCTCACAATCCACTGATTATATCCAGATGGAAGAGAAATCTTTTAAAATTATTGGGCTCTCTAAAGATGATCAAATAAATCATCAATTAGAGGTAAGGGATACTTGTTATTTATTATTATTGCATTGATCTCCCTATAGTCAGTGTACAACCTCATAGACTCATCTTTCTTCTTAATGAAAATTACATGGGATACCTATGGAGAAACATGTGGGTGAATGAATCCTTTTTAACTCAATTCCTCTAGTTTTTTCTTTAGTTCTACTAACTCCACAGTGGACATTCTATATGGGGTCTTTGATATGGGCCTTGAACCATGAATTAAGTCAATGAACACCTCAATTTCCTTCTCTATAGGATGTCCAAGTAAATCCTCTATAAATACATTAATGTATTCATTCAAAATAGGTACATATTCAATTTGAAAATTATTTTACTCACCTATAGATATTTCATTCCCTTCCTCCACAATAATTGAATTTCATAGAGCTACTAGGCGTGGATCTAGATGAGAATCATATGGTGTGTTTCTTCTATAAGATAAGGGATTCTAAACCAATCTCAAAAATTGTAACTTCCATTCTAATTCCATAGATCTTCACCTCGTAATTTGATAGACAATCCATACAAAGAATTATATAAAATTCAATCATTGGTATGATGAA
Source organism: Viscum album (assembly GCA_963277665.1). NCBI lineage: Eukaryota > Viridiplantae > Streptophyta > Magnoliopsida > Santalales > Viscaceae > Viscum > Viscum album. The sequence continues at coordinate 1,020,701,303 of OY728122.1, forward strand.
AATTTTATCAACTAAATGCAATTTATTTGTCATGAGCGGGACAGAGCAACACACCTTTGTTGTAATGATACATCCACTAAGATTTTTTACTAATAACTCCTTTATTAAATCAAATTGGACATGTCTAGTTTTATTGGAAAATTATAAAGATATAATTAAATTCGACGATACAAAATCAAATAAAGCATTGGCTATGGTTGATGAAATGATTGATGTACCTACCACTACTTCTTTAGGAACTTCATACTCTGCTGTTGTGATTGCATATGCTTGTCCCTACTCCCTTAGCCTTTCTGTAGCATGATTACCTCACACATTGGACAATCATTAGCATAGTATCCAATCTCCTAACAATTATAACATTGAATATTAATAGATTCTTTCATCCCATTAAAATCACCAGTAATATGGGCTTTTAACACATATGTAGCATTCTCATTTTCCCTTTAAGAAGGCACTATGGTTTTTCCTTGCACAATAGTCCCAGGGATTAAATTCAACTCTTACCTTCTTCCCTATTTCCTTATTTCCTTTTCCAATGTTTTTAATAGATCCCTTCTTCTATTTATTTCCCTTAAATTCATAAGACTTAGAAAATTACATTTTTTTCTTGATAACACATGAAACAATATCATCATATGATAAAAATCTTTGGGAGACTAGTTCCCATCAGAGGAATGACATTAAGACATCATTGAATTGTTCAATATTGATCCTCAGATTTTTATGTGGTCCCTAGCATTCCTTGATAACCTTGTGAAGATATCTTCATACTCTGCATCATTTTCATCTTCCTTTTGCATCAAATTTAGAAATTTACTTTCCATATCCTCTCGTTGATCACAAGGAATGTATTTCTTTAAGAATATTTTCTTAATTTCCATCCATTCTATCTATTCTATCTCTTTAACAACCTATTTATTTTGGAATAATGACCACCACTGATCAAAATTTCTCGACATATGATAAACATCTATGACGACCTTCTCTCTTTCATTACATCTTAAAGAGAGAAATATCGTCTATAGGGAACTTATCTAATGTTCAGAAATAAATGGCATTATAGTCCCATTAAATGATAGAGGTTGTTATCGCGTAAAGAGATATGATAAAGCTCCTCCATGTGGAGGATCTAGATCCACCATGTGGGTAAGGTTATTGCTAATAACCTGATTATGTAGTCCCAGAATTGTTATAAGTTTCTCTGCACGAGTCACAACACCCAAGCCAATATCATTATCTTACATCAGAGGGAAATCCCAACATGGGATACGTGTGTTCATGAGGTTTCCATTAATTTTAATGAGATCCATTTCAAGACAATGGAATACAATTTATTAGGTTATGAATCATAATTTATAACCTCAACTAAAATAGTACAGAGCATAAATTAAAATTTTATTCATTTATAATCACATAAAAACGATTTCTATGAGAAAAAAAATTAAATTAAATTAAATCATAATGGCTTGTAAAGAAGATGTGAATTATCCAATGTATATTACATGAGAGTTTCAATACCAAGAGTGCAACAAGGCACATTTTTGGGTACTAGGTTGCCCCATGTCCAACCCAAAATGCCTGATCAGAGTTTTCTCTCATAAGTACATCTATTCTAGAGCCACCTCTTCATATTTTTATCCAGATAGAAATATATTTCCAAGAATGATCCACATAATACATGCCTTACCAAAATACCCTGATATTCTTGTATTCTAATCCTAAAAGACTATCTTAGGGATTTTTTCCGTAATCTACATTTTTGAAATATTTTTTCTTTGTTTTCTACTAATATTTCTATAACACCAACTATAATAACCATACCCCAGTTTCCCTAAGCTAGTTCCTTAATTAATTACATTGTCATATAAATGAGGAATTTTCATACCAATAGACCAATTAGTTTAGTATATTTTTTAAAATAGATACATATATATGTTAAATATTACATCAGGAAAGGAAATATAAAATTAATTTATTCCATTAGAAACATCCTCACCTCCTATATTATGCATGAAAATCACTCATCACATGCTTCTTCATATACAAGGAAAATTAATCACAGGAAAGGGGTAAGTGAAAATGATTAGTAATAGTAAGAAATACAATGGAAGATATCATAACCATAAGCATTAGGCATGGTGAGTAATGGAAACCCATGACTTCAATAATAATAAACTCGAACAAATTATGAAATGAATTTGAGATGAGTAAATAATGCCATAATAAAACATAATAATTGATATTATACTAGACAAATACACACATGAAATTTAAATTAATAGCTTCACAATAAGGGTTGTTCATATGACAGACATTCTGAAACATATTTTCAAGGCCTCGACCAATATGTGTAAAAATGAAAAAGTTCCCGACCAAAACCATATATCGAATTGGGAAAGGTCTCGGAAAATTCCATATATTATTGTCTCATGAGACCTATGATTTCATAGAGAGGATATAGTGGGCCCTACCCATCACATAATATGTCAAATTCATTCACCATATTAGAGGGTATAATCATAATCAACATATAAATTCATATTGAAAATAACAAATGAAATGATTCTAACTTTCACCCATCATTAAACATAAACACTAACCATTAGAAGTAATATGATTAATGGTATGAAGACATAAAATTCACAATAAAACAAGTCCTAAACCATCCAATTAAATATGGTAGATTAAATCATAAATTATTAATCCCAATAATACATATTAATCCTAAGGAGAAGTGAAACAGACTAAAATACTCTTACAAAACCATTAAGTATTTCTTGAAAAAAATACTCATTTTTTTGAAATGAAGAGTTCTTTTGGAAAAGTATGTTCATATACCCAAAAGTGAAGTAAGTTTTAATTTTAATAATAAAATGAGATATTTTAAAAATATAATGGTTTCTAAACAAAAAGTATAGAGTTCCCTTGAAATTATGTTAGAATTGGAGAAATTCCCTAGAATTGATCGTGTATTTCAGAAATAATTTTAAATGATCCTATTAAAACATGTAATTCCCCTTTTAATTAGGTAGGATTATAGTTTTAAAACATATTTATAAAACATGCATAGAATTTATGAGTAGTACATAATAATACAAAATAATTTCATTGAGATGAGTAGAAAAAAGGTAACCCTGTTGAAAATGGATATTCTTGTGAAGAAACTCTTACCTTAAGTCTGAATGTGTTCCGCTCTGGAAATTATGGTCCTAGAATATGAAATTAGACATATTAATAAATTATTTGAGAACATATTATAAATTTATATAGTTTATCATAATTTTCCTTATTTCATGTATTACCATATTGTTAAGTTATTATATTGAATTTCATCGTTCCAGAGAGTTCATTTTTTTATTTTCATAATTGGATCACTTGTTCATATGTAATTGAGTTCATGTGGAATGGATTTTAAATCTACTGAATTAAAATTACATATTATTTATTAACACATGGAAGGATTAATTATCATTCCTATTATTTGGTTCAATGGAAATAGGATGAATCATTAGGGGAAATATTTATGACATTTACTTAGATTATATTAGAGATACTTTTTTATTAGCGACTAGTTTGGTCGTACAATTTAATAAAATGTACATATAATAGATCTTGAATATTAATTAGGTTATAATAAATATATTATAGTCTATTTAAAAAAATAGAATTTTTTAGGGCCCATAATTACAGTGAAATTTAAGAATGAAACTTCATCATCCACGAAGGTTATAAATTGGTTCCTCAAGCACGTTGATTTTTTTTAATATAAAAGAGAGAGGGAGTAAGGATATTGATGATGGTTCTTAAATTAACATGATATAACTATATTATATATATGATAATAGATCTATCATGGTTATTTAGATAGATGAGGTGAGTAGAATACAAGAAACTATACATGGAAATGAAACTAAATGAAACACAAAGGCACTTTACATATAGAAACAACCTCCTTGAAAACCATCTTATGGGAAGGTATTTTGGTCTTCATTCCAGACCAAGAGCTTCTAGGAATTGGGGAGTGACTATGCGAGGGTATTTGGTCAGATAATTGAGGAGCTTCAAGGCTTACAGGAGTGATGAGAAGAGGGAGTGAGGGGGTGGGTGGGTTTATATTGGAGGAGATGTGGGTTTTCATAATTTTTTAATCATTAGATTATTAATTTCTCTCAAGACCAGAAATAGTAATGATTACATCACCAATAATATTAATAAATGCATTTGTTTTTTATCCAAGTTGTCTTACATCACATATGATGTCATAAATAGTTTATTTAACTTATAATTTGTATATACAATATTTTACTGTATTTCACTATTTATAAAAAATTCAAGTATTTCAGAAAAATTCCAAGAATTTACCCTTACCATTTTTTGATATATAGAATCCAAAAATGAAGATTATTTTTCAAAAATAATTTTCTATATATGATTAATTTAATATTTAATTAAATTCATATTTTAATACGAAAAAACAGTTTTAAATCCTTTATTTACTTCTTCCAAAACATAGGTATGTCATACATCCACATGAATATTATTTATGTACTAGCATATGAATGGTTAATATTTCTTAGTGTATATAACTATTCATAAGGGAATGTTACTATTCATAAGGGTAGGTTACTATTCAGCAGAAATTATGTTTCTCTTATCAGACTCCAAATAACATACTGATCACAACCGTGTATGTTAGATTTTAGAAATTCACATAACAAAAGTAGAAAATTATGTTTAATGGTCACATAGATCATAGTAGTTCATTATGTTGTGATTTTATGTGATTAGGTCTTATTTATAAGAATGGAATTTCCATAGAAAAAAATAATTATTCGTTATATTCTCACCTCCTTACAAAAATTTCATCGTTGAAATTCACAAAATATTACCTAAAAATATTTCTTTATGTATTCAACATAAAATCCTCAGGATCCCATGTTTATTCTGCATCTTATGGGTCCTATATATATCCTTTACCAATAGATTCATCCGATTTCTCAATACATGTTCTCTGGTTTCAAGACTTTTGATAGGCTCTTCACAATATGACATATGGAGCTCAATTTCTATTTTTTCAATGGTGAGTACATTCTTTGGCTCTGGCATGTAGTTATATAACATTGCTACATGGAAAACATTATGAACTTTGCAGAGACTTCGTCACATGGCCAAATGGTGAGCTATGGTTCAAAAGGTATTATGTACATTTAACATAATTCTCCCCTCATATTGAATTGTATATTACCCTACCATGGAGATACATTTAAGAAAACTTGATATCCTTCTTGAAATTCCAAATCATTCCTTCTGTTATCAACATTGATATTTTTCCTACACTGAGTGGTTTTGATATAAGTTAGGATAATCTCCAACCATTCCATTTTTTCCTCAACTTGTTCTGGTCCTACAATCTTGCATTCACCAACATCATCCTAGTAAGTTGGTGTATGAAATCTCATTCTATATAATGCATCATGTGGTGCCATCTGAATACTTGGATAGAAGATATTGTTATTAGAAAATTCTATGAGAGGTAGATACTAATCCCACAACCCATTAATTTAATGTTATCAAGACCTAAACATGTCTTTCATTGTTTGAATAGTCTGTTCTAATTGTCCATCAATTTGTGGGTTATAGGTAGTGCTCAAAGGAAGATGAGTATCTAGGGCATTTTAAAGAACTTTCCAAAATTGTGATGTAAAACGGGGATCACGATCAGAATGAATTGATAAGGGTAAACCATGATGTCTTGAAAATTAATTAATATAAAGTCTTGCTAAATATTTATGTTGAAAATATTATATTATAAAAATTAAATTTGTGGATTTTGTAAGACGATCTATAATGAAACAAATCGAATCATTTTTTCTTTCTTTCTTTGGTAGCCCCATGAGATATTCCATCGTATTATCATCCAATTTCCACATAGGTATATGTAGAGGTTGCATGAATCCTCAATATTGTTATCTTACAGCCTTCATATATTGAAAAATCAAACAGCGCAACACATAATCATAAATCTCCCTCTTCATGTATTCCTGGAAAAATGATCCTTTAGATCTCTACTTATCATTGTGCTACCAGGGTTTATAGCAAAATTAGAGCTATAAGAATCAACCAATAGTTCCCACTTTCGCTCATGAGTAACGGGGACACAAATCCTCTATATGAATCTCAAAATTTCACCTTCATATACGATAATAATCAAGTTCCCATCATTCAAAGCTTTAATTTTATTTCGAAACTCCTCATCATCAGCCAAAGAACTTTTTAACCAATTGTAGTAAAAAAGTTTTGGAAAACATTAGATAAAGTGGTGATGTTTTAACTTCCTTGATAATACCCATTTCTATCTTTACTAGATCAGTGAACAATGGATCCCTTTCAACTCTTATCGTGGTCATAATTCCATGGTCCTTTCGACTGAAACAATCTGTCACCTTATTATCTTTCCTCCGGTGGTAGTGTATTTGGAAATTATAATCCATGAATTACTCAATCCATATCCTTCATCACATTTTGAGTTCCTTTATTGAGAAGATATAATTAAAATTATTATTATGTATATATAGCTCAATTTATTCACCATAGTGGTAATGTGTCCAAATATTCATAGCTATGATTTCCATTGATAACTCAACATCATGAGTTGTGTAGTTTTGATCATGATTTTTTAGCTACCTTGACGCATATGCAATCACTCTATCCTTCTACATAAAGATACAACCAAGTCCATTTTTTAATACATCACTAAATATCATAAATGCATCTGTCCCTGATGGTAGATTCATGATTGGATCATTCACTAATCACCTCTTCCATTCTTTAAAACATTATTCACATACCTTTGACCATAAAAACATAACCCCTTTTGTGTTATCTTGGTCATTGGGTTTGCTAAAAGGGTGATATTTAGAATGAAATGCCGATAATAACCTGGTAAACCAAAAGAACTGTGTACCTCAGTTATTTTCATTGGAGTGTCCCATTCATGCAAAGCCTTTGTATTCACACGATCAATAGATATTCCATCCTTAGATAAAATGTGTCCCAAAAAAAGAAACTGATTACAGACAAAAATCACACATTCTAAACTACCCATACAATTCATTTCTTTTATGAGTTTTTATAATAGTGGGAAGTGAGTTTCTTGATCTTCATAGCTTTTATTGTATACCTGGATATCTTCAATAAACACCACTGCAAAGTCATCAAGATATTCCTTGAAAACCCTAGTCCTTAGATCCATGAAAATAAATTATTCATTAGTCAGTCTAGAAGTCATTACATTAAACTCATAATACCCATACCTTGTTCTGAATGAAGTTTTTGAAATGTATTCCTTCCACACAAGCAACTGATGATATCCAGATCGATTATCTATATTTTATAAATATTGGGTTCCATGAAGATGATCAAATAAATCCTCAATGTGATGTAGGAGATACTTGTTCTTTATTGTCATATAATATTTCTCCATATAGTAAACGTGCAACCTTATAAACCCATCAATCTTTTAACAAAAGTATAGTGGATTCCCCCAGAGAAACACTAGGGTGAATAAATCATTTACCACTCAATTAATCTAGTTGTTTCTTTAGATCCACGAACTCCATAGTGTAAATTCTATATGGGGTCTTTGATATAGTCCATGAAATAGGAATTAAGTCAATGGAAAAGTCAACTTCCCAATCTAGTGGATGTCTACATAAATCCTCAGGAAAGGCGTCAATATATTCTTTCACAACAGGTACAACTTCTATTTGAATATTATTTTCCACACCCATGGTAATTTCATTACTTTCCTCCATAATAATTGAATTTTTTAGATCAACTAGGGTAGTGTCTAGATGAGATTTAGATGGAGAGGTTTCTTCTCTAAAGGTAATAGATTCTACAACAATCTCAAAAATTGAAACTTCCTTCTTCGTACAATATATCATCGCATCATAATTTTATTGCAAATATATACCGAGAGTTATATAAATGTCAATCATTGGTATGATGATAAGGATAGAAACTAAACCACCTTTATGTGTCATGAGAGGGACTGATAGATATGAATTTGATGCAATGATACATCCACTAGGATTTTTGATGGATAACTCCTCCATTAAAACAAGTTGGACATGTTTACTTAAGTTGTAAAACTAGGTAGGTATAAATGAATGAAACAATCCTGAATCAAATAAAAGATTGTCTATGTTTGATGAAACTATTAATATCCATGCCAACAATTCGTTAAGATCTTTAACCTCTGTAGTTGTTAAAACATAAGCTTTTCTCTTCTCCCTTGGCCATTTCATTAGCATGATTCCATGATGCTTTGGGAAATCATTAGTATAGTGCCCATATCTAGACAATTATAGAATTGAATATTATTAGATAATTTCTTCCCCTTAAAATAACCGACAATGTGTCCTTTTTTCACATTTGTGGCATACTCCTTTTCCCTTTAAGAAGGCTCCTAGGTGTTTCCTTCCACAATTTTAACATGGGAAAAATTAAACTCCTCCCTTCTTCAATGTTTCCTTATTTTCTTTTCAAGAGTTTTCAACAAACCTCTTCTTCTATTGATTTCCCTTAAAGTAATAATACATAGAGAATTATTTTTCCTTCTTGATAGCACAAGAAAATATATCTTCTTCTCAATATCAGGTCCCATGGATCTAATCTGGTTATTAAACTAGATATGTGCAAAGATTATGATCGTGTTGAATAGAGTTAGTTCTACAACATGCTAGCTGGTATGGGCTTCTCCCCTACTTCCAATGACCTCATCTTCTGATGTTTCAGTTCCTCTTGGATGGCTGTTAATTTCATGGGAAAGTCACATGGATTCTTCAAAGTGACTCGTGGCTTAAGTAAGAGTGATCCTATCTCCCATAGACACTTCATCCTCTACCAGGAAATCCTTATCCACCTCATTCACAGAAGCCTCAACAGGGGGGAGGTACAACCATTCAGAAGGAAGGGGAACCTTCTATCATTTTATTATCTCCTGTATGAATTCAATACACTAATCATCCTCAATTCTAGCAGGAAGTCGATTCGTGGCCCAATTAATGTAGTTCCAATTTACAAAAAGTGGAGTGTCCAAGTCATCAATAAGTTGAAAAGTGAACTCTTACTTTTCAAATGTTTCCCTCCTAGCTAAGTACCCTGGATCTGCAAATCCCTAGCCATGCAGCACGGTATCCTTCTAACGTCTTATCTAGGAACCCTGATCACCTAGATCCGGAATCATATTAATGATTTTGATCTGGTTGTTTCCAAGCTAGTGGATAGATTTCTTAATTGGATGGAAAACTTCCTATCTTTTTGGGGGTATATTTCTCTCGCTAAGAGAGTCCTTCTGGCCACTCTGGTGCACGCTATTTCAGCGATCAAGGTTTCAAAAGGTGTCATCCAAAATATTGACAGAACCATTTCAAATTTTGTTGGGTATTCCCACACGGAATGGAATCATCATTGGGTGGCTTGGGAAAAGATTGTCATGCCCATTCGGGAAGGTGGAATCAAAGTCTGAAGCATGTTAGACACTCTGTTTTTCAGTCATGCTAGTCTGGCCTAAGAAATTATTGAACGTTGAAATCAGTGGGGTATGATTTTATATAGGGCTCAAGAGTAAAACTCACCGATGGTGATGTGCCATGTATGCCCTTCCTCTTGTCGGTTCTCCCCATAATCTCGGCTCTGCAACCTCTCTCATGTTGGATCCTTGGGGTGGGGTCAGTTTCCTTCTGGCATCAAAACTAGTTTCGGGTGTTCCACAGCTTCCTAGTTTTCTAGCCTTCACAATTGCGTTTAAGAAATCCAGCAGGTACCCCAAGTATATTAAGGAGATCCTTGATGAAGAGAAACATTGATCCTTCTATCTCATTAAAAATTCCACGAATCCACACATGTGTGATTTCACTCTTACCAACTTAGGGTATGTCTCTAGTAGCACTTTTTCGGTCGATGGCTACCCATGTGAAGAGGGACCACTAGAATGAGGTCCTATGGATTAATCAAATTCCGAATATGTTTAAATTATTTATCTTGATGCTTTGGTATAACGATGTCCCTACTGATGAGAACGTCTGTAAATGTGGAATTTATCTTGTCTCATGTTGTCGTTGCATCAAATATCACTATGAATAGAGTGTTAGTCATCTTTTCATCAAGGGGGAATATACATGTGAGGTATGGTCTTTCATTAGTATGTTCACATCTCTATTCTTCCCTAATTCCTCTTACCCATCATTCTTAGACCATTGGTTTCATAACATGGGTGATAGGGGACCAGAGAGACAGGTTAGAATCCTTATCCTCCATGCAAGATTTTGGTGTCTCTGGAATGCTAGAAATAAAGCTAGTAAATAGGGGGCTTAGATTTCTAGAAAGACTACTGTTGCAAGGACTCGAAGTCTCTTCCTGGATCTGGTCAAGAACATTGAGACCTAGAGGGATTCTCTAACATTTCACATCTTGCAGCTGCATTCCCAGTCTTCAGTTCAGAGGGAAATTTGGATAGGTAATTGGGTTCATTGGATCCCTTAGCGGTGGTCCCTAAAACTCAATACCGATGGCTCATGCTCCTCAGGGTCATGAGAGGATGTGGACTAGTCTGTAACTCTAGTGGCATGGTTTTTTTGGCATTCACATTTTTTTCATCCTCAGCTCATATCTTCAAGCGGAGGCTCTTGTCTTCCATACAGTTCTCTCTCTTAGTCATCAGGGCAGCATCATCATTGCTGATGCAGAAACTAACTCCATGGTCTTACAGAATGTGCTTCTTGACGTTTTTAATCCTATTTGGTCGATAACTTATGTCATTTGGAAGTGCCATGGCCAGATCGCCAAAAACGTTTTCCAGATACATACATGGCATGAAGGAAACATGGCGAGTGATTTTTTACCATCTATTTCTAGTCAAGGTTCTGGTGTCTGCTTTTTATGACTTGAATTTCCTAACATTGGAGGGGTGAATATCATTAGTGGGGATTCCCTTGGCCTTCACTACATCATACCTCCTTAGGTCTCATATTCTCTTTCATTCCCTCCTTGTAGTTTCATTTCTTATTTTCAATAAAATAAATCGTATTAATGGTGATAAGAAACTTTGGGAGTCCAGTTCCCATCGGATGAATGACATTAGGGCATCAAATATTCAATCAATCATGCTCCTCAGATTTCCTATGTATTATAAAGCATTCCTTTCTAACCTTGTGAAGTTAGTTTCATGCTTTTCAACATTCTCACCATCCATTTTCCTTAAATTCAGAAATTTTCATTCCATTTCCTCTCCTTGTTCATAAGGAAGGTATGTCACTAGGAATATTTCCATGAAGTCCCTATATTCCATCTCTTCAATCTCTTCCCCCTCCTTTTTTTGGACTAACCACCACCACTGATCTGAATCTCCTAATAGATGATAAACATCCATGACGACCTTCTCACTTTCATTACATCCCAAATTGAGAAATATCATCCCTAGGGAACTTATCCACTATTCAGGAATAGATGGTTTTGTAGTCCCATTTAATGATGGAGGTTTTTGTTTCATAAAGAGATATAACAATGCTCCTCTATGTGGAGGATCTGGATTCTCCATACAGGTAAGTTTATTTTTCATAACCTGAGTAGGTTGTCCCAATTATTTTATAAGATTCTCTTCACCAATCGTAGCACTCGAGCCAATATCATTATCCTACATTAAAGGGAAATCCCTACATCGGAAACGCGTGTTCATGTGATTTCCATTTCTTCCACTAGGTGCCATTTCTAGATAATTTCATTGACTGGATTAAGTTATGAATCATAATTTATAATATCAACTAGAAAAGTAAATAGAATTAATTAAAAAAATTGGCATATCTAATCACATAAACACGGTTTATCTGAGGAAAATTCTTCATTAAAATCCTTCATAATGGCTTTTAAATAAAATGTGAATTACCCAATGCATATCCCCCCATGAGTGTTGATACCAAGAGTGTAGAATGACCCATATTCATGTACTAGGATACACTGGTTCAAGCCCGAAACTCTTTGTTTGAGTTTTCACTCTTAGGTACATTTGTGCCAAAGCCACATGTACCTGTTTGTATCTAGACATGGATGTATTTACTAGATGGATCCACATAATTAGTTCCTTAAAAAAATACCAAGATATTTTTGTATGCTTATCCCCAAACACTATATTATGGATTTAATCCCTAACATACATGTTCTAAATCTAGTTTTCAGGTTTTCTTCTAAACTTCCTATGAATACAACTATAAGTACCCAAACCCAGTTTCCCTGAGTGGGTTCCTAATTTCATTAAATTGGCATATAAATATGGAATTTTAATCCTGAAGTACTAATTAGTTTAGTATATATTTGAAAAAAGAATCATATATAATTTCAACATTACATCATTAAAGGAAATGAAACATTTATTAATTCCATTATAAACATTCATGCCTCTTAGATTATTCCTGAAAATCACTCATTAAATACTTTTTCATATCCTAGGAAAATGAATCACAAGAAATGGGTGAGATAAAATTATCAGTAAGATTAAGAAATAAAGAGGAAGTTTCTATAAAAATAATGATTAGGCATGGTGATTAATTGAAAAACATGCCTTCACATATAATAAACTAGAACACATTATGGAAGGAATATAAGTTGAGTAAATAAATCCATAATAAAACATAATCATGGGTATTTACTAGTCAAATCACCACATGAAATTTCTATTTAATATATTCATAATGATGGATGTGCATATTATGGACATTATGAAAAAAAATTTCAGGCCTCGTCGAATACGTCAAAAATTGATTAATGCCTCGGCCAAAACCATATATCTAATTGGGAAAGGCCTCAGCCAAATCCACATCTATTTGTCCTATCAAACCATCTGATGCATCGAGGGGATATAGAGGACACCACTTGTCACATAATAATTCCAATTAATTCCTCATATGGGTGGGGATAAACATAATCAACATATAAATTCATATTGAAACTAACATATGAAATGTATCTAACTTTCCCAAATCATTAAACAGAATCACTAACCCTTCGAAGGATTATTGTGAATGGTTTCAATAAATTACATCAATAATAAAACTAGTCATAAACCATCAAATTAAATATGGTAGATGGAATCATAAATTTTTAATAACATTAATACATAATAATCAACATGAGTGTTGAATCATATGAAAATACTCTTATAATACCATTATGTAATTCTTGAGAAAAATACTCTTTTATTTTGAAAAGAATGGTTATTTTTGAAAAGTATTTGTATAAAACAAGAAAATATGTAATTTAGTATTTTTAAAATAAAATTTGTGATTTTATAAATATAATGGTTTCTAAAAATATATTATAGAGTTTCCTTGATATTATGTAAGAATTTTAGAAATTCCATTGAATCGGTCTTGTATATCAAAAATAATATTGAACATTTCTTTTAAAATGTGTATATGCCCATAAAATAAAAAAGGATTATGGTTTGTAAAAATATTTAGAAAAATCACGTAGAATTTATGAGGAGTAAATATTAATAAATAATAATTTCATTAGGTAATTAGACAATAAAATTAACCTGAATGAAAATGGAAGTTCGGGTAGAAAACCCATTACCTTATGTCTAAATGTGTTCTACTCAAGAAATTAGTGGCCTAGAATATGAAATTAGACTTAATAGTAACTAATTTTAGAACCAATTGGACCTTTATATAGTTTATCATAATTGTTTTAGTTCATTTATGCCTCTATTGATAAGTTATTATAATTATTTTCATTATTCCAGAGTGTTCATTTTCTTTATTTTTGTAATTTGTTCACTTGTTCTTAAGTAATGGAGTTCATGTTGAATGGATGTAAATCTCCAGAAATGAAATTACATAATATTTAGGAACATCCAGACGTGTTATTGGTCATTTATATCATTTGTTTACATGAATAGTGGATGAATGATTAGTTGAAATATTTATGACATTCACTTAGATTAATTTAGTTTTCTTTTGATTATTAAGAACTAGTTTGGTCATAAGATTTAATAGTATGTACATATACTGGTTCATGAATATTAATTAGGTTATAATACATATAGTATAGTCTTTTTCAACCATAAAAATCTTTTCATGGTGAGTAATTGAAGGAAAATTTAAGAAATAAACCTTGTTAACCATAATGGTCATAAATTGGAACCTTATGGGCATTTATTTCGTTTATAAAATAAAATAGAGAGAGAGTAAAGATATTGATGATGGTTATTCAATTCACATGATATAAATACATTATATATATGATAATAGATCTATCATGGTCATTTTGATAGAATATGTGAAGATAGAATAACAAAAAAAATATAAATTGAAATGAAACTAAATGACAAAGAAATGTTCTTCACTTCGTGAAATAACCTCCTTGAGAACCTCCTTAAGGGAAGATATTTTGGTCTTTGGGAAAGTCCAAGAGATTCTGGGACGTGGGGAGTGACTAAGGAAGGTTTTTTTTCAGAACATTGGGGAGCTTTGAGGCTTAGAGGAGTGAAGAGAAGAGGGAGTGAGGGGGTTTTATAGTCTAATAGAGGAGGGTTTTCATAATTTTTTAATCATTACTTTATTAATTTCCCTCAAGATCAAAAATTGTGATGATTTTGAGATCAATAATTGTAATAAATTCATGTGAGTTTGAAAAAAGTTATCTTACATCACTTATGTTGTCATATATAGTTTATTTAACAGATTATTTGTATATACCTATTTTAACGTATTTAACTATTCATCAAAAATTCGAGTATTTCAAAAAAATACCAAAAAATAATCATAACAATTTTTCAACATGTAGAGTCCAAAAATGATTTCCATTTTTCAAAAATAAATTTCTAAATATTATTAATTTAATATTCAATCAAAATCATAATTTACTCTTAAAACAGTTTAAAAACATTTATTTACTTAATCCAAAACATAGGTATATCGTACTTCCACTTGAATATAATTTATATACAATCATAGGTAAGTTTACTATTCATTAGATTATATGCCTATTCAAAATGTTCTGTTACTATTCATATGGGTATATTACTATTCAACAAAAATTATGTTTCTCTTATCGGACTCCAAATAACTTACAGGTCGCAACAGCGTATGTAAGATTTTCGAAATTCACAACACAAAAGTGAAAAATTATGTTTAAAGGTCACATATCATTTAGTAGTTCATTATTTTTTGTATTTCAGGTTATTATGACATATTTATAAGAACGTAATTTCTATTTAAAAAATTATTGGGTCGTTACACAACACATGTCACATTATAATACCCTATTTAAGGTTTGAGTGAAAAATATATATTATTGTATCATACTCATCTTGTAGATAACCTGGTGACATTATACTCACAACCATAGGTTTCCATATATTAGTGTGAATCATAACTATAGTATTTATAATGATACATAATGTAATAGGGAATTTCACTGCGGAAATTCTAGTGATGTATAAAAGTATATCTTGATTATGGATTGAAACCCATTTAGTTGGAAACAATATTCCTAAAATATGATAAATATTAAAAAAATAGAGCATTATAGAGGATAAATGAAAATATAATAATTTAAAATTACTAAGAAAAATATTTCCAATAATATAAAAGTATTTATATAATAAATTAAAAGCCTAAAATAGATACATTATTTGAAAAAAAATGTTAATTAATATATAAAATATATAATGAGGAATTATTGTATTTTATTAATACAATTAATTTATCTTGTCAATGGAAAAATAAAATTACATTACCCGTATGACATTTCTAGTGTTTACTATTTTTATAAGCACAAAACATGTAAAATTTAAACATTTGTATCATTTTTTGTAAACACATATTAAAAAACATATATGATTGAAACCATATTAAAAATAAATATCTCATTTATAAAAGTAAATGTAAAATTATTTTATATGTAAGTTAAAATAGGATAAAACATACTATATTTTCCTTCCAAAATTAATTTCATCCTCCACTATTTGAATGATTTTTCCATCATTACCCCATCAATCCAGACTGATAGTATTAATGTCATCATGTAATAAAAGATCAATAAGTTTCCATTGGTGATCTTTTCATTAAACATTTATTATTTAACATCATCATCCATATCTTAAAAGTATCATGATTTGACATAGACTAAAACACTTTATGCTTCATTAACACATCCATAAACATAGTATACCTTTTCATTTTTTGATTCCATATATATATATCATGTTTTTTATGATCACTAGTATCAATAAAATAATTGAACTTAACATAAGTAAATAATAATTAATCATTCATTAAAACCACCAAAACATTGGTCCACATTAAATTTAGTAACATAATATAAAAGTATCTATGTTAATTTAATTGAATGATTTCAATTAACATTCAATAATATCTGAATCATTTCACTTTTTTGAAGATGCAACTATTTAATTATCTAAAAAATTCATTATAATGTACTATTGAAAACTGTAATCCACTATTGTTATAGGAATCAAATATATTAGACAAATTAAAATGTCATCAATAAAAATAATTGAAATCATTTATATAGTTTACAATATTTTCAACATTCTTAGTCATTAAAATACATGTATAATAATTTCTTGTAAACTAATTTATCAATATATCATAAATCTTAAACTTATTAGCAACATAAATAGCATAAATTCCAATGTATAAAATATAATCCAACATATTTCTATATCATTATCGTATTGAGTTTAACATCAAATATACCTCATTATTTGTATCTTATTTGTTCAATGAAATTATTTAAAGCATTTATATAATATAACAAAAATACATTGGATTGTATAAATATCATCTAAATTAGTTAAAATTTGGCTATTTTTTCATTAGAAAAATTAATATTTTTATTTTTATTTACAATTTCCTCCATGTCACATATATGCCTTAGTTGTTCCATGTATTTTCTATTTTGAGGTTTGAGAGGATTTTAGGGATTACATGTTGAAAAAATAAGTTTGGGTAAAATCATCAAAGATCATGATTAAGATGAATGATAAGTTTAACAATGTTTTAACAGTAATACCCCATGGTTATGAAGCTAAATGTTGAATGCAATTTTATAATCTATCAATTAAACACAACTTTTTTTCCACTATGTTTTCTATTTCAAAAAATGGTCATCTATAGTTGTGATCAGTAAGTCATTTGGAGTCTGATAGAACAAACATGAATTTTTTTAATAGTTACATACCATTATTAATAGTAAAATGAAATGAAATATAACCCTTATTAATAGTAAATAATGATATTGTTTTATTTTCGATAATAGGATAATGAGATCTTAAGTCATTTTTCATTGTGTTAAAAAACTAATTATACCATTAAAATTGTTATTTTTCAAATTAACTATGATTTTATTTAAAAAATAAATTAATAATATTTAGAAAATTATTTTTGAAAAATGCAGTTCATTTTTTAATTCTACACATCAAAAAATGGTATGGGTGAATTTTTTGGATTTTTCTGAAATTCATGAATTTTTTATGAATAGGGAAATACGGTAAAATACCCTATATACAAATTATCAATTAAATACACTATTTATGACATCATAACTGATGTAATGCCACATGGTTAGAACTCACATGCACTTATTATTTCTATGTATCACATTAAACAACACTATTGTTTGTCTTTAGGGATATAATAAAATAATAAATTAAATATTCCAAATTCACTCATCTCCTCCACTAGAACCCCCCCCCCCCCCACTCCCCTCTTCACACCTCTATGCCGGGAATTTTGTCAATGTTATTCCCAAATAACCATCTCTTGTCACTACCCATGACCAAAAAGCTCTTGGTCTTTCAAAAACACAAAAATCCCTTCCCTTAAGGAGGTTCTCAGGGATGTTATTTGTAGAGGTAAAATACATATCTATTTCTTTTTGTTTAATTTGAATTTATCTTCTTTTGTTATCCTCTCCTCAGCTCTTCTATCCAAATGATCATGATAACATTATTATCACTTATATACTAGAATTATATCTTGTGAATGGAAGAATCATAAACAATATTCTTACTCCCTCACTTTTATATTTATAAATGAAATCAACGTCCATGAGGTTCCGATTTATAACCACCATGGACAACAACTATTCATTCTTTACTATCTCCTTAATTAGAGTTCATGAAACCATATTAATTGTTGATCCATACTATAATAT
Source organism: Viscum album (assembly GCA_963277665.1). Lineage (NCBI taxonomy): Eukaryota > Viridiplantae > Streptophyta > Magnoliopsida > Santalales > Viscaceae > Viscum > Viscum album. Next base: position 1,020,719,546 of record OY728122.1, read on the forward strand.
ATTAATTATATCCCAATTAATATTTAGGAACCAGAATATGTACATAAAATTAATTTATATGACAAAACTAGATCATAATAATCAAAAAACCTCCAAATAATCGAAGTGGTTTCCATATGATAATTAATCCTCATTAAATGTAACAGAATGATATAAATGACCATTATCAATTATGGATAATATTTAATTTCAATTATAGAGATTTGAAACCATTCCACAAGAACTTCATTACATAAAAACACGTGAACTGATTATGAAAATCAGGAAAACATACAATCTTGAACAATAGAATTTGATATAATAACTTATAAATAAGGAAATAAAAGAACTAAACATAATTATGATAAACTTAATAAATGTCTAATAGGTTCTGAATTAAGTTATTATTGAGTATAATTTCGTATTCCAGGACCTTAATTTCATGTGGGTAACACATTCAGATTTAAGGAATGGGTTTTCCTCCCGAACATCTATTTTCATTCGGGTTACTTTCATTGTATAATTACATAAATGAAATTATTAGGTATTATTATGAACTCCTAACAAATTATGTTTTAGTATTTTATATACATACACCAACTATAATCCATCCATATTTTATGGATAGTTTCATGTTTTAAAAGAAACATTCAAAACTGTTTCTAAAACACATGCTCGATTCAAGGGTATTTCTAAAATTCTTATCTATTTTCAAGGGAACTATATATTCTATTTTTGGAAAATATTATATTTATAAAATCACTAATTTTATTATGAAAATACAATCTTAATTCACTTCTATTTTTATACAATGATTTTTTCAAAAGTACTTTTCTTTTCAAAATGAAGAGTGTTTATCTCAAGAATTGATTAATGCTTTTATAAGAGTATTTTCCTCTGATTCAACAATACTATTGATTCTTATGTATTATTGGGTTTAATAATTTATTATCTCATGTAAAATATTTTAATTAATGGTTTATGATAAATTTTATTGGGGATGAGCTATCCTAAAACAATTCACCATATTACTCGGAATGGTCAGTGTGTTATGTTCAATGAATGGGGAAATTTAGTCACATTTCATATGATAGTTTCAATATGAATGTATATGTAGTTTATTATTATACCCACACATATGAGGAATTAATTGGGCTTATTATGTGATGGGTGGGGCCTGATATGGCCCCTCGATGCTTCGGTATGTCTCATGAGACAAATAAACGTGGAATTGGTCAAGCCCTGTCCTAATGTGATATATAGATTTTGGCCGAGGCCTTAACAACTTATAGACATCGTGGCTATGACCTTTAAAAAAGGGTGAATAATTTCCAACATATGAACTTACCTCATTATGATTCTAGTAATTGAATGTTTTTATTGGTATTCGACTAGTAGAATACCCAAAATAATGTTTTATTATGGTATAATTTACACATCTCATTTTCCTTCCAAAATGTGTACAGGTATTATTATTAAGGGCATGTATTTTCAATTATTCATCATGTCTTATGTTTATTCTATCTTATACTATATTGATTACCATTACTAAGAATTTGATCTCACTTTGTTGTTATGTTTCATTTTTTCATGATATGACGAAGAAAATTATGAATGACTTGCAAGCATTAACTATGATGCTTGGATGTCTCTAAATTAATAAATAAGTGTTGTTTTTCACTTCATGATGTTATGTTGTACATGTATATGCATATTGTTTCCAAAATATTCTAAACTATATGGTATATCAGGATGCTTGTTCCTTGATTATATGCCAATGTAATCAAATAAGGCACTGGCTCCAAGCAACTGGGGTCAGATCCTTACAATTGGTATCAGTGGATGTTTCATAGAAAATTTGGAATCTAGATTTAGAAAATGTAGATTAGGGAAGAGTCCCTAAAATAGTCATTAAGGATATAAATATAATAACATCCTGTTATTTTTGTAAAGAATTGATTATGTGGAACTTTCAAACAATACAACCCTGTCTGGATACAAGCAGGTAGAGGAAGCTCTTGCACAGATGTACCTATGAGTGAATGATTAGACAGGGAGATTCGGGATTGACTCAGGGTATCATGGTACACGTTAACGGGCCTTGCTACACTCTTGGTTACGACACTCCCATAGATATTCTTATGATAATTCACATTTTTTCAAAATCCATTTTGATGGATTTAAATGTAATTTTTTCTCAAAGATAACATGATTATGATTAGTAGATTAACTCTCCATAGAATTTTGATTTATGCTATGTATTTTTTTACATTAAGAGTATTCATTATGAATTATACCCTAATCTAGTGTATTCCATTATTTAGAAATGGAACATAGTGGAAGGAATGGAAACCACAAAAATGCACGTGTCCCCTATAGGGATTTTCCTCCAATGAAAGATAATGATGTTGTCTTGGGTGATGTGACTGGTGATGAGAAACTTATAGATATACTGGGACAACTTACTCAGGTTATGAATAATAACCATACCTGTATAGATCATCTGAATCCACCACATGGAGGATCCATGTTAGATCTCTTTATGTGACATCAGCCACAATCACTCAATGGGACTACAAACCCATTTGTAGCTGAGTAGTGGATAATTTCCCTCGAGAAGATATTTCTTTCTTTGGGATGTAATGAAAGAGAGAAGGACACCATGGAAGTTTATCGCTTATCGGAAGATGTAGATCAGTGGTGGTCATTAATCCAAAACACATAGGATGAAGAAAAATAGAAGATATAGAATGGAGATATTTTAAATAATAATTCATATTGAAGTACATTTCTCATGAACAGCGAGCAGATTTGGAAAGGATGTTTCTGAGCATGAGGCAAAAGGAATATGAGAATATTGAAAAGTATGAAGCTATCTTCATATGGATAAAGAGACATGATATGGACTACATAAGAAATCCAAGGAGAGAAATTCATCAATTCATTGATGGCCTAATTTAATTCCTCTAGCAGGCACTACTATAAAATTTCTTATCATACGAAAATATTGTTTCATGTGTTATCATGATGTAAAATGAATTATCTACATATTAAAACATTAAGTCAAAGAAATAAAAGAAGAGGGATGCTAAAAACATTGGAAAAGGAAATAAGGAAACAAGGAAGAAGTGAAGCGTTTAATTTCCACCCTGTGATAATTTTGGAAGGAAAAAACCATGGTTCCTGCTTAAAGGGAAAAGGAGTATGATAAAAATGTGGTCTGAAATCCCATCTTGATGGTGATTTCAAGGGGAAGAAAGAATATATTAACGTTTATTGCTATAATTTTCTAGAGATAGGAAAATATTCTAATTATTGTCCAAAGTGTTATGGAAACATGCAACAGAAAAGTCCAAAGGAGAAGGGACAAGCTTATGTGATCACAACTGCAGATATTGAAGTTTTGAATAATGTGGTGGAAGGTACATTGATCGTTTCATCAATCATAGCCAATTATTTATTTGATTTTGGATCATCTCATTCATTTATATCTTATCAGTTTTCCATGAAAATTAGATATGTCCAATTGGATTTAATAAAGGATTTATCAGTCAAAATACCTAGTGTATCTATCATTGCAACAAAGGTATGTCGATTAGTCTCCCTCATTACACATAAATGTTATATAGTTGAAAAAATTATCATATTACCAACTTTTAACTATGATATAATTCTATGGTCGAATTAGAAATCAAATTATGATGCGATGATCTATTTCAAGAAGAAGGGAGTTACAATTTTTGAGAATGGTGTATAATCCCTTATAGTTAGAGAAGAAACATCACCATTTGATTCTCATCTTGATCCACCCACAATATCTCCACTTAATTCAATTATTTTGAATGAAGGGAATGAAATAAATATGGGTGAGGAGAATAATTTATAGATAGTGGGTGTACCTATTGTGCAAGAATATGTTGATGTCTATCTATAGGATTTACCTAGACATCCTCTAGAGTGAGAAATTGAGTTTTCTATTGTATTAGTTCTTATTTCAAGGCCTATATCAAATACCTATTATAGAAGGGACACTATGGAGTTAGTGGAACTAAAGAAACAACTAGAGAAATTGAGTGATAAAGGATTTATTCTCCCTAGCACTTCTCCATGGGGAGCCCCTGTTATTTTTGTTAAAAAGAAATATGGGTATATGAGGCTGTGAATTAACTACATAGAGATCAATGCTATTACAATAATGAATAAGTATCTTATTCCTCGAATTTATGATTTATTTGATCAACTTCATGGAGCCCAATATTTTTCTAAGATTTATCTTTGATCAGGATATCATCAATATCTTGTGAGGAAGGAATAAATTCCAAAAATAGCATTTCCAACTAGGTTCAGGCATTATGAGTTTACAGTAATGACCTTTGGACTAACTAATGGACCATATGTTTTAATGGATCTAATTAATGAAGTCTTTAGGAATATCTTGATGTCTTTTTATTGATGTTTATTAATGATATCCTGGTATACTCTAAAAGCCATGAAGATCATGAAAATCAATTCTGCACTATTCTGAAGACACAAAGAAGAAATAAATTATATAAGAAGTTTATCGTGTGTGATTTTTATCTCTAATTAGTATCCTTTCTTTGGAAAATTATATATAAGGATGGAATATATGTAGATCATTCAAAGACAAAGGCTATGAAAGAATGGCGTACTCCAATGAACATAACTGAGGTATGTAGTTTTATTTGTTTAGAAGGTTAGTAACACTATTTCATTCAGAACCTTGGCATTTTCACCAACCCAAAGACCAATATCGCATGAAAACAGGTTATGTTTGTAAGGAAAAAAGAATGTGAATAATTTTTTAAAGAATTGTGGAAGAGGCTAGTGAATGTTACAATCCTAACCCGACCAGCAGGGAATGATGGGTTTTTTATCTATAGTGATACATCAAAGAAAGAACAAGGTTGTGTCTATATGAAAAACAATAGATTTATTGACTATGCATCTAGGAAGCTAAAAATTCATGAACAAAACTATCCAACTTATGATCTTGAATTAGTAGTGGTAATCTTCCCTCTAATGATTTGGAGACAATACCTCTATAATGAAAAATATTAAATATGTACAGTTCAAAAGAGTTTGAAATATATATTCTCACAGAAAGAACTCAACAGGAGAGAATGGAGATGGATTGATCTACTCAAGGATTATTATTTCATAATACACCACCACCCAGGGAAGGAAAATAAGGCGGAAGACCCTTTGAGTAGAATGGACCACGGAATTCTAAACAAGATGAGAGTTCGAAGGGATCCTTTTTTCATGGATCTAGTAAGAATGGATATGAGAATCATCAAGGAAGGTAATATATCAATACATTTTCATATGGTTTAAAAACCTTATTTAATGGAAAGGATAAAAAGTTGACAGGATGATAATGAGGTGTTTCAAAAGAAAATTAATGTTGTAAATGATGGGAAGATGATTGAAATCATATAAGAAGGTGTCATTTTGAAATTCAGAAATAGGATTTGTGTTTCCGCTATTCCTGATCAAAAGGGGGAACTATGGGATGATTCTCATAGCTCTAATTTCTCTATAAACTATCATAGCACAGTGTTGTTTAGAGATCTAAAAGAGTATTCATGGTGGGAAAACATGAAGAGGGAGATTACTGATTATGTGTCGAGATGTTTGGTGTGACAACAGGTGAAGGCTGGAAGACAACGTCCAGGGGAAGTCATAAAACCCATTCCTGTTATTATGTGCAAATGGTATGATATTACAATGGACATTGTCATGGGACTACCAAAGACTCCAAGAATGAATGATGCAATACGAGGCATTATTGATCGTCTTACAAAATCATAACATTTTCTTGTTATAAGATAATATTTTACACTTGAACGTTTAGAAAGACTATATATTAATGACATTGTAAGACTTCATGGTGTGCCTTTTTCAATTGTTTTTTATCATGATACTTGTTTTACGTCACAATTTTGGAAAAGAATTTAGAAGTCCCTATATACTAACCATTGTTTGAAAACTACCTACCACCCACAAACTGATGGAAAATCAGAATGGACTATTCAAACATTGGAAGATATGTTGAGGACTTTTTCACTGGACTTTAATAGTATGTGGGATTAGTATTTACCTCTTGTAGAATTTTCCTATAACAATAGGTTCCATTCAAGTATTAAGATGGCACCATATGAAGTGTTATATGGAAAATATTATATACACAAACTTGATGGGATGTTGTTGGTGAGAGAAATCTCATAGGCCCAGAACTCATTGATGAAAGATTAGAAAAGGTAAATATTATCCCCACCCATATCAAAACGGCTCAATGTAGTCCAAAGAGATATATTGATAACTATATGAAGGATTTGGATTTTCATTAAGGATATCATGTTTTCTTAATGGTATCTCCATGGAATAGTATTATGTGATTTAGTATGATGGGAAAATTAAGTCCTGGGAACATCAAACCTTTTGAAATTCTGGACCGAATTGGAGCCATAGATTACCATTTGGAAATTCATCCTAGTATCTCCAAATATCCCAATTTTTTCCACGTGTCAATGTTAAGGAAATTAATGTCAGACCATACACATGTACTCACCTATGATGAAATAGAACTTGAGACTGATCTATCTTATTTTGAATATACTATCAAGATTCTTGATTCTAGAGAATAAGTATTAAGAAAGCAGATGACTCGTCTGGTAAAGGTACTTTGGAGGAACCATAAGATGGAGGATGCAATGTGGGGACCTGAGGAGTCTATATTAAAGAGATACCCAAATATTTTTGGGTAACATTTTGAAGTTTTCGAGGACCAAAAATTTGTAAGGTGCAGAGAATGTAACACCCCAAGGATTTGGAAATAATTACTGAATGCCATTTTATAATCTATCCATTATACACAACATTTCATATACTGTGTTTTGAATTTCGATAAATGGTCATCTAGAGTTGTGATCAGTGTGTCATTTGGAAACTAATAGAACAAACATGATTTTTGGTGAATAGTAAAATATGCTTATGAATAGTACTACAAATAATAATATGACTCTTATGAATAATAAATATTGATATTATTTTATTTCCATAAGTTAACAAGATAATGAGATCTTAATTAATTTTTCAATGTGATATAAAACTAATTATACCTTTAAAAATTTTATTTTTCGAATTAAATTTTATTTCTAAAAAAATTAAATTAATAATATTTAGAAAATTATTTTTTAAAACTGGAGATCATTTTTGAATTATTCATGTTGAAAAATGGTACGAGTGATTTTTTGGGATTTTTTTGGAATTCCTGAATTTTTTATGAATAGTGAAATACAGTAAAATTCTGTATATACAAATTATCAATTAAATACTCTATTTATGACATCATAAGTGATATAAGGCCACCTAGTTTGAACTCGAATTCACTTTTTATGATTAGAGGTCACAGGAAACCACACTATTGGTTGTATTGTGGGAAATAATTAAATAATTAATTAAAAATTAAAAATTCACTCCTCTCCTCTACTATAAAAACCCTCTACCACTCCCTCTTCTATTCACACCTCTATTCCTTGTATATCCTCAATTTTATTCCCAAATACACTTCCCTAGTAAATCCTCAAGACTAGGAATCTCTTGGTCTTGCCAAAATAAAAAAATCCCTTCCCTTAAGGAGGTTCTCAATGATGTTATTTCAAGAGGCAAAGTACCTTTCTTTTTCTTTCAGTATCATTTGAATTTAACTTCTTTTAGTATCCTCTCCATACCTCCAACATAAAAATTATTCGTGATAAATCTAGTATCATCTATATACTATAGGTATATCATGTTAATGGTATACTAATCATCTACATTCGTACTCCTTCACTTTTTTGTTTATAAACGAAATGAACATCAATGAGGTCACGACTTATAACCTTCATGGATGATGAAGTTTTTTTCTTTAATATCTCATTCATTTCTGGACATTTAACCATATTTATTTTTGAAACATACTATAAAATATGTATTATAACCTAACTAATATTCAGGAACCAGTATATGTAAATAATATTAATTTATATGACAAAACTATTTCACAATAATCCAAATACCACCAAATAATCGAAGTGGTTGTCATCTAATGATTCATCCATATTCCTTGTAAAAAAATGATAGAAATGAACATTATAAAGTTTTATAATATGTAATTTCAAGTCATTATATTTCAACCATTCTACATGAACTCCATTACATAAAAACAAGTGAACCGATTATGAAAATCAAGAAAACAATCAATCTAGAATGAAAGAATTCAATATTATAACTATCAATAAGGACATAAATGAACAAAACAGAATTATGATAAAATAAATACATGTCTAATAGGTTCTGAATTAAGTTATTATTGATTATAATTTCATAATCTAGAGCCTCAATTTCAATAGAGGAACACATTCAGATTTAAGACAAGGGCATTCCACCTGAACATCCATTAACATTCGGGTTTCATTCATTATCTAAATACCTCAATGAAATTCTTCTGTATTATTATGTAATCCTTGTAAATTTTGTGTGAGTATTATATATATTTACACCAGCCATATTCCTTCTCCATTTTATGGATTGTTATATGTTTATAAGAAAATTTCAAAACTGTTTCCAAAATACAATCCTAATTCAAAGGAATTTGTCAAATTCTTATCTATTTTCAAAGGCACACTATAATCTATTATTGGAAACCATTATATTTATAAAATCACTCATTTTATTATGAAAATACTATCTTACATCACATCTTGTTTTATAAAATATTTTCCCATAATGAATCTTCTTTTCAAAATAATGATTATTTATCTCAAGAATTTCTTAATGATTTTATAAGAGTATTTGCGTCTGATACAACAATCTTGTTAATTATTATGTTCTATTGGGTTTAATAATTTAATTTGTCATATACCATATTTTAATTAATGTATTATGACTAATTTTATTTGGTATGAGATATCATAAAACTATTCATCATATTACTAGGAATGGTTAGAGTTTTATGTTTAATGATTGGGGAATGTTAGATACATATCATATGATAGTTTCAATATTAATGTATATGTGGTTTATGTTTATCAACGCTTATATGATAAATTAAATGGAATTTTTATGTGATGGTTGGGGACCGCTATAGCCCCTTGATGCATTAGCAGGTCTCATGAGAAAAATAGATGTGGAATTGGTGAAAGTCATTCCCAATGTGATATATGGATTATGGTCATGGCCTTAAAAACTTTTAGAAGTTCTGGATGAGGCATTGACAAAAGGTTTTAGAATGTTTCTCATATGCACTTACCTTATTAGGATTAAATTAATTGATTCTTATTATGGTTATTAGACCAGTAGAATAACCATGATTAGGTTTTATTATGTTATTATTTACTCAGCTCATATTCCTTCAATAATGTATACAAGTATTATTATTAATGGCATGTGTTTTAAATTATTCACCATGAACTATGTTTATTCTATATTATTTTGTATTTCATACCTTTACTGAGTGTTTTATCTCACCCCTTTATTAGGTTTCACTTTCAAATGATATGATGAAGAAAATTATGAATGACTTGCAAGTATTAACTAAGAGGCTTGGATATCTCGAATTGAATAAATCAGTGTTTTTTTCCTTCATGATGTAATGTTGGACTTGTATATTTATCTTTTTTCCAATATCATCTAAAGTACATGGTCCTTCAAGATGCTTGTTCCTTTTTTATATGCCAATGTAATCAAATAAGGCATCGGCTCTAGGAAACTAGGGTCGGGTCCTTACAGTAACTATACTATATAACATCATGAGGTTACATTGGAGTTTCAATAGAGTGAGAATGTTTAATAAAACCATGTTACATTATTATCGAATAGATTTGGTTTTATGGTGGTTTTCCAATTTTATCACACAGTTTGAGCATTGTCTTCCCAAATTGTGCACCACCTAGTGAAAATGGTGCACCCTTTTGATGGACGGGTTTTCATGGTTGATGCATAGTTAAAATAAATATGTGTAAAAACTATTAACCCATAATAATGTATTATAGGTGTACCTATGTAAGGTGAATAGGTAGTTTAACCATGCATCATTCCCAAGGAAACCAATCGACCCCCTCTGAATTGTTAAGAAATGTAATTTTACACTTTTTCTATGGTCTTTTTAAGACATAATCAACTCCTAATAATCATTTTTCTCTTCCTTAACATTACCCTTTTTCTTTTTTAGTTTATCCACTTTGATTATTGGTGTAAATAATTCATTCATGATGGATCATACTGAGGTATATTGTAGTTGGGTTATAGCTTCTACTATTCTTTCTAGTTTGTTTCTAGATATCTTCTCCTCTCATATTGTTTGAACCCAATTGGGATATAATTCCAAATATAATATTTTTTATTGAGGATTGAAGTTGTATCTTATAGAACATGTATCAGGAGGACCTAATCTACTCTTCCTAGGTCTCTATTTTAAAAGGATGTTTTTGCTACCATCATTTTGATGTTGGTGTTTATATAATAAGTGTGAACTCTTTGAATTTATTTTCCTTATTATGAAATTCATTTGGTATGTTCATTAATTTGATGTAATTTTTTGTTTCAATTAATTTCATGGAAATATTAATTTTTTAATTGTGATTTCCTTAAAAATGTTTTCTTCCAGACCAACTGTTTGATTAGATGATGGAATTGTGGGTTTGATTTAGAAATTGGTTTTCAAAATCCAAACTGGATTTTCAAGGAATGTAAAGTGTTTTAACATTTCAATTCATGGGTTTCAAGTGGTTTGTGAAAGTGGGACATTGGTAATCTTTTTATTCTTGGAAAATGGACATAGGATACCCTAGAGTTTATGGTACCACTATGGATCACATTGGATATCAATGGACTGTGGAAGGAATTGATCTCAGTTTGTACCAACATATTCCTCATTAAGGCTCCATTATGTATAGTTTATATTCTCATAGGATATGACCTAATACATGAATATTTTTCATTTGTGGTTATTTATCACATGATGCAATTTATCATGAATTGTTACTGACATGTTTTCAATGGAGATTGTTCCATATGGTTTCTTCTGATGGATTAAATAATTTATGTGTGTTTACATTCTAACCATATGGTATATGAATAAGAATCCCTGTGTAATCACTTATACTTTTCATATTCTATTATTTTTATATATGATATGCTTTTATGAAAAACTAAAGGAAAATTTATTTTCAAATGGGTTTGAATAAATGTAAATTCCTTATAAATATATTTTGGTTTTAAAAGTATGATCCACTATACTCTTTCTATTAGACCTTGTATAGACTAGTTGGTGGTATCCTAATGGTATTTATAATCACACCCCTTTTCCCTTTGGGAGTATATATAGACTTTTCATGAATCAATTAAATTTAAGGAAATTATTTTCCATGTCAGCTTCACATTTCATCATTGCCTTCATAAAGGGATGGTTTAGAGGCGACGATTGGTCACATGGAGACATTTTGGTCTTGTTTAGTTATAAATTTGTTTTATTTTCTATATTGGATTTGATTTTATGGATCATGGATATAACATATTATTTTTATTCTTTTAATTTGGTTTTATTTAATTTTTCAGTTACATTCAATTCCTTTTCTAAGGAAATGTTAACACACATCAGGTAGCATGTATAGTTGACCCTAGTTGGCCTATTTCAATTTTTATTTTGAGTCACACACAGATTGAATTGTGTTAACATATCCTATGTTTTGTTATTTATATTTGGTAGTTATGAGTTAGTATTATCAAAATTTAGGATGTAAGTGCAATCCCATGCCTCACCATCTCACTTCTATGATTGAACTCAAGTAACCATGTTTTATTGCAAAATTTCCACTACTCATTTTAGGACATTTAGATTGATATAATATGAATTTAATATATGGTAGATTATTTTAAATGACATTTTCATTCATAAATAATTTTTTTTAATTCATTGGATTTTTTATTTCTTAAAATTATTAATTTTTTAATGCATATATGTTATTTCATGAAGTGGTCTTAAGATTTTGGATCATTCAATTAAGATGATTTTTCATTGTCATGAGATTAACAGGAACTACCTTCATGAAGATACCATCCAAATACTAGAGAGGAAGCTATAATATAGGATCAATATCTGAATCCAATAGTGGAACCTTCTTTCGTTGAATTAGTAATATTTATAATTTTTACTCGATGTCATGTGGGTGTCGGGAATTGGGGATGTGTGGTCGATCATGGTTATAAATTTACTATGAAAAATTCACCCATCGTCTATGGTGATAACGGACCCAAAGAATCTGATTAGTTTCTTGATTTAATTTATAGGTTCTTCAATTTATTAATGAATCCTAAAAAATCTAAGGTAGTGTTTTTTCTTTTACATGATTGAAGGACATGGAAGGAGATTGTGAGACTCTATTGGACTAGATACGTTTCACAATGACCATACCATTAATTCTTGAAAGAAAATATTTAATCATGAGTTTAACCCTAGGATATTATGTGTGTAAAACACCATAGAGTTTTGGAATTTCGATAAATGGGAGCATACTATTATAGGGTAATCCAGCAATTTTTCTTTATTGATGAATTTGGAACCAGATCTATTTACCTATAAGTACTTAAAGAGTGAGAGGATTGAGTTAGGAATTTGGACAATTATTAAATCAATAATTATTCTAATTTTCCTTCCAAAATTAATGGATTTCATTGAAAAACATGATTTGGAGGAGGTATACATTACAGGAAATAAAGTTTTGGGTGGAGCTTCAGTTGGTGCAGTTCTTTGGAAGGGTGTTAGCTATGGCCACAAATGGATGAGTGTGGGTGGTTTGTTTTCCTCCAGACATATTTTAGAGGATTAATAAAGATAGTAAATGTTGATTTTATATCAGTGTGGAAAGACTAGTCATTCCAGGACTAAAAATATAGAGGCTTCTATGACATTTCATCATTGCAGATTATCATGCCATCTGATGTTTTTTTGTGAAAGGATATCCTATGGACGTATGATTGGATCCACTCTCACAAATTTTTTTCAAGTTCATGATGATTCATACAAGGTTTTGTGTCTAATTCTTAGTCCAAGTGGTGTTCACTTGCCCATGTCCATACAATTTTATGAGATTCATTATGTTCTTCAGGAATCTAAATCATGGACAACTATTATTAGAGGTACAATTATTATTTCATCATATATGGTGAATTCATTATTTGATGTTTCTTTTATTAAAAATTTTATATCATCAATGTTAGATAATATTTTTTAATTATTTTTAAAACATATGATGTAATTTTTTTATCTTCCCACACCTTTAGGAAATATGTTCGAAAAAGGTTTTGTATGTTTCACGTGTCGAGAGAGGAAAACCATCTATTATGTGAAATGGTACATTTGATATCCTAATATAGTTATATTCATCCTAATACATGGGATTTATTGAATGAATATTATTAAGGCCCATATATACAATTATTTTCATTGAAATTATATTTTACCTTCTAATGGGGTTTTTGGTGTTTATTAGGGTGAGTGGGAATCTATATTGGGAAGGGCATGAGCAATTGTCCATTATGATGGGGTAATACCATGCCAAATTTCAAGAGATTATTCTCAATGATAATGGACATTTTTTCAGATGTCTACATAATATGGTGGTGTGTACATTCCCTAATGATGGTCTAGATGATTTTTTAATAATACCACCATATAGAGAAGTCAGGTTTATTGTTGACCTACCCCCTACAACAGTACCCATTTCAATTCATTCATATCGAATGACACCTAGTGAGTTTGGGTAACCAAATGTCTATCTTAAGGATCGAGAGGATAAGAAAACTATTTTTCAAAACATATCACTGTGGGATTTTCCTATGGTAATTATAAGAAGGTGTGTATAATTACTAGACTTTGTGTTCATTTTCAAAAGATGAATCAGGTATTTTTAAAGAAAAAAATTTCCCTTTCCAATGAATTATGATCTTTTTTACCATATTAGAGGGTCATGTTGTTTCTCAATGACTGACCATCAGTTAGGGTACCACAAATTGATATTCTAAGAAGAGGATACATTGAGGACCACATGTAGGGTATGATATATGAAATTAGTGTTCCCTGTTATTCCATTAGATCACACCAACGCTCTTATTTTATTCATAGTATTGATGTACATAATATTTCATTTGTTCCTAGACTCTTGTTTTGGTGTTTTTGGATGATATATAGGGTTACTCGATGATAGAGGAGGATAATATAGATGATTTAGATATCATTATTCAAATCATGAAATAAAAGAATCTATAAGATAAGACTTCCAAATGTGATTTTTTTATTGAGAATGAGAATTATATAGGTCATGTTATTTCTGAGATGGAATATAAGTGGATACTTAGAAAATAAGTGATGTTAGTTCGTGGATTTTTCCATGAAATATTTTTGAGATCTCGAGTTTCATGGTTTTGGATGGTTATTATAGGTGGTTAGGTCTATATTTCAATAATATTGCATCTTTGATGACAACATTAACAAACTATGGTTAACGTTTGAAAGTAATGAATAAAGATAGAGATATTTTTAATTTATAAATTTTAGCTTAAATTTAACACTAGTTTTATTTCTTTCAAAACCATATTTTTGTTTTGATTTTTTTTCAATGCTACATGTATGGGTTTCGAATATTTCTTGATGTAGTGTAAAAAGTGTTCTCATATGGGTCTTGTTAGTTATGACCCTATGAGATGAAATAACCTAACCACAATCTTGAGTTGAAAGAATATATGAATAAAATGAAAACATAGTGTCACTATATTCTTTGGGAGTGTTTTATAGTGTAATATAGTCATAAGTACATGAAAAATATTTTCACTCAGATGGATCTGAGTTTTCAATAGAGATTCTCAGTGGAGTATCATTAAAAAAAATTATTTTGATATTTCATCTACTCATAAGATATGGAATTTGTATAATTAATGCATTTAGAATAAAATTACAAACACAATATGTTTTATGATTGATTGTGGAGTGGTCTCTCAATAGTTAGTTTGTTGAGAAGATCTTTAGAGTGGAAGATGATTTCATATTGGCGTTCTTGGATTTGGTGAAAGATGAAACAATTTTTTATCATGTATTTTGGCTTTAATATCTGATAGAGAACAATTGAAAATACTTAGGTAAATTCCATTATGTTGAAGATACCTTAGGTGAGTGGTCTCAATCTCCCAATGGAACATTTTTCATTCACAGCTTGTTTTTTTTATTTCCATGATATAAGAGTTATTGGATAGTGGATACCATTCATGATGGTTTTTAAACCCTCGGGATATAATGATGTATCATGACTTGATACATCTATACTAGTGGATAGGTATGGCGAAATTAGTTGTATATATTGATTCACAGTGTCCCACATGCCATAGATTTAAGGTGGAACACTAGAGACCTATAGGTTTTTTACAACCTTTTACAATTATTTTATTGAAGTGGTATGATATTTTAAAGGACTTATCTATTTGGTTTCATTGAATCCTAATAGGAATCATGTGATTTTGGTGATCACTTACTAGTACAAGAAGTGTGATCATTTTCTAACTATCAATGTGATGACATATGTGTAGAAACATAGAGAATTATATTTATTATAGATTGTGAGATTTAATTTGGTTCCCCCCTTGGTCATTTTTAATAGGGAACCATGGTTCACATCTTGTTTCTGTAATGGGTTGATTAAGGGGATGTATTCACAGTTGAAATTTATCATGGATTATCTTCTATAGACAAATTGATAGACAAAGGGAGATATCTGGGTTCTAAAAGATATGAATTACTATTTTATTCCATATTTTGGTGAATCTTGGTAAATTACATTTCCTCTAAAAAAATTCTATAAAAATAGTTATCAAGCCTCAATAATGATGATGAATTTTTAATTGTTGAATGGGATTCCATGTAGATCTCCCTTTTACTAGAAAGAGGTAGGATAGGGGTCCATATTTTTTCGGAGTCTCTTATAGGATATGAAAATGTTATTTTAATCCAAAATTTGGTGGACACAACATAGAGCTATAAACTAACCTCTTTGGACTCTCTACATTGGCCATGACAGTTTTTGGTCGGTGATACTGTTTTTCTTAGAGTTTCTCCTTATGTAGGGAATCATTATTTGGGTAAGAAGGATAAGTTGGTACCAAGATTTATTGTGTCATATGAGTTCATGGAACCAAATAGAGTGTTTTAATATATAGTATATTTATCATCTCATTTGATTTTGATCCATGAAGTGATTTATGTTTCCAAACTAAAGTGGTATCAACTGGATCCTACCCATGTGAATGAATGTTAGGATGTTCACTATCAGACTGATACGACCATTTTTGAGTTGCCAACTCATATTATGGATTACCATGATAATGTATCATAGATAAAATAGATTCCTTTAGTATGAGTACCATGGAATTATATATGGGTTACCCACAAGGTTTGGGAGTAGGAATCAATGATGAGTTAGTAGTGGCCTTCTCTCTTTGGGGGTCTTGGATCATGAGGTCATTCTACACACCGAATGAAATTATGGTGTAAGTAATTTTGACACCCTCTTGGTCATAGTTAGTCCATAGTTGATCCTTTTAGTTTTTCTTTATATTTCTAGGAGGATTTGTGGGATCAATGGTTGAAATCAATGTTTATAGAGAAAACATGAAATACACAATATTAGTTTAACAGTGAAGTAACCTTGTAGTATTCCTAGGTGAAGTTCCAATAAATTTTTTTATAGTTTGATCTTGGTTAGTAAAAGTGTGATACATGACTAGAGAAATGTTCAATAATTATGGTGTTTCGTAATGGGTGTAACAAGGTTTGATGATGGTTTCCCAAAAAAAAATTGGCATCTAGTGAAAATGGGGTACCATTTAGACACCTATGATTTCATGGATGGTTCATGGTAAAACAAAACATGTATCCAAACCATTACCCTACTAAAATATATATTATGTGTGCATTATTATGGTGTGTGGTTAGTTTAATCATGTGACATATCCCAAGAAACCCTCTAACCCCCCTTATAAAATGATAAAACAAAATTTTACCATTCTTCCCTTGGACGTTTGAAATAATAATCACACTTAATATTTATTACCTCATCCTAAACCTTTCCCAGAATATTTTAGGACAATAACCATGGATTCCAAGTGTAAATCATTCATTATAGATCTATATCAATGAGGTATGTTCTAGTATAGATCCAGTTTCCCTACATCATTAAATATTTATTATAGAAACCTTTTACTCTCTTGATGTTTGATCCCAATTAGTCTTTGATGCTAGATATAAGGAGATTTATGGAGGACTAACAATATTTCTTATGGATCAAGGACTGTGAAGACCTGATCAATTATAACTTGGTCATCATTTTGTAATGCTCTTTGTGTTTCCTTTGTTTTATGGTTTGTGTTTCTATGAAAAATTAATTCATTGAATTGTTTTTCATTTTAGAAAAAATAATTTGAATCATACATTAATATGAATTTATTTTTCTCATGTTATATAATGGAACGATTGTTTTTTTAAATGGGTTTTCATTAAAATGGATTTTTATACACTAATTTGTTGATTAAATTCTTAAATGGTGGATTCTATTTGATAGTGATTTTTCAAACACTGAAGTGGATTCTCTTGTCATTGAAAATGATTTATTATTTTTTAGAATGGTTTTGAATTTAATTTTTAAAATAGAACTTTGTGAACCTTGGGTTCCTTGGAAAGGGACATAGGTGACCCCAGTGTAACCCCCTGACCCCAGCTACCCAGAGCCGGTGCATTACTTCGTAACATTGGCATGATTACAAAAGATCAAGTCTCGAAAGACCGATTAGTTTAGTAGCCTTGGAGATACTAGATACATTCATAAGTCTTTCATTACATCAAAAAGAAAACAAACTACAATAACATGGTCTTCATAGTCCACAATCATATCCCTTTCTGACTACCCCTGCAGGTCACTCATAAAATACTTCTTCACATCCTGAAAAATATTAAAACATTGATAGGGGTGAGCTCAGATGCTCAGTAAGGATAACAATATTGCGAATGCTTTCATAAATAAACATTAACATTTAAGGCAATGTATAACTAAAACAAAAGCCTTTTTAAACTTGAACTTCAGCATAATATGGCAAAAGTAAAATGAGATAATGCCATTTACTTAATCACATGGATATTCTACTAGTTGAATAATCACATGCAATATCAATAACCACTTTCATAATGAGGGAATGTATAATGCCAGACATTCTGAAACATTTTGTCAAGGCCTCGGCCAAGACGTCTGAAATGATTAAGGCCTCGGCCAAAACCATAAATCAAATTGGGAAAGGGCCTCGGCCAATTCCATGTCTAGTTGTCTCATGAGACCTACCGATGCATCGAGGAGCTATAGCGGGCTCCACCCGTCACTTATTAAGTCCAATACATTCCTCATATGAATAGGTTTAAACATATCATAAACCATAACATAATCATATCAAATAAAACATGCATAAAGGAAACATAACATTTCCACATTTCAATCACAAGAACACATTGATATAATAAAAACGATTTCAAAACCATTTTCAATACCAAAATAAAAGAAAGTTAAAACTTTGTATTTGTTTTTCATTAAAAAAAATGATGGCTTGTAGAGGAAGCCGAAACTCAAATAATGGTCACGGCGGCGGAGAAGTCGTTGTCTCCGCATAAGTACGGAAAGAAAAACATTCCCTCTTGTCGTTTAGCAAAACGCTTCGTATAAAAAAGATTCCTCTTGAATAAACGTAAAAGTCAAAGGGGTTTATACACCGTATAAAAGAAAATTGTGTATAAAACCAAATATACCTTAATGAAAGGAGATTAAGACGAAGTCCTTAAAAAGATCATTTTTAAAATAAAATAGATCTATTATGTGTATTCACTATAGGTACACATAAATAAAGTAAAAATACAAAATAGGACATAATAACATCATGACATAATTTGAAAGTAGGAGATTAACCCAAAGAATGGAAGTTGGGTTAAGAAGTTCCCTTACCTTGTGTCTGACTTGACTCAACAGTTCTTTAACCTCCTGAATAATAAACTAGAGTTAATATCTACCTTATTAAGAACCATTTTCAATTTCATTATCCTTTTTATATCACTTATTACAATGATATGAACATTATGTAATTATTTATGTTAATAACGGTAGTTTTGTCGATCTTTGGTACTTGAGTCAACAATAAACTTCTTATAATTACAAGTTGTTTATGTGGTAGAATATACATTATCTCTAGAATTATATTCATGATTTATATGTCATATATATCTTATATATCCAGTATATACATTCATTTATAATATTACGTAACATTTAGAGGTAAGAAATGAAATGCACCGTTCATGGAGACGGTAAGCCGTACGTACGCATGAACGCTACTTTCATTTCTATTTCGTATTTAATGTTATGAAATCATAATTATATAAAGGTATAATATAGTTCTAGTATAATATCATATATAATATCATTTAATCCATCCTTTATACATCCCATATATGGCATTAACGATTCACATCACTTTGAGGGGGCGGTAGTCCGCACTTCCTAAAATGAAATTATCGCGTTTTACCCATAATGGAAATCATAAAGTATGCCATAAATGAGAAATACAGAAGCATAAGTAAAACATAAACACATTGTATATCATATATAAATATATTTACATATTAATGGCCACCTTTGAAGGTGTTATATGAGTGTTGAACAATCATCGTTTCGTGAGGCAGAAATTCGCCATCCACAGAAACTGTATGTTCTTTAACCATTAGATGTAGGTGTGTGTAAGTGTATCTCAAATACTTCTTATAACAACATCCTAGTATATTGAGGATACTGGTGTTGTTACAAAATAAATGAATAAAAAGAGTTTAGGGGGTTGGAGAAGAAAAATAAAACAAAACAACATTAGAGAAGACATTACCTCAAAATCGGGTAACTCTTTTTGATTTGAGCCAAAGGCTTCCTTGGGAAGAGTTCTGCCCAAAGTGAGGCTTCTAGGAGTAATAGAGAGATGTTGGGAGAGTATTTGGGCAGATTTTGGCCGATCCAAATGGCTTGAAGGTGTGAATAAGGTGGGAGAGGTGGGGGACTTTTATAAGTGGAGAGGAGGGGCTCTTTTGGAAAGATTGAAATGTTACATTATTACACAATGCTTTTCGGATTCTAAAGGTCCCACACTTATATAATTCGAGGCTAAGGTGATAAGGGTTCTAAATATCCTCATCCAATTGGCTTTGGACAAGTGTAAGCCTTGGATTTTTCATTATCTTCCCATTTTATTTAAATCGTTAAATAATGAGGTCATCGCTGCATCATCATGATGTCATAAATAATTTAATTTATTTAATGTATAAAAATTATAAAAAAAATATTATGATGTAGTAAATCGTTTTATCTTTCCAATGAATATTTATAATCAAAATTTGGAGTTGTGTAACCCCACTTAAAAACTGTTTTAGTAAAACAACTCATGTTTGTGTCAATTTAATTTTAACATTAAATAAATATATATTAATGTCATTTTCCAACTAAAGTGGATCCATGGGGTCCCCAAGTTGACCCATGGGTTGTCTTTGTCGGCCATGACTCATCCAATATGAGTAGGACAAGTGTCAAGCTCATCTCATATTATTTAAACATTATTTTTACCTTAAACTACACTAATTACCTCTAATCGCGATTAAGAACTTAAAAGTTACTATTCACCAAAAAATTATTTTAATCTCATTGAACCAAATTTTACTTCTTGATGACAACCATGTATGTCAGGTTTTTGAAAATCAAATCACAGAAGTGGTAATATTTCATTTAAACGAAAAATCAGCTATTTAACTACCACTTAGTGGTTTCACTATTCATCAAAAATTGAAGTTTTTCAGAACAATGCCAAAATTTCACCCTAAGCTATAATTGATATTACAAATTCAAAAATGATGTCTATTTTACAAAATTCCAAACATATAAGTTGCATTATTTAATTTTATAATTAATTCCCGCTGTCACAACAAATAGCGTGTTTTTAAGAAACAATTTATATCAAAAGATTGGCAATTGTTTATGTCCAATTTCAATGTTAAATTAATTCTAATGACCACCATTGGATAAAATGGTAAAAATATATTCTAATTATACTTTAAAACCACTAAATAGTATAATTTATCACTATAGATTATTTTGATTAAAAAAGTTGTTTTTAAGTATTTTTCACTATTCATAAAAAATTAGAAGTTCTTAGAAAAATACCAAAAATTCAACATAGGCTAATTTCGATATTCCGAATCCAAAAATGAAGTCCATTTTGAAATATAAAATTTCTATAATTTTAAAAAGTGGTTATTACTATTCATAACGGCTACTTTTATTAGTCTCGGTGTTTTAGAACTCGAAGTTGCGTACAATGCAAGCCATTGTATTATTGAATGAGAAGCGTATCATGGAAGCTCGGGGTGTTACATTCTACCCTCCTTCAATAAATTGCGTCCTCGCAATTTGAAATTTTTTTCTTTGAAAATAAGAGGTTGAAAATAGAAAATACCTTTGTGGAAAACCCACATCGGAAATAAGGTTAATAAAATTTAGCCTTAATAAGAGGGAAATGGAAATAAGAAAGTCACCACCAAATTATGAACTCGATAAGGAGAACATTGGTGGCAATTAGAGACATATAATTGGAGTAAAAACGTAAATATTTGTAGGGAGTGATTGAGGTCATCAATCACAATCAACTGTCAAATTGAGGGCCTCAAAGCCTTCAATCTATGTTGATTTAAAATATCATCAGTTCAACAAGACATAAGGTATTATGATAACACATTTTTTTGTTTTAATATACCTTTACTAATGTTTAAGAATTAATTTATTCATTGAATAAGATATAGGTATATATATATTTATGCTTGACAATAAGAGTCTCAACCTTCAACTCATCTTTCACTCAAAAAGATAATAGAACCCAAAAATATTATACTTTTCCTAATTGTATAAGGTTCCAAATGTTAACACATACAATTTAGATTAGTAAAATTATTTTGTAATAACTAGGGACTTCCTGTAGGCTAGTGGTAAGAAATAAAGGCCTGACGCACTATGATTGTAGGTTCGATTCCTGCTGCTTTGTCCGACACGACGGGTTATGCCCCACCCTGCAGGTTGTCCTTTTCCTAAAACTATAGTATCCTAATATTCCAAAAAAGATCTTCATAAATTTTTTAACCTTAAACAATACTATCCAAAGATCAACTTAATCTACTCCAACCTTTATATTTATCCAAAATACCTCTGTCCAGACTTTCTTTAAAAGGTCTCTTAATTCCAAAATAAATTTATCAGATTCCCCAAACAAAGTAAAGTTTCTCTTATTGTCACATACTAAAAATATGATTACCTTCATCATATTAAATCCTTAATGAAAACAACATGTACTGCAGTACAATCCTTATATATCACATTATTCTTATAACCATAATCTAGTTCCTGAGTCCAAAAACACAAATACAATAATTATTCCGCTTCAATTGTAGTCACAGCATAATATTGGCCTTGATCCCTTGGACTTTTCTGAGGTATGTTTCCTTGACGCTTAGGACATTCATTTGCATAATGACCCATTTCTCTACAATTGTAGCATTCAACTTTGACATCCACTTTCTTTCCCTTGCAATCACGAGCCTGGTGACCCTTTTCTCCACATTTATAACAAACTCCCATTCCTTTTAGGCACGTACCAGGGTGATTCTTCCCACAATTATCACATAATGGAAAATCCTTCTTTCCCTTTTTCCCTTTATCTGTCTCTTGTTCCACCATTCTCTTCTTCTCTTGCTTTACTTTGTTTTCATAAGACTTAGAGAATTCATTTTCTGTCTTGATAGCACACGAGACAATATCTTCGTATGATGAGAAGGATTGTGATAATAAAGCTCGACGGAGAAATGGTTTTAACCCATCAAAGAAACGATCAATCTTACTTCTTGGGTTACGTATATAATCGGAAGCATGCCTCGCTAACCTTGTAAAGTTAGCCTCATACTTTGCGACATTCTCATCCTCCTTCTGCCTCAGACTTAGAAATTGACTTTCCATATCTGCTCGATGGTCACGAGGAAAGTATTTTTCTAAGAAAAGCTCTTTAAACTCCCTCCATTCCATATTCGATACGTCATCATCTTCCTTTGTGTTTTGAATCAGCGACCACCACTGATCGGCATCTCCAGTGAGGCGGTAAACTGCCATGACAACCTTCTCCCTTTCACTACTCCCCAAGGCATGAAATATTTTCTCTCAGGAATTTATCCATTGCTCAGCTACTATAGGATTTGAACTCCCATTGAAGGTTGGTGGTTGTTGCCTCATGAAGCGGTCTAACATTGATCCTCCACGTTGCGGATCAGGGTGCTCCATACGAGTAAGGTTATTATTCATAACCTAAGTGAGTTGTCCCAGTATAGTAATAAGTTGATCAGCACCAGTTGTATCTCCAGCTCCACAATAATTATCTTGGGCAGGAGGGAAATCCCTACATGGAGTGCGTACATTGATACGGTTTCCATTCTTTCCACTAGGCGCCATTTCTAAACAATGGCATAAACTATATTAGTTTATAAATCAAAATAGATAATTCCATACTTGTAAGATACTTAACATAAATTGAACTATTTATGGATATAATCCATAAAAATGTTTTCTTTGAGGAAGTATATACTCATAACCCTTCATAGTGGTTTATAAATAAAATGAGAATTATCCAAAGCATATCCCCCGGGAGTGTCGTAACCAAGAGTGCAGCAAGGCCCATTGTCGTGCACCAGTTCCCGTTCGAGTCTAGCTCAAAGCGGTTTTTTTGGGTTTTACCCCTAGGTACATCTGTGCCAGAGCCGCCTCTACTTGCTCGTATCCAGACAGGGATGTATTGCTCGGAAAACTCAAAAAATATCCACAATAACAAAATTCTAGGAAGTTCTTCTATACTAATCCTCAAAGCCTATCTTCGGGCTATGTGTTATAATCAGATTTTATCTAAATCTAGCTTCCAAGGTTAGTACTAAACTGCCTCTGATACCAACTGTAACCCCCCGACCCCAGCTACCCAGAGCCGGTGCATTACTTCGTAACATTGGCATGATCACAAAAGATCAAGTCTCGAAAGACCGATTAGTTTAGTAGCCTTGGAGACACTAGATACATTCATAAGTCTTTCATTACATCAAAAAGTAAACAAACTACAATAACATGGTCTTCATAGTCCACAATCATATCCCTTTCTGACTACCCCTGCAGGTCACTCATAAAATACTTCTTCACATCCTGGAAAATATTAAAACATTGAAAGGGGTGAGCTCAGATGCTCAGTAAGGATAACAATATTGCGGAAGCTTTCATAAATAAACATTAACATTTAAGGCAATGTATAACTAAAACAAAATCCTTTTTAAACATGAAATTCAGCATAATATGGAAAAAGTAAAATGAGATAATGCCATTTACTTACTCACATGGATATTCTACTAGTCAAATAATCACATGCAATATCAATAACCACTTTCATAATGAGGGAATGTATAATTCCAGACATTCTGAAACATTTTGTCAAGGCCTCGGCCAAGACGTCTAAAATGATTAAGGCCTCGGCCAAAACCATAAATCAAATTGGGAAAGGGCCTCGGCCAATTCCACGTCTAGTTGTCTCATGAGACCTACCGATGCATCGAGGAGCTATAGAGGGCTCCACCCGTCACTTATTAAGTCCAATACATTCCTCATATGAATAGGTTTAAACATATCATAAACCATAACATAATCATATCACATAAAACATGCATAAAGGAAACATAACATTTTTACATTTCAATCACAAGAACACATTGATATAATACAAACGCTTTCAAAACCATTTTCAATACCAAAATAAACGAAAGTTAAAACTTTGTATTTATTTTTCATTAAAAAAATGATGGCTTGTAGAGGAAGCCGAAACTAAAATAATGGTCACGGTGGCGGAGAAGTCATTGTCGCTGCATAAGTACGGAAAGAAAAACATTCCCTCTTGTCGTTTAGCAAAACGCTTCGTATAAAAAATATTCCTCTTGAATAAACGTAAAAGTAAAAGGGGTTTATACACCGTATAAAAGAAAGTTGTGTATAAAACCAAATATACCTTAATGAAAGGAGATTGAGACGAAGTCCTTAAAAAGATCATTTTTAAAATAAAATAGATCTATTATGTGTATTCACTATAGGTACACATAAATAAAGTAAAAATACAAAATAGGACATAATAACATCATGACATAATTTGAAAGTAGGAGATTAACCCAAAGAATGGAAGTTGGGTTAAGAAGTTCCCTTACCTTGTGTCTGACTTGACTCAACAGTTCTTTAACCTCCTGAATAATAAAATAGAGTTAATATCTACCTTATTAAGAACCATTTTCAATTTCATTATCCTTTTTATATCACTTATTACAATGATATGAACATTATGTAATTATTTAAGTTAATAACGGTAGTTTTGTCGAACTTTGGTACTTGAGTCAACAATAAACTTCTTATAATTACAAGTTGTTTATGTGGTAGAATATCCATTATCTCCAGAATTATATTCATGATTTATATGTCATATATATCTTATATATCCAGTATATACATTCATTTATAATATTACGTAACATTTAGAGGTAAGAAATGAAATGCACCGTTCATGGAGACGGTAAGCCGTACGTACGCATGAACGCTACTTTCATTTCTATTTCGTATTTAATGTAATGAAATCATAATTATATAAAGGTATAATATAGTTCCAGTATAATATCATATATAATATCATTTACTCCATCCTTTATACATCCCACATATGGCATTAACGATTCACATCACTTTGAGGGGGCGGTAGTCCGCACTTCCTAAAATGAAATTATCACGTTTTACCCATAATGGAAATCATAAAGTATGCCATAAATGAGAAATACATAAGCATAAGTAAAACATAAACACATTTTATATCATATATAAATATAGTTACATATTAATGGCCACCTTTGAAGGTGTTATATGAGTGTTGAACAATCATCGTTTCGTGAGGCAGAAATTCGCCATCCACAGAAACCGTATGTTCTTTAACCATTAGATGTAGGTGTGTGTAAGTGTAGCTCGAATAATTCTTATAACAACATCCTAGTATATTGAGGATACTGTTGTTGTTACAAAATAAATGAATAAAAAGAGTTTAGGGGGTTGGAGAAGAAAAATAAAACAAAACAACATTAGAGAAGACATTACCTCAAAATCGGGTAACTCTTTTTGATTTGAGCCAAAGGCTTCCTTGGGAAGATTTCTGCCCAAAGTGAGGCTTCTAGGAGTAATAGAGGGATTTTGGGAGAGTATTTGGGCAGAGTTTGGCCGAGCCAAATGGCTTGAAGGTGTGAATAAGGTGGGAGAGGTGGGGGCCTTTTATAAGTGGAGAGGAGGGGCTCTTTTGGAAAGATTGAAATGTTACATTATTTCACAATGCTTTTCGGATTCTAAAGGTCCTAAACTTATATAATTAGAGGCTAAGGTGATAAGGGTTCGAAATAGCCTCATCCAATTGGCTTTGGACAAGTTTAAGCCTTGGATTCTGCATT
Source organism: Viscum album (assembly GCA_963277665.1). Lineage (NCBI taxonomy): Eukaryota > Viridiplantae > Streptophyta > Magnoliopsida > Santalales > Viscaceae > Viscum > Viscum album. The sequence goes on from OY728122.1 coordinate 1,020,746,238, forward strand.
ATCTTCCCATTTTATTTAAATCGTTAAATAATGAGGTCATCGCTGCATCATCATGATGTCATAAATAATTTAATTTATTTAATGTCTAAAAATCATAAAAAAAATATTATGATGTAGGAAGTCTTTTTATCTTTCCAATGAATATTTATAATCAAAATTTGGAGTTGTGTAACCCTACTTAAAAACTGTTTTAGTAAAACAACTCATGTTTGTGTCAATTTAATTTTAACATTAAATAAATATATATTAATGTCATTTTCCAACTAAAGTGGCTCCATGGGGTCCCCAAGTTGACCCATGGGTTGTCTTGGTCGGCCATGACTCATCCAATAGGAGTAGGACAAGTGTCAAGCTCATCTCATATTATTTAAACATTATTTTTACCTTAAACTACACTAATTACCTCTAATCGAGATTAAGAACTTAAAAGTTACTATTCACCAAAAAATTATTTTAATCTCATTGAACCAAATTTTACTTCTTGATGACAACCATGTATGTCGTATTTTTGAAAATCAAATCACAGAAGTGGTAATATTTCATTTAAACGAAAAATCAGTTATTTAACTACCACTTAGTGGTTTCACTATTCATCAAAAATTGAAGTTTTTCCGAACAATGCCAAAATTTCACCCTAAGCTATAATTGATATTCTGAATTCAAAAATGATGTCTATTTTACAAAATTCCAAACATATAAGTTGCATTATTTAATTTTATAATTAATTCCCGCTGTCACAACAAATAGCGTGTTTTTAAGAAACAATTTATATCAAAAGATTGGCAATTGTTTATGTCCAATTTCAATGTTAAATTAATTCTAATGACCACCATTGGATAAAATGGTAAAAATCTATTCTAATTATACTTTAAAACCACTAAATAGTATAATTTATCACTGTATATTATTTTGATTAAAAAAGTTGTTTTTAAGTATTTTTCACTATTCATAAAAAATTAGAAGTTCTTAGAAAAATACCAAAAATTCAACATAGGCTAATTTCGATATTCCGAATCAAAAAATGAAGTCCATTTTGAAATATAAAATTTCTATAATTTTAAAAAGTGGTTATTAATATTCATAACGGCTACTTTTATTAGTCGTGGTGTTTTAGAACTCGAAGTTGCGTACAATGCAAGCCATTGTATTATTGAATGAGAAGCGTATCATGGAAGCTCGGGGTGTTACACCCAGTGTGTGTGGAACCACTTGAGATTACATTGGTATATCTATGGACTACCGAAGGACTCAACAATGGTTGTTACAGACATATTACACATAAGGATATTATAGTTCATTCATATATTCCCATACTATAGTCCCAAATATATAGTGAATATTCAATTATGGTTTTTTATCGCTTCATGGATTTTATCATGGATGTTTTCTCACATGGTTTCAAAAGATGTAATATAACATGACTCTACATGATGGATTATGTCATGGATGTGTGTTTAGTTAATTAATTTATGGTGTATGGATAGGAATACCTATTTTATTTGTCAAAATTTCCATAATCTTTTATATATGGATATGAAAAGATTTTATGAAAACCCAAGGACAATGATTTATTAATGCATTTTGATTTATTAAAATGATTTGTAAAAGTGTTTTTATTTTAAAAGATAGAACAATTTCATTCTTTTTATTAGACATTTTATAAAATCTATAATTGTATCCTTAAGGGATTTCTGATCATGACCAAATTTTGGATTTTAGATGTTGTGGATGTTTTTTGTAGGACCCAGCTAATTGTAGAGGCATTGTGTATCTTAGTGGCCTCCCATTCCATTTTTTACATTCGAGTGGGATGGTTTATATGTGACATCTTGTCAAATAGAGAATTTTTTTTCCTATCTTTTTATACATTATAGTTTATCCCATTTGGATTGGCTTGTATGGATCATTAATGTATCAATTTCTTCCACAATTTACTCTTTTTTAATTTTTTTGTTTATATTCAATTCTAGTTTTTGTTATCATGTTGTACATCTGCAACATGAGAAGGAAACTTATCTATATTTTCTAGTTGACATGGGTTGGTCATTTACATTTTTGGCCTACTTAAGGACTAAATATTATTTGATTAATCATAATCATTCCCAAATTAATTTAATGTTTTCTCAATAGTGTCCAAACACAACAAAAAAAATGTGAGACACAATTCTCCCACATGACCTTTATCAATGAATCAACCTAATTAGCTTTTTTCTTAATATAATACTACAAATTAACTAGGTATATATTAAATAATTTCACAATAATAATCTTATATTATAATATACAAATGAATAATTTAGTGATTTGAAAATATTAAATTGATAAAACCTTTTATGTGATATATCAATAGATATTATAAAAGGTCCACCAACATTAGTTCGTCAACCGAATTCATAGTTCAATAAATCAACATAATGAAAAATGTAGTGGTAAATATATTCATTGGATGAAAATGATTCCATAAATATAATTCCAATAGTTTTTTTGATCTTATAGGTTTCAAATTATCTCAAAACACTATCTAAATGACATTAAATATTTAATTATAACTACTATTATTTAAACAACTTAAAATTTACTTAGTGGAAATGATAGCAATTTATCCATCTAAATATGAGAGTAATGACTTTCCAATAAATATTATTTTTTTATTCACAGAAAAGTGAATTGAATCTTTAATTTTAATTATGTACATTCGAATTTAAATGTGTTCAATGAAAAAGAATCATTTCCTTAGTTTTTCAATTCAATAACTAATACAACAAAACTATAATTACGATTTGACCATATATATTACATTATATTAATTTTTTTAATTATTAAATTTTTTTGATTATCTACTGATTTCCCCAACTCATTATGTAATATTCAGTGTAAATTTTCACATACATTCTTTTCAATGTGAATAATTTTAAGATAATGATGTAACATTATTAGTTTAAAATGTGTACGTTTGAAAATTATATTTGTTTATTTCATTAATATATTATAATTTCAACTAATTTTTAATATATTATCATAATATCATTAAATTTATAGTATTTACCAAATTCTATAAAATCTGTTATCAATTTTGTTAGTATTTTAGATATAAATAATAGTTTTAGTTAGGGAGTCAAATAAATTCATCAATAAAATCATGCTTATTTAAAATAATATCTATTTCATGCAATATGGAATTTATAATTCCAAATAAAACATTTATTTATACAATAAGATATAATTTTAGTTTTTAAATTAAATTTACAAATTAGAGATGTCATGGAAATATAAGTGTTCGACTGAAATAAAATTAATGTTCAATAATGGCATTATTGGTTCAAATGAGAGATTGAGGTAATTTAAAAATTATTTTTTGATAGATTTAAGATAAACACACCATTTGTTAAAAACTATTAATGTTATTATATAAGAGTTTGAATGTATACTTCTATTTATAGAAATTTTTCCAAGAATAATCCTCAAAATAAGGAATAATATTTTCTACAAACACATCATTGGAGGTAGATTATAAGGGATAAAAGTAGCTATCCATATGGTATATATAATATTTCAATTCACTAATGGTTTAAATCCATCATTTGATCATCCCAAACACACATTCCTAGAATTATAATAGAAACATGGATAAAACAAATCAAAGATTTCAATGCAGCCTAATCTCTGGGAAATCACAAAAACCCATCACTATTGTTTTCCATATAATTTCACTTTATATTCCATGTAATATTAGACAATGTTAATAATCTTTGAAACAATTGATTTTATGGAAACTAATGTATAATATTAATATTATTTTACCTACTAAATCATTGTAGAATGATCATTCCCCCTTCTTTTAAAAGTCATAAACATTCATCTACATGTATGGTATCTTTTTAACTTGTATATACCTAAGAAATCAATATAAAAAAATTTACTATGATAACACACATGTATATTTTTATAAATTTGACTCAACATTATAATAATTTTATTCCTCTCATAAAATGTATCTATGATATTTTTTTTTTCTAAATTATCATGTAAACTGTATAATATAATAGAAATTGATTTATTTTTAATTCAACATAAAAAATTGGTATGACATAACATTTATAGTATGTAATTTTTTTTCCTTTTCATATCCATCATACAACTCCATAATTATTTTTCCAAGTAATTTATAAAAATCATTTTATTTCTCATTTAGGTTGTCCCTTGTTTTAATATCGATTGAACAAAATTGAGGATTTATATATATGTAATAATCTTTATCATATTGTGCTACAATGCCAAAAACACCAATAATAATTTTTTGAATTTCATTATCCAATACCATGGAAATATATTTCATATTATTATCATGTTAAAATATTTATCATTCCATATTATTTTATTCCACATGGAAAATATTCCTCACACATGTAGAAGAATTTTTTTCAGTATCAAGTACTCATAATATCCATGTATTTTTAATCAGCATATGAAATTACTTGTAGGAATTGGAAATTTTATTTTACCTTCCATATATTCATTGGATATTACAATATCATAAAATATATCAGTGTTATTAAAGAATTAAGATGAATTTTATTGTGACATATTTTAGTATTGATTCATTTTTATACTATTTATAAATAACAATTAATTTAATAATGAATATATATATATATTAGAGAAATGAAATCATATTTGAAATATTATAAAATCATAATGACCCTATAAAATAAAATAATAAATTTATAATGATTGATAACTCAAAATATCAATTTAAAATATGAAATATATATCCATGAAATCTATTTTATAATTTACATGACCATAGAATAAGTTAAATTATATTTAAAATTAATATAATTTTGTGAAATAATATATTTAATCCTCTTAGGAAAGTAAAACTACAAATATAATTCCAAATATATTATAATTTCTAATAAAAATTACTATTTATGTCCTAGAGGAAGGTAAAACATTTATGTGTGAGATTGAAAAAGAAGATTAATTCATTTAATGATCACACTAACACACCAAGTATTCTGTAAACATGAGAAAAATTCATATATATTGATTAATATATAATGAATAGGAACAATTTAGATTTTATTTTCTAAAAAATCATACCAGATTAATTTAAATATTTATATGACAAATGTTTCATCACTGTGTATGTTCTATTTCACAATTATAGTGAAAAATGTCAAATATTTTAAAGAAAAGTTGAAATACCATCAATTATATAACAATGTAATACTCATAAACTCAATAAATAATAAAATGAACAATACCAAATCAGGATGTAAGTAAATTAATGACTAAAATGTCTTGTATATAACATGAAAAAATATTAACACTTGTAAAAAATAACATATAATATAATTGATGAATTCAATGAAAAATATCCACATTTATATTCATATATATATAATATAATTTATTAGTGGTATATAAAAATTAAATCCAATTATAACATTTTCAACTAAGAAAAAACATTAAAATTAAAAGTAAAATGATTAAAATTGGGAGTGAAGAGATTAGTATTTGTAACTTTCTGTGTTTGGTATAGGCACTTTGAATTAATAAGGGTAATAAAGGATATAATTATGAGTGTGAGAGGTGGAACAATATCCATGACTAAGGGAATATTACACACATGAAATGAACCATGTTGGGAAACATGATTGAGTATCATCAGAGAATGATGCTTCATACAGAGTCAGTATCCTATATCAATAGACAAGGTAGTGGTATTGGTGGGATGGTCAGGAAGTAATTCCAAGAGAAATACTATGGAAAATATTTAATTCTAAAAATATGAGTATTATGTTGGATATTATATATGATATTCAACACTGATCTTATATAACCCAAGAAATATATTTATTTAAATTTAATCTCTTCGAAATATTTCATTATAGACAACCTCTATTATATATGAACCCTAACATAGTATACCATTGTAATATTATAGTTAAATTATAGGATATTTATAAGCCTAAATAAATTATTAAAATTATATGTTATATTAGAGTATAAAATTAATCCAATGGTTTTTGATTGATAATAAATAAAATAAGATTCATTTGAAAAAGGATGTCTTTTCTGAAAACTGAATTTTTCTAAAATATAGATTCATCATACTTTTTATTTACAAGTTAAAATTAAATTTCAATAATTACTAAAGAATTATTTTTAAAACAGTAATTAATTTTTCAAATCATAATTTAAAATTATTATAAATTTAATTTTTGAGAGTTTTAGAAAAAGAATAATTTTTCGATGAATAGAGAAAAATACGGTATTTATTGAAAATAATATTTTTTCTTAAAGAAATTGAAATTTACTTTTTGATTTACAATTATTTTAAAATAAAAATAATATCAGTTATATAATAATATATAAAATTAAGGTTGGTGTAATAAATTAAATATTATATTTTTATATTAAAACTTTCTAAAGTTTTGAAAACCTTTTCATTGAAACCCCATTTTAACGCAACGTCATGAATGATTTTCAATGAAATTCACTGAATTATCTGTATTGAATTTTAAAAAAAATTACTCAATTTTCATAATCTCAATAATTAATATTATTTAATATTTTTAACATAATTTTGTTTTATAAAAAGATGTCAAAATATTAAAAATTTATTAATGCTAAAAAGGTTAAAAAAGTTTTACCGGGGGTTTAACCAAAATTATTAGTGTAAAAACATCCAATAAACATTTCAAATTTATATATTATATAATTATTTCCATATTATCCCATAAATGGACTGATAATGATCCATTCTTCTTCCTTGTGTTATAGTAATACCATCGGTATCACTTCATATTTTTATAAATTCATAGTGTGTCCTCTCACCCACTTATAAAAGTCCACCCCCAGTCCTCCCATATTTAAACACCCAAAGACATTAATTTACTCAAATAAATACTCAAATATATCCCATAGATATCTACCATCATTCTTGAGGCTTTGTATTGATCATAATTCCAATATAGGTAGCCTATGGGTGTAAACCTATAGAGCTTGTCCAAAGAAGAGGGAATGATCATAGCCATGAATCATCATCTTATTTATTAGTCTAACCTCTTACTATATCATTAAAATATTATGAAATAATAGCAACAATTTATAATAAATTATTTAATGATATTACAGGGAATGAATAAATTATATCAATCTCCTCTTCCATCAAATGTTAAACAAATATGTCAATCATGTGAACGATGAACATGAGCCTCCAGAACCGATGTAATTCATTTTCCATCACCACAAATAGAGAAGGGATATAATTATTTATTTAAACATTCATATTATTTTATCTGAAATTAATATAATATTTTAATTATAATTTCACATATTACATCATAACTTCCAAGAAGATAAGAAACAATAACGTTTCTCGTGCATACTAGTGACTACATCTTCCATATAGTGATATATTTTTTTCATTTTATTTTGAAATGGATTAGAATTATGTTATATTTAATAAATATAAATGAAATATATGATATAAAAATTTTGTTTTTATTTGAAATATTATTTACCTTTTTGAAATTACATCTACTATACCAATAGAAATTATGTTCATGCGTAAATACGACCTATAATATCCATGAATGGTGTAACTAATTTTCCAACATCTAAATTTTCTTGACTATTATAAATACATAATTAATTATTATATGTTATATTTATATCTTTTTTATCATTGCTGATATGATTTAAGTATTGTAAAAAAAAGTTTACATTATTAAATCAAGATATACATGAAAACTGAACCAATTATCTCCTAAACCAGTGATTTTAACTAAGAATTCATAACAAAATGGCCTCAAAAGACAATAAGATAATAAATCTTGGAATGAAATATATTATTGTGGTTTTTAAATATATTTATAGTAAATAAATATTTATTATACAGGAGTTGTAGATAAATATGATGGAAATGAGGCCTATGGTAAGAGATTAATTATCTCTCTTCTATATCATAGTGACATATGTTTAATTGAACACTCATTTTTTGGACTATATACTACAACATTGAAATGTAATATGGTGATTCTATTTATTTCAATGAAATTTAAACTTTCATTTGTTTTTATTCCTTATTTGGGATTACAACTCAGAATATTACTAAAGTGGTTAGGGTTTTTAGTCTCACATTTACATCCAAGGTATATATTCTATATTCACAACCTCTATAATTGTGTGGTGTTTATATAAATAATTTTTTATGTTATATCATGAATACATTTATCTTCAAGTTATTTACTATTTAATTTGAAATTATTTTTTATGGGGATTTTGATTTAGAAGATTCTAATGTGGTAAAGGTTTATATTAAAATCTCATTGTTTATTCAGATTACTCGTGACTATGTTTCTAGTGAAAAAAGATTAAAAAATATTTTTTAATAAAAACATAAATTTTCATATCATTGGGTTGTTAATTTATAATTCATGATTTCATATCATTTTTCTCTCTAGAAGAAAGAAGAGAAAAATATATTTTTTTAATGAAACAAACATCATTTCTATCATCATTAAAACCCCTTTTTTTAATATACATTGTTTGAAAAAATGTTTTAAATATTTTTATAACATTCTTTAAATTATTTTTTAAATAAATTTGTACTAATGATGCTTTTTAAAAAATTGTTTTAAAGGAATAATATTTTTATTATTCAAATTATGAATATTAAATATTTTGATAATTCTATAAAAAGTATTTTTTTTATTATATGTAATATACTAAATTACCCCCCATGATGACCAAATATTACATTTAATAATCCTATAAATTTTTATAATGATTTTTTGATGATTTTTTTCAAAATATTATTTATTTATTTTTTTGGGTTTTATGTGATTTTCAATGTGTTAAGTATATTTTCTTCATGTGTGATTTTAATAGAATTTTTATGGTATTTTAATTCATCAATAACAACAACCATTATTTCACTAATTCAATATTGGGAATATGTTGTTCGGATGCAATAATTATTTTTTTACTAGATGGTTTATGATTAGTTTGATTGGGGATGTACTATATTGATAGAATTCACCATATTACTTGTAATGTATTATGATTATATTTATTACTTGGGGAATGAACATATATTTTATATTCATGTATTTTAAAATAAATGATTTTTTTTATTAATTTTCACCACTTTTATATGAAGAATTCAGTAGGCTTAGTATTTGATAGGTGGAGCCTTCTATTGCCCTCGATGCACTGATAAGTCTCATAAGACTAACTATATTTGGTATTTGGATGATAACTTTCCCATTTATATAAGATGTATTAGAATTAAGACACAATAGTATCGATATGAAGTTCATGATTATGAATTACTGCATTATGAGATTATTTGTTGATTTATATTTGATTCTTCATTTTATTATAATTTTCATGGAGATATTCCAATTTTATGATAATATTTATACGGAATTATTTGATCATCATTTATTCCAATAATATTATTCATGATTATCTATTTATTGGTTAAATAGAATCTGTTTTAGTTATTTACCATGAAATAATGGTTAAAAGTTATTTATTTATGATATATTGCATTGTCCACATACCTTTAAAAAGCATTAGATAATACCATTTTCTATTGTTTCCCTTTCCCAAGATTCTAGGAAGATTATTATATTTAATATATTGGAATATACCAAATATAATTATGGTGTTATAAAATAATATTCTATTTTATATTTTATCATTTCAATTATAATATGATATTCATTAATTTATATAGTTTTCTAAAACTATGAAACTATTTGGTCTCGTAAGATGTGATTCCTTATATCTAGATACAATGAAATTTGGTGACCAAGGACACTTGCATACTAGGGTTTCGGTATCTACAATTGGTGTTTGGGGAAGTCACATGAATCCAGGAGAACTGGATTTAAGATAACGTATATTAGGTAAAATATCCCTACACTATACATTGATTATAATTATATAAGAGTATCCTATTGTTTTGTTGAGGAATAAAATATGTTTTTTTCCTAGAAATACATCTCTTTCTGGATTCTAATAGTGAAAATGGTTTAGAAACAATTTTACCTACGGGTAATTACTTCGAAAAAGGAGCATTGATATTTTACATTATATTCACATGGTTCTTGAAAACGGGCCTTATTGTGCACTAGGTTTGACACTTAAAAGGGGTATAATTGGGATAATTACTATTTATTGGGTAAATGATAATGAAGGATTTTAAAATATTATTATTATTTGAAAAAAATCAAAAAGAAATTATGTTTATGAATATGGTATTAATTATTCATATTTATTTTAATTTATGTTTAGTATTTCACTAGTTTTTGTATAATACATTATTATTCATAATTTTATGATATAATATATTGTATACTAGTTTTTATAAATGGAGCCTATAAGAAGGAATGAGAACCATACCAATGTACATAATATATTTAGGGTTTTACTTCCTATAAAATATAATAAAGATGGATCTAGAGCTATAGTTGGGACAGATCAAATTATATTCATTTTTGGGAAACTAACTCATGTTATCAACAATAAACATTCTAGTATAGAGAAACCCACTGATCCAACACATAGTCAAAAAATGCTAGAATAGTTCATGCATCATAACCCTCCACCATCAAATAAGAATTCAAATCCATTTATAGCTAAGAAATTGATAAGTTCTATCATGATTATATTCCACTCTCCAGGAAGTGTTGAAAGGGAGAAGGTTTCTCTGACATTTTAAAATATAAAGGAGAAAGAGATCAATGGTGTTTATTGATTCAAAAAACTAGAGATTAAGAGGAAATAATGAGCATGGAGTGTAAGTATTTAAAGGTTCTATTATAGGAAAAATATTTTCCATGTGAACAATAAGTTGACATAAAGAGAAAATTCATACATCAAAAACAAAAGGAAGTGAAAAATGTTACATTGTGTGAAAATAATAGTAAAAGGTTATCAAGGCATGTTATTGAATATGTGTGTAATACAAAGTGTATGATTTTCCATTTATCTTATGGGTTAATCCAAACCATAAAAGGAAAATACTCCCCCGAACATTATCATCATACGAGGAAATAAAATCATGTGAAATAATGAGATGGAAATTATACTACACGTATTGTGTATTTTAAGTAAAAGATATAAGAATAGGAAATTAGAGAAAAAAATAGATAATAGGAAGAAGGGAATGAAGGATTATAAAAAATGTGATAATTTTGGAAAGATACACTATGGTACGTGCTCAAATGGAATGGGATTTTTCTTCATGTTTAGAAAGAATGCCCACTAGGTGTGTGAATTTCAAGGTGTGAATGAAACCTCTAATGATAAATAATTAAAATTTATGGTGATTAGTAAATATATAATTGCCGGCCTCGAGTATTAATGGAATATACCACAAGTTATGCTAATGGGTCTATGTAATACTTTTGAAATTAATTTATATAAATTATAATGAATAAATTTCTTATGTATTTGGATTCAGGAATTATGTTGTAGATGTATTTTTACAAATAGTATATTTGTTATTATAATCATGAATCGTATTACGGATATTTTGTGGGAAAATATGGAAACATAAACCATTAGTTTAGTTTATGATTTAGTGAACATTTTTCTTAGGGTGAATTAATTAAAAAAATTTAGACATAAGATGAAAGTTATTGATAACCTTTGGGTCAATATTATCATTGATGTCGTGGTAATAATAATCAATAAATATTATTTGATTTCATGGAAAAAATATGTCCTATATAAAACCCTTATTGTCAAAAAGTGATATTTTTAACAATTTTATTTTTAAGGATATTCATCATATTTTTTGTAATTTTATTGAAATTATATTAGATTTCATTTATAAAAATAAAATCGCACATGTGGGGTGACCACCCATCAAATCTTGAAAGGTTTCAGGGCTTAAACCCACTACCAAAGTCTAATAAGGTTGAAACACCTACCACATGCCTAAATGATGGTCCATTTTATATGAAATTGTTTTTACATAAACAATTTGATGGGTAACTACTTATAGCATTTTTTAAATTGAACATTGAGTATTAATATTTAGGATTAATGATTTATTTTTTATTTATTTTTTTGTGATAACTAATTTAGTTCTGGAAAATATTTAGTGACATGCTAATAGAATTTGCATTTATTTATATTTTATGATATGTTAAAATTTTATTTTTTTCTCTTCAATAGTAAAAACATTATCTTGGATATTCCATTCATGGAGTAGTTAATTTATTATAAATATATTTATGTTGATCCAAAGGATAAAATTGTAAGTATATTTTTTGGTTTTCTCTATCATGGTAGTAAAAAAATCCCTCAACTTTTGGAAAAGGGTATTGAAACGAAAAAATACCCTATTACCTTCATATACAATGAATAAATGGTCTCTTAAATCATTATAGATTTATGAATTTTGGGTTATTAAATTTCACTATATAATTCACTTTCTTGTGATCAATGATATCAACCACTCTTTAAAATTATTTATTCTTTTCTTCCATATCAATATATTAACCTCCCACAAGTTTTTTAAAAATATTAAAACTAGTAATTTTTTACACTAAAACCCATCACATTTTTCTTTATTTATTTTAGGTGATTATTTTTTTAACCCTTATGACATTATCGATCTTCAACTGAGGTATTTCTATATGTTAACCACTTGATTTATGAGAGAAATTTGAAATTGTAATGATGTAATTTGTAGAAAGCAGGGATAATATAACACCATGAGAATTAAAATATGAGATAAACATATTTTATGTTGAATAATAAATCCATCCTTTAATTTAAATTACCCCTAAAAATACATTTCCTTAAATTTAATATCCTAGACAGCTGTGATTGATTCATTACTTACTCTTAATGAACCATAATATAGTATATCCTTATAACCTGTATGTTAAATTTGAGAAAATGAATAGTAATAAATAAATTAGGAATATTATATGGTTTAAAATGTAAAAAATAAATTCAATGGTTTGTTTTTATTTTAAGTAACATGATAATCATTTGAAAGGGAAATTAATATTTTCAAAAAAATAATATTTTTTAAAGATGATTTTATCACGCTTTGATCATATATTTTTAACATTCATTTATATAACTTTTAGAAAATTCACATAAAAATTTTTAATTAATTTTTCATATGAAAATATAAAAAGTATCATATAGTCAATACATGAGAATTTTATGAAAAAAATAATTTTTAGACTAGTATTTAAAAATATAGGTTTTTATTGAAAAAATAATTTCTCTATAAAATTAAAAAAAATTAAAAATTTTATATACATGTTAAATTAGTTCAATAATAATATTAAAATAAAATTTATTAAATTTTAATCATTTTAATATTGAATTTTGATATTATAACATTTTATGTTTATTAAAACGTTTTCTTTAGAAAACTGAGTTTCCATTAAGTCTATGAGATTAAAACTAAATAAAACCCTCCCACTACTGTGAATTGAATTTGGAAAAATGGATTCCATATTTTAAATAATAGTAATTAATATTATTTAATATTTTCAACATAACATTCTTTCATAATGTATAGTGAAAATAGTAATAAATAATTAACGTGATTAAGGATAAAATAGGATAACTAGGGGTTTAAATAAAAAGATAAGTGTTAAATAGAAAAACAAACATGAAAATTTAAATTAAATAGTGATATTTATTAATTATATAATCCATGATCCTATAATGATTCATTTTATATCCATTTTCATCTAAAATAGGTGGGTATCATTTTTTCATCTAAAAAATTCAAAGTATGCCCCCCCCCCACATATAAAAATCTATAACCTATCCTCCCATAGGAACACTAAAATAGAATATTTTTTCAATAGAATACTAAAATATGTCCCTAACATACCTTAACACATTCTTTATTCCTTTTATTGATCATTAATCCATTCTATTAAGTCTATGGGTATAAACATAAACATGTTTTCTAATGAAGATGTAATGTTATCAAGCATGTGCATTGATTTAATTTCTTACACTAACACCATAAAATATACTTAACAATGATAAAATAAATACATAATTATCTCCATTATACTGATATTTTACCATGTTAATGGAATAATTTATATCAATCTTATCTTCCTTCAAATTGGAAATGTATCTTTTGATCGGGTGTACAGAAGTCAACTACATGACGAACCAATGTATTTTGATTTTTATCACCACATCTCAAGAATAAATATAATTATTTATTTATAATATTTAAAATCCATTTAGGTAAATTATATACTTTTTTATTTATAATATCAAATATACCTTCATACCTACCAACTAATTGGAAAAAATAATGTCTCTCATGCATATATGTGGAATATTGCATCTACGTATCAATGGAAAATTATTACATTTTATTAATAAATGGATGGAAATATTGATATATATATATATATATAAAGAATATAAATTAAATATTTAATATAATGGAAATGTGAAATATTATTTACTTATATTACATTCAATCTGTTAGAAAAATAGAAACAGTGTTCATGTGTACGTATGACTTACCGTCTCCATGATTAGTGTTACAGATTTTCAAATCCCTAACATTTATAGACAATTATAAATAAATATTTTAGGATTATATAAGATATTTATCTCAATGGAAACATTCTAGAGATGATTTAACTACGAACAAAGGTAAATTGACAAAATTACAAAACCAAAAGATACGTGAAAATGAGGAATTATCAGGCAAAACAGTGATTTTAACAAATAATTGTTCATAAATGGGCCATAAAAGACTAAAAGTGTATCAAATATGGATATTTATTTATTTATTTATTTATTTATTTTTCTATAATATATTTAAAATAAATCTATATTTTTTGAATAGTGGGTAAAAAACATGTACATAGTAAGACCCGATGTAAGGGATTTCTTGTTTCACTTTTACTTCAGAGAGAGTTATGAAAAATTCACCACTAAAATATTATTGATGGTTTATATTCTTCCAAATTGAAATGAAATATAATGATTATAATTATTTCCTTAAATTAAATTTTTTATATTATTTCTTTATGTAATGTGTCTTATGATTCAAAATATTACTAAAGCGATTAGGGTTTCTCGTCTAACTTTTACTTCCATAAGACATATCTCATATTCACCAGGTAGATAATTATGTGGTTTAATTAATACACCTTTGATATGTTATATCCAGAATAACATTATCAAAATTATCACGACCCGTCTTTGGGGCCCATGCTGTGACTACCCCAAGCCCACCTTCCATAGGCCAGGGGTTGGCGACTAGCACCAAAGGTATAAATCCTGATAAAAAGGGAAGGCATTGACTTTATAAAAGTAAAGAACACAACAGAGTACACAACAGAAGCAAGCACTATGTAAAATGGGTACAAAAGTAAGCACTGGGAAGTAAATTGGCCAGTATACAAACCCAACTAAAAGTACAGTACAACTAAAATTCTAATGCTAAAGCATTAAAGTAAAGCATCAACCACTGAGTCCTCCTCCGGGAATCCCACGTGAAGGGTGGGTACAGATAGTCTCTCCCAGCACCATGGGTTTGTATGTCTGCTCCGTGTACGTCACACCAAGTGCTCCACCTACAGGTACCATCCAAATCTATAAGCCTCTACCACGATCAGCGTTGTCCGTCATCTGCATCCAACACAACGTAGTGCGGGCATTTCCCGTGTAGAGGTGAGTATAACGATACTCAGTAGGGACCCCGAGACACCCGAAGGTCTCACAGAATCCACAAAGGATAAACCATAAGGAAAGGTACAACCACGAATCATCAACCCACTCTACTTAGGTATATGCCCATACATATATCGAAGTCATCCATCCCAGATCGACTCCAACACTCGAGCCCAGGCACAACCCAGTCCACATAGGAAAGAAGTCAATCACATCGATGATAATGATTAAAAGAAAAGACTCAGCTCACACAGGTATACACCTTTCATATATCAATAGAGATGATTTGATGTAGTCACTAATTCATCTAAGCTATCGGACCCACACAAGACACAAGACCAGCTAAGATATCTGACCCACACAGGTTACAAGACCAGCTACACTGCCGGACCCATAGAGGATACAAGTACTGAGGTCAATACTATCGGACCCACATAATATACAAGAACAGTATCCATCACTGCCGAATCCACAGAGGATCCCAGTATGGTAGTCATCGTTGTCGAACCCACGAAGGATTCTAGTACCGTAGTCGATGCAGTCTCAACCAGCTCTTGGGTTCCCGCACACAACACACTCAATTCCGGGAGGGTACACTTCTCGATCAAGGGGGGGTTGATACATCAACTATCATGAAGTCCAGAGTTGATGTATCACAAAGTTTCGTCTCATCAAAAGAAACCCAACATGACAGACGATGTGTCAATCGGACGACCGGTCTGAGAGTTATTGGTTTTTCCGTTCTAGGGGCCCGGTTGGTTTTTAAGCTAAAACCAACCCAACCATACTCCATCTGCATCCAACCCTCAAGTGTAGTATTCCAAAAGAACAGTCTCATCAAAATAAATCCAAAGTAGTTTCCGGAACGTAAATCAGACATTCGGTCCTTAAGTTATAAGCGTTTCCGCTCCAAGGGCCTGGTTGGTTTCAGGTTCAAACCAACTCGATCATACCCAAATATCACCAAAACCTCAATTGTAATACACCAAAACGATTTCCTAGATCCAAGGATTCCTACGCAACTGACGGTGCGTCGATCAGAGGTCTGTAGCTCAAGTTATGGGGAAAAGACCGAAAAACGGTCCGAAGTGGGGGGGTCTGGGCCTGGTCCGACCCGGCCCAACCCACCCTCGGTCAGACCGAACTGGGTCCAGCTCGGCTGGGCATGGCCCGTTCCACCTGAACCACCAGGCCCACCCGGGGGGGTGTGCTAGCTCGGCCAGCAGGCCGAGCGGGGGGTGCAGCCCCCGGTTCTGTGAACGCAGTGCCAGGCTGGCGCCGCTTGTCTCCCGGATCCCTCGCGGCCGCATGATCCCCTCCACGCCGCTGTAGCCTGTGCCACAATGGGCTTCTATATAGAACTCCCCCAACTAGCCTACAGAGTTACTCCTCCTGTTGAGTACCACAGGTCTGTTGCCTCACACAGTAGAGCTCTGCGCTCCCCACTGGGCTAGTCAAGTCACTCCGTAACGAATCAAACAAGCAGTCATCAGGTCTCAGCAATCTACTAGGTCTTCGTAGTCTGCTCGCTCATCTCCGAGAGGGCCTCCTCCATGAGAAACAATCCGATAATCCAAGTTTCATGAAGTCTCACGTGGAATTATCTCAAAGGACCGCCATGTCATAGGGGTATCAACGCAACAGACGGTGCGTCAATCAGACACCCGGACTGTGAGTTATTAGCCTTTTTGTCTCAGGGGTCCAGTTGGTTTCGTGTTCAAACCAACCTGACCATATGTCAACTATACCCCGAACTCCCATGTGGTATACTTAAAGGGACGGCTATGCTCCAAGAATACTGACGCCGCTGACAGTTTGTCAAACAGACGTCTGGTGCTAAAGATATGGCCCAAGGAGTTAAAGGGTCATTAATATGACCAGGTCCGGTCCGAGTCGGTCGAACCGACTTGGCATGACCTCACCTAGGCCGACCCAGTCTGGGTCGACCCGGTCAGACTTGCTGGGTGTGACCCGGCCCATTGGGCAGGTCAGGCCGCTAATTTTTACCTGGTCCACTGGGCCCTGTCCAATGGACCGCAAGGGCCGTTCGGCCAGATAGTCCCCACATAGGCGTCTCGGTAACTCGGCTCGGGAGATCGGTCCGGTTTGGCCAGCGACACCACTGGGGCACCGCAGGTTGGCTCAGTAGGCCGGTGGCTGGGAGGCCAGCGAGCAGGCCGCGCGGGGCGCGGGCGGGCTGGCTGATCTCCGAGCAGGCCGCGGGTGCACCCGGCAAGGCGCGGGTGCACTGGGTAGGGTGCGGGATGCTGGGCAGCATTCTAGGGCACGCTGGGTAGCCCGGTAGGGCGCCGGGTAGGGAGGCTTTGTGCCACGGGGTGTCGGGCAGGGCGGCAGGGCGTCGCGGGGTGCGTCGGGGTGTGTTGGGCATTGCTGGCAGGGAACCCCAGGGAAGACACAGGGGTGCATCGTGCAGCGCGGGCAGGGCACCGTGGGGGGCGCCGAGGTGCGCCGGGCAGGTCAGGCAGCGCACCGGCGGGGGGCGTAGGGCGCCGGGAGCACGCCTTCAGGGGCACGGGGCGCTGGGAGCATGCCGACAGGGGCGCGATGCGTCGGGAGCGCGCCTGCAGGGGCGCGGGGGTGTGGGTAGCGCACTAGGGTGGCGCAGTACACAGAGGTCGTAGGTAGCACAACCTCTGTTCTCCGCCTTCTTCATCATCGCTTCTTCGCCATGCGGTAGGACGTCACAAGAAAGTAGAACGAATAAGGATGTCGGGCCATGTTAGGTTGGCCCTCATCCTCCCCATTTAGAGGAGAAATCAAATGTCTCAATGAGATAATCAGTTGATTTTAAAACATTCCCAAGATAGACCCTTTTATCATGAAGTTGTTATACTTTTTCTTATCCCATTCATTGGATAAAAAGGTAGCTAAGTCCACCATCCACTCTTATGGTGTCTAAACTAGGTGGAAAACTCTAACAGTGTTTTCCAGTGAGTGAAAATGAGGTTGGTCCACATAGTGATGAGGAATCTCTACTTTGGAAAGACTTCGAGAGTCTCTTCCACTCGGAGTTTGTTCCAGCCACCCTCAGTGCAGTTCACATTTTGGAGTTACTACATCTGCAGCCGGGCAGCATGACAGTATCTCAGTACTCGGCGAGGTTTACCGACCTCTCGCACTACTCCACGGATATGGTACGGGACCTGTTCTTCATTCCCTGTAATATGTGACTCATACGGGAGCAGACTCGACGATTTTGCACTGGTGCCGAAAGTGTGAGAATACTCTAGGAGGCGAGAGCTTCAGCTGGGATCTTCTTGTAGCGGTGTTGAGGCATTACGACGTCATCTTGGGTATGGAATGGTTATCTACATTCCATGCTCAGATCGACTATATTAGGTGCAGGGTGCGATGTATCCACACGTATGGGACCAGGTTCACCTTCACCGGCGAGAAGGGAACCTTTGCAGCACATGAAGGACTTACGTAGAGGAGAGAGCAGCCGATCACACAGCATTTGTCCAGTCTCATCCTCGGAGTAGTTGACGTGCAGAGTCCGAGTTTTCTTGTAGTGGTGGATCAGTATGCAGATGTTTTTACTGATGACGTTCCACGACTACCTCCTCGTAGATAGGTAGACTTCTACATAGATCTGTACCCTGGGACAGCACTGATATCTACCCCAGCATATCAGATGCCTCTTGTCGAGCTTCGTGAGCTGCGGGTACTGCTGGAGGACTTGCAGGGAAAGAGATTTATTTGACCCAATGTTTCACCCTGGGCTTCTCCGATTTTGTTCGCCAACAAGGAGGATGGGATCTTACCACTGGGTGTCGACTACCGTGGCCTGAACCAGGTGACCGTGAGGAACATGTAACCACTCTCGAGGATTGACGACCTCGTCGATCAGTTCAAGGGATCATGATGGTTCTCGAAGATAGACCTCAGGTCAGGCTATCACCAGCTCAGAGTTTGAGACAAGGATGTGCAGAAGATGGCCTTCAGGTGTCGGTATGGCCAATATGAGTTCTTGGTTATTCCCTTTGGCATAACCAATTCTCCAGCAGTGTTCATGAGTCTAATTAATAGGACCATCCAGCCTTACCTTGATCGGTTTTTTGTAGTCTTCGTTGACTACATACTGATTTACTCGACCACTGAGGAGGAGCACACCTACCACTTGTAGGTTGTACTGAATACACTCCGAGAGAACCAGCTTTATCGTAAACTCTCGAAGTTCCAGTTATGGATTTGAGAGGTGCACTTCTTGGGACACGTTATCTTGGAGGCGGGAGTTACAGTGTATCCATCGAAGATCGAGGTAGTTCTTTCTTGGGAGCCACCCAAGAGGGTGATGGAGGTGCAGAGTTTCCTAGGTCTGGATGGGTACTGTCGGAGATTTTTTCCAGACTTCTCCTGTGTTGTGGCTCCACCTTCATCCTTGACGAAGAAAGGGAAACCCTTTGTGTGGTCTGATAGATGCCAGCAGAGCTTTCAGGAGCTCAGATGGAGATTTTCTAGTGTTCCCATATTGAGGCTACCAGACGAGGGCATTGGCTACGTAGTTTACTTTGACGGTTCATGGACCGGACTTGGGTGTGTCCTGATGCAGGATCGAGCGGTGATCGCTTATGGTTCGCGGCAGACCCATGACAGGGAGCGCTACTATGTGAGGTGGAAGACCTGTGGTACTCAATAGGAGGAGTACCATAGTAGTCTAAGGTTAGTGAGTAGCACCTCGGAGTCGCGACATGACTACTATGCACGACAGAGGAGGAGTTCTCTAGCATCCGTGGTTTTGTTAATGAAAAATACTGGTTTGAGCTGAGTCAATGAGCTTTGCGTTTTTTCCTCATGATTGAGATGGCTTACTTGATAACTTAGGTATATGTATTATATAATTCATTTGTCATAATATTATATTTTAATGACTATTATATCATTTAATAAAATCGTATTTGTTTTAAAGACTCATTTATGTCAATTTTGACACTATTTAGTAATTGATTTTTGTTAAAGTCATAAAAAATTGATTAATTTGAGAAAACTATATTAACTCAAATATAAAATGTCATAATATTCCATAAAATTCATTTATGGAATCAAAATTTTCAAATTACACTTATTTTAATATTTATAATATCATTTATTTGAGTCATTCATTAATAAGGTAATCACCACATCATCACTGTGTCATAAATAAATTTATTTATTTAATGTATAAAAATTATAAATAAAATACCATAATGTAGGAAATATTTTATATCTTTATAATTAATATTTATAGTAAAAGTGATGAGTTATATAACCCTATATTATATTTTTTTTTAGTAAAAATATACATGTTTAGGTTATATTTATCTTTACTTTAAATTAATTATTATAACATGTCATTATCACTCCCAAGTGGCTCCAAAATAATAAAATTTTGACCTAATGATATTTTTGGTATCCCATGAATAATCCAATAATAATAGGACACATGTTAAGGTAGTTTTATATTATTATAATATTATTTTTTCCCTTATTTACCTAATTTACCCTTAAAACGTTGTAAATAAAAATAATTACTGAAGTTACTATTTATAATGTCCAAAAATAAAAGCTACCTATTTACATAATTTGTAACTTTTGATACCAAATATGGAATAAATTTTTCCAAATTCAAAACATAGAAGTTGCATTAATTAAATTAAAATTAATTCTCATTGTCAAAACCAAAAGGCGGGTTTTTAAGAAGTAAAAAACTATTAAAATATTTTCATGTGTTTATGTCCAATTTAAATGTAAAATTACTTAAAATAACTAAATTGGGATTAAATGATAAAAAATAATATGAATATACTTTAAAACCAATTCAAAAAAACCTTTCAATACAAACAAATTAGATGAAAAGACAGTTTTGAATTAAAAATGTAGTATTTTCATTATTCATTAAAATATGAATTTTATCATAAAAAAACCAAAATTTCAACCAAAGTAAATTATGATTTCTCGATTATAAAGAAGAATTCTATTTTTTTCAAATAGAACATATAAAAGAGTAAAAACTATGTTAAAATGGTTTGTTGTCAAAAGACGGTAAAATGACCTTTTAAAAATATTAGAGTATTTTATGCTTAAAATTGGATTCATTATTATTTTAAGCCTTTAAAATGTATTGGATAAATGTAAAAACATTTAATAGACATGTTTAATCATATTGTTGTTAGTTTTGTTCATTCCTTCTAATACAACGTCTAGGTGTTAACTACCATTTAAAATAATAATAATAATATTGTATTATTTTTCAGTATAACTGAGTGTTGTGTCTAACATAAGATTTCAGAGAAACCCGTTGTTGTGTGTCAAGTACACTATCAGAAAAATCGTCCCCTTTAACGTACAATTAATATTTTATTCATAAATATTAATGGATATGAAAATTAATTATTCTATAAATATTTTGGATGTTACATCTTTCCCCCCTTTTGAAATTGTGTCCCCGCACTTTTATTTACTTATTAAATAATTTGTGGAATTTCTCCCTCATATCATTTTCATATTCCCATGTTTCCTTATCTACTAAATGATTTTTCCACAAAAGATTTACCTGATGAATCACCTTATTCCACAACACTTTCTTCCTGATATCAAGAATCTATACTAGTTATTCCTCATAAAAAATATTCTCTTCCAACTGAACTACTTATGGACTCAAAACATGAGATGGATATAGCATATAATTCATTAACATTGAAACCTGAAAAACATTGTGTACCTAGGATAAACTTGGAGGTAAATCTACTTGGTCCGCAACTAATACAACTTTCTCCATAATTTCATAAGTCTAATGAACCACGGACCCACCTTCCCTTTCTAAACAAAACACATCACACTCTTCCATAGTGAAACATTGAGAAAGACATGATCACCTTCCTTGAAAGAAAGATCCTTCCTCCGATTACGTACATAACTATTTTTCATACTCTGAGTTGTCCTAATTTTCTTCTGAATCAACTAAACATTATCTTATATCTCTTATACCAATTATTATCTCATAAACTTCCTTTCACCTACTTCATCTCAGAAATCATTAGATCAACATCGCTTCTCATATAATGCCTCAAATGGTTCCATCTGTATATTGGAATGAAAACTGTTATAATAATAAAACTCAACCAAATAAATATGTTTATCCCAACTTCCCTAGTAATTCATTGAACAAGCACATAGCATATCATCTAAGGTCTGAATTGATCGTTCTGACTGCCCATCTGATTGAGGATGAAAAATTGTACTGAAATTTAATCCAGTACCAAATGACTTCTGAAGGCCTTTAAAAAAGTTAGAAGTGAACTTGAGATCATGATTAGATACAATGGAGAGGGTAACACCATGTAACCTTACTTTCTCTTTAATATATAATTGAGAAAGTTGATCTAGAGATAGAGTATCTCAAATGGGAAGAAAATGAGCAGATTTAGTCAATCGATCAACTATATCCCAGATTGCATTATTACCTTGATATGTCTTCGATGATCCCACAATGAAGTCCATGGATATATTTTCCCATTACCACTTTAGTACTAGAAAAGTTTGAACCATCCCCTTTGACAACTTTCGTTCTACTTTCACATGTTAATAGGTCAAATATTTCATAGTAAAGTCAACAATATCTCTTTTCATTCCATCGCACCAGTAATACTTCCAATGATCTATGTACATCTTAGTACTGCCAGGATGAACTGAAAACAAAGAACTATAAACTTCATATAACAACTATTTCGTCAATTGTGAATTACAAGACACACATAATCTCTTTCCAAACCTCACAACACAATCTTTATCAATGATAAATTTAGGTAACTTACCCTTCTGAACCAATTCTACCTTTTTCTGCAACTCAATGTATTCTTTCTTCACTTTATTAATTCTGTCTAATAGAGATTATTTCACTGCCACCTGAAACAAAATGAGAGGAATTCCCTATACCAAAAACTTCTAATCCAAAATTCATTAAATAGATATCCAAAGGATCTCGTTCCAAATGTATCATGGTTAATGTAGCATTACTTTTTTGACTCAAAGCATCAACCACTTTATTTTCTATTCCTAGATGGTAATGAATCATGCAATCATAATCTTTGATTAATTATAGACATGTCCTTTATCTCATGTTCAATTATTTCTCGGTGAATATATAATTCAAACTTTTGTGATAATTATATATTTTACACTTTACGCCATAAAAATTATATCTCTAAATTTTTAATGCAAAAACAGCAGCAGCTAATTCTAAATCATGTGTAGGGTAATTTAACTCATGGGTATTCAAATGACATAAAGCATAAGAAATTACCTAATAATTCTACATTAGGAAACAACCAAGTCATTTCAATTAAGCATCATTATATATAACAAATTCATTATTTTTGTAAATCATGTCCAAAACTAGAGCATTTACCAATCTTCTTTCAGTTTCTGAAAACAATCATCACATTCTTTTTTCCAGATAAACTTAAATCACTTACATATTAACATAGTTTGTTGGCTAGATAATCAAGAAAATTTTTCAAAAAACCTTTGGTAATAACCCAATAATCCTAGAAAACTAAGAATATTTGTGATATTGGTAGGTCTTGGACACTCTTAAAAAATTTGGTTTGTCAAAACTTATGCCAGATTTTGAAAAAATATGACCAAGGAAAAAAAAATTTTGCAACCACTGACTCTTCCTCTGATATTTTTAACCATTGATAACCACTAATCAACTTCACCTTGAAAACAAAAAATAGAAATACAAACCTTTTATTGTATAAACACCCCATTACATCAAAAATATTTTCAAGTGCTTTAATCCACCCTTTTACTTTCATAGGTTCAGATGATCCTCTGAATGATGGGGTACTTTGCCTAATGAAATTCCCCACTAATGAAATATTCTTATATGAATGATTTGGTTGATCTTGTGCATAAACACCACCACCGTTTATTTCCTAATTCAACATATCCATAACTACAACAAACTATTTAGTTCTGATCCTGACCATCTCAGGATGCAGATTTGGAAGGTTATTTTCCAATGGATGCCATCCAGCATAGTTTCTCTATTTCCTCTATAGAAAACCATTCTGGAAAACATATCTCAAATGAATCAATATGGTAATATTAAAATTATACATCATTTCAATTTGACCATAAAGTGAAAATAGTTTATGGATATTCTATTAATAGTATTCTAACTCCTAAAGTTATCTAAAATGACCTCTGATACCAACTATAAGGCCCCCCCCCCCATAAACATTACTTAATCTTGATTTTTTTAAATAATTTGACTTTTAATCACATAGATTATCTTTTCAGGTTTAGGGATTTATAGAATTATGCCATAACTTATACATATCAACTAGATTATTACAAAGTAGACACTTCTACTCACTATCCATTTTTTCAAAAATCAAAATCTTTAAAAAAACATGGTGTCGTTTCATACTTAAACATCATAAATTTTCCATGATCCCATCCTTGACTCTATTATCCTTTAATTCCTAGGAAAGATATTTCAAAACTAAAGATGAGCCTAAAAGGCTCAATAAGGGATAAAAAAAGAAGTAAAACTACTAGCTTTGTGAAAAAACATATACCATGAATAGATTATCAAAAATTAATACTTTTTACATTTTTGAAGTAGTAAATACTCTTCACCGAATATAAGCTCATTTCCTACCCTTTTGAAAACAAAATATTGCCATAAAACCCATAGAAAGAACTCATAACATATAAAAGTTAACATGGGACGTAATAATACTTAAATAGAATGACCATACAGTTGAATTACAAACATATCATTCTCACACATGAAATATCCATATGGATAACTTCTATACCCAATGCATTGGAGGTTATAACGTAACCATCCATCCTTGGTTTATCACAGAACTACCCATCTTTGGTTTATCATGTAACCATCCATCATTGGTTCACTACATAAACACCCATAAAATTTACAAGTACCATTATATAATCATAACACATAAAATAATGAAATTATCAACATTTACCTCATAATATTTCATTTTTAATCACAATAAATCATTTCAAGATATTTAAATATTCAATCCATTTCAAAAACCATTTAAAACATTTAATAAAAAGACTTTTGAATCAAAGTGTCCCATACCACTTTGAAATTTTTAACATTTTAAAACATTCATGTACATATAAATAAATTCATAAAAACCATTTTTAAAACATGTACATGAAATATAATGTTTTAGAAGAATAAATTTGTAAAACATTTAAAATGATGTTTTAGTTAAAGAGTCCCTTGCCACTTGAGAAACACTTGAATAAAAATCATTATGGAATAACATTAATCAAAATTTTAAATATCATCAGAATATAATAATTCATTGTATAAATTCTCAAAAGGGTTCTATATACATCTTATAAGATAATAAAGGTTCATAACATCAATATATGCCTCAATTAAAGAATATTGAGAAAAATCCATTACAAAGATCGTGTCATTAGATTAAGGATAAATAAATGACATAATTATGTGTGAAAAATATAAACACACCCAATATTAGTGGATATTCATTGTGAAACAATCATATGTAATTCACACATATTCTTGGAAAAACAAAACCAATGACATGGATATTTAACTCAATGAATGAAGATTGAGGTAAGATTTCCCTTACTTTGAGTCTAAATCATCACGTACAATAGTTATTTTTCTGAATAATAAACTTAGATTAATTTATAATTTATTGAGAAATTTTTCAATTTTATTATTCCTTTTATATCACTTACTACCATGTTATAAAAATTACATAATTATTTATGTTTATCTCATATTTTTTGTCGATATTTAGTACTTGAGTCGAAAATGAACTTGTTGAACTTGTTTTAATTTAAATTGTCCATGTGGTCAAAATTACATCTCCATAATATTATTCATGATTTAAATACCATATATAACTAGTATATATGTATTTATAATATCTATAATTTTTTGATATAAGAAATGAAATGTGCTATTCATGGAGACAGTAGGTCGTACGTACGCATGAACGCTACTTCCATTTCATTGTCATATTAAAGGAATGAAAACTAATTGATACATAGTTATATTATAATTATATTATAATATATATGTTTTATATATTACATTATCTCATTAACTCCATCTTTTATATGTTTCATGTATGTCATGAATGATTCATATCACTTTGAGGGGGTGGTAGTCCACACTTTCTCAAATGAAATTATCATATTTACACATTATGGAAAGAAAAAAAGTTATGTTATAATAAAAATTACAGAATAATAGAGACAATATAATTATAATATATATCATATATAGATATAGTTCCATCATAATGTCCACCATGAGAGGTATTAGGAGAAAATTGAACAATCATCCTTTCATGAGGCAGTAGTTCGTCGTACACAGAAATAGTATGTTTTATATCCATTTGACGAAGGTGTGTGTAAGTGTAGGTTGAAAAATTGGAATAAAAACATCCTATTATATTAAATATATTTGTTTTTTTATAAAATAAGGAATAAAAAGTGGTTAGGGGTTGGATAAGTAAAAAAAAATGAAAGGAGCTTGAGAGAAGACTTTACCTCTAAATCGGGTAACTCCTTTTGATTTGAGTCAAAAAGATTTCTTGAATTTCCTTATGCCCAAGTTAAAGATTATAGGAGGAAGGGATGTATTTTGGGATCTTATTTGAGAAGAATTTGGATGATACAAGGGGATTTAGAAGTGTGATTATGAGGGTAGAGGTGGGGTCCTTTTTATAAGATAGAGGATAGGAATGTCTTGAAATATTATTTTATTATAAATTGATTTTCAAATTCCAATAGATAATAATTGATATATTTCGAGAATAATATGAGTATGGGTTTAAATAATCGCAACTAATAGGTTTTATAAAAGTTTAGGACACAAATATAACCTTATCTTTTGGCTTTAACCCTTAGTTAAATAAATTAACTCTTACTATGTCTTCTTGTATTTTTACACTATATGGATAATATAGTTACTATAAAAATTCAAATGAACATCAAGTGGATAATTAATGATATTTATAACATTATATAAGTCATTTTTCCTAATCCTATATTTTTTTTACAATTATATCATTTAATAAAATAATATTTGTTTTAAAAACTCATTTTTGTCAATTTTGACACTATTTACTAATTGATTTTTGTTAAAGTCCTAAATACTTGATTGATTTGAAAAAGGTACATTAAATAAAATATAACATGTCATAATAATCAATAAAATTAATTTATGGAATCAAAATTTTCAAATTACATTTATTTTAATATTTATAATATCATTTATTTGAATCATTTATTAATAAGGTAATCACTACATCATCATTGTGCCATAAATAAATTTATATATTTAATGTATAAAAATTATAAATAAAATAACATGATATAAGAAATATTTTTAAGTTTCTAATTACTATTTAAAGTCAAAGATATCAGTTATATAACCCTATATTAAATTTTTATTAGTAAAAATATACATGTTTATGTTATATTTATCTTTACATTAAATTAATTATTATAACATGTCATTATCACTCCAAAGTGGCTCTCAAATTACAAAATTTCAGAATAAGGATTTTTTCCCCCATGACTCATAAAATAATATTAGGAAGCATGTTATGGTAGTTTTATAATATTATAATATTAATTTTAGCCTTATTTACCTAATTTACCCTTTAACTATGGTAAATAAAAATAATTACTGAAGTTACAATTCATAATGTCTAAAAATAAAAGTTACCTATTTAAATAATTTATACATTATGATTACAAATATGTAATCCATTTTTTTGAAATTAAAAACACAGAAGTTACATTAATTAATTTAAAATTAATTCCCATTGTCAAAACTAGAAAACAGGTTTTTAAGAAGTAAAAACTATCAAAAGATTGACATGTGTTTATGAGAAATTTAAATGTGAAATTACTTCCAATTTAAAAAATTGGATTAAATGGTAAAAAAATAACATAAATATACTTTTAAAAAAAAAATCAAACAATAATCTATCAATACAAATAAATTAGGCGTAAAGGCAGTTTTGAATTAAAAATAAAATATTTTCATTATTTATTAAAATATTATTTTTATCATAAACACACCAAAATTTCAACCAAAGTAAGTTTTGATGTCTCTATTCCAAATAAAAAAAGTTTATTTTTTCATATAGAACATATAAAAGTGGAAAAAACTATATTAAAAATGGTTCTCCATCAAATGTGGTAAAACGGACTTTTAAAAATATTAGAGTATTTTATGCTTAAAATTGGATTCATTCTCATTTTAAGCCTCTAAAAATTATTGGACAAATGTAAAAAAAATTAACAAAAATGTGTAATCATGTTGTATTTATTTTTTTCATTCCCTATAATACAAGGCTAGGCGTTAACTACCATTTAAAATAATAATATTATTATTGTGTTATTTTTCAATATAACTCAATGTTGTGTGCAACGTAAGATTTTGTAGAAACCCATTGTTGTGTTTAGAGTATTCTATCATAAAAAGTGTCCCCTTTAACATAAAATTAATATCTTATTCATAAATATTAATAGATATGAATGTGTACTATTCTATAAATACCTGGGATGTTATACATTTTCTACCACCGCCTTTCAAGTATGGATATAATTATAGATTTAACACATGTATATAATATTTATGATATTATTATACATATATAATTATAATATCACATGTACCTTATTAATTTCCATTCTGTTTAAAATACGATAACATTACTCATGTGTACGACGAAGTACCGCATCGCGAAGTGATGTGATTCATTTTTCAATTATGCTTTATGTGGAAAGTAATAATGATAAATTTAATGAATATATGTGATATATATGAAATTTTAATAGTTAATTAATACTAATATATAAATCAATTATAAACCTTTTACTATTTAATGGAATGATATCATCGCTCATGTGTACGTACAGCCTATAGTCTCCATGACGCAATGTGATTCATTTTCCGTGTCCAACCTTCAAGAATGATTCTAAAAAACAATATATTGATTAAATATGATATTTATAACATTAATATAATTATAAATATAATGTATCTTTATCCTCTACCCAATAACTATAACTTACATGACAAAACATGCAAGAGAAAATAATATGATTAACAACCAAAATAATGAAAATAATGAAATATTATTAACAAATAGGTGGTAAAATGTTATAAGAGAATTCTATATGATATTATAATTATGGTTATGGTTATGGTATAAGATAATAACATGAATAAAACCATTATACAGAAGATCAAATCATGTTAAATGAAAAATAAGTCTGAATTAAGGGACTTCGTCTTAATTTCCCTTCATTAAGTCATATTGAAACAACCATTCATCTAAATAACAACCATCAATTCATGGCTAATTATGTAATTCATATCCCAAAGAATACATGACTATTCGAATAAAAATACTATAAAAGAAATAAAAAACACCAAGTATCATGAAATTCTAAAACCATAAAGGTATATTCAAAATTAACTCATTTAAATGAACCACAAGTCACTCATCACACTTATAATGGGTGACTCTTGAATCAAACACAAATCACCCAATGTTATAAAACTACAATACCCATGACTCTAATGGAAACCATTTATTAACACACATATATACATCCTAAACATAATTACATCTCAAATTCATGATTTCCCAGGAACTAATAAAAACCATTAAATACCATGAAACTCTAACACCAAAAAGACACACTAACCATAAGCACTAAAAAATTATAAATATTTTCCCAAATTCAAATAAAAAATCTCGAAAGTAAATAAAATTCGTGATATACCCACTCTTATGGGATCCCCACTATAAGATAAATATAGGTTATACATATTAATTCCATTTCATTGTGTTCTACTTTATCATAACATTTACATTTAAAATTATAATTCAAAATAATTTTTCAAACCCCTAACATTTTATAATTTTTGACTCATGTTATACTTATAATTTATTAAAGAACATTAAAATGTTAATATTTTAAAACCAAACACATGGGGATCCAAATTTATATTATAAATCACATGTCAAAAAATTACCAAAATTCCATATTTTACAAAAAAAACATCTCATTTCACAATGTAATTTAGGAAAACACATCCCCCTATTTTATTTACCCAAAAGGTTCCTTTCTCAATTTCAATTTATAAAAATATACATTTTTTAATAACCATTTCTTTATAAAATCATCCTTTTTCATTTTAATAAAAATTTATAAAAAAAATCCTTACCTTAAAATTTCTAACAATTTAAAAATAACTGCCCAAGATGTAAAACATACATTTCGTATAAAATGGCATTGAAATATTATATGGCATGCTTAGTAGAGAAAATAAAGATAGCTTATATAATGTTTTTCTAGATAGATGATGTATAGAATGTTCAGAAAAGAAATTATAATTAGATGATTGTAGCACCCTAATATTTTATTATATATTTCTCTTTAAATAATTTTAATGTATTTGATATCTCTTTTTTAACGCAACACTAATTTTAAACAAACCACAAAATACTATTGAAATGTTATTATTAAATATGATAATTATTTTTTAGTCGCTGGATTGAATAGTATGAATAATAATAACTAAATTATAAAAAAAATTATCTACATATATATAAAATGAAATCATTGGTTATGAATTTATTAAAAATGAAAATTAAATCAGTTTAAAGTAAAAAAGAGATCTTTTTCTAAAAAAATATTTGTATGCATATAATTTTTTATATTAATTAATTAAATTAAATACTATTTACGAATAATTTTAATTAAATATTTAGATAATATATTCAATAAAAATATTTTAACATTCATCTAATGATATTTACTGAGCACGGAATAAGAATAAATTAAATTTTATTCTTAAAAATGCATTCTTCTAAAAACGATTTTCATTTCATTTTTCACACTTATTTTAAAATGAATTTCTTCCACTTATAGAAATTGAATCTAAAAAAATGGTTTCAATATTTTTAATTAGTAGGTCCAAATTTTTTAATGTGTTTAATATCATTTTTGGTCTTTATAAATTGTAATTAAGGTTAAATTCAATATTGTGGTAAAGGTTAAAAAGGTTAACAACGGGTTAAACTAAAGTGTTAATTTTTAAAATAACCTAAAAAATTATTTAAATATTGTTGGATAAGTTTATTTCAACCCACACATATCTTATATTCAAATTTGGGTTGATTTTGTTCCACTTAAACTTGAATATGACTTTATTTATTTAAAAGTTTTAAGTATTTACAAGAGTGTCACTCCCCTCACTTATAAAAGGGAAATTCCTCTCATATATTATCTACACCACTTGATCACTTTATTTCATCTAATATATACCTAAATACTTTCCCAACGTCTTGATCCATAACCTTGAGGTTCTTTTTTTTATCGAAATAATTATTCTGATACTTCTTTTGAAAATTAAAATATACATCTTTGTTTTTTTGTTTTATATTATAATAATTTTTAAGTATATGTTTACAATATCTTAATTAGTCATTCTGAATTACTCTACATTAACTATAATAATAATTCAATGAGTAATTTTACCTAAATTATGGTGTAGTTAATATATTATTATTTTTATTTACATAAATTTTTTTAAAGTGTTTCTTTTTGTGTTGCTTTTTTTGGAAGGAGAATTGTGGTGATATTAGGGAAACTTCATCGGTAGAAGTAGAAAAAGAGTAGATCCATTATAATAATACCATGTGTTTCTGATATAGTTACAAATTATCCCAATAAACATGGAATCCAAATGTTGGATCCATTAAAAAATTAATCTATAAATAGTGTCATGAGAACGAGGTGAAAGAGTATAAAACATACGAATGAAAAGCTATCTAAATTTGCTTACATTTTGAAGGCCACAAATTTTCATTTCTCTAAATGCTTTCATATGTAAAATTTTAGAGGGTGTTTTACTTAATAGAATCAATATTTGTGGGTTTATTGTAAATTAAATTTATCTATTTCATTATCTTTGCGGTTTTTTTAATCTGTTAGATTAAGGGATCCTAAGGCTAAGTAGATAGAGGTTATTCGAATTATGTGGGATTGAGGGATTCTAAAAGGAATAAAAAAATACATTTTTATCAGGTTGATAAAGTGATTACAATTTTTTGTAAGATATACCTACCTATAAGTTTATAATTATGAATACCTAAATTTGGGTCTGCATACTTCCTTGTCACATTGTGTTAAAGTGAAGACCTCACTCAGTTGGGATGTTGTAAGTTTTTTGGCCTATTGTGATTAAGTTACTATTTTATATATGTTATCTTTATTTTATTATTTTTTATATAAAATTTAATCTATTTATAATTATCATAAGAACTTCATTATGATTTATTTTTTAACTTAATGGAAGAAATTCATTATGAAAGTCTTTTATATCATGCTTCATTTTATTTGTTTATATAAGAATATAAATATTTTAATAGTTTGAAAAACTAAAATTAACCCCCCCCCCCCCATCCTATTATATTATATATATAATACATTATTAGGTAGTATTTTTATTCTCAAGAGACTCATCTAACATGCATTAAGGTTATTTTCAAAAGAGGATACTCAAAGAAGAGGTATATGCTCTCACTGATCTTTTTTCTGTTTCTTTCTTCTTAATTCTCCTATAAATGTTCTATAACCATATTAAAATGATGTGATAAGTATATTTACTTATACTAATGTGTTTTTATGTTGATTTTATATCCATTTTCAATCTAATTTCCATTCATTTTAAAATGACAATGTCACTTGTGCATACATGTGGATTGCCACCTCCACAAAGTGATATGATTCTTATTTCATTATCTATTTACATGCATGGTTATAAAGATATATTTAATAAATATATATGAAATTTTTTATAAAACTATTATTTTATAAAGGTGAATTATTATTTACCATTAGTTAATTCCATCTATTAAAAAGTGGAAGCATTACTTGTGCATAAGTTTAAACTATCCTCTTCACGAAGTGATGTAATTAATTTTTCATAACCTATTTATATGAATGGTTATAAAATAATATATAATTAATAAATATTATACTTATTAAAAGATTAATATTTCATATATTATGAATCTATGAACAATTTTCAAGTACCAAAACTATAAAATCAAAACATGAATGGAAAATAGACCAATTTTCACCTGAATATTCATTTTAATAGAGAATTATTAATAATGGGATAAATGGAAATTATAAAGGAAGTATACATACAAATTTATGTATAAATATGGTTATATAATAAATTTATAATAAAAATATATTTATTAT
Source organism: Viscum album (assembly GCA_963277665.1). NCBI lineage: Eukaryota > Viridiplantae > Streptophyta > Magnoliopsida > Santalales > Viscaceae > Viscum > Viscum album. The sequence continues at coordinate 1,020,780,282 of OY728122.1, forward strand.
ACATGAGGTATGAACACATGCAATGTAAGACAGGATGTGAGGTAAGGGTTTATGTTACAATCTCATTTATTTTTAGGATTTTTATGTTAAATTTATATTGAGGAAAATTATATGATCCTTATCCTTTATAATACATTTATTTTCTTCTCATGTGGTTATTATTTTAATATTTATGTATTATTACCATTTCCAATCTTTGGTATTTAAAGATATCAATATAATATTTTTTTTAAAAATTGACCAAATTTCATCTTTGGTCAACAAAAATTTTCTTCCATATCCATGTTATTTAAAATGATTTCAAAAAAGTTCATTTATATGATGAAATTATTATTTAAATTCATTTTAAACCATATTTTACTTTTCTTTAAATGTTTTAAAATGAAATTTTAAAAAAAATCAAAAATTTTGTTTATGAATTTTTATAAAAAGTGGGAAAGGAATATTTATTTTAAAATTTACTGCACTAATGAATTCTCCAACCATCATGAATATTTTTTTTATTTTAATATTCCTTTATAATTTTCCATGGTTATTTTAAAATAAAATATTTTTCTCAATATTCTTGAAATTTTTAGTTTTTAAATATTCTGAAAGAAAAGGGTGTTTTCCCTAATTTCAAAGAAATGTTAAAATGCTCATCTAAAGGTATTTTCCATCTATGTTAACAACCTTTATGGATTTTTATTCTTCATCAAGGATATGATATTATGATACCATACACTTTATTTCTCTATATATATTATGATGATCATTATTTAAGGATAATTCTATGAAACTCGCTTCTTTTCCACAGGTTCAATTATGCTGAAAACTTTATGACGCCTTTTTTATTTTCCACAAGTTATGCTATGATGAAATGATGAAATGTTTATAAAATATAATAATTTACATGGATTGTGATATTATGAAATTATTAATTTTTTCATGATATTTTAGCATATATATTTTTTGTTTTCATTGTATTATAGGTGCATCTAGTATTATATAATCCTCCAATGCATTTGGTAAAGACTGATATCACCTATGATAATATAGACTATAATGGGGAGTGAACCACGTTAAATAAGGGACTCTAACCATTATGATTTTCTTATAAGTTAACCTTGACTAAGTAAATGGAATTGGGAGTGAACTCAATCTACTATGATAGTCTTGGCAGTTATCCTTGATTAAGGAAATGATTTTCTATACTTATGTGTATTCCAAAAACCAATATTTTATTCTTATGATATATTATCATTGATAATGATTTATTATTGATGATTTGACACTCTTATAACTTATATATTTTGTTATAAAAAATCTGTATTCCATGATTCATGATTAAAAATATTTGACTGATTGGGTATGAATTTCATAAGTTATAATCATGTTATCAAACCCATATGATTATCTTATGCTCACTTATGATTATTGATTGATATCTCATATGTTCAAACATACTAAGAATTTTATCTCCCCCTTTATTATGTTTTCATTCCCAAATTTATGATGAAATTTATTAATTTGGTTGTGTCTAATAAGTGTGATATGTGAGATTAAATTTTTGGAAGATATTGAATATCTTTCATGAAATAAGATGATTATGTATCGAGTCTATAAAGACGCTATTAATTTAAATTTATTAGGTGTGTTATTTTATTATATGTATTAAATATCTATCTAAAATGATGTAATAATTATTTATATAAGGTTCAGGTCACCTCAGTTAGTATTAAAGTATGGTTTGATTAATTTTGGAGATTAGGATTAGATGGCTTTAGTGAAAACCTTAGGTACAAGTATAAGTATAGGATAATATCCTAAAGTCTTGGTAAAGTAGATATGGTGTAGTTTCTTAGTAATGGTATCCCTATATGGATACAGGAAAGTGGATGTGGTTGTTCCACAGATGCACCGAAGGATAAACAACCTGAAAAGAGTCGGTTGAGTGTTAACTGAATCTCCACTTGGTGCATGATGAGTGGGCTTGACTGCACACTTGGATAGACACTCCTAGGGGATATTCTTTGGTTAGTTCAAATTATCATTATGAACCATTATGATTAATGATAGGATAGAATCTATAAAAACCCAATGGTAATCCATAATGATATGATATTTACTTAATGTGTCATCGGTAGAAATAAGGTGTCATAATTTAAGACATCATAAAAATGATCTTCATAATTATATAATTTTTTACTTTGATTATTGATGTTTGATACCCACACTGAGTTTTTTAGTTTTTTTTAATTCCTTGAACCAATATGAATCATGTAAATAATAAATATGATGGCCAATGAAATGACCATATTCATGAGAAAACAGATGAAATGGGGGTTGGGATGTGAAATATTATGGTTATTCCCACAAAAATATCTTAATCTATGAATTATAACATGAATCGTGTTTAAATTCTAAATAGATAAAGGAATGAATAACTAACTATTCAGTATTTTATGTGGAAACATCCACCTTATTAGAGTGGTTTTTCTAATACACTTTTTATTGAGAAATAGATCAATGATATAAAAAATATATTCTCTATTATATAATGCTCAGAACATGAGAAGGTTTTTTTGGTAGTGTACCATTTATAAGGTGAAATCGATCAATGGTAGACTCTTAACAATGATAAAATTCAAGAGGAGAAAATTGACTCCATGACAAGGGAAGAGTTTAGGATGGTATTTTTCAATAGATATTTTCCACAAAATCTTCATATTAAAATGGAAATAAAATTTATAGAACTAAAGAAGCAGTATAAGGAATATATTAATAACTATTAGGTTAATTTAACTAAAATTAAAAGGTTTTATTTGGTTTTTTCATCAACACTAAAATATAATTTGACCAGTTCTTTAGTGGTTTAAGACCTAGTCTTTGAAATAAATTGGATATAATATACTTTGATAGCTATGAATAAATAATTTTTTGTTCTCTTAACCTCTAAATAGATATTGGATACTCTCATTATTCTCATGGTTTTGGGGAAAATAAGAGAAAAATGTAAGTTTGAGGAAATTAGAATAATAAAACCCATAAAGTAAGGAAATATAATCTTCCTCCATGAAAAAAGTGTATGAAAAAGCATGGAGGAAATTTCATTATGGTATCTAGTGAATTTTATTGGATTTAAAAGAACTAAACTAAGAAAAATAATACTAAAGTTATTTGAATAGGTCAGTCGGTGAAATTAATAGATATAAAGATCAACCAAATGTGTGATTCACACTCCAATGAAATAATTATAAGGTGTATGGAAATTACACTAATTAGTGCACAAATCTGAGGGTTAATCATAATAATCTGCATTATCAAACTCTTAATCCTATAGAAAAAAGGAAATATCATTAAATCACAACTACTGAAGTGGTACATAAAAATTAAGTGTTGAAAGGTACACATACCATCCACTATAGAACTATAAATATTTTTGTTTTATTTTGTCTCTACCCACTCTTTTATATCTTAATAATTTACTAAGGGTGCCACATCACAACCTAAATTATTATATTTTTATTTATTAGTAAAAAATCATAATGTTATGATGATCACATCCAAATTATAAAAATCTTATTTGATATAAGTTTGTGGGAATGTGCTTCCTATAAATATTGTGATTCTACCTCTACTTAAATTTGATATTATTTTTGGTATGTATTCGATTTCTTTATATGGAGGCCATATCAATTTTCAAGGAATGGAATTCATATATAATATTCTGAATCAACCTATTATTTCCTTTCAGTGAAAGTATGAATATGAACTTAAAATGAAAATTACTTCTTTTGTATGAATCTTACTACCAATTAATGAGGGTTATTTATCTTAAATGGTTGGTGAGAAACTCAATTTTGAATATAAGCCTATTATTCAGCAATATGATGATATATTTCCTAAATACTTACCTAAACTTCCCTTGAATCATAAAGTTGAGTTTTCAATAAAACCCATACCCGGTGATACACCTATTACAAAGACTCCATATAGAATAACCCCATTTGATTTGTAGTAATTGAAGAAGAAACTCCAAGAAAATATTGATAATGGATTCATACACCTTAGTTAATAACCATGGGGTGCACCTATTCTTATTTTAAGAATAAATATGGTTAATTGAACCTTTTTATTGATTATTAAGAACTTAAAAAGATAACTATAAATAACAAGTATCATTTACCCCATATTTATGTCATGTTATATTAACTACATGGAGCTCAAAACGTTTTTGAGATTGGCCTTCATTCTGGATATAATCAATTATGGATCAAAAAGGAGGATATAGCCAATAAATCTTTTCATTCGTTGTATGGTAATTATGAATTTATAGGGATTCCTTTTGGACTTACTTATTACCCTATTATCTTCATGTATTTAATGAGAAAAGTCTTTATAGGTTACCTCAATCAGTTTTTGGTAGTATTTATAGATGATATTTTTATATATTCCCTGATAAAGGAAGAACATAAATATCATTTGAGGATTTTTTTAATACACTAAGGAAGTATTTTTTCTATTAAAAATTTATAAATTTTTAGTTTTGGCTATAGAAAGTTTCACTCTTGGGTCTTATAATTTCAAGAGTGGGTATATCAATTGATCCTTCAAATATAAAATTTATTGACCAATGGTCTAGACCAACCATGGTGTCCAATATTTTTAGTTTTCTTAGGTTTTTTAGATACTATAGATGGTTTGTGATAGATTTATCATTTATATCTAGTCCCATAACCAAGTTGACATAAAAGGGAGACAAGTTTCTTTGTATTGATAAATGTGATGAAAACTTCAAGGAGATGAAAAGAAGTGTGGTCAGCGCACCTATGCCCACAATACCCTATAGTGAAGAAGGTTTTGTGATTTATAGTGATGTATCAAATAATATATGGGGATGAATCATCATGTATAATGATATGGTGATAACTTATGCCTCACACCAATTGATAATTGATGAGAAAAATTAACTGACTCGTGATTTAGAGTTATCAGTGGTAATTTTTACATTAAATATATAGAGGGATTATATTTTTAGTGAAATATGGGATTTATATAAAAATCATAAAATATTGAATTATATATTCATATATAAAGAGTTTAATATATTCCAAAGGATATGGTTAGAGTTGATTAAATATTATGACGGGTCAATCATTACCACCTTGGGAAGGTGAATAAGATGGATGATGCTCTGAGTTTGAAATACCGTGCTAGTTTTTCCATGATGAGGGTTAAAAGAGATAAAATACTCATAAATTTATAGAATATGGATATTGAAATAATCTTTAAAGGGTTAAGGTCTTATCTTTCTCAGATTAATGACTAATTATCTGTTCATGTGAAGATTAAAGAGGTATAGAAGGAAGAGGTGTAGAAGGAAGATGTGGAACTATAGAAGAAAGTGATGAACATTACTAAGTTAAACTATGATTTGAAGGGAATTATAAGGTTCAGGAACCAATTATGTGTCCCATCAATACTATATTTTAAAGATCATGTTGGATAAATCTCATAGTTCATCATTCTCTATTTGTCTTGGAAGTATGAAGATGTATATAGATCTAAAATAGTATTTATAGAGGGAAAACATGATAAGGGATATTTTATATTATTCATATTGATTCTTGGTATTTAATTAAGTTGAGTCTTAGTGATATAAGTCTAAAGGTATGTTACATCCATTAACCATACCATAATGTCAATGGAAAAACATCCCCATGGATTTCTTCATCAGACTCCCCAAAACATCTAAAGTCCATAATGTTATGTGGGTTGTAGTCAATTTCCTTAAAAAGTCATCACATTTCATTGAAATCGAGTAATATATTTATCTTGATTATCCTTAAAAGATATACATTAAGGGAGTGGTAAGTTTTCATGGTGTACCACATTCTATTATATTTGATTGGGATCTATGGTTTACCTTGATGTTTTGGAGAATTCTTTAATATGTTGTGAATATATGGTTGAATTTTATCTACGAATATCATCCTCATATAGATGTTCAGTCTAATAGGATCCTTAAAATCCAAAAATATATGCTAAGATAATATTATATGGATTTAAATGGTGTTTGGGATCAGCACCTTTTTCTAGTTTAGTTCTCTTACAACAATAACTTTCACTCAAGCATTTAGATGACTCATTATGAATCTATCTATAGTAAGAAGTTCATAAATATAATTTTTTGGGATAAATTTATATAATGAAAGCTATTGGGTCCTAAGATAGCTAAGGAAATATAATAGAAAGTTGTATTCATTCAATAGCACATCAGGGTACCTTAGATTTTATAGAAAAGTTATGCTGAAAATCATCAATGAGATCTATAATGTGAAGTTAGTGACATGGTATTCCTATGAATATCACCTTGTAATAAGGTTATTGTATTTGGAAATAAGAGAAAGTTAATACCTAGATGTATTTGTTCCTTCTAAATTCTTGATTGTATCAAGATGGATTCTTATCTCTTGGAACTTCCACTGAATCTCTCTCAATCCCACAATGTGTTCTATGTATCTATCTAAAATAAGTACATACATGATAATTCAAATTTACTTAACCCATAGGCATACTGCTGGAGCATTATCTATATTATGATGAACAATTGTTCAAGATTCTTGAAAAATGGATAATTTTTTATAGAATAAGACCACTCACCTAGTTAATGTTTTGTGGAAAACCCATAAATTTTCGGAGGCCACATGGGAACCAAAGGATGTGATGAGGTGGATACATCCTCAGTTGTTTGTATCATAGTGACATACTTTCAAGGTAAAAATTATTAAAAGGGGGTATAATGTAACAACCTAATATTTTATGAAAATATATATTTAAAAAGTTGTATATATTTGATAGTGTTCTTTATATAAAACACTATGTTTAAATGAACCATGATATACTATTGAAATATTATTATTAACATGATAGTTATCACCTATCTGTTAGATTGGTAGGTATGAATAGAACTAAATAAATTATGAAAATATATTTTTTACACATTTATAAAATGAAATGATTTTTTATCAATTGGTTATAAATCCAAATAAAATAATTTGAAAGTAAAAAAAGAGATATTTTTATGAAAAACTATTTTTATACATGAAATGTTTTTATCTTAGTTAATAAAATTAATTACTATTGATGAATGATTTTAATGATATGTGAATATAATAAAATAAATTAAATATTTTAAACTTAATATAATTATTTTTTACTTATAAAGGAATAAGAATAAATTTGGTTTTATGTTCAAAAATTCAGTTATCTAAAAAGGGTTTTCATTTCATTTTGTGCACTTATTTTAAAATGAATTGTTTCCACTTATAGAAATGTAATATAATAAAATATTTTCCATATTTTGAATTATAATTTTCAAATTTTTTAATGCATTCAATTTTATTTTTTTATTATGAATTGTAACCAAGCTAAAAATTCATTACTACGGTAAAGGTTAAAAGGGTTAACAGTGAGTTAAACTAAAGGGATAAGGATTAAAATAACCTCTTTTTTCAAAATCCTATTAGTTCAGTTTATTTGTACCCAAAATCATATGTCATAATTTGGGTTTATTTGGTTCCATTTGAACTTGAATAATACTTTATTATATTTTAATGATTTTAATATTTACAAGTGTCACTCCCCTCCCTTATAAAATGGAACCTCATATCATATATTTTATACCTTAATTAAGGACTTTATATCAACTAATATATACCCAAATACTCTCCAAACATCCTTATACATGACCATGAGTTTCTGGTATTCCCAAAAGACCCATCTAATAATCCTTAAGGTTCTTTTCAAAGGAGTGTATTCGAAGACGAGGTATATGCTTATCGGTATTTTTCATATTTCTTTTTTCTTAAACTCTTACAAATGTTCTATAACCATATTAAAATGATTTCATTAGTATATTTACTATACTGAAATGTTTTAATATTAATTCTATATCCATTTTATATTTCCTTGACATCCATTGTAAAATGATATTGTCACTCGTGTGTACGTGTGGACTACCACCTCCATAAAGCGTTGTGATTAATTTTTTCCTTTATTATATACATGGATGGTAATGAGGATATATTTAATGAATATATATTATATTTATGAAATAATTATAATTATTTAAATTTTAATTATTATTTAACTTTCTTTCAGTCCATCCATCGAAAAGAAAAAATATCACTTGTGTGTATGTATGGAGTACAATCTCCATGAAGTGATGTAATTAATTTTTCAACACAAATTTTTTTGAATGGTTATATAATTTTATATAATGAATAAATATGATTCTAATTCCATCATTAAGATTATATATATTATTAATCCATGACTAAATTTCAATTACTGAGACCATCAAATCAAAACATGCAAAAAATAGACTAGTTTACACCCAAATGTTAATTTTAATGACGAATTATTGAAAAAAGGATAATTGAAAATTATAAAACAATTATAAATAGTAATTTATATAAAAATATGGTTCTATAGTATATGATTAATAAACATATATGTATTATATAGAAGTTTTAATCACATACAAAGTAATATGGGACTTGGGGTAAGGGTTTATATTACAATCTCATTTCTTTTTAGGATTGTTTATGTTAAATATAAATTTAGGGAAATTATATGATTCATATAATATAAACCCAATATATTTTATTCTTATCAGATTTTTATTGGAATTTGTATTTATTGGTACCATTTTTTTTACTTTGTTACTTAAAAATATTTGGAAAATATTTTTAGGAAAACCTACCAAATTTCTTCTTTGGTCGATAAAATCTTTCTTCCATATCCATGTTCTCTAAAATGTCTTCAAGATTATTATTTTCTATAATGGAATTATTATTTAATTTAATTTCAAGCCATATCATATATTTCCTTTCAAACTTTTGAAATATAATTTTTTTAATATTTTTTGAATAGGTTATTTATGACTTTTTGTAAAAAGTGTCAAAGGAATATGTATTTTAACATTTATTACACAAATGGATTTTCCAAATGTGATTATTATTGTTTTATTTAAATATTCATATATATTTTTCTATGGTTATTTTAAAAAAAATATTTTTCTCAATATTCTAGAAATTTTTAGTTTTTAAAGATACTAAAATAAATGGGTATTTTACCTATTTTCATAGAAATTTTCAAATGTTCTTCTAAAGGTATTTTTAGTCTATGTAAATATTATTTATGGATTTTAATTATTCACTAGGGATATGATATTATGATACCAAACAATATATTTCTCTATATGGATTATGATGATGATGATTTAAGGATGATTCTATGAAACTCATTACTTTCACATGGTTAAATTATGTTATGATAAAAACATTATAAAACCCTTTTAATTTACATGGGTTATGCTATGATGAAATAATGAAATTTTTATAAAACTCATTTCCTTTCTATGGGTTATAATATGATGAAATGATGAATGTTTTTATGATTTTTTTCTATACATATGTATGTTTTTCATTATGTGATGGGTTAGATTAATTTATATATCCCAATAATTAATTGGGTAAATATTGATATTTTATGAGATAATATAGACTAGAATATGTTGTGAACTTAGTTAAGTAAGCGACTCTTCACATTATGATAGTTTTGTAAGTGAACTTTAACTAATAAATGATAGAATAGAGAGTGAACCCAATCCACTATGATATTCTTGGCAGTGATCCTTGAATAAAGAAATGATTTTATTTGCTTATTTATATGCCTCAAACCTATATATTATGATTATAATATTTTCTCATTTGTTGTGATTAATTATTGATTATTTCATACTCTTATGAATTATATATTTTGTTTTAACAAAGACTTTTTCATGATTTTTTGTTAAAGATATTTGACTTATTATATATGACTTTCATAAGTTATGATCATGTTATCATAACATTATGATTATATTATACTCACTTATCATCATTGATTGATATCTTACATGTTTACCCTTACTGGGAATCTGATCTCACCCTTTCTTACGTTTTATTTCCCTAAGTTATTGTAGCATCCTATGTTTTTGGACTAGATGATTTTCCAAGGGAATTTGAATTTTATAGTTTGCTGGATGGCCCATTATTTAAATAGATATTTGAAATGTAAATATAATATTTGGGACACTTAAATGTGGTGTTTTTAGACTTAGATTGAGGAATGAGGGTTTTCTTGGGTGTCCTATTGAGTTTTGGGAGAATCATCCCCCAAAAACTCAAACCTAGGAGGAATTGGTCAGTGTGAACTATTTTTATAAAAATGTGCATCCCACTAGATAAAATTGTATAGCTGATCTAGTGGAGCTAGAGGTCTCACATAGTTTGGTCTAACCATGTGAAAGGATATGCATGGTTGTGTGATTTTCTATAGATTCTAGATAGAGGGATTATGTATGGGCTTCTCATGGTTATCCAAACCGTGCGGCTATCCTGTGCAAGGGTGGTTCCTTGGGAAGTGGCTCATGCATGGTTGGCGCAATGTTTGGCCAACTATTCATCCAAACCATGAAGCTCATTAAAGGGGATGAAAATTATTTAAATGACCCTCTAGACTTTTAATTTCTTCTCCCCTTTCTTCTCCTCATACTTGTGTGTAGCACCCCTTCTATGGAATCTCATCCTCTCCTCCTAGCTATGGAGGGATATCCTCCATCCTATATCAGTTTTGAGTGTCGTTAGGTGTTTTGGATAGCCCTCAATGATTCTATGACTCAACCTTCCTATTATCTTCATTTATATTCTCTTCTTGTATGCTATTTTGTTGTGATATAATTCTCTATATTTTCATGGAATTTTTCCATTTCAATGATTTCTCTCAAACTGAACCGAATCAAGTCTCGATATTGGATGTGTGGGACTTCCTAAGCATGAGGTATGTGGTTTATAACTTTTTCCTTAAAGACCTATCGTTTATAAGTTATGTCAATGTGTTGCCCATTGGGTTTTATGTGTGATGCTTAATAAATGGTAAATTAATTATATATATCCTAATTCCATTATTTATATAGTTTTTAGGGTCCAATTTTAACTATTGAGGTTATCTACCACAATACAAGCTACCCCTTAGGTGCGTCATCAAGATGTTTGTGTCTTCACATTTTTCTTGAAAAAATTGGACACCCTTATGGATGTTACCTTAAATGTTTAATTATAAATTCATTAGCTTGACCACCTTTCACCATCCTCTTAGATGTGAAAAATTAATCCTCTTATAAGGAATTGATGAAATTGAATTTCATGGTCTTAAAATGATAGCTTCACCCAAGTTATAATAAAACCACCTATGAGGTGGCTGACTTCTTCAATAAATCATGGAAAATTATATAGTGATGGTTGATTTGTGAAGAATGGAATTATTTAAGTATATGGAATTTAATTTTATGATTGATAGGATTATGGGCATGTCCCTCTTTGTGTATTGAGTTGTGATGGCATGTTAATGAATATTGTCACCCTTATAATTGAACTTAATTGATTAAAAGATTATTTGATTACTTTATTGATACTTGGATTAACATGTAAGAAATCCTTGGATGGGATCATAGGTTTATTGATATTATAATACCCTTGAGCGATAATTGTTTCCTTAGTGGGGTACCTTGGACATTCTCATAGGGTTATACGTCTTTCTTATCGTACCTTGAGAGATACTTGGTTCCTTGGTAGATTACCTTAGACATGCTCGGTGGGGAATGTTTTTATACTATTCCATGAGAGATACTTGGCCCCTATGTTATATACCAAGGATATGATCATAGGTTTCTTGATTATTGTTTTTCCTTGAGTGATACTCAGATTCTCATGTATGAATTTCTTATAAAAACTCATAGGTTGGATGAGATAATTATCCATGTGAGCAATAATAGTACCCTAGGGAAGATAACTTGGACGGGTTCAATGGAAAGATGGTTACACCATGCCTTGATTGATACTTAGTCCTCTATATGTGATACATGGGATGGGATCGTTGGGTCATACCTTTATTCCAGACTGATAGTGATACATGGGATTTCATTTTACGGATCACCTTGGACGGACTCTTATGGTGATGGACAATTAATGTGCTCCTAGTGTGATACATGGGATTCCTCTTTATGGATCACCTTGAATGTGACCAGGATGCCTTTTTAATGATAATCTAAATTCATATTTTTTTTAATATCTAAGAAATGATAGTTTTCAAATTAAAGGACATGTCCCCCAAGACAAATAACATGCTTGGGTTCGGTCCATGTTTGTATCTGGCCTTTGTGACAGGCCCAGTTATATAACCTTGAGAATAAAACCTATAATCATATATAAATATTATATCTAGATAGGTTAAACCTATTTTATAGATACTTCAACTTAGGCTGAAGCAAGTACGGTTTTCTAGGTGTTCTTGAGGAATCATAACCAACATGATTACATTTATTTATTTACTACTTAATTTGATATACTTTCACACTACTATATTTTATATTTATAAACTGGATTATGATTTAGACACTGTTGGTGGTGTCAAACTAAGTATATCTCACACCCTACCTGGCCCTCCATTGAACTAGGGTACCTAAGTAGACCACATTGTTTCAGGATATGGATCCTTAGTTGTGTTGTCATGTTAGTACCTAGGATTTAGGATCATAAGACTGAGTTAGTTCTTAGGATAATCATGGAGTTAGCCTGTGGTATTTTTATTCTTTTCTTGTATCATATATTGTATTGTATTTTCCTACCATATTTTTATTGATTTTGATACATTGGTCATCTGTATATGCATGCATAGTTGTATATTGGCATTAGCCACATTGATTTAGTTGTTTTATTTATCTTCCATAGCTCTTTTGTTGGTTGATACTTCTTACCCATTATAAAATTTTTCTACTATGATTATAAGGGGATAGTATCCCCCCACCATATCACCATTAGACCCTCACTGCTATTCGGTAGCCTCTGGCATACGAGAAGGCGCACATGATCCATGTGGTGTCCAATCTGGATATTGGTTCCATAGTTAATCGGGTCAAATGTTACAAAGTTGTATCATATTAGTTTTCATTTCCTTTGTATTTCAATTTTGGGTTGGTATATAGGATACATGGAATTTTTTGACACTGGGTAAATAGTTATGTATGGGAGTGATCAACCCATGAATGAGGAAGATTCTAAGTGGCCAGGTATGGGATTGTTGTTCAAATTGTTCGTTATTATATTTGATTATGATTTCAACTCAAGTTATTGGTGTACTTATGCTGCTCACTAATTTATAATATTTTAGAATTTACCCTTCACACGGTATGGAAAGTATGTAGCATTAAAATCATTGTTGTAGTCACATAGGGATTCACATTCCATGCATATTCCATGACATGTAGACTACATTACTAGGATATTTGAGATTTATTGATGTGCCTTGTGTGTTATTATCATTCATTTGTATTCCATGTTAGGTATTTTAGTAACATGCATAGTTTTAATACCATATTTGGTATTTTATTATCATGTTTGTTTATATAACATGATGTGTGATTAATTTAATATTTTCTCATGTAAAACATGTTTCTATGATTTTTTTGTTATGATTAGCATGTTTATTTGTGTATCATGTTTGGTTATTTTTCCCTACTTACGTATGAGCTTTCCATGATTATTTACTACGCTTTTGTGCTTAATTAGTATGGTTACATTTATCTACTACATGTGATAATGGGAATAGTTTAAATTTTAATACAAAATTGGTTATTAAGGTTCCAACATCAACCTAAAAGGTGATTTCCCACATATATTGATGGTAACACCTTAACTAACCAATCATGAGATGTTTGACCCATGAACCATTGGTTTCATGGGATGAAACATACTGGTTGCGATTATATGGGAGCCAATTTTAAATATATAAAGTGTATTGGTTCTTTATAAATTTGGAAAAGGTAACCCATATAATCGAACCATTATATACGAACTTAATGTGCCTTGAAACCATTTTCAAATTTTAAAAGATATAAATTTTTACCTTAAATAAATTGGTTTCTTATAGACCTTTTACATGACCTGACCCAAGTAGTTCAATCTTAACTTATTATAATTATGAGATAGGCCTAACTCAAACCAAGTAAGTTGGTCATGGAGATAAAATTATAGTCAAATGAACCCACTAACGGTGTTTAAATCTAAATTTTTAATATGCTTTGGGTTTCATTTTGATGAACCCAGGATGTTTTGATGAGACCCTCATAGTAGCCTTATTATATTTCTCCTTAGTAATCAACCCCGTAGGGGTATGTTTATATGGTGTAGGGATGGTCATTTAAAGTTTCTATATCCACTTATATGGTTTTTCAGATAGATGTATAGTGCAATATTACTTGACTATTCCCCTCATTAATTTACTAAAAACTGTTATCCAATTTTTATATTTATTATTTATGAGGATTCCATTAATTATAATGAAAAATTCAATCTAAATTGTTTTTCCTCTATAGATTTGAATTTCCATTTTATTTAACAAATTCCAATTATAAGAATCCATATGTATAAATAAAATTATTAAAATTAATTTTTGTGATAAATTTCATCATTATGATAGGATGATAGTAAAATAAATAATTTATAAAAGGATGGTTGATAAAAAATTTCATGTCCTCTGTGACTTTCACAAAATAAATTAACATGTATTAATGTTTCTCCTAATTGATACTTTATATTAATTTGAGACATTAAAATTCTTGAATTTTATATTTAAATTAAGGTAGTTACTTAAAATGGATCCTTAAGTGGTTACCATGTCCTTAACCCTCATATAAGGGTATCTTAACTGTTCCCTGGTCTTTCCTTAGAATGGGAACACAAGTAATGTTGTAGGCTTTTTCTTTTATATCTTGAAACTAAATTATAGGCCCTTTAGCATAATGAAATTTCAGAAATGAATCCCACTTATATATTTGATGATTTATGTATCAATAATGAGATATCATGAGGTAGGTAGTACCCTGAGAACATTAAAACCTAGTTAAATGCTTTAATACTTCTAAAGAAAGATGTTGTTCAGGTGATAATGTCCCTATTAGGACTCTTAGTTTCCAAAATGACACCTGGGTTTGATGGGTGTTCTTGTGGTTTTTTTACTCTCATTATGGGTGTGAGCATCATGTAATACTCAGTTTCAACAGTTAGACATGTCTAGGGAATGGTTGACCACTTAATTGTTTGTGTTTCCCCTATTCATCTCCTTTAATGATGGGAGACTCTGTATGTTACTAGTTGGGTAAACAGTCTATGGGAGAGTATATCTCTAGGATGATTCTTTTTATAGTCCATCAGAAACTAGGTTCCTAGGTTTGATAAGCCTATGGATAGTTTCAAATGATTTACCATTATAGAAATGAATCTCGGGGTTGTATGTGTTGGTACATGTGGTACTCATTGAGTCATTCAAAAGGTACAATGAACTATATGAGTTCGATAGTATCTATTTAGAGCCTTTTTCTTTTATGCTATGAATCACAAGTCATCTCCAAATTAGAGTGACCTAGTAATTAAATAATAATCATACTCTTCCCAACATTCATGATGATTTCATAAAAGGATCATGTTGTTTGACATGTTGGTCAGTTTTTTTTTGGATTTTATGCTAGAAGTTATAGTGTTCATGGGCATAACTTGCGAGGAGTTACACACATACATCTAAATTAAATCTCTCCTAGTACACTTGTAAGTGGATAATTCATCTCTCTTTTTGGACAAAATCTTGTTGAATCTCCTTGGCCACATCCATAACCCTAGTTCTATGGTTGATGGGTCATGTTTCATGGGATGATTTCCCTTTTTTATTAAATCTGATGATAAGAACACTCCTAAGGCGGGGAGAGTCATGTCAATTCTGGTAAAATGTGTCCTTCCTAGTAGAAGGAACACAATCGAAGATGATCATTTGAATATTTTCATAACTTATTTTGAATAACCTTGAGGCTGGTGAATCTTGTAACATTTTGGTGCTTGCAAGGAAGCACAATGATGAACTAGTGGGTGGTTATGAAACCTCTAAAAAATACCATGGGTCACAAATAGAATCCATTGGTTATGCTTGAATAACCATGGGATTCCTCGGTAGTGATGAAAATGTGATTAGGTTATGACAATATGTTGGTGGGAGTATCTGATCTTCTTCAAAAGAGTCGTCCCAATGTGGTTTGACTGTCATTTCTATGTGTAGCTGAAGAGGGTTACTTTAAAACAGTATCGATCACTTTTTCTCTAATGTGGAAGAAGTTTCCTAGGTCCTTTTTGGAAATTGTTTATATACTCTTAGTATACTCTCATCTTAATGATGATCATGTCCCCTATCTTGATATCATCTGGATACACTGAGAGATCATCATTTATACACCATGATAAATTTTTAAAATTGTAGGGATTGGTAAGTAAACTCCATAGTGGTCACATTTTTGTAGCATGGTAAGTTTAAAGGCATGGTTAGTCATGATTGATACTTGGGTTCCCATGTAGAAATTCCTTGCACAGACTCTTGGATGCCAGCTAACTCTTTGACCTGACTACCCAGTGGATGCCACTGTGGACATAGATAGTGTTCTTGATATGTTGATGTTCGGCTTGGTAATAAAATCACACTTGTAAATATTTGAGTACGGACTACCTTGGATGAGCTCCTTGGACTCCAGTTCATGATTATGAAGTTACCCTAGACTTCGAGCTCTGATGGGATGTTTTAAAGTGTGTTGATCTGAAGGTTCTGTGTTGGGTATGCACCCATGTTTGTGTTAATGCATGATGACTTAAAGTGAATGTTTAGAATGAGATGTTGATGGAATGTGGTTATGGGTTTTAGGGGAAATTCTCAAAGTAAATTTTATATTACTAGGAAAATGTGTCATGTTATGGGTAGTGGTACTCCAGCAGTCTAAGATGATCATTTTTAAGAATAGTCATCCAGAAGTGGCGTGATATGCTTCCTTTTTATGAAATAAAAGTGGTCAGTGAGGAACTTTTTTTGGAACGCTGTCAGAACAAGATGCGTTCAATGTAAATGTCAGTAGTTCCATTTGAAGAAAGATTATGTGACCATTTTTAGCTTGGTCAATTATAATTTTACCATTTCAATCAAATAATTATTTTATTACAACCTCATATGTGATTGGGTTTCTAAGTTGATAGAGTCATTACAATATTGCTTTTAGAATTCTTAGGGCGTTCTTGGTTCATAAATTACTACAGTGGGGATTTTATAACACATAGTTGGCCTTTAAAATGATAAAACCTATGGTGGGAAGTGATATAGGATGGTTGATTAAAGATACGAGGACGTGATCATGTCTTGGGTTAGATGAAATTGGGTAAGCTTCGTCTTAATGTTTTAGTTCATAAAATTAGCATTGCCTCGAGTTTTACCAAGTATTTTATCATATTCTTTTATTGATGATTAAATGTTTTTTGGGTGTTATAAATGCAATTTGGCCATTTAGATGGAGCTTCTTGACCTTATTAGGTTGGTTGTTTCTTTTTTTCCAATTCTTCTTGGGGATGAGAAGTTTTGAGGTGGGGAGATTATAACATCCCGTGTTTTGGGACCAGATGATATTCCAATGGAATTTAAATTTTATATTTTGGTGGATGTGGAATAATTTAAAACGATAATTGAAATATAAATCCAATATTTGGGACACTTAAATGTGGTGTTTTTGGACTTGGATCAAGGCCTGAGGGGTTCCTCATTGAGTTTCGGGTCATCATCCCCCAAAACATCAAATCTAGAAGGAACTAGTCATGGATCATGGTTTATCTAAAACTATGCATCCCACCAAAGGAAATATTGTTGCTGATCCATTGGATTTAAAGGACTCTCATGGTTTGGTAAAATCATGCAATAGGAGTTTCACGACCATGCATTTTTCTATAGATTCCCGAGAGAGTGCTTCTGCACAGGTTGTGCATGGTTATTCAAACCATGTGGCCAACCCATGTGAGGGGGGTTCCTTAGGCAGGGGATCATGCAGTATTGAAACACGATTTGGAAAACCATGCATCCAAACCCTAAACCTCTTTAAAGGGGCTGGAAATTACCAAAATTCTCATCCAGCCTTTTAATTCCTTCTCCCCTTTCTTCTCCTCTTACTTACGTGCAACACCCCTCCCATGGAAGCTCCTCCTATCCTACTAGGGATGGAAGTATATCCTCCAATTGTTGTCTATTTTTAGCATTTTCATGGGTGTTGTATATCCCTCAATGATTCTATGACTCCACCTTCCTCTTTTCTTTGTTTAACTTCTCTCCTTCTGTGTTATTTTGGTGTGAGCTCATTCCCCCTATTTTCAGGTCATCTATTTTTTTCATCAATTTCTATTAAACCAGACTAAATCAAGCCTTGATATTGGATGTGTGGGTTATCTTAATCATGAGGTAGATGGTCTATAGGTTTTTTCTTTAAATTTTTTCCCATTATAAATTACATCATTGTGTGACATGCTAGGTTTTTCATGTGACGGATAATAAATGTGAAATTAATTGTGTATATCCCAATTCCATGCTTTAGATAGTTATTAAGATCCAATTTGAAATATTGAGGTTATATACCTCAATACAAGCCACCCACTAGTTGTTTCATAAAGATGTTTGTGTCTTATTCCTTGCTTGGAAATTTGGACACCCTTATGAATGTCACCTTAAATATTTAATTGAAAATTCCTTGCCTTTCTCACCCTTGTCCATCCTCTAAGATGTGATGAATTAATCCTACTATAATGAATTGATGAAATTGAATTGGATGATCTTAGAATGATAGCCTTTTCTGAGTTATAATAAAACCACCTATGAGTTTCACTAGATTATTTAATAAATCATCGGAAATTAGATAGTGGTGGTATATTTTTGATAAATGGAATGCTTAAGTACGTGGCCTTTACATTTATGATTGATATGATTATGGTCATGTCCTTATTTGTGTATTAAATTGTGATGGCATGTTAATGAATATGGACTCCCTCATAATTTAACTTAATTGATTAAATGATCATTTAATTCCTTGATAAATACTTGGATCCCCACATAGGAATTCCTTGGATATGCTCATAGCTGATTGATATTATAATACCCTTGAGAGATATTTGGTTCCTTAGTGGAGTACCTTGGACGTGATCATAGGGTGATACCTATTTATTATCACACCTTTAGTGATACCCGGTTCCCTAGTAGATTATCTTGGATAGGCTTAGTGGGAATTGTTTCTATACCATGCCACAAGTGATACTTAGCCTCTATGTGGTATACTAGGGATGGTATCATAGGTATCCTGGTAAATTTTTTTCCTTGAGTGATACTCGAATACTCATGTTTGAATTCCTTGGGTGGGCTCATAGGCTGGTTGAGATTATTATCCTTATGAGTGATATTGGTACCCTAGGGGATATACCTTAGATGGTATTGGTGTTAATATGGTTACACCATGCCTTGAGAAATACTCAGTCCCTTGTGTGTGATACCTAAGATGATCTCAGTAGATTATGTATTTATTCCAGACTAAGAGCGATACTTGGTATTCCTTTTTTATGAATTTCCTTGGAGGGTCTCTTATGGTGATGGATAATTAAAGTGAACCTAGTGTGATACATGGGATTCCTCTTTACAGATTTCTTTTTATGGTCCCATGATTCCTTTTTAATGATAATATTAATGCCTCTTGTTAAATATCTAAGAAATTCTGGTTTTTTGGATTAATGGACTCATCTTCCAAGTTAAAAAACATGCTCGGGTTTGGTCCAAGCTTGTATTCGGCCTTTGTGATAGGACCAGTTATGTGCCCTTGTGAATACTCCATGTAATCATATATAAAGATTATATATGCATAGGTTGACCCTAGTTTAGAGATATTCCATCTTAAGCCAAAGTAGGTATGGTCATCTAGGTGTTCTTGAGGAACCTAAGCCAACTTGTTTACTTTTATTTATTTACTACTTCATTTGATATACCTTCACACTAGAGTATTTTTTATTCGCAGAGTATATTATTCTTTATAGACCATTTTTGGTGGTCTACAAAGTATATCTCACACCCTGCTTAGGTCACCATTGCACCGGGGTACCTGAACAGACCTCATTATTTACAGGATCATGATCCTTGGTTATGTTTTCATGGTAGTACCTTGGAGTTAGGAGCACAGGACAATGATGGTAATCAGGATTCTTGTGGGGTGTAGTTGTATATTGGCATTGGCCACATTGCTTTAGTTGTTGTATTTATCTTCTGATGCTCTGTTGTCCTTGTTTATATTGATTCTATTGTTGGTTGATTACTTATTACCCCTTATACAAGAATTTTACTCTAATTATGAAGGGATAGTCTCCACCACCATATCACTATTATACTCTCGATACTATTCAGCAACCTATGGTGTATGGGGAGACGTGCTTAAGTCCATGTGTCAACCCATCCAGCTAATGGTTCTATAGTCAGTCAGGCTGGATGTTATAATTATGGAGAATTATTTTAAGTTGGATATGTCTAAGAAGTGTATTATGTGAGAAAAAAATTTATGAGATGTTAAATATCATTCATGAAATAAGATGATTATATGTCTAGTCTCTAAAGACATTAATCCTTTATGGTTATGGGGAATTTATGTTGTGAAATGTATTAAATATCCATCTAAAATGATGTAATTTTATGTATGTAATTTTTTGGTCACCTCAAGTATAACTAGCATGTTAAAATACAAATCATAAAATAATTATACAAGTGTATCATTAAGAAGGGAAGAAATATCATTCTTGGAAATAAAACTTTAGAAATAAATGAGTATCATGTCTTAGAATATAAATCATGTTACAATTCTAAAAAACATTATAAACATGTATTAAATAATTGATCATAAAATTGGTTTATATATTAATGAATTTAATTAATTATATATAAACTAATAAAGTATATAGAAAACACTTTTTATTTTTTCATCTACTATTTAATTAATTAATTCCATTCACATATATGATTACAGTAATTTGAATGAGTTTCACAAGTCATACTAGGATACTAGAGAATATAATGCATGAATTGATGAATTGAGTTGATATTAGTTGATCCCTATGATATTTATCCCATGTTCTTCCCAAATTACATTTTTAATGACTCAGAACCATACCTCACCCATATATATAGTGCCTAGATCACACACAGGAAAAACCCTAGTAACTAAAGATTCCATCATAATTATACTAGAAATGGATATTTATGGGTTATTTCCCAAGTCCTAATAGTGTTATATCTTAAATAATCTCAATATTAAACCCAAGAACTCTTAGTGATGTTTTTATACCTTTTTTAATGTATGTGACTTGATTATACATTTGGAACTATTTCAAAACCACCACAATACCTCATGATAACCTCTCAATTTCCATAGGCTAGAATAAATTCCATGTATTTAGTAAACATATGTCGGAGATGGTCTCCACCCTTATAAATTACAAATAAATTAGACATGTGGCCCGCTGAAATTTTAGCATGACCCTTAGGTTCATTGACATGTAACATAATGGGGTGTGAAAAAAAAATTATTTCCTATGTTAAAATGTATTTAAGGGGTGAACCTAGGTTTTCTCCAGATAGGATCACACAACAATCAAGTTTTCACCTTAAAATAAGAGAATGAAGTGGTGTTTGTTTTACAAATTGATTGATTTTGAAAACAAAGAAATGAAACAAAAGAAATAAATATATATATATATTAAAAGTAATTTGACAAAGTATGTGATTGAAAAAATTTATATGAATTTGGTGATTAGGTCAGGTTCATTTTTCCAATTGTAATGTTATCATAGTTCTAATTTATCTAATCCTCTTCTACTAAGCCGATTAAAGTGAGATTCCACGATCGATTCCTCTCACTCCCTTGGTCAATGGTGATGGTAAAAGTAAAACTTAACAAGTTATTTTTTTTATTCTACTATTCATCCTTTTGAGAAAGGGTTTCAGTGAATACCCCCAATTGATTTAGGAAATTCCTAATCGGGTCTTGTTTATCCCAAACAATTAAGAATATGCAGTACCCCTCCCACACATACTAACGATCGCTGAGTATTTCACCACTAAGACATGTTCTATTCCATAGTATATGGACTAGAACTTAGTAGAGGGAGATAATTATCATTTACCAAATAAATAATAACAACATTATATAAAATCAAATATTATCTCATATGAAAATAAAAATCATTATTAGAATTTGAAACCAACTTTTCAAAAGAGATAAAAGATTTCAAACCATTTAGTGAATGAACTCAAAAATTAAAAAATGGAAAACCCAATCCATACCCAATCACTCAAAGGTTTACCCCATAATGTTAAGGGTAATTTAGATGAATGTGTAAGATGAATAAATTACAAAACAAAAAATAAATAAAAGAGGGAAAAAGAAGAATAAAATATTTTCCTCTAGAATCTATCCTCCAGAAGATTGCTTATTTTATGCCCACCATATGGAAGAAATATACCAAGGTACCTTATTATAAGATGTTAAAAATGTATTTTTATTTCTACCCTTGAAATTTAAAATCATTTGAATTAGTTTCAAAGAAGTTATGACTACCTTAATAGAACTGACTTTTTCTGGCTGCCGAACACTATTCCACCAACCCTACTTTGATCAGTTTAACGAAGGCGTTAATGAAAGAATTTATTTTTAAAATTTAATGTGAATATTAAAATTTTATATTATTTATAACCCAACTGTAATAATCCCATTTTGAGGTAGTTATCCTAAGATATGGCTCATTCAATGAGGTAGGGTTCATTCTACTGACCAGAATACATTTTTAAATTGATATATTTTTTTGGGGATTGTGGAATTCAAATTGGATCTTGGTCCATAAGAAAAAAATTTATCCCATGAATAATTGAAGCCCAAAAAAGTAATCACTTTAATTGGATCAAAATTTTAGATGTTTTACTCAAAAAATAGAAGCAACAGAAAACTTCTAAATTTCCAGAATTAACCACTTTTCACATTAAAGCCCAAACTCCACCAAAAAACAAAAAATGGTGAAAATTATATCATATTGATTAATTGGAAGGGATTAAATAATTGAAAAAAATTTTGAATAATAATTAAAATATTAGCTCTATCAATTCCCCCACACATAGAACTTGGACTCCTGGGAAAATAAACAACAAAATCAAATCAAAGAAAATTTAAAACACATATCCATTTGATCCACCAATTAAACACTAAGAAAAAAAATTATAATGCCTCATTAAAAACCATTATTTAAAGTTCTATATTAATATAATTAAATATATTTATACTTAATTTCTCCTACCATTCACACAAAAACACTTACCTCACTTGCATTTTCTCTCATCACGCAAATCTCAATTTTCAACAATGTCTTTCTCATACAAACTCATGAAAGGGTCACCATAGGCTTGATAAATTCCCAAATCTTTACCCAATGTTTGTCAAGGACATGTTTTTATCATGATTAATTTATAGGTTTATTCTATGGCTTTCAGTTGGTAGGATTTTTATGTGAAAACATTTGATACAGAATAAGGAGGGCATGGCTCTTTTTGAAGCAAAATTACAGAATTTTAGTTTTCACTCAAGTATGGTCTCCTCCTCACTCAGTATAGTAGAAAATAATTTCCATCATCATGAAAACTAAATGATTTTTCACAAAATACATAATTTTGGTAGAAAAAATCAAACTTCTCAACCATAATATTTCTTGAAAGCTCCATATTGGCACAACTTTCTTTCTCTATTGTAAGCTCCAGAAAGGCATAGTTTCTCATACATGAAAGCTCAAAAAAAGGAATAGATTTCAACATAATGTTTTTTTAGAAGTAGAAACATCTTTTAATAATTTAAATTTCTACCTAAAATATAACCAAATAAGATATCATAGTACAAGACAAATTCCCCCACACTTAAGTTTAACTAGATCATGAAATTTCACTTTAAGAGAATGTTAGATAGGGAAAATTGGCTTATAATGTGGCTAACCTAATAGGTTTTTCATATATTCTAAGGGATAAAAGGATTAAAAATGAATGGTATTCCATAATAAAAAAGATTTTATTGCAAATGGTCTTTTAAAATCAAATAAATTCCATAATAATTTAAAAAACAAGTACCAAAAACCCTTAAGTTTTGATAGGAATAAATTAAATTATGGTTAAAAAGGCATGGTCTAGTTCTATAAATAAGTGAGGTGAATGGAAATAATATTACAGAAATGGTTAAGAATCCTCATAGGAAATTGAATTCAATGATAAATATAGTGTGATGTGTCATGGGATTCAAAAATCAGAGTACTTCGAATGAAATTTCCAAAGATTTGAACTTGAAACAATGTCATTTTTAGCATTAATTTAAGCTCGATTTCATGGAATAAATTATTTCACCCATTAAAATGGGTTTAAAAAATGGTGATGAGAATCATTTCATCTCAAAATATTTAGAAACAAATAAAAATTAAAAAATAAACACACAAAAATTTGAAAAACACACTTTCAAAAAAATATAAAAAATAAAGAAATTTGAAATTCCTAAACTACAAAGTTTCCTTAAACATTCCCCCATAATTAGAACTTAGAATCCTAGACAAGTAAACTTAAAAATTTAATAAAAGAAAATTTTAAACACATATACATGAGATCCACCAATTATTTCAAGTTCTCCATTCATATCATTCAATATATTTCCACTTCATTTCTCCTACCATGGACACAAAACACTTACCACACCTGATTTTCTATCATCACACAAATTTCAATTTTCAACAATGTTTTTATCATCCAAACTCAAAAAAGGGTCATCATAGGCTTGATAAATTCTTAACTCTACACTAGATGTGAGTTAAGTACATGTGTTTATCATGAGGACTTCACAGGGTCGTTCTATGGATTTTAGTTGGTAGGATCTTGATGCGAAAAAATTTGAGGCAGAATAAGGAGGGATTGGCTCTTTTTAAAGCCAAATTGAAATATTATAATTTTCACTCAATTATAGTCTCATCCTTACTCAACATAGTAGAAAATAAGATACATCATCATGAGAACTCAAGTAACATTCACACAATTCATCATTTCATTAGAAAAAAATCCAATCTTCTCAAACATAATTTTTCTTGAAAGCTCCAAATTGGCTAAGCTTTCTTTCACCATTGGAATCTCCATAAAGGCATATATTCTCAAACATGAAAGCTCTATAAAAGGTATAAATTTCAAAATAATGATTTTTTTTAATTGAAAACAAATCTATTAATAATTTTATTTTCTACCTAAAGTAACACCAAATGAGGTATCACAATACAAGATAGTTATCCTCACACTTAAGTTCAACTAGATCATTCAATTTCACTTCAATATAAGGTTGTATAGGGAATATTAGATTGTAATTTGGATAACATAATAGGTTATTCATAGATTATAAGGGCTACAAGGATTAAATATGCATGGTATGACATAATAAAAATGATTTTATTGAAAATGGTGCTTTAAACCCAAAGAAATTCCTCAATCATTTAAAACAAAAGAACCTAAAACCCTCAAGTTTTGATAAGAATAAATCAAATTCTAGTTAAAAAAACATGTTTTGGTTCTCTCAAGAAGTGAGGTGAATGAAAATAATATGACAAAAAAAATTCATAAGCCTCATAGGAAAGATATTTCAATGATAAATACAATGAGATGTGGCTGGAATTCAAAAATAAAGAGTACTTTTCATAAAATTCCCAAAGATTTAAACTTGAAACAAATTAATTTTAATCATTCATTTAAGCTCATTTTTATGAAATAATTTGTTTCAATCATTTAAATGGGTTTCAAAAATGGGGATGAGAATCTTTTCAGGTCAAAATTTTCAGAAACACACAAAAATTTGAAAAACACACTTTTTAAAAAAATAGAAAAATAGAAATTTGAAATTCCTAAACTATAAAGGTTCCCTCTCCCACACTTAAATGATGCAGTATATGAAATGAATTAAAGTGAATTTTACATTTAATTAAATTTTTAATTGAATCACAATAATAAATAGAGTGTTAAGGAGAGGTACAGTCGGACTTATTGGCAGTACAACATTGAGTTATTCTCTTAAGTGTTGAAAACATTAAAACCTTCAACAAAAATTAGAGAAAATAACAAAATAAATTTATTATAATAAAATTTTAATATAAATATATTGAAAAAATAATGATAGATCTTGGTTTAATCCCCCAAGTGGGCCTTGGGGTTTGACTACCTCTAGATGGGAAGTTCTAGTTGGTTTTCCACAATCTGATGGTGGGTGGAGTTTCTTTGAGATGAACCACCACCACTTATTTCTTACATCATGCACGTATTGTTTTTTTTAGGACTCCATGCATATAGTACACCAAATCTACCCCTATGAAAATTATATGCATCTTGAATGGTGGGGTTAAGATAAACAATGAGTTCTCCTCTTTCTTGGTTTCCACATTCACAGCCTCTTCTTCATTCTCCAATAGTTTCTTAAGGTATGTTTCATAAAACTAATAGTCAAAGGGAAAATCATAGTGTAATTACATTTGAATAAAATTAAAACCGGATGAATCGATATCAAATTCTTCCCTTTAAATGGAAGAATGTCGTGTCTCTTTTTCTTCAAGAAAGTCTACTTTGGTATCCTCTTGAACTTCATCCAATAAGTTTTCAACAAGTTCAAGGAGCTCCATATGTTTCTCATTGGGTGAATCTTCATTTTTATTTATCCCCCAAGGCAATACAATTTTTGGCCAAATATGAAAATTTAAAACCAAGGGAGGTGTTACTCAATTCTATTTTAATAAAATCAGAATGAAAAGATAATAATAAAATATTATCTCAATGATTTTGTTTGACTTCAATCTATTCTTTAGTGGAAAGTTCCTTATTGAGTTTAATTATACTCAATAGAGGTAGGTATTCAAGCTCTTATATCTTCACTTAAAATTTCACAACTTTAGTGGTCTCTTCCTTCAATGGTTCTGGATCTTCTACTTTGTAAGGAATAGGAGGATCGAGTAGTTATTCACATTCATTCCAAAAACCATCTAGATATTATTGACCTCACACACATATATCACTTGTAAATTCATTCTTATTGGCCTCATCAAGTTCATTCTTTGGTTATATTTTCTCCATAAATGAACAGACATATTCAAGTGCTATTTCTATTTTCTCTTTATTTTTTCTATGCCTTTTATAAGTTCTTTCATCTAAACTGTATCATGAATATTCTCATCTTGTTGTTCCACTTTTGGGTAATTTTTCCATGAATTAAAAAAATAATCATTTGAAAACATCATGGAAAAATATTTTTTATGGTTTTTTTTAATTTTAAAAGAGTCAAATATTTTCAATTAGATTGTTAGAACTGCCTCCCCAGCAACAGCGCCAAGATTTGAAATGTTCCTATCATGGGGTGTGTCAAAAACTATTATTTACTAAGTTAAAATATATTTAACCATTTTACCTTGATTTTCTCCATAGAGGATCATGTAATATTCAAGTTTTCACCTTAAAATAATATAATTAAGTGGTGGTTGTTTTTAAAATTGTTTGATTTTGAAATAAATCAATGAAACAAAAGAAATAAATAAATAAAAATATTAAAAGTAATTTGAAAAAGTGATTTAAAATAGTAAAATGAATTGTGTGATTAGGTCAGGTTCAGTTTTATAATTTCAATGTTATCATAGTTCCAATTTATTCAATCCTTTTCTACTAATCCGTTTAATGTGAGATTCCACAATCAATTCTCACTCCCTTGGTCAATGGTGATGGTGAGAGTAAACCCTACCAAAATATTATTTTATTCTACTCTCCTTGATTTTTCTAAATAGTTGCAGTGAATACCCCTAATTGATTTAGGCAATTCCCAATTAGGTCTTTTGTATCCCAAACAATCATGGATATGCATTACCCCTCCCCCACATGTATTGATGATCGTTGAGTACTTCACCACTTATACCTGATATATTCATCATATATAGACCATAAAATAGTGGATGGAGATAATTATAATTTACCAAATAAATAATAACAATAGAATATAAAACCAAATATGATCGCACAAGATAACAAAAATTGTTATTAAAATTTGAAACCAACTTTTCAAAAGAGAGAGAAAATTTCAAACCATTAAGTGAATGAACTCTAACATTTCAAAAGTTAAAAACCTATACATACCTAATCACTTAGAGTTTTAACCCACCATGGAAATTTTAATTTATAATAATAGGGAAGAATAATACATTACAAAACTAAAGATAAATAAAATAGGGTGAAATAAGAACAGGAAAATTTCCTCAAGAATCTTTCCTCCAGAAGTACTCTTTTGTTCTTCCCACTATATGGATGAAAAATGTTGTGTTGCCTTATTATAAGATGTTAAAAATGTATTTGGCTATCTACCCTTGACATTTAAAATAACTTGGATCCATGTTAAAGAAATTATGTTCACCTTAATAGAACTAATTTTTCTAGACACCAAACATTATTCCACCAACCCCAACTTGACTGGTTTAATGGTGGCCTTTATGAAAGAATTTATTTTTTAAAATTTAATTTAAAGTTTTAACTTCAAGTCTTATTTATATCCAAACTAAAATAATCCCATTTTTAGGTCAGTAACCTGATATATGGATCATTTAATGTAGTAGGGTTCATTCTAGAGACCATAATATGTTTTCACATTGATATATTTTTTTGGGCTTGTGGGAGTTTGAATGGGATCTTGGTCCATAAGAAGAATTTTTATCCCATGAACACTTTAAGCTTAAAAAAATTAATCACTTGAATTGGATAAATATTTTATAATTTATGCTCAAAAAATATAAGTGACATAAAACTTATAAATTTCCAGAATTAACTAATTTTCACATTTAAGCCCAAACTCCCCCAAAAATCATAAAATGATTTAAATTAGATCATATTGATTATTTTTTATGGATTAAATCATTGAAAAAATATGAATAATAATGAAAATATCATCTCTATTATTCATCAAATAGACTAACCAGAATTTACTATGCACATAAAGTCAACAAAGTGTGTGAAATGGTCCAAAATCCACTATGCGCATATAAGGCAACCCAAACATGGTCTAAAGGACTAAATGGAGGAGGTTACTTATTTGGATACCTCATGAGATGATTGTTGATAGCCATGGGTATCCAATCCACGTGTACACTAGAAACTCCAAATGAATCTTCCCAAAATCTAGACCCAATGAGGGTATAGCTCTTGTAATATCCAATACTGATAAAGTCAAGAACAACCCCCCACTAGATAGGTACCTAAATGTTGAACAAGAAGGGTTATAGCATATACATACTCAGTAGGAAACCTTCAACATGACTCAACACAATAGTGAATGACCATGTGTGTGCATGAACATGTCTAATAATTTATATAAAAATATATATAAATAGTTTTACAAGTAAAAATAGTTGTAACATTGAAATAAAAATGATGAAAAACTAGAGACTAATATATGAATTAAAATTTATTACAAACTTTCTCCCTATACTAGGAGGGTACAAAGATGATATAACTAATCTGATCCTAGTTATTAGCATCTAAAAATACCTAGATTGAGAAATCAGGATTCAATCCCTAAAAAATAACAAGATTCAGGTTATAAAACCCACCCCAAGTAAAGTAAAATTTTTATAAAAGTTCAAGTCTCTATAATCCAATCTCATGGAGAGGTGAAAGGGGTGTACAATAGTAAAGGTGAAACACATATCTCGTTCAACCCTATACATCAATAATTAACTTAACTACTTAAAATTTATATAATAAAAATATAAATCCATAACCCTTATAATATGCTCATAATAAATCAAAATTTTAGTCATGATCATGAAAAATTTGCAATTAAATAAACATAATTATGAAAATATCAAAAGAGAGACATGATTCTTTACACTATAGTAGTTTCAACATTTTAAAGTTCCAATTTGTATATAATCATAGAATAATACCTGAATAATTCAAGAATATTGTATCAAAAAGCCCAAATAGGTATACAACCCACAAATAAAACATGGGATAGGTTATAGAATAAAATTTCTCTTGCGGTATTTTTTTGTAAAAATCCAGTCCAAGCATAGGCAACAGAGTGGGTGTCCTCTATTACATATTAATCACTAAAAAAATTTCATTAATTATGTTGAGGGTATCAAAAGTAGGAATTAGTGATAACCAAGTGAAAGATCAAGAAAGGCATTATTCATATCTAATACATTCTTGTAGTGACCAAAATAAAGAATATAATGAGATATGAAATCTTAATTTAAACATTTTTTTTAAAATAAGTTTGTTTCAAAATAAGTTTTCCATTATTAAAACTCAATTTAGGAAAAAAAATTATTTTAGATAAATTCATTTTTAACCATGTAAAACCTTTCACTTTAAAACATTATTATATAAATATATTTGCATTTAGAATCCATTGAAATAAATAATTTATTTTAAATTAGGAAAGGTTTGAGGTTTCTAAATAAAAGGGGTGGTTTCATAAAGCTAACTTACAAGTTAAATTATTTGAGTAGACCGATGAAAAAATTAATACTTAAGAGAAAATAAATTCTTATTTATTATCTAAAACATTAAATTTTTCTTAGGTAACTACGTGGGTTATAAAACCAAATATGGGTAAGGACAATATCATTTCCTTCTATCTAATTATCTCAGTTGTCATATCACCACTAATGCAACACTTAACTAGGGTTAAGTTTAGAATATTTAATTATAACTAATTTAATATATGTTATGAAGAAATTATCTCTTTAGTAAAATATAACTAAGGCATGGAATGTTAATCCTAGGTGGAACAATATAAGATCAAGTGTTTCTAACTTCATGTAATTTTTTACAAAGGAATTTAAATTTCCTATTTTTTGGATGGGATGAATTCAAAACTTAATGTAAATACATGATTTGTAATTCTTAAAATTGTTTTTTATGATATTTTATTTAAGTCCTAATAGGTGACTTGAATTTTTATATGAGTTTCGGGAGCATCTACCTCCAAAAAAATAATTTTCAGGAGAAGGAGACAACGGCACATAGGAAGCAGGTGAACACAGTTGGAGTATAGTTTGTCCAAACTATATGGAAAAATTTTGTGCCACATTTAAAAGGAAAAAATTGACCATTTTCCCATTTCATCTTTAACTCTTTTCATCCATTTTTCTTCCTTCAAAGCACACATCTTCCTCCCATGCATGGAGATACCCTCCTATCCTCCTAGGAATAGTGATATATCCTCTATTTGAGATCTGAATTACTCATTATATGTTTCATTGGAATCCACTCATTTATTTTATGATTCCTTATTCCTGCTTTCTCAATTTATCGTGATTTATTTAAGGTTATATCAATGTGAGATGATATGCCCTATTTTTATGGTGTTTATTTATTCACCCATTTCTCTAAATCCATCTCAAATCAAAGCTTGATAATGGATGAGTGAAGTGTCCTAATCATTAGGTAAGTGTTCTATTTAATTTCCCTTAAAGTATCAATGTTTTATAAAATGTTTCATTGTGACATGAGTTGGACTTCCAATGAGTCACCTCAGAAATGTGAAATCTAACATGTAAACACTTATGTCAAAATTTATATTATTATTGTGCTTTTAAATTGAACTGTTAGAGGATTTATATATTGAATATGACCACCAATTTGGGTGTCTCACCCATATGACTCAACCTTTATGATTAGGCTTGGAATTAAAACCACCTTTTGAGGTGTGCTTACTTGTCCTCTCCCAAAATGAGATGCTAAATGGAATTAAATGAATAATAAAATGTGTAGTTGTTTCCCCCTTAGCTAGATAGAATTATTTATTTTATTCTAGAAACATAATTTGTAGATAAAATGAAAAATTATAAATATAATTAAATGTTAGTAATGGGGATATACACTTGGACCATATCAATTCATGAACATAATGCTTGACTTTTCTCATGTGATAAATTGATAGTGGAATGGACCTTCCTATGGATTTCTTAATTACTTATAAATGGAATAGCCCAAATTTTATACTTGAATTTTGATATGGAATTATTATGGGAATGGCCTCTTTATTATTAACACTTGAATTGTGATATGTAATTCTTAATAACATGGCCTTATTTATTACTTAAATTCAAATGGTTATAGGAATTATACCACACCTTGAGTGAACCTTGGTTTCCAAAGTAGGAATTACATCAATGGGATCATTCATTACATGAATTTTATTAAACCTTGAGAGATACTTGGGTTTATTATATGGAATTCCTTGGAAGGTATCATTGTATGAATGAATTTTGTATGCCTTGATTGGTACTCAGTTTCCTTATATGTAACACCTTAGATGAGCTTGAATTTTACATTAATTATATTAATCCTTAAGTGATACATGGGTTCCTTATATGTAATTTTTTGGACAAGATCATTGGTTAAATTAATTTTAATAGACCATAGAGAAATACATGGGTTCCTTATAAAAAGTTATTTGTATAGTCTCATTGGTTAAATGATTTACATTACACCATGATCTATACATGGATTTCCATGTAGGAATTTCATGCACAGGCTCGTAGGACAAATGAGATATAAGATACACTTAATAACCATTATAGATGAATTTTTTGGTCTTACCATGGTTCCTATATGACTATATGATTTTAATGACCTTGGTTATGTTCCCTGGTGGGATATTATGGCAGATTCCTTAATTAAGTGACTCTAGGTATACTATTATATGGGTTCCTTGGTCATATTCCTTAGGTCTTGACTAGAAGTACATATATATATATATATATATGTATGTATATAAAGGATATTACATATATATTGAATATATATATATACATGTTCATATAAATAAATATATATATACACATATGTTCATTGTGACACTTCTTCAGAGGTATTCAGGATTGGGCCGAAGTAGGTATGGTCGACCAAGTGTCTTTGAGGAACCAGAGTCTGAATTATTTTAATTTATTTAGTTAATTTATTATTGATATACCTTCACATTGCTATATTTTATACTCATAGAATAGATGACATTAGAAATTATTGGAGGTGGCCTAATGATTTTATCTCTCACCTTGTCTGGGCTTCCGTTTGGTACCTAGACAAACCTCACGGTTGTAGGATCATGATTATAGTTTCGGCTTGATTGTTGTTATTCATTTTGTACCTCTATTCTTGGGAATATAATATTTGGGGCACAGGACTGAGCTGAAGATCCGGATTCTCATGGAGATAGTCTTTGGTGATTTGGTTCATTTCATTGTGTATTGTATATATATTACCTATTGTATGTCTTCTGCTTTTATATTGTAGCATCACATGGACATTCATGATAGTTTATTTAGAAATGATAGGTTATCTGATTTATTTCCACAACCTTTATTTTATAATACTTCCACTATTGATTATTTATTATATACCATTATGTTACTCTGATCATGAGGGTATATTCCCCCTATTTTACCATCATGTGACCCTCACTTCTAGTCAGAATCCTCTGGCCTATGGGGAGGCACACTTGAGTCTAGGTAACCAATCAGCTTGTGGCGTCATTTTAGTGGATCCTGGGTCAGGATGTTACCAAGTGGTATCATTGCATTATTTTTATTTATCTTACTATTTTGGGATTGTATACAAGACACTAGGAATGTGTTGTCACTTGGTAAATAGCATGTGTCTTGGAGTGATCAACTCACATATAGGGTAAATACTAATAGGCCAGGTATGGGGTTGTTGTTCGTGTTGTCTATTATTTTATTTTATTATTATTTCACCTTAAGTGATTGATATACTTCTCATTGCTTATTTATTAATGTGATTTATGGTATTTTATCCTTGGCCTGTTATGGAAAGGAAGTATAGTTACATTCAACATTATAGTAACATATATTGCATTGCTTGACTTCTTGATATGTGATGGATGTAACTGGTGTGATTATTTAACATGATTTTCATGTATAGAATGATTCTATGGTTGTGTTTTTATATGTTTTTATTCTTTAATAACGTGATATCTTTCCTTATTATAATTATGATATATAGTTGGTTATTAAAGTGTCTATATTAATCTAAATGGTGTTTTCCCATATAGCTTGATGGTGGCACCTTAACTTACCAATTATTACATTTTGAGCCATGGACCATTGGTTTCATGGGATGAAACATTACTGATTTAAATTAAATGGGGGATGGTTTTTCAATTTATAAAGTGTATGGGACTTTATAAATTGTAGAAATGTGTCCTATATAATTTAACCATCATGTATGAACTTGTTATCTTCTGAGACCAAAGATAAAACCCAGTTGTAGTTACATGGATTCTAATTATAAATTACAAAATAAATTACCTTTGTAACTTGGTAATGGTGATTCATCTAATTGAACCATGGTTCTTATATATGTATGATGAATTTTAAATCTTAAATAAAAATGGATGCTGCAAAACGAACTATTATTTTGAAATTATAAAGGCTTATACCTATATAATTTGGTCATGACGACCCAGGTGACTAAATTCCTAAATGCACAACTAGACCCAAGTATGTCATTTTGGGAATTCTGGTTATGTGATAAACCAACTAAAGGTTTAATTAATCTTGAATAATTAATGAGACCCTCATAGGTCACCTTTATTTTTTTATACCTTATTTCATAACCCCGTAGGGGTATACTCATGCTACATAGTAACGGTTATTTAAAGTTTCAAAAAACAGTTATATGGTGTTATGTATATAGTGATAGAGAATTTTTTTTATTCTTTTGGCCTTTATTTTTATGCAAGTTTTTAGTTAATTAAAATTGAAATCACAACCTAAAGGGTTTTTTCCACTATATATTGGAATTAAAATTTTATTTAACTAAACTGGGTATGAGAATATTTATAGATAAATAAAATGGATAAAATAAATTTATAAGATAATTTTCCTAAATTATTAT
This sequence comes from Viscum album, assembly GCA_963277665.1. Lineage (NCBI taxonomy): Eukaryota > Viridiplantae > Streptophyta > Magnoliopsida > Santalales > Viscaceae > Viscum > Viscum album. The sequence goes on from OY728122.1 coordinate 1,020,815,244, forward strand.
TGGATGTTAGATAAATAAATAATTCTTGAAAAGAATTTTGACATAACTTTATTGGGATTCATTATGTCATTAGCTAAATAAAGTACTAAGAATCATTTTCTTTCATAACTAGTACTTTATTCTCTTAAACTAATCCTTTCAGAAGTTTAAAAATAATAATTAGTGTAATGAATTAATTAAAACCTTAATGTGGTGTTCATAGTTTTGACCCTTATGTATGGTTAGTTTAAATCTTTCCCTGAGTTATTCCTTATATGGAAATGGGTACATTACTCATAGGTCTCAATTGACCATTTTTCTTTTATAGTAAGATTAGTGGTTAGATTGGTATTGCTAGGGAGATTTTTATCATGAACCATTTTTAGGATCAACACTTTATTATTCAATAAGGGGCTAGATCGGGGCATTTACCACTCTCAAAAATTTAAACCTTGCTATATTCTTATAAAGAGTTTTAGGTGTGAGTTGCCTTCTGAGTGATGTTTGTCTTGTGTAGGAATCTTAGTGATGAAACAACACCCTAGGTATATGGGTGGTCATTAAGTAATTTAACCATTTTTAATGACATGATCATCATGTAATGATTTTATTTTTGAAGGTCATACATACCTAGGTCATGGTCAGCTACATAGTAGGTCATGTGACCCTACTTCTTCTTCAGTGATGGATTACTCGGGAGGTCGTCAGATGGTTCAAAATATTCATAGGATAATAGAAATATAGTTTTGAATATTTTATTTGGTACATCACATAATATAATGCATAGGATCAATAGGACTATGGATAGTATCAAATCATGTGTCGATGTGTTGAAAAAATGTCGAGGTCATATGTGTGGATACACATGGTACCCATCAATTTGGTCAAATGAAATAGTGAATTGTATGAGTTCAGGGGAAATCGTTAAATAATTGATCTAATTCATTATTTTTTAGGGTCATCTCTAGAGGGAAGTGACCTAGGTTTTAGAGTAAATTGATTTTTTTCAGTACTCATGATGACATTGTAAATGGATTGGGTGTAATAACACTACCTATTGTTTAGTTTTGACTTCTATACCTGATGATAATGACATGAGTGAGCACGAATCAGGATAAATTCATGTATATGGATAGAGTAAATCTAATATATTATGATTTTAAGTGGATTTTTTTCTTCTCTTTTCATTTTGGAACTTGGTGAAGTCATTTTGGCCACATCCATAACATGTTTTCAGTGGTGGATAGTGTGTGTTCTGTAGGATGAGTTTTCATTATCAGTAAAGGATGACTATGATACTCCTTTGGTGAAGAGTGTTGCATCAAATATTTTTTATCATATCCTTCCAAGTATAGGGAGAATAACTAGGAAAAGTCCATTTTTACATGTCTAGAATAGATTTTGGAAGCCTCTGAGGTTTCTAAGATAGTCCTTAAAACAATACTCAAAATAAGACCATGTAATGGTTTTTAATGGAGTTTGGATACTAGATTCAAGCTTGGGGTGTGTGGATGACCCATATAACGTAACAATTATGAGGTGTTTTAGTTATTTCAAGGTAACATGATGATAAAATGGTTTTATTTTTACATAAACATTTATAACACTCTGATTCAAGGTTGTATTACGATGTGGGTTTTGAAACAATCATGAAAATCCTTGGTGGTGAGGGTATTGTGGTCGGTTAATGATGATGTGTTGGCAAGTGTATTCAATATCTTCTAAGGAAGTCATCCAATAGTGGTTTAAATATTCCTTTATATGCATAGTTGGATATGGTTGGTTGTAAACCATGTTAAGCACTTCATCTAGGAAAGTATAGGAGTGTCTCAGTTCTTATTGGTAATCATTGATATCACTTTAGTGTACCCTTGCCTTAGTGACAATCATTCCCTTATCTTAACATCATATAGGGTACACTGAGAGAGAATCAATAATATTCCGTGCTAAAGAAATAAATTTGACAAATTTTTGGCTTGATAAGTAGAATATTTCAAAGTAGCACTCTAAGAGTGATGACATTCTTATAAGCATGGTCTGTCCTAAGTGATAGTTAGATTCCTGCATAGGAAGGCATTAGAAAGACTCATAGACACTAGCAGATTCTTTAACTTAATCACCAATAAATATACAACTTTTGTTATTAGACGATGTTCTTGATATGTTAACATTTTTACTATGTACTGACATCTCACTTGTAGACCCATGAGGATATAATACCTTGGATGATCTCCTTGGACATTAGTGGTTGATTTTACAGTTACCTTGGCCTCACAATTAGGATCGGTTGATATTTTTAGTGTGTGACAATCCAAGTGTGATGGATCAATTATACACCTATATTCATCTTGTGGAATGACTGGTATTCAGGCATTAGTGGCTCGAATTACCTTTCACTTTTTCCATTGAATGTGGTCGGTGAGGAACAACTTCTAGAATGTCGTTGGGATGAGAAAAGTTCAGTGACAAGGTCGTCCATGTATTTTCATGGAAAGGTCAGAAAATTCAGGATAGATGAGGTAGATTGGGATTCAACTATTATATCATTTGATAATCAGGTTGGGAGCATCATTAGAGAGCTAAGGGATTGTCTGTTTAGATAATTCTAAGGGTGGAAGAACCATGCCTCAGAATTAGGCATTTAATCTAGAACCTATGGGGGGAGTTCCATAGGCCATATGATGAATCAAATAGTTATGATATCACATATAAAATTAGATATTGTTGTGTAATCATCATCTTAATGTTTAATTTTTAATATGATAATTTTCTTTAGTTTTAACATCTTAAGTATCATGTAATAGAATAAATTATTAAAGACACATTGGGAGTTTAGAATGAAACACATCCATTTCAGTAGGAATTCTTAAACCTAGGTAGGTTGGGTGATGTTTTTTATTCCCAAAGGATTCTTGGGGATGAGAAGTTATAATATGGGGAGATTATAAGATCTTGTATTTCTAACTAGATAGAATTTTTTCTAAAGGAATTTGAATTTCCGATTTGAGGGGTGGGCCTAATTCTAAACCAAGATTAGGAATGTAAATTAGATTGTTTTAATACTTAATTTTTTTTATATTAGGATTAAGTCATGATAGGATTTTTGGGTGTCTGGATGATTTTTGGGAGTTTCAGGCTCTGAGAAATTAGTTTAGAGAGAAGAAGATGACAGTTCATGGTTGGTGCATGGTTAGAACTGATCATGAGGCTCAAACTATGCAGCATGTTGTATAGGGGAATGGTTTATTTAACCATGTGTTGCCTAAGGGGAAACCATGTGAAATGTTATAGAGGTGTTTCATGGGTTGTGCACCATGGTCCAAAACCATGCACCATCTATTCAAGGGTAGTTCCACTTATCCAGTGGGTGCACATGATTGGTCCATGATTTGGAAAAACTGTGCGTCCAAACCATGTGCCTCACCTAAAGGGGTAAAATAACCATTTTTACCCTACCTTTTTGAACTCTTTTACTCCATTTTTTCTTCCCTTAAAAAATACATCAACCACCCATGCTTGGATATCTTCTCCTCTCCTCCTAGGAATGGGTATATATCCTTTATCTGAGTATGGAATCACTCACTATCTATTACATTGGAATCCCCTTGGTTAGTCTAATTCCACATTCATTATTTATTGATTTATCTTACTTCATTGAATGATATTTCAATGCAATCTGATATGACCTATTTTCAGAGTGTTTTTATATTCTTCTATTTTCTATCAATATGTCTTGAATAAAAGCATGATAATGGATGGGTGAAGCATCCTAATCATGCAGTATGAGTTCTATGGATTTTCCTATAAATTCTTGATGTTTTATAAAATGTTTCATTGTGTCACACATTGTACTTCTCATGCGTCACCTCATAAAAGGTAAATTTAACATGTAAATTATTATTCTAAAATTCATATTTCCATTTTTCTTTTAAATTTCACAATTAGAGGATCTCTATATTGACTCTAACCACCCCTGTGGATGTATTTCTCATATTCCTTTAAATTTAAGTTAGTCTTGGAATTAAAACCACATTTCATGATATACTAACTTTCCTCCTCCTGGAATGAGATGCTAAATATAATTAAATGAATGGTAAATAGTGTGGGGTTTTCCCCCTTAGATTAAGAGAATTACTTATTTTACACTAAAAACATCATTTGTATATGAAATAACAAATTAAAATAGAATGAAATATTAATTTAAAGACATAAAAATTCCATATTTATATTTTTTTAAATATATGGAATTATTAAGAGACAGTGAAAATTGACATCAAGTGATTCTGAGGCCTCGAGAGCCTGGAACATAATTTTGAACTTTTTTTAAGGTACGCTAAGTAAACATGTGGGTGAGAATTTCTATCTTTTGAAACGGTGCTCGCATTGAAATTCTTAGGGAAATATTGGATTTTTAGTGCTGGGATTCACTTAGGAAAAGCATAAATTTTACTGGCAAGGGTCGGATGAAAAATTAAATTTTTGGACCTTCAGAAAAAAAATAACTATAAATTATTTTATTTTTCTTCTTCCACCGTTGAGAGGCTGTTGGAGGAACCATAGTGTAATGACAGTCAATTAATGAGGGTCATTTAAGGACTTTATCTTCTCATTGTGTAACCACAACGCTCGTGGAATTAACGGATCATTAAATACAGTTCATTAATGAACCACATTAATGAACGCAACATGAGTGGTTTCTTTTTATTTAATCAAACTATTGGAAAGAAATTTGACAACCATGGGAGAAGCCTCTATTGTGATGCTGACGACTTTCCTCTCCAACGAAGAAAGGTGATCGAACGATAATTGTTGGAGGAATCGATCCGGGGATCAAAAAGCGGTGAAGAACATCGAACAACAATGAACTTGAATCTTACCCTTCATCCGTAACACCGTTTCTAGGTAGGGGGTTTGTGTGTTTTATGTTTCCTCTCATCTTGTTCTGGGAAAAAACACAGACTAACCAACTAACGGGTTGATCCGCATCTCATTTGTTCTTGCAGCTGGTTGTTGAGGGGTCTTAATTTGGGGAATTTTTTTTCAATTGATGATTATTATTATTTCCCCAATTTTAAGCACTAACTCAGAGGGCATAAGCCAATCCGAACAAGGCCCAAACCCTCCTCCATTCTTGGTTTATGTGTGTTCTTTGTGTGTGACCGAGCAACATGGTGGAAAGATGAAACTAAGGACCTCACAGTGAAGGCAGAAACCTAAGAGGCTCGTAGGCACATAAAAGAAATAAAACAGACAACTAGAGCATCTCTGGGGGCCTTTGGAAGCAACCGCTAGTGCGACCCCACTAGTGGCAATGGTCGATCGAGCAGGCCGCATGGAGGAACGGTGCCCGCAGGTGCCGCGGCTGCAGGAGCCACTTCCAGTCAGTCCACAACGGTGGAAAGGAGTAGCACCAACGTACCGCATGGGGAGAGGAGCGGCCTACTCAGACCGCTCGGCTGGGCCAATGGCTGGCAAAATCCGGCTGTTTCAAAAGGAGGGGCAGAGCCCTACTGGCGCTGCCAACTAGCTGAACCGGACGCACCGTGTCCAGTCAGTGCATCTAGAAACCAACTCGCATCTGCATTGGCTGGGTTTTCCAAGTGGTTTGAACCCACGAGTTAGTCCAGATCCTCCAACTGGGCCAAAACCGTGGCCCCAACGGGCTAGCTGGGTCAGACCCCTACCGAACCTGACCGGTCTCGTTTCACTAAAACATGAGTATCTCACAAACCGGGCATCCGATCAATGTGTCGTCTATGGAGTTGGGACCCTTGATATGGAGTGTTCCTTTCAAGATAATTCACTTATGTTTTGGAAAAAGTTGGAATACATCTGGGTTGGATCAGACTCAAATCCAACCGAGCCCTATTTACTATTTTTCTTATATCTTATAGACCGGGCATCCTATTGACGCATCATCTATTGTGTTGGGACCCCTATGAAAAAACGATTTTTGGTTTACTTATTCATGGGACTTCATGATGATTGAGATATGATCGATGGTATGAGGACCATAGATTTGAGAACTCAGGCACACTAAGTGCGGGAATCTAGTGGCTAGTTGTCAAGTGAAGAGTGACCCTCTATGGATCAGCATGAGAGTGACCCTTCATGGATCGGTAGCAGAGCGACCTTGTGTGGATCAGTAGTAGTGCGACCCTATGTGGATACACAGTAGTAAGACCTTGTGTGGATTAATAGTAGAGAGAACCTATGTGGATTGACAACAGTGCGACTCTGTGTGGGTCGACAGTAGAGAGACCCTGTGTAGATCAGGAATAGTGTGACCCTGTGTGGATCAATAGCGGAGTGAACCTGTGTGGATTGAAAGTAGAGGTACCATATGTGGATTGACAGTTCAGTGACCCTTTTTGGACCAATAGCAGAACCTGTCAACATAATAAAATGATCTAGCTAAATACTAATCATCTTTATTCCTGTTCTCTAAGTTGTATACCTGGTGTGAGCTATCTTTTACTTTGTGATTTATGATTGAGATCATGCTTTGTGGTGTTTCCTTTGTGAAATTATGAGTGACCTTCAGGGGTATTAGGGTACCAACTAAGTATTGTTATACTCACCCTTGCACGGGCTTCTCTTGCACCTTGTTATGCTTTGTGCAGATGACAGAGAGCTTGGCTGAGACTCGAGGAGCTAGGGCTAGATGGTGCTCAGAGGTGATTGATAGACATGGTGAGCCGAAGTGATGGAAGGTGATGAGTTGTACCTACCATTTTGGTAGTATCCTTGGTGGAAGAACTTTGATGCTCATTTTTCCCTTTTTGTTATATGTTCTTCCCAATTGGGCTTGTATACTGGCCTTTTACTTACAATACTTAATTTAACTCTCAGTGGTGGTTTTTAGTAGTGGTTATACATTCCATTAATTATTGTTGTGTTTTACTTGTATGCAATGTGTACCTAGTCTGTGTGTGTACAGGTTTAAATGTAATGTCTTCCCATTTTTGGTTATGCCTTTCCGATGCTATTTACCAGCCCTTGGCCTTCCAGCAGGCTTGGGGTAGTCATGGCACGGGTCCCGGGGGATGGGTTGTGAAAAATTTGTTTCAAAGGGAATTTGGTTCTACCAAAATAACTAAGAGTCTGTGTTTTCAATAGATCAATAGTGTTAAGTGTATTGAGTTTGTATTATAGTTCGGGGAGTCCGGTTTTGGTGCGGTGGATAACTTATCCATACATCAGGACCCTAAATTCTGATTTCTGACTCGGTACATGAAAACACTGTTTTCTTGTGTTTTGAGAATGTTTTTCTTTTGATATCTTTTGAGTCATCTCACCAGGTATAACTTATTGATCGTGGCACATCTATTTCATTATAGGATGTCGTTGCGTAGACATCCATCCAGTATTCCAGTGAGAAATCATGATGACAGCCCACCGAGTGATGAGGTGTTGGTGGAGGACCCTCTTAAAGCGATAGCACCTTCGGGTGGTATACCAGTGCACCACCACCTATAAAGCAGCATTTGCCACTAGCCCCATTAGCAGACTATGAACGCTGACTAAAAATGTTGCACAAGTTATAGAGACAGAGTCCTCTGAAGTTTTGAGGAGAGATAGATCCACATGTAGATGAGGACTGGCTGGAAGTTGTGGCGTGATTTTTTCGCTTGGTTGAGACACCAACATGCCAGATGGGGATTCTAGTTTCTAGTCTCTTCTATGGAACAGTAGGGAGATGGTGGAACCTAATGATCTAGAATCATGAGGAGAAAACTCTTTCCTGGATGGAATTCGAGATCCTCTTTAGGGTGGAGTTTGTATTAGTGACACTATGCTATGTGAATATTTAGAAGTTAATGCACTTACAACAGGGAAGCCTGACATCGTCCTAGTACTTGGTGGATTCACTGACCTCTCTTTCTACTCCATCAACATGGTATGATACCCTTTCTTTAGGGATCATACCTTTGAGTAGGGTCTCCGATGGGAGATCAAAGCGTTGAAGATATTTCTCAACATCCCAACGTTGGCTGGAGTGCTATAGTGAGTACTGTTGGTGGAGAGCTTTCTAGCTGAGCAGGCACTGACGGTGAAAGCCACCTCCAAACAACAGGCATCCGATTCATCTATATAAAGTAGTAGGTAGATTATGTAGAGGTCCAAGGGGGCCGGATCATCCATAGGAGTACCCTTGTAAGTATAATCATAGGTGCGGAGCTCACAAAGTAGAGGAGGTCAGCATAGGAGAAGACTAAACTACTCATGTGGTGGGTAGGGTCACATGGCTAGAAATTTCCTGACCCACCATAGTGATGATCAGAAGATGATTCAAGGACTGCTGAGGCAGTGACAGAGGTTTGAACGAGGATGTCTGCAAGGTAGCGGACGTGGTAGACGAGAAGGCCATGCAGTAGGTAGTGGAAGACGGTTTGAGGTACTACCTCCACCACCCCCAGTTAGTCCACCCTAACCCTAGGGAGCAGGTGGACAGGGATGAACTCATTTTCAGGCGGCAGAGGCCTATGACCATGGAACTCTAAAGATCATTCGAGGTATAATCTGTGTCTACTCCACCCTAGCATCAATTCTTATAGACACAGGTTCCAGTCACTCCTTCATTGTCATAGCTCTCATTCGGATCTCAGAGATTCTGATCAATACATTGGATCGATTCTTACATTTAGAGACTCTTACGGGAGAGGATTCGATAATTACACACTTGTTTAGGCAGTGTGAGATTACTCTAGGAGGTGAGAGCTTTGGATGGGATCTCCTAGTATCAACGTCGAGGCCTTACGACATCATCATGGGTATGGACTGGTTATCCATGGTCCATGCTCAGATTGTCTATTTTAGGCATAAAGTGCGATGTGTCTGTGAGTATGGGACTATTTTTTCCTTCAACAATGATAAGGGAACCTTTTTATTATAGGATGGACTTTCTCAGAGGAGGGTGCAGTCGATCACTCATCAGTTGTCTAGCCTCACCCTCGGTGTGGTGGACGTGAGGAATCCTAGATATCCTGTAGTGGTGGACCAATATATAGATGCCTTCCCTGAAGATGTTATGAGACTACCTCCTCATAGAGAGGTATACTTATACATCGACCTATACCCTGAAATGACATTGATATTTTCACCAGCATATTGGATGGCTCCTGTGGAGCTTCGTGAGTTGAGGGTGTAGTTGGAGGAATTACAAAGGAAGGGGTTCGTAAGGCCAAGTGTTTCCCCATGGGTAGCCGTGATTTTTTTTGCCAAGAAGGTAGTTGGGAGTTTGAGGCTTTTCATGGACTCTTGGTTCCTAAATCAGGTTACCATTAAGAACAAGTATCCTATTCCAAGGATTGATAAGCTCTTCGATGGGATGAAGGGAGAAAAGTGGTTTTCGATGATAGACCTCAGATCAAGATATCATTAGCTTGGATTACGGGATGAGGATGTACTGAAGACAACCTTCAAATGTTGTATGGAAACTATGAGTTCTTGGTGATGCCTTTCAGCATGACCAATGCTCCAACAGTGTTCATGGGACTCATGAATATAATCTTTCATCTTTACCTCAATCGCTTTGTGGTGGTCTTCATTAATGACATCTTGGTGAACTCAGCATCAGAGGAGGAGCATGCCACACATCTGGATATAGTCTTTTATACACTTCGAGAGCACCAGATTTATAGAAATCTCTTGAAGTACTATTTATGGATACGGGAAGTCAACTTTGTGGGACGCGTTATCTCAGAGGATGGAGTTGCAATGGATTCGGAAAAGTTAGAGGCAATGCTTTCTTGGGAGCCACCTAGGAGTGTGACTGAAGTGTGGAGTTTTTTAGGGTTGGATAGGTACTACTGTATATTTGTACCTGACTATTCCAGAGTAGCACCACCCTTTTTAGCTTTGACAAATAAGGGAAAACCCTTCGTATGTATGGAGAGATTCCAGTAGAGTTTCGAGGAACTGAGGTGGAGACTGACGAGTGCCCCCATCTTGAGGCTACCATAAGAGGGTGTTGGGTATGTAGTCTACTGTAATGCATCGAGGATTGGTATGGTGTGTGTCCTGATGTAGGATCGAGCAGTGATCGCCTACATCTCATGACAGCTAAGGCCTCATGAGCAGAACTACGCAACCCATGACCTGGAGTTAGCAGCAGTGGTCTTTGACTTGAAGATGTGGCGACACTACTTGATGGGTAAACAGTTTACTATATAATCTGATCACAGGAGTCTCAGATATATCTTTTCACAGAAGGACCTGAACCTGAGACAACAGTTATTTCTGGAGTTCCTACAGGACAATGACTTCGAGATAGTCTACACTCCTGGGAAGAGAAACGTGGTGGCAGATGCACTCAGCAGGAGGTCTAGTCTATAGTTGTTGAGTGAGGTAATAAAGCAGCTAGCCACATTTCATATATCCTTCATGGATAGTGATGGAGAAGCATACCTCGAGTCTATGACTATCACTCCCCCACTCCTTCAGAGTGTTCGGGAGGCACAGCTTGGGGACATTGACTGTAAGACCCAATATTCTCAGATATCCTCAGGACAGGTTCCTGATGGATTTTTGGATTGTGGAGAGCATGTCATCATTTTTAGTGGATGCACCATGGTACCAGTGACATTTCAGAAGGAGGTGTTCAGGGATTTCCATACATCACCTTTGGCGGTACATCCTGGAGTGGTGAAGATATACCAGGACCTCTGATGTCATTGCTGGTGTCCATATATGAACAAATCAGTGGCGGAGATCATTTCATGATGCCTCACTTTTCCACAAGTGAAGGTTGAGCACCAAGTTCCAGTAGGATTGACTCATCCACTTGAGTTACTGGAGTGGAAATGGGATGGTATCTCGATGGAATTTGTGACGGGGTTACCATGTACGTCCAGGGGCCACGACTATATCTAGGTGATCGTTGATCGACTCACCAGGTCGACCCATTTTTTATCCACCTAAGAGTAGGGATCCGTAGAGGGCCTAGGAATCCTCTAAGTCCAGGAGATAATATGGCTTCACGGGGTACAATCGACAATTGTTTCAGATTGTGACACTCGTTTTACATCCCGGTTGTGGAAGGGATTACTGGAGGCATTCAGGACTTAGCTACGCTTGATCACTTCCTTTCACCCTTAGATAGATGGTCAGATTTAGAGGACCATAAAAACACTTGAGTACATGCTTTGTGATTGAATCCTTGATTTTGGTTGTAGTTAGGAGGACCACCTGCCACTGGTGGAGTTTTCATACAACAATAGTTATCACTCCACCATCGGCATTGCACCGTTTGAGCCCTTGTATGGGTGACTATGTAGATCACCTCTCTGTTGGACATACCCAGGGGAGTCGGCACTTATGAGTCCATATTTGGTATGGGATACCACTGAGAAGGTGAAGATTATCCAGGAGTGGATGAAAACTGCACAAAGTAGGTATAAGTCTTATGCTGATAGGAGATGGAGACCCTTGTAGTTCGAGGAGGGAGTCCATGTCTTTTTATAGATCTCACCTCTCTGAGGACTATGGATAATTGGCCAGGGTGAAAAGATATCTCTAAGGTTCATCATACCTTTCTAGATTATCATCAGAGTTGTCAAGGTTGCATACTGCCTAACTCTTCCTCCACAGATGCACTGGGTCCATAATGTTTTCCACGTTTTGCAGCTAAAGAGATATGTGCATGGTTTTTTGGATTTATTCGACTAGGGAGAGTTGGAAATTGATGACGGGGTGACTTTTTTGGAGTTCCAGATGGAGATAGAGGATCGAAAGTAGTGGGTCCTTCAGGGATGGTCAATCCCTCTGGTGGGAGTTTGGTGGAAGCACGGGAACCCTCCGGGAGAGCACATGGGAGTGGGAGGTTCAGATTCATGCTCAGTACCCCCATTTGGTATCTTAGATTTTGTTGTGTCTTTCTTGGATGTAAATACCTAAGGTGGGGAGAATTTAAAAACCTAGAAATTCCATATAATGTTTTTTAAAATTATATAAAATTATTACAAGGCTGAAAAAATTGACAGCACTTGATTCCAAGGCCCAGAGAGCCCGGAACATAATTTTAAACTTTTTTAAGGTATGTTCAGTAAACATGAGAGTGGGAATTTCTATCTTTTGAACTTGTGCTTAGATTGAAATTCCAAGGGCACTGTGGGATTCATAGTGCCAGGATTCACAACTTCGATACTTTCTTAGGTGCAGCTTAACATTGACCGGTAAGGGTCGAATGAAAATTTTAATTTTTGGACTTTTGGGAAAAAAATAACTATGAGTTATTTTATTATTTTTATTCCACTGTTGAGAGGTTGTTGGTGTAACCGTAGTGTAATGAAGGTCAATTAATGAGGGTCATTTAATGACTTGATCCTCTCATTGTGTAACCACAACACTCATGGAATTAATGGATCATTAATTACATTTCATTAATGAACCACATTAATGAACACAACATGATTGGTTTCTTTTTATTTAATCAAACTATTGGAAATCGATTTGACAACTGCGGGAGAATCCTTTTTCGTGATGCTGAAAACTTTCCTCTCCAATGAAGAATGGTGATCGAGTGATGATCGTTTGAGGAATCGAACTATGGATTGACAAGTGGCGAAGAACGTAGAACAACAACAAACGTGAATATTCTCCTTTGTCCGAAAAACTGTTTCCAGTTAGGGGGTTTAAATGTTTTATGTTTACTCTCATCCCATTCTTGGAAGAAACAACAAACACGGACCAACCAACTAACGGGTGGATCCACATCTCATTTTTTATTGCTGGTGGTTGTTTCAGGCTCATAATTTGGGGAATTGTTCTTTTTGATTGATGATTATTATATTTTCCCATGTTTGAGTGCTAATGTGGAGGGTGCGGGCCAATTCTAACAAGGCCTAGACCCTCCGATGTTCTAGGTTTATGTGTATTCTTTGTGTGTGACCGAGAAAAGTGGTGGCAAGGCTAAACTAAGGGCCTCGCAGCAAAGGCGGTGACCCAAGAGGCCTATAGGCACAAATGGGAAATAAAACATACCATAGGAATATCTCTGGTGGCCTGTAGAAGCAACTGTCGGCACAGCACTACTGGCGGTGGTGGTCGGCCGAGAAGGCCGCTTGGAAGAGCAGCAGGAGGAGCCACGGCTAGCTGGGCCCTGCCGATGGAAAGGTGCGGAACTGATGTGCCATGTAAGGAAAAGAGAAGCCTGCTCGGGCCTCTGGGATGGACCAATTCCCGGCTCCAGCTGGACATTTTGGAAGGAGGGGTGGCGCCCCACTGGTGCCATAAGCAAGCCGAACCGGACACACCACATTCAGTCGGTGCCTCCAACAATCGGCCCTCATCTGCACGGGCCGAGTTTTCTAGCCAGGATGGACCCGTGAGTTAGGTCAGATCTGCCAACCGAGATGGACCCAAGGGCCCAACAGGCCGGCCGGGTCAGACCTCTATCGAACCCGACCATTCTCAGTTCACTAAAACCTGAGTATCTCGCAAACCGGGCGTCTGATCGACACATCCTCTACGGTATTGGGACCCTTGTGATGGGGAGTTCCTTTTTAGATAATTCACTTGGGTTTTTGTAGAAATTATAATATGGCCAGTTTGGATTGCTCTTGAATCCAATCGGGCCCTATTTACCTTTTTTCTTATATCTTACAGACTGGGCGCTCGATTGACAAGCCATCTATTGCGTTGGGAGCCTTACGACAAAACGGTCCTTTGGGTTACTTCTTTGTGTGAATTCGTGATGATTTAGGTACAACTGATGGTATGAGGACTATATACTCATAAACTCAAGAGTATTATGTGCTGGAATCCAGTGGATGGATGTCAATTGAAGAGCGACCCTTCGTGGATCGGCATGATAGCGACCCGTCATGGATCGGCAGCAGATCGACCCTGTGTGGATCAATAGTAATGCTACCCTATGTGGATTGACAATAGTGAAACCTTATGTGGATTGACAGTTGAGAGACCCTATGTGGATTGACAGTGGTGTGGCCCTGTGTGGATAGATTGTAGAGAGACCCTGTGTGGATCGATCGTAGTGCGACCATGTGTGGATCAACCCTGTGTAGATCGACAATAGAGAAACATTGTGTGGATAGAAAATTCAGGGACCCTTTGTGGACCAATAGCATAACTTGTCAATAGAATAAAATGATCTAGCTGAAGACTAATCATATTTATTCTTGTTCTCTAAGTTGTATACCTGGTGTGATCTTTCTTTTACTTTGTGCTTAGTGATTGAGATCATGCATTGTGGTTTTTCCTTTGTGGAATTATGAGAGACCTTTGGGGGTCTTGAGGTCCCTACTAAGTATTTTTATACTTACTCATGCATGGGCTTCTCCCACACCTTGTTCTATCTTGTGCAGATGATGAATAGTTTGGCTGAGACTCAAGGAGCCAGGGCTAGATGGTGCTCGGAGGTGATTGATAAACGTTGTGAGCGGCAATGATGGTGGATGACAAGCTATACCTACCCTTCAGGTAGGATCCTTGGTGGACGACCTCTGGAGAACATTTTTTCCTTTTTTTTTGTGCTTTCTTCCCTGTTGGGATTGTATATTGGCCATTAACTTACAGTACTTACTTTTACTCTCAGTGGTGGTTTTTAGTAGTGGTTATACTTTCCTTTTTTCATTGTGTTTTATTTGTATGTAGTGTGTACCTAGTCTGTGCGTGTATAGGTTTAATGGAAATGCCTTACCTTTTTTGGTTATTCCTTTTCGGTACTAGTCTCCAACCCCTATCCTATGGAAGGTAGGATTGGGTTAGTCACATCACGGGCCCTAGGGGATGGGTCATGACAATTAATGTAAAGGATTTACACTTGGCCCATATTAATTAATGAACGTAATTCTTGACTTGTCTATCTAGATAAATTGATAGTAGAATAAAATTTTCCAAGGAATTATTAATTACTTATAAATGGAATGTCTCAGATTGTATACTTGAATTGTGATATGGAATTATTATGGTAATGGCCTATTTATTATTCATACTTGAATTTTGATATGTAATTCTTATTAACATGGCCTTTTTATTACATAAATTTAAAGGGTTAGATGAATTATACAACACCTTGATTGAACCTTTGTTTCCCAAGTAGGAATTCCTTGGACCAACTCATTGGTTACATGAATTTTATTAATCATTGTGCTATACTTAGGTTCCTTCTATATAATTCATTGGTGGGATTTTAGGTTAAATGAATTATGTAATCCTTGATTGATACTAAGGTTCTTTGCACGGAATTCCTTGGATGGGATCATTGGTTAAATGAATTGTAATAGACCGTGAAGTGATTCCTAGGTTTCGTGTATGAAGTTCCTCAGATAGGATCATTAGTTAAATTATTTACATTATTCCTTGAGCGATGCATGCATTCCCAAGTAGGAATTCCATGCACGGGCTCATAAGCTAAATGATATTTAATATTAAATGGATCACCAGTATACGTGGATTTCATGGGTTTACCATGAGTCTTATATGAATCTATACTTTTAATGAACTTGGATATGTTCCTTGGTGGGATGTGATGAAAGATTCCTTAATTAAGTAAGTAACACTTATTATACTATTATGCGGGTGCCTTGGTCTTATGCCTTAGGTCTTGACTAGTACTACGTATCTATATATATGTCTATATATGTTATTACTTATATAGTGAATATATATATATACATGTTAATATATATATATATACACCTATTTTCAGGTGACACTTATTCAAAGGTATTACAACTTAGTCTGAATCAAGTATGATTAGTCAGGTGTCCTTTGAGGAACCAATGCCCAACTTATTTACATTTATTTATTTACAGAATGATTGATATACATGCAACTTACTATATTTTATACTCACATACTAGATAGAGTTAGACACCATTGGTGGTGACCTACTGAGTTTATCTCACACCCTGTTCGAGTTGTCGTTTAGTACCTAGACAGGCCTCATGGTTCGAGGATTAGGATCCTAGTTTCAACTTGCTTATTGTTATTAATTTTGTGTCACTATTATTGAGCATTACAGCTTAATAGAACAATATTGAACTAAATATTAGGATTCTCATGGAGATATTCATTAGGAATTTTGTTCATTTCATTGTATATTGTATACATATTACATTTTTTATGTTTTATGCTTCTATATTGTAGCATCACATAGACATGCATGGTATTTTATTTGGAATTTCAAGGTTATATGCTTTATTTCCACTACCTTTATTTTATAATACTTATAATGTTGATTATTTATTATGAGCCACTATGCCACTCTGATCATAAGGGTATAATCTCCCCCATTGAACCATCATTGGACCCTCGCTTCTAGTCAGCAGCCTTTGGCATATGGGGAGGTGTACTTGAGGCCAGGTAACCGACTAGCTTGGGGCACTATTTCAATGGATCCTAGGTCAGTACATTATAAACAAGGTTGAGTAATTCATGATTTAATGGTTAATACCATAACATATTTAGGAGGGAAATGGAAGTGGGTGTATCATAAAAGACACCATTTATGTCTTGTCATCTAAATAGAATCCTATATAATTTCTATGTATGGACTCAAATAAATGAAGGCATGATATTGATCAATAAAGATATAAAATAAATTTCCCAAGTTCACAAAACCTTAGAAATTAGGAAAAAATAAATTCTTGATAAAAAAATATGAAGTAATTCTAAATATAGCATTATAATAAAGAAAGTTAAATAGACATAATTAGGACTTTATCATATCTAACTTAATAGATGGTTTGAAATTGAAATTTCAAATAAAAAAAATTACATATAAAACCATTACACAATTTCACACTAAACTACCCTGGAAAAAAATTAACATGTTGCATAAAGATACCGATTAAACCCATTCATCCTTAACTCTCAAAAATAATGAGTAAGGTTTATTGTTAATTTTAGAACACAAGTAGTAGACATGCCCCAAGCATATCCTAAAAATTCATCGAAGAGTTTAGAACTCCCAAACATAGTTAATAAAGGTATTAAAAACCAATATTCTTCAAAGTTCACTCCATGGATACCAAGAATCTCATAAAATTAATTAGATAAAATTATATAAACAAATAAAACCAAATACAAAATCACTATAATTAAAGAAGGATTAAATATTTAAAGAAACCTAGGTTATGATTCCTAAAATCTTTAAAAACACATAACTACCTAAAGCCCCAAATAAATTAATAATATAATTCCACCACAAAATAATTAAAACCATATAAGAAGTCATACCCTAATTACCTCACATAAAAATAGAAATAAAAAAGGGTAAAACGTTATTGTATCTTCATTTAATTAAGATTATATAAACTCTTCATCAATAGATGAATTCATTATGAATTAGTGAAATCATCACACCAAAACCCTAGTAAGGGTGAAGGGAAATAAAGAAGAAAGAGGGAAAAGAAAAGAAAATATGTATGAGGATGTTTTAGATAATTTTAGAATTAAGAATCCCCTTGTATGAATCCTGAATCATGAGAATGGAATGAGGGGGAGAAGGTAAGAGGTGTAGTCCATGGGGGTCTCGAATGGCTAAAGGAAGAATGAAATAAAGGAGTATCAAAAGTGATTAAAAAATCAGAAGTGAAATGTCAAAAATTACACCATTTAAAAACTAATTCAAAATAAAACAGATGCTTAATAAATTTACACTATGTACCTAATGGAACCCCCAGTTCACCCTTATCCATGTCGGACTCATCAAGCACCCATTACCCTCAATGGGTACCCGATTCTACCTGTAGTTCTAAGCTACAAGTGATGCCACCGCTAATTAGTAATTTAACACTTAAACCTCATACCAAACCTCAAACCATATCAAGAAACAGCCAACATACTATACTTAAACCTAAAATTCTCATATTTAATCCCAATTAAAAAAATGACCACCTATCTGGAAAAAAAAATTCAAACACAACCTCACTTTCATCACCTAAATACCACAATTCACTAGAAATTAAATAATAAATATTATCACTAGGTTATGATCATTACATGTTATGTTGAAATATATGAGATGCATCCAAGAATCAGCAATGGTGAATGAAACAACATTTTTTCTACAATTTAGTCTTTTAAACTCAAAATTAATTTTACAAACTGGACATGCCCAACCAGTGTGAGTGTCCCAACCATACTAGTTTTTTCATCCAAGAAAGTAACTAATGGTTCATATTAGAGCATCATTCATTTTGAACATTTTGGTAATTTCTACATCACATGTACTCACACCATTATCCCATAACTCTTGTAATTATCATATAAGAGGATGAATGTATACATCAATGTATTAAATTATTAAAATGAAAATTTTATAAAAAAATGGAAATGGAGAACTTTACTCCATCAATTATTAACCATTTAATTATAGTGAGTTTATTTTGTCATTATATCTAAATATTTGCAACAATTATATTAAAATTTGTAATATTTACTTCCCTATTATCCACAAATATATTTTTAGAACATAAAAGGGGAATATAATAATATATATTATCATTTATAATATTTTATTCAAAAAAATTAAATGTAATAGACATATAAACAATTGTTCTTATGATTTCATATTATAAGATATCATTTTATTATTTAATATATTAAAAGAAATAAAACATAGTGTAAACCAAAACTAAATAATAAAATATAAAAAACTATCGAATCATGTGAGATATAATTATAACATCAATAATAGTTAAAAAGATCAATAATTATTCATATGAACCAATTATATCACCATTAAAAAAACTCATATGTTGTAATTAAAAAATATAGTTTCAAAATAAACATCATAATCACGTGTTATAACAACTTTCAATATATAAAGTAATAATAGTTTGTAAATTTTCGGCATGGAAAAATTGCAAAAATTTGATTTTATATTTTTGAAAAGAAAATTAATTTATATTTTTTTTATACCTTGATTGGTATGGTAAAAGAAAATGATGGTCATTTATGTTCAAAGGGATAAAGTAGGGGTTCTATGATTAATATCAAGAGACCAGAGGGACTGGGTGATGATTGGACATTTCATCCATTCATAGATCAAGAGAATAGAACATAGGTATCAATATAGAAATATAAAGGAAAGGTGGGTCAAGCATTAGAAAAATACAGTTGGATTAGAAGTTATTTTCAATCGCTACCTTTATTTATTTAATTAGTGATCATTTTTTAAAAGAATACCACAAATTTAAAAACTATAAATGTATAAAATAATCACTAATTAATATTTATAAACCCTAAAAATTGTATTATCCAGTGGTTTTTTAAAACTTCTTCAAAAAAACCACCCCAAAATATCATTTTTTATAGTGACTTTAGATAGTCACATAATTCATAGCTGAGTTATTTCCCACCTTGGTCTAGTTGAAGTGTCTTAATACTTCTACTAAGATTATTCTCACTTCATTCATGTAATATTTAAACTTTTTAAAGAATCTATTTGTATATTTTTTAAGAAAAAATCCAAATATATTATATTCATTAGTAAATGTAATGATGTATCAATAATCTCTTTTAATTTGAACAGTCATTGGTCCACATACATATATAATAAGTCCAATAAATTTTTCCATTAAATTTCCTTTTATACCAAAACAATTTAATATAAATAATTCATAATTAAATGAATCTATAAATCTATTTTGTTAGGATTTTAATATAATCGTTAATTTTTTAGGAGAAAATTATATATGAATAGGTTATTTGAATAAAATAAAATTAACCCTTATCATATTTACATTATAAAATGGATTATACAAATAAATAAAATAAATATTATTCATCATATTTCCACTAAAATAAAAAATTTTATTTAAATAAATTAGATAATATGTGATTGAAAAAACAAAAAAAATACAATATTGTATAACCAAGCTAGAAAAATAAAATTCCTATTAATTTTAGGAACAAAAAACATGTCTTTGAGATTGTGTGTTAACCCATAAGGCATGGTTGTATTGAAATTACCAACACATAATGAAATAAAATTTTATTTGTTTCCCACATGAAGATATATTCCCTTATATCCAACTTCTACCCACTTTTCAGGTGTTACACATTTTAACACATATGTGAAGTGAAACTAATATCCAATGTCAAGTAATATGATTAAAAAATGACTTCGATAATGTAAATTTATATATTAGATGCTACACTAACATTGTAGTTCTTTCATTAATCTATGTATTTCAAATAATTTTACTTCAAATTCACTTTTTTATCACAATAGAAATAATTTTCTTACACTACCTTTCCACCATTAAATTAATGATAGGGAGTTATGTTTGAATTTCTAAGATTCCTTTGCTTAGTAAGGTTTTCCTCCTTGAATTTTCTCTTGTCTTTCACTTTATTAAAAATATTATTTAAGCTAGATCATGGACTTTTTTTTATTTGATCATATGACCTCATCATATTTAATAATCCATGAATTTAATTATCAATCAAATTCAAGATGTAATTAATAATGAAATAATTTAATATATCCATTAACTATTGTAATATTAAGTCAATGTAAAATTCTTTCTTTAATGTAATCCTATGTTTCTAAAAATATGGTATGGATTCCTCTTATTTCAAATTATTACTGGATGATTCTAATCCTCACATGTATAAAAGATATATAGGATATTAAAATGGTCTTTTTGAATACATTCCCAAAGTTTTTTTATTTCTAAAAATATGTTTTTCAAAATAATTTTGGAGGAACAAGAGGTCTGAGAGGTTATTCATTCCCTAAATTCTGAGAGTGCTCCAGGACCCCAATGGCTTCACAGTATTTTCATATATTTTTTTATAGGGTATGATGAAGGGATATGTGATGGGTTCCATTCAGGAATACTTTAGAGGAGGAAGATTGCCTCGGGTTTCCTATGCTTCCAATCTAATCCTCATTCCAAAGGGGTTCCTCCCTTAACCAGCATAGGTCGATCAGAATGTTTAACTTTCTATATAAGGTTATGGAGAGTATTATCAATATAAGTATCCTATTACATTTTCATAACTGGGTCTCTGATAATCAATAATGATTTCATCAATCGGATATCCATGCAGGCATCGATCGCCATGGTGAATGAAATGTTTAGGGATATCAACAAAAAAATCATCGGGTTCCAAAATCATTATTAATATTGATATAAAAAATATTATGATAGGTTGGAGGGGGATTTCATAAATAGGGTGGTGGATTTTATGGGTTTTCCTAGTTGGGTGATTGATCTTTTATTCAAAGCATTTAGTTCCCCTATCTTTATATCTCTTTCATGGTTAAAAATTTGGGTTCTTTAAAAATATTAATAGCCTCAGGTAGGGAGACCCTTTAGCCACCTTCATCTTTATCATAGTTTAAGACACCCTCATCATATGACTGGATAAAGTAATTCTCAATGGAAAAATCCATCCATGCCGATGTAGGTCAAATTTTATAGGAATTTTTCATATTTTATTTACAGATTACAAGATATTTTTCTTAAAATGAAACTATAAAAAATATCTGAGAGTTCAACAAAATTATGGAGGAGTATTGAAAATGGAGTGACCTGACCATTAACTGAGAAAAATTAGAATTTTCATTTCAAAATTGTGTTCTAGATGGAGAGGAAAAATAATTGAGGATATATTGGGTTTCTACAAGAGATAATTCCCCAAGTATTACCTACGTGATCTAGATTTCCCTAGAATGATTTGTATTCACCATTTCGATGGACTGGTTGACATGATTACTACCCACATTATAAACAATAAAAATAGTTTTCTATAATTAGGGGGTGTATTAATCTTGAAAATTTTGTCTTATCTTCATGTGATTTCTATCCTAAAAGTGATGAAGGTGGTTCCAAGAGAGATAAAAAATATTATGGAGGGTTTCATCTGGGATTCTCATTCTAAATAATGATTTCATTGGGTATCATGGGGTAGGATGACTAGGGGTGAGATTTGGGGGTATCAATATAAGGAGTGTCACAGAGACCATGTAGAGACTATAAGCTAAGATTCCATGGGAGTACCTATATGGTCACTCACTATGGTCCAAATTCATTTGTGTAAAATATAACACTCATTTGGAAAATACAGAGGGCATTTCATGGTTATTGATTTCGATCTCTCATCATATTCTAGTGCTTTATAGCCACTTGCGATAGATTGATTAATGTGGTGAGATTAATTTCTTGATCCATGATTTGGTGGGTTTGCTGTTTGGTTTTCCTAGTTTCCTGACCCTGAATATCACTTTCTATCGGGCTAGATGGTGCATGCCTTTCATTCACTTCGTCCTAAACCAACACAAATGGATGATATTTAATATCATTTATATGAATTATGATCATGATAAGTTCATTTTCATAGGATATCCATCAGGTGTTTTCTGGAAAAACAGGTATCTTAACGTGACATTAGAGGATTTTGAGCATGATGAGTAGGGAGGTATCCTCTACTGCAATGATATTCCTAGGAATTTTAACTTCTTGGTGTGGTGTATTCATAATCATTCCATTATTATTGATGATTAGGTCAGGAGGAAAGGGATCTAGATTGATATTATATGTTTGTGTTGCTGAGACTCCAAGGAGGAACTGTCCACTCATCTATTCTTTGAGGTTGATTAGGGAAATACTATCCAGTGTGGTCTGGATGAGCTTATCAGGCTTGAAGATAAAGGATTTAATAGTGATAACTTCCTCCAAATGTGGTTTCTGGCTACCGATAATAATGTGTAGGAACGGAGGGCGAGAGATTTGCTTCTGGTAGTAGTTTTTTTGAGTATCCGAAGTGCGAGAAACAAAATTCATCATGAAGGCACCCCTTACACATGGTTGGGCATAGTGGTTAGGATGAGAAATATACTTGCTAACCTAGTTCCACTTTTAAAACATTGTGAGCTTTCCCCCTCATTGATAATGATCATGGCTGGTAAATTTACATCCCCTTCCTATCAAGAGATTACCATGTAGGTAATATGGGTGAAATGGATGCCTCCAAACAGCAGCTACAATATTAATGTGGATGGATCATACATTTCTAGTTTCATGTTGGTAGGTGGTTTAATCCATGTTCATCAAGGCTCGTTTCTTCTTGCCTTCTACAATGGATATGGTTAGGGGGACTCCCTTATTGTGGAGGAATGCATGATGTTAAAAGGTACTGAGTTGTGCCACTCCGACAATATCTCATTGGATTCAGTGGAAACCACCTCAGATTTTATTCATGGATCACTCCAAGAGAAACTCCAAATCCCATGGTATATCACCTATCCCATGTGTAAGTGAAAAAACCTTCTTGATTCATAGGTTCCACTCTGTTATATGTGATGAAAGGGGAATAAGTTTGTGGAATTCCTCTCTTCTTAGGTGGCTCAAGATGTTCAGTGTTTGTTATTTTCCAATATGGTCTCCCTTATTCCCATGTGTTTTAGTCTTGTAAGAGTGGATTCACTCAGTCTTAACTATTTTAAACCTCCATTACTTTGTTGGTACTCAATAACTTCAATTTATTTCTATAAAAAATTTAACACTAATGATGATATGTCTCTAAAAATATTCAACGAAACCAATAATTTAAATCACATGATCTCCCACATAAGTTTCATCATTCATTTTACATTAAAAAGGTGTTTTTGAAACCTTATACCTCTTAATGACGGTTTTTTTTAATAATTATGACTGGTTTTATAACAACATAACATGCTCATAATAGTAGATGAATCCAATGAAAAATCAAATCTATCATCATCAAATCAACTTGTAAATGAAGAACATAAAACTAATGTGTGTACCTCTTTTCCAAAAAGCTCAATCTCAGTGGTTTTTGTTTTATGGAGTTCACTTAGAGACATTTGAATGACTCTCACCTCCATAGGTAGTATATCGGACACTAGAATTATACTAAACTACAAGTGGACCTCTCAGACTCCAAAATTGTGCTAGAATCTTCTCCTCATAGGAAAATAGAGAACGAGGAAGGAAGAGAGCTTCAAATTTTCAAGAAAGAATCATAGAACCCACCCAATTAAAGGATCCAATAATTATATAGGATCCCTTTATTTAATAAATTTATTTGGGAATTGGCCAAAAATTCTTGGAAGCCAACATGTGTTACCATAATGCATGCTCATTGGAGTGTTATAATCATCAAATATTTCAATAATTATAATAAATTTTCCATGCCATAAATGAATCAAAACTATGATTCATATCTAAAGAAAACCATTTTAAAGATGTATCATTATCCAATGCACCAAATATCACATATTGTAGGCCATTTAATATATCATATTATATGAAAAATGCATCTCCATTCCTTATATGATGTGTAAAAATCATAAAATAAGATTTGAATCACATGCATATTAAGGATTTTAATATAGCTTAATAATATAGTATAATCAATATATTTTAGTGCATATCCATAAATCTCTCACTTATACTAAAATTACATAAGTACTTTAAGAAAAACATTGAAGATTTTTTTGAATCCATCAAAGTCCTTTGGATACATTTTATCAAAATTTCATTATATTTGAATAAACACTTTTTTCAAAACATTAATCCTTATTTTAAGACCTAGATGTGTGACCGTATGGGCCATTGTATAATTAAAAATAAAATTGAATTCATTAACTCCTAGATGTGAAAAAAGAGTGGCCCCTATAAAAATTCTAGTGCTACTCGTGTTGTAAATAGATCTATAATGATCTTGATTAAACACACTCATATCTTCATATGAATAATTATTCTATAAGATGTATCATATGAATCACATGTACACTTATATAATCCATTTTTTCATAGCATCGAGTGATCATTATACATGGAACATGTGAATCTAGTATAGTCCATCACATATTTTCAGGATTTTCATAAATGTACTAACCATTTTTAATGAATACAACACATTTCATTCATCCAATTAGTTGAGCACATCACATGTCACTCAACTAATCATGGCTATGAATTTCATTAGTCTAACTCAATCATAGGCCCATGTGTTTTTCTTATCATAAAAGTGGTAAAATCCAACCTTGTTTGAACTCAATTAATTACATGATTAGAAACATACCCAGCCACCCCCTAATTATCTCAGCCTTAAATTTGGAAAAAGAAATGTATCAAAGTATATAGGTTCACATGTTAAATATATTTCCAACCTCGATTGGTGGGTATTTATAATAAGCATGAACGCATAAGTATATTAATGATTTTATTTCATTCCATGTGATATACTTTCATAGGTCATTCCAAATGATAAGCCTTAACTAATTATCTCATGATTCTATTCATTATATCATCTATAAGATTTTACTCATTGTAATATTAACATATTATCACAACCCATAATATTATATGATGATCATTGATTTGGAACAACTCAAAGTCATACTTTAATGGGAATTTATCATTCTATTTTTTATATAATATATATACAGTAAACATGAATGAATAATAAAGGATATTTACTTTATTATATAACCATGATATAATCCCATTATAAACTATCATTACATCCAGTATCACATGTATCTAATACCTAAAGACCTTACATGAACCTTATTCTTATACAATTTGAATGTATTTTTTAATGGATATACTATATTATCTTATATAATCACTCAAAAGATCATTACATAACCCCTCTAAAAGATCTCTCAAATGAGATAGTATTTTTAAAGGATTTATTTCATCCTTTGGTGAGATTGGGGTCCCTTAGCCTTAGCAATAGCTCTATTTTTGTCACATTAAAGATCAATTACTCTATTAATTCTAGGATCCAACTCATGTTCAGTGATGAACATATTAATCAAAACATATTCCTTCACATCATCTGATACCATGATCTATTCTACTTCCATTGTAGAGTCCACCACAATATCTTATTTGTAGCTTTCCCAACCAATAGCTCCATCGTTGAGAAAAAACATGAAATTGTATTGAGATATTATATCATATTTGTTATGATGGAAGCTATAATTGGTGTAACCCCTTAAAATAAAATTATATTTACCTCTAATGTCATGAACCAACTTAGATACCTAGGTACACTCGTACTAGAGCCATATCTGGCATTACTCTAAGGGTGTTCCTGATCCCCATGGATAAGTGACTAGCATATTGGAATCATTACAAAGTCATAGGGAATGAGTTTTTCCAAGAATAAACAATAAATACATAATAGTGGAACATAATAAATGATTATTTGGTATTCCAAACACTCCTCAATGAGAAAATAATACCACAAGTTGATAGATAATGTAACAACCCCAGCCCCAATAAGCTAGAGTTGGCATCATCTTTATTACATTGAAAAAAGATATAAATAATTGTATCTTGAAGGAATAAATAGTTTAATGGTATTTGTAAACTAGATAAATACATGGTTCCCATATTATATTTGAAAACAAAAAATACAACTTAATTTTTTTTAAGAATATTATTAGTCCCTCTATCATATCCTTTTATATCATTCTTAGTACACTTCATGGATTACTAGGAAAGGAAAAAAATAAGGGTGAGATAAAATGCCCAATAATGGTTTTGTACAATATAATATATCATGAATAAATAATAATAATTGACATGTAATATTAAATAATTGAACAGACAATCCATTTAAAAAATTTTACAATCATGATTAGATAAAACATAATCAATATGAAAAGGTAAATAATTGAAAACACATGCCATTTAATCCATAAACTAAAAATAAAATGCATCCATAGATAATATCATTATGAAAATCTCTTAGATAATAATAACTGAATTCTTAATAAAGTAAATTCTTAATTATTGGACATCATGATATCAGGAATCATGATACCTCTACATTCAAGACCTTTTACAAGACATTTTAAAACCGAGGGGTATACACCAGAAAAACATTTAACTAAGGTTGTAAAAAAAGTTGTTTCATGAGACTACTAATGCATTGATGGGATATCAATAACCAATCCACACCCATATATTCATTTCCAATTCATTACTCATATATATAATGATATATTTAATTCATGAATAATATTATTAATAAAAAAATTCTATATTGATTAAGGAATATAGATTAATAATAATTTCCCAATTAAATAATATAAATTTGAAAGTAAAATATTGTATATAAAAATGATATTTGTTTTAATTAAAAAAATCTCCATCATAAATAATATGGATATTTAGGGGAAATTTAATTTCCAATGATCACATGAAATTGAATATTTTAATGGAAAGTTAATGCCAACAAAAATTAATCAAGAATATTAATGTCAATACTTTACATAGTCAAAATGATCATAACCCATAAATAGAATGAATAATTATGGTATAAATAAAAAATATCCCCAGTGGATTATAAGTAAAATAAAGGGTTATTTTTATTGAAAAATATAAATAACATAAAAATATATTTAAAAACGTTATTGAGGAAAATATCCTTTTCATTTTTGGAAATAACCGTTTAAAAATAAAATTTTAAAAAACATTTTGAAAAAACATTTATTTGAAAATTACATTGGAAACATATAAAATAATTTTTAAAACAATGAGTGTTCATGATGATGGTAAATTCTATACATTCCATATAAGTTGAAAAAATATTTTTTTTCATATTTTGGGTAAAATGCAAATGGCCCTTGTTTGTAAAACAACATTAAGATTCCATTAAAAAAATTAAAAATTAAAAAATGTCTAAAAATTTATCAAATAAATAATTTAGATAATGTTAAAAACATTTTTATAAAACATGGTTTTGGAAGAAAATTAATTTTTGACCAAAGAGAGAAATGATGACGTATTTTATTAAAAACATTTTCTCAATGATTTTATGTACCAAAGAGAGGAATATGGTCCTATTAATTGAAAACAATATAAATAAACAGATGATAAAAGAATTAAATGGTTTTATTAGATAATTATTAAATAATTTCCTTTAATGAAAATTTAATTATAAACAATCATTATTAGAATGAGATTATTAAATAAACCCTTATAAAGATAATAATGTTTAAGTGAGAATTAATCAATGAATCTATTATGTTTATAAAATTTAAATTCATATAAAATAAATAGAATTAAAAAATAATACAATCAAAATTATTTACATATATAATCTTATAATATCATGGTCAATGAAGAAATAATATAACCTAATGAAAACAAATTGAGTTATGAAATTCTTTTCCACTTGTAAATTTCCAAGTAAAATCCCATTAGATGAAATAATTAAAATTAAAACTTAAAATAGCATAAAATATGAATTAATCATGATGTTACATGAAAAAATGGGTAGTATATACATCATATAAAAGAAATTAGGTGCATAACATTACAATATACCACAATGAAGAATAATTGAGATGAAGTCCCTTACCTCACACTTCCATTTGATTGAACATGATTTAATAAACATGTATAATGATTTTAAGAATCTTATTAATTTATATCATTACCATATTCATATTTATAATATCATACAAGATCCTATTATAACAGTTTACCACCCATTTGTTAATAATATTTCATTATTATCATTGTTTTGGGTGTTAATTGTCTTATTTTATCAAGAATGTTTTATCATGAAAGATATGTTTATTATTTATATGATGTAGATACAAAATATATATAATGATATTAATTTTATAAAAATATTATTTAATCATTATATTTTTAGAATCATTCTTGAAGGTTGGACATGGAAAATGAATCGAATTGCTTTATGGAGCTGGTAGGTAGTATGTACGCATGAGCGACAATATCATTAAAAATTGGGTGATATATTAACTTTAAAAGAAAAATATCATTTCATATATTTAACATATATTAATTGAATTTATACTTATTAATTTCCATGTAAATCATAAGTGATAAATGAATCCAATCACTTCTTAAGGCGGTAGTCCACCATACACATAAGTGATGTTATCATATTTTAAGACACATGAAAAGTAAGATGTTGTATGTGATATTATAATTAAATAAGTATAATAATATCATAAATATCATATAAATGTGTTAAATATATCATTATATTCATATTTAAAAGGTGATGATGGGAAACGAATTACATCGGTTCACAGGGCAGTAGTCCGCCGTACACATGATCGACGATTTTGTTTCTCATTTGAAGAAATAGGAGATGGATATAGGTAATTAAGTTAACATAATAAAATATAATTGTATTTAAAATAATTATAGTATTATATAATCATGTATTAATAATATTTTATGGTTATGTAAGAGGAATCAAAATAAAAAATTCTTGTTTAAGAACATTACCTCCTCTTCAGACAACCTCTTTAGATTTTCACCAAATGCATTCCTAGGTTATAATTATAATAAAACTAAGGAATATAGGATATTGGTAGTGGATTAATTAATTCATTTAGTTAGTTATTTTATGAACAAATTGATTTGAAAGTATTAATATGGTAGTATAGGGGTGGCCTTTTATAAGTGGAGGAGAGGAAACACATGGAATTTTTAAAAAGAATTAATTACACCCATGTTTTTATCATTAAAAAGCCTAAAAATGGATAATTATAAAATATTAGATGTGATAAAGTCAAAATATATCAACCTAATGGGTTATATACAAGTTTTAGGTCATTTTAAACCCTTATCTGCTTAGTTTAACACCCGGGTAAACCTGTTTTTACCTTAACCGCAGTAATTAATTTTTACTATTTCACTATTCATTAGGATACAAAATTAATTTTACCTTACTAGATAATATAAATTATTATGATTCCAAATATTAAATCCATTTTTCCAAATTAAATTCACATAATTGGCAGAATACAATTTAAGATTATACCTGCATATATAATAAAAAAGTTATTTTCTAAAGAGAAAATTATCATAAGTATAGGAGGTTTTAATATAAAAAGTCAATATAAAATTTATTCCAATTACCTAAATTATATAAATTTTAATATAATTTAACTAATTTTACATTAAAACCAATTTAAAATATAATTTAAACTTATAAATAATTTGAACTAAAATGCATTTTTCAATAAAAATAAGTATTTTTCATTATTCGTCAAAAAATGAAACCTTTTAGAAAAAATTAAAATATTCACCAAAATATAATTTTTATATGATGATTTAAAAAATGAAGTTAATTTTTTAAAGTAAATTTTCTAAAATTTCAATAAATTAATTTTCAATTATGTTCGTAAAGCGCAACTAAACCGTTTTAAAAAAACATTTTTTCATAAAACATTTTTTTTATTTTAAATGATTATTATTTTATTTATAGTCAATTTATAACCATAATTTTTATAATTTATTTATTACTATTCATACCAAAAATTTTAATGACTAGGTTATAATGGTAAACTATATTAAAGTTTATTTATACTCGAGGTTGTGTGTTCCGCAAGCTATCAAATAGAATAAATTTAAAGAATTATATTTTATAGGTTGTTTAAGCTTAGTTTTTCATATCATATAAAATATATAATACAGTGTTATTATTTTATATTTTGGGGGTGTTAAATTCTCTCCACCTTAAATAAGTTATGTTCTTTCAATTTGATCTTCTGCTCACAAATTAGGGGTTTGATATTTGAAAATTTCATTGTTGAAAACCCACATCATAAAAAGGTTTATAAAACATCCTCATAAAAAGAGAGAAAGGTATGTACAAAGGTCATATAAAATAACATTTAAATAGGTTTCTAAGTAGTATAAATTTTTTTAATGTGAATATATAGACATGTAAGAAAATAATAAATAATTATAGAGAGTGATAGTGGTTATTGATCACAAAAAAACTGATTGATCAATGGAAAGTTAAGGACCTCAAAACCATAAATATATGATAATTTAAAATACTAGTGGATTTATCTAATTAGAGGTTTATTGGATAACATTTTTTTTCAAGATAATTTTCCTAAAGTTAGGTAATTATTTTACTATCTAGGAATATAATGAAATATACAAACTTGATATCTTTTTATTTCATAATCATAATTTCATCCTTTTTTATGCCTTGATAAATTTACAATTCATCAATAACATCAAGAAATTAATATCCAAAAATTAATTTTTTATTCATGAAGCACTAAAATTCACTTTTAACAGATCATAAGATTCATAAAAGAGTGAAATTTCTTTTCATTTATCTCTGACTATTTTCGTAAACCAATATGGTTAGCATATGTTATCCAATATAATACATTAATCTTTAAACATTAATAATAACACCACCGGTTCAACATTAATATTTATTCATAAAATAATTTAAGTAAAAAACAATAACATATTAACTAGAACATTACATAGGCTAGTGGTAGGTGCAAAACCCTTTTGACCATTTGGTTGTGGGTTCAGGCCTCACAGCCTTGCCAGATATGACAGGTTGTCACCTGACATACGGGTTGTACGTTTTCTAAAACTATATTAATATAATTCCTAAAATGTTACCAAATTTTAATAACCCATAATTACCTCAACATAAATATAATATATACCCAAAAGGTTATCAATTCCTTTAAACTTATTCCCACAAAATTTAAATGCATTCATCCTTAAATAACCTTTTCACTAAAACATATACTAAACCAATGGGTTGTATTTCTTTAAATGTTTCCCAAAATATCCTTAATCCTAGTAGTCTCCCATAACTTAAAATATAAAAATGGGGTTTTAAGACTTTTAACTTATGGTTAATATTAAAATCATAATCCCATGATGGTATCCACAACTCTTAAGTTAATGAGGACATATATAATTCCAAAATTAACATAATCCTTAGATGTTTAGTGATTCTTATAATAAAAATAGCATTGGTAAAAATACATATAAAATATAATTCTATAATCCCAATAAATAATTCAACCATTTTAATTAAACATAATCCCTTCCTTGGTCTATGAGTTAACCTTTAAAATAACTAATTTATTCAGAAAAATTCTCATGTTCCCCAAATTTAAGACAACAAACTATAAATAGATCCCTTGGATGAAATTTATTTACATTCGTAATACTCTTATTTTTGTCCTAAGTAGTTCATTGTTTTAAGCCCTTTTTTTATCCCAAGAAAATATTATTAAAAACAAACACAAAAAAGTATAAAGTTAAGGATTAATTAGCCAAAATCCCAATATAAAAACATAATAAAATCAAAATCAAATCTTTATACAAGATCATTACCTAGAGTGGATTTCAAATAATTTTAAAACCCATCCTAGTATAAAAAATAGTTCATGTTGTCTTTAAATTCATCCAAAGTTCATCTTAGATCATTTTTCCATATTAGTATCATCAATGTGAAGTCGCAATGTATCACTTTTTGCATCCATACCCAAATTTCATGCCATGAATCTAGTGAGTGAAGCAACCACTCTCTTGAAGATCAGATATCTACAACCATAAAATGATCAATCCCCTTGACTTCTCCATCCATGTCGGTAGAATTATGCATCATTTAATTTCTTTAGGAAATTATTTTCCACACATAAAAAATTTTCATATTCCATTTAGATGCCTTTATGGGTGTCTCTTTACACATTTATGACATGAAGTAAATCAGTCTTTCTTTTCTTTATGGTCTCAACCACTCAATATCGTATATAAATTCATTCTTCTCTTCATTGATGAGTCTTAAAGTTGGTTAAGGTATAGGTTGTTAATCATATTTTGAGATAAATTATTAATCCTAATCACAATATCTATCAATTTAGTCATTATCCCATTTATTTTCTCATAGTCACCACATTATCATTCATATTCAATGTTAACGTGATTCCTTTAGGTTCTTGTCATGACTAAAACCAAAAATAAAAGTGTGAGAAAAAATAATGATAGTGGGAAAACCATATAATCATTTATAGGATATCTAAATCATTACTCTTTCTTTTAAATATAATACACTTTATTTAACCTTAGTTAAGAAATATTATTATCTATTTAGATCCTTTATAATGGTTTGTTAAGAAAATATAAATTAGCCAAAGAATATTCTCTAGGAGTGTCAAACCAGGTGCACAGTAAGTCCCAATATCATATGCCAAGTAATGCTCAAGTCAATCCCAAGGTAAAATTTTTAGAGTTATTAACCAAGGTACATATATTTCATAACAACATCCACTTGTAGTGTCCAGACATGGATGTATTTCGTAGAAAACCCACATAATATCTACCTTACCAAAACATTAGTATTTTTTTCTATATTTATCCTCAAATTCTATCATAAGATTATATTCCTTTATCTATGTTTTCATAAATCTAGTTCCCAAGAATTCTACTAAACTTCATCTAATACCAACTGTAACAACCCTTACCCTAGTAACTCGGATCCAGTGTATGCTTTATTACATTAGAAAAAGATATAAGGAATCACATTCTGAAGGAATGAAAAGTTTAGTAGTTTTGATAAACTAGATATATAAATTATTCTCATATTACATTTTAAAACACAAATTACATCATAATTTTTTTAGATAATATCATTATTTCCTATAGAATATCCTTGCATATCATTCTTAGTACACTTCCTGGATTCCTGGAAAAGGAAACAAAATAAGGGTGAGATCAGATGCTCGGTAAGGGTTACGTACAATGGAAGATATCATGAATAAATAATCATAATAAACATGTAATGTTAAATAACTGAACATACATTCCATTTAAAAAAATAATATCATGATTAGATAAGGCATAATCAATATGGTGAGGTAAATAACTGAAAACACATTCCATTTAATCAATAAACATAGAATGAAATGCATCTATAGATAATATAATTGAAAAAATATCATGTATAATAATAACTAAATTATTAATGATGGAAATTATTAGTTATTGGACTTCATTATCTCAAGCATCATGATTCCTCTAATGTCAATACCTTTCACACGATAGTTTAAAACTGATGGGTAGGTATACACTAGAAACCCATTTTACTAAGGATATATAACTGATTTGTGTCATCAGACTATTGATGCATTGAGGGTAAATCTACAACTAGTCCCCACCCATATATACATGTCCAAAACATTTCTCATATATTCAATGATCGATTTAATTTATGAACAATATACCTTTTCAACAAATTTTAGTATCGGGTAAGGAATGCGAATTAAAAATAACTTCCCAATTCTATTATATAAATTTCAAAGTAAAATAATATATGTAAAAATGATATATGGTTTAATTAATAAATATATTAATGATAAATAATTTGGATATTTATAGAGAGGATGTTTATTATAGTGGCTTAGGAATTTAAGAAAGATCCAAACTTCGATTTTAAGGACATACCATGGCAATGACTTTTGGTTCCTAATTTATTTGAGATGTTTGGATGAATATTAGTGGGGCATGCAGCTACTGATACATTTGTTCTATTTTATTCTGGTGGCCTTTGGGACTTTTCTGATATGTTACTATGGCATGCAATGTGTTCTGCTCTTTCTGACTTCTGCCTCCTGCTGTTCAGTTTTTGTTTGGATTTTTTTTAAACAGAAATATCTATTTCTTTCACTGTTCTAATGGCTTGTGTTTTCTTTGAAGCTGGTTTAGAACTTTGATGCTGAATAATGGATTTGATCTTTCATTTCCCAAAGTTTGAAGACTTTTTTTCTACTCCTGGGTTTTCTCTTTGTTTGGAAGCATTTTCTTTCTTCATAATTTTTGAGAGCATGGGGAAGTCACTCTGCATTAGCTTGATAAGAAGATGGACTGTTACACATCTATGCTTCTTTGCTTGAGGGTCTCATTCACAAAGAAGGCCCTTCTCTTCTCTGAGCTTTTTCTTTTTTTGAGCATTATTGTTGTTCTTGTTCTTGTCTCAAACATTATGCTGGTGTAAATGCATTACACCTCGAGCATTCCTTGT
The DNA here is from genome assembly GCA_963277665.1 of Viscum album. Classification (NCBI taxonomy): domain Eukaryota; kingdom Viridiplantae; phylum Streptophyta; class Magnoliopsida; order Santalales; family Viscaceae; genus Viscum; species Viscum album. Next base: position 1,020,850,026 of record OY728122.1, read on the forward strand.
ACCCCTTCTTTATTTTAATAAATTCCTTGGGTCATGAATTGGGTAACCAATTCATTTCTCCACTTGTCCAAAAATAATAATAATAATAATTGTTTTAGTAAAAATTATCATAAGAAAACTATATAAATAATAAGGATGGTATAAATACAATATATCCCATGTGAAGTATAATTGAAATAAATGGTTTTTTCATTTATGAATATAAATACCATATAAATATCATTAAAAACATTTTTGAGGAAAATATCCTTTTCATTTTGAAAATATACTTTTAAAAATAAAAGTTCACAAAAAAATTTAAAATTAATTTTCTTCGAAAATTAAATTGGAAACTTGTAAAATAATCTTTAAAATATTGATTTTTCATAATGATTTTAAATTATATACATGGCGTATAAGTTAAAAAAGATTCTTTTCAAATTTTTGGTAAAAGAAAAATGGGCCTTGTTCAGAAAACGACATGAAGATTCATTTCAAAAAAAATTAAAAATTAAAAAAGTGATAAAATTATGTTTAATAAATCATTTTTTTAATGTTAAAAAATATTTAAAAACAAATTAAAACATAGGATTTTGAAAGAAAAAATATTTTCGACTGAAGAGAGAAATAATGTCTAATTTTATTAAAAACATTTTCTCAAAAATATTAAGTAAAAAAGATAGGAATATGGTACTATTACTTTAAAAACTTATAAATAACCATATGATAATAAAATTAAATAGGTTTATTATATAATGATCAAATAATTTCCTTCAATATAAATTCAAGTATAAACAATCCTGATTAAAATGAGATTGTTAAATAAACCCTTTTGAAGATCATAATGTTTCAGTGAGAATTAATCAATTAATATATTATGTGTATAAAATATAAATCCAAATAAAACAAGTGGAATTAAAACATAATATAGTAAAAATTATTTACCCACAAAATCTTAGAAAGTCAAGAACAATGAAGAATTAAATAACCCAATGAAAAGAAATCGAGTTATAAAATTATTTACCACTTGGTAATTGTCAATTCAAATCCCCTTAGATGAAATAAATAAAATTAAAATTTAAAATTTCGGGAATTATGAATTATTCATGATATTTTATTAAAAATTTGTAGTATATACATTATTTAAAAGAAATTAGGTTTATAACATTACAATATTCCTCAATAAAGAGCTTTTGAGACAAAGTCCCTTACCTCACGCTTACTTTAGGTTAAACATGATTTAATATATTATAATATGGTTTTAATCATGTTATTAATTTATTCCATAAACATATTCATATTTATAACGTCATATATTATCCTATTATAACATTTTACCACCCACTTGTTAATAATATTTCATTATTGTCATTGTTTCGAGTGTTAATTGTCTTGTTTTATCATGAGTGGTTTATCATGAAAGTTTTATTTATTTGGTATAGGGTATAGATACATCATATATATAATGACATTAATTTTATAAATATCATATTGACATAATATATACATTTTTAGAATCATTATTTAAGGTTGGACATGGAAAATGAAATTTATTTCTTCATGGAGACAGTATGTCGTATGTACGCACAAGGGATGATATCATTCCATTAATGAGTGAAAGTATAATTAATTGAATGATATATTAATATTAAAAAATAAATATCATGTCATATATTTCACATATATTCATTGAATTTATCCTTATTACTTTCCATGTAAAGCGTAATTGAAGAACGATTCACATCACTTCATGAGGCGGTAGTCTGTCGTACACAAGAGCAATGTTATTGTATTTTAAATGGAATGGAAAAAAGGAAATTATATGTAATATTATAATTAAATAAGTATAATAATATCATAAATATCATATAAATTTGTTATATTTATCATTATATTCATCCTTGAATGGTGGTTATGGAAAACATATTACATCGGTTTGCGAGGCGGTAGTCCGCCATACAGATGATCGACAGTTCTGTTACCCATTTAATGGAAGAGGGGATGGATATAGGAAATTTCCTTAACATAATATCATATTAGTATATTTAATATATTTTTTATTATATAATAATTTTTTAAAATTATTTTAATGATATGGAATAAGAAACAAAATAAAAATTTCAGTTTAAGAAAGTTACCTCTTCTTTGGAAAACTTCTTTAGGTTTACACCAAAATCATTCCTAGGTTGGATTTATGAACAAACCAATGGATCTGGTATTTTTTTTATGTGATTTATTAAGTTATTTTGGTAGGTATTTTCTAAACAAAATGGTTTTGGAAGTATGAATATGGGAGGATAGGGGCGCCCTAATATAAGCCGGGGAGAGGAAACACATGGAATTATTAAAAAAATTAATTAAAACCACATTTTTATCATGAAAAAAGCCTAAAATGTTTTTAAAGGTTATAATATATAAATATGTTCATAAAATTGGTTTTTTAGAAGTTTTTATGTCATTTTTAACCCTTATATTTTTAGTTTAACACTCAGTAAACCCATTTTTACCTTAACAGAGGTAATTAATTTTTATTATTTTCATTATTAATTATGGTAAAAAAATTATGATAACCTTATAAGATGATATAAAATATTCTAATTACAAATATGGAATAAAACTTTCCAAATTAAATTTACGGTAGTGTCAGAATCCAATTTAAAATTATACCTGGAGACGAGATGAAAAAACGGGTTTTGAAAGAGAAAATTCTCATAAGTATATGAAGTTTTAATATAAAAATTAAAAATAATATTTATTAAAACGACTAAATTAGTTAAATTTTAATATAATTTAACTAATTTAACTTTTAAATTAATTTAAAATATAATTAAACATTGTAACTTATATAAACAAAAAGGTAGTTTTCAATAAAAATCAATATTTTTCACTATTCATCAAAGAATAAAACTTTTCAAAGAAATTCAAAAAAATCATCTGAATATAATTTCTATATTATTATTTCAAAAATTAATTGAATTTTTTAAAATAAATTTTCTAAAATTGGTGAAAATTAATTTTAAATTATGTACGTAAAGCGTAATTAAACTGTTTTGCTTTTTGAAAAAATATAGTTTTTTAGAAAACATTTATTTTTTATTTTAAATGAGTATTATTTTATTTATAATAAATAAATAACCATAATTTTCATAATTTAGTTAGTACTATTAATTACCATCATTTTAATGGCTAGGTTATAACAGTATACTATTTTATGGTTCATTTATACTTGGGGTTGCGTGTTCAGCAAGCTATAGAAGAGATTAAATTTTAAGAAATATATTATGTGGGTTATTTAAGATTGGTGTTTAATTTCATATATTCTATTTAATACAAAGTTCTTATTTTATAATTTCAGGGTGTTACAAATATCCCAATGTAATATATCATCCAAAATTTGGCATAGCATCCATCAAAATGAAAACTCAGAATCTATGTGTAATGAGTGGATCACAACTCCACTTGTCACTACAATCACACATGTCCCATGATCAAGCACACATTCCACCTCCAAGTGGTGATTTCCCTTTTCCTATACCAAGTATAAAAAAATTACAAATGACTAAATGAAAAGGTAGAGTTTGAAAAAAATAGCCTAATAGGATCTCATCAAGAATTCTATAAGTAGTTACATAATTAATAAACCATAAATGTTTCAATTTAAATAAAAACAAGGCATGGAAAATCATTTAAAATTTTCAACAAAAAAAATTATTTCAAATCAATTAAATGGAAGGTATATCAAAAATTTTCTTAAATTAACATTTCAGTTAAAAATGAGGGCATGAATAAAATAGTTCTATAACCACTGGCATGAAATAATCAAATAAAAAATAAGTAACATGTTATAATCCCTAAGATTAGTTAGTTCTAGGATGTAAGATCTTCACACTTATCAGCCAGTCATCATGGATCAAGGTGTGAACACGTCCCCAAGCTCAATCCATCAGGATATAATCAATTAACACCCCATGAGGATAAATCATGTCAAACTAGGTTTAGTTAGAGTTTTAATAATAAATCCATTACTAGGAAGTCAGAGTCCTATAATGCTTGACTTAATCACCAAATAACCACCCAGGATCATATGTTCTTCCAATTAATCAATCAAATAATCAATCATGTTCAATTAATTTATTTAAAATCAATTCATCATTCACAATTCAAATTCCCAATTTTAAATTTCAACATGTCATTTCAATTTTGAAATTGAATAATGGTTTTTCATCAAAATCATTAATTTCAAAATCATATTTAATTTAATACATTTTCTCAAATATCAATCATCAAATAATGACATTAAATAATTTATCAATTCAATAAATCTTTCTCAAAATCTGACCAATTTCTCAAATCCTTTGATTAAGGGTTTCATTTTGAAAATATATGTATTTTGAAATAAAATTTCAAATCCACCCAATTTAAGGAATTAATTTGAAAATAAATTTTGAATAATTCAATAAATTCAAGGTTTCAATTGTAGGTAAAAACCTTATGGAACCACCTATGTTTAATCAAATTATAAAACAATTGATGAATCTCCTAAAACAGAAACCTCAGATAGAAAGTCCAATATAGGAAAGATCAAGAAGGAATCCCTAGAATTACATTTCATAAAATCAATTTTTTGATCCACCAATAATATCAGGATTCATCTCCCTAAATAAATAGATAATAGAAGAATATAAGATTCCAAATCAAGGAGATAACACTTCTATAGAGAGATCAATCACATCCACCAATGCTTCGATCCAAGGAGAAGAAAGGTTGAAAGAGACAATTTTCCTCTTGTGAGCCTCCAAAGGATAAAGGCTCTAATAAGGGTAAAATATGAGGTAATTAGAATTTATAAAAATGGTTTATATATTTTAATAAAAAAATATGGGATTACAAATCCACCTGCATGGTTTTTTGTGTTAGGATGCATAGTTGGTACTAATTGTGCACCTAACCATGCACCTTCACTTGGATTCTAGGAAGGGTGAATGATTTGGCCACATAGTTAAACTACACATGCCTCAACTATGAAACCTCCACTATACAAGGATTTAAGGTTCATAGGGTAAGCCACATAGTTTTTACTAACCATGTACTAACCATGCTCCACCATTTAAAACCTTAATATAGGGTGCATGGTTTACGAGTCCAAACCATATGGTTTCCCCTAATTGTGCGCCAACCACTCACAGTCCCAAAAACATCCAAAATTTTCACAACATCACCAAAAATAAACTAGAACAATATCCAAACAATGGATGATAAAAAAGGGTCAAAAGTACCTAAAAGAAGAGGCAATATAATGTTACAACCTCCCCACTATAAAAACTTTCTGCCCCTTGAAATCCAATAAAGAAGACTCCATGTCAAGGAGATGAGGCCATTATTCTATCATCAATTCCTCATGCTCACAAGACACATGAAAATCAAAACCATGATTCTATAACACCTAAACCAAGGGTATGGAATTTCCATAAAGAACCTTTATTTCAGAATCAAGAATCTATATTGGCTGTTCTGTCACAGAAAAATTAGGTTCCACATCATGGTCCTCCAAACCCAAAACATTATATGGGTTAGAGATAAACTTTCTGAGCTATGACACATGAAACACGTTATGAATCCACATCAACTAAGGTGGAAATCCAAAAATTAAGCCACCTTACCAATCTTCTCAACAACCCAAAATGGTTTCATGTATCTAAGAGATAACTTTACCTATTTTACTAGTCTTCAATAACCCAATAATATGAAACTCTCAAAAACACCTAGTCACCAACCAATAACTCCAATAGGAATTGAGGATGATAATAATAGGATTTATACTGACTCTGAGACATTAACATTCCTTGATGAATCAATTGAATCTTTGATGTCATATCTTAGACCAAACTAGCTCCAACCATGGAATTTTCACCAATAATCGACAAACACAATAGATATTTTCACGTGAATCCATAAAATACCACAAATAGTGCCATCCTAATAGATTATTGGTAACTATTGTTATAGGAAAACTAAACCAGTCCCAAGTGCCCATCCCAAGATCCACTAAAGTCAAGAACACATGCACAAAGCATGTCTTACAGAATTTGTATAGATCGCTCTATCTGGTCATCCATCTGTGGATGGTATGTCATGCATAAACACACCTGGTATCTCATTTCATCATAGAGGACCCTCGAACAATAATAATTGAAATGGGGATACCTATTATAAATGATAATAGATGGAACTCTTGTCAATCTAGAGATCTGATATACATACAAGTTCCCCAATAACTCAACTCTGGTTGTGTCATGAATGGGAATCAAATGATCTAATTTGTTCATCTAGTCAATCATAACGTATATCACATTCTTCCCTCTAGGGGTACATGGAAACCCAACCAAAAAATCTGTATAAATCTGATCCCACTACCAATTCAGCATAGAAAGTGGATGAAGTAAACTTGGAGGCTTATGGTTCTTGGATTTCACATACTAATAGGTATAGAAATGAGAAAAAAAGTCAACAATATCTCATCTCATACTTGGACACTATAATTGACATCTAATGTCATAGAACGTCTTTTTGGTACTAAGGTGCACCTCCCACTAGGAACAATAAAATTCACCAATCACATAATTTATCATGGGATAAGGTATGATGTTATGGTTCTGGAAAGAAAGGATACCCTCTAAAGAGAATGACCACTCATTAATGGTCTCCCCACTATAAAGAGAGTCCCTAGTTATACAAAACTCTTCGTCAAGATAATTCTCCTATAGAATCATTGCAATAAGATAGGATGTAACCTAAACACTTTTTAACATAATCTCAATATCATCCTCATAAACTCAAAAAATCATGTGAACAAAAATATCTACAAAGTTACACTATTTTGATGATTGTTTATGGGCTTGGGTCGGAAGTTTCTTACTCAAAGTGCTAGCTACAACATTTCTATTTATAGGGGTGTAGGAAATGTTTAATTCAAAATATTTTACATACTCTTCCCAACACATCGGATGAATATTAAAATATTTTTCATAGAATATATAACTTGTGATCTTGTGGCCAAAATAAATGGTTAACCTTTCCCCAAAAAGGTAATGTCTCTAACTATTAAGATTATGAATCACAACTACAAGTTTGACATCATGGATAGGATAGTTCTTCTTATGAGGACTAATCTATTAGGAACCATAGGCCACCACATGATCACCATGTATGAGAATATATCCTAAACCCAAACATAATGCATTATAAAAAACAATACAGCCCTGCCTAGACTTTGGAAGATTCGACACTAGCATAGAAGTCAAAAGACATTTCAACTCATCAAAAGAACTCTGATTTTTTCATCCCATGATAAATTTTCTTCTTTCTAAGTCATATTAGTCATAGGAAAATACCACTTTGATAAATCATTTAAAAACTAGTGGCAATACCCTACTAAACCCAAGAAACTTTGAATATCAAAAATATTACATAGGTATTACCATGTCATAATAGCCTTCGCCTTCTCAAGATCATCTAAAATACCATGTTTTTGAGACCACACATACTAAGAACTAGAAATTCATGAGTCTATAAATTAAATTTCTATATCTTGGAATAAGTCATTGATTTCTCAAAATTTCCATAACCATTCCCATATGACACACATGGTCTTCCTCAGTCTTAGAGTAAACCAATATATCATCAAAAACCACTAAAAAATAATTGAGATACTCATGTAATATTCTATTTATCAGATATATAAAAACATTAGGAGTAGTGGATAGACAAAAAGGCATAACAAGGTACTCATAATAGGCATGCCTACTCAAGAAGGTGGTCTTTGGAATGTCATATTATTGGATTCTTGGATAGTGGTAACCAAACCAAAGATAAATCTTTGAGAACCACTTCACCCCTTTCAACTGATCAAAGAGATCATCAATCTATGTAAAATCATAATTATTCTATATCATAATTAGATTGAGTTTTTAGTAATCAATGCAAAGAAAAAGTGTTTCATTAGATTTCTTTTCAAAAATAACAGGCACTGCCCAAGGTGACATGCTCAAGAATATGAATCCTTTATCCAACAATTCATTAAGCTAAGTTTTTTACTCTTTAAATTCCACTGGTTCCATATGGTAAGAGGGAATAGATATGGTTTTGATACCTTGTACCAGGTCAATATAAAACTCTACCTCTCTCACCTATGGAATTATATAGAAGTTATATGGGAACATACCAAGAAACTCAATGTCCATTGAAGGAATATCTACATTCAAGTATTCTTTATCTAGATTAAAATAAAACATAAATATCACTATTCCTAACTCCATAATATGTGGTATGGATCTACTTTACCTTAGGTCTCATTCTCCCTAGAAAACATGGAACACCACATCAGGGGTAGTAAATGAGACTTGTTGAAGATAACAGTAAATCTAGGATTTGTGAGAAATCAGCTAATCAATCTCAAGAATGACATATAAAGGTTTCATGTTGATAACCAAAAAATTTCAGGTGAGTTTGATGCCTAATAAAAAGAAAGAACATGAAGGTAATTTGAGGCCATGTTCTCTATTCATTCTGAGGGGCATAGAAATATCCATTACATAAGACATAATATATATAGGAAGATTCAACAAATTCATAACACGAGTCAATATGAATGAGTAAAATGCACTAGTATCAAATAAAGAATCCACAAAATATGAATGTATAGTGATTATAACTCTCATTATCAATGGAAATGCATCAACTTCCTCTAGAGACTCTTCCACTACAAGGAGAAGATTTGTTCTGGATACCTATGGATAGAACCCCTTAGTTATTGAAACATATTATTTCATTGTAGTGACTTTAGTAGATGATAATTATGTTCCACTACATGAGGAAAAAAGAAATTATAAAACTTCTATTGGTTTCCTAAATGACCATAATAACTACTGATCTTTGGTTCCTCAGTACAAACTCACTTAGAATCCCCAACCTTTCCACATATAAAGAAAGTCAATGGGACTCTATGAGATATTGAAGAAGTTTTGGATGAAGCCTATTATTTTGATCCACCATGAGACTCATAATTCTTCCTCTTTCCTTTAAAGTAACCTACAAAACTACCACTGGGAGTAAGGAAAACTCCCATCAACCTTGACTTACCAGCCATGTCAATCTCAACCATCAACACTTTATCCAACATATCTACATAATAATTGAGCTTCAACATGAAAAAATAAGTTCATATATCATATTGAATACCCATCTCAAATAATTGGGCCTTCATCTTCTCATTCTCCACTACCATAGGTGAAAAACAAACAAGTTCATTAGAGAAGTTATCATACTGAGTCACAGTCCTATTGCCATGTTGGAGGCTAAGAAACTACATACACATTTAAAATACCATCAACTCTAGATATAAATTATCTGTTAAAAGAGATCTAATGTTTTTCCACTCCAATATTTAATGCTTATTAATCATAGCCATCGAATCCCACCACCTAATACTAAGCCTTTAAAGCTTGAAGATAACACATTTCCTTTTATCAAATCAAGAATTTTCAAGAAAACAAAGAGAAGATCAATCTTTTTCAACCAATCCACTACCTCTTGAGGATATTTTAGAGCCTTGGAAAGATGGTGGCTTCTTGTGAAAGAAATCTTGATCATGATCTCTAGTTTCATCACTTCAAGGTTCAACTGCTAGAGACAGAATTGGAATGAGTATAGTTACCTATCCTATATCTTGGACAACTCGCACTACCATATCAATGAGGTTCTAATAAACTAGAGGTTCTATTATCATGGTTCTTCATTGGAGCCCTCCTAAGGTTAGTTCAAATGACTTCTTGGTGGGATGGTATTACACAAAATCAATATGAAACATGAAAACATCAGAAAAATACTCATATCATCAACAAAATCAAGAGATATAGGGATAAAACATAACTTAGATAAAACTGGAAAAATACTAAAATAGAATCAATTTATTCCTCAAAGATTAATTTCCCAAACACCCATGGTTACTTAAGGCTCATTGTGAAGATATCTATCTTTTAACTCACTTGTAACTACCTCTTAAGTCCTGAATATCATAACTTGTATCTATCAGGACATCCCAGACTGAATTCTAACATCAAAGAAATATTTTTAACCTATACCTTTGATACCAATTTATCACAAACTAACATAGATAACCTGGTATATTGATACCCAAGATAACTCTAATGTAGCATGAAGGGTGTTCCCGATCCCCAAAGGCTAGTGATTAGCACCTGGTAATCATCAAAAAGTTTGAGGGAACAACTCCAACCCAAGAATAAATAATAAATACATAACAAAAAAAGATAAATAATGAAAAGTTGGTGTGCCAAATGCTCCTCAAGAATAAATGAGTACCAAAAGTAGAAATATATCCTAAACTAATACATCATCCAAAATATGACACAGTATCCATAAAAATGATAACTCAAAATACCTATGTAATAGGTGGATCATATTTCCACCTATCACTGCCATCACCCAAGTCCTGTGATCCAACACACCCACCACCTTCAAGTGGAACTTTCCCTTTTCTTGGACCCAGTATAACAAAATCTACAAATTCCTGAAGACAAAGGTAAGGTGTGATAAAAATAGCCCAATAAGATCTCACCAAGTGTTCAATAATAAGTTCCATAATAGATAAACCATAAATGATTCAATTTAAATAAAAAAGGCATGGAAAATAATTTTACATTTTCAATTAAAACATGATTTCAAATCAATTGTCTGGAAGGTATATCAAAAAAATTCTTAAATGAACATTTAAATAAAAATTGGAGGAAATAAACAAAATAGTTCTATAATCACTGCATAAAATAATTAAATCAAAACTAATAACTATGTCATAATCCATATATTTAGTTATTTCTATGATATAGGATCCTCACACTTCTTATTTAATCATAATAGAACAATGTGTGCATAGAATCAACAAACACCCCATTGGGGGAAATCATACCAAATGAGGTTTATTTAGAGTTGTAATCATCAATCCAATTCTAGGGAGTCAAAGTGCTATAATTCCCATTATATTCACCCACTAACTACCCATGATTGCATGTGATTTAAATAAATCAATAAAATAATCAATCATGAGAAATTTATTCATCTAAAATCAATTCATCATTTATATTTCAAAATTTAAATATTTCATTTTAATTTTAAACCAGAATCATGGGTTTTCATCAAATTCATGCTTTTCAAAATTATTTATAATTTAATCCATTTTCTAGAAGATCAATCTTCAAATAATTTCTCAATTCAATCCATCTTTCTCAAAATCTGATCAATTTATCAAAGACTTCAAAAAAAATCATTTTTCAAATCCATTACTTTTAAAATCAAATGGAAAATCCACCCATTTTAAGGAATTCAATTAAAAATACATTTCATATAAAGAAATAATACAATGTTTAAATTATAGGAAAATCATTATGAAACCACCTACCTTTAATCACTTGGTCAAAAAATCGATTGATCACCTAAAATGGGAACTGTTAATTAAAAGATGAAGGTCAAGAAGATTAAGAAGAAATCCCTAGTATTATAATCCATTAAATCATGTTTTAGATCCACCAATGATATAATGATTCATCACTCTCAAAGAAGGAGAGAAGACGATAACAATGGATTCCAAATCAAGAAGATAACACTTATTGGATGGAGATTAATCACATCCACTAGTGCTTTGTTCTAAGGATAAGAGAGATTTAGGGAGAAAATTTTCCTCTTGAGAGCCACCAAAAGCCAAAGGATTGGATTATGGTCGAATGAGAGCTAATTAAGAGTTATAATGGGGGTTTTAGTATTTTAATTAAAATTTTCAGGGGATTAAAAACTCTTCTCAATTTTCTGGGTTAGGATGCATGGTTAGTACTAACTGTGTGCCTAATCATTCCCCCTCACTAGGCTTCTAGAAAGAATGTATAGTTTAGATACACATTTAAACTAATTGTATGCCAACCATTAAATCCCCACTATCCAAGTTCACATATTTTGGAGGGGAGGCTTCACAATTTTCATGAACCGTGCACTACCCTATAGAACCTCTATATAGGGATCACGGTTTACTGGCCCAAACCACATCGTTTTCCATAACCATGTTCCAACCATGCATCGTCCTAAAAACTTCCAAAAATTTCAAAAATTCCCCAGAGACAACCCAGAACAAAATAAAAAAATATGATCAAAACAAGGATCAAAATAACCTAATAATGTGTAATGGATTGTTAAATCCAAAGACCAAAAACATATATTTACTTATTCTTAAGTAATTAAGGATTTCCTTGATAGTATTATAGTGATTCTCACCAAGATTAGATTGGTATCTATTTTTTATATTCAATGTATAAGTGACATCAGGTTGAGTACATAACATGGAATACATTATATATCCTATGGAAAATGAATAAGTAATCCTATCGATATTTTATAAATATGTATAATGATCTTGAATCTTACTATGATTCATTCTATGAAACACTCATAAATACTTATTTTGGAGTTCTCCATGTTAACCTGTTTTATCACTTTACCAATATGTGTGTTTTGACTCAATCTAAGAAACCTATTTGATCTATATATATATATATATATATATATATATCTAGTATGTAGGATAGTTTACCCATGTATTTCATTAAGAATCATTTTCTCAACTGTATCTTTACAAGATGAAAATTTGTGATATTATTTTAGTTAAGTAGTATTTCATAAACATACAATAATGAAAATGTCACAACACTCCCACTTACCTAATTTTATACACAAGAATTATTTATGTTCTTAATGAAACCAAACATTTTAATTGCATCATCAAACCATATGTTCCAACTTTGAGATCATTGATTCAATCCATAAATGGACTACTATAACATGCAAACCTTAGCATGATCATTTGGTACATCAAAACCTTTAGGTTTTATCATATACACATACTTGACTAAATTCATATTAAATAAAGTGGTTTTAATATCCATATTATATATCACATAATCATAATGAGAGGTTATGGATAATAATATTTGAATATAATTTATCATCAAAACTAGTGAAAAGGTATCTTTATAGTAGATACCATGAATTTTTTGTAATTATTTTCCACTAGGTGAAATTTATAATAAGAAACTTTTCATTCCATGTTAGTTTTTTTTTTGAAAATACCACTTTCACTCTATGGGTATTACCCCTTTAGGTGTATCCACCAAGTTCCAAACTTGTTTAGTGTACATGGAATCTATCATAGATTTCACAGATTTGGGACATTTCTTATAATCATAAATCTCAATGGCCTCTTGATTATATCATCAATGAACATTACTTCATCATCATTTTCTATAATAAATATATTTCTCTCAGTATCCTAATGAATACTACCATACCTTCAAGGAATTTATGTAACATAAGTCATTTCTTCTTCATCCACAACTCTTTATGGTACCAACTCAATTTCCATCTCAGGAACATTTATTTTTTATTGGTTCTCAACTTATCCATGTTAAATTTTCCTCTCACATACACCTCAATTTATTTATTCCTTCTCAAGAAATATACCAGTTTAGGATACAAACAATTTTTTCACAGTGGGACTATAGAAATTATATCCCATGGTTTCCTATAGATAACCAAAAAATAATCATTTTATTGATTTATGATTAAGTTTATCAGATAATATACATTTTATGTCTGATATATGTAATGATTTAGGTTTTACAATGTCAAATATTTATCATCTTTCAAAGTTTCAGATCCTTGGGCCTTGTGAAGGATAAATGAGAAATTTTATCCTATAGAATGACCTCAGAAAAACTTTTGATGGTTCTATTGACTCCAGAATGTGTCATTTTACCTAGGGTGGGAATTTTGTGAGATTATATGTTGATAGATTTATTCAGAGTATATAATATTATTAAATAAATATAAATTATATTTTTTATATTTAATCATTAATATATCCTAAACAAAGCTCTAAATAGAAATTCTGACTTCCCAGTTAAGTCCTGAATGGGGGGTTTTACTTAGGTGAGGTATAATCTTCATGAAAGTAATAGTCCCTAGTTCAGTCATATTTAATGAAAGGTCCATTTAATTTATTAGGGTAATTGAAATACAATATTCCTCTCACATATATCCCTATTCATTTATGAAGGAGTCACTCCCCCTACCCTTTGACTATATAGTGTTAAGAGGATGTGCTTAAGGGAGAAACCTTTATTTAAGGATGATCTGAGCATGGATCGGGATGCAGTGATTATGATTCAAGAAACAAAGGTGCATAATTGGGAATTTTTCTGATTTTTCAAGTATTGGGTATTGTTATTTCAATTTCACCTCGTTTTAATTCAAAAAAATTAGTTAGTTCTTATTTCTAGTTTTATATTGTCATTTTTTGGTCCTAAAATGTTTTTGGAATGATTTCCAGGTGTTCTGGGTGAAATGTTTAAATCATAGAAAAATTACATCTAGAAATCCTGACAATAAATTGTGTGTTACCAAGAACACTCATCATGTATTTATTTGGTAAATCTCAGGTTGTAGATGATATCCACATTGCAGGTTATCTATATGGACACATCATATAGGACCCTTGGTTACATGACTTGGGGTATATCCATGTACATATCTAGACACCTATTTGAGGGACATGGCATGTACTTGTACACGTCATACCAGGTTTTATGAAATAGCTTGAGCTGGGGAACATGGCTATGTACCTATGTACCACAAATGTCGTATAGGTTCAAGATACCATTTTTAATGGGGAATTATATGGATGGTTGGATTAGCTTACACACCAAAGGTTTTGAATTCAATTGTGCACATTTTTTACTCAGACTACACATCATGTACTATCCTTTTCATCTTGTTTTGAGATTATTATCACCCTATAATCATATTTGGACAAAAAAGGGGTCCATTATAAGTATATTTCCACATATAATGTGGTGGTGAGTTCTATTTCATTTTTAGATGTGTTAGAAATACGATTAAGGATTAATTTCATATCTTAATCCCTTGGTGATGATGATAGGGCTCTGATATTTGAGTACAATAGGTGCGAGTGGTGTAGAATTATCATATCACAATTAGAAATTAGGCATGGGACCCTCATGTATCATTAGATATTGTTACCCTCCAAGGGTTTCTTGCAGCTTTGGGTGTCTCAGGGGAAGGAGGTTCAAATATTTCAGTGTTCGTCCAGGCGTGATTCGTACCCTACTCATAGTAGAGTAGTTTGGTGGGTTTTAAATAGGTGTGATACCTATGGAGGAATCTATCCTTATCATCATACACCTTGGAGTTTGTATTGATTCATGTGGATTAGATTTAGAGGATGGAGAAGTTCGATCTTTTCTCCTTGGTTTAGATGACCTCATGTCCAGTCTTTGTTTAAATAGTAGATGTCTTTCCTACCCCACATTTCTTCTCAAGTTATGAAAAAGGGTGATGGATTAGTGGTGTGGTGTGTTATAAATGGTCCCTTTCTTTATTATATAAGATTTTAAGCCTTTATAATGGTAGTTCCATGGTATCTTGATTCATAAAATTTACTTAATCTTGTATGCTCAATCGAGGAGTGATCAGTTCTTTTCGATTGATCAAGTTAGCATTCCCCTATAGGGTAGTCCATGGGTCCTCTATGCTAGGCCATAGCTTCTCAAAGATATCTATTTTGAGGTTTGGTATATTAATATATGGTTGATAGTGATGGTATCCAAAGCTGATATCACTCCTTGGTGTGTCATCGTATCCCTAGTGTTGTTGTAGTGTTGGCTCGGCGTATGCACTGGTTGTTTGGTAGAGGTGAGTCAGTGTCTGGGTTGAGACCCGCTCATCCAGGTTTCATGTACTGACTGGCTTGAATCTCCCATGATAATTTCATATTTCATGGATTGTTTAAGATTTTGGTTGAAATTTTTGGATGTTTTATTCATAAAGAGTCTTATAGAGTGTGGGGTGCTTTAGTTTTTTTCCCTCTCAACTCGCTTTTTGAAGAGAACGAGGGTCCAGTAATGGTTACTCTGTTAATAAATGATTCATTTAACCCTAGATAGAATTTTGGATGTTTATTTATCATAAAGTGTAGGTTTACTGAGGTTTTCTTTTCCTTTTGTTTATAAAAATCATGAATTTATCTTTGATGTGATGAGAGCATTAGGAACTTTCAGCAATGTACTCTGATGGGATCAACATGGTGTATTACTTTGTTCAGGGAATGGTGGCATGGAGGTATCTCTAGTTACTATATAGGTGTGTTGGAAGAAATTTTGTTAAGGATTGTATAGTTTATGGTTGGTGTCCCTTCATTGGTTGAGTATCTCACTAGATAGGGTGTGTTGATGGTATATTGAAAAGAATCCCATTTCCTAGTCTAATTGAGAAGACCTTCTATTTATTGGATGACGAGTAAGGATATGTATTCCCCTAAGGTGTGGGGCCTGTATGAGTGTCCCCACAGTTCATATGAGTAAGAATTTTAATTTTTTCCATATTTCCCTGCCAAATATGGTGGCTTCAAGTCAAGTAGTATTGTTATAGCTTGCTTCTAAATTGGTGTTTCCTTGGGTCATGTTGGGTTGTCATGTGGTTCAGTCCTATTTGTGTGTTGACATGTGATCATGTTTCCATTTTGTTTTTAGGATGTCCTATTGATTATTTTTATACTCATCCATGCATGGTCCTTATTCCCCACACTTGGTGTGTCTGATAGTGTATAGATTGGTATCTTTTGAACTTGGTGTTATAGAGCTACAGTTGGTGGATCTGGTGGGATTCTAAAGTTGGCATGGTTTAGATTAGAGATGGCGTGATGTGGTGTCTTTCTTCTCCTAGACTCTTGAAAGATACACATGTATATTTTATATTCTAGTTGTTTATGTATATATTTAATGGTTTTACTTCCTTTTATTGGTTGGTGTTATATATATCTATTGATACAATAAGTTTAGGGTATGGCCTCCCATATGATTATTATGCCTTCTTGGTGCTAGCCACCTTCACCTAGCCTATTGTAGATAGGCTTGATATGACACACTTAGCTTACTGCTGGTCTAGGTGGGTCCCTGGTGGGTTAGTTAATGATAGAGTGGCATCAAAGTAGGCCTTTCCTAGGGACAAAGTTTGGAGATTGGTGTCTCATGAGTTTGGTTTGGGACATGTGGGGTGAAAAATACTGAGGTTCTCAGGATTAGTATCAAGACTAGGGAACTTATCTATGGTGAGATAGTTGATGAATTCCTATGAAAGGAATCTAAAAATATGGATGAATAAGTTGAGCGCTTATAGCATTGGTCATAGGGTACAATTCTATAAGTCCATACATCATATAGCAGTCTATGCTTTTTTTGATTTCGTGACATGAAATCTTGTTACAATGTTGACACTATGAAATAAGGATATTGATTTTATTCAATTAAATTCTTTCTCTAGAGTTAAAGGTTGGACCTTCATAAGATGATTAGAGCCTCAGGAATACTCACAAATGTGTGTAATTTTTGGGTTAAGCTCTCCCAAATTTTGTGATGGTCAATTCCATATTTCAATAGGGTCAGTATTTCCCCTAGTTTTTCATGGTGTGTGGGATACTTTATCTATAGAGTTAGTATCCCCATGTATAAAGAGATAATACGGGGTGTAGAATCCTCCAATGGAGTCGGTACTCCATCAGTTGAGGTATCTTCTAGTGAGGCTTGGGTCCCCCATATGTGATCATGGAGTTTGGTATCTCCCCATGGATACATGGGTTGTATCTACCATTCATGGATTTTGGTTCCTTTACTCAAGCGTGGGTTTGATACACCCTTAATCATGATGAGTATTGGGTCCCCTATACTATGATGGGGTCAGTATCCCCCTATTGGAAAATAATTGATCCTTTATCTGCATATGTTGGTTTTCTTAAAGAGATGAGGTATAGTGCTTTCATTCATATGATTTGGTACTCCCTCACAGATAAAGGGGCCATAACTATCATTCATAAGGATAGATTCCTTTGTGATAAGGGTTAGTTTCCCATTTATTTTAAAACATGGGGTAGGTACTCCCTCAATCCCAATGAGGTGTGGGTTCCCCATACTACAAAGGAGTGAGCATCCCCTTGAGACAAGGTGTGAGTCCTCCTTTTATAGATATTTATGTGGTGTGGATTCACTACTATTGAGGTTAGTTTTCCCTTGACTGGTATATAGACACTCAGTTAGGTGTGTATCCTTTATCATATACCAGTGATTGATATGAGTTAGAACTACTACAAAAGTGGTCTTTAATAGCACTAGAATAGGCTTTTATCAGCACTAAAAATCACTAACAATAGAAGTACGATTAAAATCATGAAACATTCATCAGTTCTTTTTTTAGCACCGTTAAAGGGTC
This sequence comes from Viscum album, assembly GCA_963277665.1. Taxonomy (NCBI): domain Eukaryota; kingdom Viridiplantae; phylum Streptophyta; class Magnoliopsida; order Santalales; family Viscaceae; genus Viscum; species Viscum album. Next base: position 1,020,868,398 of record OY728122.1, read on the forward strand.
CTTTTAATATCTCTATTTTAGCACTATTATAGGGGGCCTTTAATAGTTCTTTTTTAGTTCTGATAAGGATAATGCTATTAAAGGGGGTAAAATTATATTTTTTCGGATGTCCATGATCCCAACCCAATTATCAATGCTTCCATGACACCTTTAACATCACTCCTCTACCTTTATCAAAACTTTTCATCCCACCACCCCTTTTATGAGTGCTTTGTGAATTTCTAGCCTCATGCATGCCTACCTGGATTCAAACCCTGCACCTCTCCTTCGAAATTGGAATTCCTTTACCACTACACCATGTAGTTTTATTATCTATTTATTGATATATCTATTTATATATATATATACATATATATTTACATAAATATTTTTTATTCATATATTTATATATTTATTTTTAAATATATTTATAAAATATATTTATGTGTGTGATATATATATACATATATTTATTTAAATATATTATATATTATATTCATTTACATATACTAGAATATAATATAAATATATTTTTTTATTAATACACATATATATGTATATATAAACATTAAAAATATATTTTTCTAATGTAAAAAATGGTTAGATATTGTTTTAAATTAATTTTTAGAATATTTATTTATTTAAATATATTATATTAAACATTTGTAGGAAAATATGTTTATATATTTATTTATATGAGTGATTTATTATAAGTAAATATAAGAAAAAATGCATATATTTAATTATAACTAAAATTATGTTGTGAAAAATGATAAAATTTCAAATCCCTAATATCAATATGAATATAATCTCTTGTAATAAATTCATTCCCTACCCAAAAAAGGCAAAAATACCCCCTTAAATGAGGCTAAAAATCCATCAAATGCTAAAAATTTGGGGTACCCCAACTAAAAACATAGTTTTAGAGGACTTATGGGCCTTTCTATCCTTGAAAAATGTGATAGAGTCTTACCTCTATCACTATGGTTTTAGATCTAATCGTAGGCTTCGATTTGATATGTATTAGAGCCCAAACGGACACCCAGATCAAAAGTTACGGTCGTTTGAAGTTTGAGTTATGTTTTTAACTTATTTTAGATCTTTTATTTATTTTTTTTTATTTTTTTATCTTCAGTGTTTTATTAAGTTACTATTAATCATAAATAATTAGAAAATTATTAATTAAAAAAATTAAATTATTTTATAATCCATTTTCACTAAATATCTTATATATTATGTGTAAATGTCTATTTAGTCTCATCTAAAACATATTTAAAAAATATATATTGTATTTATATTAATATAAATATATTTATATATTAATATATTATTTTTAATGAATTTTTTTTTGAAATATACCCTTTATCAGTGCTAGTAAAAAAGCATTGATAAAAGGGAGTCTTTATCAGGGCTTCTAAAAAACCAATGATAAAGACCCCCCCATCAATGCTTGTAAAAAAGTTCTAATAAAGGTCCCCCTTTAATAGTGATTTTGATATCATTGATAAAGAGGGTCTTTAACATAACTTTTATCTAGTGATATTAAATCCCTAACACTGGATAAGCCCAGTTTTGTAGTAGTTTAGGTTTAAAATGATGTTTAGTTGTGATATCCTAACTAGGAGCATTGTTCTTGATGATCCATAGTTCAGTTTGATGCATCTTTAAGGGTTATTTTGATAGGATAGTGATGATTATGGTGGTTTGTATGTTATTCTTGGGAAGCCTAGCTAGATGGGCGTTCCCCATACACATTTGGGGCATCCTTTATACTGATATCTTACCACATGGATGGTAGGTGGATGATGGGTGATGATCATTATGTGGATCAATTCATAGTGTGAGTTATGGATGAAAGAACTAGGTGAGGCTCTATATGATTGAGGTGTAATCTATGACCTTTTTTTGAAGTTCATGTGTTTTTTAGTACTTTTACATTATTTCCTCTCGATGTTATATTACTAATCGAGGTTCTATAGATCCTCGTAGGGCCTCTAGATGAATGTATTGAGACTGAGGGAAACTCCATGAGGTGACAATTTATCGTTGTATCTCATAGAAGAGGAAGATTGTATTCACAATGAGTTCCCTAGAAATTACACCACATATTTATGATACTCAATAGTGATTTCATGGTTAAGGGAGGTTACCCGCAGACCAGGTTTGGGTGTGTGACTAGTTTTATGATGCATTTTGACAGTCGAGAAGACAGACCATGGTCTACTCCAATGGGAGTGGAACCTAAAAAGTGAATAATACTAACCATTATTAGGTTGTAACTAGTTCCTTCACAAGTTGAAAAGCTATGATTCATATATTTTTGATTTCATAGGATTATACCTACAGCTGTATGATAAGGAATTTCCCCCCTTTACTTGGTGGTTTACCCGATGTGATCAAGGAACCGATCGTTGAATACTTTGTAATGGTATTCTTTAAGGGATCTCAAGGAGATGGTTTGGGGGTTTTTCTATGATTAATTTTTATAGTTTTTAGTAAATAATATCATGTATGTGGTACCCCATGATTCCCTTGGAATGAGTCCTAGTTCTGTGCTTGGATGGAGACATGTTGTATTGTGTGAGTTTAGAATATACAAGTATTGAATTAACTAGATAATAGTCATCTTGGTTTTGTTCCTCTTTGGTGGTACAAGGTGTATTTTTAGGGGGGTTTCCTGATGTTCTCTTTGTGTATGAGGGTGTGGTTGGCCATTTCAGGAGATCATTTTTAGGTGTTTAAAACCAAGCATATGTTGACCTTATGTTTTAAGGAAAATATAATAGTTCATATATAGTGGATAAGGACATGGATGGTGTCATTGGTTCATATGTTCCATCCCTATAGTCATTTATGATAGTAGGCTGAGAGGGTTGGTGTTACCCTGGTGCCTTGAACCAGGCAGTGCTGATGTGTGTGATTGGATGGTGTTTATTGTAACATCCCATGTTTTGAATCGGATGAAAAAGTGAAGGAAATTAATTTTTTTTTGTTTACAACGTGGGTCATCATTAAAAACCGAGGATTACAAAAAAAATTCCAAATATTTACATCGATGTGTTTATTTTTAAAGAAATTGAATTAAATTAATTAATAATATAAATATAAATAAATTTAATAATGAAATGTTTTCATAATAATAATAATAATATTATTATTATTATTATTAAGTTTTTTTGTTTTTTTATATTTTTTTTAACTCAACCCTCACCCCTCTCCCCCTTGTGTGATCTGAGCACCCCCAGGGGTTTTCCCCTTCAACGTGCATAAGCCCCCTCTTCTAGCTCCCTCCGTTATTCATTTTTTTGGCTATATGTCTTATGGTTTCTCTTCTGGATGATCAAGGTAGGTTGCATGCTCTTTCTTATCTTGGTTTTTTGTCATTTTTTGGTCTCTATGGAATCTGGGAAGGGGTGGAAAAACATTGGGTTTGAGGGTTTTACCTGAGTTCATGTTTCTTCTAATTTTTGGGTATGTGAAGGACCTCTTACTAGATGTTGGTCTGTGTTCCGGCAACTGCTGCTGAAGGTGAGAAAATTCGGGTTGTCTCAGTTTATCGTCACCATCTGAGGTAATGGCTTATACCAGTTGTTTATTTTAATACACCTATTTTAGAATCATTAATTATTTTAAGGTTATTGGTAATTTATTTGAGGTGAGTTGGTCCTTTCCACCTTAATTGTGGGTCCTTTGATTATTTAGGATGCCTAGCAAATGTTTTAGGAAGTTTTGATCAACTTTGGAGGTTTGTGTACGCATGTATCTAGGTATGTATAATATATATATATATATATATATCAATGTATGTGTGTGTATGGAGCAGTTCTGAGTGGTCACTGATAAATCTGTCAAGTGCTGAATCTTAAATTGGTTCTGCTTGTGAGGTAGGGCCTCTTTCCTTGCCCCTTTAATTTTAATAATTCATTAATTAATTACTTAATTCACCATTCTTAGTTTTTTATTTATGAATTTTGTTTTTCAGTTTAAAATGTTCCTTGATAAATTTAGTTAAATGCATAAAAGTGATATATGTTTTGATTGATAACAAAGTCACATTTTTTAAATAAACCCTCTCCATTAGAGGTGCACTAAATTAAAGATAAAAATGTAGAGATAGAATTTTATGTTTCCTACCTTATTGCCTTGCTATTTTCTTTATGATTGAGTTATAATTTATGAATGAAATGTTTAGGTGCTTAATCCCTTGTAATGTACTTTCTATGTCTCAACAAGTTAAATGAAATGGTTGAGGTGAATGGAATGGTTATAATGAATTAGGAAACTTGTTAGAATCCTTTAAGGGTAATGAACATGAACCCTTTGTAACTTATACCTTAAAATAAATTTTCCTTGTTTAGGAAAATTGAGTGAGAATGAATTTTAGTAGGAAGGATCATACCAAATGGCATGCCTTGAATAAATGGTTTAGAAATAATGAATTGTTTGAATTATATTAAATTATTTGGTTTGTTCTATCCTATCGATTGTTGCCTTCTCTTATAGAGAAACTCATTTGGGGTGTTTGTCATATCTATCAACCACCCCTTTGGGTGATCCATCCTAAATGTCCTAAGTTTCCTTTGTCTAAAATGTGGAAAACTTCCATGGGTTATGTTTTGAACGATAGTAATGCCTTAAATTGATTAATGAGAAACGAATTATGAATTGGGTACCTCTTGATAATGTCAATGCTTGAACATAATCTTTTATCCCACGTGTAGTGCCTCCTACCTATGGTATACTTGAAATTTATTTTAATTCAATATTCCTTAATTGAAATATTATTTGTTTCAAGTTACATGATTACCTTCCCTATTAATGAACTCCTTATGCCTTATTTGGTGCTCCTTTCTTGATCCGTTTAAATGATTTTGATGGATTGTGACACTCAATATTAATATCTTGAGATGATGAAATTTCATTGATGACAGATTGGTAAGAGGCATGTTGATTCCACATGCCTTGTTTATAATTCCTTGATTATTCAAGTTGCATTATTTCTTATTCCCTTGTTAGTGTCTTGAACCATATGAATTTTTTTGTTAACATTTCTATCTTTTGAAATTTAATTTCTTGTTTTTACATGAAATTTTTTAAGGCTTATTCCATATAGATTAACCATCATACCTTGATTACTCTATGATATATGCCTCTCTTGTTGTTTTAAATAAAATCAGGTCGGGGAGAGATCGTGGGACCCATATTAAGAACCCACAATTGGACTCTCTGTACACTATGGGTTACAACATGATGCACCAGGGAAGCGATGTTTTAGGCTCCCCAAGAAAGGGATCCCTTGGGCTTTCTATTGCATTATTGGGTGATACTGGTTCCCTAAGGGGTATGTAAGGACCCAACCCCAGTTTCCCGGAGCCGATGCCTTATTTGATTAAGTTGGCATACATACAAGGAATACGAATCCTAAAGGACCGAGTAGTTTAGTATTATTGGAAACAAGTTATATACATAAGTTTATCATTACAACATGAAGGGAAAAACAACACTAATTTATTCCACTAGCAACATAATGTCTCCTAGATTATTGTTTCTTGTCATTTATAATTTACTTCTTCATATCCTGAGAAAAATGAAACATAAGAAAGGGTGAGCTCAAATTCTAAGTAAGAGTAATCAATACAGAGGAAGATAATATAAACATTAGATGTGGTGAATAATTGAAAACACATTCCTTTAATAATAAACTTGAACATATTATGGAAGGAATATGAGATGAGTAAATATTAACATAATAAAACATAATCATGGGTATTATACTAGTCGAATATCCAAATGAACTTTCAATTAATAGCTTCATAATGAGGAAAGTGCATATTCCGGACATTCTGAATCATTTTTTCATGGCCTCGGCCAAGACATCTAGTGATTAAGGCCTCGGCCAAAATCCATATCACATTGGGAAAGGCCTCATCCAATTCTACGTCTATTTGTCTCATGAGACCTACCAATGCATCGAGGGGATATAGTGGGCCCCACCCATCACATAATAAGTCCAATTCATTCCTCATATGAGTGGGGATAAACATAAATAACATATACATTCATATTGAAACTATCATATGAAATGTAACTATCTTTCCCCAATCGTTAAACACTAACCATTCATAATAATATGGTGAATGGTTTTAGGATAGATCATCCACAATAGATTTAGTCATAAACCAGTAAATAAAATATGTTATATGACTTCATAAATGATTAAACCCAATAATACCATGGAATCAACAAGAGTGTTGAATTAGATGAAAACACTCTTGTAAAATCATTAAGCAATTCTGGAGATAAATACTCTTTTATTTTGAGAAGAAGAGTTCTTTTGGAAAAATCTTCATATAAAAACATAAGTTAAGTAAGATAGTATTTTCATAATAAAATGAGTGATTTTATAAAGATAATGGTTTCCAAAAATATATTATAGAGTACCCTTGAAAATAGGAAATAATTTGAGAAATTCCCTTGGATCGGGCTTGTATTTTGGAAACAACATTGAAAGTTCCTTTAGAAATGTGTAACTATACATAAAATAAGGAAGGGGTATGGTTTTTACACATATATATGATACTCACACAGAATATATGATGAGTACATAACAATACATAATAATTTCATTGAGGTAATTAGACAATGAAAGTATCCCGAATGAAAATGGAAGTTCGGGTGGAAAACCCCTTACCATAACTACAAACGTGTTCCGATCTTATAAATAAGCTCCTAGAATATGAAATTATACTTTTTAATAACTTATTTCAGAACATATTAGACATGTATTTAGTTTACCATAATTCCGGTTAGTTCATTTATGTCTTTATTCACAAGTTATTGTATTGAATTTCGTCTTTCTGGAGTGTTCGTTTCCTTTATTTTCATATTCGGTTCACATGCTTTTAAGTAATGAAGTGGAATGTATTTAAATATCCATAATTGAAATTAAATATTATTTATGAACATACAGAATTTTTAATTTCAATTTCTATCATTTGGTTACATGGAATGAGGATTAATCATTAGATGACAACCACTTCGATTATTTGGCGGTATTTGGAATATTATGAACTAGTTTGGTCATATAACATAATTATATGTACATATTCTGGTTCCTGAATATTAGTTAGGTAATAACACATATATTATAGTTTTTTTCAACCATTAATATGGTTTCATGACCAGTAATGAAGAATAAATTGAAGAATGAAACTTCGTCGTCCACGAAGGTTATAAATCAGAACCTCATGGATGTCGATTTTGTTTATAAAATAAAAGGGAGGGAGTAAGAATATTTATGATGGGTATTCCATTAACATGATATAAATCCAGTATATAGATGTTACTGGAGTTATCATGATCATTTGGACATAGGATGTGAGGATAGGATAACAAAAGAAGATAAATTAAAATGAAACCAAATGAAAAAGAAGGGTACTTTACCTCTTGAAATAACCTCCTTGAGAAACTCCATAATGGAAGGGGTTTTGGCCTTTTGGAAAGACCAAAAGCTTCTTGGACGTGGGGAGAGACTAGGTAAGGGTAATTGGGCATAAATTTTAGGAGATTCAAGGTTTTGAGGAGTGAAGAGAAGAGGGAGTGGTGAGGGGTTTTTATAGTGGAGGAGAGGAGTAAATTTTGAATATTTAATTCATTATTTTATTATTTCCCTCAAGACAACCGATAGTATTGTTTCATATGACCCCTAATATTAATAATGGAATGTGAGTTAGAATCAAGTGTCCTTACATCACATATGATGTCATAATTAGTGTATTTAACTGATAATTTGTATATACGGTATTTTATCATATTTCACTATTCATCAAAAATTCTAGAATTTCAGAAAAATCCCAAAACTTTACCCTAACCATTTTTCAATGTGTAGAATTCAAAAATGAAGTCCATTTTTGAAAAATAATTTTCTAAATATTATTAATTTAACTTTTAAATAAAAGCATATTTAATTCAAAAATTAACAGTTCTAATTCTACAACTACTTCTTTATTACAATCAAAAATTAACCAAGATGTCATTATCTTCAAGACTTAAGAAAATAAAATAATAATAAAATTTACTATTCATTAGGCTCATATTACTATTCAAATTACTATTCATAAGGGTATGTTACTATTCACCAAAAATCAAGTCTTTTCTATCAGACTCCAAATGACTTACTGAACACAACTCTAGATGACCATTATACGAAATTCAAAACATAGAAAGAGGAAAAGTTATGTTTAAGGGATAGATTATAAAATTGCATTTATTTTATTTTCAAAACCATGGGGTGTTACATTCTCCCCTCCTTACAAAAATTTCTTCCTCGAAATTCACAGAATATTACCTAAAAATATTCAGGTATGTCTTTAACATAAGCTCCTCAGGATCCCATGTTGCTTCCTCCATCTTATGGTTTCTCCATAGAACCTTCACCAGACGAGTCATCTGATTTCTCAATACTTGTTCTCTAGTATCAAGAATCTTGATAGGCTCTTCACAGTAAGATAGATCGGGCTCAATTTCCACTTCTTTATAAGTGAGTACATGTGTTGGTTCCAGAATGTACTTTATTAACATTGACACATGGAAGACATTGTGAACCTTGGAGAGACTTGGCGGCATTGCCAAATGGTAAGCTACGGCTCCAATTCGTTCTAGAAATTCAAAAGGTCTGATGTACCTGGGACTTAATTTTTCCTTCTTACCAAATCGTATAATACCCTTCCATGGAGATACCTTTAAGAAAATGTGATCACCTTCTTGAAATTCCAAATCCATCCTTCAGTTATCATCATATCTCTTTTGCCTACTTTGAGCTATTTTGATATGGTTCTGGATAATCTTCACCTTTTCCATTGTTTCTTCAACAAGTTCTAAGCCCACGAGATTTCTTTCACCAACATCATCCCAGCAAGTTGGTGTATGAAATCACCTCCCATATAATGCTTCATAGGGTGCCATCTGTATACTTGAATGGAAGTTATTGTTGTAGGAAAATTCTATAAGAGGTAAATAATGATCCCACATGCCTTGAAAGTCAAGTGAACAAGACCTCAACATGTCTTCCAATGTTTGAATAGTCTGTTCTGATTGTCCATCAGTTTGTGGGTGGTAGTCAGTTCTCAAACGAAGATCAATATCTAGGGACTTCTGAATAATTTTCCATAATCTTGATGTAAAACGTGGATCACGATCAGAAACAATCGATAGGGGTACTCCATGAAGTCTCACAACTTCATTAATATATAGTCTTGTTAGACGTTCAAGTGGTAGATCTTCTCTTATAGCAAGAAAATGTGCTGACTTGGTAAGATGATCAACAATGACCCATATTTCATTGTTCCTTCTAGGAGTCTTTGGTAGTCCCATGAAAATTTCCATCGTGATGTTATCTCATTTCCACTCAGGTATGGGAAGAGGTTTCAATACTCCTCCAGGCTATTGCCTTCCAGCTTTCACTTGTTGAAAAACCATACATATTGACACAAAATCAGCAATCTCCCTCTTCATGTTGTCCCACCAGAAATGTTCCTTCAAATATCTATACATCTTAGTGCTATCAGGGTGTATAGATAAATTGGAACTATGAGCATCATCCAACAATTCCCTTTTTATATCAAGTATACGAGAACACAAAGTCTCATTCCAAATTTCAAAATTCCATCTTCATATACGAAGTCACTCAATCTCCCATCATTCACAGCTTTAAATTTATTTTGAAACTCCTCATCATCAGCCTGAGAACTTTTTATCCTTTCTAGTAAATATGGTTTGGAAACCATTTGAAAAAGCATTGATGTTTCACCTTCCATGGTTATTCCCATATCCATATTTACTAGATCCATGAAAATAGGATCTCTTTCAACTCTCATCTTGTTCAAAACTCCATCATCGTTTCTGGTCAAAGAATCTACCACCTTATTTGCCTTCCCCGGGTGGTAGTGTATCATGCAATAATAATCCTTGAGTAGTTCAAGCCATCTCATTTGCCTCATGTTGAGTTCTTTCTGTGAGAAAATATACTTCAAACTCTTGTGATCAGTATAAATCTCACATTTTTCACTATAGAGATAATATCTCCATATCTTCAAAGAAAAGATTAAATCAGCTAACTCAAGATCATGAGTAGGATAGTTTTTCTCATGAATTTTTAGCTGTTGTGATGCATAAGCAATAACTCTATCATTTTGCATAAGGACGCAACCAAGTCCTTTCTTTGAAGCATCAATATAAATAACAAACCCTTTATTCCCCGATGGTATAGTCAATATAGGAGCATTGACTAATCTTCTATTCAGTTCTTCAAAACATTCTTCACAATCTTTTGTCCAAACAAATTTAACCCCTTTACGTGTGAGCTTTGTTAGCAGGTTAACCAGTCGGGAAAAATTCTGTACGAAATACCGATAATAACCTGCTAAGCCAATAAAATTGCGTACCTTAATTATGTTTGTTGGCATGGGCCAATCTTGGACTACCTTTGTCTTCGCAGGATCAACTAGGATTCCATCCTTAGAGACAATATAGCCAAGAAAAGAAATCTACTGAAGCCAGAATTCACACTTGCTAAACTTCCCATATAATTCATGTCTTCTAAGAGTCTTCAGGATAATGCACAAGTGATTTTCATGATCTTCGTAGCTTTTGGATTATACCAAGATATCATCAATAAATACCACAAAAAAGTCATTGAGATATTCCTTGAAACCTCTATTCATTAGATCCATGAAGATAGAGGGTGCATTAGTCAATCCAAAAGGCATTACTGTAAACTCGTAATGTCCGTACCTGGTTCGAAATGTTGTTTTCGGAATGTCTTCCTTCATCACACTCAACTGATGATATCCAGATCGAAGGTCAATCTTTGAAAAGTATTGAGCTCCATACAGTTGGTCAAATAAATCATCAATGTGAGGTAGGGGATACTTGTTCTTTATCTTAATAGCATTGATTTCCCTGTAATCAATGCAAAGCATCATGGATCCATCTTTCTTCTTGACAAAGAGGATAGGGGATCCCCATGGAGAAACACTAGGTCGAATAAATCCTTTTTCACTCAAATCCTCTAGCTGTTTCTTTAGCTCCACTAATTCCACAGTGGCCATTCTATAAGGGGTCTTCAATATGGGCCTTGAACCAGGAATTAAATCAATAGAAAACTCAATTTCTCATTATGGAGGATGTCCAGGTAAATCTTCTGGAAACACATCAACATATTCTCTTACAATAGGTACATCCTCTAGTTGAACATTCCTTTCCTCACCCATAGTTATTTTATTCTCTTCCTCCCCAATAATTGAATTTAGTTGAGCTATTAGGGGTGTATCTAGATAAGAATCAGGTGGTGACGATTTTGATCTAAAGATAAGGTGTTCTTTATCATCATCATCAAAAATTGTAACCTCCTTCTTCTTACAATAAATTTTTTCATCATGGTTCGAAATCCAATCCATACCAAAGATTATATCAAATTCAATAATGGTTATGACGATGAGATCAGTAGATAAAGAACATTTGTATGCCCTAATGGGAATTGATTCATAGAACTTTGTAGAAATGATACTTCCCTTAGAAGTTTTGACTGACAACTCCCTTGTTAAATCAAATTGAAAATATCTAATTTTCTTACCAAACTGGGAAGATATGAAATAATGTGATGATCCAGAATCAAATAAATAATTGGATAAACTTTAGAAAACTATTAAATTACCTGCCACCATGTCATTAGGAACTTCAACCTATACAGTTGTGATTGCATATACTTGTCCCTAATCCCTTTCACTTTTCTATTGCATATTTCCTTGATGTTTTGGACAATCATTAGCATAGTGTCCCATCTCCCAACAACTATAGCATTGAACATCACTGGATTCCTTCTTCCCTTTGCAATAACCATAAATATGGCCTTTCTGACCACATTTGTAACATACTCCTTTTCCTTTTAATCATTCACCAGGGAGTTTCCTTCCACAATTGTCACATGGTGTAAATTCAACTCTTTCCTTCTTCCCTGTTTCCTTATTTCCTTTCCTAGGGTTTTCAGCAGCCCGCTTCTTTTCTTGCTTTCCCTTAAAGTCATAATACTTAGAGCATTATTTTTATGTATTGATGGCACATGAAACTATATCCTCGTATGATGAAAAATGTTGGAAGACCAGTGCTCTCCAGAGGAATGGCTTTATGCCATCAAAGAATCGATCAATTTTTCTCCTTGGATTTCATATATAGTCCACAGCATGTCTTGATAACATTGTGAAGTTGGCTTCATACTTGGAAAAATTTTCATCCTCTTTCTGCCTCAGATTCAAGAATTGACCCTCCATATCTGCTTTCTACTCATTGGGGAAATATTTTTCTAAGAATATTTCCTTAAAATCCCTCCATTACATATTTTCTATCTCTTCCCCCTCATTTTTGTTTTGGATTAATGACCAACACTGATCCGCATCTCCCGATAGACGATATACTGCCATTAAAACCTTCTCTATTTCATAACATCCCAAAGTGAGAAATATCTTCTCAAGGGAACATATCCACTGCTCTGATACAAATGGGTTTGTAGTACCATTGAATGATGGAGGCTGTTGTCGCATAAAGCGATCTAGAATGGCTCCTCCACGTGGTGGATCCAGATTCTCCATACAGTTAAGGTTATTATTCATAACCTAAGTAAGTTGTCCCAGTATAGTTATGAGTTGCTCAGCACTAGTCACAGCACCAAAGCCAACATCATTATCCTGCATCGGAGGAAAATCCCTACAGGGGACACGTGCATTCTTGTGATTTCCATTCCTTCCACTAGGTTCCATATCTAGATAATTCCATACACTATATTATGTTATGAATCATTATTTATAATCTTAACTTAAAAATACTCAGAAAAATTGAGATCCTATGCATGGCTAATCCCATATTCACAAAAATGGTTTCTTTGAGGAATATTTACATTAAACTCCTTCATAATAGCTTGTAAATAAAATGTGAATTATCCTAAGCATATCCCCCGAGAGTGTTGTAACCAAGAGTGCATAAAGGCCCTTTTTTCCCTAGTTCCCATTCGAGTCTAGCTCAAAGCGGTGTTTTTGGGTTTTACTCCTAGATACATATGTGCCAGAGCCGCCTCTACCTGCTCGTATCCAGACAGGGATGTATTTCTTGAATGATCCACATAATATATTCCTTACCAAAATACCAGGACATTCTTGTATGTTTATCCTCAAAGACAATCTTAGGGACTCTTCCATAATTCTACTTTTTCTAAATCATGTTTCCATGTATTCTACTAAACTTCCTCTGATACCAACTGTAAGGACCTGACCCTAGTTGCCCAAAGTCGGTGCCTTATTTGATTAAGTTTGAATACATACAAGGAATATAAATCCCAAAGGACAGAGTAGTTAAGTATTATTGGAAACAAGTTACATACATAAGTTTATCATTACAACATAAAGGTAAAACAACATTAATTTATTCCACTAGAAACATCATTTCTTTTAGATTATGCTAGCATGTCATTCATAATTTACTTCTTCATATCATGAGAAAAATGAAAAATAAGAAAGGGTGATCTCAAACGCTCAGTAAGAGTAAGAAATATAGAGAAAGATAATATAAACATTAGACATGGTGAATAATTGAAAACAAATTCCTTTAATAATAAACTTGAACATATTATGGCAGGAATATGAGATGAGTAAATATTAACATAATAAAACATAATAAAGGGTATTATACTAGTTGAATATCCACATGAACTTTCAATTAATAGCTTCATAATGAGGGAAGTGCATATTCTGGACATTTTGAATCATTTTTTCATGGCCTTGGCCAAGACATCTAGTGATTAAGGCCTCGTCCAAAATCCATATCACATTGGGAAAGGCCTCGGCCAATTCCACGTCTATTTGTCTCATGAGACCTACCAATGAATCGAGGGCCTATAGAGGGCCCCACCTATCACATAATAAGTCTAATGTATTTCTCATATGAGTGGGGATAAACATAAACAACATATACATTCATATTGAAACTATCATATGAAATGTAACTATCTTTCCCCAATCGTTAAACACTAACCATTCAAAATAATATGGTGAATGGTTTTAGGATAGATCATCCACAATAGATTTAGTCATAAACCATTAAATAAAATATGGTATATGACTTCATAAATTATTAAACACAATAATACCATGGAATCAACAAGAGTTTTCAATTAGATGAAAACACTCTTATAAAATCATTAAGCAATTCTGGAGATAAATACTCTTTTATTTTGAGAAAAAGAGTTATTTTGGAAAAATATTTATATAAAAACAGAAGTGAATTAAGATAGTATTTTCATAAAAAAATGAGTGATTTTATAAATATAATGTTTTCCAAATACATATTCTAGATTACCCTTGAAAATATGAAATAATTTGAGAAATTTCCTTTGATTGGGCTTGTATTTTGGAAACAACATTGAAAGTTCCTTTAAAAATGTGTAACTATCCATAAAATAAGGAAGGGTTCAGGTTTGTACACATATATATGATACTCACACAGAATATATAATGAGTACATAACGATACATAATAATTTCATTGAGGTAATTAGACAATGAAAGTATCCCGAATGAAAATGGAAGTTTGGGTGGAAAAACACTTACCTTAACTACAAACATGTTCCGCTATTTTAATTAAGCTCCTAGAATATTAAATTATACTTGTTAATAACTTATTTCAGAACCTATTATACATTTATTTAGTTTACCATAATTCTGGTTAGTTCATTTATGTCTTTATTGACAAATTATTGTATTGAATTTCGTCGTTCTGGAGTGTTCATTTCCATTATTTTCATATTCAGTTCACTTGATTTTAAGTATTGAAGTTGAATGTATGTAAATCTCTAGAATTGAAATTAAATATTATTTATGAATATCCAGAATTTTTAATGTCCATTTACATCATTCGGTTACATGTAATGAGGATTAATCATTAGATGACAACCACTTCGATTATTCGGCGGTATTTAGAATATTATGAACTAGTTTGGTCATATAACTTAATTATATGTACATATTCTGGTTCCTGAATATTAATTAGGTTATAAAACATATATTATAGTCTGGTTCAACCATGAATATGGTTTCATGACCAGTAATGAAGAAGAAATTGAAGAACGAAACTTCATCGTCCACGAAGGTTATAAACCGGAACCTCATGGATGTCAATTTCGTTTATAAAATAAAAGGGAGGGAGTAAGAATATTTATGATGGGTCTTCCATTCCCATGATATAAATCCAGTATATAGATGTTACAGGATTTATAATGATCATTTGGACAGAGGAGGTGAGGAGAGGATAACAAAAGAAGATAAATTGAAATGAAACCAAATGAAAAAGAAGGGTACTTTACCTCTTGAAATAACCTCCTTGAGAAACTCCTTAAGGGAAGGGGTTTGTTCTTTTGGAAAGACCAAAAGCTTCTTGGATGTGGGGAGAGACTATGGAAGGGTAATTTGGCAGAACATTGAGGATATTAAAGGCTTAGAGGAGTTAAGAGAAGAGGGAGTGGTGAGGGGTTTTTATAGTGGAGGAGAGGAGTAAATTTTGAATATTTAATTCATTATTTTATTATTTCCCTCAAGACAACCAATAGTATTGTTTCATGTGAACCCTAATAGTAATAATGGCATGTTAGTTCGAACCAAGTGGCCTTACATCACATATGATGTCATAATTAGTGTATTTAACTGATAATTTGTATATACGGTATTTTATCGTATTTCACTATTCATCAAAAATTCTAGAATTCCAGAAAAATCCCAAAAATTTACCCTAACCATTTTTCAACGTGTAGAATTCAAAAATGAAGTCCATTTTTGAAAAATAATTTTCTAAATATTATTAATTTAACTTTTAAATAAAATCATCCTTAATTAAAAAATTAACAGTTCTAATTCAACAACCACTTCTTTATTACAATGAAAAATTAACCAAGATGTTATTATCTTATAGCCTTAAGAAAATAAAATAATAAAAAATTTACTATTCATTAGGGACATATTACTATTCATGTTACTATTCATAAGGGTTTGTTACTATTCACCAAAAAATCAATTCTGTTCTATCAGACTCCAAATGACTTACTGAACACAACTCTAGATGACCATTTTACAAATTTCAAAACATAGAAAGAGGCAAAGTTATGTTTAAGGGATAGATTATAAAATTGAATTCTATTTTATTTTCAAAACCTTGGGGTGTTACATGGTAGCCGAGGATTGACCCATTAGAAAGATTGCTATGCCAAGCCTCAGTTGATACTTGGTCTCTTACATGTGATACTCGGGATAGAATCATAGTTACCATACCACAATCGATACTTGTACTTTCTAAAGGATTTCCTTGGAAGGGCTCGGTGGCATTGGATATTTTTAATGGATGTACTATAGTGATACCTTAGGGACAGGCTCTGACTCCACATCTAAAATTGAGGGTTTTTAATGTGAATGATTGAGATGTATCCTTATTTATTACTATGTATTTTGATTTCACTTGAGATGTTTCCCTTACTTTACTAGATTACTTATGCGATTACATGAGATTTAGACCCCAAGTTAAAGAACAGGCTTAGGGATCTACCTTCCTTGGTTTTCCATGTTACTATTGACCCTTGTTTATATATTCTTCCTTGAAAAACTATAGTTTTTATATTTCTAGATTTGGATGAAGAAGGTGGTATGGGAGGGGTTTCCATTTAGGAACTATGACCAAGTTGTTATTATTAATTGTTATCACTCTGTATTTATTTTTTATGACACACTTCTTAATTTAAATTGAATTGTTTGGATTGGGATAGACTCTGTGGGTGCCAGTCTACTAAGATTTATGTCTGATGCCCTGCTTAGGTACCATTGGTTCCCGAGTAGACCTTATATTTGTAGGATATATATTTTTTTTGTATTTCTTATACCTATGAGTTAGGATCAATGGACCGATCTAGATCTCGGGATGCTCATGGAGATCATCTGTGGAGTTTTATTGTCTTTTCTTTCTTATTTTACTATATATTAAATCTTTTTGTATTGTTTACTAATTCCCATCATGTATCATTACCATGTCATGCATTCATATGTTGTTTAAACTAGTGTTGGCCACTTTTATTAAATTGTTAATTATTGTCTTCCGTTGCTTTGTTAATTATTTATTACTGTTTCTCTTGTTATCTGTTTATATACTACTTCCACTATTTTATATTGTTTATTATCTAATAATATCATTGTGAATCTATTATAAGAGGGTATAGTCTCCCCACTATCACCTCCTCATACCCTCGCTACTATTCAGAAGCCTCTGGCATATGGAGAGACGTGCTTTAGGTCATGTGACCCACCGGTCTGGCCACCATCTTAAAGGTGAGCCGATTTGGGACGTTACAAAGTGCTATAAAATATGGTTATTTTCAATTTTCTTACTATTTTGGGTTGGTATACATGAGACTATAAATGTTTCGTCACTTGTTTAATAGTTGTGTCTAGGGATGATCACCCCACGCATGAGAAATAACCAAGTAGCCAGGGCTGGGAATTGATGTTCATGGTTTTTGATATTATAGTTGATATGATTTCACCTAGAGTGATTTGTTTAATTTAAACTACTTATGGATTTATGGAATTTATGGTATTTATGGTATTTTACCCTTTTCCCTGTTAAGGTAAGGATGAATCATTACATGCATCATAATAGGTACATAGGAATTCACATGTCATGAATAGTACCATGCCATGTAGTTTCATTAGCGATTTGCCTACTGAATAGAATAGCACGCCTTGAATGTATTCCATGTCTGGTATTTATTTATCATTACTCTTTATATATCATGTTTTTTTGATATATTTTACATGATTAGGTGATAATATGCCATGACATGTAGTTTCATTATAGGGTGCTTGCTTATTTGGATTGTGGGCCTTGCGTCTTACGCCATGATCTTATTTTAATTATCATGTCTTCTTGTTAAATGTCATGTTTTGGTTTCTATGGAATTTATACTCCTTGTTATTTTCTTTTAATTGCATAATTATCTTTTTTTTAATATGTAATCTATGTCATGGGATAAATGTTTTTAGTTTGATAAATGGGAGTCAATTTTCAGTTTATGAAGTGTATGGGCACTTCATGAATTAGGAAATGGAACACCCAAGTAACTAAAGCATTATATATGAGAATTTTATAATTTAAAATGAATTGGATAAATTCTTAAATACTCAAATGGATTTAATTATGTCAGTTAGAGGCATGTTTCTTATGATGTGACCATTAATGGGTGTTTTCAACTTTAATGGTTAAACAACTACTATTTGGTGGCAGATATTGAACCTTAGTTGGTTATGGGGACCCCTGTAGGTCACCTTATATGATAATAGGAATTTATTTTGATAAATTACCTAATTATGATGTAATTTCAATAAAAGTTTATTTTTTAAAAAAGTAATTTTAATGACACTCTATTTTTCTTTGAACTGATTGTGAAAAATCAATTGCCTAGAATTTTTTGTTTTAAAATGGGTACTTGATGTTTTGAAATAAATATTTTATATATTTAGATATTGATTAATAATAAATGTGATTTAATGTGATCATCTTGGAAATGGAACCTGTAGTGGTGTACTCTATTTAAGACCCTTGGGTAAGGGTAGATAAAGCTTCTTTGAGTTTCCTTGGAATGGAAGTGTGAGTGTTTTTCGTAGGCACTATTTCTTTTAGTAATGGCTTAGATGGTCATCTTTTGATCCTAGAGAATTCTTTTAGCGTGACCCGATGTTAGGGCCGATACTTGTTCTTTGTAAGGGGCTATCCCATGGTAGGTAGAACCCTTAGAACTTAAAATCCTTTATAATTCTCTGATTTTTATTCCTTTTGGTTCAATTCGTGTGTTATTGTCACTAGTTAAACCCCCTTGCTTCAAATGACACCCTTATTTAGATGGATGGTCATTTTTTTCTTGGCCTTTGATATGGGAATGAGCACCGAGTGATGCACAGTTTCAACTAGTTAGACATGCCTCAGGCATGGTCGGCTTCTTTATAGGTTGCTTGACCCTTTAATTTCCTTAGTGATGGATGACCTAATATGGAGTCATCAAGGTTAATGGTTGTATGCAGAAATACTAGGATGGGTAAAATCCCTTGTACAGATCATGTGATACTTGAATGAATAGGGTTGATAGCCTCTATACAGTAATCAATATGTGCCCATTTCTTGTGAAATATCAAGGTAGTATGTGTCGGTATATGTGGTAACTATCGAGTGTTTAATGTTTTGATGAACTGGTTGAGTTCAGTGGAATCTTTGATCCTTGTACTATTGAGTGAAATTTCTGGCCATCATCGGAACAATGTGACCTGGGCGTAAAGAAACCAAGTTCATCCTAATGCTTGGTATGACTTCCAGAGACTCTGGTGTTTTGACACATTGGTCGGTTTGGTTTTGGATCTCATGCCAATTGTTTAAACATTTGTTTTTATGGAGGTTATGACCTAGCGCGCTTTTTAGTGTCTAGTCTATCTCTTCCTTTGATTATTAGGAAACTCCTAAGGTGGGGAGTTTCATGTTGGTTTTATTAAATATGTGTCCTTCTGGGTATAAGTAACACAACCTAAGATGACCATTAGAGAATGGTCGAGCTGGTTTAAATGTCGTGAGGCTTGTGAACATTAAATCATGTAGGTGCTTCCTCAAAAACATAATGTTTGTGTGGTTAGTAGTGTATGAAACCTTTGAGTAACTTCATTGGTCATGGGTGGACTATGGTGGTTAATCTTGAATGATCACAGGATGCCTCGAGTGGTAAAGTCTTGGTGATTGGTTAGTGACGGTGTATCGGTAGGTGAAGCCGAGTTTCTTCTAAGGTATCGACCAATAGTGGTTTAGCCATTATCATTTTGGTAATCTTTAAAAATACTCCTAGTGTACTCTGGTTTATTGATGAAAATTTCCCCTATCTTTACATCATCCTTGATGCACTAAGAGAGCGTCAGTCTTACATCGTGAAAAATTTTTAAAAGTTGTTGGGTAATCACTATTCAGTTTCACGATGAACGTGTGGTTCTTATCAAATCTTGGTTATTTTTGAGTGACCCTTAGATTCTCATGTAATAATTCCTTACACTAACTCTTTTACACCATCTATTCCTTCTTACTTGACCGACAGGCTGATGCCACTCTGGACTCAATCAATTCTCTGATGTGTACGTCTTATCTTTATACCAACATCTCACTCGTAAACAAGGAGTATGGAATACCTTAGGAATTTTCCTTATACTCATATCATTCCAATATAAGGTAATCCTAGACTTTTTTTCAGGCTCAATGATAATTAAATCAAGGAATGTCACTGGAAGTTAGGTATGGACTTTGGTGGACTTGTTCGTGGTGAATGTGAGATACCTTAGAAGAAGACATCATAGTTCAGATCATAAAATGTTGGTCTTCTAAGCCGAGTGTCTTCTTTAATGGTCAATCAGAGTGGCTCAATTGGTTATATCTCTTGTTCAATGGAGTGTTCAATGAAGGAACATTTCTAGCATGTCTTCAGGTGAGACGAGTGTGGTTTCTATATATCAGGTCTTTTCATGAAAATTCTACTTGACTTGGGATTTGAGGTCGATGGGGAATCAACCTTTTTATCCATTTTAAAATCACGTGATAAGCATTGATAGAACACTTAAGGGTGTATCTAATAGTAAATTTCGATGGTGGAAGGTTTTGTGGCTCATAATTTTTCCCTTTTCTAATGTTAGATCCAAAGGTGGGAAGTAACTTTGGTCAGATGTTTAAGATATGACATCATGGTCATGTCTCTAGCTAAATGGGCTTGGTTGAGTATCGTATTGGTGTTTTACTTGGAAAAAATGTGTTTCCTCGAGCTTTGAAAACATAAGTTTCATTTGTTTAAGAAGTTTTGAAAGGTGTTTTGGGTTTCAGAAAACAAAACGCGACTATTTGAGTGAGACTTCATAACCCTTATAGATCGGGTGAGGGTTATATTATTCCCAAAGGCTTCTCATGGATGTGAAGTTCTAAGGTGGGAATATTGTAACTTCCCGTGTTTCAAACCTGACAAAAAAGAGAAGGAAATTAATTTTTTTCATTTACTAGGTGGGCCCTCATTAAAAATCGTTCATCGGAACTTTTTTTTTGAGAATTGACTTTAATGTGTTTCTTTTTAAACAAATTGAATTAAATTAATTAAAATTTTAAATAAAAATAAATTTAATAATGAAATTTTTTCATAATAATAATAATAATATTTCTATTATTATTATTTATTAATTTTGTTTACATTTTTTAACTAAACCCTCACCAATCTCCCTCTTGTGTGACGTGAGTACCCCTAGGGGTCTCCCCTTCAACACATGCAATCCCCCTCATCTGGATCCCTCCATTATTCTTTTTTTTTAGCTGGATCTCTTGTGGTTTCTCCTCCAGATGATTAAGGTAGGTCTTCTTCCCTCTCCTCTCTTGTTTTTCGGCCATTTTTCGGTCTCTACAACATCTAAGAAGGGGGTGGCCAAATCTAGGGTTTGAGGGGTTGACCTGAATTCATGTTTCTTCCCGTTTTAGGGTATGAAAAGGCCTTCCCAGGTGATGTTGGTATATGTTCCAGAAACTTCCACTAAAGGTGAGGAGGTTTGAGTTCTCTCGATTCGCTACCATCGTCTAAGGTAAGGGCTTATTCCCATTGTTGATTTTCACACCACCTATTTTAGGGTCTTCAATTATTCTAAGGTTGTTGGAAATTTATTTGAGGTTTTTTGGTCCTTACCTCATTAATTTTGGGTTCTTTGATGATTTAGGATGCCAAGAAATTGTTTTTGGAATTTTTGATCATCTTTGGAGGTCCACGCATGCATGTATTTAGGTATGTGTATAACACACACACACACACACAAACACACACATATATATATATATATGAAGTTATGTGCATGTGTATGGAGAAGTTCTGAGTGGTCGCTGATAAATCTATCATGTGATGAATGCTAAATTGGTTCTTATTGTGTGGTAGGGTCCCTTTCCTTTCCCCTTTTAATTTTATTAATTCATTAATTAATTAATTAATGCACCGCTCTTAGTTTTTAATTAATTCATTTTGGTTTTCAGTTTAAAATATTCCTTGATAAAGTTAGTGAAATTCATAAAAGTGATATTTGTTTTGTTTGATAACAAAGTCATGTTTTTATAATAAAAACCCTTCAACAGAGGTGCACTGTCTTCAGGATAAAAATGTAGAGATAGACTTTTATTATGACTACATAATTGCATTGTAGTTTTCTTTATGCTTGAGTTATAATTGATGAATGACATGTTTAGGTTCTTGAGCCCTTGTAATGTAGTTTCTATGTCTCGACGAGTAAAATAAATTTTTGAGGTGAATGTAATGGTTATAATGAATTAGTAAAGTTGGTAGAATCCCTTAAGGGTAATGAACATGAACCATTTGGAACTTTTACCTTAAAATCAATTTTCTATGTTTAGGAAAATTGGGTGAGAATGACCTTTAGTAGGAAGGCTCATACCAAATGACATTATTTGAATAAATGGTTTAGCCATAATGAATTTTTTATCTTGTATTAAATTTTTTGGTTTGTTCTATCATGTCCGTCGTGGAATTTACTTATGGAAAAACTCATTCGGGGTGTTCTTCATGCCTGTCAGCCTCCCCTTTGGGTGATCCATCCTAAATGTACTAAGTTTCCTTTATATAAAATGTGGAAAATTTTCATGGGTTGTGTGTGTAAGCTTAGTATTTCCTTAAATAGATTAATGAGAAATAGATTATGAATTGGGTCCCTCTTGATAATTCCTAAGATTGAACATAATATTTTATCATATGTGTGGTTCTTCAAACCTATGGAATACTTGAGGTTGATTTTAATTAAATATTTATTACATTCAAAATTACTCATTTAAAGTTACATGAGTACCTTTCCTATTAATGAACTCCTTATTCCTTATTTTGTGCTCCTTTCTTGATCCATTTAAATGGTTTGGATGGATTGTGGCACTCAATCTTAATAGCTTGAGATGATGAAATGTCATTGATGACATATTGGTAAGATTCATGTTGATGCCACATTCCTCATTTATAATTCCTTGATTATGTAAGTTGTTTTATTGCTTATTCCCTTGTTAGTGGCTTGAACCATATGAAATTACTTGTTAACATTGCTAGATTGTGAAATTGAATCGCATGTGTTGGTGTGAAATTATTTAAGGCTTATGACATGTATCTTAAGCCTCATACCTTGCTTGCTCTATGATATATGCCTCTTTTTTGGTTTAAATGAAATAAGGCTAGGGACAGAACATGGGTCCCATATTAAGACCCCACAAGGGGACTCTTCGTAATCGATAGGTTACAACATGACACACCGAGGAAGCGATGTTTTAGGCTCACCAGGCAAGGGATCCACCAGGCTTTCTATTATACTATTGGGTGATACCAGTTCTCTAAGGGGTAGCCAAGGATGGACCCATTGGAAAGATGACGCCTTAGTTAATACTCGGTATCTTACCAATGATACTTGTTATAGACTCATAGTTACCATACTACAATGGATACTTGAACTTTTGAAAGGATCTCCTTGGATGGGCTCGTTGGCATTGGATATTTTGAATGGATGTGTTGTAGTGATACCTCATGGAGGGGCTCGGACTCCACCTAAGAAATTGATGGTTTTTAACGTAAATGCATGAGATGTATCCTAATTTATTATTATGTATTGTGATTGTACTTGAGATTTTTCCCTTACTTTACTAGCTTACTTATGTGATCACTTGAGATTTATACCCCAAGTTAAAGAACAGTCTTGGGGATTAGCATTCCTTGGTTTTCCATGTAACTTTTGGCCCTTGTTTATATATTATTCCTCGATCAACTATACTTTTCATATTTTCAGCTTAGGCCAAATCAAGTGGTATGGGACGGGTGTCCACCTAGGAACCCAGAGCAAGTTTTTATTATTAATTGTTATCACTCTACATTTATTTTATATGACATACTTCTTAATTTATATTGCATTTTCTGGATTGGGATAGACAATGTGGGTGTCAGCCAACTGAGATTTATATCTCACACCCTTCTTAGGTACTCTCGGTACCTGATTAGACCTTATATGTGTAGGATCTATGTTGTTTTCTGTATTACTTGTACCTAGGCGTTAGGACCAAATGACCAAACTGGAGCTCAGGATGCTCATAGAGATTTTCCATGGGGATTTACTGTCTTTTATTTATTATTGTACTATATTTTAAAGCATGTTTTATTGTTTACTACTTTCTATCATGTATAATTATCATGTCATACATTCATTAGTTGTATAAACTGGCATTGGCCACTTTTATTAAATTTTTAATTATTATCTTCTGCTGATTTTTCAATTATTTTTTATTATTTCTGCTAATGTATTTTTATATACTACTTCCACTATTTTCTATTGTTTATTATATGATAATACCATTTTGAATCTCTTGAAAAAGGGTATAGTCTCCCCACTATCTTCTCCTGAGACCCTCACTGCTAGTCAGCAGCATCTGGCATATGGGGACACACGCTTGAGGTCATGTGACCCACTAGTCTAGACACCTTCTTAGTGGTGAGCTGGGCTGGGAAGTTACATTTAACATGGGTGGTGATGGGATCTCATGGTATGGTGTGACACTATTTTTAAGATGCTCAGGAGTGGTTTTAAATGCAAATCGATTGTCTTAGAAATTTATTCTTAGGTTTTCCCCTTTTAAGGTGGGCAGTTTGATACCCTTAGAAAGTACATTAGAGAATGAAATGTATTTGATAGATATCAATGGTTCAAGGTATCATTTATTTTTGTAATGAATGATATGTTGTTGTTATAGGATATGGTTTTTTTTGTAACCCTTGGTGTTTTTTTGAAAATAATGTTTTTTAGGTTGGAATCTCCCTAATGATGGTTTGAGGTTGGTTGATGTAGTGTAATAATGAGTATTTTGGAAGTAGTGGTATCCCAAATAAGTGTAGGAAATGAATCCATTCCCAAGTGGAATTTTTTTGAGATCCTTTCATATGATTAACTTTTGAGTTAGAAGAGGTTATGTGGTAAGGTGTGTGTTTTATGAAGTTAGATTGAGGTATTATAAAAGGGATGATGTTTTTTTCTTTTTAAGGATTAAAATACTTAATATTTGGAGAATGTAATGATCCATGTTTTCCCATGTGAAAGACCTAGTGTGTTTTGGAGTTTCTATCCTCAATCCTTATAAAGGGTAAAACAGTCATTTTCTCTTAGAGAATAACCTCAAAAAAAAATCTGATGGTTATGTTGGCTATGGAATGAGGCATTTACCCTAGGTAAATAATTTGGTGAGATTATGTGTCGGCCAATTTATATAGAGTATTTAATATTTATTAAATAAATTTTAATTATATTATGTGGTTTCAAACATTGATATCTCTTAAATGAAGCTCTGATTACAAATTATAACTTTTTTCTTGAGTTTTTAATGGAGGGGTTTACATATGAGAGGTATAATCTCTATGTGGGTATTGGTCCCTAGTTCAAACCTATTTAATAGGGGATCCATTTAATTGATTATGCTAATTAAAATACCATATTTCTCCCCCATATCACCCTATACACATACAAAGGAGCCTCTCCCCCTCCCCTTTGATGATTTGGAGATGATAAGAGGTGGTACATGGAGAATTTTTTTTTTCTGAGGATGATCTAAGCATAGATTGGGAAGAGTGATCATGGATTGGGAATTAAAGTCATGGGATTATGAAGCTAAAGTGATCCACTAAGAGGTAGTTCATATTATTTCAATTCAACCTTTTTTTAATTCAAAAGTTGTATATGATTCTTATTTCATGATTTATATTTCCTATTTTTTATCCCTAAAATTATTTTGGACTTATTTCTAGGTTCTTTGGGTGAATTGGTTAGATCTAAAGTGGACTATGTTTGGAAATCCTAATGACACATCGTGTAGTTATTTGATGCATCTCAGGGTGGAGATGATATCTACATGACATGTTGTCTATATAGAAACATTGTTTAGGACCCTTGGTTACATGACTTGGGGTCTATCCATATACATGAACATACACCTTTTTGAGGTACATGGTGTTCAATTATACACTCCATGTCGAGAATTATAATGGGCCATAGTGTGAATTGAACAGGAATGAGAAACATTTTTTTAATATAAGAATAGTATAGGAATGTGCATATGGCCACAAGTGCCAGGACTTTAGGTATAGTATGTTATGGGAAACACATGTGAAGGGATTAAATCCATATTAAAATGTTTTCATGGATATATCTTACCCTACCACCATTATCCATCATAGTTGTGGTGATAAATATTCCTATAGCCACAGACAAATGTTGTCATGTGGTAGCTTGGCTCTATGCTTCCTAAGACAATAGTATTAATTGGTGTTGTTCATTGGACTTATTTTTTCCACCAATAATATATTTTAAATACATATTAATTATATATAATAATTGTAAAATTAAATATTTAATAATATATATGTGTGTGTATCATTATATATATAACTAAAGTATATAATGGTGCAATGATAAAGTGTTTAATGAAAATTTATTGAGGTTTGGGGATCAAAAACCTCATAAGGGAATTTATTTTTATTACATATCTCTATGAGCATATACCATGTGATAGGCACAAAATAAGTCCATGAACATCATGCATGTGGGCACTATATCTATTTTAGTGGCTAAGTGGATACTGTTATTAGCATTACCTATGGCCATAGAGTATGTCTACTGTAGCAATATTTATAGATAGGAGCAGTTCCCATATCAGTATCCCCTAGGGATACTATAATAGATTTATCATCTACGAACATGATTCCCATGGTCATAACCAATGACTATGGACACTATGCCTACACCCATGGTTTCTTCCCATCATCATGGGTATTTTTTTCTAGTTGTGATAATCAAGAGAAAATCCCTTTTTCCCAAATCCATCATATTGGAGAACTCAAATCTATTCCTATAGTATTATAATCCTATTAGGGTTTCCCAATCAAGTGCAACCCAAAGCCCACAGTTAAATATGGGAGCTTAATCTTATTAGGTTCACTCATACCCAGCATTCCTTACACAAGATAATCATTGGGCACCATGATTTATTATAAATTACTCAGTTCAATTTTTGTGGTATTGAAATGTTTTTGGTTTGGAAATATTTACACACTTAGTATTTGAGGGGTTTTATTAGTCTCTATAATTCCATATTCATCATATGCATCTAATTTAATAACTATTTCATCCCATGAAATATTTCGTATCTCATGTTCTATTCCTTTATTTATGCATGATTATAATGATTTATTTTTAATAATCCCTATTATATCCATAAAAATATGTTCAAACTATATTAATGTATAACTCTTTACACACCTCATAGTTTGTGTTACTCATTCAAAATATGATCCAAATATATTTACACCTATCCAAATGTATCCTATGAATAAGGTACATGAATCCCTTCATATAAAAGATTTTAATTATATTATACCGATAATACTCACAAGAATAAGGTTATAGGAATAGATATTCATCCCCTACTTTTCTAAACAAGGAATAAACCTCCAAGTCAATGAGCAGTATGACCCAAAAGTCCCTCTACCCATGGATACTTTACTCAAGAGAGACCTCAATTTCATTATAAATCTAACACCTAATATGTATAAATTGTACTCATCCTTAATCTAATAACTCCATAACAAACCAAAACCAAGTTATACTAAAACTAAATCATATATTATCATACCAATCATGTAATTCATGTCATACAAATTTTATAAAAAGTAATTTATCACATAAATTTAAGAATACCATATATTCACATCATATAAATATTTTATATATATATAAATATTTAAAATGAATAAATTAATAAACTTTTTATCTATTTTACAAACCTGAGATATCAGTTAACATTTCATATTAAATTTAGGAATAAAAATAGAACATTTATAATGCCTAAAACTTATCTTTTATAAAGATTTTATAAACCATAATCACTATTACATAAAAATAAATTTTTATCATTTTTAATCCCATATTGTATTTTATGATGGATAGTGAAACTATCTATCATAATCCAAAATCCTATCATTAAAAAATATATGTTTTATCAAGGGTTTCCAGTCATATTTTATGATATGTTTTATCATATAGCGTGGTTCGTCACTAGAACTATATCATAATTGACAATATCACTTATATCTATGTTACAATTCTATGATCTATTTCTTAAAGCATAAATTATTAGTATTTTCCTATAAAACACTTTTCAAATCTTACGATGGAGTGTAAAATCATATAATTTCATGAATAGTACACTATGACTCAACCTATCATATGTTTCAACCATTCAAAACATAAAATAGCTTATTATGATATCATATATCATAGATAATGTTAGAGTGATCCAATGGTTAATTTTTATCCATGTCATTTCATACCTTAAATCACCTTAAGAACATTAAGACATACTTGTTCTTTGTAAAATCAGATTACAGTGGCTCTAATACCACAAATGGGTTTTATAGAAACATCACATGCTTATAATAGCATAATATTCCCAATAAATAACTGGATCTTACATTATCAAATAAAAATTTAAATTAAGAACATAAAACTAATGTGTATACCTCTTGTATAGAAATCTTTATCTCAATAGATTTTATTTGATGGAGATCATTTAGTGACAGAAAAATGATATGGCCTCTACAAGTAGTACACCAACCACTATAATCTTCGTACTCTATGAGAGGACTCCTTAGACTCTAAAAATGTGTTATCACCTTCTCCTCAAAGAAAAATAGAGAACATAGATGAAAGATAACATTATATCTACAAGAAAGAAATCATAGAACTAGCCTAATTGAATGATCCAATCCTTATATAGGCTCCATTTATTTAATAAAAGGATTAAAGCATCAAATTCCAGTTCTTAACAACCAACATGGGTTACCATAATGCATTCTCATTGGAGTGTTATGATTTTTGAACATTTAAACAATCATAATAAGTTTTTCACGCTATTAATTAATCATCTGTATGATTCATAACCAAAGAAACCCATTTGTAAGATGTGGAAGTATCCAACGCACTCGATATCATATATCATAGGCCATTTGATATATAGTATCATATATATGACAAGTGTATCTCCATGACTTATATGATAAAGTGAAATCATAACCTATGATATGCTTCACATATATATCTAGAATTATGATATATATGAATCATATAATATGATACATCTATTTTGTTATATATACATCAAAATAAGCCTATGATTTATAATAATATAGAACACATTAATGGTTTCATGTAATTTTTTAAATAAATATTCCATGGATGTTATCATTGTGTATGATACTTCCAATTCATATTTGAGGTGCTTCTAATAAGTATCTTTTTCTACCAATCTAGAAATAAAAAAAGGTTTAATAGATATTGGTTGCTCAAAAACACACAAATTCATCATGTGAATGGGAAAGATTCTATAATTTCTATATTAGTAAAGGATTCTTGTTCCATTAGGTTTATCCTTCTCAAGGATATATCCCAAGGACATGTTTGAATTCTTTAAGTCCATTTGAATATCTATAAGCCATTGAAAATGAAAATTATTATCAAATATTATGAAAATTTTCATAAGGAAATGTAAATGAATACCTTATCATTAAAATATCCCATGATATTTATAATGATCCAAGATCCATATTTTATTATGTATAAAGATAATAAAAGCTCACCCATTAATGAAAAAATTTGTAGGTAGAAAATTATTTCCAATTTTACCTCATGTTCCTCTTTTATATTTTGGTTTATATCTCTTATCCAATTATCTCATAAAAAAAATTTATGCCTCTAAGCACCAATCATATTGGGTTACCTAGTTAATTAAAGATCAAAATTTGGATTTAATGTTCTATGTGGGTGTTCAACATGGTTAGGACTTTGATCATTTGAAAAACTATAGGATACTACATCAAAAACATTGAGGTAGGAATTTCTTTACCATTTGGGTCCCTTTTATACTCTTGTTGCCTTGATTTCATATTGTGATGGCATATCTTGTAGTCTATGTTTTTTGGGGTTTTCATGTGGGGGTGTTTGCAGACCGTGATACCCATATATTATCCTTGATTCCATGAGTATTTATATAGTATCTTGTTACCTTTCTTTATGTTGATCACATGTCACTGTATGCTTATACTATATGCTCATGATGGAATTCCATGATTGTTTTATTATACTCTACCATGTTGTGTGTATTTACCATGCCTTGGGTGTATTGTCTTTATATTTGTAATAGGTGGACCATCGTGGTATGATTAACCCTCAGAGTGGGAGTGTAAATGATGTGTGGAGATAACAATGGTGTACCCATACATAGGTTAGGATCATCATGACCTTATGGACCGAGCCAAAACTCAATACCTTAAGGATACCAAGCAATGTTTCATAATGTAATTCCTTGTAGATACCAAGTACATGATCATTAGTCAGCCTTGTGGCCTGACCTAAGATTCAATTCCTTGAGGATATTAGGTAACATGTCACCAGCCTTATGTCTAGTTCTTAGAATATTCCAACATCTTCTAATTACCCTTCTAGCATAGAGCTAAATTAGGTATATTCAAGGCTCATGGTGGCTTGGTTAGCACACAAATGCTTTGAAAATTTTTGTTATTGATTGTTTGTGCATTTATTATTACCATGGAATACACATTTTATGCTTGTGAACACATGTTAAGGTTGTATTGGTGGTTTCATACTATGTTTTATTACTCACATCCTACATGGAAATTTTGATACATGTGAAGACATCATGTATAGGGATCTGGTAATGGGCAAGGGGACCATGGTAGATGCTAGAGCTAAAGATAATGGATCTGGGAATAGTACTAGGATGTAATCTGGAGGATTCCAAATAGTTTTATTTATTTACATTCACACATTTACTCAAGTTTTTATTTCCACACTAGGAGATCAATTTATTTATCACTATTTATTTGTATGACATGTGTGCCATCTGATATTACATTATGATGTCTTAACTTCTACCTTGATTACTCCTAGTTTTTTGTTTTATATTACTCATGTAAGAATCTTATATTCAGGGTATAGTCTCTCCACTAGCAGTATTTGGACCCTCACTACTAGTTGGATGCCTTTGGCATATGGTGAGGTGCACATGAGGTCTTGTAGCTCTCATTATCAAACCCAGTGGTTCGGGTCAGAGCAATACAAAATGCCATCAGAGCACAGTTATCTTCTTTTCTTTTTGACCAAACTAAGACATGGTAGGAAGGAGATAGGATATATGGGACTTAGGTAGGGGATTTTCCATTTTTCTGGAAATATCACGTGTAAACAACCTCCAAGATACCATTGACATGATTTTTTTACTATTTTATGGGATTTGGGTGCATTCATGCATCATTATTAGGCACATAGAAACATGTTCCACATATATACTTGTAGTGTGTTTCATACTAGTTATTTAATTTAATGATTGGATGTGAGTTAATTATTTGTTATAGACCCTTATTCTTTGATTAATAGATATATCATTTTACATACTATTTTGATATATCTATTGGCATTAATTGGTTGAACTTGAGTATGTTACTTTTTTGTATATATATGTAAATTTGACTAATGTGTAGGTATGGAGACCTTGGTAAGTGTTAAGAGGGACATATTTTGGTTTATGGGTATAATCCTAGGATAACATTGTGTGATCCTATATACTGATTAGGATCTATCTTAATAACTTCAATTTTTCTAAAAGTTTCCTTCTTGTTTCAGAAGATGTTTCCTTAAAGGAGACTAATGGAACCACCAACTGACATGGGATGGGATTCTCCCACTAGGGAGGATGTCCCTATTCCACTTATTTCTATATAATAGGGTATAGTAGAGAATTATCCCACACCTACTCTGGTGGCACATGAATTGGGTCCACATCATTTGGGAGTCCTTATTCTTGTTCATGCCTAGAGAATAAGGGCATTGAGGTTCAACTATGTAAAAGACTTCCAAATTTAGAATCTATTAGAATTTCAAGGAACCAGAGGTCTGTATGATACAAAGGACTCTATAGATATTATCGAGGATTTCTTTGACCTCTTTGAGACACATGAGGATAAGAAGGTGAAGATGGTAGTGTTCATGCTACAGGGACCCGCAAAGAGATAGTGTGGCATGATAGGATAGGTTGGAAGATGTGAGGGTATCACCTAGAAGGCCTTCAAAGAACTATTATTTAGGTAATTATTTCCTAATAAGATTGGTTTTAAGAGTTTGTGGAGCTATATAATGGTTATTTGATAGTATTTTCATACTCCACTCATTTCACTAAGTTACTTCATTTTTCACATATCTTGTACAATAATGAGGTGCATAAGTCTAGGAAGTTTGAAATTGGTCTTCATTACAACATTATATGATAGTTTATGAAATTTTACCTATTGACATACCCTAAGGTTTTATGTAATACCTTGACTATTGAAAAGGTCTTAGAAATGGATTGAGTAGTCGGTCTTCTTTCACCCTTCAATTCTTAGGCGGGTGGACCTCCTACTACTACGATGAGTTCCTCTTCTAGTAATGGGATGAGGAAGAACATGGACGTACAATTGGGAAGTAATATGAAAGTGTATCTAGTTATGTTGTCTCTATATCCCTTGGTAGGAGTTACATAGTGCTTTAACTATAAGATGGTAAAAAATTATCACATATTACATACAACACCTTAGAATAAGTGTCGACAGTGTGGAAAGATGGGGAATATCTAGAATCTTTTCTCTATATATTCAAGGAAAATGATCCATAGGGTGTAGTAAAGACCTTATCTTTGACCCATGTATTCATTCAAGGTCCTTAAAAGTAGGCTCAGACAATGAAGACTCAGGAAGGTCATGCATCTTAGGGATAGGTCATGAAATTGGGGAAATCTAAGTATATGCAATGGATTAGACTCCAATAGATGGTGGTGAGTGACCATATACTATTAGAGGTATGGTATTGACCACTTCTACATTTTCTATTACTTTTTTTGATACTGATTCTTCAAATTCATTTATATATATACAAATTATTATTTTACTTGACTTATCAATAAAGTTATCTTCTGGGTTTCTTTACCTTGATACACCATTGGGAATGAAAGTAGAATCTCTTTAGAAATTCCCATAGTTTCCTATAGTAGTTTCTAGTTATAGACATATGTTTGATTTCATGATTCTAGAGATTATGAGAATTTATGTCCTTTTTGGAATGAACTAGCTAATTATCTTCTGAGATCGCATTAATTGCTATTATAGATGGGTTTCTTTTACTTCACCAAATTGATAGAAGTTCATAATGACCAATGAGTGGGAATTGGGAGTAGTTAGAGTGGTTCTAAACAAGATTCGTATTGGGATGATCATGTTTTAGATTGTAGGATTATATATTTCAATAGTATTAGTGGAATCCCACTTGTTTTTTCCTCAGTTGTGAATCTCTATCAGGATGTCTTTCTAGATGATTTCACTGGACTTCCCCCTGATCAAGGATTTGACTTCAAGATAGATATTTTTCAAATTTAATATTACATTTTTATACCCCTATATGGTATGAAACTAGCCAAGTTAAAGGAGATCAAGGTACAAGTTAAGGAATTAGAGTGGATGGTCATTATCAGGCCAAGTACTTCACTATGGGGCGAACCTATTTTGTTTTCCAAGAAGGAATGTGGTAGGATTAGAATTTATATAGATTACCAGAAGTTGAATTAGGTTATATTCAAGAATGTACATCCTTTTCCCAATATTTAAAATCTATTTTATAAGTTATGGGGATCCCAGTGTCTATCTAAGATTGATCTCCAATAAGGCTATCACTAGTTGCGGATTAAAGAGGAGCACATCCCAAAGATGGAATTTCTGGGTAAGTATGGGCTATATGAGTACTTAGTGATTACATTTAGACTAAAAATGAACTAATAGTTTTCATGGATCTCAGAACAAGATCTTTCACTCATATCTTGACTCATTTTTAAGGGTGTTCATTGATGATATCCTCATTCAATCACCAATCATAGAGAAAAATTCTAGACATATCAAGATAGTCATGAGAATACTTCATGCACATAATCATTATTCCAAGCTATCAAAGTGTAGATTCTGGATTTAGTAGGTGAGATTCATTATTATAAATTTGGGCTATAGCCACGGTTTAAAACCATGTCTATAGGTTATATCCATAGTTCAATGAACCATGGATGGTATTGGAATGGCTATAGTGTTCTCCCTATATCCACAGTTCAAAATTTTTGATATACCCCTATAGTCACAGTTTCAAACCATGGCTATAGCGTTCACCCTTTAGCCACGCCAATAGCAGCCATGGTTCAATGAACCATGGATATAGGTCTATATCCATGGTTTAAAATTGTGGCTATATCGCTTCCCATTTCATAAAAAAATCAAGACCCCCCCCCCCCCGGGATAGACCCCCGTGCACCCCTGGACAGACCACCCGTGCACCCCTGGACAGACCCCCCTTGCACCCCTATAGAACCCCCGTGCATCCTGGACAGACCCCCCTTCCACCCCTTCAGAACCCCCTTACAGCACCGGACAGAGCCCCCTTGCACCCCTGGACAGACCCCCCCCCCCCCCCCCCCGCACCCAGGACAGACCCCCCCTGCACCCATGGACAGACCTCTCATGCACCCCTGGACAGACCCCCTTTATACCCTAGACAGACCCTCCTTGCACCCTAAACAGACCCCCTTGCACCCCTTTAGAACCCCCTTGCACCCCAGGAAAGACCCCCCTTGCACCCCTAGATAGAACCCCTCCCCCCCCCCTGCTGGACCCCATTGCACCACCCCTACTGGACCCCCCCCCCCCTTTCACCCCCTTAGACACCCCCCCCCCCCCCCACCACCAACACCACACACACACACACACACACATCCCTTGCACCCCCTGGTCCCCTTGCACACCCCCACTTCAAACCCCTTGCCCCCCCTACTGGACCCCCCTTTCACCACCCCTACTGGACACCCCCTGGATAGCAGCTCCCCCCCCCACTCGGACAACAGCCCCCCTAAACATCCCTTTCACCCCACGGCCCCCTTGCACATCCCCACTGCACACCCCTTACCCCCTCCCCCCCCCCCCCCCCACCTTGAACCCCCTGGGCAGACCCCCCCCCCCCCACACACACACACACAAACATCCCTTGCACCCCTGGTCCCCTTGCACACCCCCACTACACACCCCCTGCTGGACCCCCCTTACACCACCCCTGATGGACACCCCCCCCCTGGACACCCTCCCCCCCTGCACCCCCTGGACACCCCCCCCCAGACACCATCCCCCCTACACATCCCTTGTTTCCCCCCCAACCAAGACAGTATCCCCCCTACACATCCCTTGCACCCCCTAGTCCCCTTGCACACCCCTTTCCCCCCTGCTGGACCCCCCTTGCACCACCCATGCTGGACACCCCCCCCCCCCACACACACACATCCCTTGACCCCCCCCCCCCACGCACACACAACCCTTGCACCCCACGGTCCCCTTGCACACCCCCACTGCACACCCCTTTCCCCCTGCTGGACCCCCCTGCACCACCCCTACTGGACACCCCCACTACACATCCCTTCCCCCCCCCCCCCCACACACACACATCCCTTTCACCCCCATTCCCCTTTCCCCCCTGCTGGACCCCCCTTGCACCACCCCTTTTAGACCCCCCCCCCCCCAGACAGCACCCCCCCCCCATACACTCCATGCACTCCTCGGTCCCCCCCCCTTGCACACCCCTTGCCCCCCTGGACAGTATCCC
This sequence comes from Viscum album, assembly GCA_963277665.1. Taxonomy (NCBI): domain Eukaryota; kingdom Viridiplantae; phylum Streptophyta; class Magnoliopsida; order Santalales; family Viscaceae; genus Viscum; species Viscum album. The sequence goes on from OY728122.1 coordinate 1,020,904,315, forward strand.
CCCCCACACACACACATCCCTTGAACCCCCAGTCCCCTTACACACCCCCACTGCACACCCCTTACCCCCCTGTTGGACCCCCTTGCACCACCCCTACTAGACCCCCCCCCACACACACACACACACGCACGCGTTCATAGAAGAAAATAAAACCCTCTTAATATATCAAAACCTCAAGTAGCGCCAGAAACAAAAAACAGTGGTGGATACATAATGAATACAAGCAATTTGTTGCACTATCTTATCCTCCATGAGAAATTTTTTTAGAAATTCGGGACCCGTACACTAATAATGCTGGTTTGCACCAACAAGGTACTAGGTAATGAAAATTTGATTTACTGAATGAACTAAAAATACCTGAAGGTCACCATTTCTAGCCACATCATATTCCACTTGATTAACTGTATCATGCACAAGAGGTCATCTGATAAATGTTTAGCTTGATTTTAAATTTTTCAAATCATGTGTTATGGGATATCTCACATGTCATTAATTTCAGTTGTCATTCGGGAAAACGCCAGATTCAAAGTAGAATGATCAAAATATCAATGTAATTACTAGAAGTTTTCTCCACAAACTTGAACAGATTAATTATTTCATCCTACCAAATTGTACATGAGATATTTTAAGAAATATCTCTAACAACCATTAATTAATCAGACATAAAAGATAAGAACAATCATACTCTTTGAATGATGTTTTTCTATAAAATGAATTGCAATGATGGAAGAACTGGCATAGCTACAACACCTGGGCTTTTCAGACCTGCTAACCCTCCACAAGTTGGGTTGAAGAAGTAGTTATTAGGACCATAAAATGAAGGTGAAAAAATAATTGTTTACAAAGCCATTTCCCAAATGATAAATTATTAAGTTACAAGCGACATAATGATACATGCTCTGTAAATGGAAACTTCTATATCAATATAATGAAATGCTAAGACGAGATATCGATAAATTCCTATTTTCTACATGAGAGTATACAACTACGGTTATACAATTGGATAACAAGCTTCCAACGAACAATGTTTGTAAAACAAACATTAAGGGATTGGGTGACCCTAGATGTCAAATAGAAGTAAAATTTCTGATAATAAATCAAAATTGTTGAACAGTAAGGTTGGACCTTGACCCAAATCCACTTATATATTCGAGTTATGAATCTCACATTGGTTTTTTACTATGATGGAATTTTAAAATCACCGTTATCTATGTATCGAGCCTAGCCATCCATTAAACCTAACCCGTCAGGCTTCATGCCACCTTTGGCCACCAAACCCTGATTTCAGCCTCCCAGGCCACAGCCCAGCCCAGTGACCACTTCCTCCTCAACCCCCTCCTATAGTCGTGCAGCCTCTTCCAGGCACGACCCTTCCCCTAACCCCTACACCATCCCCCTAACCCCCCCCCCCCCCCCACCCTGGCACCCCCCCCCACCTCCCCCTGTACTAGCCTCCTCCCTAAACCAATCCCCTCTCCCACAACCATCCTCTAACCACCCCCCCCCCCCCCACACACACACACACACCTTTCACCCCTCGGTCCCCTTGCACACCCCCACTACAAACCCCTTTCCTCCCCTGCTGGACCCCCTTGCACCACCCCGGCTGGACACCCCCTGGACAGTAGCCCCCCCCCCCCCCCCCCCCGACAGCACCCCCCCCCCCACCCCCACACACACACATCCCTTGCACCCCACGATCCCCTTTCACCCCCCTTGCACACCCCCACTGCACACCCCTTACCCCCCCTCCCCCACCTTACACCCCCCTGGACAGCAGCCCACCCCCTGGGCAGACCCCCCCCCCCCCCCCCACACACACACACACATCCATTTCACCCTCGGTCCCCTTGCACACCCCCACTGCACACCCCTTCTGCCGCCACCCCCCCCCCCCCCGGCTAGACCCCCTAACACCTCCCCTGCAGGACACCCCCCCCCCCAGACACCAGCCCCCCTACACATCCCTTGCACCCCCCCCCCCCCACTGCACACCCCTTGCCCCCCTACTGGACCCCCCCTTGCACCCCCCCCCCCGGACATCACTCCCCCCCCCCACATCCCTTACACCCCCCTCCTCAGTCCCCTTGTACACCCCCACTGTACACCCCTTTCCCCCTGTGCTGGACCCCCCTTGCACCACCACTGCTAGACACCCCCTGGACAGCAGCCCCCCCCCCCCCCCACACACACACACACATCTGTTGCACCCACTAGTTCCCTTGCACCCCCCCCCCAGACACCCCCTGGACAGAACCCCCCTGGAACAGCTCCCCCCCCCCACACACATCCCTTTCACCCCCAGGTCCCCTTACACACCCCCACTGCACACCCCTCTTCCCTACTGGACCCCCCTTGCACCACCCATGCTAGACACCCTATAACGACCCAATGTTTTTCAATGGAAATTCCATTTTCATAAGTATGTCATAAAATCACATGAAAACACAACATAATGAACTACTAAGTGTTAAGTGACCTTTAAACATAAGTTCTTCACTTCTGTGTTTTAAATTTCAAAAATGTGGCATACACGGTTGTAATCAGTAAGTTATTTGGAGTTCGATAAGGAAAAATTAATTTTTGGTGAATAGTAACCTTCCCTAATGAATAGTAACATTCCCTTATGAATAGTGATATACCCTAATGAATATTAACCTCACCTATGGTGTTATAAAAATAATATTCAAGTTGGAAGTACGATATACCTATATTTTAGAATAAGTTAATGAATGTTTTAAAACTGGTTTTGATAATAATTTATTATTTTAATTAAATATTAAAATAATCATATTTAGAAAATTGTTTTTGAAAAATGGACTTCATTTTTGGATTCTACATGTCTAAAAATGGTTAGGGTGAATTTTTGGGATTTTTCTGAAATACTTGAATTTTGGATGAATAGTAGAATCCGATAATTCACAATAAATGCTAAAATAATGGATTAATTGAGCCATCGATGATGTTCTGCTGATGTAAGCCCACTTGGTTCGGTATCACATGATAAAATAACTATTCTAGGTCATGAAATACTTACTATTACTTTTCTTGGGAAGAAATAATAAATTAATGATTATAATATTATGAAATCCCTCCTCTCCTCTACTATAAAAACCCCCCTTCACTCCCTCTTCTCTACACTCCTCTCAAGCCTTGTTCCTTGCCATTATTCTGCCAAAATCTCTCCCCAAGGTCCTCTCCCACATCCAAAAGCTCTTAGCCTTCTCAAAATACCAAAACCTCTCCCTTTAATAGGTTATCAAAGGAGGAAGTCTCAAGAGGTAAATTCATCTTCCCAATTTCTTCTTTTCTTTTAAGTTCTTTTCTTTTTTATTTCTTTCCTGACCTCCATTCACCATAATAGTATGATAAATCCAGTAACATACATGTATTTTAATTTCTTCATGCTAGTGGTATATTTCATTATATTTTCTCCTTTCCCCACCCTTTTATTTGAAAGAAATGAAAGCACCGTTTGAGATGTGCTAATTTAGTACATTCAAGGACAACGGTTTATCAATTTCTATTATTATCTTTAATTCTGGTCATTAAACCATTTATGTTATGGTTGAAACATATTATTATATATTTAATATATCCTATTTTTGGTTCTTTAATCCTTTGGTAAAAATGGAATTAATCAAAACACATTCTTTGTAATCAAATCCACCGATTAACAAAAACGGTTATCACTATAATTATATATATATAATAATTCAACTTCACTCTAACTAACCTAATTAAAATTAAAACCATGTAATCTCCTGGATATTAACAAAAGAATATAACTTCAATTCTGGAAAACCAATTTCATCTTGCATATACTCCAAACTTGAATATAAGTGAACCGGTCTTTTAAAGCCAAGTAAACAAACGAGCCCAAACAATGAAATTGAACCTTGTAACTAATCAAAAAGGCTTTGAATGAAATAAAAAGGGTTATAATAAATAAATTGAATATATAAGAGGTTATGGAATTATTAATTAATAATCCTAATTTTTTTATTCAGTTCGTTAATAACAAGTGGAGAACACCAACGGATTTAAAGTAAGGGATCCTCTCATTTTCACTCTTAATCAAGATTGTTCTCTATGATATGCCTTTTTTGTGTAATACCAAGTGATGGGGTATATTTCCTCACTTCCCAATACTTCCATAATGTTTTATAAGTGATGATAAACCCCTTATCTCTCTCATCAATCCCTCTTAGTTACACCTGATACCATGCCGATAAACCATAATGGATTCTACCCGAACTTCCTTTATTCCTGCAGGTTGCTACATCTTTATTTTTACCCAAATATAGTTGTATTTTCTTTTTATTTAGAACTTCAAAATTCTGTTTATATGCTCCAAAATCATGTTCTAATATCCATCTCTCATTATCTTTTGGGGATATACATGATTTTAAGTGAATCTCTCCTCAATACTTCCCAATAAGAACACTCGTTCTAAAGGAACTTCCTGAACTTTCACCCAATTTCAAGTGCACGATGTCTTCTGTTTTAAGAAACCATTGTCTTTGTAAAATTCAGTATTTTTATTATGAAAACCTTCATGTTTCAATTCTAGTTTGATATAAAATAATGTCTTCTTTACTATTTTAAAAGCTCTATAGTATTTTCCTTAAAACCCCACAAAAATGTTTTAATGCTAATGTCTCTCAAATACATTTCTTATGTGATGCCACTTCTATTTGTTACCAAATACCATATTTTATGCCTAAATTACCTTATGAACGTCCATGTATGTTCTAATCCCTTTCTTTCATGGAAACTTTCATGATACACTCATTGGTTATGCTTTATGTCATGATTGTGGTACCCAATTCTCTCCATGGGTAACCTTATGTTTATAAACAATTGATTATGTATGATTACTCATGTGGAAAGAAGATTTATGTGGTAAGAATATTTATGTGGCAATAATATTCATGAAAATGTTGAGATGGGTGCGCCCAGATAGCGCTCCAATGCATTGGGTAAGGATAAGTCTCATGAGATGCGATGTGAAACGGGATTGGCGGTTAGCCTTAACCCGTACTGAAATGGGAAACGGGATTGGCGGTTAGACTTGACCCATACTAAATAAATTTTTTATGATTCTGCCAAATTTATATGATTCCATGATTATATGATCCCATGATTATATTAAATGATTTTATAAGTTTCATGCTTTGGATATCATTATGGCATGCCTCCTAACTCATGTGCTTGAGATGTATCCTTATGTTCATTCCCTTACTGGGATTTTTAGCTCATCCCTTTGTTCATGTGTTCCCCAGGTTACCCTATGCAGATGTAAGGGCTCAAAGGAGGTTATAAGATCTTTATGAAGATTAAATAAAGATGTTTTTTTATCCCCATGTTTTCTGTTATGTGTACCTAGTCTTCCAAGACACTAGACTTAAGGATTCTTGGATTGTACTCTGATGATTAATTATGCTTAAAATCATGAAATGTTTTATGTAAAAGGCTCGGGTCGCTATAGTTTGTATCAGAGGATGGTCTAGTTATTTTTAGAGATTAGGAATAGAGCAACTTAGTGAGAACCTTAAGGATGAGACTAAGTATAAGAAAATAGTCTTAAATTTTGGCAAGTATAGAGTAAGTGGATTATCAAGATAATATATCCCTGTCTAGATATGAGCAGGTAGAGGTGGATTTGGCACAGATGTATCTAGGGGTAAAACCCGAAAACACCACTTTGAGCTAGACTCGAACGGGAACTAGTGCACGATAACGGGTCGTGCTACACTCTTGGTTATGATACTCCCAGGGGATATGCTTTGGTAGATTCATGAGCTTAGTAAAAACCGTGATTAAGGGACAAAAAGAAGCCCATAAGAATATAAGTTAAGAAATAGATCGAGGATAACCTAGATATAAACCTAAGGAATCACAAGTCTGGATATACTTCTTCTTTATAAGTTTATACTTTTATGTTCAAAGTTTCTTTTTATGCTCAATAGCTAAGTATTCAAGACCTCTAATTATATGTTCTTTTTCTTAGTTAATGGCGGGGAATAGAAGAACAAGTTCCAACAACAAATTTGATAGGCAATTTGATGATTGCCCTAATGACATGCTTGATGTGAGGGAAGAAGGTGCTCAAAACTTCATGGTAGTACTTTCTCAGCTAGTTCGAGTTATTAATAATAACTTGAATCAGTTGGAACATCCCCCTCCTCTCAGGAAAGAGAAATTTGTCGTAGAATCCTTCATGCATCAAAGGCCTCCCATGTTTAGCGGGTCTTCTCATCCCCTCCTCACAGAACAATGGATTAACTCCATTGAAAATATTTTATCTGTCCTCCAATGCTCGGAAGAAGAGAAAGTTGTACTGGCAGTCTATCGTTTTGATGGGGAAGCTGATCAGTGGTGGACATTGATCAAGAATACAAAGTCCCAAGATGAAATTGATTCCATAGAATGGGTGGAATTCAAGAGGATGTTTTCAACAAATATTTTCCTCGAACCCTCCGTCTCAAGATGGAAAGAGAGTTCCTTGGACTCCAGCAGAAGGAAGATGAGTCTATCGGGATGTATGAAGCGGAATTTACAAGGCTCGCAAGTAACACCTCTGTATTTTTCATGAACACCAAAAGAAAGGTGTATCTCTTATTTAGAAAACTAAATCCGAGTCTACAAAATTATTTGGTGATTTGAGACTTCGATTGATATGATAAGATTTACTGTTGTTCCCTCAAGGTTGAAATGGAGATTGGAGACTCTTAGTGGTCTCATGGTCCTAGTGACAAGAAGAAGAAAAGGGAGAAAAACATGGGTGGTTCATCAAACAAATCCCATAATTTAAATAAGCCTCACTTTCCCCTTTGCAAAAATTGTGGGAAGAAGCATCTTGGTGACTATCTCAAGGGAACCAAGAATTGCTTCAAATGAGGAAAGTTTGGTCATCTGGACAAGAATTGCTGAAGGGATATGAAAAATCCCGCTAATGTTGAAGAATAAAGGAAGGTTCACATCAACACTCAGCTTGCAGTGTGGTGTTATAGCTGCAAGGAGAATGGTCATTATGTGAAAAATTTCCCTAAGCCGAGGGTTGTCGGAGGCAATCAGCAATAACCTTCAAGGAAAAAAAGGAATGTCTTATGCTATCACTACTGCTGAGGTGGATCCAGAAAACTATGTAGTGACTGGTACGCTTGTTATTCATTCAATAATAGCGAACGTAATATTTGATTCTGGTTCGACGCATTCTTTCATATCTTGCAAGTTTAGTAGAACTATTCAAACACCACCTCAAAATTTGGAGGAAAAGTTATCTGTGAGAACAGTGAATGGGGAAATTATTGCATCCATGGTTTATAACTCCTCCCCAGTTAATGTTTGTGGACTGAACCTCCCAGCAAATCCTGTCATACTTCCTTTAGTGGAGTTCGATGCTATCTTTGTCATGGATTGGCTATCTTTGTACAAGGACAACATCAATTGTTGGGAAAGGGGTATCACTTTTCACATCCCGAAGAATCCTCTGAATCTTTACAAGTGTAAGGAAGAAGATGAGTCTCCTTTATAATCTTCATCTCAAGTTTGGATGCTGCTTCCTTGTGAGAAAGCATATCTAGCTCAAATGATTGGGACAAAGGATAGAATCATTCTTGAAGACATGCCCATCGTGAGGGATTACACTGATGTATTCCCCAAAGAGTTTCATGGTCTTCCTCCAGACCGAGAGGTTGAGTTCTCAATTGAACTTATCCTTGGATCTCTACCAATCTCATAGACACCTTAGAGAATTGCCACCGTAGAGCTAGAAGAGCTGAAGAAGCAGTTGCAGGAGAATATGGAGAAGGGTTTTATACGCCCAAGTTCTATACCATGGGGTGATCCAGTCCTCTTCGTCAAGTAGAAGGATAGATCAATGCATCTCTGCATTGATTATCGTGAGCTCAATAAAATCACTATAAAGAACAAGTATCCCCTTCCACGGATAGATGACTTGTTCGATCAGCTTTGTGGGGCCAGTTATTTCTCTAAGGTGGACCTTCGGTCAGGATATCACCAACTAAAGGTGAGGAAGGAAGATATTACCAAGACTACCTTTAGAACAAGGTATGGACACTGTGAGTTCATAGTGATTCCCTTTGGACTCACTAATGCTCAAAAAAATTTCATGGATTTAATGAATAGAGTCTTTAGAGATTACCTCGACAAATTTGTGGTGGTCTTTATTGATGATATTCTGATATACTCCAAGAACAATGAGGAACATGAGGAGCATTTGGAAACTATGTTAAAGACTTTGCAAAGGGAGAAGTTATATGAAAAGTACAGTAAATGTGACTTCTGGATGGAGGAAGTATCATTCTTAGGGCATGTTATCACTAGGAAAGCGATATCTGTAGACCCTTCCAAGATGAAGGAAATTGAAGAGTGGCCAAGGACAACTTCTGTAACGAAGATCCGCAGTTTTTTAGGTCTAGCTGGGTATTATCGACGATTCGTGAAGAACTTTTCACGATTTTAAAACCCAATGACCAAGCTAACACGGAAGGGAGTAAAGTTTTTCTGGACACAAGAATGTGAAGACTGTTTCAAGGAGTTGAAAAAGATGCTCATCACTGCACCGACACTCACACTCCCTTCAAGTGGAGAACTCTTTGTGGTGTATAGTGATGCTTCTAAGAAAGGCTTAGGCTGTGTGCTAATGAAAAATGATAAAGTGATATCCTATGCCTTAAGGCAACTGAAAATCCATGAGAAAAACTATCCCACGCATGATCTGGACTTGGCGGCTGTGATCTTTGCATTGAAAATCTAGCAGCATTATCTCTATGGGAAAAAATTTAAGAACCCGGTTCTTGTTTTAGAGGTACGGGCTTCTTGTTTTAGAGGTACGGGCTTCTTCTTTTCCTTTTCCTTAATTGATTTTTAGAAAATATAAAAAATGGGGAAAAATCATAAATTTTGGAACTACACGCCGTGTACTTTATCCACACGTCGTGTACTTTTGGCCGTGTTGGGATGAGTACACGGGGCGTATGGCCATGTCGGCGAAGAAGGGTGTAGAAACTAACTACACGTCATGTAGTGGTACCTTACACGCCGTGTAGTTAGTCGGAAGGCTTAAACAATAAGGCGGTGGTGTCGCCGCCAGCTGGGCGACAGTACACGTCGTGTACTAGAGAGTACATGTCGTGTACTCATGTCGACTGATGAACAGTGTGTCGGTGCCGCCAAGTGAACAGTTAAATAAAGGGAGTACACGCCGTGTACTTTGTTTTTTTGGCTTAAAACAGGCAGTAGCCTCCTCATTTGGCAGAGGAGGCACTTGAGCCATTTTGGAGCCAAAGGAGGAGGCCGGATCTTTGAAGATCCACCGGGCATTCGTCTGGAATCCATTTCGGCTTCAGACGATTTCGTTGGAACCACACGGGTGAGCCCTCTCCCCTACTGGTACCATTCTTGCCAATTCTTCTCCTAATGTAAGTTATTTACGTTTGAATGGGTTTTGTTCTTCGTCAGATTTACGTCATTCTTGGGCGTTTCTGGAGTCGGCGTTCGGGTATAGCGTTCGTTGGCATATAAGGTAGGTGGCTTTGTGATCATTTTCCAATTGTCGTGTGTTTTTGTGCGTTTTCGTGCCACGAACCCATGTTGGGGTGTCGTGTGGTTGAGTTCGTTGCTATATTTAATGCCTAGAATTGCATAGGTGATTAAATTGTGATAATGAAATGCCGTTTGGGATCGTTGCTTGGATCCAGGACCATCCCGAGGGGTGTGTTCCTCTGTTTAGCCGTTTGGCCAGGATACCCGAGGGTATGCCTTAAATGTAGTAACTGTAGAATTTCCTTGAGAGGAATTGATTGTTTACTGCATTTTGATATGTTGGGAATTTCCCAGTTACCTATTAGCATGAGGGCGTTGTTGTGATTGGCCTGAGGGCGTGACTGTTTTAGCCCGAGGGGTGTCGTTATTCCGCCTGAGGGAAACCTTTCGTGCCTGAGGGCTTGACTTCTGTTCCTGAGGGTGACACTTTGTATGCCTAAGGGAGAGAATTTCTGTTACGCCTGAGGGCAATACCTTCGGGTTAGATTCTGTATGGCCTCAGGGCAAGCCTGAGGGCGTGGTTACTATTTTAGCCTGAGGGCACGGTACTGGTTGGCCTGAGGGCTTGGTGCTGTTGAGCACAAAAATGTTACTAAATTAAAGGAATTAAATGAATAATAAAATGGAAATTTAACTGTTAAGTTAGTTACTTTTGAGTACTTATTAGTTATTTCATTTTACTACTGCACACTTGTTGCATGTTTTACACACAGTTGAGCACGGGCCTTTGGTGGGTGCCTACTGAGATATATTTCTCACACCATGTTTGGGTCACACTTTTCGGCCCAAACAGATTACTTTTTTGCAGGTGTAGATAGGGGCAAGAGTCCCTATACAGGTACTTAACTGTTTCTGGGGAGTAGGAGGGCATGGGACCGAGCCTAGGCTCGCGATGCCACTGCCAGCTGTTTTGCTTGTTTTGCTGTAGTCTGTTTTCTGTTGTACTGTATTAATGTATAACATGTTCTGGCTATTTTCTTAGAACTTGAATCATGTATCATCATCACTTATATATTGTTGGTTATATCCACTGTTGTAGTTATTTCAGTTGTGTATGTTTACTGCTTCTTCTATTATTGTATGTTTATTTTGGTATTCCGCTGCACTACACTTTGACAAATGAGGGCATAGTTTCCCCACTATCAGACCTCGGCCCTCACTGCTAGTCGGCAGCCTCTGGTGTTTGGGGAAATGTGCTTGAGGTCACGTGGTGAACCGGGCTCAGGGCACCTGTTGCGTGGCACCCGGGGTCGGGACGTTACAAAGTGGTATCAAAGGTATTTCTTTTCTTTGACTTACTATTTGGAGTCGTAGTCAGAGTTAGGACGAACGGTAGTTGGTAATAAGCTATGCCCAGGCGTAGCTAACCCGTGTACAGGGAAAATCCAGTCTACCTCGAACTTTGCATTCTTTTGATCTTGCAATTTTACGGTTGATATGTTTTCACCATTGGGTGACGCACTTGGATTGTGCTGTTTATATTTTATATGTGGGTTCTATTTAGTTGCAACCCGATGAGATGAGGGTATGCCGTCTCATGCATCATATAGGCACATGCTAGATATCACATGCCATGCATAGTTTCCAGGCCATGTAGGTGCATTAGAATTTTCATGTTGTTGTGATAGTTTTTGTGCTAGTAAAGCATGCTGTTGTGATAGCTGCTTGATAAATATCTGCCTTGTGATATGGTATTATTGTTAGAGCTTGTTTATAGAATGGATGCCAAACTTTGGTTTTTGGGGAGTATGGGCCCCCATTGACCGGAATTTGGTGGATCATTGACTGGTTATTGGTTATAACACAAATAAGATGTCAAACTTTGATTCGTGGGGTGTATGGGCCCCCACGGGTCGGAATTTGACACTTGGGTGTTGTTTTCAGTATTTTCTGGGTTCCGGGGAAGTTTCTGAGGCATACTATCCAAAAAACCCAGGAGACACGCCGTGTAGGACCTCATACACGTCGTGTGTGTTCTTCTGTTCGGGAAGAAAAATGAACCTTTTGAGTACACGTCATGTACCCTGAGTACACGCCGTGTACCCTGAGTACACGCCATGTAGTCTCTTCCCGTGTCACAAACCATGTGGGCGGCGACACGGGGTAAGGAAGGGCTTGGATAAAACATGTCGTGTAGTTTTTGTACACGCCGTGTAGTGTTGACCCGGAGTCCGACCGTGTTACTAACAACACGGGTCGATGAACTCCTTGACAGAACACGCTGTGTCAGTTATAGACATGCCGTGTAGTGTGACCTAGGGACTTAGCCATGTAACTAACAACACGGGCCGGTGTCACCTCTCCCAGAACACTCCGTGTACCTTTGGGACACGCCGTGTAGTCTTGTCCGAGGACAGACCGTGTGGAGTTAGTCGTGTGGCTGGGAAACGGGATGGTGTACACACCGTGTTCGGGTGTAACACGCCATGTAGAGTAAATCTGATTAGTCGGTCGTGTCACAGATGACACAGGCAGTTGGAAAATATCACCGAACACGCCGTGTAGGTATTATACACGTCGTGTAGTTTTTTTGAATGGGAGTCGTGTGGCTTAGCCATGTGGAAGGACTCGGGCCGGGGAAGGAAAGTCAAGTACACGCCGTGTAGTCATTGTACACGCTGTGTAGTCTTGTTTTTCCAATTTTGAATACCTTCTTCCTCTTGTTCCCTTTGTGGTTCCTTCGCTTTCAGTCTTAATAATTGTGAATCTGAGGCATGCTTTTGACCTTGTAGAGTCATGCCGCCTAGACAACCGTGAGTTGTTCGCTAAGAGAGCGGTGATGATTATACTCCGGAGATGGTGGGCCATGGGCTAACAGTTGATCCACCAGCAGAGCCAGATGCGACACCAGCTATTATACCGGACACAGGCATGGAGGCACAGTTCCGTGAAGGATTATTGCGGTTCATGTAGACCTTTCAGGGAGCACCGCAGGCTGCCATATCTATGTCCAAGCTGATGCGTATCTTTCAGCAGCAGCATCCGCCTACATTTTCAGGGGATGCCAGACCATAGGCTGCAGAGTATTGGCTAGGATCGATGCAGACTATTTTCAAGAATCTTGAGATGACTCCAGGGCGGAGGGTCAATCTCACGACTTACATGCTGTGCGATTCCGCCAAGAGGTGGTGGGATGTTACCACCCAGTCAGAGAATCACAGGGACATGGCGTGGGAGGACTTTCAGGCAGTCTTCTATGACTTCTTCTTTCCCGAGACGCTGAGGGAAGATAGAGCTCGAGATTTCATGAATCTGCAGCAGGGCGCTATGTCGGTGATGGACTACTCTGCTCGTTTTACAGAGCTTTAGTGTTTTGCACCCGTGTTGGTGGGTGATGAGACGCTAAGAGCCAGACGTTTTGAGGATGGTTTTTGGTGTGACATCCAAGTGCTGGTGAATGTTTTCAGGTTTCCTATTGTACATTCGATTGTGAACCAGGCATTGATTACAAAGAGGAACCTGCGAGAATCTAGTGGTGTGGTCCAGGGAAGTTCAGCACCAGTTACTGGTACTATTTCTGCTGGCAAGAGGAAGAGACAGATGGACTTCTCTCAGGGCTGCAGTACCAGACAGGCAGCTTCTTCAGGTGGCCCGATCAGGTGCTACCAGTGTGGCAGAGAGCGGAACAAGAGGCCGCAGTGTCCACGAGACCCAGTGGAGTGCTGAGCTTGCGGCAAGATGGGTCATCTGTAGCGCTTTTTCAGGGCGTTTCTACTAATGGCTAGTGAGATGGGTTCTGTGCAGACTCCGCGTGTGGGAGAAAGACCAGTGGATTCTTACCAGTCAGGGAACTAGAATACGTCAGGGCGTGCAGGCAGAGATGGTGGTCATGGCCGTGGTAGCCAGACACCAGGATCTTAGAGGCAACAGGGCGGGACAGCTCAGGGTAGCCAGGCTGTGTCGCAGGGTCGCGACACTGGACATGCATATGCGGTGCAACAGACCTAGCAGGAGCAGGATCCTGGACCTTCGACAGTCAAAGGTACTATTCTAGTAGCTTCTATCTTGTCTTCAGTACTTTTTGATATGGGTGCTACACATAGTTTTATATTTGTACCCATTGGGGAGAGCCTTGGGATCGGTGTTTCTACTTCTTCTGATATCATGACGCTAGACACTCCATTGGGGACTAGAATGGCTGGTGTGCGTCAGTGCAATGAGTGCCCCCTTGAGGTTGGTGGGTGTCACTTCCTTTGGGACCTCTATGTCCTGGAGATGACGAGCTATGAAGTCATTCTCGGGATGGACTGGTTGGTTCCCTTTCGAGCCTTTGTAGACTGCTATCATCACAGGGTGTTTTTCACGTCACCAGAGGGCGGGGAGTTTCTATACAAGGACGAGTGGGATGTTCAGGCGAGTCGAGCTGGACCAGAGCATCATGGGCGTGGTGGAGTCACATCCCAGATTGTGAACTTATAACTAGATGACCAGGGGACTTGTCAGACGGATTTCCCTCCAGTTTTCGATTGTTTCAGGGATGTCTTCCTGGACGACTTTTCAGGTCTACCTCCGGTGCGTGAGGTGGATTTCTCTATCGATCTTGTTCCAAGAGCAGCACCGTTGTCCATTCCTCCTTATAAGATGGTCACGCCTGAGTTACAGGAGCTCAAGAGGCAGTTAGAGGAGATACATGCGAAGGGTTTTATCTGACCCAGTACTTCTCCTTGGGGTTCTCCGGTCCTTTTTGCGAAGAAGGAGGATGGTACCCTTAGGCTTTGTGTGGATTATCGGAAGCTGAACCAGTTGACGGTTAAGAACTGATATCCCTTGATGAGGATAGATGATCTGTTTGATCAGCTTCGTGGAGCACGAGTGTTCTCGAAGATTGACTTGAGATCCGGATATCATCAGATGCGTGTTAGAACATCTGATATACCTCTCACATCTTTTAGGAGAAGGTATGGTCTATATGAGTATACGGTTATGCCATTTGGACTCACAAACACGCCAGTAGTTTTCATGGATCTGATGAATCATGTGTTCCATCCATATCTTGATTCATTTGTGGTAGTATTCATGGAAGACATCTTGGTGTACTCTCACACTCAACACGACCAAACCACCCATCTTGAGATCGTATTGAGTACACTGAGAGAGCATCGCCTATATGCTAAGCTCTTGAAGTGACACTTTTGGATGGACCAGATTCACTTCCTGGGTCATATCATCTCAGAGGTAGGAGTTTCAGTGGACCCAGAGAAGATGAGAGCAGTAATTTCTTGGGAGCAGCCCAAGAACGTGTTTGAGATGCGGAGTTTCTTAGGTCTGGATGGTTACTACAGATGCTTCATACAGGACTTCTCTCGCTTAGCAGCACCTTTGATAGGTCTGACTAAGAAGGAAGTGAAGTTCGTTTGGTCAGAAGCTTGTAAGACAGCTTTTCAGGACCTGAAGGGAAGGCTGACATCAGCACCAATCCTGATACTCCCAGAGCAGGGGAAGAGTTATACAGTTTACTGTGATGCATCAGGGATTGGTCTGGGAGCCTTTTTGATGCAGGGCGACCGAGTTGTGGCGTACGGGTCTCGGCAGTTGAGGCCACATGATAGGAATTACCCGACGCATGATCTCGAGTTGGCTGTAGTTGTTCATGTGTTGCGTTGTTGGAGACATTACCTGTTGGGAGAGCATTTTGTGGTTTTCACCGACCACAAAAGCCTCAAGTATATCTTTACTCAGCGTGACCTGAATATGAGGCAGAGAAGGTGGGTCGAGTACATAAAGTCCTTTGATTTTGAGCTTGCCTATACAACTGGTAAAGGTAATGCAGTAGCCGATGCACTGAGCAAGAAGACTCAGATACAGGCAGTGTAGGAGGCCAGTGGTGAGTGGCAGCTTATGGCATTGTTCTCTGATATGCATATAGAGGTGCATAACAGTCAGGGGTAGACTTATCTTTCCTCGTTAGTTGTGACTTCTACCCTCCTGGACAGAGTGAGGATGAGGCAGCTATCAGATTCAGAAGGCCTAGTTCTACGGGAGTCGGTGGCAGGTGAGGACCCTCCTTCCGGTTGGACGATAGGCGATGATGAGGTTTTGCATTTCCATGGACATGTATGGGTTCCATGGGATATACGCGAGGAGCTGATGAGGGAGTTTAATGCTTCAACTTGGGCAGTTCATCCCGGGGTTACCAATATGTACCGAGATTTGAGACGTCAGTACTGTTGTCCAGGTATGAAGAGAGAGATAGTTGGTTTTGTTACGAATTGTTCCACCTGTCAGCAGGTGAAGGCAGAGCATCAGAGACCAGCTGGGTTGTTACAGCAGTTTCCCATTCCGGAGTGGAAATGGGATGATGTCACGATGGATTTTGTGACGGGATTGCCAAGGTCACCTCGTGGCAATGACATTGTGTGGGTTGTTGTGGATAGACTCACAAAGGTAGCTCACTTCTTGCCGATCAAGGAGACCTTTGGTGTGGACGATCTTGGAAGGTTGTATATCCGAGAGATCGTACGTCTTCATGGGGTCCCTCATTCTATCGTTTCGGATAGGGACACCCGCTTCACGTCTCGTTTCTGGCAGAGTTTTTAGAGGGCTCTAGGTACACAGGTGCTTCTGAGCACAGCATACCACCCTCAGACAGATGGCCAGACAGAGTGGAAGATACAAGTTCTAGAGGACATGTTGCGCACATGCGTCTTAGACTTTGGGGGATCTTGGGAGAACCATATACCCTTAGTCGAGTTTGCCTATAACAATAGTTTTCAGGAAACTATTGAGATGGCACCATATGAGGCTTTATATGGTAGGCCATTCCAATCACCTTTGTGCTGGTTAGAGGCAGGTGAGACAGCTTTACTGGGACCACAGCTCGTGCAGGAGACATCTGAGCAAGTCCAGTTAATTCGGAAGTGTATGGCTACCGCGCAGTCTCGTCAGAAGTCTTATGCTGATCACCGAAGATGACCTTTGTAGTTCGTGGTCGGGGATCAGGTTTTCTTGCGTGTTTCGCTGAGGCTGGGACACAAACAGATCAGGAGACAGGTTAATATTTCACCGAGGTATGTGGGACCATTTGAGATTCTAGAGAGAGTTGGGATGGTTGCCTATCGGTTGCAGTTACCGCAGCGGTACCGATCCATGCCCGACGTCTTCCACGTTTCTCAGTTGCGTCGCTACCTTTCAGACCCGTCTCACACCTTTCATCCAGAGGAGGTTGAGCTTCAGGATGATGCGTCCTTTGAGGATCATCCGATCTGTATCGTTGAAAGGAGCATGAAGGTTCTCTAAGGCCAGTCAGTTCCTCTCGTACAGGTGTTATGGCAGCATGACCGAGTGTAGGACGAGACCTGGGAGAGGGAGGCCGACGTACGTGCTCAGTGGCCAGAGCTGTTCTGAGCTTTCTCTTCGCCACCCTTGAAAGGGCAATTCGGGGACGAATTGCTATAAGGGGGGAAGTTTCTAAGAACCCGGTTCTTGTTTTAGAGGTATGGGATTCTTGTTTTAGAGGTACGGGCTTCTTCTTTTCCTTTTCCTTAAGTGATTTTCAGAAAATATGGAAAATGGGGAAAAAATCCTAAATTTTAGAACTACACATCGTGTACTTTATCCACACGCCGTGTACTTCTGGCCGTGTTGGGATGAGTACATGGGGCATGTGGCCATGCGGGCAAAGAAGGGTGTAGAAATTGACTACATGTCGTGTAGTGGTACCTTACACGTCGTGTAGTTAGTCGACAGGCTTAAAAAGTAAGGTGGTGGTGTTGCCGCCAGCTGGGTGACAGTACACGCCGTGTACTCGAGAGTACATGTCGTGTACTCATGTCGACTGATGAATAGTGTGGCAGTGCCGCCATGTGAACAGTTAAATGAAGGGAGTACATGCCGTGTACTTTGAAGTACATGTCGTGTACTTTGTTTTTTCGACTTAAAACAGGCAGTAGCCTCCTCATTTGGCAGAGGAGGCACTTGAGCCATTTTGGAGCCAAAGGAGGAGGACGAATCTTTGAAGATCTACTGGGCGTTCGTCTAGAATCTGTTTCGGCTTCGGACGATTTCGTTGGAACCGCACGGGTGAGCCCTCTCCCCTCATGGTATCGTTCTTTCCAATTCTTCTCCTAACATAAGTTATTTACACTTGAATGGGTTTTGTTCTTCGTCAGATTTACGTTGTTCTTGGGCGTTTCTGGATTCGGCGTTTGGGTATAGCGTTCGTTGGCATATAAGGTAGGTGGATTTGTGATCATTTTATAACTGTCGTGCGTTTTTTTGCGTTTTCGTGCCACAAACCCATGTTGGGTTGTCGTGTGGCTGAGGCCGTTCCTATATTTAATGCCTAGAATTTCATAGGTGATTAAATTGTGATAATGAAATGTTGTTTGGGAATGTTGCTTGGATCTAGGACCATCCCGAGGGGTTTGTTCCTCTGTTTAGCCGTTTGTCCAGGATACCCGATGGTATGCCTTAAATGTAGTAACTGTAGAATTTCCTTGAGAGGAATTACTTGTTTACTGCATTTTGATATGTTGGGCATTGCCCGGTTACCTATTAGCCTGAGGGTGTTGTTGTGATTAGCCTGAGGGCATGACTGTTTTAGCCCGAGGGTTGTCGTTATTCCGCCTGAGGGAAACCTTTCATGCCTGAGGGCTTGACTTCTGTTCCTGAGGGTGACACATTGTATGCCTGAGGGTGAGAATTTCTATTACGCCTGAGGGAAATACCTGCGGTTTGGATTCTGTATGGCCTGAGGGCAATCCTGAGGGTGTGGTTACTATTTTAGCCTGAGGGCACGGTACTGGTTGGCCTGAGGTCTTGGTGCTATTGATCATAAAAATGTTACTAAATTAAAGGAATTAAATGAATAATAAAATGGCAATTTATCTGTTAAGTTAGTTACTTTTGAGTACTGCTTAGTTATTGCATTTTACTACTGCACACTTGTTGCATGTTTTACACACAATTGAGCACGGGCCTTTGGTGGGTGCCTACTGAGATATATTTCTCGCACCCTATTTGGGTCATGATTTTCAGCCCAAACAGATTACGTTGCTGCAGGTGTAGATAGGGGCAAGAGTCTCTATACAGGTACTTGAATGTTGTTGAGGAGTAGGAGGACATGAGACTGAGCCTAGGCTCGCGATGCTGCTGCCAGCTGTTTTGCTTATTTTGTTTTACTCTGTTTTCTATTATACTGTATTGATGTGTAACATGTTCTGGCTGTTTTCTTAGAACTTGAATCATGTAGCATCATCACTTATATACTGTTGGTTATATCCACTGCTGTGGTTATTTCAGTTGTGTATGTTTACTGCTTCCGCTGTTATTGTATGTTTATTTTGGTATTCCGCCGCGCTACACTTTGACAAATGAGGGCATAGTTTCCCCACTATCATACTTGGGCCCTCGCTGCTAGTCGACAGCCTCTGGCATTTGGGGAAATGCGCTTGAGGTCACGTGGAAAACTGGGCTCGGGGCACCCGTTGCATGGCACCCGGGGCCGGGACGTTACAAGAAATGTGAGATATATACTGACCACAAGAGTCTCAAATATATATTCACACAAAAAGAGCTTAATATGCACCAGTGAAGATGGATAGAGCTAATCAAGGATTATGACTTCTCAATCCACTACCATCCCGGTAAGGCAAACAAGGTGGCAGATGCTCTAAGTAGAAAGGATCCTGCATCTTTATCAATGATGAGAATTGGAAAGGATCCAATCTTCTTAGATTTTCAAAGGATGGACATGGGAATCATTAAGGGAGGAAAATCATCAATACTTTCTCAAATGATTGCTCAATCATCCCTCTTGGAGAAAATAAAGGATGCTCAAAGAAATTATGTGGAAATTCAGAAAAGGGTGGAAGCTGTTAAAAATGGGAAATCCTCCGATTTCAAAATTGATGAGGAAGGAATTGTAAGATTTGGGACATGATTATGTGTACCATCTGATCCAGAGATAAAGAAGGATCTATTTAATGATGCACATAGCCCGACCTTCTCTATAAACCCAAGGATCACAAAGATGTATCTATATCTCTGAGAAAACTTTTGGTGGGACAATATGAAAAGGGATATTGTCAAATATACATCAAAGTGCCTCATATGTCAGCAAGTGAAGTCTAAGAGACAAAATTATTAGGGGATGATGCAACCACTACCCATACCAGCATGGAAGTGGGAGAACATTACCATGGACTTTGTCACTAGACTTCCAAAGACATCTAGAGAAAACAATGTTATACGGGTCTTTGTGGATCGTCTTACGAAGACATCTCACTTTATCGTGGTTCGAGAGGACTTCTCATTGGATCAACTTTCACGAATTTACATCAAAGAAGTGGTAAGGCTGCATGGAGTACCACAATTTATTGTATCTGATCATGATCTAAGATTCACCTCAAAGTTCTGGAAAAGTCTCAAGCACACTCTGAGCACTGAACTGAACTTCAGTACGGCCTATCATCCTCAAATTGATGGCCAATCTGAGAAAACTATTTAGACTTTGGAAGACATGTTGAGAGTGTTTTCAATGAAATTCAAAGGAGGATGGGACCAACATCTTCCACTAGTTGAATTATCCTACAGCAATAGTTTCCACTCGAGCATCCGAATGGCACCATATAAATCTCTTTATGGGAAAAGGTGCATAACACCGGCATGTTGGGATGAAGTTGGTGAGTGTAAGCTGCTAGGACCTAAAATGGTTGAAGAAATGGTGGAGAAGGTAAAAACCATTCAATAGCATATCAAGGCAGCCCAAAGTCGACAGAAGAGTTATACAGATAACCGTCGATGAGACCTTGAGTTCAAAGTTAGAGACATAGGATTTCTATGTATATCCCCATGGAAGAAGGTCATTATGTTTGGGAAGAAAGGGAAGTTAAGTCCCAGGAACATCGGCCCCTTCGAGATCCTTGATCGAGTCAGAGCTGTTGCTTATCGACTGGCACTTCCACCTACCATGTCGAAAGTACATGTTGTCTTTCATGTAACCCTCTTAAGGAAGTACATACCAGACCCTTCAAAAGTACTCTCTTTAGAGGTGGTACAATTGGAGGAGGATCTCTCTTAGGAGGAGCAGCCAGTGAAGATCTTGGATCATAGAGAAAAAGTTCTACGCAACATGACTACTCATCTGGTCAAGGTACTATGGAGAAACCATAAGTATGAAGAGGAAACATGGGAATTGGAGGAATCAATGAAGTAATGGTACCCACACCTGTTTTTGGCATAGAATGTAAAACAAAATTTCGAGGGCGAAATTTCATAAGGGGGGAAGAATTTAATGACCCAATGTTTTTCAATAGAAATTCTCTTCTCATAAGTATGTCATAAAATCACATGAAAACACAACATAATGAACTACTAATTTCTCACTTCTGTGTTTGGAATTTCGAAAATCCAGCATACACGGTTATAATCAGTAAGTTATTTGGAGTCTGATAAGGAAAACTTAATTTTTGGTGAATAGTAACCTAACCTAATGAATAGAAACATACCCTTATGAATAGTGATATACCCTAATGAATAGTAACATCACCTATGGTGGTATAAAAATAATATTCAAGTTGGAAGTACAATATACCTATATTTCAGAATAAGTTAATGAATGTTTTAAAACTGGTTTTGATAATAATTTATTATTTTAATTAAATATTAAAATAATCATATTTAGAAATTATTTTTGAAAAATGGACTTCATTTTTGGATTCTATATGTCGAAAAATAGTTAGGGTGAATTTTTGGGATTTTTCTGAAATACTTGAATTTTTTATGAATAGTAAAATCTGATAATTCACAATAAATGCTAAAATAATGGATTAATCAGTCATCGATGATGTTCTGCTGACGTAATCCCACTTCATTCGGGATCACATGATAAAATCACTATTCTTGGTCTTGGAATACTTAATATTCCTTGTCTTGGGAAGAAATAATAAATTAATGATTATAATATTATGAAATCCCTCCTCTCCTCCACTATAAAAACCCCCCTTCACTCCATCTTCTCTCTACTCCTCTCAAGACTTATTCCTTGCCATTATTCTACCCAAATATCTCCCCAAGGTCCTCCCCCACGTCCAAAATCTATCAGCCTTCTAACAATACCAAAACCTCTCCCCTTAAGAGGTTCTCAAAGGAGGAAGTCTCAAGAGGTAAATTCATCTTCCCAATTTCTTCTTTTCTTTTAAGTTCTTTTCTTTTTTATTACTTTCCTCACCTCCCTTCACCATAATATTATGATAAATATAGTAACATACATGTACTTGAATTTCTTCATGCTAGTGGTATATTTCATTATCTTCTCTCCTTTCCCCACCCTTTTATTTGAAAGAAATGAAAGCACCGTTTGAGATGTGCTAATTTAGCATATTAAAGGACAACAGTTTATCAATTTATATTATTATATTTATTTTTGGTCATGAAACCATTTGTGTTATGGTTAAACCAGATTATTATATATTTAATATATCCTATTTTTGGTTCTGTAATCCTTTGGTACAAATGGAATTAAGCAAAACACATTCTTTATAATCAAATCCACTGATTAACCAAAACGGTTATCACTATGGTTATATATATAATAGTTCGACATCACTCTAAGTAACCTAATTAAAATTAAAAACTTGTAATCTCCTGGATATTAACTAAAGAATATAACTTCAATTCTGGACAACCACTTTCATCTAGCATATATTCCAAACATTAATATAAGTGAGCCGATCTTTTAAAGCCAAGTAAACAAACGAGCCCGAACAATGAAATTGAACCTTATAACTAATCAAAAAGGCATTCAATGAAATAAAAAGGGTTAGAATAAATAAATTGAATATAGAAGATTTTCTAGAATTATTAATTAATAATCCTAATTTGTTTATTCAGGTTGTTAATAACAAGTGGAGAACACCAACGGATTTAAGGTAAGAGATCCTCTCCTTTTCACTCTTAATCAAGATTGTTCTCTATGATATGCCTTTTTTGTGTAATAACAAGTGATGGGGTATATTTACTCACTTACCCATACTTCCCTAATTTTTTATAAGTGATGAGAAACCCCTTATGTCTCTCATAAATCCCTCTTAGTTACACCTGATACCATGCCGATAAACCATAATGGATTCTACCCTAACTTCCTTTATTCCTTCGGGTTGCTCTATCTTTCTTTTTACCAAAATATAGTTGTCTTTTCTTTTTATGTAGAACCTAAACATTATTTTTATATGATCCAAACTCATGTTCTAAGATCCATATCTCATTCTCTTTCGAGGATATACATGCTTTTAAGTGAATCTCTCCTCGATACTTCCCAATAAGCACGCTCGTTTTAAAGGAACTTCCTTAACTTTTACCCAATTTCAAGTGCACTCTATCTTCTGTTTTAAGACCCCATTGTCTTTGTAAAATTTAGTATTTTTATTATGAAAACATTCTTGATTCAATTATGGTTTGATATAAAATAATGTATTCTTTACTATTTTAAAATCTTTGTAGTATTTTCCTTAAAACCGCACAAAAATGTTTTAATACTAATGTCTCTAAAATACATTTATTGTGTGATGTAACTTATATTTGTTACCAACTACCATGTTTTATGTATAAATTACCTTATGAATTTCCATTTATGTTCTAATACCCTTCTTTCATGGACACTTTCATGATACACTCATTAGTTATGCTTTATGTCATGATTGTGTTACCCAATTCTCTCCATGGGTAACCTTATGTTTATGAACAATTTATTATGTATGATTACTCATGTGGAAAGAATATTTATGTGGTAAGAATATTTATGTGGAAATAAAATTCATGAAAATTTTGAGATGGGTGCACCCAGATAGAGATCCAATGCATTGGGTAAGGATAAGTCTCATGAGATGCGATGTGAAACAGGATTGGCGGTTAGCCTTGACCTGTAATGAAATGGGAAACGTGATTGGAGGTTTGTCTTGACCCATACTAAAGAAATGTTTTATGATTCTACCACATTTATATGATTCCATGTTTATATGATCCCATTCTTATATTAAATGATTTTATAAGTTTCATGCTTTGGATATCATTATGTCATGCCTCCTAACTCATGTGCTTGAGATGTATCCTTATGTTTATTCCCTTACTCGGATTTTTATCTCATCCCTTTGTTCATGTGTTCCCCAGGGTACCCTATGCAGATGTAATGGCTCAAAGGAAGTTAGAATATCTTTATGGAGATTAAATAAAGAAGTTTTTTTAGCCCCATGTTTTGTGTTATATGTACCTAGTCTTCCAAGACACTACACTTAATGATCCTTGGCTTGTACTCTGGTGATTAATTATGCTTAAAATCATGAAATGTTTTATGTAAAAGGCTCAGGTCTCTATAGTTGGTATCAGAGGATGGTCTAGTTATTATTGGAGATTAGGAATAGAGCAACTTAGTGAGAACCTTAAGGATGAGACTAAGTATAAGAAAATAGTCCTAAATTTTGGTGAGTATAGAGTAAGTTGTTTATCAAGAAAATTCATCCCTGTTTGGATACGAGCAGGTAGAGGCGGCTCTGGAATAGATGTATCTAGGGGTAAAACCCGAAAACACCGCTTTGAGCTAGACTCAAATGGGAACCAGTGAACGATAACGGGCCTTTCTGCACTCTTGGTTATGAAACTCACAAGGGATATGCTTCGGTAGATTCAAAATCTTAGTACAAACCGTTATTATGGGACAAAAATATGCCCATAATAATATAAGTTAAGAAATAGATCGAGGATAACCTAGATATAAACCTAAGGAATCACAAGTCAAGATATACTTATTATTTATAAGTTCATACTTTTTTTTCAAAGTTTCTTTTTATGCTCAATAGCTAAGTATTCAAGACCTCTAATTATACATTCCTTTTCTTAGTTAATGGAAGGAAATAAAAGAACATGTTCCAACAACCAATGTGATAGGCAATGTGATGATTTCCCTAATGACATTCCTGATGTGACGGAAGCAGGTGCTCAAAACTTCATGGCAATACTTGCTTAGTTGGCTCCATTTATGAATAATAACTTGAATTAGGTGGAACGTCCCCCTCCTCCAAGGAAAGAGAAATTTTCCATAGAATCCTTCATGTGGAAAAGCCCTCCCATGTTTAGCGGGTCTTCTGATCCCCTGCTCGCAGAACAATGGATTAACTCCATTGAAAAGATTTTCTCTGTCCTCCAGTGCTCGGAAGAAGAGAAAGTTGTATTGGTAGTCTATCATTCTGATGGGGAAGCTGATCAGTGGGGGACACTGATGAAGAATAAAAAGTCCCAAGATTAAATTGATTCCATAGAATGGGAGGAATTTAAGAGGATATTTTTCAACAAATATTTTCCTCGAACCCTCCGTCTCAAGATGGAAATAGAGTTCCTTGGACTCAAGGAGAAGGAAGATGAGTCTATCATGGTGTATAAAGCGAAATTTACAAGGCTTGCAAGGTACGCCTCTGGATTTTTCATGAACACCAAAAGCAATGTGGATCTCTTCTTTAGCAGACTAAAGCCGAGTCTACTAAAAGTGTTGGCGATTCGAGAATTCGACAGCTATGAGGAGATTGTCCGTTGTTCCCTCAAGGTTGAAATGGAGATTGGAGACTCTCAATGGTCTGATGGTCATAGTGAAAAGAAGCAGAAAATGGATAACAACATGGGTGGTTCATCAAACAAATCTCATGATGGAAACAAGCCTCACTTTCCCCTTTGCAAAAATTGTGGGAAGAAGCATCTTCGTGACTGTCTCAGGGGAACCAATAATTGCTTCAAATGCAAAAAAGTTTGTTCATCTTGCCAAGAACTGCCAAAGGGATATGAAAAATCCCGCTAATGTTGAAGAAGAAAGGAAGGTTTATATCAACACTCAACCAACAATGTAGTGTTATAACTACAAGGAGCTTGGGCATTATGCGAACAATTTCCCTAAGCCGAGGGTTGTCGGAGGCAATCAGCAACAACCTTCAAGGAAACAAGGAAGGGCTTATGCTATCACTACTGATGAGGTAGAGCTAGAAAAAAATGTGGTGACAGGTATGCTTGTTATTCATTCAAGAATAGTGAACATACTATTTGATTCTAGTTTTACGCATTCTTTCATATCTTGCAATTTTAGTAGAACTATTCAAACACCACCTCAA
Organism: Viscum album; assembly: GCA_963277665.1. Classification (NCBI taxonomy): domain Eukaryota; kingdom Viridiplantae; phylum Streptophyta; class Magnoliopsida; order Santalales; family Viscaceae; genus Viscum; species Viscum album. The sequence goes on from OY728122.1 coordinate 1,020,929,976, forward strand.
ATATTTGGAGGAAAAGTTATCTGTGAGAATAGAGAATGGGGAAATTATTGCATCCATGGTTTATAACTCCTCCCCAGTTAATGTTTGTGGACTGAACCTCCCAGAAAATCTTGTCATACTTCCTTTAGTGGAGTTCGACGCTATCTTTGGAATGGATTGGCTATCTTTGTAGGAAAACATCAATTTTCGGGAAAGGGAGATCACTTTTCACATCCCAAAGCATCCTCAGATTCTTTACAAGTGTAAGGAAGAAGATGAGTCTCCTTAAGAATCTTCATCTCAATTTTGGATATTGATTACTTGTGAGAAAGCATATCTAGCTCAAATGATTGGGACAAAGGATAGAATCATTCTTGAAGACATGCCCATTGTGGGGGATTACACTGATGTATTCCCCGAAGAGTTTTCTGGTCTTCCTCCTGACCGAGAGGTTGAGTTCTCAATTGAACTTATCCATGGATCTATGCCAATCTCAAATACACCTTATAGAGTTTCCACCATAGAGCTAGAAGACCTGAAGAAGCAGTTACAAGAGAATATGGAGAAGGGTTTTATACGCCCGAGTGCTTCACTGTGGGGTGCTCCAGTCCTCTTCAACAAGAAGATGGATGGATCAATGCTCCTATGCATTGATTATCGTGAGCTCAATAAAATCACTATAAAGAACAAGTATCCCCTTCCACGGATAGATGAATTGTTCGATCAGCTTCATGGGGCTAGTTATTTCTCTAAGGTGGACCTTCGATCGGGATATCACCAACTAAAGGTGAGGAAGGAAGATATTACCATGACTACCTTTCGAATGACGTATGGACACTATGAGTTCATAGTGATTCCCTTCGGACTCAATAATGATCCAGATATTTTCATGGATTTAATGAATAGAGTCTTTAGAGATTACCTCGACAAATTTGTGGTGGTCTTTATTGATGATATTATGATATACTTCAAGAGAAAGGAGGAACATGAGGAGCATTTGGAAACTATGTTAAATACTTTGCGAAGGGAGAAGTTATACGAAAAGTAAAGTAAATGTGTGTTCTGGATGGAGGAAGTATCATTCTTAGGGCATGTTATCACAAGGAAAGAGATATATGTGCACCCTTCCAAGATGAAGGCAATTGAAGAGTGGCCAAGGCCAACTTCTGTAACGGAGATCCGAAGTTTTTTAGGTCTAGCTGGGTATTATGGATGATTTGTGAAGAAATTTTCATGATTTTCAAACCCAATGACCAAGCTGACATGGAAGGGAGTAAAGTTCATCTGGACACAGGAATGTGAAGACTTTTTCAAGGAGTTGAAAAAGAGGCTTATCACTTCTCTGGTACTCACACTCCCTTCAAGTGGAGAACTCTTTGTGGTGTATAGTGATGCTTCTAAGAAATTATTTGGCTGTGTGCTAATTCAAAATGATAAAGTGATAACCTATGCCTCAAGGCAGCTGAAATCCATGAGAAAAACTATCCCACGCATGATCTTGAGTTGGCGGCTGTGATCTTTGCATTGAAAATCTAGAGTCATTATCTCTATGGGGAAAAATTTGAGATATATACTGACCACAAGAGTCTCAAATATATATTCACATAGAAAGAGCTTAATATGTTCTATTGAAGATTGATAGATCTCATCAAGGATTTTTACTTCTCAATCCACTACCATCCTGATAAGGAAAACAAGGCGGCGGATGCTCTAAGTAGAAAGGATCATGCATCTTTATCAATGATGAGAATTGAAAAGGATCTGATCTTCTTATATTTTCAAAGGATGGACATGGGAATCATTAAGGGAGGAACATCATCAATCCTTTCTAAAATGATTGCTCAACCATCCCTCTTGGAGAAAATAAATGATGCTCAAAAAATTATGTGGAAATTCAGAAAATGGTGGAAGCTGTTAAAAATGGGAAATCCTCCAATTTCAAAGTTGATGAGGAAGGAGTTTTAATATTTGGGACATGATTACGTGTACCATCTAATCCAGAGATAAAGAAGGAGCTATTTAATGATGCACATAGATCTACCTTCTATATCCACCCAGGGAGCACAAAGATGTATCAAGATCTCCGCGAAAACTTTTGGTGGGACAATATGAAAAGAGAGATTGTCAAATATACATCAAAGTGCTTCGTATCTCTGCAAGTGAAGGCTGGGAGACAAAATTCTAAGGGGATGATGCAACCACTACCCATATGAGCATGGAAGTGGGAGAAAATTACCATGGAATTTTTCACTGGACTTCTAAAGACATCTAGAGCAAACAATGTTATATGGGTCGTTGTGGATCGTCTTACAAAGGCAGCTCACTTTATCGCGGTTCGAGAGGACTTCTCATTGGTTCAACTTACATGGATTTACATCAAAGAAGTGGTAAGTATGCATGGAGTACCACTATCTATTATATCCGATCGTGATCTGAGATTCACCTCGAAGTTCTGGAAAAGTCTCCATCATACTCTTAGCACTGAACTGAACTTCAGTACGGCCTATCATCCTCAAACTGATGGCCAATCTGAGCAAACTATTTAGATATTGGAAGACATGTTGAGAGTGTGTTCAATGGAATTCAACGAAGGATGGGACCAACATCTTCCACTGGTTGAATTATCCTAAAACAATAGTTTCCTCTCGAGCATCTGAATGGCACCATATGAAGACCTTTATGGGAAAAGGTGCAGAACACTGGCATGTTGGGATGAAGTCAGTGAGCGTAAGCTGCTGGGACCTCAAATGGTTGAAGAAATAGTGGAGAAGGTAAAAATCATCCAGAAGCATATCAAGGCAGCCCAAAGTCGATAGAAGAGTTATGTAGATAACTGTCGATGATACCTTGAGTTAAAAGTTAGAGACATGATATTTCTACGTATATCCCCACGGAAGAAGGTCGTGGGGTTTGGGAAGAAAGGGAAGTTAAGTCTCAGGTACATTGGTCCCTTCGAGATCCTTTATCGAGTCAGAGTTGTGGCCTATCGTCTGGCACTTCCACCAACCATGTCGAAAGTACATGATGTCTTTCATGTATCCCTATTAAGGAAGTACATACCAGACCCTTCACATGTACTCTCTTCAGAGGTGGTACAGTTGGAGGATGATCTCTCTTACGAGGAGCAGACGGTGAAGATCTTGGATCATAGAGAAAAAGTTATATGCAACATCATTAATCATCTGGTCAAGGTACTATGGAGAAACCATAAGTAAAAATAGGAAACATGGGAATTGGAGGAAGCAATGAAGGAAAAGTACCCACACCTATTTTTGGCATAGAATGTAGAACAAAATTTCGAGGGAGAAATTTCATAAGGGGGGAAGAATGTAACGACCCAATGTTTTTCAATGGAAATTCCCTTCTCATAATTATTTCATAAAATCACATGAAAACACAACATAATGAACTAATAAGTGCTAAGTGACCTTTAAACATAAATTTGTCACTTCTGTGTTTGGAATTTCGAAAATCAGGCATACACGGTTGTAATCAGTAAGTTATTTGGAGTCCGATAAGGAAAACTTAATTTTTGTGAATAGTAACCTAACCTAATGAATAGTAACATACCCTTATGAATAGTGATATACCCTAATTAATATTAACCTCACCTATGGTGGTATAAAAATAATATTCAAGTTGGAAGTACGATATACCTATATTTTAGAATAAGTTAATGAATGTTTTAAAACTGGTTTTGATAATAATTTATTATTTTAATTAAATATTAAAACAATCATAATTAGAAAATTATTTTTGAAAAATTGACTTCATTTTTGGATTCTACATGTCGAAAAATGGTTATGGTGGATTTTTGAGATTTTTCTGAAATATTTGAATTTTTGATGAATAGTAGAATCTGATCATTCACAATAAATGCTAAAATAATGGATTAATTGAGTCATCAATGATGTTCTGCTAATGTAAGACCACTTGGTTCAGGATCACATAATAAAATAATTATTCTAGGTCATGTAATACTTACTATTCCTTGTCTGGAGAAGAAATAATAAATTAATGATTATAATATTATGAAATCCCTCCTCTCCTCCACTATAAAACCCCCCTTCACTCCCTCTTCTCTCCACTCCTCTCAAGCCTTGTGTCTTGTCATTATTCTGCCTAAATCTCTCCCCAAGGTCCTCCCTCACGTCCAAAATCTCTCAGTCTTATCAAAATACCAAAACCTCCCCCCTTAAGAGGTTCTCAAAGGAGGAAGTCTCAAGAGGTAAATTCCTCTTCCCAATTTCTTCTTTTCTTTTAAGTTCTTTTCTTTTTTATTTCTTTCCTCGCCTCCCTTCATCATAAGAGTATAATAAATCCAGTAACATGCATGTACTATAATTTCTTCATGCTAGTGGTATATTTCAGTATCTTCTCTCGTTTCCCCACCCTTTTATGTGAAAGAAATGAAAGCACCGTTTGAGATGTGCTAATTTAGCACATTCAAGGACAACGGTTTATCAATTTCTATTATTATCTTTAATTCTGTTCATGAAAACATTTTTGTTATGGTTGAACCAGATTATTATATATGTAATATATCCTATTTTTTGTTCTGTAATCCATTGGTAAAAATTGAATTAAGCAAAACACATTCTTTGTAATCAAATCCACCGATTAACAAAAACAATTATCACTATGGTTATATATATAATAATTCGACTACACTCTAAGTAAACTAATTAAAATTAAAACCATGTAATCTCATGGATATGAACTAAATAATATGACTTAAATTCTGGTCAACCACTTTCATCTTGCATATAATCCAAACTTGAATATAAGTGAACCGATCTTTTAAAGCCAAGTAAACAAACGAGCCCGAACAATGAAACTGAACCATGTAACTAATCAAAAAGGCTTTGAATGAACTAGAAAGGGCTATAATAAATAAATTATATAGAATAGGTTATGGAATTATTAATTAATATGCCTAATTTGTTTATTCAGGTCATTAATAACAAGTGGAGAACACCAACGGATTTAAGGTAAGGGATCCTCTCCTTTTCACTCTTAATCAATATTGTTCTCTATGATATGGATTTTTTGTGTAATACCAAGTGATGGGGTATATTTACTCACTACACCATACTTACCTAATGTTTTATAAGTGATGATAAACCCCTTATATCTCTCATCAATTCCTCTTAGTTTTACCTGATACCATGTCGATAAACCATAATGAATTCAACCTGAACTTCCTTTATCCCTTCGGGTTGATCTATCTTTCTTTTTACCAAAATATAGTTATATTTTCTTTTTATGTAGAACTTAAACATTTTGTTTATATTCTCCAAACTCATTTCCTAATATCCATATATCATTCTCTTTCGGGGATATACATGCTTTTAAGTGAATCTCTCCTTGATACTTCCCAATAAGCACACTCATTTTAAAGGAACTTCCCGAACTTTTACCCAATTTCAAGTACACTCTATCTTATGTTTTAAGAAACCATTGTCTTTGTAAAATTAAGTATTTTTATTATGAAAAACTTCTTGGTTCAATTCTGGTTTTATATAAAATAATGTCTTCTTTACTATTTTAAAATCTCTATTGCATTTTCCTTAAAACCATACAAAAATGTTTTAATGCTAATGTCTCTCAAATACATTTCTTATGTGATGTCACTTATATTTGTTACCACCTACCATGTTTTATGCCTAAATTACCTTATGAACGTCCATGTATGTTCTAATCCCTTTCTTTCATGGACACTTTCATGATACACTCATTGGTTATGCTTTATGTCATGATTGGGGTACCCAATTCTCTCCATGGGTAACCTTATGTTTATGAACAATTGATTATGTATGATTACTCAAGTGGAAAGAAGATTTATGTGGTAAGAATATTTATGTGGAAATAATATTCATGAAAATGTTGATATGGGTGTGCCCAGATAGCGCTCCAATGCATTGGGTAAGGATAAGTCTCATGAGATGCGATGTGAAATGGGATTGGCGGTTATCCATGACCCGTACTGAAATGGGAAACAGGATTAGTGGTTAGCCTTGACCCGCACTAAAGAAATGTTTTATGATTCTGCCACATTTATATGATTCTATTTTTATATGATCTCATGCTTATATTAAATTATTTTATAAGTTTCATTCTTTGGATATCATTATGCCATGCCTCCTAACTCATGTGCTTGAGATGTATCCTTATGTTCATTCCCTTACTGGGATTTTTAGCTCATCCCTTTGTTCATGTGTTCCCCAGGGTACACTATGCCGATGTAAGGGATCAGAGGAAGTTAGAAGATCTTTATGGAGATTAAATAAAGAAGTTTTTTTAGCCCTATGTTTTATGTTATATGTACCTAGTCTTCCAAGACACTAGAATTAATGATCCTTGGCTTGTACTCTTATGATTAATTATGCTTAAAATCATGAAATATTTAATGTAAAAGGATCGGGTTGCTATACACCCCCCCCCCCCCAGACAGTACCCCCCCCCCCCCACATAGAAGAAAATAAAACCCTCTTAATATCTCAAAACCTCAAGTAGAACCTGCAACAAAAAGCAGTGTTGGATACATAATGAATACAAGCAATTGGTTGCATTATCTTAGCCGCCAGGAGAAAGTTTTTTAGAAATTCAAGACTCGTACACTAATAATGAGGGTTTTTACCAACAAGGTACCAGGTAATGAAAATTTTACTTACTGAATGAACTAAAAATACCTAAAGTTCACCATTTCTAGCCACATCAGATTCCACTTGATTAACTGTATCAAGCACAAGAGGTAATCCAATAAATTTTCAGCTTGATTTTAAATTTTCCAGAGCATGTGTGATGGGATATCTCACATGTCATTAATTTCAGTTGTCATTCATGAAAATGCCAGATTCAAAGCAGAATGATTAAGAGATAAAAGGAATTACAAGAAGTTTGCTCGACAAACTTGAACAGCTTAATTATTTCATCCTGCCAAATTGTACTTGATATGTTTTAAGAAATATCTCTAACAACCATTAATAATGAAGACATAGAAGATAAGAACAAGCATACTCTTTGAATGATGTTTTTCTGTAAAATGCATTGCAATGATGGAAGAACTGGTATAGCTACAACACCTGGGATTTTTAGACCTTCTATACCTACACAAGTTGGGTTGAAGAAGAAGTTCTTTGGACCCAAAATTGAAGGTGAAAACATAAATGGTTACAAATCCATTTCCTAAAAGATAAAATATTAAGCTAAAAGCAAACATAATGATATGTGCTCTGTAAATGGACACTGCTATATCAATATAATGAAATGCTAAGACGAGATATTAATAAATTCCTATTTTATATATGAGAGTATACAACTCTAGTTATATGGTTGGATAAAAAGCTCCCAACGATCAATGTTTGTAAAACAAACATTAAGGTATTGGGTGACCCTAGATGTCAAATAAAATTAAAATTTCTGAAAATAAATCAAAAGTGTTGAACAGTCAGGTTGGACCTTGACCTAGATCCATTTATATATTCGAGTTATGAATCTCACGTTGATTTTTTACTATGATGGAATTTTAAAAACACATCTCTCTCTGTCTCGATCCTAGCCATCCACTAAACCTAATCCATCAGGCTTCATGCCGCCTTTGGTCGCCAAACCCCGATTTCAGCCTCCCGGGCCACAACCCAGCCCAATGACCACTTCCTCCCCACCCCCTCTTGTATCTGTGCTGCTTCTTCCAAGCACGGCCCTTCCCCTAACCCCTGCACCACCACCCCGAACCCCCCCCACCCCTACACCATCCCCCCTAACCCCCCTGAACTACCCCCCCCCCTCTCTCTCCTCCCACTGTACTAGCCTCCCCCCTAAACCATTCCCCTCCCCCACAACTATCCCCTAACCCCCACCCCCTGTACTAGCGTCCCCCAGTCCCCTCCCCCACAACCATCCCCTAACCACCCCCAGCCTGCACCAGCCCCCCAACCCCCCCCCCCCCCCTTTCACCATCCCCCCTAACCCCCCTGCACCACCCCCACCCTTCCCCTGTATTAGCCACCCCACCAAACCAGTACCCTCCCCCCAAAACCAGTCCCCCCCTGCACCACCCCCACCCTTACCCTGTCTTCAATAAGAATGTCCTTAAACAAAATAATGATTCCAAAAGGATGATCAAAGTGCACCATGAAAAACACCAGTGATTTATAATTCTATAGGTAGATCTAATTAAGAACTAAAAACATTTTTTCCACTAATTTTCAACTCCAATATGGAAATTTAATACAATATAAAATTAAAAATACTAAATTTTATGGTGAAAAGAGATAGGGAACCAAAACATTATTTCCACTAATTTTCAACTCCAATCTGGAAATGTAATACAATAGAAAATTAAAAATACTACATTTTATGGTGAAAAGAGATAGGGAACCACAAGTGCATGGAAGGATATAATCATTCATTCTCCTCAAACCTATACTAATATAACACTATTAATTTTAAAATAATGAAATAATGAAGGAGCGGAACCAAAAGTGCATGGAAGAAATAAAATAAAAGTGAAAATGATGAATATAATAAATGGAACCCTTATATAATTCTTTCATTAATTATATAATAATATCTTATAAAATAAATTCACCCCCCTAAATAATACCCTGGAATGACCCAAGATCTCAATTTATTCACTCTCTCTTTAGTGTGTTAGGTTAGGTAGTGAAAAAAATGATTTTCGATACAATACTTTCACCTACCCATGGTAACTGAGAATGCTTAATCACTCATTTATCACTGCTCACTCCCCTAAATCATATTATAAATGAATGAAAGTTGTGGTAGTATTATGTGTAAACTAAATTAATAGATAAAACCATGATAAAAATTAAAGGCGCATGGATAATAATCTACTACACATATGGAAACAATTTGATTTCATGAAAATCACACTAGAGAAATGAAAATACAAATTCATTTAAATCCATGGATTTTTATGGGGGGATGTCTCCTCAATCACACCATAGTAGTCTAAACATCATCACCATATAAAACAATTAACAAATCAGAAACCATTATGAAATATTATATTTTGTTTGAGATCAATCTATTTATAGGTGGGAATGAGGTTATTTATCTAATGGCCACATCAAGGCCATCTTCCACCCATTATTTCAGTGTCGATAGATCAATATCATTATTAATTGGATGGGTTTCATGGGTCTATATTTGAGGGTTGTTATTTCTTTATCTAAACTCTGGAATCTCCTATATTTTCTTGAAAATCTCCCATAAATAATATAATAATATTTAGGAAAATCTTTCCAAGATGTCAATTTTCTCTATTTTGAATATAGAAAATAAATTTTCTCTAGATTTTAACACCCATCAACAATTTCCCCTTGTTCCTTTCATTGAATTTCAACATTCCCTAACCAATTCACTCATTATCCAACTTTTATTTTTCAGTTTCTAATGTTGGTTATTCAGTTTTTTCCTATGATTTTTAAGACTCTAAATGTTTAGGAATCAATGGTTTTGGTTTTAAAATAGCTTTCCCACTCTTGGGAGTAGTCACAACTTTGAGTTGTTCAGGAGAGGTCTGTGTGTAACAAGATTCTTCTAAGATATTGAGGAAGGGTAAACCTAAGTGAGAATGGGTTCCATATTCATTTCAATGTTTTATATATCTAATCTCAATGATGAAAATTGATAATTCAATTTCAATATTTTTTTAAAAAAATTATTCTAATAATTTATATGGAAAAGCTTGGATTTGATGTAGACACAAGTAGGCCTACTATGACACTAGGGTACAACGAGAGGTGACTCCTAAGACCCATAAATGGGGATATCAGTAGTTTAAAACATCTTCCAACACATATAATTTTTTTTTAGTTTTTCATTATTAAAGGGAGTGTTCTAAACAAAAAGATCCTCATAAGTATCAAACATCAGAAGAAGTTACTCAATGTTCATAGAAGAAGATGAAATGGTATCAGAAGGAAAATGTATCTAATTTTTCTTTGAATGATATATACATTCCCAATTTTTGGTTTTTGGATAGAATATGTACCTCACACAAGACCTGAAATAAAAATCTTATTACAGATATCAAATATGATAAAGGTGGATTGGGTTTATTTTCCAATGATAAATAAATCATGATCCAAAAACTACTTTTTAAAACAAATCAAAGAGTTCTGAGAAGGTAAAAACAAAGTTCAGAAAAGAATCAAACAAAGGGGAAGACAAAAAATGCTCACCTGGAATTATACCTTCCTGTAATGGTGAAGATCAGGCGAATCTGCGATGAAAAGCATTTCCCCCTCCCCTAGAAGTGATCTAAGACCTGTGAACAGAGTAACCTCTTATTAATAACTCACCTTTGAAACTAGAAAGTCCTCCACTATGTTCTTTTCATTCCAAGAATTAAGAACCTCCAGGTTGTTTTTTATATACATTTTGCTTCTGCATCTGGTGTATTCAGTAGTCCATGGTGTGATACTTCATCCGAGAAGGGAATTGAATACCATTAGAGAATAAGTCTCAATTTCATGAAGAGTGATATTCTTCTACCTGCAAATGGTGAGATCACTGAGCAGATCATTAGCCTTGGCTTGTATCGAATCAAAAGTTCCTAACTGAATTTAGAATTCCAACATAACTGATCCCCAAGGATTCTTGAAAACACCCCCTCCCCCTCTCATGTAACCCAAAATACAATAACCATATGTGTTTATCTTCAAACCCGAACTGTGCGGAAGCCATTTGATCCATCTTCCCATATTTTCACTTCCTGAACTAATGGGGCTATTAGTGACTTTGATAAATGGTCTCATAGAAGGGGAAGTGGTGTATCCTTAAATAATCGTATCAGATCGATCAAAATGATCATGTTTTAGAGATAGATGCATGTTTTGTGACCTGTATTGCTATTGAAAGTGTCGGGGATGAGGGATCTGTGGTAAAAGAGGTCTTCGGGGAGGAGGTCACCACGGTGAGAGAGGTATTTGGGGATGAAGGCACCATTGTGAGAGAGGTATTCAGGGAGGATGGTGCCATTGTGGGAGAGTTCGTTGGGGAGGATGGAACCGTTGTGAGAGAGGGCTACATAGTGAGATCATTGGGGAGATCGTCAGGAGGAGGAGACGTCATTGGGGAGGAGGGTTTTGTGGTGATAGGGATGATAATTGAGGGAGTAGGAGGTTTTCAGGGAGGAGGATACGTCATCGCAGAGGAGGGCAGCGTAGTGATAGGGCTGTGGATCAGGGGGGGAGGAGGGCTGCGGATCGGGGGAGGAGGAGGAGCCTGATATAGATTCGGAAAAAAATGACACATGTGCGGTGTAATATTGATTTATCCATGGAGGTTGAATTAAACTGTGGCAATAAAAAATCTATATCCATGGACCTATAAAACCATGGCTATAGTTCTATGGCTATAGCTTAAATTTCTAGTTGTGAGTTTTAAATCATGTGGTTTCTGAAATAGGTATATTCATAGACCCAGAGAAATTTGAGGCAATGATATCCTAGAAATGTCCCTATAATGTATTTGAGATTACGATATTTCTAGTTTTAGATAGATATTATCAGTGTTTTACCTAGGAATTATCTCTTTTATTGACACACATGATGGTACTAAAAAATTATTGAGTAAATTTACAATGATTATACCAACATGAGGAGGATTTTCTTGAGTAAGAGATGAGGTTGACTATAGCTCTAGTGTTGATTCTTCCTAATATTGGGATCAAATACGTCATGTATTATGATAAATTAGGCATTATTTTTGGATAATTATTGATGCATAGGAAGTAGGTAGTAGCTTATGGGTCATGTCAGTTATGACCCCATGAGTGGAACTATCCTACCCAAGACTTGGAGTCAGTATCCATGGTCTATTATTTTATTTTTTATGGACACTATATATTTGGTGGTTGGTATTATTCTATATAGACCAAAAAATAATTCTTTATATCTTCACATAGTGGGACCTAAACTGAGGAAGAGGCTCTAGGTAGAGTACCTTTAGGAGTTTTACTTTGATATGGCCTATGCACCAAGTAAAGTTAACATCATTATTGATTCTCTTAGTTGTAAGACATGGGTAGATCAGGAGCTTGGTGAATGGCCTTTGGAGGAATAGGGTTATCTGATGAGATTGTTGGGTGATTGGAGGATGGATGATTTTTAGGACCAAGGATTGATGATGTGTTATCCATTAGTGATCACATATTCCTTAGTATACTGGGTGAAGGATAGTAAGGAAAATGGCCTAGAGTGTGATGTGATGTGAGAAAAGATAAAAAGTTGTGACCTGATACCCAGGTGTTCATTGGATGGTGACGATGTAATCCTATTATATGGGAGTGTTGTAGTCCATAATTCCATCAGGGAAGAGCTAATGGGAGAATTTTTTACCTCTAAGTGGGAAATTTATCTTGGATTGAAAATGGTGTACAAAGACTCTATATGGTAGTTTTGGTTTCTAGGAATTAATAGGGGTATTTTGAGTTTTGTTTTCTGATTCCTTAACTATTATAGGATAAAGGTCAAACATCAACATCCAATAGGTTTGATCCAATCACTTTATGTTCTCATATAGAAGTGGGAGGGCATCCTGATGTGATTTTTTATGGGGTTACCTAGTACCCCAAGGATTCATGATATTGTTTGGATAAAAAAATTATTCAATTATTACTAATCTATGAGACTCACTCATTAGATGATCTAGAAAACCTATATATCCATGAGATTGTATTCTTGTATGGAGTTACTTTAATAATTGTATCTAACAGAGACATGTATTTTACATCATTCTTTTTAGGGATTATAGAAGGCCTTAGGGACTTCGTTGAGATTGAGCATAGTGTACCATCCCCATATAGAAAGACATTTAGAGCAAATGATTCATATATTAGAGGATATTATTTAGGCTTACTACACATACTTTGGTGGATCTTGGGATGATTGCCTAGCCTTGTTTGAGTTAACATAGTAAAATAGTTACTAATCATTTATTTAGATGGCACCTTATGAGGATCTTTATAGTAATCTATGTCATTCACCGCTTTTTTGGAATGAGGCTAGTGAGGTAGTAGTTGTGGGGCCTAGTATGGTACATAAGACCTATGAGAGAGTGAAACTAATTAAGAAGAGGTTTATCACAACTCAGAGCAGGTAGAAGTTTTATACCAACTGTAGGGGGATACCTTTAGTTTTTTTGTTAGAAAATGGAATTTTTAAGAGTTAATTCTTGGTTAATCCACGAACATTTAAGGGAGAAAGGTAAGCTAGTTTCATTCTATGTTAGACCCTTTGAGATCACAGAATGGATTGGAATAGTGGCACAATATCTAGATCTTCCTTCTCACTACTGAGGTATGAATGATATTTTTTATTTTTCTCAGCTCTAGAGGTACATGCCCACTCCCATGCATGTCATAAACTATGAGGATATTAATTTTTATTATGATACAATATACATAGAGAACCTAGTCTGGATTGTGTATTAGAGATATAAAGTCATATGAGGGAAGATAGTTCCACTTGCCTGGATTCTATGGTGTCATGGATGGATCTAGGAGGTGACTTGTGAGTGGGAAGCTGATATTTGGGATCAATGTTCTGTGTTTTTTGAGAAGAACCATTGAATATACTTATTAGGAATAAAAAGGAATTATATGGGGAGAATTATAGCATCCTATATTATTTTTATGTACAAGATGGTTTAAGTTTATAAAATTATTTGTTCTCTTTTGAATCTTCTATGTTATGGGGTTTAAAGGGTTTGGTTTTTAATTAAAAGGGGTATAGGAATTGAAGTTTAGAATTTGAGAGGAGTCTTGGCCTTATGGTGGATGTAAATCTTCCACTTGATGGCCAGTGAAGTCCACTGGTCATCTAGTGGAGTTATTGTAGGTATAAAAGTTTATGCATACCCCACCGGCCAATCGGTGGTACTAGAAAAACCTTGTTGGTTCTTCTAGAAACAATATCTAGTTGGTGTGCCCATTCCAAGGGTGAATTAAATTCACCCTATGGGATTTTAATCTCACTCATTGTTTACCATATTTAATACCCAATTATGAACCCAAAGACCCTATTTCAAATTTGAGACATCTCTCCTTATCCCTAGATCTCTCTCATTCATCTCCCCTTGGTTATTCAAGGTTGGACCAATCTAGTGATGCTAGAATAGTGATTTTTCTATATATATTCACCCTTTTCCTATTATTTCTTGGGATATGAACATGTATCTATGATGGATATTTGTTTTATATGTGGATCTGATGAATAATTATTCCTTCCTTTATAGATCGGTGGTGAATCTAATATTTTGAAAATATATCATGTTTGAATAGATATTTACCATCAATTATAGATTTTTTAGGGGTATGTGTTTATGTATCATCTTCCTAAACCAATTCCTAATGGTAGATCGATGATAGAACTATAATCTATTGATGATACTTTCATATATTAGTGGTGATTTCAATATGTCAATGACATCCATTTGACTGGATCTTTATTTATCATGAATGGTGGATGTTTTTGGGTAAGTTTCTTTAGATTAAATATCTTTAGATATTCTTCTTCTTGGATCTCATCTTGGATCTATTTTATATTAATATATTTTTTGTTTGGAGTATATTACTCAAGAGGGGAGGGGTGAATTGAGTAACTATACAAATTTCTGGTTAAAAAGTATTTCTAAAATGTTTTCCCCAAAAGGTTAAATACAGCCTAGTTAGTCAAGGTTATACTATTATAAGAGTTTGATTATTTGAATAACTTCTTAAAAGATTGATTAGTTCTCATAAATATTAATGTCAGTTATTAAAATTACTTTTGAAGCTATTCTACTAAGAAAAGACAGTTATAACTTCTTTCCAAGATGAACTATCAATGCAAATTTAGTGATATCTGAATTATACAGTAAAGCATTAAAACTGAGAAGACTAAATTAAGAAGCATAGTGGATATGAAACAAGTGTTTCAGTATCAAGCCGAGACCTAATACACTCCACTTGGTGATCAGCTTCCACAAAGAAGTTTATATAGATAAACTTGATCCACACCCTGGATCAGGGTTAAACAATAGTACAAAAGACTGTCCAGGTCACGTAGGGACCTCTTCTACAGTTCTTTGTGGGTACAAACAACTAGGACACACAGGGACCTCTTCCACACTTATATGTGGGTATACACAAGTTTAAAAAAGATGTTTGAATAAGTACATCTTGTATCTTTTAGTTTAAATCAGGAGACAAAGTGTGTTGTTATACAGTTACACACTCTGCTCAAAAGTTAATAAAATGATACACAACATAGCAGAAATATTGAGATAGGTTTAGAAGTGCTCTGAGTGTTAGTCTTTATAGCTCTGAACTTATGAGATAAAGCATATGCAGAAATCAAGTCCTCGTATGGAAAACAGAGTGTCACAAGTTGAACAGATTCAGCTTGTGTTCTTTGTGATGTTTGATAGTATGAATATGTTCTTGATTCTGGGATTCCAGTATGCTTCATGTGTTCTTCAGCAGCATTGAGTTTCATGAGGCAATTATTTCTTGAATAATTTTCCAAGTGTATATTATTTTTTTGTTCTTACACCCATCCTCTTGTTAGTATTGTTCCATGCACACACTCTTTGTTTCTGGGCCACATTACTCTTTTATCTTAGAGTGCATGTGTTTGAGCCAATAGGTCGCATGTATTCTGCACCACTTACCTCGTACATGTCTACAAAGAAATATTATTTAAGTCAGTTCATTAAATTATTCAAATATGACCATTATAAATTAAATTGAAAGACGAAAAAACATATTAAGAAATGGTGTCACAGTATTTCATGGAAACGGTGTCTGGATCACGGTGTCTAGATCACGATGTCTGGATCACGGTGTCTAGTTCACAGTGTCTGGTTCACGGTGTCGTGTTCACAGTTTCTTATTCACAGTGTCTGGTTCACATTTTCTTTTTTACGGTGTCTTGTTCACGGTTTCTCAGACTTAGGAAGATATATGTATTCAGACTTAAGCAGTGATATTTATGGAATTTATTAAACTCAATCATTTGTCAGAGAAGTCATTATAAAGTAGGTCAACAGATAGTATATAGTGACCAATACTAGTGTTTAGCACTTATGATCTTTGAATAGCTTTTACTAAGCATATGTGCATTTGATATGATAAATATTTCATATAGTTAACAAGGTTTATAGACTGAATAGGATTTGTGATCATTAAAACATGATTAATACATGAGGATTCCAACAATCTCCCCATTTTTTATGATCACAAATCATGTATATTTAGAGTGTATATTTGTTCGAACAACATATTTTGAATGTTCATATAACATATATAGAGTGAGTGTTCTCTTCTCCTATATTTCACCCATATTACTCCCCCTTTTGGGATTATCAAAAAGTAGCAAGAAAAATAAAAGACAAAAGAGACCAGAGAAGTGCATAATGTATTAAAGAAAAGTAAGGGATTACAAAAAGTACAAAAAAGGTAATAAGATTCCTATCAAAAGAGAGTAAGCATTGTCCTTCATCACTGGACGGTCTTCTCTTTGCCCTTTTAAGTAGCAGCAGAATATTAAGCCATAGAAGAAAATGTTGAGGTAGAAGAAGGGAGTGAGCTAGTTGATAAAGAAGGAAAAGGAAGACCTTCAAAGACAGAGGGAGCTAGAGTAGGTGCAGTAGAAGACCGGGGAAATTTTTGATCAAGGATCACAGGCCTGATCTGACTCATTTCATGACTGACATACATAGAAGTGGAGGATAGGGAAGAGGTGAATGTAGGCAAACCAGGTCTCAGAGGGGCATCCGCAGGAGCAACAATGGTTGTACTATGTACATGAAGACAGGGCCTTGGAATCTTAATAAAATCCATAATGATCTCTCTACCATACTACATAGCTTTCTCCAAATCATCCTTGTTTTCCATGAACTTATCCAATAGACGAGTGAACTCTATGAGCTTTTGGACTTGAGTCTTGAAAGCTTGAGTAACAGGAGGAATCCTCAGATTTTCTACAAGATAGTTGAAATGATTGGTCATGTCATTCTTGGAGAAAATTCAGTTGAAGTATAAATCCACTTTCTTGGTAATATCTTGTTGAGAATCATTTTCAAATTTTGAATGGATTTGGACTAGATCAAGAACATTGTCGCTGTTCTTGATAACTTCAAATAGATAATCTTTATTGAAACCACTAAGCACAGTATGAAGTTCTTCTTTGAACACTGTTCTGAGAAGGTCACTATCTAAAGAAGAATGAGATGATGGTCCAGATTCCTTAGAAGCATTGACAGCTGAGGTGAGATATTTCAGTTGATTTATCACTTTTTGAAGGAACCTCCTATACTCATCAGTGAGCTTTTTAATATTAACAACAAGCTCTCTCATCTCTCTTACAATCTATTTGTTCCTTTCTGTGACCTTTTTAGCTAAGGAAGCTAAATGAGTTTGAATCTGAGAGGCAACATTCTGTGGGCTTTGAGGAACAACAAGCTCCATAGGATTAGAAACAAGCTTGGATCTCGAATGCATATCTTTTTTCATTTCTTCAATCATACCTCTTAGAGTATTCACTTCATCACTAAGAAGTCTATTTTTAACTTTGACTTCCTGAATCACATGAAGCATTTTAAGTTGAATCTGACAAATAATTTTTTCCAATAATAGTGAGGAATATCAATCACTTATATGTGTTACTGAAGAAGGTTGGTTATTCATGAGTTTTTTAACTCCAGCCAAAATGGTAGCTCCAAAATCTTTCAGATCATCTTTACTCACCAAGGATGGTTGTTCTGATTAAGTTTCAAAGATAGGGACTGATACAAGCTCAGGTTCCTTTTCAGGGGAAAGATTAGAGACAGGTTTCAATTAGAACATAGTAGAAAGGTCAAGGTCATTTAAAAATACTTTTTGAGAGTCATCTACATCATAAAATCTGGGGAATTTATACAGAGAGTCTATAGGACTAAGATCAATCGGGTTTGGTACTTCAATAGATTCTAGATTTGGGGGTTGCCCCCCCCCCCCTCAATAGTTTCATCCTTCTCAGGACTGAGAGACTTAGGGGCTTGATTTATTTCCATGAATTCATCTCTTAGTTCCTCTCTCATTTCCTACCTATCCAGCTGAAAAGCTTGATTTGGACTTTCCTCAACCGAAGGAATGACTTCAGGAACAGATTTTTCCACTAGGAGTTCTTCAAGATCATCTTCTTGCATAACAATTAATTATTCTTCTATAAGATCTTCCATAGAAATCTTCTCAGTTTCTTTGACAAAATATTTTGTTTTAGCTTCAGGTTGATCTTCCAAATGAGAAACATCTTTAGAAGCAGGAACTTCCTCTTCACTTACTTCATGAGGGACAGAAGTGTTCTCTTCCTTATCAGAAACAGTTTCCTTGGGAGGCACAATAGCCTCTTCTTCTTCTTCAGAGTACTCAAAAACTTCATCTAGTTCCAAAACAGGATCAGAAATATCTTTTGGTCTTAAGGGATGTTCCACTGGATTGAACTTTTCATAAATCCTATCATTTTCTTCCACCCATGCCTTTTTCCAAGGATTCCAATTGATTTTCATTCTCTTGATAATGAATTTTGAAAGGTAGAACTCACAATTCTTGATATCTTCTTCATTAGGTCCAACCATACCTTTGGCATCAAGCATGACTGAGATAAGCCAAGAATAAAATAGGGAGGTTGACTTGGATATGGTTTTGATCAGCTCACACATATGGTGTATGACATACTTACAAAGGTTGATCTTATGCCCATTTTTCATAAGATGAATCAGAAACACATCCTAATATTTTAGTAAAGAAAAATCACCTTTTTTGGGTCTAAGAAGGTTCTTTATAAACTTAAATAAAAGTATTGATTCTCTATCTAGTTCAGCAGCAATGTATCTCCTCTTGGTGCCATTTCCAGTTAATCTTTTCAAAGCATCTTCTAAAATAAAGAATTCACTAGAAGGTGGAGGTCCTCTCTGATAGTCCTCACAGATGCCTTTATGAGGTATCCTAAGGCATGTATCCCATAACCTCTAAGAGAATGAGCATTTCTAGCCATTTATCTGGCTTCTCACAGCATAACCATCTTCAGAATCAAAGGAGAATTGAACATACTGATAAAATTGAGCCACTAACTTAGGGTAGATAGGTCTGTCTTCCTTCAAAAACCATTCTAACTAGCCTTGCTCTTTTAAAACTTTTAAAAATAGAGACTTACTCGACAAAATCCACTTAGGGCATATCTCTTTCTCAGGTACTACTACTCAGTTCACCAGACTTGGATTTATAGGACCCTTGGGTTCTAGATTGGGAGAAAATTTCTTCTTCTTTGAGCTACATTTCTCAGGAGTTGATGATGAAGGGCATTTCATCCCGATCATTCACTGAAGGTTCGAGAGAGAGAGAAGGGTTGAAGGGCTGAAGGTTTGAGGAAGGGTTACAAATTCAGTGAATAGAAGAGAGATCGAGTGAAGGACAAGTGACATTTCCTTTATTTTATCATTTAGGAATATCAAACGTTGCAGAAGTAAAATCACGGGAAAATAAAAAGGTGAAATGAGTAATTACCGCGATACGGCTTTTACTTTGTAAATAAAAATCATAAATAATCTTTTCGGTGAGACCGTATCAGGTCCTTACAGTGAGACAGTGACAAAACTTTACGGTGAGATAGGTCTTTACGGTGATACATGTATTTACGGTGAGATAGGTCTTTATGGTGAGTGTAACACCCTGAGATTTTATGAAAAATATTCTTTTAATTTCATTAATGTCTTTTGTTTTATGCTACACCAAGATTACCTTGCGCTATATGCAACACCGTATTAGCTTGCAGTATACGCAACACTATTCTTGGATCCTGTTACACACAATTTTGATAATAGTTATTCTACGCAACAATGAGTATATATATATATATATATTCAATGTATAAATGAAATATGGTTGGATTATGTTATACGAAACAACGAAGGATTCTTGCACAACATGAAACCCTGACTTGGCTTGCATTACACGCAAGCGCGACCTTCCACGATAGCGTGTGTTGTACATGATACCGAGTTTCGCTAAACAATGATATGCTATTAAAATATTTTTAAAATTAGCCGTTATGAATAGTAATACCCACTTTTTGAAATTTTATAAATTTTATTTTTGAAAATGGACTTCATTTTTGGATTCGGAATATCGAAATTAGCCTAGGGTGAAATTTTGGTATTTTTCTGGAAACATTCAATTTTTGATCAATAGTGAAAACACTGGGTTACTATTTAAAAACCGACTTTTTATTTAAATAATTATTTATTTTATTTAAATTTATTTTAGGTCAAAATTGATACATAATACCTATATAATTTCAATGTAATTCATTAGGGTAATTTCATAATAATTTTAGATATATAAAAATTTCATTGAACTTTTCACAGTCTTTTACCCACCTCCTAGGAGAATTTCCAAATTTACATAAAACTTAATTTTACCGCTTATGTGAGTGGAATTTAAAAAATCCGAGAGACGCGGTTGATGTCAGTAAGTAAAATGTGGTTCAATGAGATGAAAATAATTTTTGGTGAATAGTAACTTTTTACTTTTATTTGTCACGGTTAAAAGTAAATAGGGTAATTAAGGGTAAAAATGATATTATTATTACCCTAACACATGTCCTAATTCTATTGGATAAGTGTAATTCAACCAAAAACAACCTTATGAATAAAATATGACCATTTAGGCCCACTTGGGTTAGATTAGGACATTTATTATTAATTTATTTAAAGAATGGTTAAAATAGTTAAAATCAAAGTTTAATAAGTAAATCATTTTTAATATAGGGTTATACATAATATAAATTCGACTATAAATATTCATTAGAAATATAAAAAGATTTCCTACATAATGATATTTTATTTTTAATTTTTAGACATTAAATAATTTAATTTATTTATGACACAAAGATGATGCAGTAATTATCTTATTAATGAAATATTGACATAATTGATGTTATAAATACCCAAATAAATGTAATTTGAGACTTTTTATGAATTCCACTAATTTATAGGTTAATATGAAATGTTATTATTTATTTAATTAACTTTTTTAGAACTAATCATTCTGTTATGATTTTCACAAAAATCAATTACTAAATAGTGTCAAAACTGACATAAAATAGTTTTTAAAACAAATATTTTATTATTAATGGTTATTTTATTCCTAAAAATATAAGGTTAGTCCAAATGACTTAGATAAGGTTATATATATTAATAATAAACAACTTGGGGTTCTTTTGGCTTGTTATAGTAAGTTTATTAACCTTATAGTGTAAGAACACAAAAAGACACGGTAAAAGTAAAACTATCTAACTTAAAGTTAAATCTAAATGATAAGGTTAAAATAGTGAACTAAACTTTTCCAAATTCTATTGGATGAGAGTATGTCGACCCATCCCCACCTTAGCTTAGAAATAAATCAATTTGGAGATATTTAAAACCGAATATGGCTTTATAATAAAATAATATTTTTAGTTTTCCCAAAGGTGCCCCTCTCCTCCCTTATAAAAGGGTACCTCCTCCCTCTCTTCCTCACACCACTTTGAGCCTTCAAGCTCGGCCAACCCCTGCCAAATTCTCTTCTCCACTTCTCTAGAAACATCCTAGAGGTCCTGGTCTTCTTCAAAGACCAATTTCATTGCCCTAAAAGGAGTTCTCAAAGAGGCGCTTCAAAGAAGAGGTAATGTCCGTTACCGATTCTTTCAACTTTATTTCTTATTCCACTTCTTCTTCTTTAGTTGTTTCATTATGAAGTAATAACATCATTATCACTCATATACTGATATGTTATTATAATTATGAAACAACCCTATTTCACCATCTATCCATCCTACGGAAAACGAAATCACCGCGCGTGCGTACGTACGGAATAACGTCTCCACGCCGTGGTGTAATCTGTTTTTCCAACACCACCTTACTTGGATGGGTATAATGGTGTAAATAATAACTATACATAGTTATTATAAAATCATACTGATTCTTATTTATTGTATCATCCACTCCAATTCAATTCAATGATTATGGAAACGATATCATCGCTCGTGCGTACGTACGGACTACCGTCTCCACGACGCGATGAGATGCATTCTCCATGTTAACCATACATGAATGATCATAAAGTTTATTTAATGAACAATAATAAAATATATGAAATAATAATTCTACTTTATTTATGTATATATATATATTTATGTCTTCTATTTAGTTTCATTCAATTCAATAAGGAAACGAAAACAGCGTTCATGCGTACGTACGGCCTACTGTCTCCATGAACGGTGTATTTCATTCATTTTATCGACCTATAATATATATATATATATGTATATGATGAATATATATAAATCATTTTTTACATTCTGAAATTATGTAAATCAGGATATAAGTAAAAATATCAAGAACTACAAGTCGAAACACATACGATAAATGAAATGATTTTACCCAAAACGCTGCTTTAACATGGAATTTACAAAAGAACGGTTAATATAAAGTCATAAGTGAAACATATATGATATCATAACAATGAATATGATTATGTAATAAGTCAATGAAATTTTTAAATCATTATACAGGAGGTTCGGATACGTACGAAGCATATCAGACCTAAGGTAAGGGATAAATTTTCAATCTCATTTTTATCCGAGATTGCTTATACGTAGGTATTTACTGGGGTTACGTTTATCATCCATGACCATGTTTTCTAAAAATGCTTTCATAAAATGTTTACCATTCTTCCATGGATGTTCAAAGTCATTTTTACCTTTTATTGACTTTTTACCACATTTTATGAATGGAATCTTACCTTTGGTTACCATATAAGGTACTTTTTGACTTTTCCGACAAAAGTACGAGGAGAATGTTATTTTTAACTTATACGGAGTGAACGGATTTTTACGGTTTCATAACTCCTCATTTTAAAGAAGCTTCCTCTACAAGATTGCATGATTATTTTCAAAAAAACCCTTATCTTTTAAAATTTCATGGAATTTTGTGAAAAGAAAATGATTTTAAAGAAGAAAGGATATTTTCCTCAAGAATTCATTTCAAGTGTTTTGTCAAAACTATTTTCCATCTAAGATGACATTATTTCATATGTGTATGTTTCAAGTAAAATGTCTCTATGATTTAAATGGTTTCAATTTTCTTATGATGAAATGATATCATTTTTTTATGGATTATGTTATGATGGCATGATGTTTAAGAATCCCATTTTATTTCATGGGTTATGCTATGATGTATGATTTATGATTTTGTGGCACATGAAAGAATGATTTCATTATGAGATGGGTGGGACCTATATCTCCCTCCAATGCATTGGGTAAAGATTTATATCTCATGATATGGACATGGCTGGAACGGCATGTTAAACCGGTTCAGTAATATAAGACTGGAACGAGGAGTGAACTCGATTTAGAAAGGGACTTTGTCCACTAAGATGGTCTTGGCAGCAATGCCTTGGCTACTATGGAAATCATATCATGTGCTTAATGGTTTCCAAAATTACATGTTTTATTTCCATGCTATTTTATCATTCTTAATGTTTATTTATGATCTATGCCTTACGTACTTCCATGTTTTTTGTCATTGCTCAAGATTTTGATGTTTAAACATTATGTTCATTTTTTTAAGTTCAAATGTATATGGTATGTTTTATTTTATCCATTCTTACCCTTAATAAGCATTTGAGCTCACCCTTTTTATGTTTTATTTTCCCCAGGATATAAAGAAAGGTTTTAGGTATGAAAAAAAAGGGGAAGATCTTTATGGGAGATGTTGAAGATCTTTCACCACGATTAGAAGATTACGTTCCAAGTTTCCAAAGACACTAAACTATTAAGATCCTTGTGTGTCTGTTATTGTTATGTATTAAGTATTCCGCAAAAGTAATGTAATGTCCATGTACGTCAATCTTTGGGTCTCTACAGTTGGTATCAGAGGAAAGGTTTAGTCAACCTTTGGAAACTAGGATGCGAAAATGTTAGTGAGATCCCTAGAGATATTTCTAAGGTATGTCTAGGGATGTCCCTAAGGATAAGTATACGTATAGGATATAGTCCTAGAACTACGGTAAAGATCTTAGAATTTAACCTAAGATGTTAGATATTGAGGGTGCTCCCCCTTTATTATGTTGTTTTCCCTAGCATGATTTTTTCCTCTCACACTATTCTTTTTGGGTTTTAGAAAATGGCTGGAAACAGGAAGATTCATGATAATGGAGGATATGACGGACAATGGAATGATATTCTTCATGAGAAACCAAATGAAACGGGATTTGGAAGTCCAAACATCATTATTATGCCTAATCAGCAATCTCATAATATGATCAATAATCTCAACTTTGGTAAGTTTCCCGACTCAGATAATAAGAGAAATATGGAGTTTCATGATGATCATAGAGGAAAGAAAGTTCAATTTCCCTCATGTAAATCATGTGGGAAGAGGAATCGGGGAGATTGTTTCAAGGGAACTAGAAGATGCTTTGGGTGTGGAAAAGAAGGACACAAAGCCAGTAAGTGCAAAGGAAAAGGTTCAGTTAACACCATGGATGAGGATAATGGTATTGCTACGACATCAACAATGGTTAAATGTTTTAAATGTGAAATGTATGGGCATTATGCAAACCAATGCCCTAAGGGAAAGTCTCATGAAGAGAATCAGTACGGCCGTATGGGTAGTATTTATGTGGATGATGATGAAGAGACTACAAATGATATGTGAGATGAAAGAATTGTTGAAGCTCGGTCAATGGTTTAAGAAGGTAGTGGAATGATTACATGTTTATCAAGTGTAATGTTGTATAAGTAATCTCATGGTACTATGGAATAAAGAGACATCTCAGGATTGTTACACTGTTGTCTTTTCTTGAGTTTTGAAAGTGTATGATTAATGGTACCAGTATCCATGAAAGGTTATTCAGATATTTTTGGAATGTAGATGATATGCGCATAATGAAGGGATAAGGAGAAAATTAAATGTTTGATAGTATTCATGATCTCATGACTGATATAAGGAAATAGTTATATCATGGTTTGAGTATATAGAATTTTGGGTTTTTGGTATGTGGAAAGAGTTAACTTTTTACAACACTCATGTTTTCACTAAGATTCAATGGGTATTAATTTTTCAAGAGAATACATGATTAAGGCCTTAGAATATTTGGAATGTGACCAACAAGACATATCTTATGATATATGGGGATCAACGATGGTATTAACATGCTTGTTATATGAAATATCTGGTAATCATTTTCACTATATTATGAGAGTGGACTGCAGTATTATGGATAAGTTTAAAGATTGGAATGGATTATGTTGGACATAAGTTAGTATTGTTTAAGGATAGAAGTTTTTTCGATATTATTGATGGGATGTTATAGTAATGTAGTTTTAGAAAAAAGGACAACCTACAGGACGAGTGACAGCCCATCGCGTCAGACAAGGTTGTGGGAATTAAACCCACAACTGAAGTGTGACTAGCCTTTATCGCCTACCACTGGCCTACAGGAAGTCCCTGGTTAGTAGAAACTAGTTTTATTTTATTAAGCGGTATGATATATGAAGTATAAGTTCATTTTTGGAACCATATATGATTAATCTAACCATAAGATGGACTTATAACTTTTGCTAACCTTTTGTTTGAAACAGATGGAATGACCCATCATTCTATCACATGATCTGCTAACACATCACGAATAACAAATTCAACTTCATTTCTTTAAGGGATGAAGGGAAAATTGTTCAATTCACGAACAACCGTGAAATTGTACAAAAATCATGTAAGTATTTCTTTTAATTCATCAACTTTAGGGAAATGATCTTGAAAACCAAAAAAGTTGTCCTAGTGCCCTTATATCTGATGAATCAGATGGTACCTTAGATCATCGCAAATCTATGGCTTTGTGATTGTTGGCTATTTCATAGCCATGTTCTCTACCACTCTCTATTAGAACTTGATGGTTAGATT
This sequence comes from Viscum album, assembly GCA_963277665.1. NCBI lineage: Eukaryota > Viridiplantae > Streptophyta > Magnoliopsida > Santalales > Viscaceae > Viscum > Viscum album. The sequence continues at coordinate 1,020,955,950 of OY728122.1, forward strand.
TTTCTTCCATATCCATATTTTCACTTATGTTCTCCTACGTGGAAACCCAGTGATGAGTTAATTTGGGTAAACGTTACATTTCATACTTTAGATTTTAAAGACAAGTTTTGGTATTCCTTTTTACGATGTGGGTTTCTATTAAACAAACTTTCGAGTAGTAAACCATTTATAACCCCGACGAATTTCGAGGGCGAAATTCATTTTAAGGGGGGTAGAATGTAACACCCCGAGATTTTATGAAAAATATTATTTTAATTTCATTAATGTCTTGTGTTGTATGCTACACCAAGATTACTTTGCACTATACGCAACACCGTATTAGCTTGCAATATACGCAACACTATTCTTGGATCGTGTTACACACAATTTTGATAATAGTTATTCTACGCAACATTGAGAATATATATATATTCAATGTATAAATGAAATATGGTTGGATTATGTTATACGAAACAACGAAGGATTCTTGCAAAACACGCAACCCTGACTTGGCTTGCATTACACGCAAGCACGACCTTCCACGATAGCGTGTGTTGTACGCGATACCGAGTTTCGCTAAACAATGATATGCTATTAAAATATTTTTAAAATTAGCCGTTATGAATAGTAATGCCCACTTTTTGAAATTTTATAAATTTTATTTTTGAAAATGGACTTCATTTTTGGATTCAGAATATCAAAATTAGCCTAGGGTGAAATTTTGGTATTTTTCTGGAAACATTCAATTTTTGATGAATAGTGAAAATACTATGTTACTATTTAAAAACCGACTTTTTATTTAAATTTATTTTAGGTCAAAATTGATACATAATACCTATATAAGTTCAATGTAATTCATTGGAGTACTTTTATAATAATTTTAGATATATAAAAATTTCATTGAACTTTTCACCGACTTTTACCCACCTCCTAGGAGAATTTTCAAATTTACATAAAACTTAATTTTACCGCTTCTGTGAGTGGAATTTCAAAAATCCGAGAGACATGGTTGATTTCAGTAAGTAAAATGTGGTTCAATGAGATGAAAATAATTTTTGGTGAATAGTAACTTTTTGCTTTTATTTACCACGGTTAAAAGTAAATAAGGTAATTAAGGGTAAAAATGATATTATTATTACCCTAAAACATGTCCTAATTCTATTGGATAAGTTTAATTAGATCAAAAACAACCTTAGAAATAAAATATGACCATTTAGGCCCACTTGGAATAGATTAGTACATTTATTATTAATTTATTTAAAAAAGGGTTAAAATAGTTAAAATCAAAGTTTAATAAGTAAATCATTTTTAATATAGGGTTATACATAAGATAAATTCGACTATAAATATTCATTAGAAATATAAAAATATTTCCTACATAATTATATTTTATTTGTAATTTTTAGACATTAAATAATTTAATTTATTTATGACACAAAGATGATGCAGTAATTATCTTATTAATGAAATATTGACATAATTGATGTTATAAATACCCAAATAAATGTAATTTCAGACTTTTTATGAATTCAACTAATTTTCTAGGTTAATATGACATGTTAGTATTGATTTAATTAACTTTTTATAACTAATCATTCTGTTATGATTTTCACAAAAATAAATTACTAAATAGTGTCAAAATTGACATAAAATAGTTTTCAAAACAAATATTATATTATTAATTGTTATTTTATTCCTAAAAATCTAAGGTTCAGCCAAATGACTTAGATAAGGTTATAGATATTAATAATAAACAACTTGGGGTTCGTTTGTCCTGTTATAGTAAGTTTATTAACCTTATTGTGTAAGAACACAAAAAGACACGGCAAAAGTAAAACTATCTAACTTAAAGTTAAATCTAAATGATAAGGTTAAAATAGTGAACTAAACTTGTCCGAATTATATTTGATGAGAGGAGTTTGACCCATCCCCACCTTATATTCTCAATAAATCAATTTGGAGCTATTTAAAACCGAATATGGCTTTATAATAAAATAATATTTTTAGTTTTCCCAAAGGTGCCCCTCTCCTCCCTTATAAAAGGGCACCTCCTCCCTCTCTTCCTCACACCACTTTGAGCCTTCAAGATCAGAGAACCCCTGCCAAATTCTCTTTTCCACTTCCCTAGAAACATCCTAGAGGTCCTGGTATTCTTCAAAGACCAATTTCAGTGCCCTAAAAGGAGGTCTCAGAGAGGCGCTTCAAAGAAGAGGTAATGTCCGTTACCGATTCTTTCAACTTTATTTCTTCTTTCACTTATTCTTCTTTAGTTGTTTCATTATGAAGTAATAACATCAGTATCACTCATATACTGATATTTTATTATAAGTATGAAACAACCCTATTTCACCATCTATCCATCCTACGGAAAACAAAATCACCGCGCGTGCGTACGTACGGAATACCGTCTCCACGCCGTGGTGTAATCTGTTTTTCCAACACCACATTACTTGGATGGGTATAATGGTGTAAATAATAACTATACATAGTTATTATAACATCATACTGATTCTGATATATTGTATCATCCACTCCAATTCAATTCAATGATTATGGAAACGATGTCATCGCTCGTGCGTACGTACGGACTACCGTCTCCACGACGCGATGAGATTCATTATCCATGTTAACCATACATGAATGATCATAAAGTTTATTTAATGAATAATAATGAAATATATGAAATAATAATGCTAATAGATTTATGTATATATATATATGTATGTTTTCTATTTAGTTTCATTCAATTCAATAAGGAAACGAAAACAACGTTCATGCGTACGTACGGCCTACCATCTCCATGAACGGTGTATTTCATTCCTTTTATCGACCTATAATATATATATGTATATGATGAATATATTTAAATCATTTTTTACATTCTGAAATTATGTAAATCAGGATATAAGTAATAATATCAAAAACGACAAGTCGAAACACATACGATAAATGAAATGATTTTACCCAAAACGCTGCTTTAACATGGAATTTACAAAAGAACGGGTAATATAAAGTCATAAGTGAAACATATATGATATCATAACAATGAATATGATTATTTAATAAGTCAATGAAATTATTTAAATCATTATACAGTAGTTTCAGATATGTACGAATCATATCGGACCTAAGGTAAGGGATAAATTTTCAATCTCATTTTTATCCGAGATTTCTTATACGTAAGTATTTACTGGGGTTACATTTATCATCCATGACCATGTTTTCTAAAAATGATTTCATAAAATGTTTACCATTATTCCATGGATGTTTAAAGTAATTTTTACCCTTTATTGAATTTTTACCACATTGTATGAATGGAATCTTTCCTTTTGTTACCATATAAGGTACTTTTTGACTTTTCGGACAAAAGTACGGGGAGAATGTTATTTTTAACTTATAAAACGTGAACGGATTTTTACAGTTTCATAACGCCTCATTTTCAAGAATCTTCCTCTACAAGATTGCATGATTATTTTCAACAAAACCCTTATCTTTTAAAATTTCATGGAATTTTTTGAAAAGAAAATGATTTTAAAGAAGAAAGGATATTTTCCTCAAGAATTCATTTCAAGTGTTTTGTCAAAACTATTTTCCATCTAAGATGACATTATTTCATATGTGTATGTTTCATGTAAAATGTCTCTATGATTTAAATGGTTTCAATTTTCTTATGATGAAATGATATCAATTGTTTATGGATTATGTTATGATGGCATGATGTTTAAGAATCCCATTTTATTTCATGGGTTATGCTATGATGTATGATTTATGATTTTCTGGCACACGAATGAATGATTTAATTATGAAATGGGTGGGACCTATATCTCCCTCCAATGCATTGGGTAAAGATTTATATCTCATGAGATTGACATGGCTGGAACGACAAGTTAAACCGGTTCAGTAATACTGGACTGGAACGAGGAGTGAACTCGATTCAGAAAGGGACTTTGTCCACTAAGATGGTCTTGGAAGCAATGCCTTGGCTACTATGGAAATCATATCATGTGCTTAATGGTTTCCACAATTACATGTTTTATTCCAATGCTATTTTATCATTATTAATGTTTCTTTATGATCTATGCCTTACGTACTTCCATGTTTTATTTCATTGCTCAAGCTTTTGATGTTTAAACATTATGTTCATGTTTTTAAGTTCAAATGTATATGGTATGTTTTATTTTATCCATGCTTACCCTTACTAAGAATTTGAGGTCACCCTTTTTATGTTTTCTTTTCCCCAGGATATAAAGAAAGGTTTTAGGTAAGAAAAAAAAGGGGAAGATCTTTATGGGAGATGTTGAAGATCTGTCACCACAATTAGAAGAATGCGTTCCAAGTTTCCAAAGACACTAAACTATTACGATCCTTGTGTGTCTGTTATTGTTATGTATTAAGTATTCCGCTAAAGTAATGTAATGTCCATGTACGTCAAGATTTGGGTCTCTACAGTGAGACAGGTCTTTACGGTGATACAGGTCTTTATGGTGAGACAGGTCTTTAGGGTGAGACTATGGCTGACCCTTATGGTGAGACAGTGACTGTCAGACAGTAATCACGAAATACTAACTATGAGACCATGAAACAGTAAGATATGCAACAGTAAGATATAAAATATTAAGACATAAAGCATGAAGACATGTACTTAAGATTTATCATTACTAATTCATGTATGATGTAGTCTATTATTTTAGAATTTAATAGTTTGGTAAATATATCAGCAAGCTGATACTCAGTACCAATGAATTCCAAAGTGATATCACGTTTTTGATAATGATCTGTCAAAAAATGATGTCTTATATCAATATGCTTTGTCATAGAATGTGAAACAGGATTTCTCGAGATGTTAATAGCACTTGTGTTGTCACAATTTATATATACATGCCTGAATTGATATCTATAATCTAGTAATGTGTGTTTCATCCAAAAGATTTGTGCACTACAACTACCAGCAGCTATATATTCAACTTCTGAAGTAGATAATGCAACAAAATTTTGTTTCTTACTACACCATGATACTAGTCACTTGCCTAAAAGGTGACATGTTCCATAGGTTCTTTTTCTTTCTAACTTACAGCCACTGAAGTCAGAATCATAATAACGAACTAATTAAAATGATTATCCTCTAGGATAGAACAGCACTTGGTTGGGTGTATGCTTGAGGTATTTGAAAATTATCTTTACAGCATTTAAATGAGATTCCATAGGATTTTCATGAAAACGAGCACACATTCACACACTAAACATAATGTCAGGTCAACTAGCAGTTAATTAGAGTAAACTTCCAATCATTCCTCTATAAGTGTTTTGATCAACAGATTTTCCATCTTCATCAAGATCCAACTTACAAGTGGTACTCATGGGAGTGTCACTACTTTTAGTGATATCCAATACAAAATGTTTTATAATATCTCTAGTATATTTACATTGAGTTAAAATAATACCATCATTATTTTGAAAGATTTGAAATCCGAGAAAGAATTTTAGTTCACCCATTAAACTCATTTCAAATTCATTTTGCATCATTTTAAAAAAATCAACACATAAATAATTTCTTAAAGATCCAAAGATAATATCATATACATAGATTTTAACAACTAAAACATCATTATAAATTCGTTTTATAAATAGGGTAGGATCAGCTATTCCTTTTGTAAAACCTTTGGAAATAATAAAAGTACTCAACCTATCATACCAAGATCTTGGATCTTGTTTTAAACCATATAAATCTTTTGATAATTTAAAAATATGATTCAGAAAATGGGGGTTTGTAAAACTAGGGGTTGTTCAACAAAGACATCCTTATCTATATACCTATTTAAGAATGCACTCTTAACATCCATTTTATATATTTTTAAATTCAAATGTGTAGCATAAAAAAGAAGAATTCTGATGGATTCAAGTCTAGTTACTGGTGAAAAGGTCTCCACATATTCAATTCCTTCTTATTGACTTTAGCCTTGTGCAACCAATCTAGCCTTGTCTCTAACTATGTTACCAGCTTCATCTACCTTATTTCTAAACACCCATTTAGTTCCTATGGTGAATGTGTCCTTAGTTATTTCAACAAGTTTCCAAACTTTTTTCCTTTCAAACTAATTAAGTTCTTCTTGCATATCCATCACCCAAAATTCATCATTGATATAATCATTAATGTTTTTAGGCTCAAGTTTTGACAAGAAGACTTGATGTTCAACCTGATTTCTAAGAGAATCTCTAGTTTGAGTTCCTTTGTCTAGGTCTCCTATAACAGCATCTAAAGGATGGTTCTTAAGAGTTCTAACAGCTCTAGAAAAGGAGGGGCTAGAGATTTCAGGTTCATCAACAGGTTCAGGTTCATTGTGACTTGAGTCTAAGAAATTTCCAGAACTTGAATTTTTCATAGATTCTTTCACAAAACGGTTTGAGGATTTTGGATTAATGTTCAGATTTGATACATCATCCTCTAGGTTCTCTAGAATGGTTTTAGGCTCATGTGGATTTGTTTCATCAAATTTGACATGGAAAGATTCTTTCACACATTTAGTTCTTTTATTGAACACTCTATAGGCTTTACAAGATATGGAATATCCTAAAAAGATACCTTCATCACTCTTGGATGAAAATTTGTGAATTTTTTCCTTAGTATTAATAATATAGTCCTTGCAACCAAAAACTTTGAAGTAGTTAACCTTGGGTTTTAGATTGTTCCATAACTCATAAGGAGTCCTTTTAAGAATAGGTATTATCAACACTCTATTGATTATGTAGCATGCTGTATTGATAGCTTCAGCCCAAAAAAATAGGTAGGTCATATTCACTAAGCATTGTTCTAGAAATCTCTTGCAGGGTTCTATTTTTTCTTTCTAAAACTCTGTAGGACCCCGGGACACCCTGAGAGGGGAGGGGTGAATCAGGGTGTCAACTTTTTCTTCTTAAAGTTTTGGATCTTGTTCCCACGTTGGTAGGAACCCGTTAAACCTGTATGATGGATATGATTAGTAATGAAACATTCACATGCAGAGAGATGACACAACTATTTTTACTTGGTTCACCACAAAGGGCTACGTCCAAGGAGCACATGCCGACAGGTTGTCGGTCGTACCAAAATCCACTATGCTTCACCAGCTATAGATTACAAATGTTCGGGTATAGTCACTCTGTCCCAGGCTCACTGCCTTTACAAAAGTTTAGGGATAGCTCACTGCGTCCCTCGGGTCACTCCCGTTGACTCCCCCTGGCTCAATTCCATTGGTGAAGTCCCACTCAGTTTATAGACGTGAATGTATCTTCAATAGATGTGCATTGAAGTTCTTTGTCTACTGTTCAGCATGATACTTTGCTTGCATCAGGGATCAGAGTTGATGCTCTTTTTAGTTCAATCCTTCTTCTTTAGTGCAATGACTGAATGCACTAGATCCCCCTGTCTTCGTTTTCCTGAATCACAATCACTTATGTGATTTCTCAATAAATGATGCTCAGCTTACTTGTCATCGTCAGAATCAGTTCACCATGTATGCATGAGATCATGCATGTATCATTTAGATTTCTTCTTCAATCTCACTTTGCACCGAATGTATCGGGTAATCTCTCGGCTTTCATGCAGCTCCAAACAGACCGGCGGGCTTCAGAAATACCTGGCGCGCTTCTCTAAGCCAGACGTGCAAGTCCCAATACGGCACGCTAGTCTCACTACGGCGCGTAAGTCTCCGGCACGCAGGTCCAAACTAGCGCGCAAGTATCACCAAACCACCTGCGCGACACTGCCTTCCTCAACTTCTAACCTGCGCAACTTACTTCCTTTCTCTCCCAAACCGCCTTGGGCGTGCAACCAACAACCGGCGCGCAGCTTCAGATAATGGTGCGCAAGTCCACCTACGCGGTCACACAATACTTGTGCAACTTCCACACCTGCGCGACCGGAGCTATGATTTTTCTAAGTGTTGAACTCCGTGAGAAATGAGGAGGGGTCGACCTGTATTTATAGGAAAACTGGACCCCCTGCGTGGCGGCGCGCAAGTCACTCCTTGGCGCGCAAGTCTCGGCGCACAGCTCATCTCCCCTAGCCTCTATCGCGCGACTCACTTGCACGACCCAACCAATACTTGCGCGACTTTATTTCCTTAGCCATATTTTGAAGTTCTGTTCTTGAAAAACAATAGGCGCACAAGTTCCAATCCTCCTAGGTTTCGGCGCGCAAGTCCCTTTTCCAAAATCACTCTTCTTCATTTGTTGATTTTGAGTCCCTAAAATTTGGAAAACACTGGAAAACGGCGCCACCTTGTATCTTCTCTTTCTGTACTGCCTTCAGATCATCCATTCCTCTGTCGACGTTCTTGAATCAAACATAGATCGTTGACCACAACTCTTGAACTTGACATGTCATCATGAAATCCCTTTTGTCAAGAAATTTTTATGTCATTTGTTTGCTTTGTCAACAAGAACAATCACCTCAAAAAAACTTCTTCTCAGTGATTTGAATCCTTCAGCAACTCTTCTGCTGTCATCACAAACTCCACTATCGTGATATGTATTCTTTGAAGGAACAGCTTTAGAACCATCATCTTCTGATACAATGTGATGTGCATGGCCATCTCATAATTTCAATCTCCGCATGGCCATCTCAGAATTCCAATCCCTTGCACATTGTCTTCTTATTCATCTGTCATTATCTACTTCATGCAAAGCATATGAGTAAATTCTTCAAGAATTCACTTGCATGGTTCTCATGCAATCATGAGTAATTGCATGGTCTTCATAAAAAACCCATGGGTCTCATACAATAATGAGGAATTGCATGGTCTTCATCAAAACCCATGGTTCTCATGATGGTCTTCATCAAAACCCATGGTTCTCATGCAATAAGGAGAAATTGCATGGTCTTCATCCAAAAACCCCATTCTTCGTTAATCATCCTCAGATGGATTACACCTAACATTCTTCATTGTTGTAAAAAATGTATCACCTTTGACACATGTTCATTGAACTTATGATCAGTACAACAATCGTCTGAATTATCATTCCTCCACTTCATCGGATTACTTCTTGATCTCCTTCATTTTGATCTTCATTGACAATTATTGACAACAAATACAACCTTATACACAAAGTGGTTCTAATAAACTCTATTTTTTTTGAGGTATTCTAGGGGCTGAACAATTGTGACTATAATCATTTTGTGAGAAAAAGGATTCAAACTCTTGATTTTCAAACTCACAGCCATGATCACTTCTTAAGGATTTAATTCAAATTCCACTAAAATTTTCCACAGACTTGGCATATTTAATAAAATAAGAGCAAGCTTCACTTTTGTGAGCCATAAATAAGGTCCATGTATATCTAGAAAAGTCATCTACAATAACATAAACATAGTGCTTCACATTTAAACTATAAACTCTAGATGTTCCAAACAAATCCATGTGAACAAATTCGAGAGGTTGAGAAGTTGACACTTCTTTCTTTGGTTTGAAGGAAATTTTGTGTTTTTTCCCTTTTGACAGGGATTACACAATTTTTCATTTGGAAACACAAGTTTGGGTAAGTCTTTAACTAATATTTTTCTAGTCATCTTTCTAAGGGAGTGAATATTACAGTGTCATAGCCTCATATTCCAGATCAAAGACTCTTTATGAAATAAACTTAAGCATGAAGTATTTTGAGAAGCTAAGGAATCTAAGTTAACAGATTAAACATTTTCATTTCTTAATGCAGAAAATACTAATCCCTTCTTATAATTAAAAACATTGCAAGCATCATTTTCAAATCTAACATGAAATACATCATCACATAATTGTGAGATAATAATCAGATTATATTTTAACCTATCAAAAAACAGTGCTTTAGAAATTAAAACTGAGTTATAATTACCGATTTGGCCAAGGCCAATAATCTTTCCTTTGGAATTGTCACCAAATTTAACATGTCATCCATATATTTTTATTAGGTTCTTGAAGCATGAGTAGTCTCCTGTCACCAAATGTAACATGTACTCCATCTACTTTGAGTAAGGGTATTTTTTCCATTGGTAAACATTTCTAGGTCATTCTTCAATTTCTCATTAGACATTTTTAATTCGTTGTTGTCTTTGAGCAGTTGAGAATTTTTCTCTTTTTTAGTTGTGAGTTCGATTTAATAGCCACAGTAAGAGCATATTGTTTCTTCAATGATTTATATTTTTCTTTTAGTTCATTGCATGTTTCTTCAAGCATGTTACAATATTCAAAAAATTCTTCATTAGTAAAATTTTCAGAATCACTCTCATCTCCAGAATAGTATGAATTATGTACAGGAGAGTCCAGTGTTACCTCATATGTGTTTGTCACAAAAAACATATCGGATTTGTTTTCCTATTCCTCATGTGATGTTTCTGAGTCACTTGAACTGTCCTCAGAAGCACTTCAGGTTGCCTTCATGGCATTTTTATACTTCATGTCCTTGTCCTCATATCTCTTTTTGTACTTGATCTTTGGACAGTCAGCCTTGATATGTACTTTGTGCTTACATTCATAGCAGAAAATTTCATCAGTCTTGTCACTTATTTTCAAATCCTTCTTCCAACTTCCCTTTTGTCCATATTTTCCCTTGAAGTTAGGCTTTCGAAAAAAGTTCTTATTCGTGTAAAATTTCTTGAATCTTCTGGATAATTGAGCCATCTCCTCATCACTGTCAAGTGATGATTGTTCACTGCTGGAACATTCTTCATAAGCTTCCAATTTCCCTTTGTCGTTGTGTTTAGAGGTGATGGTTTTCAATGCAACTGATTTCCTTTTTGGTTTATCCTCCTATTCATTGTTGACTTTCATATCTTCTTCATACATCATCAGTTTCCCAATGAGTTCTTTTATAGGTAGCTTTCTGTTGTCGCATGATTGTCTAATGGAGACAGAAGTTCATCTCTATCTGTTAGGCAGACATCTGAGAATTCTCATGATCTGTTCCTTGGCAATGACTTCTCTTCCAAGAGAGATCATTGGGTTGAAAATCTCATTGAACCTAAGATACATGTCAGAGTTAGGCTCATCGGGTTTCATTTTAAAGTTATCGTATTTAATAGTATAAGTATTAATTATCATTTCTTTTACACTATATGTTCCTTCATGTGAGACAGACAGGGTATCCCAAATTTCATGGGCAGTTTTACAAGCAGAAATTATATTGAATTATTCATCTCCTAAGGAGAAATATAAATCATTCATAGATTTTCAATTGTTATTGTAGGCAGTCTTGATTGGTTCATTCCATGTGATTCTATCAGTATCCAGAATCTTATATTCATCTATAATGGAAGACCAAATTTCAAAACCCATAATCTCTAAATGTAATTTGATTTTAATTTTCCATTGAGCATAGTTGGTTCTATTAAAGAATGGTGGTATGTTAGTTTCATCACCTTCCAATATATTATCCATAATAAAAAAATACTTTGATAAAGATATAAATTTAGAATTAACAGAAATTTACTGATCTTCAAAGTACAACTACAATCACAGTTGAATAAGGTTAAAAAAAAGTCTTAATAAACAACCTCTGATACCAAATGTTAGTCAGAGTAGATTACTCAAGAGGGGAGGGGTGAATTGAGTAACTATAAAAATTTCTGGTTAAAATGTATTTCTAAAAGGTTTCCCCCAAAAGGTTAAATACAACCTAATTAATCAAGCTTATACTATTATAAGAGTTTGACTATTTGAATAACTTCTTAAAAGATTTATTAGTTCTCATAAATCTTAATGTCAGTTATTAAAATTACTTTTGAAGCTATTCTACTAAGACAAGACATTTATAACTTCTTTCCAAGATGAACTATCAAAGAAAATTTAGTGATATCTAAATTATACAGTAAAGCAGTAAAATAGAGAAGACAAAATTAAGCAGCACAGTAGATATAAAACAAGTGGTTCATTCTCAATCCAAGACCTAATCCACTCCACTTGGTGATCACCTACCACCAAGCAGTTTATATAGATAAACTTGATCCACACCCTGGATCGGGGTTAAACAATAGTACACAGGACTGTCCAAGTCATGCAGGGACCTCTTCCACAGTTCTTCGGGGGTAAAAACAACTAGGCCACACAGGGACCTCTTCCACACTTATCTGTGGGTATACACAAGTGTAAAAATATGTTTGAATAAGGATATCTTGTATCCTTTAATTTAAAGTAGGAGAGAGAGTGTGTTTTTATAAATATACACACTCTACTTAAAAGTTGATAAAATGATACACAATAGAGTAGAAATATTGAGATAGGTTTAGAAGTGCTCTGAGTGTTAGTCTTTGTAGCTCTGGACTTCTGAGATGAAGCAGATGCAGAAATCAAGTCCTCGTATGGAAAATAGAGTGTCACAAGTTGGACAGATTCAGCTTGTGTCCTTCGTGACATTTGACATTGCGAGGATGATCTTGATTCTAGGATTCTGGTATGATTCGTGTGTTCTTCAATAGCGTTGAGTTGCATGAGGCAATTATTTCTCCAATAATTTTCTAAGTGTATATTATGTTGTCATGCTTACACCCATCCATTTGTTAGTATCGTGCCACACACACACTCTTTTTTTCTGGTCCGCATTACTCTTTTATCATGGAGTGCATGTGTTTGATCTGACAGGTTGCATGTATTTTTCACCTCGTACCTCTTACATGTCTACAAAAAAATATTATTTAAGTCAGTGCATTAAAATCTTCAAATATGACCATTATAAATTAAATTGAAAGACAACAAAACATATTAAGAAACGGTGTCACAGTATGTCATGGAAATGGTGTCTGAATCATAGTGTATAGATCATGGTGTCTGGTTCACAGTGTCTGGTTCACGGTGTCTTGTTCACGATGTCCTGTTTACAGTTTCTGGTTCACGGTGTCTTGTTCAGAGTGTCTTGTCCACGCTGTCTCAGACATAGGAAAATATTTTTATTCAGACTTAAGTAGTGATATTTATGGAATGGATTAAACTCAATCATTTTTCATAGAAGTCATTATAAAGTAGGTCAACAGATATTATATAGTGACCAAAACTAGTTTTTAGAACTTAAGATCTTTGGATAGCTTTTACTAAGCAACTATTCATTTGATATGATAAAGATTTCATAGAGTTAACAAGGTTTATAGACAGAATAAGATTTTCGATCATTAAAACATGATTAATACATGAGGAGTCCAACAATATTGTCATTGGATCAATGTCCATTATATATACCTGAGGTTCTCTTCTGTAATTGATAAGGAATTTGGGATTTGTTCTTGAATCGACAATGAATCTGGGGAATTGATGTCCTCTTCTTTGACATATTTTAGAACTAGTTCCATTGATAGAATCTATGAGGTATTTAATTATAGAACAACCTTCTTGACATGGAATATCCTCATCTATCCTTTCACATCTTTCTTGATGAACTAGAATACAAGTTATGCATCCTTTATATGTGAGAAAGTCCTCCACAGGTGTGTGACATAGTTTTTACTTCAATAATTTAATGAAATTTGGATACTTCTCCAACAACCTTGATGTAGTAAGTTCCTTATCATTTTATACCCTTTTATAATCTTATTTTCGTGATTTTATATTGTGATGGAATAGCTTTTTTCCATTTTTTTTGTTTTCTTGTGGGTGTGTTTTGTAGACTATGATACCCATATATGATCCTTGATTCCATGAGTATTGCTAGAGTAGCTTGTTAACATACATGATTTTAGTCACATGTTATTATATGTTTCTACTATATGTTGATGATGATTTGTTATGCTTTTTTTATTATGCTTTTCTTTATTGTGTGTATTTACCATCTATTAGAGTTATTTTATTAGTATTCATAATAGGTGGATCATTGTGATATAATTACCCCTTAGAGGGGGAGTTCACATGACATGCGGTGATGATCATGGTGGACCCATGCATAGGGTAGGAGCATGAAAGCCTTGTGGTTCGTGCCGAAATTCGATGCCTTGAGGATGCTGAGTAATGTGACAGAACTTGATGCCTTATGGATACTGAGTATATGTTCACTAGTCGACCTTATATCCTGACTCGAGACTTGATTCCTTGAGGATACCAAGTAATATTTCGTTGTGGCTAGTTCTTGTTCATTTCTGACATATTCTAATTACCCTTCTAGAATGGAGATAAATTAGGTATGATTGGGGATCATGGTGTCTTAGTAAGCACACAGACACTATGAAAATTTATGTTGTTGATTTCTTGAGCATTTATTACTATCATGTCATACACCTGTTATACTTATACACACAAGTTAAGGATGAATTTGTTTTTTACTATTGGTTTTTATTACTCACACCCTACAATAGCATTTCGATGTGCATATAGGATTCATGTATAGGGATCCAGGAAAAGTAAAGGGGGCCATGGAAAATGGTTGAGTCAATGAGCATAGATCTAGGAGTAGTATTGGAATATAATTCAAAAGAATCCTCAAAGTTTTATTTATTTATTTAATTTTACAAATTTACTATGGTTTTTCTTTCCACACTAGAAGCCTAGTTTATTTATCCTTATTTATTTATATGACATGTGTTTCTTATAATATTACATTATGATGTATTATATTCCACCTTGATTACTCTAAGTTGTTTTTTATTTATATTACTGGTTCAAGGATATGATATTAAGGGTATAGTCTAACCACTAATAGAATTCATACCCGCATTTCTATCCAGTAGCCCCTTGCATATGGAGAGATGTGAATGAGGTCATGTGGATATCTTGTTCAAACCTGTTTGTTCGGGCTGGGGCATTATAATATTCAAAATTAAACTTGTGAATCTATTTTTCCTCAATATCTAGAAATGGGTTTGAGGGTTTGAGTCACCCAATGAGTGATCAATATGGTTAGTGGGTCTATGGGATGGTGGTCTCATTGGCCAATCATGGGGTGGGGGTCTAGGGGGAACACCCAAAAAAATTAATTAATTTTATTAACTTAAAAACACCCTAGATATTTATTATAAATATATTTTTTAAAAATATTCCCCATTTCATAATTCAAAAAAATCCCAATTAAAAAAATATCCCAATTGAGAAATTCAAAACAATTTTTTAAAATAATCAATAATATTTTCTATATTTAAAAATTAAAAAATATATCTTAGTGAATTATTAAAAACCCACCACATTGTATTTATTAGTTTTCAAAATATGAAATGTAATTTTTTATCATAAAATATTCAAATTTTTTAAAATTCAAAAACTCATTTGAAAAAATTATCCCGACCAAAAACCCTTTTGATTAATTTTTCAATTCACATGATTCTCAAATCATGCTTAAAACATCAGCATTTTTTATTATTTATTTCACATGATTATCTAATAATACTTAGATAAAAATGATAATTTTATCTAAGAAATCATTTAGTAAAATATTTAATGAAAAAATAAAATTATGAAAGTTTTATAAAATCATTTCATATCATTTTTCTAGATAAAATATATTTCTCGTAAAATTAAAGTTAAAAATGTAAAATATGTTAAATTTTATCTAATCATGTGAGAAATAATATGAATAGATTTGGAATTGATACAACTTGAATGAATTTTTTGAGGTGATAATTTAAGGGTTTCTAAGGATCAAACAACACTTTTTCAATACATAGGAAGTAATTATAAACCCTTAATCACAAGATCTACCATACTTGAAAACTAAAACCATGGTACTGTAAAAAAATAACATAAAAAAACTTTAAACTTAAGATAATCAAGCACTATTTTCATCCATGATTGATGAAGACCACCAAGAGGCATCCATTTTACTCCTCTATCATAGTGTATCCATGTGTTGCACTGAATCATACATTGAATGGGTAGGAACCTCCTCTAAACCATAAT
Organism: Viscum album; assembly: GCA_963277665.1. NCBI lineage: Eukaryota > Viridiplantae > Streptophyta > Magnoliopsida > Santalales > Viscaceae > Viscum > Viscum album. Next base: position 1,020,971,744 of record OY728122.1, read on the forward strand.
ATGATAGTGTATCATAGAATCTAAGGTAGGAGAAGTAATATAGATATGGGGAGAATCACAAGAGCCTTTAGTGGGAATTATATCATCATCTTATGGTGATCGCCTCTTTATATAGCCCTCGAGTAGGAACCTGAGTGACCATGTATTAAATCATATGTTATGTAACGCGTGAGTTAATTTTTCAGTTATACGTGAATTTTTTACATGAATAAAATGATCCTACCATGAATATAAACTTATGAAACAATCTTATTTATGATATCCAATATGGAATAATTATTTGAATATTAGTATATTAACATTCCACTACCATTCCAATCATATGATTTTTATATGGATTGTACTATACAATTCACAGTCATATGATATAACCTAATCATATATTGTGATTAGTAAAGGTAGTAGTGTGATATCTTTATATCATTCCATATGATATACCCATATCATATAATAAAATATAGCCAATTTCACTTTAAAAGTGTTAGGATTTAGGTAATATCTTCTTCAATATCATACTTATACTAAAACCTAAAATACTTTGTGTCATTCCACCCTATATTGTATCATATACAATAAATTGTGAAACTATATCCAAAAAATTTAGTATATCTTCAAAAACACTCTTGGATAGCTATCATCACCTAAAACTTGTATCATATCATATGAAATACCTTGTGAATACCCATATAAAACTCCTTTTGGACAAACTCTAAAATATTTTTAGAGTGGAACTCTAAGTAAAACTCAATCCACATTCATTCAACCACAAAGTATAACCCCATGGTCTTTTATAGCGTTGAAAAAAAAAATATATTATTGTATACAAAAATGTAATAAAAGAGTGGACTCAAGAAAAGCACCACTGATAGTAAATCTATAAAGGTATCTAGCATGATATCTATCCAAAACAAGTATCTATAAACATATTTCCATAAAATATATCATATTCTACCATGATTTTTCATATAATCCCTTGAGTGAACATGGGACATGGATTATGTCAATCTCATATAGTTACTTATAAGTTCTTGATTCTCTAAGTATAGACTGGTCAAGTTGAGAATACATCACATGTCATCCACCTTTATAGATAAGCACATCACATTACCCTAAATAGATAAATAATAACATCATATATTCTATCTAAGTATAGTTTTACACTTCCTTAGTCTATCTCAATAGAGTTCCCAAATGTTATTCTCATCATTGACTTTGATTTAGTTAAAATATTCATCAATGTGTGCATGGAAGCATGTGCCTCTGTGACATGGAATTTTCCTTCTATGATGATGAACTCTTCTTAAATCAACTTGGATCGAATTTAACTTGCATGACCATTATGTTTGAATCAATTAATATTATCTTTGAATAATTTTCTCATTTGATATTTTCTTCAGAATAATTATTCAGGAATTCTCAACCATTTCATAATATTTGATAAATCTTATAATTTTATTATCCTATAAAAATGGATATTCTTACATGGTGGACTTCTTATGTAGGGCGGACTCATAAAAAATATATTCTTACATTAGAATCTTCTTACATGGTATATCATTTCACATACCATATATCCTATAAGAAATTCATCTTATATATTGGTTTCTCTTATGAGATCTTAATATCATATGAGAAAGAAATCTTACACATATTGTTCATATTCCATGAGATTTATATCATAAAAAACTTGGATATAATATAAAATCATATGGTATCTTATGTTGGACTTCTATATTATAAAATACCATATCTTATGAGGATATTTCATCATACAAAAAATCATATCTTATAAATAACTTCCTGTTATACACCCTCTATTTATCTTATGAAAACAGTTGTAGCATCTCTATAATCCCTCAAAAACTTGTATAAATTCTTGAAACTATGTTGAGTCCTTCTTATCCAACTTCAAACCTAACCCAAAGGATCTCTTATCACTTTGATAGTCTTTTCACCTTCTTTAACAGTTGCCTTACCAAGAATGACATCTAATTCCAACTCCTCCACTAGCTAGAAACTTGCAACTTCCATAAAATGTTATAGAAAACACTTTTATAATTATCACTTATCTTAAAAATGAAGCATGGATCATCAAACATCATATGTAATCCAACTTAATCTAAGTAAATTTATATATAAACTTATACTCGTGATAATCCCAATAAAGGGTCTTCTCAGCTGACTTTATCAACATCAAATTTTATGTATTCAAAACTACTTAAAGTATATATATATATATATATATATATATCATTTACTAAGTATAAACATATTAAAACCACAATTTATAATTGAATGGATCATAAAACATATTCAATGGTAGTACCAATTTCAACTCATCAAATCTACCATGAAATATTCTACACAATAAAAAATTCTTCACATAACTCCTAACCACTCCCTCATTCTTTTTCATATGAATAATGGCAGTGACATAAACCTTCAATAATATTTTACATTATATGACTATATATTTTTGAATCAAATGGTATTACTTCCTTTAAATTTCCTTTTCCATTCAAAAAGTGATTCCATAAACTCACACCACTTCTAGGTCACAAGGTAAATCAATCCCCAAGTAATCTTCACAATTCATTACATGTTATAACACCTTACTTGGAAACTCCATGATTCTCCTCAAAAATACTTGGGGGAACAATATTCCAACAAATAATCTCATATTCATCACATATTGACATCAAGAATATTAATGATTCATATTAATTGAAAAAAATACATACGAAGTGGGATCAATAACAACAAATACAACACACCCTCAATAATTCCATGTGTTCATTAATATCCCCCTTTGGATATGTTTTCAATTCCATCAACTCACACCATATTTCATCAAATCATAAACATTATCAAATATAAATGTCCCGAAACCACATATCTATATAAATTAATGTTTTTGAGAAGTTTCCATACCTCAAGGATAAGAAAATTGATCTCAAGTGAAATTGATGATCCCCCTAATCAACTCACTCATTTCTATCCCTTTTTATAATAAAATCATCTTTGGATTAAAAATAGTAATACACAAGAGTTTTATACCTTTAAATTCACTCATTTCTCTCCATTTGTTCAATAAACCCATCATTGGATTCAAATAAGTAATGCACAAGATTTGTTTACCTTTCTCGCAATATGAAAATAGAATCCAAAGGAATCTGGGGCATGATAAAAATTCATAAAGTGATATGGAAAGGTTGAACATACATATTCAACCTTAAAAATTCAAATCAATAATTTCGCATGGCCTTAGTGAAAATATCAATAATTTTATCCCTTGTAGGAATTAATTTTAACCACACATCTCTATATCCAACCTTCTATTCGATAAAATAATATTTTCTTCCAATGTGTTTAGATCTAGAGTGTTTCGATAGATTTTTTGAAATATTAATTTCACTTTTATTGTCACATGAAATTATCAAGGGATTCTCAATTCTCAACTTCAAGTATTCTAGTTTCTCCTTTATCCAAATCATTTGTGTGAAATAATTTGTAGAAACCATAAACTCTACCCCTATAGTGCTTAAATTCAATGATTTTTACTTCTTATAATTCCATATCACACAACTTTATTCCAAAAATAATATAGAACCTAAATTTGATTTCTAATCATAAAAATTTCCAACCCAATCAACATTTTTGTATCCAAACAGGTTTAGGTGATCACCTCTTTTATACAATATCTCATAGCTTAAAGTCATATTAATGTGTTTAAGAACTCTCTTACCAACCATAAAGTATGATTATTTTTTATTACTTCGGTACCTATCACAAAATGTCATCGTATAAACAATGTTAGGTCTATATAGAGTGATACAATGAAAAATTCTAATCAAATTATTAAATTCATTTTGATTCACACTTTTCCTTGCATCATTTTTTCCTAGATTCACCACAATTTTTAGGGATGTGGACATTACTTTGTAATCTTCCATGCCAAATTTCTTCAAAAAATACTTGGCATGTTTTTCTTGGGATATAAAAATGAAATCATATTTTTTCATAACTTTCAATACTAAGAGTAAACTCATCAATCCCAACATAAACATTTCAAGATGACTCTTCATTTAAATTAAAAATTCCTTTACAAGAATACTCTTTGTCTCTTGAAAAAATGATTTCATTAACATAAAAAATTAAAATAATATTACTTATGCTCATTTAATTTATATAAGGTTTGTTGTAAAAAATTTATTCGATGAACTTTATCTCTCTTAGGTAGTTATCCATCTCTAAATACTAGGTTATAAAGAATTTTTTAACCCATATAGAGTTTTATTAAATTTAAAAACCATGTTTCAATCATTTTTAAGAAAAAAACCTTTAGTTTTCTCTATATAAACTTATTCTTAAATATATCCATTTAAGAAATTATATTTCATATAAATTTGATAGAGTTTATAATTTTAGTGATCTTTTTTCTAAAAAAATACTTGTTTCCAATTATATTTTTCCTTTTAGTCTTGGAAAAAGATCCAAAATGGAATTTATTTCAATCTAATCAAGCTCATAATTCATTTCATCTACCCATTATTTATTTTCAATGTCTTTTGATAACTTATTGTGGATTAATTTTTCAAATAAGTATTGTTTGGTTGTCACACCATAGTATTTTTCTAGTCAAAATTGATGTATTCTGATTTCAAATTATATTTTCATCTTACACATGATTATTTAGTCTCAAATATTTTAATTTCTCATATTTTGAAACATATTCATCATCATTGGTCTGATCTAAATCAATATCAGCATTATCAGGTTCATTTCCATCTTCTTCATTAATTATTTTCTCAGAAATCTATATGTTATCTACATTTTTATTTCCAAATATGCTTCATTTTCCTCACCAAAATTTGGTTTATTTTTAATAATATTTACATAATAATAGTACAATAACTTATGTAGCCTTTTATTCCAGAACTTTCAACCTCTTCTAATATATAAATATCTCATGAAGACTCCTATTTCATCAAAATTTCCTATATTTACATTTTTTTATCTTCATAAAACATGGACTTCCAAAAATTATGAAATTTTTCACTATAAGATTATTCTTGTACTGTATCTCATAATAATTCATATTTAATTTTTGTCTCATTAGGCATCTATTTTGAATGTGCACATATTTACTCACAACTTCTCTCTAAAAAAACATTGAGAATTGAAAAAATATATTACTTCATGTATTGAATATGGTAAAAAAAATTAAAAGCCTTTAAAAATAATTTCAATATCTTAAATATGTTTCAAGTGTTTTTTCAAAATCATAAATTCACTTTAATAAAATTATTAATAACAACAAGGTCTAGAAAAAATATATTTAGAATCGGAATCCTAGGTGAACCAAAGCATTATAAAAAACTATTTTATTCCTAGTTATAAGAATAAAAACTTCTCTAAAGTTATTATTTTCACTATGGATAACTGGGTAACTATGATAATAGTTATAGTATTAAAAATCCGAAATTCTTTAGAGTTAGGTATTCCTTTATTTCAAAACGTTTCTCAAAATTTAGTGTTGGAATTTTTAGATATAACAAACATATTTGGGTTCCCAAATCATTGTTTGTTCACATTGCAGAACCCAAGACAATATGGGTACCAAAACAATTTATTGTTTGATTTGTTTTATAGGTAAAAAAGTTCAAGAGAAACAATGAAAAATGGTATATGGATAGATAATTATTATTTCATATGAGTAGAGATTTATTTAATTTATATTACTTATCCAAGATTTATGGAAGTTATGTCACATTTGGTAATAATACAATGGTAAAGATCATGGGATCAATATCATTTGTAAATCTAATCTTATTTTTCATTAATAAATTTTTCTATGTGAACGTATTGAAGAAAAATAATATAAGTATTTCCCAACTTTTTTATGAAGTTTATTTTTTTATTGTTCAAATAATTCATGCTTTATTTACAAAGATAAAATCCTTAAATTTAAGGCACCTAGAATTAAAAATTTCTATACACTATATATTAATTATTTTTATAGAAAAAAATTGAACTATTTAATTATTAAAAAAATGAATCTTGGATATGGTATAAAAGACTTGGAAAATGTAATGTTTATTCTTTGAGAAATTTTTCAAAGATAAATTTAGTTTTATATTTACCACAACTTAAATTGGATAAAGAGAAACTATGTGATTCATGTAAAATGGGAAAGAAACAAAAGTTATATATTAAATCAATTAAATGGGTTGTTATTTCTAGATATCTAGAAAATATCCACATTGATTTTTTGGCCCATCTAGAATAGTAAGATAAAGAGAAAAATCTTTTATTTATGTTTTAGTTTATTATTTTTCTAGATTTGATTGGGTTTTATTATTGAGTGTTAAGAGTTAATCTTATTCTATATTTATAAGTTTTTTTAAATTGGTTCAAAAATAGAAATATTACAAAATTATTTTTTTGAGAAGTGACCATGGAGAATAATTTGAAAACCATGAGTTGGATTATTTTTGTTCAAAATATAGAATCAAACATAATTTTTCTATCCCTAGGACACCTCAATAGAATGGTGTTGTTAAAACTAGGAATATTTCCTCGAAATAAATTTCAAGGACTATGTTATGTGAATATAACATGCCTACTCATTTTTTCTGAATCTGTAAATATAGCATGTTATGTGATAAATATAGTTCTAATTATCCTATTCTGAAGAAAACATCCTATTAGCTATGGAATAATATAAAGCCAAAATTTGGATACTTCAAAGTTTTTAGATGAAAAAATTACATTCTTAACACCAAGGATAATATTGGTAAATTTTTATCTAAATGTTTATGAAGGAATCTTTCATGGATATTCTATCACTTTCAAGGACTAATGATTTGTCTAAAAAATATTATTAAAGAATCAACTCATATGAAATTTTATGAAAGTGATCTGTTTGATCATTAAATGAATAAATTTTATGAGCCAAGTGATTTTTTGAAAACATGGGACCTAAAATTATCTTTGAAAATAAAATGGATGATGATTTGTAACTTGATTTTGGTGAACCAAATCCTGAAAGGATGGATATTAGTCAACATGAAAGTGTGATTCCTAGATATCCTGAAACCTTGAAAAAGCATCCCTTATAAATTGTTATAGGAAGATTATATAAAGTTATTGGGACTAGAATAAGTGTAGAAAACCTTACAGAATTTTTTTTACATTTATATATCAACTAGAGGACAAAACTTTAGAAGAATCATTGGTTGATGAGAGTTGGGTTTTAGCTATGCAATAAGAGTTAAACCATTTCAAGAGGAAAGAGGTATGAGAATTAGTCATTATAACCTACAAATATCCTATTATAGGAATGAAATTGGTATTTTGAAATAAATATTATTATCATGGTGTGATTACTAGGAATAATTATAGAAAAGTTGCAAAAGGGTATAACCAAGAGGAAGGGATAAATTATGAATATACTTTTTCACCTATGGCAAGATTAGAACCCATTAGAATTATCCTAGAATATTTATCACACAGGAATTTAAAATTATATCATATTAATAAGAAATATTCATTTTTAAATGGTTTTCTTATGGAGAAAAGTTATACTGAAAACCATCATAGTTTTTAAAATCCCTATTTTATAAATTTAGTTTTCAAACTCATCAAATCTCTATATGGCCTTAAAAAACACCTAAAGATTGGTATGAATGTTTAAGTTCTTTTATTTTATAAAATGGATTTTTAATAAGTGTATAAGATCCTAATATATTTATAAAATCTTTATCTTTGAGTATTTTTTTAGTTCAAAATATATTTTTATGATGTGATTTTTGGTTCTACAAATATAAAGTTGTGTAATGATTTTTCAACACTCAGGAAAAAAGAATTTGAAATGAGCATGATAGGTGAGTAACATTACATTCTTGGATTTAAACTTTATCAAAAATGATTTGGGAATGTGTTGAATCAAAGTAAATACATACATGACTTAAGAGGTTCAGACTCAAAAATAGTTTAGTGCATGAAAATCCTATGAGTTCTAATAAAATTCTTGATTTGGATGAAGTTGGGAAACCATTTGACAATAATCTGTTCAAAGGAATAATTGGGAGTCTACTATATTTGACAGTTGGTAGACTATACATTATGTTTGTATTATTCTTATGTACTAGATTCCATGCTAATCCAAAAGAATATAATTTTAAATCTACCAAAATAATTTTAAGGTATTTAAAAGGAACAATTTCTCTTTATTTAATTTTTCCACAGACCTATAATTTTAATATGACTTCATTTTCTGATTCTGACTTTGGTGTTTGTATACTAGATAGGAAGAGTGCCTCAGGAACCTGTAATTTTCTAGGTAAATCATCAGTATCTTAATCTAATAATAAATAACACTCAGTTTCATTATCTACTAAAAAATTAGAATACATTATTTCTCAAAATTGTTGTGCACATGTGTTGTGGATGAAACACACTATAATGGATTTTATATTCAATTATAATCAAGTTTTAATTAAATTTTATAGAACTAATGTTATAAATATTTCAAATATTCTAATAAAACATTCAATAACAAAGTATATAGATCTAATACATCATTTCTTGAGAGATCATCTTAAATTTATCTCTACTAAGAATAAATTAGTGAATATTTTTACTAATCCCATTACTTGTGAACATTTTTATTTTATTAAGAAATAATTATGATTATTTGAATTTGAATGATTTTAATTTATTTTATTATTTGTTATTTTAATTGTATTTTAATCTATGAATTTATTAATTCTTTTTTATTTTAATGCATTATGGAAATTATATGTGCATTTCATTTTAAAATAAAAATATTTTGTTTTTTATTTTAGTTTATTTCTTTATTTTTAAGTCGTATCAGCCCCTAAAATGAAAATCTGATACGTTTACCTTTCCAAAAATGGTTACATGACCTAAAAATAAAATCACATGTCTCCTCCCTTATCATTCACCTATGTACCTTAGACCTTGAAGTCAAACTATCACCCTGTTTCTTTCGACCTTCTACTGACCTCCATTTGATCTTATAACAATAAGGAATTATAAGTGTGGAGATTATGGTGGTTCCAAATCTTTAAATAAAATAAAGTTCATTGGTTCACCACATCAAGTTCTTGCAGGAAAGGTCATGGAGATGTGTTGGATGAAAGGAATCAAGATTATTTTGAGGAAATTTTTCCAATTCCAAGGATGATAATTCATTTTTGATGAGAAGAAATAAAGTTTTTTGTTTTCATAGGAGGTAAAAGAGTTCATTTTAAATGTTAAGTTTTAGTTTGGATAAATAGATGATATATTTTCATCGAATGCAAATGGGAAATCCTTTCTAGTTTCATCTATGAAAATGGTAGAAGTTTTTCACTAAAGTCATGAGGGTGAGTTCAGTAATAATTATACTTTAGTTGGTATGAGTATAGTGAGACCTACTGAAGTTTTCAAGTTTCTATTTGAGACCTCCACTTTTAAAAAGAAGGTAGTGGAAGGCCTAGAACTAAAATGGAAAGTGATAAAAAAGTTTATCCAACCTATCTTTTCTCAAATGGCTAGTGAGATGGAGAAAGTGATGTTATAGTACATGTACTTATTATATGTTCTGATCAATAATATTAATTTGAATCTAGCTTGGTACATGATATGTTTCATGAACCACTACTACCAAGGTAAAGGGAAGTTGAATTAATACCCTTATAGAAGATTGATCTCTCTAGTTCTGAAGAATAAATAGGTGGATCTAAATGAAGGTGAAGTTGGGAAGTGTCCCAAGAGTAGCACCCTATCAGTTTTTCTCTTGAAACCCTTTGGTTACAAATAGGATTCTACCTCAAACTCTCTCAATCCTATTAGATAGGAAGCTATTTCTCAGGTGGTCATGCCACCTCTAGAATCAACTAAGGGGGATCCATCCACTACCTTACCTACTAAGTATGTAATAAAAGTTGAGATGGTTCCTACTAGGGAATTGGAGAAGTCAATTGCTGAGATAATTGATCCTGTAGTTCCACAAATCAGACCAGTTATGGAAGAAGTAGTTCAAATTCAAGGATTTATGGTAGTTAGTACTGTTGAGTCTACTCAGCTAGTTGTTCTTGCTATTGAGACAGTTGTTATAGATAAAGAGGAAAGTCTAGTTGAAATTGTGCTTAGTATGATTTCTACTGAAGAGGGATAAAAATATGAGGATGAGCACACTGAAGTTGATCCACTCCTTATATCACCTAATCAGGAAAGATTTGGATTTGTAGATGTGTCTATAGAGGATGTTTCTGATCACTCTCATACCCCACTACCTACTGCATCTTCTCCTCATGTGTAATATGATGCTCCTTATATAAGTAAAAGTTTTAAATTTTCATATATGGAGAAACATATACCAAACCATTCCTCTAGAGTGATGATAGAATTTGTTAATCTCGAGGGAGATTATATAGAGTTAAAGAAATAGTTGATGTCTTCCAAGGATGAAATCAAAAAAACTGAAGGGGAATTTACTTTCTAAAGTAGATTTTGATAAGTTATATGAGATGATGGTTTCCCAAACCTCCTTAATAAATAACCTCCAACCAGTGCAACCAATTTTATTTGGTGTAAGTGTTGAAGAAGTTGAGGCTGTGAAATATCAAGTGAGTGATCTTAGAGAATTTTGTGCTACCAAATATGAGATCATTAAACTTTGAGTGCTTATAAAATACAAAAAGGATATGGTTCAGAATATATCAATAGTTTAACCAGATCTCTTAGTGGATACTCTTGATGAAATTCAAGGTTTCAAGACTAAGATAAAGGAGATCATGTATGATTTGAAAAATGTAGTTGGGAGTCTGTTTGAATTCCTTAAGAGGTTTAAACCAATGGTTTCATCTAAATAAGTGTAGTGACCTTTTTATTTACTTTTAAGACTTTTAAATATATTAATAAATATTTTTGAATCCACGCACTGAGACGGCATGATATTCTGATGCCTGGGGATCCCAGAATTGATATTATAAAAATATTAAACATTTTAATATCACTATCACATAGTTTTTCAAAAATAATTAAATATCTCCTGATTGGAGATCGCATCATAAATCTAATACCATGATTGATTTCAGGATGTGGGTTTTACCCTATTTAAAACCTAAATTTGGTCAGATCTAGATGTTCATATGATGCGGTCGTTGGTGAGTACGTTAAGTGGATTGATTAATTAATTAATTTAATAACCAAAAATCAAATTTCATCTTTAAATAAACTATTATGGAAATTATCTAGGGTTATTCATGTAATTATGGTAGATTGGATAGGATAATCTTATGTTCCTCATTAGAAGATCAACATCAGAAGACAAACAATGATTGGATCGAGAGGCAGCGAATACAATAGATCATCCTCATCCTTGGAAAATTCATTCTTCACCAATGATTTATCCATAATCATTTTAGGGTTTATAAATTGAGGTTTTCACCCATTTTATTATATTATTGGTCATGGATAATTAAGCTACTTTTGATTTATGATTTATCTTAGCTCACATGAGCCCAATTTTGATAAATTAAATTGTTGATTTAATTTTATGTGTTATTCTATGTTTCACCCCAAGAAATATCATTGTATAAATGTTGGTCAAGAATTATTTCCCAATGGTGGATTTTAATTCCTTATTCTGCATTTCTCCCCACTATTATTTTCATTATTAATTTTTGGCCCATGGGGACACATTTCGATATTATTAGGGTGGGTTTGAGTGTGATCGAACCCCAGGATCCATGGTGGATTGGAAAACGAGAACCATGATAATGATTTACAGATAAATTGGGTTGTTTTTTTGATATGTGGGTGATACCTCCATGTATTTGACATCTGGAGTAGTAGTGACCATGGGATAGAGTGATGGGAAAGGCCTTGCAGGGTTCAAGTGGCCATAATCTGACCACTGGTGATAGATCACACATGGATAGCCCTAGATCTGATACCACAAGCAAGATTCATGGTGGGAATGATGGTGGAGGAAATATGATGACAAATCATCAAGGAACTTGGGTTTATATGGAATCTCCAACTACACATTGTGTATTCTAAGAATAAACACCATGTACTCCCCATAGCTACCGCGCTAGGGTTTCAGGGGATAAAAGGATCATACGTAGTGTGGTCAGGTCCACATGTCGTGTGGCCCTCCCTGAGTGGCTAAGTCGTGTGCCAGCTGCACACTGTCAGGACCCTGTATGGGAGGACACTCTATGTACACTGGGAGTAAAAGGGAATTCCCAGAGGTACATGGTCACGACCTGGTACCCAAATGTAACACTCCAAGCTTCTACGGTACACTTCTCTTTGAATAATGCAATAGCGTGTGTTGTACGCAACATCGAGTTCTAACACACCACAACCAATCAAACTAGCCGTTATGAATAGTAATACCCACTTTTTGAAATTTATAAATTTTATTTTTCAAAATGGACTTCATTTTTGGATTTGTAATATCGAAATTAGGCTAGGGTGAATTTTTGGTATTTTTCTGAAAAACATCATTTTTGATGAATAGTGAAACCACTAAGTGGTAGTTAAAAAAACTGAATTTTTCATAAAACTTAATTTCACCGCTTCTGTGAGTGGAATTTCGAAAATCCGAGAGACACGGTTAATATCAAGGACTAAAATGTAGTTCATTGAGATGAAAATAATTTTTGGTGAATAGTAACTTTTTACTTTTATTTACCACGGTTAAAAGTAAATAGGGTAATTAAGTGTAAAAATGATATTAATATTACCCTAAAACATGTCCTAATTATATTGGATAAGATTAATTCGACCAAAAAAAACCTTAGGAATAAAATATTATCATTTAGGTCCACTTGGATTAGATTAGGACATTTATTATTATTTATTTCAAAGAAGAGTTAAAAGAGTTAAAATCAAAGTTTATTTACTAAATCATTTTTAATATAGGGTTATACATAAGATAAATTCAATTGTAAATATTCATTATAAAGATAAAAAGTTTTCCTACATAATGGTATTTTATTTATGATTTTTAGACATTAAATAATTTAATTTATTTATGACACAATGATGATGCAGTAATTACCATAATAGTGAAAAATTAAAATAATTGATATTATAAATACCCAAATAAATATAATTTGAGACTTTTTATAAATTACACTAATTTTATAGGTTAATATGAAATGTTAGGAATGATTTAATTAACTTTTTTAGAAGTAATAATTCTGTTATGATTTTCACAAAAATCAATTTTCCAAATAGTGTCAAAATTGACATAAAAGAGTTTTTAAAACAAATATTATATTATAAATTGATATACAATTCCTAAAAATATAAGGTTCGTCCAATAGACTTATATCATGATATTTGTATCATTAATGGACCAATTGGGGGTCTCTTGGAGGTATATAGTAAGTTTATTAACTATATAATATAAAAATACAAAGTGACATGGTAAGTGTCAAACTAATTAACTAAGAGTTAAAACTAAAAATAAGGTTAATATAATGACCCAAACCTATCTAAATTCTATTGGTTGGGTGATTTACGACCCATACATACATTAACCTTTAAATAATCCACTTTTTATCCTTTATAAACCGAATATGAATTTATTATAATATAATATTTCTAACTTTTCCAAAGGTGCCCCTCACCCCTCTTATAAAAGGGCACTCCGCATTCTCATTAATTCACACCTTCAAAGCCATTTGGATCGGACACACACTGCCCAAATACTCTCTCAACTTCCCTAAATTCATCCTATAGGCCTTCCTTTAGTCAGAAAGACAACCTAAGGAGCCCTTTTGATCAAATCAAAAGGAAGAACCTGAAGAAGAGGTAATGATTTCACCACCCTTTTTCCAGTTCCTTTCTTCTTCCACTTCTTCTTTCTTTGTTATTACCATTATAAAATAATAACTCATGTATATTATATATATTGTGATGTTATTATAAATATTTTACAATCATATTCATTATTCTATCCATCCTTTGAATAACATGTCACCATATGTGCGTACGTACGGCTTACCGTCTCCACGTCGTGGTGTAATTGTTATTCAATAAATTATTATTTGTATGGGTATAATAATGATGTTTAAATCATGTAAATAATAAATATAACATGATAATGATTCTATATATATGATATACCATCCAATTATATATTATTTTAATATCAAAAGAATGATATTGTCGCTCGTGTGTATGTACGGACTACCGTCTCCACGAACGCGATGAGATTCATTCTCCATCGTATCCATTCAAGTCTAATTCTCATTTGATGATTAATAATAGTATCTAAGGACTTGATATCATTCTGGATATTATTAAGATAAAACCTATCAATTAAAAACACGGCTTACGTAACAAAACATATCAAAGAAAATGAGAAAGTTAACACCCGAAACAACGATAATACTAAGATATTATTAACAAATCAATGTTAAAAGATCATATATGATATCATATTAATGTATATGATTCTTGTATAATTTAATAACAATTATTTCACCATTATACAGGAGTTTAACCTACCCTCAACCAAGGAAAAGTACAAGGTAAGGGTTTATTTCTCAATCTCTTCATTATCTGAGGTTGTTTATACATAATAATCTACTGGGATCTCTTTATCATCCACATCCATGTTTCTTAAAAATGTATTTCAAAACATTTTTACTATTTACAAGAATATGGGTTAAGGTCATTTATACCCTTGTTTTACTTTTTATAAGAGGTTTATAAAGGAATCTTTTCGACGTTTTCCAAACAAGGTGTTTTTTAACCTTTTCGACAGAATTAACGTAAGAATATTTTTTTTAACTTATATGGAGGGTGCGGTTATTTTCCACCGTTATAAAATCGTCGAAGCTTTCCTTACAATATTATAAGAATATTTTCAAAGAAAATGTTTTATTTTATAAATATATGACTCTTAAATGATTTGAAAATAGAAAGAGATATTTCTCTAAAAAGAGTTTTCATTTCATCTATGTCAACATCCTTTGATGGATTTTACGCTTATTTGAAGTTGATTTATTATGATACAAAACTTATATATTGTATTTAAGGTTTTGTGATATGTTTGACTGTGGATGTGTTATTTTTATACCATTCATGGTTTATGGATGAAGTATTTACATTTCGTATGCTAGTTTTAATACGAATGTTTATGTTATATTTAAACCTTTTCATATGGGAATGCATTGGACTTAATATGTTATGGGTGGAGCCCGCTATATCTCCTCGATGCATCGGTAGGTCTCATGAGACAAACTAGTGTCTTGGAACAAGGCCTTGGAAAAATCTTATTTGTAGTCTTGGCACGAGTCCTTGGCTATGTGGTTATGATAGTCTGGAATTATGCATTCCATCATTATGAAAGTGGTTATTGATATTACATGTGATTATTCGATTAGTAGAATATCCATGTGAATAAGTAAATGGAATTATTTAATTCTATTTTTGTCATACTATGTTGAAGTTCAAGTTTAAAAGGCTTTTGTTTTAGTTATACATTGCCTTAAATGTTTATTCTTATTTATGAAAGTTTCCGCTATATTGTTATCCTTACTGGGCATTTGACCTCACCCCTTTTCTATGTTTTATTTTTACCAGGATGTGAAGAAGTAAATTATGAATGACCTACAGGGATAGTATGATGGGATAAGAGTGTAGACTATGGAGACTATGTTGTTGTAGTTTCCATTTTTATGATGTAATGTTAAACTTTATTAATGTATCTAGTGTTTCCAAGGCTACTAAACTAATCTATATTTTGAGATTTGATCTTTCTTGTGATCATGCCAATGTTATGTAATAATGCACCGACTCTGGGTAACTGGGGTCGGGGCGTTACAGTTGGTATCAAAGGAAGTTTAGTACAAACCTTGGAAGCTAGATTTAGATAAACTCTGATTAGATCACATAGATTTAAGATGGACTTTGAGGATTAGTATAGAAGAACTTCCTAGAATTTTTGTATTGTAGAGATTTTGTGAGTTTTCCGAGCAATACATCCCTGTATGGATACAAGCAGGTAGAGGCGGCTCTGGCACAGATGTACCTAGGGGTAAAACCCGAAAACACCGCTTTGAGCTAGACTCAAACGGGAACTGGTGCACGACAATGGGCCTTGCTGCACTCTTGGTTACGACACTCCTGAGGGATATGCTTAGGATAACTCTCATTTTCTTTACAAATCATTATTAAGGGTTTATGAGTATATACTTACTCAAAGAAAACATTTTTATGATTATGGATTATATCTATAAATAGTTCAATTTATGTTAAGTGTTTTATAAGTATGGAATTATGTATTTTGATTCATAAACTGATCTAGTTTTTGCCATTTTTTAGAAATGGCGCCTAGTGGAAGAAATGGAAACTGTATCAATGCACGCACTCCATGTAGGGATTTCCCTCCTGTTCAAGATAATTATAGTGGAGCTGGTGATGAAACCGGTGCCGATCAGCTAATCACCATACTAGGACAACTCACTTGGGTTATGAATAATAACCTTACCCTTATGGAGCACCCTGATCCACAGCGTGGAGGATCAATGTTAGATCACTTCATGAGGAAAAAACCACCAACATTAAATGGGAGTACAAATCCCTTAGTAGTTTAGAAATGGATAAATTCCCTAGATAAAATATTTTAGGCTTTGGGGAGTAGTAAAAGGGAAAAATTTATCATGGCAGTTTACCGCCTCACTAGAGATGCTGATCAATGGTGGTCATTGATTCAAAACATGAAGGAAGATGATGAAGTATCAAATATGGAATGGAGGGAGTTAAAAGATCTATTTTTATAAAAATACTTTCCTCGTGACCATCGAGCAGATATGGAAAGACAAATTCTGAGTCTGAGACAAAAGGAGGATGAGAATGTTGCAAAGTATGAGGATAACTTTACAAGGTTAGCAAGGTATGCTGGAGATTATATATGTAACCTAAGAAGTAAGATTGATCGTTTCTTTGATGGGTTAAAACCATTTCTCTATTGAGAATTAGTCTCACAATCCTTCTCTTCATATGAATACATTGTCTCATGTGATATCAACACAGAGAAAGAATTCTCAAAGTCTTATAACTTTAAAGCAAAGCAAGAGAAGAAGAGATTTGTTGATCAATCTGGGAATGGAAATAAAGGGAAGAAGGGAAAAGTTGAATATCCATCCTACAGTAAATGTGGGAAAAAACACCCTGGTATTTTCTTAAAAGGAACGGGAGTCTGTTACAAGTGTGGTGAAAAAGGCCACCAAGATCATGATTGCAAGGGGAAGAAGGAAGCTACCGATGTCCAATGCTACAATTGCAGGGAGATGGGACATTATGAAAATGAATTTCATAAGTGTCAGGGGAACTTACCTTAGAAAAGGCCAAGGGATCAAGGCCAAGCTTATGCTATCACTACTACTGAGGTAGAAGTTCCGAAAAACGTGGTGGCAGGTAATTTAATGGTTTCCTCAAGTTTAGCAAATGCGTTATTTGATTCTGGATCATCTCATTGTTTCATATCTTTCCAGTTTTCTAATAAAATTATATATTTCCAATTTGATTTAACAAGGGAGTTGTCAGTTAAAACTCCTAAGGGAAGTATCATTGAAACAAAGTTTTTTGAATCAGTCCCCATTAAAGCACATAAATTTTCTTTATCTGCTGATCTCATCGTCATACCTATGATTAAGTTTGATATAATCCTCGGTATGGATTGGCTTTCGGACCATGATGTGAAGATTTATTGTAAGAAGAAGGAGGTTTCGATTTTTGATGATGATGATAAGGAACACCTTATCTTTAGAGCAGAATCGTCACCACCTGATTCTTATCTAGATCCACCCACAGTAGCTCAACTAAATTCAATTATTGGGGAGGAAGAGGATGAAATGATTGTGGGTGAGGAAAGTAATGTTCAAATAGAGGATATACCTATTGTGAAAGAATATGTAGATGTGTTTCTGGAAGATTTACCTGGACATCCTCCAGAACGAGAAGTTGAGTTTTCCATTGATTTAATTCCTGGATCAAGGCCTATATCGAAGACCCCTTATAGAATGGCCACTGTAGAATTAGTTGAACTAAAGAAACAACTAGAGGAATTGAGTAATAAGGGATTTATTTTCCCTAGTTTTTCTCCAGGGGGAGCCCCTGTTCTTTTTGTTAAAAAGAAAGATGGATCTATGAGGTTATGTATCGACTACAGGGAGATCAATGAAATAACAATAAAGAACAAGTATCCCATACCTCGTATTGATGATTTATTTGACCAACCGCATGGAGCTAAATACTTTTCAAAGATTGAACTTTGATCTGGATACCATCAGTTGTGTGTGAATAAGGAAGACATTCCAAAGACAGCATTTCGAACAAGGTACGGGCATTACGAGTTTACAGTAATGCCTTTTGGATTGACTAATGCACCCTCTGTATTCATGGATCTGATGAGTAGAGTTTTCAAGGAATATCTCGATGAATTTTTGGTGGTATTTATTGATGATATCTTGGTATACTCCAAAAGCTACGAAGATCATTAAAATCACTTGCGCGTTATCCTGAAGACTCTGAGAAGACATGAATTATATGGGAAATTTAGTAAGTGTGAATTCTGGATTCAGGAGATTTCTTTTCTTGGCCATATTGTCTCTAAAGATAGAATCTATGTTGATCCTTCTAAGACCAAGGCAATCCAATAATGGCCTGCACCGAGGAGTATAACTGAGGTACATAGTTTTATTGGTTTGGTAGGTTATTATTGACGTTTCATCCAGAATTTTTCCCGATTGGCTAACCCATTAACAAAGCTCACACGTAAAGGGGTTAAATTTGTTTGGAAAAAAGAGTGTGAAGAATGTTTCAAAGAATTTAAGATAAGATTAGTCAATTCTCCTATATTGACTCTACCATCTGGGAATGATGGGTTCTTTATTTATAGTGATGCATCGAAGAAAGGACTTGGTTGTGTCCTTATGCAAAATGATAGGGTTATTGCCTATGCATCATGAAAGTTGAAAATTCATGAACAAAACTATCCTACTCATGATCTCGAGTTAGCAGCTGTGATCTTTGCTTTGAAGATATGGAGGCACTACCTCTATGGTGAAAAATGTAAGATTTATACTGATCACAAGAGTTTGAAGTATATTTTCTCAAAAAAAGAACCCGACATGAGGCAAAGGAGATGGCTTGAATTACTCAAGGATTATGATTGCATGATACACTACCACCCGGGGAAGGCAAACAAGGTGGAAGGTGCTTTGAGCAGAAAATATCATGGAGTTTTGAACAATATGAGAATTGAAAGGGATCCAATTTTCATGGATCTAGTGAATATGTACATGGGAATAACCAAGGAAGTTGAAACATCAATTCTTTTTCAAATGGTTTCCAAACTATCTTTACTAGAAAGGATTAAGAGTTCTCAGACCGATGATGAAGAATTTAAAAAGAAGATTAAAGTTGTGAATGATGGGAGATTAAGATACTTTGTGTATGAAGATGGAATTTTGAAATTTCGGAAGAGACTTTGTGTTCCTGATATACCTTATCTAAAAAGGGAATTGCTGGATGATGCTCATAGTTCCAATTTCCTTATACACCCTGGGAGCACCAAAATGTATAGAGATTTGAAGGAACATTTTTTTTGGGACAACATGAAGAGGGAGATTTCTGATTTTGTGTCAAGATGTATGGTTTGTCAACAAGTGAAAGCCGGAAGGCAACAGCCTGGTGGAGTATTCCAACATCTTCCCATACCTTAGTGGAAATGGGATAATATTACGATGGACTTTGTCATGGGGCTACCAAAGACTCCTAGAAGGAACGATGCAATATGGGTTATTGTTGATATTCTTACCAAGTCAGCACACTTTCTTGCTATAAGAGAAGATCTACCACTGGAACGTCTAGCAAGACTATATATTAATGAATTTGTGAGACTTCATGGAGTACCCCTATCGATTGTTTCTGATCGTGATCCCCGTTTTACTTCAAGATTCTGGAAAAGTCTTCAGAAAGACTTGGATACTGAACTTCATTTGAGCACTGCCTACCACCCTCAAATAGATGGACAATCAAAACAAACTATTCAAACCTTAGAAGACATGTTCAGATCCTGCTCACTTGACTTTCAGGGTATGTGGGATCAATATTTACCTCTGGTAGAATTTTCCTATAACAATAGCTTCCATTCGAGTATTCATATGGAACCATATGAAGCGTTATACGGAAAGAGATGTCGCACACCAACCTGTTGGGATGACATTGGTGAAAGAAAACTTATAGGCCCAGAATTGGTGGAGGAAACGATGGAAAAGGTGAAGGTAATCCAAAACCATATCAAAGCAGATCAAAGTATGCAGAAGAGATATGTTGATAATCGAAGGAAGGATTTGGAATTTCAAGTCAGTGATCATGTTTTCCTAAAGGTATCTCCATGGAAGGGAGTCATACGTTTTGGTAAGAAAGGTAAATTGAGTCCCAGGTATATCGGACCTTTCGAAATTCTAGAACGAATTGGGGCTGTAGATTACCGATTGGCAATGCCGCCAAGTCTCTCCAAAGTTCACGATGTGTTCCATGTATCTCTGTTGAGGAGATACATCCTGACCCAACGCATGTACTCACCTATGAGAAATTAAAACTGGAACTCGATCTATCTTATTGCGAAGAGCCCGTCAAGATTCTTGATACGAGAGAACAAGTACTGAGAAACTAGACGACTCGCCTAGTAAAAGTCTTGTGGAGAAACCATAAGATGGAAGAGGCAACCTGGGAACCGAGGAACTTATGATGAAGAACCACCCGAGTCTTTTCATGTGGTAGTATTCTATAAATTTCGAGGACGAAATTATTTGAAGGAGGGGAGAATGTAACACCCCAAGCTTCTACGGTACGCTTCTCTTTGAATAATGCAATAGCGTGTGTTGTACGCAACATCGAGTTCTAACACACCACAACCAATCAAACTAGCCGTTATGAATAGTAATACCCACTTTTTGAAATTTATAAATTTTATTTTTCAAAATGGACTTCATTTTTGGATTCAGAATATCGAAATTAGCCTAGGGTGAATTTTTGGTATTTTTCTGAAAAACTTCATTTTTGATGAATAGTGAAACCACTAAGTGGTAGTTAAAAAAACTGAATTTTTCATAAAACCTAATTTTACCGCTTCTATGAGTGGAATTTCAAAAATCCAAGTGACACGGTTAATATCAAGGACTAAAATGTGGTTCGTTGAGATGAAAATAATTTTTGGTGAATAGTAACTTTTTACTTTTATTTACCACGGTTAAAAGTAAATAGGGTAATTACGGGTAAAAATGATATTAATATTACCCTAACACATGTACTAATTATATTGGATAAGATTAATTAGACCCAAAAAAACCTTAGGAATAAAATATTATCATTTAGGTCCACTTGGATTAGATTAGGACATTTATTATTATTTAATTCAAAGAAGAGTTAAAAGAGTTAAAACCAATGTTTATTTACTAAATAATTTTTAATATAGGTTTATACATAAGATAAATTCGATTATAAATATTCCATAGAAAAATAAAAAAATTTCCTACATAATGGTATTTTATTTATAATTTTTAGACATTAAATAATTTAATTTATTTATGACACAATGATGATGCAGTAATTACCGTAATAGTGAAAAATTAAAATAATTGATATTATAAATACCCAAATAAATATAATTTGAGACTTTTTATGAATGAAACTAATTTTCTAGGTTAATATGAAATGTTATTAATGCTTTAATTAACTTTTTTCTAATTAATCATTCTGTTATGATTTTCACAAAAATCAATTTCCCAAATAGTGTCAAAATTGACATAAAAGAGTTTTTAAAAAAATATTATATTATTAATTAATATTCAATTCATAAAAATATAAGTTTCGGAAAAGAGACTTATATCATGAGAGGTGTATCATTAATGGACCAATTGGGGGTCTCTTGGAGGTATATAGTAAGTTTATTAACTATATAATATAAAAATACAAAGTGATGTGGTAAGTGTCAAACTAATTAACTAAGAGTTAAAACTAAAAGATAAGGTTAATATAATGACCCAAACCTGTCTAAATTATATTGGTTGAGTGGTTTTCGACCCATCCCCACCTTAACCTTTAAATAATCCACTTTGGAGCCATTAGAAATCGAATATGAATTTACTATAAAATAATATTTCTAGCTTTTCCAAAGGTGCCCCTCACCCCTCTTATAAAAGGGCACTCCCCCTTCTCATTAATTCACACCATCAAAGCCATTTGGCTCATCCAAACTCTGCCCAAATACTCTCTCAACTTCCCTCAATTCATCCTAGATGCCTTCCTTTAGTCATAAAGACAACATAAGGAGCCTTTTTGATCAAATCAAAAGGAAGAACCCGAAGAAGAGGTAATGATTTCACCACCCTTTTTCAACTTCCTTTCCTCTTCCACTTCTTCTTTATTTGTTATTACCATTCTAAAATAATAACTCCAGTATCTTATATATACTGTGATGTTATTATAAATATGGTAAAATCATATTTATTATTCTATCCATCCTTTGAATAACATGTCACCATACGTGCATATGTACGGCTTACCGTCTCCACGTCGTGGTGTAATTGTTATTCAATAAATTATTATTTGGATGGGTATAATAATGATGTGTAATTCATGTAAATAATAAATATAACATGATAATGATTCTATATATATGATATACCATCCAATTATATGTTATTTTAATATCAAAAGAATGATATTGTCACTCGTGCGTACGTACGGACTACCATCTCCACGAACGCGATAAGATTCATTCTCCATCGTATCCATTCAAGTCTAATTCTCATTTGATGATTAATAATAGTATCTAAGGACTTGATATCATTCTGGATTTGATTAATATACAACCTATCCATTAAAAACATGGCTTACGTAACAAAACATATAAAATAAAATGAGTAAGTTAACACCCGAAACAACGATAATACTAAGATATTATTAACAAATCAATGTTAAAAGATCATATATGATATCGTATTAATGTATATGATTTTTGTATAATTTAATAAAAATTATTTCACCATTATACAGGTGTTTAACCTACCCTCAACCAAGGAAAAGTACAAGGTAAGGGTTTATTTCGCAATCTCTTCATTATCCGAGGTTCTTTATACGTAATAATCTACTGGGATCTCTTTATCATCCACATCCATGTTTCTTAAAAATGTATTTCAAAACATTTTTACTATTTACAAGAATATGGGTTAAAGTCATTTATACCCTTGTTTGACTTTTTATAATAGGTTTATAAAGGAATCTTTCCGTCGTTTTCCAAACAAGGTGCTTTTTAACCTTTTCGACAGAATTAAGGTAAGAATGTTTTTTTAACTTATACGGCGGGTGCAGATATTTTCCACCGTTATAAAATCGTCGAAGCTTCCCTTAAAATATTATAAGAATATTTTCAAAGAAAATGTTTTATTTTATAAATATATGACTCTTAAATTATTTCAAAATAGAAAGAGATATTTCTCTAAAAAGAGTTTTGATTTCATCTATGTCAACATCCTTTGATGGATTTTACGCTTATTTGAAGTTGATTTATTATGATACAAAACTTTTATATTGTATTGAAGGTTTTGTGATATGTTTGACTATGGATGTGTTATTTTTATACCATTCATGGTTTATGGATGAAGTATTTACATTTCATATGCTAGTTTTAATACGAATGTTTAAGTTATGTTTAAACCTTTTCATATGGGAATGCATTGGACTTAATATGTGACGGGTGGAGCCCGCTATAGCTCCTCGATGCATTGGTAGGTCTCATGAGACAAACTGTTGTCTTGGCACAAGGCCTTGGAAAAATCTTATTTGTAGTCTTGGCACGAGGCCTTGGCTATGTGGTTATGATAGTCTGGAATTATGCATTCCATCATTATGAAAGTGGTTATTGATATTGCATGTGATTATTCGATTAGTATAATATCCATGTGAATAAGTAAATGGAATTATTTCATTTTATTTTTGACATACTATGTTGAAGTTCAAGTTTAAAAGGCTTTTGTTTTAGTTATACATTGCCTTAAATTTTTATTCTTTTTTATGAAAGTTTCTGCTATATTGTTATCCTTACTGGGCATTTGAGATCACCCCTTTTCTATGTTTTATTTTTCCCAAGATGTGAAGAATTAAATTATGAATGACTTGCAGGGATAGTGTGAGGGGATAAGAGTGTAGAATATGGATACTATGTTGTTGTATTTTCCATTTTTATGATGTAATGTTAAACTTTATTAATGTATCTAGTGTTTCCAAGGCTACTAAACTAATCGGTCTTTCAAGATTTGATCTTTCTTGTGATCATGCCAATGTTATGTAATAATGCACCGACTCTGGGTAACTGGGGTCAGGGCGTTACACCAAGCACATCCAGGTATATGGGAATGGCCCTAAGTACATGGTCATGTATTAGAGTACATGGGTAGGCCTCGGGTGTCCAAGAAACATTATGTAGTGAGATTATACACCGTGTAATACTATATGACTAGCCAAGCCATGTGCTTTCAAGGACACATCCAGGAGTCCAGGTGAGGTCACCCATTGTGTGACCCCTAGTGCACATTGTATAGTTTTCATAATAACTTCTTCCTCTCATATCTCCTTTGTCTAGACCCATATTTTGGCCTGTGAGTAGCCTATCCTGAGAAATTTTTCATGTAGAACGTTATGCTAGCCATCATATTGTATTTTGAGATATTAAATGTAATGTTCCAATTTTGAATCTTCTTTATAAAATGATTGATTAAGGCCATGATTAGGTGGGATAATCAGGTAGAGGTTAGGGTTGACAACCCCCTGTCATACTATGGTGTGGGTCCCTTATACTTCTTACACTAGTTTGAGTATCACCCCTCTAGGGAAATAGATTTTGGGTCCTCTGCCCATCAAATGGCACCCCATATCATACTAGGTAATGGTTCTTCCATGTATAGAGTGGAATCCATCTATTATAATAGGTTGTGATTCCTCTATTTATATCTACCTACTAAGTGGAACCCCCCTAATGTAACAAGGTGTGAGTCATTTGTACACCGAGTGGCACCTCCTAACGTACTGGGGTGTGAGTCCTTTACCCATTATATGGAACCCTCCTGATATAATAGGGTGTAGGTCCTATACCCACTATGTGGAACCCTTGGCGCACTAGGTCCTATTTCATTTATCAATACCTACCAAGTGGCACCCCTATCATACTTGGGTGTGGGTCCTCTATTCTTTGAGTGGAACCCCCTGATGCACTAGGGTGTGGGTACTCTAACTATCCACTGATTGGCGTCCCCCTATCACAATAGGGTATGGTTATTATATATTTTAAATGGAACCCCTTTATCAAACTAAGGCATGGGTCCTCTATTAGATATTGTTCTCCCTCGGGATGTGGAATAGTTGTGAGGTGTGGGTCCTCCATATTACTTTCTTAGACATACACATGAGATATTGGGAATCAATGATGGGCCTTTAGAGATGCATGCAGACTCATCATCCTGGGTTGGGCTATGATATAGTGATACCCTTTCTCTCTTGTCTGGGTTTATTAATGAGAATACATATATATATTGTTAGGTTTATTTTCCCGATTACTTTGAGTAGAGCTGACTACTTCTATCATATCTATCTATTTATCCCTTTGTGGTTTTCAGGACGTCATACTGGGTATGTATATAATCATCCCTACATGGTATTTTCTTTCATGTTTCATGTCATATGTAGACGATAGACAATTTAGCATTGAAATTGGTGAATCATAGTGATACTTAGGTGTATAGGCCATGTACGGTGGTCGATCTTGGATATCTGGAGCTAGAATCTCTTAGCTATTTTCTATTCCATTTTTTTTCAATTTGGGACTTCATTTTTGGTTGAGCATGTATTTTTACCATCTACACTTTGGTTGTATTCTTTCATACTCTGATGTATTCCCTAGAGATATTTCTTTCATGGTTTACTCTATATGTTACTGTCATTTATTATTATACATGTGCATTGTTGCATGGATATAGTTAGGTGTGTGAGTATATGTACACTAGGATAAGGCCTCCCATTTATATTATGCCTTCTCGGTGATTTTTATCAACCCCTTGGATATTGGAAGTAGGCTTGGGGTTGTGAAAGCTTGGCCTTCCACCATCCAAGTAGGCCTCTATGAGTTGGGTTGTTATAGAGTGGTATTAGAGTAGTTCATTCCTTAGGACTAAGTTTGGAGATATACCATTGCGAGCAATTGGTTGAGACTTAGGGAAATAATGTTGAAGTGTCTCGATTGTGTATTTAAAGCAAGGGAACCCAATGTTAGTGCAGTGGCTGATGTATACATACATTAGGACTCTGAATACCTATTTTTTGACTCAGTATACGAAGATACTGTTTATAGGGAACAATGATATAAGAATCATATAGGATCGAGTCCTTTGACTATAATTCTTGAGTCATATCAACATATATATATATATATATGATTATCTGACCATGGTACATATTGAATACTTTCAATATAACTCTAAAAATATAGCCAGCCATATTAATGATTCAAGTTCATTAAGATGATCTAATGAGTGATGAGGCCTCGATTCAGGGTTCATCACATGAGGTCTTCCCTCCAGGCGGGCAGGTAGTAGCACCCCCACCTGTTGAGTAGAAGATAGTGTTTTACAAATAGGATGAGGATGTGTAAAGGCTTAGTGTACTCCACAAGTTCTAACACTAGAGGCTGCTAATGTTCTATGGTGATCTAAATTGTAACACCCCATTACACTTTTCAGGTACTCCGTTTTTTAATCTTGGTTTAACATCTTTTTTTGGGTGTGTTTACGAACTCCTCAAGGATATAGAGCCTTTACAAGGGAAAATGGCTTAAAATTTATGGATGTATATTTATTTTAATTAATTTATTCTAGGTATAAATGTTTCAAATACTTAGAGGGGTTCTTTCCAAGTTCATAGAATGCCTAGGAATGATTTTTATGAGTTTTTCTACCTAAACCTGTAGTTTCTAAAGTCTACTAGGAAATTACATTTTGTGTAATGGGGTTGCATGACGTGTATCATCACCTAGTAGATGTCATGAACTAATACAAGGCATGAAATATTTACACATCCTATAATATTTTTACGATGTGTAATGGTCAAAAATTGATTTTTAATAAAAACGTGATGGGTTTTTTAGCATACTTGAGCTGAGTGGGTTATATGACGTGAAATGGGATTACACATCATGTAAGTATCATAAGTTGTGGTTATTAGGGACTTTAATGGTTGATTCATCATTCATTTGTCCACATGATTTTGTCTCTCAACCTAGAGGCTCTTGGGAGGGATTTTAGAGACCTTTGATCCATCTGAATCACTTCGTTTAGTGATTAATCTCCGTTGCAGTTGGGTTTTGCCTCTTCAGATAGGAATTAATGCTATTTTTTCTTTACTATGGTTTTGGATATTACTTTAGCTGTAATTAGGTTTCATATTGATGATCAGATAGTGTTTTTTATTAATCCTTTGTAGTTTCTTGTCGTGTATTGTCTTGCGAATTCCGATCTCATGGTTTCCAATCACCATTATCAAAGGCAGCTAGATTTATGCCTATTTAAGGTAGGAATTTCTATATAATGGGATAATGAAATGAATTTCTTATTGTTATTGTAAATTTATGTATTTTATTCATTTATTTGAAGTGATATGTGATATCAAAGGTTTTCTTAAAAAGGAAAATGTTTTTAAAGGGGATTTTTCTTTGAAAAATTATTTTCTTGATTTGGAAATGGATTTTCAAACACTGAAGTAGTTTGTCTTAGCTTTAAAAAAATTATAAAATTTTGAGCATGGTTTTGAAATGTATTTTTGAAAATTGGTATATTGGGGACCTTGAGTGAATTAGTAAAGAGACATGGGTAGACTTAGTGTGTGTTTCCCCATAAGGAGGAAACCTTTTGTATATTGATGGACTATGGTAGGACTCGATATTGGTTGGATATAATGTTATTCATGTTTAGAATATTGAGTTTATAGTATGAATTGTCTCATATGATAGGGCCCAATATGAGGTGATTTTTCATATATGGTTATTTTTCACATGATTTTTTTATCATGGGTTTTTGCTCATATCTTTTTATATGAGGTTGTAGAACATAGATTTGTTTGATAGGTTATTTAATGGATATGTGTTTACTTACTTACCTATTGATGCAAGGATATGCTTTCCTATTTTATCACTTATACTTGTCATATTTTTTTATTTGAGAATATGAAAGGGTTTTATGAAAACTAAATGGAAAATGATTTACAAATGAATTAGATTTATGAAAATGATTTGTAAAAATATTTTCATTTAAAAAGTTATAACTATTTAATTCTTGATATTAGACCTTGTATAGACTATATGGGGGTATCCTACTAGTTTTTGTGATCACAACCTAATTTTCTCCTTGGGAAGATTGTAGATGTTGTATAGAGGGATACAGGTAAAGGGAAGGGTATCTTGTAGCATGTAGGCTTCTCCTTTGATATTTTCCTTCAGTTCGGGTTGGTTTGGAGGTGACTATTAGTCACATGGATACTTTTTGGTCTTTCTTTATTCCTACTTTTGAGTTTATATAGGGTTTCTTAGATTGTATGGATCAATTTTTATCTTTATCTTTCTCATAGTACTCTGGTTGTATGTATTGTTTCATTATATACAAGTCCTTGTTTTTTTTCTTACTTCATCTCACCATGTGACGTCTAGCTTGGGTGTATGGTTTGTTTGAACTGGGTTGGTCTGTTATAATTTGGTATCAAAGGGAAGTATCAACATGAAATGTGTTAATAGTTACTGAGTTTGGTTTTATGCCTTAGTTATATAGGATTTAGGACCATCATAATTCAGATAGTAGGTGCAGAAAAGGGGCCTGGGTAGCTCACTTACATGACTGAATCTGAGTTTCCATGGTTGGTCAGGGACTTTTACTGGGTTTGAGACTTGGGTTTTGGGGTCATTTGAATGAATTGTATGGAAAGTTTATTTACATTAACCTATTCCTTTTGAAAATTTATTTTTTTTATAATAATTCTTAATTTATTTAAATTGTTTTTGTTTTAAAGCATTGATTTGAATTATAAAAGTATTCCTAATATTTTTGGAGTATGCTCATGATCTAATTGGTTATTACATTATGTTTATAAGAAAATTCCTCTAAGAAGAGATCTTCCAAATTATAGAGAGTAAGTTATGAGATAGGTTCCACATGTGAA
Organism: Viscum album; assembly: GCA_963277665.1. Lineage (NCBI taxonomy): Eukaryota > Viridiplantae > Streptophyta > Magnoliopsida > Santalales > Viscaceae > Viscum > Viscum album. The sequence goes on from OY728122.1 coordinate 1,021,001,048, forward strand.
TCCTCTAGTGGACCCTTACTTGGATGAAGTAGTAATCCAAACTATTCAGACTTCAGGTTAAGTGGGTGTCAAGAACCCAAGACGTGTGGTGGATCATGGATTGGAGTTTACTAAGAAGCATCCACCAGTATTATGTGATGATAAAGGACCATAGGAATCTAAGGAGTGGGTTGAGTGGATTTAGAGGATCTTCAACTTAATGAATACTCTATATGTATAATGACCTGAGTTTTTGAGCCAAGGAAAAATTCCAAGAGAATTTGAATTTTGGAATTTACGGGATGGGTTGTTATTTGAACCAATATTTAGAACGTAATTTCAGGGGTTGTAATAATTCAATGTATTTTTTCAAACTTAGTTAAATTCCTGAGAGGTTCCTTGAGAGTCTCAATGAGTTTTGGGAGAATCAGGCCCTGTAAATCACAAGTTCTGAAGTTCTTCATAGGGTGAACAATTTGACTGAAACTGTGTGGCCCCTAGTAGAAAACTATGTAGACTATTTTAGAGTACTAGAAGGTTTCGTATGGGATTCACATAGTTTACCCAAACCATGAACCTAGATCACACGTTTAGTATCACTTAGGTAGTACCTAAGAACTATTCATTGCATAGTTGTCACATAGTTAGGGCAACCATGCGGGACAACCATGCGAGGTGGGTTTCCTTAGTAGTGGGTGTCGCACAATTGACACGCGATTTGGTCAAACCGTGAAAATAAGATTTTAGGGTGAAATTAATTTTTTCCCTTAATGATTTTTAAAACTCATTTCCTCCTTTTTCTCTTCCTCCACATGATCCCCCCTCCCTTGCATCATGGGTCTCCTTTAAGCCTGACCTATGCTTTCAAGGACCTCTTTCATCTATTTTCCAAATCAAACATTGTAGATATTTATGGATACTCATTGGTAATCTCTTTAATCCTATTTCTCCTTTCAAAGTTCTTCCTTTAATCTATTTTGCTACTTTGGTGTGAGCTCATTTTCCTTATTTTTAGGGAAAATTTCCATTTCATCGATTTCTTACAAACTAGACCGAATCAGACCTTGATTTTGGATGAGTGAGGAATCTATGGTATATAGTAGGTGGTATATGTATTTTTCCTCAAATTTATATCATTTTATAAATATTATTGTTGTGATACACACTGTATTTTGCTTCGTGTTTCCCTAAAAAAAATTCTTCAATCTAAATTGTATTACACACCTTTTATTACACCTGTCGATTGTTGTTATGTAGTTTAAGGTTGAAAACCTTAATCTCAGACACCCCTTGGGTGTGTTAGATTAAATTTCCCCTTTATAATTAACTAATTAAATGCCTAAAACACCTTCTAAGCATTAGTATTAGATTAATAATGGGATTTCACCTTGTACTAAATCTCCCAAATGAGAATAACACCTACCAAGTTTCATTTTTACCCTTTATAAATTGAATTTCCATGTTCGGTAGTTTCTCTAAAATGATTCATTAATGTGAATTGAGTTATGACTCTTGATATAATGTTTAATTATGATAAATTAATTTTTTGATAAACAATGTCATGTTTTATAATAAAACCCCTCAGATGAGGTGTGTTGTCTTCAAAATTAAAAAGTTATTACTGGTGATTTAACTCATTCTTGGCCTATAATCATGTTATAAAATGGAACGGATCCTATTTATGTAAATTCTTGGTTGAATTAATTAACCTCTTAAGGGAATGACTTGTCCCACTTATTTTTAAGTGACTTTTGGACCAAGAACCTCCTAAGTGCTTAGATTTCTTTATAAATGGGATTACCCATATAGGTGATTTTCCATTTTTACCATGTCACCTTCTAAGTTCCCCTTTGAGACTTGCAATTGAATTGGCATGTTTCAAATGGATTAATGACATGAAATAATGGGATGTATCGACATGATGGTTTGACTTCCCTGAATGTTTTAATGTTTTAAATGATATGAATTGTTTATATTGAATGGGTTGTTTTCCTTGAATGAATTAAATGGATTAATTAAATGGGATGAATTGTAAAGGGTGGAAATTCCACACTGATCATTTCATGCTTAGTACATGCTATAATTAAAATGTTATGCCCTTGTTTATATTGGGCTTGTGGATTACCATATGAGGTGATGCCTTGTTATTATTATTATTATATGATTATGAATTATACATAGGCTATGGAATTATCGTATGGTTTTTGTTGAGCCTGGAGGAATCATGCTCCCTTGCATCGGGTGTTGATTCACAACATATCGAACCATTGATACTATGTGGATGGTGGTCATAATGCACCATGTCCCTTGTTGAGTGTTGGCGTTAAGGAACACTCATGACTTCGAGTGTTGGCATGATCGCACACTCGCCATTATGAGTGTCTTGTATAATGTCTCAAACCCTATCAGAATATAGGAAATGTATCATATTTCTTGATATTTTAGGCTCATTTAGACTGTTTATGGATGACTGAGTTATGCCTCAGTCCAGACAACACCTAGTATTCCAGGTATATAACCACTTACATCCACATGTACGTGGTTTATATAGATGGATGAAATATATAAATATATTATATATATATATATCATTACTATATATATAGTTATTGATCATATGTTTTATTCTGACTGAGAGCCGAAGTAGGTAGAGCCTTCAGGTGTCCTTTGGGAACCTAAGCAGGCTGATATTTACTTTTACAATTTTGTTTACTTATTCATATAACCTACTCACTAATTTACTTTATATTAATAGATTGGTTTTAGTTGTATAAATCATGGGTGGTAACCTATTGGTATTTATATCTCACACCTAGCTCAGGCCATCATCGTATTAGGTTTCCCGAGTAGATATCATGTTTTCAAGACCATGGATGATTTCTTATTTTTTTTTCTTATATCTGGGAGTTAGGAGCATAGGACCGAGCTGGAGCTCAAGATGCTCATGGAGTTTTTCCCTGGGTCTTTTTTTCCTTTATTTATTCATGTAATGTACTATATATTTTTTTCTATTTTATGTCTACTATTTTAGTTTATGTATCATAATTTGGTAATGCATTCATTATTCCACATTGGAATTTTCCATTTTACATTCAACTTATATTATTATTACGATGCTTTGTATTTCATTCATTATTGCTTCCGCTATTGTCTGTTATTTATTATCTAATATACCATTATGCTACTCAGATCATGAGGGTATAGTCTCCCTGCTATCACCTCCTTAGACCCTCGCTGCTAATCAGCAACCTCTGACATACGGGGAGGCTCACTTGAGTCCATGTAACCTACCAGTATAGCTACCATCTTAGTGGTTAGTCAGGTCAGGACATCACATGATGACTCAAAGGTGTTTTTTTCATGTATGTTCTTGAGGGATTGGGAATGAGATGGTGGGACTCAATTGTGCAAGATAAGTTGCATGAGGACCTTTCCAGGTCTTTTTTCAAGAAAATATTTAATTATTAGTTTTACCCAGATACGTTACATATGGAAAAGACCCAGGAATTTCTAACCCTAGAGTATGGGGAGCATACCATTCTAGATTATTCTACCCGTTTTTATAAATTGTTGAATCTAGAACTAGATCTTGTAACTAATGATTACATAAAGGATCAAAGGTTTTATATAATACTAAGACATGATATTAGGTCGATGTTGATTCTCATGTGCCTTTCAAACTTTGTGGAGGTAGTTTACAAATAATCTTTGGATAAGAAAGACATAACTCGGAAGACAGGTTTGGGTGGAGCATTAGTTGGGGAAGTTGTTAGCTAGAGTGTGTCTTCTGGATAGAAAAAGAAATGTAAGGGTGGTCAGTTCTCTTTAGGAATAGTTTCAGGGGCTTTATCAGGGAAGTAGAATAATGTTTTCTATCGGTTTGGGTGGTCTATTCATACCATAACTAACTATGTAGAGGTTCCTTGGACATTTCATTGTTCCAGATTATCGATCCATCTGAAGCGTTTCTATGAAAGGATTTCCTAGGGAAGTGAGGTAGGATCCATTCTCACCAAGGGTTCTCAGGTTCATACTGATGCTTCTAGGGGTGGTGGGTTAGATCCTCATTCTAAGGGGGATGTTCATGTGGAAAAAACTGAACATATTTATGATACTAAGTATGCATAAGAGGAATCTAAATTAGAGCTTTCTACTATTAGAGGTACGGTGTTTATTTCATCTTCTATGGTAGTATATTTGTTTTATCCGAGTGATATTCACTATTTTATATCATCAAAGTTAGTTGATGTGTTGGAATTTTATTCAGAACATATGTTGTACTTTTTATATATTTACATACCTTTGGGAAAGAGGTGTGAACAAGGTTTCAAGTGTCCCGCATGTTAGGTTATGATAGCTGATTTTAAGGTATAATGGGACTTATTTGTTCTTGATCTTGACATATTCAACATAATTATTGGAATAGATTAGATAATCAGTGTTGAGGCCCAGATAGACCATTATTAGTGACAATTATAGTACTTATCTACCAATGGGGTCACTCATGCATTTAGGAATGGAATGTAATTTTGTTCCTTATGCTGGGGTAATCTTGTGTCATTTTTTAGGGATTTTTCTTGAAACATTTGACCCTTTATTGGGTGGTCAACTTCTTACAGTGGTAACTACAAACCCTGAGGTCTTTCTAGATTATTTTTCTTTTTCTTTTTTGCCATAGAGATAGGTCTATTTTACTATTGACCTACTCCCTAGTATGATTCCCATTTCTCTGATGTCTAATTGAATGGTTGTTGAGTCAGTGGAACTTAAGGCCCAACTTGAGAATCTAGAGGCTAAATTATTTATTCATCCTAGAGTGTCACTATGAGATTTTCCTATCCTATTTTCAAAGAATGCATATGGGAGCCTCATAATTTGTATTGGATATCGAAATTTGAATCGGGTGGTCATTAAGAACAAATATCATTTTCCTAGGATTAATGGCATTTTTTATTAGCTTAGAGGGGTATTTTGGTTTTCAATGATTTACCTATGGTCAAGGTGCCACCAGTTGAGAGTCTAAAAAGTGGATATACCTAAGATAGTGTTCAAGAGCTTGGTTAGGAATTTTGAGTTTTTGGTTATGCATTTCAGTCTGAATAACACTCTTACATTTTTTTATGGATTTGATGAACTAGATCATTCATCAGTTCTTAGACTCTTTTGTTGTTATGTTGGCGGATGATATTTTGGTGTACTCAAATTCAGATGTGGAGCACAAATACCATTTGTATATCATTCTTAAAACCTAGAAGGAACATAATCTATATGGTAAGCTCTCCAAATATTATTTCTAGATCTATAAAGTGAAATTTATGGGGCATTTGATATTTTTGAGGGGTGTCTTAGTGAATCCTAAAAAGATAAAAGCATTTATTTCCTGTTAGTATCCTAGAAATGTTTTTGAGATAGAAATATCCTTGGGTATTGATGGTTACTATAGGAGGTTTATTTAGAATTTATTTAAACTCACATATTCAATGAAATCTTTAACCCATAAGGGTGTAATTTTTGAATGGAATGATAATTGTCATAGATCTTTTGAGGAGTTGGAGATGAGGTTGAATTTAGCACCAGTTTTGATTCTTCTAGAATTGGGATCGAGTTATGATGTTTTCTATGATGATTTTGGTATAGGTTTTGGATGTGTCTTAATGTAGGGGAAATATTTAGTGTCCTATGGCTCATTCCAGTTACACCATCATGATAATAACTACCCTACCCATGATCTTGAGTTGGTAGCAGTTATGAATGCACTCAAAATGTGGTGAAACTGCTTCTTTAGGAAGTAGTTTACAATGTTTTCTAATCATAAGAGCCTGAAATATATTTTTACTTAGGGGTATCTGAACTTGCGATAAAGAAACTGGGTGGAATACCTTCATACTTTTTGACATTGATATTATGTATACTCCTAGGAAATAAAATTTGGTTGTCGATGCATTGAGTGGAAAATTATCAACAAAAACTGAAAATTAATTGGTTGAGGAGTTCTCTCTGATGAGTTTGTTTGTTGAGATGAAATTGGTAGTATAATAGATTGGTGGATAGGTGTAGGTGTCTTCAATTAAATCCAACTCATCTTTTGATGAGTGATTTTGGCTTGAGAAGGTGGTAAAAACTGAGATCCAATGCTTTAGTGGAAGAATTTATGGTGGGTAAACCTCAGGTGAGTGGTATCAATCTCCCATTGGCGCTTTTTTCCTCTATGGTATGATATTTATTCTATTTTCCCTAAGGCATGAGTTGATGGATAGTGGAAAGTGGTATTTTTGGTAAATTCACCCTAGGGGTACCAATATGTATCACTACTTGATACATTAGTATTAGGGGTAGGGGATGTGGTGGTAAATTGAGGATTTCATATCGCAGTGCCTTACTTATTAGAAAATTAAAGTAGAACATCAGATATATGTGGGTTTGTTACAACCCTTACCAATTTCAGTATGGAAATGGGATTATATTTCCATGGATTTCATCAATGGTTTTACATGGAATCCTAGTGGTAAGTATGTGATATGGTCGATCATTGATCAACTTACAAAATTGGATCATTTAATCCCTATCAAAGAGATAATGAAGGTGGATTGGATTGAGTAATTTTATGTCTGAGAGATTATGAGAGTTCATGGGGTTCCCTCTTTGGTTGTATCCAAAATAGACCCAAGGTTCACATCTAGGTTTGGAAAGGGTTACATGAGGTGATGGGTTCCCAGATTAGATTGAGCATGGATTATCATACATAGAGATATGGATAGCCTCAATATTTATTTTATTTTATTCATAAGAAAAGTGTAAGGTAAGAGATACAAAATACAACTAGGTATCAGAGTTAAGGGGGCATAAAGTAGTAAAGCCTGAGGGAATCCCCTATTATGAGGTTTTATCCCTCGGGCCTCAAGAAGTTTGTGTTTGGGAAATAAAGGACTATATTTCCTTGTACATCCATGGATGCAAGATGGTCTGCAACCTTGTTTCCTTCCCACCAGGTGTGGAGAACACGGATATTGTTATTGAGTAGGATTTTACATTTTATTATAATATAGGAAATCGACCTTGGGATATTACCTGTTTCATGTAGGTAATTATCCAAGATGATGGAATCTATTTCCACTTATAAAAGGTCAATTTTCTGTTGACTATAGATAATTAATCATGTGAACATAGTTGTAGCCTCCACCAATAGAGATTTCCCACAACCAAAGTGAGCAGTGAAATCTAGAATAACATCACCTCTATGTTCATGCACTCCTCTACATATCTCTTAAGTTATAGGAGTTGTCTGTGTTCAACTTTTGGTCCATGATGGGAGGGAACCAATGGACCCAATGGCCCTAGGAACCTATTCACATGGCTTGAGTGGGAGGACAGTTCATTTGAAGTGGTATAAGTATGGGTGAATCATGTCATTTCTGGAACTATCTTACCATGTAGATTATCAGTCTCCTCATTCTAATAATATGATTCTTCCCTGCAGTAGGAACCTCCTCATAATGGGCCTTGTTTCTTTCTTTCCAGATTCACCAGTATCTAACATTCAGAACAATTGCCTGAGCCACCTTTTTTTAACCTGTATCTCCTACACTGTGGAACCACCACTCTAGGAAGGTAGCACCCAAAAACTATTGAGAATAGAAGGACATAAAATTCACAAAAGAGTTCCAGATAGAACATGCCCAATCTTCTTTATATAACAGGTGATTTAGGCTTTCTTCCCTATTATCCTTACAACAAGAGAACCTAGAGACTAAGGAGATGTCCATATTTTTTATATTTTCATCAGTAGTCATCGCATTTTTTCTTATTCTCCATGTTATAAAATTTTAATTTTTGGGAATCATGTTTCACCATAGAGTTTCATTCCACCTATCCTCGTGATCCTGAGTGAAGGTCTCCCTCTTATAGTACCATATATAGAAATCCCCTAAGGTTGAGCCTGTTAAGACACATTTGTCAGGTTCTTTGTTGATTTCTATGAGATTGAAATCTCACTACTTATCCCTATCTAGGACGACCTTTTTAAAATATGGGTAGCTAGTGGCCTATCTGAAAGATATGTTAGTAGTTGAAAAGACTGGGAAGCTAATGGGAGAGCCTACCCAATTGTGGTTCCAAAAGAGAATATCACATTTCCCCACAATCCAATGGGTAAGAGGTTGCAGGATCAGTATGTTAGTAGAAATATCAGACCTTAAGGGAGAAAATTTCTAGGTCATCATATCCACATCCCCTCTATATCTTCTTTAAATGACCTTTCCCTAGAGAGTGTGTTCTTCCAAATCCTCCCATTCCAGTTTGGCGTGCAAGAAGTGAATATTATCTGATAGGTTCCTCAAATTGATGCCCCCTTCCTAAATTGTCTTATCCATCTTGGCCCAGGAAATCCAATGCCTTTCCCCTCTATAAAAGAATCCCAAATAAAGCCTTCCAATATCATGTTAATAGTATTAATGACTCCCTTCAGAACTTTGAAGGATACAAGATAATGAATAGGGATGGTCAATAAGACATTGTTTACCAAATCTATTCTTCCTCTAAAGGATTGGTAATGGTTTTCCAATTAAGGGCACGACCCGTGATCCTACTCACAATGGGGTCGAAGTGATGAATGTGCAATATTCTAGAAGACATTGGGGAACCTAGATACTCCATCGAGAAGCATCCATGCTGCATGTTTAGTCTATTGTGTATGGAGGAAATCCACCTTTCCAAGCATCTATTAGAAATGTAGAGGTTTCTCTTCTCCCTATTGATAATTTTTCCACTCCAATAGAAATAATCTTTAAGGAGATTTTTGATACCTCTTACCGATATCTTACTGGAATTCATGAAGATAATCATTTCATCTACAAACATTATATGAGAGATTAAATGGGAGTTCAACCCACTTTTATATGTAAGTATATCTCCCTTGAGAATTCTCCAGTTAATAAGGTGACTCATGAGATCCTGGGAGAGGATAAAAATACTAGGGGAGAGGGTGTCTCCTAGTCTCAAACCATGAGTATCCTTAGAGAATCCATAGATATTTACCATAAAAGAGACAGCCATCCATGAATAACTAAAGAACCTAAAAATGATATTGGATCCCCAAGAAGATAATCCCAAACATGATAACACCTTGTTGATAAAACTCCATTCAATTATGCCATAGGCCTTATTCATGTCAAGTTTGATATCCATGTTTGAGTCATGGGCCTTGAGGTTAATATCCCTAACCACCTCATGAGCTAGTTTTATGACCCATTGGATAGATTGGCCTCTGATAAACCCATGTTGTTCTCAGAAACCCATAGAGGAAGATTTATAGATAACCACCTATTGATGACACTAGCCAGAATTTTTGTATGGAAAGTTACACATACTCACCGGCCGATAATTCTAGAGGGGGGATGGGTCCTTGATTTTGGGAATGATCACTAAGGTGGTTGTATGAGTGATGTGCAGTAGGATTCCACCTCAAAAGAAATCTTGGATATCCCTAAGAAAGACATTTTTTACCACATTCTAGGAATTACTATAAAAAGATATTGGAAGTCTATCAGGTACCAGGGCACTCTCAGGGTTGATTCCCATCATGGATTCATGAATTTCATTTTCTTCAGGGACTACTTCCAAGAGAGAATTATCCTAGGTAGAAACTGTGTGATGGATCACATCGAGGAGCTTAGAAATCCACTCGGGTACCCTTCTGGCATGATCATATTTGCTCCTGCAAGTAAGTTTTTGAGTAAAAATGGTCCATATTACCAAAAAAAATCCCATTATTTAGAATAATATTCATCCTCCATCAATATGTTTGTTTTTATAAGACATATTTTCTCTCTAATACATACATAGAAATAGGCAGTGTTCCTATCACCTTCATGTATCCATTTAATTCTCGAGTTATCTCGAGGCAAACGTTCTTGATGTAGGAGCATATCTTCCATACTATCCTTCTTACCAGTGAGTTCTTAGAACGATGTTTCATTCCAAGTATCTTCCAGGCTGCATTATAATTGATCAATCTCCCTCTTAATTATATTGAGGTCTAGGGAACTGGGTGGGTGCTCCCTGACCCACACCTGGAGATCATGTTTGAGTATTATCAGTTTTTCTGAAGATCAGTCCATGTTTCTACCTGAATAGGTTGGTTCCATGAATTACTAACAATCTGTTGGTATCCAGGAATACTAGTCCACTATTGAGAAAATTTGAAGAAGTCATGTACCTCCTTCCTTCTAGACAAGGAAACCAAGAGCAATGAGTGATTATAAATTCCTTAAACAATATGAGTTACCTTGGAATTAGGATAGGTAGATATGGCATAAATATTATCTAGGAATCTATCCAGGTGACTCTAATAATGTAAACCCCCTATTTGATTATTTCACCAATTGAATCAATCACCGATATATCCCAAGTCCATCATCCCCTTTTTAGCCATTAATTGAGTGAAATACATACTAGAATTTTGATTGAAAACCCCTCTACCTTTCTTTTCTTCCATTTCAACTATAAAATTGAATTCCCCTCCAAAAATCCATATAGAGTCTCCTGGATTGAATGACTCGATTCCCGTCCATAAGGATGTTCTTTTTTTGAGATCATAGTTGCCATAGATAAAGGGAAAAGGGATTCTATTGCATTTGTTGAAATTTATAGTGATGAACTGGTCATCCACTTGTATCAAATCAACTAAAAGTTTTCTATTCCAGGAGATCCATATGTGAATATTCATAGGACTAGCATGCATATATGAATTCATTTTAATTTTGTGGGTAAACTCACCTATTATGGAGGATCTTTGTTTAGGTTTAAGTATGAAAATAATAGAGTCCTTGTTTTTCCTCACTTATGAAGCGATGTAATCTATTTTTACCTAGGAACCTAGTCCATGGGAATTCCATTTTAAGATTGGTATCATTGGATTTGTAGGTTCCTATCTTTTCCCCTGGGAATATCGGTCACTTTCAACTAAGGGGAGAAGCACTCCCTAATATATTTAGACTTGGATCTTGTACAAACTCCACTTGGTTGAGAAGAGGGAGTTGAAGATTGTGGATTATAGAAGGCCTTCAAGTGATAGGATTCCACATTCAGCATGATGGATGGGGACTGAGATTGTATAGCTTTCCCTTCATAGTCTGGTTCTACTTCAGAAAAAAAAACTCCCGACAACTGAAGAAGTTTGGGATCATCCATCTAAAAGGAGTCCCCATGAGGGACCAGTGATGGATGGAGGCTCTCTTAAACAGGGAGCTCCTAAACCTGACAAGAATAATAGTAGGGGGACCTGGGAGGTGGTGGTAATGGATAGAGGGTATTGGATCTCTAATAGAGATAAAACACCTTGGTAGAGAGGCATCAATGCCCTTCCCATGGGGTAGAGTAGGGGGTCATCTAGAAGATAAAATCCATTGGGGTAGAGGGGGAGATCAGTATAAAAGGAACAAAATCCAAGCTAAGAGAAGAATCTTTAACTTGAAAGGAGGAGGATAGGGACTCGGAAGCTTTCACTAACATATCACTCTCTTGAGAGATGAACTTGGCTAGAACTCACTCATCACCCTAATGTGTATCCAGGTCGAGAGAAGAGAAGTTGGGATCCGATCATAACTAAGGCTAACCAACATTAGAGTTTAGTTGTTTGATCTGTAAAGACTCAGAAATTCCATATAAATTTTTTAAAATTATATGTAATTATTACGAGATTGTGAAAATTGACGGCACGTGATTCTGATGCCCGGAGTGCCCAGAATGATCCGTCGAAAAAAGTTAAGCTTTAAATAGCGAGTGGGGGTAGTTTTTATGAAAAAGTGGAATAACACTTAAACGGGTGCCTAGATTAGAAATATGAGGGCATCGTTGCATTCAGGATGGCGAGTTTACCCTAGGTATGACTTAATTTTAGTTGTCATAGGCCTCCTGTGAGAAAACCTGAAAATGGAATAACCATAAATAAAAGTATTAAATAAAATTATTATTATTTTCAAATGATTATAACTCACGAATGGTGACTCGGATTAAAAATCTGAGAGCACCACTAAACTTGTGAGGTTATTCTTTTCTTATGCAAATCCTAACATTGGCCGGTGTGGGCCAATAGTAGAAGTTAGTTTTTGGCTGTAAATAAAATAATTAAGTAAAAATTATTTTATTGTTAAATACTATAACTCCTAAACAGTAACTCAGATGGAAAATCTAAGAGTACTGTTGATCTCGTGAGGGTGTTTTCCCCTCAAATAGAGCCTAACCTCAACCGGTGCAGGTCGAGGGTGACTGTTAATAATTTTTAAACTTTTTTTAAGGTATGTTCAGTAAACATGTGAGTGGTGATTTCTATCTTTTGAACCGGTGATTGAATTAAAAATCAGAGGGCACCGTTGGATCTGAAGCATCATGATTCGCTTAAGGGAAGATTAAATTAGACTGGAAAGGGTCAGACGGGAAAGTTGATTTTTGGACATTACAAAAAATAATAATAATATAACTCCAAAGTTATTTTATTCTTTCCTTGTAACATTGAGGGACGGCGGTGGGACCGCAGTGCAACATCAAACTTTTAATGAGAGACTTTTAATATCTTAAACCTCTAGTTTCCTTGGTTTTGTAATGACAATGCTTATGTATTTAATTGACTCATTAATTATGGTTAATTAATGAATCATAATGTTAAACACAATGTGAGAGATTAATATCTATTTAAACAAAGCTTGGGAATGGGTTTTGGTGACTCATTAGAGGAACCTCTAACGAAGTGCCGACGACATCTTCCACCAACGTAGAATGGAGATTCGACAACCATTAGAGGATTCGAACTGGACAAGGATAGGCGATGATGAGTTCCAAAAAATGCGGGTTCTTCTCCTACATCCACAGCGTCTTCCACCATTTCTAGGTAGGGGTTTATGTACTTAATTTATCTTTTTTCCCATTCTTGGATATTATAAAGAACACATATCAATTGTCCAATGGTTTGATCCACATTTCGTTCTTTAATGTGGGAGGATAATGTGTGGTTACTTTATGGGAGTTTTATGATTAATATAATACTTCCCATATTATAACACTAACGCAGAGGGTGTAGGCCGAATCGAACAAGGCTAGGACCCTCCGCTAATCTCGGTAATGATTACGTTCTTCATGGGTGATTGACCAATATGGTGGAAAGACGAAACCGGGGGGCCACGTGGTGATGGAAGCATCCCGAGAGGCCCTTATGTGCAGTTCGAAAAGAAAACGGACCTCTGGAGATTCACCGGAGGCCAACAAAAACCCTGCCAGCATAGTGGCACTGGCAACTGGAGGAGGCGGCGGTCGGCTCTCGCCGGCCGCGAAAAGGTGGCGGCACCCGAAGGCGCCATGACGGATAGGGATCGGTCAGCTGACGCTAACTGCATTGATAGCGGTGGCGTGATACAGAAGCACGTCGTGGAGGAAGTTCCACGGTAGAGGCGGACCCAAACCACGGGTCCTTCCCTAGACCGGTCCAACGGGACCGGTCAGCTGGAGGGGGGTGGCACCAGCCTGGCACTGCCTGTTTGAAGATCTGAATGGACTACGGTCTGTTTAGGAAGGGGTACAAACCCCCGTGCCCAGTTGGTGAGCCGCGCCCAACCAGCGAGCTGCGTCCAGTTGGGTGGGTTAGGTTGAGCTCGTAGCCCATCCCCTTCGGGTCGGGCCGGGTCGGACCGGACCCAGACCCACTAATGGCCTAGTTTCACTCAAAGGGCTCTATCTCCTAAACAGAACATCTATTTGATGAACCATCTACAGTGTCGAAGCCCTTAAGATGAGGTGGTCCAATTGAGATACTCCACTTAAGTTTTGGAGAAAGTTGGATTATGGCCAGGTTAGATAGGACTCGAATCCAACCGAGCCCCCGGCACTAAAATGCCTATAACTAACAGACCAGGTGTCTAATTGACGCACCACCTATTACATTGGAACCCTTATTACATAGAGGTTCATCAGGTAAATTTTTAATGGGACTTAGTAGTTTTTGAGGTATGACCAATTGCTTGAGGAGTGGATCATCCCAGAATCAAGCGTGCTTAGTGCAGGAATCCAGTGGCTGGCTATGACGTGATGAAGTTATAGATATCCTCAGTGGATCAGCACTCAGTGATCCTTTATGTGTCAACACTCAGCAATCCTCTTTGGGTCAGTACTTAGCGATCCTCTGTGGGTCAGCACCTAGCGATCCTCAGTGGGTCAGCACTTAGATATTCTGTGTGGGTCAGTACCTATCAATCCTTTGTGGGTCAGCGCTCAGCGATCTTGTGTGGGTCAGTGCCTATCGATCCTGTGTGGGTTAGTGCTCAGTGGTCCTGTGTGTGTCAGTGCCTAGAGATCGTGTGTGGTTCAGTATCTATTGATCCTGTGTGGGTCAGTAGCAAAGCCCCTCGATAGAATAATATGGTCTATATTTATGATTAATCATTTGTACTTCTGTACTTAAGTTATTCTTGGTATGAGTTGTATTTTTCTTTGTTCTTTGTGAAAGATCACTTTCGTGGGTTCCCTCAAATGATTAGTGTGATTTTGGGGTACATAGGTGCAGGAGAGTGGCTGACCAAGGTCGTATCTCAAAGGAGGAAGTAAATTAAAACAACTTCTTAGGTATTCTAAAAATAAAATAGAGTAGAATTAAAACACTACTTGAAAGGATGGGTAATGTTTATAGTTTATAAATCAAGAATAATTTTGTTGGAAGAAGATTTCATTTTTTTGTTTTTAATTTTGAAATGAAGTTTGATTAAAAAGACACAAAAAGAAGATGTTTTTTTAGAAAATATTTTAAAAGGCGTAATCGATCTAACTCTACCTCTTCATTTACTTATTAATCATTATCATTTAAATCAATGTCCACTTAGTTATTATCCCATAATTTTTTAATCCTCAAACCCTACAAGAGTTAACTTAACCAAAAATATGGAATTACTTAAACCCTAGGCTATCTTCGGAACACGCAATCGCAGCACCCTGCTTTGATTGTTGTTCTAAGGTTAGCTTATGGTTAGTGGTTAATTAGAGCACATATCCATTTTGTAAATGAGGATGACTTTTTTTTAGAGATTATATTTTAACTCTACAAATTTATCATGTGTGGTCTTGTATTACCGATTAAGATCACGCTCTCACAATTTACACAAAATCTCGACCTCGCGTGTTTTTGTGTTAATTGTTCAATTGCTTGCTTAGTTTCTTAAAATTTAAAAACATAATTAATGGATCATATTATGTTAATTACAGTATCTTAATGATTCAAAATAATTAAATTAATAGGTTATAAGATAGATCGATCACTAAAAACTACTCTTCCATGGGTGGTGTGGTCATCGTGGAGATGTTTTTCATGATCAAGGGATTGAAAGGGTAGAACCCAATCTTGTTTCCACTTTTGATTTCCAACCCAAATAGGAAGATTAAGAGAAGAATAAAATTTAAAGTAACAGAATAAATGGAAGACAAACTAAGAGTTTATTGAAAGAAGAAAAGCATTACAACATGAAGAAGAAGAAGGAGAATAGGAAGGCTTGATGAGGGGATCCTTTCTTCATGAGCTACCCCTCTTACAATGGTTGGAGAATTCGAGTGAAACCTATTATCTTCTTCCTTAAACTTCAGAATGCACGTCCCAACCCCACCAAATGAGAAAAACACCAATTTATAGAGTGGTGGGGAGGCTAGGTTCAAAGAGGTTTTAAGTGTGAATGGGGAATCTCGGAAAAATATGTTATGCCAACTTTAACCGCCCATTTGACCATCAAAACACGTGAATCAGCTCTTCTTCCAGAATTATCATATGTGAGGATAGGTTTCCCCTATCTCCTCTTAACATTTGGGTACAATCCAAGCCTAAATGAAGGATTTATGTCCCAAATAAAGAAGCTTCTCAATTCTGGCGTGTCCAGCCCACCTTTGACTTTATAGCCCAATTACTCCATCCAAATGCATTCTTTTGATCTTGTGTCCTGAATAAAAGTTGTATCCCATGAAGTAAGGAACATAGTTAAAAAATATTAAGTTCAAATAATTCAAATAAAAATATTTATAATTGAAATACTACAATGATTTTGAAAGGGTAAAAATGGAATTTTCATCAAATATTCAAATGAATGATCTAACCCAAATACTTTCTAATTAAACATATTTAACACAATGTGAGGAAATTATATCATTTATTATCAATAAAATATTCAATAAAATAGTGTTTTATCAACTCCCCCACACTTACCCTTTTGCACTCCTGAGCAAAACCTCATATCAAGTAAACATCAATATCAAATCAAAACCAATTTTAAAACACGTATTCTTGAGATCAAACAATTACACAACAAGAAACAAAAGATATCATGCCTCATAAAAACCATTATTTCAAGTTCTTCATTTATATAATTCAATATATTTACACTTTATTTATCCTCCCATGCACAAAACACTTACCTCACTTGAATTTTCTCTTATCACACAAATGTCAAAAAAAATTGCAATGTCTTTCTCATCCAAACTCATACAAGGGTCACCATAGGCTTGATAAATTCCTACATCGCTACCCAATATGAGTCAAGGACATATGTTTATCATGAGGACTATTCAGGATTGTTTTGTGCCTTTCGTTTGGTATGATTTAGATGTGGACAATTCTGAGGTTGAATGAGGAGGGCTTGACTCTTTTTTAATCAAAATTGCATTAATCTAATTTTCACTTAAATATAGTCTCCTCATCAATCCCCATAGTATAAATTCATCTCCATCATCATGAAAAGTCATGGAAATTTTACACCATTCATCATTTCAGCATAAAAAAATGTCAATCTTCTCAAACATTATTTTCTTTAAAGCTCCAGATAGTCATAACTTTCCCCCTCTATTAGAAGCTCCAGAAAGGCACAACTTTTTTTATCATGAAAGCTCCAGAAAGGCACAGCTTTCAATATAATGTTTTTCTTCATAAGCAAAAACATCTCTTTATAATTTAATTTTTCATCCGAAGTATCACAAAATGTGGTAGCACAACACAAGATAGCTTCCCCCACACTTAAGCTCAACTAGATTATGCAATTTCACATCAAGAGTTGGTTGGATAGGGAAAATTGTCTTGTAATGTGGCTAACCTAACAGGATATGCATGGATTCTAAGGCCTAAAAGGATTAAATGTTCAAGGTAGGCCATTATAAAAAATTATTCTTTGAAATAGGGGCTTTAATACCAAACAAACGCCTCAATCATTTAAACATAAGTACCTCAAACCCTCAAGTTTTGACAGGAATAAATCAAATTCTGGTTAAATCAAGCATGGTTTGGTTCTCTCAATAAGTGATGTGAATGTAAAGAATTTGAAAATAATGGTTCATAAGCCTCACAGTAAAGTGATTTCAAAAATAAATACAGTGAGATGTGGCATGGGATTCAAAATTCAGTGTACTTTTCATGAAATTACTAATTATTTGAACTTGAAAAAAAAGTAATTTCAGCATTCATTTAAGCTTAGTTTCATGGGATAAATTGTTTCACTTATTGAAATGGATTTAAAAATGGTTTTTGAGAATCATTTTAGCTCAAAAGTTTCAAAAACACATAGAAAATTGAAAAATAAACACACAAAATTTGAAAAACACACATTTTTTTTTAAAACAGGAAAACAATTGAAATTTCTAAACTAAAAGGTTCCCTCCCCCACACTTAAAATATTTCATTGTCCTCAATTTGAACCCATGAGATGATATATGCACATGAAAAGTATAATTTTAAATAGGACAAAGAATAAAAAAGTTAAAGGGTTAGAAACAGCCTGATGTGCTCAGGTGATGATGGGGTCATGCAGTGTGATAAAGTCCACTGCATCAGTAGGAAGTACCTCAATATATCTCTTCAAACGTTAGCCATTGACTGTAAAGCTCCTTTCGGTGTCCTCTTGTGTGATCTCCATTGCACCATAAAAAAACATTAGTCACAACATAAGGACCTATCCATCTGGAATGCAACTTACCAGGCATCAGCTTCAGTCGTGAACTATAGAGAAGGACTTTCTCTCCAACATGAAACTCCCTTTTTTGGATCATTTTATCATGAACTGCTTTTGATATTTCCTTGTATAGCCTTGATTTCTCATATGATGGCAGTTGAATCTCCTCAAGCTCTTTAATTTTCAACTTCCTTTGATTCCAGCTTGGTCCAAATCCATGTTTCATTTCTTTATAGCCCATTATTCCCAATGCTCGACTTCCACTGCGATATGACATGATTTCCCAAAAACAATCCGAAATGGGGACATACAAACGGGGGTCTTGTATGTTGTCCTATAAGCCTACAACTCATCATCCAAGCACTTTCTCCAATCCTTCCTATTTGGCTGCACGGTTTTCTCCAAGATTTGTTTCAACTCACGATTTGAAACCTCAGCCTGGCCATTTGTTTGGGGGTAGTATGGTGATGATGTTTTGTGTGTCACCCCATACTTTCGAAGGAGGGAAGCAAAATTACTATTGAAAAAGTGTGTCCCTTGGTCACTGATGATGGACTTTGGTACTCCAAACCTGCAGAAAATTTGAGCGTTGACAAAATCCACTACAACATGAGAATCATTAGTCCTGGTGGCCTTGGACTCCACCCATTTACTCATATAATCGACATCAACAAGGATATACAAGAAACCAAATGAACTAGTAAAAGGTCCCATAAAATTAATTCCCAAAAAATCAAAAATCTCACAGAATAAAATGGGTTGTTGGGGCATCTCGTGTCTCCTTGAAATGTTTCCAGTGTGTTGGAAATGAGAGCATGACTTACAAAACACATGTGAATCATGGAATAAGCTAGTCCAATATAATCCAGAGTCTAAGACTTTTCTAGCAGTACGTTGGGGTCCAAAGTGTCCACCACAAGCAAGTGTATGGCAGAAATGCAAAACAGACTCAAACTCATGATCAGGAACACACCTCCTAATGACTTGGTCACTACACATGTGCCAGAGTTAAGGATCAGATTTTAGAGGTAGCAATGTAATTAACTAAATCAGTATACCAAGGATGCGTACCTGAGATGGTATAGAGATGCTCATTGGGGAAAGTGACCCGAAGTGGTACCTGGTCCAAGGTGTTAACCTCTAGTGTGTGAGTAAGCCTACTCATGTGGTCTGGCACCAAATTCTATGACCCCTTCTTGTCCTTTATCTTGATTTCAAACTCTTGAAGAAGGAGCATTCAACAGATAAGTCATGGATTTGCATCTGGTTTCTTTAAGAGGTACCTCAAAGCTGCATGGTTGGAAAAAAAACTACTTTAGATCCTAAAAAATATGAACGAAATTTATCTAAAGCAAATTTAACAGTAAGAAACTCCTTTTATATTGTGGTGTAGTTTTTTTGGGTAGAATCCAACGTCCTCGATGCATAAAAAATCACATGTGAACGTCCCTCCTCCCTCTGAGATAAGACGGCTCTAACCGCGAAGTTGGACGCATCACACATAAGCTCAAATGGAAGGTCCCACCATGGGGGTTGTATGATCGGTGGAGTGGTCAGACACTTCTTTAGCTCATCAAAGTAAGTCCTACAAGAATCATCAAACACAAAATTAGAATCCTTTTGAAGTAATCGTGACATAGGAAGATCAATATTACTAAAATATTTGATGAAGCGCCGATAAAATCCTGCATGCCCTAGGAAAGATCTAACATCATGCACACATGAAGGATATGGTAAGGATGAAATAATATCTACCTTAGATCTATCAACCTCTATCCCATGTTTTGACACTACATGCCCTAAGACAATGCCATGCTCTACCATAAAATGACACTTTTCAAATTTCAGGACCAAATTATTCTCAATACAAAGATTCAAAACCTTTCCCAAAATAATTAGACATTCATCAAATGAAGACCCATACACTGTAAAATCATCCACAAATACCTCCATTCATGTCTCAATAAAATCAGAAAAATACTCACCATACATCTCTCGAAGGTACCCGGGGCATTGCAAAGTCCAAATGGCATCCTTCGATAGAAAAACATTCTGAAAGGACAAGTGAATGTTGTATTCTCCTGATCCTCCGGAGCTATATGAACCTGAAAATATCCAGAAAATCTATCCAAGAAACAATAGTGTGTCTTCCCAGCTAGTCTCTCAAGCATCTGATCAATAAATGGGAGGGGGAAATGGTCTTTGCGAGTGGAATGATTTAGTTTCCTATAATCACTACACACACGCCAACTGTTTTGTACCCTCATTGGAACTAACTCATCTTTCTCATTCTTAAAAATAGTAACACCACTTTTCTTAGGCACAACCTGAATAGGACTTACACACAGAGAATCTGAAATGAAATAGATTACACCTGCCTCGAGCAATTTTTCAACCTCTTTTTTAACAACCTCCAGAAGGGTTGGATTGAGTCTCTTTTGTGGTTGCCTCGCTGGTTTAGCCTCATCCTCCAAAATAATCCTATGCATGAAAATGGAGGGGATAATACCTGATATGTCAGCCAAGGTCCACCCGATTTCCCTAATGTTCTTCCTCAAAAGATACAAAAGTTTTTATTCATGTTCAAAATGGATATTGTTAGAAATGATAATAGGTAATTTCTCGCCTCTTAACAAGTATGAGTATTTGAGATTTGGTGGAAATGGGTTGAGTTCCAATGTATGGGGGTGGTGTATGGATGGGGTCATATAATGAACTGAAATATGAACACAAAGAGCATAATTATCAGAATACACATCATCAAAATCAGAGAATAAAGTATCAAATCCATCAGCATACTCAACAGCCATGTCATAATTAGAGTTCACATGATCAAAATCAGAATATGATTTGATTTCAAAATCAAATATTAGAGATTCTTGTTCCTTAAAAACGGGTGTGGAAGTACTCTTAGACATCAAACTAGAACCAATACTCATAATCTCCCTAAGTATAGGAAAATCCAATTCCATGGTGTTTTTACTCAGTGGTTCAAAATGGGAGATAACAAATGCAGAATGATCCTCTGAGGGGTACATCATCGAATCCATAACATTAAATATCACAACTTCATCCCCAAATTCCATGGAAAATGTACCCTCATTGACATTTATGATAGTTTTTGTAGTTTTGAGGAAGGACCTACCTAAGATAATGGAGTCATGAGAACTTACATGATCATCCTTCATGTTAAGCACGTAGAAATCTTCTGGAAAGATCATGACTCTTACCCAGACAAGTACATCCTCAAGAACTCCCACTGGATATGTCGTAGCTCTATTCACCAACTGCACCACTACTCTCATCGGTTTTAGCTCACCAACCTATAAAGAAGAGAATACAGAGTGAGGAATCAAATTTATGGAAGCTCGCAAATCACAAAGTGCATCAGAAAAGTGTAACTCCCCTATGGTTCATGGGATAGTGAATGTCTCGGGATCCTAGCACTTTGTTGGCATTGCTAGAGTTGGTGTAATGAGTGCTGAAACATTCCTTCCAAGATTGATCATCTCATTTCCCTTGATCCCTCTTCGATTGGTACAAATTTCTTTTAAGAATTTTGCATACCTTGGAATTTTCTTAATGGATTCAAGTAGAGGAATGTTGATCTTCACACTCTTGTATGTTTCCAAAACCTCCTTTTTCATTGCTTCTTCATCCATCTTCTTGATTTGAACAACCCTGTTTGGAAAAGGAAGGGTTTTATGAGGAACATCATTAATCTTTTGTTTACCTTTATCTTTCTCCTTGGTTTGCTCATCAGTTGATGTAGAATTGGGATTTTTTGGAGTTTTGGTGAATCCCGGTGTAATGGTAGGTGGAGAAGCAATAGTTGTTTGCTTCCCACTTCTCAATGTGATGGCACTCACATTCCCCTTTGGATTTGGAGTGGATTGGGAAGGTATATTTCCGGAATTCTTACTCACAAGTTCATAGAGGGCGGTGGCAATCTGGCTCATTTGAGTCTTCAACTCCCTTAGCTCCAAACCTTGACTCTTTAGCTCATTCTATTGATTAAGAACAATTTGTTTCAAAAGATCATCAGTATTAGAATCTACCTTTGGGGGTGGATTCCCTTGTTGATGCTTGAGATTAAAATCTCCTTTGGGGTTGTTGGAATCCCTGTTGGTAAGGTGGAGGTTGCTGGAAGTTTTTTTGAAAAGGGGGCCTTTGTTGCTGTCCAGAGCCATACCTAATGTCCGGTTGATCCTTCCACCCTTGGTTGTATGTTGGAGAAAATTAATCAAACTTCTTTTGGGGGTATGTCTATTGTTGCTGCTGATATGGTCTCCCTGGGAATACTGTTGCGCAATCCTTTGTCTCTTGTAGTTGTGGGAAACAGTCAGTTCAGTGTCTTGTCTCGGTGTAAATGTCACAAGGCCTTGAAGGAGTGGGTTGGGATGTCTTTTTATCCAAAGCAATATTCCTCACCATAGTGGTCAATTATTACAACTTGGTATCAATCAAATGACTTTCAAGAGAAGAAGGACTTACCTGATGTACTCCCCTGACATGTGGTGTACCTCTATCGCCAAATTATTGGGAGTTTTGGTCCATCTTGTCGATCAATACACATGCAGCTACTCATGTCTTGTCCATCAATGATCCTCCAGCTGCAACATACACCATGCTTCTCTCCATAGGTGTGAGTCCTTCATAGAATTACTGGATGAGTAATTGCTCACTGATTTGGTGATGTGGGCAGCTTGCACACAACTTCTTGAATCGCTCCCAATACTCATACATTGACTCCCCTTGTGCTTTCTTGATCCTCGAGATCTCCTTACGAATGGAAGTGGTCCTCGATGATGGAAAAAATATCTTCAAGAAAATACGTTTCAAATTGTTCCAACAATTTACATCTTTGGGTTGTAAATAATACATCCAGTCTTTCGCAGCTCCATCAAGTGAGAATGGGAATGCTCATAGTTTGATTTGATCTTCAGAGACATTTCTAGGTTTAAGGGTTGAGAAAACCACATTAAATTCTTTAAAATTTTTATTGGGATCCTCACCAAAGAGGCCATGAAACGTTGGAAGTAAGTGAATTAACCCATATTTTAGTTCAAAGTCCGATTCGAGATTTTGGTATGCAATAAAATTTGATTGATAGTTAATATCAGGTTCATCCAATTCTAGAATGGTTCTATTAAGTTAATTTCCATTATTTTCAGCCATTGGTTCTTGTTTTATGGTTGAATTTGAATTGCTTAAAATTTCAATGTTCTCTTATTGGAGTAATTTTCCAACTGGTTGAATGTTGAAACTTCCCATAGACTGAGAACGTCTGATTTGTGCCCTAAGGCTGCGTTCAATCTCAGGATCAAGATCTTCGGGATTAGTTTGTGTCATAAATCAATGAAAGACAAAAAGAAGGAAAGTGGACCATAGTAAAATAAAAATTAGAAGTTGGAGTTGATGGTCCAAAAAGAAGTAGAAGAAAATAAAATAAGAAGAAGAAAAAAGAAATCAGATTGGGTAAAGAAGGAATAAAGAAGAGAGGAATAGAATAAAATGTAAAATAAAATAAATACCTCTAATTGGTTGAAATAATTACTTGACTCCCCGGAAATGGTTCCAATTTGAAAGAGCACTGTCATGGGTGCCCTCAAATGAATAGTGTGATTTTGGGGTACTTAGGTGCAGCAGAGTGGCTGACCAAGGTTGTTTCTCAAAGGAGGAAGTAAATTAAAAAAACTTCTTAAAGGTATTCTAAAAATAAAATAGAGTAGAATTAAAAAACTAATTGAAAGGATGGGGGTTGTTTATAGTTTATAAATCTATAATAAGTTTTCTGGAAGAAGATTTCATTTTTTTGTTTTTAATTTTGAAATGCAGTTTAGACACAATAAGAAGATATTTTTTTTAGAAAAATATTTTAAAAGGCGTAATCGATATAGATCTACCAATTAATTTACTTATTAATCATTACCATTTAAATCAATTTCCACTTAGTTATGATCCTTTAATTTTTTAACCCTCGAACCCTACAAGAGTTAACTTAACCACAAAGATGGAATTACTTAAACCCTAGGGTAACTTCGGAACACGCAATCGCAGTACCCTGCTTTGAATTGTTGTTCAAAGGTTAGATTATGACCAGTGGTTAATTAGAGCACATTTTCATTATGGAAATGAGGATTAATTGTGTTTATATATTATATTTGAACTCTACAAATTTATCTCTTGTGGTCTTGTATTACCAATTAAGATCGCGCTCTCACAATTTACACAAAATCTCGACCTCGCGTGTTTTTGTGTTAATTGTTCAATTGCTTGATTAGTTTCTTACAATTTAAAAACAAAATTCATGGATCATATTAAGTGAATTAAAATATCTCAATGATTCAAAATAATTAATTGAATAGGGTAGAAGATAGATCGATCACTAAAAACTACTCTTCCATGGGCGGTGTGGTCATCATGACGTTTTGCATGAGCAAAGGATTGAAAGGGTAGAACCCAATCTCATTTCCACTCTTGATTTAAAACCCAAATATGAATATTAATAGAAGAAGAAAATTGAAAATAACATAATAAATGGAAGACAAACTAAGATTTTATTGAAAGAAGAAAAGCATTACAACATGAAGAATAAGAAGGAGAAGAGGAAGGCTTGATGAGGGGATCCTTGCTTCATGAGCTACCCCTCTTAAAATGGTTTAAGAATTGGAGTGAAAACTATTCTATTCTTTATTAAACTTCATAATTCACTTCCCAACCCCATAAAATGAGAAAAAAACCAATTTATATAGTGGTGGGGAGGGTAGGTTCAAAGAGGTTTTAAGTGTGAATGGGGAATCTCGGCCAAATATTTTATGCCAACGTTCACCGCCCATTTGAACACCAAAAATCGTGAATCAGATCTTCTTACAGAATTATCATATGTGAGGATATGGGTCCCCTATCTCCTCTTAAAATTTGGGCTCAATCCAAGCCCAGATGAAGGCGTTATGGCCCAAATACAGAAGCTTCTCAATTCTGGCGTTTCCATCCCACCTTTGAATTTATGGCCCAATTACTCCATCCAAATTCATTCTTTTGATCTAGTGTCCTGAATAAAAGTTGTATCCAATGAAGTAATGAACACAGTTACAAAATATTAAGTTCAAATATTTCAAATAAAAATATTTATGATTGAAATACTACAGTGATTTTGAAAGGGTAAAACTGGAATTTTTATCAAATATTCAAATGAATGATCTAATCCCAAATCCTTTATAATTAAACATATTTAACACAATGTGAGGAAATTATATCATTTATTATCAATAAAATATTCAATAAAATAGTGTTTTATCAACTCCTCCACACTTACCCTTTTGCACTCCTGAGCAAAACCTCATATCAAGTAAACATCAATATCACATCAAAACCAATTTTAAAACACATATCCTTGAGATCAAACAATTAAAAACCAAGAAACAAAAGATATCATACCTCATAAAAAATCATTATTTAAAGTTCTTCATTTATATCATTCAATATATTTCCACTTTATTTATCCTCTCATGCACAAAACAATTACCTCACTTGAATTTTCTCTTCTCACACAAATGTCAAAAAAAATTGCAATGTCTTTCTCATCCAAACTCATACAAGGGTCACCATAGGCTTGATAAATTCCTACATCGCTACCCAATGTGAGTCAAGGACATATGTTTATCATGAGTACTTTTTAGGGTTGTTCTGTGGCTTTTAGTTGGTAGGATTTAGATGTGGAAAATTCTGAGGTTGAATGAGGAGGGCTTGACTCTTTTTGAAGAAAAATTGCATTAATTTAATTTTCACTTAAATATAGTCTCCTCATCAATCCCCATAGTATCAATTCAACTCCATCATCATGAAAATTCATGGAAAGTTTACACCATTCATCATTTCAGCATAAAAAAATGTCAGTCTTCTCAAACATTATTTTCTTGAAAGCTCCAGATAGGCACAACTTTCCCCTTTTATTAGAAGCTCCAGAAAGGCACAACTTTTTTTATCATGAAAGCTCCAGAAAGGCACAGATTTAATATAATGTTTTTCTTCAGCAGCAAACACATCTCTTTTAATTTAATTTTGCATCCGAAGTATCACAAAATGTGGTAGCACAACACAAGATAGCTTCCCCCGCACTTAAGCTCAACTAGATTATGCAATTTCACTTCAAGAGTTGGTTGGATAAGGAAAATTGGCTTGTAATGTGGCTAACCTAACAGGATATGCATGGATTATAAGGGCTACAAGGATTAAATGTTCAAGGGAGGAAATTATAAAAAATGATTCTTTGAAATAGGGGATTTAATACCAATCAAACGCCTCAATCATTTAAACATAAGTACCTCAAACCCTCAAGTTTTGACAGGAATAAATCAAATTCTGGTTAAATCAAGCATGGTTTGGTTCTCTCAAGAAGTGAGGTGAATGTAAAGAATATGAAAATAATGGTTCAGAAGCCTCACAGGAAAGTGATTTCAAATATAAAGACAGTGAGATGTGGCATGGGATTCAAAATTCAGTGTACTTTTCATGAAATTACTAAATATTTGAACTTGAAAAAAAGTAATTTCAGCATTCATTTAAGCTTAGTTTCAAGGGATAAATTGTTTCACTTATTGAAATGGATTTAAAAATGGTTTTTGAGAATCATTTTAGCTCAAAAGTTTCAAAAACACATAGAAAATTAAAAAATAAACACACAATATTTGAAAAACACACAATATTTTTTAAAACAGGAAAACAATTGAAATTTCTAAACTAAAAGGTTCCCTCCCCCACACATAAAATATTGCATTGTCCTCAATGTGAACCCCTGAGATAATATATGCACATGAAATGTATAATTTTAAAAAGGATAAAGAAAAACAAAGTTAAAGGGTTAGGAACAGCCTGATGTGCTCAGGTGATGATGGGGTCATGCAGTGTGATAAAATCCACTGCATCAGTAAGAAGTCCCTCAATGTATCTCTTCAAACGTTTCTCATTGACTGTAAAGATCCTTCTTGTGTCATCTTGTGTGATCTCCACTACACCATAATAAAAAACAGTAGTCACAACATAAGGACCTAACCATCTGGAACTCAACTTACCAGGCATCAGCTTCAGTCGTGAACTATAGAGAAGGACTTTCTCTCCAAAATGACACTTTTTTTTGGATCATTTTATCATGAACTGCTTTTGATCTTTCCTTGTAGAGCCTTGAGTTCTCATATGATGACAGTCGAATCTCCTCGTGCTCTTGAATTTACAACTTCCTTTGAATTCCATCTTGGGCCAAATCCATGTTGCATTTCTTTATAGCCCAATATGCCCGATGCTCGACCTCCACTGGGAGATGACATGCTTTCCCAAAAAAAATCCGAAATGGGGACATGCCAATGAGGGTATTGTATGCTATCCTATAAGCCCACAACTCATTATCCAAGCACTTACTAGAATCCTTCCTATTTGTCTGCATGGTTTTCTCCAAGATTTGTTTCAACTAACGATTTGAAACCTCAGCCTGACCATTTGTTTGGGGGTGGTATAGTGTTGATGTTTTGTGTGTCACCCCATAATTTTGAATGAGGGAAGAAAAATTCCTATTTCAAAATTATGTCCCTTGGTCATTGATGATGGCCTTTGGTACTCCAAACCTGTAGATAATTTGAGCCTTGACAAAATCCACTACAACATGAGAATCGTCAGTCTTGGTGGCCTTGGACTCCACCCATTTACTCACATAATCAACAACAAAAAGGATATACAAGAAACCAAATGAACTAGGAAAATGGCCCATAAAATCAATTCCCCAAACATCAAAAATATCACAAAATAAAATGGGTTGTTGGGGCATCTCGTGTCTCCTTGAAATGTTTCCAGTGTGTTGGCAATGAGAGCATGACTTACAAAAAACATGGGAATCATGGAATAAGATAGGCCAATATAATCCAGAGTCTAAGACTTTTCTAGCAGTACATTGGGGTCCAAAGTGTCCACCACAAGCAAGTAAATGGCAGAAATGAAAAATAGACTCAAACTCATGATCAGGAACACACCTCCTAAAGACTTGGTCACTACACATGCGCCAGAGGTAAGGATCATCCCACACTTAAAACCTAGACTCACGTTTTAATTTTTGGACTTGAATATTCTTCAAATTTACTGGGATTTTAGAGGCAACAATGTAATTAACTAAATCAGCATACCAAGGATGCGTACCTGAGATGGTATAGAGATGATCATCGGGGAAAGTGTCTCGAAGTGGTACCTGGTCCAAGGTGTTACCCTCTAGTATGTGAGTAAGCCTACTCATGTGGTATGCCACCAAATTCTATGACCCCTTCTTGTCCTTTATCTCGATGTCAAAATCTTGAAGAAGGAGCATCCAATGGATAAGTCGCGGCTTTGCATCTGGATTCTTTAGGAGGTACCTCAAAGCTGCATGGTCAGAAAAAACAACTACTTTAGATCCCAATAAATATGAATGAAATTTATCTAAAGAAAATATAACTGCAAGAAACTCCTTTTCTATTGTGGTGTAGTTTTATTGGGCAGAATTTAATGTCCTCGATGCATACAAAATCACATGTGAACGTCCCTCCACCCTCTGAGATAAGACAGCTCCAACCGTGAAGTTGGACGCATCACACATAAGCTCAAATGGAAGGTCCCACCGTGGGGGCTGTATGATCGGTGGAGTGGTCAGACACTTCTTTAGCTCATCAAAGTAATTCCTTCAAGAATAATCAAACACAAAATCAGAATCCTTTTGAAGTAATCATGACATAGGAAGAGCAATCTTACTAAAATCTTTGATGAAGCGCCGATAAAATCCTGCATGCCCTAGGAAAGATCTAACATCACGCACACATGAAGGATATGGTAAGGATGAAATAATATCTACCTTAGATCTATCAACCTCTGTCCCATGTTTTGACACTACATGCCCTAATACAATGCCATGATCTACCATAAAATGACACTTTTCAAAGTTTAGGACCAAATTCTTCTCAATACAACGATTCAACACCTTTCCCAAACTAATTATACATTCATCAAATGAATACCCATACACTATAAAATCATCCATAAATACCTCCATGCAGGTCTCAATAAAATCAGAAAAAATACTCACCATACATCTCTGGAAGGTACCCGGGGTGTTGCAAATTCCAAATGGAATCCTTCGATAGGCAAATGTACTGAAAGGACAAGTGAATGTTGTCTTCTCATGATCCTTAGGAGCTATAGGAGCCTGAAAATATCCAGAAAATACATCCAAGAAACAATATTGTGTCTTCCCAGCTAGTCTCTCAAGCATCTGATAAATAAATGGGAGGGGGAAATGGTCTTTGCGAGTGGAATGATTTAGTTTCCTATAATCAATACACACACGCAAACTGTTTTGTACCCTCATTGGAACTAACTCATCTTTCTCGTTCTTAACAACAGTAACACCACTTTTCTTAGGCACAACCTGAATATGACTTACCCACTGAGAATATGAAATGGGATAGATTATACCTTCCTTGATCAATTTTTCAACCTCTTTTTTAACAACCACCAGAAGGGTTGGATTGAGTCTCCTTTGTGGTTGCCTCCCCGGTTTAGCCTCATCCTCTAAAAGAATCCTATGCATGAAAATTGAGGGGCTAATGCCTGATATGTCAACCAAGGTTCACCCGATTGCCCTAATGTTCTTCCTCAAAAGATTCAAAAGTTTTTCTTCATGTTCAAAAGGGAGATTTTTAGCAATGATA
This sequence comes from Viscum album, assembly GCA_963277665.1. Taxonomy (NCBI): domain Eukaryota; kingdom Viridiplantae; phylum Streptophyta; class Magnoliopsida; order Santalales; family Viscaceae; genus Viscum; species Viscum album. Next base: position 1,021,030,710 of record OY728122.1, read on the forward strand.
ACAGGTAATTTCTCTCCACTTAACAAGTATGAGTATTTGAGATTTGGTGGAAATGGCTTGACTTCCAGTGTAGGGGGTGGTGTACGGATGGGGTCATAGAAGGAACTGAAATATGTTCACAAAGAGCATCAGTATCAGAATATACAACATCAAAATCAGAGAATAAAGCATCAAATCCATCAGCATACTCAACAGCCATGTCATAATTAGATTTCACATGATCAAAATCAGAATATGGTTCCATTTCAAAATCAAATCTTAGAGAGTCTTGTTTTTAAAAACTAGTGTGGAAGTACTCTTAGACATAAAACTATAACCAATACTCATAATCTCCCTAAGCATAGGACAATCCAATTCCATGGTGTTTTTACTTGGTGGTTCAAAATGGGAGATAAAAAATGCAGAATGATCCTCTGATGGGTAAATCATGGAATCCATAGCATTAAATATCACAAATTCATCCCCACATTCCATGGAAAGTGTACCCTCATTGACATTTATGATAGTTTTTTCAGTTTTGAGGTAGGGCCTACCTAAGATAATGGGGGAATGAGAACTTACCTGATCATCCTCCATGTTAAGCACATAGAAATCTGCTGAAAAGATCATGTCTCTTACCCGGACAAGTACATCCTCAAGAACTCCCGCTGGATATGTCGTAGCTCTATTCGCCAACTTCACCACTACTCTCATCGGTTTCAGCTCACTAAACTGCAAAGAAGAGAATACAGAGTGAGGCATCACATTTATGGAATCTCCCAAATCACAATGTGCATCAGAAAAGTGTAACTCCCCTATGGTGCATGGGATAGTGAATGTACTGGGATCCTTGTACTTTGTTGGCATTACTAGAGTTGTTGTAATGAGTGCTGACACATTCCTTTCAAGATTGATCCTCTCATTTCCCTTGAGCCCTCTTCGATTAGTACAATGTTCTTTTAGGAATTTTTCATACCGTGGAATTTGATTAATGGATTCAAGTAGAGGAATGTTGATCTCCACATGCTTGAATGTGTCCAAAACCTCCTTTTGCATTGATTATTCAGCCATTTTCTTGGTTTGAACAACCCTGTTTGGAAAAGGAAGGGGTTTAGGAGGAACATCATTAATCTTTTTCTTACCTTTATCTTTCTCCTTGGGTTGCTCATCAGTTGATGTGGAATTGGGATTTTTTGGAGTTGTGGTGAATCCCAGTGGAATGGTAGGTGGAGAAACAGCAGTTTTTTACTTCCCACTTCTCAATGTGATGGCACTGACATTCCCCTTTGGATTTGGAGTGGATTGGGAAGGTAGATTTCAGGAATTATTACTCACAAGTTCATGGAGGGCGGTGTCAATCTAGCTCATTTGAGTCTTCAACTCCCTTAGCTCCGAACCTCGACTCTTCAGCTCATTCTATTGATTAAGAACAATTTGTTTCAAAAGATCATTAGTATTAGAATCTACCTTTGGTGGGGGATTCCCTTGTTGTTGGATTTTTGATGCTTTATATTCAAATCTTCTTTGGGGTTGTTGGAATCCATGCTGGTAAGGCGGAGGCTGCAGGAAGTTTTGTTGAAAAGTGGGCCTTTGTTGTTGTCCAGATCCATACCTTGTGTCTGGTTGATCCTTCCACCCTTGGTTGTATGTTGTAGAAAATGAATAAAAATTCTTTTGGGGGTATGTCTGTTGTTACTGCTGATATGGTCTCCCTAGGAATACTGTTGCGCAATCCTTTGTCTCTTGTAGTTGTGGGAAACAGTCAGTTGGGTGGCTTGTCTCAGTGCAAATGCCACAAGGCCTTGAAGGAGTGGGTTGGGATGTCTTTTGTTCCAAAGCAATCTGACTCACCATAGTGGTCAATTATTCCAACTTGGTATCAATCAAATGACTTTCAAGAGAATAAGGACTTACCTGATGTACTCCCACGACATGTGGTGTACCTCTATCACCAAATTGTTGGGAGTTTTGGGCCATCTTGTCGATCAATGCACATGCAGCTACTGGTGTCTTGTCCACCAATGCTCATCCAGCCGCAACATCCACCATGCTTCTCTCCATAGGTGTGAGTCCTTCATAGAAGTACTGGATGAGTAATTTATCACTGATTTGGTGATGTGGGAAGATTTCACACAACTTCTTGAATCGCTCCCAATACTCATACATTGACTCCACTTGTGCTTTCTTGATCTCGGAGATCTCCTTATGAATGGAATTGGTCCTCGATGATGGAAAAAATCTCTGTAAGAAAAGACGTTTCAAATCATTTCAACAAGTTACATCTTCAGGTTGTAAATAATACATCCAGTCTTTCGCAGCTCCATGAAGTGAGAATGGGAATGCTCTTAGTTTGATTTGATCTTCAGAGATATTTCTAGGTTTAAGGGTTGAGAAAAACACATTAAATTATTTCAAATGTTTATTGGTATCCTCACCAGAGAGGCCATGAAACTTTGGAAGTAAGTGAATTAACCCAGATTTTAGTTCAAAGTCTGATTCGAGATTTGGGTATGTAATACAATTTGGTAGATAGTTAATATCAGGTGCAGCCAATTCTAGAATGGTTCTATTAAGTTCATTTACATTATTTTCATCCATTGGTTCTTGTTTTATCATTGAATTTGAATTTCTTCCAATTTCAATGTTTTGATATTGGAGTAATTCTCCAACTGGTTGAATGTTGAAACTTCTCGTAGACTGAGAATGTCTGATTCGTGCCCTAAGTCTGCATTCAATCTCAGGGTCAAGATCTAATAGATCTTCGAGATTAGTTCGTGTCATAAATAAATGAAAGATGAAAATAAGTAAAGTGGACCATAGTAAAATAAAAATTAGAATTTGGAGTTGATGGTCCAAAAATAAGTAGAATAAAATAAAAGAAGAAGAAGAAGAAAGAAATCATATTGGGTAAAGAAGGAAGAAAGAAGAGAGGAAGAGAATAAAATGTAAAATAGAATAAATACCTCTAATTGGTTGAAATAATTACTTTCCTCCCCAACAATGGCATTAATTTGAAAGATCACTATCGTGGGTGCCCTCAAATTATTAGTGTGATTTTGGGGTACTTAGGGGCAGCAGAGTGGCTAACCAAGGTCGTTTCTCAAAGGAGGAAGTAAATTAAAACAACTTCTTAAAGGTATTCTAAAAATAAAATAGAGTAGAATTAAAACACTACTTTAAAGGATGGGTTTGTTTATAGTTTATAAATCTAGAAGAAGTTTTCTGGATGAATATTGCATTTTTTTTGTTTTTAATTTTGAAATGAAGTTTGATTAAAAAGACACAACAAGAAGATGTTTTTTTTAGAAAATATTTTAAAAGGAATAATCGATCTAACTATACCTATTAATTTACTTATTAATCATTATAATTTAAATAAATGTCCAATTTTTTATGATCCCCTAATTTTTTAACCCTCGAACCCTACAAGAGTTAACTTAACCACAAATATGGAATTACTTAAACCCTAGGCTAGCTTCGGAACACGCAATCGCAGCACCCTGCTTTGATTATTGTTCTAAGGTTAGCTTATAGTCAGTGGTAAATTAAAGCACATATCCATTCTGGAAATGAGGATGAATTATGTTTAGAGATTATATTTGAACTCTACAAATTTATCATGTGTGGTCTTGTATTACTGATTAAGATCGCGCTCTCACAATTTACACAGAATCTCGACCTCACGTGTTTTTGTGTTAATTGTTCAATTGCTTGCTTAGTTTATTACAATTTAAAAATACAATTCATGGATCATATTAAGTGAATTACAGTATCTCAATGATTCAAAATAATTAAATGAAGAGGGTAGAAGATAGATCAATCAATAAAAACTACTCTTCCATGGGCGGTGTGGTCATAGTGGAGACGTTTTGCATGAGCAAAGGATTGAAAGGGTAGAACCCAATCTCGTTTCCACTATTGATTTCAAACCCAAATAGTAAGATTAAGAGAATAATAAAATTTAAAAGAACAGAATAAATGGAAGACAAACTAAGAGTTTATTTAAAGAATAAAATCAATACAACATGAAGAAGAAGGAGAAGAGGAAGGCTTGATGAGGGGATCCTTGCTTCATGAGCTACCCCTCTTACAATGGTTGGATAATTGGAGTGAAACCTCTTCTCTTCTGCATTTAACTTAAAAATGAAAGTCCCAACCCCACCAAATGAGAAAAACACCAATTTATAGAGTTGTGGGGAGGCTAGGTTCAAAGAGGTTTTAAGTGTGAATGGGGAATCTCGGCCAAATATTTTATGCCAAATTGAACCACCCATTTGACCACCAAAACGCATGAATCAGATCTTCTTCCAGAAGGATCATATGTGTGTATAAGGGTCCTCTATATCCTCTTAAAATTTGGGCACAATATAATCTCAGGTGAAGTAGTTATGGCCCAAATACAGAAGCTTCACAATTCTGGAATGTCCAGCCCACCTTTGACTTTATGGCCCAATTACTCCATCCAAATGAATTCTTTTGATCTAGGGTCCTGAATAAAAGTTGTAGCCCATGAATTAAGGAACACAGTTACAAAATATTAAGTTCAAATAATTCAAATAAAATATTTATGATTGAAATACTACAGTGATTTTGAAAGGGTAAAACTAGAATTTTCATCAAATATTCAAATGAATGATATAATCCCAAATACTTTCTAATTAAACATATTTAACACAATGTGAGGAAATTATATCATTTATTATCAATAAAATATTCAATAAAATAGTTTTTTATCACTTTGTTATTGATATCAATCTTTGTGGTTATTCCTTTTTGGAATTATGAGAGACCTTCGGGGGTCTCGGGGTCCATACTGAGTATTGTTATACTCACCCCTGCACGAGCTTCGCCCACACCTTATTGTGTCTTGTACAAATGACGGGTAGATTTAACTGAGACTTGGGGATCTGGGATTTGACAGTGTATGGAGGTGACCGGTTGATGTGTAGAGCTGTAGTGATGATTTGTACCTACCATTCAGGTAGGATCCTTGGTGGGTGATCTCAGGAGCCGTTTTTTCTTTTAACTGTACTTCCATTTCAGTTGGGCTTGTATTATGGCCCCTTTTACTTTCAGTACTTACTTTTACACTCAGTTGAGGTTTTTGGTTGTGGTTGTACCTTTCTTCTTTCATTGTATTATACTTGTGCATAGTGTTCGTTGTCTGTGTGTGTACAAGTTTTGAGGCAATGCCTTCTCTTTTTAGGGATATGCCTTTCTGGTGCTAGTTTCCAACCCCTAGCCTATGTAAGGTGGGATTGGGGTAGTCATGGAACGGGCCCCATGGGACAGGTCATGACATGATCCCTCCATGAGCCCCTTGGAAGTGGTGCTTGCATGCTGGAAAATAATGGACTTGCAAATGACAAAAGGACAAAAACTCAAGAACCATGAGGTAGAATATATCCTGGTTCCAGATAAAGGAGTCCTTCACCCTAAGGAATATCTGGTCTAGAAGGGGTAGGATATGTCCATATACACACAAATTCATGCTACCAAAGAATCCATACAACTTGGTGTATGATCATCTTCATAGAGGAAACCTCTAAGAGAATCACTGGTTTATTTTAGGAAATATCCATTTTGAAAGGGTAACGGGAGGCCTAATAGATTAATCCAAATTATCACATGATAATAATCCTTACCCTTGTAAATTTCCATTGACCAATTGGTTAGGTTGAAATTCTGCTGACCCAAGGACTGGGGATAATTACACCAATCCTGGATGAAGTCCACTTCTGATGTTAAGACCATGCAAAAAATATTTTTGGTGCACTAACGTGATGCGATCCAGCAGCTCAAAACCCTAAGAGTTGACCAAACATTTAAAAATATTAAGGGGGGTTTTAAAAATCTTAATATCAGTACTAAATTCCACTTGAGGTGGGTAGAATCTTCTTCAAAATTCAAGGCAGAAACCTCCAAGGATGAATAGGAATTGTCCCACGACATCGTCGGGGAGTCCAGGAGAACCTCTGAGAACCAGGGATAAGGAAGGGGTGAAATTATCAGCATAGGGAATCCTAGAAGGAGACCCCATGGTGTTGATCAAGAGGAATAGTGTAAGAAGCTTCCCGAATCACCAAAGGGACATCATAAATTAGCGACAGTCTAGGGTCTAAGGTCAGAAGAGCATGCAGTGCCCCCTGGGAGCACATGGTGGTCATGGTAAAAATGGGAAAAAAAATCAATTCCTGATGGCATGTGAGGTGCATTCTCCCAATCTGAGAAATCCATCATGTGTCCTTAATAGATAGGACTACCTAGGTTCTTGAGGATATTCTATGGGCTTGTGTGATTGATTCTAGGGGATATTGGGAAAATCATTTTCCTCTAGTTGATTTTTCCTATAACAATAGTTATAAGTCCTTGATTAGGACGGTTCCCTTGGAGGATTTGTATGGGAATCTGTTTATATATCCCTCATCCTAGGAATAGTTGGAAGAGTGCTACCTAGTTGGTATAAGTCTTATTTAGGAGATGACGGAGATGGTGCAGTTGATTCGGAGGAGATTGATCATAGCAAAATGTCATCAGAAATCTTATACAGACCATTGTCATTAGCCATTGGATTTTGAGGTTGGTGATCATATTTTTTTTATAGTTTCACCTCACTTGAGACATCGTCAATTGTGTAGGTATGGTATGTTGGTGTTGAGGATTGTGGTCCCCTTTGAGATCATTGGATGACTGGGGAAGGTGGCCTATCGGTTGGACTTGTTGTTATATTTGAATTATCCATGATCTGTTTCATATATACTAGATGAGTTGGTATATACCAGAGCCTTCCGATGTGATTATATGGGAGGATTTAGATTTTGAGACTTACAACACTTTGGTTTAGTAGCCAGTTCAGAATATGGATAACTGAGAGGAGGTATTGCACGGTAAAAGGATTCCTCTGGTTTGGGTACTATGGCAGTACAGATGGGATATCCATGATATGTAGGTGAGTTGATTTTTGATAAGGTAGTATTTTCCTTCAATTTTTATGATCCTAGTAATAGGACATATTTCTGGGGCAGAAAGTTTTTATGGTGGGGAGATTGTAATACCCCATTATGCTTTTCAGGTACTCCCTTGTTTATGATTGGTTTATCATCCTTGTTTGGGTGCATTAGTAGTCTTCTCAAGGGTAGAGATACTTTTCTAGGGAAAATGAATTAAATTTTATTGAATTATGTTTATTTGAAATAATGTATTTTGATTATAAATGTGTAAAAGACTTAGAAGGGTTCTTCCCAAGTTAGTATAATGTCTGAGAAGGGGGTTTTTTATTTTTTTCTGCCTAAACCTGAATTTTCTACAATATTTTAGGAAATTAAACGTCATATAAGGGGTTTACATGATGTTTATTCATCACCTGGTGGATTATATGAACTGATACAGGGCATTAAGTATTTACATGACATGTAATAGGTTTATGACATGTAATGGTTGAAAATCGGTTTTTAATAATAAAAAAAGTGATGTTTTTTTTTTTGCAAACTTGAGATGAAAGGATTACAAAACATGTAATAGGATTACACACTATGTATATCGCATAGTTTTTGGTTATTAGGGTGTTTCATGGCTGATTACCTATTTATTCATCTGCAAGCTTTTGGCTCTTAACTTAGAGGCTCTCAAGGGTGATTTTTGAAACCTCAACTCCATTCAAATCGCTTTGTTCATCGATTGATCTCCATTGAAGTTGGGTTATATCTCTCTGAGTAAGCTTTCCTTATGGTTCTTCTTTACTTTTTTTAGATCTATTTCTTTTTATATGGTTAGGTTTCAAATTTGGGATCAGATAGTGTTTTCTATCAATCCTTTGTGGTCTATTGGCATGCCTTATTTTTCAAAGGCTAATCTCATGGTTTCCCATCATCATTATCAAAGTAATCTATGTTTATTCCACTTTGAGGTAGGTGTGTCTAAAAAATGTGTTAATGTGATGAATTTATTATTGTTATTGGTAAATTCCTTTGGTTTTTTTATTGATTTTAAGTGATATGTGGTTTTAAAGGTTTTCTTGGAAAGGAAAATGTTTTTAAAGGGTATTTTTATTTGAAAATGGATTTTCTTAATTTGAAAATATATTTTCAAACATCTAAGTAGATTGGATTGTTTTTTAAAATGTTTTATATAATTTTGATCATGGTTTTGAAATTTATTTTTTACAATTGGAACATTACAAATCTTGGGTGCGTCGAGAAAGGTGGTATCCTTAGTGTGTGTATCACTAGTATGGGGTAACATTTTTAGATATCAATGGAATTTGGAAAGACTCGGTATAGGTTAGATAAAATGTTATGCATATTTAGGCTCTTTAGTGTCTAGTATGCATTATCCCATAGGTTAGAGCCCAATATGAGGTGATTTTTTTCATTTATGGTTATTTATCACATGATTGTTTTTATCATGTATTATTCCTCATAGGTTTTTATATGATGTTGTAGCACATATCTTTCCATGATATGTTATTTCATGGATATGTGTTTACTTTATTACCTCTTGATGCATGGATATGATTTCCTATTTTATCACTTCTACTTGTCATATTTCTGGTTTGATAATATGAAAGGATTTTATGAAAACCAAAGGTAAAATGATATAAAAATGAATTTTATTTATAAAAATTCTTTATAAAACTATTTTTTTAATCTAGAACTGTTGAATTCTTGATATTAGACCTTTTATATACTCTATGGTGGTATCCTACAGGGCATTGTACTCACACCCTACTTTTTTACCTTAGGGTCATTGTATATGTTGTATTTTAGGATATAGGTAAAGGGAAGGGAATCTTGTATCATTTTGGGTTCTCCTTTGGTCTTTGCCTTTGGTTTGGGTTGGTTTAGAGATGATTATTGGTCACATGTAGACATGTTAATCTTGATTTATTCATACTTTCAGGATTAGCTGGTTTGACTTGGATTGTATAGATCTGGTTGTATCTTTATCTTCTGCATTATACTCTAGTTTTATTTATTATTTTGTTATATATACGACCTTATTCAGTTTTCTTGCTTCATATAATCATATGATGGATAGCTTGGGTGTATGATTTTTTTGACCTAGGTTGGTCTATTATATAGATCCCCAAGAAGTGGAGGATTGGCTTGAGTTGGTGATATGAGTCTTCAGGCTCATTTAAACCCTTACTAATTATATTTCTTCACTGGTATCCTATATTTCCCATGGATTAGCTTGAAGTTGGTGGAGTCTGGTCATGTGAATTCATGATGATATTAATTTATCATAGTTTTACATTCTAGTAGTTGTTTCATGAGGAGTATTACCCCTCATTCTTATACTCAATTTGGATTCAGGAGCTTCTAAAGCTGCAGTAGGGTAGTATGTTAGTTGTTGAGTATCCCGCAAGGTTCACTGACCATACAAGGTACTCCTTCAATATGTTGTAGGATAGTTAATTTCGGGCATATAAGTTCAAGGACAGTCTCCACAGAGACATTCATGCCATTGTGGTCCCCTTATTCATTACCACCTATTCTAGAGTGTTAGAGTGAGCACCGGTGATGGAGAGATTCTTATATAAGGTACACCATGTTGTGGGAGATGGTAGTGGGTGTATAAGGCCCCAGCCTTAAACCTCACTTAATATTGAATTAAATGAATAATTCACAATGAGGATCTTTTCATGGTTTAGAGTTTTAGAGAATTAGGACATAACTATTACATCTCAAAAGATTACAAAGTAGACACTTCTACTAAGTTTCCATAAAATAAAAACTCTTAAAAAGAAACATGTCTAGTTCTATGTTTTAGATAGCATGACTTTCTCTTGATCCCATCCTTGACCCTATTCCACATTAAGTCCTGTGAAAAACATTTCAAAAAAACTTGGGGTGAGCATAAAAATCTCAGTAAGGGATGCACAAAGAATGAAAATTGTTAGTTTTTCAAAACAACAATTAAACCATGTATACTTTATCAAATTAATACTTTTCACCTTTATGAAGTAGTAAAAAAACTCTTCACTAAATAAAAGATCATTACTTACCCTTTTGTAACCAAAAGATTACCATAAAACCCATATAAAGAACACATAACATATAAAGGTAACTTGGGACATAAACATACTTAAATGGAATAACCATACGGTCAAATTCCACACATACTTAATGGAATATCCATATGGCTGACTTCCATACCCAATGCATTGGAGGTTATAACGTAACCACCCGTCCTGGTATTCACGGCACCACCCGTCATACGGTTTATCACGTAACCAACCGTAAAATGTCCAAGTATCATCATTACACATAAAATATTGAAAATATAAACATTTCAATAATAAAATTTCATTTGCAATCGCAATAAGTAATTCCAAGATATTGAATTAATCAATCCATTTTCAAAAACCATTTAAAAAAGATTTTTGAATCAAAGTGTCTCATACCACTTTGAAGATTTTAATGGAAGTATAATTTTAAAACATTAATGTCCATATAAATAAATACTGAAAACCATTTTGAAAACATAGAAATTAAAGATAAATATTTAGAATAATAAATCTTTAAAACATTTAAAACGATATTTTTGTTAAAGAGTTTTTAAAAAAATGAGAGACTCTTGAATACAAATAATTGCAGAATAAAATTTAATCCGAACTTTATAATATCATGAGAATAAATGGATTCATGATATAATATTTCAAAGTATATTATACACACCATATAAGAGTGAATTGGTTCATAACAACAATGAAGTCTCAATGGAAATGTAAATTGAGATGAAATCCATTATGAAGATGGTATCCTTAAATTAAGGATAAATCTATCACATAATTATGTGTGATAAATATAAATACACCCAATATAAGTGGATATTAAGTGTGAAACAATCAGAGGTCATTAACACATATTCATAGGATGACATGTTCAAGAAGTACAAGTTGAACCCAAAGAAATCGAAATTCGGTTAAGATGTTCCCTTGTAAAAATTTGATAGCCTAACGGCGTCACTTCAAAATTCAGAAAATTAGTCGATGAGAGAGTGAATGGTATCTCATCACTTGGACATAAAATTTACATAAATAAGGATATATAAGAACATATCCCAACATAATAAGATGTAAATTAAAAGACATAACAAAATAAGTCTTTTAAAAATAGGAGGGTGAAAGGTTCCCTTACCGACTTGGGTAACTTTCGAAACGTACACCCCATGGAAGAAGGGTCATACAATGAAGATGTAAATACCCATAATTGAAATTATAATACACAAAGAGTATAATAATGGTTAGTACATACACCAATCAATTTAAATTGTGGAAAATGTAGCATAAATGTCATGGGAATAAAAGTGAGATGAAAAATCCCTTACGAAAACTCGGCAGCCTAACAGCGCCACTTAAAACTTCCAAAAATGGATTTATGAGATAAAATAGGGTCTCTCATCATATTAACGTAAAAATTAAAGTAATAGGAATATAAAATAAAATCCCCAAACATAATAAATATGGGCTTAAAAGAAATGACATAATAGAGAGTGCTTAAAAAGAAAGAGAGAGGTAGGATCCCTTACCTCAAGTCTGACTTGTCTTGTTCATTTCTTTATATTCCTGAATAATAAAATTTGGTCAATTTATAATTGCTTAAGGACATATTTTAAAGATTATTATTCAGTTCATATCACATATTGTAATGTTATAATAATTGGTTAATAATGTGAGTTCATATCAGACGTTTTTGTCGATGTTTGGTACATGAGTCAAAAATGAACTTGGTTGAAAATGATTGTCCATGTAGTTATAAGTAAATCATCTCCAGAATAGTATTAACGATTTAAATATCATATATATCCAGTAAATTTTCATTTTATACTACTCCATAACATTTGGAGATAAAAATAAATGAAACACACCGTTCATGGAGACGGTAGGCCGTACGTACTCATGAACGCTACTTTCATTTATTTGTCATATTAATGGAATTAAAAATAATTGAGATATATATATATTATAATTACAGTATAATATATATATGTTATATAGTTATCATATGTTCATTAATTTCATTCTTTATACATTCCATGTATGCATGAATGAGTCACGTCACTTGAGGGGGCGGTAGTCCACACTTCCTCGTATGAAATTATCGCATTTTCACAACATGAAAAGCATAAAGGCATGTTTTAGATATAAAATTCAGAAGCATATAAAAAACATAAATACCATATATATAATATATAAAATATAGTGACATCATAATGGAAACCATTAAAGGTGTTAAAAGAAGATTGAACAATCATTGTTTCGTGAGGCAGAAATTCGCCAACCACAGAAACAGTATGTTCTTTAACCATTAGACGAAGGTGTGTGTAAGTGTAGCTCGAATCCTTCACATAAAAACATCCTAGTATATTGAAGATACTATTTTTGTTACAAAATAAAAGGAATAAAAAGAGTTTAGAGGGTTCGATAAGAAAAATAAAACAAAAGAACACAAGGGAATACATTACCTTTAAATCGGGTAACTCTTTTTGATTTGAGCTCAAAGGCTTCCCTGGAAAGGATTCTGCCCAAATGTGAGGCTTCAATGATGAAGAGAGGAATGTGGAGAGATGAAATGGGTAGGTTTTGTCCGAGACAAAGTCTTGAGAGGTGTGGGTAAGGTGGTAGAGGTTGGGGCCTTTTATAAGAGAAAAGGAGGGGCACTCTTGGAAAGTTATAAAATATTACTTTATTATAAAATTATTTTCAGATTTTAAAGCTCCCAAAAGGATATATTTCGAGGATAAGGTGATAAGTTTTCGAAATCCACTCATACAATAGGTTTATGACAAGTGTAGGTCTTAGATTTTACATTATCTTTTCATTTTTTTAAATCGTTAAATAATGAGGTAATCGCTGCATCATCATAGTGTCATAAATAATTTAATTTATTTAGTGTCTAAAAATTATAAAAAAAATATCATGATGTATGAAATATTTGTATCTTTCTAATGAATATTTATAGTCAAAAATATGACTTGTATAACCCTAGGTAAAAATTGTTTTAGTAAAATAACACATGTTTGTGACATTTTAATTTTAACTTCAAATAAAAAGTTATTAATGTCATTTTCCAACCAAAGTGGCTCCATTGGGTCCCCAAGTTGACACATGGATTTTCTTGGTCAGCCATGACTCATCCAATAAGGGTAGGACATGTGTCAAGGTCATTTCATATTATTAAAACATTATTTTTACCTTAAATTGCACTAATTAACTTTAATCGTGATTAATAAAATTTAAAAGTTACTATTCACCAAAAAATTATTTTAATCCCATTAAACCACATTTTACATCCTAATGACAACCATGTATGTCGGATTTTTGAAATTCAAAATACATAAGTGGTAAAGTTTCATTTAAATGAAAAATCGGTTTCTTTAACTACCACTTAGTGGTTTCACTATTCATCAAAAATTGAAGTTTTTCAGAAAATTACCAAAAATTCACCCTAAGCTATATTTGATATTCCGAATTCAAAAATTATTTCCATTTTAAAAAATTCAAAACATATAAGTTTCATTAATTAATTTAATAATCAATTCTCGCTGTCAAAACAAATAGCGTGTTTTTAATAAATAATATCTATTAAAAGATTGACACTAGTTTAAGTCCAATTTCAAAGTGAAATTAATTCCAATGACCACTATTGTATTAAATGTTAAAAATATATTATAATTGGACTTTAAAACCAATTCAAAAGATAATCTAATCATATAAATAAATTAGATTAAAAATAGGTTTTGAATTAAAATACAACATTTTTCACTATTCATTAAAAATGAACTTTATCGGAAAAATACCAAAAATTTACACAATGTAAATTTTGATGTCCCGATTCTAAAGAATAATTTTATTTGGACCAATATAACATATGAAATTGTAAAAAAGTGGATTTAAAAAGCGTTCGCCATCAAAAGGTTGTTAATCGACCTTTTAATTAATATTAGAATATTTACGCTTAAAATTGGATTCATTCACATTTTAAGCCTCTAACATTTATTGGATAAAATTAAAAATATTTTAAAACATATATAATCATTTTGTAGTTAGTTCCGTTCATTCCCGTCATTACAACGGCTAGGCGTTAACTACCATTTAAAATAATATTATTTTATTATTAGAGTGCAACGTAAGATTCCCAAGAAACTCGTTGTTGCGTATTGGGTACGCCATCGACCATAGAGTCCCCTTTAAAGTAATATTAATATTTTATTCACAAATATGGATAAATATGAAAATCTCATATTTTTTATTTACCTGGGGTGTTACAGGGTGTCATGGGGATGATTTATCTATATTGGATAGCATGCACTAGTCAATAGGATCCCAGTATAGGATACTTCTTCATGGATGGTCTCAAACATGTGATTATGTGGAGAAAGGTTTTCAAAAAGGGCCAATCCATCCCAAAGATTGTCGATGTTATTCATGTAATAAACATAGACACATGGCATGTGATTTACCTACCTAAAATGTTGATGACGGAAATAAGGTAGCATATAGACCACCACGATAAAGGTAGAACCATGATAAGGGTCCTCCTAAGCATATATAGGGAATCCCTAAAAAAGGTAGTGATGTAAGAGGATTATTTGGAGCTCTAGGGGGTATTTTGGTTGAGGGTGATCCTATAAGATAATTTCACCACCCTAATTAGTCATCCCACTCTAGGCTCAGGGAGCTGGCTGTCAGGGCTGGAGGTAGCTGCAGTCCATGGAGTCTTATGACCAAGCATCTCATGAGATTATACCAAGTATGATTTGTTTCATTTCTAAACTTTCTACAATACTTGTAAACACAGGTGTGATTCACTCTTTCATTTTTTTTATCCCTTGTGAGAGAGCTATATCTCCCCATTGAGACCTTGTTCCAACATATTTTTCTAGAGGTTCTAACTTGGTGTGATTCTTCAATATCAATTATCTACTAGTAGTGCAAGATGACACCCGATGGAAAGAGTTTCTTGAGGGACATGTTGGTTATAAAGATGAAACTTTATGAATTAATCTTAGTTATGGACTAGTTTTCCATAGTTTGAACTCATATTGACCATCATATCAAGAATATTAGATGCCTTCGAATAGATGGGATGAGATTCCACTTTGTGGGTGAGAGAGATCTCATAGATGAGAGAGTGACAATTGTGAGTAGGAGGCTTTATCCCATCACCCATCACTTGGAGAGATTATCCCTTTTCATAGAGGGATCCTCATCTAAATTCCTTTTGTAGTGGAGTACTTTAGGTATTTCTTCCCCAAGGATGTTCTGGGACTACCTTCATGGTGAGAGATAGAGTTTTTCATTGAATTTTACCTTAGGACCACACCGATATCTTTTGTGGCATATCAGATGGCCCCTACCAAGATTGGGAGTTGAGCATGTGGTTGGAGGAATTTCAAGAGAAGGGCTTTATAACTCTGGTGTGTCTCTCTGGGCAGCACTAGTTTTTTTCATGAAAAAGGTGGATGGGATCTTGTGAATTTTTGTTGTCTATTGTCACTTGAACTAATTAATGATAAAGAAAAATTACCCCTTTCCAAGTATTGACAACCTCTTTGACCAATTTTAAGGGGTGAGTTGGTTCTTGAATATTGATCTTGGGTCTGACTACTTCCAGTTGAGGGTTTTCAAGGCTAATATTCTGAAGAAAATAGTATGATGTTTCTATAGACACTATGAGTTCCTATTTATGCCTTTTGGTGTGATGAATTCCACCAATATATTTATGGATTTGATTAACCAAATATTCCAACCATACTTAGAATGATTTTTGGTTGTCTTCATTAATGAAATACTCATTTAGTCTGTGTTAGAGGAGGATCATGTAGATCATCTAAGGATGGTCCTAGACTTACTCTGGGAGCACCAGCTTTATAGTAAGCTCTCAAAGTGCTAGTTTTGGATCTATAAGGTACACTTTTTAGGGAATGTCATTTTTTATCATGAATTAGCAATGGACCCGGGAAAGATTGATGTAGTTCTTGCTTGGGAGCCACCCAATATCATGTCAGAGGTGTAGAATTTTCTTATTTTCATAGGGTGATAGAGGTTCGTGCCTAAATTTTCTAGAGTAGTAGGCCCTTTGACCACCTTAGAATGGAAAGATAAATTGTTTATCTAGATCAAACAGTGTCATGGAGACTTTGAGAATTTGAGGATGGGTTTGATCAAGGATCTTATATTGAGACTACCGAAGGAGTGCGTGGAGTGTGTAGTGAATTGTGATGCATCTGGTACTAGGCTAGGTTTTTTGTTGATGAAAAGGTAGGTAGTGATCATATATGTGTTGAAGAAGTTGAGACCCCATGATAAGAACTATGTGACTCATGACCTAGATTTGGAAGTGGTAGTCTTTGTTCTGATGGTCTAGAGGAGCTATCTTTTGGGAGAGTGCTTTGTTGTTTACTAAGACCATCAAAGTCTTAGGTATATATTCACATGGAGAGATATAAACCTAATATAGAGATGCTTGTTGGATTTCCTATAGTACTACAACTTTGAGATAATCTATAATCCTCAAAAGGGAAATGTGATAGAAGATTCACTTGGTAGTAAGTCCAATTCTTGCTTGGTGGAGAAGGTGTTTGGGAAGTTAGCTTCTTTGAAACTGAACCTCATAGAGAAGAGGGGTGAATATTTTCTTCAGTTGATGGTGGTGACTCCTCCACTTCTTAATCATGTGATATAGGACTAGTTTGGATATATTGACTATGGGGTTCTTCGTGACTACATATCCTCAGGAGATTCACCAAATGGATTTTTTTGAAGGAGGGACCATGCCATCCTTTTCCAGATACGTAGTTAGGTTTTAGTTAAGATGTGAGAGGATGTGATTATGGAGTTTAACAATTCTCCATTGGTTAAAAATCTAGATGTGTAAAATATGTACAAGGACCATAAGTGGTAGTTTTGGTGGGCTGGCATAAGGCAAAGCTTAGCAGAGTTCATCTCTCAATGTATCACATGTCAGTAGGTGAAGGATGAGAACCAAGTTTCAATAGGTTTGGAGCAACCTATTGAGATCCTATAGTGGAAATGGTATGGAATATCCATTTACTTTCTAAAATGGATTCTGTAGACAAAAATTTTCCATGATTTCATCTGGGTTATTGTTAACCGACTCATAAAGTTGGTGCACTTCCTTACCATCAAGGAGCAGAGTTCAGTGAAGATTCTGGGACAATTGTACATGCAGGAGATCATCCAGATTCTTAGAGAACTCTCAATGATTTTCTATTATTGTGATGCTTGATTCATTTCATGGTTTTGGAGAGGCCTGTAGGAGGAATTTGGGACTCATTTGCTAAGTAGTATAGCGTTCCAACCCTAGACTGATGGGAAGATTGAGAAGACTGTCCAAGTGTTGGAGGATATACTAAGGGGTTTTTTTCTAGACATCATCTAGATCTAGGAGGATCAATTTCCATTACTATAGTTTTATTATAATAATATATATCACTCTACTATTGGAATTTCTCCATTCGAGGCCTTGAATGAGAGTCCCTACAGGTTACCCTTGTACTGGACTGAGATTAGTGATACATATCTTCATGGTCCATAGATGGTGAAGGTGATGATGGAGAAGGTCCTGCTGATCTGTGAGCATATGTGGATAACCTAGATCTGATATAAATATTACACATATCGACATCATAGGCCCTTTGATTTTGATTAGGGAGACCTTGATTTTTTGAGAGTCTCCCCATGATGAGGATTGTAGAGGTTTTTCCGAGGAGGCAAGTCATCCCTAAGTTTCATTGGGCCATTTGAGATCCTATGGAGGGTTGGTGAGGTTTCTTACCTCCTAGTATTACACCCATAGTTGGAGTGGGTGCATGAAATCTTTTATGTGTCTCATTTGAGGAGATATGTTCATGATCTGACGCACATTATTTATTGGGGAGAGCTAGAAATTGAGTATGGATCCACCTTTATGGAGTACCTAGTGGCGATCAAGGATTAACTATAGAAGATCTTATATAGATGGACCATTCTCTTGGTTCATATGTTATGGAAACATGGGAGCATGTAGGAGAATTCCTAGGATCGAGAGAGCCAGATGCGGGCTCAGTATTCCCACCATTTTGTTTATCACGTGTGTGTGGTTTTTCAGAAATAATAGAATATATCCTGAGTGGATCCTCAAATAGGAAATCCAAGACCACTTTTGATTCTGAAACATGGGTTTTATCCTAGGAGTGACCTAAACTTGGTCAAAATTTGGTGTTCAGATGAGCCAGCCATTGGAGGGTATGTTTAGTGGATTAATAAATTCATTCATTTAATTCATTCATTTAATACCCAAAAATAATAATTTCCTATTTCAATATTATATTATGTAAATTCTCTAGGGTTATCTATATAACCTTGGGATATTTGAGAGGTGCCTATAACATTCTTCATCAGTGAATCAATATCAGACAATGAGTGGAGATCGTATTGAGGTGGATCGAGAGGCATCAAATTTAGCAAATCATCTTCATCATCGTTAAATTCATTCTTCACCAATGATCAATCCATAATCAAGGTAGGAATCATAAAATGTGGTTTTATCCCCTTTGATTAAAATATTGATCATGGAGAATTAATATTCTTTTGATCTTTGATTTATCTTCCCTTTGTATGAGCCCAATTCTGATAAATTAGATTATTGATTTAATTTTAACTATTATTCCATGTTTCATCCCTAGATATCCCATTTTATAATATTTGATCAAGAACTCTTCACCAATAGTGAATTTTACTTTTTTATTGCACATTTCTCCCTGATGTTCTTCATGTTCTTCACCACTATCCCAAGGGATCATGGTTTGACATTATCAGGGTAGTTTTGAGCATGATTGAGCCCTCAGATTCATTATGGATTGGAGAATGATGATAAGGATGATGATTTTCAGACAAATTGGGATTTTTTTTGGGATGTGGGAAATACCCCTATGGATTTGAAATCCATAGTGGCAGAAACCATGGAATTGAGTTGTAATATCCTCAAATTTCCATGTATTTTTTTTAAATTATATAGAATTATTTTGAGACCACGTGCTTTGATGGCATGTGATTCCAAGGCCCGATGAGCTCGGAATGGAATTTTAAACTTTTTTTAAGTTCACTTAAGTAAATGTGTGAGCATGTTTTTATAACATTTAAAACAGTGCTCAAATCAAAAATCTGATGGCACCTTTGAACTAGGAATGTTGATATTCCCCTAGAAAGTACATAACTTCGGGTCGGACGGAAAATTTATTTTTTCATACTTTTCAGAAAATAATAAAATTACTTAAAATTTTATTTTATTATATTTTCACATTATTGAATGGCGGATGATAACACTGTGGTGCAGTGACAAGGAGCATTAAATTAATCTCCTTAATGACTCTTTTTGTGCAAGAATAACTGCTATGTTGTTTCATAAATGAAATAGCGTAACGACGCAATGTCGCAGCATAACAGAAACATTGTGACATGTTTAATTTTAATGGAATAATGCATTAGAGAATTGAGGGTTAAATGGTGGATAATTCTCTGACTAACCACTGGTGAGTTTTATCTCCAACGAAGAACAATGAATGCTGGTGGAATGTTAACAACTTTGACACACCTCGAAGAATGGAGCCGGGAAGTAATGAATGCCTTCGACTTCTTGAACATTCATGGGCAGACTACTTCAACGTCAAGCTTCTTTAAGGTAGGGGTTTTTTTGTTTTTTTATTTCCCCATTATTCTGTCTAAATGATGAATGCAGATCAACCCACGAATAGGTTGACCTTTGGATCATTCGTTCAAGAGAGAGGGTGATGTTTCTTGGGATTTTCTATTTGGGATTAGATTATTGTTCATGGAACATCATTTCCAATCCTCCCATGTTTTAAACTTCTAACATGGAGGGAACATGACAACATAAACAAGGCCCGACCCCCCTCTTCCTTTTGCGTTCTTGGTGGAAAAATGTTCAAAATAGTGGAAATGAAATTTCAAGACCTTCTTAGGGAAGGAGACACCCCATGGTGGCCATAGGCTCAAGAGGTGCAAATAAAGGACCACCGGAGCGGACCCGGTGGTCTGCGGAGTACTTTGTCGGCACACTGGCACCCGCAGCGGTGCCAGCGACCGGCGGTGGCGGCCTGTGGTGGCGGCAAACACAATTGGGTGGTGGAGCCCCATGACAGCGTTCCAAGAGGAGTACCTCGGCCGGCCCAGGCCGTAGAGGAGAAACAGGACCGCCAGCTGTGCTGGTGGCTAGTAGAGGCAGACGCAGTTAGGTGGTCGCGTCGGTGGAGTGGCCCACATCTGTGAGTCATGGGACTTAGAGGCATGTAGTCTTTCACCGCATGTGGGAATTTGGGCTGGTCATGTCATAGCTGGTCCACGGTCTCTTGACTGCAGTGGATCAAATGACCCCACATCAATCGTAGGGTGAGCAGAGAGATGGACACAGCTTCCAGCCGTGTCCTGGCCAGACCAAAGTCCGATCCACCTCTGGTGGACCGAGTAGACCAGTGATCCGGACCTATAGCCCAACGGACTGAACCTAGTCTAGTCCTGGTCCGAGTCAGATCGGAGGACCAAGGTTGGGTCAGTGGACCCTAAGTCAGGTCAGGTCGGACCAGACCCGGACCCAACCGACCCCTTTTTTGAAAAAACATCAATATATTTCAAATTGGACGTCTTATTGACAAGATTTTTGTAGCATTGGAACCCTTGTGATGATACAGATATTTTTGAATAATATATGAAGGTTTTCATGGAAGTTGAAATTCGAAAAATGGCTTGGGGAGTGGTTCTCCTGAGATCAGGAGTGTTATGTGTGGAAACCCTACGGTTAGCTGAGACCTAAATACTGGTGACGAGTAACCACGTGTGGTTTGGATACTATATCCCACTGAGAAGTAGCTTCTATGTGACCTAGCATACCCACGTTGGGGAGTTTCTTCTATGTGACCCAGCAGACCCACAGTACTCAACTGGAGGAGTACCTTAGTATGGCCATAGGTGGGAAGTGGCTTCTATGTGGCCCGGATTGTCCACAGTGGAGAAGGGATTCTATGTGACCTAGAATAACCATGGTACTCATCAAGGATGAGTACCACAACAGTCCTAAGGTTAGTGGGAGGTGGATTTTTTGTGACCCAGTAGGCCCACTATACTCATTGAGTATGAGTTATCCAGAAGTCCGTAGTGTTCGAAAATGTGACTAATGATCCTACTATCCTATTCTAGAATATACTTGGTGTGAGATGTCTTACTTTGTGTTCATGCTTGGTGATCATGATTTGTGGTTTGGTTATGGATTTCTTTGTGGTCTTTCATTTTTGTTTTGAGGTCCCTATTGAGTATTTCGTTACTCACCCATGCATGGGCTACACCCGCACATGTTGTGTCTCGTGCAAACAACCGTCTCCTTGAAGGAGGACTCAGTGGCCCAAGATCCAGTGGTGCCCAGTGAGACCAGGAAAATGGGACATTATTCTATGTCTTATAGCAGTGACTCTGCACTTACCCATCAGGTGGTGTTTTCAGTGGATAGCTATTTGGAGTTTATTTTTTACTTTCTTGTTTTCCATTTAGTCATTTGTTGGGTTTTTATTCTATCCCATTTGACTTCAGTTGTACTTGTAATAAGTGGTTTTTTAGTGGCATGATTGTTTACATTTCCATCTTTAGGATATGGTTGTGTGTGTGTGCATACAAGTAATCAGGAAAATTCCTCCCACTTGTAGGTTGATGCCTTCGGTGCTAGTTGCCAACCCCTGGACTTTGGGAGGGGGCTTGGGGTAAGTTACGGAACAGGCCCTGGGGGCGGGGATGGGTCATGAAAAAGTGGCATCATAGGTGGTCAGTTCTACCTCAAAGACTAAGAGTCTGTTGTTTTGTTTTTGGGGAAACATTGTTGAGTGTTTGTAGTTTTACTTTCAGATTCGAGGAGTCCTGTGTTGGTGCGGCAGTCGACGTATCCATACACCAGGACCCTAAATTCTACTTTTTGGCTCTATACATGAAAAAATTGGTTGCATAAGTGTATCCTTATGATACTTTTGAATAATAGTCAGATCAACAGGTATAACCTTATGACTTTGGTACATCTTGATCTATTTCAGGATTCCATCATGCAAACATCCAACTAGGATTCTGATACGTGATCGTGTGGGCAGCTTGTCTAGCGATGAGGCATTGATTTAGGGACCATTCCTAGAGATGGCCCTACTAGGTGGTGCACCATTGTTTCCACCACCTGTTGATCAGTAGTTACCTCTGGTGTAACTGGTGGAGGATACGCACAAGCTCAGTCCCTTGCACGAGTTCTAGAGATAGAGACCTCCTAGGTTCAGGGGAGAGACAGATCCTCAGGTCACTGAGGATTGTCTGGAGGCAGTGACATGGGTCTTCCACTTAGTGAGGACACCACTTGACCAGATGGCGATCTTCGATGTGATCCTTCTGTAGGGCTTGGCAGGGAGATGGTGGAGCTTGACCATCCAGACACATGATGAGGAAACCCTCTCTTGGGTAGACTTCGAGTGGATTTTCTGGGATGAGT
The DNA here is from genome assembly GCA_963277665.1 of Viscum album. Lineage (NCBI taxonomy): Eukaryota > Viridiplantae > Streptophyta > Magnoliopsida > Santalales > Viscaceae > Viscum > Viscum album. The sequence goes on from OY728122.1 coordinate 1,021,053,227, forward strand.
TTTTTCCCAAGACTTTACACTCTATGTGCATCCAGGAGTTTCTTCACTTGTAGTAGGGAATCATGTCAGTGGATTAGTACTCTATGAGGTTTCCATACCTCTCTCTCTACTCCACATACATGGTGTGGGACCCTTTCTTCAAGGCCCGAACCTTTGAGCAGGGACTCATATGGGAGATCAAGGCATCCATGGTGTCTCTCAGTATCCCCACTCAAGCTGGAGTGCTGGAGTGAGCCCTTCTTGTAGAGAGCTTCCTGGTGGAGCAGGAACCGATAGTTGGAGCCACCAGCAGACATCAGGCAGTAGAGTCTTCAGTGGTGAGTATCAGACTACAGACATGGGGTCCCAAGTGGGACAGGTCTTTCATAGGGAAACCCCAGGACTCAGGATCGGTAGTACGGGGCTCCCAGAGCAGATGGAGTCAGAAGGGAACCAGGTTGTGCTTCATGTGTGGCAGGCAGGGACACAAGGCTTGTGACTGCCTAACCTGCCGCATAGATGATCAGTAGATGGCCGAGGGACTTCCAAGGAAGAGTTAGAGGTTTGAGTGAGGAGGTACGTAGGGTAGAAGACATGGAAGGGGAGCAGTCTGAGCAGTAGGTGGTAGACGATGGGTCGAGGTATTACCAGCACCACCCCCAGGTGGTCCACCACGGGCTCAGGGAGTCAGCGGATAGGGGCGAGGCCTACTTCAGACGATGGAGGCCTATGACCATGGCACTCCAGATATTATTAGAGGTATGATCTGTGTCTTCTCCACCTTAGCTTAAATTCTTATAGACTCATGTTCTAGTCACTCTTTCCTTTCCACAGACCTTGTCCGAGTCTTGGAGATTTCGGTGGAGTTTTTGGTTCCATCCTTATGATTAGAGACTCCTATGGGAGGGGATTCGACGATTACACACTGGTGTCGGTGGTTTGAGATTACTCTAGGAGGTGAGAGCCTCATATGGTACCTCCTAGTAGCAACGTCAAGTCCTTATGACATCATCTTGGGTATGGAATGGTTATCCATAGTCCATGCTCAGATTGACTATTTTAGGAGAAAAGTACAGTGTGTCTGCGAGGATGGGACCATGTTTTCCTTCACCAATGATAAGGGAACCTTTGAAACACAGGATGAACTTTCTCGAAGGAGGATGTAGCCCATCACTCACTTGTTTTCTAGACTCTCCCTCGGTGCAGTGGATGAGAGGATTCCAAGCTTTCCTGTAGTGGTGGATGAGTATGAGGATGTCTTTTCTAAGGATGTTTTAGGAATACCTCCTCATATGGAGGTAGAATTCTACATCGACCTATACCATAGGACAACACCAATATCCACACCAGAATATTGGATGTCTCCCACAAATCTAAGTGAGTTGAGGGTACAGATGGAGGACTTGCAGGAGAAGGGGTTCGTAAGGCCCAATGTTTCACCATGGGCAGCCCCAGTGTAGTTTGTTGATAAGAAAAATAGGATCTTGAGTCTATGTGTGGACTTATGGTGACTAAACTAGGTGACCATGAAGAAAAAGTATCCATTTTCAAGGATCTATTACCTCTATGATCATCTGAAGGTATCGAGGTGGTTCTCGATGATCAAACTCAGATCAAGTTATCATCAGCTTCAAGTACGGTATGAGGACGTACTGAAGACATCCCTTAGATGCCAGTATGGCCACTAAAAGTTCTTGGTGATTCCCTAGGTTGTGAACAATTCCCCAATAGTGTTCATGGGACTCATGAACAAGATCTTCCAGCCTTACCTCGGTCACTTCATGGTGGTCTTCATTGATGACATCTTGGTGTACTCGGCGTCGGAGTAGGAGCACACTACACACCTACAGATAGTCCTAGATACACTCCGAGAGCACCAGCTTTATGGTAGGCTCTCGAAGTTATAGTTCTATATTTGGGAGTTCCACTTTCTAGGACACATCATCTCGGAGTATAGAGTTGCAGTGGATCTGGAAAAGATAGAGGAAATGCTTTCTTAGGAGCCTCCCAGGAGCATGACTTAGGTGCGGAGTTTCTTGGGGTTGGTCGGATACTACTGAAGGTTCATGCCCAACTTTTCTAGAGTAGCAGCACCTTTATCATCCTTAACATGAAATGGAAATCCCTTTGTGTGGATGGATAAGTTCTAGTATAGTTTCCAGGAGCTGAGGTGGAGACTGACGAGTGCCCCGATCTTGAGACTACCAGAAGAGGTTGTTGGGTATGTAGTTTTCTATGACACATCAGGGATCGGACTGGGTTGTGTCCTGATGTATTAGTGAGTGGTGATCACCTATAGATCATGGTAGTTGAGGTAGAATGAGTAGAACTATGTAACCCATGATCTAGAGTTAGCAGTAGTGGCCTTTTCCTTGAATATGCGGCAGTACTACTTGATGGGTGAGCAGTTTACCGTTTACTATGACCACAAGAGTCTCAGGTATATCATCTCATAGAAGGAACTAAACTTTAGATAGTGGTTATGGCTAGAGTTCCTCCAGTACTATGACTTTGAGATAGTCTATACTCTTGGGAAGGGGAACGTGGTGGAAGACAGCACAATAAGAGGTCTGGTTTGCTGGTGTTGAGTGAAGTGACAGAGCAGCTAGCCGCAATGAAAATATCCTTTATTAATGATGATGAAACAGGTTACCTTTGTTCAATTATTGTCACTCCCCCACTCTTATAATGATTTTGGGAGGCATATATTTTGGATTTTGACTATGAGGACCGACGTGATCAGATGTCCTCAGGACAGGCTTTTGATGGATTTTCGATAGGTGGGGATCACATCATTATTTTCAGAGGGTGCGTCATAGTATCAGTGATGTTGTGGGATAAGGTTTTGAGGGAGTTCCATACACCCCCTTTGGTGGTACATCCTAGTGTGGCGAAGATGTACCAAGACCTCTGATGTCATTACTAGTGGCTAGGGATGAAGAAAGTGGTGGCCAAGTTCGTTTCATGATGTCTCGCTTGTCAGCAAGTGAAGGATGAGCATCAGGTCCCAACAGGCTTGGCGCAGCCACTTGAGGTACCGGAATGGAAGTGGGATGGTATCTCCAAGGACTTCGTGAAGGGGTTACCATGCACGTCCAGGGTCCATGATTCTATCTGGGTGATCGTTGACTGACTCACTAAGTCAGCTCACTTCCTACCCATATGGGAGTAGGGATCGGTAGGGGTCTTGGGACGTCTCTATGTCCAGGAGATAGTGCGGATTCACGGGTTGCCTCCGACGATTGTCTTATACTATGATGTATTATTTACATCCTGTTTTTGGAAGTGATTGTGGGAGGCATTTTGGACTCAGCTGCACTTGAGCACAGCTTTTCATCTCTAGACAGATGGTCAGATGGAGCGGACCATACAGACAATGAAAGACATGCTTCGTGCATGTGTCCTTGATTTTGGTCATAATTGGGAGGACCAACTACCACTGGTGGATTTTTCATAAAACAAAATCTATCACTCCACCATTAGCATGGAACCATTCGAGACCTTGTACAGGAGGCTATGCAGATCACCTCTATGCTGGATAGACCCAGGGGAGTCAACATTCATGGGTCCATAGTTGGTATGGGATACCACTGAGAAGGTGAAAATCATCCAGGAGTGGATGAGGACTAAACAGAGTAGGCATAAATCATATGCTGATAGGAGACGTAGACCTTTGGAGTTTGAGGAGGGAGACCATGTGTTCCTTCAGGTCTCACCCTGATGGGGTTTGAGGAGATTTGGTCAGAGCGGCAAGTTATCTTTGAGGTTCATCGAACCTTTTTAGATCCTAAGAAGATTTAGAGAGGTGGAGTACCTCCTAGCTCTTCCCCAATATATGCAATGGGTGTATGATGTTTTTCATGTGTCACAACTGAGGAGGTACATGCATGATCCATCGCACGTCATCGACCGGGGAAAGTTGTACATTCACGATGGGGAGACATTTTCAGAGTTCCCAGTGGAGACAGAGGATCGACATGAGTGGGTCCTTCATGGATGATTGATCCTTTTGTTGTGAATTCAGTGGCAGCACGGGAATTTGCAGGAGAGAACATGGGAGCGGGAGGCTCAGATTTGTGCTCAGTACCCCCATTTGTTTGTTTAGCCTTTTTTTTGGATTTCAAGGATGTAAATACCTAAGGTGTGGAGAATGTAATATCCCATAATTTCCATGTAATTTTTTTTATTATATGGAATTATTTTTAGACCACCCATTTTGATGGAACTTTATTCTAAGGCCCAGTGAGCCCGAAATAGAATTTTGAACTTTTTTTAAGTTCACTTAAGTAAACATGCAATCAGGTTTTTATAAATTTTGAACCATTACTTGGATCAAAAATCTGAGGGAAGCGTTGAACTTGGAATGTCGGGATTCACCTAGAAAGGACTTAACTTCGACCGGAAAGGGTCGGAAAAAAGTTATTTTTTGGGAATTTTCAGAAAATAATAAAATAACATAAAAATTTATTTTATTTTATTTTCTCACCATTGAGAGGTGGATGATGACACTTCGATGCAGCGATGAGGTGCATTAAAGGAAGATCCTTAATGACTCTTTTTTTTCAAGCGTGACAACACAATTTCATAGTGTAACAGAAATTTTGTGACATATTTCTTTTTTATGGAATAACACATTGGAGAATTGAGGGTTAAATGGTGGAAAATTCTCTAACGAACCACCAATGAGTTTTCTCTCCAACGAATAATGATGAATGTTGGTAGAGCATTAACAACTTCGACACACCTCGAAGAACAGAGCTGGGAAGAAACGAATGCCTTATAATTCTTGAACCTTCATGGGCAGACTACTTCAATGTTGAACTCCTTCTTGGTAGGGGTTTTTTTGGTTTATGTTTTCCCCATTCTTCTTTATAAATGACGAACACAGATCAACCCATGAACAGGTTGATATGCGGATCGTCCGTTCTTGTAGGAGGGTGATGTTTCTTGTGATTTTCTATTCGAGATTATATTATTGTTGATAGAACATCATTCCCAAGCATCCCCTATTTTAAAATTCTAATGTAGAGGGAGGGGCCTACATGAATAAGGCTTGACCCCCCCCCCCACCTTGTTCATTTTTTGTGGACGAATGTTTGAAATGGATGTAAGGAAATTTCAAGGACTTCGCAGGGAAGGTGACACCCCATGGAGGTCGTAGGCACATGCGATGCGAGGAATGGACCACTAGAGTAGACTTGATGGTCCATGGAGTACTCTATCGACATGCCATGATAGTGCGCCAGGAGGAGCACCATGGTCGGTCCAGGATGTGGCTGAGTAATAGGACCGCTGGCTATGCCAGCGGCTGGTGGAGGAGGATGCAGCCGGGCAACTACGTCGATGGAGTGGCCTGCATCCGCAAGCTATGGGACTCGAAGGAACACTGTCTTTAATTGATTGTGTGAATTTGAGTCAGCCACATCACAACTAGTCCATGTTCGCTTGACCGTGGTTGAGGAAATGGCCCTGCATCGACTGCGGGGTGAGCAGGGAGCCAGACGCGGCTTCGAGCCGCGTCATGGAAAGACTGAAGGACAGTCCGCCTCTGGATGACTGGGGAGACAAGAAGGCTAGACCCAAATCCCAATGAACAGAACCCAGGATGGGCTGGGTTGGGTCGGGTCAGTCCGACCGGGTCGGGTCGGGGCGAACCTTGACCCAACCGACCCCTTTTTGGAAAAACATCAATATCTTTCAAACTAGACATACGATTGACAAGACGTTTGCAGCATTGGAACCTTCGAAACAAGAAATATCTTTTAGAATACTCTATGGAGGTTTTCATGGAAGTTTAAATTCAATGAATGGCTTGGGGAGCGGTTCTTATGAGATCAATCGTGCTACGTGTAGAAACCCTACGGTTGATTGAGACCTAAAGGTTGCTGACGAGCGACCCTATGTGGATTGTGTTAGGTCCACTAGGCTAGATACCCTGAGAGGGGGGGTGAATCAGGGTATGACATATTAAAACAACTGCCCCTTCTGATCTTGTTTTTCTGTTAGACAAAACCCTCTTCTCTCTTCTTCCCGTTGTAGAGTATGAATAAACCTTAAATCATGCACAGGACACAAAAATTTTTACTTGGTTCACCATCACTAGGATATGTCCAAGGATCATACACCAACGGTGTGCCGATGTACCAATTATACTATAAGTGCACTGCTGTTTACAAGTTCAGAGTGGACTCATTGTCCCTCCTGGTTTACAACCACTCACAATATGAAAGTTCACTGCTCTCTCAACTGAAGTGTGCTCACTGCTTCTTCAGAAGATCCACTCACAGTTTATAGACCTGTAAATATTTTCATTATCTCTAATGAAATTTGTATCCTTAACTATTGATAGATGCTCTGTTGATGTTCATATTTCACCCGCAGATGGACCTCTCTTTGCACCTGGTGTACCAGGCAACCTCAAATATTTCGTGCAACCCTTACTGTGTCTTGCGCATAACTTTAATGTCTTGCGCACAAAATTACACTTTTTTTTCAAAACACCCTTTTCACGTAACTTCAATCTTTCGTGCAACTCAAATATTTCACACAATGCAAATCTTTTGCACCACCCAAATCTTTCGCTCAACTTCAATCTTTCGTGCAACTCCCTTTGAATGAAATTCTTACATGATCCGGTGCTCGGATTTTCTCTAAGTATCGATCTCACTTAGTGTGATGGGGTCACCACTTATTTATAGACCTCATTGACCCCTATGAGAAAAAACCATGACGCATCATTCAAGATACTAAAGTGTCGCAAAAAACCCCATTTTATGTCGCCTTTGGCGCGTAAGTTTCTTTTACACCAACCTCGTCTTTTGTGCCCTTCTTGAACCTTTCACGCACTTCATTCCTTTTCCATTTTTTGAAGTTCAGTCCGCGAATCATGTCTGGTGCACAAAACCCCATTTGACGTCGCCTTAGGCATGTAAGTCTCTTTCACTCCAACCTCATCTTTTGCGCCCTTCTTGAATCTTTTGTGTGCTTCCTTCCTTTGCCATTTTTCGATGTTCAGACCACGAATCATGTATGGAGCGCAAAACCCCATTTGACATCGCCTTAGGCAAGCAAGTTTCTTCCATGAAACATCCTCTTTTGCACCAATGTTTTGATCTTTCACGCAGCCTCATCTTTCATGACAATGCTTAAATATTTCACGCAACCTCCTCTTTCACACTAATTATCAAATATTTCATGCACCTCCTGCCTTCGGTGTTTTTCGACCTTCTACTCCCAAAACCTGCCTTGCGCGAAATATTCCTAACCACCATAGATATTTCATGCAACTTCCTTTTCCAAAAACATGTTTCCCCATTTTCCTATTTTGAGGCCCAAAAATTTGGCAAACATTGGAAAACAGCATCACCTTGTATCTCTCTCGTTTTGTACTGCCTCCTGGTCGTCCATACCTTTGACGAGGTTCTTCAATCAAACATGGATAGTCAATAACATCTCTTTATCCTGAAAAATCACCTTGTAAACCCCATTTTTCAAAAAATTATACATCGTGGTCTGCTTTGTGAACAAACACAACATGGAGTCCCACTTTTTCAACAAACACAATCACCTAAAAAATGCTTCGATGATACCTTGAGGGATTTTTTCCCAATAGATTGGATACTATTTCCTAGTGGAAAGTTGATTCTATGTGAACTGGATGGATCACGGTGGGAGAAACTTTTGTGTGACCTGGCAGACCTACGGTACTCAACAGGAGGAGTACCTTAGTATGCCCATCAGTGGGATGCAACTTCTGTGTGACCTGGCATTCCCACGGTGGGGAGCAGCTTCTGTGTGACCCATCATAACCATGTTACATATCAGGTATGAGTACCACAATAGTACTAAGGTTAGTGGGAATTGGATTCTATGTGACCCGAAAGGCCCACTGTACTCATTGAGGAGGAGTTCTCCAGCATCCCATGGTGTTTGACGATGTGACTAATGATCTTATTATCCTACTCTAGAATATACCTGGTGTGAGATATATTGCTTCATGATCATTCTTAGTGATCATGATTTTTGGTTTGGTTGTGGATTTCATTATGGACTTTCCTTTGTTGTTTTAGGTTCCCTACTAAGTATTTAGTTACTCACCTCTTCACAGACATTGCCCACATGTGTTGTGTCTGGTGAAGATGACTATCGCCTTGACGGAGGACTCGGTGGACCAGGACCCAGTGGTAACCGGTGAGACCAGAAAGATGGGAAGTTCTTATAAAGCTTCTAGTAGCAACTTTGTAGTTACCCATTAGGTGGGGTTTTCAGCAAATGGATATCCATAGTTTCTTTTGTACTTTCCTATTTTCCAGTTAGTCTTTTGTTGGGTTTGTATTCTGTCTCATTTGAATTTCAGTTGTACTTGTACTCAATGGTTGTTTAGTGGCATGCTTGTTTACTTTTCTAGCTTTGGGACATGGTTGTGTGTGAGTGCGTATAGGTACTCAGGAAAATTCCTCCCACTTACAGGTTGATTCCTTCAGCACTAGTTTTCAACCCCTTTCCTTTGGGAGGTAGGCTTGGGGTATGTTACAGTACGGGCCTCAGGGGGGACGGGTCATGACAAATTGGTATCACAGGTGGTCAGTTATAACTCAAATACTGAGAGTCTATTGTTTTGTTTTTAGGGAAACATTTTTGAATGTTTTGAGTTTGACTTTCATATTCAGGGATTCCAGTGTTTCTGCGGAGGCCAACATATCCATACAAAAAAACCCTGAATTCTAATTTTCAGCTCTATACATAAAAACACTAGTTTCATAAGTGTCTCCTTATGATCTTTTTGAAAAAGAGTTAGCTCACCAGGTATGACATTCTAACTATGGTAAATCTTGATCTATTTCAGGATGCCTCCATGCAGATAGCCATCTAGGCTTTTAATACGTGATTGTGTAGATAGCCCACCTAGCGATGAGGTGTTGGTTCAGGGACCAATCCTAGAGATGGCCCTACAGGGTGGTGCACCAGTGTTGCCACCACCCATTGATTAGTAGTTACTACCGGTGTTACCGGTGGAGGATGCACATAGGCTCAGCACCTTTCATGAGTTCTAGATATAGAGACCTCCCAGGTTCAGGGGATAGATAGATCCTCAGGTTTTTGAGGACTGGATGGAGGTAGTGATGCGGGTCTTTTGCTTAGTGAGGACACTGCTTGACCAAATGATGATCTTTCCTGTGAGCCTTCTACAGGGATTGGCAGGGAGATGGTGGAGCTTATCCATCCAAACACATGATGATGCAACCCTCTCTTGGGTATACTTCGAGCAGCTTTTCTGGGAGGAGATTTTCCCACAACCTTGCACTCTATGTGCATCCAGGATATGATTCACCTGAAGCAGGGTAGCATGTCAGTGGTTGAGTACTCTATGAGGTTTGCATACCTCTCTCGCTACTCTATAGACATGGTATGAGACCCTTTATTCAGGGCCCAAACATATGATAAGGGACTTAGATGGGATATCATGGAATCCATGGTGATTCTCAGCATCCCCACTTAGGCTAGATTGTTAGAATGAGCCCTTATTGTAGAGAGATTCCTAGCAGAGTAGGTGCCAATAGCCAAATCCACTAGAATACATCAGGCAGCAGAGTCTTCAGTGGTGAACAGTAGACAGTAGACACGGGGGCCCAAGTGGGCCAGGTCTTTCAAGGGGTGACCCTAGGACTCAGGGTCGGCTGTACGGGGCTCCCATAGTAGTGGGAGTCAGCAAGGAACTATGTTGTGCTTCACGTGTGGTGGTTAGGGACACATGGATCGTGGCTACTTGGCCTATTGCACAGATGATTAAAAAATGGTCTAGGAACCACCAAGGAAGAGGTAGAGTTTTGAGTGATGAGGACTGTAGGGTAGGAGACGTGGTAGGGGAGTAGGCCAAGTGGCAGACGATGGATGATGGTTCGAGGTGTTACCACCACCACCACCAGGTAGTCCACCACGGGCTCAGGGAGCCAGTGAACAAGGGTGAGGCCATCTCCAGGTGATGGAGGCCTACAACAACGGTGCTCCAGAGATGATTAGAGGTATGATCTATGTCTTCTCTACCTTAGCTGCAGTTCTTATAGACATAGGTTCCAGTCACACTTTCATTTCCACGGACCTTGTTTGAGGCATAGATATTATGGTGGAGTTTTTATATCGATCCTTATGATTATAGACTCCTACATGAGGGGATTCGACAATTACACATTGGTTCCAGTGGTGTGAGCTTACTCTAGGAGTCTAGAGATTTGGTTGCGATCTACTATTAGTGACATAGAGGCCTTATGAAATCATCTTGGGTGTGTACTGGTTATCCACATTCCATGCTCAGATCGACTATTTTAGGTGAAAAGTGTGGTGTGTCCACAAGGATGGGACTAGGTTTTCCTTTACCAGTGAGAAGGGAACCTTTGCAGCATAAGATAGACTTTATCAAATGAGGGTGTAGCTGATCACTCATTAGTTGGCTAGCCTCACTCTTGGTGTGGTGGATAAGAGGAGTCCAAGCTTTAATATAGTGGTGGATGAGTATGAGGATGTATTTCCAGAGGATGTTACGGGACTAACACATCGCAGGAAGGTAGACTTCTGCATTGACCTATACCTTATAACAACACTGATATCCACACCAGCATATCGGATGGCTCCTGCAGAGCTACGTGAGTTGAGGTTATAGATGGAGGACTTGTAGAAGAAGGGGTTCGTAAATCCCAGTGTTTCACCATGGGAATCCCCAGTGTTTGTTGCTAAGAAGGTAGACAGGAGCTTGAGGATATGTGTGTACTTCTGGTGCCTGAACTAGGTGATCATGTAGAACAAGTATCCACTGTCGAGGATCGATGAACTCTTTGATCTGATGAAGGGAGAAAGGTGTTTCTCAAAGATAGACCTCAGATCAGGCTATCATCAGCTTCAGGTATGGGATGAGGACGTACTGAAGATAGCCTTTAGATGCTGTTATGGCCACTACAAGTTCTTGGTGATGCCCTTTGGTGTGAACAATGACCTATTAGTGTTCATGGGACTCATGAAAATGATCTTCCAACCTTACCTTTATCACTTCGTGGTGTTCTTCATTGATGACATCTTGGTGTATTTGGCATCGGAGGAGGAGTAGGCTATACACCTGTGGATAGTCCTAGATACACTCCGTGATAAACATATTTATTTTAAACTCTCGAAGTGAAAGTTATAGATTCGGGAGGTCCACTTTTTGGGACACGTAATCTTGGAGGATAGTTTTGTAGTGGATCTGGTGAAGATAGAGGCAATGCTTTCTTGGGAGTCACCCAAGAGCGTGACTGGGGTTTGGAGTTTCTTGGGGTTGGTCAGATACTTCTGGAGGTTCATGCCCAACTTTTCCAGAGTAGCATCACCTTTATCATCCTTGATTTGAAAGGGATATCCCTTCATGTGGATGGAGAAGTTCCAGCAGAGTTTCCAAGATCTGAGGTGGATACTGACAAGTGCCCCCATCTTGAGACTATTAGAAGAGGGTGTTGGGTATGTAGTTTTCTGTGATGCATCAGGGACCAAATTGGGTTGTTTCCTAATGCAAGAGAAAGTGGTGATCACCTATGGCTCACGGTAGTTAAGGAAGAATGATTAAAACTACATGATCCATGACCTAGAGTAAGCAGTAGTGGTCTTTTCCTTGAATATGTGGCAACACTACTTGATGGGTGAGTGGTTTACTATCTAGTCTGACCACAAGAGTCTCAAGTATATATTCTCATATAAGTACTTGAACTTGAGAAAGTGGTGATGGATGGGTTTCCTCTAGAACTATGACTTTGAGATAGTCTATACTCCTAGTAAGGGAAACGTGGTGGCAGACACACTTAGCAGGAGGTCTGGTTTGCAGCTACTAAGTGAAGTGATGGAGCAGCTAGCCACAATATAGATATCCTTCATGGATGATGATGGAATATATTACCTTCATTCAACGATTTTCACTCCCCAAATCTTATAGATAGTTAGGGAGGCACAACTTGTGGATGTTGATTGCAAGGCCTGATATGCTTAGATATCCACAGGACAGGATCCTAATAGATTTTCAATAGGTGGGGTTAATTTCATCCTTTTCAGAGGGCACACCATAGTACCAGTGACATTGCGGGAGGAGGTATTGAAGGAGTTCCATACATCCCCTTTAGTAGTACATCCTGGTGTGGTGAAGATGTACCAGGACCTCTAAAATCAGTAATGGTGGACAGGGATGAAGAAAGTGGTGGCTAAGTTCATTTCAAGATGCCTCACTTATCAGCAAGTGAAGGCTGAGCATCAGGTCCCAGAAGTCTTGGCACAGCCACTTGAGGTACCGGAATAGAAGTGGGATGGTATCTCCATGGACTTCGTGATGGGGTTACCAAGCACGTCTAGGGGCCATGATTATATATGGGTGATCATTGACCGACTCACCACGTCGTCTCACTTCCTACCCATCTGGGAGAAGGGATCGGTAGAGGGCTTGGGATGCCTCTATGTCCAGGAGATAGTGAGACTTAAGGAGGTGCCTTTGATGATCGTCTCAGACCATGATGCACGATTTACATCCCAGTTGTGGAAGGGATTGTAGAAGGTCTTCGGGACTCAACTGCACTTGAGCATAGATTTTTACCCCCAGAAAGATAGTCAGGTGGAGAATATCATACAAACCTTGGATGAAATTATTCTTTCTTGTGTCCTTGATTTTGTCCGCAGTTGGGAGGACCACCTACCACTAGTGGAGTTTCCATACAAAAACACTATCGATCCACCATTGGAATGGAACCATTTGGGGACCTATAAAGGTAGCCATGTAGATCACCCCTATGTTGGACAGACCCAGCGGAGTCAGCATTCATGGGTCCAGAGTTGGTATAGGAAACTACTGAGAAGGTACAGATTATCCAGGAGTGGATAAGGACTACACAGAGCAGGAAAAAATCATTTGCTCAAAGGAGGCGGAGACCTTTGGATTTTGAGGAGGGAGACCATGTGTTCATTTGGGTCTCACCCTAGAGGGGTTTGCGGAGATTTGGTCAGGGCGACAAGTTATCTCCACGGTTCATCAAACATTTTCAGATCCTGAGCAGAGTTGGCGAGGTGGTGTACCACCTAGATCTTCCCCCACAGATGCACTGGGTGCATGATGTTTTTCATGTTTTGTGGTTGAGGAGGTATGTGCATGATCCATTGAACTTCATCGACTAGGGAGAGCTAGACATTAACGATGGGGCGGTGGACCTGGGTTGGGTCGGGTCGGGTCAGCGGACCCAGGTCAGGTCAGACCGGACCCAGACCCAATCGGACCCTTTTTGGAAAAACGTCAATATCTTTCAAATCAGACATCTGATTGATGAGCCCTTTGTGGAGTTGGAACCCTTACGATGAAGAAGATATTTTGGCATACTCAATGTATGTTTTCATGGATGTTGAAATTCAAAAAATGGATTGGGGAGCATTTCTCTCTAGATCAAGCGTGATATGTGTGGAAACCATGCGGTTGGATGATACCTAAAGACTACTGATGAGCAACCCTATGTGGATCAGATACTATAGCCTAGTGGGAAGCAGCTTCAATGTGACCTGGTAGTCCCACAGTGGGGATCGACTTCTGTGTGACTCAGCAGACCCACGGTAATCGACAGGAGGAGTACCTTAGTATGTCCATTGGTGGGAAGCAGGTTCTGTGTGACCCACTTTCCCATAGTGGGGAGAGGATTATGTGGGTCCCAGCATACCCATGGTACTCATCAAGTATGAGTACTACAGTAGTCCTAAGGTTAGTGGGAATCGGATTCTCTGTGACTCGGTAGGCCCATTGTACTCATTGAGGAGGATTTCTCTAGTAGCCCATGGTGTTCGATGATTTGACTAATGATCCTAATATCTTACTTTAGAATATACCTGGTGTGAGCTTTCTTGATTTGTGATCATTCTTGGTGATCATGATTTTTGGTTTGGTTGTGTACTACTTTGTGTACTTTCCTTTTTTGTTTTGGGGTCACTACTGAGTATTTTTTTACTCACCCCTACACGGGATTTGCCCACACGTGTTGTGTCTGGTGAAGATGATTATCACCTTGATGGAGGACTCAGTGGCCCAGGACCCAATGGTACCCAATGAGACTAGGAAGATGAGATGTTTTTCTATGGCTTCCAGTAGTGACTCTTCACTTACCCATCAGGTGGGGTTTTCAGTGGATGGTTATCCATAGTTTCTTTTGTACTTTCCTATTTTCCAGTTATTCTTTTGTTGGGTTTGTATTCTAGCCCATTTGACTTTCAGTTGTACTTGTACTCATTGGTTGTTTAGTGGCATGCTTGTTTACTTTTCCATCTTTGGGACGTGGTTGTGTGTGTATGCGTATAGGTACTCAGACAAATGCCTCCCACTTGTAGGTTCACACCTTCGGCGCTAGTCTCCAACCCTTAGCCTTCGAGAGTTGGGCTTGGGGTATGTTACAACCTCGGCCCCAGGGGGGTCGTGACATGAGTGATGGGTAATATTGTGTAGGGTTTAAGTGGTCTGAATCCTACCACTGGAAATGAATCAGGTGCGGACAACCCTAGATCTGATACCCCTAGCATGATTCATGGTGAAAATGAAGGTGGTGGAAACATGATTATAACACATGAAGGAACTTGTGTTTCTATGGAAAACCTAACTACACTATGTGTAGTCTAGGAAAACGTGTCGTGTAGTCCCCCCTATCTACAGTTCTAGGGTTTCAAGGAAGATAAGGATCACACATCGTGTGTCTGGTTACACATGCCATGTGATCTCCCAAGTGGCTAATATATGTTCCAAATACACAAGGTCATGACCCCATACAAGAGGACACATCATGTACTCTGAGAGTAAACAGGCATGCCCAAAGGTACACAGGCATAGCCCAGTACCTGGGCACAGCCAGGTATACAAGCATGTCCCAAAGTGCACCGGCATGGCTTAAAGCACACAGGAAAGCCCCAGGTGGATGAGACATGTCATGTAGTGGGACTACATGATGTGTACTGATACATGGATATCCAATCCATGTTCTATAAAGGACATGGCCAAGAGGCCAGGTGAGGTCACATTCCATGTGACCCCAGGTTCACGCTATGTAGTTTTCTCACTAACTTCTTCCTCTCAAATCTTCTCCATATGAACTCAGATTTTGGACCACGAGTAGCCTATCCTGAACATTTTTGAGTGTAGAATTCAATATTAGCCTTTGTAGTGAATTTCAATATATGGCATGGAATTTTACAAGCATGATGATTCTTTAGGAAACATTTTAAAATGGTAGTGATCATGCAGGATCATCAGAGAGAGAGGCTAGGTTTGATAACCCCCTATCTTACTAGTGTTTAAGTACCCCATATTCCTTACACTGGTTTGAGTGGAACCCCCTATAACACTAGGTAACAGTTCCTCTACCCATAGAGTTTCACCCCCTATCGTACTAGGGTGTAGGTTCTCTATGTATAGAGTGACATCCCCCTATCATACTAGGGAATGGGTGATCTTTTTATATCTAACTACTAAGTCTAACCCCCCTAATGTACCAGGGCATGGGTCATCTACCCGCTGAGTGGCACCCCCCTAACGTACTAGGGTGTGGGTCCTCTACCCACAAAGTGGAACCCCCCCCCCCCCAACATACTAGGGCATGGGTCCTCTACCCACTAAGTGGAACCATATAATTCACGAGGGTGTGGGTCCTCTATCGATCCCTAACGATTGGTACCCCTATCTTACTAGGTCATGGGTCCTTCATTCTTTGACTTGAACCCCCCTAACACACTAGGGTTTGGGTTCTATAACAATCTACTGATTTTCATACCCTTTTTACACTAAGGTGTGACTCCTCTATCTTTTTATTGGAACCCCATTATCATACTAGGGTGAGGATCCTCTATTTTATATTTCTCCCCCATTGGAATGAAAATCATTGGTGAGTTGTGGGTCCTCCACATGGCTTTCTCATACAAACATATGAGATGATGGGAATCAATGATGGACTTTTGGAGCTACAGACAGACTTATCATCCTCAGATGATATATGATATGTATATCCCCTTGATCTCTTGTATAGGTTTATTAATGATCATACATATATATATTATTGGGTTGCATTTACCTCTTGCTTTGGTTTGATCTGACGAGCTCTATCGTATCTCTCTATTTATCCCTTTGTGGTTTTCAAGGAATCCTAATAGGTATGTATATAATCACCCCTACATGGGATTTTACCACACATGTCATGTATTATAAAAATGAAAAATATTTTGGAAGTTTCATTGGTGGATCATTGTGATACTCAAGTGCATAGTCCATGTACGATGGTTGGGCTTAGAGATTAGGAGTCAAGATCTCTCAACTATTTTATATTCCAGTTATTATTGGGTTGGGACTTCATTTATGGTTGGGTGTGTATTTTTTCCCTTTAAAATTTGGTTGTATTTTATCATACTTTGATGTATTACCTTGAGGTATTTTATTCATGGGTTACTCTATATGTTATTGTATTTTATTATTATACCTCTTCACTATTTTGTAGAGATAGTTGAGTGCGAGCATACATGTGCACTAGGCTAAGGCATCCTATTTACATTATATATTCTCATCACTTTTTTATAACCCCTAGACTATTGGAGGTGGGCTTGGGGTTGTGATGGCTTGGAATTTTACTGTATAGGTGGGCCTGGATGGGTCGATTCATTACAATTTACACCTTTTGTGGCTCTAAATCTCAAAAATTAGTTTGATTGGGAGTTTTTATATTTGAATTCAGTTTATTCTCAGATCTAATATTTATAGTGTGAAATTTTTGCCCTTGTAATTATGAAAGAGTTCAAAAAGGATATGTTATATGAGTTTCAAGAAACCAAATAATCTATCGGAAGACTTTTCTTGGGAACTGGTGTGTCTTTGAATAACATGGTTTTTCATGTTTAAGAATCAGTTGGTTTTATAGTAGAAGATGCCTTGGGAGTAACCAAGTAAGTAAGAGATATGGTTTCTTGATTGATTGGTCCAATAAATAGAAACCATAAATGTTTTTAATATATGATAGCTTAGATTTATGATAGAGTTGTAGATTTTTGTATAGACTCTTAAAAAGAGGATTCTAGTTCCTTCGAGCCTAAGGAAGCCACTATTGTGCTAGCTACTACTCCTGGTGCTTCATTTCCTCAAGAACCTTCCATATCTTTGAATTAAATTTGTCATATAATAATAGATCAGTTAGAAAACTTGGATCATAAGTTGATTTATTTAGAATGTAGGCTGATTGGTTTTCATGTTTTGGATGATATAATTCATAAAAATCTATATTCAGAGCATCCATCCACTCCGTCTACATATTATTCTATTTATATATTCAATTATCCTAGAATTATTTCTACTAGGTTGATTTAATATTTTAAAGGGATGTTGAACAATGGTCTACCACTAGTTTCATGGATTCATAGACAAGCCTCCACTTCCATTATTGATTTCTATAAGTTGGATATCAAAAAGAGAATTGATATGTGTGTTAATGGAATATTTTATATAAGAGGAAGAATATATCTTGAACTAGAACCATCATACACCTATATATCTACTAGGAAGAGAGTGGATTTCATTTTTTACCCTGCTAGGATTTATAAAAAAGAACACAAAGTTTGTTACTGAATCAACTACCGAGTCTACTAAGAAAGGTGATACTTATTCAAGCCCATCAAGAAGATAACTTTTTCTATTATTGGTTCTTATGATTTCATCATAGCCTCTGGAAATATTCATAGGTTATTGAGCACACCTAACCAGAGTCCACAATATAGATCAGGTTTTAGTCCAGAGTATGCTTCAGTTGTGGAGCTTGGGAGAGTAGTTATACCTCTAGTAGTTGACCCTACAACTACCTCTTCATACTCTCTAACCTTTATTAAAACTCTATAAAAAACTCCTTCTAACATTAATCCAATCCAAAAACCTATTTCATCAAACTAATGTATTTTTTTTGGATTGAGTCTTTGTAATTTTTTTATATAAGTGTACAACATTAATGAAATTCAAGTCTCTCTTTTTTGTGTTTCAAAGTGATTAATTTAATTTAATGTTTTCATTTATATATTTTTGTTTCAAAGTGATTGTTTTAATTTAATTTATTTCAACTTTTTTAATGTTTTACTTACTATAAATTTGGAATTTCAATCCTTCCACAATTCAAATTTTGTTTCATTATTATGTTTAATATGTTCATAATTAAAATTTCTATATTAAAAGTGTTTTTTCTATCCTTACCCTTATTTTTTAATGATATGTAAAGGGGGGGAAAGTCTCATAAAAGGGAATAAGTATAATAAAGGGGGACAATAAAGGACAAATACAAAATTTTAAAACAAATATATATTTCATATATTTTCTTCAAAAATACTTAATTCCTTTTATTGTTTTTAATTTTATTGTTTAATGGGTTTTTTGATCATCAAAAGGGGGAGATTATTGGACTACTAATTTTGTTCTAACATATCTCATGTAGTTTATTTTTTTATGATCTCAAAAACACTTTATATTTTATTGATGATTTTTTTTCTATGTGTTCATAATTTTTTATATTTATTTAATCCAATCTGATATAATTCTACAAATTTGGAAGTTTGGATGAAAATTTACTAAGTCCGGAAAATTATCTACATGATTCAATTGGTTGTGTGGGTTTTTTTATATGTAAAGAAATTGGCTTCGTCAATCGGATACATGAATGAAACACCTACATAAATCAACAACATCAAAAAATATTTTATAGGAAAATAGTCTATGTGAGAAAACAAATACGCCGATAAAACAACTACATGAATCAACTATGTAGATTAATTAGCTACATAAATTTGATTCATGGTAAATTAGGATACACGGTTCTAATTGACTATGTGATTCATTTTACTACACCAAAAATCAGTTATGTGAGAAATAAGTCTATGTGAGTAATTTGGTTATGTGAAGAACAACTACATGGATCAATTCATATACATGAATTCAAATTCGTGGAATTTGGTTATGTGGTGATCCAAAATTGGCTACATCATTCTACAATCTGTATATTTATTACTGTTGGTGTAATTTAAATGGAATTTAATGTTTTTGTGAATGAATTAAATATTGGATTGCCTCTTTAGGGTAAAATTTATTTCTAAAAGTTTCAAGTACTGAGAGAAGAAAATAGTTTAAGAATAATTTAATTCTTAATCATGTGTTCGTACTATATTCAAGAAAAGGATATCTAGAATTTAATTCCAAGGATGGATTTTAGGGGATATCTTATTATTCATTTAATTGATAAGATATAAAATTGTATTCAAATAAGAAGAACAGAATATATGGAGAATAATAATAAGTAATAACTTGCACTCTTAACTCTCTTTGTCTCAAAGATTTTTTGCTACTTCATTGTGCTATGAAGAAGAAGAAGAATATTCAAGTTTTAAAGATGTGATTAAAAGTTAAAAATTTATCTATTTTAGAAGACTCTCCTCGAGCTACATTTTATAATTATTTTCTCTCCTAGATAATTCTTCTTTTTTTTAGTTGCATCTTGCAATAGTGCACTTAAATTATAAACTTTCATCATTCTCTCTCATTGTTGTAAGTGTCATCTTATTATAATAAACTATGAATTTTCCTAGTAAAAGAACCTTTAATTATGGTGTTTGTAAATATTTATAGGATCCAAGTAAAATCTATGGTTTTTGAACCAAGTGAAGGCTACTTGAACTCTGTTGGGAAGTCCCTGGGAAAATGAATGTAGCTAGTGAAAATCAACAATCTCTAGGAGTTGAGTGTTGGTGGAGTGGACTATGGGATATATTTTCCCTAAACCACTATAAATATATGTTTTTCAATCTTATTTTTTCTGATTTTATTTCCACTAATTTATTATGTTAATAAAATATCAGAACTTTTCATACCTTAAAGAGGGTGTTTTTTAATCCAATAAAATTTCAAGAACTCAATTCACCCTCTCTTGAGACTTGGTGAAAATTTTCTCCAACCAACAAACTCTCCCTTTACTTACAGAACCTTTTTTATCCATATCACATTTTATCTAGGGTATTTTGAGCTTTAAGAAACCTTGATTGTGTCTTGTTTAATTATTCTTCCTTTATATTAAATTTTTTCTTGAAATATTTTAACACTTTATCTTGTTTAGAAATTTTCACCATGAGATTCTTAATTTCTTTGATATAACCATATTCATATTCCTTTATATTCATAACCTATTTATTTAGGGATTTTATTTCCCTCTTGTATTGGGTGTTCCATTCAATACATACTTCAATCTTAGCTTTCAAAATTTTCTCGGTGTAGGTTTCTTCACCATCTTCATTACTACTTGAGATTTATTTGCATTTTTAAAAATTATCTATAAAGTTACTAAACTTTTTAGGAACTTATTATTATAATTGACTAATTATATTGGGGTATTATTCCTATTATTTTCTCAATATACTTTTTATTTTTCTTCCAATAAACTTTTCTTTTCTCTAAATATATTTCTTAACTTCCTTATAACTTCTCCCCAATTTATTTCTTGAGGCCTCTCTTGTTTCTCATCATATTTTTAGTATAAACTTTTATTATTTGGATAATAAATTGAAAAATACCTAATTACACAACATTTAAAACATTTTAGTTTGAGTTTTCCTTTATAATTACCCTTTCCTTTATTAAGTTTCTTTGAAATAAAATCCATTATCCATTTATTCTCTTAATCCCTTTCTTTATCATCTTTAAGTTCACTAGAGTTCTCATATTTTTCTTCCTTGGTTTTAATAATGTTCATAGATTTGAATTCCATATCCTCCTTGATCCTCTTCTTGAAACCATGATATTTTCCCATTTCATAAGAAATAAGAAAAAAAATATAATTCATAAAGGGATAATTCTTCTTTATCTTCCATGTTAGAAAACTTTTCCTCAAACCTATTAGGAATGTTTCTCATTAACTTCTTGAAAATGGTTGAATCTTCCAAAATGTATCTAAACCCTCCTATATTGCTGAAAATTTCATTCACCCTTATAAAATATTCATCAATAATATCATCATCAACCATCTTAATATCTTAAAACATTGTCCTATAAATCTATATTTTGGACTCTTTCACTTTGATATTCCCTTCAAAAATGTTCTCAAGATTATCCCATGTCTCTTTGGTAGTTTTGAGTCTCATCAGTTTTGGATGAAATCTATTAGATAAGGACATTATAATTACATTAATTTCTTTTCCATCAACCTCAAAATTCCTTTTTTTTGTAAATTTCATAGGATCTTCTCTCTCATCTAGTATAAAACCCACTATAATAATGTCCTTAACTTCTAGACCAAGAGAAAGAAGATAAGGAATAATATTATTCTTCCAACCATGATAATCATTATCATATAATGTTGGAACACCTATTTTGTTGATATAATTATAATTCTCCATATTTATTCAGTAATTATTGGATCTTTCATAGGGAACCTGGTTAGCTCTAATGTCACTTGAAGTGTCCAAGTAAGTTGTGATGTATCACGGAGAAGGGAGGGTGATGAATCAATGGTAATCTTTTTTCAATTTATTATTTAAAAGTTACCTCCATTTTTTTAGAAAATTGGGGGCATGAATTGGTCAAGTTACCTCCATTGATAATTAATGTCTCAATCCACTCTCTTTGAAATCCTAATGTCACCCATATGCAATTTAAATGAATAAAATGAAATGCACACATGAATTTTTACAAAGTTCTACCACAATGTCGGTGAATACTCCTTATTGTGTTTTGATAAAGTCTAAGACATATATTTATCACTAACAAACATTTTATAATAAGATAAGGGTAAAATATATCCTTGACTCCTATAAATTCATCAAGAGAAGGGAAGAATACAACTTTGAATCTTATTAATATGCCTAAGTGATTCCAAGAGAAGGACATAATACATACTTGGTCCTCATAAATATGTTACCCAAAAACATATATATCCAAAAAATTATATAGTCTCTATAAAATTTTGTATAAGATTATACTAGATCCCTCCACTCTTCAATGCTCCTCTTTCAAGCCACTCTTTAACAAGATCTTCCTTCTACTCAGAGATGTTGATGCGTCAATTGTAAGATCTTCTTCCTCAAAATAAGTCATTAATACCCAAAGGATTATATATTACAGTCACATGTATGTTGGTCTCTACATATTAACTCCCACTTCTTCAAGATATTCAATGTCCAGAATATATGTAGTATCAAGATTGTTGGTATTTCTCACTCAATCTTCATTGATCCTATTATGATCTTCAATTATGAGAGCTCATCAAACTCAATAATCTTTTACTTATTACTCAACATACATGATATCCATTCCAAAACATCATTAGTTTCCCTCACACACTCTATCTTCAATACTCAAAGTTTTAGTAGAAACACTATTCAAATTATTAATATTTTTAAAACTGTGAGATTTTAAATTATATATTTTCCTTCAAAACCTAATGTTTTCAATATCTTGCTTCACATGCAACACTAGACCAAAACAAACTAGGGAACAATATATAACCATTAAAATGTACCTATAGAATTGTAAATAAAAATATATTTAACAGAATTAGGAAAATATGTATAAATAAAAATAAATTTTTATAATTAATACTAAATCATTGATGAAAATTCAATTAGTGTATCTAAATAACTAATAAAATTATTTTATGATTTAAAATGTAACTTTTATAAAAAATATATTTTTATATGTGTTATTTAAAAAAATAAATATATTATAGATAAACTAATATATTTTTATTAATAATATATTAAATTCAATTTATTATTAATTGATAGGAAATAATAAGAATAATAGTTAATATTTTTTAAAGTTATTTTCGTATGAAAATAGTCTTCATTATATTTTTATATAAAAATAAATTTTTAAAACTTTTAAAAATTAAATCTGATAATATGAATTTCATATTTTTAATTATCATGATCCAATTAAGTAATGAGGATAATATCATTTTTAGTAATAAAATTAAGTTACCAATGTAAATATTAATTACCATGGTAAAACAGTTATTTTTCAAGGAATGGTACCTTTCTAATTATTATTCTTCTAAATTAAATTGATCAATATTAAAATAAATAATATTATTTTTTTTAAACATATATACAAATAAAGTATCACTCATTTATTTATTAATCAAAGATAAATAATATTAATAACACTTAATGATTAAAGGAACATTTTTCTACAAAAATAGCTTTTCAAAACATTATATGTTTTAATTTAAAACTTAATTTTATCATATTTTGAAATCTAAGAAGATTAAATAGAGTCAAAATTAATATTTCTAAAATCAAAAATTTCGTAAGAAGGGTTGTTTTATAATTTCAGTAATAAAATAATTACCATGGTTAAATTTAAATCATGATTAGTAAGTGTTAAAAAATTTAATCTAATGTGGCTCGAATTTTACTAAATAAATTTGACACTTAAACATTTTATAATAATTTTTTTAGTTTTTAAATTAATACCTACATTTCTCAACAATATTTCTCCACCTAAATCTCACGTAATTCCATTCTTTCCCCTTACCTAACATTATTTTCCAAAGATTTTTCTCTGTTTTTCACCTATAAAAGGAGATCACTTTCACCCAATTCAGGACACACATGTAGTTATAAATTACAATTAAAATATATCCAATTTAATTATTCTATATATCCTATATTATTTTTTAATCCCTTATCCTGAAAAAAATTCCTCAAGTACTTCTGTTCTAAAGTATGCTTCAAGAGAATATCCAAACTCTCAACATAAGTATTACTTACCCTTTAACTTCTTTTCTTTATCCTTATCAAACACCCTCCTCCAAACCCATTCTAACAATATGTATATAATTAAATAATTATATATTATATACTTAAATATTATTATATTTATGGTATAATTGTTATCTATTCCTCTCCCATTCAATAAAAAAATGAAAATGTTTCTCATGCGTGTATGCGGACTACCGCCTCCATGAACGACACATTTTATTTTCTATCACCACCTTTTAATAATAGTTATAGAAATAGTTTTAATGAATATGTATGTTATTTAATTCATGATTTTTATTTTTTAAATATAAATTAGTCATTCTATAAGTATTATTATCAATAAGATATCATTGTAAAACTAACCGCCTAAAACAAACATACCAAGACGAAAAGTGATTTATTTGTAACTAACAAATTATTTTTCATTTACCTTATTATTATAAATATTAAAAATTATTATTAATAACCATAATAACATATAAAGAGTTTCATTGTTCTTTTTTTAATAATAGTATTATAAAAAATAATCTCTTACATAGTCATACTCACACAAAGATTGTAGTATGTTCTTGTCAAGTTGGTTTAACCACCAGCATGAACAATGCTATAAATTTCTATCAGGTATGGATTTTGAAATTTAATATTAGATATTAATAAGTAAAAAATAATTTTTTTTTGTTATTTAATGTTAATATAAACATTTAAATTGTTAATTAATAACAACCCGTTCATTTGTTCTAAATTTCCAAAATAAGTTTGGCACCAACTTCATCATACTAAATAATAACTAAAATACTTATGAAATTAAATTATAAAATTATAAATATTTATAAAAAATAATTTCAATTAACTTGTATGATCTATGAAGGATGATATTTGAGATAATAATGAAGAACAAAACCTCTATTGTGAAACTAGTTCAAAACGATCAAGATTACTCACACCTGATATTTAAAGTAGATAATAACTAACTAATATACATGTAGAGAATAATTATAAATGAAGATTATAAAAGTTTATAGGGATTAATAAGGTTATAAAATATATATTAATATAGTTGTGTTTTTATAGGAGGTTAGAGAACATTTAACTAAGAGGGGAAACAAGGTAAGGGCTTACTTGGTCTCGATTATGATTCTTTGAGACATTTTGTATGTTTTAAACCATGTTTAATTTTTATTTTGTTCTATTGATTTACTATCCCATAAATGTTATATAATTTATTGAATTGTAATTTATATGATAAATTAATCCAAATCATGTTCCTTTTTTTAATATATTTTGACTCAAGTGTTACCTCATTCCTAAGATATTTTGGTAACTCAATTTTCATTCATTGAGTTATGATAATTATATTAAACTTATTCCATATAAGTTGGGTAAATTATACCATTTTATTTTATCATTTCATATTTTCTTATTGTTTAAATTTTTACCACATAAACCTATTTTCAAATATTCCATTCTTCATGGATTATTTTACCCTTAAGGGATATTGATAACTCAAATCATTGTTCTTTAAGTTATAAGGTTTCATCTTGAACTTTTATTATCCATGCTTGGGTTATCCCATAATAATATTTTATTATATGTTACTTTCTATTACTATCTATGTAGAATGATATTTTAATTCAAATATTTTACCATGATGAATATCTTCCCCAAAAAGTATATTATTATTATTAATAATTCCCATCATCTTTAATGATGGTTTCCATTTATTATCCATATTTTCCTTTCTCTATAATGTTCTCCCTTATAATTAGAAACCTAATTATGTGTTATCTCATATTACCTCTATATTTCCCTTATCATCTTTTAAAAATTAAGTTTTTTAACTCTTTTTATGATGTAGATTTTGAATAAATTCACTTTAAAAATATCAAAAGTTTCTTCCCTTCATGATCAAATGTTTTTTTCTTCCAAACCACATTTTCTTGTAAACCTTTATGTATTTTTCAAGGATAAATTTTTGGATATTTTTTTAAAATTAAATTTTTTAAAAAGTTTCGCTTAACCTTATAAAAAATTAATTTTGAAATTGACTCGTAACTTCATCTTTATGATAACGCTAAAAAAATTATAAAAACTTTTTTGTGTTTTCAATTACATTTTTCTTTTTATATTCAAAAAGTATTTACCTTAATGGGAATTATGTTTCATTATATACCCTCTATTTTATATTATCCAATTTATCTTTTGGGTGGATTGAACTCTATATATCAAATAATCCAATCCTTGATCCCTTCTTGGGAGGTACCATTCGAAGTATTCTTCCTTAAAGGGTGTTTTATATATATGTCAACATCCTTCTAAGTTTATTTTTATATAATAAGGATATTCTATTTTTTAACCATCCATATTATTTATCTAGATGGATTATCTTCATTTATTTACTAGAAAATTTTTGATATTATATATGTTTTTATCTCAATACATATGTTCACTGATTGCTAAGGAAAGTTGATTATGTATTGAATTGATATTCATATCATTCACATGTTGAATACATTGGACTTAAAGAAGTGATGGGTGGACTTGGTATTATATATATTCTCAATGAATTCAATGGTATCATGATTCAAAAAAAATTGGGCATTTAATGTATGCCTACCCAATGAAATCAATATGTCTTGGTTACAACCTTGATGGCAAGAATAATGTCTTTATTGTAGGTTTGAAGGCAAGAATAGTGTATTTATTTAGGACTTGATGATAAAGATCAAGATATTCATCATTATGCATTCCATCACTATGAATTATTTTATTATTATCCATGTTTTTATTTATATTTTTAACTATGGATTTGTTTCAAGATCATGTGATCAGTTTATCAATTATTTTATTCCATACTATTCATGCTAAGTTTATGCCTTGATAGATTTTGATATACATTTTAACTTATTGAGAATTTGAGTTCATCCTTATTATGGTTATGAAGAAAACTATTACACATGATATATCTAGAAAATTAGCAATTGTGGATAATTTTTTGGAAGATTTTGAAGACTTATTACAGATTAATTATTTACTTATATAGCGGGAAAATGTCCATTTGATGAGAAATACATGGGATTTATTAATTAAAGTTTTTACTAAATATTTAAAACTCTAAACCTAAAAGGTACATTAAATGTATGTGGATCAATATTTTTCAGTGATATTATAATTATTGAATGTTAAAATTGGGTTGCTCCGGTTCATTTTAAATCTAGTATGTAAAGAAGGTGTTTATTTGCATAAAATATCTAGAGTGCAGGTCCAAGGCATCACAATTGGTATAAAAGGAGGGTTTAGATAACTTTAAATATTATAATTCCATAAATTGAGGATAATTTATGAGTTATAAATTTCATTAAGGGTTGATAATTTAATATTGATAATGATTTAAAAGGTATAGATAACCCTTTAGTTTAGTTGAGGTAATATTTAATATTTTAAGTATTGGTATAAGATAACTTTAGTTAAAATGATAAGGATAATTATAAGTATAGGATAACATCCTGAAGTTTTGTTAAAGTATATATTGTTTGGTTTTAAAATCAATTTCATTCCTATCTGGATACTGGAAAGTGGATGCAGTTGTGGTAGAGATTCACCTAGTGGTAATCACCCTGAAAAAGGTTGGTTGATATTTGACTCAATCTTCACTATGGTGAATGATGAGTGAGCCTAAGACTACACAACTAGCTAGAAACTCCTAGGGTACATTCTTTGGTTAATCGTATTCGATTTATAATCCAATATGAAGGATTTATTTTGTTAAGGAATTAGGTTAAAGAATATGAGAGAACACAGCTTCAAGTAACCTGGGTTAAACTAAGAGAGATATAGGATGAACCAAGTATGGCATAGTATCATAGGTTGAAATTAAGACTTAATTGTAGAAGACATTTTAATATTTATCTTTAATATTCATATGATCATTTACTCTGATTCTATTGGATATTATCATAATAATTTTAGTTTTAATATTTGGTTGGAAATAGGATCTTGAAAATGAAGTTGTGGAAGGTATGTCTCTAGAAACTCCTAATACTTAGCTATATGGGAATATTTTGAATAAATGGATGAGAATATTATTATATGGATATTATGAAGGAAATTATATGTTATTTATCCTTCCCTAACATAGAAAGGTTTTTATCTCTTATAAGCTATAAATTAAGTCTTGATTATCTTTAGATACCCTTAAGTATTGTAATTAGTAAGTAATACTTAAAATTACAATGATGCAATTTATTTAAGGGGGGAATGTAACACCCTAAGATTTTAAATTATATGTGTTCCTTTAAAACCTAAATTTTTTTATAACTTTCTTCACATGAAACATTGAACCAAAACAAACCATGTAATAGTATATGTACATTAAAATTTAGTAATATAATTGATAGGTAAAAATATATGTAACTGAATTATTGAATATTTGTAGAAATAAAAAATAAAGGTTCATTATTAATACTAATTCGTTGATGAAATTTCAATTAGTGTACCTAAATAACTAATGAGATATTTTTTTTCTTTGAAATATAACCTTTCTAAAAAATGGATTTTCATGTGTTTTTTAAGAAACTAAATTTATTGTGGTTAAAATATATTATTTATATGAACATTATATTAACACAAATTTGATTGTTAGTTGATAGGAAATAAGAATAATGATTTTTAATGTTTTTTAAAAAGGATATTTTCCTATGAAAATAGTTTTCATTATATTTTTATATAAAAATTAATTTGTAACACTTTCAGAAATTTTATCACATAGTATAATTTGAACATTTTTAATAAGTATGATAAAATTAAGTAATGGGGTCAATTTCATTTTTAGGCATAAAATTAAGTTACCAATGTAAATATTATTTACCATAGTAAAATAATTATTTTTCATGGAATGATAGTTTTATAAATATTATGATTTTAAATTAAATTGATATATGTTAAAATAAAGACACTAATATTATCTTTAAACATATATAAAATAAATTAACACTCATTTAATTAGTAATCAATGTTAAATAATATTAAGATCACTTAATGATTAAAATGATATTCTTCTACAGAGACTAATTTTCAACAAGTTTTATGTTTTAATTTAAAAGTTAATTTTCTCATCCTTAAAAATTGAATTAGATTAAATGGAGATCAAAATCGGACTCATCGCATCAAAATTTAGTAATAATATTCTTCTTATATTTTTAGTTATAAAATATTTACCATGATTAAATATTAATCAAGATTAATAAGTGTTAAAATTGGTAATATAATGTGGCTTGGATTTTACTTAATCAATTTGACACTTAGACCTAATATAATGGATTTTTTAGGTTTTAAATTAATACCTACATTTCTCACCAAAATTTTACCTGCTAAATCATCTCACTCTCATTCAATTCCATTCTTACCCCTTACCTAACATTCCTTTCCAAATATTTGTCCCTCTTTTTCACCTGAAAAGGATCTCACTTCCACCCACTTCAAGACACACATCTAGTTATAAATTCTAATGAAAATCTTACTAATTTAATTATTGTGGATCCTCTATGAACTTTTTTAACCCCATATCCTCAATAAATGTCCTCAATTCCTTCATTTACAAATGATACTTTAAGAGAAGATTCAATTTGTCAATATAAATATTACTTACCCTTTAACTTCTTTTCTTTATCCTTATCATCCCCCTCCTCCAAACCCATTATAACCATATGTATATAATTACATAAATATAAATAATATACTGAAATGTTATTATATTAATGATATAACCATTATCTATTTCCCTCCCATTCAATTGAAAAAATAAAAATGCTTCCCATGCATGTATGAAAACTGCCACATTCATGAATAACACGTTTCATTTTTCATAACCTATTTTCATGGATAGTTATAGAAATGAGTTTATTAAATATATATTTTATTTATTTCATTAATATATTCTAAAAATATAAATTAGTCATTGTATAAGTAATATTATTAATAAGTGATCATTGTAAAACTAACTAGCTAAAACGAACATACCAAGAGGAAAAGTGATTTATTAATAAGTGAAAACTTTTTTTCCATTTAACTTATTCTTATAAATATTCCCAATTATGATTCATAACCTTAATAAAATCTAAATTATTTCATTTTACTTGTGTGATAGTGATATTATAACAAAATAATCTCTTTCATAACCATACTCACACATAGATTATATCATGTTCTTGTCACATATGTTTAACCACTTACATGAACAATGATAAAAATTTCTATCAAGGATGGATTTATAAATTTATAATTGGATATTAATAAGTAAATAATGATTTTTTTCTAGAATGGTAATTAAAAAATTTAACTTGTTAATTAGTATAACACCACTCATTCTTTTTAAATTACCAAAACAAATTCTTCATCGACTTCATCATCATTAATAATAACAAAAAATACTTATGAAATGAAATTATAACATTATAAATAATTTAAAAAAATAAATTATAGTTCCTTTAATGATATTTTAATGATGAAATTTCATATAAAAATGAATAACAACACTATTATTATAAAACTAGTTTAAAATGATCAAGATTACTCACACTTGATATTGAAAATATATAATAACTAACTAATATACATATAGAGAATAATTATAAATTAAGTTTCTATAATTTTATATAAATGAACAAGGTTCTAAAATATAATATTAAAATACTTATGTTTTTTATAGGATTTTATAGTGAATTTGAATAATCATGTAAAAAAGGTGAGGGTTTTCTTGGTCTCAATTCTGATTCTTTAAGACATGTTACATGTTATGAACCATATTTCCATTATATATTGTTCTATTGGTTTATTATACCATGAATGTTATATAATTAATTTTCTTTTAATTCATGGGATATGCTAATCGAAATTGTGTTCTTTTCTTCAAATGGCTTTTGACACAAGTGTAACACCTCAAGCTTCTATGGTACGTTTCCCTTTGAAAAATGCAGTAGCTTGCATTGTACGCAACTTAGAGTTTTAAAACACCACGACCAATCAAACGAGTCATTATGAATAGTAATACCCACTTTTTGAAATTTTATAAATTTTATTTTTCAAAATAAAATTCATTTTTGAATTCGGAATATCGAAATTATCTTAGGGTGATTTTTTGGTATTTTTCTGAAAACTTTCAATTTTTGATGAATAGTGAAAAACATTGCGTTATTATTTAAAACTGACTTTTTATTTAAATAATTAATTATATTATTTTAATTCATTTTAGGTCAAAATAGATACATAATAAATATATATGTTCAATTTAATTCATCGGAGTCATTTTATAATAATTTTAGATATATAAAATTTTATTGAACTTTTTACTGTCTTTTACCCACCTTCTAGGAGCATTTATAAATTTTCATAAAACTTAATTTTATCACTTCTGTGGGTTTAATTTCAAAAATCTGAGAGGTATTATTGACATCATTAAGTGAAATTTGGTTTAATAAGTTGAAAATAATTTTTGGTGAATAGTAATTTTTGACTTTTATTTACCACGGTTAAAAGTAAATTGGGTAATTAATGGTAAAAATGATATTATAATTACCCTAAAACATGTCCTAATTCTATTTTATAAGTTTAATTCTACCAAAAAGAAACTTAGGAATAAAATATGATCCTATTTGTTCCACTTGTATTAGATTAGGACATTTATTGTTATTTTATTTAAAGAAGAGTTAAAAGAGATAAATTCAAATTTTAATAAATAAACCATTTTTAATATAGGGTTACACATAATATAAATTTGAATATAAATATTCATTAGAAATATAAAAATATTTTCTACATAATGGTATTTTATTTATAATTTTTAGACATTAAATAATTTAATTTATTTATGACACAATGATGATGCAGTAATTACCTTAATAATGAAATATTAAAATAATTGATATTATAAATATCCAAATAAATGTAAATTGAGACTTATGATGAATTAAACTAATTTTATAGGTTAATATGACATGTTAGGGTTGATTAAATAAATTTATTCGAAGTAATAAATTTTTTGTGGCTTTCAAAAAAATCAAATACTAAATAGTGTCAAAATTGAAAACAATTGAGTTTTTAAAATAAATACTATATTATTAATTGATATAAATTTCTTAAAAATATAAGGATCAAAAAAAGGACTTATATAAGGTTATATATATTAATAATTAACCACTAGGTGTTTTCTTGGCTTTTTATAGTAAGTTTATTAACCATATAATATAAAAATACAAAGAGACATGGAAAATATCAAACTATTTAACTGAGAGTTAAATCTAAAATATGAGGTTAATATGGTGACCTAAAACTGTCCAAATCCTATTGTTTGAGCGGTTTTCGACCCATACACACCTTATACTATAAATAAATCATTTTTTAGCCATTATAAACCGAATATGATTTTATTATAAAATAATATTTCAAGCTTTTCCTAAAGTGACCCTCACCTCTCTTATAAAAGGGTACTTTCCCTTCTCTTAATTTCACACCTCCAAAGCCATTTGGCTCAGCCAACCCCTACCCAAATATCCTCTTAACTTTTCTCCCTTCATCCTAGAGGCCTTCCTTTGGTCAGAAAGACAACCTAAGGAGACCTTTTGATCAAATCAAAAGGAAGAACCCAAAGAAGAGGTAAATATTTCATCACCTCTTCCAAGTTCTTTTCTTCTTCCACTTCCTCTTTCTTTGTTATTTACATTATAAAATAAAAACTCCAGTATATTCTATATGCTGTGATATTATTATAAAAATGGTACAAAAATATTCATTATTCTATCCATCATATTAATGACAAAGTCACCATACATGTGTACGTATGTCTTACCGTCTCCATGTCATGGTGTAGTTTGTTATTCAAACACTTCATTATTTGGATTGGTATAATAATGAGTATAACTAATGTAAATAATAAATATAAAATGTTAATGATTTTTTATATATGATATACCATCCAATTACATACAATTTCACTATCAATATAATGATATTGTTGCCTGTGCGTACATACAGATTACTGTCTCCACAAACGCGATGAGATTCATTCCA
Source organism: Viscum album (assembly GCA_963277665.1). Lineage (NCBI taxonomy): Eukaryota > Viridiplantae > Streptophyta > Magnoliopsida > Santalales > Viscaceae > Viscum > Viscum album. The sequence continues at coordinate 1,021,086,056 of OY728122.1, forward strand.
CATCGTAATCATTCAAGAATAATTTTCATTTTATGATTAGAAATAATTTTTATTAACATAATATCATTATTTATATGAATCAAATACATCTTATCAATAAAAAACATGACTTATGTAACCAATCATATAAAGTAAAACGAATCAGTTAACACCTGAAACGATGATACTACAAAAATATTATTAACAAAGAAATATTATAAGGCCATATATGATATCATATTTATGTATATGATTCTTGTATAATTTAATAACAATGTTTTAACTATTATACATGAGTTTAACATACCATCGATTAAGGAAAAGTACAAGGTAAGGGTTAATTTCACAATCTCTTAATTATTCGAGGTTGTTTTTATGTAAGTATCTATTGGGGCCTCTTTATCATCCACATCCGTGTTTTCTTAAAAACGTATTTCAAAACATTTTTACTATTTACTAGACTATAGGTTAAATTAATTTATACCCTTATTTGACCTTATATTTTTTTAAAGTAATTTTTCCATCGTTTTCCAAACAAGGTACTTTATGACCTTTTCAACAAAATTAATGTAAGAATTTTTTTTTAACTTATACAATGGGTGCGGCTATTTTCCGCCATTATAACATCATCAAAGCTTCCCTTAAAAGATTATAAGAATATTTTCAAAATAAATTCTTTCTTTTATAATTATGTGACTCTTAAATGATTTCAAAATAGAAAGAGATATTTCCCTTAAAAAATTTTGATTTCATCTATGTCAACATCCTTTGATAAAATTTGCACTCGTTTGAAGTTGATTTATTATGATAAAAATATTCCATATTGTATTTAAGGTTTTGTGATATGTTCGATTGTTTAGGTGTTATTTTTATACCATTCATGGTTTATGGTTAAAGTATTGACATTTTGTATGCTAGTTTTCATATGAATATTTATGTTATGTTTCAACCTTTTCATATGAGGAATGTATTGGACTTAGTATGTGATGGGTGGAGCCCGTTATAGCTCCTCGGTGAATCAGTAGGTATCATGAGACAATTAGAACTAGAATTGGCTGAGGCCTTTCCCAATTTGATATATGGTTTTGGCTGAGGCATAAATCATTTTTAGATGCCTTGGCTGAGGCCTTGACAAGATGTTTCAAAAAGTCCAGAATTATACATTCCCTCATTATGAAAATAATAATGATGGTTCATGTGGTTATTTGACTAGTAGAATACTCATGATTATGTTTTATTATGGCATTATTTAATCAGCTCATATTCCATCCATAAAGTGTTTATGTTTATTATTTCTAAAGGCATGTGTTTTCAATTATTCAACATGCCTAATGTTTATGTTATCTTATGATGTACTTATTACTCTTACTGAGCGTTTGAGCTTACCCATTTCTTATGTTTCATTTTCCCAAGATATGAAGAAGTTAGTTATGAGTTACTTTTAGGCATAATCTAGGAGGCTTGTATGTCTCTAATGGAATAAATTATTGTTGTATTTCTTCTCAAGTTGTAATGTTAAACTTATGTATGTATCTTGTTTACAATATTACTAAACTGTTCAGTATTTCGGGACATGATTCCTTGTATCGTTCCAATTCTATGTAATAAATCATCAACTCTAGGTAACTTGGGTCAAGGCGTTGCATCAAGTGTCACCCCAGTCATAAGAGTTTTTGGTAACTCAATTTTCTTCTTTTGAGTTATGATCATTCTCTTGAATTTTTTTCATATAATTTGGTTAAATTATACCCTTTGATCATATTATGTGGAATTATATCATTTTTTAAATTTTTACCACATAAAACCATTTTAAAATATTACAGGCTTCCTATATTATGTTTCTCATAAGTGATATTGATAACTCAAATATCCATTATTTGAGTTTTAAGGTTTTATCTTGAACTTTTCTTTTCCATTAATGGGTTATCCCACCTTAAAATTTTATTATATGGTACTTTATCTTCCTCTATAGACATAATGACCTTTTAATCCAAATATTTTACCTTGATGAATCTCCTCCCTAATAAGTATATTATTGTTAAGAATAATTATCATCCTCTTTAATAATGGTTTCCCCTTCTTGTCCATATTTTCCTTTCCCACTTATTTTATCCTTTATAATTGGAAACTTGATTATTTTTTACCTCATGTGACCTATATATTTACCTTATCCTCTTTTTAAAAGGAAGTTTTGTTAATCTTTTTATTGTGTGGGTTTTCAATAAATTTATTTTAAAAATATAAAAAGTTTTTTCCTTTTATAATCAAATTTTTTCTATTACAAACCATAATTCCTTAGATAACTTTATATATTTTTAAATAAATCATTATTGTATATTTATTTTAAAATTAATTTTTTTTTAGTTTTAATACACTATTTTTAAAATGACTTTTTAAAGTGACCTATAATTTCATCTTTGCGATAATGTTAAAATTGTTTTCTAAAAACTCTATTATGTATTCACTTCCATTTTCCTTTTCATATTCAAAAAGGATATACCCTAATGGGACTTATGTTTCATGATATACCCTCTATTTTATATTATCCTATTTATATTTTTTTGGATTGAACTCATGGTATCAAACAATCCAATTCTTGATCCCTTCTTGTGTGGTGCCATTTCAATAATTCTTCTTTAAAGGGTGTTTTTCATCTATGTCAACATCCTTATAAGTTTTTTTACTAGAGTAGGGATATGATCTTTTGAAACCATCCACCTTTTTTCTCTAGATGTCTTATGTTCATTTATTTTTGGAATATTATTGGAATTTTTTATGTTCATATCACAGTATGTATGTTTATGTATTACTAAGGAAATTTTATTATTTATTGAATTGATATTAATATCATTCACATGGTGAATGCAATGGACTTAAAGAAGTGATGAGAGGGGGATGATATTATATATCCCCTCAATGCATGGGTTGGTCTCATGAGACAAAAGGTTTGGGTATTTTTTGTATTCCTACCCAATTCAAGCATTATTTCTTATTTGTGACCTTGATGGAAAGAATTATGTCTTTGCTATATCCTTAACGACAAGAATAATGTCGTGTATAAGGCCTTAATATTAAATTTCAAGAAAAATGGAATTATGAATTCCATTAACATGAATTTAATTATTATTATACATGTTTTTAATTATACTATTAACCATGGATTTGTTTCAAACTCATATGATCAATTATATGACATTATTTTATTATCATATTTTTTTCATATTATTCATGCTAATGACTTGATAGATTCTGATAAACATTTTCCCTTACTGATAATTTGAACTCACCCTTCTTATGTTTCCATTTCCCCATGTTACAAATAAAATTAGTACACATGATATATCTAGAAGAGTAGCATGTGTAGAGAATTTTTTGGGGTATGTTAAAGACTTATTATGGATTAAGTAGTTTATTATATAGTGGAAAAATATCCATTTGATAATAAATTCATGATATTTGTTAATTAAATTTTTTTATTAACTATATAAAAATATAATCCTAAAATGTACTTTAAATGTATGTGACTCAATATTAGTTAGTGATATTGTAATTATTGATGGTTAAAATTGGGTTGCTCTGGTTCATTTCAAAGTTGGTATGTAAAGAAGGTGTTTATTCGCACCAGATCACAAGAGTGTGGGACTAGGGAATCACATCTACTATCAAAGGATATTTTAGATAACTTTAGATATTATGATGTTATCATTTGAGGATAATTTAAGATTTATAAATGTAATTTAGTGTTGATAATTTAATTTTGATAATTATTTCAAATGTATATGTAATCCTTTAGGTTAATTGAGGTAATGTTGAATATTTTAGGAATTTTGATAAGAAAAATTTAGTGAAAACCCTAGGGATAAGTTCTAAGTATAGGATAGAATCCTAATGTTTTGGAAAAGTATATATTTGTGGTTATACAAGAAATTAAATCCCTATATGGATACTGGAAAGTGGATGAATTTGTGGAAAAAATCACCTAGTTTTAATTACCTCAAAAAATACTGGTCAATATTTGACTCAATATTCACTCTGGTGCAAGATAGTGGTCTTAAGACTGCACACCTAGCTAGAAACTCCTAGGGGATATGCTTTGGTTAATCACATTCTCTTTATAATACAATATAAAATATTTATTATGTCAAGTAATTAGGTTAAGTAATATGAGAGAACACAACTTAAAGTAACATAGGTTAAACCAAGGGAGTTATAGGATGAACCAAGTATAGAATAGTATCATAGGTTGAAATGAATATGTCATTGTAGAATATATATTATGATTTTTATTTCATATTCATGTGATCATTTACTGTGATTCTATTAGATATTATCATAATCATTTAGGTTTTAATATTTATTTGGAAATAGATTCTTGAAAATGAAGTGGTGGGATGTATATCTCTAGAAAATCATAATACTATCTATATAGGAATATTTGGAATAAATTTTTGAGAATCATAATATATGCCTATTATGAGGGAAAATATTTGTTATATAATCTTCCCTAAGATAGAATGGTTTGTATCTCTTAGAAGATATATCTCGAGTCATGATTATATTTAGATACCATTAAGTATTTTCATTAGTAAGTGATACCTAAAATTATGAGGATGAAATTTATTTAATGGGGGATGTAATTCCTAGATATTTTAAATTATATATTTTCCTTTAAAACCTAATGTGTTTTACATCTTTCTTCACACACATCATCGATCCAAAATGTACCATAGAAAAGTATATAATAGATAAATGTATCCATAGAATTAGTGGGTAAAAAGGATGTAAAAAAATTATAAAATATATATATAAATAAAAATAAAGGTTCTTTATTAATACTAATTCATTGATAAAAAATCAATTAGTGTAGATAAATAACAAATAAAAATTATTTATGCTATAAAATGTAAACTTTATAAAATTTATCTTTTTATGTGTTTTTTAAAAAACTAAATATTTTATGCATAAAATATATAATTTATATGAACAATATATTAACCCAAATTTGATTAGTATTTTATATAAAATAATAATAATAATAGTTAATAATTTTTAAAAAAAATATTTTCCTATAAAAAATTCTTAAAATTTTTATATAAAAATTAGTTTTTAACACTTTTAGAAATTGAATCAGATAATATGATTTAAATATTTTTAATCACTATGATAAAATTAATTAAAGGGTTCAATTTAATTTGTAGTAATAAAATTAAGTTACCAATGTAAATATTAGTTTCCACGGTAAAATAGTTATTTTTCATGAAATAGTACTTTTCTAAATATTATTGTTTTTAATTAAATTGATCTATTTTAAAATAAAAACTATAATATGTTGTTTAAATATATATAAAAAAAATTAACAATAATTTAATTATTATTTATTTATAAATTATATTAAGAACACTTAATGATTAAAATGATATTTTTCTACAAAAACAGTTTTTCAACACATATTTAATTTAAAAGTTAATTTTCTCATATATAAAAAATAAATTAGATTAAATGGATTACAAATTAAGATTCATCGTTTATAAATTTGGTAATAAATTTATTTTTATATTTTTAGTAATAAAATAATTACCATGGTTAAATTTTAATCAATATTAATAAGTGTTAAAATGGGTAATCTAATGTAGGTCAAATTTTACAAATCAATTTGATAATAAATACTTATAGAATAAATTTTTTAGGTTTTAAATTTATACCTACATGTAACACCAAAATTTCTCCTCCTAAATCACATAACTCTCTTTAAATTCCATTCTTACCTCTTACCAAACATTTTTTCAAAAGATTTGTCCCTCGTTTTCACCTATAAAAAGAGCTCACTTCCACACACTTAAAGCCACACCTCTAATTCAAAATTATAATTTAAATTTGACCAACTTACTTATTATATATATCTTATGGATTTTTTTAATCCCTATACTCAACAAATATCCTCAAGTCCTTCATTTCCAAATGATACTTCAAGAGAAGATCCAAATTCTCAACATAAGTATTACTTGCCCTTTAACTTCTTTTTCTTTATCCTTATCATACGACCTCATACAAACCCATTATAACCATATTTATATAATTAAATAATTATAAATAATGAAATTAAATTTTTATTATATTTATTTTAAAATAATTATCTATTCTCCTCTCATTCAATAGAAAAAATGAAAATGTTGCTCATCTGTGTGTGCGGACTACCGCCTCTATGAACGACGCATTTTTTTCATCACCGCATTTAAAGGATGGTTATAGAAATGTTTTTAGTGAATATATATGTTATTTATGTAATTATTTATATTATTTCAATATAAATTGGGCATTCTATAAGTAATATTAGCAATAAAAATCATTGTAAAACACCACTTAAAATAAACATACCAAGATGAAAAGTGATTTATTTATAAGTGAAAACATCTTTTTCATTTACCTTATTATTATAACTCATAGAAATTATGATCAATCATCTTAATAACATCTAAATAATATCATTATGATTTTTTGATAGTGATATTGTAACAAAATAATCTCTTATATAGTCATACTCACACATAGATTGTAGCATGTTCTTGTCGGGTCATTTTAGCCACCTACATGAAAAATGTGATAAATTTCTATAAATGATAGATTTTAAAATTTAATATTGGATATCAATAAGTAAATAATTTTTTTTATTAATGTTAATATAAATATTTAACTCATTAATTAATACAACACCATTTTTTCGTTATAAATTACCAAAATAAGTGCATCATCAACTTCATCATCGCTAATAATAACTATAATACTCATGAAATAAAATTATAACATTATAAATAATTATAAAAAAATAAATTATAGTACCTTGTATGATCTGGGACTGATAAAATTTTAGAGAATAATGAATAACAACACCATTATTTCAAAACTAGTTCAAAATGATCAATATTACCCACACCTGATATTGAAAATAGATAATAACTAACTAATATATATTTATAGAATAAATATAAATGAATTTTATAAAAGTTTATATATATGAATAAGGTTATGAAATATAATATTAATATAGTTATTCTTGTTTTATATCAGGTTAGAGTGCATTTGAATAAGTGGGGAAACAAATTAAGGGTTTTCTTGGTCTCAATTCTGATTCTTTGAGACATGTTACATGTTATACACCATATTTTCTTTGTATGGTGTTCTATTGATTTATTATCCCATGATTTTTTCATAATTTATTTACTTTTAATGCATGGTATATACTAATATAAATCATTTTATTTTCTTTCAAATGGATTTTTACTCAAGTGTGACCCCATTCATAAGAGTTTTTGGTAACTAAATTTTCATTCATTAGGTTATAATTGTTCTCTTGAACTTATTTCATATAAATTGGGTACTTTATACCCTTTTATTGTATTATGTGGTATTCTATCATTTATTACATTTTTACCACATAAACCCATTTTAAAATATTTCATGCTTCATGGACTATGTTTCCCGTAAGGGATATTGATAACTCGAAGCTCCTTTATTTGAGTTATAAGGTTTCATTTTGAACATTTATTTTCCATTATTGGGTTCTCCCACACTAATATTTTATTATATGGAACTTTTTATTTCTCTATGGTGAGAATGAAATTTTAATCCAAATATTTTACCTTGATGAATCTATTACTCAAAAAGTATATCATTGTTAATAATAATTCTCATCCTCTTTAATGAATGTTTCCCCTCCTTATTCATATTTTCCTTTCCTTATAATATTATCCTTTATAATTGGAAACCTGATTATGTGTTATCACATGTGAACTTTATATTTCCATTCGCTAATTTTAAAAAGTAATTTTTTCAATCTCTTTATGATATGGTTTTTCAACAAATGTACTTTAAAAATATCAAAAGGTATCTCTATTCATTATCAAATTTTTTATCTTCTGGACCAAATTTTCTTAGATACCTTTATGTGTTTTTAAAATATATATTATTGGATATTTTTTTAAAAGTAATTTTTTTCAAAAGTTTCATTTCACATTTTTGAAAATTAATTTTTAAAGTGACTTGTAACTTCATCCTTATGATAACATTAAAAATGTTTTATAAAAACTCTATTATGTTTTCACTTCCATTTTCCTTTTCATATTCAAAAAATATTTACCCTAATGGGACTTATGTTTCATGATATAACCATTATTTTATATTAACCTATTTATATTTTGGGTTCATTGAACTCATGGTATCAGATAATCCAATTCTCAGTCCCTTATTGTGTGGTACCATTTGAAGCATTATTCTTTCAAGGGTGTTTTCCATATATTTCAACATCTATATAAGTTTTTTTACACAGGGGTCTGGTCTTTCACAACCATCCACCTTCATTCTCAGGATGTATTATGTTAATTTATTGATTTTAAAAGTATTAATATTTTGTTTTTTTATCTTAATACATATGTTTATTGATTATTAAGGAGAGTTAATTATGAATTGAATTAATATTCATCTCATTCACCCGGTGAATAAATTATACTTAAAGAAGTGATTAGTGAGGGTAGTATTATATAGCCCCTCAATTCATCAGTTGGTATCATGGGACAAAAGGTTTATGTATTTTGTGTATGCCTACCCAATATAATCATGATGTCATGGTTGTTACCTTGAGAGAAAGATTTATGTCTTGGTTGTGGATATTATGGAAATAATAATTCATTGATAGAGTCCTTGACAATAAATATCAATATGTTCATCATTATGCATTCATTCACCATGAATTTAGTTATTGTTATTGATGTGTTTATTTATATTCCTAACTATGGATTTGTTTCAAGCTCAAGTGATCAGTTATATTTAATCATTTGATTATCATTTATTTCATGTCATATTATTCATTCCAATTTTATACATTGGTAGCTTCTAATATATGTTTTACCTTATTGGGTATTTGATCTCACCCTTCTTATGTTTCCATTTCCTTAGGTTATTAAGAAAATTATTATACATGATATATTTAGAAGAGCATCATGTGTGGAGAATTTTTTAATGGATTTTTAAGACTTATTATAGATTAATTAGTTTCTTATATAGTGGGAAAATGCCTATTTTATGAGAAAGGAATGGTATTTTTTAGTTAAATTTTTTTTAACTCTCCAAAATTATAAACATAAAATTTCCTTTGAATGTATATGACTCAATATTTGTTGGTGATATTGTAATTATTGATGGTTAAAATCATGTCACTCTGGTTCATTTCAAATAAAGTATATAAAGAAAGTATTTATTCACAATTTATTACAAGAGTGTGGGTTTTAGGCATCACACTTATATTTATAGGTAGTATACACATGGGAAAATCTGATGAACTCAACAAAGCATGCTCTAAATTTTTAATCTCCCACATTTCTCAATTCAAAATATTCTATAGTATCTTCTAGAAACTAATCTAACTTAGATCACCATTAATGAATTTCAAATCTTCATACTTGAAAGTCCCAGAAAAATTGGGAAATCTAAATCATTTCTCTTTATAGATTGGTTTGAATCGTGAATCAACCACTATTATCATGAAAATTTGAATCATGAAGAACATATTAGTATCATTTTATTTAAATAAAAATAAATATATCATCTTTATAATTAGTAACCCTTACATATCACCTCAATTCATCATGTGACCCTTATGTATTCTTCAAACTCCCATGTCACCCTTGAGTATGAGCAGATGACTCTTATATATTAGATGTTGACCTTTACGTGTGCTCTGAAAACTCTTAAATATCCCACTAAAACATTTTAGGGGCCCTTAAAAACTCATTATATAACCATATAAACCCTTATTCATCATCACATTAACTCTTACATATCACCTGGAAATTTGATTCACCCTTACGTATCACATTGTGGATTAGATACTTTATCAAATATTTAACCCTATGAGTACCCTTAGATATCTTCCTATAAAATTTTTGATAACCCTTACATATAAATCAACTTTATTTTATGTATCATAATTTGACTCAATAATTTTCCAATTTCTGGTCTACAAAGTCTTGACTAACCTTATGTATTTCCCTTTCCACATATACCTATCAATAAACTCTTAACTATTCTCTATAGTGAATCTTACACACTCAGTGCATATTCAATATTACCCTTTTATGGGTTTCATAGGATCATATTATGATCTTTAGCAATGGAAATAAACCCAAATACAGGATGATATATCATTAATAAATCAAAGTGATAAAATTATAATAAAATAGTGCATATCAAAAATGTGTATAGTTTACCTATAATTTCAGTGTTATGGTCTTCATCTTCTTCTTGGGTAGAGTATGTTTGATGATGATAATTGGAGAAATAAACAAATACTTCCTCTTTCCAAGGGTTTTACATCGACATTTGGAACCCAAAATGTTTCTTGAGGATCCCAAAACATAGAATGGGTGTTATCACCTTCACAGTGAGTGATAAACTATGTTTTAGGGAGAAGAGAGCTTTGGTTATCTTGTATTCAATCATCACACCCAAGTGGGAGAGATTGTATCCCTTATATAGCCCATGATTAATGATATATATTAAATAGAGAAATTATTTTTCATCCATAATTCATCACATACAATACTAATCATTAGGTAAAATTCATTGAACCCATTAAATATATGTGAAAACCTTAAAAATCCATTCATAATGTTTTTTAACTGATGAAAATTAAGTGGAAGTGAATGTGGAAGGCGTGTGCATTGTATGCAGGAAAAAAATGATGTTTTTTATAAACCAAAACATCCTAAAGAACCACCATGACATGCTACTAAATTTTTTAATGTGCATCTAAAAAACTCCCACTTTCACTAAATTCTTATGAGGATTTATTCAAAAACTTCTCAATTATTATTTGAATTCATCCAAAATCTTTTTGATACAATTTCATTAAACTCTCTTCATTTTGAAACAAATACTTTGTTAAAAACTTAATCCTTATACAAAGTCCTAACTATATGAACCTGTGGGTATTATTAGAATTAATAACAAATTTGAAACCCTTATTTTATATTTGTAAGTAAAGAGTAGCCTCTATCAAATCATTTGTGTTACTCAATCTACTAAGGGTCCAGCTGTAATCTTTATCAAACATACTCATGTCTCTATATGAACATTTCCACTGCCATATGTATCATATACCTAATATTTAAACCTATATAATCCATTTTTCCATGACATCAAGTGACCTCTATACATGTAACACATCAATCTATTATATTCCATCTCATATTTTCTTGTTTTTTTAAAGATTGACCAGGTCAATTAATACATCACATGTCATTCACTTAATAGATGAGTACATCATATGCACCTCATCCAAGTAGTTGAACATGTCATATGTGACTCAATTAAGCATGGAAATTAATTTCCTCAGTATAATTCAATCATGTTCTATATGTCTTAACTTATCATATATATATGTTTATCATATAAGTAGACAAATCCCATCTTGGTTGGATCTAACCGATGACATGATCAGTAACATACCCAACCACCTACTGATTAGATAAGTGAATTTTGACTTGTGTAAGATAGGTATCAAAGTATAAATGTTCTCATTCTAGGTATCTCTCCAACCTCAAGTAATAAGGATTTATTATAAGAATAAACCCCCTAATTATGTTGATGATTGTATGACATTCCATGGGATATACTTTGGAAGTTCAGTCCAAGTAATAAGTCTTTACTTATCAACTCATGAATCTACTCTTCATATCTCATATACAACCCTTTGTAATGAGTACAATATTATATTCATTCTAGTCTTAACATATCATCACAATGTATAATACTCTATAATGATCATCGGTTAGGGATAACTCATAGTTTTACTTTGAGGGGATATTATCATTCGATTCTCCATGTAAAGTAAATTTCAATAAACATGAATGAATAATAAATGGAGATTTACTTTATTATAAATACATGATATATTTAAATTAATTAGACCAATCTCTTGAGTATCAAATACCTAGAGACCTAACATAACCCTCATATTGTAATTGTTACAATGGTTGCATCAACAGATCTACTACATTATCCTTTATATCCTTCCTATATATCCTAATATCAGCCCTATCAATGATCACCTATATGATATAGTATTTTAAAATAATTTTTTTGGTACTTTGGTGATATCAGGGTTCCTTCACCCAAGCGATGACTCCATTATTATAACAATAAATATTGATATCTCCTTCAATGATAGAAACCACCTCAAGTTCAGGAGCTTCATGATCTAAACTTCTACTTTCATAGTATCTAATACAGTGATGTACTCTAAATATATTATTAATTCTACTATAGAGGATTATTTGGAACTATTCTAAGTGATAGCTCCACCATTTAGACATAAAATGAATCTATATTAATATTTCATATCATATTTTTTAGATCAAAAACTCATATTTATGTAACCTTCTACACATAGTTCATCCTCTCCTAAAAAGACCAAGAATATATCCTTAATCCTTATCAAGTAATTTAGTATGTTCTTCACATAAATCTAGTGACTCTCATCAGGATTGTATTGGTATGTACTTATTATACTAAGATCATAGGTGACATTGGTTCGATTACTCAACATGTCATATATGATAAATCCTATGGAGGATGCATAGGGAATGTTATCTATCCTTTCTAAATATTTATAGGTATCTTAAATCTTACTAATATTCATTCCATGTAATATTAGTAAAGACCCATTTTTGAAGTTCTTCATGCTAAACCAATTTATCTCTTTACCATTTTATGTGTCTTAACTAAGTAAAAGCAACCTCTTACATCTATATATATAGATCCTCATACCTACAATGTATGTTTCTTCACCCATGTCTTTCATTAAGAAGCATTTACCCAGCCACATATTCACAGAGTGGGGAATGGGAATATCATTTCTAATAAGGAGTATTTCATCCACATAAAATATCAAAAACATTACAACTCTCCCCCCAATCCACTTATATACACAAGAATCATATATGCTCATGAAGAAACCAAACTCTTTTATTGCATCATCAAACTAAATATTCCAACTCTAAGAAACTTGGTTCATTCCATAAATAGACCGTCATAACTTGCATAACTTGGTTGTCTCGTTTAGAACTTAAAGACCTTTAGTTTGTATCATATACACTTCCTTGACTAAATTCCCATTAATGAAAGTGGTTTTGACATCCATTTGATATAACTCGTAATCATAATGAGTTATTATGGCTAGCATAATCTAAATTTACTTTATCATCGCAATTGGTTAAAAGGTTTATTCATAGTTAATACAAATAATTTTTTTAACCTTTTGCAACTAGGAATGACTTATATATAGAAAGTCTACCATCCATGTTAGTTTTCTTGAGAAAAACCCACTTGAATCCTATGGGTCTTACCACTTCAGGTGCATCCGCTAAACTACAAAATTGGTTATTATAAATGGAGTCTATTTCAAATTCCATAGATTTTAACCATTTTTTAGAATCATAACTCCTAATGGAATCGTGGTAGGAAATCAATTCGTATCATATAAATGTTACTTAATCATCATTTTCCATGAGAAATTCATATCTCTCGGGTTCTTGATGAATCCCACCAGACTTTCCAAATTCTTGTGTAACTTGAGTCTATCCTTATTCCATAAATAAATATAAAATCAGATCAACTTCCATCTTAGGAACACTTCTTATTTTTTTGTATTAAACTTATCTAAGTTAAAAATTCCTCCCACCAACTTCTCAAAATTATATGTTCCTTCACAATTAAAATGAAACATTGGGACACAAACACTATATGCTCAGTAGGATTATAGAAATAATATCTCTTAGTCTCTTTGGTGTAACCAATAAATATACATTTTTTAGATTTAGGGTTGAGTTTTTCTAAATACAATTTTCAAACATATACGTAGAAAACCTAAATCCTTATAAAATACATAATAGAATGTTTATCAATCCATATCTCATATCATGTCTTCACAACTATTTTAGATGGAACATGGTTTAGTAAAAAATGAAGCAGTCTCAAGATATTAACCCTAGAATGTAAAAGGAATACCATATAGACTCATCATCAATCAAATCATTTCCAACAAAGTATGATTCTTAATTTTAGACATACCATTTAATTATGGTGTTCTAAGAGGAATGGATTTTGAAATAATTTCAAAATTTATTAGATGTTCTATAAATTATTGGCTCAAGTATTCACCACTCCAATCTAATTAGAGAATATTAATACTCTTTACTAATTGATTTTGTACTTAATTTTTAAACACTTTGAACTTTTAAAAATTTTCATACTTATGTTTCATCAAAAACACATATACATACTAACTAAATTCATCAGTAATTGTTATGAAGTACCTAAAATTTCTACTTTATTAAGTACTCATTAGTCCATATACATTACTAAGTATGATATCCAATCGTCCATTATCCCTTTCACCTTTTATCCCAAAATTTATCTTGGTAATTTTTCCTAATAAACATGATTTTCATGTGTTAAATGATTTATAATCAAATGGTTCTAATAATACATTTTTATGGGGTATTTGGATGTATTTCTCATTTATATACCCAAGATGACAATGCCAAAGGTAGGTGGGACTAGAATCAACCCTTACCATCTTAATCTAAATGTTATAAATAGGATTATCTATATCTATAATTTATAAACCATTTATTATATTCCTAATGACAAAAAACATTTCATTCTTATATAGAACACATATTTTTCTCAATAGTGAATGAAAATACCATATTTTCTAAACAATATATAGAAATAAAATTTACGTTTATCATGGGAACGTAATAATAATTTTCTAATTCTAGGATTAATCCACTTGGTAAAGTTAGATCATATATACCAACCTATAATGTAGAAAATATTTCTCCATTGCCAGTAAAAATATATAATTCACCTCTTTTTAATTTTCTTCTATGTTTTTTAGCGCAAATGTGTGATTCCCACCTAGTATCTAATACCCTAAGTCATAGGTAGTGGAATTAATCTCTATAATATTCACATTTAGATGCTTAGAATTCTTATCCTTGAGAACACTTCTCAACCATAGATACCAATATCTAATTATTTTATAGGTTATATCTATAATTGATCTCAATATTATTATCATGAATTGTGCCATAATCTTTAAAAAAAACATGTCAGTGGGTGAGTATCATGTTTTATATATTTTCATCAAGGACTTTGAAGGAAATTTCTCCCACTAAATATAATGACCCTAAACATCATATATATTTAGTGATCCAAAATATATATTTCATCAAGACTTACATTGGGTATCACATAAATAGTTCATGGATATTTAGGTAGAGAAACGTCACAATCATAAAAGTTATGATTCTTAGAGAATTGAGCGAGTAACTCTTTACCCAAACCATCTTATGGATAAACTCAACTCTATTCCTCTAGTATCCTAATCATTAGGGTTTCTAGGATAATGTAACCTAAAAAATAAAAAAACAAGGAACCTAACAATTAGGGTCATCATCATCATATCGTATATATTTATTAAGAAATAAGGCTAACCCATAAATAGGGATATAATACACAAAATCATAGGGGGGGGCTAAAGTAATAAACCCAAGATGATCCCCTTTGATCAAGTTGACCCCCTCCGGTTTCAAGAGATGTGTGTTTGATAAGCATGTGATGCTAGAACCTAGATCTTATACTACCATAGAAGCAAAATGATCCACCACCCTGTTGCATTCACGCCACGTATGAACCACATGAATGTTGTTGTTGCTGAGGATGGATATAAATTTTCTAATGATGTAGGATATCGACCAGGGAATAGAGCCTTTGTTGTGAATTGAATCATGTATGATCATGGAGTTAGTTTCTACCTAATTAAGAACAATATTCTTCTGGTCGCATAGGCTCAGCCCCATGTACATTTCCTTGGCATCCACATGGATAGAGCTCCCCTTTCCATAGTACGTAGTAAAAGAAAGAAGGAAACTCCCCATGTAGTCATGAACCACCCCTCCACCCTGCATGACTCCTAATATACACAAATCGTCAAAATTCAGTTTGAAACCCGTGACTGGTTGTATCCACCGCACCCAGTGTCCCCTCATCCCAAAAATAGAGGGTTGCACCAGAGACACTCTCGCCTATAGAGATCTCAAAGAGGGTGCATCATGCTAGTTGTTGATACTGATAACCACATCGACGATGAGGGATATTATTCTCATGATAATGGATATTCCTATGGACATAATCCCCTCAAACCTGGATTTATTCCTAGCATTCCATATACACAAACAACTCGAACTCATAATAATAGATCTTGACATTTTTTCTAGGCTAAAAACATTTGATCCACGAAACCATATCTCCAAAAATGAGGTGACAAGAAGATATAGTGATAGGAGGGTGGTGAACTCGCTAAATAAATTCCAAACAACCAGGGCCCATTCACCCTCAAAGAAGAGGTGATTTGAGTTCTCCTCCCAATGAGTATTGTAGCAGTGACATTTAGAGACCGGGTTGACATACATATTTTTCACATTATTATTCATGGGGAAAACATGGTTAATTGTCCTCCAAGTTATAAAATTAAACTTTATTGTGACTCTATTGCACTAGACCATGCTATTCCAACTGTCCCCCTACCCCTATGGATCGATACCCATTGGAATTCCTTTGATGAGAAGGTCCTTGAATTATAGGTAGTGAACACACATTTTTATAATTCAAAATTTAAAGCAATGAGATCAAACACATCTTGTTGTTCCTCATCCAGAATGGATTTGATAAAGCGAGGATGCAAGATGGCCTCTCTAAAAGAAATCAGAGGAGCGGGACACCCCAGGAAGCCGATCGTAGAACCCACCCAGTTGTCATGCCAGAAGAAGATATCTCCCTTTCCTATAATCCATCGGGAGTGTTGACAGAGGGTTGGGATAATAGGTTAAATCAAATACAATAAAGGGGATTCATGGGCACTAATATCCTATGCATACCCACTGAATTTATAGGACATTATTTTTCCCTAGAGAGTGCGCTCCTCTATGGTCTCCCACACCATATTTTCATGCATGCAGTGAATACTATCTACTAAGCTTCTCACGTTGATCCTACCTTCATGTATGGGCCTTTCCAACCTACCCCATGAAGTCTAATGGTGTTTTCATTCAGAGAGAGCATCCCATATGAAGCTATCTAAAATTTTGTCGATGGAGGTAATGACCCCCTTGGGCACATTGATTTCTGATAGAGCATAACTTAGAATAACTGAAAGGACATTATTAGGGTTACCTTATTACTTTCTTGACTTATAAGAGATGATTAATGGGAACCAAACCATTAGGTTCACCCATACTGAATGATTGAGGTCTTGAAAATTACCACTTTGGAATGAATTTCACACTTAGTATTTGATGGGTTTAATTTTAAAAGTATCACCAATTTGGTATACATCATATTCATATTAAATTGATAACTATTACATCCTATAGAATCTTTATCTTCTCATGTTTTATTCCTTTGTGCATGAATTCTTATAATGATTTGGTTTTTTAATCCTTATTACATCCACCAAATTAATGTGTTTAGGTCACATTAATGTGAAACTCTTTATACAGCCCATGAGATTGTGTTATTCACCCAAAATAGAAGCTAATAATATTCATACATATCCAAATTCATCTCATGCATAAGGTACATTAACTTTTGATGTAAAGGTATATAGTTATATGAAATTGATAATCTATACTTGAGTAAGACTATAACCATATATAGACAACCCCCACTTTTCTAGAATAAGAAATAAGCCTTCATGCCATTTGGAAGTCAAACCCAACATGTAACATCCTGGGTAAATAAAGAATATAACATTTTCATATTTATTAAAAATTTTGAATTAAATATTAATTTTACTTTAAAGGGGATGATATGTTCGATGGCATACCCAGTACGCAACAATGGGTTTCTTTGAAATCTTATGTTGCACACAATGCTGAGTCATATTGAAAAATAATAATATAATATTATTTTAAATGGTAGTTAACGCTTAGTCGTTGTATTGGTGGGAATGGACAGAACTAACTACAATATGAATCTACATGTTTATTAAATGTTTCTACATTTACCCAATAAATTTTAGAGGCTTAAAATAAGAAAGAATATGATTTTAAGCATAATTTACTTTAAAAGGTTGATTTACCACCTTTTGATGGAGAACCCTCTTTAAATCTAGTTTTGGTCACTTTTATATGTTCTATTTGACCAAATAAAATTCTTATTTAGAATCGGGATATCAAAATTTACTTTGCGTCAATTTTTGGTATTTTTCTGATAAAATTCAATTTTTAATGAAAAGTGAAAAATATTGTATTTTAATTCAAAATTGCCTTTTAATCTAATTTATTTATATGGTTAGATTATATTTTTAATTTGTTTTAAAGTATAATTATATTATTTTTTTACCATTTAATCCAATTTTGTTCATTTTAAGTAATTTAACTTTTAAATTGGACATAAACAAGTGTCAATCTTTTGATAGTTATTATTTCTTAAAAACACGCTTTTTGTTTTGACAGTGGGAATTAATTTTAAATTAATTTCTGCCAATTATGTGTTTTGAATTTAGAAAAATGGATTACATATTTGGAATCAGGAGGTCCAAATTTTTTAAATAGATAACTTTTATTTTTAGACATTGTGAATATTTACTTCAGTTAATATTTTATTTACCATGGTTAAAGGGTAAATCTCGTAAATAAGGGTAAACAAATATTATTATAATGATATAAAATTACCCTAACATGTGTCCTAATCCTATTTTTTGATACATATCCGACCATGGGAATCCTTGGGTCTATTTTGGGACCCCATGGAGCCACTTTGGAGTGATAATGACACTTTATATTAATTAATTTAAAGTAAACACAAAAATGACATAAACAAATATCTTTTAGTAAAATAATTTTTACATAGGGTTATATAAGTTATAATTTAGACTATAAATATTATTTGGAAATCCAAAACTATTTCCTACATCATGGTATTTTTTTATAATTTTTAGACATCAAATAAATAAAATTATTTATGACATAATAATGATGCAATATTTACCTCATTAATAAATGATTTAAATAAATAAGATTATAAAAACTAAAAAAATATCCAAAACATGTCCAATTCCTATTGGATGATTTTATTTCGACCATGAGTCATCTTATATTCTACTTTAATTAGCTTTGGACCTTTATAAACCGAAAATCATTAAATAATAAAATAATATTTTCACACTTTCATAAAGAGCACCTCCTCCCCCTTATAAAAATCCCTCACTTCTAACTCATTCCTCTCACCTCTCAAGCCCCTTGGCTCGTCCAACACCTACCCAAATAATCTCTCAAGATCCCTCTATTACCCCTAGAAGTCTTACCTTAGTCAGAAGGCACTTCAAGTAAACCTTTTGGTTCCAACCAAAGGGAGATACCCAATTTAAAGGTAACATCTTCTCTTAAGTCCTTTTGTTTTATTTTACATCTCCAACCCCCTAAAATCTTTTTATTCATTTATTTTATAAAAAAACTATTATACTCAATATACTAGGTTTTTTTATGATAATTATTCTAACTACACTTATACACACATCCATCTAATGGGTAAAGAACATATTGTTTCTGTGGATGGCAAACTAACGCCTCACGAAACGATGATTATTCAATTATCTCCTACCACCTCTTATGGTGTCCATTACGATGGAATAGTATTTATATATGATATATATTATGTTTATTTTTTCTTTATGATTCTTTATTTTTAATTTATAGCATACCTTTATGGTTTCCATTATGATTAAACGTGATAATTTCATTTAAGGAAGTGCGGACTACCGCCCCCTCAAAGTGATATGACTCGTTCATACCATACGTGGGATGTATAAAGGATTTAGTTATTGAAATTATATATTATATTATACTGAAATTATAATATAACTATTTATCATTAATTTTTCATTCAATTAAAATATGAAATAGAAATGAAAGTAGTGTTCATGCGTACGTACGGCTTACCGTCTCCATGAACGGTGCATTTCATTCATTGTCTCAAAATGTTATGTACTATTATAAATACATATATATACTAGATATATATGATATATATGATATATAAATCATTAATATAATTCTGTAGATAATGGACTCTTGACCACATGGACAACTTGTAATTATAAGGTGTTCATTTTTTACTCAAGTACCAAATATCGACAAAATGGCCATTATTAACTTAAATGATTACATAAAGTTTATAACATGATAATAAGTGATATAAAAGGAATAATAAACTTTAAAAAGGGTTCTTCATCAATTATAAATTAACTTAATTTTATTATTCGGGAAGAACAAGGAACAAACAAGTCAAGTCGGACATGAGGTAAGGGGTTTCTTATCTCACTTTTAATTCTGTGAGATTTCCATTGTTCGCCACTAATTTATTGCATGTGGTGTATTGTGTACTGAAATTTGATATATATTATCATGATCCTCTTTATATTCATGTTATTCATTGAGTCATTTGGGGGTTATTAACTTTTGGTCATACAACTCGATTGATTACAATGTGGTAAGATATTTTCATCTCACTTTTTATTCCCGAGAGATTCATGCTATATTTTCCACTATTTCCTTTTGTGTGGTGTATTTACTACCCATTATTGTATTCATTTTTTAATATAATTAAATTTATGGGTATTTAAATTTTCATTTTATGATCCTTATTTCATGGGTTGTATGTTTCATAAGTTACCAAATTGGTAAGGGGACTATTTAACCCAATTTCCATTCATTGGGTTAATATTCTAATTCTTAATTATGTCATGATATTATTATGTGTGGAATCACTATTTATTTATTTATGTAGTAATTTACACTCCCCTTTTTGTGGATATTATTTTTATACACATTATCACTCCATTGATAAATTCTCAAGTCGTCGATATGAACTTGATAAGAGTAATTTTAACTTAATTTCCATTCATTGAGTTAAACATCCAAGTCATTGGTTTTGTCTAAAAAAGAACATGTGTGAATTTCTCATGATTGATGTACACTTAATATCAAATAATATTGAGTGTATTTATATTGGTCACACATTATTATGTAATTTATTTATCCTTAATCTAAGGATATGGTTTTTATAAGGGATTTCGTCTCAATTTTCATTCCATTGAGGCTTCATTGTCGTTATGCACCAATTCACTTTTATATGGTGTATATACTATCCTTTGGCATATTATATCATGAATCCCTTTATTCTCATGATATTATAAAGTTTTGATTGAATTCTATTCCTCAATTATTTTTATTCAAGCGTATCTCATTTGGTTAATAAATATTTAACTAAAATATTGTTTTAAAGATTTAATCCCTTTATTATTTTGAGATTAATTTATAAATAATACATTCAACAGGCACTATATAATAATTTATAATTGTTTTACAAGTCATAATATGATTTGATTTGATTCGGTAAAATATTATATACACATAAAATGGTTATATATTCTTTTTTTATATTTAGTGTAATATTGAGATGTGTGAGAATCATTCTCATAAAACTAAAATCATAATATATCCTTCAATGGCTCGAAGGCCTTCATTTTTTATTGATTTTGATAATCCACCTTTAAAGGGGTGATGTGGAATTTTTACAAGGCCCATAGGCATAAGTATTACATGACCCATAGGCCTTAGAGGAATTAATTTCCCATATGCTTTAAACATTACATACAACCCAGACTAACTACTTGGAACTGCTCCTCCCCACCATCTTCATCATAAAATCAGCTCTCCACCTTCGCATTGTTGTTCGGCTAGGAATTCCCATGCATGCACAGGCTTGTCCCAATGGCAGGTGCCATAACCTCTCATTCTTGCAATCCATTTAGATTCTGCTATGGTGAAATCTCCTTGCTCATCCTCCTTGTAGAGCTTGTTCCTTGTAGGTTTTCTGGTTTGCATCTGCACTTAAGGTGGCCCAAAGGCCTTGAGGTGGCCCTAAGGCCTTACTGACCTGAAGGCCTGAGTGGCCCGAAGGCCTTAAGGGACTCAGGGACCAAATCGGTGGCCCGAAGGCCCAAACGGGGGCATATTCCCAGCTGCTACAGTGCCAAACAGTGTCTGCTACAGTCCTCGCTACAGTACCTACTAAAGGCGGTACACTAGTCTACAGATATCGATCTAAATTGGAGGACACTAATACACTTGAATAGGTGCTAGAATCTTCATGGAGGGTGTTTATCAAGCTACAATAAGGAAGCATTCTTAAAGGGAATTTCATGAAATTGGTTATCTATAATAGGAGGGATCCCATACCTTTATATTTACATTCTTGAGGAATTTTATTTAATTAAATGTGTTGGCCAAATTCAACATATTGACAAACATTTATTCTCATTTTCATTAATTCATTGAACTTATTCATTGAATATTCAATTCATTTAATCCATTCATAATGGATTATTATCATTAAAACCACATAGAAGGTAAATGAACCTAAATTTAAATATTACATTAAATATTTTAATTCATATTCAATCATCTCCCACTTATACTAAAATCCATAAGGATTGTGTGTAAAACTACACAACTCTTTCTGAATCCATACAAAACTCCTTTTGGATAGGATTTCATCATACTCTCTTAAATTTGGAATAATTTTTTTTTCCAAAACATAATCTTTATATAGAGGCCTAACTGTGTGACCCTGTGGGCCTTATTAGTGTTGAAAACAAATATGAAATCCCTATTTCATATATGTAAGCAAAGAGTGGACTCTAGAAAATCATCAATGTTACTCAAGATACTAAGGGGTCTAGTGTGATCTCCATCAAACATACTCATATCTAAATACAAATATGTAAACCACTAGATTCATTATATAAATCATATATATACCAATATAATCCTTTATTCCATGACATAAAGTGACCACTAGACATGGAACATTTCAATCTAGTATAATAATCTCATCTTTTCTTGATTCTTTAAAAAATACTAAATAATTCGACGACTACTTATCATGCCATTCATTTAACAGATGAACACATCACATTCCCCTCATCAAAGTAGTCGAACACATCATATGTGAATCAACTAATCATGATCATGAATTTCCTTAGTTTCATTTAATCAAGGTATAGATGTATTTAATTGTTAAACAAGTGGGAAAATCCCATCTTGGTTTCACTCCAATAGGAGACATGTTCAGCAACCTACTTAACCACCCCTGATTAGATAAGTTTATATTTTGACTTGATTAAGTAAGGTATCAAATTAGGAAGGTTATAATTTTATCCATCTTTACAACATCACGTTAGAAGGATTTATAATAAGCATACACTCCTAAGTATATTGATGATTGTATGACATTCCATGCGATATATTTTAGCGAGTCGGTCCAAGTAATAATTATATACTTATTACCTCATGAATATATTCTTAATATCTTGTATACAACCATTTTTAATGAGTACAAGAATATATTCAAGCTAATATTAACATATCATCACGACCCATAATACTCTATTATGATCATTGATTAGGGATAACTCAAATTTCATACTTTGTGGGGATAGTATCATTCTACCATCCATGTTAAATATATTATAGCACACAAGAATAAATTATAAATAGATATTGAATTTATTATAAATATATGATACATTTATAGTAATTACATTAATCTCTCAAGTATCGAATTCCTAGAGGCCTAACATGACCCTCGTGTTGTTGTTGCGGTAATGGATTCATCGATGAATTTTCTACATAGTCATCAGTATCCACCCAATTGATCTTTACATTACCCCTCTCAATGATCTTTTGAATGATATAGTATTTTGGAAGGATTTGTTTAGTCCTGTGGAGAGACTAGTGTTCTTTATCCTGAATGATAACTCCATTTTTGTTGCAATAGAGATTGATTTCTCCATGAATGTTAAGAACAACCTCAAGTTCAAAGATGAATTTTATAATCCAAACAAATTACTTCATATAATATAATGCAGTGATATACCCTACCCCTATTATTCAGTCCACTATAGTGGCTTGTTTAGAACTCTTCAAAGTGATAACTCCACTATTCAAGAAAAACACAAATCCAATTTGATATTTGAAATCAACTTTGTCATATTGGAAGATAGAATTTGTGTAATCCTTTACACAAATCTCATCCTCTCCTCCAAATACCAAGAACATGTCCTTATTTATTCTAAACTACTTCAAGATTTTCTTCACATCAATCCAATGAATCACTTGAATTATAATGGCATCTAATCGTAATGTTAATATAATAGGATAAATCAGGTCGACTACACAAGATGACATACATTGTATAACCTATAGTGGATGCATAAGGAATTCTATTGATCTTATATAACTGTTTAGAAGGATCTTGAATATTTATAAGATTCATTCCATGTAATATTGGTAAATAAACTTTATTGGATTTCTCAATGCTAAAATAATTTAGCACTTTACAAATGTATGTGTCCTTGTTAAGTCTAAGAATCCTTCTTGTTATATCTCTATAGATCTTCATTCCAAGTAAGTAGGCTTCTTCACCCATGTTGTTAATTGAGAAGCATTTACTCAACCACTTATTTATAGAGTGAAGAGTCAGAATATCATTTCAAATAAGTAGCATGTCATCCATATACAATATCAGAAACACTATTATGCTCCCATTAATCTGATTTTATATATAAGAATTATCCACATTTTTTATGAAACTAAACTCTTTGATTGCATCATAAAACTGGATATTCCACCTCTAAGAAGCCTTCTTTAATCCATAAATATACCATTTAAGCTTACACACCTTAGAAGACTCATTTGTAACTTCAAAACCTTAAAGTTGTATTATATACATGTCCGTGACTAAATTCTCATTTAAGTAAAGTGGTTTTGACATATATATGATAAATATAAAAATAAAAATTATTTTTTATATATAATAGAGTTTGAATGGATTTTATCTTCATAGCTAGGGAAATGGTTTCTTCATAGTCAATACCATGAATTTTCTTGTGACTTTTATCCACTAGTCATACTTTATAGGTTAATACTCTACCATCCATGTAATTTTTCTTAAGGAAATCCCACTTGCACCCTATAGGTCTTACCCCTTTAGGTGCATAGACCAAGTTCCAAACATGGTTAGTGTACATGGAGTCTATTTTAGATTATTTTTATTTTAACCATTTCCCAAAATCAAAAATCTCAATGGAAACTCAGGAAGAAGTAGTTTTATCTTCAATAAATGTTATTTCATCATCGTTTTCCACAAGAATATATTATCTATTGTATCTCTGATAAATCCTACCAGGCCTTTTAGGTTCTTATGTATCTTGAGTCGGTTCTTCTTCTATAACTCTTTGTGGAACCATTTCAAACTCCATATTAGGAATGTTTCCTATTTTTTGGACATAAACTTATCTAAGTTAAAATTTTATCCCACTGATTCCTCGACTAATATATTGATTTTCAAGGAAATCTATGTGTTCATCAATAAACATTGTGTTCCCAATAGTACTATAGAAATAGTATCCCGTAGTTTCCTTGGGATAACAAATAAATAAGAATTTATTTGACTTAGTATCAAGTTTTTATGAATCCAATTGTCATATGAGTGCTTCATAACTCTAATCCTCATAAAATAAAAACTGGGATGTTTATTATATTATATCACATGTGTTGTCTTTTTGGATCCCTTAGATAGATCATGGTTTAATAATAATGTATCAGTCACCATAGAATAACCACATAATGAGATAGGAAGGTGACATAAAATCATTATTGATCGAACCATTTCTAAAAAGGAATGATTTCTGTTTTTGGATAAAACATCTCATTATGGTGTTTTGGGAGGAGTGAGTTGTGAAACAATTCAACATCCTTTCAGATTATCTATGAATTCTTGACTTAAGTATTCACCACACCAATAGATTGTAGTGTCTTAATACCTTTTCCTATTTGATTTTGTACATTTTAGAAACTGTTTAGACTTTTCAAAAGTTTTATGCTTTTTCTTCATCAGAAACATATATCCATACTAACAAAAAACATCGATAAAAGTAATAAATTACTGAAAACCACCAATTTTTTGAGTACATATCGATCTACATACATCACTATGTATGAGATCGAATAGTCCACTAGCCCTCTCACCTTTTATCCCAAAAGATAAATTTTTCATTTTTTCTAATAAAAAAGATTCACAATTCTCAAATGATTCATAATTAAATGATTCCAACAATCCATATTTATGGGTTCTTTGAATGTGTTTCTCATTTATATGCTCAAGACAACAATGCCACAGGTGGGTGGGATTATAATCAACCCTAACCTTATTATTTCGAATGTTATAAATAGGATTATCCATATCTAGAATATATAAACCATTCATTATATTAAAAAATCCATAAAACAATTCATTATTATATATATAACAACTTATATTCTTTGTCATGACCAGTCTCAGTGGGACTCGTGCTGTGACTCCCCAAGCCCACCTCCAATAGGCCAGGGGCTGGTGACTAGCATTGAGTATGCATATTACTAACATGGGAGGCATTGCCTAAGGACCTGTACACACACATACATCTCCAAGCCCACAAATGCTGAAATGTAAAAACCATTAAGGAACAAAATTCATGCATACAACTAAACCAAACCAACAGAGTACGATGGAAAGTAAAGTGCTGAAAGTAAACTGGTCCAGAATACAAGCCTACCAAAACAAGAGTCTAAAAACTAAAAAGTCCAACCTTTAGCACAAAGAGGTACTGGGACTATTGCTCGTAGGCGTAAGAACACCTCATCCAATGAGGAACTCAGAAATATCAGTCCTATCTTGGTCCGCCCTCAACTATGTCTAAAGGCTTCTCATCTTCACAAGACACGACACGTGCGGGAAAAACCCATGTAGGGGTGAGTATAAAAATACTTAGCAGAGGACCCCGAAAGCCACAAATAAAATACACAAAAGAAAGGCACAGTCATCTCTACAAAATATATGTATACTGAACATATAATAGGAGAGTACAATCCAAATATACTCAAAACCCAAACATGTATTCTAGTGACAAGTCACACAACTACATACCCCCACTGGGAATTCAGTCTGAAGATCCCACGAAGCACTAATTCTGGGAGAACTCACTCCACAAGTCTGGTAGCTTTGATGACGTCCGTCTGAGAAGTACTGTTCGTCGGGAAAAGTCATGAGAGATAAAAACACACATTATGGGAGAACACACCCCTGATTTTGGAAGATCACAATACATAGATGAGGATCACTGTCATGGCCATGGAGGATACCGCGACTCATTCGGATTCACCATCTAGGTAGAGGATCGACGCTCGGTGGAGTTGGTCACGTCGATGCCTGACTCTACCTAGGGTCAAGAATGGATAGAGGATCTCACTCCGGGCCTCTCGGAAAGATTCCTGACTCTATCATAGAAAGTCTTGCTGAAGGAATCATACTCCTGTAGAAGGAAATGATGCCTGAACTTTAGGGGAATGAGAAGAAAGGGAACTGACCCAAACAAAACATGTCCAAGATACGGTGGACAAGAGGACAAAGCCATTTTCCAAAAAGTACACGACATGTAGAAAAGTCACACACCCTGTCTTCTGACCCCGGGTACTACCTGTGTACAACGGCCCGTGTCATAAGGATGGTCGTGCAGAAAAAGTCAGTACACGGCGTGTGGTACAGAGTACACGCCATGCCCGAGTGACTGGGGTCGGCTCTGTGTACGTTGTCCATGTGCCCGTACACGGCCTCAACCCATGTGTTCCAACTCGTGTAATCAGTAAACGGGGTGACCTACATTACTGGCCTTGCCTGGCTGTGTGGTGGAGTACACTATCATGTAATTCATCTTGTGTCCCTGTATCTCCTACACACATGCCGAGTCCTACGTAGTTGCCTCTGCCATGCCGCGTAGGGTCTACACGCCGTGTTCTGAAGCCGTGTTTTTTTCCCTGTGTCCGTTTATTTCCCAGAATACACGCTGATCTTTGAGGAAGGTCCAACACGCCTTGTGATACCTGTATGACTCCCGAAACCCTAGCTGCCATTGAGCCGGTCCACACAGCGTGTTCTTCGGGAGTACACGCCGTGTATTCCAGAATTTTCCAGAATCGACACTTCTCGTTGGCATGCCTCCTATGATGATTCTATCTTCATTATGATGGTCTGATCACCACGAAACTCCAGATCCTAGGTCACCACGACATCCCAAAGTCGTCTCCGCTATTTTTGGGCCTCTGATCTACCCCAAAAAATGTGTTTTGATCCACATGCACGAAGAACGATCGAAGAAAAATAATTCCCAAACTGTGTCGATTCGTCCACAGCCATCACTATCGCACCTCCTCTAGGTCATCGCGATATTGGATTCCCAATTTGGGATCATTGCATTGAAAAATAGACATGAAATGATCCATTGTTCGTCACCCCACAAAGAACACTAATAACGCACAAAAAGAAAGGGGAGGAAATCCAAAAAAAAAAGAAATTGAGGAACGAACCTCCACCATCGTTCGTCACGGCATTGATCCGCTCCCGTTAGTAGGATCAAATGGATCAGGATCAAAATGATAAAATATAATCATGGATTAATCCCCAAAAACATCCCAATAAAAACCCTCCCGCTAAAACGCACGATCTACAGATCAACCTGTTCATGGGTTGGTCTGCGTTTGACGTTTAATCCAATAACGGGGAAAATGAATTGAAATAACAAACCCTACCTTCAGAAGGGATTGGTCATTGATGAAGGTCCCATGCTTCTATCATCGCTGGGATCCTTCAACTTCATTGGCACAGTAATTCACAGCTTTGATCTGTCGTCATTCGTCACCGAGAGTTCTCTCCAAAGCTCCATGGATTATCCAGAGATTCTCTCCACCTTTTCCAACGAGCAACATTCTATTAACCTATTAAAAAGAGGAAAGGAATTTTGGAATCCATCACGATGTGGTATTAATGAGTTGGAGTTTCTGTTTCAGAGTGATTATGGCACGGCATTAATTAATGAAACAACTGCCCCGTCGCTGCGCTGCGGTGGATGTTTCCAAATAAAATAAAATAAACTTTGTGAATTTATTTTATTTTATTTTACTAAAAATGTCCGAAAATTAACTTTTTCCCTCAAACCTTGTTGGTCGAGGTTAGACTCATTCTTAGGTAAAGTCGTCTTCCCGGACGCAACGGTGCCCTTAGATTTTTAATCTGGGCATCCGTTTGGAAACTTCTACAACTGCACACATATGCCGACTCACTTAACTTAAACAAATTTAAAACCACCATTCCACGATCATCAGGCCTCGGAATGATGTGTCTTATCTATGCCTGGTCTTGTAATAATTCCATGTAATATTTAAAAATAAAACATGGAAAATCTGAGACATTACATTCTCCCCACCTTGGGGCTTTGCATCCCTGAAAATCCAAAACAAAGACTACTAAAAAAGATGTGGGTATTGGGCACGGATCTGAGCCTCCCACTCCCACGTGCTCTCCTGAAGATTCTCATGCTGCCACCAAATGCGCACTAAGGGAATTGATCACCCACAAAGGATCCTCTCCTGCTGATCCTCGATCTCCACTGGGTACTCAGCAAAGGTTTCCCCATCCTCGATGTCCAGCTCATCCTAGTCGATGACGTGCAATGGTTCATGCACATAACTCCTAAGCTGCAACACGTGAAAGACATCATGTACTCGATGCAACTGCAGCGGTAGAGCGAGGAGGTACACCACCTCTCCGACTCTGCGTAGTATCTAAAAAGGTCCGATGAACCACGGAGATAACTTGTCGCCCCGGCCAAATATCTGCAACCCTCGTTTAGATGAGACTCGAAAAAAGACACGGTCTCCCTCCTCAAAATCCAGGGGTCTCCGTAGTCTAGCAGCATAAGACTTCTTCTGTCTTTGTGCAGTCTTCATCTACTCTTGGATGATCTTCACCTTCTCGGTGGTAGCTCGCACCAACTCTAGACCCATGAGTGTTGAATCTCTGGGGTCGGTCCAGCAAAGCGGTGACCGGTAGGGTCTCCCATAAAAAGCCTTGAACGGTGCCATACCAATGGTGGAGTGGTAGCTATTATTATACGCAAACTCCACCAGTGGGAGGTGGTCCTCCCAACTGCGACTAAAGTCCAAGATACAGGCCTGCAACATATCCTCCAGAACCTAAATGGTCCTCTTCATCTAACCATCTGTCTGGGGATGAAACATTGTGCTCAAGCGTAGCTGAGTCCTGAAAGCCTCATGCAATCCCTTCCACGACTGGGATGTGAAACGGGCATCTCGGTCCAAGACTATTGTCTAAGAGGCACCATGAATCTGAACTATCTCCTAAACGTAGAGGAATCCCAAGCTCTCTACAGAACTCTGCTCCCTGATAGCTAAGAAGTGGGATAAATTGTTGAGTCGGTCAACGATCACCCAGATGGAATCATATCCCTTGGAGGTCCTTGGTAAGCCTATCACGAAGTCCATCGATATTCCATCCCACTTACACTCTAGAAACTCCAGGGGTGAGTTAATCCCAATGGAACCTAGTGCTCAGCCTTCACTTGTTGGCATGTAAGGAATCAAGAAACGAACTCGGCTACTGCCTTCTTCATGCATGACCACCAGAACTACCGTCAGAGATCTTGGTACATCTTTTCCACTCTTGGATATACCGCCAAGGGGTATGTATGAAACTCCATCAGGACCACTTCTTTTAATGCCACTGGTATAATAGTGTGTCCTCTAAAAAGAAGTATGTTCCCCACACCTTACGAATATCCATCGGGAGCATGTCCTATGGATAACTGAGCATGTAAAGCCTCACAGTCGACATCCCCAAGTTGTGCCTCCCTAACTCATTGTAAGAGTGGAGGGGTGACAACCATCGACTGCAAGTAAGCTGTATCCTCTTCATCCATGAAGGATAACTGTAGCGTGGCTAACTGCTCTGTCACCTCACTCAACAGCTATGAGCTCAACCTTCTACTAAGAGCATATTCCACCTTGTTCCCCTTCCCAGGAGAATAAATGATATTTAAATCATAATCCTGGAGTAACTCTAGCCAAAGCCTCTTTCTTAGATTCAGATCCTTCTACGAAAAGATGTACTTGAGGATCTTGTGGTCATAATAGATGATGAACCAATCGCCCATTAGGTAGCGTCACCACATCTTCAATGCGAAGACTACCGATTCCAACTCGAGATCATGGGTCGCATAGTTCTGCTCATGTGGCCTAAGTTGGCGTGAACCATATGCAATCACTGCCTATCTCTGCATTAGGACATAGCCAAGCCCATTCCTTGATGCATCACAAAAAACTATGTACTCGTCACCCTCCTCCGGTAATCTCAAGATTGGGGCGCTCGTCAAACTCTATCTCAACTGCACAAAATCCTGCTGGCACTTCTCCATCCATATGAAGGGTTTCCCCTTCCTGGTTAAGGTTGTCATCGGTGCTAATATTTGGGAGAAATCAGGAATGAATCTCCAGTAATATCCTTCCAACCCAAGGAAGCTTCGCACCTCCCTCACGCTCCGAGGTGGCTCCCATTCTAACACTGCCTCCACCTTGGCTGGGTCCACAGCTACTCCATCTAATGAGATGGAATGTTCCAGAAAGTGGACCTCCTGAATCCAGAACTAGAACTTTGAGAGCTTCCCATAAATATGGTGCACTTGGAGTACATCTAGAACCATCTGCAGGTGTCTCACGTTCTCCTCCTCTGACACCAAGTACACAAGGATGTCTTCTATGAAGACCACTACAAACCGGTCCAAATACAGCTAGAAGATATGTTTCATCATTCCCATGAACATTGTGGGGGAATTCTTCATGTCGAAAGGCATCACCAAGTACTCATAATGACCATAGCGGTATCTGAAAGTCGTCTTTGGTATATCCTCGACCCACACTCGTAACTGGAGATAACCTAATCAAAGGTCAACCTTCGAGAACCACTGTGCCCCTCTTAGATGATTGAAGAGGTCGTTGATTCTCGGCAGTGGATACTTGTTCTTCACTGTTACCTGATTCAAGAGCTAGTAATCCATGCACAACCTCAAACTCATGTCTGTCTTCTTGGAAAACAAGACTGGGGCCGCCCAGGGTGAAATGATGGGTCTCACAAAACCCTTGCTCTGAAAATCCTCCAACTACACCCTCAACTCACGAAGCTCTGCAAGAGCCATCCGATGTGCTGGTAAGTAAATTGGTGTCATCCCGGGGTGTAAGTCGACGCAAAAGTTGATTTCTCGGTGGGGAGGTAATCCTGGAACATCTTCAGGAAAGACGTCCTCATACTCCACCACTATTGTTGGGAACTGAGAGCTCATAAATTCTACTACTATGAGGGCAAGGATAGCCAACTCATGAGTGATCAGCTACACCCTCCTATGCATGAGTCCATTCTGTGCTTCCTGGGTCTTCTTTTCTCTGACAAAAGAAAACCTCGTCCCATCATGGTGGACACACCGCACTCTTCGCCTAAAACAGTCAATATGGGCATGGACCGAAGATAACCAATTCATACTGAGAATGACGTCATAAGGCCTTGATGCTAACACCAAGAGGTTCCAACCGAAACTCTCACCTCTAAGGGTAAGATCACACTGCATACAAAGGTGAGTGATCGTCGAGTCTCCTCTCGTAGGTGTCTCCAAGCGTAAGGATCAAGTCAATGGCTCTACCAGAATCTCAAGGTTTCACACAAGACATGTGGCATTGAAGGAATGACTAGAACCTGTGTCTATAAGTACGGAATCTAAGGTAGAGAAGACACAGATCGTACCTTGGATCATCCCTGGAGCCCCTGGGTCATACTCCTCGACCGCATGCAGTTGTCCCCTCCCCTGTCCGCCAGCTCCCTGAGCCTGGTGCAGACCTCTTGGGGTGGTGGTGGGAGTAATTTAAAGTGTCTGCCACCACCTACAGCTCTCCCTACTCCTCTTCCACGTCCGCCTCCTGGCAGGTATGTCTGATCCAATCTCTTCCTCTACCTCGGTGGTCCATCCACCGCTTCCCTGTCAGCAGCTCGATGGGTCGGACAATACCTAGCGAGATGTTCCCTTCTGTCGCACGAGTAGCACTGCTTCTCCCTAGGATGACTGGATCCATCCTGAGAGCCCTGGACTATCGACTCCCTATCCTGGGTCCTCCTCTGATGTCTCTCACATTTTGATCCCTATTTCCAATGTCGGCTCCCCGCTGCCGAGGTCTCCAGACCTGTTTGCCTGCTGCTGACTGTCGTCGGCTGTCTCTGCTCTTCCAAGACGCTCTCAATCACCAAGGCCCGCTCGAGTACTCCAGCATAAGTCGAAATGCATAGAGGCATGACACTAGCTCATAATTCCCATCATAGACCTCTCTTTAAGGTATTAGCTCTGAATTACTGATCACTGACCATATCTATTGAGTACCTGGTGAAGTTGGTGAACCTCGATGAATAGTCAGCTACCATCATGCTACCTTGCTAGAGCTGAAGAAGCTCCTAGATGCGTACTGATCTCAGCGTAACCAGAGAGAACTCCTCCCTGAAGAGTTTCACAAAATTTTTCCATGAAAGAGTATCCTCATCATGATTCTATGTGGTCAGACTCCACCATCGTCATGTCGAACCCTGAAGAAGTCTCTCTCCTATGATCACCATCTGGTCCGTTGGTGTCCTCACTAGACGGAAAACTCTAGTCACCACCTCAAGCCAGTCCTCAGCTGCCTGAGGGTCAGTTTCACCTCAGAACCTGAGAGGTCTCTGTCTCTGGAACTCATGGAGTGTGCTCAGCCTTCACCCATCGTCGGTTGGTACTACAGGTACCACGGGCTACTCTACTGGTGGTGGTATAGCAGGTGCACCACCTGGAGGCAACGCCTTGGGAACTGGTCCCTGTATCGAAGCCTCATCACTAAGGGGGTCATCCTCATGATCGTGCTACTAAATCCTAGCAGGTAT
Organism: Viscum album; assembly: GCA_963277665.1. Lineage (NCBI taxonomy): Eukaryota > Viridiplantae > Streptophyta > Magnoliopsida > Santalales > Viscaceae > Viscum > Viscum album. Next base: position 1,021,120,055 of record OY728122.1, read on the forward strand.
GCATCATGAAGGCATCCTGTAAGGAAACAATATGTACCTTGGTTAATGAGTATATCTGGATAGCTGACACAAAGGATATGGAAAACACAACCCATTCCTATATGATGCATGTACCATTATTTTATTTCCCCGCAACTAGTGTTTTCATGTACCGAGTCGAAAAGCAGGTTATTAGAGTCCTGTTTTATGGATACGTCAGCCGCCCACACTAACACTGGAGTCTCTGACCTGAAATCCAAGATCGAAATACTTAACATTGTTTCCCCAAACCAATCTCACAGACTCTTGGTCCTAAGGTAGAATCGACCACCTCTGATACCACTATGTCACAACCCATCCTAGTGGGGCCCGCGTTGTGACTCCCCAAGCCCACCTCTAATAAGCCAGGGGCTGGTGACTAGAACTGAGTAGGCATATTACTAACATGGGAGGCATTACCTAAGAACATGTACACATGCACACATCTCCAATCCAACAAATGCTGAAATGTAAAAAACCACTAAGGAACAAAATGCAAGCATAACCCTAAACCAAACCAACAGAGTACGACGGAAAGTAAAGTGCTGAAAGTAAACTGGGCCAGAATATAAGCCCACCAAAACAAGATTTTGAAAACTGCAAAGTCCAACCTGTAACACAAATAGGTACTGGGACTGCTGCTCGTAGTTGTAGGAACACCTCGGCCTGTGAGGAACTCAGAAAGCTTGGTCATGTCCTGGTCTACCCTGAACTCTGTCTAAATGTTGATCATCTATACAATACATGACATGTGTGGGGAAAACCCGTACAGGGGTGAGTATAACAATACTCAGTAGAGGACCCCGAAAACCACAAATCAAATACACAAAAGAAAGGCACAGTCAACTCTACACAGTATATGTCTATTAAACATATAATAGGAGAGAACGATCTGGATATAATAAAAACCCAAACCTGTAGTCTAGTGACAAGTCACACAACTGCATACCCCCACTAGGAATTAAGTCCAAAGATCCCACGAAGCACTCATTCCGGGATAACTCACTCCATGAGTCTAGTATCTCTGATGACGTCTGTCTGAGAAGTATTGTTCATCGGGAAAAGTCACAAGAGATAAAAACACTCATTATGGGAGAACACACTCCTGAGTGGGGAAGATCATGATACAAAGATGAGGATCACTGCCAGGGCCATGGAGGATACCACGACCCATCCGAATTCACCATCTAGGTAGAGGATCGATGACCGGTGGAGTTGGTCACGTCGATGCCTAACTCTACCTAGGGTCAAGAATGGATAGAGGATCTTGCTTCAGGCCTCTCAGAGGGATGCCTGACTCTATCATAGAAAGTCCTGCTGAAGGGATCATATTCCTATAGAAGTAAATGATGCATTACCTTCAGGGGAATGAGAATAAGGGGCATTGACCCAAAAAAAATATGTCCAAGATACGGTGGATAAGAGGACCAAGACATTTTCCAAATAAAAGTCACACGCTGTGTCTTCTGACCCCAGGTACTTCCCTTGTACAATGGTCCATGTCGTAAGGCTGGTTGTGTAGAAAAATTTAGTACACGGTGTGTGGTATGGAGTACACGCCGTGTCTGAGTGACTGGGGTCAGCTCCATGTACGCTGGCCATGTGCCCATACATGGCCTTAACCCCTGTGTGTCAACCCGTGTAATCGGTACACAGGGTGACCTACTTTACTGGCCTCGCTTGGCTGTGTGGTGGAGTACATGGTCATGTACTCCATCCCGTGTCCGTGTATCCCTTGGACACATGCCAAGTCCTACGTAGTTGCCTCTTCCATGCCGTGTAGGTTCTACACACTGTGTTCCGAAGCTGTGTCGTTCTCCCCGTGTCTGTGTATTTCCCAGAATACACGCCAAGCTTCGGGGAAGGTCCAACAAGTCGTGTGACTGGGGTCACATGTCGTGTGATACATGTATGACTCTTAAAACCCTAGCTTCCACTGAGCTGGTCCACACAGCATGCTCTTCGGGAGTACACACCGTGTATTCCGGAATTTTCCAGAATCGACGCTTCTCGTCGGCGTGCCTCTTGTGATGCTTCAATCTTCATTATGATAGTCTGATCACCATGAAACTCCAGATTCTAGGTCGCCTCGACGTCCCAAAGTTTTCTCCATTGTTTTTGGGCCTCTGATCGGCCCCAAAAATGCGTTTTGATCCACTCACACGAAGAACAGTCGAAGAATGATAATTCTTGAACCGTGTCGATTCGTCTGCGATCGTCGTCGTCGCACCTCTGCTAGGTCATCGCGATGTCAGATTCCTAATTTGGGATCATTTCATTGCAAAACAGACACGCAACGATCCGTTGTTCATCGCCCCATGAATAACGTAAAGAAATCACGAAAAGAAAGGGGGGGGGAATTGAAAAATATAAATTGAGGAATGAACCTTCACCGTCGTTCGTCACAGCATTGATCTGTTCCCATTAGTAGGATCAAATGGAGCAGGATCAAAACGATAAACAATAATCATGGATTAATCCCCAAAAACATCCCAATAAAAACCCTCCTGGTAGAACGCACGATCCGCAGATCAACCTGTTCGTGGGTTGGCCCGTGTTCGACGTTTAATCCAAGAACGGGGAAAAGGAATTGAAATAACAACCCCTACCTCAAGAAGGGATCGATCACTGACAAAGGGGTCGTGCTTCCATCATCACTAGGATCCTTCAACTTCGTTGGATCAGCGATTCATAGCTTTGATTCGTCGTCGTTCTTCGCTGATAGTTCTATCCAAATATTCACAGATTCTCCAGAGATTCTCTCTACCTTTTCCAATGAGCAACATTCAATTAACCTATTAAAAAGAGGAAATACATTTCAGAATCCATCACGTTGTGGTATTAATGATTCAGCGTTGTTGTTTCAGAGTGATTATGGCATGGCATTAATTAATGAAACAATTACCCCATCGATGCGCTGCAGCGGATGTTTAAAAATAAAATAAAATAAACTTTGCGAATTTATTTTATTTTATTTTACTAAAACATCTGAAAATTAACTTTTTCCCTCGATTTTCACCGGTTGAGGTTAAACTCGTTCTTAGGTAAAGTCATCATCTCGGATGCAATGGTGCCCTCAGATTTTTAATCCGGGCATCTGTTTGGAAACTTCCACAACCACGCACATATGCCAACTCACTTAACTTAAAAAAAGTTCAAACCACCATTCCGAGATCACCGGGCCTCAGAATGATGTGTCGTCTCTGTGCCTGGTCTCGTAATAATTCCATATAATATTTAAAAATAAAAAATGGAAAATCTAAGACATTACATTCTTAATAATGAATAAAAATCCCTTATTTTCCAAATAAGATACAAAAATAAAAAAAAATGGTGGGAGCATAATAACAGTTTTCTGATTCTATGATTAATCTACTTGGTAAAATTAGATCATAATTTCCAACCTTTAATACAGTAACTCTTGCTCCATTTCCAATATGAAGATCTAAATTTCCCTTCATCAATTTCTTCTATCTCTGACTCTGTTCTTATTAGCACAAATATATGACACACACCTAATATCTAATACCCATGATTTTGAGTTGGAAAAATGTATATCTATAACATTCACATTCAGGGTCTATGAATGATTCTCTTTGAAAACACTTCTCAACCCCATATACCAACGTTTAATTGTCTTATAGATCATACCTATTAATGATCTTAGAATTATTAATTTGATGTATTCCATAATCTATAGAAAAGACATATTTATGGATGATTATCATGTTTTATATATTTTCATTAAGGAATTTTAATGATAGTGCTCCCACTAAAATTGATGATCCCATGAATCCAAACCATTTAGTAGGATAGGCTCTATAATTCTCTAATAAATAGGTATGGTATAGAATTCATCTCATTAGTTAGTTATTTTGGTAGGGAATCATCCTAATCATAATATTTGTAATTTTTAGATAGTTGAGTAGGTAACTCTTTATCCAAATCCATCATATGGATTTATTCAACTCTAATAATTAGGTATCCTAACTATTAGGGTTTCTCAGGTAGTGTAATTGAATGCAAATGCCAAAAACAGGTTAATGTTGAATAATCTAGGGGAACCTGATCAATCATGAAACTATTCAACATGAAAATATTGAGTTATTTATTACTTACCTACCTTACATAAGATAATACAGGGGCACTAGATTAGTTATGAAACTACCCAATTGGATGATCGAGGTCTTGACAAGTGCCACTTTGGAAGGAATCTCACACTTAGTATTCGAGGGGGGTTAAAGTATCACTAATTTAGTATACATCGTATGCATATTAAATTCATAATTATCACATATTATGTAATCATTATCTTCTCAAGTTTTATTCCCTTTTTTGTATGCATTCATATAATGATTTAGTTTTTTGAATCCATATTCTAATAAAAAAATTAATGTGTTCACACCACATTATTGTGAAACTCTTTACACAACCCATGATATATGTTAATCGCCCAAAAATAGAAGTCAAACATATTCATACATATCTTAACGCATCATATTTATAAGTTTCATGAACTATTCATATAAATCCATATAGAAACATGAGATTTAAAATCTATATATGATTAAGCCTAGATAAATAAATATCTAACCCCATTCACCTTTCTATAACAAGGCTTGAGCCTCCAGGCCAATAGTTGGTCTGACCTAAAGTCCCTCCACATAGGGAGGATTTCCTCAAGAGATAATCCAATCTTTGATATCTCTAACATCTAATATACACAAACTATTCCTAATAACTAAATTAAATCCAATATCTTTAATTATAAATGGATGTCAAGGTAGATAAAAACTAAATATTATGGAGTCATACATGGAATTAAATGTAAGGATCTATCTCCTAGAAGTAGTTTAACAATTAAACTAAAGTATACACATTCATAATATAAATAATTTAAAACTATTAATGAAGTAGGGAATGAGATTTAATTAAAAACAGTTCAAATATTTAATCATAGGTTAACCATTTATGAACTATTTAAAAATAATTCTAACTACAGGCCCTTTTATAAATTAGATATCATTATATACATTATATAATTTTGAATATAAACTCTTTTATACTCAATAAAATATGAACTATTTCATATTATATATATTATATAGCCTTTTAATTTATTATTTAAACCTTTTATCAAATCAATGATCAAAATATTTTCAATGTAGTCTAAATAATATCTTTAAATATGTTCCCCTTTTAATTTGAACAATTTCAAACTGATTAATTATGAACAATTCATAATAATAAATATAAACACATTTCATATTTTGACCTTATTTATGAGATTTAAAAACTCATTTATAAATAATTTTTATAACATTTAAATAAACAATTTATTTAAATATTACAAATATTCTATATAATTTTAGGTAAAAAGGTTTCAATGCCCTTTATTATGATTCATAAAATTTATAAATCATATTAATGTGAAAAGGTTATTCTTAATATTAACTCTTTAATATTAAAGGAATATTTGTAATAAATATTTCAAAAAAATTTAATTCATAGACCATAAAAATTTTATAGTTAATTAATTTATAAAATGAAATTTTTTTGAATTTTATAAATATTCCATAAAACCTTTTCATTTTTATAGACAATTTATAAATAATCTAATCCAATACATAATTGAATTTTATTGATTAAAATAAATGTTTTATTTATTTTCATAAACAAGGGTAATAGATATAAACTTTTCATATTTGAAAAAGGATAATAAAAAAATTATTAATCCTATATTATTAATGTTATTCCCATTTTATAAACCTTTTTATAAACTTGAATAACATAAAATAATAAATAATTGAATAAAAATTTTATTTAATTATTAAATATAAATATGAAATTTTATATTATTTTATAGGTGTGAAATATCCCATTTTACAATTTATAAAATATGTCCTTCATTAAATAATAAAATGAAAAAATTTATTTGTTGAAGAAATCTACCCTTTTATACCACTTTTGAGTTTTATGTGTTCATCTTATGGACATGAAAATGGAAGAAAAAACCCAAATATATTATCTATCCTTGATAGAATCAATGTGTAATTTAAATGAAGAAAAAATGTGTACCGAGATTACAAAATGATCTATCTTAAAAATTCAATGGAGTATGCTTGATAATGATCATAGGAGCAACAGAAAAAATCCTCTTGCCTTTGAAGGTGTTACACCAGCCTGCAGATCTTGATCTTAATTGGAGGAATCTTGTACACTTGAAGAGGTGATAGTGTATTCACCAAGGGTGATGAACAAGATATAGGAAGTAAGGGAGCTTATAGATGCTTTCATATAATTGGTTATCTACAATAGGAGGGACCACATTCCTTTATATAACCATCATTGACATGTTTCATTTAATGAAACACATCGGCCATATTCAACATATCAACATATGTTAATTCTTATTTTAATTGAATATTCATTCCATTTAATCAATTTATAATGGACTATTATCAATGAAACTGTGTGGAAGATAAATACACCTAAATTTAAATATTACATTAAATATTTTAGTGAATATTCAAATATACCAATAAAACATAGAGTTTCACATTATTCTTTAATATCAAGGTATGGTCATAAATTTCATTAGCCTCACTTGATAAGTTATTAATAAATTAATAATGAACACTATTATTTAAGTTTTTAATAATATTCTTTGAACCTTATTGATTATTCATTATTTCTCAAATGGAAAGTCATATATTCCAAGGGGATGACCCCATGTGCTTTTACATTTAGGAAAGCGGTTGTCTTAGTGTCTTACCATGTCATATACCATTTAGTAAAATATATATATATATTCATAGAATATTAAACCCCTATATCCAATAAATTCATTTCTCATTCATATGAGAATATAATAATAGATGGGAAACATCAAGATGTTACCTCTAACTAACCATCATGCAAATTTTTTAGTTTTGTTTGTGACACTAACACTTTTATCATAATTACCTATATGATCAAATTGATTTAATTGGATAATATTTTAAAAAATACTATGAAACATTTTTCTATATCCAATATTAATTTTTATCAATATTAAAAAAAATTATTGAACTTAACAATTTCATCAATCAAGATATGTCTGTTAGTCAAAATATATCTCATCAACACATAACAAAAATGTGAATTCAACTATATAGCATAATTCAAAAATAGATTAAGAGAGAATTTTCAATAAATTATTTTTTAAAATATAAATAATAATTTTAAACATTATTTGCAATAAATTCATGTTAAAACTATTCACTCTACTATTATAGATATGGGCTTTATTAGCACACAAAATGGTCAATGTTAGTGATAAAAAATGCTGACATTATAAGAACATTTAAAATCTAGGAACTTTTATCAGCGCAAGACGTAGCACTGATAAAAGCACCCTTTGATGGCTTTAAAAAGGGGGCTGATAAAGAAAAACCTTTGTTAGTTCTTTTTTTTAGTGCTGACAAATGGTGATTTTATCAATTCTATTTCTAGTACTAATAAAAGTTGATTTTATGAGCACTATTTTTAGTACTAATAAAAGATAATTTTATCAGTGATAATAATAGTGTTGATAAAACCCACATGTTATAGCAATGAGATGCTACATTTAGAGCACATTACAACAACCCATTCAAATTAGAATTAAAATTTAATTTCAAATAAATAATAAATTTAAATTATAAATAAATCTACATTATAAACATTTAAATACACTAAAATCAAATTGGTTTGTACAATTTATTACAATAATTACATTTTAAAATGAATTCAAAAATATCATTGGTTCTGTTGAATTTGGGATCCCATTTCAAAAGAGTCCAATCATGCTACCAGTTTCTAAACACAACGCCCTATATCAAGTACAAAATAAGAGTTTAACTATAATAAAAACCAGTTCTTATGTTTTTAATACTATAAATAAATAAATGAAACATAAATATGATACAATGCATTAATAAAATGTCACTTTTAAAATGGAAATACACACTTTGAGCCTTATTGAGCAAACCATGCGTCATATTCATGAGTGGTTAATTCCTAAAAAAAATGATGTATGTATTGTTTTACTAAATTATCAGGGAAATATAACCATGTTTTAATGGTTTTGAATATGTGATATGAGTTTTGAACTAAAATCTTTCTTTTAAACTAAAAATACACACTTTGAGTCATATTGGAAACATCATGTATCAGATTTATGTGTAGTTAATTATTATATGTCACAAATTAATTATGAATCATTATCCTAAAGTATCAAGACAATTAGAGCATGTTTTCTTAGTTTTGAGTATGTTAACTATGTTTTATATTAAAATTTTGATGTTAAAAAAACACGCACTTTCAGTAATACCAGCCATTCTGTGTGTCAGATTGATGTGTGATTGAATCCTATAGGTAAAAAATGACTTGTGGATCAATTTCATAGATTATAAAGATAATATAATTGGGTTTTATTGGTTTTTAGTGGGTGTTGTGTGTTTTGAACTGAAATATTACTTTTAAATTGAGACCACGCACTTTGAGTCATACTGGGAACACCATGTGTCGGGTTTACAAGATGATGATTTTGGTTTACTAAAGTATCAAAATAATCTGAGTGGGTTTTCTTTCTTTTTAGTGAGTGACACACATTTTGAAGTAAAATATCGCTTTCAAATTGAAAACAAGCACTTTGATTTATACTCGGCACACCATGTATCATATTAACATACACTTGATTAATACAAGTCAAAAATTATTTATGGATCATTTTACTAATGTATCAAAATAATATGAGTGTGTTTTCTCAGTTTTTAGTATGTGAAGTGTGTTTTGTACTGAAATGTCCATCCAACGGCACGAAGGCCTTCAAATTTTTTTTATTATAAGTAAGAACCCCCCCCCCCTTTTAAGGGGTGAAGGGGGAAACCCAAACAGACTTCAAGACTTAATAAATTTCACGACCCGAAGGTCTAGAGAGACAAAACAGACTGACAACACAGAGCACCCCTCCCTAGCATGTGAACATCAAAAAGCTATCCACCGATGCAAGGCTAAATGGAAAACAAGTGTCATGTGTCAAGAACAGGCCTAATCCAATGGCTCACGCCATACCCTCTCAACATCCAAATCCATATAGCTCTGCAAATAAAGAAGTATAGCTCTAAAACCTCCTTGGAGTTTCATCTGGTCGAGTCTGGAAGCACCTCTATTCCAATAGCCCACACCTCAACCAAATCACCAAACCAACCAAAACCACCAAATCTCCAAAACAACCAACTCAAACATCAATACAAACCCTTCATATAAAACCTTCAATGCAACTCAATCCTCACCATACACACCAGAGGACCTGACGCCGCCCTCATACCCGCACATAGAGACCTCAGCAAACCCACCAAGGAACCCCTACCAGAACACAATGCAGCGCGCGTAACTCCACCCCTTCACCGCAAAGTTGGAACACAGCCCCAGCGTTGAAGAAGACCATATCTCAACTCCTCGTCATAGGAGAAGAAAAGGAAGACGGTCTCGACCCCACTCTACAGAAGAAGGATAGGAAGAGAACTTGACCCATTCCGTAGAAGGATAGAAGGGCGCCACCTCGACATCGCACCACAATCAACCCCACGATGCTCGGATCGCAACCCCAAAGCCGCACCAGAGTATGCCCCCAGCACCGTGGAAACCAGATCTTTCCCTAGAGCACCGGATCAAAACCCCTTTATTACCAGAGACACCCTGATTCCGCACTAGATCTCAACCTTGACGCACCACAACCAGAGCCCTCACCGTAGAGAAGTACCACCACCCCGATGTCACACTGGATCTCAACTCCACGCTGTAGAAGATCTAGAACCTGACCGTGAGCCACCGGAGACCTGACCACCCTCACCACAGGATAACGAATCCCGATCCAGAGAGAGGCCGCCCTCTGAGCGTAAGAAGCCACCGCACAGCGTGATGCCCAGAAGACTGAGGAAGATCTGCTGCCCAAACGAGGTGAAGAAGAAGATGACACCGGGGAGAAAACCTAAAATGTTACGCCCCTTACGGGCTCATCTCTGAAATGTCGATTTAAAATAAAAACATGTACTTTCAGACATATTATCCACACCATTTATCAGATTTATGTACAACTAATTATTATATTTCAAAATTGAATTATGGGTCATTTTCTTAAATTATCACGATAATCAGAGTTTTTTTTTTGGTTTTCGGTTAGTGACACGTGTTTTGAATTAAAATGTTTCCTTTAAACTGAAAACATGCACTTTGAATCATGTCTGGCACACCATTTGTTAGATTGATGTGTGGTTGGTTCCTATAAGTCAAAAATGAATTATGGATAGTTTTCCTAAAGTATCAAGACAATATGAGTTTGTTTTATCAATTTTGAGTATGTGATGTGCGTTTTGTACTAAAATGTCAATTTAAAATAAAAATACACTCTCAGTCATATCGGCCACACCGTGTGTTAAATTTTTGTATGAATGGTTCCTATATTCCATAAATTACTTATGGATCATTTTACTAAATTATCAAGAAAATACTAGTGTGTTTTCATAGTGTTTAGTCAGTGCGGTACATTTTGAACTAAAATGTTGCTTTTAAATTGAAAACAATCACTTTGAGTCATACCGGGCACACCATGTATCATATTGACATGTGGTTAATTCACATATGTCAAAATGACTTATGAGTCATTTCCCTAAATTATAAATACAATTAGAGATTGTTTGATCAGTTTTTAGTTAGTGGCACACATTTTGAACTAAAATGTCACTTTTTAACTAAAAACACACACTTTGATTCATACCAGGCACATTGTATGTTTTATTGATATATATATTATTATTACACAAAAAAAATTACTTATGGGTCATTTTCCTAAATTATCAATACAATAAAAGTTTGTATTCTCAATTTTGAGTATGTGAAGTGTGTTGTGTACAAAAATGTCAATTTTAAATAAAAATGTGCTCTTTTAGTCATACCAGCCACACCATGTGTAACATTGATGTGAAGTTGATTAATATACATAAAAAATGACTTATAAATCATTTTACTAAATTATCATGATAATTAGAGTGTGTTTTCTTGGTTTTAAATTAGTTTTGTACATTTTGAATTAAAATGTTACTTTTAAACTGAAAAAAAAACTTTGAATTATATTGGGCACAACATGTATTAGATTGATGTGAGGCTAATTCATATACATAAAATATTATTTATAGATTTTTTTCCTAAATCATCAATACAATATAAGTTTGTTTATATTTTTTTGAGTGTATGAAGTGTGTTTCATACTAAAATATCAATTTTAAATAAAAACATGCACTTTCAATAATACTGGTCACACCATGTGTCAGATTGATGTATAGCTGATTAATATAAGTTAAAAATGACTTATGGATAATTTTCCTAAATTATTAAGATAATAAAAGTTTTATTTTATGGTTTTTAGTTAGTGACATGCATTTTGATCTAAAATGTTACTTTTAAACTGAAAACACACACTTTGTGTCATTTTGGGCACACTAAGCGTAGGATTGACATATGATTTTTTTTATTTTACAAATGAATTATAGATTTTTTTCCTAAATTATCAATAAAATCAAAGTCTATTTTCTCAATTTTCAGTTAGTGATGCATGTTTTGAACTAAAATGTCACTTTTAAACTGAAAACACACACTTTGAGTCATACCGGGAACACCGCATCTTGGATTGATGTGATCCCAATTGAAACATATCACAAATGACTTATGGATTGTTATCCTAATGTATCAAGATAATTCATGTTTTTTTTCTCAATTTTGAGTACGTGAATTGTGTTTTGTACTAAAATTCCGATTTTAAATAAAAACATGCACGTTCAATCATCCTGACCGTACCGTGTGTCGGATTGATGTGCAGTTAATAATTATACATAAAAAATAACTTAATTATTATTTTACTAAATTATCAATAAAATATAAGGTATTTTTCAAGGGTTTTAGTCAGTGATGCATGTTTTAAACTAAACTGTTACTTTAAAACTAAAAATACACACTTTGAGCCATACTGGGGACATCGTGTATTAGATTGATGTACTGTTGATTCCTATACATCAAAAATGAATTATGGGTAGTTTTACTAAATTATAAATGCAATCCAATCCTGTTTTATTATTTTTGAGTATGTGAAGTGTGTTTTGTACCAAAATATTAATTTTAAATAAAAACACACACTTTCATACATACTAGCCAAACCATGTGTCAGGTTAATGTGTGGCCAAAACCTATGCATAAAAAGTGACTTAGGGATAATTGTCCAAAATTATCAAGAAAATATGAGAGTTTCTGTGCATTTTTTAGTAATTGAATCATGTTTTGAACTAAAATGTTATTTTAAAACTAAAAACATGCACTTTGAGACATACTGGGAACAATGTTTTTCAGATTGATATGTGATTGATTCCTATATGTAAAAAATGATTTATGGATCATTTTCCTAAAATATCAAGACAATATAATAATTTTTTCTTGTTTTTGAGTATGTGATGCCTATTTTGAATTAAAATGTCAATTTTAAATCAAAACATGCACTTTAAATCATACTAAGCACGCTGTGTATTAGATTTATGTGTGGTTAATTCCTATACATCAAAAATTACTTATGAATATTTATCATAAATTATCAAGATAATTTGAGTGTTTTTATTGGTTTTTAATGATTGACACATATTTTGAACTATATTGTCACTTTTAAATCGAAAACACACACTTTTAGTCATATCAAGCACATTTTTGTGTTGAATTGACATTTGGTTGATGCTTACATATTAAAAATTACTTATGGATAATTTTATTAAAAAATCATCAACACGTTATTAAAAAGGATTGGTTTCAAAAGTGAATGAATTGTATCACTACTAAACATAAACAAATCAAATAAAGAACTAATAGGTCTGTAGAGATAACATTAAACATATACCTTAGTGCATCATCCTTGTCAAAGAATTTATCAAGATTTTTTTTATTATCATTTTGTATATATAAAGATCAAAAAATTCCTCCATACACAGTTCATAGTCCTATTTGAAAGTTTAAATCCCATTTTAGCCTTCAAGAAGGACCATGAAATCTATATAGAGGACTTTTTTTCTCTTTATAGGCACAAAATGCTTATATAAAAATAAATTCTAAATCACCTCTTTATGATCCCTATGAAAATTAACAAAATAAATAGTAGATAAAATGATAATAGAATTAACTAAATAAGTAGTATATAAAATGATAAAAAAAATTACTAAATAAGAAGTAGACAAATCAATTATTCATGATCTCTATGAAATAAAAAATTACAAACATGATAGGAAGTAACCTCTTCATGATGTCTGTAAACATTATGAAACAATGTATTCCACCCACTCATTTCTAAAAAAATATATTTCCTCTTTTTAATACATGTACTCTTAACAGTTCTAGTAGTACTGGAAAAATATAAATAAACAAATGATTAATAAATATTTTAAATGAAATTGTAATTATCATAAGATATTTCTCTTTGGGGATGCTAGTTTGTTTATGAAATATGATATATTTTATAAATTTACAAATGTAATAACCATAATATTTGTCATTAGTTTGTTTTAGAAATTGAAGAAACATTAAGAAAAATAATTAATTTGTTTTTGATATATGTTTTAATATATAAATATTATTATATATACCCTAATATTTATCCATTTTTTGAAATTGATAGGATTATTATGCTCATGGACCATTCTCATACCATGATTTTGATGATATTTAAATATCTCTCTATCATAACAAAATTTTCATTAAAAAATAATATAAAATGTATATCTTGATGTTTATTTGTAAAATATTGAATTTAGTGTATTAAAAATTGATAAACTCCATCATGTATGATTTATTTATTGGTAATCCATGCATTGATTCCAAAAAATAAATCTTTTGAGTATCCAAATTTATTGCAATGAGGAACCAATACTCCCTAAAAAACAAAACGGAATAAGTAATAAAAGAAATGAAAATATATTTGATATGATTATATTGAAGAGTTTTACCCCTACATCGTGAGTATTAAGAAGAGTTTTTCATTTGTATGTTTTTTTTCAAACATTACAACTAGTTGGTCCACTATTTTTAAATATTCGTCTTCTTCCAATGAAATTTTTTATATAGAATTTATGTGAGGACTAATGAGTCTAAATTTTTGTTTGTGGGGTTTTCCCTTCACATAGTACTGATATATATGCCTGAAAAAAATATGAATAGTATTTAACTACAATTAAAATAGTAAACCAACTATTTGATAAAAAGATTATGAAAAATGAATCTCATGTATACATTTATAACTAAGACTCCCAACCATACATGCATAAGGATTACATATACATTCTCAAGACCAATATAGTCTATTAGGGTGTCTTTATACCTTTGTTCTTCAAAATCAATAGAGATCATATTGCAATATTTGAATGTTATATCTATATAAACTTGTAGTATTAATAATTTTGGTAGTTGAACTAGTGGGGTAAATATACTCTTTAAATATATACTCTTGCATGATCTTTTGGAATAGGTAGCTTAGAGCTTGTCTCATGAACTATGTGAATCCATACCCTAACATGATCTTTTAGAAGTTTTTTATTGTGTAGAATATATTGGTAGATATTATACACTATACCCATTAAAAAAAGGAGATGGGTAGGTAATGATAGATATAAATCACAATCAATTTCACCCTGTAGAATATTAATATAGGAAAGGAATCAGTATTTTCCTGATTCACAATTCACAAAAAAAATATGACAAAATAAATTACCTCTGGTAAGGCAGGCCATTGAGGAGAATGACTAGCCTCAAAGATAGGGGCTAGATCATCATGTAGTGTTTGTTTCTATGTTTTTTATTCTATTTTATTCCTTCTCATAAAATTATCAAACAAATTATTTCACCAATTAAGTTTTTCTTATAGATCATTTATTTATGTCAGCATCTCATCCATTTTCTTATTTTTATCCCCTTGTAAATTTATTTTCGAAAAATATGTTTGAGGAGATGCTCCAAAACCCACACCTATAATGCAACCATATTGTTCTAGCCTCTTCAAGGATACTAAAAGTAGTCATTCATTGGGTACAACCGATGAATATTTTTGTGTCTAAATAGATTAAAAAAATATAGTAAAATAAGTAGTTATTGTTATGTAATATTGATTTAAATCAAAAAAAATATTAATTGTTTCATACTTATACATGACTCCCATAGTATTTGTGAATTTTAATCTATTAGTATTCCATATTTATTTACATGGGCCTCCTTCTATATCCTATAACATGAGATGGAAGTGGATTTGGATTTTGATTCATCAATCTACATATAAAAAAAAGGAACATAATTATGTTGTTGTTTCATGCCACATAAAATTATTACTATAGATTTAAAATACATATCATTTTTTTAAGTGAAGCATGCCCCCATGCTTGCTTTACTATAAAGGCGCATTGGTTTTGGTGCATGATACTTATTTTCAAAATTGGTTTTTGTTTTATAAATTAACAATTATTAATCAAAGTGATTAATACACATATTTCCAAGTAAATTATTACCAATCACAATGTACCTAAAATGATGCATCCTCTCGATGGAAAATAAATAAATTCCAAGTTTCTTGGTTTATCATGTGTGCATATATCTATGGTGGGTGTGGGTTTACTTTCCCTTCAGCATCCCTGAGAGGATGCTTCATAATAATTTCCTAGAAGACTCTATGGTTCATTCCAGTGACCATTAATATAGATTTAATTCGATAGTGATCAAGTATAAAGGAACTATATAAGGGATAATTAAGAGTAAATCAAAATTTCCTTATTTTATTTTTTAGTAAAATAGAGAAAATATAACATAATGTTACCCTGATATCTTCCCAAATTAGTGCCTTCATTATGAGCACAACATTATTCCATGTATCTACATCAATCGGCATGCGCATTCAAGTGGTGACCCCAATATAAATGATGAAAATGGACTTTTTGGTGTCAATAGGTTTACTATGTGCATTCCATAAAACCTCAAATTTTATGTCTTTGTTTCTCACCTTAATAATTTTTGTTAAGATTGTTGCACTAATACTTTCCTACTTTTTCTTAGATATAGTTTGTTCACCTTTTACCATTTTCTCAGTTTCAAAATTTTAAATATGTTGTATGTCATGATTGGTAGCATCAACATATGGATAAACTTGTCCCTTAAGATCGGGAGCATCATCATGTAGATAAACCTATTGTTCCTCAGGATTGGGAGAAATTGTATGTGAAGAATCCATTATCTATAGAAGTAGTTTAACATTTAATTTAGATTTTTTAAATACAATAGTGAATATATAATACTATGAGGTAGCACAATTTATATTTAAAAAGTAACTTGATTATTGAACTCTATTTTTTCATCTAAAGTTTGAAGGTATTTAGCCCCTCTATAGAGTATCTATGTCATGACCCATCCTAGTGGGGCCTGTTCCATGACTCCCCAAGCCTACCTTTAATAGGATAGGGGCTGGAGACTAACATTGAGTAAGTGTAACACTAACATGGGAGGTCTTAGCCTAAGTACCTATACACACACACACAACTCTAATCCTATAAAATACTGAAATATAAAAAAAACAATTGAACAACCATGCATGCATACATATAGATCCCACAACTAGAGTACGATGGGAAGTAAAGTAAATTAAACAAGGTCAAATATAAGCCCACCACAAAGAGTTTGAAAACACAAGTACAACATGAAATTAAGTATTGGGACTACTATTATAAATTTGTAGGAACACACCTCGGTCTATCCGGTCTCACTAAGCATCGTCTGGTCCTGGTCTGCCTAGGACTCTATCAAAAGGTCGATCGTATGAACAAGACATGACATGTGTGGGAAAATCCCATGTAGGGGTGAGTATAACAACACTCAGTAGGACACCCTAGAACCACAAAGCATACAATAAAGGAAAGTAAAGTAATATCTACATAGGAATATGTTTACAACACATATAACAAGAATATCCAAATATACTCAATAAAGTCACACAGTCTAGAGGTAGTATAGTATACCATCCTAAGATTCTAGCTCAAAGATTACACAAAGAACTCATCTGGGAGAACAAACTTATGAGTCTAATAACACTGATGATGTCCATCTGAGAGGTACAACTTATCAGCTCTCATTATGAGAAGAGAATACTAATATCCCAAATAGAATATGATACATAGATGTGGATCACTACTAGGTCCATGGGGTGATATCAACAACTCAACCAGTATTAACCCGCTAAGTAGAGGATCAATGTCTGTATAGTTTTGATCATGATGATACAAAGAACTCCACTTAGGGAATGAATATGAATAGAGGATATCACTCAGGGAATCTCAGATGGATTCCAACGACTCTATCTAGGAAGTCCTACTGAAGGAATCATAGTTCTAGGATTAGGAAATGATTCCATACTAACCTTTAGGGAAAGGATAGGGGGAATGAATCCTAATGAAACTTTTCCAAGTCACTGAGGAAAATATCTCTAATACATGTGTAAAATATTACATGGTGTGTAGTATAGGTCACACACCATTTACCTTGACCTCAGGTCCTACCTGTGTAAATGACTTGTTTCATCAAGTTGTGTTTGTATAGTGGAGTACACGCCATGTAGGCAACCCATGCACTCCACCCCTTATCCATGTACTTCTCAAAGTACAAGCTGAGTATCCAGGGAGGGACCACATGTCGTGTGATAGGGGTCACATGTCATGTGATGTTTAACTTCCTTCAGAAACCCTATCCACCACTCAGGGGACCCACATAATGTGTAGATATGACTTACATGTTGTGTAGCATGGGATTTTCCAAAAATATAAATCTGTGCTTCAGTCATCTCCTCCATCACTCTGGTCTTTGATATGGTCGTTCCCTACTGGAAACCTAAAGGGTATACTTCTTCTGAGTATCATCATTGATAAACAATGTGTTCCATCCATCAAATCCACTCAAAAAATATATCTAAGCATTGTTCTTCATTGCATGCTGAAGAACTTCAAAGAATGAAAAATCGGGTATCTACCGTCATACGATTTTTCATTGCTTCCACTTTCACACCACCATAATGTTGTGTCAATCTTGGATCTACAATTTAGGATCATTTCACTAAGAAACGGGTGTGAAACGATCGATTGATCAATATTTTTTGAGCCACAGTCCAAACGAAGAATGCCAGTGATGAATGATGAATGGGGGGATAAAAGCACAATAGTAGATTAGAGGAACAAACCTCAATTGATGTTCATGTCTATATTGATCCTTATTCATTATAATAACAATCAAAAGAAACAAATAAAAGAAATTCTCCCATAAAATCCCAGAAAAATAAACCCTTCCTGGATGATGATCGAATCTCAGATCAATCTATTATTTGATTGATTCATGTTCTCCATAGAAATCAAGAATGGGGGATAAATAAAATCAAAACACATTCCCTACCTCAATTTGGATCGATCGTTGATGAAGAATGAAGCTACATCACATTCGTTGGTGAGATCCTTCAAATCTGAGGTACGCTGATCGCCGATCCACGATCTCATCATCGTTAACCTAAGAGAATTATCTGAAGCTATCTAAAACAGATTTACAAGGGTTCTAGGGTTATGCAGCTAACCCTAGGGTATCTCCATAATAGTCTATTTAAATAATATCAATCATTATGACAACAACATTGGAATAAAATAATTTTATTCAATTATTTTATTCATTTCTTCACCCATGATGACTTTTCTGCAAATGACCTACATTAATTAATGTTAAGTCATTCCTAGGGTAAATATCACATTCTAAACTCATTAGTGCCCATATATTTATGATCCAAGAACTCATTTATAAGTTATTAAACTTTTTTAGGAAAACTGTGTGTGTATGATATTTAATATATTTAATATATTTCAAACATTTATTTTGGGCACACCAGGCCTAATAATCACACACCTTCTCAGTGCCTGGTCTCAAAAATAATCCATATAATATCCAAAAATAATACATGGAAAATAGGAGACATTAAATTCTCCCCACCTTGGGGATTTATATCCCCGAAAATCCAAAATAAATAATAATAAAAAAGATGTGGGTACTGAGCATGAATCTAAGCCTCCAGCTCCCATGTGATCTCCTAAAAATTATCATGATACCATTGGAAACACACTAAATGAATCGATCACCCATGAAGGATCCTCACCTTCCAATCCTCAATCTCTACTGGGTACTCATCAAAGGTAGTTACATCCTTAATGGTCATCTCTCCCTAGTCAATAACATGCGATGGGTCATGCACGTATCTCCTCAATTGCGACACATGGTAGACGTTGTGTACCTGGTCTAACTATAGAGGTGGATCTAAGTGGTATGCCACCTCAAAAACTCTTCAAAGTATCTATAAAGGTCTGATGAACCTCGGAGATAGATTTCTTCCCCAGGAAAATCTATGTAATCCACATCGAGGTGAACCCATAGGAATACATGGTCTCCTTCCTCAAACTCTAAATTCATTTTTCTCCAATCAGCATAAGACTTATAACGACTCTATGTATTCCTCATCCACTCCTAGATTATCCACACACTATTTATTATATCTCACACCAATTTCAAGTGCATTAGTGCTGAATCTCCTGGGTCAGTCCAACAAAGTGGTGACCTATAGGGTCGCCCATAAAAATCCTAGAATGGTGTCATACTAATGGTGGAATGGTATCTTTTGTTGTACAAAAACTCCACTAGTGGTAGTTGATCCTCCCAGCTGTGGAAAAATTCCAACATGTAAGATCATAGCATGTCCTCCAGAACCTAAATTGTTCACTTCGTATGGCCGTCAGTTTGGGGGTGAAACACTATGATCAAGCATAAATGGTTCCCAAATGCCTCCTGTAATCCCTTTCACAACTAGGATGTAAAGCAAGCATCATGATCAAAAATAATCATTGATATAACTCCATGGAGTCAGACTATCATCTGAATGTAGAGGTGTCTCAATCTCTCTATTGAACAATGCTCTCATATATCTTGGAAGTGGGCCGACTTGGTGAGTCGATCTATGATCACCCATATGGAATCATGTCCCCAAGACATAAGTGGTAATACCATCACAAATTCCATATATATCCCATATCACTTCCATTTCGGCACCTTAAGGGGTTGAGACAAGCCTTCTGTAACTTGGTTCTCAACCTTCACTTTCTAACAAGTAAGGCATCAAGAGAAAAACAATGCAACTCCTTTCTTAATCCATAACCATTAAAACTAATGTTGGAGTTCCTAGTACATCTTTTCCACACTTGGATATACTTCCTAAGTAGATTTATGAAACTCTATCAGAACCTATTCCCATAAATTCACTGGTATCATTGTGTATCCTCTAAAAAGAATGAAGTGCTCCCCACATTTAGAAAATCTATCAGGATCATGTCCAATGGATATTTGAGTATGTAGGGTCTCACAGACGGTATCCCCTAGTTGTTCCTCCTTGACTCACTGCAAGATTTGAGGGGTGGAAACCATCTACTAGAGGTAATATGCTCTATCTTTGTCCACAAAGGATAACTGCAATGAGGTTGGCTGCTCTGATGCCTAGTTCAGTAGTTGTAAACAAGATCTCTTGTTGAGAGCATCTGCTACCATGTTCCCCTTCCCAGGAGTAGAGACAATCTCAAAGTCATAGTCTTCGAGGAACTATAGTCATAACCTCTATCTCAAGTTGATATCTTTTGGAGAGAAGATAGACTTGAGACTCTTGTGATAAAAATAAAATATAAACCACTCGCCCATTAGGTAGTGTCACCGCATCTTCAAAGAGAATACTACCACTATTAACTCAAGATTTTGGATTGCTTAGTTTTTCTTGTGTGGTCTCAAATGGCATAAACCATAGGAAATCACCACTTTACTCTACATCAGAACACAACCAAGACTATTTTCTGATGCATCATAGAACATTGCGTACTTGACACCCTCCTCTGGAAATCTCAAGATGGGAGTGATCATCAAACTCTGCCTCAACTACTGAAAATCCTACTGGCACTTCTCTATCCACACAAAAGGATATTCCTTTCGATTCAAAGAAGTAATGGGTGCTGATATCCTGGATAAATTAGGTATGAATATCTGGTAATATCATGCCAACCCAAGGAATCTCTGCACCTCTATCATGCTCTTGGGTGGCTCCCAATCTAACACTGCCTTGACCTTGGTTGGGTCCACTACCACTCCATCTACTGAGATAATGTGTCCCATAAAGTGGACCACCTATATCTAGAACTAGAACTTCAAGATATTTTCATAAAGTTGGTGCTCTCATAGTACATTTAGAACTATCCTCAAGTGTCTTGTGTGCTCCTCCTCAGATGCTGAGTACACCAGGATATCATTGATGAATACTTCCATGAACTGGTCGAAGTAAGGCTAAAATATATGATTCATGAGTCCCATAAAACTATTGTGGAATTAATCACACCAAAGGGATTCACCAAGTACTCATAGTGACCATAGAGACATATGAAAGCCTTCTTTGGTATATACTCATCTTGTACTCGTAACTAATGATAGCCTAACCTAAGTTCAACCTTTGATAACCATCGTTCCCCTCTAAACTGATTGAAGATGTCACTGATCCTCGATAGTGGATACTTTTTATTCATGGTCACATGGTTAAAATTTCAGTTGTCCATACATAACCTCAAGCTCCGGTCTTCCTTTTTGATAAATAAAATTGGGGCTTCCCAAGGTTAAATAATGGATCTAACAAATCTCTTACTCAACAAGTCCTCCAAATGAACCCCCATCTCATGAATCTCTTTAGAGCCATTCGATATGCAAGTGCATATATCAGTGTCCTCACAGGGTGTAGATCAATGCATAATTCTATCTCTTGGTGGGGAGGTAAACTCGGAACATCTTTAGGGAAGACGTCCTCGTAATTTTCCACCACTGTAGGAAATTAGAAACTCATAACATCCACTAAACCAAGGGTTAGGCTAGCCAACTGATGGTTAATTTCCTTCAACCTCCTATGTATGAGTCCATCCTTCACTACATGGGTTTCCTTTTCACCAAAAAAAGAGAACCTAGTTCCATCACTATGGACACACCACACTCTTCTCCTAAAACAGTCAGTATGGGCATGAATTATAGATAACCAATTCATACCAAGAATGATTTTGTAAGGCCTCAACACTACTACCAAGATATTTCAATAGAAAATGTCACCTCCAAGAGTCATTTCACACTATCGGTATAAGTGTGTGATCATTGAGTCTTCTCCAGTAGGAGTATACAAGCATAAGGGTCGAGTCAACGATTCAACCATAATCTCTAAGTCTCGTACAAGGTATGTGGAAAGAAAGGAATGACTAATGCCTATGTTTATTAGTATTATATATAATGTATAAAAGGCACATATCATACCTAAAATCATTCCTAGAGCCTCTGGGTCATAAGAGTCGACCGCTTGAAATTGTCACGTTCCCTATCCTCCAGCTCCCTGAGTCTTGTGTGGACCACTTGGGGGTGGTGGTGGTAACATGTCAAAACGTCGACCACCTATTATTGATCTCCCAGTTCCTTTTCCACGTCCTCTGTCCTGTAGACCTACCTACTTCTATTGTTTTCTATAACTCGGTGTCTCATCCATGGTATCTTTGTTAGGTGTATGGGGGTCGGAAAATCTTAGGAAAGATGTCCTTTGTCATCACATGAATATCACTGCCTCTCTCTGGGCTTATTAGACCCACATTATGAGACTTTAAATTCATATCCTCTTTCCTAGAACCTCCTCATGAAACATCTCGCACATCTAGGTCCTTGAGAATGTCGTCAGCTCCCTACTGGTGAGGTCTATGCTCTTACTTTCCCACTGCTGACAACCATCGGCTATATCTGCTCAGCCAATAAACTCTTAATCACCAAAGCTCTCTCTAGTACCCCAGCATAGGTAGGAATTCACGGAGCAATAAAAATGGCTCAAATTTATCTACAAAGGCCTCTCTTGAAGGTCTAATCCCTGAATAACTGATCTCAAACCATATTTATCGAGTACCTAGAGAGGTTGGTAAACCTTGATGAATACTCAGCTATTTTCATGTTTCCCTTCTGATTTATAGAATCTCTTAGATACATACAGCTTGCAGTGTAACTGGTGAGAACTCCTCTCTGAAAAGTAACCCAAACTCTATCCACGAAAGAGTCACCTTGTTGTAAGACTGGGTAGTTAAACCCCATCATCGCCCCACTGAACTGCATAGAAGGATCACCTCCAGAACCACCATCTGATCTGTCGGTGTCCTGACTAGATGGAAAATTCGAGTCACCACCTCAATCCATTCCTCATCAACTTATGGTCTAGGCTCTCCTCAGAACCAGAGGGGTCTCTATTTCTAAAACTCATGAAGTGCACTTAGCCTGTGCACCTCATCTGCTGGTACCGTGGGTACTGTGTGCTGCTCTATAGGTGGTTGTAGGGATGGTGCACCACTTGGAGGTAAAATCTTAGGAACTAGTCCCTGTATTGACACCTTATCACTAAGGGATCGTCCTCATGATCCTGATGATGAGTCCTAGCTGGTATATGTCACAGAGGAATCTTGAAAGTAAATAAGGTGTACCACAGTCAATGAGTATATCTGGAGAGCTGACTAAAGAAGGAAATGGAAATCACAACTCATTTCTCTATGATGTATGTACCATTGTTTCCCCTATAACCAGTATTCTCATGTTCCAAGTCAAAAAGTAGGTGACCAGAGTCTTAGTGTATGGATACGTCAGTTGTTGCACCAACACTGGAGTCCCTA
This sequence comes from Viscum album, assembly GCA_963277665.1. Classification (NCBI taxonomy): domain Eukaryota; kingdom Viridiplantae; phylum Streptophyta; class Magnoliopsida; order Santalales; family Viscaceae; genus Viscum; species Viscum album. The sequence goes on from OY728122.1 coordinate 1,021,143,940, forward strand.
GCCTAAAATTCGAGCTCAAAACACTTAACATTGTTTCCCCAAACCAATATCACAGACTCACGATCCTAAATTAGAATTTTCATGCTCTAATACCACTCTGTCATGACCCATCCCAGTGGGGTCCATGCCACAACTTCTCAATCCCACCTCCAATAGTCCAAGGGTTGGCGACTAGCACTGAGTAGGCATAACAGTGACATAAGTGGCCTTATCCTAAGTACATATACACACGCACACATCTCTAAGTCCATACAATGTTGAAATGTAAAAAAACAACTAAACATCCATGCATGCATACATATAAATCCCACAACCAGAGTAGGACAGGAAGTAAAGGAAAGTAAATGGCCAAATAAAATTCCACCACAAAGAGTCTAAAATACAAGTCCAACCTGAAATTAGGTACTAGGACTATTATCAGAAATCCTTGGGAACACACCTCGGTATGTCCAGTCTCACTAATCATTGTCTGGTCCTAGTTTACCTAGGACACTATCAAAAGTTTGATTGTATTCCCAAAACATGACATGTGAGGGGAAATCCTTTGTAGGGGTGAGTATAGAAATACTCAGTAGGACACCCCAAAACCACAAAGAATGCAACAAAGGAAAGTACAACTAGGTCTACATATGTATATTTCTATAGAATATATAACAATAATATCTATATATAGTCAATAAATACACATAGTCTAGAGGTAGTTCACAACTATAGTATACCATCCTAGGATTCCATCTTGAAGATTCCACAAAGCACTCATCTGAAAGAACCCACTCCTTAGCCTAATAGCACTGATGATGTACATATGAGAGGTACTAATCATCATGTCTCGTCATGAGAAGAGTGAACTGATAGGAAAAACATAATATGATACAAAAATGAGGATCACTTCCAAGGACATGGGGTGATACCAACAACTCAATCTGTATTAACTCACTAAGTAGAGGATCGACACCTGCGTAGTGTTGGTCATGATGATACTAATAACTCCACTTAGGTAATGAAGATAAATAGAGGATCTCACTCTAGAACTCTCTGAGGGATTCCAATGACTCTATCTAGGAAGTCATGTTGAAGGGATCATAGTTCTAGGAGTAGAAAATGATTTCATACTAAACTTTAGGGAAAGGATAAGGGGAACAAAACCTAACGAAACTTGTCCAAGTCATTAAGTACAAGATCTCTATTACATGTGTAAAATAGTACACGATGTATAGTAGAGGTCACATTTTGTGTCCCTTGACTCCAGATTCTATTTGTGTAAACGACATGTGTCATCAAGTCGTGTCCATGTAGTTAATTACATGTCATGTAGGCAACCCGTGTACTCCACCCCATGATCATGTACTTCTCAAATTACATGTCTGGTATCCAGGGAGGGACCACATGTCATGTGATAGGGGTTCACATTTCGTGTTATGTTTAACTTCCTATGAAAACCCTAGCTACCACTTAGGGGTCCCACACGGCATGTATATCCAACTTACACGTCGTGTAGCATGGGATTTTCTAGAAATCCAGACCCATGCTCCATTTATCTCATGCGTCTCTCTAGTCTCTGATCCGGACACACCCTACTAAAAAACTCAAGGGGATGATTCATCTAAGTATTTCCATTTAAAAACAACATGTTATGACCATCAAATATTCTCAAAAATGGATCTAAGAATTGTTCTTCATTACATGATGAAGAACGTCGAAGAACATGAAGTCAGGTATTAGTAATCATTGAATTCATCATCTCTTCCACTTTCTCACCACTATTGTGTAATGTTGATCCTAGATCTATGATTTTGGATCTTTTCACGAAGAAATGAGCATTAAATGATCGACTGATCAAGATTTGTCGAGTCGTGGGCCAAATGAAGAACAGATGTGATGAACGATGAATGGAGGGAGAAAAGTAAAAGAACATATTAGAGGAACGAATCTTGATCGATGTTTATTTCGATCTAGATTTCTATACATTTGAATGATAATCAAAATAATCAAATAAAAGAAATTATTCCATCAAATCCCTTCAAAATAAACCCATCTTGCATGATGATCGAACCATGGATCAATATGTTAATTGATTGATTCGGGTTCTTCATAGAAATAAAGAAGGAGGAAGAAATAAAATCAAAACACAAACCCTACCTTGATTTAGATTAATTGTTGATGAATAATGAATCTATGTTTCATTTGATGGAAAGACCCTTCGAATACTAGGTGCATTGATCATCGATCCACGATCTCGTCATCGTTCTCCTGAGTGAATTCTATGAATCTCTCTCTAACGGCTCTCCAACAGTTCCAGGGTTATGCAACTAACCCTGAGATCTATCTATAATACTCTATTTAAATACTTTCAATTGTTGCATAAACATAATTGGAATAAAATAATTTTATTCAATTATTTTATTCATTTCTTCACCCGCATTGAATTTTCTGCAAATGACCCGCACCGACTAATGTTAAGCCATGCCTAGGGTAAACCTCGTATTCTAAAATCATTGGTGCCCTCAGATTTCTGATCCAGGAACCCATTTATAATTTATTCCAATTTTTTAGGAAAACTATGCATGCATCATTTTTAATATATTTAATATATTTCAAACATTTATTTCGGGCACACCAGGCCTTGGAATCGCACGTCGTCTCAGCTTCTAGTCTTGAAAATAATCTATATAATATTCAAAAATAATACACATAAAATCTAAGACATTACAATCTAAATCCCTTATTTTTAGTATCCTATACAAGACCCCATCTACATTGGGACCACTGTGAAATGATTTCAACATCCCAACAAAGGGTTCGTCCTCATTTTAATTAACATATGACACTACAGTGGTTTTGGTTGATAACAGAATAATTGACCACTTTCTATTTGTAATATCTAGGAAATAAAATACTTATATTTTATATGATGAAATTATGAACAGTCTATCCATTTACCCTTCCTTGAAATCAACTTTCATGAATCCCAATTCATTAATTTTAACTTCACTCCTATTATCAACCCACTTGCATTGAAAAAACAACACTTGGAATATTTTCTAATACAACTCTCATGTTTTTTTATGATACCAAAGTGTGAAATATTTGCATAAATTGTATTTATGTCCTTAGTATTAGATACATGCAACATTTTCTCCATAGGATTAACTCCACAATCTTTTCATGGTATTGTATTCATCATGTTATTTTTTATAGAACATATAACCATTATAACATAATACATGCACACTTTCTACCCTACATAGCCATCGAAGTCATTATAAAATAGAATTTGGATTTATAGTTGACTCCTTAAAAATATGGTCTTGAAACCATCCTATAAACTATCGATTATGTGTATATAATATCTATATTTCCTCCCTAGCTTTCAACATATGGAAAAACCTCTAAACTATTATATAAAATTTGAAGGTGATTATGCTCTCACTCTATAATGGTAATTATGACAACATCTTTTCTAAAAATTCCATTACTCACAAGTCACCTGTTGTGATGAGATTTTGGCAAACCAATGCTCTACACATCAAACTGGTAGTCGGTATAGAATTCAACTACTTCCTCAAAAATATATCACTCTATAATAAAAAATTTTATCCAAATTTTATTTTTTGACATACTCTTTCAAAATCTTCATATACTGTTCAATGGGGTTTATTCATCTATAATTTATAGGACCACATAGATAGATCTCTCTAGTCAAGTGAGCCATCATATCAAAGAATTAAAGTGGGAATAACGTCTCCAATTCATATAATATGAAAAGTAATTTTCTTTCCCATATTTAGAAACATCATTGGGTTTATAACTTTACTACATATAGATTTGAAAAAGAAACAAAGCCTGTTTAATATATGGTGAACATTTTTATGAAAAATTAAATGTAAAGCTACATGCATTAAATTTTTCATCCAAACATGAAAGTCGTGTAATTTTAGGACCTTTAACTTTAAATCAGTCATTGATTCAATATTCTTGATATTTGATGAATACCCATCTAGAACCTTTAAATAACTCACAAAGTTATAAAATTGATATCTCTCTTGTCTATAAAGAGTGTAAGAAACTGGAGGAAGAAAAGTTCTCCCTTTACCATTCACTGGCACTAACTCTTCTTGTATCCCCATGTCAATCATATCCAACCTAGACATAATTTCATCCTTTGTTTTCTTTATTCATTTAGTAATGTGCTAATGAAATTATCATATAGTTTTTTTTTCTAATTTAATTACATCAAGAAAATTTATTACATACAAACAATTCCAATATAGTGATTCAAAAATAACTAATCTCTTTTTTTAACAAGTTTTCATAATTTTTTTTTGAATAAAGTTTACCAAAATCAGTGACTATATCCATTACTTTCTCAAATAGTTGGTTAACTGTTAGTGGATATGATGTTGCACCTTCTTCTGAATTCTCATCGAATGATGTCATCCAAGATCAGTATTTATGTCATCAGTGTAAAAATTTATAATATCCTAGAAATTTTGTCTTTGAGGAATGCTTAAAACTAACTAAGTGTGTACCTTATTCACAAATGGGATTCTCTAGAATTCATTTAATGTTATATCTTGAAAATTTTCCATAAGTAGGAAAGTCATTTATTTCCCCCTACAACATGTCTCTTAACATGAAATATTCATTTCTATAAGCACCATACAACGTAACACATGAATCCCCCATTAATTTCAGATCTTCAATCAATAGATCCAAATAAACATTAATATCATTACCTAGATATTTTGGTCCTTATATAAGTAGAGACAATGTAGTGTATTTTTTCTTAATACATAACCACGGTGGTAAGTTATAATTTACCAACATAATTGACCATGTATTTTGAGTGCTACTTTTTACACAAAAAAATGATTCAATATATCCATATATAGAGTAAGAAAAAGTTTTCTCTACTTGTTTCTAAATTCAGGATACTCATGATCAATTTTCTTCCACTTAGGGGAGTTTTTTGGGTGATGAAGTTTCCCATCTTGATTTTATGTATCTGCATGCCACATCAATTTCCCTGCAGTCTCCCAACTTCAAAATAAGCACCTAAACCTTGAAATTATTGGAAAATACCATACGATTTTTAAAGGACTTGATTCATATTTCTTGTATCGAGATGCACCACACTTTGATCATTTTTTAAGTGATTCATGGTCTTTTCAAAACAATATAAAATTATTTGTATGATCATGTTTTCTTTAAGAGATCATACTAATTGAACATAGCATTCATTTAGCGTCATATGTTTGGAAATTAAGATCACTATATTCTGGTATCATATCATTCAAGAGAGAATGTAGTTTAGTAAATCTAGTGTCACTTCATCTATTTCTAACTTTTACATTAAATAAATTAAGTATAGATAAAAATGTTTTATATTTAGTACAAACTACATATAATGGAATCTTTTCATAGCTCTTTAACTTCTAAAATAGATTTGTAAAATTTTGAAGTTCATATTCTACTATCATTATAATTTCTTTAATACATTCTTCATCATTTTTTACAGTTGTAATCATATTCTCTCTATGATCTTCATCATTGTTTAAACTTTTAATCATATCATATGATCCAATAAACACAGTGTTATCCCATTCATTGGAAACATTTAATTATTACCTGTTTTTAGTCCAACATTTATAACTTTGATATATTCTATGATAGATTATGTGTTCTTATAACTCCTCTGGACTAATTAGTCTTGAATAACAACAACTTAAACACAGAAAAAGGATTTTAGAAAGGATATATGCATGATATTTAGAAAACATGATGAACTCTTGAACCCCATCCTCATATTATTTTGTCATATGATTTCCATTCACACATTTTTTATTCATATAAATCCTATTTGATTTAGTAGTATTCATATTTAACAAAAAAAATACACAGAATGTATGTGCAATTCCTCATGTTCGTACGAGCATGAAATTTTTAATATAAATTTGAATCTTTAAATTAGCGGATGGGACATATTTTTATATAATCCTAGGAAGGGAATTATGAGATAAATAATCCCTAAAATGTGTAATCATAAATTATTTATGGTCAATAAGTTGATGTGGGAGGCTCAGGTGAGCTGAGAGACCAACTGGGGGTTGATTGGGCTACTTTAGAAAACTACAGTAGCCACCGGCTAGCCACTGAGGGCATTAAAGGGTAAAATGACCCTCCCACCCCCCCCCCCCCCAATTGAGTTTATGAGGGTATCCTCCCTACCTTATCTTCTTATGGAATGTGTGGTATGGGTATCCCCACCACCCACTCTTTTTCCCTTAAAGAACCATCAAGGTAGGGGTTTTAGTGGATTTAAATGTCTATACTACAAACATCATGGCCTTTTTCATCCTCCATTGATCTCCTCTTATCTTTATTCTAATTTTACACTTCTTTGGCTTAAGTTTTCATAGGTGATTACACTAGATCATGGTGGAATATCCAAATTCTCAAGTATACTTTTTTATCCTAGCTAGAGGGAATCTCAGGATGGTATCTGGTCATGGTCGTTCATTGAATCATTAATGATATGTCATGTTGCCAAATTTATTAATATTTTTCAATTAAATTATATTAAATTGGTATTGATTTTGGAAACTTTTGTTAGGTTTTTGTCCTGGGTTGGTTTCAGGGGTCCTCTAGGGACCTTTTGTAGACCGTTGTCTTTGGTTTTGGTGTGACCTGATGACATGGTGAGGTTTTGGGTGGTTATTCCAATTTGGTTCAAATTGATTTTTTTAAATATGAATATTGAAATTATTTAATTGGTAATTTTTGGAATTGTTGGAATGATCTAGGGGATTGGATTATTATTCAATCTTGTAATAGACATAATCAAGCTTGATTGATCTTGGATGGGCCTTGTTAGAGTTTCCATCCCTTGGAAATAAATGGTAAAGATTCTTTAAAGGTAAGTGGTCTCTCATACTAACCTTATGGATTATGAATTCTAGTTATGTTTCATGTGGGTTTTTAGGATCACTAATGAGGGAAATGGAAATGGTTAATTTAATTAAATTAAATTTTCTATTTAAATTAAAATTTATAATTTAAATCAAAATGTTTGAGACTATAGAATTCCTTGGATGAGCATCTCAAAGTGTCTAAGCCATGTTGGTCCCAGTGCACTAACTTGATATCTTGGACACAAAAGGTCAAGGCCTAGACTATATTATTCCTTGTGACTTTCAATTACCTTAGTGGAGTTATTGGGCTTGAGGAGACTTAGCAGCCCTAGTATAGGATCTCAAACTACCTCTTGAGGAAGGAGTGTTGTGACTTTAGACGACTGGACTAAGAGGGTCAGGTGAGACCATTGAGATACCTGGTGGCTTCCAAACCTCTTCGGAGGTGAGTCCAAACCTAATGTGATTTTTTATCCTATATATAGGGGAATGATATTCCTCTAAGATGAAGTTGAGTGTGGAAATATAGGACCTTGAATTGGTGGACCTTAGAAGGCCCCTTTTAGACCTTCGGGTTGATGGGTTTTTAAGTTGAGTGTGTAAAAAGTGATCCTCTCTCATCTAATGTAACCAGAACTGGGTGTATATACCTTATATGGGTTAAAATGGTCAAGTGAGAAAACCAACCTAGTATGACCACATAAATCTGGATGGTTCATGTTCCATCTCTACAGACTATGTCAACATGGCACACCCTAGTGAGGTCTTTGGGTCGTGAGACACTTTTGATATTGTCGAGAGATATAGTGTCCCCGAATAATGGGTGTTAACCCATGAGAAAAAATTAATACCAAGGAAACCAAGTGGAGTGCCTTTGTTTGTATTAAACTAAGGGACCCTAGTGGGTTCCTAATGATAGACTAACCCTGAGTGGGTGTATGCAAGATCAAAAGTGGTGATTGTAGATTTTTCATGGAACCCAAGTCACTTAGTATTCCCAATGGGGTTGTGATAATGTGTGGATATAGGTATAGAATAATATTGGTGTCACCTTAGAACCCAGTTACATTGTAATACTAGAAGTATGTGGTAGATTAGGTGGTTTAGGCATGTGTTCGACCCCTTGTTTTCTTTTTTACTTTCTTATGTTTGATGCCTTGGGATGATGGATGCATTAGGTAGGTGTTTTATTTTTCATGGCATTATGTTTAGTCCATGGATGGGTATATTACCTCTATTTCCCAATTATTCCTTGGGTATGGGTATATTACCCCTAATTAGATGATCCTACATGACATGGGTATGGTTGTATTACCCCTGGTATACCTGTGTGCTCTGGATGGTTCAAGGATGGGTATATTTTCCCTGGATGGTATTAAGCCTAAGGTGGCTGATTTATGTCATATAGATAGGTATATTTTCCTAGATTGGTCAAGAAAATGTGTCATAGGGATGGTTATATTACCCCCATTAGGATTTTTCTCTATGGATCACCTAGGATTGTCTAGGGATTGGCTAGAGGTCCATGTTGGTAGGAATGGTCGATACGACGTTCTTAGAGACACTCTGACACTGAACGAAGAAGGTATGGTCTATCGAGGTCATATAACTAAGGATTGATGATGGTATTTGGGAATTTCTTGGGTTATGTGTGTATATCCATAGGGTAGTGGTGATACTATGGATACACAATCATCATGGAGTGCTTAGAGACACTTTGTCATTAGGTCGAACCAAGTATTGTGGTGGTTTATTTATTTATTTATATCCAGTGGTTTATTTGATGACTATTGTTGAGAATTTCATATGCACATATCACTATGTATATCTGTTAGTATAGGACTAAGTTGGTGGTTCTATTCTACATTTTGTACTCACACCCTACTCGAGCCGCCATTGCACATGGGTAGTCGAGCAGACACTCACTTAATGTGGGAATATGTTGGGTTGAGGCCTATATATTAGATGTTGAAAGTTAAAATTGATGGCTTGGATGGATTTAAGAGCATGTGGGAATATATTTTTTATGGATATAGCATCCATGTTTTATTTTACTCTGGTCTGTATATATAATTGGCCTAGTGAGTGATCGGTCTTATATTCCAGCATGTTATATATTTCATTTATTATTGTTTGGAAGTTTTATTATTTTTCATACTCTATTTATTTATTTTTTAAAATATTACTTAGTTATTTTTATTATTACTATGAACTCTAATATTGGGAAGTATAGTCTCCTCATAGTACCTCCATAGACCATAATTGTTAGTCGGCAGCCTTTGGTGTTTGGGGATATGTGCCTAAGGTCATGTAATGGTATGGTCTAGTTACTATTCAGGATGAGCTGGGTTGGGACATTACAAATTGGTATCAGAGCATTGTTTTTATTCTTATATTACTATTTATAGATTTAGTATATTGGATACATAGGGATGTGTTAGATCTTGTGATGGAAATCGGACTGGTGTTTCACGAACACCTTTTCCGGTGGAAATACCGGTTACCATGGTAATGGGAATGATGTTATTAGATTTCACTTTTATGGTTATTGTGATTTTCACCTAGTGTGACACACATGATGATTGATATTTATAATTTATATTTTATGGACTTTGGCTCTTAGCCCATTGGTAAGAGGCCAGTTTTTAGAATTTTGAATCTTAGACTGTATAAGAAAGACGCATCTCATGAATCATATCAGGCACATAGGATCCACATGATACATAGTCTTACTAGTGTGATTTTATTCATTGATGATTGAGGCTCGATTATTTAAAGTGTCGGTAACTAATCATATGTTGTTTTATCATATAAGTATTTTGTGTAACTCTACTCAGTCAGGCAGACTTATATACATGTATTTTATTCTGGTGGTAGGTATTATGTATCCTATGGTGAGATGACTGATAACAATGATGGTGATATAGTACCATCATTAGGGTAATGTTAGAGACCCTGAGGGGTCAATAGAGGAATTCAGTGTATTAGAGATAAACCCTTGGGGTGAGTGTTATATAGGTTTGGTTATTTAAAGTGTCAGTAATAACTAATGTGGTGTTTTCCCATGTAGTTTGGAATGGAATTATATATAATTTAACCTCATGTTTATGGTTATTTGGCATGGATAATTTGGGATGATTTCATTATATATATATGTGTGTGTGTGTGTGTGTGACCCTGGTTGAGTTTTGGTTCTCAAGGGAGCTATCTTGTAGGAGGATGCTCAATGAGAATCAGTTCCTTGTTAAGTTTTTGGGTTGGCATGTGGTGTCACTACGTAGATGAAACCCTTGAGAGGGTGTTGGCACATTAGATATTTCCTGGTCATGGGTGGGAACCATGTGGTGTTTCCCATGATTTGTGACCTTTACAAGACCTTAGTTTATGGGAAATGTAGGATGACCTAGAGACCTTAGATTATAACTCAAATTTTTATGAGTTGGTTTCTATATTTATTCAAGGGAAACCCTTGAGATGGGTAATCTCAAGATTTTTGGTGACTTTGAGGTAGGAACCGTGGGTAAATGTTTATGTTTTAGATTAGTGCGCAAGAGGTGCTGCTGAGGATGTGGTATAGGTATAGAGATGCCTTGGAACTTTTTATGAGGAAAGAACCTTGAGTGTAGTTGCTTTAGGTATTGAGATTTGGTTATGAGGGAAGGATAAATAGGATATTTGACCCTATGTGTTTTTGATGCATTATTTATTGGAATAGTGATAAAACATGGATGGATTTTTGTTATTTTGGGTATGGAACTATTTTGTGGGTGAACACGTGTTCGTTCCTTGATATGAGAGGGATGTTGGGTTATTGGAAAAGTGTACAAGGGTTCTTATGGTTTTGTTGAGACTAACATTTCTTGTGGAATGGTCAATTTTTTAGATTAATGAGCTTGGTTATAATGAGATATGACTCATGGGATTATGAGTTGGGTTAAGTGACCGAGTGGTACGGAAGCATACACCTTTTGTTTTTTTATGTGATCAAGGTAGCACACACTAGATATGTATGGCACTATTGAGTTTTGGAATAAATAAGTTATCATGTGTGATCCAAGGACCGATGGTATGAATGAGATGTTTTGTTCTTAGTTACCTAGGAATTGATGATAGTGAGAAACATCCCTCTATGGTAGCGAAGACACTGGAAATGGATTGGGTGTGGTGGAATAATCAATATAGGATTTTAGATAAGTGGTTCTTGGGATGAGGTGGGTGTGTATAGGGAGGAGTGATGTGCATTTGATATTGTAACACATTTATGGGGTTATCTAATAGTGGTATAAGTGAAGACTTATTATGGGGGAGGTGCACTACTAGGTGTTTTTGGGTGCAATGCTCGTTATGGTTTGGGGGTAGGCATCAATCGATGTTGTAATATCACTATGGTGTGAGTGGTTTTGTCCCTGTCTAGTCATCATGTGTGGTGATTGAATAAGTTTTATCTATAACCACTAATATTTTTACCTAGTGATGTGATGAAAAGGAAACTCCTATGGTGGGGAGTGTGATGTCAGTCGTGGTTGACATGAACCTCATGCTAAAGGGGTGTGGGTGTGCAAAATCATTCGTTGGATGTTTATTTTAGTGTTCTAATGCTAGTGAATAAATGGATCCAAATTCAACCAGATTCCTTGGTGAATGGAGGGTTTGAATTTGGGTATTATACTAGATGGAGTATGAGCATCGATCTCAGGATTAGGGTAGTATGATATGATCCGAGCATGATTGGACTAGATATGTGCTGGTTCTCATGACATGGTACAGTACGATTATGATTTTGTATGGTTGACATTTCAACCATGTAATTTAACTATAATTTATGTACAATCTTCAGATAAAATGCTTGAATGATCACAGGATTCCTTTTGGAGTAAAGGCACCATGATCAGGTGTCTCATGGAATGTGTTGATGGATGTAATCAAGCATTTTTTTAGATAGGTCATACAGATAAGGTCTTGTCATACATTTTACATGTGATTGGATGCGGTGATCTAGGAACCACATTGGTCATGTCATTTTGGATATGATGATTATATTTCAAGCATTGGATGGGGTATTTTGAGGAAAAGTCAGCATGCTCTTGTTATATTTAGATAAAGGAGGATCATCTTTTTAAATTATAATTTTAGAATGGAAGGGGGTACTAGTGTTGGATTGGTACTTTCATGTATATTTGGGTGTGGTATGTTTGAAAATGTATCAGTTTCATCACGGAACATGGGTATCGAGTTTTAATAGGCAATTCCAATGGTGGAAGTGCCAAAGCATTGAAATTGGTTATTATGAGCTAAAGATTATGATGGGGAGAACCATAGGTCTAAAAAGGAATTGTACAATGACATGGTCATGACTTAGGATAGAAAACCTCAAATAATCACCATCTTGATGTTTTAGTAATAGTTATGAGTGTCGTCTTGTGGTTCAGTGGCATAAGCACCTTAATTTTAAGGTTGTGCTTTATAAGCACGTTTAGTGTTTCAAGTTGGGACACAACCAGTTGATGATGAATTGTTGGACCAAATAGGTTGGGATACATGGTTGGATAACCATTGAGACTTATTAGGGATGATAATTGTTATTATGGGGAGTATGTAATGGCTTGGGTCTGTATGGGTGTGAAAATTTCGAGAGAAATTTAAATATTTCAATTAGTGGATGGGATGAATTTTTATCCAGGATTTAGAAAATAATTTTTAGGGAGATAAACCCTAAAACATGTGTAATTAGACATGTTTTGGGTCTATAAGGTAATAGGGTAGGATGGGTGAGTAGTGGGGCCATCCTGGGGGCTAACCGAAATGCTATAGAAAACTACAGTAGCCACTAACTAGCCGATGGCTGGCCAGTAGCACCCCTTGATTAGGGGTTCCACTAGGGAATTAAAGGGTCAAATGACCCACCCCACTTCTACCACCTGAGTTTAATGGGGTAAACTCCCACCCTTATCTTCTTATGGAGTTCTCGATAGGGGTATCTCCCCCTCTCTTATTCCCTTCAATAACCCCCAAGGGAGGGTTTTTTTTATGGCTTTAAACACTGATCTTATATACATGTTGGCCTATAATGTCCTTTATTTATCTCCTCTTCTCCCCATTCTAATGTTCCACTTCTCTAACTTAGGTTTTCATTGGATATTCCACTAGAGCATGGTGTAATTTCCTAATTCTCAATAGTCTTTAGTTCATCGTAGATATAGGGTGTCCCAAGATGGTGTCCGAGCATGGTTGTTTGTCAAATCATAAAAAGTACATCACGTTGATTAAATTATTAAGGTTTTTCAATTAAATTAAATTAAATTAAATTAGTATTTTTTTTGTGATTCATGTTAGGGGTTTGTCCTGGGTTGGTATAAGGGGTCCATTGGGGACCTTCTACATGTCGTTGGCTTCGATTCTGGTGTGACTTGGTGATGTTTTGAGGTTTTGGGTGATTATTCCAATTTGGTTTAAATTTATTTTTTAATTATAAATGTTTAAATTATTTTTTTTTTTTGAATTGTTGGAATGATCTAGGGGTTTGGGTGTTAATATAATATTGGAATGGACATCGTTGAGCTTGGTCGAGCTTGGATGGACCTTTTTAGAGCTTCCAACCCTTAAAAATAAATGGGAAATAAATTTTAAATGTAAGTGGCCTCGTGTACTAGACCTATGGCATATGCATTATAGTTATGTTTCATATGGACATTCGGGCTTGTCACTGAGGGTGATGACCCTAGTTAATTAAATTAAATTAAGTGGTTTATTTAAATTAAAATAACTAATTTAAATCAAAATGGTTAGGACTATATAACACCTTAGATGAGAAGACTAAATTTCTTAGTCCACATTGGTCCTAGTGAATTTGCTTGATTTATTGGTCATCAAAGGACAAGGCATGGACTATAGTATTCCTTGTAACTTCTAGACCCCTGAAGGGAGTGATCGGGATTGAGGAGGCTTAGTGGAACTAGTGTAGTACTATATAACCACATCTTTATAGAGGGGTGTTATGAATTGGGATGACATATCCAAGAAGACTAGGTGAGACCTTCAAGATACTAGGTGGTTTCCAAACCCCTTGAGAGGTGAGGCTGAACCTGATGTAATTTTTTAGCCCTTTTATGGGGGCTTGAGATACCTCCAAGATGAAGGTGAGTGTGGACTTTTAAGAACTTGACCGGGTGGACCTTAGAAGTCCCCTTGTGTACCTTATAGCTGATGGTTTGTTGAGACAACTGTGGGATGAGTGATCCTCTCTAGTCTGATGTAACTAGGCCTGGGTGGACATACCTTCAAAAAGTTGGAATTGTTGAGTGAGCAGACTAACCTAGTATGACTATGGACATAGAGATGGGTCATGTTCCATCTTTTTAGAACGTTCCATCATGGAACACCCTGGTGAAGCCTTGTGGTCATGAGACACTTTTGATACTGCTTAGAGATGTAGAATCCCTGAGTGATAGGTGTTGACCCAAGAGACCAGATTGAGACTGAGGAATCCAAGTGGAGTGCCTCGATTTGTATTGAATAAGGGGAACCTAGTGGGTTCCCAATGATATAATGGCCTTGAGTGGTTGTATAAAACATGGTTAGTGGTGATTTAAGGTTTTCCATGGGACCCAAGCTTCTTAGTAAGCCTGATGGGGTTGCGACGAGGTGTGGCTATGGGTAGAGACGACTATGGGTTTCACCTTAGAACCCAGTTATGTTGTGAGTCGAGAAGGATATGGTGGATGAGGTGGGTTAGGCATGAATCCAACCCCTTATTTTCTTTTTACTTCCTCAGTCTTGATTCCCCAAGATGATGGATTCCTTGGGCAGGTTTTTTATTTTGTAGGACATTGTGCTTGGTCTGTGGATGGGTATATTAACCTCAGTGCTTGACTATGCCATAATGATGGGTATATTACCCCCACTTATATAAACCTTCATTCCATGAGGATGGTTATATTATGCCTAGTAGTCTTGTTCTATTTTTATGATATGGGTATGGATATATTTCCCACGGATGGAATTGTGCATGGTTTGGTTGATCTATGCCATAGGAATGGGTATATTACCCATGGTTTATAGAGCCCATGTTCCATGGGTATGGGCATATTACCCCTGGTCATGTGCTCTATGAATCGCCCAAGATTACCTGGGTATCAACCAAAGGGACATGTTGGTAGGAACGGTCAGGGCGATGTGCTCAAAGATACTCTGGCACTGGCTGAAGAAGGTATAGTCGATCGAGGTTGTGGACTTGAGGATCAACAATAATATTTGGTCATGGATTGGGTTATGTGTGTATAGTCATGGGGTGGTTGTGAGGTTTTGGAGGCATGATCATCATGACATTCTCATATAAAATCCGACATTGAGTCAAAGCATGTATTTTGGTGGTTTATTTATTTGTTTGTTTATGTTCATTAGTTTATTTTTTGATTATTATTGATCATGTCACATGCACATACCACTATTTATTTCGATTAGTATGGGAACCCATTGGTGGTTCCTTACTGAGTTTTGTACTCACACCCTGCTTGGGACACCATTCCACATGGGTACTCTAGCAAACGTTCACTTGATGTAGGTACAGATTGGGTTAAGGCTCATGGATTAGATGTTGTACATTCAGTTGGATAGCTTGGGTGGATTTAAGATTATGGGGTATGATATGGCTCAGAATTTTCATAGATTTATAATCCTTGTTTCATTTTATTTTGGTATGTATATGTAACCAACTTAGTGGGAAATCGGTCTTTTATGCCAGCATGTTCTGCATTTCATTTATTATTGTTTGGATTTTTAATTATTATATGAACTATATTTATTTACTATTATGTATGATCCTTGATTATTTTTATTATCACTTCACACTATAATAAGGGGGTATAGCCTTTCTGCAGTACCTCCATAGACCCCCACTACTAGTTGGAAGCCTCTAATATTCAGGGAGGTGCGCTTAAGGTCATGTGGCAATTTTTTTTGGTTACTGTTCAAGGTGTGTCAAGTCAGGACATTACAATATGATCTTAGAATCCAAAAATTCTATTATTTATATATATACACATATAGTCGTCATATTTTATATAAATTATCATTGCATCAACGACTTTTTAGAACATATAAATTCAATGAACTATGTGAATATAAAGTATTATAACACTTATTTTTTTATTATAAGAAGTCATATATAATAAACCATTCTATTTTTTGAAAGTGATTCATCAATGAAGATAATCCACTCCCTTTTACTATCAGTTTTCAAATGAAACCTATGGTTTTTTACAATTTGATAAGTATTAGGGTATATATAATAATATTTCACTATCAAAACATATATCAAAACAAATTACTTATTTTTATCAATGTTTTGGTAGTGTTTGAAACAAATCAATCACATTTTTTATGGTTATTAAATTTTAAATTTATGAAATATATCATATTTAAATTTTTTATTTGGTAATAATCAAAATAATGATTTTAATATGCCATGAGATTTTGAAAATAACTAAGATTGTGGTTATAGTGGGAAAAATTAATGTTTAAACAAAATAACCCAAATTTTCATATTTCAAAATCATAAATAGGATGTATTTAATCACAAAAATATTTTTAATGAGTAATTGAATTCATAAAATTAACAACCTTATTATTAAAATTAGAAAAATTAATGTTTTTAAAAAATTTCAATTATAAAAAAATTGGTAATTTCCAAATTTTAATTCAACTCTCATTGAAAATAATGTAAAATTTTAAAAATAAGTTTAACAATATTGGGTGAATTATATTAACTATAATGGGAAAAACATTTTTTTATATGAATTTTACTGAAATTTTGAATTGAAAGATCAATAGAATAATTATTTTTCTTATTTACCCAAGAAAATTAAGGAATTGATATAAAAAATTGAGAGTGTTTTCCATTGTTCAAATAAAATTATGGATCGAATTCAAATAACAATGAACAATAGAACTCATAATTCTGCACAAGATTTTTTTGAATCAATGAAAACTCCCATTGGAAATAGGAAATTCTAATGATAGTTTTTTTAAATTTATAAAAAGAAAAATAAAATCTTAAATTATTATGAAAATAAGACAATATAATGAAAACTTATAAAATAAAAATTTTGAGGTTGTTTTTGAAATTAAAGTATAAATATAGAGAGGGTAAATCATAGTTGAAGATAGAATCAATTAAGAGATAATTTTTTATGAGTTCATGAAATTCATGAAGGCCAAACATCGATTTAAATTGAATAACAAATGAGAAGAACCAAAAAAACCATGAAAATGATGAAAGATCGATTAAAATGAGATGTGAATAACACACCTATGATTTAAGGGTCAATTTTTTTGAAATATTCAAAGGAGGGAACAATAAAATCTAGCTTCCTTGGGAGCTTTAACAGTGCGAGTAGAGGAAATCTTGGTTAGGGTTCCTTTAAAATAAGGTGTAACATCCCAACTTGACTAACCACTAAACCATTAGTCATACTCTTCACTGTATGGCCTCAAGCATGCCTCCTCATATGTCAGAGGCTTATGAATAGCAGTGAGGGTCTAAGGAGGTGATATTGGGGAGACTATACCCTCATTATTAGAGTAGTATAATGGTATATTAGATAATAAATAATATAAAATAGTCGAATTAGTAATAAATAAAAGATAGAGCAGTGGAAGAATAATATAAACTGAATAAGAAATGGATAATTCCAATATATAAAAATGCATGCATGTCTAGATGATGCTACATAAACTAAAACAGTAGATATATAGAAGGAGACATGAAATAGTAAAGTATATGAATAAGAAAAGAAATAAAATCCCAAAGGGTGAACTCCATGAGCATACTAAGCTCCAACTCAGTCATGTGCTCTTAACTCCTAGGTACAAGCAAACAACACAAGTAATAATACATGGTCCTACAAACATGATATATTCTCAGGTACCCCAATGCAATGGATTATCGAGTAGGGTGTGAGATAAAATCCTAGTAGGACACCACCAATGGTGTATGTGGATAAATCCAGTCCATGAATATAAGTAAATTAGTGTGAAGGTGTAAATGAAATTATAAATAGAACTGAAATAATAAATACCAGCCCACTCAGGTTCCTCAAGGACACCTGGTGGCTCTACATGCTTCAACTCATGGTCAGAATAATGATCTAATTAGTAACTATATGTATATGTTAATAATATATACACAGTACAGTTATATATTTCATCCACCTATATAGACCAAGTATATGTAGATGTAAGTGGCCATATACCTAGAATACTAGGTGTTGGCTAGACCAGGGCATAACTCATCCATCCATAACCAATATAAATGATCTTATAGGCTCAAGAAATAGGTTGCATGCCCTGCATATCATAATGAGTGGGATACATCATGATTTTCACTTGAGATGGTGAGTGTTCCATCATGTAAACACTCAAAACAATGGATGTGGTGTGTCATGCCCAAATTCCAACTAGTGCCAATGGTATGTAGGGGTGCCCAGACCCAACCCAACCCGACGGGTTCGACCTGACCCGACCGGGTGGGGTCGGGTTGGGTCGGGTCACACAGGAAAAACCCGGGTCAGGTTCAGTTCGGGTCGACCCGTACATGGGTTGGGTCGGGTCGCGGGTTGGAGTCATTTAGAAAAAACCTGAACCGTGACCCGATGGATGCAGTGACGGCCAGCTAAAAAAAATTTACTCCCCTCTCTCTGCCTCACGAACTCGCGGCCCCCCAGACTCGCTCACTCCACTATCCCCGTGGTGAACTTCCCTTCATGAAGAAGAAAGAAACCCTACTCCCCTCCTCCCTTCTTCCCTCGTGATTTGACTCGACCAATTCGATGGCCTACAAAAACTCTCCTCCTCCCTCTTTTCTTCCCTAATCTTCCCCAACCCCTCGACTTCTTTGATCCCTCTTCTCCCTTGTGAAAAATCCTCCCACCCATCCATCCTCCTTTCACACCTCTAACCGAACCCAGCCATAAAAGGGATCCTCATTCTCCTCCTCCCCCAATAGACACATTCCAAGTAATATGGGTTCTGAAGAAAACTACCTTGGACTCACATCGCCTCCTCCTCTTGCCTGCTGCTGTGTCACATAGCCCGTTTGTGCCATCTGGTAGGGCTAGGTGCAGAGGGTTCAGCACTGCGAGTTTAGCTTCGAAATTGGAGGAGGCTCCCCTCGGATCATCCAGATATGGTGAGGTTCAAATTGTTGGTTTGAGGTTTTCAATTGATTCCTGGTTCGACTGAGTTGATTTCGAGTTTTAAAACTGAATCAATGTTATTCACTCTACTCCTGGTGATGATTTTGTTGCATGTGTTTTCACTTATTTGTTCTTCAAATCTGATACTGGTTTGTGTTTTGTTGATTTGATTTTCCTTTTTCTAGTAATGTTTATTTCTACTGCATCATGAATTTACTCCACTTTAACTTCAATTGGTTCTGTTACTGGTGTTGATAGTGAGTCACAGTAAGAAACGGTGGTGGAACGGGAGTCCAACAATGACTCAAGAAGGTGTTGGTAGGTCGTGTTTTCTGCTAGGCATCAGTGGCAGTCTGGCGTGTTAGTAACTAGAGGTAAGCATTTTTTTATCATGTTATTTTAAATGATTTTTTCCATTATGTATGAGTTCTCAATTTGGTTTTGCTACTCCTGTGGAATTCTAGTTTGGTCACAAAGATTGAAAACTTAGTTCGACTCAAAATCTGCTAGAATTTAGAATTATTTCACTATGACCAATTCTGTTTTGGAGATGTAGTTTTTGTTTTAGGGATTTTAGGATGTTTTCGTTGAGCACCCACCACCACAAGGCATGACCTTCATTGCATTGGTTTCATTTATCATTGTAATTTCAAATCCATATATTGGTTTCAAAATCTATTCTCCTTATATTCTTCTAGGAGTGTGCCACAGCTAACATCAATTAGCGATTCATGGAAGGTGATAAAATAAGTGGTTCTTCTAATCCTCCAGTTGGCACAACCCAAAGTCAGATGGGGTCTAATCCAACTGCACATTCTGTAGGAGGGAGTGGTAGAATACCAGTTGAAGAAATTGAGGAGGGTAAGAGGTCTCCTAAAAAGGTAACAGTTCCTAAAGCTCCTATTGGTTCCAGAATTTCTCAAGCTTGGGATCAATTTCATAAGAAAAATGGAAGGGTTGTTTGTAATTATTATGGAAAATATTATGCTTACACATCAGGACAACATGGAACTAGTAATTTGAATAGGCATTTGATAAGGTGTAATAAAAATCCACACAAAAATATTGACAAAAGTCAAAGCACTCTCAGTCTTAGAAAGAAATGTGAAGATGAGGATGATGGGATGATTAAAATTTCAGTAGCTCATTTTAATCAAGAAGAGTGCAGAATAGATCTTGCTAAAATGATAATCATTGATGAGTTATCATTTGAATATGTTGAGAATCAAGGTTTTAGAGAATTTATTGAAGCTATTCAACCTCAATTTCAAGTTCCATCTAGAAAAATAGTTGTTAGGGATTTCTTGCAGTTATATTTGGAAGAGAAAGAAAAATTGAAGTCTATGTTTGATATGTTCTCTCACATGGTATGTCTTACCACTGATACATGGACTTCAATTCAGAATTTGAATTATATGTGTGTGACTACACATTTTATTGATGATAATTTTATATTGAATAAACAAATCATCTGGTTTTGTCTTGTTGCAGATCATAAAGGGGAAACAATTGGTCGGGTATTAGAAGAGACATTGAAACAATGGGGGATTTAAAGGATTAACACTGTTACAGTGGATAATGCTAGTTCTAATAATACAGTGATCAGTTATTTGGTGAGGAGGGTTAATGATTGGAATGGTTCTATTCTTAATGGAGAGTATATTCATGTTAGATGTTGTGCACATATTTTAAACCTTATTGTTATTGATGGGTTAAAGGAAATATTGACATCAATTTCTAGAATCAGAGTTTCCTAAAAATTTGTGAGAAGTTCACCTTTAAGATTGGCTCTTTTAAAAAGCATAGCCGAGGAGTTAAAAATTCCTAGTAAACATACCATAATTATTGATGTGCCTACCAGGTGGAATTCTTGTTACTTTATGTTGAATGTTGCAGAGAAGTATGAAAAGGTATTTATTCCCCTTGAGGAGGATTCAAGTTTTAGGAGTGCTCTTGTCTGTGAATGTGGGACTCCTACAACATATGATTGGGAGCGTGCTCGTGTATTTTTCAAGTTCCTAAAAAAATTATGATAGCACTGTTGAGTTTTCTGGTTCTATGCATGTGAAATGTCACACATTATTTCAGACACTTTGTGACATATATAGAAAAATCAAGAAATGGATGAAGAGTCATGATATTGTTGTGATTGTAATGGCTATTGCAATGAATCTTAAGTTGGACAAGTATTGGGGTATTGGTTCAAATTTTAATTCTCTCTTTCTTGTGGCAGTTATTCTTGATCCCCGATATAAATTGGAATATGTTCGGGATAGTTTTGAAATGATTCTTGATGATGAAGAAGACAAAAATAAGTTGATCAGTAAATTAATAGAGGTTCTGAATAATCTCTATGAGTTTTACAAATGAATAAATCCCATTTCAGTTGGTGATAAATGTGAGTCCAGTTCTCATCAAGAGTCACATATACATGATTCTAGTACCGATAGTGAGGATGATGAGAAATGGAAAGATGCAAATATATTAAAGAAAAGAAAAAGGCAGATGACACAACAAAGGAATGAACTAGAGAGATATCTTGAGATTGATGATTGTGAAGATGATTTTGAAGGATTTGATATTTTGAGTTGGTGGAAAGGAAAGGCAAGAAAATATCATGTTCTCTCGTGCATTGCTAGATATATTCTAGAAATTCCTTTAACTACAATATCTTCAGAGTCGGCTTTTAGTACAGGAGGACAAGTCCTTGATCCATTTCGTAGTTTTTTGAATCCCAACACTATTGAAGAAATAATTTTCTCACAAAATTGGTTTAGGAAGTCTAAACCAATTGACATTCTAAAGAAACTAGAAGAAGTGGAATCGATTGAATTAGGTACTACCATTAAAAATATTATGATTTTTTATCATTTTTCATTTTCCAATTATAAACGTTTGTTTGAAAAAGTAAAAGACTGACTTGTTCTTTCTTTTGTTGTGTTTTTTTAAGATATGCCACCATCCATCACAATTAATGATCAGTGTTTCGCTATCTAAAGTAGAAGAAGCGAGGATGATGGAACACTCTTAATTAAGGTATAAATTTATGATTATTTTACAAATTCTTTTCATAATACTATCATCACATATGAGTTTTTTTAGATCTTGTTGTCTGATATAGTCTAGGTTTTTTATTCTTCTTTAAATATGGTTGATGACTCAGTGAAGGATCAACTACCTACCCACTGCCTTATTTGATATTGAAATGGATAAAGATGAGTGTTGCATATTTCATCCATTTTCATTAATTTCTGATTTCTGAATAAGCATGTTCCTGCCTGCTACCTGCAATGTTTTCATTTCATTCCCTCCATGAATTCACTCACAAATCAGAGGGTCACAATTCATTTCCTCACTCTCTAGGCTTTTCCATTTTTATTCACGGGTGACAAACAGTTTTTTTTTTACATTAGATTCTGTCTGCACAGAGGGGGGTCCTATGGTTTGGAGTCCTACGGGTTGGGTCTGGGGTGTAGTGCAGGTTATAATGGTTCATGTTTGTTAATGTTGTTCCTCGTGTAGATTTTTTGAACCGTTCACAAAACAAGTTGTGTGTATTTTTTCCCTAGTTTTGAAAAGAAAGAGATAAAATGTGATATTTGTTTTTCAATATGCTTGCTAATATGAAAAACCTATTTTATTAAGTATATTCAAACTAGCATTTATGGAATGTATTATGAAAGGAACTGCATAGACTCTTTTGTGGAATCCTATTGGGTATGTTTGGCTCACACCCTATATATACACCGATGTGTGTGTGTGTGTGGCTCTCTTGTTTTCTCTTAGGTTCCCACTTCTTGATCTCGTTTGTCGGATGTTTGTTGCATTCATTGGGTGTTTTTTGAGTGTGTTCACCATGAATTAAGGTTGATTTGCTCATGATTTTACTACGTGACAATGAAAATTGGAGAGGATGGAAGATTTAAGGATTTGGAGGTTTTCGGATTGTTCAAATGGTGTTGATGCTCATTTATAGAGCTCGTTAAAGTGATAGACATTTTGATGCTCAACCACTGGAAAAATTTATTGAACTTTGTTATGAAATCAACATATTTGATTGTTGCTATCTTTGTTGGATTCAGTTCCTATTTTCTGTTTATATCACATCATGTTTTCTCAGGTATGAAATTGTCTCTATTTGTGATCATTCAGTATCACACCCTTTGAAAATGATTTCTCATTTGCAGATTCAATATAGTTTTAAACTTTTGTCCAATCCATTGTGGAAAAGGAACTACGACATATTTGGCATTGAGGAGCAACATTTCAGTCGTTTTTTCCCAGACTATTGTGCAAAATTCATGATGCTTAGTTGTAGCTTATCTTCTTTTATTATCAATTCTTAG
The DNA here is from genome assembly GCA_963277665.1 of Viscum album. Lineage (NCBI taxonomy): Eukaryota > Viridiplantae > Streptophyta > Magnoliopsida > Santalales > Viscaceae > Viscum > Viscum album. Next base: position 1,021,167,388 of record OY728122.1, read on the forward strand.
CAGCTGCTTATTTTTTGATGCATTGATTTTATTGGCTGCAGGGTGTAATAGGTAGTTTCAAAAGGCTGTATGTCGAAAAAAAATATTTGGAAATAAAGGTCCCATTATTGGAGGTTGTATATTTTGGTTGGTTATTATCTTTAATTTTGAGTTTGATTCTTTTTATATAGTGACATTTACTTTGTAAATTTTTGTGGGAAGATTTATTATTTGACTGCTTTGTATGAACAGATTTTGGAGATGGCACTTTTCATATCATCTCTGAGAATTTTCAACATATGTTTGAGAATAACAAGGCTTTGCTAATAAATGTATGACTTCATTTATTTCTTCCTCTACTTTGAGTGCCCCTCTCTTTGATCTTTAGTAATGTTTTATTTTTCTTTCTAAAAAATTTCCAAGGGTTATGAAGTTGGATTATATTCATTTCAAATGATAGTATGGTGCTTCCTCTGTTCAACATCCTCATTTACATTGATACTGCTGCTTATATATAGTATTTTAGTTACCCTTTTTTTGTTCATTAGTTTTACTGTAGAATGCATGATAAATTTTTCTACTGAAGGTGGAATTAACTAATGTTGTTCCTGTCCTATCTGTTCCTTTTTTTTTTTGAAAACTTAAATATCTTTATATTTCTGTACTACATACCCATACTTAAGTACCAACTGGAATGGATTACCTATATTGGTGCTTCATTGATCGCACCTTATATTATGGGGTGTAGTAGGGGTCGGGTCTGGGGGGGAGGGAGGGGGCTGGGTCTGGGGGGCTGGGTCGGGCTAGCTCGGGCTAGCTCGGGCTGGGTCGGGTTGGCTCAGGTTGGCTTGGGTTGGGTCAGGTTCACCCAAGTAACCCGACCCAAACTGACCCGACCCGCAGAGGGTTGGGTTGGGTCGGGTCCTTCGACCATGAGTCGGTTAACCTGACCCCAATGGGTTGGGTTGGGTTGGGTCAGCTTCCCATGAAGTATAAGACCCGACCCGACCCTTTCTCCTTGGGTCGGGCCCTGGAACACCCTCGACTCGACCCGACCCGACCCATGGACACCCTTAATGGTATGATACGTCATGCTCAACACCTGATATAAGGGAGTGTGACACCACCTTGATCAACAGAACCCTTAACATCATACCACAACCTATATCTAGGCATAATAATATTTATAATAATAATATCCATGATGCATTACCTATCATACTTTATATTTAATCAAGCCCAAATATAATCAAGGGCATTCAATTCAATAATTAAATTTATTAAAACAAACAAAAACTGGTGTGGCCTTTCCACCCTTTATAATTCATTTAATTTATCAAGTTAAATAGATTTATAGTCAAGGATATTCAACCCACTTATAAGGTAGTTGGTCTTTAAACATTTATAAGGAGAGAAACTGCATTTAAGGATATTAAAGAGGCCATGTACTAATCATTCCTTAAAACTAACAACATCATAGGGACATAAGATCACGCAAAATCCATAATTCCAATCAATATTAAAATTTCTAAACACTAATTTTTTGTTTATAATACAATGAACATAATCCTAGGGGTTTTATTATAAAAAATGACATTATTTAACAAACAATTCATTTAATCATAACTAAGCATTACATTCAAGAATCATAATTCAAATTATCAACAGAAGCATTTAGAAATCTAACAAACATGGAAGTTTAATCACAAGGTTCAACATCAAACTTAGGAGGTTCCATCCTCAATTTGGGAAATCACCTAGAGGAGAAAACCATTTATAAAGAAATCTGAGCACCTAGGAGGTGCTTTGGTTCAATTAAACATTTATATAAATAGTGAGATTCAATTTACACCCCAAGTCGAATTCTTGGAAGGTGTTATAGGAATTTAATTAATTAATTAATTATGAATGGGAAAATTAAGCTGGCACGTCCAAGGGGTTTCCATGATTGAGGTTGACATCGTCAAATTACTAAACAATGATCATTGAGAGTAATACAATGTGTGCATACCAATTTAAAATGAAGGAATAAATTTTAGGATGACACATAGAAAAAACCTATGCACGACACAATGGAAATATTTATAATTAAATGTAAATATAGGAAAATATCTATATACCACCTACCTTGTGCTTATGATGCTTTACTCATCCAATATCAAGGTTTGAATTGATCTGATTTGGAAGAAATTGATGAAATGGACATCCACCCTAAAAATAGGGTGAATGAGATCACACCAAAATAGCACAATGGATCATAATAGAAACTTAGAAAGGAAGAAAGAGGATTTAAGAGCTTACTGATGTGGATCTATAGATACCGACGGGATTTAATTTGGAGACCAGGTGGAGGATATCTAGCCATGCCTAGGTTGAGAGGAGGAGAAACCCACGTCACCAAGGAGGAGAGATCATGTGGCTAGAGGGAGAAGAAAGAAAAAAAAGAAATGTGGATTTAACCTCATTAAGTGTAAAATGGTCAATTCACCCTCAAAAATGGGTCACACAGTTTGGATTTATGGTTGGTCAAACTATGTGCCAACCATAAGACTCCCACTGCTTAAGAACCCTAACCCCTCATGGTTATCCCGCATGGTTGTCCCATTCGGTTTTCCCGAACCATGAGCCAACCATGTGATGAACAGTGTACACACACTACCTAAATGGAAATAAGGGTGTGGGATAGGCACATGGTTTGGGAAACTATGTACATCCTGTGCGAGGCACTTCTTCTCACCTGTTGCAGTCACACGGTTTGCACTAGTGGGCCACATGTTTCAGACAAACCGTGTTCCCTATCCAATTCTTTCTATTTTCTAATTTTTAGATCCCAATGCTCCCAAAACTCAATAGAACGCCTAAGGAATCTCTCAATCCTTTACCCAAGTCTAAAAATAGAACTTTTAGTTTTTCAAATTCTCATAATTATATTCTGAAACTCAGTTCAAAGAACGGCCCATCTACTAAATTCCAAAATTCAAATTCCCATAGAATTCTACCTTGGCTCAAAAAAATGCATCATTACAACCTTACCACCTTAAAAATTCTCATCCCCTAGAAGCCTTAGGTAACAATGAAAACATCACCTAAACTACAAGGGTTATTTATTCTCATTCAAATGGTTTCATTGTGTTTCCAAACACTCAAAGCACCATCCATCATTTACTTAGGCATACAACACTTATGCCATGAAAACCTAAGTCAATGCTCATTTTCCAAAATAAAACATCAAAATGGTGCTTATATAAGCCCATTTAGCTAGATACAAAATCAATTTGTCATATCTTTAAACAACTAACTGATGTTTCTCCCCAACATAGGTCTTATCACAAAAAAGGGTCCAATTCTGAGCCACGGTACCCCCTCCATTGGAATTACCTACAAAGCACACCCTAGGAATTCTAATTATTCTCTTGGAATGATTTTGAACTGGTCAAACCCAATTAATTATGAGGCCATAACCAGAACCTCTCTGTAAAGAAATCTTTGAATCCTGTTCTACCTAATTGAAACTAGTCGTGCAAACTTTCCTTGGAAGACACAGCTGACCTTTACACCACACCCACCTTAACCTGACAACATGCTATTAAAATAGTTCCTCACCAACTATATACATAAAATAATAAGGATAACAAGTTGATTCACTCTGGATGAATTATCTTGAAAACGACTATCTTATATGGTCAACGTCTAACAATAGAACTATAATGCCTTATTCCAAGGAATCTAGTGTCTACCTTGAGCACATTCATTGAATTTGATACCTAAATTCCGGTGATGTTTATTGGTCAAACCATCATTTGACCATTTAATTTGTCACACCTCAGCATGAACAAGGGTGTAACCCAAATTTATCCCACTAGAATTGTTACCCTTTAAAAATCGCCTTTGAGCCCAACAACAAGTCTAGGACAACCTCAAATTCATTAAATCGGAGTCCAAATAACTAACCCAAGGTATTCTATACTCCATGTTTGTAAGTGAGACATTGGAATAGTGATAAGATTATTATATGATATCATTGACTAAGCCTAGAGTGGTATCTTTTTGGTGATCAAGTCTGAGGAAGATGGTTGGTGCCCAAGAATCCTTCCAAGTAATTCCTACACAAGAACCCAGGTATTACTCAGAACTAACCATGCCTTGATAAAACCACATGTCCAGCATGATACACTGATAAAACCTATTTATTGAAACAAAAAGGGCATTTAAATCTTTTTTTCTTGGAATATAACTAATGTTATCTTAGTGTATCAAGTATGAAATCAAGATAGGGGACATGCACATCTCTTAAAGAATATTATACTAATAGGATACCAAGAGTCAGTAAAAGATTTGAGACACCTACATCTTATCCAAGATTAAGCACTTGGTATGGTTTCCAACCAACCATACCCAACTACCAGAAAGGATAATAGTCGAACCATTACTGGTCGACTTCTTGTAAGAAGCTCAGCTTCACTTATCGAGGCACCATCACTAACCAATCACCAAGACTTTACCATCAAAGACATTCTGTGATTGCTCAATCATTACCACTGAAGTCTATCCATGACCAATTGTATTCCTCAATGGTTGCATACACATCCAACCATTTCAATGTCGTGATACTGAGAAATCACCGACATGATTCAAAACTTGAAAGTCTCAAGGTAATTCAACCAAGATCGACCATTTCTGATGGTCCTCCTTGGTTGTGTTCCTTCTACATGGAAGGACACATATTCGCTAGAACTAACATGATTATCCCCACCTTAGGAGTGTCCTAATCATTGGAAGGAAAGATAGACCAGCCACTCATAAGCATTCTAGGTCAAATTCACCTTAAACACACACATGAGACTTCTCCGAGTCACGATCACATGCATCACAGCATTTGGCATGAAATCCAAAACCAACTTGGTTAGCATGTTAGAACACCTGATCCTATTGGAACACCATCCATATAATTGGGATGATTTGGATCCATTAGTACCCCAATCACTTCACTCTGAAGATGACCCAAGAATGTACTTAATAGCATAAGGCTCAACAGTTCCTCCAAATTCAACTGGTTCATTATGACATTTAACAACTTGACAGGTACCGCATATATGAATGCCCACTACCCTGAGGTTTTAGAAGCAAGATGACACATCCTCGATACTATACATAGGTTGTCCACCCTATGGATCTAAGTATCAGGTGGTCTATATAAGAGATTTAACTCAGATTAATATTTCCCCATATGACCATCAACTTGTATGATGACGTACTGAGTTGTCTATTGCTGAGGAAGAAGAGATGGTCACATGACCTACTAAGAGGCTGACCATACCCTAGGAATGTCTAACCTACTTAAACTAATCTTTACATGATGATAAAACCCATAAAAAAGGTCAAGGATACAATGACCACCCATCAAAGAAAGGGGTTCATTTAGAATCTAAGAGTCCTACTAAGGACAAAGGCACCTGAATGACACCATATGATAGAAAACTAACAACATTTAGCAAGGAATTTAAGCTCTAAGGGCACTACCTACCTCAGGATAGCCCCTTAAAAAGGAATAAGTGTCGACTGTATCACTAGGTTACACCAAATAGATTTCACTAAGCCCTACACCTATCATTTAATCCCTTGCTAAAAAGGATAAAGGCCTATGGAAAATGGTCATGTTTCTATTTCAAGGCAACTCAAAGAAAAGTTTAAACTACCCTTACATGAGGTTTTAAACTAAGGACGCCACTTCAAGTTACATTTTAAAAACATTACATTTATTCAAATTAAATATTTAAAAATTTTAAATATTTAAAACAGAATATAAAGTATAGCATCCTACTTTTTATTACATAACTTTTCATTACATTTTACAAATAGAGGATCTTTAAAGTCTAGTGTCTTGGAAATCAAGAACATAATACATGAAAACAACATAAAAAATTCTTCTAAACCACTCGTAAGGCTTCATCATAGGTTCATCCTATGTAAAATTATTGTATCTCATATCTTGGAGACATACATAAAAGGAAAGGGTGAGCAGAAGGCTCGTTAAGGAAAACAAGTGAAACAGTTGACATGTGATCTTGAGCAATATTAATAAGAACATGATAAAAGTCATAAAGTCATGAGAAATGGAAGAATAAGAATATCATAATAAAAAAACTTGAATCATAACTTGAATATGTGGTTACAAAATTTCATTTATACATTCATGAACATATCACCAAGGTTTATCCCCAAGGTGTCATAAAAATTACCAAGTTTATTCATCAAGGTATCGTGAAACTTGTCATCTCTAGAGATTAATTTCTTTACCCAATTAATTGGAGCACTATCGGGGATCACCCTTAATATTTATTTGTTTTAATGTGATACACATATATCATAATCAAACATTTCATAAATAACCCAAATAGAATCAAATAAATGGGTTTCATGTCAAAATCGTGATGTTTAAAAAGAGCTTAAAAATAAGATCATTAAGTCATTTATAACCCATGGAAAGGGAGTGAGGGTTATATGTATGTAAATTACAGAATAAAATATATCATTTTTTTATTTATGAACACTCATAGAAATGAAATAGGATCTGGGTATTCAAAAGATAATTTTATGAGAGAAAGAGAGAGGAATTTTGTGATGAAAATTCTGCAGCATAATGGCTACATAACATCTTTTTAGAAAACAATAAAAAGAGAGGGGAAAAGGTTCACCCACTCATAAATAACTCATAATAAATTATGGATAAATAATAAAAATAAATAAGATCATGGTATAGATATTTTAAGGAAATACTATATGAAAATGAAACTTGAAGGAAAAGCGGAGATGTGATTTCTTTTACGAAAATTTGGCAGCCTAACGGCGTCACTTAAAGATTCAGAAAATCATTTTATGAGAGAGGAAAGGGTATATCATAATTTGGAAATGAAATGGACAGTATAAAATTTATATAATAACAACCCCCCACATAATAAAATGGAACTATAAGACATAACATAAAGGAAGTCGTGACTTAAAAGAGGAGGGTGAAAGGATCCCTTACCTTGAAGAGTAACTTCGAAAGCTTGAAGGTTGGGACCTTGGGAGGCTTGAGGGAACCTTGGGAGGACTACTTGGGAGGTAAGGATACCATAACTTCGTTTATGAGGATTTTGGAATGAAATGAATGAGTGAAATGGCTTGGTATTTATAGGAAAAGTGAGGGAATAAATTATTAATTTCCAAGGGACACCTCATCGGTGGTATTTGCAAAACCATGGGCTTGACCATGGTATTTTCCCATGGTATTGGACACTTGGGAAACTTCATAGCATATCTCACTATTCATAAGTCGACCAGATTATTTACATCATGATTACATCATCAATTATGTCATTAAACACTCGAAACTCAAAACTGTATTTTTACTATTCACTGAAAATTCAATTATTTCAGAAAAATCCCAAAAATTCAACATAAACTAATATCTATGCTCAAAATTCAAAAATGAACTCAATTTTATGAAAATATTTTTCAAAACATTTTTAATTTAATTTTTAAATAAAATCATTATTTATTACAAAAAAAATACAACTTTGAAACTATAACTCATTTTGTAACACCTTAAAAAAGTAATCAAGGTCCCATAAAATTATCGTATAACCATAATAAAATAAAGTAACAATTTATGATTACATTTTATGAAAATATATTTCCATTTTAAATTATTAAATTAATTGTAAAATTGTAATTAAAATATTTATGACATACAAAAATACCAAAACTTATACTATGATTGTTTTTTCACTTTTAATATATTTAAATTATATTTATACATTCATGGTTGAAGTTTCTATTTTTTGGACAATTTATTATTCATTACTATTCATTACTATTCATACGGGTATGTTACTATTCATACTTTACTATTCACTAAAAACTCAAGTTGATCTTATTAGACTCTAAATTTCTCACTGATCACAATTGTAGAAGACCATTTTTTGAAAATCATTTCACATTATTAATTATTTAAAGAATACAAAAATATTTTAAAATACCCCTTTTTTCCTAAATTCATCAATAATACACATCCTATATTTATCCGGATATTTGAAATTCCCAAACTTTGACATAATAAGAAATAAAAATTTTATTTATATAAAAGGATTACACAAAGAAGCTAAGGTCTCGTTACAAAGCCCCTTATAACACCAGTATAGGACCTAAGTGTAAGGTGTGCTATGGTAATAAAATCTTGGGGTGGCTCGGACAACATTGCCCGAGTGGTGATTTTTATCATCTTGAACTTCTCCCTTAGGTGATTCCATTCAAGATTCATATGTTGAAGTTTGGATTGGGCTTGGTCCAGAGCAAAGCCCAGTGATGATACCTCCTTCCCAAGCTCCAACAGATGGGCTTCATATGGCCTGAGTCTACTGGATGAGGCCATTAAATCTTCTTTCTGTATTAATTAACCAAGACAACTGTATTTATAAAAACATAACGTTAAGATTATAGTTTTCAATGGTCATATTGACCAACGGTCATATAATAGTCGAAACCCAACAGTCTCATTTTAATTATATCCACTTCATTAATTAAAGGATATATTTTTGTTGAGTATAAAATAAAATAATACAAAAATTTAGGAAACAAATATAATTAAAAAGTTTGGTTCGTTACATAAAGTACCAATTATAAAACAAAAACACTTGGTAAAAGATAAGAAAACCTACGAGGGTCCCGCTAAGCCAACCTGGGTTCATCAGAATGCAACCCAATAGAAGTTGCTTAATTTTTAAAGTTTCAAAACACTTTTAGTGGGTTATCTCGTAAGAAACACACCCAAACTAACCCACTTGGGTCCAGTTGTGCATTTATGGAGTTAACTAATTTTTTTCAGATCCAAATTAAGCAGCTTTATATTTATAACCATTTCAAAATATATCATAGTCATATATAATAGTTTGATCATATGGGTTGTCATCTCCCAATATATAAATCACCCATAAACTTTATATACTGTAGAATAACTCCCATTTAATTGAAACCAATTCACTTTAAAATCTAAACTTTATCATCTTTTTTCATTTTAACAACGATCTAGATATATAAACATGCTCAAAAGATGGATCGAATACACAGTTTACTTTTTTCCAATTATAAATCATACATACACCTTATAACAAAAAACTAGTTACAATTTAATAAAAACCAATAAATTTATCCCATGAAACCAATTACATATCAAAAACAAAACTATTCATGTTATCACAAGCAATAAAAATAGAGAAAGATGCTCATAAGTACAGAATCATGATATATAGACAAGACATGCTAAATAATCAGGAAGCATAGCGTATAATTACCTAATAATGGAAGCATATTAACAAGATAAAAAATCATCCAAGCATGTTATATAAACAAGAATTCTAGAGAAAACAAGAGCATTGCATAACATTCAAGGCACGCAGTCCAAATCGGTAGGCAGCCTACAAATTCAACTACATGGCATGGCATATGCATGGAATGTGAATATATATGTGCCTATAATGATGCATGTAATACTAATTCATAGATATACTGGGCCAAGGGTAAAATTCCATAAACTTCATAAATCAATAAACAGAGATAAGTACACCATTCACTCAAGGTGAAATCATAATCAACTGCAATAGAAAATAGCATGAATAATAATCCCAGCCATGGGAACTTGGACTTTTCCCTATGGGTGGGGTAATCACTACCATACAAAGATATTTACCAAGTTCTGACACATTCCTAGTCTCATGTCTACCATCCCAAAATAGAAAGATAAAGGAAAAGAATGCCTCTGATACCACTTTGTAATATCCCAGCCCAACTGACCACTAAACCAGTATCCAGACCGGTCACCACATGGCCTCAAGCATGCCTCCCCATATTCTAGAGGTTGTTGACTAGCAATGAGGGTCTAAGGAGGTGATAGTGGGGAGACTATACCCTCATGATCAGATTAGAAAAATGGTATATTAGATAATAAATAATAGACAACAGTGGAAGTAGTAATAAATAAAAGACAGAGCAGTGAAAGAATAATATAAACTGAATAAGAAATGGACAATTCTAATATATAACAATGCATTCATTTTAGGATGACGATACATAAACTAAAATATTAAACATATAGTCGGTGACATAAAATAGTGTAGTACATGAATAATAAAAGAAATAAAATCCCCTACGGAGAACTCCATGAGCATATTGATCTCCATCTCAGTTCTGTTCTTTTAACTCCCATGTACAAGCATACAGCACAAGAAATAATCCATGGTCCTATGAACATGAGATTTCCTTGGGTACCCCAGTGCAATGGCGACCTGAGCAGGGTGTGAGATAAAATCCCAGTAGGCCACCACCAACGGTTTCTATAGCTAAATCCAGTTTGTGAATATAATTAAATCAGTGTTCATGTATAAATGAAATTATAAACAGAACTAAAATAATAAATACCATCCCACTCAGGTTCTTGAAGGAAACTTGGAGGTTCTACCTAGTTATGCTCATATCCAGAATGATGAACTGATCGGTAACAATATGTATATATTAATAATATATACATAGTACAGTTATATATCGCATCCACCTATATGGACCAAGTACGTGCAGACATAAGTGTCCATATACCTAGAATACTATGTGTTGGATGAACCATGGCATAACTCAATCATCCATAACCAGTCTAAACAAGCCTATTAGCTCAATAAATAGGGTAGATTACCTACATGTCATAATGAGTGGGAGATTTAATGCACTTCACTTGAGATGTTGAGTGTGCCATCATGTCAACACTCAAAACAAAGGATGTAGCACATCATGCCCACCTTCCAACTAGTGTAAATGGTGTGAGACATCATGTTCAACACCTGATGTAAGGGAGTGTGATACCACCATGATCAAAAGAACCCTTAACATCATACCATAGCCTATATTGAGGCATAATCATATTTATAATATTAATATCCATGAGGCATTACCTCTCATGCTTTATATTTAATCAAGCCTAAATATAATCAAGGGAATCCAATTAAATAATTAAATTTATTAAAACAAAAAAAAACTGGTGTGACCTTTACACCCTTTATAATTCATTTCATTTATCAAGGAAAATTGATTTATACTTAAGGATTTACAACCCACTTAGAATTTGGTTGGTCTTAAAAAAATTATAAGGAGGGAAAATCCATTTAAGGATATCAAATAGGCCATGTACAAAGAATGCCTTATAACTAAAAACATAATATGGGCATAAGATCATGTAAAACCCATAAGGATAAGCAGGATTCAAATCATTGAACACTGATTTTTAGTTTAGAAGATAGTGTACCTCATCTGAGGGGTTTTATTATAAAAATATGACATTGTTTAACAAATAATTCATTTAATCATAACTAAGAAATACATTCAAGAATCATAATTCAAATTATCAAAAAAATCATTTAGAAATCTAATAAACATGAAAGTTTAATCACAAGGTTCAACATCACACTTAAGAGGTTCCATCCTTAATTTTGGGTAATCACCTATAGGATAAAAACCATTTATAAGGCAATCCTAGCACCTAGGAGGTTCTTTGGTTTAATTAAACATTTATGTAAACAGGGCGATTAAATTTACAACCCAAGTCGAATGATTGGAAGAAGTTTCAGGCATTTAATTAATTAATTATGAAGGGTAAAATTAATTCGACGCACCCAAGGGGTGTCTGTGATTGAGGTTGAAATCCTCAAATTACTAAACAATGATCATCGAGAGTAATACAAGGTGTGCATGCCAATTTAAAATGAAGTAATCAATTTTAGGGTGACGTGCGGTAAAGGTTGACGTGCAGCGCAACGAAAATATTTATAATTAAATTGAAATTTGGGAAATTACCTATAGACCACCTACCTTATGGTTAGTATGATTTACTTGTCCAATATCAAGGTTTTCTTTGGTCCGATTTGGAAGAAATCAACGAAATAGACATCTGCCCTGAAAATAGGGTGAATGAGCTCACACCAAAATAGCGCAACAGATCGGAAGAGAAACTTGGAAAGGAAGTAAGAGGATTTGAGAGCTTACCAATGAGGATCCATAGAGACTGGTGGCGTTTTATTCAGAGATTGGATGGAGGAGATCTAGATATGCCTAGGTTGAGAGGAGGAGAAACCCACAGTGCCAAGGAGGAGGGATCACGTGGCTGGTGGGAGAAGAAAGAAAAAAAGAACCGGGTATTTAACCTCATTAAGGGTAAAATGGTCAATTCAGCCTCAAAACTGGGTCATATGGTTTGGTCGCACGGTTGGCCAAATCGTGCACCAATCATGCGGCTCTCACTGCTTAGGAACCCTAACCCCAAATGGTTTTCCCTAACCCTACTCCAATCGTGCGATGGAAAGTGTATGCACACTACCTAAATGGCACTAAGAGTGTGGGATAGGTGTATGGTTTGGGAAACCGTGCATAGACCATGTGAGTAACTTCTTCTCACCTACTACATCCAAACGGTTTGCACTGGTGAGCCACATTGTTTCAGACAAACTGTGTGCCCGGTCTAGTTCTTCCCATTTTTGAGTTTTTAGATCCCAATGCTCCTGAAACTCGACAGAGCACCCAAGGAACCTCCCGGGCCTTTACCCAGGTCTAAAAACAACATTTTTAAGTGTTTAAACTCTCTGAATTATGTTCTAAAGCTCGATTCAAAGAACGACCCATCCACTAAATGTCAAAATTCAAATTTCCATATAATTCTACCTTGGCTAAAAAACAAGGTTCATTACATAAGGAAATAGGTTTTATTAGCACTAGTAAAAAAATAGTGATAAAATATACATTTATCAACACTAGAATAGAAGGCGTTGATAAATCCATGAATTTATCAATGCTAAAAATGTGTTGATAAATCATTCTTTTATTATAGCTAACTGACAAATGCTGATAAATGTATCTTTTATCAGCGCTTAACATAGCACTGATAAATTCTAGTTGAAAATAAAATTTAAATTTAAATTTAAAATTTATAATAAATTACTAATTATAGAAAATTTAACATTAAAAATTACTTTATAATAAAAAAATATTAAATGTTGAAAATAAATAAATTACAAAAAATATCAAAAATCAGAAAACAATATTATTTATATTAAATGTATTAAAAAATGTGATAATATTATGATAAATGTATTATATTGTAATAGATGCATTGGTATTGTGATAAATGAATAAATAATATAAAATGAATAAATGTTAAAAATGAATAAAATTAAATAATTAGAATAAAATTAAATTAATTTCAAAAAATATTAAAAATGAATAAACAATATTAATTGTATAAATTTCAAAAATATTAAAGATGAATAAATATTAAAATAAAAATGAATAAAGATTAAAAAAGTATATTTAAATCTAAGAGATGCATGATAAATTACTAATTAAAATTGAATAAATAATAATTTTATAAACATTTAAATGAAAAAAGTATTAAAATACAAAAGAATATATATTAATTATATAAATTATAAACATATTAAAATTATTAAATATTAACAATTAAAGGTGTATCAATAAATATTAAAAATTGAAAAAATTAGAAAAATATTAAATGTGTGTGTGCATATCTCTGTATATATATATATAATTGCATTAATTGAATTTGAAAAACTAAATGAATTTTTCTATGATTGTGTGTACGTATATGTGTGTATATATACATATACTATAATGAGATATGTCAAATTGAAAAAAAAGGACTTTTCTTGTTATATAATGATATATTCATACACATACACAGAGACATACACATTGCATACATACACATACACAAATACATATGCATAGACATACATATACACATACACATGCATATGTATACACTTACATACACATACATACACATATATACATGTATACACATACACACAAATACAATTACATACACGTACATACACATGCATACACGTACATACACATACAAACACATACTATATATATAATCATACACGTACCATATAAACACACACACACATCTAGATGCATACACATACACATACACACACGCATACATGCATACACATACATATTCATGCATACACATACATATTCATGCATACATGTGCATACATGTACATGTACATGCATCCACACATATACACATACACATAAACATACACATACATAACACATACATCTATATGCATACACATAAACATACACATATGCATGCACAACACTTATATACACACACAACACATACATATGCATATATACACATATATAAATATATATACAAATACATACACAATATACATGCACATACATATGTACACATACATACACATTCATACACATACATACAAATATATGAGTATATTTTGAATTGTTTAATATAAATATAAATATATAAATTAAAAAATGAACTATATTTAAATAAATATATTTTTATTTTTATTTTTATATAATTATTGAAAGAAAATATTAATATATTATATTCATATATACATTTTTTAATTAATGTATATAAATATATTATTATACATTTTTATTAATTAATATAAGTTTGAAAAATATTTGTATATAAAATTATGAAATAAGATTAATAATAATTTTATTATAATATAGTTATATAAATCATGTTCATATATTATATTTACATATATATACTTATTTTTATGTAAATCATATTTAAAAATATATAAATATGTATATATAAATTAAAGTATTCATGGTGTCCTTTATTGGTTCTTTATTAACATTGTCAAAGAGGAGACTTTTATCAGCGCTAAAAAACAATAATAAAGGGTCTCCCTTTATCAATGTTTTTTTCGATAATAAATGATCTATTTATCACTGCTTTTAATCAGTGTTGAATAAATACTCCCATTTGTTAGCATTTTTTTAGAACTAATAAATGGAAATGCTAAATAAAATGAGATCTGTAGTAGTGCTCACTGATACGATGAAATTAAATCTGGCCACCATCATCTCAAAGGGTTAAATCACATCCATATTTTATTCTATACATTGAACTCAAATATTGTG
The DNA here is from genome assembly GCA_963277665.1 of Viscum album. Taxonomy (NCBI): domain Eukaryota; kingdom Viridiplantae; phylum Streptophyta; class Magnoliopsida; order Santalales; family Viscaceae; genus Viscum; species Viscum album. The sequence goes on from OY728122.1 coordinate 1,021,182,388, forward strand.
GTTTCATAATGCAATAGGCACAAAATTCATTTATTCAAACAATATGATCCAAATAACTAGTTTCATGATCTAATAACTTAGACTACCTTGAATGAGTTGTACGTAACAACATGATAGTGCACCCTAAGGGTGGGTTCAGATTAATTTGGTTTGATTTTCACTAAAAACCAAACCAAACTAAAATTTACGGTTCAGTTTTTATAAATAGAAAACCAAACCATTTAATAACAGTTTGGTTTAGATTAAAAAAAATCAAAACCATGAATTTGTGGTTTGATTTAATTTTGATTTTAGATTAAGCTATTTTTTATGTTATAAAACAAACAAAAAAAGGTACATTGGTGGAAAAACATCTTCAACGTTGATTTTTTTACCTTCCAACATCATTTATAAATCGACATTAATATAGGCGATGTAGAAAGTGGGACATTAAATGTTGGTTTATAAAAAATTATGTTGAAAATCCTTCTAAAATGATAAATATATAAGGATTTAAACATCATTTTTCAATAAAATTGATGTTGAAATCCTTCTATATTTCGAAATATAGAAGGATTTCCATTTCAATTTTTATTAAAATCGATGTGGAAAGCCTTCTAGAAGGGATTTTGAGGTCGGTTTTATAAAAAACCCAACATTGAAAGTTGAAATTTAAAAATAAAAATAAAAAATTACATAATTCCAATCCTGTAAACACAATATGCAGCACCAAACAGCAGTAAAAACATCAAAAATATAACAAGAGGAGAAAAACTCATTGATAATTTTCACAACATTTTTTTTACAAATATACAACTAAATATATAAATTAGTCAAACTCAGGAAATATTTTGCAAATAAATTTTGATATTATTTCAAGTCATTTGATGTATATGAAGAAACATCATCAAAAACCTACAATATAAAGTGTTATGAATTTAAAAAACAACATATTTGTTTAAATTATAGGTTTTATAATGAAACTAACCATTTCAAAATCTATCATTTCTATGGTCGTGATTATCCCATAAATGAATCATAAAACATAATATCCATATTCAAAATTCTCTATTTTATTATGGAATTATGTTTATAAAACAATATTTTGAAAATAAAAACACTAAATATGTAAGAAAAAAACAAGTATTCATTGATATAAAAGTTATCTACCTAAACTTTCATGTGTACAATTTTAACTGGTTCTATTGTTGAATAGTGAGTCCTATTGAACTCAATCCATGACATGTTGTAATTTTAAATATTAATTATCAAAACTGATGTAAAATGAAAATATTAAGATTAAATAACTAAAAGAATAAAATAAAACTTACTTATTTAACATCTTACTAAATCTTATTCAAACACCAACCAATAAAGAGCATAACCAATATTCTTTACATTCTTTTGGAGAAAATATGCATAAAATTCAATGTATACTGAAATATAAAAAATTCAACATTAATAATAGTATAATGAATGGTTGTTCATAATTATATATTTTTTCTTACCAGTTAAGGAATGGAAAAAAATATGTAATCTGCGTGTTTTTAAATCTTCCAGATATATATTCAATTATGGATTCTTGGTTCAAGTTTTTCACATCTTTTGAAATGTATGCTGGGTCCATAAAATCATAAACAGAAGTAAAATCATATTTGATTCAAATATTGTGGAGATACCTGATTATAAAAGTAATTAATTAAGTCAATATAATATATGTTTACTTAAATAATAAATTAATAATTGAAATTTACTTACATGTAAAACAACTATAATGCGGGTACACTGAGTTGATCACCCTTTACAATGTCCATGATGTCGGTTTTAAAAATATACAACATATGATCCCTTCCACATATATCATCACTCATCTAAAAATTATAATAATTATTTAATATAAAAGAATTGTGTGATAACTTTTTTACCCCATTAGATTTCTAAGGAGTATCTAAAGGTGTTGGAACCTAAAATTTTCCCTTCCTTTATATTCATTCCTTAGATTTCAAATAATCTTATATAAGATAAGTGTAAGAAAATATTATAGGTAATTTTGGATTTAATGATGAATAAAAAAATAAAAAATAATACATACCTCATATGTTAGCTGATGACAAAGATTTGTTTTTCAAAGTAAAAAAATGATCAATACTCTATCCAACTATGGAAACCTCTTTAATAGGTAGTGGTTCTAGATTAGTTGGATCAATAATATCATGTACCGCTACTCTTACCTAGACCAACTATATAAGCTAATGATGTACATAATCCTTCATATGATGTACAAGTCTTTATGCTGTAATATGCACATGGGGATCTCCAACATGCAACTCATAGTGCACGGTCGGGTCTGAATGAGGAGGTGGTGGATCCGGGTAGGCAGGTTTCATAGGATACGTCTATCTCATCACTTATATAAGAATATCCTATAGATAATATTTAATTATACTCTATATCAACTTATTCAAGTGTCACAAATTAGTATTTAAAGAATTCATTTCTCCCTTATATTTTTTCCCACATTGATGATGCACTAGAGGCACAGTCAAAAACTTTTTTAACACTGATACCCTCCTTATACCCTCTGATGCGGCCCAAGTGTTCCGTATTTCCTAAATCGTTGGTAAGAATATTCATCCTACCCTCATGGATAAAGGTATCATGTGTTATTTTTTCCTAAAAGGAATCCTAAAAAAATATTTTCAAATGTTATATTAGTGAGATAAATTTAAAAAATAGTAATATTGAAGAAAAGTAACAATTAATTACTTAAAATATTACCAGTTTCTTCCTTTATTTAATTCGTAATATACTTCCCATTTTTTCATTCTCTTCCTTTTCCATTTGTCATGATGAGGGGGAGGAGATGCAGAGTTGAGTGAAACCTCTTTAAAGCCACTAATTGAATTTTCTCTTAATTTGCTAATTTTTTAGTAATCATTTGATCCTATAATAAAGGATACCCTTCACATGAAAATGTATAAGGGTATAAATTGTGATATTGTATATATTGGTTAGTTTTATTGGAGGTTTGTTACATAAGAAAAAATAAATAATTTAAAGATTCATTAAAATTAATTAAACAAATAAATTTTACAAATAACAAAACATATCATAAAGGTTTCCTCCTGGTGATTAGAGACAAACTCCTATCATGCTTCCCTATCTATAAACTCATACTTCAGGCATGGATCTTGATCTTGTTTACTCTCAAAAATATAAAATAAAGTCAAATTTGACTTAAAATCTCTCCATCTTGTTGCTAAAAAGGATAAACACTTTTTCTTAATTTCTTTTTTCTCATGAAAGTTAAATTTCATTTATAATTGAATAGATAAAATATTTAGAAATGCATAATATTTGAATTATTGAAAAACTATATAAATAAGTTTATAAATTTTGACGTTATAACTCCCATAACAGATCTTTCATTGACTGGTTGATGATCCTCCAGTTGATGAATAAAATACTTATTCTATAATGACTATGTATATCCAGGTAAGTCCAAAATTGTGTGGCATGTGGGACAATTTGGTGGTCATTCTCATAAAAGTTAATTATCACCCTCTACTCTTCACATGTGAGTGAAAGTTTTGGAAAATGTGTGATCACATTCCCACCATCTTTGGGTATCATCCTCTCTAGAGAATAATGAGAGTTTCACAAAATTTTAAGAAATATTGATCTAATTTAATTAAATAATTTAATTATTATAGATATATATTTATATGAAAAAATGTTCAAACCTCAGTTCCCCTGCCATCATGTCTGTCATCTAAAAAGATGTATGTTACTTAAATAAAAGTATGTGTACCTGTATTTAATTAAAATTAAATAATTATAATAAAAAATTATTTTTCATAATATAAAACAAAGCAATAAATATTATATTTTTCAACCAAAAAATGTGTAACTAAAACTAGTGAATATAAAAATTAACAACAAAAAATGACATAAATGATTATCATCTAAAAATGTGTAATTTTGTGTTCCTGTATTTTTTTATAAATAAGTAAATTTTATAAGTTAAAATGTAATTGTTCATAATCGGAATAAAATTATAAATATTTTATTGAATAAAAGTATATACCTGGAAAAAAATAATATGAAGAAAATATTCACAACAAAATGATGAAGGTAAAATTTTTCAACCAAAAAATGGATATCTGAATCTAATAAATATAAAAAATATTACAAAAATGGTAGGAATGTTGTACATATATATATATATTTTAATATCAAATTTTAAAAATAATGTTTTTAACTGTGTTACTTTCAAAAAAAAAATAGATTACCTGATTAATTATGAGAGTAATGGAGTGTTTTCCCATATCCTTTATGCATGATCATTTTTTGTTTAACGGAAATTGTCCACCCCACAATCATTTTTATCATCAGGTAATCATGTAATAGATAGATAAATGTCATATAAGTCTTTAACATCATTTTTATTCTCCTCACCTAAATGAATTTTTTTCCCTAGAAAAATAATGGACCACTAATCATTTGATGGATCAACAACATAAAATATTTTTTTCATGCATCACCATGATAAATGATTCCTCCTTGAAACTAAATATTTTCAAATAAATAAGTGTAAATCCATAATAATTGTGTTCCAAACCACTGTTACTATCAAACAGTTACACTTAAATGTTGGTACCCAAAATATAGTATAATAAATTTCCTGTATATCCTTAAAAACTCCAAAATATGATATTGATATAGAAATTAAGTTTTTATCTTTAGCACTAAAAAAATGCAGTGCTTTAGCGACAACCATCACTCCACTATTTTGAATAGTACTATTATCATCCTGGTTTTTTGTATAAAATATGTAACCATTAATATCAAAACCAGACCACATGATCACATTAACACTTGATCCCCATGATAACCACTTTAATGTTTCTAATGCAGATAAATCAGAGTTGATTTTCTCCTTAAATCATGAAACAAATGGCTTTTTATGTTCATTCGTCAACCACTTTTCATTTATTCTCAAATATCTTACCTTAAATCCAGCAATATATGATGATATATATGGTTGAGAATCACCTATGATGTTCGAAATGAAGAAATCTGAATGCATTACTTCATCATGTGAAATTAACTTTAACTTTAAGCCATTCATCCCTTTACCTTCACTATAAAATGTCAAATGTAAAGATATAGAGAGACCAACATGCTCTATTTTAGACAAATAATCAGTATAGAACTCAATTACCTCTTCTAATATATATTTTTTAACAATAGAGGCCTCTGGTCGATGTGGATCCTTAACACATCCCTTCAAAATTTTCATGTATCTTTCAAAAGGATACATCCAACGTAAATAAACAGACCATCATATTCTTATCTCTCACACCAAATGAATCAGTATATGAACTATTATATCAAAAAAATGATAGTGGAAAATATATTTATCATTGAAAAAGTATGATAACAGATTCATTCTCTAGCACATCTAATAAATTTATATCTATGAAATTGCTTCAAATTGAATTGAAAAAGTAACACGGCCAGATGATAGAATTTTATATAGGTATCAGTAATATTTCACACAATGAAACCGGTAGAAACAGTTGCATCAATACATGATAGTCATGATATTTCATACCTATTAACTTTAAATACTTCAATAATACCAACTTTTTCACATGTTAATAAAACACACTATTTACTTTAATACCATGAAGGCATTAAAAAAATTTATCTTCTCACTCTTTCTTAATGTGTGAAAAGCTATGGGAAAGTATGTTTTGTTTCATTTCATTGTGGGAGCTAACTCCAAATGTATTCTTGTGGTTATTAAGTCATGTCTTTCTTACACTCCATATTTTTTATTTACTTTTATATTTAAAAATGTTTCAATTAAATTTTCACAAATGTTTTTCTTGACATTCATAACATCAATGTTATGTTTTATGTTAAAAAATTCCAATAAGGTAGCTCAAATAAAGTGGATCGTTTCTTCCATATATTTTTTTGACGACAATAACGTAATTTCTTTCCAAATGTGACATTTATGCTTTTAAACTTATCATAATATTCTTTAACTGAAAATGGTTGTGGGGAAGAATCATACTCTTGAAATCCATTAAATTCCTTTTTTAATCTTAGATAAAGATGAACCATTCAGAAAAAAAAAATAATGTCCCATGTACACTATTTTTATTTTATTCTGTAATTAATGATATGAAGTCCCCTCTTTGTAAAATGGATGGGATTTATGCCCTTTAACTCTATATCCAGATAAGTTTCCATATGAAAAAAAAATCATTATAGTTGACATTATCATATCATGAAAAATAAAATACTTTTTCTTGTATGCATCAAATACAGTGACACCCATCTCGCATAGAAATTTCAAATCTCCAATCAATGGTGATAAATAAACATCAATATCATTTCTAGTTTGTTTCTGTACAGAAATCATAAATCTCATCATAATATATTTCCTCTTCATACATATCTATGGGGATAATTTATAAGCAACCAACATAACAGGCCATGAACTATGTTGGCTAATGAGACTCTAATATGGATTCATTCCATTCATGAATAGACCCATTATAATATTTCTAACTTCATTTCCAAAATAAAAAAATTTGTGATCAAATATTTTCCATTGTGGTGAATCATTAGGGTGACATAGGTTTCCATTAGATATGATCTCATTTGTATGTCATATTAACATTATTTAATAATTTTAATTTGTAAAGAGACACTTCAAGTGAGGAATTACTAGAAGATACCAGATTTCTTTAGCATGAGATTTGGTGTATGTTCTTGAGAATGAATCAAAGATGGATTTTTCATCCATTTTATATCATGATTTCCCACATTTAGGTCACTCTCGTAAACTTTCATATTCATTTCTATACAGCACATAGTTGTTAGGTAAAGCATGTGTCTTTTTATTCCCCAATCCCATTGGACATAATATTTGTTTTGCTTCATAATTTGAATCTGGAAGCCCATTTCCTTATGGAAGTATCTATTTTAAAAGTTCAAGCAATTTAGTGAAACTTTTATCACACAAACCATGTATTACTTTCAATTTAACTAATCTCATCATTATCAATAACACTTTAAATTTAGTGCAACTTGAGAATATTTTTTCTAAGTAACTTTGTCTAGTTGTTCAACACTTGTTTTTTCAATGATTTCAATACCACATCATGAATTAATTCTTAAAGATGGTCCTCTATATCATGTAAAACATATTTATCATCATTAGATCTTGAACTGTTTTTTATTTCACCATAAAAGATCCATCATGTATAATTATGTCAAGACCCAACCCACCGGGACCCTGCCTAGGCTAGCAGTAATCCAAGAGTGACACCCCAAGATTGCCTATAATAGGCCAGGGGTTGGTGACAAGCATCGAGTAGGAAAAACAATAAAATGTTATGACTTAAACTAATTTACCTATATGCACACACACACACAACCAGCTCCATGCAACAATATAAAGATGTAATAAAATAATAGACCATCTAGAGTGTAATCAATGGATGAAACAACCTCTAGGAAATAAATCAAAGTGTAGTGAGGTAAAATAAAAGGTAAAAGGGTAAAAATACATGCCCATCCAGAAATGAAATCCCAACCTAAAACTATGGGGAAAGGGAAAATGGAAGAGATCCCTTCTTACAATCTATGAGGATAACCACTAAACATGATCATCACCTCTAGGTACCATTATGGCCCTCTAATATTGGGTCCATTGAAGTCACCATCGATATGTCTATGGTCTGCATAAGACACAACACGTGCGGGTATATCTCATATAGGGGTGAGTATATACATACCAAGTAGGACACTCTGAAAACTAAGAGGGAAGAAAAAGAATAAAATAGTCAGCTCAACCCATAAGGTAATAGGGTAAAGAAACCCAACATCATATATGCTCATAAACAAATCCAAATAAAGAGATAAAGGGGATATTCATCCTCACATAGAACTAAGAATGATGAGTCAACCTACAACTCCCAAAGGTTCAACTATGACACCCAAAACCAAATGAAAACTGACAAGAATCATAGTATAGGGCCTGTACCTCACCCCTACACTCCACAGTTGAGGGATAAATAACTCCAGTGGAGGACCTTACCTCCATCGGAGCTCAATGATAGGGGAGTAACACTCTATAGATAGAGGACTCTTCCCTATTTAGTATGGTGGAGTACCAACTCTGACTATATAAAGAGTATGGGGGATCACACCTTATTGCATCAAGGGAGTATTGACCCCGACATCTCCCTGGAGACCGAACCCAATCACTTTCATCATCCATGTATCACGGAAAAAAGTGTCACTCTCAAAACACCTTGTATCATATATTTGATGCTAAAAAAGGCTACCATCATGTTCTATGTGGAAAAATTCTTAGGATAGGCTACTTGAGGACCCAAATCCAACTCCTTAATAAGGAGATGAAAAGGATATGATTTTCTAGGAAAAAGAATACAGCATGTATATAGGGTCACATGGTGTATGAATTTACATAGACACATGGGTGTGTCCACCCATATACATAGCTTGGATATCCATGTGGCCCCACACGACATGTCTCCAAGGGGGAAACAATATGTATTTCCACTTGGGTTCCTAGGTGTGTGCTCTCAATGCACAGCTCAGTTATCCATGTACATATACACGACATGTCCCTTTGGGGACATGATGTGTCTACTCACCTAGGGTCCTAGGCAGGTACTCTCTACACACAGCTCAACTACCCGAGTAAGGTCACATGATGTGTGGGCCCGTCCACATGGTATGTAATATTTAATAGCATGTGTTCCTCTAGGACACATAGTGTGTGGTCATTTTTTCACAAAAAGTGAATTTTGTCTTCACGTGGATGCCACATTTTCCATTATAACTACTTCCTCTACCGTTTGACCCACCCAAAACCGTTAAAAATAAAGGAAGTCATCTTTGATCATTATTTCCCAGCCTCTAATGGCTGGAAAACGTGATTCTAGTTACCCGAATAGTAAACTTTGTACCTCCCATCGCCATTCGGGGTCTTGATTCATGAATCCATCATCCACATCCACAAATCCATCTTGAACCATATATAAAATATTGATTATTGTGCCATTTTTGCAATTATCGTGAATCTGGGGGTTCAATCACACTCAAATCTAGTACAAAAATGTCGAATCACTGATCCCATGGGCCAATGATGAAGAACATGAAGAACGATGGTGGGAAAATCACATGAACAAAGTGAGATCATCATTAGTCGATGGAATCCTGATCAATGACCATAAATTGTGGAACCCAAGGGTGTGAAAAATAGGTGCAATAAATATAAATAAATAGTTTCAAGAATACTAATCAAAACTGGGATCATGTTAATAATAGAAAATCATAGTAATAAAGAAGGTATGAAATCTATGTCGGGTGATTAAATCAAATGGGGGAAAACCAAAAAATAATGATCCCTACCTCAAGAATGGATTGATTTTTAGTGAATAACATATTCTCTAGTGATGAAGGTGAAGATCCCTCCATGTTCATTGTTCGTCTCATGATTCTCCTCAATCGTTGTCATCGACCTACGTTCTCAAGTTACCAACACCAATGAATCTCTCACTTCCTCCTATAATATCCCAAGGTTATATAAATAACCTTTTAAATTCATCATAATTATGTATTTATAGAGGGTAATTATATTTGTAGGCCATTAAATAAATAAAATAAATTAGTCATTTAATTTATTTATCGCACCTACCAATGGATTCCCTCAACTAAACATTCGGCATTGACTAACTTTATATCATGCATAGGGTAAACCCCATGCTCTGGAAATAATTGTGGTCTTGGATTTCTCATACAAGGTCTCAATCAATAGGAAAATAATTTATTTTAAAAAATATGTGTGTGAATTCTTTAATATTTTTAATATTTTTAATATATTAATTTTGGGGTCCTGCAACTCCCAAAACATAGCACTGAATCTAAAGAAAAATTCATTAAAATATATATATAGAAATATTCAAAGGATCAAACTATATAATCTAGAGTCATAACATTCTCCCCTCCTTCAAGGATTTTCACCCTGAAAATCACAATATATTAAAAAAGGTGGGGTTATTAGGCCCGTATATGGATCCCACACTCTTAGGAGATCTCCTTCATGCTCACATGTTTTCAAAGAATTCAAACCAGAGGAATGGTCTATCCACATAGGATCTTATCCTACTAATCCTCGATTTCCACTAAGTGCTCTTAGAAGGTGGATCTATCCTCAATATCTATCTCACCCCAGTTAATGACATGTGATGGGTTATGCATGTATCTTCTTAATTGTGAAACATAGAATATTTCATGTACTCATTCCAAATATAAGGGCAAGTCTAGGTGGTTAGAAACCCCGCCAACCCTCTGTAAGATCTGGAATAGCCCGATAAACCTCAAAGATAGCTTTCTTCCCTAGAAAAATCATTGCAATCTTCACCATAGGGAGACTCTCAGGAAATCATGGTCTCCCTACTCAAACTCCAAAGTCCTGTCACATTGGCCCACATGAGATTTTTGTCGACTCTGAGCCATCCTCACATTCTCAAAAATCACCTGGACCTTCTCTGTCATCATTTTCACTAGTTCTGGCCTAATAAGAGATGTCTTTCCAATCTCAGTCCAGTATAAGGGTGACCTGTAGGGTCTCCTTTACCGGGCCTCAAAATTTTTCATGTTAATAATAGAGTTATATCTATTATTATAATCAAACTATACCAATGGAAAGTGATCCTCTTGGTTCCATATGAAGTCCAACACATAGGTCCTTAGTATAACCTCTAAAACCTGAATGGTCTACTCACTCTCTTTGACTTTATAGGGGTAAAACACTTTGTTCATTCATAATTGGGTCCTGAAATCCTCCTATAACCCACTCCAAAATCATGATGTGAATTGATAATCACAGTCAGATACAATCATCATGAGTACCCCATGAATTCATATGATCACATGCACATCCAACTGATACAAACTCTCAACCAAACTATTCTCTCTAATAGAAAGAAAGTGAGATGACTTGATAAGTCGGTCGATAATCACCCAGATAGCATCACAACCACTTGTTTTCTGTAGAATCCCCATCAAAAAATATATTCAATTTTCATCACACTTCCATTTTGTGAACTCAATATGTTGAGTAAAACCTATTAATACCTGATACTCAGCCTTTACCTACTGACACATGAGGCATCAAGAGACAAACTCAGAAACATTACACCTCATGGCAACCCATTAAAACTACCATTAATATTACTTATACATATTTTTCAAACCTGGATGTATGACCAAGGGATAGGTATAAAACTCCATCAACACATCCTCATGCAATGTGATTGGAACTACCGTCTATCCCTAAAAAAGGATGATATTCTCCACACCTTCATAAAATATTACAGGTGTATCTCCTAAGGATAACTGGTCATGAAAAACCTCACAGTCAATATCTACCAACTAGTCTTCTCTCACATTCTAAAGAAGTGGTGGATCCACTACCATCAAATAAAGATAAGTTTCACTCCACTCCTCCACCAGGGTTAGTTGTAACAAGGCCAAATGCTCTGATGCCTCTTCTAATGAATGAGAATGGGATTTCCTAACAAGGTAATATGCCACCATGTTTCCCTTGTCTGGGGTATAGACTATCTCAAAGTTTTAGTCTTATGAGATCCCCAACCAACGCCTTTGTCTCAGGTTGGGGTATCTTTGGGTGAAGATGTACCTAAGACTCTGGTGTTATAAGTAAACAATGAAATTCTCACTCGAAATATAATGCCTCCATATATTTAGGTCAAATACTACTTCTATCAACTCTAATTCACAGGTCATGTAATTTTTCTCATGGGATCTCAGTTACCTTGACTCATAAGTGATCACTACCTGCCTCTGCATCAACATGTGTATGAGCCTGTCTCTATAGGAATTATAGAACATCATGTACTTGACACCCTCCTTTGATAGACTCAAAATAAGATCACTAGTCAACCTCTACCTCAAAACATTAAAGGCTCTCTGACACTATTCAATCTAGGTAAATGGATTTCCTTTCCATATCAAGGCAATCAAAGTGGTTGTAATCCTAGAAAAAAAATTCATGAACCCTTGATAGTACCCTTCCAAACCAAGGAAATTATGCACTTATGATGCACTCTTGATTGGATCCCAAGTGAGAAATGTGTCAATATTCACTGGATCCACAGCTACACCATACTCAGACATTAAATGCCCCGGAAAGTGAACCTATATGATCCAAAAATTGCACTTCAAGAGATTACTGTATAGTTTTTAATCCCAAAGTAAGTCTAGTTACATACTCAAATACCGTGTGTGATCCTCCTCAAACAAAGGTTAAATGAGAATTTCATCAATAAATACAACTATTAATCAATCCAATTATGGTTGGAATATTTAGTTCATAGGTGTCATGAACATGGTAAGGGAATTAGTCACACTGAAAGGCATCATCAGGAACTCATAATTCCCATAACAGTATTAGAATATCATATTCAAAATATAATCCTTGTGAACCCTCAATAGATGATATTTGGACCTAATATCAATCTTTAAAAACCAACTCACACCTTTCAACTAGTTGAAAATGTCATAAATACTTGGAAAGGGATACTTTCTCTTGATTATAACTTGGTTCAGGTGGTGGTAATTAGCATAAATCCTCAAACTATCATCTACCTTTTTCACGAACAACATCAGAGCCACCTAGGGGATACACTAGGTCTAATAAAACCATTCTCTTAAAGTTATTTCAATTTTATACTTGGCTCTTGAAGCTTAGTAGGTTCCATCTGATATTCCAAAGAATATATCAGTGTGGTCCTGGGTTTCAAGTCAATGCATAAGTCAATCTACCACATTAGATGTAGTCCTAAAACATCTTCGGGAAAGATTTCCATATAATCCTCCACTATCACTAGAATATAGATGCTTGAAGAGCCCATGATACTAATGGATAAACTCACCAACAAAGATATGATAGGTTGCAGATTCCTACTCATGATCCTCACTCGCTCTGCCATAAGATCTCTCTCATGCACGAAGGAGGATCTCGTTTCATCTGCATGTAGGTATCTAACTCTTCTTCAATAATATTCTCTTCAGGCATGCACTACACACAAACAGTTCATACCCAGGATGACATCATAAGGTTTCATCACAACGAACAAGAGGTCCCACAAGAAACTCTCTCCATTGAGCACCAACTCAAATTTCCAACATATGTGATATAGAAAAATTGTTCCCTATAGGAACCTCTAGCCACAAATGATTGCCCAAAGACTCTATCGAAAGCTCTAGTTCTCACAAAAATAATATAGAGATAATGGAATGACTTGTGCCTATTTCTATAAGTACTAGAGCTAAAGTATAGAAGACATAAATCATACCTAGAATCATCTCATGAGCAGTATGATTATATCCCTCCAAAGCCTACAACTATCCATGAACTCAATCACCATCCCTCTAATCCTAGAGTGGGATACCTATTGGTGGTAGTGGGAGTAGTTCATAGCATCTTCCTCCACCTATGGATTCTCCCTTTGGGGCTCCACCTTCTCCTCTATCAGTACTGCCTCTCTAGGGGCCTCCTTAACCACACTTGGTAGATCCTTAATAATAATGATGCATCTACCATGAAGGTTCATCCACTGCCTATCCACCATCTACAGCTTGATGATCCATGTAATAATAGTCCATATGACCTCACTCATCATAATCATAGCACTATCTCTCTCCAAGATGACGGGATACTCTACGTGAACCTTGTGCCACAAATCCATGTTTATGAGTCTGGGAATGAGTATGCCTCCTACGTTGTGACCCTAATGACTGACTCCTATTAGTTTTTGTAGATGACTCAACCCCATGATACATAATTCCATATCTCTATACCCATATTCCCTCTTATATAAAGTTCTCTATAACCAAATCCTGCTCTAAAACTATAGAATAAGTGGGAATTCATAAAGATACCATACTATCATGGGTGTCTCTATAAAGGCCATGCTCAAACTTTCTTACCTAGAAGTATCCATCTTTCACTATATTGATAGAGTAGTTTGTGAGGTCGTTAAACCTCGAAGCATACTCATCAATTGATATATTACACAATTGAAACTTAAGAAGCTTATAAATCCATGTAAATCACAAGTTCAAAGGGTGATACTCATCATAAAACAACTTCTAAAAGAATATCCATGAGATTTTCATCTCATCGTGGGTCTGAGTGATCATACCCAACTAGTTCCATGTCTCTCCATGATAAATATTGGTAGCAAGCACAACCATATAATCGAGCGGGGCCCAAACAAGCTATAAAACTTAGACCACTCCCTTGAGCCAATATTCTACTCCCTGAGGGTTTATCTCACCATGAAAATTGAGTGGTCTATATCCCTAGATTTTGTGTGATGTGTTAAACCTATATAAATCATCATTTTGACTTATTTAAGCTATAAAATTCCCAACACACAGTTGATCTTCCATCTTGACCACTATAGGTAGATCCACACATTTCCCGTCAGGTGGGAGAACTACTTTATTCTCACCTAGAGGAAACACATCATGAATGGGTCCCTGAACTAAGGTCTCGTCACTCAAATGGTCATTGTCACAACCCTATATTGGTATCCTAGTCAACTATCATTGTGAAGACATCCTGAAAGTAACAAGACATACCATGGTTAGATGAGCATATATGGGGAGATGAATCAAGGACATGAAATTCAAAAGACCCAATCCTACATGATGCATGTACCATTGGTTCCCTGCAACTGATGCCTCAGTATACTGAGTCAACGAATAGGTGGTCAGAGTCTTGGTGAATGGATACATTGGTTGTCGCACCAACATCAGGTTCCCTAGCCTGAGATCCAAACTTGAGACACTTTGACATGATTTCCCTAAGTTCCCAAACCAAACCTCACAACATGTCCAACTCCAAACACCTACCTATGTACAAACATCCTTTGATACAATTTTGTTAATACTCGACCCACTAGGGACACACTTAGACAAGTAATAAGGTGAGAGTGGCACCCCAAGCCCGCCTCCAATAGACCAAGTGTTGATGACAAGCACCGAGTAGGAAAACACTCAAATTAGAGTCTTTATCTAAATTTACTTATATGCATGCACACAACCAACCCTATAAAATAGCGCAGAGATATAATAAAATACTGGACCATCTAGAGTGTAATCAATGCACGCAAAAACCTTTAGGAAATAAATCAAAGTGCATTAAGGTAAAATAAAAGGTAAAATGGGAAAAATACACACCCATCTAGAAATGAGGTCTCAACCTAAAAACTATAGGGAAAAGAGAAAACTAAAGAGTGAAAATATCATAATATCTGAGGATAACCACCGAGCATGGTCAACACCTCCAAGTACTGTTATACCCCTCTGATACTGGTGTTGAGTGTCTACGTGAACCACTTTATGTTTTGATAATTATAAAGATTTATTTGTTTTATTTCCTTTGAATTTCTTAATATTTTGAATTGTTTATTAATTAAATTATGCTTAATCTTGATCATATCATAATATTTATTCTCTTAAAATATCGTTATATTTCATGTTTTGATTGGTTATAACATGTTCTATAAGTTTTATATAGTTTTTCTAGGCAAAAAAAGTCATTTGGGACCTTAAAATATCTTTTTAACATATTTTTTACTATTCCCACATAGCCAATATACTCTTCACCATGTAGAAAATTTATTGATCACCATGTAGCCGATTTTCCAAATTTTGTGACCTTATGTATTTCAATGATATATTGAGATATAAAACTCCAAATTGAGTGATTATTTTTTTTGTTATAAATATAATAAAATTATATGTTTTTCAATAGAATAAATAAACTTCTGAATAAATCTCCATCTTGTTTAAAATTAGGTTATAAGTAACTATATGTTTTCAGTCTGAATTATACAGTTTTTCAGAACTATTTTGCTATTATTTTTTAATAATTGAGATATAGAGGTAAGATTAAGGTTATTCTTAATTCTTTTTAAATATAATGAAATTTTATAAATATAATTAAGCTAGATTCAAATATGATTCTACCATTTAGTATGTATCTTTTAGGTCTGAAATTAGATAAGTCAATCTATAAATAGATATCAACATTTTGGATATGTGAATTGCCTACGAGAATCCATTACGTAGATTCCACTATGTAAATTTTCTTATGTGGAGAGTTTTATCTACATAGAGAAAAAAAATTAAATTAAAACCATCTATGTGAATTTTCCTATATACTTTAGTGAAACTCTATAGGTTATTCTAAAATCTACAAATTTTCTCTATTTTATGTATTGTTTCATATTTTGATTTGATACATGCTCATTTTTTATATTTAAATTATTTTAATGACATTATAAATTCATATTAATTATGTATAACCTATAAAACCTATTTTTCATTATTTTAAACTTGTTTTTATAAAGATCAAAAGGTGTTTTATTTTCACACATGAAACTTACAACTTCAAACTCAAAAAATCATTTTTATTATTTTATGTTGTTTTCTTAAATTATATTATTTATAAATTAATATTAGTTGATACTAAACTCTTTAAAACTTTTTTTAATACCTTTAATGCAGTGTTATTATTTTTTGATATTCTCTTCACGTTTACTGCTTATTTTAAACAGAATGCTTTTGAATTTTGTATTTAAAAATCATACTTGTTATTTTCATGGGAACTTTAATTGACCTATTATTATAGATACTATTTAAATTATTTAATGGGTATTTCAAATTAGTTTTAATTATTATTTATTTATTTTAATATTAGACATTATTTGATCAATTGTTATACAATGATAATTTCTCTTTTTCCCTCTCTTTCTGATAATCTAGTTCTATCTTTTTTTTTATTTTGAATTCTCTAACCTCTCTAGGTGGTGTTGAGTTTATCTATTTTAAAAAGTATTTCAAGACTTTCTATTGGTGGGAAAGTAAAAAAATACTCATGTGATACTTCTTTGATGAGATCTTTCATATTTTCAAGTGATAACAGTGCAAAGAGTGTGGTGGTGTTAATACTATAAAGTATTGTACATTTTGTATGTATTGAACATTTCTCACTGTTGTTTAATGATCTATCAAGGTATGAAAAAAATTCTAGGACTTTTTTTACTATCTTGACAAGACAATCAAGTCAATAAAATACTCAAGAACTGGTACCTTCATTTTATTATTTTTCTATCTATTTCATTCTGGTTGCTTGAGTTTGTAACACTTCTTCCCATATCTCACATGCTTTCACTCTATATTTATGATTTTTCATACAAAATCATTCTCTATCTTTGGGTTGTGACTCTTGGATTCTAAATTCAAGACCATTTGGGTTGTTAATCTTGGTATTTAAAGTCATTTTTGTAATTGGGTTGTGACTCCCCATACAAAAATTAGGTGTATTTTGGTTTTACTTCCACTAGAAAAAGTAGGTTTTAATCGGGTTATTATTCCCCTTCAAAAATAATATTAGTGAACATCATATCTCTCACCGATTAGATATGTATAAGAGTATACTAGGTCCATTTTATACTGAACTACTATAAAAAACATCCTTTCATTCTTTCTTTTATTCCATAGAAAATTAAATCCATTAATTAACTTTGATAATTAATTTAGATAATTAATCTATCTATTTAAAAAACTTGTCTATTCACCCCCATATTAACCATCTACTTTCACTCTATCTAACCTAAAAAATTGGTATCAAAGGGTTGGATATTCTTTTTACCTTTGTTATTCTTTTTCTTGATACCAAAAAATTAGTAATAAAGGTTGGACCTTATTAAGGATATATTAGCTTTTCTATTTTTTTCCTTATACCCAACATTTTGTATATGAGGTTGAACCTTTTAGGAATTTTCAATTTAGAGTTTTTTGTTTATATTTTATTGTATTAACATTTTCCTAGACCTCACAACCTAAGGACAAGATCTATAAGATGGAAATAATGAATGAAAATGATGGGTGGATTCCTCATAAACCACATCACTTTGATTGAAATGACTATGATTATTAGAAATCTAGAATGGAGGCATATCTCAAACAACTAAGAAAAGAACACTGGTCAATCATGTAAAAACCTTACAAGCTACCAGAAGCTAACCTGGATACTCTTATAGGAAATTATGTTTCTAGATATGTTTTAAATTACAAAGTAGTAAATGTATTATATTGTGTTATTAATAGAAGTGTGTTTAGTCATGTGTCTATGTTTAAGAAAACTCATAATATCTGGAATATTTTAAAAGTTACTCACCTTATCTTAGACAAGGTGATTAGAACCAAACTTGAAATACTTTGAGTAGAGTACCAAGATTTCAATATGGGTAAAGATAAAAGCATCAATCAAATGTTAAATCAATTCACAAGAATTTTGAATGGAATTAATTACCTTGGAGAAACATTGGAGAAATTCATACTTGTTAAAAGATTCATAATAGATCAACCTAATAAATGGCATGCAAAGAAGGTTGTGATCTATGGAATTAATAACTTCAAAGATTATACACTGGATGAACTCATCATATCACTTTTTCAATATGAACTTGAGTTAAAGAATATCGAATAAGAAGAGACTTTAAAGAAGAAAGGTATTTCTTTTAAATAACATATAAATTTTATTTATAAATCTTATGAATATGAAGAACATAAAAGTGATAAAGGAGAAATTGAGAATATAAGAAAAGGTATTTATAATTTGTTGAAGAGAAATAAAAAGTTTAAAAAGTGGCTAAGTAAAGATCAAAAGAATTATCAAAAAGAAAATAAGGTTACTATATATGGACTAGATGTAACCTGTTATGAATGTATAAATAAGGGACATATAAAACATGGCTATACAAAGTTTAATTAAGAATGGATAAATAAAAAATACAAGAAATAACTGAAATAATCTTATTATGCTGGATGAAGTTACACTGAATAATCCAATTCAAGTGATGAATACATAAGTGAGAAAGAATCAGTCAACCCATGGTTGATGGGAATAAATATAAATGAGGTTAGTAATCATTATGATTCTAATTATTATTCTTATAGTGATGGTTATAGATTTGATGAGTTGTATAAATAAAATAAAAAACTTCAAAAAGATGTTTTAAGAGTTACTAAATTATATAAATAATTAAAAGAATAAAATAAGAGGCTTATCAAGGAAATTAAGAAATTGAATAAGGATAATGGTGATCTCAAGGAAGAAATAATAAATTCCACTTCATGTTATAAAGTTAAGATCTATTATGATTTTGATTCTATTTATAAGAAAAATGATAATCATATAAAGGAAGTTGTATTCTTAAAAGAGATGTTATCTACTTTTGTTCAAGGAAAGGAAAAATATGAAATTATAGTGGCTATGATGAAACTAAATAAAGATAAAACTGGTTTTGGTTATAATTTATAGATTCTTAAATTATACAAGACTACTTTTGTTAAAATTTCTACTAGAAAGGTTTTTTATTTTACATGCCTTAAATGTTTTGTGCAAGGAAATTATGATAATGAATTTTCTCTTAGATATCCTCAATATCTTAGTTATACCAAGACTTTTACTTTAAAGATTTTATCTGTTATATTACCTTGTAATAAATTTTTTAAATCTATTTGGGTGCCTAATAATTCTATTTCTAACCGAGTTGGACCCAAAATAGCATGGGTTCCAAAAATATCAAGTGATTGGTTTTTTTTATGAAAAATATCTTGGATGTGTCAATAAAGACACATGTTACATGGATATTGGTTGTTCTTGACACATGATTGGTGACCTACCAAATTTCCTCTCTTATGACAAATGTGATGAAGTCTCTATCACTTTTGGAGATAACTCTAAAGGCAATGTTAATGGATTCGGTGGAGTAGGTATTTCAAATGTTGTTTTAATTTCTAAAGTTTTATATGTTGAAGTTTTCAAACATAACTTAATTATTATTTCAAAATTATTTGATGATGATATGTATGTTAAATTTGAATATAGTAAATGTTTAGTTTTTTAAAATGAAATTGTTTTATTTTATGCTAATAGAAAAATAATATTTATTCTATTAATTTTTCTTATTTATCTAATCAAAATCATAATTGTATCAATGTTATAGAAATATGTGATGTTATCTAGCATATATGACTTGGAAGTGCTCATTTTCAAATGATACACAAATTAGATAATCATGGATATGTCCTAGATTTACCCAAGTTAAAGATAAGAAAGGATTTTTCTTGTGATTCATGCTTAAAAGGTAAGAAGCACAAGGAATATTTCAAATATATCAATCATGTTTTTACTTCTAGAAATCTTAAATGTAATTGTACCCCCAAGAGCCTAATATAATATAATCATG
The DNA here is from genome assembly GCA_963277665.1 of Viscum album. Classification (NCBI taxonomy): domain Eukaryota; kingdom Viridiplantae; phylum Streptophyta; class Magnoliopsida; order Santalales; family Viscaceae; genus Viscum; species Viscum album. The sequence continues at coordinate 1,021,202,775 of OY728122.1, forward strand.
AACCTTGGCTAGATTTATTGATTTTTGTAAGGTAGTTTAAAATAAGGAAGGTTTTTTAATTTTGTATATTAGAAGTGATAATGGAGGTGAATTTGTTGATTTTAATTTTGAAAAATTATGTGAAGTAAATGGTTATACTTATAATTATTCTTCTCCTAAAATACCACAAAAAATGGTGTTGTGGAATGTAAAAATAGAACTATTCAAGATATGACTTGAACTATGATTAATGAATATAGTTCAACAAAATATTTTTGGTCTGAATCTTTTAATACTTATTTCTATGTTTTTAATAGAGTTTTTGTTAGACCCTTTTTTTAATAAAATCCCTTATAAATTGTTTAATGGTAGAAAAATAAAGGTTTGTTATTTTAAAGTTTTTGGTTGTAAAGTTTTTAACTTGAATAAGAAAGATAATTTTGATGCTAAAATTGTTGAAGGAATCTTTATTGGTTATTATTATAATAGTAAATCTTATAGGGTTTATAATAAGAATACCATGACTATTGAAGAATATGTGCATATAAAGTTTTATGAATCTTGTGATGTTCATAAATTTGTTTTTGAAAATATTGAATATGATTTCAAGTATTTTAATTTTGGTGAAGAAAAACCTCTAGATAATGTATGTGTCGAAGGGGAGAAAAATGCTTCTCATTCTGATCCTAGATCATAGAGGATTCGTAAAGATTATCTTATTAAAAATGTTATTGGTAATGTTGGTTTTGGTATCAAAACCCAAAGCTCTACTTTAAACTTCTTTTCTAATTCCATTTTTGTTTTTTATTGTGTGCCTAATGATATTTTATATGCTTTAAATGATGCTAATTGGATTATTGATATGTAAGATGAACTTAATCGGTTTTCTCATAATAATTTTTGGACTATAGTTAAACCCTCTATAGAAAAACATGTTATTGGAACTAAATGTATTTTTAAAAATAAAATGGATTAATCTGGTCAAATTGTTAAAAATAAAACTATACTTTTTACTCAAGGATATTTTCAAGAAGAAGGTATAGATTTTGATGAATCTTTTTCACGTGTTACTCGTATTTAATCTATTAGAATTTTATTAAAATTTTCACTTTTCAAGGTTTTAAGTTATTTAAAATGGACATGAAAAGTGTATTTTTAAATGGTTTTATTTCTGAAGAGGTTTATGTTTCTCAAATCCCTAGTTTTGAAAATGAAAAATATTATAATCATGTTTTTAAATTATCAAAAGAGTTATATGGTATTAAATAAGAACCTCATGCTTGATATGATAAAATTACTTTATTTTTATTGAAAAATGATTTTAATAAATGTGAAGTAGATCCTAATTTATTTATCAAAATAATTTCAAATGATATTTTTATTATTCAAATTTATATTTATGATATTGTTTTTGGTTCATAAAATAATGTTCTTTGTAAATAATCTTCTAATTTTATGGATAATGAATTTGATATTTGTCTTATGGTTGAACTCAAATTATTTTTAGGTCTTTAAATTAATCAAAGAAATGATAATGTTTTCTTGAATTGATATAAATATGCTAAATATTTGGTTAATAATTTTGGTATTGATTATTATAATACTTTTAAAACCCCAATGAGTATTAGTTGTAAATTAGATTCTAATGTTTCTAAAAAATCTGTTGATTCTAAATTATTTAGAGGTGTGATTGGAAGTTTGTTGTATTTAACTACTTCTAGACCTAATATCATTTTTAGTGTTTTTTATGTGATATATTTCAATTTGATCCTAAGGAATCTCTCTTAAAGGCTATTAAACATATTATTAGATATATTAAAGGACTATTAATACTGGATTATTTTATTCTAGAAAAAATATGTTTTGATCTGATTAATTACTCTGACTCTGATTTTGGAGGATGCAGGCTTGATAGGAAAAGTACCTCAGGTATGTGTCATTTTCCTGGTAAAAAATTATTTTATTTGAGTTCAATAAATAAAATTTTGGTTTCTTTAGCTACTGTTGAGAGTGAATATATTTTTGTTGCATCATTTTGTTCTCAATATTTATGGATTAAACAAACATTGATTGATTTTGGTTTTAATTTTGAAAAGATTACTATTTAATGTGATAATTCTTCTTTTATTTCTATTTTAAAAAATCCTTTATAGAATTCAAAAACTAAGAATATTAACATGAAATTTCATTTTATTCGAGATTATGTTAATAAAGGGGATATTATTTTAGAATATGCTCCAACTAAAAATTACCTTGCATATATTTTTACTAAACCATTGGATTTTTCTAGATTTTATAAAACCAAGTTTGAACTTGGTATGTTGGATATTTAAATATACATTTATATCGTATGATTTTAGGGGGAGTTTGAGTATGTTTATAGGATGAAATTTTTAGATTTTCATGAAATCTATGAAATCTAGAATCGGTTTTTCATATTAATATTGCTTAATTTTTGTATATATTTTTTTATTATATTACTATTTTCAAACCTATCATACATCCAATATGATGTTAAATTACTATTTAAACCTTCAGTTTGCATAAAATATTATTTTATAAAATATTTCTCGTTATTTTTCTCAAACAACTTTTAAAAAGTTAAGCTCATTTCATTTAATTCTAAGTTTTAATAGTGGATAACTTTACAATGGATCCTTGATACATGTTTTAAAAAAATCATGTTTAAGAAAAAATTTATAAAAAAATTATATATGTCTTTATGTCATTACCATATAACATACAATCCATTATTTTTTATTTGAAACCCTTTCTTTTTTATAATTTCAAAAGGGGTGATATGTTTTTGAAATTATACATGGCTTTGTAATTATCAAAAAGAGGGATAATGGTGAGTGAATCCTTGAACCACTTTATGTTTTGATAATTAAAATTATTTATTTATTTTATTTCCTTTGAATATCTTAATACTTTGAATTGTGTGTTGATTAAAGTATGATTAATCTTGATCATAGCATAATATTTCTTTGCTTAAAATATCTTTAGATTTCATATTTTGATTGTTTATAACATGTTATACAAGATTTATATAGTGTTCCTAGGATAAATAGATCATTTGGGACCTTAAAATATCATTTTATCGTGTTTTTTACTGTTCCCGTATAGCCAATATATTGTTCACCATGTAGCCAATTTACTGTTCACCACATAGCTGATTTTTCATATTCAAATATCTTCTATATTTCAACTATACCCTGAGATGTAGAACTTCAAATTGAATGATTATTTTTTTGTTGTAAATATAATAAAATTATCTACATTTCATTAGAATAAATCAACTTCTGAATTGATATCTATCTTGTCTAAAATTATGCTAGAAGTCGCTATATTTTTTCAATCTGAATTATATAGTTTTTCAGAGCTATTTTGTTACTAATTTTTAATCATAAATTGAGCTATAGAGGTATGATTAAGTTGATTATTAATTATTTGGAAATATAATTAAATTTTATAAATATAATTCAACTAGAGTAAAATTTAATTCTGCCATTAGTATGTCTATTTTAGGATTGAAATTAGTTAAGTCAATCTGTTTATAGATTTTATAAATTCGAATACATGAATCACCTATGTGAATCATGTATATAGATTTGGCTATATCGATTCACTTATATCAATTCCTTATATTTATTTTCATACCTGAATATCTTACATCAATTCACCTATGTGAAATTTTCTTATGTGCTGAGTTTTAGCTATTTATAGAAAAACGCCTATGTGAAAATCATCTAAGTGAATTTGTATCATGAACCAACCTGGGTCGATCCTGAACTAGTCACCTAATCCGGTCCACGACATGGCCCGAGAGGCGTTCCCAATCCTCCCGATCTGACGACAAGCACCAGGGCATCAATAGAGGACAATTGGGAATGATTTTGCCCAGATAAAAATAAATAAAGTAGTGGAAAGAAAATAGAACAACGCAAAGTAAATAAACAACATGAAAAGAAATAATGACCAACAACAACCAACTAACCTGACCATGACCAAAACTCCTCACGACTCCGAGAGTTTCTCACCAATCCACAACCAACTCTTTCCCACGACGATCAAGCTCGAGTCAACCTGCAACAAAACTAAAAACAGGAAAACACTATAGGCGTGAGTATTAAAACTCAGTAGGTGTGCCCAAAAAATTATTCCCAATGCACTACCTTTAAATAAAGAATTTACCAATTTTAGGTTTGAACTAAATTATAAAAAATATGGGTTTCCACACAAACACTTTCATTTCTAAAACAAGTAATAGTCCATTTCCATTTTTAATTTTAAAAAAAACAAGTTTAATGTTTAAAAGGAACAGGTGCATTTCATTTTAAAACATTTTTGCGAACAATTTAGAAATCCAAATTTTTGTTGTTATTCAAAAGGAAAACCACACATAACACACACACACACTAATGGAAATGGAAAAAGAAGTGGCACACAGGGGCCACCAACCGAACTAGACCTCTCAATCGTCCACCACATACAAATAAACACTAAAGGAAACATGGGTCGAACCTAGGAGCTCGTGAACAATCCAGAATGTACTATACATGCGACTCATCCTGAAGACATGCCCTACTCAATGATGTTATAATACCCAAACGCCCGATATTTCCCTACATGGCTTAACCGAGGGGCCCAATCCCATAACACTAATAACAGAACACTTCTCTGTTATGGGCCACTAGCTAGTGCATAGTTTAAACTAGTGCAGCAATCGTTCTTAGAAGATTCACTTACTATGACAGGTTCCCATGTCAACATGTATAATAAATAGGGGTGGGTCAACAAAATCAATCAAGTAACCAGTCACATTGCACGAACATCACACATAACTCATGCAACCAACGTACACAAAAGGATCACCCCTGAGTCACCTCAAAGAAAGTTTTCAAAATAATTTATATTTATCAAAGTGCCAAACAGTCCTTAACCAACCTTAAAGAAAACATCATTTCTTAAGAAAACCAAAACACTTGCTCACACATTAGAAGAAATCATTTATCATCAAACCAAAACCACACTTGAAATCTGTGAATTATGTTCAGAGGCCAAACGGTCATTCTTTCACTATTGTGCGTCTTCTCATCAAGAAAATATTTCAAGTGTTGTGTATAAAATAAACAGCTCTTTTTACATCGAGTAATTACTCCAAAATTAATTATCTAATACTATTTCTCACTTATTAAAATTAATAAAATTTTAAGTAATTAATAAATTCTAAATTTAAAGGCGAGTGCAGTGGGGGACCTACCTCGACTCACAGCTCAAACAAGCTGGTGTGTCACGCCTCGCACAGGCGCATAAGCATACACAAGACAACGACTTTAGTACTGCAAAATTACCTCGTCGATATGCTGCAACACCCACAAAATTAAGTAAAAACACAAAAACATTATTTCACAACAATCTAGCAAAGAAGCAGCACGAACTTCACCTCGACACAGAGATGCACTCGACCAGTGGGGTTATGAAACTGTTAGAAAGGGGTGGGGTGCACCAGCAGGGACTATCACTAGCTGGACAGAGTAGCGAAGGGGGGAAATTAATTTGGCGACTCAGCAAGGGGTGTGTTGTACGGTGCAGTGCCGGTAGGAGGGGCATGGCTGGTGCAGGCAGCTGATGCAACGAAGGGTGCGGGCTGGCTGCAGGTGCTGCAATGGGAGGAGGGAGTTGAGATTGTTGCAAGGGAGGGAGGTGCAGGCAGAAGTCGGACAGAGCAGAGAAAAAGCTTCACTGAAGGCAGCAGGAGGTGTCGCATCGCTACTGGTCGGACGACGGAGGATCGTTGCGCCGCTGCTGGCCGGCCGGAACAGGGAAAGGGGACGGCGCCAGGGGCCGATGCCGCTGCTGGCCGAAGCTGGTCAAAAAAGTGGGAGGCGTTACCGGACGATGGCTGCGAGGTGGGGGCATGCCGGCTGGGTGCAGGTGGAGCAAGGTAGTCCGAGGGGATGCGAGGCACTATGCAGCGGCAGTCAGGAGCTTAGATGGAGGAGGCAGCGCCGGAGGCCGGTCAGAGGCTCGGTCAGAGTTGTGCGCACACCGGGAAGGAGGGTGGGTCTCGATCAGAGACTAGGCACATCGGCAAGGGTTCGTCCAGGTAGTGTTGTGCAGCCAAACTAGGCGGAGGGCAGGGGCATCGGTTGCTGGTGGAGAAGGGTAACAGGGGGCAGCCTTTGTGACAGGGAGAAAGAGAGAAGGGAGAGGGGTCCGCTGCTGCTGGCCGGACGAAGTAGGGATGGGGTGCGCAGGGGTGTGTGATGGTGGGACGAGGGGATCCGGCTGGAGGATGTCAGGGCATACGCTGTAGGGAGCTGGCAGGAGCGGCTGGCCACGGGCTGGGGGTGGCTGGGGCATGTAGGCTAAAGGCGGAGCAGGAGGCAGAAGCCTAAGGGCGCTGCGGAGGGGTGCTACGGGAGAGGTGATGATTATCCAATAAAAATACATATTTTAATTAAATTTTAATGGTATTAAATGTTCATTTTTGATATTATGTTCCCGAGTTAGTGAATTTTAATTTTTAACATCTATTCTCATCATTCGTGCACTTCATGCCTAATGTGCACCAATTTAAGCCCAATGATTCATCTGATTTTAAGGAATGTAATTATCCATATTTTAATTTGATATTTTGGTAAATTTATCTAAACTTAAATATAAACATTTTTCATTTATGGACCAATGGATTATTCATAAAGGAAGATGGGGATATTTGGTGATGAAAGGAAACAATTCTAGAAAAGGCAGATTGGATACCAGCCCACTGATGAGAGTGTGGGGCCCATAATACAGACCCACTGAATCCCAAATTTCATGGGATGATAGAATAAACATATAGTAACATATAATTCTTTAATATCCAATTCTAATTCTGTTTCCATTGTGATTATTCAGGCGGCCCAATTTAGAGATAAAATTCTAGGCCAGATTCTGCGGCCCAAAAAAATAGACCACCAATTTAATCATATCTCGGAAACCACATATCCATTTGGGCTGAAAGTTTACAAAGATATAGGAGACATCCGGAGATTCACTTTTTTCTTATATGGATGACTCCAATTCAGCTATCTATAAGGCCATTTAGACACGTCTGTTCAGTTGATGAAAGCCGGATGCCACCTTGGGTCAAGGATAAAGAAGTCCACTCTCCCTTAATTTCCACCACCCTAGCCCTACCATAATCAAGTTGGATGCTTTGTACTATTGGGATTTCGACCCATGCCTCTTGAGATGACTATTTAAGGCAGTGGTGGTGAAGGAGTTGGGGATCCTTGGAGCTTTGTTTTCATTGTAATGTTATTATGTCGATTTGGATTTGTAACATTCTTCTTTCTCATGTAAGTCGTTCGAATCACCTTAGTTCTTAATAAAATTTCTTCCTTTCCTCTTATTCTGTTTTTCTTCTTATAAATTTGATATCATTTCCTTAAGGTATTAATTTATTCACACCATACCTTGTGATATTCTTCACACAACGGTGGAGTGATTGATTTCTTTTTATTGTTTTTTTCTTACTTCTCCAATTCCTCCCTCATGAGTCTTCTTTCCGCTTCCATTGAAACTATAGAATTAATAGAGGGCTAAATATTTTATGAGCTGATCCAAGGGAGTATCAAGGGGCTGGTTTGGATATTATTTCTCACTCCATTAATTTTTAATCACTTCTTTTAATTGAGAATTTTGTTTGAATATCTTTAAACTCCTTCATCCTTGTTGAATTTAAGGCCACACACTTCAAGTGTTAATACTAACCTTTAATTTAAAGTGATCAAAACTTTGATCCTTCAAGTGTATAGGTGATTAGTATTAAAGGGTGTAGGTATTAAACTAGTAAGTGATTATGTTGTTTGATCTTCTTAAATGAACTCATCTCAAATATAAGAAATTGAAATCATTAAAAAAGGGAATTTATCCAATCCACCCCAAGCGATAACCTAGGATCAACTCATTATCTTAATTTGAATTAACTTAAATCTGTTAGTGATACCTTAAACCCATCTAAAATAAACCCAAGTTGGCCACTTAATATCCAAAAACAATCCACAGAATGTACGTGTTTGTAGGTTACTTCTTAGGTCTCTAAGGATTCGACAACCCAAGATAAACTACAAGGATTGTTCTACCTTCATCTCTTGGGTAAATTTGAGCATGAATCAGGTGCTGTAGGAGAAGAGGGCAGGCAGAGGAGGCGGGATCGGTAGCTGTAGGCTACGCGTAGGAGGAGACCACTGAATTCTCTAGGCGGGTGGAGGCACGGTGTGGTAGGAGATCACGGACAGGGGGCACTGCAAGGAGAAGGAGGGAGGAAACCGGGGTGCTGTAGGGGGTCGCGCTGTAGGAGCAACTGGACAGGAGCAGCGTGTGGGGGAAAGAGAAGGGAGCAGGCAGGCTGGGCGGTGACCTGCTGGCGACGGGAGAGGTGCGCCGCATATGGGACAACTGTGTGTAAGAACAAAAGAAACAAAGAAAAAAATAAAAGAAAAGGAAGATGAAGAAAAATATAAAAGTAAATAAAAATAAAAAAATACAATATTATTATTATTATTATTACTAATAATAATAATAATTTTAACCTGTATTGATAATATTAATATTAAAATCAATAATAATAATAATAATACAAATAATAATAATAATAATAAAACAACTTTAATAATAAACTAAAAATGATAAAAATAATAAAATATAAATAATAAAAATACTCATTTCACTTTAATAATAATAATTAAAATTATTAACCATGATTTTTTTTGAAAAAAAACGCAATTAACATTTATTTATCCATTTTAATTTTTCAAAGACTGGCGGACTGTTTCGTTGCCTGGGTGACGCTGCGCGGGGTCTATAAAATGCGCTCCACCCGGGCACTCAGTGACGTCAACTAAAAAACGCATGTTTTTGACAAAAATCAAAAATCTTGCTCGAGATTTAACCCGAACCTCGACAAAAATTTTAAAACCAAAGAAAATAATAATATAAAAATAATAGATAGGTCGGGGTGTGACAATTATCCCCACCATAATGCTTCTCATCCCCAGGAAGCCACAACAAGACCTAGACCCAAGAAGAAACTCCTTAAGTGTCACTCCCCCCTAAAAGTTTAAGCACCTCTAGTTGATCGATCCAAACAAAAATCGAACTCCCATGTCATGCAACTTATCCTCAAAACATTAACATTTAAAACACCACCAAAATGAATCTCGAAATGAAACTCTAATACTGACATGGGGAGGCCCAAACAGACTCCCCACCATAGGAAACAAACCAAACTGAATTCAACAAGACCCACGATGGGTCTCCCCACCATAAGGACTGAGGAGATTAACCGAGTTTAAAAGCTTCCCACATGGTCCAAAAACCCCATCATAACGGTAGGGGAGGGAAGGGCCCAACCAAATGAGCATCAAAACTATCATCACCACTACCTTAATGACGTCACATCCTTGAAAGAACAAAAACCACGCTACACTAAGGATAGAGATTATACCAATGTATTTTACACCACTGGGGTTCACCTGACTACATGACAGCTTCACTCTGGGACCTATGGCTGGAGCATTGATGATTGAAGCATCTCCTGCCTCGCAGTCAGGCTTCGAAAATTCCCAAACATGACACATGAACCAGAATTTTACCAGACGCACATCCATTAGAATAAAGGTTTAAAAGAGATTCGATAAGAACCATTCTTACAACTAAAGTAAAATAAACACCACAAAACTCTACAAGAGACGACCACTACATCCAAGGAACACTACAAATAGAAAACCTCAAACTGATCCAAAAACATCGCCCTAATCCTACAGACGGGCTGAGGTGACCTTCGACGAGCTAGGTCTGGCTTCGGCGTGATTCTTGGAAACACCTCGATAGAATCGTTGCACGTGACCTAGGCACCCACATGTGTGGCAGGGTCTTGGAGCATTTAGGCACAACAGCCTCTTGTTCCCCCGCTTACCGCACTGGTGATAGATCAAGGCATTACACTGTGAGGAAGATGACTGAAGGTCTGAAGGCCTCTTGATTCCTCTACCAATACCACCAGCATCAGGTCGCTTCCCATTCTTCTTATCGTTATCTTCAGCACTGTTTCCCAAGTCCAGAGGAGGATTCGCCACCTCAAGTCCCCCTTTTAACTCATCTTCGGCAAGGAAAGCTTGTCTCACCACATCAGGGAAGTTGATTACGTTTAACTCTTCCACCTTCGACTGCATCTCAGAACGTAATCCAAGCTCAAAATGTCGATCTTTCACGTGATCATTTCCAACATACCCCAGTTCATACGGAGCCAGTTCCAGGAAACGATGAAAGAATTCCAACACCGATCCAACACCTTGCTGAAGATCGCACAACTCCATCCTCTTCCTCACCTTTGTCACCTCAGATAAGTGTTGTTGGATGAACGGCAACTTGAAGAACTCCCAAGTGAGATCTTCTCGAGGCTTTCTTAGAGACACATACTTCCACCACTTCCAGGTTGGAACTTCAAGCATAAAGGTGTCCAACTTCACCTTTAATGACTCAGGAAGTACGAGAGAACAGAAGTTCCTCTCAATATTCCACAGCCACTCCTCTGCCTTAAGAGGATCTGTTTTCCCATAAAAGAGGGGAGGGTTCAACTTCTGAAACTCAAGGATGTAGTCCATGGACTGATCAACTGGAGTATTTTCTAAGGATGCACCACCCAAAACTGCACCTTGGGCATCCATCGAACCTTCGTGGGGGAAAACACTAAGGAACAAGAAAACAAGGAGCGAGATCAAAACATGGCCATTATCATTTTAAATTCAACTTTTCACAATTTCCAAAATAAAACTTTACAAAACCATTTTCAAAATGAAGAAAACCCCAAACGATTTACTAGGGGGTAAACTAGTGATGATGGGTGACTTGGACATATAGTTGGCAGCCTTACGCCAGTCACACCACCGTCACTGAGAGCATTCTTGGGTAAAGTCCTCGACTCCACATGGCTTTCCAGACCATGAGAGCTCACGGAGGTCACTTTCCCGGCTCTCATTTCATTTCCCAATACCAAACCAACCATAATAATCAAAAGTAATTGACAACCCAAACATCCCATGGTAACACGAGGTTCGGAATGATCAAGGGTTCATTACGTACTTCTCATTACTACACCTCAAGTCCTCGCAATTCTACTCCTTCTACCATGACAACCCCAAATAACAATGGGCGCCCTGAAAAACAAGGTCCTCTCAAGAGTCGACCTCTTTTGATACTATTTTGTCACGAACCAACCTGAGTCAATCCTGAACCGGTCACCTGAGCCGGTCCACTACATGGCTCGAGAGGCATTCCCGATCCTCCCAGGCTGGAGACAAGTTCCAGGGCATCAATAGAGGACAATTGGGAATGATTTCTCCCATATAAAAATAAATAAAGTAGCGGAAAGAAAAAAGAACAACGAAAAGTAAATAAACAACGCGAAAAGAAAGAACAACTAACAACAACCAACTAACCTGACCATGACCAAAACTCCTTGTGACTTCGAGAGTCGCTCACCAATCCACAACCAACTCTTGCCCACGACGAGCAAGCTCGAGTCAACCTACAACAAAACTAAAAACAGGAAAACACTATAGGCATGAGTATTAAAACTCAGTAGGCGTGCCCAAAAAACTATTCCCAATGCACTACCTTTAAATAAAGAATTTACCAATTTTAGGTTTGAACTAAATTATACAAAATATGGGTTTCCACACACACACTTTCATTTCTAAAACAAGTAATAGTCCATTGCCCTTTTTAATTTAAAAAAAAGTTTAAAGTTTGAAAGGAACACGTACATTTCATTTTAAAACTTTTTTGCGAACAATTTAGAAATCCAAATTTTAGTTGTTAGTCAAAAGGAAAACTACACACAACACACACACACACACTAAGGGAAATGGAAAATAAGTAGCACACATGGGCCAGAAACCTAACTAGACCTCTCAATCGTCTGCCACATACAAATAAACACTAAAGGAAACATGGTTCAAACCTAGGATCTCGTGAACAATCTAGAACGTACTATACATGTGACTCATCCTGAAGGCATTCCCTACTCAATGAAGTCATAACGCCCAAACGCCCGGTGTTTCCCTACATGGCCTAACCGAGGGGCCCAATCCCATAGCACTAATAACAGAACACCTCTCTTCTATGGGCCACTAGCCAGTACATAGTCTAAACTAGTCCAGCAATAATTCTTAGAAGATTTACTTATTATGCTAGGTTCCCATGTCAACATGTATAATAAATAGGGGTGAGTCAACAAAATCAATCAAGTAACCAGTCATGTTGCATGAACATCGCACATAACTCATGCAACCAACGTACACAAAAGGATCACCCCTGAGTCACCTCAAAGAAAGTTTTCAAAATAATTTATTTTTATCAAAGTTCCAAACAGGCCTTAACCAACCTTAAAGAAAACATCATTTATTAAGAAAACCAAAACACTTTCTCATGCGTCAGAAGAAATCATTTATCATCAAACCAAAACCACACTTGAAAATCTGTGAATTATGTTCAGAGGCCAAATGGGCATTCTTTCACTATTGTGTGTCCTCTCGTCAATAAAATATTTCATGTGTCGTGTATAAAATAAACATCTCTTTTTATATAGAGTAATTACTCCAAAATTAATTTTCTAATACTATTTCTAATTTATTAAAATTAATAAAATTTCAAGAAATTAATAAATTCTAAATTTTAAAGGCGAGTGCAGTGGGGGACCTACCTCGACTCACAGCTCAAACATGATGGCGCGTCGCACCTCGCACAGGTGCATAAGCATGTGCAAGACAACGACTGTAATACTGCGGAATTACCTCACTGATACGCTGCAACACCCGCAAAATTAAGTAAAAACACAAAAACATTATTTCACAACAATCCAATGAAGAAGCAGCATGAACTTCACCTCGACACGGAGATGTGCTCGACCAGCGGGGTTGCGCGGCCATCAGAAAGGGGCGGCGTGCACCAGCAGGGACTGTCACTGGATGGATGGAGTAGCGAAGGGGGGAAATGACATCAGCGACTCGGAAAGGGGCACGTTGGATGGTGCGGTGCCGGCAGGAGGGGCACGGCTGGTGCAGGCAGCCGATGTAGTGAAGGGTGCGGGCTGGCTGCATGTGATGCAACGGGAGGAGGGAGCTAAGACTGCTACAAGGGAGGGAGGTGTAGGCGACGATCAAATGGAGCAGGGCAGAGGCTTCACCCGTAGGCAGCAAGAGGTGTCGCGCCACTACTGGTCGGACGACGCAGGGGCACTACGCCGCTGCTGGCCGGCCAGAACAGGGAAAGGGGACGACGCCAGGGACTGATGTCGCTACTGGACGAAGATTTTTAGAGGCACGGGAGGCGCTGTCGGACGACGGCTGTGAGGCGGGGGCACGCCGGTTGGGTGCAAGTGGAGCAGGGCAGGCCGAGGGGATGCGGGGCACTGGGTAGCTGTGGGAAAGATCTCAGATGGAGGAGGCAGCACCGGAGGCCGGTCGGAGGCTCGTCCAGAGTTGTGCACACACCGGGCAGGAGGGGGGTCTCCATCAAAGACTAGGCATGTCAGCAGGGGTTCGGCCAGGCTGTGCTATGTAGCCAAACCAGGAGGAGGGCAGGGGGCGTCGGTTGCTGGTGGAGAAGGGTGACAGGGGGAAGCCTTCGCGACAGGGAGAAAGAGAGAAGGGAGAGGGGTCTATTGCCGCTGGCCAGACAAAGTAGGGACGGGGTGCGCAGGGGTGTGTGACGGAAGGACGAGGGGATCCGGCTGGAGGGTGTTGGGGCGTGCGCTACAGGGAGCCAATAGGAGTGGCTGGCCACGGGCTGGGGGTGGCTGGGGCGTGCAGGTTGAAGGCAGAGTAGGAGGCAGAAGCCTGGGGGCGCTGCGGAGGGGTGCTACGGGAGAGGTGATGTGGGAGAAGATGGCAGGCAGAGGAGGCGGGATCAGCGGATGCAGGTTGTGTGTAGGAGGAGGCCGCTGAAATCGCTAGGTGGGTGGAGGCGTGGTGCGGCAGGAGATCACAGACAAGGGGGGTGCTGCAAGGAGAAGGAGGGAGGAAACCGGGGCGTTGTAGGGGGTCACGCTGCAGGAGGAGCTGGGTAGGAGCAGCATGTGGGGGAAAGAGAAGGGAGCAGGCAGGCTGGGTAGTGACCTGCTAGCGATGGGAGAGGTGCGCCGTGTGGGGGACAACCGTGTGGAAGAACAAAAGAAACAAAGAAAAAAAATAAAAGAAAAGGAAGAGGAAGAAAAATAAAAAACTAAATAAAAATAAAAAAAGACAAAAATAATAATAATATTATTATTACTAATAATAATAACAATTTTAACCTATATTAATAATGTTGATATTAAAATCAATAATAATAATAATAATATAAATAATAATAATAATAAAACAACTTTAATAATAAACTAAAAATGATAAAAATAATAAAATATAAATAATAAAAATACTCATTTTGCTTTAATAATAATAGTTAAAATTATTAACCTTTAATTTTTTTTAAAAAAAATGAAATTAACATTTATTTATCCATTTTAATTTTCCAAAGACCAGTGAACTATGTTGTTGCCTGGGCGAAGCCACGCGGGGTCTACAAAACGCGCTCCACCCGGGTGCTCAGTGACGTCAACTCAAAAACGCTCATTTTTTGACAAAACTCAAAAATATTACTCGAGATTTAACCTGAACTTCGACAAAAAAAATTAAAACCAAAGAAAATAATAATATAAAAATAATAGATAGGTCGGGGTGTGACAATTTTCCTACATAGTTTGGTGAAATTCTACAAGTTATTCTAAAATCTAGAAATTTGCAATGTTTTACATACTGTTTCATGTTTAGATTTGTTTCATGTTAATTTTTGATATTTAAATTATTCTAATGACTCTATAAATCCATATAATTATGTAGAAACTATGCAAACTTTTTTTCATTGTTTTAAACATGTTTTTATAAAGATCAAAAGGTGTTTTATTTTCACACATAAATCTTATAGCTTGAATATTTTATGTTGTTTTCTTTGATTCTATTATTTCTAAATTAATATTAGTTGATATTAGACTCTTTAAAACTTGTTTTAATGTATTTAATTTTGTATTATTAATTTTTTATATTCTCCACATGTTTACTACTTTTTTTAAATGGAATGCTTTTGAATTTCATATTTTAAATTCAAAATTGTAATTTTCATGGGATCTTTCATTGACCTATTATTATGGTGACTATTTATATTATTTAATCAGTATTTCAAATTGGTTTGAATTATTCCTTATTGTTTTGAATACTAGATGTGAGTTGAGCGATTATTATTCAATGATAATTTCTCTTTTTCTCTCTCTTTTTGATAATCTGGTTTTATCATTTTTTTTAATTTTGAATTCTATAACCTCTCTCAGTAATGTTGAGTTTATATGTTTTAAAAAGTATTTTGAGACTTTTTGTTGGTGGGAAAGTAATAGACTACTCATGTGATACTTCATTGATGATATCCTTTATATTTTCAAGTGATAACAACGTGAAGAGTATGGTGGTGTTGATACTGTGAAGTGTTGTACATTCTACATGTGTTGAAAATTTCTCACTACCATTGGAAGATATTTCAAGGGATGAAAAAAATTTATATGACTTCTTTTACTTCCTTGATTATACAATCAATCTAATCAAACACTCAAGAACCAGTACCTGTGTTTTACTCTTTTTCTATCTATTCTGTTCTGGTTACTTGAGTTTGTAGCACTTTTTCCCATATATCACATGATTTAACTTTCTCTTTATGATTTTTCATAAAAAATCCTTATCTATCTTTGAGTTGTGACTCTCAGATTCTAAAGTTTGGAACATTCGGGTTGTGATTCCCGGTATCTAAAGTTGTGGTTGTAATTGATCTGTGAATCCTTGTACAAAATTCAAGTGTCTTTTGGTTATAATTTTACCAGAAAAAGTAGGTTGTATTTGGGTTATGATTTCCCTTCAAAAATTATATTGGTGCATAATGTATCTCTCAACGAGTAGGGAGGTATAAGAGTAGACTAAGTCCACTTTTCACCGAACTACTATAAAAAACATCCTTTCATTATTTATTTTATTCCACTTCAAATTAACTTCATTAATTAACTTTGATAATTAGTTTAGATAATTAATCCATCTCTTTAAAAAAAACTGGTCTATTCACCCCCCCCCCATAATATATGTTATCACTCTATTCGTCCTAAAAACTGGGTTCACAAAATTCACCATTGATCTGTCTGTCATCTTCATAAGACACAACATGTGCAGGAATATCCCATGTGGGGGTGATTATATACATAATTATTAGGACACCATGAAAACTAGAGGGAAGAAAAGGAATAAAACAGTCAACTCAACCCATAAGGCAAGAGGGTAAAGAAACCCAATATCAGATATGCTCATAAAGAAATTTAAACAAGGAGAGAAATAGGATCTTTATCCTCACATTTAGCTAAGAAATATGAGTTGGCCTATAGATCCCAAAGGTCCACCACTAACGCCCAACACCACGTGAAACCCCCTAAGAATCAGAGTGGAGGACCTGCACCTCACCACTATGCTCTACAGTTGAGGGAACTCTTACTCCAGTGGATGAATCGCTCCCCACTAGATCTTATTGACAGGGGAGTATCATTCCATAGATAGAGAATACTCACCCTCTATAGTATGGGGGAGTACTGACTCTGCCTGTAGAAAGAGCATGGGGGACCCGCACCCTGGTGCATCAGAGGAGTAATGGCCCCGACATCTCTCTAAAGACCAAACCTAATCATTTCCATTGTCCAAGTGTCACTAGAAAAAGAGAATCACTCATAACACCTTGTATCATATCTCTGATTCTAAAACAAAGGTTTTCATTATGTCCTATGTGGAAAAATACTCAGGCTAGGCTACTTGCATGTCCAAATTCGAGTCCCAGAGAAGGATATACATGAGGTAGAAGTTTTTGGGAAAAATTACATGATGTGTACATAGGGACACACAGCATGTGACTTCACCTGGACACCTAGGTGTTTCCTCCCCTAGATACATCTTGGCTAACCATGTGGCCCCATGGGACATGTCACTATGGGGACATTATGTGTATGTCCACCTGAGGTCCTAGGCATATGCTCTCGGCGCACAGCTTGGTTATCCATGTACATATACATAGCATGTCCCTCTGGGGACATGGAATGTCTACTCGCCTGAGGTCCTGGGTTTGTACTCTCGACACACATCTTAGCCACTCAGTACAGTCTCACAACATGTGGGATTGGCCACATGATGTGTGATATTAAATGGTGTGTGTTCCTATGGGACATATGACGTGTAGTCATGTTTCTCAAAAACAGTGAAGTATATCTTTACATAAATTCCAAATTCATCATTCTCATCACTTCCTCCACCATTTGACTCACTTGAAACTGCCTAAATTGAAGGAAGTTGTCTTCAGTCATCATTTTTCAGCCTCTGATGGATAGAAAATAGTATCCCAGTTACCTGAGCGGTAACTATCGTGCCTCCCTTCATTGTTCAAGGTCCTGATTCATGAATCCATCTCCCACATATGCAAATACATACTGATCCACCCACAAAACATTTATCCATATGTCATTTTCACAACCATCACAAATCTCGAGGTTCGATCATACTCAAATTTGATCTGAAAAGGTCAAATTGTCATTCCCATGGGCCAATAACCATAAATTTTAGAACCCAAGGGTGTGAAAAATAGGTTCCCCAAATATAAATAAATAGGTTCAAGAATACCAATCAAAACTGGGATCATGGGAAGAATAAAAAATTACAGCAATAAAGGAGATATTAAATTCATGCTAGATGATTAAATTGAAAGGTATAAAACCACAAAATAATGAGCCCTACCTCAATAATGTATTGACCATTGGTGAATAACATTCCCACTAGTGATGAAGGTGAATAACTCACTATGTTCATCGTTCATCTCACGATTCTTCTCGATCATTGGTGTTGACCCACATTCCGGAGTTTCCAATTCCAATGAAGCTCTCACTTCCTCCTCTTATCTCCCAGGGTTATGTAACTAACCCTAAAAATTCTCCATAATGATGTATTTATAAATTAGAATTAGGTTTTTATGTCATTAAATAAATAAAATAAAATAATCATTTAATTTATTTATCACACCTGTCAATGGAAGCCCTTAATTGAACATCTAAAGAAGACAACCTTATGTCAAGCCTAGGGTGAACTCCGTGTTCTGAAAACAAATGTTGTCTCAAATTTCCCATATGAGATCCCAATTAATGGGAAAAACATTTATTCTAAAAATTGTGTGTGTGTGTGTGTACTTTAATATATTTGATATTTTTAATATATTAATTACAGGGTTCTACAAAACCCAAAACACAAAGCTAGCTTAGAGGAAGAATCTAAAGATATACATATAGAAATATTCAAGGGATCAAACTACATAATCCAAAGTCATTACAAATTATGACTAAAATCATAAAAAATAGATGGTCTTTGATTTATTTGTATCACAATTTACTCATATTCAAACACTTCATGCATGGACAAAAAATCACATCTTTTTTTCAAGATTTCATCTAGCAAATTCCAAGAAACTATCAATCTCTTTCTCATATTCGTCGATAATTCATGGTGCATTTATCCAGTCATGATCCATTAATTACCTAAAAAGTCACAATATAATAGATGAATATATCAATACATATAAACATTTAAAGATATATATAAATAAATAAAATTAAAACATATAAGTATATAAATATATAAACATACATAAATTTTTAACAAATAATTAATATCTTAAAAGAAATTTAAAAATGAAAAATATGTTAAAATAATGAAAAAAAAATTAATCAAAAGTAATTATAATGAAAAAAAATGATTTATAAATGAAAAAAATTGCACAAAAAATATATTTAAGCCGTAAAAAATTATAACATTAAAAAAATTATAAATATAAACAATTATAAATAAAACAGTTACAACCAAAAAAAATCACAGTCACAAATAATTTATAATCATAAAAAAATTCTAACATTAAATAAATTTTAACAAAAAATAATAATAATCAATAATAAAATGCATACAAACAAATGAATGGATGAATAAAATTTATAACTAATGGATAATTAATTAATCTTCCAAAAATAAAAAAAAATAACTTACAAAATTAGGAGGCCGATAATGGAAAATAGTTCCTAACACTACTATACATATGCTCTTTAACAACATGCAAATCAGCTTTTAACAGCGCTAAAAAATTATTGTTAAACACAGTGATGATAAGGGGTCTCCTTTATTAGCGCTAAAAAATCACTGATAAAGGCCACCTTTGTTGGTGCTATTTTTAGCACTGATAAAGGCCAAGACACCTGCAATGTGCTATTAATATAACAGCACACCCAGAAGCAAAAACCTAGAATTTCAAATGTTATATACAACCTATAATTTCAAACAATTCTATAATTTCAAACAATGCTATATACATTTAATCGAAATCATGAATAAAAAAATGTCCACCCATGGTATATACAAAAAAACACTACTATTTACATTTCAAACAAAATGTTTTATATAATTACATTTACAAATATCCAACAAACATTCTAAAACATTAAAATTTCATCTTTTGATGTCTGTGATCCCCTCTCAAAAATGTCTGCTCATGGTATCAGTTGCCGAAAAAATCATCTCAACCCGTGTAAAAGATTCCGCCTATATAAGAAAACAAATATTATGTTAGTAATACTATAAAGAAATAAATTAAACATTAATATGAAAGAATAAATTAATAAACTGTAAATATTTAATAAAAACAACACATTTGGAATTATACTGATCACATTGTGCATTCCATTGAGGAGGGGTTGTTTTATACATGTCATAAATTAGTTATGGATCATTTTCCTAAATTATCAAAACAATCTAAATGTGTTTGCTCGGTTTTGAGTATGTCACTTGTTATTTTACTAAAATTAATGCCAATTTTAAATAATTACACATTTGGAGTTATACTGGTCACACCATGCATCATATTGTGGTGCGTTTGATTCTTACATGTCAAAAATTACTGATGGATTGTTTTCCTAAAGTATCAAAACAATATGAATGTGTTTGCTTGGTTTTCAGTTTGTCACTTGTATTTTTTTTTACTAAAATGTCATTTCAAATTGGAAACATGCATTATGAGTCATACCAGTCACATCGTGTTTCGGTTTGATGTGTGACTCCTTTATAAACATCAAAAATGACTTATGAATAATTATCCTAAATTATCAAGATAATTAGAGTACATTTTCTTGGTTTTTAGTGAGTGACACGTTTTGAACTAAAATGTCAATTTTAAACTGATAGAGGATGCTTTTAGTCATACTGGTCATACCGTGCATTGTATTGAGGTTTGGTTTAATTCTAAACATCAAAAATGACTTATAGATCATTCTCTAAAAGTATCAAAACAATCTGAATATGTTTTCTCAGTTTTCAAAATGTCACTTGTTGTTTTTACTTAAATTAATGTCAATTTTAAATAAAAAGAGATGCTTTGAGTTATACCGGACACACCATGCATAGGATTGAGGTGTGGCTGATTCATACACATCAAAAATGACTAATGGATCATTTTCCTAAAATATCAAAACAATCTGAATGTGTTTGCTCGGTTTTCAGTATGTCACTTGTTGTTTTTACTTAAATTAATATCAATTTTAAATAAAAAGAGACACTTTGAGTTATAATATACATGCCATGTGTCAGATTTAGGTGTATATAATTCCTTAAAATCACAAATGAATAATAGACCATTCTCCTAAAATGTCAAAACAATCTGAATTTATTTGCTCAGATTTCAGTATGTCACTTGTTCTTTTACTAAAATTAATGTCAATTTAAAATAATGACATATTTGGAGTTATACCAGCCACACTGTGTGTGTTATTGAGGTGAATCTAATTCATAACTATAAAAAATTAATAATAGATCATTTTCCTAAAATATCAAAATAATCTTAATGCATTTTCTTGGTTTTCAGTATGTCAGTTGTGTTTTTTTACTAAAGTGACATTTCAAACTGGAAACACACATTATGAGTCACACTGATCACATCGTGCATTGGTTTTATGTGATGCTACTTCATACATGTCAAAAATGACTTATGAATCATTTTTTTAAATTATCAATAAAATAGAATCATGTTTTCTTGGTTTTTAGTGAGTGAAACTTTTTGAATTAAATGTCAATTTTAAACTGATAACATACACTTTTAGTCATACCGGTCACATCGTGCGTCATATTGAGGTGTGGTTGACTCCTGCATGTCAAAAATTACTCACGGATTGTTATAATAAATTATCAAAACAATATGAATTCTTTTTCTTAGTTTTCATTATGTCGCTTTTTGTTTTTACTTAAATTAATGTCAATTTTAAATAAAAAAAGACACTTTGAGTTATATTGGCCGCACCGTACATTATATTGAGGTGTCTTTGATTCCTATAAATAAAAAATGACTAATAGATCATTTTCCTAAAATATAAAAACAATCCGAATGCATTTTCTCTATTTTCAGTATGTCACTTGTTGTTTTTACTTAATTTAATGTCAATTTTAAATAAAAAGAGAAACTTTGAGTTATACTGACCACGCTGTGTGTCAGATTGAGGTATGAATGATTCATATATGTCAAAAATTACTAATATATCATTTTCCTAAAATATCAAAACAATCTGAATGTGTTTTCTTGGTTTTTAGTATGTCACTTGTTCTTTTACTAAAATTAATGTCAATTTTAAATAAAAAGAGACACTTTGAGTTATATCAGCCACACCATGCATTGTATTAAGGTGAATATGATTCTTACACATAAAAAATGACTAATATATCATTTTCCTAAAATATAAAAACAATTTGAATGTATTTTCTCAGTTTTCAATATGTCAGTTGGGTTTTTTACTAAACTAACATTTCAAACTAGAAACACATATTTTGAGTCATACTGGTTGCATCATGCATCAGTTTGACATGAGAATACTTCATAAACATCATAAATGACTTATGAATTACTGTCATAAATTATTAAGACAATTGGAGCGTATTTTCTTGGTTTTCAGTGAGTGGCATGTTTTGAACTAAAATGTTGATTTTAAACTGATAACGGACACTTTTAGTTATACCGGTCACACCGTGCATTGGATTGAGGTAAAGTTGACTCCTACACATCATAAATGACTCGTGGATCATTGTACTAAATTATTAAAACAACCTGAATGTTTTTTCTCAGTTTTCAGTATGTCACTTGTTCTTTTTTACTTAAATTAATGTCAATTTTAAATAAAAAGGCACGCTTTGAGTCATACCAGCCACACCGTGCATCAGATTGAGGTGTGGTTGATTACTACACATCAAAAATTAATTATGGATCATTTTTCTAAAGTATCAAAACAATATGAATGCATTTTCTTAGTTTTTAGTATGTCACTTGTTCTTTTTACTAAAAGTAATGTCAATTTTAAATAAAAAGAGACACTTTGAGTGATACCAATCACTTGTTCTTTTTGCTTAGTTTTGAGTAGGTAAAATGATTAAAATAATAATTAATTACATAATTAGTAGTAATTTACCTTTATACATTCTTGACCCATTTCCTTGTTGTTATTATTATCTCAGTTGCAGCCTCGAAGTCCAATCTCTCACAAGCATGATTAGTTTCGAACAAACCACCCCAACTTGAATAAAGGAATACACCTATATAAGAAAACAATTCCTATGTGATTAATACTAAAAATAATTAAATTAAACATAAATATGAAACAATCCACTACTTCTATAGAAGTCACGTCTTCATACTATTTGTGTACATTATTCCATCAGGTATACTGCTCATTCATTTCTGAGAACATCTATATCGTCTTGTGAATATGAGTCTTTTTGAAAGTCATATTAGTACTAGAAAAATATAAATACAAAAATTATTAACAAATATTTTAAATCAAATAGTAATTATCTTCGAAAATACCTCTTTAGGGATGTTAGTTTGTTCATGGAATATGATTTCTCTCATAAATTTACAAACATAATAACTGCAATCTTTTCCATTGGTCAGTTTTAGACACTACGGAAACATTGAGGAGAATAAGTAATTTTTTTATATGTGTTTGGATAGTGAAATATTATTATATATACCCCGATACTTGTCTAGTCATAGTACTTTTCTTGGTCCCCATGCTTAGCCCCTGGCCTCATTCCTTGTTTTGAATGATATTGATGCACTACCCTATCATAATAGAATCCTCATTAAAAGATAATATAAATGATATAACTTGATGTTTGGTTATAAAATGTTGGATTTAGTGTATTACAAATTTAAAAATTACATCATGTGTGGATGGTTTGTTGGATATCCATGCATTGAATCCAGGAAGTATCCAAATTTACCGTAATGAGCATTCAATGCTACCTAAAAACACAAAAAGGAGTAAGTAATGAAAGAAATGGAAATATATTTGATATGATTAAATTATAGAGTTTTACCCTTGCATCATTGGTAATAAATAGAGTTTTTCATTTGAAATTTTTCTTTTAAACGATTTGATCAAACCTGCCATTATTTCATCCTTTTTATTGGTATCTATTTTCGTTTGTTCTGTAGAGGAGATGTGAAGACTAACAAATCCAAATTTTCTTTCATGGGAAAATCCCTTCAATTGTTTTTTCATATACATTCCTTAAAAAAATATGAAATTTATTTATTCATAATTAACACAGTATATCAGCTTTTAAAAAATCAAATCATAAAAATATACCTCATTTATAAATTTACAACTGAGCTGCCTAGCCATTCATAGTTGAGGATTTCAATTACACTCTCAACACCAATGAAGTCTTGATCTTTCTCACTATGCATATTTTATTCAAAATAAACTATGTGATTATGACCATATTGTAACTTTGTATCCATATGAACCATCAATGACAGTAAATTTGGATATATAACGGGCGGGGTAATGATGATTTTGGTATATCTTTTAGATGAGTTGGTCAATCCTTTAGATGGTTTTGAGTCACTCTTTCATTTTGTCCCCTTACCTTTGTTCGTCTGTAATAACATTCATCGGTTCAAACCTTTTTTCATTAATTGTTAAAGGTTTATCTTGAGAAATAAATTGGAAATAAATACCTCCTTATCAACATGTTTTTTTACAATATTTGACAACCATGCGATGAATGTTCCAATATCTTTTTTGACTGTATGAATATCTTCCTCATGAATTGGAACAGGTAGCTCGGTGCTCGGCTCATGGGTTATGCTAATTGACACTCTCACATGCCATGTTAGAAGTGGTCTACTATGTAGCATATCATTTTGGATATTGAACATCGTATCACTCGCTACAAGGTGATGGGTGGGTGTTGACAGATATAAATCACAGTCATTATCGCCCTGTAGAATATCAGTACAGGAAGGTATCAGTGTCTGTCTGATTCAAATTTCATAGAAACGTTTATTATAACATTTATTACCTCGGCTAAGACATCTCTTTGAGAGGAATGGCTTGCCTCATAGTTGGTAGGGGGTTGGGTGGGATCTCCACGCAGTGGCTGTTCTTGGGTTTCTTCTTCTCCTTGGCCCCCCCATAAAAGTTTTCATCATCTCTCTATATCATTGGAATTGTTCTTCAAGGGTAGATATCATTTCTCTCATCTATTTTATTAATTCAATTTGATCATCCTCTTGTTTTTTTATCAAAATATGTTCGGGGTGTCACCCCAAAACCCGCACTTATGACGCAGCCATACTGTTATGGTCACTTCAAGGCCATCGACAGTATGTGTTCATCTAGTACAGTTGTTGTCAATTCATGTGACTATGTCAGATAGAAAATATAGTAAAATAAGGGATCATTTTTATGTAATGGGTATTTATAAAAAAAATATTATGTAATACTTACACATGTTTCCCACACTTTTTGTGTGTTTTCATTTATTAGTATCCTGTATTTATTTACACGTGCCTCCTTCCATAGTACATGGTGTGGGATGAATGTGGATTTGGATTTAGAGTCACCAATTTGTATATAAACTGAGGAACATAATTATTGTTTTGTTTCATGTAAAATAAAATTATTACAGTGGATTTAAAATATGTACCAATTTTTTTCAAGTGAAGCGTACCCTATCCTTGCTTTACGGTAGGGGTACGCTGGTTTTGTTGCACGTTTCTTATTTCTAGCACTCAGTTATTATTTCATAAATAAAAAATTATCAATCAAAGTGATGAATACATGTATCATCAAACAACATATTACTAGCCACAATGTACGTAAAAAAGATACATCTTTACGATGACCAGTAAACGCATCCCATGTTTCTTGGGTTATCAGGTGTGTATAGATAAGTAGTGGGTGTGGTTTTATTTTCCCTTCAGCATCTTTAAGATGATGTCTTGTTAGGATTGTGTAAAATCCTCTATGAATCCTTCTAACAAACATTAATACATATTTATTTTTGGGATTCATCTACTATAAATGCACTCTAAAATGGATGATGAAGAGTAAGTCAGTGTTTTGTTATTTTATTTTTTAGTAAAATAAATAAATGATATCATAATGTTATCGTAATTTCTTCCCACATCAGTGTCTTAAGCTTGGTCATAACATGATTCCAAAAATCTACATCAATTGTCACATGTTGTCGAGTGATGATTCCAATGTAAATGTTGAACATGGCCTTGTTGGGGTTAATATACTAGCCCCATGCATTCCATCCAACCTCAAATTTGATGCCTTTGACTTTCACCTTAATGATTTTTTCTAACAGTGTCAAACTACGATGCTCCTATTTTTTCTATGTTGTCGGTCCTTCATCACCTACCATTTCCCCAAAATCAACATCATCAATATGTTCCTATGGAGTGGTAGCATCAGCATGTGTAGATGGTTGTTGTACCTCTACACTGGGAGTAGCAGCAGGTTGAGAAACCTATTGTTCCTCAAGAATGGGAGCACCAGTACGTACAGAAGGTTGTTCCTCTACACTACGAGCAGTAGTAGGTTGAGAGACCAGTTGTTCCTCTAGATTGGGAGCACCAACACATGTAGAATTCATTATCTATAGAAGTGGTTTAAAATTTAATTTAGAGTGTCTAAATGAAGAAACAAACGGATAATAACATGTGGTAACATGATGTATATTACAAAAAAATGTAACCTAATTATTGAACTCTATTTTTATTTTTTAAAGGATGAAGGGGTTTGACCCCTCTATCAATGATCCAAATCCATTCATTGTGGTCTTCTCTGACATACAAAATGCCATCTATATTGGGACTATTGTAAAATGATTGTGACGTCCCAATGAAAGGGTCACCCTCAGTTGAATTTTCATATGACCCTTTAGTATTTTTGCTTGATAACAGAATAATTGACCACTTTTTGTTTGTAGGATATGGAATATAAAATACTTATACTGCCTATGATGCCATTATAAATGGTCAGTCTTTGTATCCTTCCTTACTGAAATCAACTTTCACAAATCCCAATTCATCTATTTTAACAACACTCCTATTATCAACCCAATTTCATTGAAAAATAAGCACTTAGAATGTTCTATAATCCAACTCCCATATTTATTTGATGATTCCAAAGTATGAAATATTCACATAAATTGGATTTTTTCCCTTAGTACCAGAAACATGCATTGCTTCAGCCATAAGTGTAACTCCACTATTTTTCATGGTATTGTCTTCATCATGATCATTTGTATAGAATGTATAACCATCAATTACATAACCATCGTAAGATAATACATACACACTTGTTCCTCGGGCTAGCCATCAAATTCGTTCTGAAATTAAATCCTGATTTTCATCTGAATCCTTTAAAATATGGTCCTGAAACCATCTTATAAACTATTTATTATGTGTATTTGATATCCATATTTCATCCCTTGATGGATTCAAATTCCTAATAATTTATTTGTGGGTTTCAACATATGGGGAAACCTCTAAACTGTTATGAAAAATGTAAAAGTGGGTCTGCTATTGATCTGTAATATTGATAGTGACAACATCTCTTCTAGATATTCCTTCACCTACAAGCTGCCCGATGTGACGATATTTTGGTAGACCAATGTTTTCCACATCGGACGGGTATTCAGTACAAAATTCAATGGCTTTCTCAACAATATATCACTCTGTAATATAACCCTCTGGCTGACTTTGATTTTTGACATACCCTTTCAAAATATTCATATACCATTCAATAGGGTACATCTATCTATAGTGTATAGGACCACATAGTCAAATATCTCTCACCAATTGAACCATCAAATGAATCATAATATCAAAGAATTTTGGCGGGAAGAACATTTCCAATTCACATAATATGACATCAATTTCTCTTTCCATAGTTGAAAATTTTGTTGGGTCTATAAATTTGTTGCATATAGCTTTGAATAAGAAATAGAGCTTGGTTAATGTATGATGGACATTCTTGGGGAAAATCTAATGTAAAGTTATATCCATTAGATCTTAAATCAAAGCATGGAAGTCATGTGATTTCAAACCCATTAACTTTAAATCGATCATTGACACGATGTTCTTGATATTCAATGAATAACCCTATAGAACCTTTACGTCATTCCAGAAGTTTCAAAACTAATATCTCTCCTGCCTGGAAAGAGTGTAAATAGCTGGAGGAAGAAAATTTTGTTTTTCACCCTTCATTGGCACCAACTCTTCTCGTATTCCTATGTCAACCATGTCCAACCTATCCTTAATTACATCCTTTATTTTGTCAGGTGCATTTAGTAACTTGTTGATAACACTATTGCATACATTTTTTCAACATGCATAACATCAAGAAAATATATGATGTACAAAAAAATTTAGTATGGTAATTAAAAAAAAATATCTCTTTTTTCAACCAGTTTTCGTAAGGTTTTTCAAAAACTATTTACCAAAAGCAGTATCTGCATATTTTATATTCTCGAATAATTGATCACATGTTAGTGTAGACGGTGTTGTGCATTCTTTTGAACTTCCATTGAATGATGTCATCTAAGATCGGTACTTATTTAATCGGGGCAGAAATCTACAATGTCCTAGAAACATGGTTTTTTATGAATGTTTCAACCTAATTGATTGTGTACCTTGTTTGCAGATGGGAAACCCTTGAGTTCCTTTAATGTTATATCCTAACAAATTTTCATAAGTAGGAAAGTTATTTATTGTCCCATACAACATGTCTCTCAATGTGAAATCTTAATTTTTGTAAGCATCATACAATGTAACACCTGAATCTCACAATAATTTCAAATCCTCGATCAATGGAGCCAAATAAACATAAATATCATTACCTAGTTGTTTTGGCCCTGATATAAGTATAGATAACATGATGTATTTTCATTTCATGCATATCCATGGTGGAAATTTATAATTTACCAACATAACCAGCCATGTAATGTGAGCGCTTCTTTGAAAACCAAAAGGATTCACTCTATATGTAGATAATGCAAGATGAAGGTTTCTCAGCTCTTTTCTAAATTCAGGATACTCATGATTAATTCTCTTCCACTAAGGAGAGTCTTTCGGGTGACATAGTTTCTCATCTTTATTTCTTGTATTTGTGTGTCATATCAATTTTCCTACAGTCTCCTCACTTCCATATAGGTGCCTAAACCTTGTAATGATTGGAAATTACCATACAATTTTTATAGGACCAGATTCATCTTTCTTATATCGAGAAGCACCACACTTTGGGCATTCTTTGAGTGATTTTTGGTCCTTACGAAACAATATACAGTCATTCGGACAGGCATGTATTCTTTTATAGATCATACCCATTGAGTGTATCATTAATTTGGTGTCGTATGTTCATCTTGGGAGCTCATTATCTTCTGGGAGCATGTCATTCGGGAGAGAAAGTAATTCTGTAAAACTTGTGTCACTCCATATATTGTCCACTTTCAAATTATACAACTTCAGTATGATTGAAAATGTTGTATATTTAGTTTAACCACCATACAATGGAATCTTTGCACAACTATTTAACTTCTCAAACAATTTTGGGCAATCGTGAAGCTCATCTTCAACTGTCCTTGTTATTTCCTCAATATGATATTCACCATCATTCACATCTATATTAACATCCTTGATACAGTCTTTATCATTTTCTATACTTGTAATCATATCAGATGATCTATAAAACGTAGTGTTATCCCAGCCACTAGCTACATTCGATTTTTCTCCATGTTTATTCCAACATTTATAACTTCGGTCTATTTCGTGATATATCAAGTGTTTTTATAACTCTTATGAACTAATTTTTCTTGAATAACAATAGCATAAATACATACAAAGGATTTGAGAAGGGTCATATGCATGATATTTTGCAAACTTGATGAACTCTCACTCCATATTCATACTCATTTGTCAGACGATTAACATTCATCCATTCTTTATGCATATCCATCCTATTTGATTCAGTAATATTAATATTTAACAAAATAAATACATAAAATGTTGATATAAAAATTAACCAAGGATAAAAAAAAGTTATAAACTTTAAGTATCCTTCAATATTTATCCCGAATATCCACTTTCTAGAACCAAGGTACTTCATTTGGGATCTTATAAATAAATCAATCTTCAACTCTTCCAGTATTTCCTTCATTGGTCCAACTAAGAGAAATTAATCCACATAAAGAAGTAAAATGATGAAATTCTCATCATAATACACCTTCATATAGTAGAAATTGTTTACATCATTACATTGCATGAACATCAATTATACCATGAAAGCATTGAAATTCCAATTACACTATCTTGGTGCCTACATAAGCCCAAAAAATCCATTTAAGATTAGAAATGAACCTTCTATTATATTTATCATGAAACCTTTCAGTTAATCTATGTAGATCTCTTCCTCTGAATCTCCATAAAGGAATATAATCATGCCATCCATTTGTTCTAGAAATAAACCTTCAATGGAAACCAAGTTGAGAACCATCTGAATTATTATATGCTTTACAGCAAGAGATAAAATCTTACTGAAATCTAAACCTTATAATTATTGAAATACATTACCCTTTACATGGTTCTATTATCGATCTACTTGTCTTCCCTATATAATGTAATGGTTTTCCTAATTTTATAAAAACCTAAACTTCAAAGATTATGGAAAAAATATATTTCAGATGTCCATTGAAAACTATTTATAAAATCACAGTTGAAATCTCATTAAAAAACCAACCATTTACACAAATTCCTCTTTAAAATAACACATCTTTTTTAAAATAAACCAATCAGTTCCAAACACTCTTTCACAAAACCCCAATTCCTTTTTTTAAATCATTCAAGGCAACTTAATGAACCAACAATATTAATCATTTAAAATGAGATACAACCCTCTACATTTTACAAATTTTCATTTAAAACTTCACACACCCGTTGTTAAAATGAAACCAATATTACATATGCTTTCAAAACATTTACATCCCTTTATGAAAGCTAATCAGGTGAGTTAAAAAACACTTGGCATGGCATGCAACCTAAGTCCATGCCAAGTGTTTAAATCATTTTAAAGCTATTTAAAACAAAAAAAAGGGTATTTTGAACACATATAATTTTTTTAAGAAACATTTAGAAACACTTGAATCATTTTAAAAGATCCACTTAGTCATTTTCACAAAGACATAAATCCCAAGAGAGTCACTTTATAAAGGATACATGAATAAAAAATAACCAGCATTTTATAAAATATGAAGCTATAAAAGGTTCATCATGTCTCTCATAAATAAATAGTATGAACCCTATAGTTTACTCCTATAATACTACTAAAGAGTGAATAAGTGATAGATAAAGGCATAAGTGTCACTTGGCCATGATACTTTTGAACATAAAGTCACATCTCTTCAAACTGGGTAGCCATCTTCCACTTGATGCTTGAATCATATACTACCTAAGCTTGATCCTTCCAATATGGTACATTAGAAAAAATGTTCCCCTTCTTGAGGGTATACATTAGGTCAAAGTTAAAGGACTATAGGTACTTAAACCTTCTCCGCTATCAATGGTTCATTTCACTTTTTGATTAAATATATTTTAAACACTCTTTTTAGTGTATTCCAAAAATATCTCACCCTAAAGATAATACCAATAACACCTCATGGAAAGCACCACTATTTCCAAATCTAGGAAAGGATTTGGGAAGTTTCTCTTATGTTTCCTTAACTATATAGACCCATAAGCAACCACATGACCATCATGAACTGTAACTGTTCAAATCCTGATGCCTAATACATAACAATATAATCCATACTCATTACCCAACTCATTTATGGTTAAGATTAGTGTTTTCATCAATCTCCCATTGAGATCTTAGAAGTACCTCTCATGAACATCTAAGCAAAGGAACCATACCACATTCTCGGTTAAGGCCTTTTTAGCACTTCCAATCAGAAAGAATATCGGTTGACCCTCTAGTAATAACTGGAAATTCCCAAAAAGATTTGGATCTCAAAAACATTCTTTGGCATCTCTAAATAAACTATAACATCTAACTTCTCGGGTTCTAAAAATATTTTATCCACTAATATCATTTTCCCTATGAATTGAACGTCACTACTACAAAAACGGGCAAGGGAAGCGCTACCCTTTTATCAGTGCTAAATAAAGTTCTATTAAAAGTGACCATTTATCAGCGTTTTTTTAGCGCTGATAAAGCCCCCCCCCCTTTATCAGCGCTTTTTTTAGCATTGTTAAAGGGGACCCCTTTATCAGCACTTTTTTTAGTAGTGCTGATAAAGGGGGATTTATTAGCACTTTTTCCTAGCGCTGATAAATTTTATGTTTCAAAAAAAATCATGAAAAATAATATATTGTTATATAAGTATATTTATATTGATATAAATATAATATATATTTTTTAAATATACGTATAAATAGACTATTACATTTAATATATAAGAAATTTAGTGAAAATGGATTTAAAATATTTTAAAAAATATAATTAATTAATAATTTTATAATTATTATCGATTAAAAATCATTTAATAACAATTTGAGGACACAAAAAAATCAAAACAATTAATAAAAGATCTAAAATAAGTTGAAAATGTAACTCAAACTTCAAACAGACATAACTTTTGATCCGGGTGTCCGTTTGAGCTCTACAGCATATCAAATCGAAGCCTGCGATGAGCTCTACGTGCTTGTAACTGAAGCCAAGATTTTATCACATTTTTCAAGGCTAAAAAATCCCAGAAGTCCTCCAAAACTGAGTTTTTAGTCGGGATACCCCGATTTTTAAACATTCAAACATGTATAACTTCTGATCCGGATGTCTGTTAGGCATACACCACATATCATATCGAATATTGTTTCATTTTATTCGATTTGACTAGTTGTAGAGTTAAAACGGGCTTCTATATTAGAAGTTATGGTCATTTTAACATTATATGGCTTTTCAAATACACACACACACACACACATATATATGTATGTATGTATTTATTAGTAAATATATATGTGTGTGTGTGTTGTATATATGTATATATGTATTTATTTATTTATTTATAAACACACATAAAAAACATATTTTATAAATGTATTTAAAACTAATCTTGTAAATATATATTAATATACAAATAAATATACGGATAAAAAATTGTAACTACAAATATATATATAAATAGATATAAATATATATTAATATACGAATGAATATATATATACTAATATAGGAATAAACATATATGTATTAATATAACTAAATATATTTATATTAATATGAATCTATATTAATATACAAATAAATATAACTATATATATATATAAATAAATAGATGTATCATTAAATAGAAAAAAATGAAATGGATTAGTGCTAAAGGTGCAGGTGCGCAAGGGGGAGGCCGCGGGTTCGAGTTCAGGTGGAAGCAAGGAAGTGTGTGCGCATGTGTGGGACGCGCGGGCAAGGGCAGCGCGCGGGAGTGGGAGTGGCTACCTAGCGCTGATAAAGGGGGGGTCAAGCGCTGTTAAAAGCTCCCCCCCCCGAATATAAATTATTTTTTATTTATTTTTTTTACTTTTATCAGCGCTTTTAAAAGGTGCTGATAAAATGGGTCTTTATCAGCGCTTTTCTGAGCACTGATAAAAGGGACCCCCCCCCCTTTATCTTTGCCTCAATTAACAATGTTTTTTTAGCACTGTTAATCCACTTTTCTAGCACTAATATCATTTTCCCCATGAAGTGTACATTATCAATCCAAAACATACACTTTGAGATCATGGAATATAGTTGATACTCCCTAAGTTTTCTCAAAATGATCTCCAGATATCGAGTGTGTTCCTCCATCAACTGGGAATACATGATGATGTGATTGAAAAATATGGCTACAAAATTATCTAAATAATGATAGAAGACCCAATTCATCTCAACCATGAACAGTACCACTGTATTTTTCAAACTGAATGGAATCACTAGATACCCATAAAATGCATACATAATCCTAAATATAGTATGTGGTATATCAAAATACCTCACCATAAACTGATGATAATTTGATATCAAATCGATCATAGAGAACACTTTAGCACCTCTAAGTTGATCAAATAGTCCATTAATATGTATAAGTGGATATAAGTTCATTTCTATCACTTAGAATAACCTCTAATAGTCCACACGTATTCTCAATGATCCATTTGAATTTTTTTTGGAAAAAATTAAGGCACCCCAAGGGGACATAATCATTCATATGAACCCATTCATCTCGAAGTCATTCAATTGAGCCTTCTTCACTCATATCTCTACAGGATTCATCTTATATGGTGGAATGGATATATGATCCACACATGGTAAGAGCACAATCATAAACTCAACCTATCCCTTGGGTGGTAACCTAATGAAGTCCTTAGGAAATACATATAGGAAATTTTCAATGATAGTAGGACGTATTGACTGATGTTTCTCTCTATCATCCAAAATTACTCTAGAAAAATGGGCTATGATTCTACCCAGCTACAGAAATATAGGTCCTGCATAACTAGTTTTCATATCCAACTCTCCAATATAGACATAATCATTACCCTCGAAAAATATAATTCCACCCATCTATGAAAACAATTGATATAGTAGATACATAACTACATGAGGGGTTTAATTGTAGTCACAAACTAGACTCGTAGTTTTCATGCCACTCAAATTTATTATGTATTAGTTATTATAATTTTTTATTAATAAAAGTATATCAATCTAAAATTTACTTATGTAGTTCATTTTCAATGGAAAGAAAAATCAATCAAATGAGATGCACTATCTGATGTAAATAATAACATTGTGGAAATAAAAATTCAATGTAAACAAAATTTAAGAAGTCAACAATGAGAATCCTCAAGATTCTAAAAAGATATTTATTATCAATCTAATTTCAATCAAATGAACATGTTTCTTTTACCCAATTTATTTAGAGGATCTATAGAGTTGATCCTAGGTATCCTAGATCCACACCCAAAACATCCTAGACTATATACTTATTACAAGGTATCAAGTTTTAATCCTGAATATTCATTGATTATTATCTTATTGGTGGAAATAGGTATATAATTCACCAAGACCCACTTAAATATAATGATCGGTGACAACTCTATGCCAAAAATTCATCAAACACGATGATTTGGACAATACATATTCTAGCCTTAGAAGCTCGTCAATATCCTTTATTAGAAATAGAAAAGTTACAGACATGGAATTGATCATGGAATATTATACAATGAGAAAATATAAAGGAAATACTAAGAGCATTACAAGAATACTCACAGTGGTAGCACCTAAGGAGTTGGGTTCACGACAGAGGTGGGTTCGCAGAAGAGAAGGGCTTCACACCAAAGGTAGGGTTCGACAATAGTGGTGGGGTACGCGGAGGAGGTGGGTTTGCGACAAAGGGTTTAGGGTGGAGGTGAGGTTCGCAACATATGGGGTTTGACAGCGGAGGAGGGCTTTGCGGCAGCGGAGAAGGGCTTCGCGGCAGCGGAGGTGGAGTCGGAGTCGACGGAAGCGAAGGAGGAGGAGGAGGAGGTGACGACGGAGGAGGAGGAGGAGGAGGAGGTGGCATGTTTCGACTTTCGCAAGAGTTTGAGGCATGCAAGAGAATGAGGTGACTGTTAGGGTTTATTTATAAAAGCGGGTAAACCTTTTATCAGTGTTAACTAAAAAGCGCTGATAAAGATATGTTTTATCAGCGCTAAAATAGAAAATGATGATAAAACTATAATCACAATAAATTATTTATATTTGTATATATATTTATAAAATTATATGTATAATGAATATATATTTTTATTTATCTATAACAATAACTATAAATAAATATTTATTTATTTATATTTATATATAAAATAAATGAATATTTATTTATAATTATAAATTTATAATAAATATGTTTATTTTATTTATAATTATATATAATTAATATCTTTATTATAATTTTATAATTATTTAATAACTATAAATTTATATATATATATATAGTTATAATAAATATATATTTTTTTACAGTTGTAATTATAAATATATTTATTTATTTATTTATTTCAATAATTATAAAATTATAATAAATATATTTATTACATTTATAATTTTATAAATATATATAATTAATATATTTATTATAATTTAATAATTATTTAAATATATTTATATTATTTAGAATTCTAATTACAAATATTTGTATATATTTATAAATATATTTATTTAATTATATATATTTATAACTTTATAAGTATGATAAATATATTTATTATAATTTTATAATTATTTAAATATATCTATATTTATTTAGAAAAAACCATTGAAAAGTCCAATTAGTGATTATACAATTTTGAAACATGAAATGAGGATACTTGTTTTAATGAAAGTAAGAAAAAAACATATATTTATAAATATATTTATTTAATTATATATATTTATAACTTTATAAGTATAATAAATATATTTATTATAATTTTATAATTATACATATATATATATATTTATAATTATAAATATCTTTATAAATATCTATATATAATTATAAATATATATAGATATATACCTAGTAAAGTATAAATCATAAGAAATGAGTCATCATATATATATGGACAACATGAATAATGATGAGGGTGTAATGTTTAAATGAACATTAATGATGAATACATAACATATGAACGTCAATTATATTCATGCATCAATATATTTATTGAACAAATTCATTGGAAACATATATTTATTTAAATATATACATTTAAAAAGTATTTATATATAATTATAAGTATAATAAAAAATATTATTTAATGAAATTTATTATAATCTTATAATTATTTAAATATATATTTATTTAATTGTAATTTTATAAATAATTTTTTTAAACTTTATATATATATTTAAATTATTAAAAAGTACATATTAATTATAAACATGCGTTTTTTATTTAACCTATTTAATATAAATATAATATTTTTATATAAATTAATAATATTTTTTATTAAAAACTTTTATCAGCGCTAAAAATAGCGTTGATAAATCTACCCTTTATTAGCGCTAAAAAACACTGATAAAAGCCCCCCCTTTATCAGCGCTTTCTGGTTAGCGCTGATAAAAGTCAGTGCATTCCTTTCCTAGATCTATGGTAGTGTAAATTTCGATAAACTCACTCGAAGATGGTGGAAATAAGGTGATCACTACAAGATTGAAGAGAAACGTTTGCAAAAATGAAGTAGAAAAAAGAACGAACAAAAACCTTTGGGCGTGGTTGCGAGTCAAGCATATTAGGGTTTCTGTGAACCGGATAATGTCGGGGGTCATGAAAGAAGGACGAGAGATGGAAGATTGGAGATAAACAATGCAAAAAGGAGTTGAAAATTGAATGAAAGTAGAAGATTGAGCGTGGTCGGGTGACATTGAGAGTCGAGAGGACGAGGGTTTCAAAAAGATCAACAAGGAGATGTCTGAGTATACTTTTTTTTAAACACTTGCATTAGTGTTATAGAAAACCGACATTAAAAGGTTCTCAATTCACTTTTCACATCAAAATTTAAAAAACTAACGTTAAAACCCCAACACTTAATCGTCCTTTTCTCCTAGTGTTATAAGCAATGATTAATAACACAAGGACTGGAGCTAGTAAATTAATCAAAATTCAAATATAATTGTAATAAAAAATAGAGAAATGGCTAAATATAATGTTCTTTGCCCACCTCTAAAACCTGACAGATTATGGAAATCACTTGTCAATTACAAATCCGAATTAAAGTAATAAAAAATTCTGAACAAAAAATGAAACAATAATGCTATTTAAAAAAATCATACAAAGCTATATAAACAACACTAATAACATAAAAAACAGGGCCAATTTAGTTTAACTATAATCTCAACCATTCAATTAATCTCGTAAATGACTCATGGCATAAAATATATAATATGGATATATGTCCAAAAATCATCAAAATTCCCACATAAGTTGGACACCCACCTCCCCCTATTCTGTAGCGCATTTAACTAGTTTATTCACTTGAACAATATAACAAGATAAACAATGACGTGGAGACATAAAAATACTTTATATCTCAAGGTAGTATGCTCAATGCCAAGATGAAAATGAAAACTTGACGAACCTCAATATATCGTATTGAAGGCCCTGAATCACAAAACAAAAAGTAATATTAATAAAGATTCATAAATTATAAACATAATAAAGCAATGCCTTTTTAATAAGCGAGAAGAATCAAAACCTAAATCAAAATAAAACAGACGTGATAACATTGTATCTCAACAATACAACTAAAACACTAACGATAAAATAAATAGTTTTTTATTAACTATGCAATTGAAAAAGTTTGTATAATATACACCAATAAACCTAATTGTATGCTTTTTAATTGCAAATCAATAGAATAAACAAAATTCAGTCAAACAACTACTTATAATTCATGGAAACACTGGTAAACATTCAATAAAATAAATAAAAATACAACCCAAATAAATAAGTATGAGTTTTATCTTCCAAATACCCATAACCAACAATCTTAACAAATAGCACCAAAAAACATTGCATCCAAATCAGAAGCATGAAAAATCTAAATCATATAAATTACTAATCCTCCATCATCTTCGGAGTGAAGCTTTTCACTTTTATCTATTTTAAAACTATAAAATAGTGAAATCACCCCTCTTTGATACATGAACATCGATATGAAATCATTAATGCCTAAAAAATTTATATTGCCAAGTTTGATTTTTTACTGGTGTTGTGTATCGATCTTCTATTTGTTTCGTGAAAACAATGCAACATGGAGAAACATAAAAAAAATCAAAATGAATTATGAGTTATGTCACATTGTGTGAGCCTAGTAGGGTTGACCAGCAATTATGATTGTGTTAGTTTTACACTAGATTGGTCAACTTTATTGGTCTGGTATTTATGTCATTTAGTCAAATGTGTAGATATATGCATCAAAAAAATAAGTTAGTTATATTATAGAAGAATCAATAAGAAGATCAGGGCATAAACCATCAAAGACATTGCCTACATCATGAAAAAAACAAACTCAAGCAAACAATAACTTATCGTCGCCATTTTAAAAAAATCATATCCATGTTAGATTTCTTGCTATTATATTTTTTTTAAACGTTTTTATTTACACCACACGTAAGGAAATAAAATGAGTTTCAGCCAATCAGTCTGTGCAATGTGGTTTACAAAATTTTCCCCAAAACTCAGTGCCCTCAGAAAGTCTCAGAGTTTCGGCCAATCAGTCTGTGCAATGTGGTTTACAAAATTTTCTCCAAAATCTTGGTAACCAGACTTAGGGACTTCCTCCCATTGATTGCTTCTGATAACCAAAGTGCTTTTGTTCCAAAGAGATCTATTACTGATAATGCTGTCATCGCTTTTAAAGTATTTCACTCTATGAAAACTTGTTCCTCTTCTAAGAGAGGCATCATGGCAATGAAATTAGATATGATGAAAGCTTATGACAGAGTTGAATGGTCTTTTCTTGAACTTGTTCTCTCCAAGTTGGGCTTTGGGACGAGATGGGTTTCTAATATCATGAATTGCGTTACGTTTGTCTCCTACATAATTAATATTAATGGGGCCCCTTCAGCGAGCTTTAAACCGTCGAGAGGTTTGAGACAAGGGGATCTCCTGTCACCTTATCTCTTCATTCTGGTGGCTGATGTTTTTTCTCACCTCCTTTTGAAGGCGACGGATCAAGGAATTATCCATGGTGCTAAGGTTTGTAGAAATGTCTCCCCTATCTCTCATCTTTTCTTTGCAGATGATAGCCTTCTTTTTGCTCGTGTTACCCCGCAAGAATGCAGTTCAGTGTTGCATATCACCAATCTGTACGAAAGGGCTTCTGGGCAATGTCTTAATCCTTTGAAATCAGAGTTATCTTTCAGTAAAGGGGTCTCACAAGTAAAGAGAGAGGAGCTGCAGAGAATGTGTGGTTTTCCGCTGGTTGAGAAGCATCCTAAGTACCTTGGACTCCTAACCCTTGTTGGTAGGTCAAAGAAACAAGTGTTCGCCTCAATTATGGACAGGGTGGATAATCTGATTTGTCTTTGGTCTAGTAAGAAGATTTCCAAGGCGAGAAAGGAAGTTCTCATGAAGTCAGTGGCTCAAACAATCCCTTCTTATGCTATGTCACTGTTTAAATTCCCGGAAACTCTCATAGCTCATATCCATTCTCGGTTGGCCAATTTTTGGTGGGGCTCTTATGAGGGAAAACATAACTCACACTGGATGTCTTGGGAGAAGCTGTGCGTTTCAAAATTTCGTGGGGGCCTTGGCTTTAGGAATCTCAAATGGTTTAACAAGGCTCTTCTGGCAAAGCAAGGATGATGCCTCCTCTCCCATCCATCTGTCATGTTCTCAAAGGTTTTGGGAGCAAAATATTTCCCTCATTCCGACTTCTTGCATACACAGTTGGGGCCAAGGCCGAATTTTTTGTGGAGAAGCATCTGTGGCGCAAAATCCCTCCTTGACATGGGCTGCGTCTGGAGAATTGCTGACGAGCATAATGTTCATGTTTGGAAGGACCCCTGGCTGGCAAATGACATTAACCATAAGGTCTCTTCGATTATTGTTCCTGGTTTCGAAGATACAAGGGTACGAGATCTGATCAATGACTCGCTTGAGGACTAAGATTGCGGGAAGCTTTACAGCTGGTTTAATGAGGTTGACCGTCAACTCATCATAAGTATTCCGCTCACACCAGGGATGAGCAGTGACCAACTTTGCTAGACCGGGGAGTCTCGTGACAGATATTCTGTCCGCTCGGGTTACAAAATGCGGGTCCAAGGAGTGGCTCATGCCTCTCCTGATAATAGATGGAAGATTATCTGGGCGTTCACTGCCCCCCCAAGGTGAATTTTTTTTGGTGGCAGGCCTGCTCTGGGGTTCTCCCAACCTGTGACTTTTTGGTGCGGTGTCATTTAGCGAAGGATGACACTTGTCTGTTGTGCCTCCAGGAGGTGGAATCTCCTTTGCATGCAATTCTTTCCCGTCCTGGGGTGGAAGGGGTGTGGAAGGCATGAAAACCAAATTTTGGTTTGTTCTTTGATCTTTCAATTGAGCTGGTCCAAAATCTGGTTAAATGGGTGGCTTCTCTTGAACCGAGAGTGGGGGGGTTGATCTGCACAATTGCTTGATTTGTATGGACTAGACGAAATGATCGCATTTTCCAAATGAAGGTAACTCATGATCGTCTTTGGGTGGATAGGGCTAGGGAATGGATGAATGGTTGGAAGAATTACGATTCAGTGCCTCTTTTGGGCAACTCTCGGCAGCCGGCTCCTTGTTGGTCTCCCCCCCTTAGGGTTTCCTCAAGATCAATACTGATGCTGCTGTCTCTGCTAATTCCAGGGTCGGAATTTGACTCATTGCTTATAATAGTTCTGGCCAGATTGTGGAAGCTCAGTGTTGGGCTGTGCCTTTTCCGTGGAGCCCTGTGGTGGCGGAGGCCTCTACGATCCTCCATGAGATCATTTTTGCCCGTTCAAAAAATTGGACCAAGGTTTGGGTGGAATCTGACTGTCTCGAAGCGGTGAACGCTCTAGCTTCGAAGGACGATGCATCTCAACCGTATGGACTTATCTTGAGGAGGATCTAGTCATTGACCGAAGGTTTTGGTGCATGCAAATTTTCTTTTATCAAGAGGATGGAATATAGAACCTCATTATTTGGGTTGTTTTGAAAAATCTTGGGGTGATCATTGCTGGGTGGACTCGTTTTATGATTGGATTTGTAGAAATCAATAACCTATTTTATCTTTTTCTCAAAAAAAAAAAAAAAGGAAATAAAACGAGTTCGATCGTCGGTACTGAAGAGGGTCCAGGTGAGTAGGGAAGGTGATATCGAGAACGAGGGATCGAGAACCGATGCTGGAGAGGGGCACCGGAATGGGGGAGGACCAGAACAACGGGCATTAGAATGGGGGATTGGAACGAAAGAGAATGAGGATGACAACACACGTGACACGGATGCTTACCTTCACCCGTGCCTTCACGCAAGCCAGCAGCACTTCCTGGCCCCAGCACACCGCATAAGCCCGACGTCCCGCCCTGCCATCCCAACGTCAGCAACCCCTGCGGCAGATTTCAGCCGCGTCAACACCATCGCCCGATATTGATCGGATCGGGTCATTTCTTGACCGAGCTAATCAGGCTCTCCCACCGCTGAAAGCGAGGCCTGAAGAAGGATTGCATCGTTCGCAATCTGCTGCGTTGTGTGCTTTTCTCATCTGTTGGAACCTCTAAATCTGTCCCTACATCGTTGTTTTGGTATGCTCTTTTTCTCTAGCTAGATAATTTATTTATCCCTTTTCCAGTCATTGGTTTGTCTCCAGGGTTTTGTGTTTTGAATACTTTTGATTTGAGGCTCTTCGATTATTTTTGAGATTGATGTTGTCATTTAAATAATTAAACCTAAAATGGTCAGAACTTTGCGTGTAAAATAAGAGAGGAAAAATCTGGTATAATTTTTTTGATTAGGAGTTAGTTTGGAAAATGGAACCCCCCTCTGTTTTCTTTTTAGAGTCACATCCCAACTCCTCTCCTCTCTTTCTGATCTGCCCTTCCGCTTACTGCAACTCCCGTTCTCCATGACAGGTTTCAGTGATGGCATGGGGGCATCTCTTATTAATTTTAGAACCATTGTCTACGGCCATCAACTCTTTGGTATATAGTTTCATTGGCTTCTTTGTTTGAAAATAAAATTAATTTATTATGCTGAAAACAAATTTCCCTAATTGGGACATGAATCACGCATCCGTGTCACATGAAATGATTTTTTTTAAGTCTTTTGTGCCTTTTGTTTTCAACTTGCTGTTTTTTAATTCTTTTTTTTATTAAATTAGAGGAACCTAAGGGTTTTTACAAGTTGGCATCAAAAGTGGGTGACTACGTCCTTGGTGTGTTCGGACCGAGTCCGAGACACAAATTTTATCACTTATATCAAAAGTGATTACAATAGCTATCTCCTGAGAGCTCAGTCTCCGGACCGTTCTTTACACCGGCTCCCACCAATTTACAGCAAGATTCTGAACCGAACCTAGAAGAT
Source organism: Viscum album (assembly GCA_963277665.1). Taxonomy (NCBI): domain Eukaryota; kingdom Viridiplantae; phylum Streptophyta; class Magnoliopsida; order Santalales; family Viscaceae; genus Viscum; species Viscum album. The sequence continues at coordinate 1,021,245,365 of OY728122.1, forward strand.
CACCAGCAAGCTCCAGAAAGCTTCAACATCAACAGAAGATATTCTACAACATTCAGGCTTCCTCTTCATCAAGTTCTTGACGCCCAAAATATTTAGCTGGTTGTGGCGGATCGTCAGTCTTGAACTCAATCCCAATCTCTTCTCGCTTTGATGATTCTCACACAGTATTTGCAATGTGTCCCCCACTCCTCAACCCATCTCATTTTTTTCTTTTATATTTTAGGCGGACTTCGCGTATTACACCATAACTCAGAAATATGGAATTACCAGAAAATTTGGCACTCAAAAAATTCCAGAATATACTCTTCAACTAATATGCTCAAAGTTATTCCCGTGATCTTCTCATTCTAACTGGTCATATGGATTTGTTTCCACAACCATCAACAACTTTTAATTCTTGGTTGACCACGTGAGTTTGCTCCTCACGATCCTCAATTAAATTTCCACAAATCCCCGCATTTTCCCATTTAAACTGGTCAATCGAATCTTTCAGGAATTGCTCCAGCTTTGATCTCAATTAATGATTTTCAAATCTTCGTGATTGAAAATTCAAAATAATCGGGAGTGGTCTTCTCTAGAAAATCTCAGCTTTGAAATTCTCAAAACCCTTGCAATCTTTCAAACCGAAAAACCTTACTTACACATCACCTGAGAGTATCTTTTGTCTGCTTGAAAAACCTTAGGTATTCTCAGAAGAATATTACGCATGCTTCAACATATCTTTCGTATCAACTAGCAAATCTTACACATCGCAAAGGCTTCAATACTTCGTAAAATGTCACTCTGTATCATCTTATGTATTCTAACGCCTTGACTCGGCTCACCCTACGTTAACCGGACCGAGTTGCTACGTGACCTCAGACATGCCTCTCCGCACGTCAAAGGCTGCTGACTAGCAGCGATGGTCTAAGGTGAAACCCCCTCATATCAGAGTAAAACAAACAACATAAATGATATATGAGTAGTCCTCACTGTACCCAAAAGAATAAATAAACATCAATACCCAAGCCAACAAAAATAAATAATACAACACATGCTATAACAATTGAACCATCTAAATGGCACACATGCATGCATACATCAACAAGATCTCTTGTGGGTAGATCATATGCATCCCAGAATAAAATATATAAAACCGAACTGCCACTACATGATCCCGAGTCCCTGCCCATCCCATCTCCTGACTTCGTCCAAGCTATCTAGCTGAACCATCCATCATTGGGCCTCTGTCCTACCTGTATCCGCGATCATGTGGTCTGCTCGGGCATTTAAGTGTTAGGGCTGCTCGAGCAGAGTGTGAGTAAAACTCAGTTGACCACCACTAATGGTGTCCCTAACATAACTAGTAAAAACAGTGTATGCACAACGTGGTATGCTTAGAATAAATAAAGCGCGAAAGCGTAATAAAATAATCACCGTCGATTCTCAGGTTCCAAGGTGACACTTGAGATCGACCATTCCTGCTTCGATCAGTTTCATATATCTCCAAACATGTCACACAACCATAAATCATTGGGGGGAATGATGTCTCACCTGGAAATACCAATCACATATCATATCGGGGGGAATGACGCCCCTCCCATAATATATCATCATATATCATATCGGGGGGAATGACGCCCCACTCGTGATATCTCATGTCTCATATCGGGGGGAATGACGCCCCTCGTAATATCTCATATCACATTTCGGGGGGAATGACACCCCTCTTGTAATATCTCATATCTCATATTGGGGGGAATTGCGCCCCTCCTGCAATATCTCATATCTCATATCGGGGGGAATTGCGCCCCTCTCGTAATATCTCATTATATATCGTATTGGGGGGAAAGATGTAACGGTCTGTGTCTTCTCGGCTCGTTACTTTGTCAGTTTTGGGTGTTGGAGGTGTTTCAAAGGAGGATTGAGGAGGTTCCGTATTGGGAAATTCACATCGTGAAAGGGGCACACGACGTGAATTGGTGGTTCACGGCTTGTGCAGCCGGCCAGTTTCACGACTTGTATGCGACCGAGGGGGAACCTGTGAAATTGCTTCATGTTGTGAAAGTAATTTACTACGTGTAATTAAATAAAGGCCGATGCGACATGAATTTCGGCTGAAGTTGGTTTTTGGGGAATTCTCGTGGAATTCACGTCGTGAATTGGTTTCACGACCTGAAAGGGGCGGGATTCCAGGTTTTAAATTCTTTTGTTCGGTCGAACCCCTCTTCATTCAGTCGTATCTCTTTCCCTTCTCATTTTGGGCGACCCCTAGGCGACTCTCGGAGGATCTTCAACCCCCTTCTGTAAAGACCCGGAATTTTCATATAATTTTTTTTAAATTATTTGGAATTATTACAAGTTTGCGAAAATTGACGGCACATGATTCCGAAACCTGAAGAGTAACGGAATTTTGAACTTTTTTTAAGGTACGTTCAGTAAACGTGCGAGCGACGATTTCTATGTTTTGAACCGGTGCTCGGATTAAAAATCTGAGGGCACCGTTGAATTCGCAGCGTCAGGATTTGCTTAGGCGAACCTTAACTTCGACCGGTAAGTGTCAGACGAAAAAGTTAATTTTTGGACTTTACAAAAAAAATAATAAAATAACTCATGGAGTTATTTTATTTCTTTCTTTGTAACCGATGAGCGACGGTGGCAGGACCGTTGGATTGTCAGATCATTTAATGGCCGGTTACACTTGGTTGTGTAACCGCACCGTCGGAAGATTAATGGGTTCACTAATTAAACTCATTAATGAACCACATTAATTGTGCGACAAGATAAACTCTCCTTTTATTTAAACAAGAGGTTGGCGTGGGTTTTGGGAACCCACGCCTTCGAGGATTCAATCTGGAGATCAACAAACGCCAACGAACACGCTTCGAACGCGGACCCGTCTTCCTTACCCGTGTCGTCCACCAACGTATTCGAGGTAGGGGGTTTCGTTGTTTAACTAAGAGGTGTTCATTATTGAATTGCTTCCCATGTTATAATGCTAACGCAGAGGGTGCGAGCTGAACGAATAAGGCCCAGACCCTCCGCCAATCTCGGTATTGGTTGCGTTCTTCGTGGGCAACCGAAAAATATGGCGGCAAGGTGAAATTGAGGGCCGCGCAGTGTAGGCCTCGTCCCGGGAGGGCCGTAGACGCAGACGTGAAGAAAATCGGACCACCAGAGCTTCATCGGTGGCCTGCGGAAGCTCCGCCGGCGCAGCGGCGGCCGGAGGAGGCGGTGGCTGGAGGCGGCGGCGGCGGCGGGCCGGCTCCCTCCGGCCACGGAGGGAAAATAATAATTGCACACGTCATTTTTCTTAATTCCCGAGGAACCCCATGTCAATAATAATAATAATATTATTATTTCTTGACATGCGCTAAACTCGCGAAGTAAATTAAATATTATTTATTCAAATAATTTTTAATATATATTATCTCACCGGATCATTAAACTCGGTCCGTCATTCCTCCACAATATTTATTAGACCTTGAATAATGACAATTTATTTAATAAATAAATATCACTGCATTATTCGTCAATAAATAAATTAATATTATATTCACTAAATGACAAATAAATATTTATTAAATATTTACTCACAAAATATTCTTTTGAACAACTGATGACGGAATATATGCTATCAAACAAATATGAATAATTATTAAACCACTTGTGGGAATAATATTTATTCAACTTGTTAAATAATAAATAATAATATTATTTAACCGAGGTTTTAGATAAACTTTGCGTATGACCCCCTCGGCTTTTTTCTCAGTGACATTAGGCGAAGCAACCCAAAGTTCAAGGTTAGCGTTTCACAACATGTCAAGACACCCATAAAGAAAGAAGTTAATGTCGCAACTACATAAAATCACAGACGCTTATTGTGTAATATAATCCCTTTATCTCGATATCTCTAATCAAGCAGGTTGCATGCCGGTGCCATCAACCTATGTGCTCGATGTCTTTTTTTTTGACTTTTCGAAAATTGAACTTGCCTACAAAATACCATAACTGTGGATTTATTTAGGCCATATCATTTCCATCAAAAGTGTTGAGAAATCAACTTCTGTTAGAGAAGAATCCTTTTTTGTATTATTTATTAATGAAATATTACTCGTGATGCACTCAACATATCCTACTTTGCCGTGAATATATGTCGTCGCGGTTTTTGTTAATACATCAAAGTATGTGACTCATAACATCCATTAATAATAATCTTAAGGTAAGTACCAATACTTACGTTCGCAGATAGGAACATCTAATGACACATATAAATGTTGATTTCTTGCTGGCGGGTTCTGTTGTCATAATTTCCTACGCTGGAAATTACCAAGAGTGTACATCATGAGAAGGTGCCTCAAAGTCCTATGAGTCTCCACCCCTGATAGCCTATATCATTTGTGTCCCTCAAATGATTTCATTCGGCTATAACATATATTTAATAATACTATCATGACACTTCTGTTTTTTCATCATAGCGGGAAACTACTATGACTTTTCAGTGCGACAACTACTCTTAGAACATTATCACATACTATGTCACGTAGAAGAACAATCATGATGTGATAAGGAGTTTATTAATATTCAAAACAATGAATATAGGTTATCATAAAGTATATAGAAGTTAGTTCTAGGGCACTAACTCCAACATTTTCACTTGAGCCAACTGCTAACAACCTTCAGTTCAGTAGCGCTCACATGATACTCATGCTTCGGCTGAGATGGGCCTTTAGTTAAGGGGTCTACTATAGCGACCTTAGCTTTTACACATATTATTACATGATTTTAAGCCAAGGATCGACAAGTTTATTGTCTTTGGAAGACTAGGTACATAATTAGAAAACATGAAACTATAATTAAAAAAAACATCTTTTATATAATCTTCGTTATGAGCTCCCGACTCTATTTGAGCTCCTATAACTTCATAGGATAACCTGAGGAATACATAAACAAAAGGATGAGCTAAAAAACCTAGTAAGAGAATAAACGTAGGAATAAAGCATAACACATGAGTTAGATGACATAACATGATAATATAAAAGGCATGATTCATGAATAAACATTTGAAAACATAACATATAAAACATAGAATCAAATGATCATGACAATATTGGAATGCGACAACAATATATAACATGACATAAACATGAGTCGAAGCTAACTGTTGAGACTATATCACATGGTGGATAAAGTCTCATAATGGATTAGGTTTACTCCCTAATTCCATACATGACGTCTCACGAGACTAAACATTACCCAATGCATTGGAGCGCTATATGGATGCTCCCTTCATAACATGTTCATGCATATGTGTGCTACATGAAGAATCAGACATAAGGAATAAACATAAAGGTTACCCATAAAAATAAATGAGTTCCATAATCATGTCATAAGGCATAACCAAAGGGTGAATCAAAATGGTATCCATGAAAGAAGAGATTAATTCATTTTTGGACAATCATGAAGTAAAAAATACGAATAGATCATGAATAATGATGTCCAACTGAAGTGAGTACATGAAAAAGAGGGTTTAGGAAACTTTAGAAATGAGTCACTTTAGTGCGGTTTAAGGGAAAAAATTAACGAGTCTTTAAAGTGGAAACGATATTATTGTTTGTATAAAACCAGAAATGAACTAAAATAGTTTTTCATGATAAAATTAGAGATTTTAGAAAAATATTGGTGACTTAAAACAGTTTATGGTGTGTACCTGAAGATGGGTAAGAAACGGAGAAATTCCCTTTAATCGAGGTTGCTTATTGAGAGGAATTGAGAAGAGAACCTTATGAGAGGAATTGAGAAGAGAACCTTATAAAACATTTATTTCCCCATCAAAGAAAGATGAATTGAGCTATATACACATGTGCGGAACATATACACAAAATGTTGGAGAAGTATATAAAAAGAAAGAAGAATTACATTGGAGTAAAGAGAGAAAGCGTAACCTAAAGGAAAAATTGGAGGTTCGGAGAGATCCTTTACCTTATGTCTGAATGCGTTTTGCACTTGCACTTAATATTCTGAATAATCAAATTAGATTCATTAATTACTTAATTTAGAACATCATCTACATGTATTTGATTTATTATAATTTTATTAAGTTCATTTATGGCTATTTTGATGGGCTATAAAGTTCAATTTTGTCGTTCCAGAAGCGTTCGTTTTCATGGTTTCATGGTCGGTTTACTTGTATATAATTATGAAAGTTCTTGTCAAATGAGGATGATTTTCTAGGAGTGAAATTATATGGTATTAATGAATATTTAGAAGTTTAAATGGTCCCATATATCATTTGGTTTTCTGGTATAAGGATGATTCATTTGATAAAATATTAATGATAATTGTTTAGTTTATTTTGACGGTTTTTACGATAATCACGAACTAGTTTTGTTTTATTTAATATTATGTCTATATATTGGTTTCAGAACATGAAACAAGTTATAATATACATATTACAATATGGTTTAACCATAATAATGGTTTTATGATTAGCCTTGAAGGCGGTAATGGAAAACGAAAACTTGTCGTCCACGAAGGCGGTTAACCGACATATCACAGACGATGTTTTTATTTTTAGAATAAAAGGAGAAGAGATTTGATGAGTGACATTCCATTAACACAACAATATTTCAGTATATATATATGATACTGAAGTTATAAATCTTTGGATATGAGAGGTGAGGATAAGGTAAAAGAAAGAATTTAAAAGTGAAGGAAGAAGGATTTTATCTCTTGAATATTGTCTCCTTGAGAACCTCTTTATGATACTTGGAATTGGCCTTTTGTTGAGACCAACAACTTTAGGACGTGAGGAAGAGGCTTGGAAAGAGAATTGAGTAGAATATTAACAAACTATAAGGATTTGAAGGTGTGAGGAGAAAGGGTGGTGTGAGGTGATATTTATAGGGGGAGAGGAGTGTTTTTGATTATTATATTCATTAGTTTATTATTTTGGCTCAAGACTATCAATAATGTTGATTTCTATGACTAAATACAATAAATAGTTCAGGAGAGTTCGAACCAATGGGTTATTACATCATGACTACATCATATGACTCAAAAATTCATGAATTTATCTTATAATGTTAAATACCAAAAATTACCGTATTCCACTGTTCACAAAAAATTCAACTATTTTAGAAATATCCCAAAAATTCACCCTAATCATTTTTTGACGTGTAGATTTCAAAAATGGAATTCATTTTATGAAAATAAATTTCTAAATATGAGAAATTTAAATTTTAAATAAAATCATCATTTATTCAAAAAATTCCGATTTTAATATTATAATCAATTTTACGACCCTTTGAAAAATTAATTAAAGTCTTATAAAATTATATTATAATTATAATACAACATAATATTAATTTATGAATCTATTTTATGAAAATAAATTTTCTTTTAAATCATTATATTAATTATAAAATTGTAAATAAATATTTACTTTTTACAAAAATATCAACACTTAATTTATCATTTTTAAAACATTTATTTACTTATACCATGATATAAATATATCATATTTTCATTTATAAGATACCTAAATTTTATTTTATATTTTCATAGGCGAGGTTACTATTCTAACGACAATATTTCTATTCTTAACGATCAAATTACTATTCCAACGGTCATGTTACTATTTCAACGGTATAACTTCCTTAATTTTTATAAATACCTCTTATTTCGTTTATTCTTCATTCATTTCTATTTCTTTAAGGTATATATATACTTTCATCTTCAAAATGAACATTATGTTTTATTTCCGCATCTTTGTTCGTGAGTGCGGTCATTCTAGTGGATCGAGCAGATCCAAATTTCCCCATTCTTATTATCTTATTTTTTATTTATTGTCTCGTTGTGGCATTCTTATTAGTTTATTTGCTGACTAATGTGTCATTTTTCATTTATGAGAACAATGTTTTTATTGGGTTCTCTATCTGATGTATGTGTTTTGTGACACAAGGGAAATTCCATTGATAAAATTATGAGTTGTTATATTCTTTCTCCCTTATGAAATTTCGCCTTTGAAATTTTGTTTTACACACTAGGGTGAAAACAGGTGAGAGTATTTCTCCTTCATCGCTTCCTCCGGTTCTCATGTCACCTCTTCATACTTATGGTTTCTCTATAGTACCTTGACCAGGTGAGTGGTCTTGTTACGTAGAACCTTGCTTTTATGGTCTAAGATCTTTATCGGTTGCTTCTCATAAGAGAGATCATTTTCCAGTTGTACCACCTATGAACTCAGTACATGTGAGAGATCTGATATGTACTTCCTCAAGAGGGATACGTGGAATATATCATGTACTTGAGACATGGTTGGTGGAAATGCTAGTCGATAGATCATTACTCCGACACGATCAAGAATCTCGAAGGGACTGATGTACCTGAGACTTTCATTTCTTCCCAAATCTCATTACTCTTCCATGGAGATATGCGGAGGAATACCTTGTTACCAACCTCAAACTCCCTCATTGACAATTACCTGTATAGCTCTTCTGCCGACTTTGGGCAGTCCAAATATGCTGTTGGATGGTCTCAACTTTTCTTCCATTTCAGGTTCTTGCAGCTTACGTTCTCTAACTTCTTCCCAACATGCATGTGTTCTACACTTCTTCCCATAAAGAGTTTCACATGAAGCCATTTGGATGCTTGAGTGAAAACTATTGTTGTGAGAGAACTCGACCAGTGGAAGATGTTTATCCCATCCTCCCTTAAAGTCCATTGAGCATGCTCTCAGCATATCTTTCAGTGTCTGAATAGTCCGCTCAGATTGACCATCAATTTGGGGGTAATGAGCTGTACTAAAGTTCAACTCAGTATTTAGAGCATGTTGGAGACTTTTTCAAAACTTGAAGACAAATCTCGGATCACGATCGAATATAATCGATAATGGTACTCCATGCAACCTCACCACTTTTTTGTTGTATATATGTGAAAGTTGGTCGAGTGAGAAGTTCTCTCGAATCGTAATAAAAAGTGAGCATTATTTGTAAGACGATACACAATGATCCATATAACATTATTTTCTCTGAATGTCTTCGGAAGTCCAGTGACAAAGTCCATGGTGATATTTTCTCATTTCCATGTAGATATGAGTAATGGTTGCATCATTCTCTTAGACTTTTGTCTTTCAGCCTTCACTTGTTGACATACCAGACACTTTGATGTATATTCAACGATCTCCTTTTTCATATTGTCCCACCGATAGTGTTCTCGGAGATCTCGATACATCTTTGTGCTTTCTGGGTGGATAGAGAAGGTTGAATTATGTGCATCATTCAGAAGCTCTTTCTTTATCTTTGGATTTGATGGTACATATAGTCGTGGCCCAAATCTTACGACTCCATCATCAATTTTGAACTATGAGGATTTCTCCTTTCTTATAGTTTCCATCTTTTTTTGAATTTTTATATCATTTCTTTGAGCATCCTTTATTTTCTCTATAAGAGATGGTTGATCAATCATTTGTGAAAGAAATGACGATGTACCTTCTTTTATGATTCCCATGTCTATCATTTGCAAGTTTAAGAAGATTAGATCCTTTTCAATTCTCATCATTGATAAAGTTGCATGATTCTTTCTACTTAGAGCATCTGTCACATTATTTGCTTTACCAGGCTGATAGTGGATTGAACCGTCATAATCTTTGATGAGCTCTAACCGATCAGAAGTGAGCTTCAAGGGTCACTCCCGTCTCCTCTGCCGACCCAGGAGGGGTTTTAATGGGGGGGGTCATGACAGTTAAGCTCCCCCTTTATACAATACTTTCAGCTTTGGATTTATGTGTATTTCTTCCCTTTTGACAACATAAACCAAGGATAAAAATTAGAGGGAAGGGGATGGAGGTCATGCCTCAGTGCCTACGAGGTTTTATAGGCTGAATAAGAATTTTCAGCCTTGCTTTCTCATGTGGAAGATCAATGAGTACGTTGTCATCTCTTGTATCAATTGATCACCAGTTTCATTTTTCCTTCTCATATCCCTTTATGCCACAAAGAGACTTCTATGACAATGGTTATATGTTCCACTGTTTCTTCTCATGCCATTAACTGACTTCATCTGTTTTCCTTGTTGCCTCTCATAGAGCTGTCTCCCCCTTGAGACATGCCTCTTTCTTTTCCCATGCTGGTTTAGAATACTTGTAGATCATTGCTTCGTGGCCAAAAGTACCACAACTCCAACAAAAGCCTTGGAACTTCAGTTTGAGGCCTCCAATGAGCTCCATTTTGTGGGAAAAATTTCTATGAACACCTTTTATTTATCCTCTGCCTTCCCACAGTTTTCTGAGAGGTTTTCTCAACACTTGTGAACCCCGGAATCCTTTTATCACCTGCATGAACATGTAAAACAGATCCTGAAAAATTAGAATAAATGACAGGTGTCTTCCCCCGAGGAGTTTTATACTCTACTCCTTTTGCAGCAGCCGCTTTCTCAATACAAGAAGCATTTTTGTGCCTTTTCTTGTTCCTTCTTGTCCTGTGAGATATTTTTCTTCTCACATATCTTCCTTATTTGCTTTCTACCTTTAGACTCACCAGACCTTCTCATGGATGATCCTCCTGTCTTCATCCTTTTGTTTTCAACCCATTTCATCTTGGACTTCTTTTTGTCTCCATTAAGCTTGCCTTGCAAGGCTTCAACGATTTTTGCTTGAGCCCTGCCACCACCTTAGCACTAAGATCTTCAATACTCTCTTGTGCTCTTTTTGAGTACCTTGCAACGGCCTTTGAAGATTCAATAAATAAATACTTAACTACAAATCAGTCTCTCCTCAATCTTGGAACATTTACTCTTTAGCTCAATAATCTGCTGCCCCTTAGCTTCCAACTTCTCATTCTGAAAGTCATATAAACAAGATTTTTTAGAAACAAATAATAGTTCCTTTAAAATTCTGATTTCATACTCCATCCTGCAATTTTCTTGTAAGCATTCTTCCATCTCAGCTCAATAATTTGCTGCTCCTTAGCTTCCAACTTCTCATTCTGAAAATCATATAAACAAGAATTTTTAGAAACAAATAATAGTTCCTTTAAAATTCTGATTTCATACTCCATCCTGCTATTTTCTTGTAAGCATTCTTCCATCTTAGGCCCGTGCAGTTCCTCCAAGCTTCTTCCATCATCCCCAACTTTGTCTTGGTGAATGGGAGATATCTTTGGAAATTCTTTGAGCAAGGAGCACAATTTCAGCACTTGAATCATCATTGGACTCTTTTGATAAATCTCCATCATAACTTGGATTTTTCTCTTCCCCTAGGCTTTCTTCACTTGAAAAATCATTTACCTCATCTTCTGGGATAGACGAAGAATTTTCAGAATCATAACAGTTGTCCCCAGATTCTGAGCAACTTCCAATTGATCTATCATCATCATCACTTGAAGTTGTTTTATGTGTCAAGTGAATTTCATCATCCCCAATGCAGATTTTGTTCCTTTCAAAGCTCATTTTAGAGTTGTCTTCATCCTCATGCATGCTCAAGAAATTTTACTTCACCTTGACAACTTTCTTCTTTTTCAAGCTTGTTTCAATTCTTATCTTCCACTCTTCAGGTTCAGCAGTTGAAGGCTATTCAGATTCATTTCTTCTTGGGCCGTCCATTGTAAAGTGTCTGTGAAAATACTTGTTCTTGCCCCTCATGCTCTTCTTGGAATTTAATCCCTCATATTTCCACATTACCGGTGGAAATTCTTTGGCTTCATTGGTAGAAGATTCTATTCTCATTCTTTCCATTTTGAAAGAGCTTTTTTCTTTCACTGTTGGGAAACTTTTTCTGCAAGCAGAATAATAATCCTGTGTAGGAAAGAAAATGAATTCCAGCAGCAATTCTGATCAGATAAACAAGGGGAACTTGAATCTGATGCCACTTGTAGGGCCCTATGCAAGGGATATACACTGAGAGGGGGCGGGGTGAATCAGTGTATCCCTATTTGTCACTAAAATTTCCTTTTAACTACTTCCCCGCTTTCACTTTTTATGAACTCTTTTTTAGTTCAACCCTTGTCACCAATTAAAGTGAGCAGTCTAATATTTCTTCTTCTTGTCAATCACTCACCCATATGCACGGAATCTAAATGATTACAATGCACCACGATTTTTACAAGCTTCACCACTCGATGTGAGTGACTAGTCCTTGGTGTGTAGTGAATGTTATCCCACCGCATAAGGTTTTACTTCTTGTCAATCACTCACCCATATGCACGGAATCTAAATGATTACAATGCACCACGATTTTTACAAGCTTCACCACTCGATGTGAGTGACTAGTCCTTGGTGTGTAGTGAATGTTATCCCACCGCATAAGGTTTTACTCCTTATCATAAATCAATAGGGTAGGGGATAGTCTTAAACCCTTTATAATGTTGTCTCCCAACAGATTACAAGCATCCCGCTTGTTTTCCTTTTTCAAAAACAGTGCAATAAAACATTTGATAGATGGGGAACCTCGAGTATAACTCTGGATCTGATGCCAGCAAGATGATGGATTTCTTTTATGAAGGTCTGATATCAATGGAGTACAATTATAAGATCAACCTTCTTTTCCTGAAGCAGTCATGAAAGCACTTTTGAAATAAACTGCTTCAAGAACACAAACCAAGACGCCTGGCTCTTCAGATCAGAACGACTTCCTCTTCTCCTATTGTTAGGACCGTAACCTAACTATGGCCGCACAACAAGAATTGAGGTTGATGAGAAAGAACAAACAGCTGCGGAACTTGGCATGCCCACACACGGGCAGCCCACCAGCCCAACGTTCCTAACAATTTCCCCCGCACTGAAAAACCACCTTGTCCCCAAAGTGGACCTTCTAACCACCGCGTGGCCTCTTAAACACTGGATTGGCAGCCCCTGGTGGTGGCTTTGGCCGTGGCCCAAGCATCAATGCAACTTGGCCTTCCCTTGGTTCTGGAACCAACTCATTTGGCACTGCTGCCAATGCTGCAACTAGAGGTTCCATCTCTTTTACTATAGCAGCCTGCCTCTGTTGAGCTTTTTCCCTGTGCCTGTCTGCAATAAAAGTTGACAAGCAGCTGCAACTAGTTATTTCCAGAAGAATTGGAAGGAACAGAGCTACTGAAGAAGGGAGAAGAAAAAGAATCTCAGCAGGAGAAGACCACTCTCCTGTAGAAGGCGAGACCACTCCAGGGTCGACACCTCCCGTTGCTCCCAAGCAGAACTCCAAAAATGATCCCTGCCATCCCCCCAACAGTTGGCCCCTTATTATCCCCAGCCAGCTTCCACCAACTCTAACAACTAATAAGAGGAAAAGTATCAATCTGTCCTTCCCCAGCAGCATGCCCACACACAGGAAGCCCACCAGCCTGATGTTCCCAACACCTATGGTGATTGATCTATGAAGCACACAGCCACACAGATAAGCGGATTTGGTTCGACCTTCTCTGATTCACAACAGGACCCTCTTTCACTTCTCCCGGCTTCTGGGTATTGAGATTTTCTCAGCCTCACTCACACATCCTCTCAACTGTATCCACGTTCTTATATTCTTCTCTGCGTCAATTTTGCTCAGTGCCAAAACAGACATATCTCATGGCCATTATTCTCAGTCAAATCAATAACCGAAAATCGACTTCCTCAGAAAACTGCTCTGCCAGTTGTCATGGGTCTTCAACATTTAATCTTCATAACTTCTCGTTAATAGTCAAAAAAAGAAATTCTCATTTGACTGGCTGTGATCTCAAGCAATTTTTGGGAAGTTTCTGGTCGAATAATGCTCCTGTAATCCATGAGAACAAATACCCAAAATAAATCAGGCAAAATCATGTTGAAACATTGTTGCGTGGGGTGGCACTGTAGGTGCGTGAGTCAACTCTCGTCGCAGCATCGAACAACTTCATTATGTTCAACATATCTCGTTGTGTTGAACAACACTGTAGCTGTGTGAATCAATGTTGTTCGCTGTGTTGAACAACTTCAGTGATACTCATGCATATTGTTGCGTTGAAAAATGTTTTCCGATGCGTGAGAACACTTTGACAATTCTGTTTCACACATGCTTTGACATCGAAACTTAGTCTCATGCAGATGGGTGCGTTGAGTAATTTACGAATATCCGTTTCTCGCAACTCTGTGCATTGAGTAGAATCCAGATACTGTCTCAAGCAACTCAAGATCTGCCTCACGCAAGTCTTAAATCTGTTTCACGCATGTCTTTGGTCGCGTTGTTCTGTTTTGCGCAAGTCCCAACCATACCGTGCTGTTTTACACACTAAACTATTGGCCATTTTTCAGCAGCAGCTTCTGCATCCATTCTGAGTCTTCTTGCTTCTTCCAGAAAGACTTCCAGCCTTCAAAAAACAATCCAAACATCATTAACACACCAAATATAAATCAATGATGTTGTCATTATTAAATCAAACATAATCACCCAATTTTGTGGGTTCTTCAAGAATAATATTCTGAAATAACATTGACTTCCAGCTCTTTTGGTTCGTCTTCGCCTCAACACGGCATTGAATCTATTCATAAATTCAGCAACAACAAATCTTCATTCTGATCATGTGTTGCTGATCTGGAACAGTTAATATGCTTGGTGACATACTCTGCTCCTTTATTTCTTCTAGCAAAGTTATCATAGCTTTTATTAGTAGCCCACATCTTCTTATCTTCAAGAATTCAATTACACTTCTATTGGTGTGCATTTTCTCATCAGGACTCCTTTCAATCCATCAACCCAATTGGATTTCTTTAATTCTGTTGGAGTCTCAACCCATGAGCACCTTTGAAACACCATATGATCTACACAATACATATGTCATGTGTATGCACTCTCCCATCTCATGATGGTTATCCACTGTGAACCATCTTATTCTTTCTTTCCTTAGTCCCATATTTTAGGAGTCTTGGGGAATGCTGAAAGCATGGCCTAACAGGGGTGCTATAATTTTTTTTTGCAGGTGTAGATGAAGATAAATGTTGGATGTTTTTTCATCATTTGTCATCTTTTATTTATTTATTTGTCTAATTTAGAATAGGATAAGTCTGTGACCTACCTTTTGTGTTGCAGGTTTTCCCAGGCTTTCGATTGCAGTATATATCAACCTTCGTGTGATCTCACTGTGAAATACAATAACTGTGGTAGTACATGGAACCATCTGATGGGTGTACCTCGTATGCTTCACTTTGTAAGCTTGGGAAGGGCAACAATTTTCGGTATGAGGATGATTTTGATGACCCTATCCTGGCTTTTCCAGAAGTCAGGAATGCTCATCCCTCATTCTCATCCTCCATGAATCTGAATCGTCCATATCAGTTCCCAGTTGAAACTGATGATTTTCTTGAGGTAGGTTCTGAATCAACTGAAGAACTTAGTAATTTAGCTAAACCCAAGACACCGGAGGTGAACTTGAAGAATGTTATGAGCGGTATGTTTGCTATTCTGACTGGGTGGAATAAATCTTCAACCAGCATTGAAGCTCAGCCTCACTCTGGTTCTAATGTTTCATTTCTTGGTTCTGAAAAGAATGGAGACGGTGTCTTGCACCCTTCAGTTTACATACCAAGTGCCCCACCACTTTTTGAACTCAGTGGTATTGATTATAGTGTTTACAAAGAGGTTTTGGAATCTGATCCACCAGAGTGGCTTCCAGACAGTTTCACTACAGCGTGTATGCAGTGCATGATTCCCTTCACAGCTATTACTCGTGGCCGACATCATTGTCGGTTTTGTGGAGGAATATTCTGTCGATCATGCTCAAAAGGGAGGTGTTTGTTACCCATGAAGTTCAGGGAGAGAAATCCACAGAGGGTCTGTGATGGTTGCTATGATCGGCTAGATCCTTTACAAGGCATCTTGATTAACACTATCAGTAATGCCGTACAGGTCGCTAAGCATGATGTGATGGACTGGACATGTACTAGAGGTTGGCTGAATCTTCCAATTGGGCTGTCAATGGAGCATGAGATATATAAATCGTCTAATACATTGAGGTCTTACTCCCAGGTACAATTAACAAGTATTTTAACTAGTATTTTCTCTTGCTTTTGTCTGTTAATGTTTAATTAAATAGATATATCATCTCACTGTTATTCAATATCATTTCTGTTTTTATGGTTCTTTGGAGTACAAGCCACATATGGTCCACAGGAGTTTATAATTCCCACCCACAGAGTTGCAAGGAAAGCTTTTCCTTTCATCAGTGTAAAGGCGTGCGAGTCTGTGCATGATTCCTTGCTAAAATTACTAAATTATTATCAATTAATAGAATAAATCATAATTTCATTTGACAACTGTTACTGATATTGTAGAGGCTAAGGTGTCAAAAAAGGCAAAAGGGGCTTCAAGGTGACCAAAATAATTAAGAGAGGAAGTCTAATGTAGTTGGAGGTGGATGACAAGCAAATGAGGCAAACGAATGAAAGGGAGTGATGTAGATGAGATAAAGGTGAGAGTAGCGGTGCAATCAAGTTGATATAGTATACTAGAGTTCAAGCTTGATAATTGACTCAACATGATTGAAAATTGATTTTATGCTCAATCTCAACTCAACTTCTAAATCGAATTACTTGAGTGTAGGGGTGTGCAAATGAGTGACTTGGAGTTTAAAGATCAATCTCACCCGGCTCATCTTAGGTGGATGAAAAGTGTAGAACTGTACTCCTTACCTCAATGAGAGGCGGACCGCGTTCTTTATAGATAGAGGAAAAAGATTACAAGACGGAGCAAACCAATGTGAGACTTTAACATACACATAATCAGGTCCAACACTCCCCCTCAAGCTAGAACAGATTAGCTTGGAAGAAGAGTCCCACAAAAAACAAGAAAGACCAAACACACTCTTCTTCAAGCTGGGTCATGGATGCTCTGGATGCCCAGTTTGGTGCACATCAAATCCAGACGAGCTCTCGGCAAACCTTTGGTGAAGATGTCGACAAGTTGATGAGCTGTTGGAATGTAGCTCAAACTGATATGTTTCTGCTCCAGGTGATGGGGAAGAAAGTGACGTTCAATCTCAATATGCTTCGTGCGTTTATGGAACATTGGATTCGAAACAATCTTAATAGCCGTCTGATTATCACACCAAATATGAGCAGAATTCTGTGGCGGGAAACCAATTTCATGAAAAAGTTGGCGAAACCATAGAATTTCAGCAGTGACTGTGACCATTGAACGGTATTCAGATTCAGCACTGGATTTGGAGATGACATTGTTTCTTGCTTCGCTAGGAGATTGAGTTACCATCCAGAAATACCGCAAACCCAGAAATAGGCTTTCGGGTAGATAAGCAACCAGCGTAGTCGGCATCACAAAAGACCTCAATGTCCAGATGATAGAGATGACGAAGACCACATACAAGGTCTTTCTTAATGTATTTGATAATGCGAAGGAGAGCATCCCATTGAGATTTTGTCGGATGTTCCATGAATTGATTGACCTTGCTGACAACACATACAATATTCAGACGAGTCTTGGTAAGATAATTGAGTTTGCCCACAAGATGACGATACCTATTCGGATGAGAGTATAAGTCAGTTGCATCATGGAGAGATCGTTCCCCTGGTTCAAGAGGAGTGTCAACGAGAGAAAAACCAGTATCCTGTAAGATATTCGATGCATATTTTCGTTGTGAAAGGAAGATACTAATTGAAGAATGAGAGACTTCAATGTCAAGAAAATATGTCAAAGGACCCAGGTCTTTGGTACGAAACTATTGTTGAAGATAAGTCTTGAGATGGGTAATGCCACGTGAATCGCTCCAAATAATAATGACATCATCAACATACACAACTAACATGATGCAGTTAGGGGACGTTTGCCGATAGAAAACAGTGTGATGCTTCATACTCTGAGAGAGACCAAAGGTAGTGATGACAGTGCAAAATTTGTCAAACCACACACAAGGAGACTGTTTGGGCCCATAAAGAGACCAACGAAACCGACAAACATGAGACCCGGTCCTTGAGGCAAGGAAACTAGTAGGTTGTTGCAGATATATTTTTTCTTCAAGAAAACCACAGAGAAATGCATTATTGGCATCAAGTTGATGAAGAGGCCAATCATGAGCTGGATAATCGAACAGAGACCATTTTAGTTACTAGAGAAAAGTTATCAAAATAATCAACACCATATGTCTAAGAGAAGCTTTTTGCCACAAGGCGGGCTTTAAGGTGATGAAGAGTGTCATTTGCATTTAGACGGACTGAATAAATCCATTTGATGCCACCAACTTGTTTACCTGCCGGAAGGGGGACCGCATCCCAGGTGTGATTGTCGTCCAAGGCTTGTAATTCATCTCGCATTGCTTGAAGCCAACCCGGGTGATATTTAGCCTCAACAACCGTACGAGGAACATATATCGTCACCAGAGTGGAGAAACCTTTGTATGAAGTTGTGTATAGAAGATTATTCTAGCAAGAGCGAGTACCTTTCTGCAATGCAATCGACAAGTCATCGGTGCACGTAGCAGGAGCGGCGGATGAAGTTGGGGAACTGGTGTCCACGGTTGGGACAGGGGGCATGTTCGATGGACAACGAGAGTAGAGAGAGCCAAAGTGAAGACCATTTGATTGGGTCAACGGAGGTAGGGGTGGGTGGATGGTGAGAGGGTGACAGTCATCGATGGTGGTATCAGGATGGGGAGAGGGTGAAGAGGATAACAATGGAGAGTTCTCAATGAATGAGACATCACCGAAGATGATATAACGTCCCAAGTCAGGAGAGAAACAACGTTAGTCGTGCTGGGTACGAGAGTATCCCAGAAAGATGCATTGAAGGGCCTTTGGGGAAAATTTAGAGAGACGGGGACGAGTCTCACAAACATAACAAAGATACCCAAACACGTAAAGTGAAAGAGGGTGAGGATGAAGAGGGGAACATAGTCGAAAACGGACTCTCCCCCTGAAAGATAGAAGGAAGACGATTGATAAGATAAGTGACGGTAAGAATAACGTCCTCTAAAAAGGAAGTGGCACTTGCATGTAAAATAATAACGCCCAAGCAGTTTTTAGAATATAACGATGTTTACGCTCAACCACTCCATTTTACTGAGGGGTATCAGGGCAAGATGTTTGATGGAGGACACCGTGATCTTTGAGAAATTGCTGATCAGAAGATAAATATTCTCGACAATTGTCCGAGTGGAGACATTTAATAGGTTTGAAGAATTGAGTGTGAATTTCATGGTAAAAGGTTTTGAAAATATCACACATTGGAACGATCACGAAGTAGATATAGCCATGTCATCCGAGAGAAGTCATCAATAAAGGATACATAATAATGGTACCCTAACTGAATGGGAACCCTGCAGGGACCCCATACATTGGAATGAACTAAGTCGAAAGGGTTAGTCGCATGTGTCATCGAACAAGGAACATATGTTGCCCGATGGTGTTTAGCAAACCTACAGGATTCACAATGTAAGGAAAGGTGTAGACTGAAACGAGGGAAAAACTTATGTAAGACTGAAGCTGGTGGATGACCATGGTGAAAATGAAGGCCGATGGCACAAGTAGAGGTGCATGAGCAAGGAGTATCGAACATGTACACTCCATCACTAAGACGACCTCTACCAAGCTCCTGATTCGTCGAACACTTCTGAAAAACAACACTAGAAGATTTAAAAATAACAACAAAATTGAAGTCCTTTGTGAGTTTACTAATGGAAATAAGATTAAAATGACTGCGAGGTACATGTGCCACTGAAGTCAGGCGAATACGAGTCAAGGAGCATGTACCAAATCCTGCAATAGGGATGGTAGATCCATCAGCAACAGTAATGGCAGCGGTACCGATATACGAATGATAGGTAGTAAGCATACTTGCATCACCCATGAGATGGTCAGAAGCATCAGAATCAAGCATCCAAGTTGTCAGTCGATGAGAGACAAGCGGTAAGGCCATCAGTTTGAGCAATAAAGGCTGAAGAAGAGCCAGGTGGCAAAGCAGCTCGATGAGAGTATAAGCGCAATCTCATCCATATAGAGTTCCAGGTGGTGATGGATATCGGACGGTGGCGAGGATGCTGCCATGTCTGGAAGGAGATGTAACGTCCCGAACCCGAACGCCACTCAACAGTGCCCCGAGCTCGGTTGGTCACATGGCCTCAAGCGTATCTTCCCGAACGCCAGAGGCTGCCGACTAGCAGCGAGGACCTATGGTGTGTCTGCAGGGAGACTATGCCCTCATTACCAGAGCGTAACACAGCGGAATAACAATAATAGTCAATAGCGGAAGCAGATACAACAAGTAGACAACTGATAAATAAACAAGACATGAATACATGACAAAGCCAAAAGTGTCTTATATACAATGATGATGATACATGTATCTACAAAGCAGCCAAAACAGGTATATAACAGTACAACACAATACATTATCCAAAATACAAAAAAGACCAAAAAGTGCTATCTCCGAATAGCATCACGAGCCTCAACTCGATCCCGTGCTCCCCTGCCCCTAAGCATGACACGAAATCAACCCTAGAACTGTGGGCGCTTGGCCCAGTCCCTATCTGCATTCAAATAGTCTGTTCGGGTACCCAACGGCGGCCTGAACAGGGTGTGAGATGCAATCCCAGTAGATAACTACCCAAAGGTTTATACAATTCAAGCTGTGCAATATAACAAGCTAAGCAGTGTGCAAGTAAAACAGGTAAACAGTAAAAAAAATGTAAAGTGCCAATGGCATGTAACTACTAAACTAGTAATACTGAAATAGCCTCTCAAGGCTCCTTGCAAAAGATGGTCACGCTCCTCGAACAAGGCAGTTACAAACAAAGCATGAATAACTAACACGACCTTGCCGTTCATCCAAACATGTCATGTTAAACATGACCTTGCCGTACAACCTGAAGTGTCCGAACATCCACGGTCGAGCCGTATAATCAAGTGTATCACATATTCTACGGCCGTGCCGTATAAACAAAGTGTCATACCACGAAGGGTCGGATCCAAGGTGTAGAAGACCAAGGCATCCTCGTTGAGTCCCAGAAGCATCTCGATGGAAACTCGGTTAGGTAATGGTTGGAGTCTTAGGAGCATGTCAACCGAACATGTCCTACGCGAGTCCAAGCAAGCCGAATCCAAGGGGTAGCAAGGCCCAAGGCATCCCACAGAATCAAGATCCAACGAGCATACTGTTGGATTTGGTGTAGCCCGATTCCCTTCGGATGTTGTTGGGCCGAATGCTTCTGACTCATACTGCGCACCAGACTGCAACTTTCACGGGTTGAGCTCCGCGGTGAGCTCGTTGGGGGTTGCTGGGGGCAATGCACCCCTGCTCCGGGTGTCCGGGGGCCGAAGGTCCCCGACCTAAATTTTGGGGCACTGTAGCATCTCTGACCATTGTAGTAAAGCTGATCGAACGACACCAGAAGAGTACTGTAGCAGGTTGGACTTTGGAGTGAACAATACTGTAGCGACACGGACTTCCAGTCACCAGCCACTGTAGCACTTTAGACTTGTGTGGCCGCGACACTGTTGCAACACGGACTTCCAACCACCTTTCACTGTAGCGATGCAGATTTCTTGTGCGGTTGGTGGAACAGTGGATCGTCTTTCTTATTTTGTAGCTCATTTTCAGGCTAGGGTTTTGGGGTGTTAGAAACTCTGATATTCCCTGTAAATTGTGCTCCCGAAACTAGTGAAACTTTTGCCTCTCCGTGGACGTAAAGATCATTTCCCAAACCACATAAATATCTGTGTGCAAGTTTTTTTGTTTTTTCCTGTGAATCGTTTCTTTCTGTCGTTGCGACTCCCGATATTTCTGCATCACATACTCTATCCAAGGCGTCTACTATCATGTTCAAGATCCAAGGAGCAACGTCCATGGCATCTATGGAAACATTCACCATCTCATACCACTTACCTTTTCACACAATATGAGTCTACCCACTCATATAATCATTTCACAATCAATTTCATCTCATGAGTATAGCCACTCATATATCACAATTCAAATTCAAAGGCAACCAACGAATATACCCACTCATGGTTTACAATTCACATTTAAACATAACATATGAGTTTACCCACTCATTTCCACATTTGCCAAAATAAACCATTTAAGCAATTCATGTTCAATATAAACCATTTAATAACTCAACATCAACATGATATCACATGGCAAAGGAGGCAACCCATCTCCTAAACATCTCATTCAATTCAATTCATTTATTAAAGGGATTCCTCTAGCAAGCATCAACTCACCCCATGAGTGGTTTAACATGGCTTAAAGGTAAATCCCTATGGCGTGATAGGGCTGCAGGCTACAATGAGCTGGCGGGCTGCTATGACAGGGCAGGTTGGGGGTTCTTTTTACTGCTAGGGGGCATAGTTGTAAATACTGTTGGTCAGTATAGAGGTGTCAGCTGTATGACAATTAATAGTACCAGCTGTGTAAGTTACCAGCTAGGATTTTTTGGAAGATTCTAGGTAATAATTTCCCCTTTAAAGCTGGCGGGAGGGAAGGACAGAAGGGGAGATTAATGCAGAGCATTCAGTTAGGCTGAATCAGGAGGGCAGCGGCCCTAGGCTTCCGAGGAGTGGCGACCAGGAAATAGAATTCTCCTCTTCTATTTGGAATCCTATCATTTTGGTGCTCTCGTTGAGAGATCTCTTGTTGCCGCGGAAAGATAGGAGAAACGACGAGAACTGGATCTTACGGACTGCTGTATGCCCACGCATATGGAAGGGAGAGTATCGGGAATTGAATCGGCGATCCCCGAGCTGCAGAATGAGCACCGGTGCTAGGAGGCGGGGTAACTTCAATGAGACGAACGACAAGAGAATTCTCTTCAGCGTTTGGAGATTCAGGTACGTGAGTTTACAAAAACTCTCTCAGTTGGTTCCGATACTATAGGAACGATTGCGACAAGATGAAGACAAATGGCGTAGTAGATAACGGAGGAAGCAGTGCTAGATCAGAGGTTGAGTTGAGGAACAACAACATAATGAGTCGGAACCTGGAAGGAGGAGGCCGACACCACCGAACGAGATGTATCGTGAGTTGACCAGATCTGTTGAGATGCCCATATTTTCTAGTGAGGATCCTGTTTTGTGGATTGTAAGAGCTGAGATGTATATTTCCATCTATTGTATCCGAGGGGAGATGAAGGTCCAGCTAGCACAATTGTGTATGGTGGGCCTAGCTCAGTATTGGATCATTTCTTTAAGGCCTGTCAAGTTGAAATTAACCTGGGCACAACTTAAGGACGAGCTCCTTGGAAGATATGGTAATGCAATGGAGGAAGATCCAATGATTTTTTTGAAGAGTTTGCAATAGTCCAGGGCTGTAGATGAATATATTGATGAGTTCGAGCGCATGGCACTGTGGATACCAGACTTTTTAGAGAAATGGTATATTAGCATGTTCATTGGTGGATTGAAGCCGGTAATTGGGAGCACATGACAAATCGCGTCTGCTGACCTTGTCCAGGCGAATTGAGCAAGAACTCAAGGCAAAGGGAATTCCCCTCCGACCACTGGAAGCACCTATCAAACCTAATGTGACACATGGACATGGTGGAAATTGAAGTCCGAGACCGGCCAATCTTATTTCCTCCGCCGGTGGGAATGAAAGGGAGGAGCAGTGAAAACGCACCACGCTGGAAAGGAGTCCGGAATCTGTCCAAAGAAGATTTTGAGGAGAGAAAGGCCAAAGGCTTGTGCTATACATGCGGCTAGAAATTTACTCCTAGACATAAATGTCTAGAAAAGGGGTTCAAATTGATGGTTTGAGAATTTGATGATCCCAATAGTGATTATGAAGTGGAACTAGAAGTGGTTAGAGAGAAGGGATAACATCAGATTCATCAAATTTTCCACCTTGGGGACAAGGTGGATTTTCAAGTGGGCGGAAATGATAGGGATGCGGGCTACAATGAGCTGGCAGGCTGCTATGATGGGGCAGGTTGGGGGTTCTTTTTACTGCCAGGGGGCATAGTTGTAAATACCGTTGGTCAGTGTACTGTATGGCAATTAATAGTAACAGCTATGCAAGTCACCAGTTGGGATTTTCTGGAAGATTCTAGGCAATAATTTCCCCTTTAAAGCTGGCTGGAGGGAAGGACAGAAGGGGGGGATTAATGCAGAGCATTCAATTAGGCTGAATCGGGAGGGCAGCGGCCCTGGGCTTCCGAGGAGTGCCGACTTCCGGGAGATTTTCTCTTATCTACCTCTTCTTTCATTTTCTTCTACTCTTTTATTGTAATTCTTACACTACTTTTACCGGAATATCAATAGAATTCTCATCTTCTATCTGGAATCCTATCATGGCGCACCCCATGGGTGGCCCTGGGTTGGGCAACAACCACCAATACATCTCAATGGAACCTAAGGGCATCCCTAGCAGGTCTAATTACATTTCAATTAACCAGTTCAATTTCGGGGCCACGTCGGAAAGTCCGACGGGTGGCACAATGACAGTTAGCCCTATAAAGCACCAAAACCAATGGGAAAAGTATAGATCACCTACCGTGGCTCGATAGTAGAGTGCTTGTCCAATATCAACTCCTGATTCGACTCCGATCGGATGAAAAATGAACGGACAAAGAACCTGAAATTAGGGCAAATCTTCTTACCTCAAGGTGAGGCGGAGACCTACTTTTATAGACTGAGAATACAAAATACATACAGGAGTATTTCGATGTGTGACCCGGAAATACCCAGAATAATAGAAAATAGGGTTTAACACACTTAAATAGCGTCGTCGATAGAAAGAAGAACGATGAATGATTAAAATGGAATCGAGTACTCACCGATGCGGATCCAATGAGACGTTCAACGCTTGAATCGGAGATCGAACAGAGAGTCGGGATCAAAATCCAAAGTAGCCACCAAGGGAGAGCACTCAAACACGAGGGCTAGTGCGCAAGATAGTAAAATAGAAACTTAGGTTAAATTAGAATTTAATTTGATTTAAAATTATTAAATTACCCAAAATGCAGGGGTCGCACAGTTTGATTAACCATGCATAAATCATGCAAAAATCCATTGTCAAAATTGCACATTCTCGCATGGCCGTGCGCCTCAAGTCGCACGGTTTGGCCTAACCTTGCGGCCTCCTCCTGCTCTGCCCATGATCGCACGATTTATCAGACCGTGCGGCATGCCATTTTCACCCCCAAAACTTGGGTTTCGTGCTCCGAACAAGCTTCGGACACCCCCGATACTCCCGTGACTTCAAAAGTGTAATCACATTAGGATATATTTAATCATTAAAACTGAAAAAGAAGGGATCCGTACCTCATACGAAAACCCGAGTTCTTACTTGAGATGAGGAAGAAGCTGCACAAACCCACTCAGTAGGAACAGTCGGAGATGGGAAATCTGGCCTCAACAGGAAAGGCAGGGCTGCGCCAATGGTAGGTGGAAACCGTGATTGCGGTCTGATGACGACGTGATGCCGGAGAGATACGCCATAGGTGAGCAGGGGCGTTGGGAGGCCGGGACTTGGAGTGTTATATGCAATTAGCAGGAGGGTGAGGTTGAGGTGCGCCTAGAGGATCGCGGATCTGAAGTGACGCCACGGGACAGGAGAGGGCACCGGCCGGAAAGAGACA
This sequence comes from Viscum album, assembly GCA_963277665.1. NCBI lineage: Eukaryota > Viridiplantae > Streptophyta > Magnoliopsida > Santalales > Viscaceae > Viscum > Viscum album. The sequence continues at coordinate 1,021,270,861 of OY728122.1, forward strand.
TGCGCAGGAAGAGGCGTCATCAGCAGGGGTGTCGGGGTGCCCTGAGTACGCTGAGACCATTAGGGGTGGCAAGTGAAGATGCAGTCACCAGGGGAGCACATGGATGGCCGACCGCACTTGGATGGACGCACACACAGGGAAGACGCATCAGGAGGGGGCGATGAGTCTTAATGCGGAGGTGCACAGTGGGGGGGGGCTTTCTGACAGAGTGGACGCGTGAGAGGGGAGGTGCGACGGGCCTGGAGGGGATCGCCGGGGGGGGGGGGTCAGGGCGTAGGGGGGGCGTTGCACAGGGTGCACGCAACGGGGGGGGATGGAGAGGAAAAACCTAAGAGGGAGGGCTAGGGTTAGCAAACCTTTTCGGGGGGGGGGGGGTGGAGGGGGCATCGGGGTTGCGGGCGTGGGGGGGTCAGGCGCAGGAGGGCGTGGGGGGTGGGTTGTGTTGAAATAGTGGGTGCCCTAGACCCAACTATTCAGTGCTTTAGATTACCATATCGTGTGTACAGTAAGCTATACATGATGTTTTATTACCATTATAGTGTAGACTTTTCTGCGTCCACTACTGAAATGGTAATGTCCAAAGATTAATTGTCGTATCGAAAGGTTATAGCAGTTCCCAGGCTATAATGAGAACCTCTAGATACTATAACATTAATCTTAAATATATGTTCTATGGTCTAGATACATCATACTGATTGGACACAGTATATGTTTGACAATCAGGTGCTGGGAGCTCATAAGCATTGAGATTTCTTCTAATGAAGTTCGCACTTGGTGATCTCTAGAAGTGAGATCATGAGGACTGACCCGCCAATAGGAACTCCACATGTTTCAGGTGTCATTGGATGTTCCTATCTACGATCATGTGTAATGGTCTCCTGACTTGAGATCATTACCAATGTATGTCATTTGATTGCGTACTTTGATTCAAGACGAAAACCATGACAATGAAGTCGTGGCGAGGTAGTTCGTGTCGGGTGCATCATTGGTGGCATGACATTGGTTGAATGGTTAAGAAAGAATTTGTCGCTTCCGGGATATTTACGTTTTTTAAGTAAATGCATGAAAAATATTAATTGACAAATATTTAATTATTTAAGGTTCAATTAATATTTATGGGAGCGACGAGTCGAGTTAATGACTCAATTATTATCACGTAATATATTTTAATATATTACAAGTAAATGATAATATTATTTATGACTCATTTTAGTAGTCATAAATGTCGTTGATAGTGCGTTAAGTATTCGGGGGCCGGGTTGACAATTCCGGGTAATTAATTAACCACTACAAATATTAGAGGAGAGAAGATTTCTAATTACTATTCATGGAGCTTCTCTCTCCTCTTCTCTCCCATGATCTAGAGAGAGATGCTCTAGATCTAAGGAGCTCGGACGGAGCTCTCTCTCGGGCATCGCTAGCGATGCGATGCGGTGGTCATTGGAGCGTCGAAGGCATCGTCGCAAATCCGCGCTAGCACCCAGATTACGACGAATGGCGCTCCCGCGGATTCCTTGAAGCGCGTGTGGACGATCTAGAGGAATTGGACTTCGGATTCTTCGAGCAGCGATCGCCAACGACAAGCAGACGTCGTGCGTGGCTTCGGATTTAAACCAGGTATTTTACGGTTTAATTTTGTGCTTAAAACTCTTCACGCGAGATCCTCAGATTTAATCGGGCTGCTCTTCACCGACGTCGACAAGTTTACGTCGATCGTCAGTGGATTTTTTTTAAAAAACCCACCTGTTTGGGGCTTCCACTGCACGCCCGGTTCCAACAAGTGGTATCAGAGCGAGCGCGTGTTGATTTTAAGCCAAGAAAAATTAAATTTGCATTAAGTTATGAAGACGACATCGTTACAGTCCCAACGCCGCAAACCGCGTTTGAATCCGATATCGGATGACCCATATGCGGTCATCTGAAATTTTAAATCAGAGTTAAACCAGTTGTTTTATAAATGTTCACCGGCTGAAAATCTGGTTACCGGAATAGTATTTTCCGGTGAACCATATTGATTATTATTATTATAATAATTTAATTATAATAATAATAGTTTAGTTATAATAATAATTTTATTATTATAATATTCTATTAATTTTTTTTTTGAGGTAAAGGGGCGGACAACAGATCTTAAAAAAATGAAAAAAAAGGGAAAAAATTATAGGGGCCGAGCGGCCCCCGTCTCCCATGCATGGCGGCCCGAAGGGCCGCCTCCTCGGTCTGTCCCGCGGAGCCAGCGCATCCCGCACCCCGACGCCTCGCCGCCCGACCTCTCCCGTGGAGCCGAAGCAGCGAACCGCCCAGTGACCCGCTGGGCAAGCCAACGACCTGCATGCTCCCCTGCTTTTCCCTCTCCTTCCCGGCGGACATGCAGCAGCGTCGCCCAGCCCCGGACTGGCCGCTTCCCTCTACTGCAGCGGCAGCACACCCCGCAGAGCCGCCTCCCAGTTGCCCCTGGTATTCCAGCCTGGGTGGCGTGCTGGTGGAGAGAGGCAGCCCGACAGGGCTGTCCACTACTATCTGGGGTTCTGCTCGCGTTGGGATCGGGACGCCAGCGGGAGGCGGCTAGCCGGGAGCGGAGGGGAGCTGGCCGCGGGCCGATGCGGGCTCGGGCAGGGCGGAGGCCAAAGGGCAAGGACGGTGTGCTGCTCCCACAGCCTGGGTGGTGCGGTGCGGCCGACGTCAGTGTGGGAAGAGGGAGCCCGCTGGGACCGGGCCCGAAATGGGCATTCGTGGGTCTGCTCAGCCCGAATTGGGCTTGGGCGGACCTGCCTGGCCCAGTTCACCCCTGCACGGGGTTGGCATAGCCCGGGATGGGCCTACGCAGGTCTGGCCCGACCTGCACAGACCTGCCCGGGGTTTTGGGGCCCGATTATTTTTTATTAGAACCAAAAGTTAATTAAATTAATTAATTTAATTTCAGTTCAGAATTAAATTAATTAAATATTAACTTTGGCTTATAATTAATGCGGCGTAATTAATTTATTTGGTGATAAAATTAAATTAGTTAATTAATTTAATTTTAGTTTTAAAATTAAATTAATTAAATTGGGACCGAACGTCGTAAATATTGGATTAAAAATTAGAGTGAAATTTTTAATTCAATTAAAATGCCCTCAAGTTTATTTTTAATGCAAGTTTAATTTTATTTTGCATTTAGTTTAATATACGCGAGTTTAATGCGTATATGCTGGTCATGAGCCGTCGACCTACCAATGCATGTCTGGTGTTTGTTTATTTATTTAATTATTGCATGGTTTTGTAATAATTAATTTAATTAAATAAAAAAAGGTGATCTGCGTGTCGTCTCAGAGTCATTATATGTATAAGGGCCTGCGCGCCCATTCTTAGAGTTGTATATTTATAACCCGAGACCCCCTCGCCTACGTGCGAGTACTATTGTATAATGACGAGACGAGCCTTGACGCACTTCGCGCCAATTCTCATGAAGTTCGCACTTGGTGATCTCTAGAAGTGAGATCATGAGGACTGACCCGCCAATAGGAACTCTACATGTTTCAGGTGTCATTGGATGTTCCTATCTACGATCATGTGTAATGGTCTCCTGACTTGAGATCATTACCAATGTATGTCATTTGATTGCGTACTTTGATGCAAGACGAAAACCATGACAATGAAGTCGTGGCGAGGTAGTTCGTGTCGGGTGCGTCATTGGTGGCATGACATTGGTTGAATGGTCAAGAAAGGATTTGTCGTTTCCGGGTTATGGAAGTAATATATCTCAGACCATGTTGATATGGATGACAGTACCTTTATGAGATATTACAGACAAAGAGATTATATTACACAGTGTGTGTTCGTAGGTTGGTTGTCGCTGCTGTGACAATCCTTATTTCTTCAGGGGCCATGATAGGTTGCTAGATCCCGCTTTTGGTCTGTGAATACTATTCACGACTATCGAAATAAGGGCCCTAGATGGTCACACACAATAGCGTATTCAAGAATCTTCCCTATTCAGTTGAATAGGAGTTTTGGACATGGTGGGCCCCGCCACAGGGGTTCGGGATTTGTCCAATGTTAAATGATCACCAATGCAATAAATAAATTCATATTATTCGAGTTTAGAATAATGAGTATTGAATTTATTTATTAAATGTATTTACGTTTTTTAAGTAAATGCATGAAAAATATTAATTGACGAATATTTAATTATTCAAGGTTCAATTAATATTTATGGGAGCGATGGGTCGAGTTAATGACTCAATTATTATCACGTAATATATTTAATATATTACAAGTAAATGATAATATTATTTATGACTCAGTTTAGTAGTCATAAATGTCGTTGATAGTGCGTTAAATATTCGGGGGCCGGGTTGGCAATTCCGGATAATTAATTAACCACTACAAATATTAGAGGAGAGGAGATTTCTAATTACTATTCATGGAGCTTCTCTCTCGTCTTCTCTCTCCCATGATCTAGAGAGAGATGCTCTAGATCCAAGGAGGCTCGGATGAAGCTCTCTCTCGGGCATCGCTAGCGATGCGATGCGGTGGTCATTGGAGCGTTGAAGACATCGTCGCAAATCCGCGCTAGCACCCGGATTACGACGAACGGCGCTCCCGCGGATTCCTTGAAGCGCGTGTGGACGATCTAGAGGAATTGGACTTCGGATTCTTCGAGCAGCGATCGCCAACGATGACTTCGGATTTAAACCAGGTATTTTACGGTTTAATTTTGTGCTTAAAACTCTTCACGCGAGATCTTCGGATTTAATCGGGCTGCTCTTCACCGACGTCGACAAGTTTACGTCGATCGTCAGTGGAATTTTTTTAAAAAACCCACCTGTTTGGAGCTTCCGCTGCACGCCCGCTTCCAACAGGTTGGAGAGGAAAAACACAGGAGGGAAGGCTAGGGTTAGCAAACCTCTCCCGATACCATGTAGAACTGTACTGCTTACCTCAATGAGAGGTGGTGCCCTTTCTTAAAAGATTACGAGACGGAGCAAATCAATGTGGGAAACATACACATAATTCGGTCCAAGAAAAAGTATTTCAACCCACGTTCAACACCCAAACAGGTGGTTTGTCAAAAAACTCAATATGGCGGGTTGATGTGGTTTAAAGGGTTGGTCCGTTTGGGTTGAAATGAAATTTTAATATATCAAACAAATGCATATAATCTATAATCCATACAAATAATTAGAGTCAAATGCAATAATCATTTTACATAGCATACAACAAAAATAATCATTTTTTAACAATCCCGACTTAACTCTAATCATTCAATTAATTAATATCATTCATGTAAAAAATTAGTTATACCTAATTAAATTTCATAAAAAGGTTTAAAATTGAGCATTGAGTTTTTTATACTTCGGGTGGGTGGGTTGGGTCAGCCCGACTAAAAACAAGTCACTCCACCACCTAACCTGACCTGACTCAAAAGGAAAAAAATTGGCCCACCTTTTTTGATGTTGTTTTGCGGGTCGTTGGATTGAATTGGTTTGGTTTTGCGGTTTTACGATTTTCTTGCACACCCCTATACGTGAGCATGCTTGATTAAGGTTGATTTGGGATGCAATACATGATTATTATTTTTTAAATAGCAACATGTAACAAAAGTTTTATATGATGACATTAAAAACATTTTAAAATAATAAACATACATTAATATTAATTTATATATTAAAATATCAGCTACTCAATTTAGGTCACTTGTTGCTTGGTTAAATCATTTTACTCAAATTCAGTTTGAGGTATACAACTCGGGCTTCTCGAGCTTGAGTTTGAATTAACAAAATTCGAGTTGGAATCGGATGTCAAAAGCTTGAGTAGCCTGTGAGTATCAATGTGTTATTTACACCCTCAAGTGAGAGGGCTTTAAAACAGTAAAGGCAGTGCATGGAGAGAGCATTCTCCCTTTCTTTTTTGTTACAATAATGCCATTGTCATCAGATGCCATTGTTATTATTGCAGTCATGCCATTCTAATGTAATGGTGCATTCATGCCTTTTATCCTTGCTTGTAAATGAAACCAATATCCTTGAATGATAATTAGAATACCTGACCTGTTTCCAGTGTGATCTATTGATGTTACCTACAAAATTTCTCTTCAAATGGGCAGGTGTCCAGGCTGAACCCTGAGAAGTCCATACCTTCAGCTGTTCTGAAAGGGGCCAAAGGTTTGGCAATAGTAACTGTTGCTAAAGCTGGCATGCTAGTTACTTACAAAATAGGTACTGGTTTAGTTGTGGCGCGAAGATCAGACGGATCCTGGTCGGCCCCCTCAGCAATTGTTTCTCTTGGTTTAGGATGGGGAGCTCAGGCAATCAATCTTTTTCCGACAATCACTTTATTATGAGCCCGTTTGTTTTTAGGGCCAGATGTATTTTTTTTTTTCAAAAAAAAAAAAAAAATACTCATCTTAAATTATGGCATATTCGTTTATTTTTTTAACATCAAACAGAATCTAAAAAATCACTTTTCAGCTTTTTTGAAAAGCTATTTTAGAATTGATGGTAACGGAAAAATAAAATAGCTTCTGATTTTTCTAAAATGACTTTTGTCATTGCATTTGGAGCTCAGCTTCGGGATTTTGGTTTTACGTTGATGATTTCGATTAGCTTTTATTTGACAGATTGGGGGTGAGCTCACAGATTTCATCATTGTACTCCATGGTTCTAGAGCTGTGAAGGCATTCTGCAGTCGCACCCATTTCTCTATTGGTGCAGGCTGTAGTGCTGCTGCAGGGCCTGTTGGGAGGGTCCTGGAAGCCGATCTCCGCGCAGGTGAAAGAGGTTCTGGCATGTGTTACACTTACAGCTGCAGCAAAGGTATTTTGTCTTTTGGCTGATCTTCTCTGCATCATATCCATAATTACTGTTGGGCCTCAACAGGCTCTGTGGAGGCCTGGTCGGGCCCAATCAACCATTGAGCTCTGGCAGCCTGGAAGCATCCTAACCCAGGTTGCAGGCCGGTTTTACACTCACATCTATAATCCTGACCCAGATCGGATGTGATGATTTGGATCAGGTGCATTTGTGGGGGCGTCATTGGAAGGGAACATGGTGGCCACAAGATTGGATGTGAATTTACACTTCTATGGTGATCCGTACCTCACCCCAGCCGACGTTCTCTTAGGGACGGTGGACAGGCCAAAAGCAGCTGCCCCCTTGTACGTGTCTCTCGATGATCTTTACTGTAATTTGGGCTCCTAGTCCCTTGTTTCACGAGGATTGCGCGATCTGGTTGTACATAAATATGAACATTTTGGAGTTTATTAGACACCCAATATCAAAGTTGAGTTCTCCATACAACTGGCCAACATAAATGTTAATGACAATGTCAAACGTTTTACACAAATTAATAAAATGACCCATCAAAACAAAAGAAGACAGTAACACTGGAGAGGCAGCAACAGAGGAAACGCCGGAAACAGAAACACCGGAAATGCCGGGAGTCATATCAACAGACGAGGGAGTCATAGCAACAGAGGTAGGTTTGCAGATGAAGAAAAGACAGAAACAAAAGAAGAAGAAGATGAATACAAACAACGATTTATGTGGTTTGGGGATAATTTCTATTTGCACGGAGAGACAAAATCACTCACTAAAATTTGAGAGCACAATTACAGGGAGATCAAAGTTTCACATATCACAAAACCTTAACTTGAATGAGCTAATAAAAAAGACGAATCACTGTGCCATCAACTGCACAGTAAGTCCACTATGCTACAATGAACGGTGGTTAGAAGTCCGCACCGCTACAGTAATATGGTCTTCCAAGTCCAAGCTGCTACAGTGGTTAGTGGCTAGAAGTCCACAAAGCTACAGTACCGATGTCTTCAAAGTTTGAGATACTACAATAACTGTGTCAAAGTCCGCACTACTACAGTGCCCTATTGGTGTCACCTGGTCAGTTCTTCTACAGTCTGTCATAATTGCTAGTTCTCCAAAATTTGGGTCGAAAACCTTCAACCCCTGGACCCCCATAGCAGAGGTGTGTTGCCCCCTACAACCCTCAATGAGCTCACCGTGAAGCTAGACTCGCAAGGGTTGCAACTTGATGTGTAGTATAAACCGCTAGCATTCGACTCAATATTTTCCAAACAGATCGGACTACACCAATCGAACACGATGCACATTATTTGTAAAGAATTTCAATTTTAAGGTGTGTGTATTCATTAGCATCTACAAATTCAATTTACAACATGCTAATTCGCGGGGATCATCGAAGGGAAAAAGGATTGTCATGTCAAACTCTAAGCGATGATCTTTTATACATAAAAGCACATCAATCATCAATTTAATTACCGACATGGATATTTTTATGATATATTGAACTTGATTATATTAATCCCTCCTCTTTTTCTCATGTGACCTTTTAATTAAATAACTCTTGAGGACTTTAAAACATTCATATTAAAACATGATGCACAACGGTGGTGCAATTTCACTCCATTTCATACAACATTGAACTTGTAGTGGTCTTTATTAACCTAATTCTCTCATATTAAATTACACTTGAATTATAGAGATTTCCAATTAGATTGAGCACCATTTAAACCAAACCCCAACAAGGTATTCTCATCTATAAACACATTCATTTTTTCTCGTATATAGTAAAATCTTAGAAAGCAATCCACCCTCGTGAACTCAAACCTTATCTTAAACTGATTTTCCTTTGAGGACCTAACGCCATTTATCTTCCTTATCCCATTCCCCTTGGCCTAAGAAAAAACTGCATCGATTGTTTACTCTCTCTCTCTCTCTCACATACTATTCAAATTTTTAGTTTAATATTCTAATGATTACTTTACCATCCTAAAGGTTACTTTTGAATTAATTATCATTTCTGAATTTATCTCACGGATCTTATAAATGGCTTTAAGGATGGACCTTGGAGAAATGATATTTATATCTCAGTTGATCCCTTAGGTCACTAGTTTAAATCTTCCACTTAGCATTCATGAAAGTGGCGTGCCCTCTGGAATGCAGTGATACATTTCTAATGCTTAGGTTCCATCAGTTCGTCTTGCGAATATCACGATTCTCATTCTCCGAATTGACGTGTTTTAATGATCAGAAGACGATCATATTTTTTTATCTAACATACCCGCCTAAGTGTTTTCAATGAAAGAATTAGAGAATGAAAAATGACTGGAAGAATAGAAAAAATTGGGGATCACAGTATACTAGAACTAGCTAACTTTCTGAAGGAGCATAAAAGGAATCAAATGATTGTTGGAAGTATGTACTAAATATAAACCACAATGAGGTGAGATTCATGATGTTGTGGTTTGTGTTTGATCGTTGTTCATGAAACTACGCCGCCATGTTCATATTGAATGATATGGGATATCATTTGACCAAATCTCCTATGATGATTATAATGATTAATTCAGCTTATGAAACACGCTAATTCACAGGGAAACACAATGCACATTATTAGTAAAGAATTTATTTTTCAATCGATCCCTTAGGTCACTAGTTCAAATCTTCCCCTTAGCATTCATGAAAGTGGCATGCCCTCTGGAATGCAGTGACACATTTCTAATGCTTAGGTTCTATCAGGTTGTCTTTCGGATATCACAATTCTCATTCTTCGAATCGACACGTTTTAATAATAATAAGACAGTCATCTTTTTTATCTAACATGTCCGTGTAAGTGTTTTCAATGAAAGAATTAGAGAATGAAAAATTAGTGGAAGAATAGACAAAAACGAGGATCAAAGTATACTAGAACTAGCTAACTTTTCGACAGAGCATAAAAGGAATCAAATGACTGTTGGAAATATGTACTAAAGCATAAACCACAATGAGGTGAGATTCATGATTTCATGGTTTGTGTTTGATCATGGTTCATGAAACCACGTCACGATGTTCATATTGAATGATATGGGATATCATTCAATCAAATCTCCTATGATGATTATAATGATTAATTCAGCTTATAACATATTAAGAGAAGCTAAACACGGAAAGCACGTGGAACACCCCGCGCGTCTTCGCTTCTCTTAAAAGAAGAGTATCCAAATCTAAGGTGCGGATGTAGAAGAAATATATATATATATATATATATATATATATATATATATATATATACATACTCAGTCAAATAAACCCAAACGAGAGAGTAGGGGGATCTCCATCTCACAGCTCAGCCCAGAAAGAAGAGTAGCCAACGGTTTCAAAAGTCCATCAACGATTCCCAACATCTCACACGTCTGCCCTGAACACACAAGTTTAAGGAACTCATTCATCACACCTTGACACTATCCTCTCTGGGCGACACTGACTCACCCATATGGTTTTGGTCGTGTCTAAAAAACGCGTCTCAGTGGTAGAAATCATCCCTCTTCCTCGTGAGTCCAAAGCTACGTCAAGCCATGCCTCGTCACTATGATGCACAGTTGAGGGGTCACAATTTCTAGGTAGAGGACTCAGGCCCTGGTACGATAGGATGATTCCACTCTAGTGGGTCGAGGACCCATGCCCAGCCCAGCTGGAGGGTTCCACTCTAGATCATTGAAGACCCCTGCCCTTCCCTGCAGGAGGGTTCCATTTGGAAAGTCGAGGACCCATACCCAGTCCGGCTGGAGGGTTCCACTCTAGGTCATTGAGGAACTATGCCTTGCCCTGTAGGAGGGTTCCACTCAGAAAGTTGAGGACCCATGCCTAGCCCGATTGGAGGGTTCCACTCTAGGTCATCGAGGACCCATGCCCTACCCCACAGGAGGGTTTCACTCGAAAAGAAACCTCTGGTGATTTCACATGATCACTTCTACCATCGAGCGTCACCTCAAAAGGTTTCATCCTCAGAACATTTCACGTCATATCTCTAAAGCCATAACCAAGGGCACCATCACATTCTACACATAAAAACACCAAGGATAGGAAACTCATGGGCCAAAATCCGAGTTCAAACGAAGGAGATACAGGTGATCGAAGTTTGTTCAAAAGAGCTCAAGGGGTATATGACGTGTGAGAGGACCCACATGACTTGTTGTCCTGCTCGACCACCGGGCCGTGTCCTGGGCCAGCACACAACTCCATCCCATGTAGTATTACATGCCGTGTAAGTGGACTACACGATGTGTCCTGGATAACTGGGATCAGGGTCGTGTGGTGCTTGCCGTGTCCATGTACTTGGCACATGGCATGTGCCTGGCCGTGTGATCCATCCCAAGGCTTACCCACACAAGATTATGGTACATGATGTGTAGGTTATGTACATGTCGTTCCATCCTTATGGGTTTCCAAAATCCTAACCACCACTACTGAAAGGCTACACGCCATGTGTTCATCTTGGAACACAACATGTAGTCGGGATTTTGACTGACATTCTAGATCCGCAAAACCGCGATCTACACTTCGTTTTTGTCTGATTTTCTACAGATCCTACCATGAATCCATCCGATATTAACAGATCTAGGTGATGTTCATCGTTTTCGGCTGTCGTTCGTCAAAAACTGGCTCCGGTGAAGCTTTGGTGGTTCGTCGTTCGTTTCGCACGCACCTGAGCTTCCCACCATTGAAGACCTGACCCCAAACCGTCAAATTAATCATCCTTGAACCACAACAATCCCATATTTGTGCTCAGTTCATCAAAATGTTCTTGTTTTGTTGATCCGCCATGAATCTGGGGGTCCGATCGAGCTCAGTACCTCTCGGCAAAGTCGAATCGGGACCGCGATGATCCAAATGGTGAAGAATGTAAAGAAACAAGGGAAAAAACACAAGAATAAAGGTCAATTGATCGAGGCCAAGAATTATTGACCAATCAATCAAGAACATAGATTCCAGATTATAAAACTATTGGGAAAGTATTGTCTCAACAATACTCTATATTTTATATTGATTTTGATGCTCACAAATACCCTTATTTTTTTTCTAATGAAGTTGTGTTAAGTATGTTTTAGGAATATATATCATATTTTTATTTATATTTTTGATGGAATACGAGCTACGAGATGTGTTATGGAAACACTGTTCAAACCCTACGTTTGGTAAATGAACGTATGGTTCATCATCCCTATGCCACGCCGAACATTTTGCATATGGATCAACAACCCTACATTCGGGAATCAATGAATGTATGAAATATCAACCCTATGTTGAAGTTTGGAAATATTGTTCATGCCCTACATTCGGGAAATTGAATGTATGGTTAATCAATGCTACGTTTGGAATCTTATGCTGAAAAGTATGAACGTATGGATCATTATCCCTACGTTACTTTTGTTCACTATGTTACGTGCAGATGAAAGTATGGTTTGTAAGGGTTGGTGTCCTCAGAACCAACTGTTTTGTACTTTGATTACATAAATGTTCACTTATTATATATTTTTCATTGTTCTGCATGACTATAATATAATAATGTCCTGAAATATTTGTTGCATTAATAAGGTCATAGCAGATCCCCGCTATGATGAGAACCTTGAAATGCTATAACAATATTCTTAAATAAAGTTCTGCGGTTGGATGACATACTATGATAGGACACATAGTATACAGACCGTCATGTGCGAGTACTCATAAGAAGATGAGACTCTCTCTCATGGAGTTCGCACTTGGTAATCTCCAAGATGGGAGATTATGAGAACAGACCTTCCAGTAGTAATTCTGCATGTCTTGGTGTCATCAGATATTGCTATCTACGAGCGTGTGTAATGGTCCTTGGACTGGAAGATTATCATTAACTCATGTCATGACTCGCGCACTTAGATTTACTGACGAAAACTGTCACGCAGATAGTTGGCGGGAAGTAGGGTACGTTGGGTGCGTCACGAGTGACATGTTGTTAATGGATAAGTCAAGGAAGGATTTGTCCCTTCCATTTATGGAAGTTGATATCTCGGCCCTTTGATTGAAATAGAACTGTCGCATTAAATTCCATGGCCATGGTGTAAACGATGAGTTTATTTCAGGTAGTCAAAGAACGACATATCAAGCATATAGGTTTATGACACTGCCATGAAACCTTCTTGATGAGATATTGAGACAAAGGGATTAAATTACACAGTAAGCGCTCGTATGAGGTGATACGTCAATGCGGCGTCAACTTCTTTCTCTTGGGTGCCTTGACCCGTTGCTAGACAGTAATCTTGGACTTTAGGCAAGCCCGCCTAATGCCAACGAGAAAGAGGCCTAGAGGGTCACACACTAAGTGTATCCAAGTATCTCAAGTTGAATAAATATTATTCTCGTACATGGTTTAATAATTATTCAAGGAAGCCTAAGTTGTTTTAAATGATGGAGGAAAAAGAAAATAAAACAAGTACACGTCGTGTATTATTATTACATGCCGTGTAGTTTTATTTTGGAAAGGAAATGAATAAATGAAAACAAGATATACACGCCGTGTACATTTAATGTACACACCGTGTAGTTTTCAATGAAAAACAAGTACACGCCGTGTATTTATTAATACACTCCGTGTAGTTTTTTTTAGTTGGGATTTTGAGGATATAATATTGTTTTAAATGATATTTATTATAATCAGCGTGGGCGCATGTCAAGGAATTATTTATTCGACATGGGGTTTTAAATAAAGAGTCAATGAAATAAATAAAACGCGTAACGCGTTTATTTATTGTCATAACTCTATAACCCCACACACCCGATTATAAATATCCTCACAACCCCAACTCTTTTCTGATACAAGAGAATCGTTGTGCACAACATCTCTGGAGAATTCTTTCAAGGCCGAAAGAACCTCTTCCTCCAAGAATGCTCTCAAGACCGAGAGAGATCCTCTTCCATCGGATCAAGACAATCTAAGGCGGACAACGCAAGCAAAGGCTTCTCCACGCTAGCACCCGGAGAATCTTTTGGCGACGTCCAGAGATACGAGGTACACGTGTGGATCACCGCTAGAGGGAGTCTACACTTGGCTTCTGCGACGCAACGACGGATCACATTGACAACGTGATTGAGAACATCAACGAAGAAAGAACACCCAAAAGGTATTTCTTTATAATTAATTAAATTAATTATAATCAACCTGTAATGATCCTTGTTTGTGGTTCCGGGAAAAACCATCTTCTTTGTCTTTTTCTGTGATTCGATCCGTGGAGACTGGCGTTTATCGTCGTATTGATCCCGGATTGATCATTGCTAATGACAAAAAGCCAAGTGGGCACATCCACCCACGCGCTTCCGCTGCGCCCAGAACCTTCAAATGGTATCAGAGGGAGGTTACAACGTTGATTATAGTTATTTAATTTTCGTTGATAATTTACGCATTCATATTTGATTCAATTCGAAATAAATCGTTCTATAAATCTGAATAAACGAGATCTATTCTTCCTCCTTCGTTTCTCGATTCATATCACAGAAACGACCTTTTAATTTTAATTTTGATTAAAATAAAAACGAGGAACTCATCCGGAGGAGCCGCTCTTTCTGTCTGTACAACACGGGATTACACGACGTGTAATTAAAACTACACGCTGTGTACTTAGGTTCAACGAACCGGCACTGGTCCGCCAAACCACGTCGTGTGAATTGATTATGCCTAAGTTTTAATCACGCCGTGTTGACCAGAATAGAACGGCGCGTGGAAACCGGAATACACGACGTGTATGTTGGAACAACACGCCGTGTAGTCCGTTCCGACCCAGGTGAAACCGTGTACAAAGATAAGTCGCGTACCGCGTATACGGGATCGCCAGGCCGGTTACCGCGTAACAAGGAAGTACACGCCGTGTATGATTCATCTACATGCCATGTACTCTAAAATTTCCAAAGTACAGAAAAACACGCCATAGCCCCGGCGTGTACTTTGGACAAAGGGTGAAAAGAAAAATACACGCCGTGTAATTATAAACTACACGCCGTGTACTTTCCAGAAATGGAATTTCACCAGGTTTCCTCCAATGTACAAAGACCCGTACAAGGAATATGGATGAGAAGAATCTCAAGGAAATTCAGAAAGGAATTTAAGTTAAAGAATTGATTAATTATAAGATCATAATTAATTGAATTCGAGCGCGTCTTATCTTAAATAAAACGATTAAAAGAATTTGAATTCTAAATATGCGTAAATGTCATTGCATACTATGGATGATCATGAGCTAGACCAAAGACCCTTTGTATGTGTATGGTTTCATTTAAATTTATTTAATTTAAATTTGTTGGCCTGCGAGCCTTCTTCCAATAAAATGTAGGGCCTGCGTGCCCATGGTTTCTTTAATGTAAACCCATGTAATGGAGGATCTCCCAAGCCAGAGGAGACAGTTCAAATCCCGAAGCCGAGGTGAAACCGACACAAGAAGATACAAAGGTGGACAGGTGGGAGCTGCAAAACATGAACCATCAGGTTCAAGGTGTTTTCCCTAGGTCAGGGTAAGCTTATCAAAACCGCTAGATAAGCTAACCAAATAGAAGCTCATGATCATGCCATCTTATTTTATTTCTGTCTGATTGCATGGTTTATATATTATGCATGTGTTGTCGCGATCACATAATTAATAAAATGAACAAGCATGCAAAGATGGAATAAAATAAAAACCGGTCTATGCGTATACATTATCGGAACATGGTTAATCACTTAAGCAAGCATCACTTAATATTAACAAGCATGTGATAATGCAAAGATACGCATAAAGAATAAAATCCCTCAAATACCATATTAAGTCAGACCAAGCCTTCCGTTACTTGATTAAGGGCAAGACTCAATAAAACTATGTGTTTGACCAACCCTTGTTGGGACACTTACTTTTATAAAGGAAGCCCTTATGAAAGGTTTCGGGTTGACTTAACCATATTACATCAAGAGAAGTAGCCCTTGCTAGACTTGATGTAATATTGGAGGCAAGAGTTGAGGAAATCCAAGTCAGGATTTCAGGATTGGGGAGTCCACTCAACAGATCAAGGAACTGTAAGCTCACAGTTGGCAAAGACCCGCCTACCTAAATACCTTTAAATAGCTTGACCAACCCTTGTTGGGGTTATGCGAAGGGAAATATGGATCCTTGCCATTAGAATGTCAAAGCAACTGGACATTCCGAGTTCAATGGTGAGGGCCATTGGGAATTGATAAAATAGTGGGAGACTTAATAAAATTTATTATTTCTCATAAAATGTAATCAAGAAAGTACTGATGAATCTGCTCTTTTAAATTGTAGAATCAAAATGACAAACACATCAACCACATTTTCTCTGCGATCAATTCTGGATAAAGACAACATCCTCACCGGCAGTAACTTTCAGGAATGGTTTAGGCGCCTTCGGGTTATCCTACGCCATGAACGGAAGTTTTATGTGCTGGAGTCCTCACTTCCTGATTCTCCTGCCCCAGGGGAAAGTGATGAAGATTTCCTAGTCTATGATCAACATTTGAACGATGCACTCGACGTTCAATGTTTGATGTTGTCATCTATGTCTAGTGAGATCATGAAGTCTCATGAAGACATGGATGCCTACAGCATGCTCGAGCACCTCCGTGGTTTATACCAGGAGAGAGCAAGACAGGAAAGGTTTGAGATCTCCAAGGCTCTGTTTCAGAGCAAGCTTGGAGAGGGTGCCCCAGCTGGGCCTCATGTAGTCAAGCTCATTGGCTACATTGAGCGCTTGGAGGTTCTAGGGTTTAAACTCCCTGAAGAACTGGGTACCGATCTCATTCTCGCATCACTCCCCCAGAGCTTCTCAAACTTTGTTGTTAATTTCAACATGAACAATATTGAGAAGTCTCTATCTGATCTTCTTATCCTCATTCGCCAAGTGGACAATGACATGAAGCGTGAAAAACCTTCTGTCCTTATGGTGAATAAAAGGAAAGGGAAGGCGAAGAGCTTTAAGCCCAAAGCTTCTTCAAGGCCTTCCAAGAAAAGGAAGATCAAAGGGGAGGCAAAGGAACAGGATGCTGTTTGTTTCGCATGTGGCAAGAAGGGTCACTGGAAGAAAAACTACACCCAGCCGAGGAAGCAAGGGGAAGCTTCAGGTGCGTTTGTTATCGAATGCAATCTATCTGTTTCTACTAATTGGGTATTAGATACTGCTTGTGGTGCTCACATCTGTATCCAAATACAGGAACCAAGTAGATTCAGGAAGATTGATCGAGGGGAGATAGATCTACGAGCAGCCAACAGAGCCAGACTTGCTGCTGTAGCTGTCGGGGACTACCACCTCACATTGCCTACCGGGATGGTCTTGGTTTTGAAAGGATGTTATTATGTACCCTCTGTAACCAAAAACATTATTTCAGTATCCAGATTAGATACTGATGGATTCATATTCAAGTTTGGAAATGAATGTTGCTACTTTTATAAAGATAGCATTTGTTTTGGTAGGGCACATTTATATAACGGCCTTTATGTGTTAGACTACACAAACCAAGTAATGGAAATTGATAACAAAGTTAATTTACATGACTCATACCACACCCAACTTTGGCATCACCGGCTAAGTCATGTCAATGAGAAACGTTTGACAAAATTACATCAAGATGGGTATTTAGATTCTTTCGAACTAAAACCACTTGGTGTATGTCATGCGTGTCTACAAGGCAAAATGACCAAAGCCCCATTTAGTGGGAAATGTGAAAGAGCTAAAGAGCTTCTAGAATTAGTTCACACAGATGTGTGTGGACCATTTCCAGTTGAAGCAAGGGGTGGGTTCTCGTACTTCATAACTTTTACTGATGATTTTAGTAGATATGGATATATCTATTTAATGAGGTATAAGTCAGATTCTTTTGATCGGTTCAAAGAATACAAGAATGAAGTTGAGAACCAGCTTGGTAAGAAGATTAAGAAACTCCGCTCAGACAGAGGAGGAGAATATCTTAATCAAGACTTCATTGATTTCTTACGGGAGTTTGGGATTCTATCTCAACTCACTCCTCCTTACACACCGCAGTGGAATGGTGTAAGTGAAAGGAGGAACCGCACCCTGTTGGACATGGTGAGATCAATGATGAGTCATGCGAGTCTTCCATTATCCTTTTGGGGATATGCATTACAAACAGCAGCACACATACTAAACCAAGTACCAACTAAATCGATAAATGGTATTCCATACGAGTTATGGAGTGGACGCAAAGCCATGTTATCGAATTTACACGTGTGGGGTAGCGAAGCATTTGTTAAGGCCCCTTCAGGTAACAAACTTGCACCCCGAGGCACAAAGTGTATCTTTATAGGATATCCCAAGGAAACAAGGGGATATTACCTATACAACCCCTCAGACAAAAAGGTTACAGTGGCAAGACACGCCATATTCCTTGAGAGGGAGCACATCCCCAGAAGAGATAGTGGGAGCGAGATAGACTTCGATGAAGTCGAGGCTCAAGATACACATGAGTTGGTACAAGAACAGATTCCACAAAGCCCCGTGGAAGAACAATCTGTTCCAGAGACACAAGAACTGCGTAGGAGCACGAGAGAGGTGAGAGAACCAGAACGATATGGTTTTCTTGTCACTGAGGATGGTGACTCATTATTGGTTGACAATGATGATCCTCTTACCTACAAGGAAGCAGTTGAAGGCACAGACGTTGCCAAGTGGCAAGAAGCCATGAATTCTGAAATGGATTCCATGTACCAAAACCAAGTCTGGATTTTGGTAGATCCTCCAGTTGATGTAAAGCCTATTGGTAATAAATGGGTATTCAAGAAGAAACTGGACATGGAGGGGCAAGTCAGCACCTACAAGGCACGACTGGTTGCAAAAGGTTTTAGACAGCGTCAAGGAATTGACTATGATGAAACCTTTTCACCGGTTGCAATGCTGAAGTCTATCAGAATCCTATTGGCCATTGCTACTTACCATGACTATGAAATTTGGCAAATGGATGTCAAAACAGCTTTCCTTAACGGGAACCTCCAGGAAGATGTCTACATGACACAACCTGAAGGGTTTGTGACTTCAAAGGATTCCAACAAGGTATGCAAGTTGCAAAAATCCATTTATGGATTAAAGCAAGCATCAAGGTCATGGAACATTCGTTTTGATGAAGCTGTTACAGAATTTGGCTTTGTTAAGAACGAATGTGAGCCTTGTGTCTACAAAAGGTTTAGTGGAAGTGCAGTCGTTTTCCTAATAGTATATGTCGATGACATATTGCTAATTGGAAACGAAGTACCTGTCTTACAGTCAGTTAAGACATGGTTGAATAAATGCTTCTCCATGAAAGACTTGGGCGAGGCAGCATATATTCTTGGGATCAAGATCCATCGTGATAGATCCAAGAAAATGTTGGGCCTAAGTCAAAGTACATACATTGACAAGATACTGAAGAGATTCAGTATGGAACAGTCCAAGAGGGGATTGTTGCCAGTGTCACATGGCATTCATCTTTCCAAGAAAATGTGTCCTCAGACACATGAGGAAAGAAAGAGAATGGCAAGGATCCCTTATGCATCCGCGATTGGGTCAGTCATGTATGCTATGCTATGTACGAGGCTAGATGTTGCTTATGCATTAAGTGCGGTAGGCAGATATCAAGCTGATCCAGGAGACCGCCATTGGATGGCAGTCAAGACTATCCTTAAGTATCTGAGGCGTACTAGGGATATGTTCTTGGTTTATGGAGGAGATGAGGAACTAGTCATCAGAGGACATGTAGATGCTAGTTTCCAGACTGATCAAGATGACATGAAGTCGCAGACTGGATACATCTTCAGTTTGAATGGAGGTGCAGTGAGCTGGAAGAGCTCAAAACAAAGTGTGGTGGCAGATTCTACAGCGGAGTCCGAGTATATCGCAGCTTCTGAGGCAGCTAAAGAAGCAGTATGGATGCGAAGCTTCGTCCAAGAGCTGGATGTTGTACCGAGCAGTAAAGATCCTATCACACTCTATTGTGATAATACTGCAGTAGTGGCACTTGAAAAAGAGCCAAGGTCACATCAGCGGACAAAGCACATACTTCGGAAGTATCATCTCTTGAGGGATTTTTCTCAGAGAGGTGAAGTTGCAGTGAGCAGTATTTCCACGGAAGACAACGTGGCGGACCCATTGACTAAAGCCTTGACTCAGCAGAAACATGATCATCATGTGAGGTCTAGCGGACTAAAAGTCGTAGGCAGTTGGCTCTAGTCCAAGTGGGAGTTTGTAAGGGTTGGTGTCCTCAGAACCAACTGTTTTGTACTTTGATTACATAAATGTTCACTTATTATATATTTTTCATTGTTCTGCATGACTATAATATAATAATGTCCTGAAATATTTGTTGCATTAATAAGGTCATAGCAGATCCCCGCTATGATGAGAACCTTGAAATGCTATAACAATATTCTTAAATAAAGTTCTGCGGTTGGATGACATACTATGATAGGACACATAGTATACAGACCGTCATGTGCGAGTACTCATAAGAAGATGAGACTCTCTCTCATGGAGTTCGCACTTGGTAATCTCCAAGATGGGAGATTATGAGAACAGACCTTCCAGTAGTAATTCTGCATGTCTTGGTGTCATCAGATATTGCTATCTACGAGCGTGTGTAATGGTCCTTGGACTGGAAGATTATCATTAACTCATGTCATGACTCGCGCACTTAGATTTACTGACGAAAACTGTCACGCAGATAGTTGGCGGGAAGTAGGGTACGTTGGGTGCGTCAAGAGTGACATGTTGTTAATGGATAAGTCAAGGAAGGATTTGTCCCTTCCATTTATGGAAGTTGATATCTCGGCCCTTTGATTGAAATAGAACTGTCGCATTAAATTCCATGTCCATGGTGTAAACGATGAGTTTATTTCAGGTAGTCAAAGAACGACATATCAAGCATATAGGTTTATGACACTGCCATGAAACCTTCTTGATGAGATATTGAGACAAAGGGATTAAATTACACAGTAAGCGCTCGTATGAGGTGATACGTCAATGCGGCGTCAACTTCTTTCTCTTGGGTGCCTTGACCCGTTGCTAGACAGTAATCTTGGACTTTAGGCAAGCCCGCCTAATGCCAACGAGAAAGAGGCCTAGAGGGTCACACACTAAGTGTATCCAAGTATCTCAAGTTGAATAAATATTATTCTCGTACATGGTTTAATAATTATTCAAGGAAGCCTAAGTTGTTTTAAATGATGGAGGAAAAAGAAAATAAAACAAGTACACGTCGTGTATTATTATTACATGCCGTGTAGTTTTATTTTGGAAAGGAAATGAATAAATGAAAACAAGATATACACGCCGTGTACATTTAATGTACACACCGTGTAGTTTTCAATGAAAAACAAGTACACGCCGTGTATTTATTAATACACTCCGTGTAGTTTTTTTTAGTTGGGATTTTGAGGATATAATATTGTTTTAAATGATATTTATTATAATCAGCGTGGGCGCATGTCAAGGAATTATTTATTCGACATGGGGTTTTAAATAAAGAGTCAATGAAATAAATAAAACGCGTAACGCGTTTATTTATTGTCATAACTCTATAACCCCACACACCCGATTATAAATATCCTCACAACCCCAACTCTTTTCTGATACAAGAGAATCGTTGTGCACAACATCTCTGGAGAATTCTTTCAAGGCCGAAAGAACCTCTTCCTCCAAGAATGCTCTCAAGACCGAGAGAGATCCTCTTCCATCGGATCAAGACAATCTAAGGCGGACAACGCAAGCAAAGGCTTCTCCACGCTAGCACCCGGAGAATCTTTTGGCGACGTCCAGAGATACGAGGTACACGTGTGGATCACCGCTAGAGGAAGTCTACACTTGGCTTCTGCGATGCAACGACGGATCACATTGACAACGTGATTGAGAACATCAACGAAGAAAGAACACCCAAAAGGTATTTCTTTATAATTAATTAAATTAATTATAATCAACCTGTAACGATCCTTGTTTGTGGTTCCGGGAAAAACCATCTTCTTTGTCTTTTTCTGTGATTCGATCCGTGGAGACTGGCATTTATCGTCGTATTGATCCCGGATTGATCATTGCTAATGACAAAAAGACAAGTGGGCACATCCACCCACGCGCTTCCGCTGTGCCCGAAACCTTCATGGTTAAGAGACCATACGCTAGTAGGAACCCTATGCTACGTAAATGAACCATATGCTACACAGCTCAACCCTACGCTGTGTACTCAACAGTGGAGTTTTAAATTATTTATTTTATCTGAGTTTCATGCAACGATCCTAACAGAATATTAGAATGATTCAAAGCTTGTTATGATCAATTCAAAGAACCGTTTTTATCAGAGGAAATCACTCATATTCTTAAGGGAAGTTACGACTCCCCTAATCAATTCAATTTTTGAATTTTCACGATCTTTTAGGCTACTTTCTTGGATCTAGAATATTGAAGCAAACCTTCTGCTCTATATATTTTACCAGTGCATCATTTCAAGATACGGGATATTCAATTTACATATTTTCATTTACAATTGCTTTCTGGTGAATATCTTTTATAGTGTTGCTGTGACGAACGATCAAATTTGCAGAAGGGACCACTTTGGAGACATACATGTTGTACCTCATACTGCTGTAAGATTACTACTGCTATTTTTTGTTGTTATTGTTGAAGATCATTTGCAACCGGGATCACTTTAGAACTATTCCTTCTTGAAACTTTATTTTTTGAAGAAGAAGATTCATCCACTGTCAATTGCTTCTGCTATAATTTTAAAGTTCAACCCAAAACAACAAATCAAACTCTTTTGATTTATTGGAGTATCAATTAATCATACTCAACTGTGGTTGAGTATCAGTTTCTTGTTCTAAACTGTGGATGTTGGTTCTCTATTAAAGAACCAAAAGGCTCTATTATTAGCCTTATTATAAAGGTTTCAACTGTCTACACTTAGCTATGGATTTGTGGTCTTGTGAAAAGAGGACCATTCTAGTGAAATTCACTAAGCTCATAGAGAGAGTGATTGATGGAGTTTCCTAGGGGATCTTTGTGCCCCAAACCACTATAAAAAGTTATGTTCTTTCTTTTTGTTTATCCGCTGTTTATATTTCATACAAAAGAAAATACCATATATCTGTATAAATCACAGAGGGTGTCAAAATCCATAATTGTGGAAGATTTTTGAAAAGACACAATTCACCCCCTCTTGTGTTACTTTGTATTATTCCGACCTGACAATTGGTATCAGAGGTGAGATTTTTAGATAAAGCTATAGCAAGATAAAAACTTAAAGTCTATACAAAGGTGACAATGGATGATCCTAGAGAAGGAATATCTATGGTTCATGATCCATACTTTAATGGTGAAAAATATGGGTGTTGGAAATCTCAAATGATCATATATCTAAAAAATATTGGATTCAGAGTCTACTAAAAAATCAGTACTCCTTATAAGATTCCTGAGAAACTAGAAACTTGAACTGCTGAGATAGAAGCTGAATACGATATCAATTCAAAAGCAATGAATGCTATTATATGTGGACTTGGACCAGATGAATTTAATCATGTATCACAATGTCCAACTGCCTATGAGACGTGGAAAACTATTGCAGTTTCCTATGAAGGAACAGACAATGTCAGACAGATGAGGTATGCTACAACAAAGCTAAAGTTTGACACTTTTAGAATGTTTGATGGTGAAAGAATCACATAGATGAATGAAAGGATTATAGAAATTTTCAACAATATTATAGCCTTAGGAGAACCCATCAAAAAATCTGATCAAGCTTTGAAAGCTCTTAGAGTAATACCTACAAAATGGAATGATATATCTGCTGCCATTTGCCAATCATCACCTATCAAGGATCTGATAATGAAAACATTAACTGGGACACCGATGATGTATGAAGCTGAGATGCAAGCTGATGCCGAAGATCATAAGATTATAGTGAATAGGGAAAATACTACTCTAAAAGTGACATCCTAGAAGCACAACAGAAAAAAAAGCAAGAAGTCAAAGAAGAGAAAAATTTAGATTCATTAAATTTTGAAATGGAACTGGCTTAGCTAGCTAGAAAGTTTAGAAAATTTTACAAGAAGAAAAGAGGTTTTAGAAAATTCTTCAAGATGGATGAGAAAGAACCAAGAGAAGTTCAATGTTATGAATGCAAGAAATTGGGTCATATCAGACCTGATTGTCCTCAATTGAAAGATGAAAAGAAAAGGTCAGAAAAGAGATATTAAAAGAATACCGATTTTGAGCCTAAAGGAAAGAGAGCAATGAAATCTACATAGAGTGTATCTGAAGAATCCAACATCTCTTCAAATTCTGATTTAGAAAAGGAGCAATCAAATCTAAAATCCAACATATGCTTTATGGATGAAGAGGAAAATATACAAACTTATTACTCTTTTGATTTTTATTCTGGTAGTTTCTCAAATGAAAAATTAGATGCCTATTGCTCAATGTTAGAAGAAAAATACGATTCTTTGTTAAAGAAGAACAAGTCATTGAAAAAAAATTATAATGTTGTTTTAGGTGAAAGAGATACCATGCTAAAACAACATAAAGAGATACTTGAAAAATTCAATTTCTCTATATCAAACAGTATCAATCATGAAAATAAAATCAAAGAATTACAGGATGAAGTGGAATTTTATAAAAGTGCTAATCTTGTTTTCACCAAAAGAGAAAAAGGGTTAAATGAAATTCTTGGAAAAAATTTCATTAAAAGGGAAATATTTGGAATAGGAAGCAAGAGTGAGAAATAGAAATTGTATAAAAATTATTTTGTGCCAAATTTGAAAAACGATACATATTATTATTGTGGAATAAAAGGACACATTACTAATAATTATTATTTGAAAAATCCTCAAATTAGTGGTATTAAAAGAGATTTTATTTCTAAAAGTTTATCTGAAGCAAGTGATATGAATTATGGAAAAATAAAGCAAATCTGGATTCCTAGATCATTGCTAGCTAACACTGCAGGGCCCAAGAAGATATGGGTACCAAAACAAACATTTGTTTAATTACTTTTGTAGGAAACATGCCATAGGAATATAAAAGACATATGGTACATGGAAAATGACTGTTCCAGACACATGAGTGGAGACTCAACAAATTTTCATATGCTGAATCAAATGGATGGAGGTCTAGTCACTTTTGGTGATAATGCCAAAGGAAAAATAGTTGGAGTTGGAACTGTTGGAGATCCAAAGACCATATCAATCAATAAAGTACTGTATGTGTAAGGACTAAAACATAACCTGATAATTATTTCTCAACATTGTGATGATGGTTCGTATGTTGATTTTTTTTATCAACTCATGCTCATTTTTTAAAGATAAATTGCTTAAATTTAGAGCACCTAGAATTGATAATGTTTATACTTTGGATTTAAATTTCTTATGTAAACAAAAAGTTAATTGTTTAACTTCCAAAACAAATGAGTCATGGATTTGGAATAGAAGGATTGGACACTGTAATATTTATGCTTTACATAAATTGTATAAGAAACAACTAGTTTCTGATTTTCCTAGTCTTAAGTTTGAAAAGGTTAGATTCTGTGATGCATACCAAATTGTAAAACAACACAAATCTTTTTTCAAATATATTAAAAAAATTTCTACATCTAAACCTTCAGAACTTATCCATATGGATTTTTTTAGACCATCCAGAGTAGTAAGTTTGGTTGGTAAATTATATGTCTATGTTTTAGTAGATGATTATTCTCGATTTACTTGGGTATATTTTCTAAAACTCAAAAGTCAAGTATTCACTATTTTTGAAAGTTTTTATAAAATTTTTCAAAATGGAAAAGGTTTTAAAATAATTTTATTAATAAGTGATCATTGTGTAGAATTTGAGAATCAAGAATTTAACTCCTTTTTCTCAAATATGGGTATTAAACACACCTTCTCTAAACCAAGAACACCTCAACAAAATGGATTTTTTAAAAGAATAAATATAACTATTCAAAAGATGACAAGGACTGTGCTAAATGAATACAGTCTTCCTACTTATTTTTGGGCAGAAATTATAAGCACAACCTGCTATATCACGAATATAGTTTTAATAAGGCTAATTTTCAAAAGAACACCCTATAAACTTTGGAATAACAGAAAACCTAAAGTAAATTACTTTAAAGTTTTTGGGTGAAAGGTTTATATCTTAAATACTAAGGAAAACCTTGGTAAGTTCGATCCAAAAGCTGATGAAGGAATATTTTTAGGATATTATGCTACCTTTAAATCCTATAAAGTGTTTAATAAAAATTCAATTATTTTTGAAGAATCAGTTCATGTGAAGTTTGATGAAACCGACCCTTTTATTAAAGAGAAAGATCAAACTGATGAAATTACTGACTCATTTGACAACACAAGACTTAAAAATCCTAAAGATGATTTTGAAAATAATATTAATAAAATTCAGTCCAGTTTAGAAGAACATGAAACTGAAGAACCTGGAAGTGTCTTTCCTAAATAATATAGAACTTTAAAAAAACCATCCTCTAGAAACTGTTATTGGATGCCTAGACACAGGAATTAGAACTAGAAGAAATGTTGGAAATCTAGACGAATTCTTTGTCCTTATATCTCTGTTAGAACCTAAGTATATTTAGGAAGCCTTAGAAGATGAAAGTTGGATGATTTCAATTCCAGAAGAACTAAACCAGTTCAAAAGGAATGAAGTTTGGGAACTAGTAGAGAGACCAACCAATTATCTAGTTACAGGAACTAAGTGGGTCTTTAAAAACAAACAGGATGATCAAGGGATCATAAACAGAAACAAAGATAGATTATTATCTAAAGTATATAATTAGTAAGAATTTATATATTATAATGAAACCTTTTTCCCTGTAGCTATATTAGAATCCATTAGAATCCATTTAGCTTATGCACCACATATGAATTTTAAATTATATCAGATTGATGTTAAATATTCCTTTTTAAATGGTTATTTAATGGAGAAAGTTTATTTTGAACAACCTCATGGTTTTGAAAATCCTCAAAAACCAAACTCTATTTTTAAACTTACTAAAACTCTCTATGACCTTAAACAAGAACCTAGAACTTGGTACGAAAGATTAAGTTCTTTTCTTTTGAAAAATGGATTCACTGTTAGATTGACAGACCTAACACTTTTCAAGAAAAAAGTTTGTTCTAATATTTTATTAGTTCAAATTTATGTTGATGATGTTATTTTTGGCTCAACTAATAAAATTTTTTGTCATGATTTTTCAAAATTAATGCAAAAAGAATTTGAAATGAGTATGATTGGAGAATTGAATTTCTTTTTAAGACATCAAATTTTTCTAAAAGATTATGGAAATGTTTTAAATCAAAGTAATTATATTATTTATTTACTAAAAAATTTTGGACTTGAGAATAGAAAGACATATATAACTCCCATGTGTACCAATATAAAACTTGATTTAGATGAAGCTGTGAAACTAGTTGACAACAAGTTATATAGAGGTATGATTGGTAGTTTGTTATAACTTACTACTATCAGACCAAACATTATATTTTTTTTATTTATATGTGCTATATTTCAATATAATCCAAAAGAATCCCATTTTACTGCTGTTAATTGTTTTAGATATTTAAAAGGAACTGTTTTTCAATCTCTTCTTTACCCCAAAAATTCTGATTTCAATTTAATTTCATATTTAGATGTTGATTTTGGAGGTTGTAGATTAGATAGAAAAAATACCTTAGGAACCTATCACTTTTTAGGAAAATATTTAGTATCATGGTCAAGTAAGAAGCAACACTCAGTTGCCCTATCAATACCTGAGACAAAATACGTTTCTACCACCTGTTTCTGTGCACAAGCATTGTGGATGAAAAACACACTATTGGACTTTAGATAAAATTTTAATATTATACCTATTTTATGTGATTATAATAGTGCTATAAATATTTCAAAAAAAATCCTATAAGTCATTGTAGGACTAATCATATTGATATAAGACATCATTTTTTGAGAGATCATGTTCTTAAAAAGGATATATCTTTAGAATTTGTTAATACTAAATATTAATTAGCTGATATGTTCACTAAACCACTTCTCAGTGCTAGTTTTGATTTTATTAAGGGGGAGTTAGGATTATTTAATTTTAAATGAATGGTTTATTTAAATTTTATTTTAATCTCTCTATTTATATTTTTAAGTACTATATATAATCTTTTATCATTCTTTATGTTATTCGGTTACATGTTGGCTGGATTTAAAAAGAATTTTATTTTATTCATCTTTTCAAATTAAAAAGTAATGAGTACACTCTCAATCGGCGCGAGAAAACCATCAGCCTTCTCCCGCTCTTCTTCTCTGCATCCCTTCGGTTTACAATGCATCTCTCTCTCATTCAAGTTTACTAAAAAACCTAAACCTCTCGAACCTTCAATCGCAAGACCTTCAGAAATGGAACCTCCAGGAAGACCTGAATATGTTGATTTGGGTGTGTCTATGTATCCACCAGTGAAGTATCACTAAGTTATTCAAGGTAAGGTGATTGATTTTGATTATCCTAATCAAGCGAATATTTTATTAAATGAAGTGATTCAATTTTAAGGACTAGAGTTTTCTTTTGGTTATGATAATACTCCTATGATGTTTGATGTTGAAGTTAAAGAGTTCTACAGGAATGCTGAGTTTAGGCTTGGAATAGATGAAGATTCCATTATTTCTAAAATTCATGATACCGAGTTTAATATTTCTTCAATGGATATAGTAATGTTATTACGCTTTCCCCACAAGGGGGATTTTCATTTTTATTTGAGAATTATTGTTTATGAGAAGTACAAATCAGAGGACATTATGTATTTGTTTTTTGGAATAAGGACCATAAAAAAGTGATGTCTAAGGACCTCACTCCTGATAAAAGGGTTCTTATGAAGTTTAGTCTGAGATTTTTCCAAGAATGGTAGAGCTAGAGAAAGTTTTATACTCTGATATGTACGTTCTGTTTTTGTTTTTGAATCATATCAAGTTAAATTTCCCTTGATTTATTGTGAGGTATTTAATCCACTACTATCATACAGAAGCCAATATGGGATATTATCCCTATGGAAGAATCATTTCTTTTTTTGTTTCATAGAAAAGGAAGAATCCTAAATATGCCTCTTGAATATAGATGTCATCATGCTAACACTCTCAATGTTGGGACTGTTAAGAAGCTATGATATGTTTAGAGAAATTCCTGCAATAACCTTTTTCATATTGGGGATGAACAACAAAAAAATTTAATGGTAGTTGCTTAGGGGGAGAAAAGGATGATTCTGTCTGTCGGTTCTGTGAGGTAGAGACCTGATGAAGAGGCTGAATCCTAACCAGAGTAAGGTCATCTTATCCTAAGAATAAGGGTTATAATCAACATTCCTAGTACCGTGGATGAAGTTTTAAATGTAGTTGATAAAGAGGATCAAGTGAATGAGGTTGTTTAGAAAGAGGCTCATGGTCAAGAAGTTCACAGGGAAGATGTCCCTACACCTATCAACCTTTCTCTTATAGCACCTGATTCTTTTGCTGTTGAGGGATCTGTTTTAAGAAACAGACCATAAATTCATGGAGAGCCGAGTTTGGATAATTTTAAAGGTGTAAAATCTACAAATGATATCAATCAAGAGTCTCCTGACTCTTATGATGAATCCTTGATTAGAGAGTGCATGCATTTGTAAAGTTAGAACCTATCTTTGAAAGAATATTTGGAAGATGAGAGGAAGAAAGTGGAAGAGCTAAGAAGTTCTACTATTACAAGAATAGAGTTTGAATCCCATCAAACTCAGTTAAGAGAAGTTAAGGAAAAAATGGTTTCTATGGGACATGTTGAAGATTTAATCACTTCTTTGGGAAAAGAATTCAAAGATTTAAAAGATGAATATGTAAAGAAATATGATTTTGATGAGTTGAATCTTCTGTTGGGAAGATATTTTCAGTCTCTTAAGGATAGTCATCAAGCATTTGTCTCTACACCTCAACCTACCTCTCCTGACCTAATAAAGAGATTTTAAGGAATAACTACTGTCATGGCTGAGTTTAACAATATGTTTCACACTCTCTAGTGTGAAAGTACTCCTATGAATACACTTCTGGACAATTAGAAAGATTTTATTAGTCACTTGAATTATAATGAATCCTGGTTGGGACCAGTTATTAATAAAGTTAGAGACAGATTGTTAGCCTTTGTTCAATCAGAAGAGTCTGTGAATGATTTCTTGAAAGTGAATCTGGTCGAAAGCTTAAAATTTGGTCAATATTGAAGAATTATTCTACAACATTGGACGAATGTCTTTAACAGCCAATTTTAGAGTCTGTTGGTGAAGATGCTTGAAATTCAGAATGTTGTTAAGACCATTCCTCAATCGATTGCAGATACTACTAACCAGAGAGATTCAGACCAAGCAAACAAATCTAATGGAAGTCCCTCACTTTAAAGACCTCTTGTGTCGATTGTTGGGCTGTACTCATTAAGTTTTCAAACAGTTGATCTGCATGCTACTTTAATTCTTACTAATTTTTATTTTATGTACATTTTATACTATCTTCTACTTTACTTACTATGTTATTTATGTTCAAATTTCTACTAACAAATCAAATATCTTATTTTTCTAAACAGTAGACTATACCCTTCATTTATAGTTCAGTGTGATATCAACTATGATTTATATTATTTCCCCTTTTTAAATTTATTTTTGATATCACAAAAAGGGAGATATTATTTGAGAAACATATATTGCGGGAGATTATTTTTGGGGAGATGTGAGAAACCTTTTTCAATTTTAATTTTCAATCAAAATAGTTCTATGAAATTGAAATATTTTATTAGTGTTTACAATTCCTATATTTTCTGTTAATTGTTTTATTGGTTTTTGTGATCATAAAAAAGGGGGAGATTGTTGGGAAAGTATTATCTCAAAAAATACTCCATATTTTATATTGATTTTGATGCTCACAAATACCCTTATTTGTTTTATAATGAAGTTTCATTAAGTATATTTTATGAATATACATCATATTTTTATTTATATTTTTGATGGAATCTGAGCTACAATATGTGTTATGGAAACACTGTTCAAACCCTACATTCTGTAAATGAACGTATGGTTCATCATCCCAAAACTGAACTGAATAGTTTTCATATGGATCAGTAACCGTACATTCAGGAATTAATGAATATATGGAATATCAACCCTACATTGAAGTCTGGAAATATCGTTCATACCTTAGGTTCAGGAAATTAAAAGTATGGTTAATCAATTCTACATTTGGAATCTTATGCTGAAAAGTGTGAAGGTATGGATCATAATCCCAATGTTAATTTTTTCCCTACGTTACGTGTATATGAAAGTATAGTTAAGGAACCATACACTAGTATGAACCCTACGCTACACAAAGGATCTCTACACTACACAACTCAACCCTACATTGTGTACTCAACAATAGAGTTTTAAATTCATGATTTTTTTTTAAAAAGGTTGATGACATGAACTGGTTTCCAAGTTCATGCAACCCAAACGAATTTATTAAAAACAGAATGTATGCAGTACAGACTCGAGGTGTAAAGAAATTACACTAGTGGGGAATTAAAGAAAAAACAAGTAAATGACAAAGAAAAACAGACCACCCAAGGGCCCTCTTGCCTGCTTCCACTTTCTGCAGTGCATCTTCATTGTCATATGAGTCTTCCTCCAAAGCGTCGTCCTCATCATCATCTTCAGAACCATCATCGACATCACCCATCTTCAGATCATCTTCATCATCGCTGTCATCCAAAACTTCATCCAGTGTGCACCACCGTCTTGACATCAGTCTTCTGAGGAGAAGTGAACTTCGCCTTTTTGGCCGGATCCAGAGATTTTGTGGCTAGAGAAAAAAATTCAGGTCTTCAGAATGTGAATAACAGCTTTGATTCTTCCATTTGAGACTCCATTTCAACATCCAATCACTGCCAGACAAAACTTTTCATATTTTTATCTTTTGAATTTGATGCAAGATTCAGTCACTTTCACCCCAAGTTTGTTGGCTTGGGGAGGGCAAAAACAGCTTTGACAGGCACACTTCCACCATATTGAGCAACATTAATTAGAAAAATCTTTATCAGCACAACCCCTCAAAAGACTTTTTCACATTTCAGAATTGAAAAAATGCCTTGAGTAAACAGGATCAAATGAGCAGTAAAAGTCATTCCCAAGGGATGTCTCTAAAGTTGAAATCAGGATTCATCTTGTATTCATCTATCATCCTGATGTACATTCGTTTCCGAATTTGAAGGTAAGTATCAGCTGAAATATCACCATTGGTGTATTTCCTGAATGTATTTTCATCTTGTTCATCTATCCAGGCATCAACTTCTTCACTCAATACATCTGTCTCCTCCATCTGGTAGGCCTCTCTGTACACAGGATCATTATTTAAATCATGTTCCTCCTCTTCAACTTCAAGAGTTGTAGCAGGTTCAACAACAATTAGCAGCTTTGGAGGCTCAATGTTTTCCTTTTTAGAGGGGTTGAAAGACCTGGTAACTATTGTTCTCTCAAGAGTAGAGTAGTCCCTGCGCTTCCTAGTTTTTTTGAGATTCGGTGTGATAAACCCATCGGCATCCACCATCGGCTTTTCCCCCTTCCTAGAGCACGATTTGAAGTATGTTTCTTCAAGATGATTAGTCTTATCATCATCCTCCTGTAAGGATTCACAATGCTCAGAGAGGTCATCCTGCTCCTTGGATGAGTCATGTGACTCAATTTGTTTTCCTTGCTCCTCCACCAAATTAGGAGTGGTAATGTTGGCACCTGTGGGAGCAGGCTGGGAAGCAACGAGGCCTGACAGCTCTTGATTTTCAGAGTGCTGATTAATATTAACCAAAGCCTTCATTTTCGTATCAGACCCCTGCCCTTCAGAAGATGTCCCAGGGAGGTCCAACTTAACTCTAAAGCTAGCCTTAGTACCATCCAGTTCCTTAGTCTGTTTGTATTTCTCAACCCAAATGGCCTTCTTAGCCTCAGGACGCACAGATTTATGTTCACAGTCTTTTGCATCGTGTCCAAGCTTGAGGCAAAGGGAGTAATATCTAGTTCTTTATTAAATAACCAGAAGGCTATTTTATTAGCCTTGTTGTAATGGTGTCAACTTCCTGCACTCAGTTGTGGATTTTTGGTCTTGTGAAAAGAGGATCATTCTAATGAAATTCTCCAAGCTCGTAGAGAGAGTAATTGGTGGAGTGAACTAGGGGATCTTTGTGCCCCAAACCAATATAAAAATTGGTGTCCTTTCTTTCTATTTATCTGCTATTTATATTTCAAACAGAAGAAAACACTTTATATCCGTATAAATCACAGAGGGTGTCAAAAGCTAGAATTGTGGAAGATTTTTGAAAAGACACAATTCACCCCCCTCTTGTGTTACTTTTCATTATTCTAAACTAATAGAAAAAACTAAAAACAATTGGATTTCTGTACATGGGAACATGAAAATGTTGCAAAGGGGCACAAATCGAAGAACAAAAATCAATCTACTCAAAATATTTAATTAAGGGTGTGAAAAACCAATTGATGAGTCCTACCTCGATTATGGATCGATCGTTGATGAAGAGTGAACCCACCAACAATCTGATAGGAGCTATTGCATTCATTGCATCCTGATTTGGTCTGATCCGGCATTCCATCATCGTCTGAGATGATCTGCCAGAGGAAGGAGGAAGGATAAATTCACTATATATTTCAGAATTATGAGGATAATCCTAATGATTCTTCCATAACAATATATTTATAATAAATCATTTGGGTTAAAAAGGAATTAATTAATTAATTTAATAATCAATTAACCAACTTAACATACCGCCATCGAACGAAGGGTTTGAACACCCCATGACGACTCATTTTATGTCGTTCCTAGGGTAAACACCACATTTTAGACTCAACCATGGCCTATGATTTTTGATTCAATATACCATTTAAGAGTTATCCAATTTTCTTTAAGAAGATGTGCGTGCGCTATATAAAATATATTTAATATTTTTATAAAATTAATTATTGGAACACCGGACCTCGAAATCGCATTTTGTCTTAGCACCTAGCTCTAAAAATATATATAGAAATATTTAAAAGTCTTACAAGGTAAAAAATGGGTCTCTAAGTTATTACCCATTCAAGATTTTCATCCCTGAAAAGAAAAACTAGGAAAACAACTCAGGATACTGAGCCTGCAGTTGACTCTCCTGCTCCTAGGAACTCTCCTGCATGTTTCTGTGCTGCCACAACACACGAAATAAAGAGATGGTCCATTTATGATAGGTTTTCTCCTGCTGATCTTCAATATCCACTAGGTACTTATCAAAGGTGGCTCCATCCTTGATGTCCATCTCGCTCCAGCTGATGACATGCATAGGGTCATGCACATATCTTCTCATCTTTGACACATGGAAGAAGTCGTGCACCCACTCCAGCTGTGGGGGAAAGGTGAGGTGGTAATCAATCTTGACAACCCTCTACATGACCTCGAATGACCCAATGCATCTCAGGGATAACTTTTCTCCTTGGTCGAACCTTCACAATCCTCATCATAGGGATACTATCAAGAAAATGTGGTCTCCCTCCCTGAACTTCAAGGGACTACAATGGAGATCTGAATAAGATTTCTATCTACTATGGGCCATCCTTATCTACTCATGGATGACCTGGAATTTCTCCGTTGTCACCTGCACCATCTCTGGGCCCACAAGAGATGAATCTTCAACCTCTGTCCAGCACACGGGTGACTTTTAGGGTCTCCCGTATAGGGCCTCAAAAGGTATCATGCCTATGGTAGAGTGGTAGCTGTTGTTGTACAAAAACTCTACCACAGGTAGGTGATCCTCACAACACTGGCTGAATTTCAACACACAATCCCTCAACATATCCTCCAACACTTGGATATTGTGTTTGGTCTGTCCATCAGTATGGGGGTGAATGGCTATACTCATCTGCATGTGGGTCCCGAATGACTCCAACATGCATCTCCACAATCGTGATGTAAACCAGACATCATGATCAAATACATTCATCGAGGGCACCCCATGAAGGTGAAAAATTGTCACGACCCATCCCCCGGGGCCCGTGCCGTGACTACCCCAAGCCCGCCTTCCATAGGCCAGGGGCTGGAGACTAGCACCGAAAGTCGTATTACCTAAAACTGGGAAGACATTGCCTTTATAACTTGTAAACACACTCAACCAAGCACACAACAAGATACGAACACAAGTAAACTATATAACAAAAAGAGTGCTGAAAGTAAGAGGGGCTGGAATACAATCCCAACAATAAAGGTATAAGTACAACTGAAATACAATACAACTGAAGAAAGAGAAAGATATCTACTGGGTTGTTCTATGAGGTTCCTACCTAAAGGGTAGGTACAGATCGCCTCCTTAGGCACTCCACGTCCGCCCGTATCCTCTGCGTACCAACACACTGTATGGTCCACCTCCGGGCACCATCCAGTCCTGGTACCCTCGTCCTTGGTCAGCGTTGTCCGTTGTCTGCACCAAATACAACAAGGTGCGGTCATAACCTGTGCAGGGGTGAGTATAACGATACTTAGTAGGGACCCCGAGACCCTCAAGGTCTCAAAAAAATCCACAAAGGATAAACCACATAGCATGAAATCAACTGACAACCCTACTTAGGTATATGCCCATACATATACCTAAGTTATCAAGTATACCCATCTCAATCATGAGGAAACACAGGGTCCAATCCAAAATCCCAAATCTCAACTGTTTCACAAAGGAAAGAATACCACAATGGTAAGTACCACACAGGTACACCACATAGAAGAATACCACCAAGGTATTACCACGAAGGAAAGTACCACACCGATATGAACTCAGCTCACACCAGGTATAACTTAGGTACAATAGTAGAGATGATTAGATGTAACTACTAATTCATCTTACTCTGTTAAGATGCATTCCTATGAAGGATCCCAAATCATCATCATACCCACAGAGGATCATAGTACATCGTTAGACCCACATAGGATACTAGCACCTCTTCATACCCAAACAGGATCCTAGTACTCATCAAACCCACACATGATCCTAGTACATCGTCAGTACATAGTCAGACCCACACAGGATCCTAGTACATCGTCAGACCCACACAGGATCCTAGTACATCGTCAGACTCACACATGATCCTAGTACATCGTCAGTACGTCGTTAGACCCACACAGGATCCTAGTACATCGTCAGTACCTCTTTAGACCCACACAGGATCCTAGTACATCGTCAGTACATCGTTAGACCCACACAGGATCCTAGTACATCATCAGTACATCGTCAGACCCACACAAGATCCTAGTACATCGTCAGACCCACACAGGATCCTAATACATCATCAATACATTGTTAGACCCACACAGGATCCTAGCACATTGTCAGTACATCGTCAGACCCACACGGGATCGTAGTACATCGTTAGTACATCGTCAGACCCACACAGGATCCTAGTACATCATCAGTACGTTTCTAGACCCACACAGGATCCTAGTACATCGTTAGTACATCGTTAGACCCACACAGGATCCTAGTACATCGTCAGTACATCATCAGACCCACAGAGGATCCTAGTACATTGTCAGTACATCATCATACCCACACAGGATCCTAGTACATCGTCAGTACATCGTCAGTACATCATCAGACCCACACAGGATCCTAGTACACTGTCACAACCAGCTACAGGATTCCCGCACTAAGCTTTCTTGTCTCCGGGAGGGTCCACTCCTCAAACCACTAGTCGATACTCCAACTACCACGAAGTCCCACAAATAAGTATCCCAAAGGACTTCCACTTCATAGGGGTCTCAACGCAACAGATGATGTGTCAAACAGACGCCCGGTCTGTAAGTCATTAGCCTTTTAGTCCCAAGGGCCCGGTTGGATTCGTTCTCGATCCAACCCGAGCATTCCCCAAATTTATCCAAATCTTCAGTGGTTTATACCCAAGGGACCATCTCGCTCCAAGGTTTCCATCGCTGCTGACGGTTCGTCAAACGGACACTCGGTGCCAAAGTTATGGCCAAAAGAGCGGAAATGGGTCGAAGCTGGTCTGGGTCCGGCCCAAAACGACCCGGTTCGGGTTGACCCGGCCTGCTGGGTCTGACCCGGCCCACGCTGGGTGGCCCGGCATGGCGGCGCGGGGCGGCGCGGGGGCCGCGGGGCGGCGCGCGGGCTGCGGGGCGACGTGCGGGCCGCGGGGTGACGTGAGGGTCGTAGTGCGGCAGAGCGGCTGAGGTGTGGCGGGGTGGCCGCGGCTGGACGGATGGCCAACCTTCCTCTCCGCGTGGCGCGGTCACGCGCCGCGGCTTCGCCAGCGGCCGGTTTGGCCGGTCGTCCTTCCTTCACCGCCGTGGCACAAGCTGCGGTTCTCTTCCGTCGGGTGTCGCAGTCGTGCCGTCACCTTCGTCACGAAGAACAAAACAAAAACTCAAGAAAAATGCGGAGAGGTCGGACCATGTTTGTTTGGCCCACACCCTCCGCATTAGGGCGGTAGAAAGAAACTTAATAAATCTTGTATGAAGAACGTCAAACCCTACAACCTCTGGAAATGATTATTCCCAAACCTGCAAAAAGAAATCATTTGTGGATCAGCTAGTTAGAGAGTTGATCCGCATTCTTTGTTTAGAAGGGAAGAACATGGGAATCCATAATCACACATAATTAAACCCCTAACTAGAAGGTTTGTTGACAGAGGTCGTGAGATGGAAATGGAAAAGGCGAAGAGGATGCCCACGATCGTTGCTTCTGCAATCACACTTCCGAAGTCAGTTCGAACGTCGTCCTTGTTCCTCAATTTGGGAGTGCGTTCTTTGTTGGAGAAGCGTAATGTTTCTCCAAGTGTTGGGCATCATGACTCTTTACCAGCGCTTCGTCTCTTGGTGAAGCCATCCCAAATCCTCCTCCCAAGCTCCATATAAATAGGAGAAGGGGGGGGGGGAGGTAAGTAACGATCGTGGAATTTATGATGGTTCATTTATTAAGAACCTTCCTAAATTCCAATGACACTGTTACTTAGTATTTAAAAGGGGTCAAGCCAATTAATTTACATTGGCGCAATTAATTGGGAGGATTCCAAGGGACTTCCCCACATTTAAGAGGGGTTCTAGTGGTCCCCACCGCCATGAATTCACCAAAAGGGGTTTTAGTTCAGGTGGTCCCCACCTATTTAACAACAAGTGGGAGGTTTTAGTTCATGTGGTCCCCACCTCTTTAACATTCAGTTGGGAGGATAAAAATAAAAGTTTATTTTATTTTTATTCCCACGAAAAAGCACAAAACTAACTTTCACCCTCGACCAACTACCATCGAGGTGAAAGTATCTTTAAGAGAATATCGGCGCTGCGAGTTCAACGGGGTCCTCAGATTTCAATTCTGAGCACCAGATCAAAAGTTAAAAAACGTCGCTTGCGCGTTTACTGAACGTACCTGAAAAAAAGTTCGGAAAATTATTAACAGTCACCCTCGACCTGTGCCGGTTGAGGTTAGGCTCTGCCTAAGTGAAAAACACCCCAACGAACCCAACGATACTCTCAGATTTCCAATCCAAGTTTCTGTTTAAAAGTCATGGATTTTACAATAAAATAATTCACTTAATTATTTTATTTATGGCCAAAAACTAATTTTCACTGGTGGACCGCACCAGTCAAAGTTAGTACCTTCTTAAATAAATCATGCCCTCATGAGTTCAGCGATGGTCTCAGATTTTCATTCCGAGCTACCATTTGTGAGTTATAATCATTTTAAAAATAAAATAATTTATTTAATTATTTTATTTACAGTTATGCCATTTTTGGGTTTTCTCACAGGAGGCTCGTGCCGACTGAACTTAAGTCGCGCCTAGGGTAAAACCGCCATCCTGAATGCAACGGTGCCCTCAGATTTCTGATCCGAGTAACTGTTTAAGAGTTATTCCACTTTTTTAGGAAAAATGCTTACGCACGCTATTTAAAGTTTAACAAAACTTCGACGGGACCATTCCAGGCACTCCGGGCCTCGGAATCATGCGCCGTCAGATTTCAAGGTCTAAAAATAATTCCATATAATTAAAAAAATTTATACAGAATTTCTGGGACATTACATCCTTGAAAGCCAAAACAAAGGCAAAACAATCAAAAGAGGGTACTGAGCATGAATCTGAGCCTCCTTCTCCCATGTTCTCTCTTGGAGATTCCCGTACTGCTAGCATACACGCACCAGAGGTAGCGACCTCCCATAAAGGACCCACTCCTGTCGATCCTCAATCTCCACTGGAACCTCTGTAAACGACTCCCCATTATCTAAGTCCAGCTCTACATGGTTGATGATGTGAGATGGGTCATGCACGTATCCCCTCAGCTGGGATACGTGGAAGACGTCGCACACCCTCTCTAACTACGGTGGAAGAGACAAATGGTATGCTACCTCACCTATCCTCCGAAGGATCAGAAAAAGACCAATAAAACTTGGTGATAGCTTTCCCCCTCGGCCAAAACTCTACAAACCTCGTCGAGGTGAGACCCGTAGGAGGACATGGTCTCCCTCCTCCCGTCGGCAAAAGACATCTGCCGGATTTGAGCAGTTTTCACTTGCTAACAAGTGAGGCATCGTGATACAAAATCTGCCACTGATTTCTTCATCCCTGCCCACCAGTACTGACACTGAAGGTCATGGTACATCTTCACCACACCAAGATGTACCACTAGAGGGGATGTGTGGAACTCCCTCAACACTTCCTCCTGAAGCGACACTGGTACCATGGTACGTCCTCTAAAGATAATGACGTGCTCCCCACCTTCAGAAAATCCATCAAGTGCCTGTCCTATGGATATCTGAGTATGTTGAGTCTTGTAGTTAGCGTCCCCACATTGCGCCTACCTTACTCTTTAAAGAAGTGGGGGAGTGACTGTAAGATACTGAAGAAAAGATGCTCCATCCTGATCCATAAAGGATATCTACAAAGCGGCCAACTTCTCCGTCGCCACACCTAGCAGCTGTATACCAGACCTCCTACTGAGTGAATCTGCTACAACGTTCCCCTTCCCAGGAGTATAGACTATCTTGAAGTCATAGTCCTAGAGGAACTCAAGCCAACATCACTATCTCAGGTTCAGGTCCTTCTGAGAGAATATATACATGAGACTCTTGTGATCTAAGTAGACTGTAAAATGCTCACCCATCAAGTAATGTCGCCCACATCTTCAAGGATAAGACCACTACTACTAACTCCAGGTCGTGGGTAGCGTAGTTCTTCTCATGCTGTCACAGATGTCGAGAACCATATGTGATCACTACTCACTCCTGCATCAGGACACATTTGAGCCCGGTCCCTGATGCGTCGTAGTATACTACGTACCCTATGCCCTCCTCCGGTATCCTCAAGATGAGTACACTAGTCAGCCTCTACCTCAGCTCTTGAAAACTGCGCTGGCATCTCTCCGACCAAACGAAGGGTTTCCCCTTCTTCGTCAATGCTGATAAAGGTGTCGCTACCCTGGAGAAGTTGGGTACAAATATCCGGTAGTACTTAACCAAAGCATACGTCCCTCTCCCTTCAAGGAGGTATTCCTGGAAACATCTTTTGAAAAGTTTTCCCCATACTCTGCCACTCTTGTTTGGAACTAAAAACTCAAAAATCCTATGCATGAGTTTATCCTGTGCTGCCTGAGTTTCCTTTTTTTATGACCAAGGAAAACCCCATTCCAATGTTGTAGGTAAACCACAAACTTTTTGCCTAATGCATTCAATCTGAGAATGAACTGTGGATGTCCAGTCCATACCCAAAATAATGTTGTAAGGCCTCTTCACTGCCACCAAGAGGTTCCAACTGAAACTCTCGCCTCAAGAGTCAGATCACACTATCGGCGTATGTGTGATTATCGAGTCTCCTCCCAAAGGTATCTCCAGACGTAAGAGTCAATTCAACAGTTTAACTAGAAACTCTAGGTCTTGTACAAGATTCTTGGAAGTAAGGAATGACTGGTACCTATGTCTATTGATACTACAGCTAGTAGTAGACACAAACCGTACCTCGAATCATTCCTAGAGCCCTTTGGTTGCACTCATTGACTGCATGCAGCTACTCTCTTCCCCTGTCCTCTAGCTCCCTGAGCCTGGTGGGGTCCACAAAAGGGGGTGGTTGTGACATGTCGAAATGTACACCACCTCATACTGCTCTCCTAGCTCTGCTTCCACATCTGCTACCCTGCAGATTCATCTATCCTTGTCACATCCTCTTCCTGAAACATCTTACACGCCCAAGTCTCTGATACTGGTTCCAGTTTCCTGCTTTCCCACTGCTAACATTCACTGGCTGTATCTTCTCATCCAAAGAACATTCAACCAAAAAGGTTCTATCTAGAACCCTAACATAAGTAGGAATGCATAGAGGAATAATGCTGGATTGGATGTCCTTAAACACACCTCGCTCGGAAGTCTGAGATTTTAAGCACTGATCGTATCATATTAATCGAGTACTAGGAAAGGTCGGTACGCCTCGATGAATACTCAGCTACTGACATGTCTTCCTACCGAAGATGTAGAAGCTCTAGAGAACTCTCAACCACCTCCTCAAGCCAGTCCTCAGCCGCCTATGAGTCAGGCTCACCTCAGAACCTGAGGGGTATCTGATGCTAAAACTCGCGTAAGGCACTAAGCCTATATGTGTCCTTTACCGGTAGCGCCGGTTATAACTGTTGACCAACAGGTAGTGATATAGCTAACACACTACCCGAAGGTACTATCTCGGGTAATGATACACATATCGAAGCCTCATCAGTATGCGGACCATCCTCATGGTAACTCATTGAAAAATACTAGTAGATAAGATCACCATATTCTATAATGGTGTCTCAACTAGGCGTAAAACTCTAGTAACCACCTCCAGATAGCCCTCAGCTGCGTGGGAAACTGTCTTGCCTCAAAAACTCAGAGGCCTCTGCTACTGGAACTCGTGAAACACGCTCAGTCGGCATGCACCGTCTGCCAGTGCGGATGGTGGTATCTACTGCCCAATGGGTGGTGGTGCTACTGGTACACCACCCGAAGGTGCCGTCATAGTAAGAGGGCCCTGCACCAGAGCCTCGTCGATCGGTGGGATGTCATCATGTACTCTCTCGGGAATCCTAGATGGTTGTCTACTCAACGGTATCCTGATAAGGAACAGGTGCGCCACGGTCATTTAGTTATACCTGGTGAGATGACTCAAGAAGACACAAGACAACTTTTCAAAATACACACGCAATCAGTGTTTTCATGCACTGAGTCAGAAATTAGAAGTCAGGGTCCTGGTGTATGGATACGCCGGCCACCGCACCAACACTGGATTCCCTAAACTGATAACCACACTCACTACACTTAACAATATTTCTGTTAAAAAGATCAGAGTCTAATGTTCTACTGTAGAACCGACTCCTTTGATACCAATTTGTCATGACCCGTCCCCTGGGGCCCGTGCCATGACTACCCCAAGCCCGCCTTCCGTAGGCCAGGGGCTGGCGACTAGCACCGAAAGGTGTATTCCCTAAAACTGGGAAGGAATTGCCTTTATAAACTATAAACACACTCAACCAAGCACACAACAAGATAAGAACACAAGTAAACTGTATAGAAAAAAGAGTGCTGAAAGTAAGAGGGGTCGGAATACAATACCAACAGTAAAGGTACAAGTACAAATGAAATAAAATATAACTGAAGAAAGAGAAAGACAACTACTGGGTCGTCCTCTGAGGTTCCTACCTGAAGGGTAGGTACCGATCGCCTCCATAGCACTCCACGTCCACCCGTCTCCTCTGCGTACCAACATGCCATATGGTCCACCTCCGAGGACCGTCCAGTCCTGGTACCCTCATCCTCAGTCAGCGTTGTTCGTCGTCTGCACCAAACACAATAAGATACGGGCATAGCTCGTGCAAGGGTGAGTATAACGATACTCAGTAGGGACCCCGAGACCCTCAAGGTCTCACAAAATCCAAAAAGGATAAACCACATAACATGAAATCAACTGACAACCCTACTTAGGTATATGCCCATACATATACCTAATTTATCATGTATACCCATCTCAATCATGAGGAAACACAGGGTCCAACCCAAAATCCCAAAGCTCAACTATTCCAAAAAGGAAGGAATACCAAAAAGGAAAGTACCACACAGGTACACCACACAGAAGAATACCACCAAGGTATTACCACGAAGGAAAGTACCACACCGGTATGAACTCAGCTCACACCAGGTATAACTTTGGTACAATAGTAGATATGATTAGATGTAACTAAAAATTCATCTTACTCTATTAAGAGGCAGACCCACGAAGGATCCCAAATAATCATCAGACCCATAGAGGATGGTAGTACATCTTCAGACCCACACATGATACTAGTACCTCGTCAGACCCGCACAAGATCCTAGTACATCGTCAGACCCACACATGATCCTAGTATATCTTTAGTACATCATCAGACCCACACAGGATCCTAGTACATCGTTAGTATGTTGTCAGACCCACACAGGATCCCAGTACATCGTCAGTACGTAGTCAGACCCACACAGGATCCTAGTACATCATCAGTATGTCGTCAGACACACACATGATCCTAGTACATCGTCAGACCCACACAGGATCCTAGTACATCGTCAGACCCACACAGGATCCTAGTACATCGTCAGTACATTGTCAGACCCACAAAGGATCCTAGTACATCGTCAGACCCACACAGGATCCTAGTACATCGTTAGTACATCTTCAGACCCACACAGGATCCAATACATCGTCAGTACATCATCAAACCCACATAAGATCCTAGTACATTGTCAGTACGTCGTCAGACCCACACAGGATCCTAGTACATCGTCAGACCCACACAGGATCCTAGTACATTGTCAGTCTATCGTCAGACCCACACAGGATCCTAGTACATCTTCAGTACATCCTCATACCCACACAGGATCCTAGTACATCGTATGTACATCTTCAGACCCACACATGATCCTAGTACACCGTCACATCCAGCTACAGGATTCCCGCACTAAGCTTGATCATCTCCGAGAGGGTCCACTCCTCAAGCCACTGTTCGATACTCCAACTACCACAAAGTACCACAAAGAAGTATCTCAAAGGACCGCCGCATCATAGGGGTCTCAACACAACAGACTGTGTGTCAAACTGACACTCGGTCTGTAAGTCATTAGCCTTTTAGTCCCGAGGCCCTAGTTGGATTCGTGCTCGATCCAACCCGACTGTTCCCCAACTTTATCCAAATCTCCAGTGGGGTATACCAAAGGAACCGTCTCTCTCCAAGGCTTCTAGCGCCGCATACGGTTCATCAAACGGACACTTGGTGCCAAAGTTATGGACAAAAGAGCGAAAATGGGTCGAAGCTGGTCTGGGTCCGGTCCGAACCGATCCGGTTCGGGTCGACCTAGCCCGCTGGGTCTGGCCCGGCCCGCGTTGGGCAGCCCGGCCTGGCGGCAGGGAGGCCGTGGTACGGCGCGGGGGCCACAGGGTGGCGTGGGGGTAAACCCGCCATCCTGAACGCAATGGTGCCCTCAGATTTCTGATCCGAGTAACCGTTTAAGAGTTATTCCACTTTTTCAGGAAAACTGCTTACACGCACTATTTAAAGTTTAACAAAACTTTGACAGACCATTCCGGGCACTCCGGGCCTTGGAATCATGCACTGTTAGATTTTGAGGTCTCGAAATAATTCCATATAATTAAAAAAAATTATATGGAATTTCCGGGATATTACAACACTCTCCCATATGTATAGCTACTGCAAACTCTCCATCAAAATCTGCTCCCTGATGATAAGGAAGTGCACCGACTTCATGAGTCCACCCAGATGGTGTCATGGATCTTCACTGTGCGCAGAATCCCCATGACAAAGTCCATAGATATTTCGTCACACTTCTACTTTGGGATCTTAAGGGACTGTAACAAACCTGCCGGAACTTGATTCTTAGCCTTCACCTGCTGACAAGTGAGGCACCGAGAGATGAACTCAGCTACGCTTCTCCTCATGTTGGACCAAAAAAATTACCTT
Organism: Viscum album; assembly: GCA_963277665.1. Lineage (NCBI taxonomy): Eukaryota > Viridiplantae > Streptophyta > Magnoliopsida > Santalales > Viscaceae > Viscum > Viscum album. The sequence continues at coordinate 1,021,315,692 of OY728122.1, forward strand.
TGAAGGTATCTATACATATTCCCTACACTAGGATATACAACTAGGGGAGAAATGTGGTACTCTCGCATTACCTCCTCCCGCAATGTGATTGGAACCACTGTTCGCCCTTGGAACATGATGACGTGATTCTCTCCTTCAGAATATACATCTAGCAAGCCGCCTGTGTATAACTGATCATGTAAGACCTCATAGTCAATGCCTCCTAGATTTGACTCTCTCACACACTCAAGAAGTAAAAGAGTCATCACCATCGACTGCAGAAAATCTATAACCTTCTCACTACTACAAAACGGGTGTTTAACAGTGCTGGTATTTATCAATGCTAAAAAAAAGCACTGATAAATGAAATATTTATTAGCATTGATAAATTTAACCCTTTATCAGTTCTATATTTTTAGCACTCATAAAGCTCCGAATAAATAAAATGAAATAATTAAAAAAATGAGTTTATTAAAAAAATATTACAAATTTTATTAATTAAATAATTATTGATAAAAATGAATAAATTGATTATACTATATATATATTATAAATACTAATAAATATTATGTATTAAATATATAGATATATGAAAAACAAAAATTAAAAAAATTAAAATTAAAAATAATTAAATTGAGAAAAACATTAAACATTTTATTAATTAGATGATTATTAATAATGTTAATAAATAATATATATTAAATATATAGATATATATTAATGTATATAAATTTGATTTATATAATATATAATATCATTTATTATTTATATTAAATATTAATATATTTAGTCAATAATGGTTTATAATTAAAAATTAATATGAATTAAAAATACTGACTAATTCCATCGAGTAATGGATATAATTGAATTTCATTTGATTTTTCAATTTATAACATAGATCTAGCATATTAGATTGATTTAAAATATATGTAATTAATGAATTTTTATATACATATGCACACGCACAAATATATTTTTTGGAATTTAGTCAATTTATATTATTTATTTTATATATATTTAATTACTATGTTTTAATATTTTCAATATATATTCATCTTTATTTCAATATATATCCATATTTTAATGATTTATATTAACCAAACTTATCCAAAATTTCAATATTGTACTCATTTTTAATTAATCAATTTTACCCATTTTTAACATGCTTGAACTTAAGATTAAATATTCATTAATAATGTTAAAAATACATTTTTAAAAAAATATTTATAAATAAAAATATTTATAAATGTATATTTATTGTTTTTATACATTAATAATTATAAATAAATAAATAAATAATATTTGTTTAAAAAGTATTTATATAATTATAAATAAATTATTATAAAATTATAATAAATTTATTTAAATAATGAATATATTTACTATGTTTATATACATATAATTATATATATAATGATATAAATATTTTTTTAAAAATAGTATTTATATAATTATAAATAATAATTATAAAATTATTATTTTATAAAAAGTATTATTATAAGTATTATAATTATATATAATAATTATACTTTTTTAAAAAGTATTCTTATTTTTTAAAAAGTATTATAAGCATTTATCAGTGATTTTTTAGTGCCGATAAAATCAATCTTTTTCAACTCTAAAACATTAGCGCTGATAAATGTCTAACTTTATTATTGATGATAAAGATTCATTTTGCAGTTCTTATTAACTTAGCGTTGATAAAAGGTATCTTTATCAACACTTTTTTTTGAAGCATTGATAAAAGTTTCATGATCTATTTTAAGAACCCTACCATCACGAACCAGTTAGCGATATCCAAAGCTCTCCATGGAAGTGACCTACTATTGGTGCTCCTTATTGTCGAATCTAAGCTTGAATCTAGGCTAGAATCAAGGCTACAACTATTCCAAGGCTCAAATCCAAGTCTTGAGCAATTCAAGGGTTGAACACAACCACAACTCGAATGAAATCCAGGTTTTTCGATTTCTCTAATTTCCCTCAGTTATCCACTGAACCTTCTCATCCCACATATGTGTATCAAAACAAGTCTAGTTGCATTATCCTATAATAAAATAACTCAAAATTCATTTTTTAGATATATTGAAGTATCATCTTCCCCGATACTATGTAGGTCTCCTTGGGACAACATTGGTACCGTGAGACTTGAAATATATCAAACCCAATATTGGGTCATGTTGTTGTGAGGTATGATAGGCTCCCAATACCTATATTCTATGACATCTACCTCTTTTCAATAGTCAAACTTTGAAAAATTCATTCATACAGCGGTCGGTGTTGTCATTGGTTTGGAATATTACATTACAAATCACTTGGATGATGAAACATTTGACATCATTGAGGCCTTATATTATGCTGTGCAACTATTGGAACTGAGAGGGTTGAGTGAGGAGGAATTGAAATATAGGGTTATCCCCTTCTATTTGAAAGGAAATTCTAGAATTTGTTTCCAAAAAATGGATGATGAAATATCTGACACATGGGAACAACTATATAATTATTTTTTAATGATTTTTTTCCTAGGATAACGAGTACTAAAATATGGTGTAAAATTAATGGACTTATTTTGGATGAATATGAACTATTTCATAAGGCTTGGGATAGATTTATGGGTTACTTATGAAATTTAATAATCAAATGATTCTAACGAATCTATAAAATCAGATGAGAAAACATTATATATGTTTGATTTTTTATCTTATTTATTTAACTACTTCTTGAAAAAATATAACATTTTTAGTTTTTATTTTTGAAATATTTTAATTTGAATTTAAATAATACGACTTAAATTATATAAAAAGTAAAATGAAAGAGGTTTAAGGTTCTATAATCCTTAGACTATATTATACAGGGAAAAATGATTTTGAGATAAAATGTAATTGATATTTTGATTTTGGTAGTTGAAATATAGTCAGAAAATAAACAATTGGAATGAGTCATTTTCTAGGAAAAACCTCAGCATCATGGTGTTTTAAAAAACATAATACTATTTCATTACATGGCACAAAATAAGAGTACATTGTTGATAGAATTTATTATTCTCAATCCTTTAGGATTTATTAATTTTTTTCTAAATTTTATATTTTCTTTGAAAATTAACTTATTTAATGAGAAAAGTTTTCTATTATTTAAATTTTAAAGAGTATTTTAAATCATTCAGGAATAAATCTCATACTACTATATTTAAATAATTTTGATAAAATAAAATATTAACATTGATTGATGTAAATTTAATAAATAAGTTTTAATAGAATCTATTTTTGTTGAAATAAAAATTATTTTTCATGGATAAAATCATCACACCTTTATAATACCACTTCAAGTCAACTTTATTAGTTTGGATTTAATAATTTAATGAAATTCTATGTTCACTATGGATTCTTAATTCTATTTAATCGTATGATTTACTAATATAAACTTAAATCCATTTTTATGTCCTTCTAGTGGTAATATGATGTCCCGTAGTTGTGACCATCTCAATTACATAACATAAAAAATGTTTCATTACAATACATTACCATGACCTTTTATGTTAAGAGTTTTACAGAATTAAGACAAAAAATTAACTAAAAAACTCTTTTATTTTTAAACTAATAGACATTTTTTGGAATAATATACGAAACATCTTGATCCATAAGAAGCCTTCATTGTTCTTATTCAGATCAAGCTCCTCATGTCACATTGTTTTTATTCAGATAAATCTCCTCATGCAGAGATTTGATCCAATTATCATACTTGTGAGCCTCTTTAAATGATTTAGGATCTACTTGGGAAAAATGAGTTTTTTTGTAGATTCTTACTCCTTTGAGTTTTCACCAAAACTTTCTGATCACCAATGAAATTTTATTCATTGATTTCAACCTTGCTTGTATTTCTTATAGTTGATAAAAATATAACCATCTTTGAAATTATAACCCAGTCATTAATACTTCTTAAAAATCACTTCATTTATTTCATCACACATCTAATAAACACTATATTTGTTTTACTTTAATCCATCTAAAAATAGACCATTCTTTAACATTTCCTTTTGGTTCCACCCTTAGGAATATTTGATTACCATCCATGTAATTCTCATAAATGGGAGGCATTCACCTTTGATAATGAATATATTATGCGTATTTATTTATTTATTGTAAAAAATTAATATTTTATATACCCAATAGGATATCTTTACTTTCTCTTGGATGATTCAAAGCTTCAATCCAATGTATCTTATTTTCTCCTCATCCTCCTCACTCGTTGATTGATTGTTTGGTGAGATCTATTTTCATTTTTTATCATCATCATTCTTGCTTTATCGTCAGCATATCCCTATGGTTAATAATGATTTCACAATAAAATAATTATCCATATAATTAATGTCTTATTTCATATTTATGTTTCTTTTATTTCTTTTTAGTATTACTCATATAATAAATGTTTTCTTGTAAAAGTGAATTCTTTTGTTCGAGTTGGGGTGGTTTGTTCGAAGCTGCTCATGCTCATGAGGGATTGGAATTCAAGCCTACAACTGAGATAATGACAATAAGGAAATGGGTTGAGAATGCATACAACCATCAGGAAAAGGTGAATTCCTATTACTTATTTAATTAATTTTTTATCATTTTATCTACTATTTGTAAGTTAATTTCCTTATAATTTTTATCTTATAATTATTTGGTTTCTTTCATAGATCTTTTAGGAAGTCATATTTTTATTTCAAATATCTACAATAAGCCACAATAGAGATAAAATTATTCTTTCTTCCAACATAACCGTGTTTTCCATATTCATTTCCTTTATTTATTGAACTGCCAACACTACATATTGATTCAATGTTGTTAGCCAAATTTTTTTTCTCATTGTTGAAAATCCAGGAGAGTAGAGTACTCTCATGTGCCATTATGGTTACTTCTCATGATATAATGGGCACATGAGCTTATTCTTCTCTTCTTAATTTCAAAAATGAGAAAAACAATTCAGCCAAGAACATCGAGTCAATATGCAGTGTTGGAAGTTCGACATAGAAAGACAATGGAAACGTGATTACATTGGAAATTAGGATTTTTTGAGACTTTTGGACATATAAGAATAAAAAAACCTCAATCCGACACATGGTGTGACCTGTATGATTCCAAGTGATTCCTTTTATTTAAAATTGACATGAATTTTAGTAAAAAGGACAACTTAAATACTCAAAACTGAGAAAACATATTCAGATTATTTTTATAATTTAGGGAAATGATCCATAAGTCATTTGGTATGTGTAGGAATAATCCCCACCTCAATTTGATGCACGGTGTGACGTCTATGACTCAATGTGTCTGTTATTAGTTTAAAATCGATAGTTTAGTTCAAAAAATGTCACTCACTGAAAAAATAAAACATGCTCATATTTTCTTGATAATTTAGGAAATTGATTCATAATTAAATTTTAATGTGTAGTAATTAGTTTCACATCAAACCAATACATGATGTGATTGGTATAGTTCAAAGTTCATTTTTTCAGTTTAAAATGACATTTTAGTAAAAAAAACAAGTGACGTACTCAAAACCAAGAAAAACTAATTTGATTGTTTTGATAATTTAGTAAAATGACCCATATGTCATTTGAGACATGTAGGAATCATATTTACCTCAATCCGATGCAAGGTATGACCGGTATGACTCCAAGTGCATCTTTTTATTTAAAAATGACATCAATTTTAATATAAATGATAACTAGCCTACTCAAAATTGAGCAAACACATTCATATTGTTTCGATACTTTAGTAAAATAATCTATAAGTCATTTTTGATGTGTAGGAATCAACTTTACCTCAATCTGATGCATGGTGTGACCAGTATGACTCCAAGTGCATCTTTTTAATTAAAAATGGAATCAATTTTAATAAAAAGGAAAACTGACCTAATCAAAACTGAGAAAACACATTAATATTGTTTTGATACTTTAGTTAAACAATGAATAATTCATTTTTGATGTGTATTAATCAACCACACTTCAATCTAATACACGATGTTCCCGGTATTCCTCAATGTGTTTGTTATTAGTTTAAAATCGATAATTTAGTTCAAAAAATGTCACTCACTTAAAACCAAGAAAGCATGCTCAAATTTTATTGATAATTTAGGAAATTAATTCATAATTTATTTGTGACTTTTAGGAATCAGTCTCACATAAAAAAGATACATGATGTGATCCGTACGAGTCAAAGTCCATGTTTTCAGTTTAAAATGACATTTTAGTAAAAAAGACTAGTAACATACTCAAAACAGAGTAAACACATTCATATTGTTTTGATACTTTATTAAAAAAATCCATAATCTATTTGGAATGTGTAAGAATTATCCTCACCTCATTTTGATGATGGTGTGACTAATATGACTCCAAGTGAGTCTTTTTATTTAAAATTGACATCGATTTTAGTAGAAAGGACAACTCACCTACTCAAAAGTGAGAAAACACATTCATATTATTTTGATACTTTAAGAAAATGATACATAAGTCATTTTTGATGTGTAGGAATCATCCACACCTTAATTTGATACACGATGTGTCCGATATGACTCAATGTGTCTGTTATCAGTTTAAAATCAACATTTTAGTTCAAAACGTTCTACTCACTAAAAACCAATAAAATGAACTCGGATTGTCTTTATAATTTATGAAAATGATTCATAAGTCATTTTTGATGTGTATGAATCGGTATCACATCAAACCAACACACTATGTAAACGATATGAGTCAAAGTGTATGTTTCCATTTTAAAATTACATTTTAGTAAAAAAGACAAGTGATGTACTCAAAACTAAGAAAACACATTTGGATTGTTTTGATACTTTAGGAAAATTATCCATAAGTCATTTGAGATGTGTAAGAATCATCCACACCTCAATCCGATACACGGTGTGACTGGTATGACTCCAAGTGTGTTTTTTCAATATATAAGTATCATTTTAGTTTAAAATGCATATCACATCGCCAAAACTGAGCAAACGAGCCTAGATTGTTTTCTATTAATTTAAATTATGTTTTTGTACTTGATTTTTCTGATTTCTTGGTGTTTGTAGTAATTTTTTGTGCTATTACAACACACTAAAATATACATCTTTATTGGCCCTTTTAAAATCACTGATAAAGGGATCCTTTATCAGATATTTTTTAGCACTGATAAAAGAATTTGGATTTTAATCTTTCTCTAGTAGTCAGTACTTCTCTAGTGATGAAAAAGTCCATTTTTAGCACTATTAAAGGTCTATTTTGTAGTAGTGTCTCCAACAGGGTCAGCTGTAAGGAGGCCAACTGCTTTGAAGCCTCATGCACTAAGAGATCTTGAGACTTCTTACTAAGGGAATCTATTAAAACATTTACCTTTCCTATAGTAGATATTATATCAAAGTCAAAGTCCCACAAGAACTCCAACTAGTGTCACTATCTTAGGTTCAGGTCTCTCTCACTAGAAAAGGATAATCTCATCCCATCAGCATGTAGGAATTTAAATTTTCTGTGATGAACGTCAATATGTACTTGGACCATATAAAGCCAATCCATTCCCAAGATGATGTCATAGGCAAGGAAGATGCGAGGGTCAGGCTATTCCCAGCCCCCCCAAATTTATTAAAAAAAACAAAAGATACATAGCAGACAAGGGAGGGGAGGGGTCAATCAACCCACACCCAAAAACCCTTAATGACCCAAGACAAAAAACCCCAAAAGAGGAAAATCAAGAACGAAAAAGAAAACACACAAAGCAAAGAAGCCACCACCATTATCCAACATCAACCAGCATCCAGCAGCTCGCAGCTAATCAACGACCAGCATCCAAATTCAAATAGCAAACAACATCCAGCATTATCGTGACCATAAACCAAAGCTTCCGCACCTCCCATCCAAGAAGCAACCAGCCTCCAGAATCACCAGCATTCAACATCACATAACCTCCAGCAACCAAAGCCACATAACCACCAGCATCAACATCACAACCATCACCAGCATTCAGCAGCTCTCCATGAATCAGTGACCAGGAGCCAATCTCACAAGAACCAGAATCCAGCATCTTCCCACAAACACAAGCAATCACCAACAACACATAGCCATCATCACCAAAATCACACAACCACCATTCACCAAAGCTCACATCCAGACACCAGCCATCATCCTTTTCCACAAGAACCAGAATCCAGCACCTCCCAGCTATAGAGGTCCATCGCAAGCACCACAGAACTCGCACACCAAGAGCATGTGGCAATCCATACCTCAAAAAAGAACAAAGATCCAACACCAAACCAATCGCACCACAATCCATGAAGCAACCACCACAGCCTGATAGAAATTCCAGAACAAAACACTTATCCAGACGAGCAACAAGATCATAGCACAAAAATGAAACCCAGAAATGAACCTACCTCCACGCTGAGGTCCGAAGTGGGAAACCAGCACATTCACCTGACTGCCCGAGCCAAACCAAAACCGCCGCTCCCCACACAGCTTCAAAGATTGGAAATGTCCCACCGCACAACATCAACTGAGGTCTGGCCTCTCCAGGACACCACTTGGAAGCCGACGAGGAAGCCGGGAACCAAAAGGTCCCATGTGAACCTCTCTCCACCAAGTGATAGCTCACACTGCCGAAAGATGAAAGATACAGAAGAAGTGTTCCCTATAGAAACCTCAAGATGAAGCTGCTATGATAGTGCCTCAACTGGGAGCTCCATATCTTTCACCAAGATTATAGAGATAAAGGAATGGCTGGAACCCATGTCTACTAACACTGAAGCAAGAGTAGAAAACACACAGATTGTACATCTTATAATATTGTTCACTACGGGATCATAAACCTCCAAAGCCTGCAACTGTCTACAACCTCGACCACCAGCTCCCTGATCCTGATATGGGCCACCTGGTAGTGGTAGTGGAAGGATATTATAGTGTTTTCCTCTACCTGAAGCTTATCCTTCTCCTATTCCAGCTCTACCTCCTTAGGGACCACCCTGTCCACGCCTAGGAGATCCCTGATCATGGTGTTGTCTCTATCATGGTGGTCCATTAGCTATTTACCCATGATTCTCATCATGCCTGGTTGGGAATTACCATGCCATGTGACCTCTCACATCATAAGTAAAACACCTTCCCTATCCAGGATGCTATGGTCCTCTGCACTGCCTCTGAACATGTGCTTGAGTCTGATCATGGAAGGATTTCCTGTGCTGATATCTTGGCATCTAGCATCTGATAGCTGCTATAGACAACTTGGATTTATGGCACCCACTTCTAGATATAACTGTTTGGTATCTTTATAATATAAATATCTCTGTCACCAGTTCCCTCTCCAGCACCCCGACATAGGTGGGGACGCACAAGGGTACAATGATAGCTTAGATCTCTCTGCGTAGTCCATGCTCAAACTTATATGATCAAAAGTAGCCATCTCAGATCATGTTAAGAGAGTACCAGGTAAGGTCTGTGAACTTATACACATACTCAACCACTGTTATCCCTCCATTCCATAGCTCCAGAATCTCCTATATCCAGATTGACCACAAGCAAGATGGGTAGTACTCCTCATGAAACAGTTGCTGTAAGTCAGTACATGAGAGTGTCTACTCATTGTTCATCTATGTAACAAGGCTCCACTAGCACCCAGTTGCTCCATAGAAAAAGGATAGCTACCAATTAAACCACTTGATCTATTAGGGTTTTAACAAACTTGAAGATACAGTCCACCAAATCTATCCAATCCTATACTACCTGAGGATCTAGATCGGTGTAGAACCTCAATGATCTCTAACATTGGAACTCACAGAGCATAGTAAGACTGTGCGCATCCTAATCCTGTTTTGCTAAAACAATCTGATTCTCGATAGGGGTATATGAAGCTACCTACCCACCTAGAGGAACGAGGTTGTGGGATGGACCCTAAACCGAGGCCTCATCGCTTATCGGATCATCGTCACAAACCAGAGCTGGTATCCTGGATGTCTGTCACTACGGAGGCATCCTGAAAGTTATCAAGGAGTACTATGGTCAGATGAGAATATATATATATATATATATAATAATAATAATAATAATAATGGGGAGATTACTCATTAAGTACAGTCAAAGACTCAATCCTATATGATTCATTTACCATTAATCCCTATAACAAATGTCTCAGCATGTAGAGTAGACAAGCAGGTAGTCAATGTCCTGATGAATGGATACATCATCTTCCGCACTATCAATGGATTCCCTAGTTTGAGAGCCGCACTCAAGAAACTTTGAAATTATTTCCCTAAACCCAACTTAATCCTCTTAAGGGGATATGTTCAAACAACATCCCAAGGAATGAACTTTCTCTGATACTAATCTGTCATGACCCGAACCAAGATGAGGCTCGAGACACAACTACCCCAAGCCCACCTCTATAGTCTAGGGGGTGGAGACAAGCACCGAATACATAACTAACTCAAGTAGTCCTTTTCCTAAAAACATATAAACACACACACACAAAAATAAATGTAAAAGTTTATAGGGAAAGAACAAAAGATCAAATACTTCTATAAAGTAAACCAATCATGCATGAACATATAGAAAGTACAAAAGTATGGTAGTGTGTATTGAAAAGTAAAGGAAAAAATACACACCCAACCAAAAATGTGTCCCAACCTGATAGAAAATGGAAAGAGTAAACAACTAAGAGAGACTAGCTCCTAAATCCCAATCTACGACCACTGTACATGGTCCAAAAACCTAGTATCTATAAGCTCCAATATAGTCATAATCAACCTATACTCTATCTACATAAGACACAATGTGTGTGGGAAAATCCTATGTAGGGGTGAGTATAAGCATACCCAATAGGACATCCTAAAAGATGAAGAGGGATCAATAAGTGATACAAAAAGGAAGATAAGAATAGTAGACAACAAAAAGTACAGTAAAAGAGTATAGCTCAAACCAAACCAAGAGTGAAAGTAAGTTCATCCAAACACAATGGGATAAATAAAGTGATTAGATGAACTACCCATTGAGTCTTTTCCACCTATAGTAGGAGAGTAGACTCATCCAACCATGAGAATATAAACATAAAAAGCATGTGGAATACCCCACACATCTTTGAATCTATTGGAAGGAGAGTATCCAAATCTAAGGTGTGGATATAGAAGAAAGATATATATATATATACTCAGTAAAATAATCCCAAATGAGAGAGTAAGGGGATCTCTATCTCACAGCTCATCCCATGAATAAGAGTATCCAACAGTTACAAAAGTCTAACAATGATGCCTAAAATCTCACACGTCTGACCTAAACACACAAGTATAAGGAACTCATTCACCACACCTTGAAACTGTATGATTTGGTTGGAAATAAATCTCCCACATGGTTTTGGTCACGTATAAAAAACGCATCTCAGTGAGGAAAGAATCCCTCTTCTTTATGAGTCCAAAGCTATATCAATCCATGCCTCATCACTATGTCGCACAGTCGATGGGTCATAATTTCTAGGCAGAGGACCCATGACTTGGTATTATAGGAGGGTTCTACTTTAGTGGATTGAGGACCCATGCCCAGCCCATCTGGAGGGTTCCACTCTAGATCATCGAGTACCCATGCCCTACCCTATAGGAGGGTTCCACTCAGAAAGTTGAGGACCAATTCCCAGCCTGGCTGAAGGGTTCCACTCTAGGTCATCGAGGACCCATTACATTCCTTGAATTAGGGTTACACTTAGAAAGTTGAGGACCCATGCCCATCCCGATTGGCGTTTCCACTCTAGGTCATCGAGGACCCATGGCCTACCCCGCAGGAGGGTTCCACTCAGAAAGAAACCTATGGTGATTTCTCCTGATCACTGCCACCATTGAGTGTCACCTCAAAAGGTATAGTTATTAGAATATTTTACATAATATCTCAAAATCCACAACTGAGGGTACCATCACATTTTACTTTGAATAAAAACCCAGGATAGGCTACTTGCGGGCTAAGATCCGTGTTCTAATGAAGAAGATATAGGTGATCAAAGTTTTCCTAAAAGAACTCAAGGGGTACACGGTGTGTGAGGGTACCCACAAAATGTGTGGTCCTACTACATCATTGGGTCATGTACCCACTTGTCACATTACTCCATCCCATTCAGTAGTACACGTCGTGTAGGTAGACTACACGACGTGTCTCGACTAACTGGTACTGGGGCTGTGTTCCGCTCACTGTGTCCATGTACTTGGTACATGGCGTGTGACTAGCCATGTGATCCATCACAAAACTTACTCACACGGGAATATGGTACATGTCATGTAGGTGATGTAAACTCCGTTCCATCCTTATGGGTTTCCAAAACCCTAATCACCACAGTTGAAAGGCTACACACCTTGTGTTAATCTTGGAACACAGTGTGTAGTTGGGATTTTGAAAGACATTCTAGATATGAATAACTGTAATCTACCCTTCTTTTCAAGCCGATTCTCCATATATCCCCATATGAATCCATCCGTGATTAACATATATAGGTGCTGTTCATTTTTTTCGGTTGTCGTTCATCGAAAATCGGATCTGGTGAAGCTTTGGTGGTTCATCGTTCATTCCGCACACACCCAAGATTTTCACCATTGAATATCTTACCTCAACCATCAAATCAATCATCCTTTAATCTCAATGATCCCGAATCTATGATTGTTTCATCAAACTATTCTTTTTTTGTTGATCTGTCGCAAATATAGGGGTCCAATCGAGCTTGGTACCTCTCAACAAGGTCAAACTGGGACCGCGGGGATCCAACTGGTGAAAAATGCGAAGAAATAAGGGGTAAAAGCATAATAACATAGGTCAATTGATCAAGGACAAGCGTTCTTGTCCAATTGATCAAGAATTGGGATTCCAAATTAGAAAAAACCCGAAAACAATTGGATTTCTGTACATGAGCACATGAAAAGGTTGCAAAGGGGCACATATTGAAGAATAACAACCAATCTACTCAAAATATCTAATCAAGGGAATAAAAATACCAATTTATGAATCCTACCTCAATTACAGATTGATTTTCGATGAATAACACACCTACCAATAATTTGAGAGGATCTGCTGTGTTCATTGCATCCTGATCTGATCCGATCCGGCGTTCTGCCGTCGTCTAAGATTATCCGCTAGAGGAAGGAGGAAGGAGTGCTTCACCGGTGATTTTAAAATTATAAGGCTAACCCTGAAGATTTTCCATAATGATATATTTATAATATACCATTTAGGTTAAAAAGGAATTAATTAATTAATTTAATAATCAATTAATCCACTTAAAATACCACCATTGAGAAAAGGGTCTGAACACCCTGTGCTGACTCATTTTATGTTATTCCTATGATAAAAACCATGTTCTAGACTCAACTGTAGTCTCATATTTCTACTCCAAGATACCATTTAAGAGTTATCCCATTTTATTTAAGAAGCCACACACATACAATATAAAATATATTTAATATTTTTATAAAATTAATTCCAAGTACACCAAGCCTCAGAATCATACGCCGTCTTAGTGACGAGCTCTAGAAATATAGATAGAAATATTTTAAAATATTATAATGAAAAAAACTGAGTCTCTATAGTCAATTTTGGTTCTAACACTACTCTTTCTTGGCATTATTGAATTATACATATAAATGAGAAACAAATTTAAAGGATTCATAGTTATGGATTGCTGTAATCATTCAATTATGAATCATTTGAAAAACATAAACTTGTTTATTTAAAAAAACGACCAAAGAAAATTTTATTGGAAAAGGTGAGAGGAATAGTGTACTATTGTCTCTTATACATTGTGATGCATCTGGTCCAATGAGTACTCAAAAAAGTCATGGGTATAAGTAATTCATAACCTTTACTAATTAATTTAGTCAATATGGTCATGTGTTTATGATGAGACACAAGTTTGAAGCCTATTAAAAATTCAATGATTTTTAAAATTAAGTATAAAATAATATAGTAAAAAATGTTAAGATTATTCGATCAGATTGGGGTGGTGCATACTTAAGCTAGAAATGTACTGATCAACTAAGAGATCATGAAATTGTTTCAAAACTCACTCCTTATAAAATATCACATCAGAATGGTGTGTATGAGAGGAGGAATCAAACCTTTTTGGACACGGTTCAATCAATGATGAGTCTGTGTGAAATTACCATATCATTTTGTGGATATTATCTGGAATCATTATCATTCATTCTAAATAACATTCCATCCAAGGAATTCATAAAGGAACCACATGAAAAATGGATTGGGATCTGTCCTAATTTAAATTTTATGAGTATTTGGGGTTTTGAAGAAATTTTTTTAACATTTATCTTTGGATAAAACTTATTATAAATATGAAAATTGTTTATTTTTGGGTTATCCTAAAGAAAATAAGGGATATAATTTCTATAATCCTACTAAACACTATAATAAACAGGCCTAGGTTTACTTGAACCATCACCTGAGCCAGCTCTCCACAAGACTCGAAGCACATTCCCAATACCCACGGGCTAATGAAAAGCACTAGAGTATCAAACATGACCAATTAAGAACAATTTATCTCTAAAAATAAAAATAAATAACACATGGATTCCATGAGGAATTCTGACATGAACTATACAAAGATTGAACAGACACACCAAAAAATAAACATTTTTGAAATATATGAATAAAAAAATAGAGTATAAGGAACAAAAATAATTAACTAAAACTCATAATAATCATTCCATAAGCATAAAAAGGTAAAAAAAATCATCCATATAAAAGAAATCAAAATAGTTCAAGGCCAAAGTGGTCAATAAAAAATAACCCAAAATCAATGTGGATCCCAAAATGATCCACATGAGCCCAAAACCCACCATGAACCACGATCACCACCATCAATAGAACATAGAAGGACAACGAGACTTAAATAGAGCCACCAAACTGCATGCAACCCTTTCCTTTACCCATTTCCCACAAAACCAAGTCTGCATATGCCTAAAGAAATATGCATAGTGTGAGGCCAAAGCCCAGTAGGATACCACCATGAATCTACACAATAACTATCACCATGCATAACATTATTTATAGTTTGAAAAAAATGTTTTGAAAACAATTTCTTTGAAAATAGACCATAAATCCATTTGGTTTAAGAAAAAAAAAGAAAAGTTCAATAACAATATGAAAAAGGAAAACATGAATAAAAATGATGGCAACATGGTATACTGGATATCATGCACTCAATTATGTAATGGGAAATAAGAAACATAAAACAAAGACTATGGGCATGACCTATGGATCTAAATAAACTAGGAATAATCCTAGGAATTCTAACTAGCATAAAGGAAACCGGTCATCCATCCCCAAGAGATATATTGTTAAAACATGGAACCAATACATCCCATTATCACAATCAATCTAAAGGGGACACAAACCCTTGTAATCATTCAATCTATGTTAGGAGTTGCATCTGTTCGGGTTACCAACTCACCTAAGGCCTCACATGTGACTCCAATAATTGAACACAAAGATAATTTCCATTTAAAACCCCTTATTTAAAATTCATTTGAAACCAATTTTATTCTTTAAGAAATTTCATTAAACAATTTCAAGGCATAAAGTTTTTTTTCAAGGAAATCTATTTTAAAATGACCTTAAATCAAACACATGTAAAAAAATCATAATGATCAATCATATATTAACCCTCAATATCTTATAAAAATCATAAATAATCAATTTATACCAAAGGAAAACTAATAACTAAGAGTATTCCATGGAAAAGTCCCATTTGGCAGATACGCCTTCCTCAAATCCAAAATAAATGAATTGCCTTCACTAGAAATCACTAGTAATGGGAAGAGGGTGTGGAATCCTAGACTCGGATGCCACTCAGAGGTGCCCTGAGCTTAGTTGAACACATAACATCAAGCACATCTCCCAAAACACCAGAGGTTTCTGATTAGTAGTGATGACCTAGGGTGTGTCTATGGGGAGACTATTCCCTAATTACCAGTGTAGAATAATAGATAAATAAGATAATAGTTAAATAGAGGAAGAAATATAAACAGGCAGGTGGAACAATATAAGTATATAGAAAAAAAAACAATAGGAACAACTGATAATGATAGAAAAAATGATGATGATATATTTCATGTCTCTATAAAACTAGAAAAACAAGGATACAAGGTAGCATAAATACATGCTATAAAAAAGTAGAAAAAAAGGAATGAAAAAACCATCCAAGCATCCTGAGCACCATCTCAGCCATTTGCTACCAACTCCATCCAGAGGAAGCAAGCAATCAAGTTTCCAAAGAAGGAAACTTTCCATTTTCAACACCTTCATACATATAATCTTCCTAGGTGCCAATGGAGACTTAGATAGGGTGTGAGATAAATCTTAGTAGGACACCACCAACAGTGTCTATAACATCTATCACGTGTAGTATAAACTGAAATAGTGTGAAAGAATGCATATATAAAAGTAAAGCAGTACAGTAACGTAAATACCCAAGTACCTGCTTCATCCCTAGCTAGTGTATGAACATATAACCATTTCATTTATTAATTATGTTCCAGGTTTTTTTTACAATATTAAGGGGAGAAACCCTAGATGAGCTTGTAATAGATTTTTCTTCGCTAGGGTTCCCCCCATTGCTGCCATACTATCCTCTTTCTTGGATTGGTTGCAACTCCTCTTCTCATCACTTATTCCTGGAGAGCCCATGGAGTGCAGTTCCTCTTTCTATGGTGGCATAGAGGGTTTTATATCTACTCTTATATGGTGTTGAGGCTTTGAGATCTAGTGAGTTTTGTGGGATTGGCTGTCTCCATGGAATCATGGTGAAGATCACATGGTCAAGATCCTTTCTTCTGTAGTATGAGGGTTTCCCCCTCATTCTATATCGGCTGTGAGTACTATGGGTGGAAATTTGGGGTCTCCTTGAGTGGGATTGATGGAGGCGATGAGTCTTGGGTTTCTAGATTAGTACAGTTTGTGGAGGGGCCTTCTTATGGCATCAATTCTGGAATTTAGGAGGTCGTCTTTGTGGTGATGGTTCTCGTTATTTGTTTCTTAACTTCATGATTTGGTTTTTGGTTGTGAATCTACTGGGTGAGTGGTTCTTGTGGTTCGATTTGATGGTATTGAAGTTGGAGGATGTCACTGGTTCGACCCTATCCCTCCCCATTGTCTTCTCCCCTGCTTCCCATGGTTTTCTTGTTTCAGATTATGGTGAGGGTGTGTCCACGGTTCAAGTCTAATTGAATACATGCCCAGAAGTAGCGTTTCTGGTTCAGTGTATCCAATACCCCCTCATCAGTGATGTTCCATAAATGTGGTGTTGGTTCATCTAGTACTAGGTGATGATGGCTCAGCTTTATACTCCTTGGATTGTATTTCGGTTGCTTCTATGGTTGCGGTGGTAGTGGGAGTCTTGTGGAGTGCGGTAGGGTTCGTCCAGGTTGATGTTTTCAGTGGAGGTGCTAAAGTCTCATGAAGGCTTCATGGTTATGGGGATTTTCTGGTAATTGAAGATTTTTTATGTGGTTTTGATGTTTTTATTTAACTTCATGAACTGAATTTTATGGTGGTGATTGCATTGTGGCCCTACAGTTTGCATTTTAAGGGACTTACAACCAGTTCACATACAAGGGGATGCTTCAGATGAGGTTCAGAGCAGAGAGTTTTCACCTTGTCATTGCTATCCAAATTTGTAAGTTTGAGAGGGTATGACATTTCCATCGGTACCGGGACTGTGTATTCATGCATGAGATAGATAGCTGAGCAATTATGATAAGGTGGAAGCTGGTCTTAATGTTATTGATGTTGTGTGGGGCTTCTCTTTGTGACTTAAATGAGTTGTTTGACTTTTAACTCTTGGACCTTAGAGGCATGATTGTTGTTTTAATCTTTGATTTCATGTTGGGTTCCCCCTCATACCTTAAAAATGGGGTTTATATTAATAAAAAAAATTAATTTTCAGTCAAGTGACATCACCCAAGGCATTCCACAATAATAAATCTATCAGAGTCCAAGGATCACATCCAAGGTAAAACGGGTAAGTAGTGACTGGGAATGATGGATGTAACCATGGAACCTCATATTAATAAATGTTATGAAGGATCCAAGGAGTGTATCTAAGGAATCCTATAATAATTATGGAGGTATCTTATGGTGTCCTACTGAGCATCTATAAGTAGACAAAGATTAGGTTCCAAGGTGGGTCTCACCCTTGGCAACCGATATCCTTGAATCAGAATGGTTTCCATGAGTGCTCAAGGCATTTGTTTTAGAATCCAAGGAGGGCTTGAGTCTAACAACTCCTATAATAATGTCAAGGTTTGTATACAATAGAAACCTTATAACTGATTAATTAATTAATTAAGGCCATGTAATAATCATTCCATTTAATAAGTTAAGGGTTTATTCCATACCTTTCATTAGTGTGTAAAGGCTAAAGGACATGAAACCATTTATTAATTCATAAAAGTCATATTCAAATCATTAGGTTCACTCTACTACCTTCCATAAACATGGAAAGGTGTGCTATGGATGTAAAACCAAGTTTTTCAATTACATTTAATTAGGACAAGTAATATATATAATACACTTTCCAATTCCATTTTAGATTGATTTATCAAGTTGAAACACTTAACTTAGGTGGGTCAAGTGATAAGAATACTTAAGCTAGCCATTTCAATTCATTTAATTAGTTAAAAACTTACTTTTAATAAGGTCTAGTCAAATAACACCTGAATGGTGGTGCAGATAGAAACAAAAAACCACTGAAGGCATATTTAAGGAAAACACTCTACTTGGGGTGGTCGACATTGAGGTCATAACATCCAATGAAGGATCACATATTTATCAAGGGTATTAGAACACAATTCTAATGAAAATAATCAAGGAACATGAATTTAATAAATCTCATCTAATGAAATCAATATGAACACATGGAAATTTATAAAATGACGAAACTTGAGGGATAAGTTATAGACCACCTACCTCATACTCATATAACTCTTCTCATCCAGTATCAACCTCTAGTTTGGCCTGAATTGGAAGAGATATGAAGAATCGATCAATAGCCTAAAAATAGTTCTTATGATCCTGCATCTAAATATCATCATCGATAAAAAGAAGAAAAATGAATGGATAAAAAGGAATTAAGATCTTATCGATACAAATCCAATGAGATGAATGGTGCTTCGATCAGACTCCAAATAGACAATTTGGATCAAATACTACCAAAGAGGAAAAAGGGAGATCCAACGTGAAAAAGGAGGGGTGGCTGTCTGCTAGAAAATAAAATATGAGGAAGAGTTAAGAAATATAATCATTTAAGTGATTTTTGGAAAAATCACCAAAAAACAAGCATTGAATGGTTTGGCCGCATGATTGGCCAAACTGTGCGCCAACCGCGAACCTTCTTATATAGGTAGGGGAATTTCACATGGTTAGGCTGTACAGTTAGAGAAACCATGTGCCAACCATGAAAAATACCTCTGAAATAATGTCTATAGTTTTTTCACAGTCGTGTGGCCCCTAACACACGGTTAGGGAAAACCGTGCGCCCTACTTCACGCCACTATCCAGCCTCGCACGGTTATAAGTAACCATGCAGCCTGCCCAACACAATTTCTACTAACCATGCTGCTAGCCTATTTCTCCTAAAAAGATATGTTCTGGGCTCTAAACTAATCCCGAAAACCCTTGAGACACCCATGAACTCATTAGGAATCCATATTAGTTTTGAAATAAAGAATTAGAACAAATTTAAAAGGATCCATACTTGAGATAAAAATCAGGTTCTTATAGTATTCCCCACTTAAAGGAACTCATCCACGTGTTCAACTTCCTAGGGCGAGAAAACAATGTCTGAGAATAACTCTAGCCACTGGGCACATACGTCAGCCTCCCGCTCCCAAGTATTGTCCTGTACACAGTTGTGCTTCCATAACACCCATACTAGAGGGATAGACCGACCTCAAATAGACTTCGTGCTCTGGTGAATGATTCACATAGGATACTCCTCAAATGAAGCATCGACATCTAGCTCAAGTTCCTCTGGATCAAAAGTATAAGACGAGTCAACATGATAATAGAAAAGCTATGAAATGTGGAAGATGTCGTTCATGGAATAGTACATATGAGGTGATAGAAACTGATAGGATATTGACCCAAATCTCTTCAGAATATCAAACAACCCTATAAAGCGCGATGACAACTTCCCTTGCCTCTGAATCCATCTATTCCATGGACTAGGCGATACTAGTAGAAAAACATGATCCTCAACCTCAAACTCTGGGGGTTGTCGATGATGATCAACATAATATTTCTATCTAGACAAAGCAATATACATACACTTATTGATCAGATGAACCTACTATGAAGTCTCTTTCACAAGAAGAGGACCTAGTAGGGCTACCTCACCCGCCTCTAACCAGCACAGGGGTGAACGAAACATCTTACCATACAAGGCCTCAAAAGGATCCAATTGAATCATTGCATGGAGGATATTGTTATAGGAAAACTCAATGAGAGGGATATGATTCTCCCAAGAACCACTATAATAAAAGGTGCATTCCTAGAGCATGTTTTATAGAACATGTATCATCAATTTAGACTATCCATAGTTCTAAAGGTGAAAAGATGTGCTCAGAAGCATATGTGTACCCATAGCCTTCTACAACCCCTGCCAGAACCATGATGTGAAGCGATCATCCCTATCTGAAATGATAATACAATGGAACCTCATATTGATTCCTCTCTCATATATATAAGAACCCAAACACATCCATGTATATGCATAATTCCATCTCTATGCACAGACCAATCCATAGGTGGGTTATCTCTTGAAATACACTCACGAAGAACCAAACCTTCGGGATTTGATAATTTCCTAGTCTTCACCTTCTTAAGAAGGAAATAGGTAACTGTCAAGGATGAGAGATAATACTACTCGTGATTGTCATGAAACTCTAGATGTATCTTAGAAAAGAGGTCCATCAATTTCCATTCTTCACTACCTTCCCGTATGGCATGTGCCTGTGTTTTTCGACTCAATGCATCAGCCACTACATTTCCTTTTCCAGGCATATAGGTGAGTTAAAAATCAAAGGACTAAAGATATTCGATCCATATTCATTGTCTGAGATTCAAGTAATTCTATGTAAATATATATTTGAGGCTCTTGTGGTTTTTATACACCACAAATCACTCACCCATTAGATAGTGTCTCCAAAAACATAAGGAATGGACAACTAATGCTAGCTTAAGGACTTGTGTCATGTAATTTCCCTCATGAGGCCTAAAATACCAAGATCTGTATATAGTGACCCTATCCTCCTTCATCATCACCACTCCTAGGAAAATTCATGATTCATCACATAACACTGTAGAGCCTCTTCTAGGATATGGAAGAATCAGAATAGGTATCGATACAAGTTTTCCTTTTAGCTCTTGAAAGGATTTCTCGCACACTTCTAACCACTAGAACTTAACACCCTTCTTTGTAAGACTCGTAAGAGGTGTAGTAACACTACTAAAAAACTATCTTTTAACAGCACTGCTATTTATCAATGCTAGAAGAAAATTCTAATAAATGGAATATTTATCAACGCTAAAGAAAGTGATGATAAATTTAACCTTTTATCAGTGCTTTTATTTTAGCACTGATAAAGGAAATCTTTATCAGCACTTTAATTTTAGCACAGATAAAGGGTATCCTTTATCAGTGCTTTATTTTTATCATTGATAAAGGGTACGCTTTATCAGTACCGATAAATATTTATTTCATCAATGAATTTTTAGCGCTGATAAAATGAAAAAATTAAATAAATAAAAAAATGTGTTTATTAAAAAAAATTAAAAATTTTATCAATTAAATAATTATTGATAAAAATGAATTGATTAATTATAAATTATTAAATATTAAACATTTTATTAATTAGATAATTATTATAATTAATGTTATTAAATTGTATATATTAAATATATAGATATATATTAATATATATAAATATGATTATATATTACAAAATATTTATGCACATTAAATTAAATTGTTATATATTTATTGAATAATGGTATATAATTAAAAATTAATATGAATTAAAAATATTGACTAATTTCATAGTACTCAACATATAATTTAATGTTGTTTGGTTTTTCAATTTAATATAGATTAAATGCGTGTTATATTGATTTCACATAAATGTATAATTAATGCATTTTTATATACAATATGCACACACATAGAACTTATCCATTTTTTCAATATTGTTAAAGTGTACCTATATTCTTAATTTATTCAATTTCACTCATCTTGTACATATATGCATGTACTCAAAATTAGATATTCATTAATAATGTTAAAAATATATTTGTAAAAAAATATTTATAAATAAATATATTTATTAATTTACATTCACTATATTTATACAATTATATATTTATAATTATAAATAAATATTTTTTTAAAAAGTATTTATATAATTATAAATAAATAATTATGTATATTTAAATAATTATTAAATTTATAATAAATTTAATTAAATAATGAATATATTTATTATATTTATATTTATATATTTATTAAATATATATATGCATAATTATATAAATATTTATAATGATATAAATAATATTTTTTTACAACATTTCTATAATTATAAATAAATAATTATAAAATTATAATAAATATATTTAAAAATGAATATATTTAATATATTTATATTTATATATATTTATTAAGTATTTATAAATATTTAATTTTTTTTATTTATAATTATAATTATAAATCCTTTAACAACGCTTCAGTAATAAGCACTAATAAAAGAATATTTACCAGCACTTTTTTCTCACCGATAAAGATGAGGATTTATCAGTGCTATAAGTTTAGCGTTAATAAAAGTGTCTCGATCTATTTTAAAAACCCCAACTATTTGTGAACTTATTGCGATATAGAAGATTTCCACGGAAGCCACCTATTACCAGCACTCCTCCTCGGTGAATCGAAGGTTAAATCACACCACTCGTCTGCCTCCGAACATCTCATCCAACATCCGAAGAGGGTCTCATATTTTCTTCAACCTAGTGAGGCAGACCTTCCAATTTTCTTTATGTATTTTTGGTTTCATTTTGATTTCTTCTTCAATGAATTGTTTATGATCCATTGTTTATAATTCGTTGTTTATGATTTGTTTGTGATCTGTTGTTTAGGGAATGATTTGTGGTCTGTTATTTATATTGACTACCGATGTATGATCCATTGTTTATATCTAGCACTGAACCTTGGATTTATTCTTTGTCATTTTACTGCTATGTTTTATATCTTCTTACTAAATATTTTTTTATATATGTATATAAATGTGTAGAAATTTTCATGTATATTCTTGTTTATTGATGCAAACCTATCGTGGGCATGGAAAAACATTTTTTTTAAATTACCTAAGTATAGTCTAGTGATTAACCCAAGGAAGTCTCCCAATGAGGAGTGCACATAAAATAGTTTTTCACTTTTTAATTAGAGGATAAATTGGGTGTTTTGAATTGGTTTGGTTTTTAAAATGAGAAAAACTAAATAAAAGGAGGAAATTAAGAAATAAATTCAAGATAAATTTGCAACAAAAGTGATTAAAAACTATTATATGAGATGGGAGATCAAGTTGGGGTTAGTTTTATAATTATAATGCTATCCTTTTTCCATTTTATTCAATCCTCTTCTGCTAAGTCAATTTAATTAATATTTCACAATCTCTTCCTATCACTCCCTTGGTAAATGGTACTGGTGAGAGTAAAACTTACCAATATCTCAGCTCAGTCTACTATCCTTCCTATGTGAAAAACAGATGTAGCGAAGGGAGAGGGTTTTTACTCAATCAAATGCAAGAACTCAAGAATTAAAAAAAATAGAAAATCTACCCTTCCCTAGTAATATCATATTTTTACCCAACCATGGTAAGGTTAATTTAGAATAATGGGGAAGATTAAGGCATTACAAAACTAAGAAGAAGAAAAGTGAGAAAAGAAAGAACAAAAAAATAATCCTCCAGAATCTTTCCACTATAAGCTTGCTTCTGTTATGCACACCATATGGCCGAAATATTCTTAGATCACTTCTTATAAGATGTTTGTAATGTATTTTTATAGATAAATATAAAATTTAATATCAATTTGAGTCATGTAGAAATAGTTATGGCCGAATTAATAGAACTAACTTTTCCTGGGTGCCAATTACTATTCCACCAACACCACTTTTAGTGGTTCAAGGGAAGCCTTAATGAAATAATTTCTCCATGAAATTTAATTTGGAACTTACTAGTATAGTTTTCTTTCTAAACCAACTTAAATAATCTCATTTTTTAGTATTTATCCCAAGATATTACTCTTTTAATGAGGTAGGGTCCATTCTGCTGACCAGAATAAGTTTTCACATTGGTCTAATTATTTGAGCATGTGGGTGTTATAATTGGATCTTTTTATAAAAGAATAATTTGTGTCCCACGAACATATAAATCCTTAAAAAAATTAATCACATGAATTTGATCAAAATTTTATGAGTTATGATCGAAATACAGAGGAAACAGAAAAATGCTAAATGTCCAGAATTAGCCAATTTTCACACTTAAGCTCAAAAATCACCAAAAATCATAAAATGATACAAATAAGCTCAAATTGATTAATTTTAAGGAATTAAATCATTTAAAAACACATTAATAATAATTAAAATATTATATCTATCAATTCCCCCACACTTAGCACTTGGACTCTTGGAAAAGTAAACATCAATATCAAATCAAAGCAACTTTAAAACACATGTCCATGAGATCCACTAATTTAACACCAAGAAACAAAAGATATAATACCTCATTAAAATAATTATTACAAGTTCTACATTCATATAATTCATTATATTTCCACTTCATTTCTCATCCCTTGCACACAAAACACTTACCTCACTTGCATTTTCTCTTATCACATAAATGTCAATTTTCAACAATGTATTTCTCATCCAATACTCATGCAAGGGTCACCATAGGATTGATAAATTCCTATATCTCCACATGATGTGAGTCAGGGACATATGATTATCATGAGGACTTTTCAGGGTTGTTATGTGACTTTCTATTGGTAGGATTTTGATGTTAAAAATTCTGAGGCTGAATAAGGAGAGCTTGAATCTTTTTTAAGAAAAATCGAAATATTCTAATTTTCACTCAAGTATGGTATCCTCCTTACTCCCCTTAGTATAAATTCAGCTTCATCATCATGAAAAATCAAGTAATGTGCACACCATTCATTATTTCAGCAGCAAAAATGTCAATCTTATCAAACATGATTTTCTTGAAATCTCCAGATAGGCACAACTTTCTTCCTCTATTAGAAGATCCAAAAAGGAATAACTTCACTTATCATGAAAGCTATAGAAAAGGCACGACTTTCAACATAATGATTTTTTTATCCATAAAAAAATCTCTTAAGAATTTAATTTTCCACCTAAAGTATCACCAAATGTGGTAAAACAACACAAGGTAGTTTCCCCCAAACTTAAGTTCAACTAGATTATGCAATTTCACTTCAAGAGTAGGTTGGATACGGAAAATTGGCTTGTAATGTGGCTAACCTAATGAGATGTTCATGGATTCTAAGGGATACAAGGATTAAATGTTTAAGGTGGGACATTATAAAAAGGATTCGTATGAAATAAGGGCTTTAATATCAAAAAAATTCCTCAATAATTTAAAACACATGTACCTCAAAACCTCAAGTTTTGACATAAATTAATCAAATTATGGTTAAATCAAGCATGGTTTGGTTCTCTCAAGAATTGAGGTGAATGAAAAGAATATGAAAATTAAGTTTAAAATCCTCACAGGAAAGTGATTTTAATGATAAAGATAGTGATATGTGACATGAGATTCAAAAATTAGAGTAATTTTCATTAAATTTCAAAATATTTGAACTTGAAACAAAGTCATTTTCAGCATTTATTTAAGCTCAGTTTCCTGGGATAGATTGTTTCACTCATAGAAATGGGTTTTAAAATGGCTATTAAAATCATTTCAGCTCAAAAATTTCAGAAACACACAAAAAATCAAAAAAAAAAAAAAATACAAAAATGTTTAACTTATTTTGTTTTTTTAAAAATTAGAAAACAAAAAACCAATTTTTGAAAATAAGAAAACAAAAAACCAATGAAAATCCTAAACTCTAAAGGTTCCCTCCCACACACTTAAATGGTGTAGTGTCCTAAATGCATTCAATTATGTTTAACATGTAATTAGTTTTGAAATTAAATCACAACAATAAAGAAAGTGTTAAGGAGAGGTATGACCTGATGGATTTATTGATAAATGAGTTTAAAAAGTGTGATCTCCTCCACTGGCTCTGATGGCATGGTCCCAAGGAATTTGTTCAACTAATGTCCATTAATAGTGAATGGATTCTACTCTATATCCTTCAAAATCTGAATAGAACCAAAATTATATACACGAGTAACTACAAATGGACCTTCCCATATGAAACGAAGTTTACCTGAAATCATCTTGAGTCTTGAGTTGAATAACAACACTGTGTCTCCAAGATGGAATTCCTTTAGTTTGATCAACTTGTCATGAGCCACTCTTGTTCTCTCTTTATAAATCCAATAATTTTCAAAAGCTTCCCTTCTAATTCTTTCCATCTCCTTTAACTATAATCTTCTCTCCTTCCCAGCTCTTTCAAGATCCAAATTTATCTTCCTCATAGCCCATTATGCCTTATGTTCCAATTCCACAGGTAGGTGACAACTTTTCCCATAAATTAGCCTATATGGACTCATTCCAATTGGGGTTTTATAGGATATCATATAATCCCATAATGTGTCTTTCTACCTTTGGCTCCAATCCTTCTTATTTGGATTAATAGTATTTTCCAAAATTCCTTTGATTTCCCTAGTGGAAAATTTAGCTTGACCATTAGTCTATGGATGATGGGGAGGTGATGTTTTATGATTCACCCCATACTTCTTCAGTAATGACTCAATTATCCTATTGAAAAAGTGATTCCCTCGGTCACTGATTATGTCTCTAGGCACTCCAAACCTACAAATTATGTTAGTCCTAACAAAATCACAAACAACTTTAGCATCGTTAGTCATTGTGGAATTTTCTTCCACCCATTTGGAAACATAATAAACTGTAAGAAAGATATAATAATTTCCAAATGAAATTGGGAAAGGGCTTATAAAATCTACCCCCCAAACTTCAAAAATTTCACAAAAATTAAGTGGTTTTTGGGGAATTTCTTATCTCTTTTAAATATTTCCAGAAAAATAACATTTTTCACACCTTTTTCAAAATTCATGAGAATCTTTAAAAAGGGTGGGCTTATAACGTATGGATTATAAAACCTTCCTTGCAGTAATTTGTTGTCCAAAGTAGCCTCCACAAGCTAATGTGTGACAAAAATCAAAGACAGAATCAATTTCACTTTTAGGAAAATATCTTCTTATTACTTGGTCATTTCAAATATTCCAAAGAAATGGATCATCCCAGGTATAATATTTAGATTCAGATTTCATCTTTTGAATTTGGTGGTAATTTAAATGATATGGTACCTAAGATGTTACCAGATAATTGACCATATTATCATATCGTGGAACTTCACTGGTGATGATGTAGAGTTGTTCTCCAGGTATTTCATCCTTAAGTGGGTTCTGGTTTGGAATTTATGCTTTAGCGGTTCGGAGTAGTCGACTTAGATGATCAATAACCAGATTTTCAATTCCCTTTTTATCTTTAATTTCCAAATTGAACTATTGTAAGAGTATCATACATCTCACTAGACTTGGATTTGCATCTGCCTTTTTCATTAAATACCTGAGTTCCACATGATCAGAAAAAACAAAAAATTTAGTACCAAGAAGATATGATCGGAATTTATCCAATTCAAAGAGAACCCCAAGGAACTTCTTCTCGGTGGTTTTGTAATTTATTTGTGTGTAATCCAAGGTCCTTGATGTGTAAGATATGAATTGAGGATTTATTTCAATTATTTGTGATAGAGCGGATCCCACATCTTGCTTGGATGCATCACAAAGCAACTCAAATGGTTACTCCCAGTTAGGTGGTTGAATTTTTGGAGGTGTGATTAACCTTTTCTTTACTTCATCAAATGACTTCCTTCATGCATGATAAAAATTAAAGTCAACTTCTTTGAGTAGTAATCTTGATAGAGGGAGAGAAATATTACTAAAATATTTGATGAATATTTTTTAAAATCCTACATGTCCTAAAATGGATCTAACATGTTTTAAACAAGTTGGATATAGAAAGGAATTTATTACTTCAACTTTCAATTTATCAACCTCAATCTTATTTTGTGAAATTATATGCCCAACACCATTCCCTTTTCAACCATTAAATGAAATTTTTCTAAATTTAAGACAATATTCTATCCAAGGCATGTTTTCAAAACTTTTTTCCAAATTTTCTAAGCAATGATCAAATGAATTACCAAAAACTATGAAATCATCAAAAAATACCTCAAATTAGTCCTTAATATGATCTGAGAAAATACTTAACATACACCGTTAAAATGTACCTAGGGAATTACATAGCCCAAAAGGCATCCTTTTGTAAATGAATGTTCCAAATGGATAGGTGAAGGTCATCTTATCCTGGTCTTCTGATGCGATCAATACCTGAAAGTATCCTAATAATCCATCTAAAAAATAGTAATGAGTTTTTAAATCTAACCTTTCTAGCATCTGATTGATGAATGGAATAGGAAAGTGGTATTTTTAGGTAACTTTATTTATCTTCCTATAATCTATACACACTCTCTAGCTATTTTGTATTATAATGGGGATCAGTTCATTCCTATCATTTTTAACAGTGGTCAGGCTGGTTTTCTTTGGGACTACACGAATGGGGATGACCCACTGAGAATTAGAGATTGGGTAAATGATGTCAGATACTAGAAATTTATCTATCTATTTCTTTACCACCTCCATGATGGTGTTATTGAGTCTTCTATAAGGTTTTCTAACTGGCCGTACATCACTTTATAAACATATTCTATGAGATAAGACCTTGGGATTGATTCTAGGTATATCACCTAAACTCCATCTTACAGATTGTACATTTCTTTTGAGTAGGTCAATAGGAGTTTGTTCTTGTGAATGATATAGGTTATTGGCAATGATTATCAGCAATTTATCTCCTTCCATTAGGTAAGAATATTTCAAATAACTTGGAAATGGATTAAGTTCAAGATATGGGGGTTGTTCAAGGGATGATATTGAATTTAGGTTTCCTACTTATAAGGATGGAATCTCTGGTATCATCTCATTTTATTTTAATAAATCATCAAAAAAGTCAGAGTTTTCCTCCTACTCTAACATGATATTAGTATTATTAGGTTTTTGGGAATTGAAATTTTAAAATGAAAATTGTTATCCTAAAGATAAGAAGTCACGAAGCATACCTGAATTTTCAATTGGTTCTATACCTTCTTCATGAGAGATCACATAAAGTGAGTGATTACTAGATGGATGTTTCATTGCATCAAGAATATTAAATTGTATTGTACTATCTTCAAGTTCCATTGTGAGTGTTCCTTCATGGACATTGATGATAGTCCTTATTGTTTTCAGGAAGGGTCTCCCTAGGATGATGAGAGAGTGGACTGGTGCTATGTATTATTCTATGGTAAGGACATAAAAGTATACTAGAAAGATCAATCCTATTACCCCCATGAGTACATCTTCTACAACTCTAGCTGGGAAAATGGTGGATTTGTTTGCTAATTAGACCACCACTCAAGTTGGTTTTAGTTCTCTGATTTGTAAGGATGAAAATATCGAGTGAGGAATAACATTTATTAAAGCTCCTAGATCACATAATGCATCAGTAAAATTAAAATATCCAATGGTGCAAGGAATAGAGAATGTCCTTGTATCTTGACATGTTTTTGGTGTCATTGGTGTGATAAGTGTTGAGACACTTCTTCCTAAGCTGATTCTCTCATTTCTATCCAACCACCTTCTTTTCATGCACAACTCCTTCAAAATTTTTGAATACTTAGGGATTTTTCTGATTGTATCTATTAGTGGGACATTGATATCAAATTTCTAAAAAGTTTCCTGAATTACCATTTGAAGTATCTCTTCTTAAACTTTATTCAATTTAACTAATGAATATGGGAATGGTGATTGAATATCCATTTTCTCCCTTTCTTGTTTTTGTAAAGTCATTTATGGCCTTTCCTTCCTAAACCTAGTTCTTTCTCCTTTGTTGTTATGATCCCCTTCTTTTTTATGAATGTTTTGAAACTTTTAGGTTTCTTAGAATAATAATTCTCACTTTTTTTAGGTGGTGTGATATCTTTTCCACTTCTTGTTGTTATCATTTTTACATTCTACTTTGGGTTTTGGATTGTCTGAGCTGGTAGTTTACCATGATTATTTGTCATAATTTCCATAAAAATTTCAAATTGATCAGTTAGATTATCAATATTATCTTCCAAACCTGAAACTTTGGTTCATATATGATTCTATTTAGTAGTTGGTGTACTTGTAGAAGGCTGCTCATAAGTATTTTGTTGGAATAATGGTGGCTGAAAGACCTTTTTGTTGCTGTAAGGGCTTCTTATAGGATATTTGAAATGGAGGGGGGTTCTGGTAATGCTATTGAAAAGGAGGTATATCCTGGTTTTGTTGGAATCCATATCTTGGTTGGGTTTGGGGTTAATGTGGTTGATTTGGTTGAAATTTCCTTTGCTGATAGGCTTCAACACAAATTTCAATCCCCTGCACTTCTGAACATTGATCTGTGTAATGATAAGTAGAAGAGAAAAAGCCACATACCTGAGTTGGGCCTTGTTGTTCCTTTACTTGGTTCACAAAAATTTTTCTCATCAAACTGGATATTTCCATAAGTGTTGATTCAACTAAGGGTGAGGAAGAATCAAAAGTCCTTACCTCATGGATTCCTCTAGTACTCATACCTCTAGTGTTCATACCTCTAGTTTCGAATTTCTATGAGTTTTGCGCAATCTTTTCAATGATACCTCTAATATTAGTAGGCGGCTTGTCAATTAGGGCTCCTCAAAATGAGAAATATAGCATATTTTGATCATTGTTGAGAAATCCTTGGTATAAGAAAACAAGGAATTGGTTCTCTTCTATTTCTTGGTGTGAGAATCTTGCACAAAGTTTCTTGAAATGTTCCCAGTATTCGTAGAGAGTCTCTTCAGTCGATTGATATATGGCGTAAATCTCTTTTTTTATTACGGTGCTCCTAGATATAGGGAAGAATATCTGCAATAAGATTCTTTTGAGATCTTACCAATAATTTATCTCCCCTGGTTGAAGATTTTACAACCATTCTTTTGCTACTCCCTCAAGCGAGAAGGGGAATTCCCTCCACTTTACTTGCTCTTATGAAATTCCTCGAGGTTTGAAGCTAGAGAAGACATAGGTGAACTCTTGGAATGTGTCGATTTGGGTCTTCACCTGCAAGGACATGAAATTTTAGTATCTCTTAGATCATATTAATGTGTATTTAAAAATAATTTTCTATGGAAGGGATAGTGAGTTGGTTATTTTGATTAGCAAATTGAGGTGCGTAGAGATCATGTAGAGTTTGGTTGGTATTTTAAGCCATTATTGTAGGTTTAGAGTTATCACTAAAAGTATCACTTTAATATGTGAGGTTTATTTCCTCAAAATATCTTTTCAATTTTTTTTCTCAATTGGGTTATTGTTTGTTCAATTTTAGGATCAAATTCAATTAAATGGTTATTTGAACTACAGGTCATTCAAGATTTTTTTTAGTTTTTTTGTTTTGAGGAACTACCTCCCTAGAAAAGGTGCCAAATTTGACACATGCCTATCATGGGTGTGGAATTTTTTTTTAAAATTACCTAAGTATAGTCTAGTGATTAACCCAAGGTAGTCTTCTGATGAAGAGTGCACATAAAATAGTTTGTCACTTTTTAATTAGAGGATAAATTGGGTGTTTTGAATTGGGTTGGTTTTGAAAATGAGAAAAATGAAACAAAAGGAGGAAATTCAGAAATAAATTCAAGATAAATTTGCAACACAAGTGATTAAACACTATTATATGAGATGGGTGATCAAGTCGGGGTCGGTTTTCTGATTTCAATGCTATCCTTGTTCAATTTTATTCAATCTTCTTCTGCTAAGTCGATTTAAGTGATATTTCACAATTGCTTCCTATCAATACCTTGGTAAATGGTGCTGGTGAGAGTAAACCTTACCAATATCTCAGATCGGTCTACTTTACTTCTGATATGAAAATCAAATTTATCTAATACCCTCAATTGAGTTAGGCAATTCCCAATTGGGTCTTGTTTATCCCAAACAATTAAGAATATTCAATACCCTTGCCACACGTACTGATGATCGCTGAGTACTTCACCACTAAGCCCTAATCTATTTCATCATATATAGACCATAACCTAGTGGAGGGATATTATAATCATTTATCAAAGAAATATTAACAATAGAATATAAAATCAAATGTGATCACATAAGATAATAAAAACTTCTATTGGAATTTGAAAACAACTTCACAGAAGGGAGAGAGTTTTTATTCAATAAAATGGAAGAATTCAAGCATTAAAAAATAGAAAAACTACCCTTCCACAATCAAATCAGATGTTTAACCCACCATGTTAAGGGTAATTGAGAATAATTGGGAAGATGAAGACATTACAAAACTAAGAAGAAGAAAAGTGAGAAAATAAAGAACAGAAAAATAATCTTCCAAAGTCTTTCCACATAAGATTAATTCTATTATGCATACCAAATGGAAGAAACATGCTAAGGTACCTTATTATAAGATGTTATTAATGGGGTTTTCAAGATAAATTTTAAATTTAAGATCAATTGGAATTTTTTATAAAGAGTTATGTCTGAATTACTAGAACTTACTTTTCCTAGATGCTGAATACTATTCCACCAACCCCACTTTGACCGGTTCAAGGGTGAACTTAATGAAATAATTTCTCCATGAAATTTAATGTGAAACTTCATAATAGAGTTGGATTTATAAACCATATATAATAGTATCATTTGGTAGTTATTATCCTGATATATTACTCTTTTAATGTGGTAAGTTCCATTCTGCCAACTAGAATAAGTTTTCACATTGGTCTAATTATTTGAGCATGTTGGTGTTCTAATTGGATCTTGTTCCAAAATGATAATTTATATCCCACGAACATATAAATCCTTAAAAAAATTAATTATGTTAATCGGATCACAATTTTAGGAGTTATTCTCGAAATACACAGGCAACATAAAACTGATAAATGTTCAAAATTAACCAATTTTCACACTTAAGCTCAAAACTCCCCAAAAAACATAAAATGATGCAAATAAGCTCAAATTGATTAATGTTCAGGGATTAAATAATTTAAAAAACATGAATAATAATGAAAATATTATATCTATAATTTATTTACTACTGATTTGAGGCACATTGGTGGTTCCCTAATGATCATATATATGCTGACACCTTAGTGGACATGCAACTTCAGATGCTATTTTTCAAGAACCAAGTTAGTGGAGTGATGTATGTTCCTCTATTGTTTATATGTATTATAGGATCTAGTTCCTCTTAGAATTCACTAATATCCTTAGTTTTCTTATGGAGAATATTCAAAGGGGCCATCCTCAGTTAAGCACATGAGGTTTTATCACATCAAGACTTCACTTTTTGAATCATTATGATGCCTTTAGTTCACATTATGTCAGGTTTTTATCTATTTTATATTTATTATAGACTATAATGGAGTGAGTCTTTATACTGGTGTGACATGTATGTGTGTCTATATAGCTATTGCATCATTTATTTCCATAGTTGTTTGTCTAATAGGTATGCCTATATTGGGTAATGATGATTTTGGGTCTGCATGTCCATTGACCCCAAGGGTCATGCTAGAGTTTTGTTCCACCTCTGGTACTACTTGTTTCTATTTTTTTAGGGGGGGACCACCTCCCATTTATGGTTTTTTACACCCAAAGTTTAAACCACGCTTTAGTGACTTTTAGGTGTGTTAGAGGTCATTAGATGATCTTACCTGGTTTTGTTTGGGTAATTCAGGATACTGTATTTACATTATCCGTCTTCAGGTTTACACCTATAAATTTTAGTGATAATATCATTTATTATAATCCTTTATCTCCCTATGTTTTTTTAAATTCCAATATCCCTTATTATTGGATTTGGAAAATCTAGGTGCTCAGATATTCTAGTAGAAATGATCCATGTTTCCCTTATTATAATTGTCTATAACTTTCACTTTAGATAATTCATATCTTATGTGTATTTATTTATATATTGTATAAAATTAATATTTTATGAACCGAATAGGATGGATATGAACTGAAAATGGATGAACGCTAATAATTTGACAAATGAATATGAATATGGAGTTAAAGAGTTCATCAAGCTTGAAAGAGATCATGTAAAAGACCCTTATAAAATCCTCTGTCAGTGTTTACATTGTTGTTATTAAAGAAAAATTAGTTTGTAAGAGTTGGAAGAACATTTTATTTGTCATGGAATAGATCAAATCTATAAATTTTGGACTAAACATGAGGATAAACTGAATGTGAACATAAATTGGGATGATACTATGGTTTTTGAATCATTTGATATGAATACCTTTGTAAAAGATGATGGAGATTGCATGGAAGAAATGACAATGGAAATTGAAGATGACCTTCATGATTGTCCAAAGTTGTTTGAGGAGTTAAATAGATATTACAAGAAACCATTCTATACTGGTTGTACTAAATACACAACATTATCATTTTTATTGAAGTTTTATAATTTGAAATATGGACATAAATGGAGTGACACCATCTTTACAGAACTACTTGGTCTTTTGAAAGATATGATACCAAAAGAAAATGAACTACCATGTCGAACATATGATTCTAAATTAATGTTATGTTAAATGGGAATGATATCTAAAAAAACACATGCTTGTCCAAATGATTTCATATTGTTTCATAGGGACCATGAATCACTCATTAAAAGCCTTAAGTGTAGTGCGAATCGATACAAGAAAAATGAACCAAGTCCTTCGAAATATGTATGGTACATTACTATCATTCCATTATTTAGAAGACTATATAGATTTTATGAGACTGAAATAAAATTAACATGTAATGTAGATACAATAATTAAATATGGGAACCTATGTCATCTAGTTGATTCTCCTCAGTAGAAGAAAATTGATTACGAGTTTCCTGAATTTTGAGATGAGTCGAGAAATTTTCATCTTGCATTATCTACAGATGGAATAAATCATTTTGGTGTAAAAATTAGTACTCATAGTACATGGGCCATCATGTTGGTTAATTATAAATTTCCACCATGGTTATTCATAAAGTGAAAATACATTATGTTTTCTCTATTTATATCTGAACCAAAGAAACTCGGTAATGATATTGATGTCTATTTGGATCTATTGATTTAAGATCTGAAATTGATGTGGGATACAAGTGTTACAATGTATGATGCATATAGAAGTAAAAAATTCACATTGAGATCCATATTGTATGAAATGATAAATAACTTCCCCGATTTTGGAAATTTATCAGTATATAACATTAAATGTATGTTGGGGTGTACCATTTTTGAAAAATGCACATACTTAGTTCGGTTAAAACATTCCTCAAAGACTGTGTTTTTAGAACATCAAAATTTTTACATAGATGACATAAATAACGATCTTGGATGACAAAATTTGATGAGAATATCAAACAAGGTACAATATCATCTCTAATAACGGGAGATCAACTATAAAAAAAGTAAAAAATATTGACACTATTTTTGGTAAACCATTTTCAAAAAACCTTACAAAATCAGGTTATAAGAAGAGAATAATTTTCTTTGAATTACAATATTGGAATTATTTATATGTCAGACATTTTCTTGATGTCATGCATGTATAAAAAAATGTATTTGATAGTGTTATTGGAACATTACTAAATGTTCATGGAAAAAAGAAATATGGAATCAAGGATAGGTTGGACTTGATTGAAATAAGGATAAGGGAAGAGTTGGCACCGATAAAGGGTAAAAGGTGGAATTTTCTTCCTCCAATATATCACACTCTATCCAAATAGAAAAAATTTCAATTTTTCCTTTTCCTTACGAGTGTAAAATTTCCATAGGGGTATTTATAAAATATCAAGAATGTCTTGTTAATGACTAATTTGAAGTTACAAGGACTAAAATCACAAGATTATCATTTTTTGATTCAATATTTAATGCATGTTGATTTCCATTTCATTCTACCTCAAAATGTACAACATACATTAATCGGACTCTACTTCTTTTTCAAAGACATATATATTAAAGTTGTAGATCCATAGAAATTTCACATCATGAATAAGAAGATTTAAATCATATTATGTGAATTAGAAATGTCATTCCCACCATAATTCTTTGATATAATGGTCTACCTGATGGTTCACTTAGTTAGATAGGTTCAACTATGTGTTCCTATTCATTACAGATAGATGTACCCCATTGAAGGGTATATGAAGATTTTGAAAGGGTATGTCAAGAATCGAAGTCGGATAAAAGGTTTTATTGTAGAATGACATATTTTTGAAGAAGATATTGAATTATTTACTGATTACCTATCATATGTTGAAATCATCAGTCTCCCAATGTCTCATTATAGTGAACTCCTTATGGGTGAAGGGATTTCTGGAAGAGATTTTGTTACAATTACCTTGACAGAGCGGGAGAAAGAACATCTTTACATATTACATAATAGTGAAGATGTTGATCCATACATTGAAGCCCATAAATAAATTCTTAGATATTTTAATCCATCAAGGGATGAAAGATGGATATTAGATACACATAATCAATAGTTTATAGGATGGTTAAAAGATCAAATTTATAAGAAGTTATCTGAAAATACGAATTCAATTTTCAAATGACTTCAATGGTTCTCTAGAGGATCAAATGTAAATGTTATATATTATAATGTATGTATAATCAATGGTTATAAATTCTATATAAAAGAGCACAATGATTTTAGTACGATGAAAAACATCAGTGATACGCTTGTGGATGAAGTGATGTACATATTTGGTTCCAAGTATAGAAGTCCAATTCATGAAAATATGTCATATTTTTTCATTATCGAACAGATATATGAGTTGTATTATAAAAAATTTAAAGTTATTATTTTCCATTGCAAATGGGTTGATAATATCACTGGAGTGAAAGTTGATGAAATGGGCTCTATGAAGGTGAATTTCAATGTAAAAGGGAAAAAAGATGATCCATTCATAATGGAATCAAAAGCAGTGAAAGTATTTTATGTCTCTAATCCAAAAAACAATAATTATTCAATTGTCCTACTAGAGACTAAAACAAATGTTTAGTTAGATGAAAATTCAATCGAGGATGACCCTTTCATTGGGACATCACAATCAGTTCATGCCGGTCACACTATAGACAATGTCTTGTACGTTAGAGGGGAACAAAAATAGGAGATTTGGATTCTTGAAAGAGGAATCAAATCCTTGAATCCTTTTAAAAAAATAATGAGAGTTCAATGATAAGGTAATTTTTTTAATATATTATGTTTTTCCTCATAATATTATATGTTATCTACTACATTAACATAATATAAATTAAATTTTTGACTACTCATATAGACAATGTATTCTGCACATGATGATATTACCAATCCCTTGGAAGAAAAAACTATAATGAATTAAAACCTTTAAATAGATGCAAAGGTAATGTTATGATATAATTTATTTATTTTACTGAAAAATTATATAATGAATGTTGATTTAATTTTCATTATTCCTTGTAGAGTTTGTTTATTTTAGAAGATTTCTATCCATGTGTCATGACTTTACAAGAATAAAAATGATGTTTTTTCTCAATCACAGAGGTAATATTGATTTTTTCATAGTAAAATCATTATCCATAGAATTAATGTATTATTTCATATTTATATTTAATTTATTTCTTTTTAGTATTACTCATATAATAATTGTTTTCTTATATAGGTGGATTATTTTGTTCGAGTTGGGGGTGCTCTGTCCAACTTTCATGATCCTTATCCCTTAAAACCTTTTCACCCCTATAGTGTTTCATTTATCAATTTCTTTCAAGTTACCTCCACTGCCTTTACAGGAAGAGCAATGACACTACCTCTTCTCAATTATATTGATAATCTTGATGTTTTCATTGTAAAATAATTGTCCATAGAATTAATTTATTTTTTAATATGTATGTTTATTTTTTTAGTATTACTCATATAATAATTGTTTTCTTATATAGGTGTATTCTTTTATTCGAGTTGGGGATGATCTATCCAACTTTCATACACCTTCTCCCTTAAAACCTTTTCACCCCTAAAGTGGTGAATTTATCACTTTATTTTAAGTTACCTCCACTTCCTTTGAAAGAATAGAAATGACGCTGCCTCTACTCAATTAAAAAGGTAATATTGATGATTTCATAGTAAAATCATTGTCCATGGAATTAATGTATTGTTTCATATGTATGTTTAATTTATTTCTTTTTAGTATTACTCACATAATAATTGTTTTCTTATATAGATGGATTCTTTTGTTTGATTTGGGGGTGCTATGTCCAACTTTCATGCTCCTTCTCCCTTAAAACCTTTTCAACCCTATAGTGGTGCATTTATCACTTTCTTTCAAGTTACCTCCACTTCCTTTGTAGGAAGATCAACTATACTACCTCTTCTCAATTATAGAGGTAATCTTGATGTTTTCATAGTAAAATCATTGCCTATAGAATTAATTTATTTTTTCATATGAATATTTAATTTATTTATTTTTAGTATTACTCCCATAATAATTGTTTTCTTATACAGGTGGATTATTTTATTCTATTTTGGGTGCTCTATCCATATTTCATCCCTTTCTACACCAAAACTTCCACATAGTTCTTCTCTCACAAAAACTTTCACTCCTCTAGTGTTGAAATTTATCACTTTCATTCAAGTTCCCTTCACTACTCAATCATAGAGGTAATCTTGATATTTTAATAGTAAAATCATTATCCATAGAATTAATGTATTATTTCATATTTATTTTTAATTTATTTCTTTTTATTATTAATCATAATAATTGTTTTCTTATACAGGGGGATTGTTTTTTTCGAGTTGAGGTGGTTTGTTTGAAACTACTCATGCAATGTTGGTAGTTCGAAAAAGAAAGTCAATGGAAATCATGTTAACATTGATAGTTAAGATTTTTTTTGAATGTATGTAATAATTTTTATTTATGTAATTTTATAAACCAATGTTTTAAATGTATATAATATAGTGTTTTTTTCTGGTATTTTTGTTGTAAATTTAATTGAAATTCTATATTGGGACTTGTTTTTCTTGATATATGATGCGTTTTTGGTGTGTTTTTGGTGCTGTAGTGTGCTATAACAACATACTGCAGTATGGACCTTTATTAGTGCTTTTAATAGTGAAAGGATCCAAGATATAACAAGGCATCCTATAATGATATTAATAATAAAAGGGATCTAAGGTAAAAACTAAGGCATCCATGACCTCAGGGGTCGAGCCAACTCAATAGTAACCTATAGCCTAGATAAAGGGTTAAGAGTGTAATTCAAGGGGAATCACCTAAGGCATTCCATAATAATAAATCTATCAGAGTCCAAGGATCTCATCCAAGGTAAAATGAGTAAGCAGTTATTGGGCCCTATGGATGTAACCATGGTGCCTCATGTCTATATACATCATGATGGATCCAAGGAGTGTATCCAAGGAATCCTCTAATAATGATGGATGGATCCTACAATGTCATATCGGGCATCTAAAAGCATACAAAGATCAGGTTCCAAGGTGGGTCTCACCCTTGGAAACTGGAATCCTTGAATCAGAATGGCGTCCATGAGTGATCAAGGAATTCCCTCGAGAATCTAAGGTGATCTTGAGTATGAATACTCTTATAATAATGTCTAGGACATATATAATAGGCACCTTATAATTGATTCATTAATTAATTAAGGTCATTTAATAATCATTCTATTTAATAAGTCAAGGGTTCATTCCAAACCTTTCATTAGTGTGATAATGATAAAGGACATGCAACAATTTATTAATTCATATACTTCATATTAAAATCATTAGGTTCACTCCGTTTGCTTCTATAAATGCGACAAGGTGTGCTATAGTCATGAAACCAAGTTTTTCAATTACATTTAATTAGGCCAAGTCATATATATAATACACTTTAAAATTCCATTTGAGATTTATTTATCAAGTTGAAGCACTTACCTTAGGAGGGTCAATTGATAAGAATACTTGTGCTAGAATTAAAATTAATTTAATTAGTTAAAAAATTACCTTTAACAAGGTCAAGTAAAGGCACACCCGAACAATATCACAAATAGAAATAATAAACCACAAAAGAATATTTAAGGAAAACACCCTACTTGGGGTGGTCAGTGTTGAGGTCATAACCTCCAATAAAGGATCACATAGTTAACAAGGGTCTTAGAAAATAGTTCTAACAACTATAATCAATGAACATGAATTTAATAAATCACGCTTGATGAAATTAGCATGCACACATGACAATTTATAAAATGAAGAAACTTGAGGGATAAGTTATATACCACCTATATCATACTAGTATGACTCTACTCATATAGTATTAGCCTCTAGTTTATATTAGATTAGAAGAGATTTGAAGAGTGGATCAATTCCCTGAAAATAGGGTATATGATCCTACATATAAATATCATCATCAATAGAAAGAAGAACAATGAATGAATAAAAAGGAATTAAGTTCTTATTGACACAGATCCAATGAGATGAAAAGTGATTTTATCTAACTCTATATGAACAATCAGAGTCAAATACTACTGAAGAGGTAAAAGGGATCTCCAAGATGAAAATGATTAGTGGCTGTCTGCTGGAAAAGAAAATAGGAGGAAGGGTTAAGAAATATAACCATTTAAGGTAATTTTGGTAAAATCACCCTAAAACAGGAATCATATGATTTAGCCACATGGTTGGACAAACCGCACACCAACCATGCTACTTCAACTATAGAGAGAATAATTTAACACAGTTAGGCCACACAGTAAGAGAAACTATGTGACAACCATGAAAATTACCTCTGAAATAATGTTAATAGTTTTTTCATGGCCGTTAGGACCCCTGACGCATGGTTAGGGAAAACCATGCACCCTACTTCAACCCATTATATAGCCTTGTATGGTTAGAAGTAATTGTGAATCCAATCTATTTCTCCAAAAAATATATGTTTCGAGATTTGAACCATCCCCAGACACCCCCGATACACATGTGAACTCATTAGGCATCCATATTAGGTCCAAAATAAATAATTAGACCAAATTTAAAATGATCCATACCTGAGATAAAAACCGGGTTCCTACAGAGAGGACCCACATAAGATTTGAAAAAAAAAATCATTAAAACCACAAACCTATACCTAGGTTTGGACCCTAGGGAAAACTAGGGTTCCAAAACTCTATGGAAATGGAATAACAAGGAAAGATAAGAGGATAAGAGGAAGAAACCATAAGAAATAGAGTCTTACCTTGAATAAATCCACTAATAATCAAGGGAGAACATCAAGGAGTAAAGGGGAGAATATATTCCATGGAAAGGAGTGGTATTATCATGTGAGTGGGGAGAGGAGGAGAAGAAACTAGGTTAAATTTTTAAAGGGTAAAGTGGTAAATTCTACTTTTAAAAAAAAAATCTGATAGACTATAAGGTTTAGCCACATGGTTTTTCAAACCATGAATCAACTATATGGGTCACATCCCTTAAAAAAATAGTATGCACTATTTTCTTGGTGATTCCACATAGGTTAATAAACCATGCTCAAATTGTGAAAAACAG
Organism: Viscum album; assembly: GCA_963277665.1. NCBI lineage: Eukaryota > Viridiplantae > Streptophyta > Magnoliopsida > Santalales > Viscaceae > Viscum > Viscum album. The sequence continues at coordinate 1,021,357,549 of OY728122.1, forward strand.
ATCTGGTCACCCCAGACCCGCTCTCATATTGTTAGGTGCACAGTTATTACTAACCACTGTGCACACCAACATAATTTTTCAAAAATTAATATTTTCAACCCCCAATATTTGAAAACATAAAGGTAAATAAAATAATAATAAAATATAAAATTAATACACAATAGTGACTCAACGGGTGTCATAATTCTCCCCACCATGCCATTTTATGCCCCTAGAAAGTACTTAAGATTTTGAATCTGTAAAAATGTGAGGGCACTGATCCCTCACCAATGCTTCATGATCCCACATTTCATGGCTATATTGGCCACACCACCATATAACACAGACTAAAGTAATCTATTTTCCATGAAACACCATGTTATGATAATCCACGATCTGAACAAGTTGCTCAACAACATAGGTATCAGGATCCACCTCCAAATACTCCCATTTGATCACTTAGGATGGATTTGAATGATATTTCTTTATCTAGGATATGTGGAATAAATCTTGGATAGATGTAATTTTTGAATTCAAGTCCAATCAATATGAAACTTTACTGAGGCACTCTTTGACTTCAAACAACTTCACATACCATAGTGTCGTCTTTCCCTGTCTCCCCAACCGATGGTTTCCCAACTAGGGAGAAACTATCAGAAACACCCAATCACTAACCATAATCTCCAATAGATGAAATAAATTATTAAAATAATATTAATAACATCTCTAAGAGGTTTCCATTCTCTTTTGGATCAATTGAACCTTTTATTTTGTCTCCTGAATAATACTTATCCTCAACAAGGAGTGCTCACCCAAATCCATCCAACAAATAAGATATTGAAAAAGTCACATATATATAGAATCAAAGGGATATATCTTGATAAAAGATTAATAAATATTTTATAGTAAAATTCTACCAATTAAATATGATTCTCTCAAGAAATGTCAAAGTTAAGCACACATGCTTGAAGAATATCCTCAAGAATCTAGACGGCCCGCTCAATATGACCATCAATCTGAGGGTGATATGAAATTAAAAACTTTAAATAAGAACCCATCACCTCATATAGACTAATAAAAATCCAAAAAGTGAAGTGATGGTCTCTATTAGATACAATTATTTAAGGAGTTCCATAGAGTATCATGATATCTCAGACATAGAGGTGTATGAGCTCTTCCACCATCATCGACTCCTTACTAGGAAAGAAATGGGATGACTTAGTTAACTCGACAATAACCACACAAATAGAAATATTCTAACTCGGATCTTGAGTTAATCCAATTAAAAAATCCATGGAAATATCATCCTAATTAAACACTAGAATAGGAAGGGGCTATAATAAACCAACCGGTCTCTGATAATCTACCTTGATAAACTGACTGGTGAAACACTGAGATATGAAATTGATAACTGAACATCTCATCCCAAGCCACAAATATTGACATCTTAAATAATATAACATCCCCAGGGTGAACAACCCAACTAGACTGGTTTCCACCCTCTATCAACTCCTACCTTAGAGATAAGGGAACAACAATAATATTTTGAAAAATAATGCCACCCTCGTGAGTTTGTGACCAATCAAATCACCATTTAAAATGTTGTTAATATACTAGAAATTAGAATCCTCTTCCTATTTAATCTGAATACAATCATCTAAGGAAGGTTTGGCATATACAAAATTTAGAAGCACCTACTCTCACTCTTCCAAATCCAATCAAATCTTAGTAAACAAGCCCATCGATCACCATTCATCCTCTAATTATTACACTCCCTAAGTCGATAGTTTTCATCTTAATGCATCAACTACTATATTCCCCTTTCTGAGAGTGTATGATATATAAAAATCAAAGTTTTGAAAATCCTACATACAAAATCTCTATTGAGTATTTAAATATACATGAGTGAAGATATACTTTAGACTATTATGTTCTAAATATTCTACAAACTGCTCCTAAAAAAGACATTGGTTCCATATCTTTAAGGAATGCATCATGGGTATTAAATCAAGGTCATGAGTGAGGTGGTTCTTATTATATGGATGTAACTAGAAATATCTATATGACACCACATAGTCAAGATGCATAAACATGCACCCCAATACCAAGCATGAAGTATCATAATACATGACATAACCTATACCTAACTCAATGAGAATTAGAACCAGAGCTAAATTCAACCTCACTTTCAGTTCCTCAAAAGTCCTATGATATATCTCATCCCAATAGAACTTTACCCCTTACAAGTCAAGGCTGTCAATGGAGAATCCAATATGTAGAAGTCTTGAACAAAACACCTGTAGTATCCAACTAAACCCAAGAATCTCCTGATCTCAAACACATTCTTGGACTGCTCCCTAGAAATCACTATTTGGATATTATTAGGATCCATTGAGATACCCTTTTTAGATATTAAATATCCTAAGAAACTCACTTCCTGAATCTAAAACTGACAATTAAATGAATTTGTAAACAAGAGATTCTCTCTCAATGTTTCCATGACAATAGCTATATGTTCCACATGCTCCTTCCTTGACATGGAGTACACCGAAATACTATCCACAAACACAACCATGATATAATCCAGTCAATGATAGAATATTAGATTCATCTAATTCATAAAAACCATAGGAAAGTTAGTAAGTCCAAACAACATAACTAAATATTCATAGTTCACATACCTACTCATGAAAGTAGTTTTTGAAAAGTACACTTTAATAACCATGAACCAATGGTATACCAATCTTAATTTAATCTTTTAAAAACACTGGGATCCCCTAAGATTGTTGAATATATCATCAATTATGGGAAACAAGTATTTGTTCTAGATGGTCACCTGGTTGAGTTTTTGATAGTCTATACAGAGTTGTAGGATCTCATCTACCTTATTTTATTCCCATGGTGAATCAGTTGAATAAATCCATTGACCTCAAGACCCTCTAACTATAACTTAAGTTTATTTATCTTGATGGGTTCCATATGGTTGGATGGTAAAGAAGTCAGGAATATCTTGAGTAGTAATTCAATAGAAAACGCTACCTTCCTATGAGGTGACAAGCCTAAAAGTCCTCTGAAAAAATCTAAAACAAATTTCCCACCACTACTAGAATATAAAAAACTGAACTTTGATAAAAAATTTCAAAGATAAAACTAGATAGCTGAGATGATATCCATCTAATATCTAGAATAATATGTCCCACTCTACCTAATACATGGTCCCACTCACCCTAAAAGATACAATAATCCCCACTAAGAGGGAGGAACTAAACCCAATGATGGTCAAAATTAATCTTGGCCTTGACATTTATCATCCAGTCCATGTCAATAATAAGATAAAAAAACTCCAGGTCAAGAACCAAGAAATCCCACATAATATCAAAATCAACAATCACAACTTGACACTCTAGAAAATTAAATCCATGATCTTTCTTCTCTCCCAATGGATTGGAAAGATCCAAAAAATGGAATCAACTATGATCTCAATCCCAAATAATAAATAAATTTTGAAGAGATAAAATAATGGGATGAATCTTTATCAAATAATACCAAGGCCATGGAAGAAGAAATAAACACAATACCTCTAATAGTAGTTGGAACAATATATGTCTCCCCTCATACATGATCAGATGCATGTAAACATCTAGGTTCATATCCACCCTTAGTCTTCTTATTAGAATGAGAATCCCCTTTTTTATGAGTATGGGGCCCCACATCCTTATATACATCAGAGTAAAATTGAGATCTCCTAGAGATAAAAGATCCAATCTTGCTTCCCTGAGAAGGTCCTCTGTAAAAGAATTGAAGATGGACCAGATTCCCACACTGGTGAAATGACCTGGGTGTCTCTTATAGCTTAGTAAGGGCTGAATTACTATACTAGAATCAGATCAAAACTTCATGCCATGAGTAAGACATAGGTGAATAATCTAATGTGCAGTGGGTGCCCCCACCATTGTGTTGGCAGAACTCCTCTCGCTTCTTCTTTTGGATAGACAACAAACTCTGATTTTCTCATACTACTGAAGGGGTACCACTGAGGCCCATAAAACCTATTATATCAGTCTCATCCATGACATCTTTATCCACCACCCCTATATATATAGTGTCCTGACATGGTTTTCTACCAAAATAGTGCTTTGGACCAGGTATCCACTAGGCATTAGGCATGCCTCCCCATACCCTAAATGATTCCGACTAGCATCGAGGGTCTTATGAGGTGATGGGGGGAGACTATATTGTCTGATGGTGATAATAATAATGGTCTATATATGTATAACATAGAGGAAGAAGGACTATAATAGTAGAAGAAACTAAATAAACTCAACAGAAATATAATAAACGTTATTTAAAATAAATAATAAACAATCCCAAAGGCATAATACCATTTGAAGATGAAACATGCCATAACAGTTCATACAATAAGTATACAAGTAGGGTCACTTGTGGCTGACCATATCAGTACATATGCAAGGCAATTCAAAATTTAGAAGGAAACTCTAACTCGATACAGAGGAACCACCTCATTCACTACCATATATCCCATAAAAAGGTACATCTATGACCACTATGGTCCAAGTACTAAGATTGATCCCTTAACTAATCTTAAAAACATAAATTCTATATGCATCCTGAGGGGCCTGTGTAGGGTGTGAGTATAAAATCTATTAACCACCACCAATATGTTCCCATCTTACATCCATAATTATTCAAGTGTATGCAAAATATAAAAAAAGGCAACGAACACACATTTAATAATTAAACTTCCCCCCCCCCCTTGTGCTCAATAACCACAAGGAAGCGATCACCTACTTTGTCCATTTCCAATATATCTCTGAACACAATCTGCCAAATATATATATATATATATATATATAAAATACAAAACATGTTTTCATATATATATATATATATATTCCATGGCGAGGACCCATAGATTAATAACCTAGGTGTACCCTAATGAATATCATAACTAGAGAGACCTCAGGAACCTTCCATAAATGTATAACCCAAAAACTCATTCCATTCGACACCTCATGATCCATCATAAAGTAACTGATTCCAAAATGGCATGCACAATAAAATCCCTAGTCCCTCAGACCTCTGCTTTGAAAATACTTGTTGGATCAACATCTCAATATCCTGAGGCATGAAGATGTCTGTTCTCCAATATATAATTATTGTCTTATCAAAAATTGACATCCTAAGGCATGATGATGCCCATACTCCAATAATCTTGGAGCATCGACCTCAAGTATAACGGTGAGTCTCAGTCCCCAACCGATGGTCTCAAAACTATCTCTCAATGGCCCATCACCATCCATGTGGATTTCTATGGTGAGCATCCCCAACATATCCAACAGTCATTCCATCCTCTAAGACACATAATATATGAGGGCCTCCACCCACAATAAGTGGTCAAAACCACCTCGACTAAGTCCTATATGTGTTCACATGACTCCAATGGTGTGTCGACCAACAACGGTGAGTGAAAATCACCAAAAAATATCCCAAGACAAATTATTCAACACCAAATTCCCCTATGACTATGTCACTCAAACCTAATGTTCAACACCATCCAAAGTTACACAGGCCATTACCTCATCCTGAAGACCTCGTCACCTCAATCTAACAACCATGTCCCCTTAACCCAGTGATCATCATCACCCCATATTTCTTAGTCCATGCCCAACCTGATGAACCACTTCACCTAAATCTAGGTGATCATCATCACCTAAATCCTCAAGCCTACTCATAATGTTCCCATGGAACCATTGCAATCAATATATACAATTCAATTAATTCAAAACACAAACCCGACCTATCCTACCCAAGTGGTTAGAATCCCCTTACCCAAATTTTCATATATAAAAAATTTCTAGGTAATGACCAATGAAATCCCATAATATCAATTTAATAATTTAGAAGCAACCATTATTTAATTTGGGGTCTCTCACGGACTATCCACACGGGCGTATATAGAACGCACCCTCAAAACACTTGTAAAATTAAGGATAAATCTAGGAACTACCAAACTTATACTCATAGGTGCTCGCTCATCTAATATTGACCTCTAAATCGAGATGAAATGAGAGAAATTATAAATTTATACGAATACCCTAAAAATACGGCAAAAGAGCTCGCATAGATTTAGCATTCCGTATAGCAATATAACATAATAAGAGAAGTAAGAGGATCAAAGAACTTACTAATACACTTCCAATGAAACCGATAGATCTTGAATCAAAGAGTGGATGATGAAGGTAGGCCAAATACTAGATGATGATAAAATGGAGAGATCCCCATGGTTTGTAGGTTCTTCATGCATTAATGGAAGAAAAAAGGTAGGAGAAAAGATATAAGGAAGGAGGAAAAAAATATATTTTCAACTTTTTTAAAGAGGTGCACAGTTAAGTCACATGGTTTTTATAACCATGTTTTGACAGCGTGGAACCTCTTTCCAAAGGTTCACCCCTTTAAAATAGGTCACATGGTTTGGCCGCACAGTATTACTAGACCGTGCGCAAACTGTGCAAACCTACTTCTAAAGCCACAATAAGTGTGCGGGCTAGGCTACATGATTTGATAAATAGTAAAACCTCTAAGAAGACCTGAAACACCCTACACACTTGAATGAAGAGGTCACCCAGTTAAATAAAACCACCCCCTTTGAAAACAGGTCCCATGATTGAGGTTGCACGATTAAACAAACTTTGCGCCAACCATGCACCTTGGTATACCTTTCCAGAAACTGGGTTTTCAGTGTTTTATGCTTTAGAAACCAATTTAAACTCCTGAGGCACTTGATGAACCTTAAAATCCATATAAAAACAAGTCCTTGGGTGAAAAAAACTCTCTAAACTAGGTTTTGAATCCAAAAAGAAAATTTATCCAACTCACCAAAATAAAAAATTCAAAAAATGTTGGTGAATTTCAAACCTCTCAAAAACTTGGGATTTTACAACATAGGTTGGAAGGAAAAGAAGAATAATCCTTAACCTAATCTCTATATTTAACTCTATTTAAAATAATCTATCCTTAAGATAATCATTTGTGATGAGCTCAGGATAAAGATAAACCAACTCAATGAAATAAGTGGCATACTAAATTACTAAACAGATCCCTTTTTATAGGGTCACAAACTCATAGGCCTTTTCTACCCTCAATGTTTCCAAATAAAACTATTGGTTGAACACTTTCTTGAACGAGGTCCATGTGAGATACTCATGCAAATTGTATTTCACTATAGATTACCACCACTTATTAATGGTTCCTTACAACATATAGGTTATGAAGTCAAATTTACAGGTCTCTAGGGTCTTACAGAAATGAAATATACACTTAATATTTTTGATCCACTATTTGGGATCTTGATTCCCTTTATCACCATGAATGGTCGATGGTTTTTTTAGTAAACTCTTGAGAATGGTTCAATATATTAGATTGATCACTTTCACCCTCTTGAACCAATTATTTAATGGTTTAAATGATTGATTCACTAATAACAAGGTGTATTAGAGGGATAACCTATGGGACATGCTCTGCAGCTTCCTCCCTTTGGCTCCTAGGGGCCTTTTTGGGAGGCATGAGCTACAAAACACAAGTCAAAACTCAATAAATAGAAAATTACAATTAAAAAACACTAAGTTTAATCATAATAACTCATTGAATTACTCTTAAACAAGTAATAACACTAATCATGACTATCTCAAATACCAAAGGTGTGATTTTTTTTTTGAAAATTTAAACATTTTTCATTGTGAATGGTTTAGCTACATAGTTTGAAAAAATGTGTTCCAACTATGAGAAAATGCACTGGAAGGATTGTATATCTAGATTCATGGGTTTTTAAGGGTTTATACTAACCATTAACCTCTATTTTAATTCCACATTTCACCCTTAAACTCAATATTTCTCAAAATGATGCATGGTTTCTTCCCAAAACCAATAATCACTATTAAAAAATATAAAATCTCATAAAAAACACAAAATTGAGTTTAAATTAAAGACATAACTCCCAAAAATCTATTGAAACTCAAGTTTCATCACAAAGAATAGTTTTCCAAGCACCCCTCCCACACCTACCTCCAAGATTTGATGGTCTTATCTTCATACTACCTTTACTCCCCAAATATCAAGAGGAATCTGATACCATTTTGTAATAAAATGGTCTGGGTTGACCTGAATCATCACTTGAGCTAGCTTACCACAAGGCCCAAATCATGTCCCAAATTTTCATAGGATAGAGACAAGTATGACGGTATCAAACATGACTAATTGGGAAAAATTTCACCCTTGAAATATGAATAAATAACACATGGATTCTTCTTGGAATTATAGCCTGAACCATCCAAAGATTGGATTCCCATGCCAATAAATAATTAGTTTTAAAATATATTAATAAATGAATAGAGTATAAGAAGTAATAGTAATAAACTAAAACTCTTAAACATCATTCCATAAGCATAAACAAGGGATAACCATCATCCATATACAAAGCCATCAAAATAGGTCAAGGTTTTAGAGACCGATAAAAAATAAACCAAAATCACTAAGGATCCAAAAATGATCCACATGAGACCAACACTTCTCATGACCCACGATCACCTTTATCAATAGAACAAAAAAGGACTATGAGCCTCAGGAAGATCCACCGAACTACATGGTGCCCTTTCCTTTACCTATGTTCTGAAAAACTAAGTCTGTATATACCCAAAGGAATATGAAAGGGTTGAGGTACAAACCCATTATCATACCAATATTAATATATATAATGAAAATCACCATTCATAACCTTAGTTATAGATTGAAAATAATATTTTGAAAACAATTTCTTTGAAAATTCACCATAAATCACTTTGGTTTTATAAAAAAAGACAAGTTCAATAATAATAGGAATAAGGAAAATATGAATAAATATAAGGGAAACATTTCATACCAGATATCATAATCTAAATAATGAAAGGGGAAATAAACAACATAACTCAAAAACCATGGGCATGACTTGTGGGTCTAAGGAAACTCAGACTAACCTTAGGAACTCTAGTCGACATAAAGGAACCTAGTCATCCATCCTTGAGAGCTCAATTATCTTGATGGGTCATCAATGCATCCAGTTAGAACTTAGTCTAACAGTGCCACTGACCCAAATCAAAACACAATATATGCTAGGGGTTGCATCCTTCTAGGTTACCAACTCACCCAAGTTCTCACATGTGCTTCCAATAATCAAACATACATATAATCAATGCCCATAATTAAAAAAGGGAATACCAAATCCAAGATAATTTCCATTTTAAATCCCTTCTTTAAAATTCATTTGAAACCACTTTTCTTTTTTATGACATTTCATCAAACACTTCCAAGGAATAAATATGAATTTTCAAGGAATTCCATTTTATAATACCCTTAAATATAAAAAATTCCAACAATAATAATAATCAATCACGATGGTCCAAGTTAATTACTCAAGAGGGGGTGTGGATTGAGTATTCAAAAAGTTTCTGTTTATTTTTTTTACAAATTAAAATTAAAAACACCCTAAAAATAGTATAGACCATTTAACTAATAATGTAGGTGTAAAAACTATGAATATTATAAATAATTTCTTGAAAGTATAATAAAAAATTAGTTAAATAGTTTGAAAAATTGTTTTACTCACACCAAAAATAATTATATCAAAATTAAAAGCTAACTATTAAAGTATTTTACTAAGAATACACCAGTAAAAAAACTATTTATTATGTCACATTTTTAACATTAGTTATTTATAACCAATGTGAAAAAATATTTTTCACATATTTTATATAATAACCATTTTTAAATTTAAGAGTTTTTTATTTTCTATGTTAGTTACCTAGAAACCGACATTGAATATTAGTTTTAGTATGTCGGTTCCAAGATATTCAACATTGAAAAATTATTTATAATGTCAGTTATTTGAAACTGATGTGAAAATATTTTTTTTTACATTGGTTATAAAATAACCAACGTGATATAACTTTTAAAAATTTATGAATCTCTAGGTCTACTCATTCCGGTGTCTTTTGTTCTCACAATAATGGTATCATTTATCTCATATGTAATCCCTAACCCTAATTTCATTGATCCGATGAACTCTAATATTAAATTACCATCTCCATACACCCTTAGGTTTCTTTGACCTCATCATTGCATGTTCGAAGATAGATCTTCTCATCTCTTAAGTAAGCCTCACACATTCTCAATCCTCTCTTTCAGTCAGCCCATGTATTATTCCTTATAAAATTGATTCTCTTAAACAATTTTTACATTTCCATGGTTTTATTTTGATTGTATTCATTTTTTCATGTTATTAGAACCCTTGATTTTGTGAAGCACTAGGTTTATTTCCCTCTTCTCTCACGATTTATATTCAAGAAGCACTCTGCTGAAAGTCCTATCCATTACAATTTTTGATTTCATATCCCAGGTTATTGACTTTTCTTTCCCACTTGAGTAGTCAAAGTAAACTCTTTATGATTTATCATGTATTTGAATTTTTTATTTAACAGAATTTGTTTTGTAAACAAATTTATTATGCATTATATTTTTAAATTTGATATGTTTCAAATTTTGTTTTGGGAAACTATTTAGTTTTAATTTACTTTTTATGATTTGAAACTTCCATTTATTTATTTAATGTATATTTTATTCTATTTTATATATATTTTATAAAATTATTTTATCTATAAATTAGTTTTTTCCTCAAAATCCATTTTTTGGTATTTTCAAAATCCACTTTAAGGTTAAGTGGGAACCACACATTCAACGGGATTCCACCAAATCCCCACATAAATAACAAAGTTAAAAAAAATACAATGAAAAACACCATCCTAAATTTGAAATTCTAAAAGTAATAGGTCCACATATCCCATCACCTCGGTACACTAAATATCGAGCAGTGCACTACCTTGATATGCGCCCCCTGATGTTACCACTTTTCTGATGATAACCCCACCAAAGATCACCCCATCACAACTACCATAATAGAAAACCCACATCGTCATCACTACACCTTCATCATTACTATTAACATTAACATCCATCACCACCCAAAAACAAACATCATCAAAACCAAAAAACCCAAATCGACTTCAACAACGAATGATCATCAAATAAAACGATCTCACATAGAGAAACACACCAAACCTTCACTGATTTCTTTAATGAAGAAACACAAATAAAATCTTTCAAACAAGTAACCGACTTCACAAGATAATACTGACTCATGATGCATTTGGAGAACCGATGGCCACCAAACCACACATCACAGAATATTATAGGCAGCAAGGTATGAATCCAATCTTGAGTCTTTAAGAATTACTTTAATTTTAGTTCCATATGACTACCAACTTCACAATATTGGTCTATCCTAATTTTAATAACCACTTTACTAATTTAAAAAATCACATAATTATGAATTTTCACCGGGTTGATATATACAATCTTTAATTAGACTCTTAGTAGAATAATTATCCATTAAAAAATAATATACCCTTAATATATTATTCACTATTGAGCTTCTTTTTAATTATATTCAACACACACAAATAAATATCAAGGGAAAGTATAATAAATTTCTTATGAAGCACTCTTTGGAGAAACATGAAAATGAAAATTTCATTCTTCAATAAAAATTCTCTTAGGGTAACCAATAATTTCACAATAAAACATATATTAGGGTATTTAACAGCCTATTTTATTTAATATGGTTAGATATAAAATTTTACCCTCTATCACTTTACAAAAGTTATCCCTCTGTTCAATGAAATTTTTCTTTTCATTGGCAGAGGATATTATAATCAAATCAAAGAGTGGTATTTCTAAGAAATTAGATCATTCAATTTTAATATTTTCATCCAAAATTTGTAATTATTCACTGAGATTTATATTTTACATTTCATTAGAGTTAATTTTAATGTAATAAAATTTTTCTCAGTGAGTGTCTTAACTTCAACCTCCATCTTGTTTTATTGGAAACTAATACATATTGCAATACTTCTATACTTAATATACTATCTTAAAAAATGTCATTATAGTCACTAATGATCCTATATTATTGTTCATTTTTTTACATTCAATTCAATGAAATATTCACATGAGATTTCTAAATATTTAGTCCCTCTTATAAGGCTTTAATTTATTTTTTCTTTTCTAGTAAGACTCTCTTTTACACTTCAGTGATATAAATTTATTTCAATTATTTTCTATTTGATTATATAATCATTACAATTAACATTAACTTTCATCTATAATGTTACTAACTTATTTAACATTATATTCACTATCATTGAAAATCATAGCAACATTTTACTGATTAATAAATCCATAAGTGTGTCTTCTTTATTATCATTGAAATAATATACTACCCCTAACTAACTCACTTTTATCACCACTATATTATTTTGACTATATATTTGTTATTTATTTTTGTTATAGAGAATAATGAGTCAAATTTGGATTAATGTACTTCAAATAAGTGATGAACATGAGGAACATTTCGATGAATTTTTGGAATTTTCTAAACAACATGTTCCATACAGTGACATGTTTTTCTCCATGCATGAAATGATTTAATATGAAGAAGTTGAAAATATGAGAGATCAATGAACATTTATTTTTTCATGGTTTTAATCCGAGTTACAACCCTTGGATTTGGTATGGTGAAACTAGCTGAAATTTCAGATTCAATGATGCTTTGCAAGATGACAAGTATGATCAAATTGAATAAATAATTCATGATATTTAATTAGAGGCAATTGAGAAATAATCACAATTGAGAATCTATATGGTGATGCTGAAAAACAATTATATCAGGGTTGTATGAAATTTATGGTTTTATCGATGGTCTTAAGATTGATAAACTTGAAGACCAAAAATGGGTTGAGTGACAAGAGTTTCACAAAGTTGCTACAATTGTTGAAAGGCATTCTTCTTAAAGACTACGATATTCCAAATTCATATTATAAAGCGAAGAAAATATTATGTTTTATGGGATTAGGGTATAAGAAAATACATGTCTATCCAAATGACTATGTACTATATAGGAAGAAATACGAATTTATGTTAGGGTGTCCTAAATGTGGTACATCATGATATAAGTTGAAATAAAAATCATAGGCTGATTTAACAATTATAGACACCCCTTACAATTTATTTTGTTATCTTACTATAATTCCTCATTTGAAATGTTTATTTACAAATTCAAATGATGAAAAAAGGTTAATATAGTATATAAATGAGTAGAAATATGACGAAAAATTACAGTATCTAGCTGATTATCTACAATGGAAAAAATTTGATCAATAGTTTCCTACATTAAAAATGAAGTTATAAATCCAAGACTTAGACTATGTATATATGGAATGAATCTATATCAAAAACTTAGTAGAACACATAGTTCATGGCCTATTTTATTGGTAATTTACAACTCATCTTCTAAATTTTATATGAAGAAAAAATATTTCATGTTGATTTTAATGATCTATATACCAAAATAGCCTATAAATGATATTGATGTTTTCTTTTCACCATTAATTAATGATTTTAATCTTTTAAGGGAGGATGGTTCATGGTGTATTATTATTATAAAATGGAATATTTTCAACTACATGCAATAATTATGCGCACTATAAATGACTTCCTAACATATGTAAATTTGTATAGATACAATGTTAAGGGGAATGAATCTTGTCCAATTTATGAATAATATGCTTCATATTATCAACTTAAATATGGGATAAAAATAGAATAAATGGTTCATTTAAAGTTTTTTTCTATGGATAACACTTATCAAAGATTAAAAAATGAATTCAATGGATCATAAGAATTTGATATTTCTCTAAAACCTTTGTCCATCGATCAATATTTTGAGTGGGTGAAAAAAATTAATGCGACATTTAAAAAGATAAAATAATCTGATAATTATAGAAATATTTGGAAGAAATGGTCAATATATTTTGAGCTACCATATTAGAGATATCATGAGGTCAACCATAACATTGACTTCATGAACATGGAGAAGAATATATGTGATATCTTGATTGGAACATTTTTAGATATTAAAGGAAATACTAAATATGGTTTGAATGAAAGATTGGACTTACTCTCAATGGGAATACATTTGAGTTAGCTCCCACTTCTAATGGAAGGTGAACATTCCTGCCCTCAGTTTTTCATACATTACCCAAGAGGGAGAAAATTATCTTTTTCTAGTATCTTCATGATATCAAAGTGTCATAGGGTTATTATTTAAATGTAATTTTTTTGTGTATTTAAAGGATTTGAAGGTGACAGGTATGAAATCTCATGATTGTCATGTTATGATGCAGCTACTCCTACCAGTTACATTATGTGGAATATTTTCCATCTATCTCAGATTAACTATCATGAAGGTGTGTTATTTTTTCAATTAAATTTGTAATAAGGTGATTGATCTAAATTTTTTTGAACAATTTATAGAATTAAGTGGTTTATATAATTTTTCAATTGTAAATTTATTTTTTTCTATCTTTTTTTGATATCATGGTGAATTTAATGGTTCATTTAGTGCGATAAATAAAGCTTTGAGGAACTGTATATCTATGTTGGATGTATTATTTTGAAAGATATATGAATATATTGAAGGGGTATGTTAAGAATCCATATGGACTTGAAGCCTCTATTGTTGAGAATTATATTTTTGAGGATTTTGAATAGTTTTGAATAAGATACCTGTCTTTAGTGGAGAACATCATTTTGCCTAAATCTCTCCATGAATGAGTCAATCATGGGGGAAAGAGGATCTGTGGCTTAAAAGTAAAATCATTTATTGGTGAACAGATAAATAAGGTAAATTTATATATCTTGAATAACATATATGATGATTATTCATATATAACATTACATGTTAATGTGTTGAAACAATGTTATCCAAAGAAGAAAGATATGCAAATTTTGAATAAGAATAAAAAACTTGTTTTCCACGGTTTAAAGAGACTGTGCTTGGTAGATCAGATGCACCATAAAAATTGATATGGTTAGTGGGAGGACCAATTTTTAATTTGATAAAATGATCTAGGTATGAAATTGATGGCTATAAATTTCATATGAAAGATCAGGACAATAGAAGTGCAGTTTAGAATAATAGTGTATTGGTGTTCGTAGAAGTAATGCATTTTTCGAGCGCCAAAGTCAAAAACCCAATCTATGCATAAAGTTATTATTATAGAGTCAATGAAGAAATATGGTAGGTTAATTAAATTAAATTTTTATTTCTAGTGTTTAACTACAAATGGTATATTAGTAACAATAGTATCAGACACGATGAATTTGGAATGACACTAGTTAATCTGAATAGATTGGAATACACAACTGATCCTTTTATCATGGGAACACATGAAAAACAAATTTTCTATATTCTTGATCAATCTGATATGTAGTGGTCTATTGTTTTAAAAAGGAAAAAATAGTATATTGGTGGTGATAAACCTAACGAAGATGCTGATTTATGTATGATCCCTACTTCAATGGAAATATTAATAGATAATATTAATGAGCACATCGTAGACATGGTTTGTGTTGTATGAGACGATCATAAAGAAAGAATATGGGGAAAAATCATTTAGTATAGTTATAATATTCCAGGAAACATATGTTTATTTTTGGTTTACTTTATAAAATTTGATAAAATGTTAGATATTTTAGTTTTATTTTCTTTATTAAAACACACATTATAACTAATAAGTTAAATTGTTTTTTTATATTAGTTTAGTTTTATTTAGTTTACCATGTTTACCCTTACATGACTTATCTATTTATTGATTTTGTTGAAAATTAATTATTTTAAATCAAATATGTTAAATAAAAACAAAAATATTATATAAAAGAATATATTCAGAAAACATTATTTTTAGTGTAAAAAATGGTTTATTAGGTTAAAACATTTTTACTATTCACACACCATTTTTGGAGTTACTTTCATTATTTTATGTATTTTAATCTCTCATTAATGTTGTTATAATTTTAATTAACTACTCTAAAAAATATGAATAAAAATTTGGTTAGTTTAGTTTAATTTTTGTTGGATAATTTTTATATATTCAAAGAATATTATTTTCAGTGAAAAAAATAGTGTTATACATTGGTGAATTTTTACTATTCACACACCATTTTTGGATTTTTTTTCATTCTTTTATGTTGTTTCATATCTAAATAATTTTTTTAGCATTTTAGTTAACTATAAAAAATATAAATACAAATTTGTTTCATTTAGTTTACTTTTTGTTTGATATTTTTTCATTTTTTATTTAAATTTGTTTGTAATATTTGGATTTGTATATTTGTGTACTAATTATTTGTTTCTTTGATTTGTAGGATAATGAAATATCAAAAATCTGATCCAATACATACTTTTGGATAGGATCATACACATACTTATGGGGAGGAACGTACACATGCTCCTATTGATGAGCCTCCTTATCCTTCTTTATAAGAGATATCTACTTCCATGGGGAAAAATAGTTCTAGGGTTGGTAAACATGGAAGAACACGTTTACAAAAATTATCAGTTCATCATAGCTAGGACCATAGGATACCGGTAGACTTTGATGATAATGATATTCCCAAGGGTCAAAATTCAAAACAATTCAAGACTTTTATTATAGTGTAGTCCTAAAGAAAAGTTAGTATTATGATTTATGATTGGAGAATGTTGAAAAAATTACAATATCTCACTTATGGGAGACCATTTTGGTAATCTTATTTGTTATTAATTTAATTATCATGAAATGTTTACAATAATATATATTTTCCCCTTCTTATTAGATGGAATATGATATACCTGATACTGGAGGAGTCAGGAGGAAATGTTTATCATTGGATGCTAGGAGATGGAGATATTTTAAATCAATCCTCACATCATATTTAATTTTTTGGAATAGAAAAAGTCATAATACATGTGATATATATCCATTTATATATGAAGATACATGGAATATATTTGTTGAAAATAGACGACGAGAAGCGTTTTTGGTAAGTGCAATGTCACCTTTTAGAATTTTTTTATATTAATGATCATATTAGTGATTTATTTATTCTTAATTTATAAAAAATGAGGAGATATCATCAAGAGATCCAATCTAGAAATGTATACTATCATACTTTATCTTAGGGAAGGTTTACGTTATTGGAAGAACAAATGATAGCTGAAAAAATTAAAAAATTGAGAGCTGAGTCTTCAGGCTCTATAGAGGTTGACCCTCCCCTATGGACATGCAAAATGGAAAAGGGATCAAATGAGAAAAAAGGAAAATATCTTAATAAAGTGTCAAGTATTGTAAGGTGTTTACTTTATGTATTTATTTAAGTTAAGTCAATTATTTATATATTGTGATTCACTATATATTTTTTCAAATATTATATATAAGAATCTCTTAAGGAGTTGAGAACACATGGGGTCTTTATAGATGAGGGTAGGAAGGATATTTTAGCTATAGTATTGGGAAATACTGAACACTAAGTTCATGTATGAGGATACACAGTAGGTTTATCGGTAAAAAAAGTATTTCCACATCTTAAAGCTTCTTCAATAGATGTTTTTTTATAAAAAATAGAATATTTGGAAGCTATAGCTCTGAATATTTATGAGATGATGGAGGATAGGATCAAATATTCGATATAGTTAATGTTTGAAGACATGCAAAAATAGATTTAGGCTGTTGATCCCACTCCTCCACCTCCTCCTATAAATCCCACTCCTACTACTTATACTACTCCACCTCTGCCTAGAGACCACACTCCTCTTACTTATCATACTCCTACACCTCCTCCTCCTCAAATTCTCATTTATTGCGAGTTATATGTTGATAATACCTAGCATCATATTGTTGCATATAGAATGATATATTATATTGGAGATACCATTCATTATCAAAATATAGAGATATAAAATCATAGGGTCACTGTATAGGATATTATATATAGATCAGAAAGAATAACATTTTCTATAGATGAGGTCAGTATAGTTGGACAAAGTATCAACTATTTTTTTGTTTAGACATCTAGACTTGTTTGATAGATTACCATAATGGTATGTGTATATTATAACATTTATTTCATTTTCTATTAAATTTATTTTTAAATTTTAAAGTTTATATATTTATCTATTTATTTATAGGAATATTTTAAAGGTTAAGAAATACTATATAGACAACAAAAAATACAAAGTTTTATAAATTCAGATGTAACTTATACTAGTCTTGATAGATTGTCAATATATTCAAATTTTTTGTTGGATATTTATGATATTCCAATAAAAGACTGAATTTATGGTCATGAAATGAATATAATGATTTTAAAAAAAGATATCATGGATCTTGTAATTGTATGTGAGTTAGTAATCAACACGATGCAAGTTTTTTCCATATAAGTCAATTAACATAAATATTTCTATTATTTTAATTTATTGAAAATTTATACTTATGTTTTTTTGTATTAGAAATAATTATACCATTTTTTTGTAGCATGACATGAAAAATATATATGGATTTATGGGCCCAAAATTTATTTCACCTATAGCAATGACAATGACTGATATAGAAAGAATTGTTTATATTTCTGAGATATTTTAGCAACCACTCACTTTAAATTTTATTATATATAAATCCCCATTGGATGTTGGATTTTTTTCTCTAATGGAAAGACACTATACTGGCTATGCTCTATCCTTGCTGAAGTGTGAGAAAATTTTAAGACTATATTGAACACAAAAGTTTGAATATTTTTATACCTTTTTATATTATAATGAAATTTAAATTTGTTTTATTCATATTATTTTTAAATAGGGCATGAGATTTATTTATAGATACAAAAATAAAGGAGAATTTCAAGATCAAATATGTAAAATAAAAGGTGACTTTTCATTTACAATTACTATTTTTTTGATGTAGTACTTAAAAATGTTATTTTGAATTGAAAAATTATTTTTAATAGCAGTTTCATAAACAAGGAGTAAAGGAATGTGGATACTATCTTTTAAGATTTATGTATGAAATAATTTCAACCGAGATAGTTACAAAGTTCCATAAGGCTAGATTTATTATAAATTTTTCCTTTAATGTTTCATTACTTTATTCAAAATTCATGTTAAATAATTTATTTTTAATTTTTATATTTTTTAGGAACCTTCACCTTATACCGTAAAAGAGAAAATAAACTTAAAAATTGAATGATATTAATACATATAAGTACCAGGTTGTGCCTATAGTGGAACTGATGAGTTGATTTATTTCACTCATGATGCACTTGGGTTAGAGCATTGGACATTGACTGAATGAGTGGCCCCATGTACTGGTAGATAGGCTGTGGTAGGAAATAATATCACTAATACCATCCTACAAGGAATTTGAATATATTTATCACACTAAATAGAATATTCAAGGTGCATGGGGTCTTCCTTCTAGCTATAGGGAGCTTGACATCTGAACCGAGAGTTCATTTTCACTGGATTCTATTTCAGAGACAACTAGTAAATCATGAAACCATTCATGTAGGTCTCTACTTATGTGATAAGTAATTTTTATACCTTCATAAATTTAGGGTTACTATCATCATTTAACACTAGGTCGATATGGTTGGGTGCCCTCCGCTCAGTACCCAACTACATTGGCCTTGTAGCACCGGGCATGTGTCAGACTCTACACATAGGTTAAACTCTTAGTAGAGTCCTATGTTTTTAATAAATAGTCACTAACCCCATTGCTTTATCCCCACCTATTGAATACATAGACCATATGTGATCCAATGTGATAGGTCTATCCTCAGTACTCTACTCTAATAGTGACACAACTGGTGGTTCAATTGCTTGCAAAGTTCCTTCCAAATGGGTTGATCACATGCCAAATAGTATAGTCTACTGGTGTACCTATGTCGGTTGTTGGTAAAAACATCTATTTTGCAACTTGATTTGACTCATCCACATGTAATTGTTTCTATTTTATGCTTTCCATATCCCAACCACTTCCACCATCAACACTGAAAGAATGATTGGAGTGGATTTGGCCTAGTCCCACTACCATGGCCCTTTTCCCCCAATAAGTATCACATGATGGATTAAACTTCCCCTACCTTCAAAAATTTAATATAGAAGAGATGGTGATTGAACCACTATTATAAGAGTACTAAAAATCCCACTCCTCCCATCACATATATAGTCATGATGTGGTGTCAGTGAATGAGCCATGAAACCGATGACCAGTTACCCAGTACTTAAACCTTATAGTGGTGATTCTAACCTTTCGGTTCCCATTGAGAAAATCAACCCCCAACTACTATATCTATGTATGTATATATATATATATATGTATATGCGATTCAGATGTGTGATATTCTAGCCAACCCAATTCCAACAATACTGAACAGCAGAGCCCCATTGTTAGAAGAGTACCTAATCCATCCAGGCACCCAACCATTTCATGGGGAATCCTAAGTAATATTATAATGGTATATCAACACTCTTAGAAGAGTACTGATGACCTCCACCCTGTTCCATTGTGGCAGATGGAAGGGTGATCTGTACTATTCTAATAGTGAACTATCATGGAAAGGAAGGCCAACCACCACCAACCAGTACTTAAACCTTATGGTCATGTTCATCAGAATTTCACTATCTGTAAAGACTCAGAAATTCCGTGGAATTTTTTTTCTTAAATACACCGGAATTTTACGAGTCTTCAGTTTCTGACGGTGCTTGATTCCGAGGCCCGGTGTGCCCGGAATCAATTTCTAAAGTTTTGTTTGGGTACGTTCAGTAAACGTACGGGCGGGATTTTATATCTTTTGAACCGGTGCTCGGAACAGAAATCCAAGGGTACCGTTGAACTTGCAGCATCAGTGATTTTTTAGTGAGACCTTCACCGTAGTTGTGTTCCAACGAGAATGAGATTTAGTTTTTGGGGTTTTTAATTAAATTGAATAAAAATAAAGTGTTAACTTTATTTTTATTTGAGGTGGTTAAAACCTCCAAGTGGAGGTTAGAGGTGGGGCCCACCAGTACATAACCTTCCTTGAGAGGATATTATTTAGTGGGGCCCAAATGAAGTTTAAACATCTCATGCAATCAAATAGGTGGGGCCTACATGAGCTTTAACCCCCCTTTAAACCCTTGGAACCCCCAATTAAGTGGGGGAGCCTCTTCACCTTCCCCTCATTAAAGTGAAAACTCCTTCACTTAATTAATTGGCACATTTTGAATACTTTTGAATTCATGCCAACAATAAAATAATATAAAAAGCTATTATTTTATTTTGGTTGGCAAATCTCTTTTGGTGGAGCCTTGGAGAAACTTAGAAGAATTGAGAGAACTTCATCCTCTCCACGAAGAACACCCCTCACCACCGAAGAACTACGAACACCATCTTCTTCCTTCTTCAACCGGGGCAAGAAAGGGAAGCACCACCGCCCACAAAGTATGCCGATGAAATCATCTTGACTCATCTTCTCCAAGATCTTCCTCCTCCGACATTGACGTAATGACGTCCGCCTTCCGCAACTCCGTCATCGATAACAGAACTCGAGGTAGGGGAATTTGAGTTGAATTATTTCCCAATCTTCATCATTAAAACCTCGGATTATTTTTATGCCGATTGATATCAACATAACAAGGATGGCTCAGACCGCACGAACATGGCCCGACCCTCCCCCTTTGATTGTTCTCGTTTTTTGATAACGGCGATGGAACAATGGTGCCGCCAGAAGAGAGGATCGAAGCGGAGAAACGAGCCGCGAACGATGGGTTGCGGTGGTGAATTCAGCGACCAACAATGATCCGACCGCGGAAGAAGCCGGCGGCACAAGGGCCACCGGGCCGCCGAAGGGGTACAGTGTCGTCGTGCTGCACAGAGAACCGAGCCATAACCAGGTGGGCTGTAGCGGTACCGTAGGGGCGCAGTGTTGTCGCATCATGCTGAAAGAAGGAGCCGCAACCACACGACCGCAACAGTCAGATGAGTTGGGCATGACGCCGTCGCACCACGCTGGAGAGAATAGTAGCGGCCTATGGCCGCGGTGGTCAGAGGAGGGTGGCCGACTGAGCCGGCCACCGGTGCGCACTACAGGTGGGACCCTTCGGGTCCCACGGTTACCCTGCTGGTGCCATGTGCCGGCTGTTTCAGAAGATAGGGGGTGTAACCCCTCTTATGTGTGGCTAGCCGGCCACTCCAGATAGCCAGATGGCCACGCGAGCTAGCCAGCTGGCCACGCAGGCCGGCCAGGCCAGGCTGCCTTCGGACGGGCCGCCCATGGCCGGGCCACCCTCGGCCGTGCCGCCCACGGCCAGGCCGCCCTCAGCCGGGCTGTCCCTTCGGGTCAGAACACTCGGGCCGAGACACCACCTTGGGATAGGCCATTCACACGGACCAGGTCAGACCCCAGTCCGGACTGGGTTGGGCCAGGTCGGTCTGACTGGGTCGGACCGGACCCAGACCCGTTTGGCCAGTTTACACCTTTTCGCCCCTATCCTGGGCTACGAGTGTCCGATCGACAAACCGTCTATGATGACGAAATTATTAGAGCGAGACAGTTCTTTTGGAATACCCCACTTGAGGTTTGGACATAGTTGGAGTATAGTAGGGTTGGTTTGAACCTAAAAGCCAACCGGGCCCCTGGAACGGAAATGCCAATAACTCACAGACCGAGCGTCCGATTGATGCACCGTCTATCGTGTTGGAACCCTTATGACATGGAGGTCCTTTGGGTTACTCCTTTTTGTAGTTTAGTGGCGGTTGAGGTACGACCGAAATCTCGAGGGCAGATTCTACGGAACTCGAGTGCACTAGGTTCGAGGAATCTAGTGGCTATTAGTGAGGTGGAGGTTGGAGACAGATCATACGGAGGTCAGCGCTCAACGATCCTATGTGGGTCAGTGCATACCAATCCTGTGTGGGTTAGATCCTGTGTGGGTCAGTGCTCAATGATCCTGTGTGGATCAACGCATACAGATTCTATGTGGGTCATTGCGGGGGTTAGTTCCTATCGATCCTATGTGGGTCAGACTTCGTATGGTTAGAAGCAGTGCCTCTTGACAGAATAAGATGATCTAGCTTCGTGAATAATAATATATACTTCTATACTTCACTGAAATCCTGGTTTGAGTTGAGTCAATGACTTTTGTGTTTTCCTCATGATTGAGATGGGTTACTAAATAACTTAGGTATATGTATGGGCATATACCTAAGTAATGGTTATCCGTTGACTCCGTACTTTTTGGTTATCCTTGTTGGGTTTTGTGATACCTTGAGGGTCTCGGGGTCCCTATTGAGTATCGTTATACTCACCCCTGCACGGGCTATGCCCGCACCTCATTGTGTTGGTTGCAGACGACAGACAACACTAATCGGGATAGAGAGTAGCAGAACTGGACGGTACCCGGAGGTGGACCACTCAGCGAGACGTACACGGAGCAGATGGATGTACTTGGGGTGCTGAGGAGGCCATCTGTACCCACCCTTCAGGTGGGGATGCCGGAGGACAACCCAGTAGCTACTTTACTTTCTTTCTTCAGTTGTACTAGCATTTCATTTGTATTGAACTTTACTGTTGGGCTTATATTTCCGGCCCCTTTACTTTCAACACACTCTTTTTTATACAGTTTTACTTATTTTTTTACTTACAGTTGCGTACTCTATTGTGTTTGTTTACTATTATAAAGGAAATTCCTTCCCAGTTTAGGGATTTATGCCTTTGGTTCTAGTTTCCAGCTGCTGGCCTATGGAAGGAGGGCTTGGGGTAGTCACGATACGGGCCCCAAGGGACGGGTCGTGACAAATTGGTATCAGAGGAGTCGGTTCTATTGCAGAACTCAGGACTCTGATCATTCTTTTCTATGAAGCAATAATGTTAAGGGTACCGAGGTTTTCAGTGTAGGGAGTCCAGTGTTGGTGTGGCGACCGACGTATCCGTACACCAGGACCCTGACTACTAATTTCCAAATCAGTGCATGAAAAAACTGATTGTGTGTGTGTTTTCTAAAAGTTTTCTAAAGTCAGCTCAATTAGGTCAGTTCACCAGGTATAGTCGTTTGACAGTGTCGCATCTGTTTCTTTTAGGATGCCTCCCCGCATATCCCTAAGAGTTTTATGCTCTGACAGCCCACCGAGCAATGAGGCCTCGGTGTAGGGCCCTTTACCAGTGGAGGCACCAGTGGTACCACCTTTCATTGGGACACCGATTCCACCAACCCCAACAGTAGACGATTCACGCCGCTTGAGCGCGTTGCAGGAGTTCCAGCACCAGAGGCCACTCAGGTTCCAGGGAGAGATGGACCCACAGGCAGATGAGGATTTGCTGGAGGCTGTGGTGAGAGTTTTTAGGCTGGTAGGGACACCAACAGACCTCATGGATATTCCTACCATGAGTCTCCTTCAGGAAGTAGTAGGCAGATGGTGGAGCCTGATGCTCCAGGTTCATGACGAGGTGACATTACTCTATACAAACTTAGAGAGCCTATTCCGGGTGGATTTTGTTCTAGCCACCCTTCATGCGGTGAAAATACAGGAGCTACTTCATCTGCATCAGGGCAGCATGACCGTAGCACAGTACTCAACGAGGTTCGCCGAACTCTCTCGCTAGTCCACAGATATGGTGCGGGACCCATTCTTCTGGGCTCGGACCTTCGATCAAGGGCTTAGGAGAGAGATCAGAGCCTCAATTATCTCCTTCAACATCCCGACGCAGGAGGGGGTGTTAGAAAGAGCCCTCCTAGTGGGGAGTTTCCTTGCTGAGCAGTCACCAACAACAAGACCCACTACTAGTCGACATGCAGCAGAGTCTTCTGCAGCTGGTAGTAGACAGATTAAACAGAGGTCCAAGAGGACCAGACCCACAGGTGGTCGACCGCATGACTCAGGATCGGTTGTGCGAGGCACACAAAGCAGAGACACTTATTCCAGGAGCAGACAATGCTACTCTTGCGGCGGGCAGGGTCACATGGCACGTGACTATCTGACCCGCCATAAATACGATCATCAGTTAGTTGAGGGACCTCCTAGGAAGAGGCAGAGGTTTGATCGAGGTGGTCTGCAGGGCACAAGAGGATGTGGAAGAGGAGCTGGTCGAGCAGCTGGTGGTGGATGACATTTCGAGGTGTTGACACCACCACCACTAGGAGGTCCACCTCGACCGTAGGGAGCAGGTGGACAGGGGAGAGCTCAGCTTCAGGCAGCTAAGGCTTATGACCATGGTGTTCCGTAGATGATTCGAGGTACGATCTTTGTCTACTCCACCTTAGCTATATTTATTATAGACATAGGTGCCAGTCACTCTTTCATAGCCACTGCCCTCATTCGGAGCTCGGAGATTCCGACAGAGCCATTGGCTTGATCCTTACAGCTAGAGACTCCTATGGGAGCAGACTCGATGAATACACACTGCTTCCGGTAGTGTGAGCTTACTTTAGGAGGCGATAGATTCGGCTGGGATCTCCTCGTAGTGGCGTCGAGGCCTTACAAAGTTATCTTGGGTATGGACCGGTTATCTACAGTCCATGCTTAGATTGACTGTATTAGGAAAAAGTGTGGTGTGTCCACATGGATGGGACTAGGTTTACCTTCAATAGTGAGAAGGGAACCTTTGCAGCACAAGACGAGCTTACTCGGAGGAGGGTGCAGCCGATCACTCATCAGTTGGTCTGTCTTACCCTCAGAGCAGTTGACGTGGAGAGTCCGAGTTATCCTGTAGTGGTGGATCAGTATGCGGATGTTTTACCTGACGATGTTCTAGGACTACCTCCTTGAAGATAGGTGGACTTCTATATTAAACTGTACCCCAAGATGGCACCGATATCTACTCCAGTATATCGGATGGCTCCCGATGAGCTTCACGAGCTGCGGTTACAACTAGAGGACTTGCAGGGGAAGGGATTCATCCGACCCAGTGTTTCTCCCTAGGTAGCCCCGATTCTATTCTCCAAGAAGGTAGACGAGAGATTGAGGCTCTGTGTTGACTACCTTCTCCTGAATCAGGTGACCGTGAAGAACAAGTACCAACTCCCGAGGATTATTGACCTCTTTGATTAGCTCAAGGGAGCACGATGGTTCTCGAAGATAGACCTCAGATCAGGCTATCACCAGCTTAGAGTTCGATATGAGGATGTGCAGAAGACAACCTTCAGATGTTGGTATGACCACTACGAGTTCTTGGTTATACCCTTCGGCGTAACCAATGCTCCGGCAGTGTTCATGTGTCTCATGAATAGGATCTTCTATCCATACCTCGATCTCTTTGTCGTAGTCTTCACCGACGAAATTTTGATCTACTCGACTACTGAGGAATATCATACCTACCATTTGCAGGTAATACTGGACACACTCTGAGAGCACCAACTTTATGGTAATCTCTTGAAGTGCCAGTTTTGGATTCGAGAGGTTCACTTCTTGGGAAATGTGATCTCGGAGGATGGATTTGTAGTAGATCCAGGGAATATTGAGGCAATGATTTCTTGGGAGCCACCCAGGAGTGTGAAAGAGGTATGAAGTTTTCTAGGTTTTGATGGATACTATATGAGATTCTTCCCAGACTTCTCCAGAGTAGCATCACCACTATCAACCTTGAAAAAGAATGGGCAACCCTTCGTGTGGTCGGAGAGATGCTAGCAGAGCTTTCAGGAGCTGAGTTAGAGGCTAACTAGTGCCCCCATATTAAGGCTTCTAGAGGAGGGCGTAGGGTATGTAGTTTACTGTGATGCATCAGGGACCAGACTTGGGTGTGTCCTAATACAGAAGCGAGTAGTGATCACATATGGTTCTCGGCAGTTGAGACAGAACGAGTAGAACTATGCTACCCATGACCTGGAGTTACCAGCAGTGGTCTTCACCTTGAAGATGTAGAGACACTATCTTATGGGAGAATGTTTTACCATGTACTCTGATCACAAGAGTATCATGTATATCTTCTCTTAGAAGTACCCGAATCTGAGACAATGATGATGGCTCGAGTTCCTCTAGGACTATGACTTTGAGATAGTCTATACTTTTGGGAAGGGGAACGTTGTTGCGGATGCACTCAGCATGAGGACTGGTATTCGGCTTCTAGGAGAGGCGACAGAGCATCTAGCTACCTTATAGATATCCTTTGTGGATAGGGATGGAGTAGCCTATCTACAGTCTCTTACAATCACTCCTCCACTTCTTCAGTGAGTCAGAAAGGCCTAATGTGGGGGCGCTGACTACGAGACACAACATGCTTAGATATCCATGGGGAAGGCACCTGATGTATTTTATGAAGGTGGGGAGCACGTCATCCTATTCATTGGACCTACCATCGTACCAGATGCACTTCAAGAGGAGGTGTTCATGGAGTTACACACTTCCCCTTTAGCAGTACATTCAGGAGTGGTGAATATGTACCAGAACCTCTGAGGATAGTATTGGTGTCCAGGTATAAAGAAGGTGGTAGCAGAGTTTGTCTCACGATTCCTCACTTGTCAGCAAGTGAAGGTAGAGCACCAGGTACCAGTAGGCTTGGTTCAGCCTTTAGAGGTCCCAGAGTGGAAGTGGGATGGGATATCCATGGACTTAGTGATGGGTCTTCCACGTATATCCAGGAGTCACAATTTGATTTGGGTGATTGTTGACCGACTCACCAAGTCGGCCCACTTCCTACCGATCAGATAGCATGGATCAGTAGAGATCTTGGGACACCTCTATGTGCAGGAGATTATGCATTTTCATGGAATACCTTCTTCTATTGTCTCCGACCATGATGCACGGTTTACTTCTTGGCTATGGAAAGGGATGCAAGAGGCTTTCAGGACACAACTTCACTTGAGCACCACCTTCCATCCTCAGATAGGTAGCCAGACTGAGAAGACCATTCAGACCCTCGAGGACATGCTCCGTGCATGTGTCCTCGACTTCGGTCGTAGCTGGGAGAACCACGTACCTTTGGTGGAGTTTACCTACAACAACAGCTATCACTCCAACATCGGTATGGAACCCTTTGAGGCCTTGTATGGTCGACCTTGCAGATCGCCACTGTGCTGGACAGACCCAGGGGAGTCAGCACTAGTGGGACCAGAGATGGTATGGGCTACCACTGAGAAGGTGCAGATCATCCAGGAGTGGATGAAGACTGCACAAAGTAGGCAGAAGTCGTATGGTGACAGAAGGCAGAGACCTCTGGAATTCGAGGATGGTGACCACGTCTTTCTACAGGTCTCACCTCAAAGAGGTCTACGGAGATTTGGCCGAGGTGGCAAGTTGTCTCCATGATTCATAGGACCTTTCCAGGTTCTCAGTAGAGTAGGTGAAGTGTCTTACCGCTTATCTCTTCCACCTCAGTTGCACCGAGTGCACGACGTCTTCCACGTATCTCAACTGAGGAGATACGTTCATGACCCATCCCACATCATCGACCATAGGAAGCTGGACATAGATGATGGGGAGAATTTCACTGAGGTTCCAGTAGAGATTGAGGATCGACAGGAGAGGGTCCTACGTGGATGGTTGATACCTCTGGTGCTTGTTCGATGGCAGCACAGGAACCTCCAAGAGAGCACATGGGAGCGGGAGGCTTAGATGTGTGCTCAATACCCCCATTTGTTCCCTTAGTTCGAGTTGTAGCTTACGGGGACGTAAATCCCTAAGGTGGGGAGAATGTAAAGACCCGAAAATTCTGTGTAATTTTTTTCTTAAATACACGGGAATTTTACGAGTCTTCAGTTTCTGACGGTGCTTGATTCCAAGGCCCGGTGTGCTTGTAATGAATTTCTGAAGTTTTGTTCGGGTATGTTCAATAAATGTACGAGCAGGATTCTATATATTTTGAACCGGTGCTCGGAACATAAATCCGAGGGAACCATTGAGCTTGCAGCGTCAGTTATTGCTTAGTGAGACCTTCACCACAGTTGCGTTCGAACGAGAATGGGAGTTAGTTTTTGGGGTTTTCAATTAAATTGAATAAAAATTAAGTGTTAACTTTATTTTTATTTGAGGTGGTTAAAACCTCCAAGTGTAGGTTAGAGGTGGGGCCCACCTTCACATAACCTCACTTGAGAGGATATTATTTGGTGGGGCCCACCCAAAGTTTAAACATCTCATGCAATCAAAGAGGTGGGGCCCACACAAGCTTTAACCCCCCTTTAACCCCTTGGAACCCCCAATTAAGTGGGGAGCCTCTTCACCTTACCCTCATTAAAGTGCCAACTCCTTCACTTAATTAATTGGCACATTTTGAATTATTTTGAATTCACGCCAACAATAAAATAATAGACAAAGCTATTATTTCATTCTGGTTGGAAACTCTCTTTTGGTGGAGCCTTGGAGAAACTTGGAAGAATTGAGAGAACTTCATCCTCTCCACAAAGAACGCCCCTCACCACCGAAGAACGACAAACACCATCTTCTTCATTCTTCAATCGGGGCAAGAAATGGATGCAACACCACACACGAAGTATGCCGACGACGTCGTCTCGACTCGTCTTATCCAAGATCTTCTTCCTCCAACATTGACGGAAGGATGTCTGCCTTTTGCGACTCCGTCATCAATCACCGAACTTGAGGTAGGGGAATTTGATTTGAATTATTTCTAGATCTTCGTCGTTCAAAACTCAGATTATTGTTATGCCGATTGATATCAACATAACGAGGAGGGCTCGGACCGCACGAACATGGCCCGAACCTCCCCCTTTAATTGTTATCATTTGTTGATGATGGTGATGACACAACGGTGCCGCCGGAAGAGAGGATCGCAATGGAGAAACGGGATGCGGCCGACGGGCCACGAAAGTGCATGCGGTGACCGGCAACGAGATGGATGTGGAAGAAGTCGGTGGCGCAAGGGCCGCCGAAGGGGCGCAACGCTGTCGCGCCACGCAGAGAACCGAGCCATGACCAGGTGGGCCGTAGTGATACCGGAGGGGCGCGGTGCCGTCACACCGCGCCAGAAGAAGGAGCCGTGGCCATGCGGCCGTAGTGGTCAGACGAGCTGGGCGCGGCGCCGTTGCACCCCACCGGAGAGAAGATCTGCGGCTTATGGCCGCGACGGTCAAAGGAGGGCGGCCAGCTGAGCCGGTCACTGGTGCGCACTGCAGGTGGGACCCTTTGGGTCCCACGGTTACTAGGCCGGTGCCATGCGCCGGCCGTTTCGGAAAACAGGGGGGGTGTAACCCCCCCCATGCGTGGCTAGCCGGACACGCGAGCTAGCCATCCGACCATGTGGGCCAGCCAGATGGCCTCAGCCGGGCCGCCCCCGGCCGGGCCGCGCATGGCCGGGTCGCCGACGGCCAGGCCGCCCTCGGCCGGGTTGCCGACGGCCGGGTTGCCGACGGCCGGGCCACCAATGGCCGGGCCGCCCTCGGACGGGCCTCCCTCGGGCCAGAACACTCGGGTTGGGTCACCCCTTCAGGTCGGGCCGCCCCCTCAGGCTAGGACGTTCCCATGGACTGGGTCGGTCCGACTGGGTCGGACCGGACCCAGACCCATTTGGCCAGTTTACACCTTTTCACCCCTATCCTGGGCTATGGGTGTCCGATCGACGAACCATCTACGGCGATGGAAAGCTTAGAGCGAGACAGTTCTTTTGGAATACCCCAATTGAGGTTTGGAAACAGTTGGAGTACCGTCAGGTTGGTTTGAACCTAAAAACCATTCAGGCCCCTAGAACGGAAATGCTAATAACTCATAGACCGGGCATCCGATTGATGCACCATCTATCGTGTTGGAAACCTTATGACATGGAGGTCCTTTGGATTACTACTTTGTAGAGTTTAGTGGTGGTCAAGGTATGGAAGAAACCTCGAGGGCAGATTCTATAGAACTCGAGCGCACCGGGTGCGGGGAATCCAGTGGCTGTTAGTGAGCCGGTGGTTGGAGACAGATCATATGGAGGTCAGCACTCAATGATCCTGTGTGGGTCAGCGCATAACGATCCTGTGTGGGTCAGATCCTGTGTGGGTCAGCACTCAACGATCCTGTGTGGATCAGTGCATACCTATCCTATGTGGGTCATATCCTGTGTGGGTCATTGCGGGGGTTAGTTCCTATCGATCCTGTATGGGTCAGACTCTGTATGGTCAGAAGAAGTGCCTCTTGACAGAATAAGATGATCTAGATTCACGACTAACAATCTATACTTCTATAATTCACTGAAATCCTAGTTTGAGCTAAGTCACTGACTTTCGTGTTTTCCTCATGATTGAGATGGGTTACTAATTAACTTAGGTATATGTATGGGCATATACCTAAGTAAGGGTTATCCGTTGACTCCATACTTTTTGGTTATCCTTGTTGGGTTTTGTGAGACCTTGAGGGTCTCGGGGTCCCTACTGAGTATCGTTATACTCACCCCTGCACGGGCTATGCCCGCACCTCATTATGTTGGTTGTAGATGATGGACAACTCTGATCGGGACAGAGAGTAGTAGAACTGGATGGTACCCGGAGGTGGACCACTCGGCGAGACGTATATGGAGTAGACATACGAACTTGGGGTGCTGAGGAGGCCATCTGTACCCACCCTTCAGGTGGGGATGCCAGAGGATGACCCATTAGCTACTTTACTTCCTTTCTTCAGTTGTACTAGCATTTCAGTTGTATTGTACTTAACTATTGGGATTGTATTTCCAGCCCCTTTACTTTCAACACACTCTTTTGTATACATTTTTACTTAGTGTTTTACTTTCAGTTGCGTACTCTGTTGTGTTTTTTACTGTTATAAAGGAAATTCCTTCCCAGTTTATGGATTTACGCCTTTAGTGCTAGTCGCCAGCCCATGGACTATGGAAGGTGAGCTTGGGGTAGTCACGATACGGGCCCCAGGGGATGTGTCGCGACACTATCAATAAAATATACCTCTCACTATTGAGTACCCCCATCAGAAAAAGGAGAACCAAGGGACTGATTTACTCAATACTTCCGACCAACCGTTGAAACCCTGATCTACTACTAGCACTCCCCATGGAAATAGGATTGAAATAGTATACTCATGTCAAAATTCTCTTTTATGAGAAAACCCTAGGCATAATAGACAAGGCCCGACCTTATATAAATAGAACATATTACTACTGACAACACCATCATTATAATATTGGCGGTGCCATCATGGAATCTTCTCGTTACTTTAATGTACCACTTATAGACCCGTGGCATTTTTTTGTTTGAACTTACCCTTGACCAGTGATCTATGATGCTTTTGATTATCCGTATGACTGCTTCTATGTCAAAATCCTAAACTAGTTATGATACCCCCATTTCCCTATGCACTAATATAGTTTCTTGGGGACCTTAGCTGACAATATGGGCTCTTTCCCTCTCAACATTGGATCATGGCACTGCACCGTCTATCTTGTACCACTGATACCGGGATAATATTCAAATAGAGTGCCCATAGAGTCAAACACCTCCTAGCATCACATATCCATTTCTAATACCAATGAATCAACACCCTCTACCTTGGGCTATTTAGATTGTAGGTATGAACTACTAAAATATATTTCATGGAAAACCATATATACTCTATCTCAGTTGGCCTATTACCCTTAGATATCAGTCATCCTAGTATTTTTCTAAAAAATTGTGCTCAGTCTACCATTACCACTAGAAAGTGACCACCTATCTATGGCTAGCTCGATTGGTTTTGAGTCCAAAGGTAGTACGTCCCAATGGAGAGTATCTTCATTACCTATTATCTCTAGACATATTTCCCATTGACTCGCTAACCCATCATACAAAAGGTACACCATTTGGAATTGAGTGAGCAAACAACCACTCTAATTGATCTAGTGTACTGTCTTGCCACTAATATACTACTCACT
This sequence comes from Viscum album, assembly GCA_963277665.1. Taxonomy (NCBI): domain Eukaryota; kingdom Viridiplantae; phylum Streptophyta; class Magnoliopsida; order Santalales; family Viscaceae; genus Viscum; species Viscum album. The sequence goes on from OY728122.1 coordinate 1,021,390,327, forward strand.
TCTTCGACTGTCCGAACAACATAGAAATTAGGATTCTATTTCACTCCCTTCAGAATGTGGTGGGTGATCTTTCAAATACCACTCATGATACTCTTTGGTCTATTAGTGTCATGGAATAATCTAGTATATCAAACATTGTAGAGGGTGGTTCCCTGTGTTGTTGCAGGTTATTGCAGACAATACATAATTTGAACACACCACATACTACTTATTGAGGCTCCAATATCAATGGTCTTCATGGGAAGATCATTCCAAACCATTCAAACCACACCCAAATTGTCCCCCAAGACCTCATTAGTAATCAACTCTAATAGGGAGGAGAATCATATTCCTTCTGAACATAGTCGCTACAATTCTAGTATCCCTAGATATCACCCATACTATTTAAGCTGAAAAATGTTGGACCTATAGGTCGATAGGTTCCCACAGATTGGTGGATGCCTACCAACCACATGATCCCACTCACCGTATAGTTCTCAATCACTGCTAATTCCATGTTATCAGTTGATTTATTGGATGGAGCTAGTCATATGTTTCTATTTACTCTGATCTGTGACCCTATTTCCATCGCCAATAATTCCCTTACAGATTCGATTGACCCTTGGACATCCTGTTTCATGGTAGCTAGATCAACCCATCACCTCCATCCCAATCCATATCATACCCAGTAACTACCAACTATTATTGGGTTATTTCACCATATCCCATAGGTGGATGATATGATGGTTGGATGTTTCCCTCCAATATTTCTCACCCATGCCAATGGTGCATTCCCCATTCCCTATTTCATCTTCTTGATGACCTCATGGAAATTGTTTGGTCTGATTCCTACATTGAACCATCCACTCATATTCCATCCAATAACCCATTTATAAGTGCCTAGGAAAGATACCCCCACCCACCACCACCAGTCAAATTCCACCAACTACTATAGGCATAAAAGGTTCCCCATCTCCCCCGATGTCTCTACCGATGAAGGAAATCTAGGAACCCTCCACACCCTAGCATCTAGTGGAGCCAAATCCAAATGAGTGGTTGAAACCAGAGAACATAGAAGGTATAGCTTGGGACAAGTTAAAGTGCTAGGTTTTTGGGGGGTAAGCACAACATCAAGGAGGAATTCATGGTTCCATGGTTCATTATAGTGTTTAATTTATATGAGAAGGAACCATCATCCTCCATGATTCTTGAGTGAGTGAACCAACTGAGTGAGTATATTGGATGGTCCAACTAAGTTTCCTATGCACCTTGAACCATCCACCATGCTCGAATGCACCCACCATGAGGGATCACTAGAAAATGGTGACGAGTAGCCTTTTTAACCATTCCCCTTTCACATTCAGGCTGTTGAGTCATGGAATTGGAAGACCTACCACTAGAGAGACCTCCCATGAAACTTATTTCTTGTATCATCCTAGAGGATAACCATGCCATTCCAAATAACCACCATCCATTCCCCAATCATACTTTCATAATGGTAAGAAGACTACACTCTTGATACCCCTGATGGTCTACTATCTGGTCATCACCCCCTCATGAAAACCCATACCCCAAGCTCACCCACATGAATTTAATTGATATGATTACTACTAGTAAACCCACTAGATCTCTACCCTTTGGAATACGTTAGAGCTTTCCAAAACTCAGAAAAATAAGGTTTCATGGAGTATGAGAAGTTTAATTGACATTCGATATCACACCATCCCATCAGTCGGTCAACAGTTGATGAGCACAATGTTTCCCCAATTCATGAGAACCATGGTCCCGAGCCAGTATTTGAATAGAGTACCCCTGGAGTTGAATGGACTTTTCTTGGCTTACTATCATATGGAACTGCCCCTAGGTGAACCACCTACTAAACTATGAGATCATCTAGACTTTAATTCATTGGTATGGGTTGGTAGGTTCCCATTGTAATTGAACTAGTAATCTGACCTCGAACCATTAGGTTCATCCAACCCCGAGTAGTACCACTTCCGAAGATAGCTCATGAGCACTTTCCCCTTTCCTGTGTTCATGGAACCTTTGACTAGCAACTTATGGATGGATTTCTGTAAAAGTACAATGACATTATATATATCTATATCTATATATAAACATAATAAAATAGTATTGGTCATTGGATTCCTCCCACTTTTACAGCCTTCCTAATTTCTAAATGGTTGTTTTGACTGGTGGAACCGGAGCACAAAACCTTGAGGGATGGGGGTGGGGGTGAGAACGGGAAACATATTACACTATAATAGTCCCACCATCACCCATAACTATTCACCCTTTGGCCTAGTGGGGTGAGGATGGATAATTATGGATCATAAGTCAAATGGGATCCTTCAGTAATATCTCACTGGAAGTGTATTGTAGGCGGTCCAACCAGGATTCCTCGAGCCGATGGTGGACTAGTGTGTGGTTTTCCAGCACTATAATGAGATGAATAGATACGGGGGAAGTGATAAAGACAAAGTACTAGTGCACAATGTTCATGGGCGATACATAGTGAACACTCAAGGAATTCAACTGCTTAGTAGAATCGAGGTCTCAAGTTTGATATTGCATTGGAAAACCCAACACGTATTAGAATTCCATTGATCATTGTTGACCTCAATTTCTATATATTCTATAAGGGGTCATCTTGGATTGAATGATCCACCAGTTTCTCTTTACCACCCGCGTATCCCGTTCATGAATATCTAGGCCAAGCGCTCCATTTGTGCACCTTGAACTCCACCAGTTTATGAGACCCCACAAAATATCCATCCATTCCATCACCACCTAGGAATTGATAGATGATGGTAAGGGGTGACTATTTTTATTCCAGTGTAATCATTGGTGTTTGAAATTCATGAGAGGTTCTGAGCACATTGGTCATATGCCCTCAAAGAAGGCATTCCACCCCCATCTCATGGCAGAGGTCCCGTAGAGATGACATTAAACCCCATTTCAATGCCTTTTAACTAGCACAATTCATGGTTCACCAAATATAGCCCCTTCAACCTGGAGAACTCAAACCCCCCAATTCAAACCATCCCCATCTCTCAATCAAAATTCATAGATAGTCAATTAGATATCCATGTTTTTGATTCCAATTGAACCACCACTACCAATGATCAACCTCAACTCCAAACAACAACCACCATTGAAACTCCATCTCTTTATGAAAACTATAGCTAGTAAGGGTAGCTCGTTGATGCTACCGTATGAATTACCTCTAATGGAATGAGAATTACAACAAATATGATATCACCCACACCACCATCTCTCTTTTTCTGGGAAGGTCATTTCGCAAGGCATAGTAGTGGGGAGATGTAGACACATCAACTTACATACATCAAATAGTATTGAGTTAGGGTATTAGTGCTCTATAATTCTAGGAAGTTCATCACCCAACCATCCATTTTAAATAGTGTACTTTGGGAAGAACCTCATTTTTGTACCATCCATACAAATTGTTGAGCAATATCTTCCATCACTACCACAAAACTGGGCAAGCCCAGCGCCACCCCTTTATCAGCGCTAACGAAAAAGTGCTGATAAAGGGGGGGCCTTTATCAGCGCTCAAAAAAGCGCCGATAAAGGGTGCCTTTATCAGCGCTAAAAAAAGCGCTGATAAAAGTACCCCTTTACCAACACTTTTTTTAGCGCTCATAAATGCCCCCCCTTTATCATCACTTTTTTTAGCGCTGATAAAGGGACCCCCTTTATCAGCGCTTGTTTAGTAGCGCTGATAAAGGGTCGACTTCAAAAAAAAAATTAATTTTTTTTAATATATAAATATAGTTATATAGTTATATTGATATAAATATAATATATAATTTTTAAATGCATTTTAGATAAGTATAAATGGACATTTACACTTATTATACTTAATATATAAGATATTTAGTGAAAATGGCTTCTAAAAAAATTTAAAAAATATTTTTAATTAATGATTTTCTAATTATTATGGAGTAATAGTCATTTAATAACAATTTGAAGAGTAAAAAAATTAAAAAAATTAAAAAAATATCCAAAATATGTTGAAAACACAACTCAAACTTCAAACGGCCATAACTTTTGATCTGGGTGTCCGTTTGAGCTCTACCACATATCAAATCGAAGCCTGCGACGAGCTCTACATCATTGTGACCCAGGGGGACTCCGATCAAGCGTTTTTCAAGGCCAAAAGAGGCCCAAAAGGCCTCCAAAACTGAGTTTTTTGTCGGGGTACCCAGATTTTTTAACATTTTGTGGATTTTCAGCCTCGTTTAAGGGGGTATTATTGGCTTTTTTTGGTAGGGACTGAATTTATTCCAAGGTATTACATTCATATTGATATTATGTATTTGAAATTTCATCCTTTTTTATAATTAACTGCTATTTATAATCAAATATATAACTATATGTACATATTTTTTATATATTTACACCTAAAAATTAAATTTTTTAAATAAATAATTAAACATATTTATATATAAAATATATTAGCTTTATCTAAATAATAACTAATATCCATTTTATTTAAAATACCAATATATGAATATTTATATAACTAATATATATTAATATAACTATACATATATTAATATAACTATACATATATTAATATAACTATATGTATATATTAATATAACTATATATATATATATATATTAATATAACTATATATATATATATTAATATAACTATATATATTAATATAAATATATATTAATATACGAATAAATATAACTAAATATATATATAAATAAATAGATATATCATGAATAAGAGAACAAATCAATATAGGGTAGTGGAAAAGGCTTTAGGTGCGTAGGGGGGTGGTCTCGAGATCAAATCCTGGTGGAGGCATGGGTGTGCGCGCAAGGTTTATTTAAAGGGATAACACTGATAAAGGGTGTAGGCGGTGCGGGCGGGCGCTGGAGGTGCGGTAAAGCGCTGATAAAGGGGGGCTCAAGCGCTGTAAAAATCCCCCCTGAGATTGGCAGTATTTTTTTTTTTATTTTTTTTTTATTTTTTTTTATTATTTTTATTTTTTTTTATTTTTTTTATTTTTATCAGCACTAAAAAAAGCACTGATAAAAGTGTTCTTTTATCAGTGCTAAAAAGAAAGCGCTGATAAAAGACCCTTTTATCAGCGCTTCGTTTTAGCGCTGATAAAAGACCCCTTTTATCAGCGCTTTTTTTTAACGCTGATAAAAGGGGTCTTTATCAGTGCTTTTTGGAGCGCTGATAAAGGGGACCCCCCCTTTATCTTCGCCGGATTTATCAGCGCTTTTCTAGCGCTGATAAAGGCCATTTTTAGTGCTGATAAAAGCCGTATTTGTAGTAGTACATATAGATATCCAAATCAAAGATCGAATACAAGGTAAAACTTTCTACTATTTGGAAGACCAACTTGGGAGGTGTCACTATAGTAGCATGGATAAGTGTCAAGAACCATCCAAAATGACGAAGGAAACCTAATGATATTAGTTCCCATAGGAACATAGGTGTACCAATAGCCCGAGTGTGGGAATAGATAGAAAATAAGATGGTCCATGAAACATAGATGGAAATGTTTAGGACTACTTGGGAGATGACCTAAAGAAGAAACAAAAATTGAACAACCAAGTGCAGATGGTCTGATAGACTAGGTAACATCATGCATTGGAGCGAGTGAGTGGTGAATTGGTTGGACCACATGGAAGGAACATGCCAACAAGATGACATGAGTGGGGTTGGAGTTAGGAACTGAAACACCATCAAGTAACTAACACTCAAATGGAGTAATCGACGAGATATTTCCCTACACCTAGAAAAGCAAAGTGGAACCATGAAGCACCACATTTCATGAAAGTGGTGTTCCCTTTGGAATGTAGATACACATGTATAATGCTTAGGTTCCATTGGGTCATCTTGTGGGTATCAAAATTATCATTTTCTGAATTGAAACATTTCAATGATCAGAAGAAGATTATCTTTTTTATCTAACATACTTTACTAAGTGTTTTCAATGATAGAATTAGAGAATGAAAAATGAGTGGAAGAATAGAAAAAAATGAGGATAAAAATATACTAGAAGTAGATAAATTTTTGATGGAGCATAAAAGGAATGAAATGACTGTTGGAAATATGTACTAAATCATAAACCACAATTATGTGAGATTCATGATGTTGTGGTTTGTGTTTAATCTCGGTTCATGAAACTATATCATGGTTTTCATATTGAATGATATGGAATATTATTCAACCAAATCTCTTATGATGATTATAATGATTAATTTGTCTTATTACATATTACATGATGATGTGTCAATTAAGTGAATGTTAAAAGAATTTTAACATGAAGATTAATGAGGTTGATGTCATAAGAGATACAAAATTGAATGCCAAAGTTTGTCTATTTCAAAATGTTTAAAACATATTAAATTCTAAAAATCTCCTCAAATCATTGAAGGACACCAATAAATTAGAGTTTATGGATCTCATTCATGTATTATAATATGGTTCCCATGTGTTATCTTATGTAAGACATGGTGGCTGTGGATAACCCTAAGATTTAGGCAACCATGTTCCATTGTGAGTTTTGGGTTACACTTATCTAGGAAACTCTAAATGTTAAGATATCATAGGAATATATTTTATTATATCCATATGATGGATTTGGGAAAAGAGTTATCAACTCAACTATCCAAGTTTCATACATGATATGATTGAAATAATGACCTACCTAAATAGAAAAGTGATGATAGGGATGAAAAATAGGACTTATTACTTAGTGAAATATGGATCTTGGATCACTAAATGAATATCAAATATGAAGTCATCATTTAGTTGGAATACATTCAATAAAATTCCTTATTGAAATGATATAAAACATGATACTCACCCAAATATATGTCTTTTTATAAATAATTAAATACATCATGAACACCATTTTGAGATATCTTATAGACCTAAACTATAGTTTAATAGATTAGTATCTAAGGTTGAGAAGTGTTATTAAGGGGAATAATTTTGAGAATATTAATGTGAATGTTATAGAAATTAATTTCTATAATTCTACCACATGATTATTGGATATTGGGTGTGAATCACACATTTTTTATGATAAAAACATACTTAGAATTAGGAGAGAATTGATGAATCGAGAAGAAGATCTACGTGTTGGAAATGGGGAAAGAGTTGATGAATTGAAAGTTGAAACTTATAATCTAAGTCTACCTAGTGGATTAATTATAAAATTTAAAAAATATAATATGTTCCACAAATAAATTGATATTTTTTATATCTTGTTTGGAAAAGATGAGTTTTTCATTCACAATGATGATCAACAACTGGTCTATATATATGGATGAAATGTTTTATGTAATTGGGAATATGATGAATGATTTATAAATTTTAGATATGGATAATCTAATCTAAAAAATTTAATATAAGAAGGTAAATGTTGGTTGTAACACTACTATTATTTGTCATTATTTTGATAGACATATAAATGAGAAACACATTTAAATACTTCATAGTTATGGATTTTTGGAATCATTAAATTATGAATCATTTGAAAAACATGAATCTTTTTTTATTTAGAAAAATGACCTAAGAACATTTTAGTGGAAAAGTTGAGAGGACTAGTGGACTATTAGATCTTATACATAGTGATGCATTTGGTCCAGTGTGTACTCAAAACATTCATGGGTATAAGTAATTCATAAACTTTACTAATGACTTTAAGTCAATATGGTCATGAATTTATGATGAGAAAAAAGTTTTAAACCTTTGAAAAATTCAAAGGGTTTGAAAATTATGTGTAAAATAATATAGGAAAAAATGTTAAGATTCTTAAATAAAATTGGGGTGGTTTATACTTGAGTTATAAATGTATTGATCAACTAAGAGGTCATGAAATTATTTTACAACTCACTCCTTATGAAATTTCACATCAGAATGGTGTGTATGAGAGGAGTATTAAAACATTTTTGGAAATGGTTCAATCAACGATGAGTCTTTGTGAACTTCCTATATAATTTTTTGGATATTATCAGGAAGAATTATCATTAATTCTAAATCATGTTCCATCTAAGGCATTCATAAAGTAGCTAAATGAGAAATGGATTGGGTGTTGTACCAATTTATCTTTTATGAGTATTTGGGGTTGTGAAGCATATGTTTTCCATTTAGATTCAGATAAAATTTTCCATAAATATGAAAATTGTTTATTTTTTAGTTATCCCAAATAAAATTAGGGATATAATTTCTATAATCCTACCAAAAACTATGATAAACTTTCCTGGTTCAACCCGACCTGTCACCTGACCCAGGTTACCACAAGACTCGAAGCACATTCCCAATCACCACCGACTGATGATAGGCACTAGAGTATCAAACCTAGCCAATTTGGAACAATTTATCTCTCAAAATCCAAATAAATAATAGACGGATTCCATAAGGAATTATGATATGACCCATCAAAATATTGAATGACCAATCCAAAAAATATATCTTTTGAAATATATGAATAAATAAATAGAGTATAAGGAACAAAAATAAACGACTAGAACTCATAAGAATCATTCCATAAGCCTAAACAAGGGATAAAAATTATCCATATAAAAATACATTAAAATTTTCCAAGGCTAAAGAGGCTGATACAAAATGACCCAAAATAAATGAGGATTCCAAAATGATATATATGAGACCAAAACCCCTCGTGACCCACGATCACCTCTATAAACAAAACATGGAAGGATAATGAGCCTCGGGAAGAGGCACTAAATTGTATGGTTCCATTTCTTTTACCCATTTACTGAAAAACAAAGTCTGCATATGCCTAACAGAATATGAATAGTGTGAGGCCAAATCCTAGTAGGATACCACCGTGAATTTACACAATGACTATCACCATGACACCATTAGTTCTATTTTGAAAATAATGATTTGAAAATAATTTCTTTGAAAATAGACCATAAATCCCATTAGTTTTAGAAATAAGAGAAGAAAAGTTCAATAACAATATGAACTAGGAAAAAATGAATAAAAATGATGGAAATATAGTATACCAAATATCATATGCACAATCATGTAATGGGAAATAAGAAACATAAAACAAATACCATGGGCACAACCTATGGATCTAAATAAACTAGAACTATCCCTAGGAACTCTAGCCATCATAAAGGAACCTAGTATACCATCCCCAAGAGACTAATTTTCTCAACATGGAATAAATACATCCTATTAGCATACTCAATCTAAAGGGTCCACTAACCCCAGTCATTTCACAATATATGTTATGGGTTGCATCTGTTCAGGTTACCAAATCACCCAAGGCCTCCCATGTGATTCCAATAATATAACATACATAAAATCAATTCCCATAATCATATAAAAATGGGAATACAAAATACAAGATAATTTTCATTTGAACCCCCTTATTTAAAATTTATTTGAAACTAATTTTCTTCTTTAAGACATTTCATTAAACACTTTCAAGGAATTAACTTAATTTTTTAAGGAAATACATTTGAAAATGACCTTAAATCAAACACACACCAAAAATCATAATAATAAATCTATAAAAACGCTTAATAGCATATAAAAATAATAAATAATCAATTTAAACCAAAGAAAAACCAATAATTAAGAGTATTCCATGGGAGCGCCCCATTTGGTAGAGATAGCTTCCTAAAATAAAAAAACTGTGTTGAATTGACTATAAATCACTAGAAATGAGAGGATATGATCCTCACAATCCTACAAAAACAAAAATAATAATTAAAATAATAACCCTAGCCCTAGTTTTAGACCCCATTGTGAACTATGGTTCTAAAACTCCATGTAAATGGAAGAACAAGGCATGATAAGAGGAGAGGAGGAGGAAACCATAAGAAATCGAGTCTTACCTCGAATAAATCCACTGAGAATCAAGGGAGAACACCAAATAGGAAAGGGGATAATAGATTCAATGGAAAGGAAGGGTAATATAATGTGAGTTAGGAGAGGAGGAGAGGAAAGTGGGATAAATTCGTAAAGGGTAAAGTGGAAAATTATACCTTTTTCAAAGAAATTTGACAGACTATAAGGTTTGGCCACATAGTTTTCCAAACCATACACCAATTATTCGGGTCACCTACCTTAACAAAAATAGACTACACTATTTTATTGTTGAGTCCATATAGGTTAATAAACCTTGATCAAACTGTGAAAAATAGCTATGGTCACCCCAAACCCACTCTCACACCATTAGACACACAATTACTATAAACATGTGCTAATTGTGAGCACCAACATAATTCTTCAAAAATTCATATTTTCAACCCTAGATATCTAAAAACTTCAAGGTAAATAAAGAAATAATAAAATATAAAATAAATGAATGATAGTGACACGAAGAGTGTCATAATTCTCCCCCACCATGCCACTTTCTCCCCCCAAAAATTCCTTAAGATTCCCAATCTATAAAAAGGAAAGGCCATTGATACCTCACCAATTCTTCATACTCCCCTATATCACAGATTTATTGGATACACCACCATAGAACATAGACTAAATGAATCTATTTTCCATGAAACACCATGTTCTGATAATCCATGATCTAAAAAAGCTCCTCAACAACATAAGTATCGGGATCCACCTCTAAATCCTACCATTTGATTACTTAGGATGGATTTGAAGGATATTTATTTAGCTAGGATACATGGAATAAATCATGGATGGATGTCAATTTTTATGGAAAGTCCAATTGACATGACACCTTCCCGAGGTTCTCTATGACCTCAAACAACCTGACATACCACAATGTTAGGTTTCCCTATCTCCCCAACCGATGGTGTCCCAATTGTGGAAAAACTCTTAGAAACACCCAATCCCCAACTATAAATTACAATGGATAACATAGATGATTGAAATAAGATTCCTAAAATTTATAATAAGTTTCCAATATATTTTTTATCAACTGCACCTTTTCTATCATCTCACGAATATTACTTATCCTCAATAAGAAGCGCTCACTCAAATCCATCCAACAAATAAGATATTGACAAAGTCACCCATATAGAGCCTCAAAGGGATATATCTTGATCGAAACATAATAATTTTATTATAGGAAAATTCAACCAATGAAAGATGCTTCTCCCCAAAACTATCAATGTTAAGCACACATGATCGAAGCATATCCTCAAGAATATGGATGACCTGCTCAGTCTGACCATCCATCTAAGAGTGATATGTCATGGTCAACTTTAAATAAGAACCCATACCCTCCTATAGACTACTCGAAAACCACAAAGTGAATTTAGGGTCTCAATTATATATAATGATTGAAGTCATGCAATAGAGTCTCATGATATCTCAGATGTAGAGGTGTTTGAGCTCTTCCACCTTCATCGACTGCTTACTAGGAAAGAAATGGGATGTCTTAGTTAACTGGACAATAACCAACCAAATAGAAACCTTCTAAATCAGATCCTGAGGTAATTCAATCAAAAAAACCCTGGAAATATAACTCCACATCAATACTATAATAGGAAGGGGATATAATAAGCCATTGTGTATCTGATTTCCAACCTTGATCAATTGAAATGTGAGACACTGGTATATGAAATCAGTAACTAAACATATCATCCCAGGGCATCAATACTAACATCTCAAATTATAGAACATCTTTGTATACCTAGGTTGAAAAACCCAACTAAACTGGCGTCCAGCCTCCATTAACTCCTACTTCAAATCCAAGGGAATGATAATCATATTTTGAAAAATAATGGCACCCTCAGGAGTCTGAGACCGTCATCAAAGGTATCCCCACCATTTAAAATGTTGTTAATATACTAGAAATTAGAATCTTCTTCTTGGTTAACCTGAATCGAATCATCTAAGGAAGGCATGGACTGTACACAATCTAAAATCACCTACTCTACCTTCTCTTCCAAATCCAAATGCATCTTAGTAAACAAGCCCATCGATCACCATTCATCCTCTAATTTTTACACTACCTAGGATAGTAGTTTTCATTTCATGGTATCAACTACCACATTCCCCTTTCTAGGGGTTTATTATATATAAAAATCAAAGGTATGAAGATCCTCCACACAAAATCACTATTGAATATTCAAATATCTCTGAGTGAAGATATACTTCATACTATTATTATAAGGCCCCATCCTTAAACATTACTTAATCTTAAGTTAAGTCAAGAATTCACATTGAGTATTTTTTTAGGTTTAGAGTTTTAGAGAATTAGGCTATAACTATTAAATGAAATATCAAATATTAAAAAGTAGACACTTCTACTCAGTATCCATTTTTTTCATAAAATAAAAACTCTTAAAAGAAAACAAAAATTATTTTCTTGATATAAATCTTCCTGAATTCTTCCTTTCTTTTACCCTGCCTTATTCCCTGTGAAAAACATTTCAAAAACATGGGATGAGCATAAAAAGCTCACTAAGGTTTATAAAATAAAGAAAGAAAACATTAGTCCATCAATACATACAAAACGTAAGCTCTTTAACATACCTCATGAAATCATAAGATTTATGAATAACACATAGAAATCATAAATCATAAAGGTAACTTGTGGCATCCATAACATACTTATGTTGTATATTTCATAGATACGTATGGAGTTATGTTTGGAATACCCATTATAGTATATTCTCTAAATCTATTAGAAGAAACATTAACGTTTACCTCCATCACATTACCCAATTAATTGGAGAGCTATCTCGGGCTCACCTGCCCTAATTTTATCACGAAACCACCCATATACGTAAACAATGCTGTAAAAACCATAACATAATAATAATACATGAACAAGCATAAAGGAGAGATAAAATTTCCACATAGAAATCACAATATAAAATTTCAATATATTTACATAATCAATCCATTCTCAAAACCATTTTGAATACCACAATACGTAAAAATAGTATTTTCTTTTTAAAAACACTATGGCTTATAGAAGAATCCAAATATCAAATAATGTTTGTGGTAGAGAAAAGGTAATTTATATCACGTATTTTAAAAATAAACATTCCATTTTTAATTTAGTAAAATGATACATTGAAAAATATTCCCTTTTAATGAAATGAAAAGTCAAAGGGTTTTATACACCGTATAAAAGAAAGTCGTGTATAAATCAAAATATGCCTCAATGAATGGAGATTGAGATGAATTCCTTTACGAAGAACATTTTGTAAATAAAATAGATCAATTATGTGTATTCACTATAATTAAACATAAATAAAGTATATATAAAATATAAGATATCAAAATTAATTTATCACATAATCATAGCACGACATAAACAAGAAGTATAAGATCAACCCATAGAATGGAAATTGGGTTAAGAAGTTCCCTTACCTCATGTCTGACTTGACTCGTTCATTATTTAATCTCATAAATAATAAACTAAAGTTAATTTATTATTTCTTAAGAACATTTTTAAAGTTTATTATTCCTTCTATATCACTTATTACCACATTATAAACATTACATAATCATTTGAGTTAATAACAGTCATTTTGTCGATATTTGGTACTTGAGTCAAAAATGAACTTCTTATAATTACAAGTTGTCCATGTGGTCAAAATTACATTATCTAAAGAATGATATTATTGATTTAGATATAATATATATCATATATATCCAGTATATATATGTATTTATAATAGAACATAACATTTTTATATAAGAAATGAAATGTACCGTTCAAGGAGACAGTAAGTCGTACTTACGCATGAATGCTACTTTCATTTCATTTTCATATTTAATGGAATTAAAAATTAATGATACATAGGTATATTATAATTATAGTATAATATCATATATAATTTCATTAAATCCATCCTTTATACCTTCCACGTATGGAATGAACGGGTCATATCACTTTGATGGGGCGGTAGTCCGCACTTCCTCAAATGAAATTATCATATTTATGCATTATGGAAACCATAAAGGTATGCTATAAATGAAAAATAAAAAAAATAGAGATAATATAAATATAATATATATCACATATAAATATAGTTCCATCATAATTTCTACCATGAGAGGTTTTAGGAGATAATTGAACAATCATCTTTTCGTGTGGCAGTAGTTCGCCATCCATAGAAACAGTATGTTCTAAATCCATTAGATGGAGGTGTGTGAAAGTTAAGTTAGAATAATTCTCATAAAAAAATACTATTATATTTAAGATACTTTTTTTGTTATAAAATAATAAAATAAATATAGTTTAGGGGGTTGTAGAAGGAAAATAAAAGAAAAGAACTTGAGAGAAGACGTTACCTTTAAATCAGGTAACTCTCTTTAGTTTGAACAAAAAGGCATTCTTGAAGTTCCTTATGCCTAAGGTAATGACTCTAGGTGGAATATAGGGATTTTGGGAGCTTATTTGGGCAGAGTTTGGACGAGCCAAGGGGATTGAGAGGTGTGAGTAATGGGTTAGAGGTGGCTGCCTTTTATAAGGGGGAGAAGGGGTTCTTTAGGAAAGTTTGGAAGTATTATTTTATTATAAAATGATTTTCAGTTTCAAAAGGTCCAAAACTTATTTAATTATAATATAAGGTAAATATAATTTGAAATAAAATCATCCAATAATAATTGGAAAGGTTTTTGATATTGTTTAATCCTTATATTTTTTGTTTAACCCTTTGTTAACTTATTTAACTTTTACCATGTCCTCTTATATATTCATACTATATGGTTAATATATTTACTATAAAATGAAAAGATACCCAAAATAGATCATTAATCATATTTTTAACATAATATATGTAATTTGACTGAATTTAAGATTTTTAGGATTATTTTATCATTTAATAAAATATTAATTGTTTTAAAAACTCATTTATGTCAATTTATAAACTATTCATATCAAGACTTTTAAAAAATCTATAACAAGTTTATTATTTCTAAAACCCTTAATTAATTAAAATATGAAAATTCATTATTATCCATAAAATTCGTGTATTTCATAAAAAGTTTCAAAATAAATTTATTTTAATATTTATAATATCATTTATTTGAATCATTTATTAATGAAGCAATTACTGCATCACCATTGTGTCATAATTAAATTTTTTTATTTAATGTATAAAAATTATAAATAAAATACCATGATGTAGGAAATATTTTTATCTTTAAAATTAATATTTATAGTCTAAGAGATAAATTATATTACCCCATATAAATTTTCTTTACTAAAAGATATATATTTATGTTATTTTTGTCCTTACTTTAAATTAATTAATATAAAGTGTCATTATCACTCCCAAGTGGCTCCATGAGGTCCCCAAATCGACCCAAGGATTCCCTTGGTCATAAATATCTCATAAAATAGGTTTATTACAAGTGTAAGGGTAATTTAATATAATTATAATATTATTTTTTACCCTTATTTACCAGATTTAGCCTTTAACCATGGTAAATAAAATTTTTACTGAAGTAAATATTCATAATGTATAAAAATAAAAGTTACCTATTTACAAAATTTTGACCTCATGATTAAAAATATGGAATCCATTTTTCAAAATTTAAAACATATAAGTGGTAGAAATTAATATAAAATTAATTCCCATTGTCAAAACCAAAAAACGTGTTTTTACAAAATAATACCTATCAAAAGATTGACCTTTGTTTTTGTCCAATTTAAGAGTAAAATTACTTCCAATGACCAAAATTAGATTAAATGGTAAAAATATAATCCAATTAAACTTTAAAACCAATTAAAATAATAATATAACTATATAAATAAATTAGATAAAAAAATAGTTTTGATTTAAAATGAAATACTTTTCACTATTCATTAAAAAATGAACTTTATCAGAAAAATACCAAAATTTTAACCAAAGTAAATTTTTATGTCCCTATTCTAAGGAAGAATTTTATTTTTTAAAATATAACATATAAAAGTGACAAAAACTAGATTTAGAAAGGGTTTTCCATTAAAAGGTGGTAAATCGACCTTTTAATGAATATTAGAGTATTTATGCTTAAAATTGGATTCATTCGCATTTTAGACTCTAAATTTTATTGGATAAATGTAAACACATTTAGAAGACATGTGTAATCATATTATAGTTAGTTCTATTTATTCCCGCCAATACAATGACTATGCATTAACTACCATTTAAAATAATAATAATATTATATTATTTTTCAGTATAACTCAACATTATGTGCAACATAAGATTTCAAAGAAACCCGTTGCTGCGTATCAGGTATTCCATCGAACATATCATGCCATTTAAATTAAAATTAATATTTAATTTAAAAATATTAATAAATATGAAAATTCCATATTATTTATTTACCTGGGATGTTACATCCTTCCCTCCTTTTGGAAATTGCGTCCTCGCAATTTTAAAATTGGGCTAGGAAACTTCATTGAAAGTACCACATCAGAAAAAGAGTAAATAAAACTATCACTTTAAAAGAAATAAAGAGAAGTAAATAGTTCACTGAGATAACCCATAGTAGGATTCCATGTAGGGAAACATGGATATGGAAGATAAACTAATTGTCATGTTTTGATGGAGAGTGATAGAAAACATGATCAGGAGAATGTTAACAATAAGAAAACCACAAACTTGTGATGGGTTAAACGGTCATTATTTTCCCAATAGGAAAAGTAAATGGATAAAGTTTTTGTTTTTTGTTCCATTTCATAAAGTTGGAGAATTTATTTATGATATTGACTAAGGACATAAGGAAATATACTTACTTTTCAAGTATAGTTTCATCCTTTAATAAGTTTCTACCAAAAACTCATATTTTCTCCAAACGATGAGTATTCAAGATGAATTGGTCACACCTAAAGCACTAGAATCAACTTCTAGAGAATAAAATGATCCAAAAAAGATGAACCATATATTTCCCATGTCATTATACATTAACCAAAACCAAAAAGGTTATTATAAGATCAGATAATACCCAAAAGGATAATCTTTTATAAAAAAGAAATACTACTCTTAATCTCCAAAATTGAACAAACAACACCCAAAGCTAAAAAATACCATTCAATACACAATTGTACTTAAAAAAATTCTTCAAAATAATCCAACTAAGATTGAAACCCAAAAAACAGAAGGATTTGATCACATAGTCTTCCATAAAAATCTTAACATTTATCTCCAAATAACATCAGTTACTCTTAAAGTCTCATACTGAGAAGTAATTAACCTAATCACATATTCTTTATAATAGGTTAATCATTTCCATAAATAACCCAAATCTTTATATGTCCATAATAAAAACATAGATTCTTCCAAAATAAAATTTCAACCATTACTCCAAAAATGAAATTCCATAGTATTCTATTTTCCTTAGGCATATAGTGTTTCCCCAAAAGAGAAAACATCTTAAAAAATAACATTTATCACTTAATCAATAAATCATTTTATTATACTAAGGATATCTATTTGATAAAACATCAGTTCCAAAAATTATCTTATTCTTGATCCATAAAATCATTTAACTAAAAAATAATTAGTCATACTAATTAGGGACTTCACGTAGTCCAGTGGTTGGCGACAAATCCCAATCACACTTTGGTTGTGGGTTTGATTCCCATATCTTTTTCCAACGTGATGGGTTATCACACGGTCTGCATGTTATACTTTTTCAAAAATTATATAAGTTTATAACATTCCAAAAAATGAGATAAATTCCTAAAAATAACCATAACATATTTTAACCACAAATTTTATCTCATACCTTGCATTTTCATCCCAAAAAGTAATAACCTGTAATTGCCTCAAATTCAAGGATCATATAACCCCAAATGGTTCTTTATAACTATACCCACAAAAAAATATAATTCTTCCTTGAATAATATTTTCACATATCAAACTTCAGTTTTACACATACTAGAAAAAGTCTTCCAAAGTAATCCTATCATTAATACATTTAAAAATATCATCATCCATAGATCCATCATAACTCTTCAATTCCTAAAATGTAGACATCTTAATCATAGAAAATTCTTCCTGATCCTTTATCCATGTTTTTCCATCTTATTCTTTTATACTTCTTTCTTACAAAAAAAATCATGCATAATTTCCTAATATTTCAGTAATTTCAAAACACAAGCTAAGAAATAACCCATACCTTTCATAGGTCATTTTCAGTTTCCTCATCTTCAATTGGAATTGCATTAGGAGGTAAACATATATTTGTATGATCCTGCTGATCCCATTCCCGAACCTTCTTCGTAGGATATATATTTTTATAATTACCATTCACACCACATTTAAACCATTTAATTGATCCTTCGGAAAGAACTTCTTTCCCTTTCCTGGAGTCAACTGGATGCTTCCTTTTTCCATGGAATGTTCTTGCTTTATGACCTTCATTACCACATCTATAGCATCTTCCTATCCCTTTGAAGCATTTTCCTAAGTGTTTCTTTCCACATCCTTGACACATAGTTTTTTGAATATACTTACCTTTATGGTTATTACCTAAACTCCAATTGGGATTCTTTTATTGCATATATTATGCCTTATAAAAATCACCAAGGTTCAGGTGGTCAATAATGACTCCATATAGTTGTTTGAGAATAACCACAATATTTTTCATTACAGCTCCCATTTCATTCTGTTTCTTATTCATAAAACCATCACAATTTTCTTCACATCCATTTTTACTTTGGTGCCTTCTAGATCTAGCCATTCACTAAAACAAAAAATCTCTGTGTGATTATATTAGTAAAATCATCATATAATCTCTTATGAGGAGGGTAAATAGTAAGATATACTTATTAATGTTATCTTAAACTCATTCAATATATCTAAAATTACTATGTCTCTTTCTAATATTCTAACCATTATGGTTATGTCAATTATGCTTAAATAACACCCTAACCTCTAAATTTATCTAAAACGACCTCTGATACCAACTATAAGGCCCCAACCTTAAACATTACTTAATCTTGAGTTAAGTCAAGAATTCACATTGAGGATTTTTTTCAGGTTTAGAGTTTTAGAGAATTAGGACATAACTATTTCATTACATCTCAAATATTACAAAGTAGACACTTCTACTAAGTATCCATTTTTTGATAAAATAAAAACTCTTAAAAGAAAACAAAAATTCTTTTCTTGATATAAATCTACCTGGATTCTTCCTTTTCTTTTACCCTACCTTATTCCTTGTAAAAAATACTTCAAAAACTTAGGATGAGCATAAAAATATCAGTAAGGATTATAAAATAAAGAAAGAAAACATTAGTACATAAATACATACAAAACATAATTTCTTTAACATGCCTCATGAAATCATAAAATTTATGAATAAAACATAGAAATCATAAATCATAAAGGTAACTTGTGGAATCCATAACATACTTACGTTGTAGCTTTCACAGCTACATAGGGAGTTACATTTGGAATACCTATAACAGTATATTACCTAAATATCTTAATAGAAACATTAATGTTTACCTCCATCACATTACCCAATTAATTGGAGAGCTATCTCAGGCTCACCTGCCCTAGGTTTATCACGGAACCACCCATATACATAAACAATGCCCAAGAACCATAACATAATAATAATAAATGAACAAGCATAAAGGAGAGATAACATTTCAACATTGAAATAACAATATAACATTTCAATATATTGACATAATCAATACATTATCAAAACCATTTTCAATACCAAAATACGTAAAAAGAGTATATGGTATTTATTTTCCTTTTAAAAACACTACTTATTTTAGAGGAAGCCAAATATCAAATAAAGCTCGTGGTAGCGGAAAGGTCATTGTCACTGCATATGTTAAAAAGAAACATTCCCTTTTTTGTTTAGTAAAAGTATATGTAGAAAAATATTCCCTTTGAATGAAATGAAAAGTCAAAGGGGTTTATACACTGTATAAAAAAAATTCATGTATAAATCAAAATGTGCCTTAATGAAATGAGATTGAGATGAAGTCCCTTTCAAAGAACATTTTGTAAATAAAATATATCAATTATGTGTATTCACTATAAGTACACATAAAGAAATTATAAATACAATATAAGATATCAAAATTCATTTCTCACATAATCATAACATGACATCAACAAAAAGTATAAGATCAACCCAAAGAATGGAAATTGGGTTAAGAAGTTCCCTCACCTCATGTCCGACTTGACTCGTTACTTCTTTAATCTCCAAAATAATAAACTAAAGTTAATTTATACTTGATTAAGAACCTTTTTAAAATTTATTATTCCTTTTATATCACTTATTATTATTTTATAAACATTACACAATCACTTGAGTTAATAACAGTCGTTTTTTCGATATTTGGTACTTGAGTCAAAAATGAACTTCTTATAATTACAAGTTGTCTATGTGGTAAAAATTTCATTATCTCCAGAATTATATTAATGATTTAGATATCATATATATCATATATATCCATTATATATATGTATTTATAATAGTACATAACATTTGGAGATAAGAAATGAAATGCACCATTCATGGAGACGGTAGGCCATACGTACGCATGAACGCTACTTTCATTTCAATTTCATATTTAATGGAATGAAAAATTAATGATACATAGTTATATTATAATTAAAGTATAATATCATATATAATTTCATTAACTCCATCCTTTATACGTTCCACGTATGGAATGAATGAGTCATATCACTTTGATGGGGCGGTAGTCCGCACTTCCTCAAATGAAATTATCGTATTTATCCATTATGGAAACCATAAAGGTATGATATAAATGAAAAATATATAAGAATATAGATAATATAAATATAATATATATCAAATATAAATACAGTTCCATAATAATGTCCATCATGAGAGGTGGTAGGAGATAATTCAATAATCATCGTTTCATGAGGCAGTAGTTCACCGTCCATAGAAACAGTATGTTCAGAATCCATTAGATGGAGGTGTGTGGAAGTGGAGTTCTAATAATTCTCATAAAAAAATCCTATTATATTTAATATACTTTTTTTTGTTATAAAATAATAGAATAAATAGACTTTAGTGGGTTGGATAAGGAAAATAAAAGAAAATAACTTGAGAGAAGACGTTACCTTTAAATCGGGTAACTCCCTTTGGTTTGAACCAAAAGGATTTCTTGAAGTGACTTATGCATAAGTCAAGGCTTATAGGTGGAAGATAGGGATTTTTGAAGCTTATTTTGGCATATTTTGGATGATCAAGGGGCTTGAGAAGTGTGAGTAATGGGTTAGAGGTGGCACCTTTTATATGGGGGAGGAGGGGCTCTTTAGGAAAGTTTGAAAGTATTATTTTATTATAAAACGATTTTTGATTTAAAAAGGTCCAAAACTTATTTAATTTGAATATAAGGTACATATAAGTCGAAAAAAAATCATCCAATAAGAATTGGATAGGTTTTGGATATTTTTAAATCCTTATCTTTTTTATTTAACCCTTTGTTAACTTATTTAACTTTTACCATGTCCTATTATATATTCATACTATATGGTTAATATATTTACTATAAAATTCCAAGAGACCCAAAATGGATCATTAATTATATTTTTAACATAATATATGTCAGTTGGAATAATCTTATATTTTTATTATTATTTTATCATTTAATAAAATATTAATTGTTTTAAAAACTCATTTATGTAAATTTATAAACTATTCATATCAAGACTTTTAAAAAATATATAAAAACTTTATTATTTCTAAAAAAATTAATTAATTCAAATATAAAAAGTCATAATTATCCCTAAAATTCTTGTGTTTCATAAAAAGTTTCAAAATAAATTTATTTTAATATTTATAATATCATTTATTTGAATCCTTTATTAATGAAGCAATTACTGCATCACCATTGTGTCGTAATTAAATTTGTTTATTTAATGTATAAAAATTATAAATAAAATACCATGATATATTAAATCTTTTTATATTTTAAATGAATATTTATAGTCTAATATATCAATTATATAAACCAATATACAATTGTTTTACTAAAAGATATATGTTTATGTTATTTTTGTCCTTACTTTAAATCAATTAATATAAAGTGTCATTATCACTCTCAAGTTGATCCATGGGGTCCCAAAAGACCTAAGGATGCCATTGGTCTGAAATATCTCATGAAATAGGGTTAGGACAAGTTTATGGGTAATTTAATATTATTATAATATTATTTTTTACCCTTATTTACCAAATTTACGCTTTAACCACGATAAACAAAATATTTACTGAAGTAAATATTCATAATGTATAAAAATAAAAGTTACCTATTTACGCAATTTGTACATAGTAATTCCAAATATAGAATCCATTTTTTTAAATTCAAAACAAATAAGTTGAAGAAATTAATTTAAAATTAATTCCCGTTGTCAAAACCAAAAAGCGTGTTTTTAAGAAATAATACCTATCAAAAGATTGACCTTTGTTTATGTCCAATTTAAGAGTAAAATTACTTCTAATGATCAAAATTGGATTAAATGGTAACAATATAATCCAATTACTCTTTAAAACCAATTAAAATAACAATATAAATATATAAATAAATTAGATGAAAAAATAGTTTTGATTTAAAATGCAGTATTTTTCACTATTCATTAAAAAAATGAACTTTATCAGAAAAATATCAAAAATTTACCCAAAGTAAATTTTTATGTCCCTATTATAAGGAAGAATTTTATTTTTTCAAATAGAACATATAAAAGTGACAAAACCATATTTAAAAAGGGTTCGCCATCGAAAGCCGGTAAATCGACCTTTTAAAGAATATTATAGTATTTATACTTAAAATTGGATTCATTCACATTTTAGCCTCTAACTTTTATTGGATAAATGTAATTTTTTTTAAAAACATGTGTAATAATATTATAGTTAGTTTTGTTCATTCCCTCCAATACAATGACTACGCATTAACTACTATTTAAAATAATAATAAAATTATATTATTTTTCAGCATAACTCAATGTTGTGTGCAACATAAGATTTCAAAGAAACCCATTATTGATTATCGGGCACTCCATAGAACATAGCATGACCTTTAAATTAAAATTAATATTTAATTCACAAATATTAATAAATATGAAAATTCCATATTCTTTATTTACCTAGGATGTTACAATTATTGTCAAAATACGCTATAAATCGCTCCTCAAAAAGATATCAGTGCCACGTCTTTAAGGAATGAATCATGGATATTAAATTGAGGTCGTGAGTGAGGTGGTTATTCTCATATGGACTTAATTTGAAAGATATATATGACACCACATAATCAATATTCATTAACACACACCCAAATATTGAGCATGAGGTATCATAATACATGACATAATCCATACCTTACTCAAGGAGAATCAGAAACAGAGCTAAAGTCAACCTTAATTTCAGTACCTCAAAAGACCTCTGATATATCTTAGCCTAATAGAACTTGAACCCCTTCTAAGTCAATCCTATAAATGGTGAATCCAACATGGATAAGTCTTGAAAAAAATACCTATATTATCCTACTAAAGCCAATAATCTCCTGATCTCAAAAACATTCTTGGGTTACTCTAATGAAATCACTATTTGGATCATCTTGGGATCCACTGAGACACCCTTTTTAGATTTTACATGACCCAAGAATCTCACTTCCTAAATCCAAAATTTAAAAATAGATGAATTTGTAAATAAGAGATTCTATCTCAAGGTTTCCATGAAAATAGTTATATGGTCCTCATGCTCCTCCCTTGACATGGATTACACTAGAATACCATCCAAAAAACACAACCATGAAGGAATATAGAAAATGATGGAAGATATGATTCATCGATTCATAAAAACAATAGGAGAGTTAGTAGGTCCAAATGACATAACTAAATACTCATAGTGTTCATACCTACTTCTGAAAGTACTTTTTGTAACATCCACTTTATGAAACCTCAAATAATGGTATACCAATCTTAAATTAATATTTGAAAACCAACGGGCTCCCCTAAGATGGTTTAAGAGATCATAAATTCTGGGAAATAGGTATTTGTTCTAGATTCCAACTTGGTTAAGTTTCCAATAGTCGATGAAAAGTTGGAGTCTCTCATCTGACTTATTTTATTCCCATGGTGAATCAGATGAATAAATACTCAGACCTCAATATCCTCTAACCGGACCTTCAATTTATTTATCTCGATGGGTTCCATCTGGTTGGACGATAAATAAACTAGTCTCATCCTGAGTATAAAGTCTATAAAAAACTCTATCTTCCTTTGAGGCGACAGGGCTAAAAAATCCTCTGAAAAAACCTAAAAATAATTATCCACCACTATTGGAATATGAAAAACTGAAATTTGATAAATAGTTTCAAAGGGAAAACTAGGAAACTGAGTTGAGATCTATATGATATCTTGAATAATAGGTCCCACTCTACCTAATTTAAGATCCCACTCACCCTTAAATATACAAGCATCCCCATTAAGAGAGAAGAACTATACCTAATGATGGTTGAAATTAATCTTATACTTGAGATTGATCATCCATCCCATGTAGATAATAAGATAAAAAAACTCCATGTTAAGTACCAAGGAATCCCATGTAGTTAAAAATTGGGCAATCACAACTCAACACTCTGAACACTTAAATCTATGGTCTTTCTTATCTCCAAATGGATTGGAGAGATCAATTTTTTTTTCATTAACTATGATCTCAATCCCAAATCATAAATCAATTTTGAAGAGATAAAATAATGGGATGCATTTGTATCAAGAAATACCATGGCTATGGAATAAGAAATAAACACAATACCTCTAATAGTAGTTAGACTAACATTTATCTCTCCCGGTACATGATAAAATTCATATAAATGTCTAGGTTAATATTCACTTAGAATCTTCTTAGTAATATGAGAATCACCGTTTTTATGAGTATGGAGTCCCACATCCTTATATGAATCATAGTAAACTTGAGATCTCCTAGAGATAAAAGATATGAATTTTCTTCCTTGAGGAGGTCCTCTACAAAAGCATCGAAGATGGACTGAATTCCTACAATTGTGGAATTACTTAGGTGTATCTTCAAGCTTAGTAAGGCCTTCCTTCCTAAAATAGAATTATATCAAAACTTTACACCACGAGGAATCCAAAAATGAATAATATGATGTGCGGTGGGTGCCCCCACCACTGTATTGGTGGAACTCCTCATACTTTTGATTCAATCTAGATGACGAACTTTGATTTCCTCATACTACTAAAGGGGTACCATTGAGGCCCATCAAACCTGTTATATCAATCTCATTCATGAAATCTTTATCCATCACCCCCACATATATAGTATCTCGAACTGGTTTTCCACAAAAATAGTGCTCTGAACTGGTTGGCCACTAGACCTTAGGCATGCCTCTCCATATGCCAAAGGTTACCGACTAAAAACAAGGGTATGGCACGATGATGGTGGAGAGACTATACCCTCTGGTTGTGATAATAATAATGGTATATATATTTATAACAAAGTTTAAGAAGGAAAAAAATAGTGGAAGAAACTAAATAAAATCAGAAAAAACATAATAAACAATAGTTGAATAAATAATAAACAAGCACAAAGGAATAATACCATTTACAGATGAAACATTCCATAATAGTTCATACAAGAAGTAGAAAAGGAGGGTCACCTATGGCTATCCATATCAGTACATATATAAGGAAATTCAAAAGCTATAAGAAAACTCTAACTCAATGAAGAGGAACCACTTCGTCCACTTCCATCTATCCCATGAAAAAGGTATATCTACAATCACTAAGGTCTAACTCTAGAGCTTGATCCATTACCAAATATCAAATAAATAAAGTCTACATGAATCCCGAGGGTCTTGTGTAGGGTGTGAGTATAAAATTCGTAAGACACCACCAACATGTTCCCAAATAACATCCATAATTATGTAGGTATATGCAAAATATAATAAAAAAGGAAATTCCCAAACATTTAATAATTAACCCACTCTCCTTGTGTTCAACAGCCACAAGGAAGTGATCACTGACTTCAACCATTTCTGATATATCTTTGAACATGATCCCCCAAATATATATATAAAATACAACACATGCTTTCACACACACACACACATATATATTTACAGTGGTGAGGACCTATAACTTAATTCTCAAGGTGTCCCCGAACAAATATCATAACCAGAGAGCCCTCAGGAACCTCCCATTAATTTATAACTTGGAACCTCATGACATTCAAAACCTCATGTTCCATCATCAAGTAACCTATGGACAAATGGCATGCCCAATTAAATCCTTGATCCCTCGGAACTCTACTTTAAAAATCCCCATCGACTTCATATCTCAACTTCTTGAGGCCTCACTATATCCATCCTCCAATATATAATCACCATCGACTCAACAAAGATGTCTTGAGGCATGATGATACCCATCCTATAGTAATTTTGGCCCATCGGCCTCAAGTTTAACGATGAGCCTCATCCCCCAACTGATGGTCTCAACAGTATCTCTCAATGGTCCATCACTGTCCATGTGGATTTCTTTGGTGAGAACCCCCAACATATCCAATGGTCAATTCCATCCCTTAAGCCACATAATCTATGATGTCCTCCACCCACAACAAGTGGTCAACACCACCTAGAATGATTCATATCTATGTGCACATGACTCCAATAGCACATCATCCAACAATAGTGAGTGAAAATCACTAATCAATATCCTAATCCACATCATTTGGAACCCCATTCCCCTGTGAACATGTCACTAAAACTTGATGGTCAACACCATCCAAAGTCACATGGGCCATGCCCTTATCTTGGTAAACTTGTTGCCTCAATCTAACAACCATGTTCCATTAACCTGGTGATCATCATCACCCCATATGTCTCAAGCCATGCCCAACCTGATGAACCATTTCACCTCAGTCAAGGTGATCATCATCACCTCAATCCTCAGGCATATCCCATCATTTTCCCATAGAATCATTGAAATCAATATATACAATTCAATTAATTCAATACACACACCTAGACTATCCTTACCAAGTGGTTAGAAGCCTCTTACCTAGATTTTCATATATAAATGATGTCTAGGTAATTACAAATGACATACCATAATATCAATTTAATAATTTAGAAACAACCATTATTTAATTAGGGGTCTCTCACGAACTACCCACATGGGTATATATATAATTCACCCCAAAACACCCGTAAAAGTAAGTAAAAATCCAAGAGCCACATACCTTATACTCATAGGAATTATTTCATATGATATTGGCCTCTAAATCAAGCTAAAATGAGAGAAATTAGAGTTTTATACAAACTCCATTAAAATGGGTCAAAAGATCTTTCACAGATTTAGCATTCCATATGGCGAGATAACAGAAGAAGAGAAACAAGATAATCAAAGACCTTACCGATACACTTCAAATGAAATTGATGATGCTTAAATCGGACCTCGGATTATGAAGTTAAGATAAATAATATAGGAGGATAAAAGGGAGAGCTCCCCATGACTTGGAGGTGATGAACGCATGAATGGGAGGAAAAAGGGAGTAGAAAAGATATAAGGAAGGAGGGAGAAAAAGGTAATTTCCCCATTTTTAAAGAGGAACATGGTTAAGTCACACAGTTTGTCTAAACATGTTACAAACATGAACACCCTCTTTCCAAAGGGTCACCCCTTTAAAATATGTCACATGGTTTGGCCACACGGTTTGGCCAGACCATGCGCCAACTGTGCACACCTACTGCCTAAAACACAATAAGTGTGCTGGCTAGGCTGCATGGTTTGAAAAACTATATACCTATGAGAAGAACTAAAACAACCTACATTCAAGACCGAAGGGGACTCATGGTTAAATAAAACCATTCCCCTTTGAAATTAGGGCACACAATTGATTTCACACGGTTAGATAAACCATGCTCCTTGGTATGCCTTTCCAAAAACTGGGTTTATGGAGCCCGATGCTTCTGAAACCCATTTAAACTTCTGAAGCACTTTATGAGACTCAAAAACCTTCTAAAAAAGTCATTGGGTCAAAAAAAAATCTCATAATTATTTTTCTAACCCCAAAATAAAAGTTGGAAAACTCACCAAACTCAAAAATTCAAAAAGGTTAAGGAATTTCAACATGCTCAAAAACCAAGGATGTTACAACATAGGTTGGTAGGAAAAGGAGAATAATATTTGACCTAATATTTATATTTAACTCTATTTCACATAATTTATACTTAAGAAAGTCTTTTTTGATGAGCTTAAGAGAAATATTAACCAACTCAATGAAACAAGTGGCGTACTCCATTACTAAATAGATCTCTTTCTATAGGGTCATGAACTCACAAGCCTTTTATACCCTCAATGTTTCCAAATAAAACTGTTTGTTTAACACTTTCTTGAGTGAGGTATAGGTGATATCATCATGAAACTTGGTTTTCACTATAGACTCCCACAAATTATGAACGAATCCTTCCAATATATAGGTGATGAAGTCAATTTTAGATGTCTCTAGGGTCTTAAGGAAATGAAAGATACACTCAATCTTTTTGATCCACTCTTTGGGACTTTGAGGCCCTTTATCACAATGGAAGGTCAATGGATTTTTTTAGTAAACTCTTGATCACTGTAAACTATACAATATTGATCACTTACACCCTCTTAAACCAACTATTGAATGGTATAAATGACTGATTCAATGATAATAAGGTCTACTAGAGGGATAACCTATGGGGCATGCTCCATAGCTTCCCCCCTTTGGCTCCCAGGGGCCTTTTTGGGAGGCATGAGCAAAAAAACACAAGTTAAAACTCAATAAATATAGAATTATAATTAAAAAAACAACAATTTTAATCATAAAAACTCATCGAATTATTCTTAAATAAGTAATAACACTAATCGTGAAAATTTCAAATAACAAAGGGATTTTTTTTTGAAAATTTAAACATTTTCCATTGTGCATGGGTTGACTTCACAATTTGACAAACTATGTTCCAACTATGCGAAAAGGAACTGGAAGGATTGTATGTCTAGATTCATGGGGTTTTTCTAGGTTTCTACTAACCATGAACCTTTGTTTTCTTTCCCTGTTTCACCCTTAAACTCAAAATTTCTCTAAACGGGGCATAGTTCCTTCCCAAAACCAATAATCAATAGTAAACAACATCAAATCTCATAAAAACACAAAATTGAGTTTAAATTCAAGACAAAACTCCCAAAAACCTATGTAAACTCAAGGTTTATCCTAAATAAGAGTTTTCCAAGCACTCCCCACACCTTCCTCTCAAGATATAATGGTCTTATATTTATACTACCTTTACTCCCCAGATATCAAGAGAGATCTGATACCATTTTGTAATAAACTAGTCTGGGCCAACTTGAATCGTCACCTGAGCTATCTCTCTACAAGTCCCAAAGTGTGTTCGAGACCGCCACATGATAGTAACAAGTATCAGGGTATCAAACATGACTCATTGGGAATAATTTCACCCTTGAAATCCAAATAAATAACACATTGATTCTGCCTGGAATTCTAACATGGCCCATCCAAAGATTGTATTCCCACACCATTAAATAATAAATTTTAAAATATATGAATAAAAAATTAGAGTATAATAGGAAATAGTAATGAACTAAAACTACTAAACATCATGCCATAAGATAAACAAGGGATAAACATCTTCCATATACAAAGACATCAAAATAGGTCAAGGTTAGAGAGGCCTATAGAAAGTAACCCAAAATCACTGATGATCCAAAAATGATCCACATGAGACCAACACTCATGATCCACAATCACCTCCATCAATAGAACACAAAAGGACTATGAGCCTCAGGAAGAGCCACCTGGCTGCATAGTGCCCTTTCCTTTACCTATGTTCTACAAAACTAAGTCTGTATATACCCAAAGGCACATTCAAGGGGTGAGGTACAAGCCCATTATGATACCAATATGAATCTATATAATTAAAATCACCATGAATACAATTAGTAATAGTTTGAAAAAAATGTTTTGAAAAAAAATTCTTTGAAAATTGACCATAAATCTCTTTAGTTTTAGAAAAAAAGAAAAGTTCAATAATAAGAGGAACAAGTAAAACATGAATAACAATAAGGGAAAAAATTCATATAAGACATTATAATCTTAGTCATGTAATGTGAAATAAAAAACATAACACAAACACTATTGTCATGGACTATGTATCTAAGTAAATTAGGACTAACCCTAGGAATTCTAGTCAATATAAAGGAAACTAGTCATCCATCCTTTAGAGTTCAATGATCTTGATGGGTCATAAATCTATCTCATTAGAACACTCAGTTAAACCAAGCCACTAACCCAAATCAACACACAATCTATGCAAGGGGTTTCATATGTCTAGGTTAACAACTCACCCAAGGTCTCCCATGTGGTTCCGATAATCAAACTTATATATAATCCATAACCACAATCATATAAACAAGGGAATTCAAAATAAAAGATAATTTTCATTTTAAAAACCTTATTTAAAATTCATTTGAAACAACTTTTATTCTTTATGAAATTTCATCAAACACTTCCAAGGAATAAAGTTTATTTTTCAAGTAAATCCATTTTAAAATTCCCTTAAATAAAACACATGCCAACAATCATAAAAATCAATCATGATGGTTCAAGAAAATTACTCAATGGGGGGGGGGGGGTGAATTGAGTATTCAAAAGTTTTTGTTGATTTTTTTTACAAATTTAAATTCAAAACTCCATGAAAATAATATATCCCATTTAACTAACAATATAGGTATAAAAACATTGAATCTTTTAAATAATTTCTTGAATGTCTAATAAAAATCCAGTTAATTAGTTTGAAAAAAAAACTTTTAAATTTTTTTTAGTCACACAAAAAATAATTATATCACAATTAATATCTAACTATCAGATTATTTTACTAAGAAAACACTTGTACAAAAACTATTTATTGTTCCACTTTTTGAACTTCATTTATTTATAACCAATGTGAAAAAGATGTGATTTTTTTTCATGTCGGTTATATAATAACCAATGTTTAATTTAAATGTTTTTTATTTTTTATGTTATTTACTAGGAAACTGATGTTGAATATTAGGTTTAGCACATCATTTTCAAGATAATAAACATTGAAAAATTATTTTTAATGTTGGTTATTTGAAACCAATGTGAAAATATTGTATATCACATCAGATATTAAATAGACAATGTGATATACCTTTTAAAATTTATGAATCACTAGGTGGACTCATTTCTATGTCTTTTGTTCTCATGAAAACGGTCTCATTACCCTCACACAAAATACCTAACCCTCATTTCTTTGATCTTATGGACTCTAATATTTCATTACCACTCCATAAAACCTCAGGTTTCATTAGCCTCATTGTTGAGAATTCAAAGATAGATATACTCATCTCTCAAGTAAACCTCACACATTCTTGATCCTATATTTTAGTTGGACCATGTATTATTCCTTATAAAATTGATTATATAAAATTATTTTTACTTTTCTAGGGTTTCAGTTTAATTTCTTCCTTTTTTTATTGTTATTAGAACTCTTAATTTTGTGAAACACCAGGTTTATTTCCCTCTTCCCTCACGATTTTTGTTCAATAATCACTCCTCCCGAATCCCTATCCATTATAAGTTTGGATTTCATATCCCATATTATTGATGTTTCTTTCCCAATTGAGTTGCCAAGTAAACTCTTTCTGATTTATCATGTATTTGATTTTTTTATTTAATAGATTTTTTTTGTAAAGAAATTTATTATGCATTCTATTTTTAAATCTGATATGTTTCCAATATTTTTTAGGATGATATTTAGTTTTAGTTTACTTTTTAATGATTTGAAACTATCATATATTTATTTAATGTATATTTTATTCTATTATATATATATATTATAAAATTATTTTATCTATAAATTGGTTTTTTTCTATAATAATACATTTGATTTAAAACTAATGGGAAAATTTTATTTGTTTCAAGTGTAGGTAGCACACACTTTGGAGAAGAAATAAGGTATTTCCCTTATTTCAGGTTCAGATTTCAAAACCATGGATTGCTATACATAAACAACTAAAAACCTATCTTGCAAGATCCAAAAATAGGTTATATAAATTCACAAAATATTATAGGCAGTGAGGTATTAATCTAGTCTTGCGGGTTTAAGAATTACTTTAATTTTAGTTCCATATGATTTTCAACTTTATAGTCTTAGTCAAGCCTAATTTTAATAATAAATTTACTATAAAAAGTCACATAATTATGAATTTTCACTGGGCTGATGTATCCACTGTTTAACTAGACTCCTAGTAGTTTAATTCTCTATTAAAAAAATAATCTACCCTTATTATATTATTCATAATTGAGATTATTTGTAATTATATTCAATATACATAAAGAAATATCAAGGGAAAGTGTAATAATTGTCATATGAAGCACTCCTTGGTGAAACATGAAAATGAAATTTCCTTTCTTCCATAAAAAATTCACTCGAGGTAACCAATAATTTAACAATAAAACATATATTAGGGTATTTAAAACCCTATTTTCTTTAATGTGGTTAGATAATTTTTTTTACCTTATATCACCTTAAAAAATTGATCCCTTTATTCAATGAAATATTTGTTTTCATTGGATAAATAATATATTAATAAAATCTGAGAGTGATATTTCTAGAAAATGGGATCATTAAATTTTAATTTTTTCATCCAATTTTTTTATTATTCACTGATATTTTTGTTTTACATTTCATTAGAGTTACTGTTAATGTAATAAATTTTTTCTCAGTGGGTGTCTTAACTTCAACCTCTATCTTGTTTTGATGGAAACTACTAATTCTTACAATACTTTATACTTAATCTCTTATCTTCAAAAACTTCATTATAGTCACTAATGATCCTATATTATTGTTCAATTTTTTTTCTTTCAATTAAATGAAATATTCACATGATATTTATAGATATTTAGTCCCTCTTCTAAGGATTTCATTTATTTTTTATTTTCCAATAAGACTCTCTTTTACACTCTAGTGATATGAATTTATTTCCTTTATTTTTTATTTGATTGTATAATAATTCCAATTAATATTCAATTTATTCTAAAATGTTATTAACTTCTTTAAAATTATATTCACTATCATTGAAATTCATAGAAACATTTTACTGATGAATAATTCCACAAGTGTGTATTCTTGATTATCATTGAAATAATCTATTATTCCCCCCTCTAACTCACTTTTATCACCACTATATTATTTTGACTAGATATTTGTTTATGATATTTTTTATAGATAATAATGAGTTGAATTTTTATTAATGAAATTTGAGTAAGTGATGAATATGAGGAATGTGTTGATGTTTTTTTGTAATTTCCTAAACAAAATGTTCCATAGAGACATGTTTTTCTGTCCATGCCTAAAATGTTTAAATATGAAGAAGTTGAAAAGCAGAGAGACCAAATATCATTTGTTTTTTATGGTTTTAATTCAAGTTATAGCCCTTGGATTTGGAATGGTGAAACTGGGTGTAATTTCATATCTATTAATGACGATGATTTTCAAGATGGTAAGTATGATCAAATTGAATAAATGATTCATGATATTAAAGTAGAGGCAATTAAGAAAGAGATACAATTGAGAATATATATAGTGATTCTGAAAAACCATTGTATTCAGGTTGTATGAAATTTATAGTTTTATCGATAGTGTTAATATTGATTAACTTGAAGGAAAAAAATGGGTGGCATGATAAGAGTTTTACAGAGTTGCTACAATTGTTGAAATACAATCTTCATAAAGAATATGATCTTTCAGATTCAAATTATAAAGAAAATAAAATATAATTCTTGATGGTATTAGGGTACAAGAAAATACATGCTTTCCCGAATGATTGTGTGCAATAGAGGAAGGAATAAAAATTTCTGTTAGGGTGTCCCAAATGTGGGATATCACGGTATAAGTTGAAAGAAAAATCATAGGATGATTTAGTAGTTACAGAGAAAACTTACAAGGAATTTTGGTATCTTCATATAATTATTCATTTGAAACATTTATTTTCAAATTAAAATAATGAAAAAAAGTTAATATGGCATGCATACGAGAAGATATGTGATAGAAAATTACAGTATCCAACTGATTATCCACAATGGAAAAAAATTGATGAATAGTTTTCTACATTCAAAATGATGCTATAAATATCAGTCTTGGACTATGTATGGATGGAATGAATCTATATCAAAACCTTAGTATCACACATAATTCATGTCCTGTTTTATTGGTAATTTACAACTTATCTTATGAATTTTATATGAAGTAAACATATTTCATGTTGAGTTTAATGATCTATGGACCAAAACAGCCTGGAAATGATATTGATTTTTTCTTTTCACCATTAATTGATGATTTGAAATTTTTATGGGAGGATGGTGTTAGGGTGTATTATTCTTATGAAATGGAATATTTTTAACTGTATGAAATGATTATGTTCACTATAAATGACTTCCCATCATATGGAAATTTTTCTAGAAATAATGTTATGGAGAATAAATCTTATCCAATTTATGAATAAAAAACTTCATATTATCAACTAAAACATGGGAGAAAAATAGTATACATGATTCATTATTTTTTTTTCTATGGACCACTCTTATAGAATATTAAAAAAGGAATTAAATAGATCACAAAAATTTGATACTTCTCCAAAACCTTTATCCATCAATCAGTATTTTGAGAGGGTAAAAAATTTGATGTGACATTTGGAAAGATATAAAAATATGGTAATGATCAAAATATTTAGAAGAAATGGTCAATATTTTTTGAGCTACCATATTAAAGATGTTATGAGTTCAAACATAACATTGATTTCATGCACGCCGAGAAGAATATATATGACAGTTTGATTAGAACATTGTTAGATATTAAAGGAAATACTAAAGATGGTATGAATGCAAGACTGGACTAACTCTCAATGGGAATATGTTTAGACTTAGCTCCCATAACTGATGGAAGGAGAACATTCCTACCCTAATCTTTCCATACATTATGCAAGAGGGAGAAAATTATCTTTTGTTATCATCTTCATGAAATCAAAGTTTCATAGGGTTATTCTTCAAATGTAAATTTTTTTACGTCTTTAAAGGATTTGAAGTCGACAGGTATGAAAACTCATGATTTTCATGTCATGATGCAACTTCTCCTACCAGTTTCATTGTGTGGAATATTGTCCATCTATGTCAGATTGAATATCATAAATGTGTGTTATTTTTTCAATTAAATTTTTAATAATGTGATTGTAACACCCAAGACTTTTATAAGAAATATTTTGTTTTTATTTTATATAAACCATCAAAGGAATCTTTCACTACACACAACACTAGCTTGACTTGCATTACACGCAATCACGACCTTCCTTGATATATTGCGTCGTACGCAATACCGAGTTTCACTAAACAACGATATGCTATCAAAATATTATTAAAACTAGCCGTTATGAATAGTAATAACCATTTTTTTTAAAATTTTGTAAATTTTATTTTTCAAAGTGGTCTTCATTTTTGGATTCAGAATATCAAAATTAGCCTAGGGTAAAATTTTGGTATTTTTCTGTAAATGTTCAATTTTTGATGAATAGTGAAAACACTAGGTTACTATTTAAAAACCGACTTTTTATTTAAATAATTATTTATTTTATTTAAATTTATTTTAGGTAAAAATTGATACATAATACCTATATAAGTTCAATGTAATTCATTGGAGTAATTTTATAATAATTTTAGATATATAAAAATTTTATTGAACTTTTCACCGTCTTTTACCCACCTCCTAGGAGAATTTACAAATTTGCATAAAACGTAATTTTACCACTTCTGTGAGTGGAATTTCAAAAATCTGAGAGACACAGTTGATGTTAGTAAGTAAAATGTGGTTCAATGAGATGAAAATAATTTTTGGTGAATAGTAACTTTTTACTTTTATTTACCACGGTTAAAAGTAAATAGGGTAATTAAGGGTAAAAATGATATTATTATTACCCTAACACATGTCCTAATTCTATTGGATAAGTGTAATTCGACCAAAAACAATGTTAGGAATAAAATATGACCATTTAGGCCCACTTGGATTAGATTAGGACATTTATTATTAATTTATTTAAAGAAGGGTTAAAATAGTTAAAATCAAAGTTTAATAAGTAAATAATTTTTAATATAGGGTTATACATAAGATATATTCGACTATAAATATTCATTAGAAATATAAAAATATTTCCTACATAATGGTATTTTATTTGTAATTTTTAGACATTAAATAATTTAATTTATTTATGACACAAAGATGATGCAATAATTATCTTATTAATGAAATATTGACATAATTGATGTTATAAATACCCAAATAAATGTAATTTGAGACTTTTTATGAATTAAACTAATTTATATAGGTTAATATGACATGTTATTATTGATTTAATTAACTTTTTTCGAACTAATCATTCTGTTATGATTTTCACAAAAATCAATTACTAAATAGTTTCAAAATTGACATAAAATAGTTTTTAAAACAAATATTATATTATTAATTGTTATTTTATTCCTAAAAATCTAAGGTTCGTCCAAATGACTTAGATAAGGTTATATATATTAATAATAAACAACTTGGGGTTCGTTTGTCTTGTTATAGTAAGTTTATTAACCTTATAGTGTAAGAACACAAAAAGACACGGTAAAAGTAAAATTATCTAACTTAAAGTTAAATCTAAATGATAAGGTTAAAATAATAAACTAAACTTGTCCAAATTCTATTGGATGATAGGATTTCGACCCATCCCCACCTTAGCTTCGAAATAAATAAATTTGGAGTTATTTAAAACCGAATATGGCTTTATAATAAAATAATATTTTTAGTTTTTCCAAAGGTGCCCCTCTCCTCCCTTATAAAAGGGCACCTCCTCCCTCTCTTCCTCACACCACTTTGAGCCTTCAAGCTCGGACAACCCCTGCCAATTTCTCCTATCCACTTCCCTAGAAACATCCTAGAGGTCCTGGTCTTCTTTAAAGACCAGTTTTAGTGCCCTAAAAGGAGGTGATGGGTGTAATGGTGTAAAGAATGAATATATATGATTATAGTAAAGTGATATTGATTCTGAAATAGTATACATACACTCCAATACAATTCCACGATCATGGGAATGATATCATCGCTCGTGCGTACGTATGGAATACCGTCTCCACGATGTGATGCAACTCGTTCTACATGATTTTCATTGAATAATGATTACATAAATGAATTGAGTGAATAAATATGATATATATTACACTAATACCATTCTGGAAATGAGGTATCTATAACCTAAAAAGAATAATAAGAATTTATTCGACAAAACACGCATAAGAACAAAAAGCAATAAACACCCGAATAACAAGTAGCAATGAAATATTACTAATAATAAGCTAAGAATATGACCATATATGATATCATAACAATGAGTATGATTATGTAATAAGTCAATGAAATTATTTAAATCATTATATAGGAGGTTCAGACACTTATGAAGCAAATTGGACCTAAGGTAAGGGAAATATCACAATCTCATTTTTATCTGAGATTGTTTATACTTTGGAATTTACTGGGGTGTATTTTATCATCCACATCCATGTTTCCTCAATATGTAATATTATTTCCATCCACCTAAAATTGTTTAAATCCAATTTTACCCTTCGGTGAGTTTTTAGTAAAAGATATGAAAGGAATCTTTTGTCGTTTTTCGTATGAGGTACTTTTTGAATTTTTCGACAAAAGTACGAGAAGAATGTTTTTTTTAACTTGTACGACATGAATGGATTTTTAAAAAATTATTTCCAAGAAGCTTCCTTTACAAGTTTTCAAGTTTATTTTTAATCAACTTCTTTTAGTTTAGAATTGTATGACATGTTAAGAAAGGAAAAGTATTTTTGAAGTAGAAAGGATATTTTCCTCAAGAATGGAGTTCAAGTGTTTTATCAAAATTATTTTCCATATAAGATAATAAAGGGTTATATTTCTATCCCTATTATTACATTGATTTGATTATGTTGTGATGGAATAATTTTTATGAATTCCTTTATCTTATATGAATTGTTTTATGATGCCACAATGTTTAAGAATCCCATTTTTATTACATGGGTTATGCTATGATGTATGGTTTATGATTTTGTGTCACACATAAGAATGGTATCATTATGAGATGGGTGGGACCTATATCTCCCTCCAATGCATTGGGTAAAGATTTTATATCTCATGAGATAGACATGGCTAGAACGGCAGGTTAAACCGGTTCAGTGAAACAGGACTGAAACGAGGAATGAACTCGGTTCAGAAATGGACTTTTTCCACTAAGATAGTTTTGGAAATGAGTCTTGACTAATAAGAAATTATTCTCTATGATTATGTGTGTATGCCACAAAGCTTCATGTTTTAAGTTATGATTATTGTGATTACATTTCACTACCATGATTTATCCCATGTTATGAAATTATGATCTCTTTTGCAGGTTAAGATTTCCAAAATGTTATGTTCTTATGAATACGATGTGATTGATATTTCTTTTTTTACCCTTACTGAGCATTTGAGCTCACCCTTTTGTATGTTTTCTTTCCCTAGGTCAGGAAGAAGGTTATTAAGTAATATATGCCAAAAGGGACTATAGATATGATGAAATAAATGGGAGACAATTTAGATGCTTTATGAACCAGTTGTTTATGTTTTCCAGTTTCTAAAGACACTATACCTATACGGTCCTTTCCTGGTTTTGTTATATGTTGTAATAAGTGTGCTTCAATTTTGAAGTATTAACAATGTATGTAAAGTATGGGTCGTTATAGTTGGTATCAGAGGAAAGGTATAGTCAACCTTTGTAAACTAGGATGTGAAAGCCTTAGTAATAACCCTAAGGATAAGTATAATCATAGAACACAATCTCAGTGTTTTAGAAATGTCCATGAATAACCTAGGATAAGACCTTAAGTGTGAAATTTTATTCTTGATTATGTGGTTTTCCTATTATAATTAGTGTTGCTCACACTATTCTTCTTGGTTTTAGTCAATGGATGGAACCCGAAGGAACCGTGTTAATGCGGAATGCGACGGGCAATGCAATGATTGTCCCCTTGAGCAACCAAACGTTATGGGAGATGGAATGCAAAATCCTGTAGCCATGATCACACAACTTTCTCAAGCTATGAATCATTCAGGACTTCCAAACGAGAAAAGGAAGGAGCAACATTCTGTTGAATCCTTCATGAGACAGCGTCCACCTTCATTCAGCGGGTCTACTGATCCATTAGTTGCTGGACTATGGATCAGTACTAATGAAAAGATATTTTCAGTTCTTCAATTTTCTGAACATGATAAAGTCATCTTAGCAGTGTATCATTTGGAAGGTGATGTTGATCAATGGTGGAATCTTATCAAGAATATGAGGCCAAGAGATGAAATTGAGTCCATGGAATGGGACGAGTTCAAGAACTTATTTTTTAATAAGTACTTCCCTCGTATTATCCGAACAAAGATAGAGAAGGAGTTTCTTGAACTAAAGAAAAAGGATGATGAATCTGTTGGTACCTATGAAGCAAATTTTACAAGACTTGAAAGGTACGCTTCTGGTATTATTATCCAACCTGAGAGTAAGATCGATCGATTCTTTAGTGGCTTAAAACCAAGTCTTAAAAGGGCGTTAGCCATAAGGGACTTCAATAGCTACGAGGAAATTGTTCGATGTGCTCTCAAAGTTGAGATGGATATTGGAGTAACCCATCATTCATATGGGTTTGATAAGAAGAGGAAGATGGAATTCAAAGGAAAATCTAAAGAGCACACTGAAAAGAATATGAGTTTTCCCTTATGATCAAAGTGTGGAAAGAAACATGGAGGGAGTTGTCTTAAAGGGTCAAGTAAATGTTTCAAATGTGGAAAGGAAGGTCATCAGGCATTTGAATGCCGCAATAATGGGAAGAATATGTCTAGTGATGTGAACAATGAAAAGGCTACACAGAGTGCACCTCCTACACTTCAATGTTACAAGTGCAAGGAAATGGGGAATTATGCCAATCAATGCCCTAATCCAAGGGTTGTTGATTATGATCGACGTCAACAAACTCTTAAGGCTAAAGACAAAGGAAAGTCACATGCAATTTCTATCAGCGATGTGGAGTACGATAACAAAGTGGTGAAAGGTACACTTACCATCCACTCTAAAGTAGAAAATGTTTTATTTGATTCTGGATCCACCCACTCCTTTATTTTTGAAGAATTTTATAAGGGTATCACCGTATTACCTCAACAATTAGATGTTGAGTTAGCTATGACAACCCATAATGGCACAACAATTGCATCAAAAGTTTATAATTCTTCTCCGATTGAAGTTTGTGGGAAAGTGCTTCCTGAAAATCTTGTGATCCTCCCTATAGTGGAATTTTATGTGGTTCTTGGCATGGATTCGCTTTCTCTATATGGATCTCACATCAATTTCCAAATAAGGGAAGTCACATTTCCTATTTCAGATCAATCTTTGATCGTTTATCGATGAAAGGATGAACATAACCTTCCAGTGGAAATTTCTTCCATCTTATGGGTCTTGATTCCACTGAATGAAGGTTATTTATCTTAAATGGTTGGTGAGAAACTCACGATTAAGAATATGCCCATTGTACAGGAGTTTGATGATGTCTTTCCAGAGGAATTGCCAGGTCTTCCACCAAATCGTGAAGTTGAGTTTTCAATAGAACT
This sequence comes from Viscum album, assembly GCA_963277665.1. NCBI lineage: Eukaryota > Viridiplantae > Streptophyta > Magnoliopsida > Santalales > Viscaceae > Viscum > Viscum album. The sequence continues at coordinate 1,021,430,993 of OY728122.1, forward strand.
TGTACCGGGTGCTTTACCTATTTCAAAGACACCTTATAGAATGGCCCCAATTGAGTTGCAGGAATTGAAGAATCAACTCCAAGAGAATCTTGATAAGGGGTTAATACGCCCTAGTGCATAACCTTGGGGATCACCTGTTCAGTTTGTTAAGAAGAAAGATGGATCAATGATACTCTGCATTGATTATCGATAACTTAACAAGATCACTATCAAGAACAAATATCCTCTCCCGTGCATTGATGACTTATTTGACAAACTACACAGAGCTCAATACTTTTCCAATATTGATCTTCATTCAGGGTATCATCAATTAAGGGTAAAAATGGAGGATATACCAAAGATGGCTTTCTGTACAAGGTATGGACACTATGAATTTATAGTGATGCTATTTGGTCTTACTAATGCCCCTGCTATCTTCATGGATCTGATGAATAGAGTCTTTAGAGACTATCTTGATTAGTTTGTGGTAGTCTTTATAGATGATATTATTGTATATTCAAAGAGTAAGGAAGAACATGAAGATCACTTGAGAATTATATTGAAGACCCTGAGAAAGGAGAAGCTTTATGCCAAATTTACCAAGTGTGAATTTTGGCTTCAAAAAGTTTCATTTTTGGGTCACATAATCTCAAAAGAGGGGATATCTGTGGATCCAGCAAAAACAGAGGTTATCGAAAGATGGTCGAGACCAACAACAGTAACTAAGATCCGAAGTTTTCTTGGTTTGGTTGGATATTATCGACGTTTTGTGAAAGATTTTTCACGATTATCTAATCCACTCACCAGGTTGACTCAGAAAGGAGTTAAGTTTGTTTGGACGGAGGAATGTGAATAGAATTTAAAGGAGTTGAAAAGAAGGTTATCCAGTGCACCTATGCTCACACTGCCTTGTAGTGGAGAAAGGTTTGTGATCTACAGTGATGCATCCAAGAAGGGATTGGGGTGTGTTCTTATGCAAAATGATATGGTGATATCTTATGCCTCACGACAGTTGAAAATCCATGATCAAAATTACCCAACTCATGATTTGGAGTTAGCTGCGGTAATCTTTGCATTAAATATTTGGAGGCATTATCTTTATGGAGAAAGGTGTGACATTTATACTGATCATAAAAGTTTTAAGTATATTTTCACACAAAAGGAGCTGAATATGCGCCAAAGAAGATGGTTGGAGCTGATTAAGGATTACGACTACTCATTTCATTACCACTCTGGGAAAGCAAACAAGGTGGCAGATGCATTAAGTCGACAAGACCATGCTAGTTTATCCATGATGAGGATCACAAAAGATCCAATATTTATGGATTTACAAAGGATGGATCTTGGAATTATAATGAAAGGGGAAAAATCGTATCTTTCTCAAATGAATGTTCAACCATCTTTACATGTTAAGATTAAAGAGGCACAAAAAGAAGATGTAGAGTTACAAAAGAAGGTGAGAAATGTTCCTGAATTCAACCTTGATTGTGATGGGATAATAAAGTTCAGGAATCGGGTTTGTGTTCCTCCCATCCCCGAATTAAGGAAGGAGCTGCTGGATGAGGCTCATAGTTCTTCATTCTCTATTCATCCTAGAAGCACGAAGATGTATAGGGACCTAAAAGAGTACTTTCGGTGGGATGGCATGAAAAGCAATGTTGCTGAATATGTCTCTCGATGCTTGGTTTGTCAACAAGTTAAAGATGAGAGATAGAAGTCTAAGGGGATATTATAACCATTACCCATACCCGAATGGAAATGGGAAAACATCACTATAGACTTTGTCACAGGACTTCCTAAAACATCCAAAGGCAATAATGCTTTCTGGGTCATATTTGATCGTCTTACAAAGTCTGCACACTTCATTTCTATTAGAGAGGATTTCTCTCTGGGTCAGCTTTCTAGGATATATGTAAAGGAAGTGGTAAGATTTCATGGAGTACCACTTTCTATTATATCTGATCGGGATCTGAGGTTTAACTCAAAGTTCTGGCGAAGTCTTCAGCATACACTGGATACAGAGTTGAGTTTCGGCACTTCTTATCATCCTCAGATAGACGGTCAGTCTGAGAGGAAAATTCAAACTCTAGAAGATATGTTGAGAGCTTGCTCTATGGATTTTAAAGGTGGTTGGGATCAACACCTACCTTTGGTGGAATTTTCTTACAATAATATCTTTCACTCCAGTATTCAGATGGCTCCTTATGAAGCTCTCTATGGAAAGAAATGTAGGACTCCAACTTGCTGGGATGAAGTTGCGGAAAGAAAGCTATTAGGACCTGATCTTGTTGATGAGATGGCAGAAAAGGTCCGATCTATTCAACAACAAATAAGAGCAGCTTAGAGTCGACAAAAAAGTTATGCCGAAAACCTAAGAAAAGACTTAGAGTTTGAAGTGGGTGATAAAGTGTTCTTACGAATATCTCATTGGAAGAGAGTAATGAGATTTGGAAAGAAGGGAAAGCTGAGCCCTAGGTATATCGGTTCTTTCAAAATACTGGATCGTGTTGGGAAGGTAGCTTACCGATTGGTGCTTCCACCGAATCTCTCTCAAGTTCACAATGTGTTCCATGTATCTCTCCTGAGAAAGTACATACTTGATCCTTCACATGTACTCAACTCAGAAGTTGTACTGCTAGAACAAGATCTTTCTTATGAAGAACAGCCGATAGAGATTCTCGATCGAAGTGAAAAAGTCCTACGAAACAAGACCACTCGCTTGGTGAAAGTTTTTTGGAGGAACCACCAATTAGAAGAAGCTACATGGGAGCTTGAGGATATGATGAGGGAGTGGTATCCTCATCTGTTGTTACAAATGACGAATTTCGAGGGCGAAATTCTTTTTAAGGGGGGTAGAATGTAACACTCGAGACTTTTATAAGAAATATTTTGTTTTTATTTTATATAAATCATCAAAGGAATCTTTCACTACACACAACACTAGCTTGGCTTGCTTTACACGCAATCCTGACCTTCCTTGATAGCTTGCATCGTACGCAATACCGAGTTTCACTAAACAACGATATGCTATTAAAATATTATTAAAACTAGCCGTTATGAATAGTAATAACAATTTTTTTGAAATTTTTTATATTTTATTTTTCAAAATGGACTTCATTTTTGGATTTGGAATATCGAAATTATCCTAGGGTGAAATTTTGGTATTTTTCTAGAAACTTTCAATTTTTGATGAATAGTGAAAACACTGGGTTACTATTTAAAAACCGACTTTTTATTTAAATAATTATTTATTTTATTTAAATTTATTTTAGGTAAAAATTGATACATAATACCTATATAAGTTCAATTTAATTCATTGGAGTAATTTTATAATAATTTTAGATATATAAAAATTTTATTGAACTTTTCACCGTCTTTTACCCACCTCCTAAGAGAATTTGCAAATTTACTTAAAACTTAATTTTACCGCTTCTGTGAGTGGAATTTCAAAAATCTGAGACACGGTTGATGTCAGTAAGTAAAATGTGGTTCAATGAGATGAAAATAATTTTTGGAGAATAGTAACTTTTTACTTTTATTTACCACGGTTAAAAGTAAATAGGGCAATTAAGGGTAAAAATGATATTATTATTACCCTAAAACATGTCCTAATTCTATTGGATAATTTTAATTCGACCAAAAAAACATTAGGAATAAAATATGACCATTTAGGCCCACTTAGATTAGATTAGGACATTTATTATTAATTTATTTAAAGAATGGTTAAAATAGTTAAAATCAAAGTTTAATAAGTAAATAATTTTTAATATAGGTTTATACATAAGATATATTCAACTATAAATATTCATTAGAAATATAAAAAGATTTAATACATAATGGTATTTTATTTGTAATTTTTAGACATTAAATAATTTAATTTACTTATGACACAAAGATGATGCAGTAATTATCTTATTAATGAAATATTGTCATAATTGATGTTATAAATACCCAAATAAATGTAATTTGAGACTTTTTATGAATTCCACTAATTTTATAGGTTAATATGACATGTTATTATTGATTTAATTAACTTTGTTCGAACTAATTATTCTGTTATTATTTTCAAAAAAATCAATTACTAAATAGTGTCAAAATTGACATAAAATAGTTTTTAAAACAAATATTATATTATTAATTGTTATTTTATTCCTAAAAATATAATGTTCAGACAAATGACTTATATAAGGTTATATATATTAATAATAAACAACTTGGGGTTCTTTTGTCTTGTTATAGTAAGTTTATTAACCTTATAGTGTAAGAACACAAAAAGACACGGTAAAAGTAAAATTATCTAAGTTAAAGTTAAATCTAAATGATAAGGTTAAAATAGTAAACTAAACTTGTCCAAATTATATTGGATGAGATTATTTTGACACATCCCCACCTTATCTTCGAAATAAATCAATTTGGATCTATTTAAAACTGAATATGGCTTTATAATAAAATAATATTTTTAGTTTTTCCAAAGGTGCCCCTCTCCTCCCTCATAAAAGCGCACCTCATCCCTCTCTTACTCACACCACTTTGAGCCTTCAAGCTCGGCCAAACCCTGAAAATTTCTCCTCTCCACTTCCCTAGAAACATCCTAGAGGTCCTGGTCTTCTTCAAAGACCAATTTTAGTGCCCTAAAAGGAGGTCTCAAAGAAGCGCTTCAAAGAAGAGGTAATGTCCGTTACCGATTCTTTCAACTTTATTTCTTCTTCCACTTCTTCTTCTTTAGTTGTTTCATTATGAATTAGTAACATCAGTATCACCCATATACTTATATGTTATTATAAGTATGAAACAACCCTATTTCACCATCTATCCATCCTACGGAAAATGAAATCACCGTCCGTGCGTATGTAAAGAATACCGTCTCCACGCCATGGTGTAATCTATTTTCCACCACCACCTTACTTGGATGGGTATAATGGTGTAAAGAATGAATATATATGATTATTTTAAAGTGATATTGATTATGAAATAGTATTTATACACTCCAATACAATTCCACGATCATGGGAATGATATCATCGCTCGTGCGTACGTACGGAATACCGTCTCCACGATGTGATGCGACTCGTTCTACATGATTTTCATTTCATAATGATTACATAAATGAATTGAGTGAATAAATATGATATATATTACACTAATACCATTCTGGAAATGAGGTATCTATAACCTAAAAAGAATAATAAGAATTTATTCGACAAAACATGTATAAGAACAAAAAGTAATAAACACCCGAATAACAAGTAGCAATGAAATATTACTAATAATAAGCTAAGAATATGACCATATATGATATCATAAAAATGAGTATGATTCTGGAATAAGTCAATGAAATTATTTAAATCATTATACAGGAGGTTAGGACACTTACGAATCAAATCGGACCTAAGGTAAGGGAAATATCACAATCTCATTTTTATCTGAGATTGTTTATACTTTGGAATTTACTCGGGTGTATTTTATCATCCACATCCATGTTTCCTAAATATGTAATATTATTTCCATACACCTACAATTTTTTAAATCTAATTTTACCCTTCGGTGAGTTTTTATTAAAAGATATGAAAGGAATCTTTTGTCGTTTTTCGTACGAGGTACTTTTTGACTTTTCCGACAAAAGTACGAGAAGAATGTTTTTTTAACTTATATGGAATGAATGGATTTTTAAAACATTATTTCCAAGAACCTTACTTTAAAAGTTTTCAAGTTTGTTTTTGATCAAATTCTTTTAGTTTAGAATTGTATGACATGTTAAAAAAGGAAAAGTGTTTTTGAAGTAGGAAGGATATTTTCCTCAAGAATGGAGTTCAAATGTTTTATCAAAATTATTTTCCATATAAGATAATAAAGGGTTCTATTTTTATCCCTATTATTACATTGATTTTATTATGTTGTGATGGAATTATTTTTATGAATTCCTTTATCTTATATGAATTGTTTTATGATGTCACGATGTTTAAGAATCCCATTTTTATTACATGGGTTATGCTATGATGTATGGTTTATGATTTTGTGGAACACATAAGAATGGTATCATTATGAGATGGGTGGGAACTATATCTCCCTCCAATGAATTGGGTAAAGATTTTATATCTCATGAGATAGACATGGCTGGAACGGCAGGTTAAACCGGTTCAGTGAAACAGGACTGAAACGAGGAATGAACTTGGTTCAGAAATGGAATTTGTCCACTAAGATAGTCTTGGCAATGAGTCTTGAATAATAAGAAATTATTCTCTATGATTATGTGTGTATTACATAAAGCTTAATGTTTTAAGTTATTCTTATTGTGATTACATTTCACTACCACGATTTATCCCATGTTATGAAATTATGATCTCTTTTGCAGGTTAAGATTTCCAAAATGTTATGTTCTTATGAATATGATGTGATTTATATTTCTTTTGTTTACCCTTACTAAGCATTTGAGATCACCCTTTTGTATGTTTTCTTTCCCCAGGTCAGGAAGAAGTTTATTAAGTAAGATATTCCAAAATGGACTATAGATATTATGAAATAAATGGGAGACAATGTAGATGCTTTATGAACCTGTTGTTTATGTTTCCCAGTTTCTAAAGACACTATACCTATATGGTCCTTTCCTGGTTTTGTTATATGTTGTAATAAGCGTGCTTCAATTTTGAAGTATTAACAATGTATGTAAAGTATGGGTCGTTATAGTGATTAATCTAAATTCTTTGAAAAATTTAGAGAACGATGTGATTTCTATACTATGTAAATTGGAAATGTATTTTACTCCATCATTTTTTGATATCACGGTGTATTTAATGGTTCATTTGGTGTGATAAATAAAGATTTTTAGACCTTTATATCTATGTTGGATGCATCATTTTGAAATCTATATGAAGATATTGAATGGGTATGTTAAGAATCCATATCAACTTAAATCCTCCATTTTTTAGAAGGATATTTATAAGAATTTTGTAGAGTTTTGTACAAGTTAATTATCTTTAGTGGAGAACATTAGTTTGCCTAAATATCACCATGAATGAGTAAATTATGGGGGAAAGAGGATACATGGATTGAAAGTAACATCGTTGACTAGTGAACAGATAAAGAAGGTAAATTTATACATCTTGAATAATATAGATGATGCTTATCCATATATAACATTGAATGCTAATGTGTTGAAACAATTTTATCCAAAGAATAAATATATGTGGGTTTTGAATGATCATAAAAAAACTATTTTTCCATGGTTAAAATATACCGTTATTAATAGATCAAATGCATTAAAAACATTGATATGGTTAATGGGTGGTCCAAGTTTAAATTTTATAACATGGTCCATGTATGAAATTAATAGATATAAATTTCATAAGGAAGATTAAGACAATATAAGTGTATTTCAAAATAATAGTGTATTGGTGTTCACAGACGCAATGCATTTTTCAAGTTCCAAAGACAAAAACCCAATCACCGCATCATGTTCATATTATGGAGTTATTGAAGAAATATGAGACGTTGATTACATTAAATTTAAAGTTCTAGAGTTTAACTACAAATGGGTTTTCAGTAATAATAGTGTTAGACATGATGAATCTATAATGACACTAGTTAATATTAATAGATTGGAATACACAATTGATCCTTTTATCATAGAAACACATGAAAAAAAAATTCTATGTTCTCGATCAATATGACATGTAGTGGTCTATTATTTTACAAAGAAAAAATAATATATTGGTGATGATAAACCATAAAAATATTCTGATTTATATAAGATTCCTACTTTCATGGAAATATTAATAGATAATATTGATGATCATGTCATAGAAATGGTTTGTGTCATACAAAATGATCCTGAAGAAAGAATTTGGGAAAAAAATCCTTTAGTACAGTCCTAGTATTCCATGTATCATATTTTTATTTCTAGTTTACTTTTTAAAATTTTATAAAATTTTAGATATTTTAGTTTTAATTTCTTTATTAAAATAGTTATTATAACCTACAAGTTAAATTGTTTGTTTATATTATCTTAGTTTTATTTATTTTACCATGTTTACCCTTAAATAACTAATCTATTTATTGATTTTATTGAAAATAAACTATTTTAAATCTAATATTTCAAATAAAAAAAATATTTTTTAAAAGATTATATTCAGAAAATATTATTTTTGGTGTAAAAAATTATTTATTAGGTTGGAGCATTTTTACTATTCACACACCATTTTTGGATTTTTTTTCATTATTTTATGTCTTTTCACCTCTCATTAACGTTGATAGAATTTTAGTTAACTACTCTAAAAAATATGAATAAAAATGTGGTCTGTTTAGTTTAATTTTTGTTGGATCTTTTTTTATGTATTCAAAGAATATTATTTTCAGTGTAAAAAATGGTATTATACGTTGGAGGATTTTTACTATTCACACACCATTTTTGGATTTTTGTCATTCGTTTATGTCATTTCATCTCTCATTAATGTTGTTAGTATTTTATTTAACTATAAAAAATATGAATAAAAATGTGTTTAGTTTAGTTAACTTTTTTCTTGATAATTTTTTGTTTTAAATTTACATTTGTATGTAATATTTGGATTTATATATTTGTGTACTAATTATTTGTTGCTTTGATTTGTAGGATAATGACAGGTAAAAAATATGATCCACCACATACTTCTGGAGAGGATTGTACACATACCTATGGGGAGGTATGTATACATGATCCTATTGATGAGCCTCCTCATCCTTCTTTACAAGAGACATCTAATTCCACAAGGAAAAAAAGAGTTCTAGGGTTGGTAAACATGGCATCACACATTTACTAAAATTATCAGTTGCCCATATCCAGAGCTAGTGGATAGCAGTAGACTTTAATGATAATGATATTTCAAGAGGTCTGAATTCAAAACAATTCAAGACATTTATTACAGTGTCGGCTTAAGGAAATTTAGTATTTTGATTGATGATTGGAGAAGTGTTGAAAAAATGAAAATATATCACTTATGGGATACCAATTTGGTAGGATCCTTTGTTATTAATTTAATTATCATGAAATATTTACAGTAATATATGTTTTCCACCTTCTTATCAGATGACATATAGTATACCTGATACCATAGGAGTTAGAAGGAAATTTTTATCATTGGATGCTAGGAGATAGAGAGATTTTAAATAAACCCTCACACTAGATTTCATTTTTGGGCATAGAAAACATCATAATCCATGTGATATATATCCATTTATAGATGAAGATACATGGAATAAATTTGTTTAAAATAGATGACGATATGTGTTTTTGGTAAGTATAATGTCACCATTTAAAAGTTTTTTTATATTAATGATCATATTAACAATTTCTTTATTCTTAATTTATAGTAATCGAGGAGATCTCATCAAGAGATCCAATCAAGAAATATACTCCCTCATACTTTATATTAGGGAGGGTATATGTTATTGGAAGAAAAAATGATAGATAAAAAATTTCAATAATTGAGATTTGAGTCTTCAGGCTCCACAGAGGTTGACCCTACCCCCTAGGCATGGAAAATTGGAGAGCACTTGGATGATAAAAAAAAGAAAAATATCTTATGGAAGAGTCAAGGGTTGCAGTTGAGAGGATTTTATCAATTATTTATATATTTTGACTCACTATGTATTTTTTCAAATATTATATAGATGAATATCTTGAGGAGCAGATCATATTGGAGGTCTTCATAGCTGAGGGTAGGAATGATATTTTAGCTAGAACATTGGGAAAGCCTGAACAACCAGTTCATGTACGAGGATTCTCGGTTGTTGTGTCAGTAAATAAGTGTTTCCATGTTCTAAATATTCTTAAATGGATGATTTTTATAAAAAAAGAATCTTTAGAAGCTACAATTATAGATATTTCTGAGATGATGGAGGATATGATCAAATCTTCAGCACATTTGATGTTTGAAGACATGAAAAAATAGTATTAGGTTGCTGATCCCACTCCTCCACCTCCTCCCATAGATCCCACTCCTACTACTTATCCTTCTCCACCTCCACCTAAAGACCCCACTCCTCTTACTTATCCTACTACTATACCTCCTACTCTTTAACTTCTCATTTATTGTGAGTTATATATTATAATGCACTGACCCCAGTTACCCAGAGTCGGTGCATTATTTTAATACATTGGCACGATTACAAGGAATCAAGTCCCGAAGGACCGATAAGTTTAGCAGTATTGGAAAATAAATTACATACATGAACATTAAATTACATTATAAAATGAAAAACAACAACAACATTTTATCCATTGACCACATTCATATCCCTTAGACTATCCCTGAAGGTCACTCATAACTAACTTATTCATATCCTGGGAAAATGAAACATAAGAAAGGGGTGAGATCAAATGCTCAGTAAGGGTAAACAATTTAGCAGAAGATAACATAAACAATAGGCATGGTGAATAATAAAAAACACATGCCTTTACAAAAAATAAACATGAACACTTTATGACAGAAATATGAGTTGAGTAAATAATGCCATAATAAAACATAGTCATGGGTATTCTACTAGTCGAATAACCACAAGAACCATCAATATTATTTTTCATAATGAAGGAATGTATAATGCCAGACATTTTGAAACATCTTGTCAAGGCCTCGGCCAAGACATCTAAAAATGATTTAGGCCTCGTCCAAAACCATATATCAAATTTGGAAAGGCTTCAGCCAATTCCACACCTAATTGTCTCATGAGACCTACCAATGAATCAAGGATCTATAGCGGGCTCCACCCATCACTTACTAAGTCTAATACATTCCTCATATGAAAAGGTTGAGACATAACATAAAAATTCACAGTAGAACTAGCATACAAAATGTCAATACTTTAACCATAAACTATGAATGGTATAAAAATAACACATCCATATTCCAACATATCACAAAAGCTTCAATGAAATATGGAAGATTTTTATCATAATAAATCAACTTCAAACAAGTTTAAAATCCATCAAATGATGTTGACATAGATGAAAATGATTTGTAAAACTCTTTGACAGAAATATCACATTTTCATGAAAAAATTTAAAAGTCACACAATTTAGAAAGGAAGACATTTAAAGAAATTTTTTAATCAAAGGGTCCCATACCACTTTGAAACTTTTGAATGGAATTAACATTTTAAAAACATTCATGTCTATATAAATAAATCCCTAAAAACAATTTTGAAAACATGGACATTAATGGGAATGATTTAGAAGAATGAATTTTTAAAACATTTAAAATGATGTTTTAATAAAATATTACCTTAAAAATAATCCCTTTTAAAATTCTTTTATGAAACATGGACATGGATAATAATTATGTCCTAGTAAAAACTTACCCATAAAAAATCTCGAATAATAATGAGATTGAGGAATGAACCCTTACCTTGCACTTTCCTTTGGTCAAGGGTATGTTTAACCTCCTGTATAATGACCATAGTATGTTATTAAATTATACTAGAACCATAATCATATTTTTTATATCATACATGATTCATTTATGACTTTATACTACCCATTTAATAATGATTTCCATGTTAAATTAAAATTTTGGTTAATAATCTTTTTCTTTATTGTATGTGTTTTAACTTGTTATTATTGATCGTATCATTTAGATAATAATTTAAATAATTATAGAATATAAACCTTGATTTATATATCATATATATTTATAATATAAATATTTACAATAGATAGATACATGAAATGGAAGGCACTGTTTATGGAGACAGTAGGCCGTACGTACGCATAAATGATGTTTCCGTTTTCATATCGTATTGAATGGAAGTAAGTGAATAAGATATATGTAAGTACATAAATACATATACATATATATATATATATATATATATATCCAGTAGAATTATTATTTAATATATTACATACTTATTAATAATATATATTTTAATAATTATCGTTGAATGGTGAATGTGGAAATGAATCCCATCGCGTTGTGGAGACGGTAATCCTTACGTACGCACGAGCGACAATATCATTATATTGATGGTGAAATTGTTTTTAATTGGATGTTATATCATATATAAATAATCATAAACATGTTATATTTATTATTTACATCATTTATACTCATTATTATACCCATCCAAATAATGAATTGTTTGAATAAAAAACTACACCACAACGTGGAGACGGTAAGCCGTACGTACGCACGTATGGTGACTTTTTAATTTATAGGATGGATAGAATAAAGAATATGGTTGTACTATATTTATAATAACATAAAATTATTTATTAGGTACTAGATTTATTATTTTGGTATGGAAACAACAAATAAAGAGGAATTGGAAGAAGAAAAGAACTTGAAAGAGGTGATGAAATATTTATCTGTTATTCGGATTCTTCTTTTTGATTTGATCAAAAGGGATCCTTATGTTGGTTTTATGACCAAATTAAGGCCTCTAGGATGAAGGGAGGAAAGTTGGGAGGATATTTGGGTAGGGGTTGGCCGATCCAAAAGGCTTTGGAGGTGTGAAATTAAGAGAAGGTGAAGTTCCCTTTTATAAGAGAGGTGATGGTCACTTTAGGAAAAGCTTGAAATATTATTTTATAATAGAATCATTTTAGGTTTCTAATGTCTCAAAAATGAATTATTTATATAATAAGGTGGATATGGGTCAAAAAAATCTCAACCAATAGGTTTTATACTAGTTTAGGTCACCATATTAACCTTATCTTTTATATTTAACTCTTAGTTAAATAGTTTGACATTTACCATGTCTCTTTGTATTTTTATATTATATGGTTAATAAACTTACTATAAACAGAAAAGTGAACCAAATGTGGTTAATTATTAATATATAAAACCTTATCTAAGTCTTTTGGATGAACCTTATATTTTTAGGAACATTATATCAATTAATAATATAGTATTTATTTTAAAAACTCAATTATGTCAATTTTGACACTATTTAGTATTTGGTTTTTGTGAAAGTCATCAAAACTTCATTAATTAGAAAAAAATACATTTAATAAATACTAACATTTCATATTAACATAGAAAATTCTTGGATTCCATAAAAAATTTTAAATTATATTTATTTTAATATTTATAATACTATTTATTTGATTCTTTCATTAATAAGGTAATTACTGCATCATCATTGTGTCATAAATAAATTTAATTATTTAATGTCTAAAAATTATAAATAAAAAACCATTATGTAGGAAATTTTTTTATATTTATAATGAATATTTATAGTCTAAAAGATAACTTATATAACACCTTGTAAAAATTGTTTTACTAAAATATATATGTTTATGTCATTTTTGTCTTTACTTTAAATTAGTTAATATAGCGTCATTATCACTCTCAAGCGGCTCCAAGTGGTCCAAAAATAGACCCAAGGATGACCATGGTCGGAAATTTATCAACCAATAGGAATATGACACATTTTAGGGTACTTTAATATTATTATAATATTATTTTTTTACCTATATTTTCTAGATTTACCCTTTAACCATGGTAAATAAAATATTTACCTAAGTAATTATTCATAATGCCTAAAAATAAAATTTATATATTTACAAAATTTGGACCACCTGATTCCAAATATTTAATCTATTTTCACAATTTCAAAACATTGAAGTGAAAAAAATTAATTTAAAATTAATTCCCGTTGTCAAAACGAAAAGCGTGTTTTTAAGAAATAATAACTATCAAAATATTGACACTTGTTTTTGTCCAGTTTAAATGTAAAATTACATCCAATGACCTAAATTATATTAAATGATAAAAATATAGTCTAATTATTCTTTAAAACCACTCAAATTTATAATTTAACACAATAAATTATTTTTATTGAAAAAATTGTTTTTAATTAAAATTTAGTATTTTTCACTATTCATCAAAATATGAAAGTTATCAGAAAAGTACCAAAAATTTATCCAAACGAAATTTTTATGTCTCTCTTATAAATTTGAATTTAATTTCAATAAATTTAATATATAAAAGTGTTAAATATTGGATTTAAAAAGGGTTCTCCATTAAAAGGCGGAAAACTGCCTTTTTAAAAAAATACCTTTTTATCTTAAAAATTGAATTTTTCTTATATTATGTCTAAGAAACACAAAATATGAATGTTAAAATTATATAGGATATATAAAATTTAAAATTTGGTTAATACTATTCATAACCTCTTTTTTGAACGGCTAGTTTGGTAAGTTATGGTGCGCTCGAACTCGGTGCTGCGTGTAGCGCAAGTTATTGAAATACTTTGAAGAGATAACATACTATGAAATATTGGGGTATTAAATTCTTAACTCCTTCAATAAATTTCTTCCTCGCAATTTGAAATTGTTTTTTGAAAATAAAAGGTTAAAATAGAAAAATACCTTTGTGGAAAAGCCACATCAGAAATTGGGTTAATAAAATTTAGTCTTAATAAGAGGGAAAGGGAAATGAAATAGCCACCACCAAATTATGATCCAGATTAGGAGAACATTGGTGGAAATTAGAGACACATAATTGGAGAAAAAACATAAATATTTATAGGGAGTGATTGAGTTCATCAATCACAAACAAGTGTAAAATTGAGGGCCTCTAAGTCGTCAATCTAAGATGATTTAGAATATCACCAGTTCAAAAAAACCTAATGTATTAAGATAACACATTTTTGGTTTTAATATCCCTTACCTAAAGTTTAAGAATTAATTTCTTCATATAAAAAGAGGAAAAAATATACTTGATAAGTAGAGTTTCATCCTTCAACTAATTCCTACCAAATACTCACCTTTCAGTCCAAAAGATAATATTACTCAAAAATATTATATTAATCCTAATCGTATATGGTTACAAACATATACCATGAAAAAAAATAATTTATAATAACCAGGGGCTTCCTGTAGGCTAGTGGTAGGTCATAAAGCCTTGTCTCACTTTAGTGGTGGGTTTTATTCCTGCAGCTTTTTTTGGCGCGACAGATTATCACCCGACCTGTAGGTTGTCCTTTTTCTAAAACTATGCTATTATTATATTCCAAAAATAATACTATCCAAAGTTCAACTTAATCCATTAAAACCTTTATAGCTATCCAAAATACTTCTGCCCAAATTCTCTCTAAAAGGTCTCTAAATTCCAAAATCAATTGTAACATCAGATTCCCCAAACAATGTAAAGTTTCTCTTATTTTCACATACTGAAAATATGATTACCTTAATCATATTAAAACCTTAATGAAAACAAAAAGTACTACAATAAAATCCTTATATATATCACATTCTTCTTATAAACATAAAATAATTCTTGAATCCAAAAACACAAATACATTAATTATTCCACTTCAATTGTAGTAACAGTATAATCTTGTCCTTGATCCCCTGGCCTTTTCTAAGGTAAGTCTCCTTGGATCTTATGAAAATAATTTTCATAATGACCCATTTCTCTACAATTGTAGCATTCAACATAGATAGCCTCTTTCTTTCCCTTGCAATCATGAGCTTGGTGACCTTTTTCTCCACATTTATAACAAAATCCCATTCCTTTTAGATAGGCACCAGGGTCCTTCCTTCCACAATTATCATAGGATGTAAACTCAACTCTTCCCTTCTTCCATGTTTCCTTATTTCATTTCCCATAGTGTTCAATGGATATCTTCTTCTCTTGCTTTACTTTAAAGTCGTAAGACTTAGAGAATTCTTTTTCTGTCTTGATAGCACATGAGATAATATATTCATACGATGATAAGGATTGTGAGAATAATTCTTGAAGGATAAATGGTTTTAACCCATCAAAGAAATGATAAATCTTACTTCTTGGGTTACGTATATAATCTATATTATTTCTTTATAACCTTGTAAAGTTAGCCTCATACTTTGCGACATTCTCATCCTTCTTTTTCCTTAGACTCAGAAATTGTCTTTCCATATCCGCTCGATGGTCCCGAGGAAATTATTTTTCTAAGAAAATATATTTAAACTCCCTCCATTCCATACATGATACTTCTTCATCATCCTTTTTGTTTTTAATTAATGACTACCATTGATCTGCATCTCCCATGAGGCGATAAACTGCCATGAAAACTTTTTCCTTTTCACTACTCCCCACAACATGAAATATTTTCTCTAAGTAACTTATCCATTGCTATGCTACAAATGGATTTTTAGACCCATTTAATGTTGGTGGGTTTTGCCTCATGAATTGGTCTAACATTGATCCTCCACGTTGTGGATCAGGGTGCTCCATACGTGTAATGTTATTATTCATAACCTGAGTGAGTTGTCCCAGTATGGTGATAAGATTATCAGCACCAGTTGCTTCACCAGATCCACTATAATTATCTTTAGTAGGAGGTAAATCCCTACGTATATTACATGCATTGATATATTTTCCATTCATTCCACTAGGTTCCATTTCAAAACAATGACATACACTATATTAGTTTATGAATTGCAATACATAATTAAAAACTTGTAAAATGGTTAACATAAATTGAACAGTTTATGGATATAATCCATAATCATAAAAATGTTTTCATTGAGGAAGTATATACTCATAAACCCTTCATAATGGTTTGTAAAGAAAATGAGAATTATCCTAAGCATATCCCTCGGGAGTGTCGTAACCAAGAGTGCAGCAAGGCCCATTGTCGTGCACCAGTTCCCGTTCGAGTCTAGCTCAAAGTAGTGTTTTCAGGTTTTACCCCTAGGTACATCTATGCCAGAGCCACCTCTACCTGCTCGTATCCAGACATGGATTTATTGCTTAGAAAATTCACAAAATCTCTACAGTACCAAAATTATAAGAAGTTCTTCTATACTAATCCTCAAAGTCTATCTTAGGGTAATGTTCTCTAATAAGAGTTTTTCTAAATCTAGCTTCCAAGATTTGTACTAAACTTCCTCTGATGCCAACTGTAACACCCCGAACCCAATTACCCAGAGTCGGTGAATTATTTTAATACATTGGCATGATTAGAAGGAATCAAGTCTCGAAGGACCGATAAGTTTAGCAGTCTTGGAAAATAGATTACATACATGAACGTTACATTACATTATAAAATGAAAAATAAAAATAAAATTGTCTCCATTGAACACATTCATATCCCTTAGACTATCCTTGAAGGTCACTCATAACTAACTTCTTCATATCCTGGGAAAATGAAACATAAGAAAAGGGTGAGTTCGAACACTCATTAAGGGTAAACAATTTAGCGTAAGATAACATAAACAATAGGCACGATGAATAATTTAAAACACATGCCTTTACAAATAATAAACATGAAAACTTTATGGAAGAAATATGAGTTGAGTAAATAATTCCATAATAAAACATAGTCATGGGTATTCTACTAGTTTAATAACCACATGAACCATCAATATTATTTTCATAATGAGGGAATGTAAAATTCCGGACATTCTGAAACATCTTGTCAAGGCCTCGACCAAGACATTTAAAAATGATTTAGGTCTTGGCCAAAACCATATATCAAATTGGGAAAGGCCTTGGCCAATTCCAAATCTAATTTTCTCATTATACCTACCGATACATCGAGTAGCTATAATAGGCTCCACTCGTCACTTACTAAGTCCAATACATTCCTCATATAAAAAGTTTGAAACATAACATAAACATTCGTAGTAGAACTAGCATACGAAATGTCAATACTTTAACCATAAACTATGAATGGTATAAAAATAACACATCCATAGTCTAATATATCACAAAACCTTCAATAGAATATGGAATATTTGTATCATAATAAATCAAATTCAAACAAGTTTAAAATCCATCAAAGGATGTTGACATAGATGAAAATGATTTGTAAAAATCTTTGAAATAAATATCCATTTTTCATGAAAACATTTAAAAGTCACATGATTTAGAAAGGAATAAATTTAAAGACATTTTTTAATAAAAGTGTCCCATACCACTTTGAAACTTTTGAATGTAATTAACATTTTAAAAACATTCATGTCTATATAAATAAATCCTTAAAAACCCATTTTGAAGACATGGACATTAATGAGAATGATTTAGAAGAATGAATATTAAAACATTTAAAATGGTGTTTTAATAAAAGAGTCCCTTAAAAATAATCCCTTTGAAAACTCTTTTATGAAACATGGACATGGATAATAAATATTTCCCAGTAAAAACTTACCCATAAACAATCTCGAATAATAATGAGATTGAGGAATTAACCCATACCTTGCACTTTACTTTGGCCGAGGGTACGTTTAAAATCCTGTATAATGACCATAGTATGTTATTAAATAATAAAATAACCATATTCATATTTATTATATCATAAATGATTCATTTATCACTCTATATTACCCATTTAATAATGTTTTCCATGTTAAATTAACATTTTGGGTAATAATCGCTTTCTTTATCATACGTGTTTTAACTTGTTATTCTTGATTGTATAATTTAGATCACGATTTAAATACTTTCAAAATATAAAACTTGATTTATATATCATATATATTTATAATATAAATTTTTACAATAGATAGATATATGAAATTAAAGGCACCGTTTATGGAGATGGTAGGCCGTACGTACGCATAAATGCTGTTTCCGTTTTTATACCGTATTGAATAGATGTAAGTGAATAAGATATATGTAAGTAAATACATACATACATACATACATATATATAGTAGAATTATTATGTCATATATTACATACTTATTAATAATATATATTTTTATAATCATCATTGAACGGTGAACATGGAAATGAATCTCATCGTGTTGTGGAGACGGTAATCCGTACGTACGCACGAGCGAAAATATCATTATATTGATGGATAAATTGTATGTAATTGGATGATATATCATTTATAAAGAATAATAAACATGTTATATTTATTATTTACATCATTTATACTCATTATTATACCCATCCAAATAATTAATTGTTTGAATAACAAACTACACCACAATGTGGAGACGGTAAGCCATACGTACGCACGTATGGTGACTTTGTCATTTATAGGATGGATAGAATAATGAATATGGTTGTAACATATTTATAATAACATAAAATTATTTATTAGGTAATGGATTTATTATTTTGTTATGGAAACAACAAAGAAATAGGAAGTGGAAGAAGAAAAAAACTTGAAAGAGGTGATGAAATATTTACCTCTTCTTCGGGTCCTTCCTTTTGTTTTGATCAAAAGGGCTCCTTAGGTTGGATTTATGACCAAATTAAGGCCTCTAGGATTAAGAGAGGAAAGTTGAGAGGATATTTGGTTAGTTTTTGTCCGAGACAAAAGGATTTGGAGGTGTGAAATTAAGAGAAGGAGAAGTTCCCTTTTATAAGAGAGGTGAAGGTCACTTTAGGAAAAGCTTGAAATATTATTTTATAATAAAATAATTTTCGATTTATAATGGCTCAAAAATGAATTATATATTGAATAAGGTGGATATGGGTCAAAAAACTCTCAACCAATATGTTTTAGATATGTTTAGGTCACCATATTAACCTTATCTTTTAGATTTAACTCTTAGTTAAATAGTTTGACATTTACCATGTCTCTTTGTATTTTTATATTATATGGTTAATAAACTTACTATAACTAGACAAGTGAACCCCATATGGTTAATTATTAATATATAAAACCTTATCTAAGTATTTTTTATGAACCTTATATTTCTAGGAATATTATATCAATTAATAATATAGTATTTGTTTTAAAAACTCAATTATGTCAATTTTGACACTATTTAGTATTTGGTTTTTGTGAAAGTCATCACAACTTGATTACTTAGAAACAAATACATTGAATCAATAATAACATGTCATATTCCCCTATAAAATTCTTTTATGTCATAAAAACTTTGAAATTATATTTATTTTAATATTTATAATACCATTTATTTGATTCTTTCATTAATAAGGTAATTACTGCATCATCATTGTGTCATAAATGAATTTAATTATTTAATGTCTAAAAATTATAAATAAAATACCATTATTTAGGAAATATTTTTATATTTATAATTAATATTTATATTTGAAAAGATAACTTATATAACACCTTGTAAAAATAGTTTTACTAAAAGATATATGTTTATGTCATTTTTGTCTTTACTTTAATTTAATTAATATAAAGTGTCATTATCACTCTCAAATGGCTCCAAGTAGTCCCAAAATCGATCCAAGGATGACCATGGATGGAAATATATCAACCAATAGTAATAGGACACATGTTAGGGTACTTTAATAATATTATAATATTATTTTTTACCCATATTTAGCGGATTTACCCTTTAACCATGGTAAATAAAATATTTACTGAAGTAATTATTCATAATGTCTAAAAATAAAAGTTACCTATTTAAAAAATTTGGACTTCCTGATTCCAAATATGGAATCCATTTTTCCAAATTCAAAACACATAATTGGCAAAAATTAATTTAAAATTAATTCCCGTTGTCAAAACGAAAAGCATGTTTTTAAGAAATAATAACTATCAAAAGATTGGCACTTGTTTATGTCCAGTTTAAATGTGAAATTACATAAAATGACCTAAATTATATTAAATGATAAAAATATAGTCTAATTATACTTTAAAAATACTCAAATGTATAATTTAACACTATAAATTACTTCGATTAAAAAAAGTTGTTTTTAATTAAAATTTAGTATTTTTCCCTATTCATCAAAAAATGAAAGTTATCAGAAAAGTACCAACAATTTATCCAAACTAAATTTTTATGTATCTATTATAAAGATGAATTTAATTTTACTAATTTTAATATATAAAAGTGTTAAATATTTTATTTAAAAATGGTTCACCATTAAAAGGAGGAAAACCACATTTTTTGAAAAATACCTCTTTTGTCTTAAAAATTGACGTTTTCTTATATTATGTCTAAGAAACAAAAAATATGAATGTTAAAATTATGTAGGATATATAAAATTTAAAATGTGGTTAATAATATTCATAACCTCTTTTTTAATGGTTAGTTTGGTAAGTCATGGTGCGCTCAAACTCAGTGTTGCGTGTAGTGCAAGTTGTTGAAATACTTTGAAGAGATAACATACTATGAAATATTAGGGTGTTACATATATTTATGATCCCAACCATCATATTGTTTCATATGGAATAATATATTATATTGGAAATACCATTAATAATCAATATATAGAGATATAGAATCATAGGTTCACTGTATAGGATATTATAAATTGATCAGAAAGAATTCCATTTCATACAGATGAGGTTTGTATAGTTGGACAAAGTATCAACCATTTTTTTGTTTGTCCATATAGACTTGTTCGATAGATTACCATTGAGTTATGTGTATATTATATACTTTATTTAATTTTCATTTAAATTGGTTTTAAAATTTAAAAGTTTATATATTTATCTATTTTTATAGGAATACTTTAAAGGTAAAGAAATATTGTACAAACAACAATAAATACAAAGAGTTATAACTTCAGATAAAATTTATACTAGTCTTGATAGATTTCCAATGTATTTAATTTTTTTGTTGGATTTTTATGATATTCCAATCGAAGATGGAATTCTTGGGTATGAAATTATTGGGATTCTTTTAAAAAAATATATCATGGAGCTTGTAACAGGAGATGATTTTGGCATCAACATGATGAAAGTTTTTTCCATGTAAGTAAATTAACATAAATCTTTCCATTATTTTAATTTATTGATAATATATACTTATGTTTTTTTTATTATGTATATTTATACAATTTTTATGTATCATGACATGATATCATTATATGGATTTATAGAACCACATTTTATTTCTCCTATAGTGAATAAAATGACTGATGTAGAAAGAATAATTTATATTTCTGAAAGATTTCAGCAGAATGAAATTATTCAGTGCTAGATGATTCCTTATCATCAAGATTATGAAGCATATATCTCATAAAGTGTTATATATATCTTAATATAATAAAAACTCACATTAAATTTTCTCATATATCAATCTCCATTGGATGTTGGGTATTTTTTCTCTAATGGAGAAGACACTATACTGGCTATGCTCTATCCATGGTGAAGTGTAAGAAAATTTTAAGACTCTATTGAACAAGTAAGTTGGAATATTTTTATACTTATTTATATTATAATGAAATTTAAATTTATTTTATTCATATTTCTTTCAAATAGGTCATGATATTTATTTATAGTGACAACAAGAAAGGATAGTGCCAATATAAAATATGTAAAAGCAAATGTGAATTTTCATTTACAATTACTAAATTTTTCATTTAGTCCTTAAAAATTTTATTTTGAATTGAAAAATTATTTTAAATATAAATTTCATAAAAAATTAGTAAAGTAATATGAATACTAAGTTTTAATATTTATGTATGAAATAATTTCAACTGGGACAATTACGAAGTTCCAAAAGGTTAGATTTTTTTATAAACTTCTCCTTTAATTTTTCATTATTTTATTTAGAATGCATGTTAAATGATTTCTTTTTAATTTTTTGATTTGTGATGAACCTTTACATTATACTATAAAATATCATAGAAACTTACAAAACTTAATGGGATTAATATATATAAGTACCAGGTTGTGCCTATAGTGGAACTGGTGAGTTGATTCATTTCACTCATGATGCACTCGGGTTAGAGCATTTGGAATTGACCAAATGAGTGGACCCACATACTGGTGGAGCTATGAAGATAGGATAAAAGATCAATAATACCATCATACAAGGCATTCAAATATCTTTATTATAGCGAAGTGAATAGTCAAGGTGCATAGGGTCTTCCGTCTAGTTGTAGGGAGATTATCATCTGAATTGAGAGTTCATTTTCACCATATTCCATTTCAGAGAAAGATGGTCAATCATGACACCATTAATGTAGGTTGATACTTATGAGACAATGAATTTTTGATACCTTTATATAGTTATGGTTACTTTCATCATTTACCACTAGGTTGATATAGTTGGGTGCCCTCTGTTCGGTACCCAACTGCATCGGCCTTGTACCACCGGGAAGGTGTCAGACTCTATATGTAGGTTGGCCTCTTAGCAGAGTCCTATGTTTTTAATAAACATTTGCTACCCCCATTTCTTTCTCCACACCTATTGGATTCATGGACCGAAGTTTATCCAATGATATAGGTCTATCCTCAGTACTCTACTCTAATAGTGACATAATTGGTGGTTCAATCACTTTATGAGTTTCTTCCAAATGGGTTACCTGCATGCCAAAGAGTATAATATACTGGTTCACCTATGTTGGTTGTTGGCATGGTAATCTATTTTCAAACTTTATTTTACTCACCCACTCACATTTTTTTCCATTTTATGCTTTCCATAGCCTAAGCACTTCCACCATCAACACTGATAGAACAGTTGGAGTGGATTTGTACTAGTCCCACTACCACAACCCTTTGATCCCAAAACTTATTACAAGATAGATTGAAATTACCCCACCTTTGGAACTTCCATATAGAATATATGGTGGTAATATTACTGTTAGAAGACAACTAACAAGTTAACTCCCCCATCATATATATAGTTATGAGGTGGTGTCAGTGAATAATCCATGAAACCGATGACCAGTCATCTAGAAATTAAACCTTATGGTTTTGATTATAACCTTTCTATACCCATTGCACAAATAAACCCCATATACTATATATATATGTATGTATATGTATATGCATTTTAGATGTGCAATATGCTAAAAAATCTAATTCCAGCAATACTGAACAGCGGAGCCCCACTATTAGAAGAGTACCTGATCCATCGAAGCACCCAACCATTTCATGGGTAATCCTTAGTACTCTTCTAATATTCTATCAACACTATTAGAACAGTACTGATGAACTCCACCATGTTCCATTGTGACACATGGAAGGGTGATTGATACTCTTCTAATAGTGAACTACCATGGAAGTGAAGGCCAACCACCACTAATCGGTACTTAAAAATTATGGTCATGTTCATTGGAATTTCACTATTAGTCAAATAGACCTATCACTCTTGAGTACCCCCATTGGAGAAATGAGAGCTAAGGGATTGATTCACTCAACACTTCTGACCACTGGTTGAAACCCTGATATAGTGCTAGCACTCCCCAAAGAAATGAGATTTAAATAATATACTCATGTTAGAATTCTATTTTATGATAAAACCCTAGGAATAGTATCCAATTAACTACCATATATCAATAGAATGTCTCTATACTAACAACACAATCATTGTAGTATTGGCGGTGTCATGATGGAATTGTCTCGTCGCTTCAGTTCACTACTTGTAGACCTATTAAATTGTTGGTTTGAACTCCCCCTTAACTAGTGAGATATGATTCTTTCGATCATCCATATGAAAAATTACAAGCTGAACTCCTAAACTAGCTTTGATACCCCCACTTTTTTGCACTAATACAGTTGCTTGGGGACCTTATCTACCAATATGGTCTTTTTCCCTCTCGACAGTGGATCTTGGTACTGCACCATCTATCTTGTACCATTGATACCGGGATAGTATTTTAATAGATTACCCATGGATTAAAACACCTCCTAGTATCACATATCTATTTCCAATGCTAATGAACCAAAACTCCCTACCTCATGCCATTTTGATTGTAGGTACGCACTACTTAAATAGATTTCTTAGTAAACCAGCAATCCTTGATCTCGGTTGGCCTATCACCCTTTGCTATCAATCATCCTAGTATTTTTTCACATACTTGAACTCATTATTCCACCACCAACTAGCAAGTGAACACCTATCAATGGATAGATCGATCGGTTTTGAGTCCAAAAGAAACAATTCCCAATAGAGAGTATCTCCATTACCTAGTAACTCTAGATAAATTTCCCATTGACTCACAAACACATCATTAAAATGGTACACCATTTTGAATCAAGTGAGTGATAAACCACTCAAATTGATTCAGTGTGCTGTCTTGTCGCTATTATGATACTTTCTTCTTAAACTGTCAGAAAAACATCAAAATTGGGGTTTTATTTCACTACCCTCAGAATGTGGTGGGTTCTATTTTAAATGACCCTCTTGGTACTTGTTAGTATATTAGTGTCATGGATGCATCTAGTACATCAACCATTGTAGAGGGTGGTTCCCCATGTTGCTATAGGTTATTACAGACAATACATAATTTGAACATGCCACATACTACTTATTGAGGCTCCACTCTCAATGTTTAGGACAAATGTCTGGGATTTCACCTTCATTGGAATATAATTACAAAACATTCAAACCATACTCAAATATTCACCCACAATACCTCATTAATACCCAAATATAATAGGGGGACAATCATATTCCTTATGAGAACAGGCTCTACAATTCCAATAGTCCTAGATATCACCCTTTCTATTTGATATTCCAAATTCCGAACCTGTAGGCCGATAGGTTCCCATAAACTGGTGAATTCCTACCAACTTCATGAGCGAACTCACCCCATGGTTCTTTCTCATTAGTATTTCCATGTTCTCAGTTGATTTAGTGGATATATCTAGTCAGATGTTTCTTTATTTACTTCAATATGTACCCCTATTTCCATCTCCAATGAATCCCATACCTATTAAATTTAATCTTGGACATCCTGTTCATGGTAGCTGGATCAACCAATCACTTATATCCTAATCCATCCTACCCAGTAACTGTAAATTTTTCTTGGATTCCACCCCCATGAACTATAATTAAATGATGTGGTGGTTGGATGTTTCTCTCTGATCTTTCTTACCCATGCCAACGGTGCATGCCCCATTCCCCATTTCATCTTCTTGATAACCTCATGAAACTTGTTTAGTTTGAGTCCTATGCTGAACCATACACTTGTATTCCATAAAATAACCCATTTTTAGTCACCCAAGAAATATACCCCCACCTATACACCACTAGTTGGATGCCACCAACTTTCGTAGGCATAGAGGGCCCCCCATCACCCTCGATGTCCCAACTAGTGAAGGAAATCCAGGAACCGTCCACACCCAAGCATCCAGTGGAGCCAAATCCAGATGATTTGTTGAAACCAGAGAACCCAAAAGGTGTAGCTTGATATAATAAAATGTGATGGGTGTTTGGGGGTAAGCATAGTTTCAAGGAGGCATCCATGGTCCCTCTGTTCATCCTAGTGTTTGATGCGTATGAGAAGGCACCAACATCCCCCATGCTTCCCGAGTGATGAGACAATAGAGTGAGTATAGTGGATGGTCCAACCCATTTTCCTGTGAACTTTGAACCATCCACCATGATTGAATGAATCCTCCAAGTTGGATCAATATAAAATTGTTTTGAGTAGCCTTTTTGGACAACCTACTGTTGGAGAGACCACCCATGCAACCTCTTTCTTGTATCATCCTAGAAGATGGACAAGATATTCCATAGAACCACCATCCATTCCCCAATCATACCTAAACTATTAGAATAATACCTCACACTTAGTACCCTTAGTGTTCCGCTATCTGGTCATCACCCCCTTGTGAAAACCCTTACCCCAAGCTTTCCCATATGAATTGTATCAATCTGATTACTAGTAGTAAACCCCCTAAGATCTCCACCATTTAGAATGAATATGAGATTTATAGCACTAAGAACCATGATATTTCAATGAATTTGAGTTGTTTAATTGACATTCTATATTGCACCATCCCATCAGAATCAGGTCCATCCATCCATGAGTAATACCACTTCTAAAGAAAGCTCATGAACACTTTCCCCTTTCCTGCATTCATGGAACCTTTGAATAGTGTCTGTTGAATGGATTGCTATAGAAATACCATGAACTTATATATATTTATATATATACATAATAAAATAGGATTGGTCATTGGGTTCCTCCCGATTTTCCATCATTCTTGACTACCAAGCAGTTTTTTTGACTAGTGGAACTAAAGCACAACCCTTGGGGGATGAAGGGAGGAGGGGTGATAATGGGAACCGTATTGTACTCTTATAGTACCACTATAACCAATACCTATTAACACTTAGGTTAAATGAGGTAGGTATGTCCAACTATGGGTCATGAGTCGAATGTGATCCTTTGGTGATGCCTCACTAGAAGTGTATACTAGGGGGTCCAACCAGAATTCATTGATCCAATGGTGGATTAGTGTGTGGTTTTCCACCACTATAGTGAGATGGATAGATGTGAGGGAAGAAATTGAGCTAGAATAATAGTTTGAAATAGGCTTGGCTTATTAATGGTGAACACTCAAGGCATTCAACTGCTCAACATAATTGAGGTCTTGAGTTCAATATTGTATTGGAAAACCCAACTCGTATTGGAATGTCATTTCTCATCATTGACACCATTTTTATATAGTATATAAGGGGTCATATTTTATTGAAAGGTCCAAAAATTTCTCTTTACTACCCTCATATCCCCTTCTTAGATATCATGGGCACACACTCCATCTGTGCACCTCAAACTCCACCAGCTAATGATCCCTAACCGAACATCCATCCATTCCATCACCACCTAGGAATTAATGGATGATGGAAAGGGGTGATTTTTGTTCTTCTAGTGCCATCATTGGTGTTTGACCTGCATGAGAGGTTTTGAGTGCATCAATAATAAACCCTAAAATAAGTAATATTCCCCCATCTTATGGAGGAGGTCCCGTAGAGATGAAATTAAACCCCATTTCAATGCCTTTTAGCTAGTAAAGTTCATGGTTCACCGAATGTAGCCTCATTAACCTGGCTAACTCAAACCCTACAATTCAAACCATCCCCATATATTAATGAAAATTCACATATAGAAAATCATCTATCCATGTTTTCAATTCCAATTGATTTGACACAACCAATGGTCAACATAAACACTAAACAATAACCACTTTTGAAACTCCATCTCTCTATGACAACTATAGCTAGTAAGGGTTACTCGTTGGCGCTACCATATGAATTTCCTCTATTGGATTGGGAATAAAAATGACTATGATATTTACCACACCACCATATCTCCTTTGTTTGGGAAGTTCATTTAGTAAGGCATAGTAGTGGGGAAATGTAGGCATATCAACAGAGAGCCATCAAATAGTGTTGAGTTGGGGTATTGGTGCTTAGGAATTCTAGGAAGTGCATCACCCAACCATCCATTATAAATAGTGTACTTTGGGATGAACTTAATTTCAATACCATCCATAAACATTTTCTAGTAATCGATTCCATATAGATAGCCAAATAAATGATCGGATATGAGGTACAACTTGCTATGATTTGGAAGACCAGCTTGGGAGGTTTCACTATAGTGACACGAATAAGTGGCAAGACCAGTCTAAAATGAAGAAGTAAAACCTATGTTTTTAGTTCCCATAAGAACATAGGTTCACTAGTAGCCTAAGTGTAGGAATATATAGCGAATATGATGGTTCATGAAACACAAATGTAAATGCCTGGGACTACTTGGGAGATGACTGAATGAAGGAAAAAATCAAATGGCTAAGTAAAGATGGTCTAATAGGCTAGGTAGCATCATGAATTGGAGTGACTGAGTGGTGAATTTGTTATCCCACATAGAAGTAACATGAAAAAAATACGACATGAGTGGGGTTGGAGTTAGGAACTAGAACAACATCAAGAGACCAACACTCAAATGGAGTAAGTGACGAGATCTCTCCCTACACCTAGAGAAGAAAAATGGAACCATGAAGCACAAAATTTAATGAAAGTGGTGTGCCCTATGGAATGTAGTGACACATTTCTAATTCTTATGTTCCATTGGTTCGTCTTGGGGGTATCATAATTCTCATTATACAAATTAATTCATTTTAATGATCAGAATATGATCATCATTTTTATCTAACATATCTTCCTAAGTGTTTTCAATGAAAGAATTAGAGAATGAAAAATGAGTAGAATAATAGAAAAAAATGAGGATCACAATATACTAGAACTAGCTAAAATTTTGGTAGAGCATAAAAGGAATCAAATGACTATTGGAAATATATACTAAAGCATAAAAAAATGAGGAGAGATTCATGATGTCGTGGCTTGTGTTTGATCATGGTTCGCAAAACTATGTCATGGTGTTCACATTAAATGATATGGGATATCATTTGAACAAATATCTTATGATGATTATAATGATTAATTTGACTTATAACATATTACATGATGATGTATGGATTAAGTGGATGTTAAAAGAAGTTTTAACATGTCAATTAATGAGGTTGATGTTGTAAGAGTTACAAAATTGAATGCCAAAGTTTTTCCATTTCAATTTTTTTAAAACATATTGAATTATAAAAAACTCTTCCACTCAATTAAGGATGCCTATAAATTGGATTTTATGGATCCCATTCATTTATTATAATATGGTTCCCATGTATTATCTTATGTAAGTCATGGTGGATGTGGATAAACTTAAGAGTTAGGTAACCATGTTCCATAGTGAGTTTTGTGTTACACTTATCTAGGAAACTCTAAAGGTTAGGATATCATAGAAATAGATTTGAGTCTATCCATATTATGAATTTTTGAAAAGAGTTATCAACTCAAATATCCAAGAGTCACATGTGATATTATTGAAATGATGACCTACCTAAATATCAAAGTGATGATAGGAATGCTAAAGAGGACTTATTACATAGTGAAATATGGATCTTGGATCACTAAATGGATATGATGCATGAAGTCATCATTTTAGTGGGAATACATTCAATAAAATTACTTATTGAAATGATATAAAAAATGATAATCACCCAAATATTTGTATTTCTTAGATAATGAAATACACGATGAATATAATTTTGAGATATATTATAGGCCTAACCTATAGTTTAATAGATTAGTATCTAAGGTTGACAAGTGTCCTTAAGGATAATAATTTTGAGCATATGAATGTGAATGTTACAGAAATAAATTTATCTAATTCAACCACATGAGTATTCGATATTGGGTGTGCATCACACATTTTTTATGATAAATACATACTTATAATTAGGAGAGAATTAAATAATAGAGAAGTAAATCTATGTATTGGCAATGGGGAAAGAGTTGTTTCATTGATAGTTGACACTTATAATCTAATTATACCTAGTAGATTAGTTCTAAAATTTAAAAACTATAATATATTCCAGCAATAAATTGATATTTTTTTATATCTTGTTTGGAAAATATAATATTTTCATTCACAATGATGATAAAAAAATATTATATATATATAGATGAAATGTTTTGTGGAATTGGTAATGTTGTTAATGATTTATAAATTTTAGATATGGATAATCTAATCTAAAAAATTCAATATAATAAGGTCAATGTTGGTTCTAACACTACTATTCTTTGGAATTATTGCATTAGACATATAAATGAGAAACACATTTAAAGACTTCACAGTTATGGATAGTTGGAATCATTCAATTATGAATCATTTGAAAAAAAATGAATCTTTTTTTTATTTATAAAAGTTACCGAATAATATTTTAGTGGAAAAGGAAAGAGGACTAGTGGACTATTGGATCTTATACATAGTGATGCATCTGGTCCAACATGTACTCAGAAAAGTCATGGGTATAAGTACTTAATAACCTTTACTAATGAATTTAGTCAATATGTTCACGTGTTTCTGATGAGACACAATTTTAAAACAGTTGAAAAATTCAAAGAGTTTAAAAATTAAGTATAAATTATTACATAAAAAAATGTTAAGATTCTATGACCATATTGGGGTGGTGCATACTTGAGCTAGAAATGTACTGATCAACTAAGATGTCATGAAATTGTTTCACAACTCACTCCTTATGGAACATCACATTATAATGGTGTGTATGAGAGGAGGAATCAAACCTTT
This sequence comes from Viscum album, assembly GCA_963277665.1. Taxonomy (NCBI): domain Eukaryota; kingdom Viridiplantae; phylum Streptophyta; class Magnoliopsida; order Santalales; family Viscaceae; genus Viscum; species Viscum album. Next base: position 1,021,461,697 of record OY728122.1, read on the forward strand.
TTGGACATAGTTCAATCAATGATGAGTCTTTGTGAACTTCCTATATCATTTTGTGGATATTCTCTGGAATCATTATCATTAATTATAAATTTCATTCCATCTAAGGCATTCATAAAGAAGCCATATGGGAAATGGATTGGTAGGTGTCCCAATTTATCTTTTATGAGTATTTGGATTTGTGAATAATATTTTTTCCATTTAGATTCAAATAAATTTTCCATAAATATGTTTTTTTATTTTTTAGTTATCCCAAAGAAAATAAGGGATATAATTTCTATAATCCTCCTAAACACTATAATAAACCAGCCTGGTTCGACCCGACCTATCACCTAATACAGATTTCCACAAGACCCAAATCACATTCCCAATCACCACGAGCTGATGACAAGCACTATAGTATCAAACATGGCCAATTGGGAACAATTTATCTCTCAAAATCCAAATAAATAACACATGGATTCCACAAGGAATTATAAAATGACCTATCCAAATATTGAATAACCATGCCAAAAAATAATCATTTTTGAAATATATGAATAGACAAATAGAGTATAAGGATAAAAAATTATTAACTAGAACTCATAATAATCATTCCATAACCATAAAAATGGATAAACATTATCCATATAAAAAATCATCAAAATAGGTCAAGGACAGAGAGTCCGATACAAAATAACCCAAAATCCCTGAGGATCCAAAAATGATCCACATGAGACCAAAACCCCCATGACCCATGATCACCTCCATAAATAGAACAAGATAGGATGAGACTTAGGAAGATCCACTAAACTGCATGGCACCCTTGAATTTACCCATTCCCCACAAAACCAAGTCTTCATATGCCTAAAATCATATGCATGGTGTGAGGCCAAATCCCAATATGATACTATCGTGAATCCATATAATGACCATCACCATGCACACCATTAGTCCTAGTTGGAAAACAATGTTTTTAAAACAATTTCTTTGAAAATATACCATAATCCCTTTGCTTTTAGAAAAAAAGAAAAGTTAAATAACAAGATGAATAAGGAAAACATGAATAAAAATTAGGGCAATGTGGTATACCATATATCATACTCTCAATCATGAAATGGGAAATAATAAACATAAAACAAAGACCATGGAAATTACATATGAATATAAATAAACTAGGAATGTCCATATGGACTCTAGCCAGCATAAAAAAACCTAGAAATCCATCCCCAAGAGACTAATTGTCTTAACTATAGGTTCCAGGCATAGCGGAAGTGTGTTGGTGGGTGTACCCAACTTTAATTTTAGCGTTAACAACGATAAATATGAGATCTGTCATGATAATAAAATGCTGGATCTTCAGAATAAAACGAAGAAAAAGAAAAGAAAAGATGGGAGTCCTAGAAACATATATAGGATCATCATATGTTGGTTATAACTAATTTAATTAATTTACAAGAATTAATTTGATGTAATTCTTTCTTCGTTGATGTTTCTGGTCACGATCTGATGTGATTTGTCATTGCATCGTATAATCCAAGTGTAGGATTCTTCTAAAGATGATCCACACATGCTCCATGTATCTTTTGATGTCACCGAAGGGATCTCCAGGTGCTAGCATGGAAGAAAATTCACTTGCGATGTCCGCCTTCGATCGCCTTGATTCGGTGGAGGAGGATCTCTCTCTCATAGCTTGAGAGCATTCTTGGAAGAAAAATATTTCTCTCTTGGATTGAGATCTTTCTCTATATCTGTTGTGCAAAACCACACAAAATGGATAGGCTAATGAGAAATATATAATTGGGATTTTTAATTTCATAAAATAATAAAATGAATTAATTAACCGAAAGCATTTATTCATTTCATTTAATTCTTAGTAATACCCCATGTCTAATAATAACAGTTGAATATTATTATTACTAGACACGCACCCATAGAATTATACCTAATATTATTTAATTAAATAAATAATATTATTTCTCATAAATTCCCAGAAAAAAATACACGGCCTGTATATTTAATATACATGGCGTGTAATTTTGTTTTTCTATTTTTCTTTATTTCCTCCACCACATTTATTAGACCTTTAATAATGACTATTTATTTCTAAAATAAATATCATTGAATTACTCAATAATAAATATATTATTTCGCCCAAAATATATTCTCTCGAATAACTAGTGTTGAAATAAATGCGATTAGACATCCTTAAATAATTATTAAACCAAAATTGGAAATAATATTTATTCAACTTGTTAAATTAATATTTAACTAAGATACTTGGACACACTTAGCGTGTGACCCTCTAGGACTCTTTATCAATGGCATTAGGTAGAGCCTACCTAAAGTCCAAGGTTAGCATCTAGAAACACGCCAAGGCACCCATAGAAAAATAAGTTAACACCGCAATGACGTGTCACATCCTACGAACGTTTACTGTGTAATATAATCCCTTTGTCTCCATATCTAGAATCAAGTGGGTTGCATGCTAGTTCCATCAACCCATGTGCTTGATTATTCTTTCTTTGAATTTCTGGAATTGAACTTGCCCATTCCTCACTATGGCCATGGATTTATTTAGGCTATATCAATTCCATAAAAGGTCCTATGATATCTACTTCTATTATCGAACAGAAGGGGCGGATCCTTTCTTGTATTATCTATTAATTCAGTATCACTCGTGATGCACCCAATGTATCCCACCTCACTGTGAATAGTGTTTCATCACATTTTTCGTCAATACATTTATGTGTACAAGTTTTAATACCCATTAATAATAATCTTAAAGTTTAAGAACCAATACACACGTCCGCAGACATGAACATCCAATGACACTATGAAATGTGGATTTTCTACTGGCGGGTCTCATTCTCATAATATCCTTCTAAATATTACCAAGGGTACACACCATGAGAAGGTGCCTCAATGTTTTATGATTCCTCACCCCTAATGGCCTGTATTTTTTGTGTCTCTCAAATAACATCATCCGGCCATAGAACATATATTCAAGAACAGTGTTATGGGACTTCCGAGTTCTCATCATTGTAGGGATCTGCTATGACCCTTTAATGAAACAACTATCCTAATGAAATTATCACATGTATTGTCATGCAGAAGAACAATCAAGATGTGATAAGTTATTTATTAATGAATAAAGTACAAATTAGTTGGTTCTAGGCCACTAACTTCAACAGACTTCCACTTGGAATAGAGCCAACTGCTAACAAATTTTAACCCGCTAGCTCTCACATGATATTCTTTCTTCTAATGAGATATTCCTTTAGTCATGGGGTTCACCACGTTCTCTTCCATGGACACTCTGCTCACTACAACTTCACCCCTTTGATAGAAATCCCTCAAGAGGTGATACTTCCAGAGTATGTGATTTGTCCGTTGATGTGACCTTGGTTATTTTGAAAGAGCCACCAATGTAGTATTATCACAATATAATGTGATAGGATATTTACTTTTAGGTACCACATCATGCTCCTGGACAAAGTTCTGAATCCATATGACTTCCTTGGCTGCATCAGAAGATGCTATATATTCAGACTCTACTGTAGAATCGGAAACAACTGGTTTCTTTGAAATCTTTCAGCTCACAACTCCTCCATTGAGACAAAAACATATCTATATTGTGACTTCATATCATTCTGATCTATCTGAAAACTAGCATCAGCATAACCTCTGATGAAAAGCTTATCCTATCCTCTATACACTAGGAACACATCCTTAGTTCTTCTTAGCTACTTAAAGATAGTCTTTACAGTAGTCCAATGTTGTTCTCCTAGGTCTACTTGATATCTGCCTACCATGCTTAGTGTATAGGCAATATCAAGCCTGGTACATAACATGGAATACATTATGGATCCTATAGCCGAAGCGTATAGGATATTACTCATTCTATCTTTCTCTTGTTGTGTCTGAGGACACATTTTCTTAGAAATATGTAGGCTATGTGACACTGGAACCAATCTCCTCTTGGATTGTTCCATACTAAATATCTTTAGTATCTGGTCAATATATGCACCCTAACTTAGTCCAAACAGTCTCTTGGATCTATCATAAATGATCTTGATCCCTAGAATGTAGGCTGCCTCACCCAAGTCCTTCATGGAGAAACACTTGTTCAACGAGTCCTTAACTGACTGTAAGACTGGTACATTGTTTCTAATAAGCAATATGTCATCAACATATACTACTAGGATAACGAATGAATTCCCATTAAACTGCTTATAAACACATGTCTCACATTCATTCTTAATGAAACCAAATCCCTTTATGGATTCATAAAATTGAATGTTCCATGACCTGGATGCTTTATTTAATCTATAAATGGATTTATGTAACTTGAAAACCCATTTGGATTCACCTGGTGTCACAAACCCTCCTAGTTGTGTCATATAGACATCTTCTTGAAGGTTCCCATTAAGGAATGTTGTTTTAACATCCATTTTCCAAATCTTGTAGTCATGGTAAGCTACTATGGAAAGTATGATTCTTATGGATTTAAACATGGAAAATGGTGAGAAGGTTTCATCATAGTCAATTTTTTGAAGCTGTCTGAATCCTTTAGCCACTAGACTTTCTTTATAGGTGCAAACTTGGCCTTCCATGTCAAGTTTTCTCTTAAATACCCATTTGAATCCAATAGGATTTACATCAACTGGCTCATCGATCAGAACCCAGGCTTGGTTCTGATACATGGAATCTATCTTAGAATTCATATCTTCTAGCCATCTTGTAGTTTCTGAGTTTTCTACTACTTCTTTATAGGATAGAGGTTCATCATTGTCCAACAATATTGATTCACCATTCTCGATGACTAGGAAACCAAATCTCTCTGGTTCTCTTACCTCTCTTGAGCTCCTACGTAGTACTTGTGTTTCTGGAACCTCTTCCACAGGGACCTGGGAACTTGTTCTTGTACCAAATCCTATGTATATTGAGCATCAACTTTGTCGAAGTCAATATTTCTCCCACTATCCTTTTTGAGGATTTTCTCCCTATCAAGAAAGACTTCTTGTCTGGTGACATTCACTTTCTTGTCTGAAGGGTTATATATGTAATATCCTTTCGTTTCCTTGGGATATCCTATAAAGATACACTTCATGCCTCGGGGTTCTAGTTTGTTTCCTGAGAAGACCTTAACAAATGCCTCGTATCCCCATACACGTGTGTATGACAAAAGGGGTTTCTTTCCATTCCATAACTCAGAGGGAATTCCATTTTCCACCTTAGTTGGTACTCGGTTTAATGTGTATGCTACAGTTTGTAATGAATATCCCCAAAAGGATAATGGAAGATCTACATGACTCATCATCGACCTCACCATGTCCAACAAGGTGCAATTCCTCCTTTCACTAACACTATTACACTGTGGTGTCTAATGAGGAGTGAACTGAGATAGAATTTCAGACACCCTTAGAAGATCTATGAACTCTTGGTTCAGATATTCTCCACCTCAATTCGATCAAAGATTCTTTATCTTCTTACCAAGCTGATTTTCTACTTCATTCTTGAATTAATTAAATTTCTCTAAGGATTGTGACTTATACCACATTAAGTTGAAATATCCATATCTACTCAAATAATCAGTAAAAGTAATGAAGTAAGAACATCCACCTCTTGCTTCTATTGGAAATGTTCCACACACATCTGTGTGCAACAATACTAGAAGCTTTGTGGCCCTCTCACCCTGTCCACCGAAAGGCGGCTTGGTCATTTTACCTTATAAACAAGCGTGACATCTATCAAGTGGTTTAAGCTTAGTAGAGTCTAAATATCCATCTTGGAAGAGCTTTGTCAAGCGCTTCTCATTTACATGACCGAGACAGTGATGCCACATCTGGGTGATGTATGAGTCATGTGAGTTTGTTTCACAATCGATTTCCTAAACTTGGTTTTTGTAATTTAATACATACAAACTATTATTTAAATGTGCCATACCATGACATACGTTGTTCTTATAAAATAAGTAACCCTTATTTTCAAACTTGAAAATAAATCCATCCATATCCAAACATGATACAGAAATTATGTTTTTGGTAACACTAGGAACATAATAAAAGTTATGTAAAACCAAAATCATCCCAGTTGGTAATGAGAGGTGGTAATTGTCAATGGCCAATGTAGCCAGCATCGCACCATTGGCAGATCAAAGATCCACCTATCCTCTTGAAATATTTCTAAATCTACTTGGTTCCTGTATTTGAATACAGATGTGAGCCCCAAAAGCTGCATCTAATACCCAATGTGTATAAATGGAAAGATTACACTTGATAACGAACACACCTTTAGCATCCCCACACTTCTGGGTGCAATTCCTCTTCCAGTGGCATGGATTTCCACATGCAAAACATACCGCCTCCCATTCCTTGCCCTACCTTTGGATCTTCCCCTTCTTGGAGGGACGATGCTCGGTGGCTTCAGACCATTTATAATTCCTTGGCCCCTTTTCCTTGTCCTTCCTTTTCTTATTCACCATAAGGACTATGGGTTTGTCACACCCCATGTCCTTATCTACCTGGAGAATTATGGTCAAAAGTTTTGATAGACTCTTCTCATTGTTTCTCATGTTATAGTTGACAATAAAGCTAGAGAAGGTCTTGGGCAGTGATGATAGGATGAGATCTGTACACAACTCATCCGAGAACTTAATATCTAAGATGTCCAGACATTCAATGTATCCAATAAGCTTGACTACATGAGGCCCAGCTAGTGCAGACTCTCCAAGCTTAGTTTTAAACAAAGAATTGGAGATATCATATCTCTCCTGTCTCTCCTTCTCTTGGTAGAGATATTTAAGGTGAGACATCATGCTATACACGTCCATATTTTCATGTTTATTCAAGATCTCATTAGACATGGATGATAGCATGAAACATTGGACATCTATGGAATCATTAATATGTTTCATATAGAGAGATAGTTCCTCATCACTGGACTCTTTCCCAGGTGCAACTGGAACGGGCTCTTCCAGCACATACAATTTCCTCTCGTGGCGAAGGATGACCAGTAAACGCCTCTGCCACTCTTGGAAATTGGTGTTGGTGAGAAGGTTTTATTTCTCGAGTATGGTTCGAAATGATATGATTGAAGTAATTTTTCTTGCCGTTTCTACAAATTAAGATGAACAAATGTTTAGTACTTTATTATGATAAAACTGAGACAAATAAATAAATTAATACTTATTAGTCTCCCACTATTTTATCGAAATCCAATAGCCCTCACCATTGACTTTGGAATATTATATTCCTTGAATATTCTAGTGGAAAGGATCCATATTTCCCTTCTCATTACCCCAACTAGGGTTGGTCAAGCAACTTGAAGGGTTTTAGGTAGGCATTCCAAATGCCCACTGCATTAATTCACAGCTCCTTGATCTGTTGAGTGGACTCCCCAATCCTGAAATCCTTTTATTTTGTATTTCCTCAACCTTTACCTCTTAGTTACACCAAGTCCTGCTATATTAGTCAACCCTTGATGCAAACCAAGTCAATTCAACCCAAAACCTTGAATTATAATTCCCCGATAATTGAAAGCACCCCAACTTGTTTTGGTCAAGCACTTTGAACTATGGTTCGATTCTATCCAAGATTATGGAAGGCTATACCGACTTAATATTTTCTTTGAGGGATTTTATCCTTATAGGTAAATTTTAATTTTATTATCTTCGATTACATTCCTATTAATATTAAGTGGTATATACTTAAGTGATTAACAATGTCTAAGATTATATTTTATGTATAAGCCAGTCTTATTTTAGTTCCATCTTGCATGCTTGTTTAATTTATTAATTGTGTGATCGTGACAACACACCAAAAATAAACCATGAAACTGATATAAATAAAACAAATGGTATGATCATGAGCTTGTTCTATTGGTTAGTTTATCTAGCAGTTGATAAAATAACCCAAGAACTAGGGGAGAAACACCTTGAACCTTTTGGGTTTGTGTTTACAGCTTTCCTCCTGTCCACCTTTGTATCAAATTAGATTGGTTTCATCTTGGCTCCTAACTTGAGCTGCCTACACTAGCTTGGGAGATACATCCATTACATATTCTTTTATCTCACATGTAGGTGAGGGGTAAAATGGGGTTATAAATAAAAGAAACATTGGGCACGTATGCCCTACATATTAACGAGGAGAAGGATCACATGCCAAAAAATTTAATTTAAATAAATAAATTAAAAGAAACCATTCACATACAAAGGTCTTGGTCTATCTCATGATCATCCATGCATGCAACGATATTTAAGCATAAATAAAACCATCATTCAATTATTTAATTGTTCTTGTTTTAAGATAAATCATGCTCGAATCGATTAATTATCTTTAATTAATCAATCCTTTTACCTTAAACCCCTTTTCTGAATTTACTTGAGATTCTCATCCATCATAATTTTAAACAAATAAATTCATTTAAAATTATCTTTATACGTAACTTGTACCTAGGAGGCAACCAGGTGAATTCCCATTCATAACTACCCAATGAGTAGAAATAAACATTACGCAGATGTTAAATTAAACAAACATATATAAAACACCTATCATGTGTTGTGCCTCAGCTTTACGCCTGCACTATGGTACATGTATTAAGGGTTTATATAATATAATAATAAATTTTAATAAATATGTGTAATTTGGATGAGTACACAACATGTAGTTCCGACTACATAGTGTGTACTTTTGTTCACCGTCCATCCGAAGTACACGCCCAGGGACATGGTGTGTAGATGTAGTTAGGAAATTTTTCGGAGTACACGATGTGTTCAGTGGGACACACACTATGTAGTATCAGCGTTGCACAGTTTCCAACCAGGAAAGCCATGTACGGGGTACACAGTACAACCCTAAGATGAAGGGACTACATGCCGTGTTCAGTGGACTACACGGTGTGTAATTCAGAAACCATGTGCCACCTGTTCCTAATCAACACATGGTGTCATTTAAGACTTAGAAATACTCCAACACATAGCCTGATTTGGCGGACCAGTCAGATGCATTGAACCTAGACTACACGGCGTGTACTGCCAAATACACACCGTGTATTTTGGTTTTGTATGTATAGGAACATTTGGAACCTCCGGATGAGATCCTCTATTTTATTTTAATCAAAATTAAAAGAAAAATTTGTTTCTGTAAGGTGAACGAGAAATGAGAGAGGAGGAATAGATCTCGAGATTCATATTTAAATAACGATTAACTTGAATTGAAACAACAAAATTATTAAATGCGTAAATCACCAATGAAAAAATAAATAATTATAATCAATGATATGACCCCTCTGATACCACTTGTAGGTTCCAGGTGCAGTGAAAGCACTTTGGTGGGTGTACCCAACTTTAATTTTATCGTTAACAACGATCAATCCGAGATCTATCATGGTAATAAAATGTCGGATCTTCATAATTGAACAAAGAATAAAAAATAAAATAGGGGAGTCCTAGAACCATATATAGGATCATCATATGTTGGTTATAATTAATTTAATTAATTGAGAAGAATTATCTTGATGTAATTCTTTCTTCGTTGATGTTTCCAGTCATGATCTGATTTGATCTATCATTGCATCGTAGAATCCAAGTATAGGATTCCTCTAGCAGTGATCCACATGTGCTCCACATATATCTGGATGTCGCTGAAGGGATATTCGGGTGCTAGCATAGAAGAGCCTTTGCTTGTGATGTCCGCCTTTGATCGCCTTGATCCGGTGGAGGAGGATCTCTCTCTCATAGCTTGAGAATGTTCTTAGAAGAAAAAGTATTCTCTCTTGGTTTGAGAGCTTTCTCTAGATCCGTTGTGCACAACCACAAAAAATGGCCAGGCTAATGAGAAATATATAATTGGGATTTTTATTTACATATAATAGTAAAATAAATTAATTACCCGAAATAATTTATTCATTTCATTTAATTCTTAGTAATACCCCATGTCTAATAATAACAGTAGACTATTATTATTACCTAACATGCGCCCATTGAATTACACCTAATATTATTTAATTAAATAAATAATATTATTTCTCATAAATTCCCAGAAAAAAATACACGGCATTTATATTTAATATACACAGCATGTACTTCTGTTTTTCCATTTTCTTTATTTTCTCCACCACATTTATTAGACCTTGAATAATGAATATTTATTTCTAAAATAAATATCACTGCATTACTTTCTAATAAATATATTATTTCACCCACAATATATTCTCTCAAATAACTAGTGTCGAAATAAATGCGATCCAACATCCTTAAATAATTATTAAACCAAAATCGGGAATAATCTTTATTCAAATTGTTAAATTAATATTTAACTGAGATACTTGGATACACTTAATGTGTGACGACCCTCTAGGCCTCTTTCTCAGTGGCATTAGGTGAAGACTTCCTAAATTCTAAGGTTAGTGTCTAGAAACATGCCAAGGCACCCATAGAGAAAGAAGTTAACACTGCAATGACATGTCACCTTCTACGAATGCTTACCATGTAATATAATCCCTTTGTCTCGATATCTCGAATCAAACAGGTTGCATGCTAGTTCCATCAACCCATGTGGTTGATTATTCTTTCTTTGAATTTCTAGAATTGAACTTTCCCATTCCTCACCATGGACATGGATTTATTTAGGCTATATCAATTCCATCAAAGGTCTTGAGATATCTACTTCTGTTATGGAACAGAAGGGACAAATACTTTCTCGCATTATCTATTAATGCAGTATCACTCGTGACACACCCAACGTATCCTACCTCGTTGAAAACAGTGTGTCATCACAGTTTTCGTCAATACATCTAAGTGCTTGAGTTGAAATACCCATTAATAATAATCTTAAATTATAAGTACCAATACACACATCCGCAAATAGGAACATCCAATGACACTATGAAATGTGGATTTCCTACTAGCGGGTCTCATTCTCATAATATCCTCCTGGATATTACCAAGGGAGCACCCCATGAAAAGGTGCCTCAAATTTTTATGAGTCCTCACCCCTAATGGCATGTATTGTTTTTTTCCATCAAATAACATCATTCAACCATAGAACATATATTCAAGAACAGTGTTGTGTCACTTCCGGGTTGTCATCATAGTAGGGATCCACTATGACCCTTTAATGCAACAATTATCCTTAGAACATTATCACATGCATTGTCATGCAGAAGAACAATCAAGATGTGATAAGGTATTTATTAATTAATAAAGTACAAATTAGTTTGTTCTAGGCCACCAAATACAACATTTACATGGAACTAATACATCCCTTTGCTATACTCAATCTGAAGGGGCCACTAACCCCAGTCATCACACAATCTAGGTTGCATATATTTGGGTTACCAACTCATCCAAGGCCTCCCATGTGATTCCAATAATCAAACATACATAAAATCAATTCCCATAATCACATGAACATGGGAATACAAAATACAAGATAATTTCCATTTGAAACCCCTACTTTAAAATTCATTTGAAACTAATTTTCTTCTTTAAGACATTTTGTTAAACACTTTCAAGGAATAAAGTTTATATTTTAAGGAAATACATTTGAAAATGAACTTAAATCCAACACATGCCAAAAATAATAATAATCAATCATATAAAAATACTCAATATCTTATAAAAATAATAAATAATCAATTTTAACCAAATGAAAATCAATAATTAAGAGTATTCCATGGGAAAGTCCCATTAGGTAGAGAATCTTTCCTCAAATACAAAATAAACATGTATCCTTCACTAAAAATCACTAGAAATGGGGAGATAAGATCATCACAAGTCTAGAACAACAAAAAATTTCATTAAAACCACAATCTTATCCCTAGGTTTGACCCCTTGGCAAACTAGGGTTCTAAAACTCCATTTAAATGGAAGAATAGGGCATAATAAGAGGAGAGGAGGAAAATACCATAAAACATTGAGTCTTATCTTGAATAAATCCACCAAAAATAAAGGTATAACACTAAGGAGTCAAGGGTAGAAGATATTATTTGGTAAGAAGGAGGGTTATCATGTGAGTGGGGAGAGGAGAAGAAGAAAGTGGGTTAAATTCATAATGGGTAAAGTGGTAAATTCAACTTTTTTAAAAGAAATCTGAAAGACTATAAGGTTTGGCCACATGGTTTTCCAAACCATGCGTCAACTATGTGGGTCAAATCCCTTAATAAAAATAGGCTGCATTATTTTATCGATGAGAACACATAGGTTAATAAACCATGATCAAAATGAGAAAAATAGCTCTAGTCACCCCAAAACTACTCTCATATAGTTAAGAACATATTTACTACTAACCATGTGATAATTGTGCGCACCAACCTGATTCTTAAAAAAATCATATTTTTAACCCCCAAAATCTAAAAAATTAAAGGTGAATAATAAATAAAATAAATACACACTAGTGACTCGAAGGGTGTCATAATTCTCCCCACCATGCCACTTTATGCCCCCATAAATTCCTTAAAATTATGAATCTATAAGAAGGTGAGGCCACTTCTACCTTACTAATGCTTCATACCTCCATGTATCATGCCTATCTTGGCCACACCATCATAGTAAAAAGACTAAAGGAATCAATTTTCCATGTAACACCATGTTATGATAATCTAAAATCTGAAAAAACTACTCAACAACATAGGTATTAGGATCCACCTCCAAATCCTCCCATTCGATGGCTTAGGATGGGTTTGATTGATATTTATTTAGATAGGATACAAGGAATAAATAATGTATGGATTCAATTTTTTATGTAAATTACAATTGATATGACACCTTACAAATGTTCTCTAGGACCTCAAACAACCCGACATACCATAGTGTCAGGTTTCCCTATCTACCCAACTGATGGTGTCCCAACTGGGGAGAAACTCTCATAAACACCCAATCCCAAACCATAAACTTGAACAGATGAAATAGATGATTGAAATAAGATTCCTAAAATCTATAAGAAGTTTATAATCTCTTCTAGATAAACTACACCTTTTTCTGTCATCTCCTGAATAATACTTATCCTCAATGAGGAGCGCTCACCCAATTCCATCCAACAAAGAGGATATTGATAAAGTAACCTATATAGAGCCTAAAAGGGGTATATCATGATTGGAACATAATAATTTTGTTGTAGTAAAATTAAACCAATGAAATATTATTCTCCTAAGAACTATCAAAGTTAATAACACATGACCTAAGCATATCCTCAAGAATCTGGACGGACCGCTCAGTCTAAAACTCCATCTAAGGGTAATATGTGATGGTCAAATTTAAATAAGAACCCATAACCTCCTATAAAATACTAAAAAAACACAAAGTGAAGTTATGGTCTAGATTAGATACAATGATTTAATGCATGACATAGAGTCTCATGATATATCATACATAGATGTGTCTGATCTCTTCTACCTTCATCGACTCCTTTCTAGGAATGAAATGGTCTAACTTAGCCAACGGGTCAATAACCACACAAATAGAAACCTTCTAACTTGGATCCTAAGGTAATTTACTCAAAAAATACATGTAAATATCATCCCACTTCAACACTAGAATATGAAGGGGCTATAATAAACTAGTTGGTCTCTAATTCTCAGACTTGATCAACTAACTGGTTAGACACTGATATATGAAATCGATAACCAACCATCTCATCCTAGGACACCAATACTAACATCTCAAATCATAGAAAATCTTGGTAGACCTAGGTTGAACAAACCCAAATTGATTGGTGTCCACCCTACATTAAATCCAACCTCAAATCCAAGGGAACAACAGTCGTATTTTGAAAAATAATGGCACCCTCAGGAGTCTGAGACCAATCAACTAAGGTCTCCCCACTATTTAAAATGTTGTTAATATACTGGAAATTAGAACCGTATTCCTCTTTAAGCTAAATATAATCATCTAAGGAAGGTGTGGAATATACAAAATCTAAAATAACCTACTCTTCCTCCTCTTCCAAATCCAAATTTATCTTAGTAAACAATCCCATCAAGAACCATTCATCCTCTAATTCTCACACTTCCAAGGTCAGTAGCTTTCATCTCAAGGCATCTACTACCATATTCCCCTTTCTGATGGTGTATGATATATAAAAATCAAAGGTCTGAATATTCTACATACAAAATCACTATTAAATATTCAAATATCTATGATTTAAGATATACTTCAGACTATTATGGTCCTAAGATGTTACAAAACACTCATAAAAAATATATTGGTGCTACGTATTTAAGAAATGTATCATGTCTATTAAATAAAGTTCATGAGTGAAGTGGTTATTCTCATATAAATGTATTTATAAAGAACTATATGACACCGTATAGTCAAGATGAATCAACACACACCCCAATATCAAGCATAAAGTATCATAATACACGACATAACCCATAGCTAACTCAAGGAGAATCAAAACCATAACTAAAGAAATCATCACTTTTATCACCTTAAAAGACCTCTGATATATCTTAGACCAATAAAACTTGACCCCTTCCCAGTCAAGGCTGTCAATGGTGAATACAACATAGATAATTATTGAACAAAACACCTATAGTATCTAACTAAATCCAAGAATCTCTTAATCTCAAACACATTCTTGAGATGCTCCCAAGAAATTTCTATTTGGATCTTCTTGGAATCTACCAAGACACCCTTTTCAGATATTATATGTCCCAATAATCTCACTTCTTGAATCCAAAACTAAAAATTAGATGAATTTGTAAACAAGATATTTTATCTCAAGGTTTCCATGAAAATAACTAGATTTTCCTCATGCTCCTCCCTTAGAGTACACCAAAATACCATCCAAAAACACAACCATGAAGGAATCTAGAAAATTATTGAATATTTGATTCATCTAATTCATAAAAACCATAGGATAGTTAGTAAGTCCAAATGAAATAACAAAATACTCACGGTGGCCATATCTACTCCTGAAATTATTTTCTGGAATGTCAATTTCAAGAACCCTCAACTAATGGTATGCCAATCTTAATTTAATATTTGAAAACCACTGGGCTACCCTAATATGGTTGAATAGATCATCAATTCTGGGAAATAGGTATTTTTTCTATATGGTCACCTATGTGAGTTTTCAATAGTCGATGAAAAGTTGGAGGGTCTCATCTGCCTTATTTGATGCCCATGGTGAATCAGTTGATTAAATCCATTGAACTCAGGATCCTATGACTGCACCTTCAATTTATTTATCTCATTGGGTGCCATCTAGTTGGATAATAAATAAATCAGGCCTATCCTGAGTAGTAAGTTGATATAAAACTCTATCTTCCTTTGAGGTGACAAGACTAAAAAATCCTCTAGAAAAACCTAAAAATAATTATCCACCACTACTAGAATCTGAACAAATGAAATTTTATCAACAATGTCAAAGAGAAAACTATAAAATTGAGATTATATCCATATGATATCTAGAAAAATAGGTCCCACTCACCCTGAAAGATATAAGCATCCTTGTTAGGAGAGAGGAACTAAACCTGATGATGGTAAAAATTAATCTTGGCCTTGACATTGATCATTCAGTCCATGTCTATAACAAGATAAATAACCTATAGGTCAAGTACCAATAAATCCCATGTAATCTAAAAAATGGAAACCACAACACGACACTCTGGAATATTAACTCCATTATCTTTCTTCTCTACCAATGGATTAGAAAGATCCAAAAAATAGAATTAACTATGGTCTAAATCACAAATATTCAATCAATTTTGAAGAGATAAAATAATGGGATGCATCTGTGTCAAACAATACCAAGGCTATGGAAGAAGAAATAAATAAAATTCCTTTAATAGTAGTTTTACCAACATCTGTCTCTCCCAATACATGCTCATCTACATATAAATGTCAAGGTTTAGATCCAACCAACTTCTTCTTAATCGGATGAGAATCCCCCTTTTTTATGAGTATGGAGTCCCACATACTTATATGAATTAGAGTAAACTTGATATTTACTAGATATAAAAGATCTGATCTTTCTTCCCTGAGGAGGTCCTCTATAAAATTGTTGAAGATGGACCAGTTTTTTATACTGGTGGAATTTCCTGGGTGTATCTTATAGATTAGTAAGTCCTACCTTCATACACTAGAATAAAATAAAAAATTTACTCCATTAGAAATCTACAAATGGATAATATGATGTGTAGTGGGTACCCCCACCACTATGTTGGTGGAACTCCTCTCTCTTTTTCTTCTAGACAGATAAAAAACTTTGATTTACTCAAACTACTGAAGGGGTACCACTAAGGCCCATAAAACTTTTTATATCAGTCTAAACCATGAAAACATTATCCACCACCCCTACATATGTAGAATACTGACATTTTTCCACCAAAACAGTGCTCTGATCCAATTGGCCACTAGGCCATAGGCGCAACTCCCTGTATGCCAAAGGCTATTGACTATCAGGGAGGTTTTGATGAGTTAATGGTGGAGAGACTATACCCTATGGCGGTGATAATAATAATGGTCCATATATGTATAAAACAGTGGAATAAGGAACAAAACAGTGGAATAAACTAAATAAAATAAGTAGAAACATAATAAATAACAGTCTAATAAATAATAAATAATCCAAAAGGCATAATACCATTTGAAGATGAAACATGCTATATCAGTTCATGCAAGAATTAGACAAGTAGGGTCACCCATGGCTGACTATATCAATAAATATATAAGGAAATTCAGAATCTAGGAGGAAACTCCAACTCGATATAGAGGAACCACCTGGTCCACTTCCATCTATCCCATGAAAAAGGTAGATCTACGATCACTAAGTTCCATCTCTCAAACTTGATCCCCTACCTAATCTCAAATACATAAAGTCTACATGCATCCTAAGGGGCCTGTGTAGGGTGTGAGTATAAACTCTATCATGACCCGACCCTACCCGGGCTCGAACCGCAACTACCCTAAGACCGCCTCCATAAGCCAGGGGCTGGCGACCAGCGCCGAAGGCACAACAACTCGGGGAAGCCTTTTCCTAAGTACCTGTACACACACACACAACACACTCAATGCAATAGTGCAGAGTAAAAGAAAAGACAAGTAAAGAAAAGGGAAACTGCTATATATATACCAAAAATGTGCATCGACCTCTAAATAGTACAAGTAAAGTGCTGAAAAGGAAAAAGGGGAAAAACACGCGCCCAACCAGAAAAGGTGCCACAACCCGGCAATAGGTGAACACAAGAAGAACAACTGGAAGGGTCCCCCACCTGGAACCCGACTACGACCACCGCATATGGTCCAAGCTCCCGAACTCCTATGCTCCACTGAAGTCACGAACAACCTGTCCATCGTCTGCAAGGGAACACCAAGTGCGGGCAAAGCCCAAGCAGGGGTGAGTATAAAAATACTCAGTAGGATACCCCAAAGGCTTGAGGGAGCAACAAAGGAGGTACCGAAGGGTGAGCAGTAGAATGAATAGGAAAAGTAAAGGAGTGCAACTGAAAGTGCAGTAAAGAGTACAGCTCAACCCAACAAGAGGTAGGAAGTAGACTCGTCCAAACGCAAGGAGTTGGAAACAGTGAGAAGATGAACTTCTCGTCGAGTCTTCGCTACCTATAGTAGGAGAGTAGACTCATACAACCACGAGAAGCTAGACACAGAAAGCACGTGGCATACCCCGCACGTCTTTGCCTTTCCTGGAGGAAGAGTAACCAGACCCAAGAAGTGGGTACTCGAACAAGGTATATACGTATATATATATATGCTCTATCAAGAAGCCCGAACAAGACCATAAGGGGATCTCCATCCCGTAGCTCAGCCCAAGAAAAAGTGAGTCGCCAACAGTCCCAAAAGCAAACACCATCGATGCCCAACATCATGCACGTCTTCCCTGAACTACAAGTCAAGGGGATCAAATCACCGCACCTCGACACTATCCGCTTTGGGCGACATTGACTCACCCGCACAGTTTTAGGTTGCATCACAAGGACGCGTCTCGGTGGGGGAAAGTGCCCCTCGTACTTGAGAGTTATGGGTTAAGGAAAACCACACCTCTTTACTGCCCCGTAGTCGAGAGGTCTCCTCAAAGTCAAGGTCATTCCATCACTGACTCGTACAACCAAGGGTCCTGCTCCGGTAATCACGGAGGAAAGACAAAGACTAGCCTAGTAGAAAAGACTAAGTCTGGAATGTAAATGGGTGTCCCACTGCCCAGCCCTACTGGAGGGTAATTCATAATATGATATCGGGTGACCCACTGCCCAGCTCTGCTGGAGGGTAAACCATAACAAGATATCGGGTGACCCACTGCCCAACCCTGCTAGAGGGTAAACCCTATACATCAGCATGTGACCCACTGCCTAGCCCTACTGGAGGGTAGACCTGGAATAAGTTGTCAGGAGACCCACTGCCCAGCCTTGCTGGAGGGTAGACCTAGAAGAAGTCGTCAGGAGACTCACTGCCCAGCCTTACTGGATGGTAGACCTAGAAGAAGTCGACGGGTGACCCACTACCCATCCCTGCTAGAGGGTAAACCTGGAACAAGACGACGAACAACCCACTGCCCAGCCCTACTGGAGGGTAGACCCTCAAGATTCGTCGGGTGACCCACTGCCTAGTCTCTGCTAGAGGGTAAACCCTGAGAAGTCGATGAGTAACCCACTGCCCAGCCCCACTGGAGGTTAAACCCAAAACTTCTCTGGCCATCTCTACTGGACGGTACAACACTGGCCAACCGAACACGTAGTGGGTATCATGCAACCACCCGACTCTGGAACAAAACTAGGGGAAACCACTCAACCCTGCCGATTTAAACCATCGAGCAGAGATCCAGGGGAAAAACCTCAGCCCCTCTGGTCAACAATCGAGAACCGAGGGACCCTCTACGTCGCGAGAGGTAAAAAGTGCGTAAAGCAAAACATGTCATGCTCTTGGGGCCCACACGACGTATGGCCCCAAGTTAACCCTGACCAAGCGCACAAACATTCTCAGGTACACTACTGGAAAGATGATCTTTCCCAACACTTCTATACCAACAGTTTGTAAAAACTATTGGTATAGCTACCATTTCCCAACGGTTCACCAAAACCGTTGGGAAAGCCATAGATTTCCCCACCTTTCCCAACAGTTTGGCAAACCGTTGGGAAAGGGTCACTCTTTCCCAACAGTTTATGCTAAACCGTTGGGAAATGGTGTGTTTTGAGCCTCTTTCCCAATGGTTCACCAAAACCGTTGGGAAAGAGTGACCTTTCCCAACGGTTCACCAAAACCGTTGGGAAAGGGTGTGTTTTGAGCCTCTTTCCCAACGGTTCACCAAAACCGTTGGGAAAGAGTGACCTTTCCCAACGGTTCACCAAAACCGTTGGGAAAAAACACCCAAAAATCCAACCTTCGACCTAAAATACTCAACCCACCCCTAACCTATCCCAATGGTTTTGAAAACCATTGGGATAGGTTCTTTAATTTTTTTCCAGACCTACTAACCGAGAACATTATATAAATCAAAATTTTAAATAATTATGATAATACATATATATATTTATGAAATTATGTTTACAAAAGTGATGTTATCTTAGTGGTTAAGTTGTTCGATTATAAACGAGGGGTCCTGGGATTAAATCCTAGCAGATGTTTTATTTTTGGAATTTATATACCAACGGTTCCATTACCGTTGGTATAGATTTCATATTACCTATACCAACGGTTTCCAAAACCGTTGGTATAGACCTATCCCAACGGCTTACTTGGCTACGGTTCTCTAAACCGTTGGTATAGGCTATACCAACGGTTTGGAGGCCTATACCAATGGTTCCAAACCGTTGGTAAAGGTTAGTTTTCCAGTAGTGGTACCAACATCCACATGTACCTCCCAGCGCTCCCGTATACTTCCAGAGTATACCACATCTCCAGCCCAAAGGATAACGTGCACCCGACACCCAACATCAACGCGAAGGAGTAACGTAACAACTCCAACCTGCCACCTCAATAGCTAAGGCACAGCCAACCACATATCTTTATACACCAACCTCACTCCCCTAGGAGTACACGCGATCACATGCCATAGGTCCACTATAACACGGTAGAAGAACCGCCACTGGGTCACCTTTCATATTTCCACATTAAATAAGATCACGTAAGAGGCTCCTCTCGCTAAACAGATTGTACCATTGTAATCCTCGCGGAAAAACATGCGAGATCGACTACTTACTTGCCTCAAACGGATATCTGATGGAAAGGTCGCTAACACCGCCTCACGCCCGAACGACGTCCCGTGATCCCGGGCCTCGGCCCCGAAAACAGTCGGGCACATCTCACCATTGCGATCCCCTCAAGAAAACACGTCAAAAGCACTACTCACTTGAGTGCAATGGATATCCAGAGAAAAAAGTGCATTCCGACGCACCGCACATGAGCGGTGCTTCGTGGGACCCACAACCCGGTCCCGAAACACAACGAATGGATCACATCGTTGCGATCCTTTCGAAAAATCACACAAGATGGACTATTCACTTGTCCAAAACGGTCGCCCGATGATAAAGATGGAAAATCACCATCGACGCCCAAACGACCCTCGTGGGCCCCACACCATTGTGCCGAGTTAGAGCGGGAGGATTTCACCATTACAATCCCCTCGAAAAAACATCCAGAATCGACTTCTCGCACGCTCCGAACGGATGCCCGATGAGAAAGTCGCTAAACAATGCCTGCAGCTCAAAGACGGGTCGTGGGGCCCGCGCCTCAACTTTGACCTCAATGCCTAAAACCACCCTGGGAAGCTCCGTCTCGGTGCCAGGGTCCCAATTCCACTGACGGCGCTCAAAACGGACGTCAGACGCGTCCGCGCCGTCCAAAACAAGAATTCCCAGGAAGCCCGTTAAGCTGCTTTACGCACGTGTCGTGCCCCTGAGCCTCTCGTCTCGGAAGTTAAAACTCCCGAAACCAGCTCATAACGTACACCTCTATGATACTACCCCACAGCCTCATACGACATGCAAATAAGACACCCGTAATAGAAATTACAGGCGTCCGAAGGGGGGGGGGGGTGGGAAGATTCCCTTGGGCTGGACCGGCCTGGGCCGGCCCGGCTCGCAGCGCCGGCCCGCGGCTCAGCCATGTGGCCAGGATCTATCTGGTCCAGTGCAGACCGACCCTCGTGGGGTCGGTCGTCGCGCCGCATGACAACCCGCGAGACGCGGGTCGTGCTCCCGCGCTGGGGTCGCGCGCCGCGACCTCGGCGCTCCCCTACCCGGCGAGCTCGGCCTCGCCCTCGCCGTCACCCAGCTGCCCAGGCCGCTCGCCCCCAACGCCGGACTCCGCTCGCCTGACTGCCCCGGATGAAGACCCTGCACCGCCCTGCGCCTTAGCCACGCTGCCGTCCGAGAGCCCCGTCACCGCGCCATCCGCCGGAAGCCAGCCGCACCGCCGCTCAAACCTGCCGGAAACTGAAAACCCGCAACCTTTGGCAGTGGTTTACGATCGACTCCGAACTCGGATTTTCGATCCGAAAGATGCAACAGGTAGCTCAAAAATTATACTACACGATTATGGGCTTTGATTTCAAATTCTACGGTAATTAAATAGCATAAATCAACTTGAAAGTAGAGTTCGGAAATGAAAATGAAAAAACCGAAAACTTCTACCTGTAGGGCGTTTCCCGGAGCTTTGCCGACGATCCGCCGGAGCTGCCGCGCCTCATCGGAGTTGTCGCAGCTCGCCAGAGAGGTGGAGGAGAGGAGGAGTTCCTCCTTGGGAGGGTTTGCGCCAGGGAATGCCAAATAGGGAGAGGGGAGAGTTAGGGGTTAAATAAATTAATTAACATTTTAATTATTTTAAAACCCCCAAAATAACCCCGCATCCGCAACTCTCGACGGGGTCGAGGTTATGCCTCCCCTAGGCCAAACACCACCTTAAGAGAACAACAGAGGTCTCCGAATTTTAATCCGAGACTCCATTCAAAAGTTATAAAACTGAACGCCCGAGGCCGCCAAATTACGAAAACGCCCCTGGGGCCATTTTTCACAGATGGGTCGCGCCCACAAAAATTACACCCCTCCTAGGGTAAACGACACGCTCTGAACTCAACGATGCCCTCAGTTTTCCAATCCGAGCCACCGTTTAAGATATACTTGAGTTAAGCCATTAAACGAATAAATTAATCATTTAATTTATCCGTTTCACGTTCCGAAAGCGAGCGAGGGGTCCAAACGTCCCGCGCCGACAAGTTTTATGTTGTTCCTAGGGTAAGCACCCCATACCGGACCCATCTGTACACTCGGATCTCTGATCCGGATCACTGTTTAGGAGTTGTTCCTTTTATTTGGTGTTCCCAATGTTAACGCCCTGAAATTTTAATTCCGGCCACTCCGGGGCTCGGAATCGCATGCCGTCTGAGGGCGCTGCACTGGAATAACATCAAGAATATTCCAAAGTCTTTCACAGCAAAAACTGGTTTCTTAAATCATTCCCTCCTTCAATATTTTCATCCCCGAAATGCAAAACCAGGGAACAACTCAGGGTACTAAGCACACACTTGGCTCTCCCGTACCCAGAAGAACTATTGAACATTCCCACATCACCGCTCATAGACCAAAGTATTTGATCTATTCACGTGAGTTCGGACCTTGCCGAAGACTTTCATAGGAGAAAGCAATCATCTCCTCAGGTAAGCCACACGGGATATGTCCTGCACCCACTCCAGACTTTAGGGTTAGGGCAAGGCGGTAGGGAACCTCGCCATCCCTTTGCACAGTCTCACACAACCCAAAGGCTCTCAGGGGTAGCTCACCTCCCCAAATGAACCTCCACATCGTACGCCGAGACTGGAATCACCGCCCGCACCAGGAACAAGGCCCGGTGATTCCCTCCTTCAGAATATCCATATGGTGAAACACCCAAGGATATCTGGTCACGCAAGGTTTCACAGTCGATGTCACTCAACCAGGACTCTCTTACATGCTCAGAGAGCATTGGAGTCGATGCCATCGACTAAAGAGGAAGGTTACATACCTTCTACTCTACCAACACAGGGTTACACCCGACGCTCGTCATCACCCTGGTAACACCTCAAACAAGGAGCATGGAGAAAAGCATTTCACACGCAGAGTATATCAATTCTACTATATAAAGAAGAAGATATGTAGAGCGTACCCCTTATCACCACATGCTATGCAGGATCGTAGACATTCAAGGCTCGCGGTTTCCTGTGGTCCCATCTGGCAGCTTCTGGAGCCTGACGAGGACTGCCTAGTGGTGATGGGAAGATCTCGTAAAGTCGTCCCCCACCACCAGATCCTCCCGCTTCTCAGCTAGCACCACCTCTCTGGGCACTACTCTGATCACGGCACTGCCCCTGCCATGGTGGTGCGCCTGTTGCCTGCCCAAATCTCTCAGCAACTCGGGTCGGGCAGTCTCATGCCAAGTGATCTCGCCCGTCACAAGCATAACACTGGCGCTCTCTGGGCTTCCCTGGTGCCCTCTGGCGCCACTGTAGTGTACGACCATGGCCCGAGATACACTCATGGAAAATAATCCTCGGCTGAGGCCCTACGACTTTTCTCCACATTGGTATATGACCACGTCTCCAAAACCGGCAGTGGGAAGGACACCTGCATCGAGGTCCTGTCCTCCGGCGCCTGCTAACTATGGAAGACGTCTCGGCTCCGTCATGCCCTCTGCCACTACCAACTGCAAAACATGACAGGAATCTCTCTGTCACCAATGCCTGCTCTAGCACCTCGGTATAATTGTAAATGTACAAGGGTACTATGACAGCACGAATCTCTCTACGGAGACCCTGCTCGAACTTCCACGCTCGAAAGTCGTCGTCATAGACCAAGTCCGGGTAAAAGCGTGCATGCTCTGTGAAACTAGCCGCGTACTCAGCCACCATCATCCCTCCCTACTGAAACTACAGGATCTCATCAATCCTAATGGAGCACAAGCAGGAGGGAAAAAATCCTCATGAAACAACAACTGAAAGTTTCCCCATGAAAGTGACGAATCGTCAAAAAAACCGAGTCATCAGACTCCACCAACGCCAAGCTACTCCACGAAAAAGGTTGGCTGCCAAAGACACTCTCTGATCTATCGGCGTCTGAACAAGCCTGAAAAGGTGAACCATTGTCTCTAGCCAAACCTCTGCTACCTGAGGGTCTGGCTCACCACTGAACCTCAGTGGTCTCTGCCGCTGGAACTCACGGAGCATGCTCAAACTGCGCTCAAACTCAGCCTGCTCTGTTGAAGCTGTCTACTGCTCAATAGGTGGGAGTTCTGCTACTGGCCCACCCGGAGAAAGGGGCTCAAATGATGGGTCCTGGACTGTGGCCTCATAGCTCACAGGGTCGTCTTCACGAACCAAAGCTAGTATCCAAGCTGGCTATCTTCGCGGAGACATCCTGAATATTATCAAGGAGTGCCGCGGTCAGATGAGCATATATGTATATACCAATAATAACGATGGGGATCTGACTCAATAAGGACAGTCAAAGACTCAATCCTATGTGATGAACAATCCAATTTTTCCCTGCAACAAGTGTCTCAGCATGCCGAGTCGACAAGCGGGTTATCAGGGTCCTGGTGAAAGGATACGTCGGCCGCCGCACCATCACTGGACTCTCTGGCCTAAGAGCCGCTCTCGAGACACATTAACACTATTTCCCTATATCCCAACCAATTCCTCTTATTTCAGGGACATCCGAACAGCGCCCCAAGGAACGAACTACCTCTGATACCACTTTGTCACAACCCGACCCAACCCGGGCTCGAGCCACAACTACCCCAAGCCCGCCTCCATAGGTTAGGGGCTGGCGACTAGCGCCGAATGTACAACAACTCGGGGAGGCCTTTGCCTAAGTACCTGTACACACACATGCAGCACACTCAATGAAATAGTGCAGAGTAAAAGAAAAGACAAGTAAAGAAAAGGGCAACTGCTATATATATACCACAAATGTGCATCGACCTCTAAATAGTACAAGTAAAGTGCTGAAATGGAAAAAGGGGAAAAACACACGCCCAACCAGAAAAGGTGCCACAACCCGGTAATCGGTGAACAAAAGAAGAACAGCTGGAAGGGTCCCCCACCTGGAACCCGACTACGACCACCGCACGCAGTCCAAGCTCCCAAACTCCTACGCTCCACTGAAGTCACGACCAACCTGTTCGTCGTCTGCAAGGGCACACCAAGTGCGGGCAAAGCCCAAGCAGGGGTGAGTATAAAAATACTCAGTAGGATACCCCAAAGGCTCGAGGGAGCAACAAAGGAGGTACCAAAGGGTGAGCAGTAGAGTGAACAAGAAAAGTAAAGGAGTGAAACTGAAAGTGCAGTAAAGAGTACATGTCAACCCAACAAGAGGTAGGAAGTAGAATCGTCCAAACGCAAGGAGCTGGAAATGGTGAGAAGATGAAATTATCGTCGAGTCTTTGATACCTATAGCAGGAGAGTATACTTGTCCAACCACGAGAAGCTAGACACAGAAAGCACATGGAATACCCTGCGCATCTTCGCCTTTCCTGGAGGGAGAGTAACCAGACCCAAGAAGTGGTTACTCGAACAAGGTATATACATATATATATGTGCTCTATCAAGAAGCCCGAACAAGACCGTAAGGGGATCTCCATCCCGTAGCTCAGCCCAAGAAAAAGTGAGTCACCAACAGTCCCAGAAGTAAACACCATCGATGCCCAGAATCCCGCACGTCTGCCCCGAACTACAAGTCAAGGGGATCAAATCACCGCACCTCGACACTATCCGCTTTGGGCAGCACTGAATCGCCCGCACGGTTTTAGGTCACGTCACAAGGACGCGTCTCGGTGGGGGAAAGAACCCCTTGTACTTGAGAGTTCCGAGTTAAGGCAAACCACACCTCGTCACTACCCCGCAGTCGAGAGGTCTCATCAAAGTCAAGGTCATTCCATCATTGACTCGTACAACCAAGGGTCCTGCTCCAGTAATCACAGAGGAAAGCCATAGACTAGCCTAGTAGAAAGGACTGATTCTGGAATGTAAACGGGTGTCCCACTGCCCAACCCTGCTGGAGGGTAATTCATAATATGATATCGAGTGACCCACTGCCCATATCTGCTGGAGGGTAAACCATAACAAGATATCGGGTGACCCACTGCCCATCCCTGCTAGAGGGTAAACCCTATACATCATCAGGCGACCCACTTCCTAGCCCCACTGGAGGGTAGACCTAGAATAAGTCGTCAGGTGACCCACTGCCCAGCCTTGATAGAGGGTAGACCTGGAAGAAGTCATCAGGCGACCCACTGCCCAACCTTGCTGGAGGGTAGACCTGGAAGAAGTCGACGAGTGACCCACTGCCCAGCCCTACTGGAGGGTAAACCCAGAACAAGATGACGGATGACCCACTACCCAGCCCTACTGAAGGTTAGACCCTCAAGATTCATCGGGTGACCCACTGCCTAGTCTCTGCTAGAGGGTAAACCCTGAGAATTCGATGAGTAACCCACTGCCCAACCCCACTGGAGGGTAAACCCAGAACTGTTCTGTCTATATCTACTGGATGGTACAACACTGACCAACTGAGCACGGAGTGGGTATCATGCAACCACCTAACTCTGGAACAAAACAAGGGGAAACCACTCAACCCTGCTGATCTAAACCATCGAGAACAGAGCCAGGGAAAAAACCTCAACCCCGCTGGTCAACAATCGAGAACCGAGGGACCCTTTACTTCGCGAGATGTCAAAAGTACATAAAGCAGAACACGTCATGCTCCTCGGGCCCACACGATGTGTGGCCCCAAGTTAACCTCGACCAAGCACACAAAAATTCTTAGGTACCAACATCCACATGTACCTCCCAGCACTCCCGTATACTCCCAGAGTATACCACGTCTCCAGCCTAAAGGCTAACGTGCACCCATCACCCAACATCAACATGAAGGCGAAACATAACAACTCCAACCTGCCACCTCAATAGCTGAGGCACAGCCAACCACATCTCTTTAGACACCAACCTCACTCTCCCAGGAGTGCACGTGATCACATGCCAAAGGTCCTCTACAACACGGTAGAAGAACTGCCACCGGGGCACCTTTCATATTTACACATTTAATAAGATCGTGTAAGAGGCTCTCCTCACCAAACAGATCGTACCGTTGTAATCCTCGTGGAAAAACATGCGAGATCGACTACTTACTCACCTCAAATGGATATCTGACGGAAAGGTCGCTAACAACTCCTCACGCCCGAACGACGTCCCATGATCCCAAGCCTCAGCCCCAAAAACAGTCGGGCGCATCACACCATTGCGATCCCCTCGGGAAAACACGTCAAAATCACTACTCACTAGAGTGCAACAGATATCCGGAGAAAAAGGTGCATTCCGGCGCACCGCACATATGACAACCATGCTTTTTATTACAACTTAAACATGCTTTATTACATAAAACTTCACTTGATACAACAAAGAAGATCGAGAGGTTTAGTGTCTTTGGGGATTAGGATCATTACATAAAAACTTTAAACTTTAAATACAACATCTTTATTGAAAACTTCCTTTACATGACCACTACATTCCTTCGTACTTAGCATTGCATGAGATAACCTGAGGACATGCATAAGAAAAGGGTGAGCTATAAAGCCCAGTAAGGGAGTAAACAATGAATAACATGAGGAGTGAAATACATGTTAGGCAATAGGCATATCAATAGAGCATAATAGAAACATGAACATAAAGGCATGATAAAGCATGATA
The DNA here is from genome assembly GCA_963277665.1 of Viscum album. Classification (NCBI taxonomy): domain Eukaryota; kingdom Viridiplantae; phylum Streptophyta; class Magnoliopsida; order Santalales; family Viscaceae; genus Viscum; species Viscum album. The sequence continues at coordinate 1,021,489,347 of OY728122.1, forward strand.
ATCATAACATGGAAATGTGGCAACAACACTTAACATTGAATTAGCATGAGCCAAAGCTCATTGCACATGGAGCATGAGTAAACCCTCATTGCACTTGAAGCACGAGTAAACCCTCGTTGCACTTGAATTAGCATGATTAAACACTCATTGCACATGACTTATCATGATACTATACTTTACCCAATGCATTGGAGCGCTATAAAGGGCGCACCCTTCTTAAACATTTCATTTCATGCATAAGTGTGCCACATGGATCATAAAACATGGATTCATAAAACATAATCATTTCTTCCACGATAAAGGAATGTGGAATTAATACATGAAAATTTATAATCAATATGTAAATGTGCATAAAGGTGAATACCCTTGATGGAGAAATGGGCCTGGTATTCACTACACAAAGACATTGGCTTAGAAAATCGGTGCGATTTCGGCAGCGTAACGGTGTGACATAAGAATTCATAAAAAAGGTTGATGAGAGAGAGAAATGGGTTCCTCATCATATTTACATGTAATGGACAGTAAGGAGATCATATATATACATGTCCCAACAATAGAAATGGAATTTAGATTCATGATACAAAAGTATTGCTTGAATGTAAAAGAAGAGAGAGAAGTTCCTTTCGGAATTTTGGCATAGTAACGGGTGTACATGGGAGGCATTTAATGAGAGAGAAAGGGTTCTCCCATCATTCAAACAATAAGAGGGAATTATGGGGGAGGTGAGAAACCATACCCCAACATTCATAATTGAAATAAAAAAAGGCAATACAACTTAAAGAAAATTGACAAAAATGAGAAAGGAAGAAAACCCCTTACTTGGAAGTGTGCTTCCAAAGGCTAGAGAGAGGCTTGTGAGAGGATTCTTGGGAGCTTGGGGCACCTTGAGAGGATTCTAGAGAGAGTAGGGCAGAGGTTGGACGAACTTCAAGGGCTTTGAGTGAGGAGGAAGTGGGAGCTTGGGTGGGTTTATATAGGAAAGGTGAGAGAATTCTTTATTATTTAGGTTTGGGACCCCTTATATTAAAATAATCCAAACCACAAACCATCCCATGGTATTTTCCCATGGTTTCTGGAAAAGGAAAGAGGAAAACAATATTTTACAAGTCCAAGGTCCGAACGTATTAAAAAATTAGGGTTTCTTATGTGGAGGTGAGTCACACTCCCATGGAAATTAATTTAAAAAGGAAAAGTGTTGAATAAGTCTTGAGGACTCCATTAATGCTTTGAAAAGTAAGTCAAACAAACCCAAAACCACATTATTTTAATGATAAAACACATGTTGGCCGAACATAAGGATTATGGTATTTTATTACATCACCATTGGGTCATTATGATGTCATAAAACACATTATATATTTAAATGGTATTTAATTTTTACCCAAAAATTTGACTGTCTCAGAAAATTATGAAAAATTCTCCGTTGGATAATTTTGATGTCCTGATTCCAAAAATAATATTTATTTTATCTAAATAATTTTCTAAATATTTGAATTTTCACTTTTAAAATAAAAACCTACATTTATAAAAAAATTCACGGGTTTTGACAGAAATGGCTTTCAAACCTTAATAAAAATTTTAATTGCATTCATAAAATTATAAGATCATTTATATTTAATAAAAATTAATTTAATATTAATAATAATATTTTATTAAAATATTATTTAATTCAAAAATATTTTAATTTAATAAAATATAATTCTTAATTAAATAATAACTAAAAACACCATTTGTACTTTAAAAACTAATTACAATGTATCAAAAAAATTATATTCATTATTATATACAAAAAAATAATGTACATGAACATGGTGCTACTTATTTGTTACATAACCCCTTAAAATAACCGCATAAGAGCTAAGGGTAAGGTGTGCGATGGTGACAGACTCTTGGGGTTGCTCGGATAACATCGCTCGAGTGGTAATCTCTATCAACTTCCATTTTTCCCGTAGACGATCACGTTCGAGCTTGACTTGATGAAGCTCAGCTTGGGCTTGGTCAAGGGAAAATCCCAAAGACGCCACCTCTTTTCCGAGCTCTGACAAATGGGCTTCGTAAGGGGCAATTCTACTGGATGAGGCCATCGCTTCCTTTGTCTGAGTAGAAATGGTTTCGTTAAAGCCTTATATTTATACTACTCAGATGATCACTGTTCAACGGCTATAAAAGTAACGGTCACAAATCTTAACATAAAACTAAAGAAGTTGACATCTTATAAAAACATTTTTTTCATAAAGAAACATTTAACTGGATCAAGAGGGATTTTCCATTAATGAAACTTTGGGTCGTTACAACATTCCCCCCTTAAGAAATTTCGCCCTCGAAATTTTCCTTTTCCCACACTAAAACAAATGTGGGTAACTTAGCTTCATTATATCCTCCGACTCCCAAGTTGCTTCTTCAAACTTGTGGTTTCTCCACAACACCTTGACGAGGGGCATTGTCTTATTTCGTAGAACTTTTTCTCTACGATCTAAGATCTTCATTGGTTGCTCCTCATAAGAAAGATCATCTTCCAATTGTACCACCTCGGAAGAGAGTACATGTGAAGGGTCCGGTATGTACTTCCTTAAGAGGGATACATGAAAAACATCATGCACCTTGGACATAGTCGGTGGAAGTGCTAGTCGATAGGCCACAGCCCCAGCACGATCAAGAATCTCGAAGGGGCCGATGTACCTTGGACTTAACTTCCCTTTCTTTCCAAACCTCATGACCTTCTTCCACGGAGATATGCGTAAAAACACCATGTCTCCGACTTTAAACTCAAGGTCTCGTCGACGATTATCTGCATAACTCTTCTGTCGACTCTGGGCTGCCTTGATATGCTGCTGAATAGTTTTCACCTTCTCCACCATTTCTTCGACCATTTCTGGTCCAAGCAGCTTACGTTCACCGACCTCATCCCAACATGCCGGTGTTCTACACCTTTTCCCATACAGGGCTTCATATGGTGCCATTTGGATTCTCGAGTGGAAACTATTATTATAAGAGAACTCAACCAGAGGAAGATGTTGATCCCATCCTCCTTTAAAGTCCATTGAGAACACTCTCAACATATCCTCAAGTGTTTGGATAGTCCGCTCGGATTGGCCATCAGTTTGAGGATGATAGGCATTACTGAAGTTCAGTTCAGTATTCAGAGCATGTTGAAGACTCTTCCAAAACTTAGAGGTAAATCTTGGATCTCGGTCAGACACAATATATAGTGGTACTCCATGCAACCGTACCACTTCCCTGATATATATCCATGCTAGTTGATCCAAAGAGAAATCCTCTCGAATAGAAATGAAGTGTGTAGTCTTTGTAAGACGATCCACAACAACCCAGATTGCATTGTTGCCTTTGGATGTCCTTGGAATTCCGGTGACAAAGTCCATGGTGATGTTCTCCCATTTCAATTTTGGTATGGGCAATGGTTGCATCATTCCCTTAGACTTCTGCCTCTCTGCCTTCACTTGCTGACACACCAGGAACTTTGATGTATATTCAGCGATCTCCTTCTTCATATTATCCCACCAAAAGTTTTCTCGGAGATCTTGATACATCTTTGTGCTCCCTGGGTGAATAGAGAAATTTGAACTATGTGCATCATCCAAAAGTTCCTTCTTCAGATCCGAACTTGATGGAACACATAGTCTTTTCCCAAACCGCACAATTCCTTCTTCATTAAAATTAAACTCTGAGGATTTTCCCTTTTTGATAGCTTCCACTTTTTCTTGGATTCCCGCATCATCCTTTTGAGCATCCTTTAACCTTTCCAAAAGAGATGTTTGAGCAATCATTTGTGAAAGGATTGATGATGTTCCCTTCTTTTTGATTCCCACGTCCATCTTCATCAAGTCTAAGAAGATTGGATCCTTCTCAATTCTCATCATTGATAGAATTGCTGGATCCTTTCTACTTAGGGCATCCGCCACCTTGTTCGCCTTCCCAGGGTGGTAATGTATTGAACAGTCATAATCCTTGATGAGCTCTATCTATCTTCTCTGGCGCATATTAATCTCTTTCTGTGTGAATATATATTTAAGACTCCTGTGGTCAGTATATATCTCACATTTCTCTCCATAGAGATAATGCCGCCAGATTTTCAAGGCAAAGATCACCACCGCCAACTCCAGATCATGCGTTGGATAGTTTCTCTCATGGATTTTCAACTGCCTTGAGGCATAGGATATCACTTTATCATTCTTCATCAGCACACATCCTAAGCCCTTCTTCGAAGCATCACTGAATACCACAAAAAGCTCCCCACTTGTGGGTAAGGTGAGCACGGGTGCAGTGATAAGCCTCCTTTTCAACTCCTTGAATCTTTCTTCGCATTCATCACTCCAAGAAAACTTTACTCCCTTTCGAGTTAGCTTGGTAAGAGGGTTGGACAATCGTGAGAAATTTCTCACAAATCGTCGATAATATCCAGCTAACCCCAAGAAGCTACGGATATCAGTTACCGATGTTGGCCTCGGCCATCCCTCAATTGCATCTATTTTGGAGGGGTCCATAGATATCCCATTGCTTGTGATGATATGACCCAAGAATGAGACTTCCTTCAACCAAAACTCACACTTTCTGTACTTTCCATAGAGCTTCTCCTTGCGCAAAGTCTCCAGTACAGTTCTTAAATGCTCCTCATGGTCCTCCTTGGTTTTGGAGTATATTAGAATATCATCTATAAAGACTACCACAAATTTGTCTAGGTAATCTCTAAAGACTCTATTCATCAAGTCCATGAATATTTCTGGATCATTGGTGAGTCCGAAAGGCATTACTATGAATTCATAGTGTCCGTACCTTGTACGAAAAGCAGTCTTGGGGATATCTTCCTTCTTCACCCTTACTTGATAATATCCCGACCGCAAGTCCACCTTGGAGAAGTATTGTGATCCACGTAGCTGATCAAACAAGTCATCGATTCTTGGGAGAGGATACTTGTTCTTTATCGTGATTTTGTTAAGTTCACGATAATCGATGCAAAGCCGCATTGACCCATCCTTCTTCTTGACGAAGAGGACTGGTGCACCCCATGGTGATGCACTTGGGCGTATAAACCCTTTATCCAGATTCTCCTGTAATTGTTTCTTCAGCTCTTCAAGCTCAACAACAACCATTCTATATGGAGTCTTGGATATTGGTAGCGCCCCAGGTATAAGTTCAATTGAGAACTCAACATCTCTTCTTGGATGAAGACCAGGAAGTTCCTCGGGAAATACTTCAGCGAATTCCCTCACAATAGGCATTTCTTAACGGGTGGTTTCTTCCTTGGACTCAATCATCTGAGCCAGATATGCATGCTCATAAGGTAGTAATATCCATGCTTGAGATGATGGAGCTAAAGGAGATTCATCTTCCTCCTGACACTTGTAAAGAATCGGGGGTCGATTCTCCATATGGAGTGTGATTTCCCTCTCCCGACAATTTATGTTGGATCTATATAAGGAAAGCCAATCCATGCCAAGAATTGCATCAAATTCCACCAAAGGGAGTATGACGAGGTTTTCTGGGAAATTCAATCCACATATTATAACAGGGGAGGACTTATACTCATGGGATGCAATGATTTCCCCATTTGCCGTACTCACCGACATCTTTACTTCCATGATTTGTGGTGGTGCAGGGATTGTTCTACTAAACTTTTGAGATATAAAAGAATGCATAGAACCTGAATCAAAAAGTACGTTCTCTATTCTTGAATGAATAACTAGCGTACCTGTCACCACTTCGTTGTCGGGGTTCACTTCGGCAGAAGTGATGGCAAAAGTTCTTCCTTGCTGTCTTGGAGGTTGCTGGTTGCCTCCGATAACCCTTGGATTAGGGCACTGATTTTCAAAATGACCCGTTTCTTTGCATTTGTAGCATTGAACAATGCTTTGAGGTTCGAACGGAGTGTTCCTCTCCTCTATCGCAGCCGCGGGTCCTTCTTGCTGACAGTTAACAGCTAGGTGCCCTTCTCTTCCACACTTGAAGCATTTTCTTGTCCCCCTAAGGCAATTTCCAGGGTGCTTCTTTCCACACTTTTGGAAAGTGGGGTGCTGGAATTTCTTAGCGCCGTTGGATTTATCCATCGGACCACCAGCATTGAAGTCCACCTTACGCTTCTTGTCCCCATGATACCCCTGTGATTCTCCGATCTCCATTTCAACATTGAGGGCACATCGGACAATTTCCTCATAGCTGTCGAAGTCACGGATCGCTAATGCTTTCCGGAAGCTAGGCTTCAGCCCACCAAAGTAGCGGTCAAACTTGCATTCGGGGGTAACGACAAAGCCAGAAGCGTATCGTGCAAGACTTGTGAAGTTTTCCTCGTACGCTCCCACAGATTCTTCATCTTTCTGTTTGAGGGAAAGGAAGTCCCTTTCCATCTTAAAACGGAGGGTGCGTGGAAAATATTTATCGAAAAACATCTTCCGGAATACCTTCCATTCCAAAGCCTTGATCTCCTCCTCAGGCTTCGTATTTTTGATCAATGTCCACCATTGATCAGATTCACCCTCCATACGATAAGCCGCCAGGAGAACCTTCTCTTTTTCAGAGCATTGGAGGATGGAGAATATCTTTTCAATGGAGTTGATCCATTGTTCAGCAATCGTGGGATCGGATGATCCACTAAAAGTAGGAGGCCTTTGTCTCATGAAGCTTTCAATAGCGACTTGTTCTTTCTTAGGGGGGGTTGAACGTTCCTCTTGACCAGTGTTTCTATTCAAAACTTGAGTTAGCTGAGAGAGAAGCGTGACAAAGTTCGCGATTCCCGCTCCCATTGGATTGGGCATCTCATAAGTACAATCATCACACTGATCTTCACAACGGTTGTTAGCCCAAGTTCTCCTATTACCGGCCATTGGCTGGAATAAAAGAAATTTAGGGGTAACACATAAAGGGTAATCCAAAGACAAAATTTGATGACTTATAAATAAACTTTAATCTCTTTAACTCATGAGTCTATAGGATTCAATCCAGGCTTTTCATGATCTTCCTTCTAACATATATTCTTAGGGGAATTTTTCCCTTAATAAGGGTTCATACTAAGATTGTGAATTTATCAAAACATATCCCCCGGGAGTGTCGTAACCAAGAGTGCAGCAAGGCCCGTTGTCGTGCACCAGTTCCCGTTCGAGTCTAGCTCAAAGCGGTGTTTTCGGGTTTTACCCCTAGGATACATCTGTGCCAGAGCCGCCTCTACCTGCTCGTATCCAGACATGGATGTATTTGTTTGATAAACCACTTACTTAGTATTTACCAAAACATAGGGATGTTTTTATTATGCTTAGTCTTGTATCTAAGGCTTTACTAGGGTTTCCTAATCCCAAAAATAACTAAACCTTTCCTCTGATACCAACTATGACAACCCTGCTTTTTATTACAACTTAAACATTCTTTATTACATAAAACTTCACTTGATACAACAAAAAAGATCTAGAGGTTTAGTGTCTTTGGGGATTAGGATCATTACATAAAAACTTTAAACTTGAAATACAACATCTTTATTGAAAACTTCCTTTACATGACCACTACATTCCTTCGTACTTAGCATTGCATGGGATAACCGGAGGACATGCATAAGAAAAGGGTGAGCTATAAAGCCCAATAAGGGAGTAAACAATGAATAACATGAGGAGTGAAATACATGTTAGGCAATAGGCATATCAATAGAGCATAATAGAAACATGAACATAAAGGCATGATAAATCATGATAATCGTAACATGGAAATGTGGCAACAACACTTAAAATTGAATTAGCATGAGCCAAGGCTCATTGCACATGGAGCATGAGTAAACCCTCATTGCACTTGAAGCACGAGTAAACCCTTGTTGCACTTGAATTAGCATGAGTAAACACTCATTGCACATGACGTATCATGATACTATACTTTACCCAATGCATTGGAGCGCTATAAAGGGCGCACCCTTCTTAAACATTTCATTTCATGCATAAGTGTGCCACATGGATCATAAAACATGGATTCATAAAACATAATAATTTCTTCCATGATAAAGGAATGTGGAATTCATACATGAAAATTTATAATCAATATGTAAATGTGCATAAAGGTGAATACCCTTGATGGAGAAATGGGCCTGGTATTCACTACACAAAGACATTGGCTTAGAAAATCGGTGCGATTTCGGCAGCGTAACGGTGTGACATAAGAATTCATAAAAAAGGTTGATGAGAGAGAGAAAGGGGTTCCTCATCATATTTACATGTAATGGACAGTAAGGAGATCATATATATACATGTCCCAACAATAGAAATGGAATTTATATTCATGATACAAAAGTATTGCTTGAATGTAAAAGAAGAGAGAGAAGTTCCTTTCGGAATTTCGGCATAGTAACGGGTGTACATGGGAGGCATTTAATGAGAGAGAAAGGGTTATCCCATCATTCAAACAATAAGAGGGCAGTATGGGGGAGGTGCGAAACCATACCCCAACATTCATAATTGAAATAAAAAAAGTCAATACAACTTAAAGAAAATTGACAAAAATGAGAAAGGAAGAAAACCCCTTACTTGGAAGTGTGCTTCCAAAGGCTAGAGAGAGGCTTGTGAGAGGCTTCTTGGGAGCTTGGGGCACCTTGAGAGGATTCTAGAGAGAGTAGGGCAGAGTTTGGACGAACTTCAAGGGCTTTGAGTGAGGAGGAAGTGGGAGCTTGGGTGGGTTTATATAGGAAATGTGAGAGAATTCTTTATTATTTAGGTTTGGGACCCCTTATATTAAAATAATCCAAACCACAAACCATCCCATGGTATTTGCCCATGGTTTCTGGAAAAGGAAAAAGGAAAACAATATTTTACAAGTCCAAGGTCCGAACTTATTAAAAAATTAGGGTTGCTTATGTGGAGGTGAGTCACACTCCCATGGAAATTAATTTAAAAAGGCAAAGTGTTGAATAAGTCTTGAGGGCTCCATTAATGCTTTGAAAAGTAAGTCAAACAAACCCAAAACCTCATTATTTTAATTATAAAACACATATTGGCCGAACATAAGGATTATGGTATTTTATTACATCACCATTGGGTCATTATGATGTCATAAAACACATTATATATTTAAATGGTATTTAATTTTTACCCAAATATTTGACTGTCTCAGAAAATTATGAAAAATTAACCATTTGATAATTTCGACGTCCTGATTCCAAAAATAATATTTATTTTATCTAAATAATTTTCTAAATATGTGAATTTTCACTTTTAAAATAAAAACCGACATTTATAAAAAAATTCACGGGTTTTGACAGAAATGGCTTTCAAACCTTAATAAAAATTTTAATTGCATTCATAAAATTATAAGATCATTTATATTTTATAAAAATTAATTTAATATTAATAATAATATTTTATTAAAATTTTATTTAATTCAAAAATCCTTTAATTTAATAAAATACAATTCTTAATTAAATAATAACTAAAAACACCATTTGTACTTCAAAAACTAATTACAATGTATCAAAAAAATTATATTCATTATTATATACAAAAAATAATGTACATGAACATGGTGCTACTTATTTGTTACATAACCCCTTAAAATAGCCGCATAAGACCTAAGGGTAAGGTGTGCGATGGTGACAGACTCTTGGGGTTGCTCGGATAACATCGCTCGAGTGGTAATCTCTATCAACTTCCATTTTTCCCGTAGACGATCACGTTCGAGCTTGACTTGATGAAGCTCAGCTTGGGCTTGGTCAAGGGTAGAGCCCAAAGACGCCACCTCTTTTCCGAGCTCCGACAAATGGGCTTCGTAAGGGGAAATTCTACTGGATGAGGCCATCGCTTCCTTTGTCTGAGTAGAAATGGTTTCGTTAAAGCCTTATATTTATACTACTCAGATGATCACTGTTCAACGGCTATAAAAGTAACGGTCACAAATCTTAACATAAAACTAAAGAAGTTGACATCTTATAAAAATATTTTTTTCATAAAGAAACATTTAACTGGATCAAGAGGGATTTTCCATTAATGAAACTTTGGGTCGTTACAGCACACGAGCGGTGCTTCATGGGACCCGCAACCCGGTCCCGAAACACAATGAACGGATCACACCATTGCGAACCTCTCAAAAAAGCACACAAGATGGACTATTCACTTGTCCAAAACGGTCGCCCAGTGATAAAGATGGAAAATCAATGTCGACGCCCAAACGACCCTCATGGGCCCCGCACCATCGTGCCAAATTAGAGCGGGTGGATTTCAGCATTGCAATCCCCTCGGAAAAACATCCAGAATCGACTGATCGCACACCCCGAACGGACGCCCGGTGAGAAAGTCGCTAAACGCTGCCAGCAGCTCAAAGACGGGCCGTGGGGCCCACACCTCAACTTCGACCTCAATGCCTAAAACCACCCTGGAAATCTCTGTCTCGGTGCTAGGGTCCCAACGCCACTGACGACGCTCAAAACGGACGTCAGACGCGTCCGCACCGTCCAAAACAAGAATTCCTGGGAAGCCCGCTAAGCTGCTTTACGCACGTGCCGTGCCCCTGAGCCTCTCGTCTCAGAAATTAAAATTCCCGAAACCACATCATAACGTCCGACTTGCTGATACGACCCCACATCCGTAGACGACATGCAAATCGGACACCCGTAATGGAAATTACGGGCGTCTGAAGGGGGGGAAAGATCCCCTTGGGCTGGACCGGCTGGCTCGGCTCGCAGCACCGACCCGCGGCTCAGACTCGCGGCCCGGCTCCGTCTAGTCCAGCGCAGACTGACCCTCATGGGGTCGGTCATCACGCCGCATGATGACACGCAAGACGCGGGTCGTGCTCCCCCACCGGGGTCGCGCGCTGCGACCCCGGCGCTCCCCTGCCCGGCGAGCTCGGCCTCGCCTTCGTCGTCACCCGGCTGCCCAGGCCGCTCGCCCCCAGTGCCGGCCTCTGCTCGACCGGCTGCCCCGAATGAAGACCCCATGCCACCCTGCACCTTAGTCGCACCACCGTCCGAGAGCCCCGCCGCCGCGCCATCCGCCGGAAGCCAGCCGCGCCGCCACTCAAACCCGCCGGAAACCGAAAACCCGCAACCTTTGGTGGTGGTTTGTGATCGACTCTGAACTCGGATTTTCGATCCGAAAGATGTGTCCGGTAGCTCACAAATTATAATACACGATTGTGGGATTTTATTTCAAATTATACGGTAATTAAACAACATAAATCAACTTGAAAGTAGAGTTCGGAAATGAAAACGCAAAAACTGAAAACTCCTACGTGTATGGCGTTGCCCGGAGCTTTGCCGACGATCCGCCGGAGCTGTCGCGCCTCGCCGGAGTTGTCGCGCCTCGCCGGAGAGGTGGAGGAGAGAAGGAGTTCCTCCTTGGGAGGGTTTGCGCCAGGGAATGCCAAAGAGGGAGAGGGGAGAGTTAGGGGTTAAATAAATTAATTAACATTTTAATTAATTTAAAACCCCCAAAATAACCCGCATCCGCAACTCTCGACGGGGTCGAGGTTATGCCTCCCCTAGGCCAAACACCACCTACCGAGCACAACGGCGGTCTTGGAATTTTAATCTGAGACTCGATTCAAAAGTTATAAAACTGAACTCCCGAGGCCACCAAATTATGAAAATGCCCCTGGGGCCATTTTTCACAGATGGGTCGCGCCCGCAAAAATTACACCCCTCCTAGGGTAAACGGCACACTCCGAACTCAATGGTGCCCTCGATTTTCCAATCTAAGCCACCGTTTAATAGATATTTGATTTAAGCCATTAAACGAATAAATTAATCATTTAATTTATCTGTTTCACGTTCCAAAAGTGAGTGAGGGGTCCAAACGTCCCGCGACGACAAGTTTTGTGTCATTCCTAGGGTAAAAACCCCATTCTGGACCCATCCGTACACTCGAATCTATGATCCGGATCACATTTTAGGATTTATCCCATTTATTTGGTGTTCCCAGTGTTAACACACTGAAATTTTAATTCCGGCCACTCTGGGGCTTGGAATCGCACGCTGTCTGAGGGCGCTGCACTGGAATAACATAAAGAATATTTCAAAGTCTTTCACAGAAAAAAATGGTTTCTTACAAACTCAATAGGACACCACCAAATTTTTCTCATTTTACATCCATAATTATGCAGGTGTATGAAAAATATAATAAAAAAGGAAACACACACACATTTAATAATTAACCCACTCCCCTTGTTCTCAATATCCACAAGGACGCGATCACCTACTTCAGCCATTATAGTTATATCTATAAACACGATCTTTCAAATATATATATGGAATACAACACATGTTTGAATATATATATGCAGTGGTGAGGACCCATAGATTAATGACCAAGGTGTCCTCTGATGGATATCAAAATAGGAGATCCCTCAACCACCTCCCATAAATGTATAACTAGGAACCCTGTGCCATCTGACACCTCATGTTCCATCATCAAGTAATTGTTGCCCAAATGGCATGCCCAATCAAATCTCTAGTACCTCAGACCTATGCTATGAAAATTCCCATTAGTTCAACATCTTGACATTATGATTCATGATTAATTCTTTCCTCCAATATATAATCACTACCGACTCAACAACCGACGTCTCGAGCCATGCTGATACCCATCCTCCAATAATAACAGACAATCGACCTCAAGTATAATGGAGAGCCTCATCCCCTCAATGGTATATCACCATCCATGTGTCTTTCTAAGGTGATCACCCCAACATATCCAATGGTTAAATCTATCCCCTAAGCCACATAATCTACGAGGTCCTCTACCCATAAAAAGTGTACAACACCACCTCGACTGACTCTTATTTGTGTGCACATGAATCCAATGACACATCATCCATCAATGGTGAGTCACAATCACCAATCAATATCCTAATACACATCATCTGGTACCTCATTCCTCTGTGACCATGTCTCTAAAACTTTATTGTCAACACCATCCAAAGTCACATGGGACATTCCCTCATCCTAGCGACCTCGTCGCCTCAATCTAACGACCATGTTCCCTCAACTTGAGGATAATAATCACCACATATGTCTCAATCTATGCCCAACCTAACAAACCACATCAACTCATTATAGGTGATCATAATAACCTAATTTTTCAGGCATATCCCATCATGTTCCCATGGAACAATTGCAATCAATATATACACTTCAATTAATTCAATACACACACCTAGATTATCCATCCTAAGTGGTTAGAATCCCCTTACCCATATTTTAATATATAAACAATGTCTAAGGAATTCCCAAATCCATACCATAATATCAATTTAATAATTTATAATCAACCATTATTTAATTAGGGGTATTTCACGACTACCCACATGGGAATATATAGAACACACCCCCAAAACACCCATAAAACTAAGGAGAAATCTAGGAACAACCTACTTATACTCATAGGAATTATCTAATATGATATTGGCCTCTAACTTGAGATGAAATGAGATAAATTAGAGATTTATACAAAATCAATGAAAATAGGGAAAAAGGATCACATAGATTTAGCATTCTGTATGGCGAGATAACAGAATAAGAGAAGAAAAAAGGATCAAAGACCTTATCAATATGCTTCCAATGAAACCGATGGTGCTTGAATCAGATCTTGGAAGATAAAGGTAATCCAAATAATAGTGGAGGATAAAAGGGAGATCTCCCCACAACCTAAAGGTGTTGCACGCGTGAATGGGAGGAAAAAGGGAGGAGAAAAGATATAAGGAAGGAGGAAAAAAGGTAATTTCCCCCTTTTTAAAGAGGCACATGGTTAAGTTGCATAGTTTTACTAACCATGTGTGAACCATGTGTAAACTATTTCAAAAGTTTCACCCCTTTAAAGTAGGTCACACAATTTGGTTGCACAGTTTGGCTAAACCGTGCACCAACCATGTGCACCTACTTCCTATGTCACACTAAGTGTTCAAGCTAGGTTGGATAGTTTAGAAAACTGTGTGCACCCTCTGAGAAGACCTGCAACACCCCACATGCTTGACCGAAGGGGCAACATAGTTAAATAAAAATATACCCCTTTAAAAACAAGGCACACGGTTGATGCCGTACAATTAGAAAAATTGTGTACCAACCATGCGCCTTGGTATGCCTTTCTAGAAACTGGGTTTTCGGAGACCAATGATTCTGAAACCCATTTAAACTCCCAAGCCATGTGATGAGCCTTAAAACCCATCTAAAAAAGGACTGGGGTAAAAAAACTCTCAAAATTAGGTTCCTAATCCCAAAATAAAAGTTGGTCATCTCACCAAAATCAAAAATCAAAAAGGATGAGAAATTTTAACCTTCTAAAAAACCCAGGACATCACAACATAGGTTGGAAAGAAATTAAGAATAATCTTTGACCTGATCTTAATATTTAACTCCATTTCAAAGCATCTAGACTTAAGAAATTTACTTTTGATGAGATCAAGAGAAATATAAACCAACTCAATGAAACAAGTGGTGTACTCCATTACTAAATGGATCCCTTTATACATGGTCATGAACTCACATGCCTTCTCTACCCTCATTGTTTCCATATAAAACTATTGGTTGAAAAATTTCTTGAACGATGTTTATGTGAGATCCTCATGCAACTTGGCTTGAACAATGGACTCCCACCACTTATGAAAGGGTCCTTCCAACATATAGGCAATGAAGTTGAATTTAGAGGTCTCTGGGGTCTTAAGGAAATGAAAGATACAATCAATCTTTTAGATCCACTATTTGGAATCTTGATACTCTTTATCATCATGAAAGGTTGATGTATTTTTTTAGTAAACTATTGATCATAGTACACTATATGATATTGGTCACTTACACCCTCTTGAACCAAATATTTAATGGTCTAAATGACTGATTCTATGATAATAATATCTACTAGAGGGATAAACTATGGGAAATGCTTCATAGATTCCCCCCTTTGGTTCCTAGGGGACTTTTTGGGAGGCATGAGATACAAAAAACAAGTCAAAACTCAATCAATATGGAATTCCAATTAAAAAAACACCAAGTTTAACCATAAAAAATTATTGAATAACTCTTAAACAATTGATAACACTAATCATGATAATTTCAAATACCAAAGGGGTGTTTTTTAAAAAAAATTAAACATTTTCCATTGTTCATGGTTTGGATGAACAGCTTGAAAAACTGTGTTTCAACTGTGCGAAAAGAAATTGGAAGGATTGTATTTGTAGATTCATGGGTTTTTTTGGGTTTCTACTAACCATGAACCTCTATTTTCTTTCCCTATTTCACCCTTAAACTCAAAATTTCTCAAAATGATGCATGGTTCATTCTCGAAACCAATAATCAATAGTAAACAACATCAAATATCATAAAAAACACAAAATTTAGTTCAAATCAAATACAAAACTCCCAAAACCCTATGGAAACACAAGGTTCATCACAAAGAAGATCTGTCCAAGCACTCCCCACACCTACCTCTCAATATCTGATGGTCTTATCTTCATACTACCTTTACTACCCAAATAATAAGAGGGATCTGATACCATTTTGTAATAAACTAGTCTGGGTTGACCTGACTCATCACCTGAGATAGCTCTCCAAAAGGCCCAAAGCATGTTCCAAACCACCACAGAATAACGAAAAGTATCAATGTATCAAACATGACTAATTGGAAATAATTTAACCCTTGAAATACAAATAAATAACACATGTATTCTGCCCATAATTCAAGCATAGACCATCCAGAGATTGGATTCCCACACTAATAAATAAATATTTTTAAAATATATGATTAAAAAATAGATTATAAGAAGAAATAATAACAAAATAAAACTCTTAAACATCCTAACATAAGCATATACAAGGGATAACCATCATACATATATAAAAACATCAAAATAGGTCAAGGTTGTAGAGGCTGATAAAAAATAACCCAAAATCACCAAGGATCACAAAATTCTCCACATGAGACCAACACTCCTCATGACCCACGATCACCTTCATCAATAGAACACAAAAGGACTATGATCCTCAGGAATATCCGCCAGACTGCATGGTGCCCTTTCCTTTACCTATGTTCTATAAAACAATGTTTTCATATACCCAAAGGCATATAAAAGGGGTGAGGTACAATTACATTATGATACCACTATGAATCTACATAATGAAAATCACCATGAATACCATTAGTTCTAGTTTCAAAACATTATTTTGGAAAAAAAATCTTTGAAAATATACCATACATTGATCTAGTTTTAGAAAACAAATAAAAGTTCAATAATAAGAGGAACAAGGAAAATATGAATATAAATAAGGTCAAAATTTCATACTAGAAATTATAAGATTAATCATGCAATGATCAATAAAAAATATAACACAAACATCTTGGGAATGACCTATGGATCTAAGGAAACTAGGACTAACCCTAGGTACTCTAGTTGACATAAAGGAACGTAGTCATCCATCCTCGATAGCTCAATTATCTTCATGAGTCATCAATCCATCCTATTAGAAAAATTAATCTAACCAAGACACATACTCAAATCAACACACAATCTATACTGGGGTTTGCATCATTCTTGGTTACCAACTCACCCAAGGTCTCCTATGTGATTCCAATAATCAAACATACATATAATCCATGCCCACAATAATATAAACAAGGGAATACCAATTCCAAGATAATTTCCATTTTAAATCCCTTCTTTAAAATTCATTTGAAACCACTCTTATTCTTTATGACATTTCAAAAAAACACTTCCAAGGCATAAAGTTAATTTTTCAAGGAAATCCATTTTTAAATACCTTTTAATACAACACATGTCAACAATAATAATAATCAATCATGATGTTCTAATTGAATTACTCAAGAGGGTGGGGGGTTGAATTGAGTATTCAAAATTTTTTGTTAATTTTTTTTACAAATTAAATTTCAAAACACCCTAAAAATAATATAGCCCATTTAACTAATAACATAGGAATAAAAACATTGAATCTTTTAAATAAAATTTTGAAAGTCTGATAAAAACTCAGTTAAACTTTTTGAAAATAGTTTAACTTTTTAAATTGTTTTGCTCACACCAAAAATAATTATATTACAATTAAAAGATAACTATCAAAGTATTTTACTAAGAAGACTCTAGTATAAAAACTATTTATTGCATCACATTTTTAACATCAGTTATTTATAACCAATGTGAGAAAGATGTGAAAAAGTATTTTTCCCATTAGTTATATAATAACTGATGTTAAATTTAATTTTTTTATTTTCTACATTAGTTACCTAGAAACTGATGTTGAATATTAGGTTTAGCACATCAGTTTCAGGATAATCAACATTGAAAAATTGTTTATAATGTCGGTTATTTGAAACTGATGTTAAAATATGGTTTTTCACATCAGTTATTAAATAATCAATGTGATATTTTGTTAACCTTATTATTGAATGTTCAAAGATAGATATTCTCATCTCTCAAGTAAGCCTTACACATTCTCAATCCTCTCTTTTTGATCATCCCACAGATTATTCCTTATAAAATTGATTCTCTATAAATATTTTTATATTTCCAAGGACTTAACTTGATTGCCTTCCTTTTTTCATATTATTAGAACTCTTGATTTTGTGAAACACCAGGTTTCTTTCCCTCTTACCTCACTATTTATGTTCAACAAGTACTCCATCGGAAGCCCTAACCATTACATGTTTGGATTTTATATCCCAAGTTATTGATTTTTCTTTCTCACTTCATTAGTCAATGTAAATTCGTTTTGATTTATTATGTATTTGATTTTTTTATTTAACAAAATATAATTTATATACAAATTTTATATGCATTTTCTTTTTAAATCTGATATGTTTCCAATTTTGTTTTGGGATATTATTTAGTTTTAGTTTCCTTTTTAATGATTTGAAACAATCATTTATTTATTCAATGTATATTTTATTCTATTATATATATATATATATATTAACATTATTTTCTCTATAAATTGGTTTTTCTTGTTATAATATATTTGATTTAAAACTATCAATAAAATGTGATTTGTTTTAGGTGTAGGTAGCACACACTTTGGGGTAAAAATAAGTTCTTTCCCTTATTTCAGGTTCAAATTTCAAAACCACAAGTTTATATACAAAAATAGTTAAAAACCTATCTTGTGAGATCCAAGAATAGGTTATATCAATTCACATAATCTTATAGGTATTAAGGTATGAATCTAGTCATGTGGCTTTAAGCATTAATTTAATTTTAGTTCCATATGACATCCAACTTCATAGTCTTGGTCTAACCTAATTTTAATAATAACTTTACTACTTTAAAAAATCACATAATTATGAATTTTCACTAGGTTTATATATCGACTCCTTAACTAGAATGTTTATAGAATAATTCTCCATTAAAAAATAATCTACCCTAATTATATTATTCATCATTCAACTTCTTTGTAATCATATTCAACATATATAAAGAAATATCAAGGGAAAGTAAAATAATTTTCATATGAAGCACTCCTTAGTGAAACATGAAAATGAAATTTCCTTTCTTCTATATAAATTCACTTTGGGTAACCAATAATTTTACAATAAAACATATATTAGGCTATTTAACACCCTATTTTCTTTAATTTAGTTAAATATAAAATTTTACCTTCTATCACTTTACAATATTGATCCCTTAGTTCAATTGAATATTTCTTTTCATTTTATTAAGAATATAATAATAAAATCTCAGAGTGATATTTATAATAAATTATATCATTAAATTTTAATATTTTCATCCAAAATTTGTCATTATTCACTAATATTTCTGTTTGACATTTCATTTGAGTTACTATTAATGTAAGAAATTTTTTCTCAATGAGTGTCTCAAATTCAACCTCCATATTTTTTTGATTAAAACTAATACTTATTAAAATGATTCTGTACTTAATATATAATATTCAACAACTTTATTATAGTCAATATTGGTCCTATATTATTGTTCATTTTTTTAACTTTCAATTTAATGAAATCTTCCCATGATATTTTTAGATATTTAATCCCTATTTTAAGGCTTTCATTTATTTTTTATTTTCCAGTAAGACTCTCTTTTGCACTCTAGTGATATAAATGTATTTCCTTTTTCTTCTATTTTATTGTATAATCATTCCAAGTAATATACAGTTTAATCTCCAATGTTATTAACTTCTTTAACATTATATTCACTGTCATCGAAAATCATAGAAAACTTTTTCTGATGAATAATCCCATAAGTGTGTCTCCATGATTATCATTGAAATAATCTGCTATTCCCCTACTAACTCACTCTTATCACCACTAAATTATTTTGAATATATATTTTTTATATTTTTTATAGATAATAATGAGTTAAATTTTTATTACTGCACTTAGAATAAGTGATGAATATGAGGAATGTGTCAATGATTTTTTGGAATTTTCTAAACAAAATATTCCATAAAACGACATTTTTTCAGTCTATGTATGAAATTTTTAAATATAAAGAAGCTTAAAAATATATAGATCAAATATCATTTGATTTGTTATGGTTTTTTTATGAGTTACACCCATTGGATTTGTCATGGTGAAACTGGGGGGGGGGATTTAAGATCTATTGATGATGATGATTTGAAAGATGATAAGTCTGATGAAATTGAAGAAATGATTCATGATATTAAAGTTTAGGAAATTGTGAAAGAACCAAAATTGAGCATCTATAATATGATTCTAAGAAACCATTGTATCCGGGTTGTATGAAATTTACAATTTTGTCAATGGTGTTATGATTTATTAACTTGACGGAAAAAATCGGTGGAGTGACAAGAGTTTTACAGAGCTGATAAAATTATTGAAAGACATTATTCCCAAAGAATATGATCTTATAGATTCACATTACAAAGAGAATAAAATATAATGCCTAATGGGATTTTGGTATAAGATAATACATGTATTTCTGTTAGGGTATCTTAAATGTGGGACATCGCGATATAAGTTGAAAGAAAAATCACAGGTTGATTTAGCAGTTATAGAGACCCCTTCAAAGGCATTTTGGTATCTTCTTATAATTACTAATTTGAAACTTTTATTTTCAAAATTCAAATGATACAAAAAGATTAATATGGAATTTAGATGATAAGATATGTGATATAAAATTATAGTATCCATATGATTATCCACATTGAAAGAAAATTTATCAACAATTTCATACATTCAAAATGAAGTTAGAAATATCCAACTCAGATTGTGTATAGATGGAATTAATCCTTATCGAAACCTTAGTAGAACTCATATTTCATGGACTGTTTTATTGGTAATTTACAACTTATCTCTTTAATTTCATATGAATAAAAAATATGACATGTTGAGTTTAATGATCTATGGGCCAAAACATCCAGGAAATGATATTTAGGTTTTCTTGCCACCATTAATTGATTATTTGAAACTTTTAAGGGGGATAAATATTGTCCAATTTGTGAATAAAAAACTTTATATTATCAACTGCAATATGGGAGAAAAATAGTATACATGGTTCATTGAAATTTTTTGTCTATGGATCACTCTTATCAAAGATTAAAAAATGAATTCAATGAATCACAAGAATTTTATATTTCTAAAAAACCTTTGTACATCGATCAATATTTTGAGAGGGTGAAAAACATTTATGTGACATTTAGAAAGATACAAAATTTGGCAATGATAGAAATATTTGGATGAAACGATCAATATTTTTTGAGCTACCATATTGGAGATATAATAAGGTCAAACATAACATTTATTACATTCATTTGGAGAATAATATATATGAAAATATGATTGTAACATTATTAGATATTAAATGAAATAATGAATATGGTTTGAATGAAATATTGGACATACTCTCAATGGGAATATGTTTGGACTTAGCTCCCACTCTTGGTGAAATGTGAACACTCTTGCCCTTGGCTTGTTATACATTATCAAAGAGGGAGAAAATTTTCATTTGTTAGTGTCTTCATGGTATTAAAGTGTCATAGGGTTATTTTTAAAATGTAAAAAAAATTATGCCTTTAAAGGATTTGAAGTTGAAAGGTATGAAATCATATGATTTTCATGTCATGATGCAACTACTTCTACCCGTTTCATTGCATGGAATGTTGTCCATCTATGTCAAAATGACTATCATTAAGGTGTGTTATTTTTTCAATTCAATTTTTAATAAGGGAATTGATCTGAATTCTTTGAAAATTTTAGATATTGAAGTGGTTTCTATAAATTTTCAACCATAAATGTATTTTTCTACATCTTTTTTTGATATCATGTGTATTTAATGGTTCATTTTATATGATAAATAAATCTTTGCAGACATATATACTATGTTGGATGTATCCTTTTGAAATGTATATGAAGATATTTAAGGGGTATGTTAAGAATCTATATTGATATGAAGCCTCCATTATTGAGAAGTATATTTCTGAGGAGGTTGTAGAGTTTTTTACAAGCTATTTTTCTTCAGTAGAGCACATCAGTTTGCCTACATCTAACCATGAATGAGTCAATTATGGGGGAAAGAGGATTCATGGCTTAAAATTAAAATCATTAACTGGTGAACTTATAAAGAAGGTAAATTTAAACACCTTGAATAACATATATTATTCTTATCCATATATAACATTTCATGTTAATGTGTTGAAACAATGTTACCCAAAGAAGAAAGATATGTGGATTTTGAATGAGTATAAGAAAACATTTTTCCATGGTTTATAGAGACCATTCTTGGTAGATAAGATGCATTAGAAACATTTATATTGTTGTGGGAGGTCCAAGTTTAAATATGATAACATGGTCCGGGTATGAAATTAATGGATATACATTTCATATGAAAGATCAGGACAATAGAAGTGCAGTTTAGAATAATAGTGTATTGGTGTTCGTAGAAGCAATGCATTTTTCGAGTTCCAAAGAAGAAAATCCAATATCCTCATCAAGTTCTTATTATGGAGTCATTTAAGAAATATGGGAGGTTTATTACATTAAATTTCAAGTTCTAGTGTTTAAATGTAAATGTTTTATCAGTAATAATAGTGTCACGCATGATGAATTTGGAATTACACTAGTTAATATGAATAGATTGGAATACACAGTTGATCCTTTTATCATGGAAACACATGAAAATTAAATTTTCTATGTTCTTGATCAATCTGATATGTAGTGGTATATTGTTTTACAAATAAAAAGAATAGTATGCTAGTGATGATAAACTTGATGAAGATGTTGATTTATGTAATATCCCTACTTCTATGGAATGATTAACAGATAATTTTAATGTGCATTTCATATACATGGTTTGTTCCATATGGAACTATCATGAAGAAAGAATTTGGGGAAAAAAATACTTTAGTGAAATCTTAATATTCTAGGTAACATATGTTTATTTTTGGTTTAATTTTTAAATTTGAATTTTTTTAGATATTTTAGTTTTATTTTCTTTATTAAAACATGTATTATAACTAATAAGATAAATTTTTTGTTTATATTAGTTTAGTTTTATTTATTTTACCATGTTTACCCCTATGTAACTTATATATTTATTGACTTTGTTGAAAATAAATTATATTAAATATAATTTGTTAAATAAAAACAAAAATATTGTATAAAATAGTATATTTATAAACTATTATTTTTTGTGTAAAAATGATTTATTAGGTTAGAGAATTTTTACTATTCACACACCATTTTGGGATTTTTTTTCATTATTTTATATCCTTTTATCTCTCATTAATGTTATTATCATTTTAGTTAACTATTCTAAAAAATATGAGTAAAAATGTGTTCATCTTAGTTTGATTTTTATTGGACCAGTTTTCATATTTTCAAAGAATATTATTTTTAGTGTAAAAAATAGTGTTATATATTAGAGGTTTTTTACTATTCTACATCATTTTTGGATTTTTTTTCATTTATTTATATCATTTTATATCTCATTAATGTTTTTATAATTTTAGTTAACTATAAAAAAAATATGAATAATTTTTTTAGTTTAGTTTAGTTTTTTTTATAAATTTTCATTTTTTATTTACATTTTTATGTCATATTTGGATTTATATATTTGTGTACTAATTATCTATTGATTTGATTTGAAGGATAGTGACAGATCAAACATCTGATCCACCACAAACTTCTAGATAGGATCATACACAAACTTATAGAGAGGAATATACACATTCTCCTATTGACGATCCTCCTTATCCTTCTTTACAAGAGACATCTACTTCCATGGGGAAAAAAAGAGTTCGAGGGTTAGTAAACAAGACAACACACAATTAAAAAAATTATCAGTTTCCCATATCCAGGACCATAGGATACTAATAGACTTTGATGATAATTATATTCTAAGAGGTCCAAATTCAAAACAATTCAATATTTTTTTACAGTACAGGCTTAAAGAAAATTAGTATTTTGATTGATGATTTTAGAAGTGTTGATAAAATGAAAATATATCACTTATGGGAGACCATTTTGGTAATATAATTTGTTATTAATTTACTTATCATTAAATTTTTATAGTAATATATGTTTCCCCCCTTCTTATCAGATGACATATGAAATACTTTATACTGGAGGAGTTAGGAGGAAATTTTTATCATTGGATTCTAGGAGATGAAGATATTTTAAATCAACCCTCACATCATATTTGTTGAAAATATATGATGAGAAGAATTTTTTTAAGTTCAATGTCACATTTTAGAAGTTATTTTATATTAATGATAATATTAATGGTTTATTTGTTATTAATTTATGGTAATGGAGGAGATCTCATCAAGAGATACAATCTAGAAACATATACCCTCATACTTTATCTTAGGGAGGTTATATGTTATTATAAGAACAAATTATAACCAAACATTTTAAAAAATTGAGATTTGAGTCTTAAAACATTGTAAAGGTTGACCCACCACCCCTCCTTGACCTGAAAAATGGAATAGGGCTCGAATGAGTAAAAAAGGACAATATCTTATGGAAGATTCAAGGGTTGTAGCTAAGAGGATTGTAAGATGTTACTTTATTTATTTTTTAAGTCAAATAAATTATTTATATATTTTGATTCACTGTGTATTTTTTCAAATATTATATACTAGAATCTCTTGAGGATCAAAGAACACATGGGGTTTTTATAGCTAAGGGTATTTTAGCTACAACATTGGAAAAGCCCGAACACTCAGGTTGTGTATAAGGAAACCCAAAAGGTGTATCAATAAAAAAAGTTTTTCCACATTCTGAATCTTCTTCAATGGGGGATTTTTAGAAAAAATAGAATCTTTAGATGCTATAGTTCAAGATATTTGTGAGATGATGTCGGATATGATCAAATATTTGGTACAATCGATGTTTGTAGACATGAAAAAATAATTTTAGGTTATTGATTCCACTCCTCCACCTCCTCCTTCAAATCCCACTCCTACTACTTATCCTACTCCACCTCTGCCTAGAGACCCAAATCCTCCTACTTATCCTACTCCTAAGCCTCCTCCTCTTCAAATTTTCATTTATTTTAAGTTATATGTTGATAATACCCAATATCATATTATTGCATATGGAATGATATATTATATTAGAGATATCATTCATCATCAATAAATAGAGATAGAGAATCATAGGGTCACTGCATATGATATTATAGATAGATCATAAAGAATACCATTTCCTACAGATGAGGTCAGTATATTTTCCCAAAGTATTGTCCATTTTTTCCCATCTAGACTTGTTTGAAATATTACCATAGAGGTATCTATATATTATATACTTTATTTTATTTTTCTGTTAAATTTGTTTTATAATTTTAAAGTTTATATATTTATCTATTTTTTACAGGAATAATTTAAAGGTAAAGAAGTACTTTATAGACAATAACAAATACAAAGTGTTATAAATTTAGATATAACTTATACTAGTCTTAATAAATTTTCAACATATTAAACTTTTTTATTGGATGTTTATGAGATTCTAATAAAATCTATAATTTATGGGTGTGTAATGACTATGATGCTTTTAAAAAAAGATATCATGGATCTTGTAACTGGAAATTAGTTGGGCATCAACACGATGCAAGTTTTTCCATGTAAGTCGTTTAACATAAATATTTTTTTATTTTAATTTATTGAAAATTTATACTTATGTTTCTTTTTTATTGGTTATCTTTATACATTTTTATGTAGCATGACACGACAACAATATATGGATTTATGGACCTAAAATCTATTTCACTTATAGCAAAGACAATGACTGATGCAGAAAGAATAGTTTATATTTATAAAAGATTTCAGCATAATGCAATTATTCAGTGTCGTATGCTTCCTTATCTTCAAGACTATGAAACATATATCTCATAAACTATTATATATCTCTTAATATAATAACCACTCATATTAAAATTTCTTATATATCAATCTTCATTGGATATTGGGTGTTTTTTTTCTCTAAGAGAGAATACAATTTAATACTGTATTGAACACGTAAGTTTGAATATTTTTATAATTGTTTATATTATAATTAAATTTAAATTTATTTTATTCATATTATTTTCAAATAGGGTATGAGATTTATTTAGAGTGACAACAATAAAGGAGAGCTCCAAGATCAAATATGTAAAAGCAAAGACATCTTTTTGTTTACAATTACTAATGTTTTTATGTTGTACTTAAAAATTTTATTTTGAATTGAAAAATTATTTTAAATATAAGTTTCATAAAGGAGTAAATGATTGTGGATACTAGGTTTTAAGATTTATGTATGAAATAATTTTAATCAGGATAGTTATGAAGTTCCAAAATGTTATATTTTTTTATAAACGTTACCTTTAATTTTTTATTATTTTATTCAAAATGCTTGTTAAATGATTTCTTTTTAATTTGTAGATTTGTGATGACCCTCACCCTTATACTTAACAAGATAATATTAACTTAAAAATTAAATGGAAAAATAATTTCATAGGTTTTATTGGATATTAGTTTATTTTTAATATAAATTGTAAAATATAAAATTGAAATTTTAAATGTTTGTATTGCTCTTTAGTTCTTGCTATTGATTTTCTATGATTATTCTATTTTTTCTGTTTCATCTACTACTATATTTTTTAGAGGGTAGGAATTTTTTTATTTATTAAAAAAAATATTTTTGACATGGGTTATTTCATAACTGATGTGAAAATTTAAAAAAGAGCATTTACCACATTATTTTTTGTGAATAACTGATGCAAAAAAGGGCTTTCCACATCAGTTATTCTCAAAAACCAATATGGTAAATGATTTTTTAGGTCATCTATGAAATAAGGAAGATGGAAAACTTCAACCAAAATGAATTTATAACATCCATTTTTATTAACCGACATTAAAAACTTACGTACAATACCTCCAACAATAATGTCAAAAATAAACCAATGTTAAGAAAATCGACATTAAAAACCTATTTTTCACTAGTGATAATTTTATAATTCAAATTAGAAAAATAAAAATAAATTAAACACACATCAGAATTTAAAATAAGAGGTTTAGTCTCAAAATGAGGCTTATTCCTCTCCACATAACAGAATCCCACTATCAATAAGGTTTAGTAAAATAAACACAATGATCCCCAACATATATCTGGTATACAAAAACAACCACACATTGGACATTCCAGGATACAAATAACATCTTCTACTATTATTTGTGGGATTATAAATATGAAACAAATAAGAATATATTATTTGATCAATCTATAATACATTATAATTTTGCTTGAATTATAAGTAGGTAAACCAAGAATAACATAGAAGTAAATAATAATAAATAAAAAGATAAAAAGAATATGAATATGATGTGAAGTTATCTTTCTCTGATCAAACTTGATACGATCAACAATGATCTTCTTATTCTATCTAATCTTCTTTAAATCTATCATTGATTTAACTTCAAACAATCTTCAAAAGGATTTCACAGGGCTTTATTTTTTCATGAAAATCATTGTTTCATAGAAAGCACCAAACAATCCTATTTCTTTTTAGTAGGAACTGCTTAAGACTTTAACACTCACAACCACTATCATAGTAAACTCTCCTTGAATACGTGAGGTTCCTCAAATTTATACCTTTTCAAAAATTCTAATTATCCATTGTAGGATATTAATAAATTAAATCCTCATGCAGAGCAGGAAATATGGAAAGGATGACATTGTTTTCAATGCTCCAGAGTAGTTGTTTGAGAATAATCATTCTCATATCCTCATACTGAGAAACTCTATAACTTGTATTAAATTACATAAACCATCTATTGGAATTGAATTTTAATTTAATCTCAAATAGGCATGAAACCAAAAACATTCACAGAGGCAGAAGTCATGCATAGAATAGAGATTATCATGAAAGAAGATATCTTAACAGAAGTAGATATCTCTTCAGAGTAATAGATCATGATTCATGGTAAAAGATATGGATTTATGATAAAAAATATTCAGCATGAACACATAACTCTCTTGAAGGAAACATATTTCCTCTGATGGAAGTAGAACTCTTCAGATGGAAGAAGAAACCTTTTGAGGGTAGCAGATCTCTTATAACGGAATTATAAGCCTTCTGAAGGTAACATATCTCTTCTGATAGAAGTAGAAGACTTCTGATAGTAGTAATAATTCTTTTTACGATAGCATGATTGGACTCATGGTAGATATTCTTATAAAATGATATATCTTAATGGAAGTAGATATCTCTTAACATTAACAAATCATGCTTCATAGTAACAGATATAGATTTATAGTAACAAATCTACAGCATGAACATAGAACTCTCTTGAAGGAAACATATGTCCTTAGATGGAAGAAGAACTCTTTTAATGGAAACAGAAGTCTTTTGAGGGTAGCAGATCTCTTCTAATAGAAGAAGAAGGATTCTGAAGGTAACATATCGCTTCTTATAGAAGTAGAAGTCTTCTGATAGTAGTAAGAATTATTTTGACAGTAGCATGAGTGAAATCATGGTATCAGTTTGTACATAAATAAATTCAATTAAAAAATTGAATTATGAAGTTTTACTATTCAACACATAAACATTTAGTAATAAATTAAACATGATTTATGACTATTAAAACAAGTAATTGTTGTACCGATCCAATAAATCATATTACAACACTTTATATCTCATAATAATCCTAAATAATCAATTTAAACCAAATTAAAATCAATAATTAAGAATATTCCTTAGGAAAGTCTCACTAGGTAGAGACACAAATGTCAAATCTGATGAAAACACATAACCTTTTCAAGAAATCACTAGAAAGGGGAAGATAGGATTATCACAGGTCTAAAAAAGAATTTTCATTAAAACCACAAACCTAGCCCTATTTTTGACCCCCATGGTGAACTAGGGTTCCAAAACACTGTGTAAATGGAAGAACAAGGTAATATAAGAGGAGAGGGGGAGTAAACCATAAGAAATTGAGTCTTGAATTGAATAAATCCACCAAGAATAAAGGGAGAAAACTAAGGAGGAAGAGGGATAAGAGATTCTATGGAAAGGAGGAGTGGGGAGAGGAGGGAAAGTGAGTTAAGTTCATAAATGAAAAAGTCGTAACTTCCACTTTTTTAAGAAATATTTTGGACTGTATAGTTTACCCACACATTTTTACAAACCATGCACCAACAATGTAGGTCACATCCCTTAACAAAAATAAGTCACACAATTTCCCTCGAGATCCCACTCGATTTAACAAAATGTGCTCAAACTATGCAAAACGGCTCTAGTCACCCCAAACCCTCTATTATATGGTTAGGACCATGATTACTACTAATTGTGAGCTAACCATGCACACTATTATTCTTCTTCAAAAATTCATATTTTTGACCCCTATCTCCCAAAAAATCCAAGGTAAATAAAATATAAAATAAATACATACTAGTGATTCGATAGGTGTCATAAAAACAGAGTGTTTTTTACTCAATATAGTGTTTTCCTTAAGAAGGATCACATGAATTGAATATTTGGTGAGAGGAAAGTTGAACTTAGATAATTTTGAAGAAAATAAATCGGAATTTTTCTTGATATGAAAAATTATCTTATTCTACACGAGGTTTTAGAACCTACTAATTACTAAGAGTCCATTGAGAGTTTTGATTTTGAGAAGTCCTGATAAGAATTAGGGTGAAATTATTTTTAAATTAGAAAACAAACATAAATGATAGAGTGTTTACCTATAAACCATTCTTGGTGGGGAAGATTTGTAAACAAATTCATGGTATTGGCACACCAACCCAAAAAAAGTTTTCAAAGGCAGAAATCGACCACACGAGCATATCCCGAGCAACTGTATCAATTAAATCTAGATAAACCCCCTACTGAAGCTCGAACAGTTGATGATCGAGAACCCACAGCCTCTATTAACATCATATCTTGATGCTAAGTAGGGAGATTTGAAGTCTGAGCTTGACTAGTAGAATCAACCAAAACCCTGTTCCGTAAAGGTCGACCAAGCCACGCTGCCTGTGCAAGCTTGATGAAGACGTGTTCTTACTGAAGTTGGAAGATGTGGAGAGAGGAAATAATAATAATGGTCACTGAATTCAATTCATTAAATGTGGATGAAACCCTACCATTAATTTCTACAATTAATTTGGTAAAAGGCGTTTAATTGAGGGGAGACCAAAGGGGGGTCAAGGTAGTTTATAAAAAGGGACCTCCTCCAATAGTTTTGATCATCAAATTCTCAAGAAAAACATCTTAATAATTGAGTGTAGTATTTTGTGAGGTGTCTCACCATATTTTCAATAGATGATTTATTGAGTGTTTTCTGCTTTTAATTGAGAGAAAGTTTGTACCCGCATTTTAATAAAGTGAAATCATTCTATTTACCCGTGGTTTTTTACCCCTTTAATTTTGGAGATTTTTACACATTACATCCAACTTTCATTTTATTTCTGTACCTTTTCAATTTATTTTTTATCTCACAATTATTGAAGGGACAATTATTTCTGATCCTAACAGTCGCTTGGTCTATCCAATTGAATACTCAAAAGTTGTTCCAAACTTCTACAAACTCCAAAGAAGTCTAGTCTTGTTGGGGGTAAAGAATTTGATCCGCACTAGCCTATCGATCCGAGCTCACCACTGTGAAAGTGAAAGATGACTGAGCTCGGTAACCCGAGCCATTGAATTATCAATTACCAGCATCACCTATAGATGCTAAACAAGAATATAGGGACAAAATCTTCCTGATTAAGCTATGCTTGAATGAAAAATGGAGGAAAGCCTAACCAACTGAGTTTGAATCCAATAGTGAAACATCCGAGCTCCACCATATGATAGAAACAAGATGGGTTCTTCTAGTATTCTCTCAAGGATTTCATGATTGCATGATAGTATTTGACATTTTCATCAGGTTTCACCAGGTAAATTGCGGTATTGCATGACAATAGACTATAAAACACACCCTGGATAGGATTACACGGTAGGGTTTGACATTTTTAGTGGATTTCACTGGTCAAGGTCTGAAGGATTATAGGATTATGCGGTAATATTTGTAATTTTCACTAGGTTTCATTAGGTTTGGATTTCATCACAGTTCCAATCAATATAGTTTCTAGAAAATAAAGTCAACATATCTTATAATATTTTTATTTATAATTTTAGAAATATAACTATATTTATTATATTTTTAAATAATTTCTTTTCAAATTTATGTTTTCTAAGAAGATGAGGGGGGATATCCCCCAAAATTGATCATAAATCATGAAAACCTCTTTTAAAAAATGGGATAAGTGGTAAGACATAAGAAAAAGAAGACAGATGTAAAAAAACTAAACTCAAAGGATAGACAAAATGATTAACGAAGAGCTTATGGCAGAAAAGGAAGGGAGGAATTTCATCACCCCACTGAAAGAAAGTGTTCCAATGTGATTATTCAAAGAGGGGTGTCGCCCCCCACCCCTTCCAAGAGGTTGTACTATGCTGGCTGCACAAAAGGGCAAGGCATTCCTCCCACACACATAAATTGTGGAGGGATAACCGGACGATATATGCCAGCACATCTATCTCTCTTTTGAGCTTCCCACCTGACAATGCTTGTGAAAAAATCATATAAAGTCAACCTGATGCAACACAGATCAAGACCAATAACATGACACAAATTCAAGA
This sequence comes from Viscum album, assembly GCA_963277665.1. Classification (NCBI taxonomy): domain Eukaryota; kingdom Viridiplantae; phylum Streptophyta; class Magnoliopsida; order Santalales; family Viscaceae; genus Viscum; species Viscum album. The sequence continues at coordinate 1,021,520,391 of OY728122.1, forward strand.
AAGTAACACATCTATCAAATAGGGATAAATGGCTGGATGATGGGTGTCAACACAACCATCCCTCTTTCGAGGCTGTGAACCCAACAATACAAAAGCACTGAAACCAAATGCGATGAAACATAATTCTCAACACTTAAGGACAAAAAAAATTCATCATCCATGAAAAACACATAAAAAATAACCGCAAACAAATATGCACAAAATAAATCATACCTCACATGAGAGTTCATCAAACCATTATGACATCCGTCAACCCGTGCCAAGAGGACCAACCAAGATCAGTTGAAAATCCAAATTCTGAGGTAACAACAGACCACTAGTGCATCTGAAAATAAACCACATGATCTAGAGCCACCATCGAAAGAAGGATCCATATTCCAGTAGGATACTATCACCATCACCTGAGGGAGTCGCCAGATGAACAATCCCCAAATAATGATCATCACCCAAAACTGATCACCGTCGCGCCCCCTACACGAGGGTTAATTTGTTTGAGATTCCCAGAAAGGAACTGGGGGAGAGGAACCAAAAAATCATCAATCAGATTCCACTCCATCGCGCTTCCAACAATGTTATAGAAAGAGTCCCCTTCCTGCAACAAACGAACCCAGTCGGAGTAGCAAGACAGAGTGAAATGGCCACGATGAGAAAAACCCATGAGGCCCGCAGATGGAAGAAGCATGGAGACTGCAATGTATGTGGAAGGAACGCACATTAGGTAATAAGAAACAAAGACATTGAAGCTGTAGAAAAAACCTCAGATCCAAAAACAATGATCAAATCCATTCCTCCTACCATCACTCTTGAGAGAGTGCGGCATCGGAGACCACCGTATGACCCCAACCATCATTCTAATACATCGCCAAACACCACCACTTTCCACCAAATGAATCATCATCGCCTATGAGTTCAAAGGGACATCGAATCAAGCTGAGGACAGATCTAGGAAATCGAATGAGTATGATGTCGATAACAAAGATGAAATAAGCAAAAAAACTAAGAGGGAGGAAACAAGGAAAAAATCGACCGTGAAGGACGCACAGAGGTTCGTCGCGGCAGAGTGGAAAATACATGAGCTCAAAACAGAGAGGATCCAGCTTGATTTTGGAAAAGGCATAGGGAAACCCTAGTTCACCTAGATTGGATGACTGGGCAAATGCGACACCATCAAAACATCACTAGATCACAAATTTATGTAATTTTTATTTAAATTTTTTCAAATTGTTTATACAATTTCAAATTTTAAATTAAATCATTTTTATAAAAATTATATAATAATTGAAATTCTTTTTTTTATAAATATATTTAATAAAAATATATTTGTAAAAAGTTCTTCTAGAAGTTTCAATTGTATAATTTTCCCAATTATGTAATTTTTATTTACATTTTCTTTCAAATAGTTTATACATTTTCAAATGTTAAATTAAATCATTTTTATAAAAAATATGTAAGATAATAAATTCATATTATATAATTGTATTTAATAAAAATATATTTATTAAACTTTAATTTTTATTAATATATTATTTAGTTTTAGAAATATGCAATTTTGTTGTACTGTGGAACTTCCAATGAAACTTCCTGTGGAAAATATATTTAATATATCTTATAATTTTTTATTTATAATTTCATAAATATAATTATATTATATATATATATTTGTAAATAAATATTTTCCTAATTATATATATTTTATTTACATTTTTATTCATATAATTTATACATTTTTAAATAGATTAAATCATTTTGTAAAATTTATATTCTTTTCTTGAACTTAAGTTTTTTTATTGTAGGTTTTTCCAATGTTGATGATGTTGATGTTGTAGCAACATATATTAAACCAGTTATAGGGATTATATTTAGATAACTTGATGATGCAAAATGTTTTTAAGTCATGTATGGGGGAGTAAATGAGTTCAGTGTACACCGATAATACTTAAATAAAAGGAGAAAGGATTAATCAATTTTCTCATAAATCCATTATGAATGTAGAAAATAAGGTCATAGAAAGGTCGAAAAATGTGATGGCATGGTGAAATTTCCCTGAGATGAGACACACACAAGTTTCCTTGATAGAATGGGGGTTAGTTTGTTGTCCTTTGGGAAATATGCATGTATTTTATTTGTTGAAGGACATAATCATCCCTTTCACAACACTAAATCAATTCATATGATGTGGTCCCAAAGAAAAATAACAGAATCACAATTAGCTAAGTTAGATGTGAATGCTTTAGCATATATTAAACCAAATGATTCAATCTCCTTGGCAACAACTATTGCCGGGGGTCGAGATGTTATTGAGTACACACATGTCGATCCATTGAATTTTTAAGGTCTAAATGGGATAGATAATTGGATCATGTTGGTGAATGTTGCATGTTATAGTACATGGAAAGAAAAAGTCAGGAAAATCTATCATTTGTGTATACTATAAATTTTGTAATGAATGGAAAAATTATTAATATTTTCTAGGATGATACAAAAATGAAGATACATTATGAGTTTCTTGGAGATGTTGTTTTTTACACCGCTTTCAACACTAATAAAGAGTACAGGACATCAGGTGTATTTCTGGGGTTCAATCATCATCAGTAGATTGTCATTTTTTGGGTCAACTTTTCTAGATGAAACCTTGACTTCATTTTATTGGTTGTTTCAAAAAAAATTAAAAGAACATCACATTAAGCGACCTAAAACTATATTTACTGATCAGGATAATGCAATGGGAAAATTCATTTATGAAGTTTTAGTGGTAAATAAACATTTCCTTTGTTCATGGAATTTGATGCAAAATGGCTTTAAGAATTTAGGTAATTGGATGAAATATGGATATAGTTTTCTAACTACATTTAATAGGTATATGTTCCAATACCATGATGCACATCAATTTGATCAGGTGTGATCTTCCTTTAGATAAAAATATGGGGATGGGAAGTCGCAGTGGTTAGATGATGTATTCTTGTTATGATAAAAGTGGGTGCATTGTATTTTAAAAGATTCTTTAACATTGGGTATTCGTGGAACTCAATTTGGATTTATTAAATATTACATTCATCACAAGTTAAGTGTTGTTGATTTCTTTAATCATTTTGAGTGATTATTGTAAAAAAATCAATATCACAAAATAAAGGATGAATTTGAGATGTTGGATAAGTTTCCACATAATCTTTACCCTTACCATGAATTGATGTGATGGGTTTCTAATTGATATAAACCTAATTTATTTGATTTATTTCAACATGAATATCAAATGATTGGTGCTTGTTTTATGATATCATATATTGAAATCAGAGTAAAATTCATTTATGTTATTGAAATTTTTGACTATGAAGATCAATTTTGTGTATCATATAAATATTAAAATGAAGTTATTGAATGTTCTTGTCAAAATTTTGATTTGGTTGGGTATCTTTTTTTTCATGTTTTAAAATTTTATGATCGGATTGATATGAGATCAATACTTGAAAAATATATTTTGGGTAGGTGGACCCGATAGGGTAGAAATAATGTGATGTTCAAAGGAGATTTGGTTGAAGTAAATGATGATATAAAATTATTTATAGAAAAACATTGAAGGATTTAGAACTAATGAGAATGAAGTTCATTACTGTATCTTGTGAGAAATATGTGGATTATGACATTTTCTTCTCTAATTTCAGTAATTTTTCAAAAGAGTTTACTATCATAAATACATCATCATATAGAGTAAATAGTCATGACAGGTTAGAAACAATTTTAAGAAATGCTTCTTTTAAGAGGAAAAAACATAAAAGGGGAAGATAGAATCAAAAGATTTTTAGAAAATGGCTATCAAAAGCAGACACAATTGAATAAAAATAAGAACAATTCTAGTGCTATGATGATGATATGATTTCATTTTATGATGCATTTAATTTATAAGAGTAGTATTTTAATGGTAAAGTGGTATCTAATATCATTTTTCTTTTCACGTTGGGAAATTCAGATCAAGAAAAACGAAATTTTACTATTACATCTACAAAAATAGTCTTAAATGTAATTTTTTAGCAACATTATTTTCTATAAATGTTGAAATTGTTTTGTTTCTCTGTTGCTTGCAGGAAGACTTGTCAACCAATTTGGAACTTTAGCTTTGGAGGTAGACTTCCATAGAATTGGAAGAGGTCGAGTAGTGTAGACATTGGATGAAAGTTATTTTTATGTAGAATTGTGATGTCTATGCACCATGTACATGCTGTTTGAATTTTCAATGACTACATTGAATTATTTATAGGATGGAAGAATTCATAGTCTAGTTTTAGTTGTAATGTATTAGCATACCATTTCAAGAAACTGAAATTTGTATGCAAATGTGTTGTATGATAATACAACAAATTCTCTAATTCATTTATGGATTGAGATACCAATTCAAGAAACTACAAAAGTGTTTTTTTTCAAATGTGTTGTATAAAAATGTGAAAGTGACACTAGTGTAGATCACATTTTTTGTACGGAAAATATGAAAATAACAATTCCTACAAATAATATTAAATATCAGAACATGGAAAATCCATGAGTACTTTAGAATCCATGTTTGTATTAATTTTGAAACATAATAGAATAACAAATTTGATATAAAATAAGGGATACTGATCTTAGGGGTAATTTTAAAGAGGTTTGTATTTTTTAAATATTATGGCTTCAACTTTGTTTTCAATTTAATTAGTTTTTATTATAATAGTATTTTTAAAATAAAAAATACTTTACAATATTTTGTTAATACATTATTGGAATACCCCAAACAAACCATTACAATAACCAAACCCCAATACAATAACCAAAATCAAATAATTCACGAACCTTAAAAACATCTCACCAAACAAACATAACATTGAAAAAACACTTCCCCCTAAAAACACTCTAATAATGTAACAAAATATCAAATACACTCAATAAAACTACATCTCAACAATATTATAGATTCTATAATTAAGTAAAAAAATATAGAAAAGAAAAATTAGTAACCTCAACATGGAAAAAATATTCCCCTCAAAAGCATAAAATTTGTAATACTCCCTTCAAAATTGTATAAAATCAAAATAATACCTATATAAAACAAATATTACATCAATATAAATATTTAATTATCAATATTACATTTGGTAAATCATCAATATAGTGACATTGAATTAGTAAAATAGAAATATAGTATCCAATAGTATAATAGTGATGAAATATCCATCAAATAACAACCTAAAAAATAATGAACATACAATCACTAATAATGATATATTGATACTAATAAAAGAAAACCACCATTGGTATCTATTTAAAACCTAAAATAGAAACTGTATGATCAAATATATATAGAAAATTTAAAACTTATCATTGAAACAAAACCCCCCAATGAATCAATTCCATTCCACATACAACAATCAAAATATACCATAGAAACAAAAACAAACATTACTGAACATCCATTTAACCAAAAACACCAGACCAAAAAAACATAGTTCAACCCCTTCAAAGAAGAACAAATTAGTAAAAAAAATAATGTTCATCATTAATATAAATCCCTAGAAACACTTTCGTAAAAATACTCACCCAGAAACATCTACCACACCGAGAAGGATTTCAAGGAAAAAAATTAATAACAAAATTTTATTTATTGGGGATCTATAAAATTCAAAACTCAAAAAAGCCTTAATAAGTTGCAACACCTGTTGAAAAATATAATAGAAATTAACCGACTCAATATTTGTTTCTAATATTAATGATATAACCATAGAAGAGTTTTATTCAATAATAATTTCTAAAATACCATATGATGTAACAAAATTGAAATAAAAAAAAATATATTTTTGGCCTCAAAAGAAGCATGTTAATCATTAGAGAAAATAAAATTCATAGAAATAGACAATAAAAAACTTATATCATCACATAAAATAATTCCAAATTTATTTCCATCACCACCCAATAATAAATATGCATAAATAATTAATTTTATAAATACATTCAATGGCAGATACCTACCTTAATCCTTTGAATTAAAATTATCGCAATTTATTGTCCAACACTCTTAAAAAATTAAATAAATAAGTAGTTAAACCATTAGGATGTTTCACTCTCCCCTTAAAAAAAATCTAGTTATTTAACAGTACCCATGATAGAAATATAATAACCACTTTCATATTCCCCTTTAGAGAAGATTCTATATGAGTTAAGGATACAATAAAATCCTTTATATAATTTAAATATAAATATTAAGAAACAAAATAAGAAGATATAATATAGAATAACCCATCTACAGACAGAAAAAAAATCAATTTATCTTCTTCAACCTAAATAATTAAAGGAATATTAAGAATAACATTTTAATTATGTAGTAAAATAAACTCTTAACTAGTTACCATTCCATATCATATTAAAAAATAAAACAAGTGAATAAAACTTTTGATATTGAAAATGATCAACACATAGAGAAACCACTTTAAATATAGATGGAATAGGAATACACTTATCATTTTAAAATGAAACTATAGACTCATTCATGAAAAAAATGGATTTCTAAAAACCAAAACTCACTCCAAAAAGGGTTTTCACACCATTGGTTTTATTGAAGTAGGTTAAAGAAAATTTACAATAAGTTGATACACATACTCCATTTTAGTTCAAATTAGAGTGAAATATAGAAATTATAAAATCAGGAAACCACATGTTATCTTCAATTCAAGTTTCCTATCATAGCAATAAAACTGATTTTTATAAATGTTTAACAACTTGACAACAGTCAATTCCTATTTTCTATAACAACCATAAAAATGGGTTATATAAATGTTTAAGAACCTAAGAACATTCAATTACAACTTCCTGTAACAACTATAAAACTGGGCTATATAAATGTTTAAGAGCCTAAGAAAATTCAATTCCAATTTCTTGTCACAACCATAAAACTGGGTTGTACAAATGTTTAAGATCATAATAACCTTTTCAATTCTAGTTTTATTTCACAACCATAAAACCGGGCTATTTAAATTTTTATTTTTATGTTATCAGCACTGCTTACAAGAGGAAACTCATACTTTTAAAAGATGTTTCTATCTAGATATTATTAGGGCTAGTAAGTAAGAAATTTTCCATATAAGGCTGAATTTCATCAATTTTTTATTATGCTAGCTTATTTTTATATTCTTGATAAGTTTAAAACTTATCCATAAGATAGAAAATGATTATTTCATAGTCCAAGGCTATATCCCCCTATTTAGGAGTATCTTCCACTAGGAATGGGAGTGTGGGAGTAGTATTTTCCAAGTAATTAAGGATCCATTTAGTGAATATTTTTTCAAAAAATGTTTTTTTTTTAATTTGTAAAAATTTAATTAACTCAGTTGGTTTATATTAAAATGGATTTCATGTTGAAGAGGGTAATATTTACCATCTCTAACCCATCCTTTTGATAATTATCATGTACAAAACCACCCATATGAGGCTTCATGGATTTTTAGTGGATAAAATATTTTCTCTAAACATCAATAATGAGAAATTTCCAATGCATATTTTTGGTGTTGATGGGGATAAAAATTTTCCATTTAATTGTAGTGCATCCTTAACCGGTTTCTCTACTAATATCTCTATCGAATTATGATTTTTCTCAGAAATTATGCCCTGTAAATATGAATAAAGTTATAAAAACTATTAATTAATATATTTAAAACTTAAATAATATAGATAATAATACACTCACCATGAAAAAACTTGCAATAATCATTGATTTATCTAGGAATATTCCAACTATATTCCCCATTTCACACTTATTTTTTATTATCCGACCTTAAGCATCTATAACCTAATATCATTGAAAAGGATTGGAGGAATTCACACTAATTGAATATTAGTTTTCAATAGACTTGGTTAACTTAAATACTCACCCTAATATTTGTCATTTTTTTTGTTGAAAAGAGAAAAAATATCATCCATTAATAACGAATATAAATTTTTCTATTATTCCTAGACATATTAACTACATAATAATAAAAATAATTTATAAGAAAACATGTAAATTTTATGGGAATTTAATATAAAACTTTAAATTCAGGGTGGTCATTCCCTTTGGTCTTAAAAATACACCATGCTGGTTCCAACTGTAGAATCTTATCAAGGTGCTCGTAGTATTTTTTTTGGAGTCGCTAACTCTACCTGAACCATTTTGTTATAACAATTAGCCCTATAACAAACCTTCTATGTTTTGGTTGCTTTAAAAATTGGCTACATTGATGGTTTTTTCTAGCTCGACTAGATTTTCTACTACTTTTTATTGAGCTATTGTTTCTCTTATTATTGTAGTTTAGGTATCCTTAAGTGAATCCACAAGACCCAGGTTCAAAACCAGGTGGAGACATATTTCCGGGTACAGTAGCAGTATAGTAGCAGGAACTATAGCAGGAACTGTTTGGTACTGTAGCAGCCAGGACTATTCACCTTGGGACACCGGTTTGGTGTTGGAGTCCTTAAGGCCTTCGGGCTACCTAGGACTTTGGGTCAGTAGGGATTTCAGGCCACCTTTAAGGCCTTCAATCCCCTCAAGGCCTTCGAGCCTCATGCAGTTTCCCTAGATAGACTCTACAAAAAAAAGAGCATCCCTAGAAGAGGATTTAGAGTAGGCGCACTCACCAGAGTAGAACCAACAGATTTAGAAGAATGAGAGGGTATGACTATGCCATCAGGACTAGCCTGTGCTTGCATGGGAAGCTTAGCTAGACGTCCATGTGAAGGTAGATATCTATTATCACGATGTAGATGTTGGGGAGGGGTATTTCCTTGTAATTATATTCTAGTTGAATTCCCTAAGACCTTCGGGTCATATAATGTCTCTTAAGACAATGGGTTATGTAATCACTAAGACTATGGGAATTGTAAGGGTTCCCCCTCATCCCTTGAAAGAGGGGTTATCAAAAAATCAATAAAAATAAAGGCCTTCAGGCCATTCAGGAATTTAGTTCAGAAAGTTTCTGTTTTCAGCTATTCTGATTGGCTGCTATCTGGGATAGGTGTGGTTTTTTAGTTTTTTATTCTAGGTGTTCTGCCTCCTCTTGGATCTCAGCTTCATTGGTACCTTTTGTCCAGTTTTTCCCCATTATAGGAGGGGTCATTTCCTCTTTAGAAATGATAGTTTTATTCTATTTTCCTCTTTTTTGGGATTTTTAGTTATCAACCACTTTATTTTTTAAAATTTTTCATCTTTTTTCCTAACTGTTGCTTACATTTTCTCTAGTTTTATTTTTAATGCTGAATTTTATTCTTCAAGAGATTTTATTTTTTCATCCTTGTCATCCACCTTTTTCTTCTGGGCAACACCACATTCTTTACTAGTTGTTCTCTTCTCAACAATTTCTTCATGTTCTATATCAGTAATATTTTTCTTTTTACATACTCATGGGTTGTGTGAAAAGAATTAATTTTAGACTGTAATTGGTAGACTTAACACACTATCTCCAAGTTATTGAATCTTTAATTTTTTAATAGCAACATAAAAATATGAAAAGATAAATTTCATAAAAGGTGTATTTTCAGCTTGTTCATTTCCTTTTACAAATCCACTTTCTTCACTATACTAATACTATAACAATAATAATGCTATGAAGACTAAATTATACATAGAATTAAAAATTAATATTAATTTATATCATTAATGCGAAAATATCCATCTTGATATTTTCACGATACTTGTCAAGTTATTTAATAGATTTCATTAATTGTTGGTGGATTGCATGAGACCACTTTAGTGCTCACATGTCTCTTAAACTATCCAAAAAACTGATGAAACTCTAGCTTAGGTAAGAACCTATAATAGAGAAAAAAATTATAGCATAGGTGTATAAACATAGAAGTGATGTTATTTCAACATGATCCAATTCTTCATTTCCTATTATAGCTTCTAAAACAACTGTCTTCATTTCCTTTTGTGTTAATAATCTAACACCTATTTAAAATCTCTATATATGAAATGCTGCCTTTATTGGATTGAAATAGTATAACTCATTCATTTCTGTTTCACCTTTAGTTATCCAAAACATCCTCTATATATAAACTTTATATAAATGTCTTTCGCTCTACCAATTCGAAAATCATTTGTTGAGGAATCATAATTATCTACAACATAAAAAATGGAACTGTCAGATTTATTACAATTCAATGCTGATATAGTATTTAATATAAAATCTTGAAACATATTCCAAAAAGGACTAATCCACAAAAAAAATTATGACCTTCTTTAAACTGCGATTGTATTTCCTATATAACACATTGTAAAGATGTCAAATTGGACCTAAAATGTACACCTAAAAATTGAAAGTAATAACTTTCCTTGCGAATCACAGAACATAAAATAGGACTAGAAAGAATATAACAATTCCATGTTGAATCCTATAAAAATTCACTATAATGTAGAAAAAATGTTTTTTGGGGGGCATCCACAAATTATAGTACAGGTTTCAAAGTTAGAATAAGAATAGAAATTCTAGTGGAATCTCTAATAGGATTATTGTGAGAAAGAACAACATGCCTTGCTGAATAGGATTGGAAGTTCCAGTGGGAAATAACATAATTAAATTAGCTACTGAATCCTATAAAATTTTCATTAAAATATAGAAATATTTTTTATTTTGGGAATTCAAAAAATTACAGTACATGTTTGAAAGGTATAATATGATTTGAAGTTTCATTAGAACTTCTAGTGGAGCCTCCAGGGGAAGTTCTAGTGAAACCTCTAGCGGGAGTTTTAGTGTGAAATAACAATAAAAAATTAAATTCTAAATCCTATAAAAATTTCACTAAAAATGTTTTTTTGGGATTCCAAAAATTATCATAGAATTTTGAAAGGTATAATATGATTGGAGGTTCCACTAGAACTTCCAGTGGGAAATAACAACATGAATTTTTACTTTAGGTAGCTTTTCACAGTAATTAGGTAGAATGGGTTCTAGTGGAAGTTCAAGTGGAACCTCCAGTGGAAGTTCTAGTGGAACCTCTAGTGGAAGTTCCAATTTGAAAGAACAACATGAAATTCAATTTTTAATCCTGTAAAAATTTCACTAATTATTTTTTTTGGGATTCAAAAAATTACATTATATGTTAGAAAGGTAGAATATTAATGGAAGTTCTGCTAAAACTTTTTGTGGAAGCTCCACTAGAATTTCCAATCGGAAAGAACAACATGAATTTTTCCTTAGGTATCTTTGTAATGTAATTAAGTATAATAAGTTCTAGTGGAAGTTCTAGTGTATGTTCTAGTGGAATTTCTAGTGGAACCTCTAGTGGAAATTTCAGTGGAAGATTGGAATTTTTAGTGGGGAATAATAGAACAATTCCTCCTCAATCTTGTAAAAATTATGGTACAATATAAAACATATTTGTTTGAGGATTCCAAAAATTATAGTGGAACCTCCAGTGGAATTCCCAATGGAACATTCATGATTAAAATTGTAAAATAGTTTCTTTATCATCTATTAGAATGGGTTGGATTGGATTCTAAATAGGTAAATTTCATATTTTATAATTGGAAAATTATAGACATATAACATTTATAGAAAATTATAATAAGAGATATATATTAAAAAGGAATGGTATCAATATAACATTTACGTTTTATGAAATTGAATATAGATTTTTTTCTGATAATGAAAATAAAAATTTCAATAGAAATAGATAAGATATTCCTCATTCTTTACCCATTGGTGCCTATTTTATACAAAAAATTGTGTTAGGGACTGAGACTAAACACCACCAACTTTAGTGTAGTTCTTGGAGAATAAGAATTGTGCCTTTGCATTGGAGGAGACTTGGGGACAATGAAACATTGTGTTCAGTGGAGTCTTCATCACCACAAAAGTCATTGGACTTTCCAAAGTCATTACTGAAGTTAGATAGAGTCATCACTATCGTCACTATTTTCGAATATGTGGCAGTCACCACCATCGCCACAAACAAAACTCGATCATTCTCTCACAAAAGGGAAAAAATGTGTACAAATTCAAATATGGAGAATGACCTAAATAAATGATATGATGACTGAAAATATAATAAGACACATGTAATCATCCAGGGGGTGTTCTGAAATATCTATTTAGAAGGTTAACTAGAGATGATGTCATTCCTCCATATATTCATAAAAAGACGCATCCCAAGTGATCGTAAAAATGAATCAATGAATTTAACATTATAAAAATGATGTGAAATCGATGAAGTGGATTAAACTAGAACAACACCGAACTATCCATTATTGAATAAAATTCATTGAATATTTTGAATATGAATTTGAAGAATAAACAAGACCACCTAAAGTATGAATAAGGTGAAAACCTGATGATGGATTGGGGAGGAACATGAGTTGAAAATGCCACCAATAAAGAAAATTGAAAAACAGAAAACCAGAGCTCAGATGAAGATGATCCCGATGAGAGAGAAGAGAACATAATTAAATACCATAGAATATCCAAGCCTAAATTAAGGCCCAAATATAGTATTTTAAATCCCAATTATGATGATGTTCACACCTATTCCAAATCCATTTAAAATCTGATCCCTAGTCTAAAACATACATTATTTCCTTCCCCCAAGAAGAATGTGACTTCCAGTGATGTTGTAGAGAACATAATAATTTCTCTTCAATCCTTTATACAAGAGTGTGGAGCCTGATCAAGGGAGAATAATTCTTTACCAAAAAAAATAGAGTACACTGATTTAGAGAAGTCTTAAATATCAATTTATGTATGTAGCGACGATATTAAGAGAAGGAAATTGGCATAGAAATTGAGTAATAATTCATACTTGATGGGTTTTTTGGAACAAAATCTCATGCCAATCATGTAGCTGGAGATGAAATATTGAAAAAATCAGATCATTTATCTATAAAATACAAATTGTTCACTAGATAAGGGGGATTCTTTCATGATCATCAAACCAGACCTGTTGCTGATTTTTTTTTGTTTCTTTCTTTTCATTTTATTTTTCTATAATTATCTGATGATGGAACACTAATCCATTAGTGGTTCATCCAAGGAGACTCCCCTTACCCTTTTCAATGAATTCAATGTTCTAACTTATTTTCTATTCTATTGATCTCTATGGATTTATTTTAACATGTTTATATTTATGATATTTTATTTTTCTTTTACAATTTAAAATTTATACTCATTATATATATTAATTACACACAAAGTCCACTCAGACTCAATCCATTGAACACAATAGCAAGAAGTGAGTGAAGAGTAGGGTGGTCAGAGATACCCAATCACTAGGCTAGGTGAAAGTGGGGTTTATAGTGATCATTATAATCCATTACTCAAGTCGAGACTTCCTAGAGTGGGTAATCTAAGTAAGGTTTCACTAGGTTAGAGAGAGAATAAGAGAGAATAATGACGGAATTAAGATTTTATAATAAAGTTAAGGGGATAATCCAAGGTTAGGATACTATCACCCAAACTAAATTTTAAACCAATCCAATAAATCTGACATGCTATTTTCATAAAATTGAACCCAATAAAAAATAGAAACACACTCATAATAATGTCATCTCTAATTGACAACCTGATTCCCACTACCACTATATTTTACCTGGGTTCATTTTTTTTAATGAGCACCCCATGATAGGCACTTCATAAAACCCGAAACCTTACCATGGATGCCAATATTTTTTTACTCTATTTTTAAAATTATTTAAAAAAATGACAAGATCCAATTCATCTCACCACATTGGTTTTAATTTGGAGTTTGAGTAAACTATTCTGGATATATTGAGAACATTTAAAATCATAAAAAAGAGGAGTGGGAAATTTTCATAGTTCTATTAACAAGCTCCTCATACTCAACTTATTCTTTCACCAAAGTAACTTTAGGGAGAAAAAAATGAAAAAAATTAGAACAATCGAATTGAAATTTAATAGAACATTATACACCCAATTTCAACAATGAAAATCAACTTCAAGTACCTAATAATCAAAAAGAATTTAAACTAAGAACTAGTATGATAAAAATCCTACTAAAGTTTCATATCTTTATAGGAGAGTACCCTAACCAATATCTAATATAATTTTCTAATCTTTACAGTAATTTTAATACCATAGGAGTATTAGAGGTTCAAGTGAGCTGGAAGATCTTTTCTTTCTCTCTTAAATTTTAAATACAAGGAATGAATCTACAATCTATAGCTTAGGGAAGTCACCATATGAGATGGGTTGCAGAATACATTACTCCATAAGTAATTCCCTGCCTCAAGGATAACTTAGATAAGTAAATAAATATATGGGATCAAGTAATAAAGTTCAGAGACTCTCTAAGAGTTTTGGGACTAATTCAAGCATTTGAAATCCTCTTTTCCACATAATACTTTTTAAGATCATTGTTTATTGCTATTATTTTACCAAGGTTTGATAAAAAATGACTGAAACCTACTAGATGGTTCCTCTAGGGGATCATTAATAAATAAGTTCCCCACTGAAGTTAGAGAGTTGATTTGAGAGGTATCACAAAATTCTCAAAAATTTGGAACAAGATCCACAACAAGAGGAGTATATAAGGTAAAAAGTTCTAACTCTCTATTAATTGAAAATAAAATTAATGAACTAATATCTCTTATGATAAAGCTAGCTATGAAAAAATTACATGAAACATTATCTCCCACACCTCTAAGGGTCTGTCAGATTTTTTATTCTCAGGACTAGTTTACCGATGAATACCATCAAGTACAAGGTATAGAGAGATCTAATTCTATATACCACATATATCTTCAATATAAACCAAAAATCAACTAAGGATTTATATATTTTTATAATACTTAGTCTGGATATGGGAGCCAACAACATTAAAGAGAACCTTTCTAGTAAGGGTTTAAAATGACCTTACAATATCCACCCTTACAAAGAGGAAGTTATCAACCCTCTACAAGCTACCAATTAATTCATAATAAAGATACAACCATAAAAGGTGTTTTTGAAATATTTTTGGGCATATCACACCAATCAATAAACTACTCTCAACACCCATGGATTTTCACTAAATGAACTATAAGGAAAGTACAAAGAGATTATGAATTACATCAATGACATAAAGAATCAAGGATTAGGTAACCTTCCTTCTTAATATATTCTTAAACCCAAGGTAAATTTTAGTTATATTACTTTAATGAGTAGAAAGAAGCAGAGAATTTGTGAATAATCAACATCTAAAAAGGGTGACAGAAGTGGACAACCCACTATACCTGATGAATATTCCTAGGAAAAGGAAGCTGAAACACCATTATAAACACCCCTATGAAGAAAGACAAAGGGAAGGATAAAATAGAGGATTAAAACCAACCCCAAACACCCATAATTACAAGGACTTAACCAACAAAGAAACCCTATGAATATGTGCTACAATAGTAGATTCTAGAAATATTCAAGTAAGTGGGGATCAATATCCCTTTGTTGGAATTCATCCACAAAATTTCCAGGTATGAAAAATTTATTAATGGAATTTTCACTAGGAGAAGGATATAGTGAGGAAATAAAGAGCTAATATTAGGTAAGAATATTTCTACCCTTTTTACCCCAAAAATTTCTAATAAATTTCAAGATTCGGGTACTTTCACTCTCCCCAACACCATAATAGTGCTTATTTTTTAAATACATTCTGTGATTTTGGAGCATTGATAAATGTAATGACTTATTCCATTTATTCTTCTCTATATATGAGAGAACTTAAACCCACCCAAGTTTTTGTAAAACTCACCAATAAAGCCACAACCTACCCAGTAGGTGTTCTTGAAGATTTATTGGTAAGTGGAAAAGGATTTCCATTCCCTGTCAACTTCTACATTCTCAAAATGGAAGAAGGAAAAGGTAAATATCACTCTCCCATCATTATAGGTAGGCCATTCATCAAGATTATAAAACCATAACAAATTTCAATTAAGTAACTATTTACATGAATTTTTATGAGGAAACTATAGATTTCAATATCCTTCCTCGATGAAATACCCACATAAGCATAAACCTATTTTTATATTAGAACATTTTGAATTACCTTTATTTTATGGGAAGTAAATTGAATATTTTTATGACATAATCTGATTAGGAGAAGCTTTGGAGAAACCTAATTTTTATGATGAACCCATTTTTGAAAATTAGCTTAATCTGGAATTAGTTTTGAGTGTTAAACAATTTTAATTAATTAAAGAAACTTATTTTCATGAGTTAATAAAACATGATACTAATTCTTTTTCTTTACATGTAAAAGTTTCCAACATGGAGAAAACTGAGTTTAAGACATCACTAGAAAACCGCCTAAACTGGAACTAAAACTACTTCTATCAAACTTGAAATATTCTTATTTAAACAAAAATAAAAAAATACCATTAATAATTTCAAATAATTTAAATCCCAGTAAATAGTATCAACTTAGAGAAATTTTGAAAAAAATGATAAATCAATAATATGGAAATTATGGGACATTCCATAGATTATCCCTACCACGTAAATGTATAAAATTTTGTTGGAAAGTGGGTCTAAAAAAGTATGACAACCCCAAAGAAGGATCAACTTAACCCTTCCATAAGTAGTGAAAAATGTAGTAGAAATACTTTTAGGACCTAAAATAATTTACCCCATATTATAATCCTAATGGGTGAGTCCCATCCAAATAGTCTTAAAGAAAATTGGATACATAATTATATAAAGTGAAAATAACGAACTAGTTCCCACAATAATTCAGAATAGCTAGATAGTCTACATTAACTACATGATATTGAACCATGTGACAAAAAAATACAACTTTTCCATACCCTTTATAAACCAAATGTTATATAGGCTAGTTTGGAAGGGTCATTATTGCTTCCTTGATGGATTTTTTGTGTACTTTTAGGTTCCAGTCATTCTAGAAGACCAAGACAAGGATGCCTTCACATTTCACTTCGATACATTTTCTTTCCAAAGGATTCCTTTTAGTCTTTGTAATTACCCAAGTACCTTTACATGCTATGTGTTAAGTCTTTTCTAAGACCTGATTGAGAGCTTATTGTATGTATTCATTGATGAATTTAATGTATATGGAAATGTTTTTCAAAACTGTCTAGAGATCTTGGAAAATGTTTTAGAAATTGAATTGAGAAAAACATGGTTTTGAATTTTTAAAAATGTAATTTTATGGTAGAAAAAGGATTTTCTGGGCCATATAATTTCTAAAAATGTAATTGAGGTGGATAAGGAAAAAATTGATGTTATTTATACACTGACTCACCCCATCACTGTAAGACATGTTAGATCATTTTTAAGGTAGCTATATTTTACAGAATATTTATTAAGGACTTTAACAAGATAGATTTTCTCTTGACTAACCTACTCAAGAAGGAAACTGATTTCATTTTTGATGATTCATGAAGGGAAAATTTTATTAATCTACATAATATCTTTACCACTACCCCCATAATATACCCACAAAACTATGAACCCCCTTTGAGATACTATGTGATTCTTCTAATAGAGTTATAGGAGCTATAGTTTACCAGGATATTGATAGACACTCACAAGTGATAGCCTATGCTTCAAATATCCTACACACAACTCGAATCAATTATACAACAACAAAGAAGTATTTTTTTCAATTATTATTACCTTATAGAAATTTCAATCTTATTTATTAATAATTAAAGTAACAATCTACTCTGATCATTCAGAACTCAGGTACTTGATCAAGAAGAATGATTCAAAGACAAAGCTAGTGATATGGATTTGGCTACTATAGGAATTCAAATTAGTGATTACGGATAATAAAGGATATAAGAATATTGTTTTAGAAAACATGAGTATACTTCCCCATACTACTGATATAGAACCACAATATGAAATAAAATTTGATGACTTATTCCCTGGTGAGTAGTTGTTTGAAGCCACTCAAGTTCTTCAGTATGCTGATTTAGTGGATTTTCTGGTCACATAAAATGTACCTCCTTTATTTTCCAAATAGAAATAACTTAAATTAAAATATGAATAAAAAATATTTTTTTGGGAAGACACATATCTATGGAAGGACTATAGTGAACAAGTAATAAGGAGGTGTATCCCTAAAGAAGAGTTTACATTTGTGCTTAATTTTTCCACACACTTACTTTTGGAGGCTATTTTAGACCTAAAAGAACAACTAGAAAATTTTTAGAATATATTTTATTTTGGCCCTCAATTTTTATATATTCTCTTTTTTTTTTGAAAAAAATGGCCAAACTATAAGTTTACTGGTGGATTTTTCAAATAAATAAAATTTATCAAAAATATTTTATTTTATGTGAAATATTTGATGTTTAGGGATTATATTTCATTGGACCATTTCCCATGTTATTTGAGTTTTCATATATTTTTTATTATTAGATTATGTCTCTATGTATATTAAACAAAAATCCACATAAACTAATGATTCTAAAACTATGATTGAATTTATAAAATCAATTATTTTTTTGTAGGTTTGAAGTTCCTTGAGATATAATAAGTGAAAAAGTAACTCACTTCTACAATAATATAATGTAATCATTGATAAAGAAATATGGATTACATCATAAAAACTCCACAATATATCATCTATAAACCAATGAGATAACTAAGGTTTCCAATAGAGAGATAAAAAGGATTTTGGAGAAGATAGTGTAACCCAACTAGAAGGATTGGAGTATAAAACTAGAGGATGCACTATGGGAATATATAACTACCTAAAAACCCTCCTTAGGTGTGTTCCATTATATAATAATTTATGGAAAACACTATCACCTACCTATTGATTTGAAACACAAATCCTACTGGGTTGTTAATAGAGTAGACATAGAGTTTGGAAAAGTTAGAGAGTGGAGGAAGTTGCATATAATAGAGCTTAAGGAGATGAGAATAGAAGTATATGATAATTCAATATTATACAAGGATAAATATAGATATATACATGATAAACTCATTTGTAATATATATTTTAAAATTAGAGATAAAGTATTTCTCTTCTCCACAAGGATAAAACTCATTCTGGGTAAACTTCATTCCAAATGGACTGGACCCTACATAGTGACTAATACTTTTACTTTTGGTAAAATTGAGATCAAAGGATCCAAGTAATAGAATCCATTCAAAGTAAATGGTCAATAAGTGAAGCATTACCATGAATATTTCTGGAAAGATACATGTAGGAGTCTAAACTCCTCTATGCTACTGTTGAATAAATAACCCTAGGTTATATCTTTCCTTCACACTAGTTTAAATGCTTTTATTTTTGAAATGTTTTTATTTGATAAAATGCATGATAGAAATTTAATGGAAGTGTATCAAAACTAAGTGTGGGGGAGAGAATACAAAGTAGTTTAGGATGTAAATACCATTTTCTATTTTAAATTTATCCCATCCTAATATAAAATAAAATATTAAAAAATATTATTCTTGTAAATGTTGCAAATAGATATTTCATATAGTTTTTGTTTTAACTTTTTTAAGCTCTAAATAAGTTGAATGCTTCCCTACCTAGTTTAAATACCATGATAGACTTAATAATGTCATTTTTTTAAATTCTAAGAGTTATATGAATATTGAGTGATTTTTTCACTACTTTCATGGGTATCTAGGCTTAGAAATAGGAAAAAGAGAGTGGGTAATTTTTTATAGAATTAGAATTATAACTTTAGGTCAATGGAATTTTTTGAACTTAATCCGAGATAAATTTTCCTCTGTGAAAAATACCACCCTAGGGATCCAAATTAAAATAAATTGATATAAGTCATTTAAACATGGAGTAAAATGGGTAATTGGGATCCCACAGTGAATCTATGAGACAATAGGCACTAGGTGTATGAGTTTAATCCCTCTGTTTATGTCCAGTAAGTTCTTTGTAAAGTGATATACAAATACATGGTTGAGGAAATTATAAAAAATAAAATTAATAAGTTATTAATAGTCAAAAAGAAATTCATTTAGATGTGGGTAATATTTAACCTTGATTAAAAAGGGAGCAATTAACTTATAAAAAATTCATTTGAGTTGTATCAATGAAGTATAAAATTAAACTCTGGTTTAATAAATTTAGGAGAGAGGTAAAAATGAAAGTTCTTATTATTAAAACTTTCATTCAACTTAAATCAAATTTGATTTACTTCTCAACTTGGAACTTTGATTGTATTAAAATGAGGAGTGGATTTAAATCATAGAAGAGGCGTACTAATTCAAAAAATGGAGGGACCTATGAATATCTTCTTCTCTGGTGTGTATATTTTGATCTAGTTAGGATGAATCTTTTTTTTTTAATAAATGGAATTCAATGATAAAATTTTCTATGAGTGCAATAGTTTAAGTATGAGGGAATTATGTGAGAAAAAAATAAATTTTTTGTTTGTTTTTCATTGAAAATTACTCAATTGATTAAAATACTGAGAAAATCATTGATTTTATATACTTTATGAGATTATGGACTTCACAGAAAATTTTCTTAAAATGTTGATATTTAGTGGATTTTACAATTATTGATTTCTTATAAAGTAAATACATTAATTTTGGGATACTTAGAATTTCATTGTTTAAATGCTACCAATTTTTTTAAAAAATAGTTTTTATCAACTTTTAATTAACTTTGAAAAATCCATTCCTTGATATTTTTAATATAATTATTTAATTAATTCTTGGATTTAATTTTGAATTACATTGATAAATGGATCAATTGATGATTTTTATTCATTAATTTTTGGAAATTTATTAATAGACATATAATTTTTTGATTTTGAAATTTAGTTTTCTAATTCAATACGGAATTAATTTTCTTTAATGGAATTTTTTTATAATTTTAATGTTTCAATCATTTTTGAATTAATTGAAAATCCATAAATCAAAATTTGTTTTAAAAAAATAATTATGAAATTTAAATCTATTTTTTTTAATTTTTACTTGAAATTAGTTGTGTTTGGAAAAATATGATTGATTGGATTTAATTGATTTATGAATTTTGGAATTTCATTTTAAATTTCATTTTATTTTAAATAGGGGAAGATTATTGCACTTAAAAAATGTTTTTGTGTGTCATGAAGGTAAAACTAAAAAATTTTCAAATTAATGAAGTGATCATCACCTCTCTTCCTCATGCGGTTGATCAAGAAACTGAAAAAATGGTAAAGGAAAGGATCGACCATATGATCCCTATGCAATCGACTACTACCTGATTGAAAATCTGCCAAACACTTAGAGAAACCGTAAGGCCAATTTTTAACCAACCATCATACTTTTCTCCATGGATGATCAAAAAATAAAAATTTTCACAAAATAATCAGTCAAACACACCCCTTCTAATCTGTGGTGCTCAAAAATTCCACAAAGGCATATAACAACTGTGATCCTTCCTCTGCCAAACGACCATGGAACCACCCTTTAAATGTTTCCAAAGGTAGTAATTGATTGTATGATCATATTTCAAGTGAACAAATCAATTGAATCTATATAAATCCTCTGTATAAGTTTTAATTAGTGATTAAGGAGAACCCCCATTCTCTATTAAATTAGCTTGTTGATTCCATGAAAGGAGATTCAAAGTCTAATATTGACCAATAGAATCAATTGAAACCCTGAACCATGAAGTTCAACTAAGCCATGCTCATTGTGGAAGCTTGATGAAGACTTTCACTTGGTACTTGGTTTGAATAGTTGAAGACCCTAGGCCACTCCACAATTCTTCTAACTACAATAATGTCTAATCTCGTTGGGGTGAATGATTTGAGCCATGTCAACCTATTGATATGATATTTCCCTCACATAAGTGAAATCCGAATGAGCTCAGAAACCCAAGTTTCTGAATTTTTTATTATCAGTGTCATCAATGGATACTAAAAAAGAAGATGAGGATAAAATATTCCTAATTAATCTATGATTGATTGAAAAATAGGGGAAATTTTAATTAAATGAGTTTGAATACAATAGAGGGACATCTAAGATTCATTGTATAACAACTACAGGATGAGTCAAGAACCTATATCATGTTGGTGAGTTAAATGGGTGGGAAGAATGGATACCATCCTGGCTTGAAATATTGAAGATGAACTATTTGTTATATGAGACCTATTTTTTAACTTGAAAGGATACAATCAGCCTAATGGACCATCGAATCCTAATATCACCAAATTAAGAACAATGTACGGGTTTGATTGAAATAATTTGAGCTAATTAAAGATAAACTCCCACACTAACACACTAAAATATGGATGAAACATGAAACTAAATCCACTACTCAAACCATATCTGAAGCTGACCAAGCTTGGAAGAATGCTAAACCAAAGTTCCATCCTGATCTCACCAATAAAGGTTGCCAAAAAAGATGATGTTGTCATGTCATCATGATTTAATCTCGCTCGGAGATAACCATACCATAAAGAGGAACAAACCCCCTAACTAGACTAAGCTCATTAGAAGGATTATATGACACCAATTTAAGAATCCTGCAAAATTCTAAGGTTTCTCGAATACCTAATGTTGTCCACCACATGTTTTAAACTGAGAAGAGACAACCAAAATATTCTATTGAATTTGAAACCACTGAAAAATATATATATATTTTCAATTGATTTTTTCCTCATAGAAAAACTCAAAGACCTAAGAGACCCTATTCTCTCCTAATAACATGATGATAGTTTCAAAAAAATATGCACCCCAAGTTCTTTTTGAAATAACTAAATGAATTCAGAACTATGGAAATGTTGTGAAATCGATAAAGTGGATTGAACCACACCAAAATCTCCATTTTTGATATAAAACTCATTTAATTTTTTTAAGATTAATTTTAATAATGATCAAGATCACTAGAAGGATAAAAAATATGATAACCCAATGAAAGAGTGGAGAAGAACTTGAGTTATATAAACCACTAATGAAGAAAATCAAAAAGTAGAAAACCAGAGTTCAGATGAAAATGAACCTGATAATCATGAAGATACTATACTTAAACACCCAAGAATGTCCATTCCCAAGTGTATTCCCACATTTAGTATTTTGAATCCCATTTATGATGATGTTGGGGCCCATTCTAATTCTATGTAAAATTTGAATCCATATCCCAACACGTACATCATTTCCTTCCCCCAAGAAGAATGTGACATCCATTGAAGATGTGGAGCACCTAATAATTTCTCTTTAATCTTTATGAAAGAGTATATATATCAATCCTATGAGTATAATTATTTACCAAAAAAATATTCAAGTATTCTGATTTAGAGAAATCCCAAACATCGAGCTATACACATGACAATGATCTAAAGAGAAGGAATTTAGTGTAGAATTTGGGGAATAATTCAAACTTATTGGGTTCATTGAAACAAAATATCATGGTGATAACATTTATAAAGATGGAATATTTAATAACTCAGAGTGTTTCTTTATAAAATAAGAACCATTCACTTTAGGATGGGGAAACTTTCAAGATATTTAAACTAGAGTGACTGCTGCATTTTTTATTTGTTTTCTTTTAATTTTTTTATATAACTAAACCCATATTTATTCCGCCTAATGGAAAATTTTCACACTAAACTAATATATTCAAGTGATACAATTACTTAATTCAAGTATAAAACCTCACAACCAGATCTATACTGCACAATTATTCATAATCATCCACAATCCCTGTGAAAATAATTAGAAAATGTGGGATAAACACATAAATATTTGTAAGGAATATAAAATAAAGATAAAACTTATTAATCCATTGAATTATGTGAAAACATTTGAATATTTTTTGCTTTCAAAAAATAATATTGAGCTTATATAAAACTTACTTTCATATGTATAACCAACTTCTTTTCTCAAATTTATTTCATAAAGTAGGCTCATAAACAAGGTTAAGGAAATGAAATGATTTTGAGTGTTCCTTGATAAAACATATAAGATTGTAAAAATGTTAAATATTTTAAAAAGAACAACCATTAATTCAAATACAAACATTTACATTTAAAAGGGTAAAAAACTCCCTTTTCACATAAAATCAACTAATTTTGTATGAAATCTAATGTTTACCATTAAAACTCATTCTAATCATAGGAAAATCATGAAGGAATTTTGGGAAATTATATCCATTATCTATTCAAAACCCTTTTAATGGAATAAATTAACCAACTATTTCTCATTAACCATAATATAATAACTTAACCATCTAATTCCAACATCATTTTCTCTATAGAATAAAACATTACTCAATAAATTGAAGAGATATATCCTAAGATCACCAATCATCATATAAAATTCCCAAGTACCGTAATTTGAACAAAACATTCAGATGATTTCAATTTTCATCATAAAACTCCTAAAATTTTTTCTAACTTATAAAAAAATATTTATACCAATCCATAAAATAAATTATTCCAAAAAAACCCATAGAGAAATAAAGTTCTTGAAAAATCTTGTAGAAAATTAAGAGAAATAATTTAATCATAAAAATAATAGATTTTGAAGGAAAACATTCCCCTTAACTTGAGTCCCTTAATAGTTTCGAATATTCCCATAAGGTTCACCTTGGTGAAAAACCCTAAAGAATCTTCTAGTATCCTAATATAAAAGTATGGGTATTTAAATAATCATAGCAGGATTATAGGTAGTGTATATATGAAAAAATACACCTTCAATGTTTGAGGAAAAAGGAAAAGTCAAATACCCCTTTTATTGGTAAAACCTTAGTGGAACTCCCATAACTACATATAATTAAAACATTACCAAGATGAATAGAGGAATAGTTCACACTTTTTATTAGAATTATTCACTCATAATATTTTCATTTAATACGATTAACACGTTTTTTTCAATAAAATATTCCATTTTTATCTCATATCACACTGTACTGCTTAATATAAACCTTTTATTATTTTAAAATCATTTAAATTTTAATTTATCAACATATAATTTAAAACCATCTCTATTTATAAGATTCTCATACCATCTATATATATTTCATAAAAGTTATTTTCATTCGAGATACTGAATATGAATTCTGGAAGAACTATTTTTGGAAGTTGTACATATTAGAAATAACTTTGTAGTTGTTTGAAATTTACTGTTAAGACGAATCACTGTTGAAAGATACAATATATATAAAAGTTAATAATATTTAGTACTAAATTCTAGAAACAAAGGAAATGGTAGAAACTGCATGTATAAAACCTTGAGGAAGTTTTGAAGTTAAATCTAAAAAATTGGTTTACCATAAATCATATTGTGGTTATAGGATATATGATGGAAATTGTGTTTTCATAATATAATCCCTAATTTTAAAAGTTTTATGATTGATAATTTCATTATCAATCATAAATTATAATTCATTCCAAACCAAGTAAAAATAAAAAAAATTACAAAGTAAACCACCCTTATGCATGAAGTGGCTCACCTTTACATTTAAGAAGAATGAATCTTATTCCCCAAAATATGTAAATGGAGGCACTCTTATATAGGTAAAATGACTCTCATGCAATAAGGTAATAACTTTTACTTAATAAATATATAATTATAATCATAGGAAAATAACTCTTATGTATACAGTTAAGATTCCTACATATTTGAAATTTTACTTCCCTTTGATACATAAGAGTGATATATAAAGGTCATTAATATCATAAAGGGAATATGTAGGCCCATTAGGGGTGAAGTGAAGGGTTCATCCTCATGATAAAGGTAATACATAAGGGTAGTTTTTAGGGAAAGGCAATACATAATGGCCATCAATTTAGTAAACGGACCACATAGGGTTATCTCTAGAATAAGGAAGATACTTAAAGGTAACTTTTAATCCCTTAATAATACCTAAAGGTCTCCTCATAATTTTCTAAAAATAAATAAAAAACCTAAAATATATAATTATCCAGAGAAAACTCAACTTAAAATCAATGTTAACCTTCTCAACTTCCAAAACTACTAGGAAACATCCCTTGATACCCACAACACCTGAGAAATGATTAAATAATAAATCGTGGAAAATTTGGGTCCTTATATTAGATACCCATCAAAAAATTCTTATATTTTATAGTTAAATAAAAAAACAAATAAAATGGAAAAACTAACCCAAGTAAGGGATAAAAAATCTAGGCATTCATATTAAATAACTCTCAAATGATTCTCACCCTCTAGAATACAAACCAAACAAAAATAATAAAATACCAAATCTTTATAGTCACTGATATAATGTGAAATAAGGGTAAAATGAAAAGTTCACACTCATTAGAAATTGATAAATTCCTAAACTCTTCATCAGTTAAGAAATTTTTTAAAAAAAAAATTATCATTGATTAAATATCCCCCTATCATATTTTTAAATAGATATTTTCTATCCAAAAACTCATTTGATCTTACATTAAACTCTTTAATAACACTTCTAATATATTTTTTAAAAGATAAAAATGAATAATGGAATAATAAAATAGTATGAATAATTTAGATAAAATTTTATAAAGTAGTAATATCATAATTGTTAAGAAATAAAGTGATGAATCATAAGTTATATAAAGCACTTATAAAATACAATGAATAAATATCACACTGATTTCTATTTATTAATGCCTTATAATATGATTGAATCATAAATTCCCAACTCTTTATATCATAGTTTCAATCTCAGTCAATTTTTTGATATACTATTGTCATAACTTCGGTTCAAACTGTAAAATATGATGTTCATCATGTTGCATATTCTGCATACAATGAATTCTATTTTTGGTTTACTTTCTATTATTTATCCTTGATGAATGTTTTATATATTCTATGTGAGTTTTATCCCATATGAGTTGATTATTCTACATTTCACATGTATCATACTACATATATGGGGTGTTCATCTCTTCCATCCATTGTAACATATTTTATATTATCCTTCTTTATTATATTTATTGTATGCGATGGGTATTTCTTAAACCTAAAGATATGACATGCGAGGCAAGACTCTTCAATATGTAAGATAATTCTTATTATAAAAAAATTCATAATATATTTCCTTTCCTTCATGGTTTATAAATAAGATATTCCCAAATTAAATCAATCTATGATTTAAATAATAAATTCTAGAATAAAAACTCATATCTAGATAAAATTATTCCCAAATTTTTTAAATAATTCCTTATATATATATATTAAAATATTTATTATAAACATTAATAAAAATGTTGATAAGAAACAAAATCAATTTATTCAAAATATCTAATAAAATATTATACCTTCCTTTCAGTTATCTTCTAATGTATACCTACAATGTCTAATTTACCAAATATATATAACAACTACCTGCAACAATCATATTTTCCCCATTAAATAACCACACATACCATAAATCAACTCCAAACCCAAAATACTATCCATATTTATTCTTATTTTCCTATTTTCTATCATATTTTTTTGATGGATTCGTCTTTATGGGAGATTTTGATGATTCATACTTAGACCTTGCAGTTATTTTATTTACTTGTTATTATTTCCCTATTATACTAGTACTAATCCTATTAAATAAATAATTTCATTAGTAGGTATTTTTATGTAATAATATCCATTAATTTTGTATTATTCTCACCTTTCTTATTCCAAATTATGAATTTTAAAATAAAAAAAAGATAATACATGCTTAAAAATAGGTTATTATATTCTCCCCTTATAGAAATTACATCCTTTTTAATTTTAACTCCTTGAGAAAATAAACAAAGATATTACCACTTCAAATATTGAAACTATATATCTTCTTCTTAATCAAACTTTAGTGCCTTATAACACTTTCATCCTAAAATTAAGAATAATATTCTATAAACTTGGTTCTAATAAGGGTTTTAAGAAACTATTATAAAACCATTAATGCCTTCACCAGAATCCCTAATTTTCATGGCTGCATCATGCCCAAATATCGAGGGTTCATGTAGTGTAACGATGTTTTAAAGCATTTTCAAAATCATTTGCCTCATTTTTAATTGGAACAATTGGTACAATTTGGAACAAGTTGGTGAAGACAATGATATAACTACAAAAAAATTTCATTTCTAATATATAATTTTAAAAAAATTTAATAAACTTTATTTTTTTAACACATAATTTCTTAATAAAATTTGAAATTTTCAAAATGGGATTTTCCAAAATATCATAGTAATTTCCAAAGAGACCAAAATTTGAAAATATGTGCATATATGTTACTCATAGGTCTTCATCATTCATATATTATTTAAAGTAATTATGTGATTCATATTTTTGTGATTGGTTGAAAATTTTATAAATACCTAGATAATATTTTTTTATTTAGAAAACTAAAAATGTTGGGATTTGAAAAATTGATAGTAAAAAATCCACAATCTATGAAAATTTTAAGGTATGGAGAAGATATTTGATATTTTATAAATACTTTTTCAAGAGATTTTTTAACTACCTATACTTTTATAAATTAAATTCCCTTCTTAAGAAATAAAATTTTAATTTAGTAATGTAGTAATGTAAAGCACATGCACTATATTTCATTTATTATTTTATACTGTTATAAAATATATCCATAATTTAACTATTAGGCTTAAAATAAAATTAAATATCATAACCATTGTTAATAAAACAATTATATAGTGACTGTTAAGATTATTATATATTAAGTATTACAATAAAATCTAATTGACATAGATGGAAGAATTAATGGCCTCAAATAGTAGGATCATACCATATAAATCCTATTTACCGATATCTTCCGAGGGAGTTGAAATCAATGTGAATTTCCCTTGACCAATCCTAATACAAGATTTAATAAATGAAACTTTATTGAAACCATTTATGAGATAAGTTCATGCTTATAGAGATCACCATCCAAACCATGTTCACTAAACCACCCTAAGAAATTACTACCATTGCACACCTCACCCTTTGGGTGTATGTTGGTGTAATAAGGGGTTATGTATTCAGACACTAGTAGTATAAATTTGTATATTTTATTTTTAGTAATAAGATAATTATTATATTGACCCATTTCCATTATTAATGTATATATATATGATTATATAATGAGTTTGATAGAAATTATATTTTGATATGAAGAAACCAAAATTTTATTTTTGGGAAATATATAGTTTCAAATAAAGAACAATTTTTGATAAATCCAAGAGTTTTGAAATTAATTTTATTTTTAGTAACTATTATTTTTAAATACTATTTTTTAAAATATTAAATTTAATATAATTTAATGAAGTTTCTTGTAATTTTTATAAGGCTCATAAACTTGTTTTTGTAGTAAAAAATAATATTTTTAAATAAATAAAGGTTTTATTTTAGTGGAAATTACAATATTTAAAAAATTATTTTTATAAAATAAATATAATTTTTGAAATCATAATTTAAAAATTATCCAATGGTGAATTTTTCATAATTTTTTGAGATGGTCAAATTTTTGGGTAAAAATTAAATACAGTAAAAATATATGTTATGTTTTATGACATCATAATAGCCCAAAAGTGATGTAATAAATACTATAAAAGGAATAAATTACTAAAAATAGTTTTTCCATTAATATAATGTGTTTTTTAGTTATTTTAAAATTTTAACAAATCTATAATGAATCCTCCAAAACCAATATTATATTTTAAGGTTTAAAAAAATATTTATGAACATGACTCAATTCCACATCATGAATGAAATTATTTTAAAATTTTTGGTTTTTAACCTAATAAAATATTTTAAACCACTCTTATTTGGTATAAAAAATTGGTAAAACCCATTGTATAATTTTTGGTTTTTATTATTTTATTAATTTTATTCTAAAACCTATCTTCAGAAATTAATAAAGAATTACCCTATCTTATTTTATAAATATCCACCCAACTCCCTTTAATATTCACTAAAAACCCATTTATCTTTATTTTAATCTCCCTTTTATTATCTAAATCCCTCCCAATTTTTTCTCAATCTCTTAAGAATCTCTTCCCAAGGTTTTAAAAGTGACCTCCCAAGTAAGGGATTATCTTCCTCTTCTTCTTCATTCAAGTACTTCCTTTATATTTATCCTTTTGAATCTTAATTGATTATATTATCATGTGTTAATAAATATTTATTTTCTATCCATTTTATTTTCTAAAAATAAAATACTATTTATCCCCACTCATTAAAACTTTTACCTAAGTTGTTACTATGATAAAGTAAGGGGTCTCTCTCTCCCTTTTTTCAATTCAAGAACATTCTTTGTATTTAGCCCTTTGATTTGAAATTATTCACATTTTCATGTGTTTTTACACATCCATTTACTGCTCTTATGATGAACCAGTAATGAGAGACCAAATTTATCTATCATTAATCCCTTATTGGAAACTTTATGTACACCCATTATGTTTCCAAAATTATCCCATGATTTTCCATGAAAAACTTTTGTGTTGTCAATTCCCTTCCCCATTTCCACTCAAGGGTATTCAAATAGATGTAATTATCCTTCATTGATCAGTAAATTCTATGTATGCAACCCAAAATCCTTAATATCTCATTATATATCATATCGGGGAGAAAGATGTAATAGACTATTCCTTCCCAACTCAATGATTTTTCGGTTTTTGGTGTTGGAGGTGTTTCAGAGGAGGCTTGAGGAGGTTTTGTGGTGGTTAGAGGTGAAGAAGAGATGCAGGGGGAAATTCACATCATAAAAAGGGTACGTGACATTAATTGGTGGTTCATGGCTTGCGTATTCAACCAGTTTCACAGCTTGTATGTGATTGAGGGGGAAGATGTGAAACAGATTCACATCATGAAAGAAATTCATGATGTTTAATTAAATAAAGGATGAGGTTACATGAATTTCAATGGAATTTGGTTTTTGGGGAATTCCTATGGAATTCACATCATGAATTGGTTTCATTACATGAAAGGGGAGGGATTTAAGGTTTTAAATTTATTTTATTTAGTGAGGACCCTCTTCATTTAGTATTATCTCTTTTCCCTCTTGTTTTAGGTAAACCCTAGGTGGATCTTGGAGGATCATAATACCCCTTCCTCTTACTTCAATCCATTTGTTCTGATAGATTCCCATCGACGATTGGTGGTAATCCCCTCTTTTCTTCTTAGTTGTTTTCTCTATTCTTCTCTCAAGGATGTACTGTAGTGGTGTGGTTTTAGCTTTGGCTTTGAGTTGGACTGAATTTTTTATTAACCTTGATGTGGTGTAGGTTGATCCATGATCTCATGGTGTAGTTTTGGTTTCCAAGTAGTTCTTCTTCACCTTATAGTGTGCAACAATATCAAAAATCTTCTTTGAGGCAGGGAACCCATCGTTTCTCAATTTTGTTTATCATGAAGGATGGGTTTTCTCTTATTTATCTATGAGGTATGGTTGTGCTATCTTAATTAAATAAAAATAATTGGCTAATTGAAATTTAATATGGGGAAAGGGAATGATTCACATGTTTTTACAGCTTTTATATTATTGTGATGTTGTGATTGTATGGGATAAACGCCCTGATAAAAATTATGGCCATTTGGGGATTTTTTCACTGATTTGATCTATGTTGTGGAACCCTTGCTTATTTTTCCTTGTTTTATATCACCTAAAATAAATATAAATTTAATCACCACTTTAATTTGGATAAAAAAATGGTTTCCCTTGAATTTTTTGTCATGATTTTGGGGTGGTGAGGTGGTGGTTTTTTTAGACATGCTTTTAGGATGTCAAAGTAATGGTTTTTTTGGCCGTGCTTTTAGGGTGGTGGGATGATTGTTTGTTTGGATGTTATTTTGGGGTGGAAAGGTGGTGGTTTGTTTGGATGTTCTTTTAGGGAGGAAAGGTTATGGTTGTTTGTTCATGTTTTTTGGGTCGTGAGGTGGTGGTTTGTTTTCACATGTTTTTTGGGTGGTGAGGTAATTGTTTTTTTGACCATGCTCTTACAGGGTGAGGTGATGGTACTATGGGGATGATGATATCCTTGTGAGGTATGCTTGTGTTGTGCTAAATATATGGGTAGTTATGGAATAATTATTTAATAATGATTGAAATGGATGGGGTTTGGTTTAGTAAATGGGATGGTACTGACTAATGAACAAATAAATGATGGGATTTGTGGTTAAATATGGTTGGTAAATAATGAAATG
Source organism: Viscum album (assembly GCA_963277665.1). NCBI lineage: Eukaryota > Viridiplantae > Streptophyta > Magnoliopsida > Santalales > Viscaceae > Viscum > Viscum album. The sequence continues at coordinate 1,021,552,424 of OY728122.1, forward strand.
AATGTACTGGATAATGGAATTGGTTGGTGATGGGAGATGTTTCTTTTGTTTTTCTGGTGTTATGAATTTAGAGGTGGCAGTGAAAGTGGGTATGTTTTGAGTTGGTTAGTGTTTTGTTGTGAACACATAGGTTGGTCTTGTGTGTGGCTATATGTATATACTTTTATATTCCATGTTATTTCTATAAGCTCCCCACCTATGTCAAGAACTATTTGTTGATACCCAAATTTTCACATTGGGGTGTTTTTCGCAATATCTCGATGATGAGGATGGATGGATAGCTACCCGCTCTTTCTCGCTCTCTCTTCCATGTGAGTAGATATGAATAGAATATGATGGAAGGAGATCTGTTAGTGAACTAGGTTATGACCCAAGTATTTTCGGGTGAGATGTGATATGTCTGTGTTGTGGGGAAACTTATGGTGGGGTTCATGTATGGTAGGAGGAGGTAACAAGGCTGATGTCCTTCATATTCATGATACCCTACTACTCTTGTTATGGTTGTGATGTGATGACCCATGTGTCTGTGGGAGAGATGAGATGTGACCGTGTTGTGGGGCGATGGCCCAAGTGAATGTGGTCATAATGTGATGTGAATGTGCAATGGGGTGGTGGTGTATGTTATTAGGAAGATATAGGAGCACCAGGACATATGATGTTGGGGTGTGAGAGTGGAAAACTAGTGGGAAAGTGGTGTAGGGTACCCTTTATCGATATAATTTTTATTATGTTATTATACATGGCTTTAATTATTTGGTGAGAATGCCTTGGTGAGGTTGGGATGGATAGTTGAATTGTTTAGGTATTGTTGGTTCTATTTTTTTCTCATAGGTTCATTAGTATTCTTCTTTCACATGTGCACGAGGGACTTCGGTTTTCCTATTGAGTATACTTATATGTGTTGGATCATTAGAATTGAAATTATGACTAAAGGGGGGTGAATAGTCATTTTTAAAAATTTAAAGAAAAAAACAATCAGAGTTTATAAAATAAAAATTTAGTAGTGAGTGTAGTGTTCTTAGAGAGAGTTATAGTATAAATAAAATCAAAGAACTTAAGTATTTATAGTGGTTCGGATTAAAAATATCATATTCCACTCATCAAACTCATCTACTCCTAAAGGAGATTAGTACCCACTAAGAACCTCACTTTTAAAGGTGTTATAACCTTATTACAAACATTTCCTTTTAAATAACCTAGAGGCACAACCCAGTCATGTTACATGAGAACAACCTAGTATTCTTACCTAAATTTTGATCAGGATTCACAACCCTCGCTTCCTATTAAGAGGTGGAATAACCAGAGAAAGTCAAGACTTGATTTTATTTGGGAAAAGCATAAAATGGTCTCAAGAAATTACAAACATAAAGATAAATATTACATGAATAAAACAAATATAGGTAAATTAGCAGTTGTTCAAAATATAGAAGGTGTTGAAACTCGATGATCATTTATCACTTGGAAGGAAAACATTTCAAAGATAAAGTCCTATGATCACAACTAGAGTGCATAATTTTCAAAAATTCATAAATGGTTGAGAGAAAAAAAATGTCGAAGATGTATCATAAGTTATTGTCCCGAATGAATTTTCACTAGTATATGTTTTTATTCCTTGAAGAGATCCCTCAGATCATTAAAATTGGGATCTTCAAAGAGCTTATTCTTATCCAATATATGCACGACACTTGTTAGTGAATAAAAATACAATAATATGCCTTTTAATTTTTTTTCCAAATCCTTACTGAATAACATAGAATAGAATCAGGCTTTATATTTCTTCATGAAATAATAGAATAAAAAAATATTAAACCATTTGAAAAAAAATCAAAATTATAAAACAATTGAAGTAAAAATATAATCTTGAAGATTATACATACAAAAGAATGTTGTAAAAATAGAGCATCATATGAACTTCAACCTGCAAAAATAAGTGTATTGAAAATAATTCTACAAATAATTTTTATACACCTTGCAATTTTATTTCAACCTAAAATAACAAAACTATTAACAAAAGAATTTATTTTAATAACATCAAATGAAATAAGAAATAAAATTTTAGAAAAAAAATTAACCAACAGTGACTTGTTTTAATACCGCTGAAAATAGACAAAAATTTATCATGACCTACCACTAAAAATAAAGATCAGTGACTCATGACTCACCATTGAAAACAGAGAGTTGTGGCCCAATTTTATACTACTGAAAAATAGAGAAGATGCAATAATTTCACTTAAAAGAAAAAATAATGATAGCCAACCAAAATAGAACTTATTTCATGCTACTGAATAATAAAAGGCTTCAGGAGACACAATAAAATTTTTACTACAATTAGTTGTCCAATGGTGATTCATGACTCACCGTTGTAGATTTCCAATAGTGACTCATGACCTACCATTCAAAGTTTCTGATAACGACTCACTGAAAAAAAATTCCAAATAAAAGAATGAAATTATAAATGAAGAAAGCAATAGTAAATCCACTGCTAAGATCATATTGAAGGAACTACTGTTGGAGATTTATAATAGTGGTAGGATGAAAAATAAAATACTCAAAGAAGCTTCTAAATAACAAGATGAAAAAATATTGAAAAAATTAAGAAAAAAAATAAAAAATATATAATGCTACAACAACCAATGGAAGAAGGAAGAGATCCTATTTGAGCTTGAAGAACCTTTTTCCAAGTCTCTGTATATCAAAGAATACAAAAAATTAGTGGAGAGAAACTGTATCATTATTGGTGTCCAACAGTGACTCGACTCACCATTTGAGAACCAATAGTGACTTGACTCACCATTGACGTCCAATGGTGACTCGACTCACTGTTGATGTCTAATAGTGACTCGGCTCACCATTGGTGTCCAATAGTGTCACTGATGATCAACCAATAGAGGAGAGGCCTTCATACCATAGAAGTAGCCATATGATGGAAGACCTTTAATAAGAATAAGATAAGATTATTGTTAAAACACAACCCATGATAACCAGCACAAAAAACCCTAGATGAAATGAGCAAAGCAAAATCTTTAAGAAGAATGAAAGTTTCAGGAAAGAAGGGTAGAGAGAATATGCGAGTGGATGATCTGCAAGGAAACAATGGTGGAAGATGACTATATTTTAAACATAAATATGTATGGGATTTAAAAACATAAGGATCAGATGGATGAGAGAGATCTGATCAAACGGCTGAGTGTCTCACTATGATTGTCCAAGATTTTAAGGATGGATGAACGGTAAACATAATTCATTATCCCACATCAAAAATGAGATAAGGTGAATGAGCATTATATCATAGATCCTGTGTTGATCCTCAGTTTGAGTTGGATGTCACGACCCGTCCTCGGGGCCCGTGTCGTCACTACCCCAAGCCCGCCTTCCATAGGCCAGGGGATGGCGACTAGCACCAAGGCGTAGATCCCGGAAAAAGGGAAGGTATTGCCTTTGAAAAAATAAACAAGCACCATAGAGTAAGAAAGAGGAAAAGTAAACACTAAGTAAAAACTGTAACAAGATGTGCTGAAAGTAAAAGGGGATGGAAATACATGCCCAACTGTAAAGTACAACTGAAAGGGGAAAACAACAACTGAAAAGAAAAGCCGCAGCATCGAGCCGTCCTCTGGAAGTCCCACATGAAGGGTGAGCACAGATAGCCTCCACAGCTCCTCGGACCAGCCATCCGCTCCGAGTATGTCCCGCCCAGTGGTCCACCCCCAGGTATCGTCCTGCTCCGCAAGCCTCCACCATGATCAGCGTTGTTCGTCGTCTGCAACCAACACAATGAAGTGCGGGCATAGCCCGTGCAGGGGTGAGTATAAGCTACTCAGTAGGGACCCTAAGACCCCCTAAGGTCTCCCGAAATCCACATAGGATAAACCACAAGGGATAAGATACAATCACGAAGTAACATCCGACACTGCATAGGTATATGCCCATACATATACCCAAGTCATCAATTCCCATTCGGCTCCAACATCCGAGCCCAAGCACAACCCAGTCCACACAGGAAAGCAAACGTAAATCCACACGAGATAGCACAACACATTCCACAAAGGAGAGTAAACAGTAAATCCACACAGGATAGTTCAACACAATCCACAAAGGAGAGTAACACAAGATTCAGCTCACACAGGTACTTCTTCGTATGACATTAGAGATGATCATATGTAACCACTGATTCATCTAAGCCGTTGGACCCACAAAGGATCTATAGGTACTAACCCTCGTAAAGACCCACACATGATCGATCATGAAGTTGAACCCAAAGCTATTGGGAAACTCCTTCTCCATCAAGTACAGTGGTTATGCCGCTATAACCAAGCGCTTCCCTCTTACCTTGGACTTCTGTAGTTCTCCACCTATCGGGTACTGTGGGCCTGCTGCTACAACCAAGCGCTCCCCCGTGCTGCTGCAACCAAGCGCTCCTCTGTTGTGGGTCTGCCGCTACAACCAAGCGCTCCCCTATGCCGCTACAACCAAGCGCACCTCTGTCGTGGGTCTGCCGCTACAACCAAGCGCTCTCCTATGCTGCTACAACCAAGCGCACCTCTATCGTGGGTCTGCCGCTACAACCAAGCGCTCCCCTGTGCCGCTACAACCAAGCGCACCTTTGTCGTGGGTCTGCCGCTACAACCAAGCGCTCCCCTGTGCCGCTACAACCAAGCGCACCTCTATCGTGGGTCTGCCGCTACAACCTAGCGCTCCCCTGTGCCGCTACAACCAAGCGCGCCTCTGCCGGGTTATCTGTAACACACCGAGTCATTCGATCAGCAGTCTTCAAGTCCCAACCGGCTATAGGGTTTCCGCACACAGCATGCTCATTCCGGGAGGATCCACTCCACGAGCTAAGAGGTAAATGCATCAACTGACATGTAGTCCGGAGCTGATGTATCCCAAGATGTACCGTAGTAGTTACTGCTGAAAACACGGAGGATTCCCGAACTGTTTTTCATCATCGTCGCAGTCGAATCCACTGAGGATCTCTGTACAGTCGTCGTCGTCACAGCAGCAGTTTCAGCCATCTCTAGGGTTCTCGCACACCGCAAGCTCGTTTGGGAGGGTCCGCTCCACGAGCCAAGAGGCTGATACATCAACTGACGCATAGTCCAGAGTTGATGTATCCAAAAGTTCCGCATCGCCAACAGGAACTCAACGTCGCAGACGGCGCGTCAATCGGGCGCCCAGTCTGAGAGTTATTGGCTTTTCCGTCCCAGGGGCCCAGTTGGTTTCTAAGGAAAAACCGACCCGACAGTACCCCACCTGCATCCAAACCTCAGGCAGAGTATGCCAAAAGATCCTTCCCACTTAGAGGAAAACAACAAAGTCGACGACACGTCAATCGGACGTCCGAAGCTCAAGAAATGAGTGTTTCCACTCCGAGGGCCCAGTTGGTTTCGTGTACGAACCAACCCGGCAAAACCCAAAGTATTCCGAAACATTGAGTTCAGTATACCGAAACGAACGCCTCGATCCAAGGATCATGTTTCCGCTGACGACGCGTCAATCGGAGGCCCGTAGCTCAAGTTACGGGCAAAAGACCGAAACGGTCCGAAGACGGGGGGTCTGGGCCCGGGCCGACCCGGCCCGACCCCCCCTAGGTCGACCGAACCGGGTCGACCCGACCCGGTCCGACCCGGTCCGACCCAGCTGGACCCAGTCCGGTCCGTCCAGGGCGCGGCCCGGATCGGCTCGGCCAAGCGACCGAGCGTGGCAGTCGCGGGGCACCGCCCCCGCGGGATGGAAGAGTCGCGGCCCTCGAGGGGCCGCGCTGGACTTCAGTGGACGCGGCATGTTGCCGCGTCCCGTGCGTGTGAGCCTGACCCGTGCGGCCGCGGGTCCGCTGGCCGCTGCCGCTGCGGCTTCAGCCACGGCAGCCCTGTCTGGCGGCGCGTCGGTGACCCGCGCCGTCGGAGGCTTCCGCGGGCCACCGGAGTTGCTCCAGTGGTCCATTTTCCTTCCTGTCTGCGCCGCTGCTCCTCCCGGGTCCCGTTCTTCACTGCGGAATCATTAAATCGCACTTGCGTCACGTTTTTTCATCACCCACCAAATCCGCACAACAACGAAGAGCTGCGGAGGGTTGTCGGGCCGTGTTCGTTTGGCCCGCACCCTCCGTGTTAGGCAATAACAATCGGGAAGAATAATCAACATATCAAAAAAATCAATTTTAATAAATTAAAATTGTTTTTATGATACTGGGTTCTTGATTTTAAAAGAAACGATCACTAAAAAAATAAATTATTTCTCAACAACCCCTACCTCGGTCAAGTCGTCGTACGCGCGTTCTTCGTGGAATTGACCGTCGTGGAACAAGTGGAGCGTCGCGTCGTGGAAGGGCGTCGCGTCGTCGCAGAAGGGCATCGCATCGACGATCTCCGAGGATCAAGAAACAACAGATTTAATTAATAATAATTGAATCTGTGATGTTGTTATAACCCACAAAGAGATTTAAAAGAAGTGTAACCCCCTACCTTGTCGTTGTCGATCGAAGGTTGTCACAGGGTTGGATTGTCGCAGAAGAACGTCGTGGAAGAGGAACCGTCGGCGTCGCGGAACTAGGCGTTGCGTCGTCGATCTCCGAGGGCTCGGCGTTCTTGGTCGCCCTTCGTCGAAGGTCGGCGTTCTTCGCGTTCTTCGCGTTCTTCGCGTTCTTCGCGTTCTTCGCGTTCTTCGCGTTCTTCGCGAAGAAGGATTAAGAACTTAAGGTTTGTCAAATCCTCTCAACAAACAACACTTAAGGAGAAAAAGCGTTGGTCTTATTTTATTATTACGCCAACGGATTTCAAACAGGTTAAGAAACGCTTAAATTAATTCATAGAATTAATTCAACGAATAAAACCTCCCAATTAATTGGTGCGTTAAGAAATTAAGAAAGCGCGTCAGTTGACTTTCATAATGACGGGTTTTCGCGGGTGCGTTACTTAGTGGAAAATAAACGGTGGGGCTCGTGCGGGCCCCACATCACAAATATCCTACCAAGAGGGTAGGATATTTTTAAATAGCACCCTATCTGCATCAACTCAGCTTTAAGTGGTCTTTAAGCGGCTTTAAGTGGAATAAAAATAAAATTGTCGCACAACTTTATTTTATTTCGAAACTTAAAACCCAAAAATTAAAAACCACAACCGAGCAATCGCAACTTCAGAAGAGGCGTTTCTAAGAAAATACTGGAGTTGCGATTCCATCGGTGCCCTCAGAATTCAATTCTAGGCACCGGTTCAAAAGTTAGAAAAACCCGCTCGTCCGTTCACTGAACGTACCCGAGCCATACTTTGAAAAATGATTCTGTGCACACCGGGCCTCAGAATCAGGTGCCGTCAGAAGTTGCGTTCTTGTAAAATTCCAAAGAAAATTAAGAAAAAAATTCCCTTGAAATTTACGGGTCTTTACATTACTCCCACCACAGGGCTTTACGTCCCCATAAAGCTTCACCACAAACTTTGGGATACAAAGGCGGTATTGAGCACGCATCTGAGCCTCCCTCTCCCAAGTGCTCTCCTGGAGGTTCCCGAGCTGCCATCTGAAGTGCACTAGAGGAATCGATCATCCACATAGGACCCGCTCCTTTCGATCCTCGATCTCCACTGGGACCTCTGCAAAAGTCACCCCATCATCAAAGACCAGCTCTTCATGGTCAAAGATTGGCGTTGGGTCATGCACGTATCTCCTCTGCTGAGATACGTGGAAGACATCATGCACCTGGTGCAACTGTGGTGGTACAGCCAGGCGATAAGCCACCTTGACAATCCTGCTGAGGACCTAGAAGGGACCGATGAAGCGTGGAGACAACTCGCCGCTTCGGCCAAACCTCCGTAATCCACGTCGAGGTGAGACCCACAAGAAGACGTGGTCGCCATCCTCGAACTCTAGTGGCCTCCGCCTCCTGTCAGTAAAAGACTTATGTTGGTTCTGAGCTATCCTCATCCGCTCCTGGATGACCTGGACCTTCTCTGTCGTGGCCTGGACCATCTCGGTCCCACAAGAGCTGCTAAGATTTCTTCTTTGCCGATAAGAGAAATCTGGTCTCATCCCCTGGATGAACCACTTCCTTTGCCTAATACAGTCAATCCCGACATGGATGGTAGTAATCCATACCAAGGATGACGTCGTAAGGCCTCGGCGCTACTACCAAGAGATCCAACCATTACTCTCGCCTCCAAGGGTTGAGTCACATTGTCGGCATTAGTGTGTGGTAACTGGGTCTCCTCCAGTAGATGTCTCACAAGTGAGGGTCAAGTCAACAGTCTAAACCGGAACCTCTTAGTACAACACAAAAGAGGACAGGAATAAAAACATCACCAAGGTATGCATATTTTATTATTGCAACTCATAATACAAAGACACTACAACATAGCAACAAGGAACTAGAAGTACAAAAGACGTATCCACTAGTTCCACTCCTGTCCATCTGCTCCCGGAGCTCCATGATCGTAGGCCTCAGCTGCCTGAAGTTGAGCTCTCCCATGTCCTCCTGTCCCCTACAATCGGGGTGGACCTCCTGGTGGTGGTGGTGGCAACACCCCGAAGCGTCGTCCACCTCCAACTGCACGGCCAGCTCCCCTGCCATGGCCGCCTACTCCTTGCGGCCCACCCTGATCGAACCTCTGCCTCTGCCTGGGGGGTCCTTCGTTCATCAGCTGGTCATCTGTATGGAGGTTCAGACAGTCACGATCCATGTGACCAATCCCGCCGCAGGAGTAACACTGCCCTCTCATGGAAAGTCGTTGTCCACCCCGAGTGCCTCGCACAAATGATCCATAGTCATGCTGTCGACCACCTGTAGGTCTAGTCCTCTTGGAACCCTACGTCATATGTCTACTGCCCGCTGCAGAAGACTCTGCCGCATGCCGGCAAGTGGTGGGTCCTGCTGCTGGAGACTGCTCAGCAAGGAAACTCTCCACTAAGAGGGCTCACTCCAACACTCCTGCCTGAGTCAGAATGTTTAGGGAGATCATCGAAGCCCTGATCACGTGCCTCAATCCCTGCTCGAAGGTCCGGGCCCGGAAGAACGAGTCCCGTACCATATCTGTGGAGTAGCGTGAGAGATTAGTAAATCTCACCGAGTACTGGGCCACTGTCATGCTGCCCTTTCGTAGCTGTAGCAGCTCTTGGATGCGCACCGCACGGAGGGTGGCTGGGACGAACTCGGAGCGAAAGATGCTCTCAAAGTTCGTCCAGAGGAGAGATGTATCGTCGTGCACCTGGAGAATCAATCTCCACCATCTTCCTGCTTCCGCGTGCAGGAGGCTCGCTGCAAGGACCACCATAAGGTCCGCTGGTGTCCTCACTAGCCTGAAAACTCGAACAACTGCCTCCAGCCAGTCCTCGGCTGCCTGGGGGTCTGTCTCCCCGCGGAACCTGGGCGGTCGTTGGCGCTGGAACTCATGCAGTGAACTAAGGTGACGTACATCTTCAGCGGCTGGGGCTGGAAGCATCGGTGGCTCGGCGGGTAGAGGTAGCGTCGGTGCCTCTGCTATCAAAGGGCCATGTACCGAAGCCTCATCGCTCGGCGGGCTGTCGCCACGCACAATGATCGGAACCCTAGCTGGTTGCCATCATGGGGCCATCCTGAAAAGAAACAGGTGCACCACGGTCAGAAAAATGTACCTGGTGAGCTGACACAAAGTAATCACACAGAAAACTTGAAACACACATGCAATCAATGTTTTCGTGCATTAAGTCAGAAATCAGAAGTCAGGGTCCTGGTGTACGGATACATCGGCCGCCGCACCAACACTGGACTCCCTGGACTGATAACCACACCCAATACGCTAAACACTATTGCTTCACATAGAAGAAAGATTAGAGTCTTCGGTAGAACCGAACCTGCTCTGATACCAATTTGTCACGACCCGTCCTCGGGGCCCGTGCCGTGACTACCCCAAGCCCGCCTTCCATAGGCCAGGGGCTGACGACTAGCACCAAGGCGTAGATCCCGGAAAAAGGGAAGGCATTGCCTTTGAAAAAATAAACAAGCACCACAAAGTAAGCAAGCGGAAAAGTAAACACTAAGTAAAAACTTTAACAAACTGTGCTGAAAGTAAAAGGGGCCGGAAATACAAGCCCAACTGTAAAGTACAACTGAAAGGGGAAAACAACAACTGAAAAGAAAAGCCGCAGCGTCGAGCCATCCTCTGGAAGTCCCACCTAAAGGATGAGCACAGATAGCCTCCACAGCTCCTCGGTCCAGCCGTCCGCTCCGAGTATGTCCCGCCCAGTGGTCCACCCCCAGGTACCGTCCTGCTCCGCAACCCTCCACCACGATCAGCATTGTGCGTCGTCTGCAACCAACACAACGAAGTGCGGGCATAGCCCGTGCAGGGGTGAGTATAAGCTACTCAGTAGGGACCCCGAGACCCCGAAGGTCTCCCGAAATCCACATAGGATAAACCACAAGGGATAAGATACAATCACGAAGTAACATCTGACACTGCTTAGGTATATGCCCATACATATACCCAAGTCATCAATTCCCGTTCAGCTCCAACATCCGAGCCCAAGAACAACCCAGTCAACACAGGAAAGCAAATGTAAATCCACACAGGATAGCAAAACACATTCCACAAAGGAGAGTAAACATTAAATCCACACAGGATAGTTCAACACAATCCACAAAGGAGAGTAACACAAGATTCAGCTCACACAGGTACTTCTTCGTATGACATTAGAGATGATCAGATGTAACCACTGATTCATCTAAGTCGTCGGACCCACAAAGGATCTGTAGGTACTAACCCTCGCAAAGACCCACATAGGATCGATCATGAAGTTGAACCCAAAGATATTGGGAAACTCCTTCTCCATCAAGTACAGTGGTTATGCTGCTACAACCAAGCGCTTTCCTCTTACCTTGGACTGTTGTAGTTCTCCACCTATCGGGTACTGTGGGCCTGCTGCTACAACCAAGCGCTCCTCCGTCGTAGGTATGCCGCTACAACCAAGCGCTCCCCTATGCCGCTACAACCAAGCGCACCTCTGTCGTGGGTCTGCCGCTACAACCAAGCGCTCCCCTGTGCTGCTACAACCAAGCGCACCTCTGTCGTGGGTCTGCCGCTACAACCAAGCGCTCCCCTGTGCCGCTACAACCAAGCGCACCTCTGTCGTGGGTCTGCCGCTACAACCAAGAGCTCCCATGTGCCGCTACAACCAAGCGCACCTCTGTCGTGGGTCTGCCGCTACAACCAAGCGCTCCCCTGTGCCGCTACAACCAAGCACACCTCTGCCGAGTTATCCGTAAAACAACGAGTCGTTCGATCATCAGTCGTCAAGTCCCAACCGGCTCTAGGGTTTCCGGACACAGCATGCTCGTTCTGGGAGGATCCACTCCACGAGCTAAGAGGTAGATGCATCAACTGACATTTAGTCCGGAGCTGATGTATCCCAAGATGTACCATAGTAGTTACTACCAAAAACACAGAGGATTCTCGTACTGTTTTTCATCATCGTCGCAGTCGAATCCACTGAGGATCTCTGTACAGTCGTCGTCGTCACAGCAGTAGTTGCAGCCAGCTCTAGGGTTCTCGCACACCGCAAGCTCGTTCGGGAGGGTCCGCTCCACGAGCCGAGAGGCTGATACATCAATTGACGCATAGTCCAGATTTGATGTATCCAAAAGTTCCGCATCACCAACAGGAACTCAACGTCGCAGACGGCGCGTCAATTGGACGCCCGGTCTGAGAGTTATTGGCTTTTCTGTCCCAGGGGCCCGGTTGGTTTCTAAGGAAAAACCAACCCGACCGTACCCCACCTGCATCCAAACCTCGGGCAGAGTATGCCAAAAGATCCATCCCACTTATAGTAAAACAACAAAGTCGACGGCACGTCAATCGGACGTCTGAAGCTCAAGATATGAGTGTTTCCGCTCCGAGGGCCCGGTTGGTTTCGTGTACGAACCAACCCGGCCGAACCCAAAGTATTTCGAAACCTTGAGTACAGTATACCGAAACGACCATCTCGATCCAAGTATCATGTTGTCGTTAACGGTGCGTCAATCGGAGGCTTGTAGCTCAAGTTACGGGCAAAATACCGAAACGGTCCGAAGACGGGGGGGTCTGGGCCAGGGCCGACCCGGCCCAACCCCCCTGGGTCGACCCGACCCGGTCCGACCCGGCTGGACCCGGTCCAGTCCGGATAGGGTGCGGCCCGACCCGGCCGGCCAGCCCTGCTCGGCTCGGCTGAGCGGCCGAGCGTGGCAGCCGCGGGGCGCCGCCCCCGTGGGATGGAAGAGTCGCGGCCCTCGAGGGGTCGCGCTGGACTTCAGCGGACGCGGCATGTTGCCGCGTCTCATGCGTGTGAGCCGGACCCGCGCGGTCGTGGGTCCGCTGGTCGCCACCATTGCGGCTTCAGCCGCGACGGCCCTGTCCGGTGGCACGCCGGCGACCCGCGCCGCTGGAGGCTTCCGCGGGCCACCGGAGTTGCTCCGGTGGTCCGTTTTCCTTCCCGTCTGTGCCGCTGCTCCTCTCGGGTCCCATTCTTCACTGCGGAATCATTAAATTTCCCTTGCATCACGTTTTTTCGTCGCCCACCAAATCCTCACAACAACGAAGAGCTGCGGAGGGTTGTCGGGCCGTGTTCGTTTGGCCCTCACCCTCCGCGTTAGGCGATAAAAATCGGGAAGAATAATCAACATATCAAAAAAATCAATTTTAATAAATTAAAATTGTTCTTATGATACCGGGTTCTTTATTTTAAAAGAAATGATCACGGGAAAAAATAAATTATTTCTCAACAACCCCTACCTCGGTCAAGTCGTCGCACGCGCGTTCTTCGCGGAATTGACCGTCGCGGAACAAGTGGAGCGTCGCGTCGCGGAAGGGCGTCACATCGTCGCAGAAGGGCGTCGCGTCGACGATCTCCGAGGATCAAGAAACAACAGATTTAATTAATAATAATTAAATATGTGATGTTGTTATAACCCACAAAGAGATTTAAAAGAATCGCAACCCCCTACCTTGTCGTTGTCGATCGAAGGTTATCGCGGGGTTGGATTGTCGCGGAAGAACATCGCGGAAGAGGAACCGTCGGTGTCGCGGAACTTGGCATTGCGTCGTCAATCTTCGAGGGCTCGGAGTTCTTCGTCACCCTTCTTCGAAGGTCGGCGTTCTTCGCGTTCTTCGCGTTCTTCGCGTTCTTCGCGAAGAAGGATGAAGAACTTGAGGTTTGTCAAATCCTCTCAACGAACAACACTTAAGGAGAAAAAGCGCTGGTCTTATTTTATTATTACGCCAACGGATTTCAAACAGGTTAAGAAACGCTTAAATTAATTCGTAGAATTAATTCAATGAATAAAACCACCCAATTAATTGGTGCGTTAAGAAATTAAGAAAGTGCATCAGTTGACTTTCATAATGACGGGTTTTCGCGGGTGTGTTACTTAGAGAAAAAGAAACGGTGGGGCTCGTGCGGGCCGCACCTCACAAATATCCTACCAAGAGGGTAGGATATTTTTGGATAGCACCCTATCTGCATCAACTCAGCTTTATGTGGTTTTTAAGCGGCTTTAAGTTGAAAAAAAAATTGTCGCACAACTTTATTTTATTTCGAAACTTAAAACCCAAAAATTAAAAACCACAACCGAGCAAATGAAACTTTGGAAGAGGCGTTTCTAAGAAAATACCGGCGCTGTGATTTCATCGGTGCCCTCAGAATTCAATTCTGGGCACCGGTTCAAAAGTTAGAAAAACAAGCTCGTCCGTTCACTGAACGTACCGGAGCCGTACTTCAGAAAATGATTCCGGGCACACCGGTCCTCGGAATCAGGTGCCATCAGAAGCTGCGTTCTTGTAAAATTCCAAAGAAAATTAAGAAAAAAATTTCCTTGAAATTTACAGGTCTTTACATTGGATATCGAGGATCACCACCGGTTTACACTACACACACATGGGCCTACGGCCCAGTGGGTGACCAAGCCCAACCCATGCGCCTATGAGCTCACTTTTCAGGCCTTAAACATGGACCTGCATTCCTCTAGCATGCACTTTGAAAACTAAGCTTTCCATAGTGCCCTTATAAATTTCCTTAGGTAGGAATTCCCATGGGGTTGACCTAATGGGTACCCTATGTGGTTGAGGGTTATCCAGGTATCTCACTAAGGATGATCAAGAAAATTTCTTAAAAAAATTAAACTTAAGAAAATAAAAATATAACAACATTCTTAAAAAAAATTACATAAATATTTTTATAACTTGTAATAAAAAATTATCAAATACTTAAATACACTTGATAAATTAATAAAATTGATTATTTAATAATATAATTTAATAAAATGTTGATTGAGAGTAATTTATCACAATAAATAAAATTGTTAAATTATTTAAAGCCATTTCAAATAATAAAAAACTCCCCCTTTTTGTAAATTACAAAACAAAACATTTATTAAATTTTTAACAAAAATCACCCCCATTTAAAAATTTATCAAAAAGTATATTGGAATTTATTCTATAAAAAATCCCTTTTAAACATAAAAAATTATTTTAAAAGTAACAGAGTAGTATAATATCATAGGAGTAAAACATTAAGTATAATATTCACAATAAATAAATAATTAAAAAAGAGTAAGATTTTAACAATGTAAATGTAAAAAATATGAAATAATTGGAATTTAATTAGAGTGAACAATATTATCAAAACAGAACAATTAAAAAAACAAAAAATGTTAATCCTTTTTTCATGTTAAGTCCAAACATAAAAAAATTACAAAATATTTTTATTTTCAATGAAAAAATAAAACTGATTTCCATGAACATATAGATAAAACAATAGCTTCTAAAAGAAATAAACAATTTATTCACCTTAATGGTCTTAAAAAAATTCTCCTGATTTTAAGTATAAAAATATATTAAATTAAAAAATAGATCAAAAAATTAAATTTTATTATCAAAATTATTTGAAACAATTTAAAGAAATACAAAATTAGAGCAAATGATAAAATAAAATATTTATTCTAAGAAATTAATCTTAATTTATGCACTAAGACTAAATTCACTTAGACAAAAATTAAATAAATTTTATAATATATTTATTATTTAAATTATTTCAGAATTCAAAAAAATCAATATAGAGTTATGAAAAACTAAATTATAAAGCATATAAGATATTTGGAAGAGTGTAATAGACTTTCCAAGATAATTTGTTGAAAAAAATATTTCAAACATACTAAGGAATTTTAAATTTTCATAAGATAATTGTGTAAATACTTATTAAAAACTTTACATAGTATGACATTATTTCAATTAACAAAAAAGGGGTAACTCCCACTAAATTCAAGCATCTTTAAAGTTAGATAAATAAATATTGTTAAAACACTTTATAGAAAAGTAAACATAAATTCAACAAATTCAGACTAAAATTTTAACTATATAAATTACAACAATTTAACTTGCTAAATAAAAAACACATAGAAATTAATGCACATTCCTTGAATCAAAAATAAAAAGATTATTAATAATATATTTTATATATTTTATTCCACTATATCAAATTATAGTATAATAGATAGTATGCATGCTGGTTAATAAAAATAATACTTATTTGGGTATGGTGACCAACTTAGGTCCAATAGGATTTGAGTAACATCCTTTTGAAACCCATGTTTTCATAAATTCATCAGAATTCACAAAATGTCTTTTGACCACCCAAAAAGATTTCAAACATTTGTTTCTTAGTAAATTTGAATACAAATTGTTAGATAAAATAATTCTAGTATGAAAAAAATATTGAGTGAATCTCATTGAACATTCATTATCATAATTCCTTTTTATTATACATGTAAAGCAAGTTACAATAGAGATAATTCCTTTTGAACTTCTAACAAAATTAGTCTTATTTAAACTTAGAGTAATACTATTATATCAAAAACCATCCTTATTCGTGTTTAGTTTAATTAAATACATCATCTTATCATATTGTTGTTTTCCTTTTAAAAAAGTATATAAATCATATTTAAGATTAACAACTTCATTATTCATATCAATATTCTATTTTTTAATAGTTTTTGAATATGAATAAAACTTTTCTTTAGATCCAAAAGTTGTGTTTCTGAATTTTTAATTTATTGCTTTAATTTATTACACTCATTTTCCAGTTTAGTTAGTCATCTATAGATAAATTAAATATTATATCTTATTATTTATCTTTTATATCCAAAAAATATTTAAGTATTTTATTTTCATCTTTCATTTTCAAAATATTAGAATCGCAATTCCTTTTATATTCTTCATTCTAGGAAACAATGATATTCAAATTTTCATATTCCCATTTTAGTTTTTCATTTTCATTGACTAAATTATTATTTTTAAATTTAAATTATCTATATTTTTCAATCATTTTGAAACTACCATTGTTCAATTATTCATTTTCTTTACGAAATTGTTTAACACTACAATTCTTAGAATCAGAATCATAAATAGAATTAGAATCAATATCCTTTTCATTTTCAGATGTTTTTTTATGATCAACATTTGCAGGAGTTATCAACTGTGTAAAAAGATAATCATTTACCTCACACTATATACCCATATGGTCAAGGTTACTTTTTTATTTTTTACTTCCAGATACACTTCTTGAGTCAAAACTGTTTGAGAAGTCTCATCCTCCAAATATACCTTGTTTTTCTTTCCTCGTTTTGTCTTTATACTTATTTGAATGTTTGAGTTTGGGTAAAAAATGTCTAATGTGACCTTTATTCCTATACTCATAATATTTTAGATCTGAAACACCATTATTCTTACTTGAATTACATTTATTGTAATATTTTTCATTCTTTCTTCCAAACTATATCTTTCCACCGTTTCTTTTCATAAATTTAAAATTTTCTTTCTAAAGTGATCCATCCGCTTGTCACTTTCCTAGAACTCAAAAACAGAGTAATTATAAGAATCAATTACATTATATTTAAATGCAATACCTTTTCTCTTTTTATACTCCTCATCACTAATATTTTTCATCTCTAACTAAAACTATAATATAGAGCCTATACATTCATATAAAGCATAATCCTTAAAATTATTACTCACAACGATGGCCACCTTATTTGCATGACATCTCTTTGGAATATCTCTCAGTTCTCTTTCCACTTGAGATGTGTTGTCCCAGACTTATACAAGAGTACTCATACCATTAGTTATACTTGTGAAGTAATGTAACATCTAGTTTATAGATTCTTCATCTCTTATATTGAAGTCTTGTTATTCTTCTCAGAGAATTACTAGCTTGATTCTCTTCAGTTTTTTAGTACTATAATGAGTCACTTATAGTATCCTTCATATTTCATGGGTTGTATTATAAGATGAAACATGTCTATAAACACTTCTAATTATATCAAAATATAAAATATTTTTAAATTTATAATTAAAAAAATATTTTACCATGTCATTTCATACCAGAGTCTTCAGATAAACCTTGGGTAGCTCATATGGCTTAGCCATGATGGTCTAGTGATCCACACTGAGTTGTTTCAAGTAGGCTTCCATTCTATCTTATCAGTATCCATAGTCACTCTCATCAAAGAATGAGGGTTTCTACAGTATTAATCCATCATTGGCTTTGACACCTACCATCATAAAAGAAATTTTTTCTTTTGTTCCTTAGACTATTATGTTTAGGATATCAGGTTATAAAATAGTTAAAAATAAGAAACATAAATAATCAGAGAGGATAATTATCCTTTAATGAAGGTCCTATCCTCTGATACTAATTTTTTGGTATCAAATTAAAACAAATAAAGACTAACATATAAGATTCCTCCATTGATACCAATTTTTGGATCATTAGAGGGGGTAATTATGACTAGAGGGGGGGTGAATAGTTGTTTTTAAAAATTTAAATACAAAAATAATAATATTTTATAAACTAAAAATTCTATAGTGAGTGCAGTGTTCTTGGAGAGAGTTATAGTGGAAATAAAATAAAAGAACACAAGTATTTATAGTGGTTCAGATCACAAAGATCCTAGTACACTCCTCAACCTCTTATACTCCTCGAGGAGTTTGGTTCCCACTAAGAACCTCACTTTTAAAGGTGTGATAATCTTATTACAAACACTTCCTTGTAAACAACTCGATGGTAGAACTCAGTCTAGTCATAAGAGACCAACCTAGTCTACTTACCTAACTTTTGATCAGGAGTCGCAACCCTCACTTCCTTTTATGAGGTGGATTAACCAGAGAAAGTAAAGAATTTATTTTGGTGAGAAAAACATAAACTGGACTCAATAAATTATAAGTAGAAAGATAAATATTACATGAATAAAAAAATATAGGAAAATTAACAGATGATTATAATTTCAAAGATGTTGAATCTTGATGATCATTGATCACTTGGAAGGAAAAAATGTTGAAGATTAATTCCTTATATGATCACAAATAGATTACAATAGTCATAGAAGTTTGTGAATAGCTGAGAGTAATAAGAATGTCAAAGATGTATTGCAAGTTATTGACCTGAATGAATCTGTGCTGGTATTTGTTTTTTATTCCTTGAATATATCTCCCAGATCATTAAAAATGAGATCTTTGAGGAGAGTGTTCATATACAATATCTTCATGGCACTTGTTAGTGTATATAAATACAATAATATGACTATTACCTTTGTTTTTTAATGTCTCATTGAATAACATAAAATATAATCGGGATTTATATTTCTTCATAAAATATTAAAATAAAACAATTAAGTAAAACATTTGTAAACAAATCACAATTATAAAAAAATTGAAATAAAAATACAATCTTATATATTATACATATAATATAATGTTGTAAAAATATATCATCATATGAAATTAAACTTTCAAGCATAATTGTACATAAAATAATGTTACAAATAATTTTTACGCACATTGAAATTTTATTTCAACCAAAAATAACAAAACTATTAACAAAAGAATTTATTTTAAAAACATAAATTGAAATAAGAAATAAAATTTTAGAAACAAAAAATCTAACCAATAGTTACTTATTTTGTAACCACTTAAAACATAGAGTAGTGGCTCATGAACTACCACTGAAAACAGAGAGCAGTGACTGATGACTCACCACTAAAAATAGAGAGCAGTGGATCAATTTTATACAATTGAAAAATAGAGAAAATAAAACTATTGAAATTGAAATAAAATATAATTATATAAAACCAAAATAAAACTTATTTCATGATAATAAACAATCAAAGGCTTCAGGATAATTAATAAAAAAATTCTACCATTAGGTTTCCAATGGTGACTCATGACTCATCGTTGTAGATGTCTAACAGTGACTCTTAACCTACTATTGGAAGTGTCCAATGGTGGATTGATAATTTTATTTCCAAACAATAGAATGAAATTATAGACAAAGAAAGAAATGTAAAATCTATTGTTGAGATCATGCTCCAACAGTAGAAGGAAAAAAACAAAATACTCAAAGAAGCTACTGAAAAATAGGATAAAGAAGTATGGAAAAAATAAGAAAACAAAATAAATAAATAGAATGCTACAATACCTGGTCAAAGAAGGAGGAACTCCTATTATAGTTTGAAGAACCTTATGCTAAGTATCGTTAGTACAAAGAAGAAAAACAACTAATGGAGTGAAACAATCTCATTTTTAGTGTCCAATAGTGACTCGACTCGTCATTTGAGGACCAATGGTGACTCGACTCACCCTTGATGTCCAATGGGGACTCGACACATGATTGATTTCCAATGATGACTCGACTCACCATTGGTGTCCAATGATGTCACTGATGAGCAACCAATAGAGGGGAATCCTTCTTACCAAAGAAGTATTCAAATGACAGAATACCTCGAAGAAGAAGAAGAGAAGCTTATTTCTAAAACACATCCCATGATAACCAGTACAACAACCCTAGATGAAATGAGTTGAGCGAGAGCTTGAAGAAGATTGAAAGTTGAAAGAAAGAAGGGTATATAGAATTTGTGAGTAGAGGAAATGCAAGGAACTGAAGATTTATGATGACTATATTTAGGATCTAAATATGTGAGGGCGTTCAAAACATGAGTGCAGGATAAACACAAGGATTGGATGGGGGAGAGAGATCTGATCCAGCGGTTGAGCATCTCACCGCGGTTATTTGAGATTTTAAATATGGATAAACACTAAACATAATTCATTATACCACATCAAAAATGAGATAAGTATAATTAACGATATATCATGTATCCTATGTTAATCCTTAGTTTGATTTTTCTACTAATGATCAACACTAGTTTACACTGCACACACATAGGCCTACAACCCAGCGGGTGAACTAGACCAACCCATGCATGTATGGGCACACGACACCTTTGGAATGTACTATGAAAATAGATCTTTACATAGCCTCATTGTGGGATGCCTTAGGTGAGCCTTACCATGGGGTTGACCTAATGGGTCCCCTATGTGGTTGAGGGATATCCAGGTAGCTCACTAAGGATGGCCAAAAAAATTCTTAAAAAAATAAAACTTAAGAAAATAAAAATATAATAACACTCTTAAAAACAATTATATAAATATTTTTAGAAATTTTAATAAAAAATTATCAAATACTGAAAAACACTTGAGAAATTAATAAACCTGAGAATTTAATAAGACAATTTAGTAAAATTTTTAATGAGAGTAATTTATCAAAACAAATCAAACTGTTAAAGTATTAAAAAACAATTTCAAAATACTAACTGTATTCTCACCCTGCATGTATAAACCGATTTTTAGGTTTCCAATAGGATTATGTGGACCCTATTGGATAATACTAGATTGGATATTTTTTTATGGTTTTTGTGTTGCTGCTTTAGTTTTTCTTTTGGGTATTTATTTTTAGATACTTTTATCTATATTATTTTTATTTATGCATGCATTGTGGTGTGATTTTGGTTTCATTTTATATAATGTCATGGAGTTTCTTATGGATGATTCCTCTTATATCCTAATCCTATATTATTCTATATGGTAATGCCTCTCATTTTATGAGGTTTTTATACCCTCAGTGCTAGTCTATAATGAATCATATTTTCCATGTATTATTTTTGGATATTTTATAGATTATTTTTTAGACCAGGAGCAAAGATGACGTGCGATTATGAGGCCCAGTGTGCCCAAAATAAATGTTTTAAATATATTAAATATATTAAATAAAACACACACACAGTTTTCTTGAAAAAATTGGAATAAATACTAAACAGGGGCTCAGATCAGAAATCTAAGGGAACCATTTAGTTCAGAACATGGGTTTTACCCTAGGCATGACATAACCTTTGTCAGCACATAGCCTTTGTGGAAAAGTCATCGCAGACGTAAAATAAATAAAATTATTAAGTAAAATTATTTTATTAATTTTTTGACACAACAAAAAAAATTCTTCTATAATAATACGATTATGATGTAATTATAGGGTTATCCACATAACCCTAGAGCTATTGGAGAACCCTTGGAGAGAGCATTGGGGGATCCTTCTCAGGTGAACATCAACCGAATCAATTATTGGTGATCAGTGTACAACATGATTCATAGATATCTCCAACAATAATGATACATGCTCATTCTTCATCAGTGATCAATCCATATCAAGGTACGGTAGTTGTTTATTTGGATTCTTTCCCCATTTACGATTCCTATAAATAACATGAATCAATAAACTAACAAATTGATTCACGGATCATACATGTTGTGGGATGGGTTAGATTATTTCAGGAATAGGGATAATATCTTTGTGATTACTTGATTATCTTTTTGTTCATCATTCTAACGAAAATGAATCGAGGTCTACATGAATATCAACCAAGGTCCATTCCTTATGATTGTTCTTTGTGATTTTCTTCCTCGATTCAACGTTCATCATAGGTATTCTTCATTTGGCTCGTGGTTCAAACAAAATACTAAGGAATCAATCATTTTGCATCCTTTTCTTGGCACAATGATCTAATATTGTATATCTAGACTCTTTATAGCATGAGGATCATGCAACATAGGTAGTGTTGTGTGGATCAGATCGGATTGGAGATCCCTAATTTGAGAGGGGCATGTGAACGACGATGAGAACCTACAACGGGTGTTTTCAGAATGGTTTTGAAGGCTAGATTCAATCAAGTTTCCATGTCGAGGCCTGTCCAGAGTAGATCCATGATTTACAGTGAGATTGAGGTCAATTTCCAAGGTGAATATGGAACGAGCGTACACATAAGCAAGAACCAAGGTTTTTGAAAAAACTCGATCAACACGGCATGTACTTTAGGTATAGACACCACATGGGGCCCTCCTAGTGATGGATAGGGTTTTGGGATGAAGATAAGTATCACAAGACATGTGACCCCTCCACAAAGGTTCAGTGTGTACCCAGAAGGGTACACGGACATGGGATAGATTACATGGGAATGGGAATATCATGTACTCCTACAAAGACATGGAAAAACCAGGCATACATGGGTTAATCCATGTACTGGTACATGATAATAAGTACACAGGCAACAATATGTCGTGTAATTCTATATGGACACAAACACATACCATTTACATGAGTAGGACTTGGTTCTAAGGGGACACACCATGTATAATTACTACATGCAGTGTACTACTTAAATGTTGTCTTGGAACCCTTTCCCTCTATATCTTGGACAGGTTTCGTTAGGGTATGTCCCTCCTATCCATTCCTTGAGGGTTAATATGGAATCACCTCCTACGCAAAGGATAATGATCCCTTCATCAAGACTCCCTGGAAAGAGTTTTTTGGAATCCTTTCATGAGGCTCAGAGTGAGATCCTCTATTCATCTTTGAGCACTAGGTAGAGTTCTTGGTATCCTCCTGACTAACACTACGTAGGTTCCAATACTCCACTTAGAAGGTTAATCTAGATTGAGTTTTGGTATACCCCATAGCCTTGGGAGTGATCCTCATCTATGTAGCATATCTCTTCAGACTTCCAGTGTATACCTAACATGGAGAGACCTAAATAGCACTACCTATCAGATATATTTCATCAGTTCTATCTAACTCATGGAGTGTGTTATCTTATATGAGTTCTTTGTGGAACCTTTAAGCTGAAATCCTAGGATGGAAATATGGTTTTGACTTTACCTTTGATATTGTGTGTATTTTTTAGTATATTTGGATATTCTTGTTCTATGTGTTGTAGACACATACATGTGAAGATATAACTGATATTATTTGTTATATGATTTTTGGTTTAGGGGTTTCCTACTGGGTATTGTTATACTCACCCCTACACAGGATTTTCCCACACATGTTGTGTCTTGTGCAGATGCTTTACCTTTTGAAAAATTCCTAGATAGACCAGGACCAAATGGTTCTTAGTGAGACTGGGTAGACTGAGGTGTGTTCCTGTGGTATCTTAATAACAGTCCCTAGTTTGCTTTCTGGTTGGACTTGTTTTCAGAATCTTTGTGGTGGAATTGTATTTGGACCTATTTAATTTCTTTTACTTCCTATCATAATCTGGTCGTTATATTTAGATGCATTCATTCATGGTTATTCATTTGTTTTTACATTTCATTATTTTATGGTCTTAAATATGTGTTCTTGTGTATAGGTACTTAGACTAATTCCTCCCATGTTAGTGATATGCGTACTTGGTGCTGGTTTTCCTCCCCTGGCATATTGGATGTGGGATTGGGGATTCATGGCACGATCCCCTTTAGAATGGACCATGACAAAGTGCTATCAAATGAGTCGATTCTGCCTTAGGACTGGAGTCTATGGGAATGATTTAGGGAAATAGTGTTAAGTGTTTCAAGTTATAATTTCCAGAAAAGGGTTCTAGTATTGTTTTGACGAACAACGTATCCAAACAATAGGACTTTGATCGGCTGCCTTTAGACTTAGTACATGAGAACACTAGTTGTAGAGAAAGATGGTGCATGTATCATATTGGAATGGGTTGTGGTTTACATTTCCTTTTTGAGTCATCACTTCAGATATACTCATTGAACATAGTGCATATTGTTTACTTTTAGGATGCATCTACGACGTTTGTTAGTTAGGATTTAGAATCTGGATCATGGGGATGATCCCCTTAGAAATGAGGAATCAATACAAGGATCAGTTATAGATGTGTTACCTCTAAGTGTTGCAACAACTATACCACCATCTGTAGAGAAGAAGATGGTACCCATAGTACAGGCAGATAAGGTGTGCATGATGAGTGTACTTCATGGTTTTAGTGATAGAGGACATTCAGGTTCCGAGGTGAGCCTAGCCCATAGGAAGCTGAGGAATGGATTGAGGCAGTGATGTGAGTTTTCTATCTATTAAGGTACTTTATGGATATTATTCATGATCATTCATTCATGGCTCAAACCTTAGAAAGAGGACTATGTAGAGATATCTGGTCCAGTGTTATAACTATATGCATTCCTACCTATGATGGGGTGATAGAGTGAGATTTGGTGGTTGATATTTTCTTGTTTGAGAAAACACCACTAGTGGTTTCCAATAGTGGGCCTACAGAAGAAGAGACCTTGGCATCAGGAAGGCTACATTATTCTTAGTTACATGAACATGCAATACATTTTAGGAGGAGGTCCCATGATAGAGGGTATACGGTTTAGGGCTCACATAATGGGTCCGGTCATCCTAGAGAGAGGCATTTCTACTCATGTGATGTCAGGGGACATCATGCACGAGATTTTCCAACCCGCTATACAGTTTACAGGTAGATAGTGGATGGGCCTATTAGGTAGAGGTAGGGGAAGGAGAAAATAGGTCCGTAGGGTGGAAGACGTTGCATAAGATATGGGAGAGAAGCTGAAGGTGGTAGACTCTTTAACTTATTACCAAAACCACCACCAGGAGGTCCGAACTAAGATCGGGGAGATGGAGGACAAGGGTGGGGACAACTAAAAGCGGTCGACTCTTATGAATCGGAGGCTCTAATAATGATACTAGGTATAATATCTTTCTTTTATACCTTATATTTAGTACTGATATACATAGTTTCTAGTCATTAATTTCTTTCCACATATCTGGTTTGAGACTTAGAGATTCTGGTTGAGCGCTTGGCTCAACCTTTGCGCTTAGAGACTCCTACTAGAGATGACATAGAGATCACACACTTGTGCTAATAGTGTGACCTGACTCTTGGTGGTGGGAGTTTCTATTGGGATCTCTTTGTAGTAGCGATGAGGCCTTACAACATCATATTAGTTATGGACTAGTTATCTACGGTTCACACCTATATTAATTGTTTTAGGCGGAGAATGCAGTGTGTCCATAGTGATGGGACCAATTTTTCCATTATGGGAGGAAAGGAAACCCAAGCAGTATTGGATGGACTCATGCATAGGAGGGTGAATCTTATTACTCATCAGTTGGCTAGAATGAACCTTGGTGTAGTGGATGTTATGAGTTTCTAGTTTCCTATAGTGGTGGCAGAGTATGAGGATGTCTTCCACGAGGATGTTTTGGGCTTACCTATCCACCAAGATATAGACTTTTTCATTGATCTACACCCTAGGATAACACTAATATCTGTGATATAATATCAAATTTCTTCCACATAGATTTGTGAGTTGATGATGTAGTTGGAGGACTTTCAAAGGAATGGATTTTTATGACCCAGTGTTTCACTCTAGGTAGCCCATGTTTTGTTCGCCAAGAAGAAATATGAGAGCCTATGGTTAAGTGTGGACTACCAATGCTTGAACTAGGTGATCATGAAGAAAAATTACCCACTATTGAGGATCCATGACCTCTTTTATTAGTTAAGAGGGGCACAATGGTTCTCGAAGGTTGACCTTAGGCCAGGCTATCACCATTTGCGAGTACGTGGTGAGGATATACCAAAGATGACATTAATATGTTTCTATAGTCACTATGAGTACTTGGTGATTCCCTTTAGCATGATTAATGCCCCATTAGTGTTCATGGTACTCATGAACTATATCTTTCGGCCCTACTTAGACCGATTCATGGAAGTCTTCATCAACGATATCCTTGTGTACTCAACATCCAAGGGGGGATGCGAGATACTTGAGAATGGCTCTATACATACTATGAGAGATCTATATTTATAGAAATATCTCTAAGTGTCAATTTTGGATATAGGAGGTCCACTTTCTAGGACACTATCTCAGTAGATGGAGTGGTAGTGGACCTGGCCAAGATCGAGGCAATGTTAGCTTGGGAGCCACCCAAGAGCATGAGGGAGGTGCAAAGATTACTTGGGTTGGCAGGATATTACTATAGATTCATACCTAAAATATATAGGATATCATCACCCGTGAATGATTTGACCCAAAAGGGAAAGCCTTTCGTGTGGACAGAGAGGTGCCAAAATGATTTTCAGGAGTTGAGGCAGAGATTGAAGAGTGCTCCCATCTTGAGATTTCAAAAGGAGGGTGTCATGTATGTAGTGTTCTACAATGCATCAGGGACTGAGATTGGTTGTGTTTTGATGCAGAGGAAGGTGGTTATTTCTTATGGTTCACGTCAGTTGAGACCATACAAGCAGAACTACGCGACCCATGATCTTAAGTTTGCAGCAGTAGTCTTTTCACTAAATATGTGGTGACACTACCTGAGGGAAAATAAGTTCATCATCTATTATGATCACAAAAGTCTTAATTATATATTTTATCATAAGGATCTTAATTTTATTCAGAGGTTATGGCTAGAGTTCCTAAAATATTATGACTTCAAGATTTTCTATACTCCTAATAAGGGGAAGATAGTAGAAGATGCTCTAAGCATGAGATCTTGTTTGTGGCTGGTGAATGAGACCTTGAAGTAGTTATCCTCATTGCAGTTATCCCTTATGGATGAAGTTGGAGAAACTTACCTCTAGTCAATGGTTGTTACCCCTCCACTTTTACAGAAAATCAATGAGGCATATCTTGGGGATACCGACTGTGAGACCCTACATACTTAAATATCTATTGGACATGCTCAAGGTGAATTTTCTAAAAGTGAGGATCATGCTGTTATTTTAAGAGGACACATGATGGTACCAGTGACATTGCGGGAGGAGGGTCTGAGATAGTTTTATACATCTCCTTTGGAGGTACATCCTGTTATGGAAAAGATATACCAAGACCTTTGACGTCAGTTTTGGGGTCCAGGGATGCAGAAGGGGGTTGCAAAGTTTGTATCTCAATACCTTACTTGTTAACAAGTGAAGGCTGAGTACGAAGTTCCAGAAGGTGTAACTTAACCCCTTAACATTCCAAAGTGGAAGTGGGATAGGGTATCCATGGACTTCATGATGATTTTACCACATACATCTAGGGGACATGATTCTATCTGGGTGATCATAGATCAACTCACCAAGTCAACCCATTTCCTGGCTATCTGAGAGCAGAGTTCAGTAGAGAACTTGGGATGTATCTATATGTAGGAGATAGTACAAATACATGGAGTTCCCTTTATTATTGTTTCTAACCATGATTCTTGATTCACATATCGGTTATGGAAGAGTTTTTATGAGGCATTTGAGAGTTAGTTACACTTGAGCGCAGTGTTTCACCCCCAAACTAATGACCAAATAGAGTGGATCATTCAGGTCTTAGAGGAAATGTTACAGGCTTTCATGTTGGAATTTTTCCATAGTTGGGAGGATCACCAACCTTTGGTGGAGTTTGTGTACAAAAATATCTAACATTCCACCATTGGTATGACACCATTCGAGGCTTTATACTGGTGACCCTACAGGTCACCACTTTGCTGGACAGACCAAAGAGATGTTGGATGTAATGATCTCTTATAGATTTATTTAATACAAGAGGGGGTGAATTTTATATTAAAAATATTTCTTTTAAAGGATATAAGTAATATTAAATCAATTAAGCTAAAAAAGTTCAAAAAACCTCTTAAGTAATTAATCAATCTTAGCCCTAGGTCTAGATATCAGGTTATCTAATCAGGTTGAGTATGATATTATCAGAGTAAACAAATTAATCATAACTAGATACATATCTATTTAACAACATATAATCTTAATCACAGATATCATATTCACAACATTTTAGTACAAAATATCATAATTTTAAATATATTGTAATTATATATATATCATAATCAGAGTAACTATGATTAAACAGAGCATGTAATATAAAATATAGTATATAAAATTACTATAATGTAATTAACGTATTCAAATAAATTTATGATAAAACAATTACAAATATCTATAGTGGAATGTACAACTTAAAATATACAAGTAAAATAATCTGAATAGAGTTATTTTATCTCAAATAGAAGGGTATCTAATAACCTTGGATAGAGGTCCCTTGTTTTATACTTACAAACAATTCTATCTTTCCTTGGAAAGGAAATCCCTCAATATGATGATTGGTTCTGTCACACTATCCTTGTGTTCCCACAATACAATTATCATCTCTGTCACACTATCCCTATATTCCCTTGATCAATACAGTGATCATATCCTTTTTCTTTATATCCCCACAATACCTTGATCAATACGGTGATTGGATCCTTCATCTTGTTATCCCCACAAGCCCTCGATCAATATGGTGATCAGATCCTTTTTTTTCTATTCCCTTAATCCCTAGATCTTATTCACATAATAAAATACAATTATTACAAAACAAAAGACTCTAAACTATTACAACAAATAAGAAAAATATTTTCATTCTTGCGATCTTCAAAGCTCACGCATAATAGAAATTTTCAAATGAAATCAATCAGCTCCAAACTCTTCAAATGATTAGGTATTTATAGGCAGATCCCCAATGGTCATATTTTATTCCTAATGGTCATATTTCTCCAAGTTTGTTGCAATGACTTGGATAGTTGGCACTACAATGACTACATCATAATAGAAAGTATAATGTTGTTTTGTTATACACCATTTTTAATGTAAAACATATTCCAATATGATAGAAAATAGTTTTTTGTATTAATAATTTAAACATTAGTCAATGATTTGGATTTTCTTATAGAATTTAATTATGATAAATTCTATTGGTGTGAATACTATTTTTATCGGTTTCGATATCAAGTCTTATTATGAAGACTATTATAACTATAAATTTAAGAAAAAAATTATTCAATCCAATTTGATAAAGGTATATCCAATTATTATCAATTTCAAACTCAATATTATAATCATAATGAATAAAGTTAGTTTAAGTCTTCGAATACTTTAGAACTATTTCAAAGTATGGTAAAATTATATGTTTTCTTCAAAAACAATCTAAAAAATACTTTTGACATAAAAATTTATTAATCATGTTATTTAAGAAATAATTTTTTATTTACAAAAAAAAATAATGTAAAATCCATAAAGAAACTTTTGACTCAACAATATCCACCTTTTTGGAAATCACAAACCACTAGACTTAAATAAGAAATAACTTTTAAAATCTTAAGCCCGTTATCTTTTAGGCACATTGTATTCATAATTTAGATAGTAATACTTATATCCCCCTGAGTTTATGAATCATATAAATAAAATTATGAATACAACTAAATATCCCTTAGGATAAGAAATCCCCCTAAGGATCATATTCTCTTATTTAAATATATTTGTCTCCACTTACATAAACATCTCCCCTATCTACCCCTTTCTAAAAAAAATTATCCCCATTTGTGATTTAAAAAAAAGAATGGGGAAGAGTTATTTAATACCTTGAAATGGTTAGAAAAACAAATATATGAAAGAACCTAATCATACACAAAAAATATGAAAGAATAATTAAACCAATCAGGATTGGAAAAACATTGAGTCAATCGTATTGGGATGAAAAAGTCATTCATTTAAATAGTTTTATAGAAATAAAACAAGAGTTCAAAGTGAAAATTATTTAAATATTTCTTTCGCATGGATCTCACAATTATCTTAAATTTATTGAAATACCTCATGTATTCTTCTAGTTTTGAAATAAGTTTCCTCTGAGACTGGTTTTTCTTTTCCAGATCATGTAACCTTTCTTCTTGAGTCTGAATATTTTCTTCTTTTATCTTAATTATTTCTCTTTGGATTTGAAGTTTTTTGGAAAACTCATTGTTCATTGTGCTGACTTACTCATTATGATTTTTGATTCTCCTTATATGATCCTCAAAATACCTCATCTTTCCACTCAACTCATTTACGCTCTTTAGTATGATTGTCAGTTTGATCTTTGAAAGGCTAAACATACTTTAATATTTCTATCACATCCATTATTAACTGGAAGAATTTTTTTTATAATTATTTCAAGTCCTTCCTTATCTCTTTAAAATTCTAATCAAAATGCTTGAGATCAATATTGGATTTTCTATACAACTTAGTCATTTGAATACATGATTTTCTATAAATCGTATAAAAATCTTGATGGTCCTTGAACTCAGATTCTAGTTTAATAACCTTCTATATCACCATGTTTATTGAATCCAAATTTTGATTGAGACAATATTGAAGCATCTGACAGCAAGAATCTAGTTTTGGAAAATAGGTAATTGTTCCTTCAAGCCTTTTCAAAGACTGAACAATAAAATATACTCTTTATGAAAAGTTTGTTCTGGATGAATTTGATTGATTTTCTTCTTGATCCTTAGAAAGAATGATTCGGTTGGTTTTGATTTCTTCTTGAAAAATTTCCCCTTTGTATTTATTTGATATTGATTTCTCAATTTTTTGTTCAACCTCATTTCCATCAGAAATATCAATAGCATCAACATCAATACCTTTACTACCTTCTAATTTTTGGTTCTGATTTTTTTCATCCTTCTTGGATGAATATTGAGCTTCTTGAATAGATGTGAACTTTTGTTTCTCTGTACTTACAAATTTATCTTTTTGATTAACAAAGGAAGACAATTCTTTTGAAGAAGCTTGTGAAATCCTTAAAGAAGGATTATTAGAAGGGAGATCTTCTTTATCAAAAATTTTATTTTCTTACTCTTCTACTTCTTCTTATTCATCTTATTTTTCTTCTTCATACTCTTATATTTCTTTGTACATACTGTCTTCTTCAAAACCTTTACTTACTTTTTATAGAATACCAATTTTTGCATCTCTTTCCTACATTTCTTTAATAAACTCTTCATGAAGCTGTTCTGATGATCTTAAAATTTTCTTGCCAGTGGGAAATGAATCTTTAACTATAATAATAGCTTTACCTTTGTCTATGATAGAGAGAACCTCGACATGAAAAATAGATATTTATTGAAAATAAAAACCAGTATTAAGGGGTAGTGTAATGTTTTCATATTCCATTTCCATGCCTTTTATCAACCTTTCACATAATTGTGATTCTGATAACCTCTTCTTTTACTTCATTCCCTTAGTTTATTTTTGTAGATTTTTGGATACATGAATCTTTAAAGCAAAATATTCTGTTGGTTGAGTCCGATCTGTAGATCTCCTTATTTTCTTTCAAATTGCTTCCTCCTAAATTATTTAGCTACTTCATCTGATACCTTCTTTTGTTTATTTTATTTTGTTGTAGGAAGCGAGTCATCCTTTCTCTTCTTTTTTTGAGCATATTTCTTAACATTATTTTTCTTTTGAACACCCTTCTCAACTTTATTTGATTTTGATAAAGGTTCTAGTTCTGATTTAGTGGTCTATGTAATCTTTACAAACTACTTTGATTTGTTATCAAAGATAGAATTTATACATCTTATTGTGTCATTACTGATAAACAAAATATTTTCTCTAACAGCCTTGGATTTATTTTCTATGCTTAAGTGATTCATGATTGCTTCAATAATCTTCCTTATCAAATACATAAGCATTATAATCTAATACTTGATTGAATGATATTTGATATTCTTGATTTTCAAAAGAACAAAACCAGCTAAATTGATCTTCCTCATGTTAACCAGGTAATCCAAAAATAAAAATATCAGATACTTCCAAAGTTTCTATATCTCCCTTTCTTGGGATAAAAAACCCTTGAATAAAAATGGTTAAAACCCTATGATCTGGATAGGGATGAGTAACCTTTCTTGGTTCATTATTTGAGATATTTTTAAACAACAACTTTTTGGCTTCTTCTTTGTTAAACATACCCATGGACTCAGGTAGTTTGTGATATGGACAAAAGAATCTACTTCTTCTAAAATACCAAGTAAACCAATGGTTTTCCTAGATGTCATATTGTAACTTTTATCATAGATTCTTAAAGAAAACATTTCTTTTACATATTCTTAAAATAACTTTATTGAGGAATAACAATCTATAACCAGATCCAAGTAAAAAAACATAATATGGATTTTTTTTGTTCAACACATAACGATTTCCATCCTTGGAAACCTATTAACCTCATCAAAGATTAATCATACTTTACATTAAAATATTTCTCTACTAAACTTTCCCAGAAAAAACACCACTTATTGTAATCCTTCACAGGTGTCATCATATTGAGGGTTGAAACTGAGGGATCAGAAAAGAAGAAATTTTCAGACTAGAAGACTTAAACGTTATGACACTTTGAGTCAGAATATTTGAGATGGTCAATGTGGAACACAAGGGGGGACCCTCATTATGTAGGAATTTGAGGAAATGAATGTTCTTTAAAAAATATCTAATGGTTGATATTCGATTCAATGGATTTGACGGTTGAGAAATTATCTATAGATATATTTTTTAAATAATTTTAACTCTTTAGGTTTTATAAAAAAAATTATCATATTGAGTTAATAAAATTTAAAAAAACAAATAAGGATAAAATTAATCATGATGGAATAGTGTTAAAGTATTAAATAAATAATAATACCTTTCAGAGTGGAATCATCAGTATTATAATTTATTCTTATTACTTTTATAAAATAACATATTATGATAGTTTTAATAAAAATTGAAAAGGAAAATTTTTAAAAGAAAACCAAACTATAGAAAATTTTAAAAGTTGATTTCAAGAGAACTTGAGTCTACAAAATTTTATATAATTCATAAGTCTAGAAAAAAAAATTGTGTCCGGGAAAAAAATGAATCTGAATTTTTTTTAGGAAATTGATTTTGAAAAATTTTATAAAAAATTATGAGTTAGGAAAACCCATTACAATAAAAATTTCAAAAAACAAATTTTTTTTAAAACATAAAGATTTGAAAATAACAATAAACATATGTACTCACCATGTGAAAAGGAGTAACTTAATTTAGGAAGATGGTTAAAACAAGAAGTAGATATGAATGATTACTTTACATTGATCATTCTCAGCTTCAATTTAATGTATTCAAATCTATCATAAGGTAAAGGTTTCGTAAAATTTTTAGCAATTTGTTCTTGTGTTTCGATGAATTGTAAAATGATATCTCCTTTAAGTGTGTGATTACTAAGAAAGTGATGTCTAATATCTATGTGTTTAGCATGAGAGTGATATGTTGGGTTTTTAATTAAGGCAATGACACTAATGCTATCACATATTATTTGAGTTTTTGTAAAAATCGTTTCATAATCAATGAGTGTGTGTTGCATCCATAACACTTGATCACAATAACTTCTAGAAACCACAAATTCAGCTTCATCATTGTAAAGTGATACCGAGTTTTGTTTCTTATAAGACCAAGAAACCAGTGAGTCTTCTAAGAAATGACAATTTCTTGAGTTACTTTTTCTATCCATTTTACAACCACCAAATTTAGAATCTAAAAAACTTTTTTATTTTAAAAACATTTCTAGAAGAATAAAAAATTATTAAATCCATAGTTCCATTAAGATAACAAAAAATTCACTTTATATCTTTAAGATGGTATTATTTTAGATTTTCTTGATATCATGCACATAAGAAAATATAAAATATTAAGTCTGGTCTACTTGCTATCAAGTATAGTAAACTTCCTAACATACCTCTAAAATTTGTTTGATCAACCAGTTTCCTAACTTCTTCAAGACCAAGTGTATTTGAGCTACCGATGGGAGTACTAATATTTTTAGTTTTATCATATCAAAGCTTTTAAGAAGATATTTTATAAACTTAATTGGAGATATAAAATTTTCATTTGGTTTTTGAGAAATTTAAAACCTAAAAAATATGTTAACAAACCCATCATACTCATCTCAAAATCATATTTCATAAGATCTGCAAAGGAATCTGTTAAAGATTATTGATTTGATCTGACTATAATGTCATCAACATATATTTATACAATCATATTGTTTTTATTAATTTTCTTTATAAAAAGAGTTGGATCAGTGATTCCCTTAAAATAATTGTTTTGTAATAAAAAACATGTTAATCTATCATACCAGACTCTAGGTGATTTTTTATGCCTATATAAATCTTTGGTAAGTTTATAAACATATTTAGGATTTTTTGTATCTTCAAAACTAGATTTTTTTCAACAAAAACATCCTTTTGTACATAATCATTAAGGAAACCACACTTCACATCCATTTGAAAAAATATGAAATTGAAGAATGCTACAAAGTTTAGTAAAATATGAATAAATTCAAGTCTAGATACCAGAGTATAAGATTATTCATAATTTATTCCCTCTTGTTGGTTATAACCTTTAGTAACAAGTCTTTCTTTATTTATAATAATTATTCGATTTTCATACCATTTATTCTGATAAACCCATTTTACTCTAATTATTGAAGTTTCGTTAGGTCATTCAACTAGGGTCTAGACTTTATTTCTTTTGAATTCATTTAGTTAATATTGCATGTCCTTTATCCAATCCTCATCACCTAAATCCTCCTTGGGTTTTTAGGTTAAAATTGGTAAAGGACATAAAGGTGTTCTACTTCATTTATTAAAGAACTTATAGTCATAACAAGTTGATCAACATCTCCAATGATACTATCACTAAGATGATTCCTAAGAAACAACTAATTTCTTGGGATTTGTAAAACCTCTTCATCAACATAAGTTAGAAAGTATTCTTGAGAAAATACTTTTGAAACAATTTCTTGAGTATTTTCCTTAAGAGGAAAATTTTCTAACAATGGTTGAGAATCATTTTTGAAAACACATTTGAGGATGTCGGTTGGTTTTGCTTAAAAACAAAAGGATATTTTTCATTAAAATTAACATATATTGTTTCCTCAAAAGTATAATAAATTTTATTAAAAAATCTATATTCCATAGTAGTAGTGGAATTACATAAAAATATTCCTTCATCAAATTTGGGTGAAAATTTATGTAAATTATCTTTTATATTCTAATGAATACTGTGAAGCCAAATAATCTAAAATAAGAAACTTTTTGTTTTAAATTAGTCCATAATTCAAAAGGTGTTTTATTAAGAAAATGTCTTATTAAAACTCAATTTATACTATAACAAGTAGTACTAACTGCTTCAGCCCAAAAAAATTAGCAATCAAGTATTCACTCAGCATGATTCTTATTATTTCTTGAATAATATGATTTATTCTTTCAACAACACCTTTTTACTAAGGAGTTATGGGGGGTGAAAATTTATGTGTAATTCCTTTCTTACAAAATAAAGTTTCAAAATCTCAAATTAAAAATTCTCCACCATGATCACTACAAATAATTATCAAGGGAAGGTTTTTATCATTTTTAACTTTGGCTTTAAAAGTTTTAAAATAAAAAAGGCTTCATATTTCTTTTCTAAAAAATGGACCCGTGTATATATAGTATAATCATTTACTAAAAAAAATATAGTATTTTCCACTAATAATTCTAGTTTGTGCAGGACCAAAAAGATCCATTTTCACTAACTATAAAGTATCTTAAGTTGAGACTTCACTTATATATTTAAAACTTGATTTATATTGCTTTCCATATTGAAAAGGGTTAAAAACTTTTGAAGAATCAAACCTTAGATCTATTATATCATTAAAAATTCATTTCTTAGTCAACTTACATAAGTTTATAAGGTTACAGTGTCCTAACCTTCTATGTCATACCCAATATTGATCTTTCATTTCATTAATACAAGGTAATTTTTGTCTCACAATGTCTTTTAAGTTAAGTATGTAAACATTTTCATACCGATTACCAGAAAGAACGTATTCATCCTTGGAATTGTGTACTATAATTTTATCATTTCTAAAATTAACAAGGTAACTTTCATCACATAATTGACTTATTCTTATAATGTTTTGATTAATACCTTTAATAAACAAAAAATTATAAATTAAAGATTTACCAAGAAGAACAATATTACCTATACCGATAATCTCTCCTTGAGAATTATCTTCGAAGTTACTTTTCCACCTTTCATCTTGATAAAATTTTCAAATAATTTATTGTTACAATCCAAATTCTAGAAACAACCACTATCCATGTACCAAATATTCTTATTCTTTGCACTTCCTTTCTTTTCCTAAAAACAAAACAATTAGACTTTCAGAACCCAAACCTTCTTGGGTCTTGAAATTTTAGAAAAAAACTTTTAGGAATCAATATTTATTTTGAAAAATAGTCTTTATAGAAACCTAAGGATTGAAATTTATTTAAATAATAATTACATTCCCAATGACCTCCACTTTGAAATTTAGTACAAAAGGGAGCATTTTGAGGAACAAAGAAGTTGCTAAAAATAGGCTTTCTATGAGTATATCCCATTCCAAAACTAGAATCATGTGGAAAAATTTGTTTATGCATTTTATCAAAACATTCCTTACTAGTAGTAATGTTTGAAAAAATATTATTTAGTGAATAAATTTTATACATTAGTTTTACAACTAAATTCTTATTGACATCTGTATTAATTTTGGAATTGAGTTTCTCAAAAATATTTTTCAAACTATCCTTTATAGAAATTACTTTTTCAAAATCCTTTGAAATAGTATCTTTTTAAGAATTATATTTATCAATATATTTTGATAAATTTAATATTTCATTTTTTTAATATCAATTCTTGAATTGTATTTTGCAATTTTTTCATTAACATTATCTAGTTTTTTACAAACTTTACAATTTTCATTTTCTAAAAGTTTTTCAAAGTGAGGAACATATTCATAAGAGGGTAAATTATTATCATCACTAGTTGAGGAGGATTCTTCATCCATAGATATATAATTATTCTCATCGGGGTAATTTTCATTTAAAGACATATTAATTAAGGAATCAGTTGTTTGTACCTTTTCCATAAAACATTGATTTGCAATAGGTACTCTAGTAAGAAGACCAATATTCCTCTAATCTAAAATTTCATTATCTAAGTAATTGTTTGAAGAATCACCTACACTAGCACTCCAAGTATTAGCATATTTAATAACTTTATTGATTTTTGACTTATAAAACTTCTTTTGATTCCTATCAGAATGTCTATCTTTCCAATATTTTCTTTTCAACTTGGGATAGTCATATCGAATATATCCAACTCTTTTTCACTCATAAAAATAAAATTCAAAATATTTATTTTAATTCCTTTATTTTTTAATTTTATTATGATGATATTGAAAATACTTTTTGCCAACAATATTATTCGTTATTTGAGAAATATTTTCAAGTTTGGATTTAGAATATTTGGAATTATTGGATCAATTTGAACATTAACTTTCCGTTTCCTTGTCGACTTAACAACCTTTTCAAGAGTCTGAGATTTTATCGGATTTGAACTAGTAGTAAAAGAAACTCCACCATTATTTTTAGTTACTTTCTTTGTATTTATTTTCAACCTATGCTCATATTACAAAAGGGTTACAAATAAATCTTCAAGATTTATATTTTTTATCTTACTTGACTCAACAACAATTGTTCTCTTATATTCTCATTCATTGGGCGTGATATAGATTATCTTCTCTACAAGAATTTCATCTTATAATCCTTTATCTACAAGGGGTTGTAGACTGTTGAAAATTTTCATAAACCTTTGTTGTACCTTTGAAACAGGTTCACCTGATGGAAATTAAAATTTTTATAGTTAGTTCTAAGCATTTCTCTTTTTCTTTCAATATCCTTTTAAGTTCCAAAATGAGTTATCTCTAACTTTTTCTAGATACTATTAGCGGCTTCAGAAGAAGAAATTTGACTGTAAATGATTTTGGTCATATAATGTAGTACAGTGTTTCTAACTTTGTATTCAATTTATGCTATTTCTTTTCTTGATTTTTAAAAGTAGTCACTTACTTGTCAGAGATCTTGTAATCTTTAGTTAACATGACAAAATTGTAAACTCTAGTATTTATAAAAAATGTATTCATTCTCTCTCTAATAATCATAATTAGCTCCATCAAAAATAGGTGGTCTATTTGGATTGAGGTTATCTATTAAACCCATATTTAATCCCTCCTTCTTCAAAAAAATAAAAAAATTATTTTCCACAAAAAAGTGAGTAATACAAAATTTTATAAATAAAAAGCTTATAACTAAAATTGAATGAATTTCTATAGTAAGGAAATTATAAAGGCATATTAATAAAAATTTAAAGTAACTAGGGAGTATTACTACCAGATGTAGTATTACTTTCTATGATACCAATTATTTGATTGAATGATCTCTTATAGATTTCTTTAATACAAGGGGTGAATTTTATTTTAAAAATATTTTCTTTAAAGGAGATAAGTAATCTTGAAACAATTAAGATAAATTTTTTTAAAAATACTCTTAAGTAATTAATTATACTTGGCCATAGGTCTAGATATCAGGCTATCATAATTAGGTTGATTATGATATTATCAAAGTAAAAAAATTAATCGTAACTAGATACAAATATATTGAACAAAATAGAATCATAATAATAGATATCATATTCACAATGTATCAGCATAGAATATCATAATTATAGATATATCGTAATTAGAGTAACTATGATTAAACATATTGTGTAATTTGAAATATAATAGATCAAATTACAGTAATGTATTTATCATATTCAAATAAAATTACGATAAAAAAATACAAATATGCATAGTGGAATATACAACTTAAAAGATGCAAGAAAAATAATTTGAATAGAGTTACTTTATCCCTAATAGTAGGGTATCCAATAACCATAGATAAAGTTCCCATGTTTTATACTTACAAGAAAGTATGTATTTCCTTGGGAAGGAAATCCCTCGATATGATGATCGGTTATATCACACTATCAATGTGTGCCCTCAATACAATGATCAGATCTATCACACTAACCTTGTGTTCCCTCGATCAATACGGTGATCAAATCCTTAATCATGTTATCCCCACAATCCCTCAATCAATACGGTGATCAGATCCTTCATCTTTCTATCCCCGCAAGCCCTTGATCAATATGGGGATCGGATCCTTTATATTGATATCCCCACAATCCATCGATCATATTCACACAATCAGGTACAATGATTAAAAAACAAAAGACTCTAAATGATTACAACTAAGAACAAGATGTTCATTCTTGTAATCTTCAGAGATCTCACAAAAGAGAAATTTTCAAATGAAATCGATCTACTCCAAACTCTTCAAATGACCGAGTATTTATAGGAAGATCCCCAACGGTTATATTTTCTTCCCAACGGGTCATATTTCTCCGATTTTCTAGCAAAGACATGGACAACTAGCACTACAACAACTATATCATAACATAAATTCCGGTGTCATTTTATTATACACCATTTTCTATGTAAAACGTATTCCAATTTGATAGAAAATAGTTTTTTATATTTAGAATTTAAAATTTATTCAATCCAATGGATTTTCTTATATAATTTCATTATGATAAATTTTATTAGTGTGAATCTGTTTTTATAAGTTCTGATATCAAGTCTGATTATAAATACTATTTTCATTATAAAGTTAAGACAAAAAGTCTTTAATCTGATTTGCTAAAGGTGGATCTGATTATTATCAGTTTCATACTCAATATGATAATTGTAATGAATAAAATTAGATTAAGTCTTCAAATAATTTATAACTATATCAAAGTATGGTAAAAGTTTATGTTTTCTTCAAAAACATTCTAAAAAATACTTTGTATATAAAAAGTTAGTAATCAAGTTATTTAAGAAATAATTTGTGATTTCCAAAACAAAAAGAATGGAAAATTCATAAAGAAACTTTTGACTCAATAGTAGAGTCAACACGTATAGTCCTATAGTTGGTGTGAGTTACCACTGAGAAGGTTTAGATCATCTAGGAGTGGATGAGGGCTACATAGATCCATCAAAATTCCTATGTGGATAGGTGACGAAGGCCTTTGGAATTCAAGGAGGGAGACCATGTGTTATTTTGGTTTTCACCTCGACATAGATTACAAAGATTTAGACATGGTGACAAGATATCATTGAGATTTATTATCCTTTTCCATATACTACATAGTGTTGGGAAGGTGGCATACCAGTTAGATCTAGCACTGCAGTTAGACCGGGTACAAGATGCCTTCCATGTGTTGTAGCTAAGGAGGTATGTGAATAGCCCATCACACATTATCAACTGAGTATAGATAGACATCAAGGATAGATATACCTTTTCCAAGTACCCGGTAGAGATTGAGGATCAGTAGTATATGATCCTTTTTGGGTGATCAATTCTATTAGTGTGTGTCTGGTGGAAGCATGAGAATCTCCAGAAGAAAATTTGGGAGTGGGAGGCTCAAATTTGTGCTTAGTACACACATATATTTGTATATCCCTTGTTTTGTATTTTTTGGATGTAAATCCCCAAGGTGGGGAGAATGTAATAACTCAGATTTTCCATGTATTATTTTTGAATATTGTATGGATTATTTTTTAGACCAGGTACAAGATGGTGGGTGATCCTGAGGCCCAATGTGCCCAGAATAATTTTTTGAAATATATTAAATATATAAAATAGTATGTGAAAATAGTTTTCCTAAAAAATGGAATAACTTATAAATAGGGGATCAGATAAGAAATCTAAGGGCATCATTGAGTTAAAAATGTGGGTTTTACCCTAATCTCAACATAACCTTTGTCGGTGTGTGGGGGTTGTGGAAAAAATAATCACGGGCATAAAATAAATAAAATAATTAAGTAAAATTATTTTATTAATCCATTAATGTAGTGAAATAAATTATTCTATAATAATAGGGTTATGATGGAATTTCGTGGTTAGCCGCATAACCCTAGATCTATTAGAGAACCCTTATTGAGAGCATTGGAGGATACCTCTCAAGCAAACATCAACCAAATCAAAGAATGGTGATCGGTGTACAATGAGATTCATAGATCTCACCAATGATAATGATGCAGGCTCATTCTTTATTAGTGATCAATCCATATCGAGGTAGAGAGGTTTTTTATTTGGATTCTTTCCCCATTTATGATTCCTATGATGAACACAAATCAATAAACTAATGAATTCATTTTCAGATCATATGTGTTGTGGGATGGGTTAGTTTATTTAGGTAATTGAGATAATATATTTGTGATTACTTGATTATATCTTCATTCTTCATTCGAATGAAAATGAATCAAGGTCACCATGAACATCGAATGAGGTCTGTTCCTCATAATTTTTCTTTGTTATTTTTTCCCCGATTCTATGTTCATCATGGGAATTCTTCATTTGGACCATGGTTTGACCCAAATACCAAGTAATCAATCATTGATCACATGTTTCTTAGCACAAAAATATGATATCACAAATATGGACTTGTTACAGCATGAGGATCGTCTAACAACAGTAGTGGTGTGCAGATCAGATCAGATTGGAGACCCTCAATTCGAGTGGGGCATGCGAATGGAGATGGGAACCTCAATAGGAATTTCTCAAAAGTTTTTGAAGGAAATATTCCTATGAGTGTCCATTTCAAGGCCCGACCAGAGTAGATCCATTATTTCCATTGATATCGAGGCTGATTTCCAAGGCAGTGGTGGAACGATCAAACGCAGAAGGAAGAACCAGGGTTTCTAGAAAAAAACCAATCAACGCGACGTGTACTTCAGATCTACACATTTTTGGGGCCCTCCTAGTGGAGGATAAGGTTTTGGGATGAATATAAGTGTCACATGGCATTTGGCCCCTCCCGAAAGGCTTTGTGTGTGCCTCAAAGGGTACACAGACATATGCTAGATTACACGGTCATGATCACACTGTATACTCATACAAAACGATAGCCAGGTTAGGAATACGTGGGTTAATCCATGTACTAGTACATGGGTAGAAGTACATGGGAATAAGTGTGCCATGTACTTATAAATGAACATGGACATAGTCTTTTTACATGAACATGACCTGGTTCTAAGGGGACACTTCGTGTACACTTACTACACACTGTGTACCCTTTAAATATTGGATTGGAGCCCTTGTATGTTGTATCTTGGACAATTTTTTCTAGGGTATGTCCCCCATATCCAGTCCATGAGGGTTAGTATGGAATTGACTCCTATACATAGGATAGTGATCCCTTCAATTGGGATCCTTGTATAGAGTTTTTTTAATCTTTATGTGGGGCCTAGAGTTAGATTCTCTATTCATCTCTAATCCCTAGGAAGAGTTCTTGGTATAGTCATGAACAACACCACATGGGTGCTGATCATCTACTTAGAAGGTTAATACATATTTAGTTGTGGTATAAACCATGTCCTTGGGAGTGATCCTCATCTGTGTATCATATCTCTTCAGACTTATAGAATATACTTATCATGGTGATACCCAGTGAGCACTACCTCTCAGAAAGGCATAATTAGTGTTATCTCACTCATGGAGTGTGTTCTCCTATATGAGTTCTTTATGTAACATTCAAGTTGGAATTCTAGGATGGAATTACAGTTTTGACTTTGCCTTTGAGATTGTGTGTCTTTATTGAGTATATCTGGATATTCTTGTTATATGTTTTGTAGACATATACCTATGTAGTGCTAAATGATATTATTTTTATATGTTTTATGGTTTCAAAGTGTCCAATTAGGTATTTTTATACTCACCCTTGCATGGAATTTTCCTACACATGTCACATCTTGTACATATGGTCGACCTTTTGACAGAGTCCTAGATAGACCAGGACTAGATGGTGCTTAGTGAGACCAGGTAGATTGAGTTGTATTCCTATGGTATATTCATATAAGTCCCTAGTTTTCTTTTAGGTTGGGAATATTTTCAAACTATTTGTGGTGGGACTATATTTGGACCTATTTACTTTCCTTTACTTTCTGTCATACTCTAGTTGTGGGATTTAGATGTATGCATGCATGGTTGTTCAATTGTTTTT
The DNA here is from genome assembly GCA_963277665.1 of Viscum album. Taxonomy (NCBI): domain Eukaryota; kingdom Viridiplantae; phylum Streptophyta; class Magnoliopsida; order Santalales; family Viscaceae; genus Viscum; species Viscum album. The sequence continues at coordinate 1,021,595,340 of OY728122.1, forward strand.
ACATTTCAGCACTGTATGGGTTTGGAGATGCGCGTGTGTGTATAGGTATTTAGGATAAGGCCCCCATGTTAGTGATATGCTTAATCGATTCTAGTATCTATCCCCTGGCCTATTAGAGGCGGGTTGTGGAGTCATGACATAGTCTCCATTAGGATGGGTCATGACATGGTTTCCAACCTAGGGCCTATTGGAGGCGGGACTTAGGGGGGTCATTATCTCTCTCCCCTAATTGTGATATCTTTAGAACGAGTGGGTCATGATAGAGTGGTATTAGAGGTTATGCTTGAGAGATATGATGAATTTTTGTGTTATTCAAAATGATAATTTCATGGTTTGGTATAGAAATAATGCTAGTTAACCTTGGTATGTGACATATGTTTGGGAGACCGGCTAGAAAACAGGATTTTAGGGTCCCCCGTGATCCAAAGCATAGACTTTAAGCTTATTTAATGACCAAGTAAGTTGCACCTATTTGTAGGATAGATACCTAGAAGAGGTAAAAGCATCATGATGACTTGTGTTCCAATTGTAGTTGTTTTTTTGGGAAAGTTAAAATGAATAAAGTAGATTAAAATGAATCTAAATAAAATTTCATACTACAGGGCTTAGGAAATTCTTGATTTCTTTTTATCTATGGCTCCTGGACATTGTTCATGTGTGTATCATGCAGTTGAGGTTTAGTAGGATGATCCAGCTAATCACTATAGGGTTGATCTAGAAAAGAAGTGTGATGCTTGGAATAGGGTGTTTTGTAATTTTTAGCATCAGTCTTTGAGTAAGTATGATGATAGTGTTTTGTATGTGAAGACAGAGATATGTCTAGAGGAGCTTGAGATCACTTTTAGGTTGATTCAGGCTCTAATGAGATATTAGATCCCTTTGGGAGTTATTCATATGAGGGGTTGTACGCATCAATGGTGGATGTTTTATCTGGGTGAGCATAAAGAGGTAGATATTTTATGGGTTGAATTTCAAAAAGTGTTCTAGGCAGAGTTCCTTTCATCGATCATGAAGGAAGTGAAGATGCAAGAGATTCCTTCTCTTTACTAGGGGAGTATGTTAGTGTGAGAGTTGGGAATCAAGTTCAAGTACCTTCTATGTTTGTCCTGAGATCTTTTTCTAGATATGGAGTCTCATGTGAGACATCTTGAAAAGGAACTCCTTCTTCTATCCAGTATGAAATTACTCCTTTTACATTTCCAACGTATATGTATTTTCATAAGAAGGTGGAGGTGACTAAGAAGATGAACTTGCAAGGAGTTTTGATGTGAGAGGGGAATTAGAAGGGTTTCTCATAGAGCAGGGTTGTTAGTAGTAGGTATTAGGAACTAGGACCTTTAAGATTTCAACCAGCGTGGATTCAACCTCAACATCTTCCCTTCCAACATTCTAGGGCTAGTGGTTTCCATACTTTTTCTGGAGATATCAGGCCAATGTGTTTTTTTGGGGTTCATGGACATTTCTAGAATTAGTGTGCAGTGTTTCTTCAAGATCATTTTGGTGGAGGCAGATAGGTTCATCACCAACCTCAATAATAGTTTCCAGTACGACCGTTATAGCAGCAGGGGTAGTAATCTTATGCTCCATTGGGGGGAGATGGAGCGGGTAGAGGATGACCTCAGGTTGTTCCTCATGTTTATGTAACTCGATATGATCATGGTATTGGAGGAGGTCGTTATCAGAGAGGTATAGGAGTTAGGCATAGTCAGTTGTACATAGTGGAGGCAGCAACACTAGAAGGTCTAGAGATCATTTGAGGTATGCTCAGTTTTTCTTTTACCCTTGTTTTTTCCTTTTTTGATTTAGTAGTTTCACAATCCTTTGTTGAACACACTCTAGTCCATGATCTAGGACTAGATGTAGAGTGGATTCTCATGCCCTTAGTGTTTACTACACTAGTCAGAGACCATAAAATCTTGTTTGATGTGTGTTGAGTGTATAGACTGATGATGGGGTAACATCAGTCACATGGAGATCTTTTCTTGCTTCATATGAAGACTTACAATGTTATCCTTGGAATTGGCTAGTTGTATCTCATACATGTTATTGTCTACTACTTCTAGAGGAGAGTCATGTTCTCGTATGTGGATGACCAGGGTGTGGTTTTCATTGGCTAGTGGGGTTTTTAGATGGGAAGTCATTATGTGGAACCCCTTCTTTATTTTATGGATTATTTTCCAGTGAAATCAGTGTACATTGGGATAGTGTAGATCCCTAGGGTCATTGGACAGTTTCTATATTTTTTCCTTGAGGAGGTTGTGACGCTACCCCCTTGACATGATGTTGAGTTCAAGATAGAATTTCATCTTGGTTCTTCTATGATTTCAATGGATCCTTAACAGATACACCTTCTGAGTTTCAAGAGTTGAGGATTCAAATAAATGATCTGATGCATAAGGGTTTTATTTCACCTTGTGTGTCACTATGGGGTTCTCTACTATTGTATTTCAAGAAGGCAAATGATAGTTTGATATTTTTTATATACTACCAAAGATTTAATCATGTGATGATAAAGAACCATTTCCCTCTTCTAAGGATAAATGATCTTTTCAACCAGTTGAGAGGGGTGAGTTTGTTTTCTAATATCATTATATGGTCAGTATATCACCATTTGATGGTGAAGGAGGATGATATCCTAAAGACTACCTTTACATGAAAGTATGAACACTTATAGTTTTTATTCAGGTTTTTTGGTGTCACAAATGCACCATTTTTGTTCATGGTACTCATGAACTACATGCTCCATGAATTCCTGGACCAATTCATAGTCATTTTCATCAATGACATATTAATCTACTCGAATTCAAAGGAGGGGCATGTTGATCATCTCAGAGTTATCATGTAGGTTCTTTAACATCACCAGCTCCATGGAAAGTTGTCCAAGTGTAAGTTTTGGATACAATAGATGCATTTCCATAGTCATGTGGTGTCGTTGTAGGGTGTGGTAGTAGACCCTTCAAAAGATAATGTAATTGTTTCTTGGGTATCACCCAAGATTGTGGTACCAATTCAATGTTTTCTTGGTCTTATTGGATATTATTAGAGGTTTATGCTTTATTTATCTCTAGTTATAGCCTCATTGATGGCATTGACCAAGAAGGAACATACTTTTGTGTGGACTGATTAGTGATAGGCAGTTCTTGGTTACCTAAAGGGGAATTTGTTTAGTGCTCTAATGCTTTAGTTTCCTGAGGAGGTTGTGATTTTTATGGTGTTTTATGATACTTCCCTTTTGGGATTGGGATGCATGTTAATGAAGTAGAGGGAATTGATCTCTTATGGGTCTAGGAAGTTATGTCCCCATGAGTGTAATTATTCCACCCATGATCTGGAGTTAGCAGCGTTTGTTTTTACGCTAAATTTATGGTTGCATTACCTCATTAGGGAGAACTTTTTGGTCTTCACAGATCACAAGAGTTTGATCTATATCTTTTCTTAGCATGGTATGAATTTGTGGTAGCCAAGGTGGATGGAGTTTATTTTGGATTATGATTTTGGAGATCTTCTACACCTTAGGAAAAAATAATGTTGTGGTCAATGCTTTGAGTATAAATTCGTGGAAGGATGTTAGGGAGTATGAGGAATTTTGGAGAGCCTTTCACTTATATGTGAGGGTGGTTAATGGTAGAGGTTGTTTGTTGTAGACTTTTATGCAATCTTCTCTGAAGCGGTAGGTGGAGGAGTCTTAGTGGGGTAACTTAGAGGTAGAGGTGATGCACGGTCATGTTTTCCATGGTGATGCACTCGAGGGATGGTTAGAATAGAATGTTATTTCATGGGAGTTTGTTTGTTCTGGCACCGATGTGTGATGGAATACTTAGTGAGTTTCATTGCTCAAATTTGGTGGTACATACAAGAGTATCTAAGATGTACCATGGCTTGAGGATGCAATTTTGGTGGCCTGAGATGAAATGGGAAATGGTACAGGTTGTGGTGAAGTGTTTGGTTTTCTAATAGATAAAAGTCAAACATCGTCTTCCTAGAAAATATTTTAAGCCTTTGGATGTTCTTGAGTAAAAATGGGATGACATCTTGATGGATTTAATCACAGGGTTACCCCAAGATCAGGGGGTTGTGATGCTATCTAGGTTATCATTGATCGGTTGAAAAAAATATCCCACTTCTTAGCAATCAAGGAGTTCGGCAAAGTGTATTATTTTTTTAATAGGTATGTGGATGAGATAATGAAGTTTCATAGAGTTATGAGTTCCATTATCTTAGATCAAGAAACACATTTTACCTTGTGAGTCTGGAGGAGATTATAGCAGGCTTTTGGAACTCAGTTACGCCTCAGCACTGATTTCCACTCCCTGATAGATGGGAATATGGAGTGAACTATCCAGATTTTAGAGGATATGTTTTGGAAATGTATCTTATATTTTAGTAGATAATTTTTATGAAACTTTACCTTGATTGAGTTTTCATATAACAACAACCATCACTCATCCATTGGAATGGCCCCATTTGAGGCCTTCTATGAGAGACCATGTCATTATTTCTTATGTTAGATGGAGTTTGGGGAGACAATATTTCTTAGACTCAATGTTGTGCATAGAATAACAACAAAGGTTCAGTTATTTTGAGATACATTAAAAGTAATGCAAGACCAAAAAAAATCTTACGTCAATTGTAGGAGGAGGCCCTTGGAGTTCAAGGTTAGGGATCACGTGTTCTTGAAGGTTTACCCTCAATGTGGGTAGTGGAGGTTTGGATGGATTTGTAAGCTTTATTCTGGGTTTTTTGGACCCTTTGAGGTGTTAGGGAAAGTTGGCGAGGTGGAGTATCGATTGGCATTGTCACTGTGGCTGGAGAGGATCTACGAAGCCTTCCACATCTTTTAGATTCGTCGATATCTTCATGATGAATCTCATGTCATTGACTAGGGAGAGTTGGATATCAAGGATGATGAAACATTCATGTAATATCCATTAGAGATCCTGGATAATTAATAGAAAGTTCTACAAGGATGAATTATCCCTTTGGTTAGAGTTTTGTGAAGGCATGGTGTCCTAGAGAAGGGTACTTGGGAATGTGAGGTAAAGATGCATGACCAGTACTCAAAGTTGTTTTGAGTTTTTTTCTTACTTAGTTTTTCTTGATATGTGATGTTTGGATCTTGTTGTGTAATGAGATTTTATATTTTTTTATGTATGATGTGTGATAATGTTATGAAGTATGAAAAGGGGAGGTATTGATTCCTAAGAAAGACGCATTATACTACTATGTGATTAAAACCATGTGGGTGATTCAGTGCTACTCAGAGTGGAGAATATCTTGACATGGAGGATGGAATTCCTTGATTCATGTGTTTTGGGTGGTGAATTTTGTTGGTTGTAGTGGTTTTTGGTTTGGGTTGCGTGGAAGTTGAGATGGTTGTGCAGTGGTTTTGTGGCAGTGTAGTTGTATCACTACTACAAAACACGCCTTTATCAACGTTGGTCTTTATCAGTGCTGGAAAAATGCTGATAAAGGGGACCTTTATCAGTGCTAATAAAAGTCCAAATAAAATAAAATAATTAAATAAATAAAAAATAAAAAATGATTTTGTTTAAAAAAATATTAAAAAAATATTAATTAAATAATTATGGATAAAAATGAATGAATTGATTATACTATATATAAATTATAAATACTAATAAATAGTATATATTAAATATATAGATATATGTAAAATAAAAATTGAATAAATGAAAATTAAACAAATTAAAATTAAAAATAAGTAAATTGAGAAAAAATATTAAAAAATTTATTAATTATATAATTATTAATAATGTTAATAAATAGTATATATTAAATATATAGATATGTATTAATGTATCAAAATATGATTTATATAATAAAAAATATTTATTTACATTAAATAGTCATATATTTAGTGAATAATGGTTTATAATTAAAAATTAATATGAATAAAAAACACTGACTAATTACATAGAGTAATGGACATAATTGAATGTTGTTTGATTCTTCAATTTAACATAGATCAAACATGTGTTATATTGATTTCACATATACATAATTAATGCATTTTTATATACAACACACACGCAAAACTTATCCATTTTTTCAAAGAGCACTTATTTTTAATTTATTCAGTTTCACTCATTTTTAACATGAATTCAATTAAAATTAAATATTCATTAATAATGTGAAAAAAATATTTGTAAAAAAATATTTATAAATATATATATTTATAAATGTACATTTACTATATTTATACATATATATATTTATAATTATAAATAAATAAATATTATTTTTTAAAAAAAATATTTATATAATTATAAAAAAATAATTATATATATTTAAGGAATTATTAAATTTATAGTGAATTTATTTAAATAGTGAATATATTTACTATATTTATATTTATATATATTTATTATATATATGTATAATTATATATATATATAATTATATAAATATTATTTTTTAAAAATATTTTTATACTTATAAAAAAATAATTATATATTTAAATAATTATAAAATTATTATAAATAAATTTAAATAAATAATATATTTACTATACTTATATTTATATATATTTATTAAATATATATATATATATATAATTATATATATACAATTTTTTACTTATAATTATAATTATAAACCCTTTATCAGTGATTAAGTAATAAGCATTAATAACATGAATATTTATCAACATTGTTTTAGCACTGATAAAGATAAATATTGATCAGTGCTAAAAAAGCACTGATAAAGATTCCCTTTATCAATGCTTATTACTTAAGCGCTGATAAAAGTGTCCATATCTATTTTTAAAACCCTAACTAGTCACAAACCTGTGTGATATATGAACCTTTCTGCAGAATCCACCCTCTTTGATGCTCCTCCTCAGTGAATTGAAGCTTGAATCAAGCCACAAAAAATCCAAGGCTCAAACTATTCAAGGGTCAAATGAATCCAAGGATCGAACGTAAGTCTTTCTCCACTTTCTCTTGAACATAAGACTTTCTCTACTTTCTATCATACGTAAGTCTTTCTCTACTTTCTCTTGGGGAACTCAGGGTGTAAAACATCAATGGTTTTGGCCATGGTGGGGGTTGTTTTTGAAACTATGAGTTTTGTGAGTTATCCATTTTGGAGAATTTCCCATGGAGATCATCCATTTTCATACTTGTAATTTTTAGAGTGTGAAACACTTATACTGTGAGCCTTCCCATCTTTTCTCCAAGGCCATACAAGCATCTCCTTCCTTATAAATTGCAGGTGTGAATTAATATAGGGGATTTTTGAGATACTATTTTGTTTATTTGGAAGTGTGGATGAATCATGCTTTATTTCATTGGATAAATAGTAGAATAAATCAAATGGTAGAAGTCCCATCCCATTTAATATCATCTATATAATTTTTTATGTATCAATTTCCATGACGGTAGTTGGGTAGCCTATGAGACTACTTCCTGGCATATTAAACTGGCTAGTTATTTTCATATTTTTATAGTAGAGACTTTATATGAGGAGTGATGTTTTATATATCTATTAATTTTGTGATTCCACTTATATTTCTGAGTAAATTAAGGGTAGTCCAATTAGAAAATGTGACCTCACGGGAGTCATTCAGTCTCGGTAGAGGCTAGTGGGATAGATATTGCAAGGGTTAGTGTGTTTTTCTCCCTTGTTTGTGATATATCTTATTGATTTGTATTATTTCTTTATTCCAACTTCTTTATGGACCTCCCTGGAATCTTAAGGATGGGTCAATGTGTATTAGATGGCCTCCCTATAATCCTTGATATGGGTAGATATGATGTGATAACCTCCCTAGAATCCTTGGGATGGGTTAGTGTGGTGATATGACATCCCATGAGTCTTTCGATGTTTTCAAATATTTGATATACCATTAATATTAAATGTAATAATTCATTAGGTTGTTACACCACTTGTTCTAAAAAATAGAATGGAGGTTATAAAATTCTATATATAATAAATTATTTTTAGGTATTCATCATTTTAGGTCTACATGTATTGGTTCCACCCCTAGGAATCTATGATTACCATCCATGTATATGAAATAACTCTTTATTTATTAAAAATATTTTATCAATACATTTTTATATCTTCTAGTTTATTTAATGAGATTTTATTATTATTATTTATCATATTTGGGTTTCTTATTACTTATTAATTTCATATATTATATTTTCATTTGTTTAGGGTATTTAAGAAAGTCTATGTGTTTCAAACAATAGTTATTATTTCAATTTGTTTCTTGATGTGGGATACAGGTGTTATAATGTATGATGTTCATAGAAGTGAAGAATTCACATTAAGGACCATGTTGTATGGGATGATAAATGACTTCCCCACTTGTGGAAATTTATTAGGATATAGCATTAAAGTAATGTTGGGGTGTCCCATTTGTAAAAAATGTTCTTACTCTGTTCGATTGAAACATTCCACAAATACTATGTTTTTAGGACATCGGAAATTTTTACCTCGATGACATAAATACTGATCCTAGATGAAAGAATTCAATGGGAATATTGAACAAGGTAAAAAACTAACTACAATAAAGGGTGATTGAAAATTCGATAAATTAAAAGATATTGACACTGTTTTCAGTAAACCATTTTCAAAAAACTATACAAAATTTGGTTAGAATAAGAGATAAATTTTTTTGAATTGTCATATTGGAATTGTTTGCATGTCATACATTTTTTTGATATCATGCATGTAGAAAAAAAAAATATTTGATAGTGTTATTTTCACATTTCTAAATTTTTCTAGAAAAATGAAAGATTTCATCAAGGAAAGGTTGGACTTGATTGAAATGGGGATAAGGGAAGAGTTGTCACCAGTGAAGGGTAAAAGGCATACTTTTCTTCCTTCAGTAGCTTATACTCTATCTAGATATGAAAATTTTCAAATTTTCCTTTTCCTTAATAGTGTAAAAGTTCCATAGGGGTATTCATGAAATATCAATAATTTCATGTCAATGAATAATTTGAAGTTTCAAGAACTAAAATCGCTTTAATGTCATGTTTTGATGTAATATTTGATGCCTTTTTCTTTCCTTTTCATTCTACCTCAAAATGTGTGGAATACATTAACTAGATTCTTCTTCTTTTTCAAAGCCATATGCAGTAATGTTATAGACTCGATAAAGTTTCCAATCATGAATAAGGAGGTTGTAGTCATATTATATGAATTAGAGATGTTATTCTCATCATCATTCTTTTATATAATGGTCCACCTGATGTTTCACTTAGTTAGAGAGGTTTAACTATGTGGTCCTATCCATTACAGATCGATGTACCCCATTGAATGATATATGAATATTTTTAAAGGGTATGTCAAGAATTGAATTAGAACAGAAGTTTGTATTGTAGAATGATATATTGTTGAATAAGCTATTCAATTATGTATCGATTACCTATCAGATGTTGACAGCATTGGTCTCCCAAAGTCTCATCATAAAGAATGCCTTATGGATGAAGGGATTTATGGAATATTTTTTGTTACAATTGTCTTGACATAGCAGGAGAAAGTGAACCTTTAAGTTTTATATAATAGTGAATATTTTGATCCATACATTTAATTTCACAAATAAATTCTTAGAGATTTGAATCCATCAATGGATAAAGGATGGATATCAAATACACATAATCAATAGTTTATGAGATGGTTCTGAGATCAAATTTATAAGGAGTTATCTGAAAATTTGAATTCAATTGTGGAACGACTTCAATGTCTAGCTAGAGGATTGAATGAAAATATTATATATTACATTAGTTTTTTAATAAATGGTTATGTGTTCTATACAAAAGAATACAATGAATGAAGTATAATGAAAAACAGTGGTGTTATGCTTGTGGCAGAAATGATGTACATATCTGGTTCCAATAATAGAAATACAATATATGAAAATATGTTATATTTTGGCATTATCGAACAAATATACAATTTAGATTATACAAAATGTCAAGTGTTGAATTTCCATTGTAAATGGGTTGACAATATGAGGGTAGTTAAATTTAATGAAATGGGATTCATGAAGGTGAATTTCAATGTGGAAGGGGGAAAGATGATCCATTAATAATTGAATGATAAGAAGTGAAAGCATTTTATGTCTCATATCCAGCAAACAATAATTGGTTGATTATCCTGTTGGCGACTAAAACAAATGTCAGGTTAGATGAAAATTCAATCGAGGAAGAATCTTTCATTGGGAGATCACAATTAGTTCATATCGGTCCCAATATAGACAATGTCTTGTATGTTATAGGGGACTACAAAGAGGGTATTTGGATTCTCAAGAGAGAAACCAAATCCCTAAAACCTTTAAAAAATAAATAGGGTTCAATGAGAAGGTTAAAGTGTTTTTTAATATACTATGTTTTTCCTCATAATAGTATATATTCTTTACTGCATTAATATAATATAAATTAAATGTTTGACTGGTTTGTAGAAAATGTCTTCTATAAATGATGATGATACCATTCCCTTATAATAACAAACCTTTTCACCTCTATAGTGTTGGAATTTATCACTTTCCTTTATCCCGAATGGACCGAAGGCCTTCATTTTTATAGATTTTTTATAACCCCCCTTTCAAGGGATGAGGGGGAACCCTTACAAAGTCCATAGGCTCAGAGATTACATGGCCCATAGGCTTAGAAGATTACATAACCCGAAGGTCTTAGAGAATTCAACCAGACTATCTACAAGGAAGTAACCCTACCCAACATCTGCATCATGATAGTATATCTCCACCTTCGCATGGCCATATTTCTAGGCTTCCTGTATAAGCACAAGCTGGTCCCGATGGCATAGGCATACCCTCTCATTCTGACAAATCCATTTGGCTCTGCTCTGGTGAGTGTGCCTGCTCTGAATCCTCTTCTGGGGCTGTAGCACCCCTGTTTTGAGGTATGTAGCCTTTTTTTATTTCTTTTTATGTGTTTAAAGTGTATGGGATGAGTTGGGAAGAGGTTGGGAGAGTTTGGAATGGTTTTGGATGAGTTTGGAGGCATTTCTATGGGTGTATGATTTGAGCAGGGCTAAGGGAAACTATGCGGGTGCTCCAGGAAACCGTGCAGGGGGAGGCAGTAGGCTTCGCACGGCCTGCGCACGGTTTGAAAAACCATTCAAGTCAAACATGAGGACCCATGCTCTTGAGGCAGTAGCGTGTGCACAGTTTTTCAAACCGTGCGGGCTAACCGTGTGGCCACTTAAAAAAATAGGGTTTAAGTTCTCGTCTCCCTCAGGCTTAACCTATTTCACTCTAATTTTCCTCCTACTCAATCCTCACTTGGTTTCTTCAGTTATCATGGGTTGAGGGTGCTCTCCCACTCATTTTGAAAGCATTTTGAAGAGGTTCCTTGGCAGTTTGAAGGTGGTTTCTCCCGGGTAAGTCTCTCCTCTTGGGTTGTTTGTGTTTTCCTCCAGATCTACTATTCCCACTTTCTTGGTTTTCTAGATCTACACTTGTTTTGTGTAGATCTAGGGTTTTGGTTGCCTTGGATGATGATTTTAAGGCTTGTGAATGTTAGGGAAGGGGATCTAGAGAGGTTTCTGTGGTTCATTCTCTAGATTTGAGGATCGTTTGCTTGTGGGTCGAGTTCACCAGAACCCTAAAGGTAGGTGGCTTCTCTCTTGACTCCACTTGGTTAGAAATAATGGTTCTTTGTTACAATTAATTTGTTGTGATGAAAAATTAATTGTGTCTTATTGTACAAAATTGGTTGGAAATCCCTTGGGTGATGTTTTGGGGATTTTTGGGAAAAAGGGGTTTTATGGTGAAAGGCTCTTGTTGTGGATTTTAAAATGGAGATTTTAAAATGGGTTGTTGAGATTGATTTGGGAAAATGGTTGATGAAAAATGGTTTTCAATAAAGATGTTGTTTTTATTGAAATGTGGTTTGGCATGGAAAAATGGTTTTCAATAAATGGACGATTTATTAAAGTGGATTGGTATGCGATGGAATTGGTTGATTGCATGTTGTTGTTACCTTGGTGGGTCATATTCTTGTTTATGGATTGATGGGAATGTTTTGTGGAAGTGGTGAGAAGTAACACTATAAAAAGGGGATGGATAGTGGACGGAAGGGCCACCATCAAAGGATAAGTGGACGGGAAGAGCCACTAGTTGTGAATGGGTGAATGGGTTGGATGGAATCTCCACCATTTGGTTGTGGTCGGGAAGTACCACTAGGTGTGAATGGGTGAACGGGTTGGACGGAAGCTCCGCCGTTTGGTTGTTTTGGTTGTTTATTGTGTATTAATTTGCAAGTTGGAAATTATTATACTAGTGTGTGAATGATGAAATGTCATGTGGCATGTTTGGTTGTCTTTCCCTTGGTTTCTTGGTTTGGGTGTGATGGCTTGGTAAGGGCATGTTTGGATTATGTAAATGGTTGTACTTGTGATTATTTTATATAAATTATTTTATATAAATGTGCTAATGGTTTTATCCTAGTGGCGTGTGTAGGGAAGTCATTTGGAGAAATCCTACTGAGTAGTTGTACTCACCCCCTACTTTGGAATGTTGGTGTCTTTGCAGATGTTGTGTATCATGATGTGGGAAAAGGTAAGGCATCACCCTCCTTTAGTGGTGCATCGTGATGTCTGGGTGGAGCTTGGAGCATGGAGCTTTGTGTGGATCCATGGAGTGTGCCTTGGATTATTTTGGGTCTTTTGTTGAGTCTTCCGCATAGTACTCTGATATGGTATTGGTTGTATTGGTTTTGGGTTGTATTGTGGAACAACTTGGCTATCCTTTGGGAATACATGTTTGAAAATTTTGGTTGACATGCATAATATACTGATTGATAGTGGATGGTTTTGTTGGTTTTGTCTTAAGGGAAAATAGTTCCCCAATTTGTTCTTTAAGCCCTCTACATTTATTACCAGCCTTTGGAACCCTGGGAACATCACTTAAGGCCAAGTAACCCTCACCAACTTCTCAAGACAATGAGGTAGGGTAGGGGTGTTACAAGTGGTATCAGTTTGTTCAGTCCTTAGCTTTCATGTGAGAGCAGTTGTTCGGTCGATTTGGCGCCTTGGTTTTGGAGTTGACATGCGTTGTGGTATATTCCTTGAGTTGGTATGGTATCAAGGCATATGAATGTCAGAACTTGGAATGTATAGTATAAAAGGATGTAGCTAACCCTTTTATGATGAATTTCAAGTTACCAGGGAGTTGGGTACATAAGTGTTTTGGAGACACTTATAGGCATTGGATATCTCATTGTCGTGGATGTAGCCAATGAGATAAGCATGACATGCATGGTAGAAATGACTTCCCACTAGGATGAATATTTCATTGAGGTATAATGATTTATGGTTTGATATTAATGTGTGAAATTGAAATGTGAATAAATTTTGTATTTTGAAAATGGTTTGGTTTTCAAAATGATGAAACATGGCAAATGTGGAAAGGTGGAAAGCCTTGTTGTGATAGTATTGTATAATGTGATTTGAAATGGGATTTTGTGATGTTTACGGAAGTGAGACTCATGGTTTTTTGTTTTCTATTTATATAAATGGCACCGAGTAGCCATCGTAGAGACCAACCGGAGGTGGCTGATGAGAATGTGGTTGCACCTGAGCCTTAGGTGAACCAGCAGCTAGTTCAAATCATAGTGCAGGATTTCCAAGATGTGGAAAGTAGAAATAAAATGGATGAACCAAGGCATGTGGATCATGCGGTTCAGTTTCAAAAGAAGAATCCACCCATATTCAGGGGTGATTCAGAGCTAGAGAGGGAAAAATAATGGTTGAATAGAATGAAAAAGATTTTCGAGTTCTTCGGAACACCAATAGAGTTAAAAGTGAAGTTTTCCATGTATATGTTGGAAGATCTTGCCCTTCAGTGGTGGGAGTTGGTAGTCCAAGAGGGGACAGACCAGGGTGTGACGTGGGAAGGCTTTGAGGAATTTTTTTAATAAATAATTCTACCCATATACATTCATAATTCATTGTACGACTAATTTCTTCAGTTTGAAGCAAGAGCTTATGTCTGTGACGGAGTATGCAGCTAAGTTTATGAACTTAGTGAGGTTTTCACCCGAGGTGGCGGGTATCACGTCGTTGAAGGAAAGGATCTTTGAATCAGGGTTAAGGTAAGAAATTCATTCAAATATAGCAGTACTGTGTATAAATGATTACATGGAGATGGTGAATAGAGCCTCGGTGGATAAGAGGGATCTGTTGGGCACTCCGGGCGGAGGAAGCATGGTGGTAACCATGGGGAATAGTGGGAACTCTAATGTTGGGTTCAATCGGAAGAGGGACACTTATTCCCAGGGTGGGAGTATGGCACATAATATGATGGAAGGATTGGTGAATCTTCCTCCGAATCCCCAGAGCAAACCAAGATGTTTTCATTGTGGTTCGACGAGCCACATCAAGCGAGATTGTACGACACAACCTCGAGCATGTCATAATTGTAAGCAGATGGGGCATCTGTAGTGTTATTTTCGGAATGCTCCGAGGTCAGGTGTGTGTGATAATTCTCATGGATCGTAGACTCCGTATGCTTCGATGGGATGGGGACAGCAGCACACCCCTCATCAGTAGAGTAAAGTGGGTCATGGTGATTCTCAAAATACCACAACGCCTCATCAAGGCAATAAACAGCAGAGCGTAGCAAGAAAACATGTGTTTGGAGCTGAGCAGGTTGTTGTGTATGATCAGTTGGGACCATCCACGGTGCGAGGTACTATTATTTTAAATTCTACCTTGATTCAAGTATTGTTTGATACGGGTGCTTCACACTCTTTTATTGTTGCACGTATGTTTGATTTGCTAGGTTTAAGGGTAGAAATGATGCCCTCAGTTTTAAAACTTCAAACTCTTCTGGGTCAAAGAGAGTGTCGATCCTTCTTGTGTAGATCATGTTGTACTGTTGTGGGTGAGGTTGAGATAACCTAGAATTTCTCAGTGCTTGAGATGGATGGGTATGATGTAATCTTGGGAATGGATTGGTTGGCGGCGTTTAAGGCTCACATTGACTATGATGCGCAAGCATTGGATTTTATGGCACACAATGAAATTAGACATCTCTTTAGAGGAGAGAGGCATAAAAGGCATGGTGCAACAGGTTTGTTGGCACTAGGAGTGGGAATGTTATCGTATTAGTTGGTGGTGTTGTCATTGGAATCAGTAATGGGTGTTGAGCAGAGTGTTCTTCCGCCAGTGGTGGATCAGTTCATGGATGTTTTTCCTGAAGAATTATCTAGGTTACCTCACATAAGATAAGTGGAGTTTACAATTGATATCCTTATGGGGACCAGTCCTATCTCACTTCCATCTTATCGAATGGAATATACTAAATTGTAGGAATTGAAAGTCTAGTTGGAAGAGTTAGAAAACAAAGGGTTTATCCAGCCTAGCACGTCTCCATGGGAATCGCCTGTGTTGTTTGTGAAAAAGGCGGATGGAACTTTCAGGCTCTGTGTTGATTATCATAGAATTAACCAAGTTACGATAAAGAACATATATCCACTTCCATGAATTGATGATTTGTTCTGCTAATTTAGGGGAGCTCAGTGGTTCTCCAAGATCGACTTGAGGTCGGGATATCATCAATTGCGGGTGAGGAAGGAAGATATTCCTAAAAAATATTTCAAAAGTATATATGGACATTATGAATATGTGGTTATGCCCTTTGGTCTAATGAATGCACTAGCGGTATTTATGGAATTGATGAATCAGATATTTCAGAGATATCTGGATTCGTTTGTGGTGGTTTTTGTAGATGATATTCTGGTGTATTCAAAGTCAAGGTTGGATCATGAGTAGCACTTGGAGACTTTTCTAGGGATCTTCAGGGATCATCGTTTGTATGCCAAATTGTCAAAGTGTGACTTTTGGATACAGGAATTTCATTTTCTTGGCCATTTGATTTCTGAAAGATGTGTTTTAGTGGATCCAGAAAAGATAGAGGTTGTTATCTCATGGAAACCGCCAAAGAATGGGTTTGAGATACAGAGTTTCCTTGGTCTATCTGGGTATTATCGGCGTTTTGTTCTTGATTTTTCATGATTGGCTTCACTGATGACATCTTTGACAAGAAAGAATGTTCCATTCCAGTGTAATGAATAGTTTTATTAGTGTTTCAAAGAGCTAAAGGGTCGCCTTACATCATCACCAATCTTGGTTTTTCCAGAACCAAGAGAAGGGTACGTGGTGTATTGCGATGCATCGGGATCAGGTTTGGGGTGCGTTCTCCTGTAAGGGAATCATGTGGTTGCATATGGCGCACGACAGTTGAGGGTTCATGAGAAGAACTACCCAACTCATGATTTGGAATTGGTAGCAATGGTGCATGATTTGAAAGTGTGGTTTCATTATCTCTTAGGTGAGAAATTCATTGTATATACAGATCATAAGAGCTTGAAGCACATTTTCTCACAAAGATATTTGAACTTGAGGCAACGGAGATGGATGGAATATCTCTAGATGTTTGATTTTGACTTAATGTACACACCAGGTAAGGGAAATTTGGTGGTGGATGCATTAAGTAGAAAATCATATGCTCAGATGGTGAAACAGGCATTGGACCAGTGGAGATATGGCCACTTCCAGGGTTAGTGTATGACTACTCAGGGAGGTCAGTTTCAGATGGGTGGCCAGGCCCCTTTTCGGTAGCAACAGTTACCCTTGATACAATTCTAGTAGTAGATACCGTGAGCTGTTGTTCAGCAGTCAATAGCATGCAGATTTGGAAAATTAAATCCTCATGATGGTCCTCATACATAGTAACCCAAGCTAGTGCATTTTCATGGAGGACGATAGTAGAGAGGTAGAGGAGTTTGGTGTGTTCATATGAATGCATTAGATGCAGCAATGCCAATAGAGTCGGGGGTTGTTTGAGGTATGATCAGTTTATCATCTACACTTTTGTGTGATTTGTTTAATTTAGGATCCTCACACTCCTTTTTTTCTCCTAATTTGGTCCATATGTTGGGACTATATGTGGAGAGGTTTACAGTGCCTTGGTATTATCCCTGATGTTTGGAGGCTAGGCTTCCTTATTTGATGGGTTCTGGGAATGTAGACTGGTGATGGGGTGGCACCGGTCCGTGGGTACTTCTTCTTGTTGTACATACATCCATACAATATTATCATTGGTATGGATTAGTTGTATTTTGTGCATGCATTCATTGATTTCTTTCAGAGAAGATTCGTTTTTTGATGTGGAGGGCCAGTGAGTGGCATTCATTGGTGAGAAAGGTTATCATTTGGGTGGTAGTCAAGTAGATCCTATTTTGTCAAAGTTGGTGGAGATATCAGTAGAATATCAGGTTGGGTATATTCCTAGGGTTGTGGAAGATTTTCTGGATGTTTTCTGAGGAGGTTATGACGCTACCTACTTGATGCAATGTTGAGTTCGGGATAGAGATACAGCCAAGTGCATCTCTAATTTCAATGGATCTCTATCATATTTCACCCATGGAGTTACATGAGTTGAGGTTGCAGATGGATGATTTGATATAGAGGGGTTTCATCTGACCCAGTGTGTTATCATGGGGTGCTCCAGTGTTGTTCTCCAAGAAGTTGTACAGTAGTCTGAGGTTGTGTATAGACTATTTAATGTTGAATTAGGTAACAGTCAAGAATAGTTACCCTCTTTTGAGGATCAATGATCTATTTGACCAATTGAGAGGATCTAGTTGGTTCTTGAATATTTATTTGTCATCTGGAAATCACCATTTTAGGGTGAAAGATGAGGATATTCAAAATACTTTCTTTATATATAGGTATGGATTCTTCGAGTGTGTGGTTATTTCATTCAGTGTTATGAAAACACCATCCATGTTTATCGGGATTATGAAATCCATGTTCCATGAGTTACTGGACTAATTCATCATTGTATTCATCAATGATATCTTGGTAAACTTGAAGTCATAAGAAGATCATGTCGAGCATCTCAGATTTTTTTTGTAGGTCCTTCAATACCACCAGCTATATGGGAAGTTATCTAAGTCTGAGTTATGGATGCGATAGGTACGTTTTCTTGGACATGTGGAGTCTAGAAGGGGTACAAAAATGGACCCATCTAAGTTTGGTAGTGGTTTGTAGTTTCCTTGGTCATGTGGGATATTATCAGTGGTTTGTACCCAATTTATCTTGAGTTGCAGACTCATTGATAATGTTGACCACAAAGGACTAGGATATTTTATGGTTAGATCAATTCTAAGTATAATTTGATTACCTGAAGTATAAATTTGGTTAGTGATCTAGTGCTTTATTTTCCCAAAGAGGGTGTGTTGTTTGAGGTTTTCTGTGACATGCTCCATCTAGGATTTTGATGCATGTTAATGTATCTAAGTTTGGTGATATTTTATGGGTCTATGCAGTTACATACCCATGATAATAACTATTCCACCCATGATCTGGAGTTGGTAGTAGTTATGTTCGCGCTAAAGTTTTGGTGTCATTATTTCATCGGTGAGAGCTTTGTGGTTTTCACAGACCATAAGAGCCTATGATATTTTCTCTCAATTTGATCTGAATCTATGCTAGTGAAGGTGGATTAAGTTTCTTTAGTATTTTAATTTTTAGATCTATTATACCCTAGGTAAGTTTAATGTAGTTGTTGATGCATTGAGTCGGAAGCCTTGAGAGGATGTGACTTGGAAGTCTGTGGATGTTTAGAAAGGAATGGAGGAGATTGCAGTGATTCATCTTGATATTGGAGAGAGAAGCCACTAATTTTGTCTTTATCATATGATCATGGAGTCATATTTGGTGCAGCAGGTGGAGGATTCCTAGTGGAGATACTCAGAGGAAGATATGATGCGTGATCATGTTTTCCATGTTGATGCTCTTAAGGGATGGTTGAAACTGGGTGTTGTTCCAAGAGAGGATGTTTGTTCAGAATATAATGCATGGGGGAGTTCTACGTGAGTTTAATAGATCACCCTTAGTGTTATATCCTCGTGTGAAAAAGATGTATCATGGATTTAAGAGACAACTTTGGTGTCTAGGGATGAAATGGTCAGTAGCAGAGTTTGTGGCAAGATGTCTGGTTTGTCAGCAGGTGAATGTGGAGCACTGTGTTCTGGGAGGTTTGTTGCAGTCCTTGTATTTTACTGAGTGGAAGTGGGAGTAAATATTGATGGATTTATTCATAGGTTTTCCCTAAGCTCAAGGAGGTTATGATGCGGTTTGGGTGATAGTGGATCGGATGACGAAATTGTCTCACTTTTTGGTGATCCATGAATTGAGTGATGTGGATGTTTTGGAGTGGCGGTATGTGGTTGATGTGGTTAGGATTCACAGGGTACCAAGGACCATCATATCTGATCAAGATCCTCATTTTACCTCATGTTTATGGAGGGTATTGTAACATTCTTTTGGCTCCCAGTTACGCCTTATCACTACTTTCCACCCTCAGATAGATGGGTAGACAGATCAGACTATCCAGATGTTGGAAGATATGTTACGGACATGCATCTTGGACTTTGGTGGATCTTGGGTATGACACATACCTTTGGTCAATTTTTTTGTACAAAATATTTATCACTCGTCTATTGGTATGGCTCCATTTGAGGCATTGTACGAGTGACCATGTCATTCTCCACTGTGCTAGGCAGAGGTTGGAGAGTCGGTAGTTCTTGGTCCCAATGTGGTGCAGTGTAAAACTGATAAGATCCAACTAGTTTGAGAGAGGATAAGGGAGGATGAAGACCATTATAAGGCCTATGATGATCATAGGTAGAGGCCCCTAGAGTTTGAGGTTGGAGACCATGTGTTCTTGGGAGTCTCTCATTGGCGTGGGCAATGAAGGTTTGGAAGGGGAGTAAGCTTTCTCCTAGGTTTGTTGGGGTCTTTGAGGTGTTGAGATGTGTTGGCGAGGTGGTGTATCAGTTGGTGTTTCCACTATAGTTGGAGATGATCCATGATGTATTTCATTTGTCTCATATTTTTCGATGTCTTCATGATAACTCCCATATTATTAACTGAGGAGAGTTGGATATCGAGGATGACGTGACATTTGTGAAGTGGATAGAAAAGATCCAGGATTATCAAGAAGAGGAGTTATGTGATTGGACCATTCCCTTAGTTTATGTGTTATGGAGGTATTGTGGACTATAGGAGAGTACTTGGGAGCAAGAGATGTAGATTTTTGACCAGTACCCAAATCTATTTTGAGTTTTGATTTACTATGTTTTTTTAATGTTTTGATGTTTGGATCTTGCTATGCTATGAGATGTGTTTCTTCCCATGATGTGTGATACATGATAAAGTTCCACCATATGGAAAGGGGGAATTGATTCCTAATCGAGACTCGTTAACAGTGATGTGATTAAACCCAAGAGGGTGATTTAGTTCCACCCAAAGCGGGTAGTATCTTAACATGGAGGATGGAATTCCCTAATTCAAACGTTCGGGGTAGTGTGATTCATTGGTTATGATGGCTGTTCCACCCAGAGCATGTAGTGTCTTGTGGAAGGTATCAGGTTTTAAGGTGATGTGGTTATGTAGTGATGAGGTTGTGTGATATGTTTTTTGGCTATTCAGTTTAACATATTTGGTTGATGGTAGCATTGATAAGTAACGAGGTACTTGAGTGATATCACACGGGGTGGTTGTTCAGAACCTTTTTTCCCTTTTGGGTTTGGATTTGGATTCTCGAGGGTGAGAATCATTTGAAAGGTATCTGATGTAATGTTTTGTGCCTTCCTGGTCTATTACTTTGTTGGTTTTAGGTTTTGGAGGTGATTGGAAGAGTTCTAGGGAGGGCTTGGAGGAGTTTGGCTACTAAAAGCTGGAAGAAAAGGAAATACACGTCGTGTAAGGTTTACACAACATAAAAGTGAGGTTCATGGATTATGAAGGAAGGTTAACAAGATGTTACACGACGTGTAATAATTTGGGTGATTAATACTTTGAGGTGATTCATTTTTTAGTTAAAGCTGAAAATTTTATAAAATCAAGGATTACACGCCATGTAATAGTTGCATGACGTGTAACCGATGAGATACGGGTTATTTTATAACCCTTCAGTCGAATTGTTTATCATTTTACCATTTATATTCTCTCTCATTATTGAGGAACCATAGGTGACACAAGGAGGATCCCCAACCTCTTTCTCCTCACTTCAATCCATTGGTTATGATGGATTCATGTTGGTGATTTGTGGTGAGTTCTTATTATTTCCTCGTGGTTTTCATTCATCCTCATCTTGGGGATTCTCGATGGTGATTTGTGGTGGGTTACTCTCCTTTCCTAGTGGTTTTCATTCATTCTTATCTTGGGTATTTTCTATGGTGATGTTGCTTTGGTTTGGGATGAGTTTTGGGTTATGTTTTGAAAACCCTTTAGTGTGGTGTAAGTTGATCTGTGGGTTTTTCAAGAAGTTGTTGTTGTAGGCATTTCTTCTCCACCCAGTGGTGCTTAGCAAGATAAGAAAGCTTCTTTGAGGTAGGGGATCCGAGTTATCATTCTTTTACTTTCTATGTGTGGGATTTTCATGCTTTTTATTACATTCGGGTGGATATTAAGGGTCGACATAATTATATAATTAATTGGAATGTCTAAAATTGATGGGTATGGGAAGTTATCACATTATTTAATAATTTATTATATGTTTTTTATATTATTATGCATGATTGTTGCCAATTATGAAAATAGAAACTATTGGGAGCCTTGATTGTGTTGTAGTTGTTATGTTGTGATGAACCTTGTTGTTTATTTATGTGATGTCACCTAAATAAAAGGATAAGAAACATATATTCAGATAATAATTGGTTTACCCTGGTTATTCTAGTTTGTGTGATAATACCCATACTAATTTAGAGAAGCAATGTGATAAATCCCCTAAATAAATGGGAGGAGGAATGTGTATTGTGATGCGTATTTATGTTTATTGTGTTTCCCTGCATGGTTTGGGCTATTGTTCGATGATAGATGTGACTAGCTGGGTTGTATGGTGTGTGGAATAGTGATTCAGTGGTTTGTTAGCATGAATGTGATGTGGGTAATAGTGTGATGTGTTATGATGAGGTTGTGGTGTAGTGGTTATGGTGTGGTGGTTGTGAAAAAGTGGTTATGGCACCGTGGTTGTGGTGTAGTGGTTATGGCGTAGTGTTTCTGGTGTGTGGAGGTTGGGGTTGTGCGATGGATGAGATGTGTGGTTTTTTATGGTGAGATGGATTGGGCAATGCGATGAGACTATGATAGTAAATGTGGTTTCGTGGTAGTAGTTATGTTTTTTGGGCCGGTTGTGTGGCATGGTTGAGATAGTTTCTTGGTTATCCATGGGATGAACTGCGATGATAAACGAAACAAAATAGGTTGGTAAATAAAAAAGGTGGGATGGAAACATGTATGTGATAAATGGATTAAATTTAAATGAAATGAATAAATCAATGGGTTGGTAATTGAATGTAACGGGATGGAATTTTATGTGTGGTAAATGGATTAATGAATAAATGTGGTGAAAATGGTAAGATGAAAGTAGAAAATGTTGTGTGGCGATTGTGTAGTGTGTTGCATATAGTGGTTTTAGTAGTTATGATAGTTTATGTGTGGCACGTGGGGGTGATGTGGTGTGTTCTAATGTTTTTGATGTGAACCCTTAGGCTAGGTATTGTGTGTTATCTCTATATAATATATGTTATGTTATTTTATATGTGCCCCACCTGAGTTGGATACCCTTACCAATGCTCAGAGGTGCTGAGTTCCAGGCGGTTTCCAAAACATTCAGGATGGTAGTGATATAGATGGATGATTACTCCCTCTCCCCCACTCTTCCTTCAGAAATGATGTGTTGGCATTGGTTTCTACTAGCGAGATGCGATGTGTTGGATCAGGTGTCTACAGGCGAGATGTGATGTGTTGGCCCAAGTGTCTATGGGTGAGATGTGATGTGTTGGCCTGTGTTTCTATGGGGGAGACATGATGTTGTGCGATGTGATATGTGGTGGGGTCATGTGTGGTAGGAGGATGGATTGAGGTTGATATCCTTCATGTTCATGATACCATACTGTTATGGTTTTGGTTGTGATGTGTGGCCCAGGTATCAACAGGCGGGATGTGATGTGATGTGTGGTCCAGGTGTCTACAGGTGAGATGTGATGTGTGGCCTAGGTGTGTGCCGGCAGGATGTGATGTGATATTTTTGAAAGGGATGGAATTATAGTATGTTTGAAGATGGGGGTATGAGAGAGAAAAATCAGCAGGGAAGAGGCAGTTGGGTGCCTTTATTTTTTATGATCTTGACGCTACATTAATATATTAGATGTGTGATTTGGTGAGTGATCCATGTTGATTTTGGGTTTGGTTAGATGAACTGTATAGGTGTGTGTTGGTTCTATTGTTTTCTCACTGGAGCATTAGGACTATCTTTTCACATGTGCACTTTAGGCATTGGTTATGTCCCTACTGAGTATACTTGTTATGCTCGCCCTACATATATAAAATGTTTTTAGGTTTCTAGGAGGACTTTGGGGACTGAGTTGGACATTACTAGTTGGGTTTGAGTTATTGTTGGGTAGCTATCATAGACTTGTGTTTTTGGTATTTACTTTGGAGACCTTTATGTGTATCGTTTTTATTTATTCATGCATTTTGAGATGGTTTTTTTACCTTTATATAGTTTTTTTGAGTTTTTTTGTGATTTTTTATGCTATATCCCGATCCTATTTTATTTATAGAGGGTGATGCCTCCCATATTGTGAGATTAATTTATACCATTGGCACTAGTCACCAACCCAGGGCCTACTGGAGGCAGGACTTAGGGTTCATTATATCTCTCCCTTTATTATGGCATCTTTGGTGGGAAAGGGTTGTGATAGAGTGATATCAAAGGTGATGGTTGAGAAATTGGATGGAGTTTGGAGTTATACACAGTGAAGATTGTATGGGTTGGTATGGAAGTAGTGTCAGTTGAACTTGATGCATGGCAAAGGTCAGGGAGTCCGACTAAGACACATGATTTTAAGGCCCCCCATGATATGGTGCACCGACTCTGAGCTTATTGAACTTCCAAGTGATGTTGACTTGTTTGTAGGGTAGAGACCTAAGAAAGGAACATGCATCCTGATGACTTGTGTTCATGTTTTAAATAGGTTTTTTGGGGAAATAAAATGAATAAATTAAATAATATTTGATAAAATTCCATACTACCAAGCTTAGGATGTTCTCCTTGTTTTCATGAATATCACATGTTCATCATCCTCGAGTTTCTCAGATAGTTGAGGTTCATCAATCTGATCTGATTGATCGTTAAAGGGTTGACCCGATGAAGGAGGATGAGGCATGGAAATGGGATTTACATGCCTTTAAGTGGTAAAGTTTGGATAAGTATGAGGGGGAGTGTCTCAAATTTGGAGACAAAGCACTGGGTATAGGTGCTTGAGATCGCTTTTGGTCTAATATGAGCAGGAGTTGAGTTTTGGGTGCCACAAGTAGTTTTTCAGATGGGGAGTTTTTCATCAGTAGTGGAAGTTGTTTCTCAGTGACTATAAGGAGGTAGATGTGTTGTGTCCTGAATTTCAAAGGGAGTTTCAGGCATAGTTTCTATCCTCGATGATGAGGTCATACAAGAGGCAGAAGTTTCTCTCCCTTAAACAAGGGAGTTTGAGAATGCGGGATCTTGGGATCAGGTTCAAGGACCTCCTGCACTTTTCTTCAGATGTTTTCCTAGATAATGAGTCGAGAACACGATGTTTGGAGGAGGCTTTTCATCCATTGATCAGGTATGCGATCACACTATTTACACTCTTGATGTATCTATAGGTATAGAAAAGGGCTGAGGTTATCGATAATATGATTTCCTTAGGAGTTTTTCCTCAACATAGTGGTCAGTAGGGTGTTTCTAGGATTAGATATTTTGGCAGTGGGCCGTGGGGGTTCAGGCAGTTAGGTTTTTGTTTATCAGGGAAACCGCTTTGGCTATTTCTTTCATGAACATCAGTTACAAGTGGTTTCCAAGAACCATTAGGGGGTTTTCCATTTTTGTTCAATATCTATGGGATATATGGAAACCACAAGGCTCTTATGGAGTCTATTTTTAGATGGGTGTACATTCCCTATTTCAACGGAAATTGTTGCCTCTAAGACAGTTCCAGTGGTAGGGACCATAGGTTGTTGTTCAGTAGCTAAGAGCAGGTGGATTTGGTAGAGGTAATCCTCATGATAGTCCCCATCCACAAGGACCTAGGATAGAGCATGATCATGGAGGATGTCAGTAGAGATTTAGAGGAGTTGGGCATGGTTCGATGCAAACATTAGAGGCAATAGCGTTAGCAGATCCGGGTGTTTTTTGAGGTACGATCAGTTTATCGTCTACCCTTGTGTGTGCTTTGTTTGATTTAGGAGCCTCACACTTCTTTGTTTCTTCTATTTTAGTTTGTATGTTGGGACTCGATGTGTTGAGGTTTCCAGTTACCCTGGTTCTATCTACACTATTTGGAGGTCAGACTTCCTTGTTTGATGTGTGCCTAGAATGTAGACTAGTGATGGGGAAGAACCAATCAATGGGGGACTTCTTATTTCAGATAGATCCATATGATATTATCCTTGGTATGGATTGGCTATATTACATGCATGTAGTTATCAATTTATTTCAGATAAGAGTCTCATTTTCTGATTTTGAGGGCCAGTGAGTGGCTTTCATTGGTGAGTGAGGTTATCGGTTGGGTGCTAGACAGGTGGGGCCTCTTTTATTTCAGTTGGTGGTGCTATGAGTAGAATCTTGGGTTGGGGAAATTCCTAGGGTTATGGAGGAGTTCTTGGATGTTTTCCCAGAGGAGTTTATTACACTACCTCTTGATGAAATGTTAAGTTTGGGATAGAGTTTCATCGAGGAGCATCTCTAATTTTGATGGCTCCCTATCAGATGGATCCCATAGAGTTGCATGAGTTGAGGATGCTGGTGGATGATCTGATACAGAGGAGTTTCATCAGACCCAGTTTGTCACTGTGGGGTGCTTCGGTGTTGTTCACCAAGAAGGTGGACAGTAGTTTGAGGTTTTTTATAGACTACTAAAGGTTGAATCAGGTAATGGTCAAGAATCATTACCCTCTTCTGAAGATCAATGATCTATTTTACTAGTTGAGAGGAGATAGTTGTTTCTTTAAGATCGATCTATAGTCTGGATATCACCAGTTGAGGGTGAAAGATGAGGATATTCAGAAGACTACCTTCAGATGTAGGTATGGGCACTTCAAGTTTTTGGTTATGTCATTCGGTGTCATAAATGCACTAACCATGTTCATGAGGCTTATGAACTCTATGTTCTATGAGTTCCTATACTAGTTCATCATTTTATTCATCGATGATATCTTGGTATACTCAAAGTCATAGGAGGAGCATGTCAAACATCTCAGAATTGTTTTACAGGTCCTTATACACCACCATCTTTATGGGAAGTTGTCCAAGTGTGAGTTTTGGATGTGAGAGGTGTGTTTCATTGGACATGTGGTGTCTCTATAGGGTGAAGAAGTGGACCTGTTGAAGGTAAAAGCAATTATTTCTTGGGTAGCACCCAATAATGTGGAAGAGGTTTTCAGTTTCATTGGTCTCATGGGTTATTATTGGAGGTTTGTACCAGATTTATATTAAGTTGCATCCCAAATAAAAGTGTTGATCAAAAAGGACTAGGATTTTGTGTAGACAGATCAGTGTCAAGCAACACTCGGTTACCTGAAAGAGAGGTTGGTTAGTGCTCTAGTGCTTCAGTTGCATAAGGAGGGTGTATTATTTGAGGTTTTCTATGATGTGTCTTGTCTAGGATTGGGGTGCATGCTAATTAAGTAGAGTTAAGTGATCTCTTGTGGGTCTAAGTAGTTACATCCCCACAAGTGTAAATATGTCACCCATGATCTGGAGTTGGTGGTAGTTGTGTTCGCACTAAAATTGTGGTGGTATTATCTCATCGGTGAGTGCTTTTTGGTTTTCATGGGCCACAAGAGCCTGTGATATTTTCTTTCAACATGAACTGGATCTATGCCAGTAGAGGTGGATGGATTTTCTTCACAATTACGATTTTGAGATCTCTCACACCCTAGGGAAGGGTAATTTTGTTACTGATGCATTAATTTGGAAGTCCTAAGAGGATGTGGTTGAAGACTATGTGGATGTTTGGAAAGGAATGGAGGATCTTGCAATGATGAATCTTGATGTTGAAGAGATAAGTGGTTGAGGATGTCTTTATCGGATACCTTGGATTCATATTTAATGCATCAGGTGGAGGATTCATAGTTGGGAGACTCATGGGCATAGGTGATGTGTGATCATGTAGGCCATGGTGATGCTCCTAAGGGATTATCATAGGATGGTTGAAACCATGTGTTATTCTAGGAGAGGATGTTTTTTTCACAGGTGGCGCATGATAGATTTCTTTTTGAGTTTCATAGCTCACCCTTAGTGGTACATCTTACTGTGAAAAAGATGTATTGTGGCTTGAGAAGATAACTTTGGCGACTGGGGATGAAATGGTCAGTGGTAGAGTTTGTGGAAATATATCTGGTTTATCAGTAGGTGAAACTGGAGAACAGTGTTTCAGGAGGTTTTTTATAGTCCTTGGATGTTCCTGAGTGGAAATGGGGTGAAATATTGATGGATTTAATCACAAGTTTACCCCAACGATAGGGTGTTTATGATTCAGTTTGCGTGATAGTGGGTTGACTGATGAAATCATCTCACTTTTTGGTGATCTGTTAGTCGAGTGTTATGTATTTTTTAGTGAGGCGGTACATGGATAATGTGGTTAGGCATCATGGGGTAATGAGTACCATCATCTCTGATCGAGATCCTCATTTTACCTTGTGAGTCTTGAGGGGATTTTAGTATGCTTTTGGCTCCTAGTTTCACCTTTGCACTGATTTCCACCCTCAGATAGATGAGAAAATGAAGCGGACTATCCAGATGTTGGAGGATATATTATGGGCATGCATCTTGGACTTTGGTTGATCTTGGATATGACACTTACCTATGGTCGAGTTTTCATTCAACAATAGATATCACTCATCCATTGGTATGGCTCCGTTTGAGGCATTGTACAGGAAGCCATGTTGTTCTCCATTGTGTTGGATAGAGGTTAGAGAGTCAGTTGTTCTTGGTCCTAATATGGTGTAAAGAATGACTAAGATGGTTTATTTGGTTCGAGAGTGGATGAGTGAGTCTTGGGACTATCAGAAGCCCTATGATGATCATAGGAAGAATCCCCTGGAGTTTGAGGTAAGAGACCATGTGTTCTTTTGAGTCTCTCCTCAACATGGGAAATGGAGGTTTGGCAAGGGAAGCAAGCTTTATCTCATGTTTTTTTGGCCTATTGAGGTGTCGGGATGTGCTGGTGAGGTGATGTATCAGTTGGCATTACCACTGCAGTTGGAGAGGATCCACGACATTTATCATGTATATCAGCTTCATTAATATCTTCATAATGACTCTGACATTATTGACTAGGGAGAGGTGGATATTGAGGATGGAACGACATTTTTAGAGCATCCAATAGAGATCCAGGATCATTGATAGAAGGTGTTGTATATTTAGATTGTTTCCTTGGTCTATGTGTTATAGAGGCATGGTGGCCTAGATGAGAGTACTTGGGAGTGAGAGACATAGATGTGTACCCAGTACCCAGAGCTATTTTGAGTTTTTCTTTTATCTATTTTGCTGAGGTTGTGATGTTTGGATATTTATATGCTATGAGATGTGTTGTTTCCCTTGATTTGTGATGCATGATAAAATTTCAACATTTGGATAGGGTAGGACCTAATTCCTAATTGATACACATAATTGTGATTAAATTAAACCCATGCAAGTGAGTCAATGTCACCCAGATCAGATAATATATTGACATGGAGTATGAAATTCCCTAATTAATATGTTTAGGTAAGTGTGGTTTGTTGGTTATGATGTTTGTATAGGTGGTTGTGTGGTGTATAGTGGCTTTTGGATGGTATCGGGTGTCAAGGTGATGTGTTTTTGTAGTGAAGAGGTTTTTTGAGATGTTTTATGGCCATTTGGTTTGGCAGGTTTGGATGATGGTAGCATTGAGGAGTAACGAGGTCCTTGAGAGGTATCTCTTAGGGTGTTTTTTTGGACCCTATTTTTTTGGGCTTGGTTTTGGATTCTTGAGGGTGAGAATCAATTGAGATGTATCTAATTTAATGGTTTGTGCCTTCCTGGTCCATTACTTTTTTGTTTTTGAGTGTTGGAGGTGCTTAGAGGAGGCCTAGAGTGGGCTTGGAGGAGTTTGGATGCTAAATTAAGGAAGTAGAGGAAATAAACACAGTGTAAGTTTTACATAACGTGAAAGCAGGGTTCATGGTTTGTGAAGGATGGTTTGCAGGGTGTTACACAACATTTAATAATTCAGGTGATTAATCCTTTGAGGCGTCGTGTTTTTTGATTAAATTTGGAAATTTCATATACCCAAGGATTACATGATGTGTAACCAGCAGGGTCCAAGTTATTTTATAACCCTTTGGATGATTTGTTTCACATTTGGACGCCTCCCTTCTCTCTCATTTTGGAGAAACCCTAGGCACCCTGAAGAGGATCTACAACCTTCTTCTTCTCACTTCAATCCATTGGTTATGGTGGATGTCCATTATCAATCTGTGGTGAGTTCTTCTCCTTCTCCCATGGTTTTCTTTCACTCTTATCTTAGGGATTCGTTATGAAAATGTTTCTCTAGTTTGGTAGGAGTTACGGGCTAAATTTTGACAACCCTTTGGTGTAGTGTAGGTTGATCCATGGTTTTTTATAGAAATTATTGTTGTGGGTGTTTCTTCTCTTCCCTACAGTGCGTAATGAGATCAAAAAACTTTTTTTAGGTAGGGGATCCTCGTTCTCACTCTTTTACGTGATATGTGCGGGATCCTCATTCTTTTCCTTTCCTTTGGGTGAATATTAAGGGTCAGTATAATCATATAATTAATTGGAATGTCTAAAATTGATGGGTATGGGGAGTTATCGCATGATTTACTGCTTTGTTATATGTTGTTGATATTATAATGCGTGTCTAATGCCCCCCATGCTTAGGTGAGATGGTAAGGGTGGGGAGGGGTTTGGGGCATGTTCGTAGGATCAAGTCCCTGGGCTAGCGGTTTCAATGTATTTTATTCTTTGCATCGTGTATCTCTTTTGCGGTTATACCCAATTTTTTATAATGCATGCCTATTGTAAATTCTAAAAATTATGGTTGTTGGTAGCCTCGCTTGCACTGTAGTTGTTATGTTGTGATGATCCTTGATATGTTGTTGTGTGATCTCACCTAAATAAAAGGATAAGGAATTTATATTCAGCTAATAATTGGTTACCCCTAGACATTCTGGTTTGTGTGATAATACCCATGCTAATTTAAATAAGTAATGTGATAAATCCCTCGAATAAATGGAAGCTGGAATGTGTGTTGTGATGTGTGCTTGTGCTTGTTGTGTTTCCCTGTGTGTTTTGGGTTGTTGTGTGATGATAGATGTGACTGGCTGGGATTTACAGTGTGTGCGCCAGTGATGCATAGGTTGGTCGACATGGATGTAATGTGGGTATTTGTGTTATGTGGTGCGATGAGGTTGTGGCGTAGTGGTTGTGGTGTAGTGGTTGTGGCATAATGGTTGTGGTATGTGGAAATTGTGTTTGTGTGGTGGATGAGATTTGTGATTGTTATAGTGAGATGACTTTGGTGATGTGATATGGTGATTATGGTATATGTGTGGTGTTGTGTCATTAGTTATGTTTGATTTTCCGTTTGTGTGTCATAATTGAGATAGTTTCCTGGTTATCCATGGGATGAACTGTGTTGATAAACGAAACAAAATAGGCTTGTAAAGAAACAAGGTGGGATGGAAACAGGTCTTTGATAAATGGATTAAATTGAAATGAAATGAATTAATGGATGGGTTAGTAATTGAATGTAATGGGATGGAATTTGATTTTTGGTAAATGGATTAATGTGTAAATATGGTGAAACCAGTAAGATGAAAGTGGAAAATGTTGTGTGGTGGTTGTGTAGTGTGTTTCATATAGTGGTGGAATAAGTTGTAACAATTGATGTGTGCTATGCGGTGGTGATGTGTTGTGTTCTAGTGTTTTTGATGCGAACCCTTATGTTGGGTAATATGTGTTATCTCTATATCATGTATGTTATGTTATTTTATACACGCCCCACACAAGTTGGATACTCTTACCAACTCTCAGAGGTTTTGAGTTCTGAGTGTTTTTACCAATATCTAGGATGGTGTGATACAGATGGCTGACTACCCCCTCTCCCCCGCTCTTCCTTCAGGGATGATGTGTTGGCTTAGGTGTCAACGGGTGAGATGTGATGTGGTGGATCAGGTGTCTATGGGCGAGATTTTATATGTTGGCCTAGGTGTCTGCGGATGAGATGTGATTTTGTGTGATGTGATGTGTGGTGGGGGTCATGTGTGGTAGGAGGAGGGAACAAGATTGATGTCCTTCACATTCATGATACCCTATTGCTCTGGTTCTGGTTGTGATGTGTGACCCAAGTGTCTGCAGTCATGATGTGATGTAATGTGTGGCACATGGCCTCTCTTAGGAGCATTTGGTCACCCCTTGCGGATCCTAACATTCTTGATTCATGGTGTTAGATATTCCTTTATTATGATGTTTCCTCACCTCTTTTTATTCATTCTTATTAATAATTCTTCCAAGAATGATGGAAAAAAACATGTGTTCTTGAATATGGTGGTTTAAAGTTGAGGTTTGATGATAAATGTGATGTTTTGGATTCACGGAAGCTTCGCATGGATTTGTGGGTGATCAGATTCGGTTCTTTTGGCATGGAATTTCTTGGCTTCCTTGAGTTTGGGGATTTTTGAGTTTTACTTCTATCTTCTAAAATTAAATGTTTCTTTATATGTTTTGAAACTTTCGAGTTACCCCTATTTAGCATGAATTCCTTCGGTTGTTAGCCCCTTTAATTGGATGACTGGAAATATGACCATTCCATTTTGAATGCTAGCCCCTCAGATGAATGATTGTTATCACATCATTATCTTGATTGAAACCCACCCATAGAACCCATAATCCATGCCTTTTATACCACTCCAACTTTTGATGATCAACCTACACTGGAATCACCTTTAGATAAATTCAATTATTTCTCTCTCCTCATGCTTGATGGAGATAGTTTAGTTCAGGGGGAGGGATTCCTATTTACTTAATTTATTTCATGCTCTATACTGTTCTCTTGGTCCCTTGTTTGGTCTAGATGAGGGGTCATTGTATGTTTCCCTTTATCCCTTATTAAAATCACTTATCTCAGGCTCGGTGGTGATGCTTTGGTATGGGGGAAAGGGATTATATGTGTTTATTTTGGTTGTGATGTTTGATAGTTATTTGCACCTTGATATAATGTCATTACTAAACATGCATCGAGTATGGGATACTATATTGAATTGATGAAATTATATATTGAATTATATTTTATTTTATTTTTGCTATGAAATATGATTGACAGGAGGCATGAATTGGTGTATGAACCTGAAATGGTTTGTCAATCAAGTTGTTTAATCCCCTATCCATTCCATGAATGATATGATTTCTAAAATCTGTTTAGATGCTTCTGTATTGATAATGATATCTTGGGATGGGATATTTTTGAATTGAAACTTAGCCTGATGAAGAGCTCTCCTAGCACATATGTGTTTATAGGTAGCTGGTTGAAGATAGTGGTGTCATGTAATCTAGGATTTAAACTAAAATTTTAAAAGGTACCTTAATAATGAATGTAAATAGTATTGTAATGTGAAATTGTAATTAAATTGATAGGAATTGATTGAGGAACAAGTGCTAATGTGATAACATAAGTAAAAGTTATAGTGAAATAATTATAGATCTGAAGGAGTATGAGATATTGCCTAGATGAGTGGGCTTATGATATTATTAAGGATTATCTTTTAGAATAGATTTGGGTATTGGGTTAATCAGGAGGCTAGTTCCTTCAATTATCTTCTAAATGGATAGCAATGTCTTAGGAGTATGGTGTGAGGGGTCATAAAATTAGGATGTGTCCTAGAGGTACAGTTTAATTAGACAGGTAATAAAATGTGGGATAAAACCAATTAATTAATGATAGATAACTACTAATAATACCCTTGAAGTAATATTCAGGAGAGGTGTCTAAGAATCCCTTGAACTAGAGTAACTCAAAGGGATAGATAAGTGGAGAACTAAGTTTGGGAAAATAATTTTATCGTGAAATGGTGTGACTGGTTCATTTGATGTTGCATTATTAGTACTTCCTATTGTATTGTGTGATGTTGAATTTGATTTTATTGTATGGGTTTGTTTTTTTGTTATTACTTGATTATTTACTAATATGTTTGTGTTATTGTCTATGTTGTAACTATATATATGGGATGCAATGGATCAAGAGATCAACACATTCATCTATTTATAGTTTGCAATGGATTACTGTATAACATGAACACATTTACCTCGGCCTATGATGACTTAGGGTTATGTCAAGTTCTAGGGTTGTGATGGCTCGCAGTTGTAGCACGAGTCGATGAGGCCATGATGTGAGGATGTGATGATAGGAGTGTGATCCCCTACACGGGGTGCAATATTTGATGATGATATGTTGCAATGGGTTGCATGGGATACAGTATGAGATGATGATGTGGGTGTTATGAACACAAAAGATGTTGGGCCCTGTTCAAGACTAAGGTATGTAGGGTCAGGGCCTAACTCACATCAGAGGGGACTTGATATGGTGGATTTATTGATTGACGTAGACACATAATGTCGGGGCCTGTGGTAGGATGGGGCAGGTGGGTATGAGGCGCAACCCACATCAAAGGTGACTTGGGATATTGGTTGGGTCGATTGGTTGTTGTGGTGATATGTTTCATCTCTTTTAATTATGACTGGTTGACTAAACATGTTCTATTTCCATCTTGTCTTACTTATCAATACTCACACATTTGTCCCAACACATTGATTTCACATGGATATTGTTATGATTTGAAATTTATCCCCATAGAGTACTCCTAAGTTCTCAATCCACAGTTTTCTTGAGTTTTTTTGTAGGATAGTTTGAGAAAGATTGATAAATGATACTGTTCGGGTGGAAGGAGTGGGGATTTGGAGCTCAATCTTGCATCATCTTTGGTTGTATTTCATTTAATAGGAACAAGGGGTTGTATGGTGTTGGGAAAAGGGGGGTCGAGCTACTGTATAGGGGGCTAGTTACATTGATGTATTTTGGCATAGTATTTGGCTGAGTGGTTGGGTTGTTGGGTAATAATAAATAGGGAGTCTAAGGGAAGTGTAAAGTGACAAATGTATTCTTAGGTTGGCTTCAAGTAGAAGCAACGTAGTAAGGGTTGGGACTTCAGACTCCAAGGTTGAGAACCTCTCGATGGAGTCTTTACAAGAATGGAATCCAAGGACTAAAAGTTGGAATTTAGTCCTAATGGAGGACCTCTATAGTTATAAATGAATCTGGTATTATAAATCCAGTGGTCCATGATTGGAAAAATTTCCAACCTTTTTTGTCATTCTCCCTTTATTCTTTCACTACCTTCTTCTTCCTTTGTAACATGCTACTGCTAATAGAAACTTAGTGTCTCTCTTTCTCGCTCCTAAATACCCATCATTTGGTGCTTTCATTCAGTGAATCTAGAGAGATAAAATTCAAGTAGGATGAAACAATTTTGGAATGCTTGATAGAGGAAATTTTCTTAAATGGAAGTTAGAAGTTGTTGCAGTAGACGCATCAAACATAGGTGGATACGATTCAGGAGTTATGGCTATGGAGAAACAACTTCTTGAATATTTTTGGTTATTAATATTCTCAAGCAAGTACGGCAGTTCTTGTATCCATGTAGTATAGGAGTTCGGTTCACAACAGCTCTTGACTGACAATGAAGTTCTTACAGTAGTGCAATTAACAAATTGTAGCAGTGAAAAGAAAAGAAAAAAGAAAGAAATACACTTGGTAATGGAATATCGTAGTTGTCAAGTGGGATCTTGATCAAAGGAAAAACAGAAAATGCTACATAGCCATGGATGCAACAGACGTAGTAGTTGAGGTGGAACGAGATGATGGAATGTGACCCGTAAAAATAGAGGAAGTCACAATAGCTTCTTGACAAGATGAACTACAACAGATGCCACAAACACGAACCATGTTGACGCATAAGACGTGGCTGTTCAATAGTTGTTCTCATGGAAGATCGACTCGTAGCTATGGAGATTTCGAACACATGACAAAAATGTAGTGTATTAAGGTAGAGGTAGCTCAACTTGCTAAGAGCCAAATAGAGAGTACTATTTGGGATTCCAGGGAGGGAAAGTCGGTTGTAGACAAGGAGGCAACAACGTCGAGTGTAAGCATCATGAGATGTAGACTTTGGTGAAGGAGTAGGTGGGGCTCATGCTGTAGGACGTGCTGGAACAGGAATGGAGAGACACGGGGATGATCTCTCTTCTTTCTTCTCACCATGAAAAGAAAAATCTCAATCCTAGTCTGAGGAGTGTAGTCCCCAGCAGGGCATAGACAGGTGGTGATGTCTGAAGCACTGGGAAAGGCTTTCCAGAAAACATTCTTATGTAGTAGTGTAAGTTGCATGATGTGGTGTGGGATTAGCCAAAAGCTAACATTGGAATGTGAAGGTTCGACATGGTGCAATTTGTCTCAGTACCAACTTGGACAGAACTGGTTATTTTTGTTCCTAGTACTGTTTTAGACAAGAGTAACAATGAAGTTATATATAAAAAATCTAGGGTCCTAAATAAGATCGAGTACCACCACACCAAAAGGTGCCCGAGGGAGGACTGCCAATACATTAATAGCATAAGAAGCTAAAGATTTTTCTGTAGTATCCAAGTTGTGTTCAACTCGTGCATCAGATGATCTAAAGAGGAAGAAATTGTAACAAATTAAGTGGTGTTTCTTTTTTGTCACTCAAATATAGTGGGACAAAACATGATGAAATTATGGAAGGTATATGGGATGTTGAATTTGTTATCGTACAATTCGTGTGGTTTCATAGGCTACATCCAAAGGCTCCACCATAATTTGTCGTTTTAGTACTAAAGTTGTGGAGCCTTGACTTGGCTTCCATTGAAAGTAGCATAGGAAGGGTTTGGCCTTCGGCCTCCATGGTGTAGTGCCTCCCATATGAGTCTTCTTCTTCCCATATTCCTCCTCTATAACATGCTACTACTAATATAAACTCACTATTTTTCTCTCTCTCACTCTGAAGTACCTATCAAAATTTGTTTCATGTATTCATTTTTGGGATTGAGTAATGTTGAATCTTTCATTTATATATATATAGTGTTGATTGGAAGATCATTCACATTCTCCTGATAATTAAGAGGGTAACGCCTCCCATATCTGAGATAAATACCCTCGATGTTAATCGCCAACTCATGGCCTATCAGAAGCGGGATTTAGGGGTCACTCCCTCCTCCTCTGCCAGCCTAGATGGGGTTTTTAATAGGGGTGAGTCATGACAGTTAAGATCCCCTTTTATACAAGAATTTCATCTTTGGATTTATGTGTATTTCTTCCCTTTTGACAACATAAACCATGGATAAAAATTAGAGGGAAAGAGATAGAGGTAAATCCTCAGTGCCTTCTAGGTTTTATAGGCCAAATAAGAATTTTCAGCCTTGCGTTCTCATGTGGAAGATCAATGAGTACATTATCATCTCTTAGTATCAATTGATCACCAGTTTCATTTTTCCTTCTCATAGCCCTTGATGACACAAAGCAACTTAGATGACAATGGTTATATGTTCCATTGTTTCTTCTCATGTCATTAACTGGCTTCTTTAACTGTTTTTATTATTGCCTCTCATAGAGTTGTCTCCCCCTTGAGACATGCATGTTTCCTTTCCCATGCTGGTTTAGAATACTAGTAGATCATTGCATCGTGGCCAAAGGTACCGCAACTCAAACAAAATCATTGGAACTTCAGTTTCTTCATAGGAAAAATCTTATGTCTTTCTTGTGCACATTTCTTCCACTCACAGTTTGAGGCCTTTAATGAGCTCCATTTTGTAGGAAAAATTTATTTGAACACCTTTTATTTATCCTCTGCCTTCCCATTGTTTATTGAGAGGTTTTCTCAAAAATTGTGAACCCCATAATCCTTTTATCACCTTCATGAACATGTGAAATAGATTCTGAAAAATTAGAAAAAAAATGATAGGTATTTTCCTCCGATGAGTTTTATACTTTACTCCTTTTAAAACAGTTGTTTTCTTAATACAATAAGCATTTTTGTGCCTTTTGTTATTCTTTCTTGTCTTGTGAGATATTTTCCTTCTCACATATATCCCTTATTTTCTTTCTAATTTTAGACTCACCAAACCTTCTCATGGATGATCCTCCTATATTTATCTTTTTTTCAATCCATTTCATCTTGGACTTATTTTTTCCTTTATTAATATTTCCTTACAAGTATTCAATGTTTTTTGCTTGAGCCATGTCACCACCTTAGCACTAAGATCTTAAACACTCTCTTGTTCTTTTTTTAGTACCATGCAATGGAATTTGAAGATTCAATAAATAAATACTTACTAAAATCGGTCTCTCCTCGGTCTTGGAACATTTACTCTTCAGATCAAAAATATGATGCTCCTTAGCTTCCAAATTCTCATTCTAAAAATCATATAAACAATAATTTTTAAAAACAAATAATAGTTCCTTTAAAATTATAATTTCATACTCCATCCTGCTATTTTCTTGTAATCATTATTTCATCTTAGGCCCATGCAGTTTCTCCAAGCTTTTTCGATTATCTCCAACTTTGTCTTGGTGAATGGCGATATCTTTGGAAATTCTTTGAGCAAGAAGTATAATTTCAGCACTTGAATCGTCATTGGACTCCTTTGATAAATCTCCATCAGAACTTGGATTTTTCTCTTCCCCTAGGCTTTATTCACTTGAAAAATCATTTACATCATCTTCTGGGATAAATAAGGAATTTTCAGAATCATAACAGTTGTCCCTAGATTCTAAGAAACTTCCCCTTGATCTATCATCCTCATCACTTGAAGTTTTATTTTTCAAGGGAATTTCATCATCCCCAATGCAGAATTTTTTCTTCTCAAAGCTTATTTTAGATTTGTCTGCATCCTCATGCATTCTCAATAAATTTTACTTCACCTTGACAACTTTCTTCTTTTTCAAGCTTGTTTCAATTCTAATCTTCCACTCTTCGGGTTCAGCAGTTGAAGGCTATTAAGATTCATTTCTTCATGGGTTTTCCACTATATTGTGTCTATGAAAATTGTTGGACTCAACCTACGAAAATGATTCTCAATTCAGAATTGATTTGGGTCTAACCCATTTATTAGAGAGAGATAAAATCATTAATGGAGAGATTTATCTCAACATTAATAGAAGAGTTTCTCCCAACATTAATGGAGAGTAAATTCTCAATATTAATGGATGTAAAAATTAATGTTAACTTCATTAATTGGATATAAGGACTTGAAGTATATATAGATGGATGCAGTGAAATTTGTTGAGTATAACTGACAAGTGAAAGACAAGGCCTGGCCAAGGCAGAGGTGGATCCCCATAAGGGGAATCCAACCTAGGGACAAACAAAGAGCTAAAGGCATCAGTTCTAAAGGTGAAGGTCAATACCCACAACGGAGGAGACTAGAAGGAGGGAGCTATAAGATGTGATGACCAAACAATGTTGGTGCCACAACATCTGGTGATCTATGTAGAGTTTTAGAAGATGTAAATTCTTGTAACCTGGGTGTTTCTCCTCGTTGAATGGAAGTAATGTTGTCGTTATCCCATGGATGTAGGACAAAATCCTGAACCATGTAATCCTATTGTGAATTATTTTGTACTTTGTGGTTGCATGTGTGTTTTCTTGTCGTATGCTTATTTTTTGATGTGAATGAAGACCTTGGGAGGAACGAAACTAGATGCAAGGAAGTCTTGGTGTGGTGGATGGGGTACCTTGACTTCCCATTTCCGAATGAAAAAATCATGGGGGATCTTCCGGATAAATGTTCTGCACTTGTTCCATCGGGTTCTGATCCCCAACACATGATATTAGAGCGATTAGTTGGAGTGTTCATCTACAGAACACGGTGGAAGGAATTTGGTGGAGCAGTTTATCAAGGACTCAAATGATGATATCTAAATATAGCAACAGTACCAAAGGTGTGTCTGGTATATTGAAAGTCCAATTGACTAGTAGAAGTCATAAGGTGTGTTCAATTTTTTGTGACATTCAAAGATTGGTGGAAAAATTCTTGGGTTCCTCAGGTTAGGAGGTCTATCAGGCGTCCAGATGAATGTCACCAAAAAATGGTGGTGATATCAACGCTGTTGCTATAATATCGAAAATCTCCTTTGTCACAGGTTTCATGAGCCGTATTTTGTTCATTGGGTGAAATTTAGATCTTGGTGGAAGGCTACTGAAATTTTGGAAGGTAATAGAATTGGAATACTATGATAGAAAGCACTCAAAGATCATTTATAAAGTTGAATTCAGGTGATATAGGACTCGAGTTCTCAGAAGGAGATGTCAAATGAAGCTGTCAGTCGTCATTTCAAGTCGATGGATGATTCAGTCAATGCCCCTGTTCTGCATGATATTACGGATGGAGAAGGGAGAACCATACAGGTGATGCAGAAGAATGGTGAATGGAAACTGGACTAGTTTCGACATTAGTGACAACATGAGAATAGTATTTGAGTGGGAGATTTTTGGACTCAGCCTGTGAAAACAATTCTCAAGTCAGAATTGATTTGGGTCCAAACCATTTATTAGAGAGATAAAATCATTAATGGAGATATTTATCTCCACATTAATAGAGGAGTTTATCCCAACATTAATAGAGATTTAATTATCAATATTAATGGATGTAAAAATTAATGTTAACTGCATTAATTGTAGATATGGAATTAGGGTATATATAAATGGATGCGGTAAAAAATTTTGAGTAAGAATGACAAGTGAAAGACAAGGTCTGACCAAGGAAGAGGTGGATCCCCTTCCAGAGAAGCTAACCTAGGTGTAAACAAAGAGCTGAAGGCACCAGATCCAAAGGCGAAGGTTGA
Organism: Viscum album; assembly: GCA_963277665.1. Taxonomy (NCBI): domain Eukaryota; kingdom Viridiplantae; phylum Streptophyta; class Magnoliopsida; order Santalales; family Viscaceae; genus Viscum; species Viscum album. Next base: position 1,021,635,347 of record OY728122.1, read on the forward strand.
GACCCACATGGATGGAGACCATAAGGAGGGAACCGAAAGATGTTATGACTGAAAGATGTTGGTGGAACATCTTTCAGTGATATAGGTAGAGTTCTAGAAGATGCAAATTTTTGTAACCAAGATGTTTCTCCTCAATGAATGAAATTGATGTTGTCATTCTCCCATGTATGTAGGAAGAATTTCCAAACCATGTAATACTATTGTGCATTATTTTGTACTTTGTACTTGCATGTCTGTTTTCTTGTCATGTGTTTATTTGTTGTTGTGAATGAAGACCTTGGTAGGACTGAAACTAGATGAAAGAATGACTCAGTGTGGTGGTTGGGGTACCTGGACTTCCCAGTTATGGACACCAAAGTCATGGGGGATCTTCTAGAGAAAAGTTTTGTGCTTGTTCCTTCAGGATCATCCTTTGAAAGGGTGGGTTATCAAAATCAATAAAAATGAAGGCCTTCGGGCTATTCGGGCTATTTTTCATTGTAGGGAAATTTTTACTACAAGCTGAATAATAATCCTCTGTAGAAAATAAAATGAATTCTTGCAGGAACTCTAATCAGATAGTAAAGGGGGACTTGAATATGATAGCACTTGTAGGGCCCTAGGAAAGTGATATACACTGAGAGGGGGAGGGGTGAATCAATGTGTACCTATTTTTCACTAAAATTTCCTTTAAATACTTCCCTACTTTCACTTTTTATGAACTTTTTTTAGTTCAACCCTTTTCACCAATTAAAGTGAATAGTCTGGTATTTCTTTTTCTTATCAATCACTCACCCATATGCATAGAATCTAAATGATCACAATGCACCATGATTTTTACAAGGTTCGACACTCAATGTGAGTGACTAGTCCTTGGTGTGTAGTGAGTGTTATCCTACCACATAAGGTTTTACTACTTATCATAAATCAATAGTGTAGGGGATAGTCTTAAACCCTTTATAATGTTGTCACCCAACATATTACAAGAATCATACTTGTTTCCCCAATTCAAAATAGTGCAATAAAACATTTGATAGATGGAGAACCTCCTTGAGTATAACTATGGATCTCATTCCATCAATATTACGGATTTTTTTTATGAAGGTCTGATATCAATGGATTATAATTATTAGATCAACCTTCTTTTCCTAAAGGAGACATGAAATCACTTTTGAAATAAACTGCTTCAAGAACTCAAACAAAGATGCATGGATCTTCTTTAGATCAGAATGAATTCCTCTTCTCCTATTGTTAGGACCGTAACCTAACAATGGCCTCACAAAAAGAATTGAGGTTAAAGAGAAAGAACAAACAACTACAGAACTTTTTATTTCCATAAGATTAATGAATGTAGTTACAGATGAATGGAGAAGAAGAAGAATCTCTAAATGATAAGACCACTCTCCTGTAGAGCCAAGGAGAGACCACCCTAGGGCCGACACCTCCAGCTGCTCCCAAGCAGAACTCCAAAAATGATCCTTTCCCTCCTCCCAATATCTCAAACATTTCTTATTATCCCCAACCATCTTCTACTAACTTTAACAACTAATAAAAGTAAAAGTACCAATCTGCCTTTACCCGGTAGCATGCCCACACATGGGCATCCCACCAGCCTGATGTTCCTAACAATTTCCCCCACACTAAAAACCCACCTTGTCCCCAAGGTGGACCTTCTAACCACTGAGTATCCTCTTAAAAACTAGATCATAAGCCCCTGATGGTGGCTTTGGCAGTGTCCCAAGCATCAATACAACTTGTAATTCCCTCGGTTTTGGAACCAACTCATTTGGAACTACTGTCGATGTTGCAACTAGAGGTTCTATCTCTTTTACTATAGCAGCTTGCCTCTGTTGAGCTTTTTCTCTATGCCTATCGATAATAAAAGTTGACAAATAGTTGATGAACTTGTAATTTCCAGAAGAATTGGAAGGAATGGAGCTACATAAGAAGGTAGAGGAAGAGGAATCCTAAAAGGAGAATACCAATCTCTTATAGAGCCAAGGAGAGACCACTCCAGGGCTGACACCTCCTATTTCTCCCAAGAAGAACTCTAAAAATGATCCCTTCCATCCTCCCAACAGCTTTCCCCTTATCATACTCAGCCATCTTCCACCAACACTAACAACTAATAAGAGGAAAATACCAATTTTTCCTTCCCCAACAGCATGACCACACACTAGAATCCCACAAGCCTGATGTTCTTAACACCTATGGTGATTGATCTATAAAGTACACAGCCACACAAATAAGCAGAATTGGTTTGACCTTCTCTGATTCTCCACAAGACCCTCTCTCACTTCTCCCGACTTCTAGATATTGAGATTTTCTCAGTCTCACTCACACATATAAATTAATTTCATTTAATTTAGGATCTTTAAAATCAGTATTTATCACATATCTAGATAAATAAAATTCAAAAATAAAATAGATTCTTTGATCCATTGAAGTTCTGGATTTGAGTCTCCTTGATTTTCTCCCACTTAAAGGATTTTTATCAATTTTCTATTCTCTCTTCCACAGTAGATTTGATGGAACATACCAGAATTTAATTGAGACATAATTTCCAAGGACAAAACCCTTTTAAATAGAGATAAAATAGTTTTCATGGGTGGTTATTTAATTAACTGTCAAATTCCATCAATTTGACAATTTTATCCCTCATTATCCCATTATAATAATAATATCAAATATAATATTATTGGATTTAATCCAACATTCTCCCACTTAACTCATGTGATATTACTTTATAATGTTTAATATATTCAATTGTTCATTATGCACATTTATATATATTCTATCATGTATAAAACATTCATCATAATTAAGGATATGAGTCATGGTGGTCGTATATTCTCTAATAATATAATCCCTTCCATGTACTACAATATTTACATTTTCCATATCATAATTAAAATGGGATATATATAATTGGCCCAACAATAATGTCTTTATTAAAGACTATGTATACTATCATTATTCAATTCAATCATGTATGCTTATTAAAAAATAGGCAACATGATCAAAAAATTTATAAGTTCAAGTTTCGACTGTAATATTCATAATAGTCAATACATATAATGAATCCTACTCAGTGATAATGACCATACTTTAAAAATGTCCATTAAAAGTCTTGGTAAAGATCCCTTTCATCAAAGGGTCAATAATCATAAGATTTGTGCTAATATGTTTAATTGACACCTTACATTTTTTAACTTCCTCTTCAACTACAAAGTAATTTAATTTCATGTGTTTAGAACCTTTGGAATATCAGTCATTCTTGAAAAAGAATATTTTTGTGGTATGGTAACAATAAATTTTCAAGGGCTTGGCGATACTGTCAACAATTCCAAGTCCTGAAATAAATTTCCACAACCACGTACTCTGAATTATAGCTTCAAAGCATGCTACAAATTCATCTTCCTTGGTCGAAGCAGCTATAATCGATTACTTTGCATTTTTTAATGATATTTCTCCTTTGTCTAGAAGATACACATACCCAAAAGTGGACTTTATTACATCAACACAACCAGAAATGTCTAAATCAGAGTATCCAATCACCTCAAGATCATTGGATCTTTTATAAGTAAGCATGTGATCCTTTTTTCCTTGAAAATATCACAGAACTTTCTTTGCATCTCTCTAATGATTTAGTCCAGGATTACTTTGGTATATTCCCAACACACCAACTGAAAAGATAATATCTAGACTTGTACATGTTTGAGCATACATCAAGTATAAGGACCCGACCTTATTACATTACATAGTCTTGAATTTAGTCAAGAAATAACTTCCTTTTACATTGAGTATATTTTCGAGTTTAGATCTTTAGAGAATTGGGACAATACATTCATAACATTACACATTATTACAGAGTGGATACCATAAAAACAGTACTCATTCCTTCCAAAATTTAAAACTTTCCAAATAAAACATGATTTCTTTGATAGATCTTAAAACATTTAACTTGGCTTACTTCACTTTATTACACATCCTTATAACATGTAAAAATCATTTAAAAACTTGGGATGATAACAAAAAGCTCAGTAAGGGATATAAAAAAACACATTAGTCCAAGAATACTTGTAACATATGAAATCACTTTCAAAAGACATGCTTGTCACCCATATATACTTACTTTGTAAAACATGATATTTCCACAATATTCCCACAAACATAAGAACATAAATATAACCATAATGGTATATTGGGGCATTACTTACATAATATTGTAACCCTCATGGCTACCTTATAATTTTTAACCCTCACGGCTACCTTACAATTTGTGTAACCATCGCAGTTACACATGGAGTAACGATACGGATGACCTCCAACTTACACATACCCAATGCATTGTAGGGAGATATGGGTCTCACCCTTAATCATAAACAATTCCCAAGAACTAGAACATAATCACACAACATTAATAATAACATAAAAACATTTCTTTAGAACTTTGTAAAACAGAATTTTTAAAAGAGGATTTTAAAAGGAAAGTCTATTATAGATATCATATAATTGAAGTGAAACTTAATAAAGTGGATGGAATATTTATATACACTATAAATAAACATAATTCAACATAATATAAATAATTTTAATATCACTTAAATAATTAAGTAGAAGGGTAACCCAAAGAATGAAAATCAGGTTAAGAATTCTCTTACCTCGGGTTTTTCTTACTACAAACTTGTTTAAAATTACTGTATAATGGTTAAAAGAGTGTTATTGGTATTTTAAGGAAACATTTTCATGTTTATAAAATCTTATATGGTCATTTCATAACATAATTTCACCCTTTAATTATTAGTATTTTTCTCCTTGCACTATTTTTGGGTGATTTCTTTACATGATTTCCAAGATTGGTTCGTGATGGATGTTCTTGTCAATTGGAATTGAAACTCAAGAATTGGAATGGAGTAGTATTTACATATTTCTAGTACCATAAATTATACCATTTATCATTTTAAATTATTACATGAGGATGATTCATAAGTTAAAACATTAATGATGTTCGTTTAGATCATTTTAGTGGTTCTTTGATAATAATGACCTCATTTTGTTTTATAAATTAAAACCATATGTCAAAAAGAATTCAAGAACCATGTATGAGATATAATACATATATTATAACCTTTTTCAACCATAAAAATTGTTTCGTGACTAGACTTGAAGGATTTAAAGAAAAATTAAATCACATCGTCCACGATGTCGGTAATTCGACACATCATGGACAATGTTTTTAATTCCTTGAATAAATGGGAGAGGAGAAGAATAATGATGATGAATTTTCCATGAAAATGAGAACATTAAGAATATATAATATTCTGTAGCTTTCATGCCTTTGGTTAAGAGGAGGTGAGGAAAGAAGAAGAAAAGAAAGGAATCATGAAATAAAAGAAAACTTGAGAAATTTCTCAAGAAAATTCGGCAGCCTTACAGTGTCTCTTAAAATTTCATAAAAATAGTTTGATGAGATAAATGGGATATCTCATCACTCTTACATAATGTGGACAGTAATGGGGGATATGGAATGAAATATCCCAACATAATCCAAATGGAAAGGGAGAGAATAACATAAAATTAAAGAAAAGAAAGAAAATAAAAGAGGATGTTTACCTCTTGATCTCTTCTCCTTGAGATCCTTATTAAGGGAATTGGTTTTGGTCTTTTAGTGAGACCAGTAGCTCTAGGACGTGGGGAAGAGACTTGGGAGGATTATTGGGAATAAATTAGTCATGGCTCAAGGCTTGAGATATGTGGGAAGAAGATGAGAGTGAGAGTGGTATTTATAATATTTTTGCCCAAGATTATGAATAGTCTTAGTTAATGTAACCTAAAATAGTAATAATGTCATGTGAGTTTGAACCAAGTGTCCTTAAATCACTTATGATGTCATAAATTGTGTATTTTACTGATAATTTGATTATACAACATTTTATCGTATTTCACGATTCATTGAAAATTCAATAATTTCAGAAAAATCCCAAAAATTTACCCTAACCATTTTTTGACGTGTAGAATTCAAAAATTAAGTCCATTTTTTGAAAATAATTTTCTAAATATTATTAATTTAATTTTTAAATAAAATCATACTTAATTCAAAAATTAACAATTCTAATTATATAACTACTTCTATATCACAATGAAAAATTAACCAAGATGTTATTATCTTAAAACCTTAATAAAATAAAATAATAATAAAATTTACTATTTATTAGGGTCATATTACTATTCATAAGGGTATGTTACTATTCACAAAAAAACAAGTTGGTTTCATCAGACTCAAAATAACTTACTGAACATAATTGTATATGACAGTTTCTTGAAATTCAAAACATAAAAGTGGAAAATTATGTTTAAAGGCTAGTTATAAATATCTACTTAAAAAAATTTCCATGCATTTATATTTATTTTTAGAAAAACTTGGGGTGTTAAATTATCCCCACCTTCTGGAAACTGCGTCCTCGTAATTTTATTTACTTATTAAAAAACTGAGAGTACTTTTCCCTCATAGCATTTTTAGACTCTCGTGTTGCTTCTTCAACCATGTGTTTTATCCAAAAAACCTTTACCAGGTGGATTACCTTATTCCGCAATACATGTTCCCTTCGATCAAGATTCTGAACTGGTTTCTCTTCATAAGAAAGGTTCTCTTCGAGTTGAACTGCTTCTAGGCTCAAGAAATGTGAGGAATATGGCACATACTTCCTCGACATCAAAACATGAAAAACATTGTGTACCTGAGAAAAACTCGGAGACAGAGCTACTCGGTATACAACTGGTCCAACTTTTTCCAAGATTTCAAAAGGACCGATGAAAGAAAATTTTCAGATTTTGAAAACAAACTGGAGAATTCACCAATCTCTTCTTCAGTTCCTGAAGAAAAACATCACGTTCTTCTGTCCAAACAAATTTAACCCCTTTCTGTATTAACTTAGATATTGGGCTAGATAACCGAGCAAATTTCTTAACAAAACATCAGTAATAACCTACTAATCCAAGAAAAATACAAATCTCTGTAACATTTGTGGGTCTTGGTCATTCATAAACCACTTTTGTTTTGGAAGGATCAACTATTATTCCATCCTTATTTAAAATGTTCCCAAGAAAAGAAATCTGTTGCAACCAAAAATCACACTTGCTGAATTTTCCATACAGTTTCTTTTCTTTTAAGGTTTGTAAAACAACCCTTAGATGTTTTTCATGCTCCTATTTATTTTTAGAATATACCAGAATGTCCACAATAAACACAACCACAAACTTATCCAAGAACTCATGAAATACTCTATTCATAAGATTCATGAATAAAGAAGGTGCATTAGTTAATCCAAATGGCATAATAACAAATTCATAATGCTCATATATAGTATGAATGGCTATTTTCGGGATGTCATACTCCTTCAAATTCATCTGATGGTATTCGGATCTCAAGTCAATCTTGAAAAACTATTGAGCTCCTTGGAGCTGATCAAACAAGTCATCGATATAAGGAAAAGGATACTTGTTTTTAATAGTGATGTTATTCAATGTGTAATCAATGTAAAGTCTCATAGAACCATCTTTCTTTTTAACAAACAAAACAGGATCACCCCATGGTAATAATGGCATGTGAGTTCAAACCAAGTGGCCTTACACCATTTATGATGTCATAAATAGTGTATTTTACTGATAATTTGATTATACGGTATTTTATCATATTTCACTATTCATGGAATATTCAAGAATTTCAGAAAAATCCCAAAAATTTACCCTAACCATTTTTTGACGTGTAGAATTCAAAAATGAAGTCCATTTTTTGAAAATAATTTTCTAAATATTATTAATTTAATTTTTAAATAAAAGCATACTTAATTCAAAAATTAACAATTCTAATTCTATAACTACTTCTATATCATGATGAAAAATTAACCAAGATGTTATTATCTTAAATCCATAAGAAAATAAAACAATAATAAAATTTACTTTTCATTAGGGTCATATTACTATTCATATTACTATTCATAAGGGTATGTTACTATTCGCAAAAAAAACAAGTTGGTTTCATCAGACTCCAAATAACTTATTGAACACAATTGTAGATGATAGTTTCTTTAAATTCAAAACATAGAAGTTGAAAAATTATGTTTAAAGGATAGTTATAAATATCTACTTAAAACAAACTTCCATGCATTTCTATTTATTTTTAGAAAAACTTGGGGTATTACATCAAGCTTCCAACAACATATGCATAAGGAATTCCTTCCATCTGTTTTTGTTCAAAATCATTTTTGGGACATTTATTGAGATTAAATTTATCTCCTTTATGAATTGGAACTAGTGATGTTGAACATTTTTTCATCCTAAACCTCTCTAAAATTTTATTTATGTATGAATTTTGAGATAAGCCCAATAAACTTTGAGTTCTATTACGGGGTATTTTTATTCCAATCACATACTTGGCTTCTCCCATGTCTTTCATTACAAAATTATTAGAGGAATTTCTTAGTCTCATATAATAGATCAGGATCATTTGCAGCAAGCAGTATGTCATCAACATATAGAATCAAGAATATAAATTTACTCCCACTGATCTTTTGATATATACATCGATCAATGATGTTTTCCTTAAATCCAAAAGATACAATGGTATCATCAAACCTAATATACCATTTTTACGAAGCTTATTTAAGTCCATATATTGACTTCATTAATTTAAATACCATGTGCTCCTTCAATGAAAAAACCCATTAGTTGATCCATATATACATATTCCTCTAAGTTTCCATTTATAAAGGGTGTTTTAACATCCATTTTATGTAACTCTAAATCATACTGAGTTGCCAATTTCGTAATAATTCTAAAATAATCTTTCTTAGAAACCAGTGAGAATATTTTCTTTTACTATATACCATCCTTTTGAGTGAATCCTTTAGCAACTAGTCTGGCCTTGTAAAGTTCAAGGTTACCAAGAGAGTCATGTTTGATTTTGAAGACCCATTTACATCCAACTCTCTTGCATCCTTCAAGTAATTTCATAAGGTCTCATACTTTATTTTATTCCATGGAATTAAACTCACATTTCATAAAATCTAACCATTTATCAGAATTATCACACTTTTTGGCTTGAGAATATGAAATTGGATCATTATCTATGCCAATATCATTTTTCTATTTCATGCAGATATACCACATAGTAATCAGAAATAACTTACCTTCTTTCCCTTTGGGAACTTCTTAACACTATTTCTTGTGGTTCTTCAACCATTTCTTCATTGTGAATTTGGGAAACATTCTGTTGTTGTTCTACATGATTATTTTTTGATGCAATAATTTGAGGAACAACAACATGTGGAGTTAACTTCTTTAATTTCCACATTTTGTGGAACTTCACTCCTAATGGATTCACCATTCTCGATAAATATAGCATTTCCAGTTTCAACAATTCTCATACTGTGGTTAGGACAATAAAATCTATACCCTTTGATTTCTTTGGATAACAAATGAAATTTCCACTAATTGTTCTTGCATCTAGATTTCTTTTTTTTTTTTGAATTATATGCTATTATTTCTTCCTGACAACCCAATACATGCAGGTGTCTTAAACTAGGTTTCTTACCGGTCCAAAGTTTAAAATGATTCTTTGGAACTGATTTACTAGGAACCCTATTCCATAAATACATGGAATTCTTTAAAGCATACATCCATAAAGAAGGGTAAAGAAGAATTACTTAATATACTCCTAATCAAATCCATTAATGTTCTATTACGCCTTTCTGCTACACCATTTTGTTGTGGTGTACCTGGTATAGTGTATTGTGCACATATGTTGTGACTTTCTAGAAACTTTTCAAATGGACTAGGGTTTTGTCCAATTTCATCAAATATTACATAATATTCATCACCCCTATCAGACCTTATGACCTTCACCTTTCTATCTAATTGTCTCTCAAATTCATTTACATAAATTTCCAAGGCATTTATTAATTGATATTTCTCATGCAATAAATAGACATATCCATAACATAAAAATTATCAATAAAGTTGATAAAGTATTTTTCTTTACCGAAATAATTGACATCAAAAGTTCCACATGTATTGGTATGTATGATCTCAAGGAGTTGAGTACTTATTGTGCCACCTTTCTTTGTGTGTTGTTTGTTTTTAATCCATACAAATGCTTCGGTTAATAAAATCCAAATTTGGAAGGATTTCAATCTTAATCAATCTCTCCAATATTTCTTTGGAAATATGACCTAAACGTTTATGCCATAAATAAATAAAATTTTCATTTACTAAACTATGTTTAGTACCAGAATTATGATGCAAGGTCATAAGTGTTTCAGTATACATATTATCAAGATTTATTTTATATAAACCATCATACAATAAACCAGATCCAATCATGTGTGTGTTTTTAAACAAACTAAAATATTCATTCCCAAAATTAAAAGAGTATCCAGCAGCATCAAGTTTTGATAAAGAAACCAAATTCCTAGATATACTAGGTACATAAAAGGTTTCACATAATTCAAAACTATATCCACTATCAAGGGTTAAACAATAATTCCCTACAACTTCAACAAAAAACTTCACTTTATTCCCCATGAATATGAAATTTTCAGTTGGTCTTGTGATTTAGGTTGAAATAAATCCCTACATCATATTTAAAACATGATCCATAAAACCAGAATCAATCCATCATGTATTATGTGGAACTTCAGCTAAGTTTGATTCATAACATGTATAATCATTTTGGTTACCTTTATTTTCTAACCAAGCCTTATTTTTCAGGCAATCTTTTTTGAAATATCTAACTTTCCCATAGAAATTTCATTTATCTTTATTTGTGTTCTTTTGATCTTTCTAGAGGACTCGTTAACCTTCAATGATCCCTTTTCTTTTCCATGCTTCTTTACACCCTGCTTCTTTCCTCCTTGATGATGCACATAATGGATGGAGTGGATTCCTTAACTCTTTAAACGTGTTTCCTCTTGAACTAGCATACTATGCAATTCATGCACATTCCATTTATCTTTCATGGTGTTGTAGTTCATTTGGAATGGTCTATACTCAAACGGTAATGAATTTAGGAAAAATTGTACAAGAAAACTTTCATCCACTTCCATTCCTAAATACTTAAGTATTGCTGCAACATTTTTCATTTCAATGACATGCTCATGCATAGTATGAGAACCATCAAACTTCATGGTGGTCAATGTACTCATTAATGTCCCAGTAATAGATTTGTCAACAATTTGAGATCGGTATCCCGCATATTTCATAAATTCTTCAGTGCTTTTAGTTTCAAGGAGACCAGAATTGATGTTACTTGCTATGCTCATTCGCAAGAACATCAAACTTAATTTGTTCGATGTTTCCCATATTTTATAATATACTCTATCATCATCGCTACTTTCATCTGTTATAGTATCAGGTTTCTCTACTTGAGTGATAAATCAAGATCCAATACACCAAGGTGGAATTGGATTTTCTCACTCCTATCAGAGAAATTTAATCCATTAAAGATCGGAACAGTCGGTGTTTTGTAATTCAATGATGATGAAAAGCTAACTGCAATAAATAAATGCTTAAAATTAATGTTTTGAAATAATAATAATACATCGATTCAGACAAATTATTTAACATAAATGTGTATTAGTGTTCTCCTTTGGGTGATACACTAATACACAAAAATAATTGATACTAATTAAATTATTTTTATTTTGTAAATAATATACGAATCAATTAGATTTATTTATTATCTTTGGATATATAAATAAATCTCATAATTCATATATATATATATATTTCCAACAATTCTATTCATAAATTATAAGAATATAGAAATTGCCTATGAAAATTTAATAAATATCTTATAATAATGAATTTCAATTACTCATAAAATATCCTAAATATCTTATTTGTGTCATGTGTTTCTTTCACATTCGTAACCCACCCTTTAATATATATCATTTTAACACAATTTTGGAACAATTTTAACATTATTATTTGATCACTTTGGTGATTAAAAAATCTCATGTAGTGATGTTCCAAATATAAAACATCATAACATAACATAATTATAAATATAAATAAATTTTAATAAACATATATATATTTTTTGTTCACACTTTAAATTTTTTTGGCATCAAATTTAAAACACTAATAATTATTTTTAAATAATGATAGGTCAATAATTTTAATTTTTTTTAATTATAATATTTAGCACTATCCAACGGCTAAAACAAAATTAAATAAAATATAACAATAATCATTATTTTCTCATTCATATAATGACAATCATTTTTTTTAACTACAACTTCATCCCATTTAATATTAAATAATAATAAATAAATAAATAGTACTAAATTTTGAAATCATGAGGATTTCAAAATTTTTCACAAAAAATTAGAATTTCAAAACACATATCCATTATACAATTTAATATTATTTATTTATTTATTAAATTATATAACCATAATAAATAGTAACAATTTTAAATAAATCAATTTAAACATCATAATGCATATTAATAATTTTAAATGAGTAATTATTATCTTAAAAATTAAATAACATAATACTCCATTATTTAATCTCTTCATTTGTTAACTAATTAAGATAATCAATAACTATAAATGGAAATTTAATAACAATTCTAAAATTGAAGATCAAGATAAATGGTTTAATATGCAAACTATTTTAGAATCCCACAGACAACAGTTGAGAAAAAAAATGTGACTTCATGGGATTTAATATGAAATATTAAAAATAAATAAATAAGATGAGATTTCAATTCTAAAATCATGATGAAAGAGGTATTGTGATTTCCAAGAAAAAGAGAAATCCACTGCAGATTTGGTTTATTAAAAAATACACAGCAGATTCTATTTAAAACAAAAACAAAAAACCACAACAGTTAGATTTCAAACTATTATTATTATAACTACAATAACTTCATAATAATAATAATAAAATCAATAACTGAACAGTAGAATAATGAGGTAGCGTGGTAATTTTAGAACCCCAACAAACTATTATTGTTATTATTAATGATTATTAATACAAGAGGGATAATAATATAAAAATCCAGAAAACCCATTATTTGAAGAATGTAATCCATATTTTTTCAATTCTAAATTTAACGCAGTATATAATAAATTTAAATATGAAAAAACACATATTTCATAAACTTCTCTCTGATACCACATGTAAATTAATTTCATTTAATTTAGGATCATTAAAATTTATATTTATAACATATATATATATATAATTCAAAAATAAAATACATGCCTTTATCTATTGAAGTTCTGGATTTGAATCTCTTTGATTTTATCCCACTTAAAGGATTTCTATCCTTTGACTATTCTCTCTTCCACAACAGATTTGATGGGACGTACAAGAATTTAATTGGGATATAATTGAGAAGGAAAAGACCCTTATAATTAGGGATAAAACAGTTTTCATGAGTGGTTATTTAATTAACTATCAAATTCCATCAATTTGAAAATTTTATCCCCCATTATCCCTGATGGACTTGGGTAACAGCCTGCATCCAGGAAACACAAAATGGCAGGCACCACATCCATCCCTAACCCTCTTCTCCCCATGCGCTCTCACCAGGTGGCCTCACAGATGCTGGAAACAACATCATCGAATCTGCTTCTCCTCCCATGATGTGGTCTCCTCTGGTGTCACCCGGCAATGATGTTGCCGCGCTCCTGCTGCAGTCTTGCGTGTGCGAGTAAACTTTCTTTGCAGAATTAAATAACTTCCTTCATTATGTTCAACGCATCTCATTATGTTGAACAATGTTGTAGTTGCATGAATCAATGTTGTTCGTTGTGTTGAGCAACTTCAGTTCTACTCATGCATATTGTTGCATTGAATGATGTTTTCCGATCCGTGAGATCACTTTGAAAATTCTATTTCACATAAATCTTTGACATCCAAACTTAGTCTCATGTGTTGGGACTGTAAATTATTTGTACACCAGTTCAACAATAATGATGAGATAAAATAAAGTGTAAAAATTTGAAAATAAATGGACACCAGATGTAATGTGGAAAACCCCCCAAAATGAAAGGCATAAAAACCCACAAGTAAATAGAAGGATCGCTATGGGTAAAAGTGGGTACACACTCCCTCGCTATTACAAGGAGAAAACCCTTTTAAATTCTCTCTTAAATAATGAGGAAACAACCTCACAAATACTGCTCGAATAATGGACTATAGGTGATGAGAAACCGAGTGAAGCTGGTGCTAGAAACATAGGGTAGGATCTCCATTTATAGGTTGCCTCTCCCCCCTCCTGCTCTTCTACACTGTTGGGTTTGGTGTGGTCGGACACCCACCACACCGACCACTACCGGACCCCTTTGACAAAAACAGGGGGTGGTGTCATCTGTCGAATAAACTGTCTGACACATCTCCCACTTGAAAATTTTATTGAGAACTAATCACATATCCACACATCCTTTCTATATTCCAAACATGGTACTCATGCCTCTATAAAGCCACTTGAGGATCCACACTATCTGAGCTTATCAGATTCAACTACCTTCATCAGGAAATCTGCCAGATTTTCTTTAGTATGGATTTTCTGCATATCCACACTTCATTCCTCCACCACATCTCAGACAAAGTGATATTTTACCCCAATGTGCTTCGTCCTGAAATGAAAAATGGATTCCTTGCAATGTGTAGGGTGCTATGACTATCACAAAATAATGTAATATTCTCCTGTTTGTGCCCGATCTCCTCCAACAACCTTCTCATCCAAATTGCCTTTTTGCAAGCCTGTGTAGCTTCCATGTATTCCGCCTCTGTCGTAGATAACGCCACAACTAACTATAACTTTGAAATACAGCTCACAAATCCTCCTATAAGAGTAAGAACGTAACCAATATTGGATTTCCTCCTATCAAAATATCCTACAAAATCTGAATCAATAGAGAATTTGATAGTGAATTATGATCCTCCATGACATAATGCACCATCTATGTTCTCCTTGATGTATCACAAGATCCTCTTCATTGTGCTTCAATGCTCCCGTCCTGGATTTTCCAAGTACTGACTAACTACTCCCACTGGATGTGCAATTTCTGGTCTAGTACAAACCATAGGTAAAATCAGACTACCCACTATTGATGCATATGATACTCAAGACATCATTATCCTCTCTGCTTCACTTCTAGGACTCATCATAGAGGATAACTTGAAATTAATAGGAAGTAGGGTAGAGATTGGCTTACAATATTTCATGTTGAAGCATTTCAAGACTTTTCATAAGTAATTATTATGTGATAGACAAATCTTACCATTATCTCTGTCTCGGTAAATCTGCATCCCAAGAATCTTTCTTTCTGGTCCCAAGTCCTTCATATCAAACTCTCTAGCCAATTGTGCCTTCATCTCTTGGATCTTATCATTGTTGGGGCATGAAACCAACATGTCATCCACATACAACAAAATAATGATGAAATCATTACCATACGAACCATTGAAATGTTCACAAAGATTTGAATGAAGTCTTTTGTATGCAAGGCTCATGATATATTAATAAATTCTCTTGTACCAACACCTCGATGCCTGTTTAAGACTGTACAAATATTTTTTCAACCTCCAAGCCAAGTTCTCTTTACCTTCTTCTGAAAAAACTTCAAGTTGGTGCATATAGATCTATTTATCAAGATACCATGGGGAAAATCGTTCTTCACATCCAGCTACTCTAGATGTAAGTTGTATGTAGCACACATCACCAGAACTATCCGAACAGTCGCCAGTCTAACAACAGGAGAAAATATTTCATTGAAATCAATATCTTCCTTCTAAGCATATCCTTTGACCACCAGTCATTCACGGTATCTTTCCACATAGTCCTTTCCATCCTGCTTGATCTTAAAGACCTATTTTTTGTTGATAGTCTTCCTTCCATGAGGTAATAGAACAAGATCTCAGGTCTTGTTCATGTACAGGGCTTCAAGTTCCTCCTACATCGCCGCCATCCATGAGGATGCATATGGAATATGGGTCGCCTCCACAAAAGAAGATGGATCTCCATCCTCCGTCAATAAGCAGTACGCAATATTGCTCTTAGTGACATAGTCTGAGTGCCATATTGGTGTTCTTTTCTCCTGAGTTGATCATCATGGTCTAGACTCAACGGGTACTTGATCATCATGCTCTAGTAATGTCACAGAGGAAATTGGTTCTTCCTTGGATTTTTCCTCTACCTTGACTATTGTAGTTTTTGTATTATCATTCTCCATGTATCGATTGGTTTTCATTTGAACCTTGTCTTCTACAAAAATGATATCTCTACTGATGATAAGTTTGCGGGTAGTGGGATCCCACAAATAATACCCCTTCACACCATCAGCGTACTCAAAGAAGATACATTTCCTGGATCTCGAATCCAACTTCAATCGTTCCTGGTCATTAAACAATGCATATATAGGACTTCCAAAAATATGTAATCAGAAATAGTCAGTGGGTTTACCAATCCACATCTTCATCAGTGTCTTCAGATTAATCGCCACTGAAGGCGATTTGTTGGTCACATAATAGGCGGTGTTCACTACTTCTGCCCAAAAAGTTTTTGCAATTCTTGCAGTCTTCTTCATATTCCTTGTTCTATCCAATAGGTTTTTTGTTCATCCTCTTTTCCACTTCATTGTTTTGAGGAGTGTACGCCACCATGAACTATCTCTTGATTCCTTCCCATTGAAAAAAAGTATCAAATTCCTCACTTGTATATTCTCCCCCAATATCAATCCTTAGAAACATGATCTTTTTTCCATATTCAAGTTCCTTCCACACTTTGAATGTTTTAAAGACATTAAAAACATCTGTCTTCCTCTTGATTGGGTACATCCAACATCTCCTAGAATAATCACAAATGAATGATACAAAGTACCTTTCTCCTCCCAGGGATATAATCGATGCTTACCAAACCTTAAAATGGTTATGACTTCTTGATGTTGACGTCCCGAACTTTAACCTGTGTTGCTTACTCAAAACACAGTGCTCACAAAATGTTAAGGATACCTTTGTAAGCCCAGGAAGTAGCTTTTGATCCGAAAGAATATTTAGACCTCATTCTGAAATATGGTCAAGCTTCTAATGCCATAACGTCGTCAATGCTTTTGTCGAGGTAGTTGATGTGACAACTATCTCTGCCTCCTTGTATGTTTCACTCATAAGCACGTATAGCTTCTTCGAGATCTTTTCGGCCTTTATCACCACAAGCGCGCCCTTCACAGTTCTCATCACTCCATTCTTGATGTGAGTCTTACATCTGAGGTCATCAAATTTTCCCAAAGATAATATGTTCTTCTTCAAACCTTTCACATGGCTTACTCCTTGGATGGTTCTAACAATATCATCATGCATCTTCAATTTGATGGTACTTATTCCAATGAAATTCAAGGTGTGACTGTTCCCCATGTATACAAGTCCTTATAGGATGGCTTCATACTAATCAAACCATTACTGTCAAGATGTCATGTTTCATGTTTCTCCTGATTTGATTATCCATGCATCCTTAAGATGATTCCTGCTTCCAGCAGTCGTCACTACTTCACTGACAAGAATATATCTCTTTATATAAGTAATCATCACATTCCCCCGAGAGATCTTTTCATTACTCTTCTTGTTCCAAAATCCTTGATGTGACCCTTCTTTCCATAATTGAAACATGTGACATTCTTCTTCTTACTCCTCGATTTGGACCTGCCATGATTCTGACTCCCACTGGAACCATGCTCCATCATCCTTCCTCTCTCCATTGATAGAGTCTCGGCTTAGTGTGTAGTTGTCTTTCTGTCCTTGTTCTTGCACCAACTTTATTCTTCAAGAACTATAGCTAAAACATCATTGAAGGGCATCATATCTATTAATATATTGTTGGTGAGATTGATGATGAGTTGGTCATATGAATCTAGAAAACTTTGGAGTAGAATCTCTACGCATTCAGTATCCACAATTTTATAGCACAACGTTGTGAGCTGAGAGAACAAGGTATTGAGGTTGTTGATGTGGTCAGTCACTGATGATGAATCCTCCATTTGAAAAGCATACAATTTTCTCTTTATAAAAATTTTATTGTGTAGTGACTTGGCCTCGTATAGCTTCATTAGAGTGTCTCATATTTCCTTCACCGCCTTTTTCTATAAAATTCTCAATAGGACCTCGTCTGCCAAAGCCAAATGGATATTAACAATATAATTCTCATCCATGTCGTTCCATTTCTCCTCCGTCACACCCACCAGTTTTCACCAATTGTTAGTAGGCAATTATCCTTCCGCAGCACTGCCTGCATCTTCATTTTCCACAACGAAATATTATTCTCGTTGAATTTTTAGATCTCAAATTTTACCACCACCTAGAAAATTTGTCAGTCTAGAACCTCCTCTATTTCACAATGGTGTATTAAATACTTTCAATAAAAATTTTCGGATGTGAAAGATCAATCGGAGTCGCAATCACTGAGCATACTCAAATTTACAAGAATTATTAATACCTGAAAACATGAACAACATCGGGCCAAAACCTACCTTTTGATACGACTTGTTGAGACCATAAATGATTTTTCCACCAGTGTAGTGATAATCACGAGATAAAATAAAGTGAAAAAATGCGAAAATAAATGAACACCAGATGTAACGTGGAAAAACCCTCAAAATGAAAGGGGTAAAAAACCACAAGAAAATAAAAGGATCACTATGAGTAAAAGTGGGTACACACTCCCTCGCTATTACAAGGAGAAAACCCTCTTGAAATTCTCTCTTAAATAATGGGGAAACCTCAAAAATAGTGCTCGAATAATGATGGACAATCGGTGATGAGAAACCGAGTGAATATGATAGTGGAAACACAGGGGAGGCTCTCCATTTATAGGTCGCCTCTCCCCCTCCTCTTCTCCACTATTGGGTTTGGTGGGTTTGTCCACCCACCACACCTACCACCGCTGACCCCCATTGACAAAAATAGGGGGCAGTGCCATCCATCAAATAAACTGTTGACATCATGCAGATGGTTGCGTTGAGTAATTTATGAATATCTTCTTCATGCAGGTCTGTGCATTGAGTAGAATTTAGATACTGTCTCAAGAAACTCAAGATCTATCTCACACAAGTGTAAATATGTTTCACACATGTATTTGGTCACGTTTTTCTATTTTTCTCAAGTCCCAACCATGCTGTTTTTTCGCATACACTAAACAATTGGCCATTTTTCAGCAGTAGCTTCTACATCCATTCCGAGAGTCTTCTTGCTTCTTCCAGAAAGACTTCTAGCCTTCAAAAATAAATCCAAACATCATTAACACACCAAATATAAATCAATGAATTTTTCATTATTAAATCAAACATAATCTCCCAATTATGTGGGTTCTTCAAGAATAAGATTCTGAAATAACATTGACTTACAAATATTTTGGTTTGTCTTGACCTCAACATGGCATTGAATCTATTCATAAATTTAGTAATTATAAATCTTCATTCTGATCATGTGTTACTGATCTTGAACAGTTAGTATGCTCGATGACATACTCTTCTCCTTTATTTGTTCTAGCAAAATTATCATAGCTTTTATTAGTATCCTTCACCACTTCTCATCTTCAAGAATTCAATTACACTTACTTTATATTAGTGTGAATTTTCCCATCATGACTCATTTTAATCCATCAACCCAATTGGAGTTCTTTAATTCTGTTGGAGTCTCAGCCCATGAGCATCTTTGAAACACCATATGATCTATACAATACATATGTCATGTGTATGCACTCTTCCATATCATGATGTTTATCCACTATGTACCATCTTATTCTATTGGGGGACTGAGTTGTGCAAGACATCCCCCATTCGAATAGCCAAGATCCATTGGGTATAAATTAGGTTTGAAAACTTAAAATATGGAATCAAACAAGTTGCTTATCTTTCCAGCTCCATAAAAATGAAACTAATAAACAGAGAAAATATTCATAATCAATTCCAACAAGCTAGAAAAGTGACAGTAACAAGCAATGACATACCCAATAAAAACAATACTTAATAGCTTCTAATTAAACAAATAAATCCAAAACTAGTTTGAATTAAATCCCATAAGAAGACGTTCATCATTAACCAGGTTGAAAAAATAAATGCAGAAAGCAATAAAGGACATAGCGATGTAACGTGCTTCGACCAATGACCTACATGCACAGGGCAGAGTCATCGTGAGTTTTTTACTGTGCAAAAATAATGGAGTACAAGTGAGAATAAAAGCAGCAAGACACAACATCAAGTGACATGTACAAGGAATTAAAGATGGAAACAACTAAGGAATAGTAAGATAACTTGAGACCCCCCCCCCTTACCAGAGGTTGGATTCACCTTAGTCGACACCTCCATGTCGTGATGAGATGTTGGCATGCCCTCCTCCAAGATCGATGTCGCACAAATACATTGTTATCCAGATTTGGTGTTGCTAACCATGTTCGGATCCGCTATCCAAGAACAGAACCAGAATGAGCATCTTCCTTATGGAAGTCCTTCACACGCTGCCTACAGGTTTATCCTGCTCAAGAATTTTGTTGCCCGGGTCCTCCCACCACAGCCACCCTGGTACCCAGTCAATGTCCAGGCTCAACCTAGTGATCCAGACGAGCCATCATAGACCAAGAAACTCTATTTACGACCAGATCTGGTATGAAACAGATTCTTCGACCCCCTCCATCATCGCTCAAGCGAACAAGAAACATGTCATCAGAGTTCGTCTCTTCACTATGTTCTTATCCGGAGAAAACCCCCAAATTTATGGGTTTGCTCTTCTTGATCACCAGATCCCCATCATCGCCTGAAAAGCAACTATGCCGCCACAATATCCCAGATGAACACCACAGACCACCACCGAAGAAGAAATCCTACGTCGCTGCATCACTTGGAGAAGCCTGTACCGATGCTCTGCGTAGAAGGGTGAACCAATAGAGACCCTCGTGCTCACATCGTGGGTGTTTTCCTCTGCCTGTGATCTTGCTCTCACACCTAGAAGGGTCAGGATCCACTCCCCTCTGATCTCTCTGCATTTCATCTATTCAAGGAACTCCCTACCAAAGGAAATAGAGGAGCAGGGAGCACACATCCAGGAGGACACGCGTATGGAGGAGAAATGGATGGTTCCCACCTTTTAACCACGTAACAGCTTGAAAAACAACATATTAAAAATGAATTTTAATTAACAATAAAACTGTGAATGAAAATTCACAAATCTCCACCTTGGAAATTAAAATGCATAAACAAATTTAATATGTAACAATGTTACATATAAACTCCACCTTGCAAATTAAAACTCTAACCACATGATGATTTTGTGTCACCTACCATCATTAATTTGGACATCACATCCTAAACAGGAAACACCTATAGGGTATGGCCCAAACGGACTCCCTATCATGCATCAACATGACACACGCCGCCCAAATTAATGATATTCTAAACTACTGCTAAACATACTCAGAATTAAACAACTCTAAACATAAACAGAGAACATACCTGCACTTACCTGAGCCGACCTCTAAGATGATGTCATCGAGGAAGTCTCGGGCTGCTCACCAGTACCGTAGCAGGCACTGTTCTGTACTGTAACAGCCAGAACTATTCATCCATCTGGGCCTATGGGCCACCGGTTTGGTCCTCGGGTCCTGCAAGGCTTTCGGGCCACTCAAGGCCTTCAGGCTAGTTGTCTCTCAAAGGAATTAGGGTCACCCCAAGGCCTTCGGGCCATATGATTATGCAGATGTACCAGTCATGCTACAAGGGACAAGGCTCCAGATGAGAATTCAG
Source organism: Viscum album (assembly GCA_963277665.1). Lineage (NCBI taxonomy): Eukaryota > Viridiplantae > Streptophyta > Magnoliopsida > Santalales > Viscaceae > Viscum > Viscum album. The sequence goes on from OY728122.1 coordinate 1,021,657,129, forward strand.
GGCATGTTCATTCCCTAGAGTAGAGCTAACCGGAATTGGAAGAACGAGAGGGTATGGAATTGTCATCGGTACCGGGCATGTGCAGTTTTGCATAGGACAGGTAGCCAACCAGCCCTGTGAAGGTGGAGTGTTGATATCATGCCATATGCTGAGGAGGAGCAGTTCTAAGTTGTCTTGTCTAGGTGATTCCCTCTAAGACTTACGGTTCATGTAATTGTCTCTAAACCTTCGGGCCTTATAAAGGTTCCACCTCACCCCTTGAAAGGTGGATTATCAAAAATAAAAAAAATGAAGGCCGCCTTCAGGCCATTCCGGAAAAAAACAACAGTATAGTAATGCCAATAGAAGCAATAAAATAAACACTGAAAAAACAGGCATAGAAAAATAAAATTGGTCTCCACCTAAATCTACCACACAGAAAACTCTCCACATAAAGGTGACATTGTCTAGGACCCTGCCAATAGGAGAAGTTCCTCAACAACCGGGTACCATTACAAATCTCATTCGGTCCCAAAGTCCTAAGGTTAAACTCTAAACCCACAAGAACATCGGTGATCCAAGGGCAGCCCACTACCAAACTAAGGAAAACCCCCTTAAATCTAGCCAACCAACGACATCAAGAACCTAATTCCTAGGTACCCATCCAAATTCTTCAAAGAGATACTAGCAACACCATCATGAAGTCGGGTGATCAACCAAACATCTACCCATGAACCTACTTCTCTAACCACTGCTAAATCCCAATCACCACTCACAACAGGTCAATAGTTAGAGACACCAACCCAAAACTAGGACAAAATACTAGAGGAACAAACCCCAAGCTAATTACCAGCTTACTCTCCTAAGGTAAAAGGTAGAATCAGGAGAACAAACAAACAGACAAACAGACCATGTCACACACCCCACTGTTAACTGATACACTCTCACCCAGGTCAACCTCATGCAAACCCCTCCTAACCTTAGAACAAGAGACACACATAGGTAGCAACTACCAAGAGGCATATATAGGGATCTGATAGGAAAACAGTCGGGAAAAAATTAGGCAATGAAATAGCAATCAACAATATATTGCAAATTACAGCCAAAGAGAGAAAACAACCTAGGTGAAAAAATAATTAAAGCATACTACACAGTAAAAGCCACTAAAAATCATTTAAAAAATGAATAATTTGATTCCAAATTTTAACGACACAAAATTATACCCAATTTGGCTCTGATACGACTTGATGGGGGGCTGTGATGCACAAGGCAGTCCCTGTTCAAATAGCCAGGATCCATTGAGTATAAATTAGGTTTGCAAACTCAAAATATGGAATCAAACAAGCTGCCTATATTTCTAGTTCCATAAAAATGAAACTAATAAACATAGAAAATATTCGTAATCAATTCCAACAAGCCAGAAAAGTGACACCATCAAGCAATGACATACCCAAGAAAAACAATGTTTAATAGATTCTAATTAAACAAATAAATCCAAAACCAGTTTGAACTAAATCCCAGAAGCAAGCGTTAGGTATTAACTAGGTCAAAAAAATAAATGTGGAAAGCAGTAATGGACACAGTGATGTAACGTACTTCAGCTAGTGGCCTACATGCATGGGGGAGAGTCATCATAAGTTTTTTAGTGAGAAAAAATAATGGAGTACAAGAAACCAACAAAGCAGAAAGACACAACATCAAGCCACATGTACAAGAAATTAAAGATATAAATAACTAAGGAATAGTAAGACAACGTGAGACCCCCCTTACCATAGGTCAGATTCACCTTAGTCGACACCTGGATGTCGTGATGAGATGATGGCATGTCCTCCTTCAAGATCAATGTCGCACAGATCCATCGCTATCCAGATTCGGTGCAGATAACCATGTCTTGAGCCGCTGTCCAAGAACAGAACCAGAACCAGAAACTTCCTCATGGAAGTCCTTCATGTGCTGCCTACAGGTTCATCCTGCTCAAGAATGCCGCTGCCGGTGTCCACCCACCGCGGCCAACCCGGTACCCGGTCAATGTCCAGACTTGACCTAGTGAAGAGATAGATGCGGATTGCATGTTTATTGTTCGTCGGAGGAGTGGTGACGGAGGGGTTCGGTGAATCTATTTCGCACCAGATCTAGTCATAAATAGTGTTTCACTCTTCTTGATCACCAGATCCCCATCGCTGCCTGTAAACCAACCGTGCTTCCACGAGATCCTGGATGAACGCCACCGCGAACCACTACCGAAGAAGAAATCCTACGCCGTCACATCACTTGGAGAAGCCTGCATTGATGCTCTTCGAAGAAGTCCGAACCAATAGAGACCCTCGTGCTCATGTCATGGATGTTGTCCTCTGCCTGTGATCTTGCGCTCACACCTGGAAGGGTTGAGATCTACTCCCGTCCGATCTCTCTTCATTTCATTTGTTCGAGGAAGTCCATGCCTAAGGAAATAAAGGATTCGGGAGCACGCATCCAGGAGGATTTTTTTTTAAATACATTTTCTAAAAAAAATCTGAAAAACTGCCAAGGTCATTTTTTTTAAAAAAAATACGCTACAAAGGCGGCATCGCAGATGCCGCCTTTGTTTTAGCACACAAAGGCGGCATCTACGATGCCGCCTTTGCTCCCCCGCGCCGCCTTTGGCCCAGATCGATGACATGGCAAAGGTAGCCGGGGGGAGGCCGCCTTTCGCCTCAGGGTAAGGCGAAAGGTGGCATCGCGGAAGCCACCTTTGGCCATAAACAGAGGCGAAAGGCGGCTTCCACGATGCCGCCTTCGCCTGAACTCCTTATAAAAGGGCGGCCACCCCCCTCCCCTCTCCTCACTTGCTCATTGCATTCCTCACTTCATCTCTCCGAATTTCTCTCTCTCTCTAAAAAATTCCTTTGCTGTGCGAGCTTTTACGAAGCTTCATTTAGAGGTATGTTTCTTTATTTAATTTAATGTTTTTATTTAATTAATTTAATTTTGTTTAGTTTTAAATCTTTCATTTGTTAAGTAGTTTAGGTAGTTCTTAATATTTGGTTATTTAGTTTTTGTAATTAGTTATATATAGTTTTAAATAATTACTGTTAGGTAGTATAGATTAAGTATAGATTAACTTAAGATTAAGTATTTAGAAATTTTGGTAGCTTAAAGATTATGTGGTTATCTACGCAATTAAATTCCTATCTGGATACAAACAAGTGGATGTGGCTCTGGCACAGATGTACATAGGGGTAAAACCCAAAAACACCGCTTCGAGCTAGACTCGAACGGGAACTGGTGCACGATAACGGTCCTTGCTGCATCCTAGTTTGACACTCCCGGGGAATATGATTAAGATGATTCATATTTTCTTTATAAACTACTAAAATTTCTAAGAGAAGAAAAAGCAAATCAGTATATTTATCAATGATAAATGATAAATATAATGTTATAGAATCAAATAAGGACATAAGAATTAATGAATTAAAGTTATTATTAGTTAATTATAAAATAATAGAATAATTAACGATTAGTTTTTATTAGTTAATTTTAGAATAATTAATAAATAACATAGGATTAAAACATGGATTCATATAATGATTAGCTAACGATACTAATGATCAGCATATTTATCAATGATAAATGATAAATATAATGTTATAGAATCAAATAAGGACATAAGAATTAACAAATTAAAGTTATTATTAGTTAATTATATAATAATAGAATAATTAACGATTAGTTATTATTAGTTAATTTTAGAATAATTAATAAATAACATAGAATTAAAACATGAATTCTTATAATGATTAGCTAACGATACTAATGAACATATAAAGTGAAATGAAGAAGAACAAACAAACTAAATAAAAAGGCGCTCTAAAATTACATTATAATAAATATCACATGGTCAAACATCAGTATCTTAGTTTATGGTATATAAATGCGCAATAAAATTACATTATAATAAACATCATATCATCAAACATAATTGTTAATATTTTGTTATACTATCATAATTTTGATGAAAGAAACATTTTTGACATAGAGAGCCATGTTTGCCTGTGTGTACTGTTATGGGGAGATTATTCAAACTGAGCAAGGAGCTTCTTACAGTACACAACCAATTATGGTGGTTAGTACAGTTGATTGTGTTACCATAAGTGACCTTCAAGAGAGAATTTGTGTTTCCTTAAATCTGGGACCTGATCAAGAGATAATGTCTATGAGCTATAGACATTTGCAATTTCCAACAAAACTGCGGCATATATCTTGTCCATTGGTTGCTGATGCGTAGTGGGTCCAAGCAATTAATTTATTTTCTCAACGGTTAGATGGTACCATGATGGAGTTATACGTTGTTATTTCTACTGTACAACAACAACGTCCACTTGTACAAAGACGTAGAAATACAAGAGTGGTTGAAGACAGTCTACCCCATGACATTGAGCCTATTCCAAATGATGCAGCAGAAGAGGACAACCTAGATGATCTTCCGAATATACATGTCAATCCAACTTCTGATGAGGAGTTTCGTAATGATGGATCAGATGGCGACAACAGTGCTGATGAGGAGGGACCAACAGAAGATAGAGATGATGTTTTGAGAAATGCAATTGTTGTACATCAACCTCGGTCAATAAATCATCCACCATTATTTTCATCTTGGTCAGAAGCAATGACACGCGTGCCTGAATTCGATAATACTATTCTCACACCGACAACTGAGTTCCCTGGAGTTGTACCAGATAGGTTTAGTGAGGTGGACAAAACCTTATATATTGGAAGGAATTTTCCCAGTAAAGATGCCTTAAAAATCACGTTAAAGAGATTTCATATTGAGAGAAAATTCAACTATGTAGTTCACGAATCATGTCGTAGTAAATATGTTATACGGTGCGTGAATTATGGGGATGATTATAGATTTCGCTTAAGGGATATTCCAGACATTACATTTGGAGGTTAGAGAATCTCAAGGATTGAGGCGGCTCATACTTGCGTTCAGCCAAGTCTCACACAAGATCATACTTCATTGGATGCAGAATTTGTGTCATCTATTGTTGTTGAGATGATTAGGACATGCCAAGATGTTCCAATATCCCTTGTGCAAGAGAGGATTCTACAGACATTCGGTTATAAGATTTCCTATAATAAGGCATGGATGGCGAAACAGAAGGCAATTGTGAAGGTATATGGTGATTGGGATGACTCATATCGAGTATTGCCGCAATTGCTAGCCATATTGAGGCATCATAACCAAGTTTTCTTCCATATGGATGCAAACGAACATGTGTCTCCTGATAATCGACTTGATCCATCTCGTGTTCAATTTCATCGGTTGTTCTGGGCATTCCTTCCTTGTATCTCCGCATTTCGTTTTTGCAAACAATTTATTCAGATTGATGGAACATTTCTGTATGGAAAATACAAGGGCGTATTGTTGATTGCGGAAACCCAAGATGGAAACTGTTCACCTCTTCCGCTTGCCTTTTCCATTGTAGAGAAAGAAAACTATGAATCATGGAGTTGGTTTCTGGCATGTATCAGCAACCATTTCACCAACATTCAGGGAGTTTGTTTGATATCTGATCGTCATCGAGCAATTAATGAGGCAATCAATGCAGATCCGGATACATGGAGATACCCAAATGCACATCATCGGTTCTGCATTAGACACATTTCTAGAAATGTGCATAAAAAATTCCACAACGAACCGATGAAGAAGGAAATCACGAGGCTTGGTACGTATTTTATTCGTTCTGTTTTACTGTTTCAATATAAATATAAAATCAATTTATATGAAATATAATCTACGTTTTATAGCATATGAGTCGGACCAACGACGATTTGAAGAACATTTTGAACAAATTCGTCAGGCTAATCAAGAAGTTTATGATTATATGATGCGGATTCCAAAAGAGAAATGGACATTGGCATACGACGGGGGAAAGAGGTACGGACACATGACGACAAACATTGTGGAGTGCATAAATGGTATCTTCAAAGGACTTCACAAGCTACCTATAACCGCCTTAGTTCAGGATACATTATATCGATGCGTGAAGTACTTTGTGGACAGACAAAAACTAGCATCAGACGGAATACATCAAGGGCTAAGATATGGAAGACACTTTCAACGAGAGATTGAAAAAAATATTGAAGAAGCTTCTGGTTATCACGTCTGTCTCTTTCGAAGAGAAGACTCCCGATTTGAAGTTAAAGAGCGTTAAGAACCCATCACAAATCACGTCGATGAAAAAATGGTGGTATTACTGGAAACAAGGCAATGCCAATGTGGAAAATGTTAGGCCTTACGGTTTCCATGTACACACGCCATCGCAGCATGTGCCTCTGTGAACATCTCATGGGAAGCATATGTTGATCCAGTTTACCAGATGGATATCATTGCCAACTGTTATGCTGCACCATGGACACCTATTGGGGAGTATCGTTATTTCCCAATGCCTGAAGGCCAGCCGATAGTGATACCTGACATGAATCGGTTACGTCCTCGTGGGAGACCAAAGGCGAGTAGGATGCGTAATGAGATGGATTGGCCTCAAGAACAAGGACAGAGTTTGCGATGCACAATATGTCATAAAGAAGGTCATAACCGGAAGCGATGCCCTAACGTTGTTGGGTCGACTTCACAATCTCATTCATAATGATGTATTGTCTTCATTGTAACATTCCCATATTGTAAACTAAATGTTGTTATCTCTTCTTTATTCCTTGGTTTTCTAAACCCCAAACATCTGAGATAAGTTTTCATATTAATATTCATGCTTTCAAGAAATAACTATAAATATGAGATAATAAAATTTATTTCAAAACTCCAAAAGAGGAACACATAACCCATATTGAAAAGTGTATGTCAGTTAACCCATTAACATGTTTCCTGGACGTTAATATTAAAAATTTTAACCCTAAACCCTCCAACCTAAACCCCAATCTAAACATGCGGGATATTTTAGCAAACTGTTCTATAAAAAATTTATAGTATCATAATAATTAGCATAAGATATTGAATACATACAATTAGATAAATTCTAAAAACATCATTACTAATTGACATGGTTTATCTTAATCCAATCCATAAGTAGTTAATCACAAAGCTCCCCCAAAATATGTGTAACCAAATTCAAGACTCAATATTTTAGATAACATAACTTATTTCATATTAATATTCATGCTTTCAAGAAATAACTATAAATATGAAATAATAGAATTTATTTCAAAACTCCGAAAGCGGAACACATAACCCATATTGAAAAGTGTGTGTCAATTAACCCATTTACATGTTTCCTGGACGTTAATATTAAAAATTTTAACCCTAAACCCTCCAACCTAAACCCCAATCTAAACATGCGGGATATTTTAGCAAACTGTTCTATAACAAATTTATAGTATCATAATAATTAGCATAAGATATTGAATACATACAATTAGATAAATTCTAAAAACATCATTACTAATTGGCATGGTTTATCTTAATCCAATCCATAAGTAGTTAATCACAAAGCTCCCCCAAAATATGTGTAACCAAATTCAAGACTCAATATTTTAGATAACATAACTTATTTCATATTAATATTCATGCTTTCAAGAAATAACTATAAATTTGAAATAATATAATTTATTTCAAAACTCCGAAAGCGGAACACTTAACCCATATTGAAAAGTGTATGTCAGTTAACCCATTTACTTGTTTCCTGGACGTTAATATTAAAAAATTTAACCCTAAACCCTCCAACCTAAACCCCAATCTAAACATGCAGGATATTTTAGCAAACTGTTCTATAACAAATTTATAGTATCATAATAATTAGCATAAGATATTGAATACATACAATTAGATAAATTCTAAAAACATAATTACTAATTGACATGGTTTATATTAATCCAATCCATAAGTAGTTAATCACAAAGCTCCCCCAAAATATGTGTAACCAAATTCAAGACTCAATATTTTAGATAACATAACTTATTTCATATTAATATTCATGCTTTCAAGAAATAACTATAAATATGAAATAATATAATTTATTTCAAAACTCCGAAAGCGGAACACTTAACCCATATTGAAAAGTGTATGTCAGTTAACCCATTTACATGTTTCCTGGACGTTAATATTAAAAATTTTAACCCTAAACCCTCCAACCTAAACCCCAATCTAAACATGCAGGATATTTTAGAAAACTATTCTATAACAAATTTATAGTATCATAATAATTAGCACAGGATATTGAATACATACAATTAGATAAATTCTAAAAACATCATTACTAATTGACATGGTTTATCTTAATCCAATCCATAAGTAGTTAATCACAAAGCTCCCCCAAAATATGTGTAACCAAATTCAAGACTCAATATTTTAGATAACATAACTTATTTCATATTAATATTCATGCTTTCAAGAAATAACTATAAATATGAAATAATAGAATTTATTTCAAAACTCCGAAAGCGGAACACTTAACCCATATTGAAAAGTGTATGTCAGTTAACCCATTTACATGTTTCCTGGACGTTAATATTAAAAAATTTAACCCTTAACCCTCCAACCTAAACCCCAATCTAAACATGCAGGATATTTTAGCAAACTTTTCTATAACAAATTTATAGTATCATAATAATTAGCATAAGATATTGAATACATACAATTAGATAAATTATAAAAACATCATAATGTTATATTTACATTTTACACTTACGACTCATTTTCTTTGTTTATATGCAGATGGATGATACCATACTACTCACTCAGCAGCCTACCCATATTTCGTAGGCCGTGTTAGAGGGTCATCCAGATCGATTTGTGAAGGTGCGTCGAGCGCACCATTTTCATCACATGGAGCCTCCACATGCCATTAGACCTTACTTGCACCATGCTGGCTTCTATGGCCTTGTCGTATCAGATTTCACATTTGTAGATCATTACCTACTTGCTTCCCTCGTTGAGAGATGGAGACCAGAGACACACACATTCCACTTGCCTGAGGGAGAGATGACCATCACCCTCGAGGATGTCACAGTGCTTCTCGGTCTGCCTATCCAGGGGAGACCCGTTATTGGACCCACTCGTGCAGCTTGGCCAGACCTTGCTCAACGCTTGTTAGGCGTTGATATTTTGTCCGACCGTAGGGCTACAGATGGATCGTCTATATCTATGCGTTGGTTGGAGTCACAGATTCCACATTTACAGGATGATGATTATGAGCATACCGTCAAGTGTTATGCTCGTTCATATATCTTACGACTCATTGGTGGGACCATGTGTACTGATCACTCGGGGATGCACGTGCATATGATGTATCTACCCCTACTAGAGGACTTTGATCGGGCTGGGACGTACAGTTAGGGATCAGCCTACTTGGCATACACGTACAGATCATTATGCAGACTATCCCATAGGGACCGTACAGGTCTTGGAGGATGCGTCATCCTTATTTAGATGTGGGCATGGGAGCACATCCCAGCATTCCGCCCTGACCTTGCTGGTCCACCGGTCGAGATGGAGGTGCTGCATGACGCTCCGCGTGGACGCTGGTATGATAAGTCATTTCTATTGGTTTTTTATTCTACTATGAGTTATTGACTATAATTTCTCATTATTTGTCATTATCGTTGTATTTTACAGGTGGTGTCAGTGACACAATTTTGACATGGTTCTGAGACAGCATTTGGGCGTATATCGGCTACAGTTGGACTGTCTCTTACCTGATCAGGTATGTATATACAATCTATCACTGTCTAACATTTTTAATAATAACATCAATTTTGGTTTTTAGTTGGGTGTTTTTTTGACAAAATCACTTGTCATTTCATATTTCATGGCTTCCATACTGGAGTATTATGGACCAGTTGCCAGCATACTGCACTGTTGGGCTTGAGGATGCTATGGTTGTAGTGCCCCTCATTCACTTTCATATTATTGAGTGGCAGCAGCCTGACAGGGTCATGCGCCAATTTTTTCGTACTCAGCCGATTCCATTACCATCTAGACAGACAGACAAGCTTCATGGGATGAAGCTGACAGGGAGGAAGGATGATGACTGGTCCCAAGTACATGCGAGTTTTATCGACTGCTGGCACAGACGTGTAGAGTTACGTATTCAGGGTGTTCCTACAAATCGATTCTCTCTTTCAGATCAGGTTGACTATGCGCCATGGTATAGACTGAAGTCTATATTGTATCTTACCCAAGCTGGCATAGAGATGCAGAGGATGGTAAGTTAATAAATTCCTATTAGTTTGTTTATTGAATTATTTTCTAATTCTATTTGAATCTACTTACAGGGAAGTCACACAGAGCAGCTTGTTCGCATGAGTGATAAAGAGGAGGAGGCGGTCTTTAGCCGGGCAGCCGTCCATGCTACAGTGCTGGAGGCGAGGGCATCTTTTCATGCACTTTCCGAGAGCATCTTCACGCATCTGGCTCGGAGACAGGAGGTTCCTGCCCCAGGGGAACATCCTGCAGCTGCTGCTAGTGCTGAGGAGCCACGACCACGGTGACGTAGACAGCGTCGTGCTGCACGTGAGGCCTCACCTATTCCACAGACAGAGGTCGGGCCTCTAGTAGTCCAGGATCAGCCTATTCAGGATGTGCCTCAGGTGGCATGGGATCCATCTTTCCTGACAGGATATCCGCAGTTCTCTCCATCTTGGGTTCTAGATCCTTCACAACCTTGGATTCTAGAGCCGTCGTCGTCTTGGTGTATAGCTCCATCACAGGCTTCATTCCCCTCTGCGATGGAGGCAGGTCCTTCTACCACCCTAGTGGGAGAAGGATCCGAATGGCAGTACGAGATGCAGTTGATAGCTCCTCCCACTGACACACGGATGGAGGATGCGACGGTCGACATTTCAGTGCCCAAGGATCAGCCTTCTCCAGGTCATCAGACTCCACTGCGCACTCGACGCGGACGTCCTATTCGCAGACCACCATGTGAGACGGAATCTCCTTGCCATAGACATATGCATTGATTGTACATTATTGTTTACATGTTTTATGTGTACTGAAATAAAAATACTATTTTTACTTGTTGGTCAGAGTGGAATCTCAGGAGGGGGTAAATTAGGTTTTATTTATATATATTTATATAACCATACGAACATAATAATAAAACATTAATAATTACTAATTACCTAATTACAAATTATATAATTAATAATTCTATTACTAATTAACTATTTAATTAGTATATAATTAATATTTATATTACGAAATAACTAATTAATTATTATATAATTTGTAATTTGGCGATTAGTGTTTATTAATCATTAATTATATAATAACTAATTAGTAAATTAGTAATAAAATTATCAATTATATAATACTTAATTATTACATATATAATAAATATTTAGTTAATTAGAAATATAATTAATAATTATAACTAATTAATTAGTAATTTGTAATTATTAATTAGTTAATCAGTAATATAAATATTTATTATAATTATTCATTATAAGAGGGTTTGCCCTGAAAATCATTCTGCATTTTCGATGTGGGATTCAGGTTCTACCTTTACTGCGCAGTACATTCTGCATTTCCGATGTGGGATTCTGTTTCAAGTACGTGACATTGAAATACAATAAAATATAAACTATAAGGCCAATATAAATGAAATTTTAAAAATTGATTAAACATAAAATAAATAGTTGAAAACAAAAAGAATTTCCTCAAAAATGTTGATGAAAAATAATCTACAACCTTTCAAAACCGCCTACTTGAAACTTAAAAATGTTTCAAATAAGTGAATTTGAAAGACTGTAAAATATAAACTATAAAATGAATATAATTGAAACTTTAAAAATTGATTAAACATATAATAAATAGTTGAAAATAAAAGAAATTTCCAAAAAAAATTTGATGAGAAGTAATAATTATAATCTTTCAAAGTCACATACTTGAAACATTTTTAAGTTTCAAGTAGGTGGTTTTGAAAGCTTATAAATTATTTTTCATTAGAATTTTTTTGGAAATTGCTTTTGTTTTCAACTATTTCTTATATTTTTAATCAATGTTTAACGTTTCATTTATATTGGTCTTCTATTTTATGTTTTATGGTTTTTCAAAGTCACGTACTTGAAAAATTTTAAGTTTCAAGTATGCGGTTTTGAAAGCTTATAAATTACTTCTCATCAACATTTTTTTGGAAATTTCTTTTGTTTTCAACTATTTATTATATGTTTAATCAATTTTTAAAGTTTCAATTATATTCGTTTTATAGTTTATATTTTACAGTCTTTCAAATTCACTTATTTGAAACATTTTTAAGTTTCAAGTAGGCGGTTTTGAAAGGTTATAGATTATTTTTCATCAACATTTTTGAGGAAATTATTTTTGTTTTCAACTATTTATTATATGTTTAATCAATTTTTAAAATTTCATTTATATTGGCCTTACAGTTTATATTTTATTGTATTTCAAAGTCACGTACTTGAAACAGAATCCCACATCGGAATTGCAGAATGTACTGCGCAGTAAAGGTAGAACCTGAATCCCACATCGAAAATGCAGAATGATTTTCAGGGCAAACCCTCTTATAAAAGGGAGGCCTGGGTAGGAGTTTCTATCAGAATCCAGAATGTTGTAATGGTTGTAGCGCTGGATTTTTAATAGCAGAGAAATTCTGTTGAAATTTTTTGTTTTGTTTATATATATATATATAAACAAAACAAAACAAAAAAAATAAAAAAAAATTCAAAAAAAAAAAATTTAGGAGAAAGGCGGCATCACGGATGCTGCCTTTCTCCCTCAGCACAAAGGCGGCATCGCAGATGCCGCCTTGCCCCGAAATGCAAAGGCGGCATCCGAGATGCCGCCTTTGAGGTGCATTTTTAAAAAAAATTGTCGTAAGCGTTTTCTAGAAAATATATTTTTTTTAAAACGTAAAAAAAAATCCCATCCATGAGGACACAAGTATGGTGGAGGAGCAATTGGCGATGCCCACCTTTTAACCACGTAACAGCTTAAAAAACAACATATTAAAAACTAGTTTAAAATTAACAATAAAACCCTGAATATAAAATTCACATATTCTTTCTTTCCTTCTTAATCCCATATTTTATCCAGTCTCGGGGAATGCTAAAAACATGGCCTAACAGGGGTACTATAATTTTTTTGCAGGTGTAGATGAAGATAAATGTTGGATATTTTTCAGCCTTTATCATCTTTTATTTATTTATTTGTATAACTTAGAATAGGGTAAGTCTCTGACCTACCTTTTGTGTTATAGGTTTTTCCGGGCTTTGGATTACAGTATATATCAACCTTCATGTGATCTCACTGTGAAATACTATAACTATCGTAGTACATGGAACCATATAATGATTGTACCTCCATAGTTATTGATGGCGCGCGCCATGGTGCACCATTACGCCATGGCTAGCACCGGGCAGTGGTGCGTCATTCCATGGTTTTTCCATGACTCATTTAAGATGGCTCACTGTGGTGTGCGCCATGTTGCGCTATGACGCATAGTGGCACAGTGCACACCATTGTGCCTTTTTTATTATTTTTTTAATTTTTTTAACCTTCCAACTCGTATGCCCCAATTGAAAATGTCTCTTTTCAGGTCAAACGACGACCACCCCTTCTGATGCTACGCAACACTCTACTCTTCCCGTGATCACAACTACCCAGTCGGTGTCAGACCACATCGACCGCTATGACCCAGTCGAGATCCCTCGACCGCCACGACCCAGCCGAACTCCCTTAACCGTCGCGACTCAGATACGCGATGTTGTTCAGGGAAGGTTCACCTTCTGTGCGAACCATTAACTTTTTTAGTTTTTAATTCAATTTTATTTATGTTTCTCACCCCCTTTTTTCGAGTTACTCCTGTTGTTATTTTTTACTTCCATGTTTTCTTCCTATTTTTTTATGTTCTGTTTTTTTATTTTATTTGTTTATTGTTTTTTTAGATATATGGATTTTAATATTTAATTGTTTTTTTATATATTTCAGGATTTGTGATTTATTTCAAAATGTAGGCAAGGAAAGGAAAGACCCAACTTTGTTTTTTGAGATATATGGTTTTTAATATATTTCAGGAATTGAGATATATGATATTTTGTGATACATGATTCTTAATATTTAATTTTTGGTTTTGTTGTTGACTTCATTTGTTTTTTGATGTATGGAATATGAATTATTGACATAAATTTTTTATATTCATGTATATATTATATAATTTATTATTTTTTATTGTTGATATATGTATAAACCTCTTTTGTGCGCCACAAGTTAATATTACCATGCGTCGTGCATTTTTGTGTCAGAGACCCTTATCGTCGTTGTGCACTATGCACCGTAAATAACTATGTGTACCTCATATGATTCACTTTGTAGGTTTTGTAAAGGCAACAATTTTCAGTATGAGGATGATTTTGATGACCCTATCTTGGCTCTTCCAAAATTCAAGAATGCTCATTCCTCATTCTCATCCTCCATGAATCTAAATCACCTCTATTAGTTCTCAGTTTAAACTGATGATTTTCTTGAGGTAGGTTCTGAATCAATTGAAGAACTTTGTAATTTAGATAAACCCAAGACAATAGAGGTGAACTTGAATAATGTTATGAAAAGTATGTTTTCTATTATTACTGGGTGGAATAAATCTTCAATCAGCATTGAAGCTCAGCCTCACCCTCATTCTAATGTTTTATTTCTTGGTTCTAAAAAGAATGGAGGCAGTGTCTTTCACTCTTCAATTTATATACAAAGTGCCCCACCACTTTTTGAAACTAGTGGTATTGATTACAGTGTTTACAAAGACGTTTTGGAATCTGATTCACCAGAGTGGCTTCCAGACAATTAAACTACAACGTGTATGTTGTGTATGATTCCCTTTAAGACTATTACTCATGGACGACATCATTATCGATTTTTTGGAGGAATATTCTATTAATCATTCTCAAAAGGGAGGTGTTTGTTACCTATTAAGTGTAGGGAGAGAAACCCAAAGAGGATCTGTGATAGTTTCTATGATCAGCTAGATCATTTACAAGGCATCTTGACTAACACTATCAGTAATGTCGTATAGGTCACTAAGCATGATGTGATGAACTGGACATGTACTAGAGGTTGGATGAATCTTCCAATTGGGCTGTCAATGGAGCATGAGATATATAAATCATCTAATACATTGAGGTCTTACTCCCATGTACAATTAACAAGTATTTTAGTATTTTAAATAGTATTTTCTCTTGCTTTTTTCTGTTAATGTTTAATTAAAGAGATATGTCATCTCATTTTTATTCAATATCATTTCTATTTTTATTTTTCTTTGGAGTCTAAGCCACATAGGCTCCACAAGTGTTCATAATTCCCACCCAAAAAGTTGCAAGGAAAGCTTTTCCTTTTATCATTGTAAGGGTGTGAGATTCGTGCATAATTCCTTGCTAAAATTACTAAATTATTATTAATTAATAGAATAGATCATAATTTCAGTTGATAACTGTTACTGATATTGTAGAGGTTGAGGTGTCAAAAAAGGAAAACGGGGCTTCAAGGTGACCAAAATAATTAAGAGAGTAAATTTTATGTAGTTGGAGGTGGATTAAAAACATATGAGGTAAATGAATGAAGTGGAGTGATGTAGATGACATAAAGGTGATAGTAGGGGTGAAATCAAGTTGATATAGTATACTACTCGAGTTCAAGCTTGATAATTGATTCAAATTGATTGAAAATTGATTTTATGCACAATATCAACTCAACTTATAAATCAAATTACTTGAGTGTAGGGGTGTAAAAATGAGTGACTCGAAGTTTAATGATCAATCTCACCTCTTGGATGGATGAAAAGTATTTCAACCCACCTTTAACACCCAAATGGGAGGTTTGTCAAAAAAATCAATATGGTGGGTTGGTGTGGTTTAAAGGGTTGGTTGGTTTGGGTTGAAATGAAATTATAATATATCAAACAAATACATATAATTTGTAATCCATACAAATAATTAGAGACAAATTCAATAATCATTTTACATAGCCTACAAAAAAAATAATCATTTTTTTAGCAATCCTAACTTAACTCTGATCATTCAATTAATTAATATCATTCATGTAAAAAATTAGTTATACCTAATTAAATTCCATAAAAAGGTTTAAAATTGAGCATCAAGTCTTTTTATACTTAGGGTGAGTTGGTTGGGTCAACCCAACTGAAAACAAGTCACTCCACCACCTAACACGACCTGACTCAAAGGAAAAAAATTTGGCCCACCTTTTTTGGTGTTTTTTTGCAAGTTGGTTGGATTGAGTTGGCTTGGTTTTGCAGTTTTAAGGTTTTCTTGCACTCCCCTATATGTGATCATGCTCACTTACCATTGGGCCTAAACAAGATCCATGGAGGCTTGTTTAGGCCCAATCAACCACTGGGATCAGGCTGAAGCATCCCAACCTAGCTTTTAGGCCTGTTTTACACTCATATATATAATCTTAACCCATATTGGATGTGACGAGGTGGATCAGGTTCATTTGTGGGGACTTCATTGGATGGGAACATGGTGACCACAAGATTGGATGTGAATTTACACTTCTATGGTGATCTGTACCTCAACCCAGTCGATGTTCTCTTAGGGATGGTGGACAGGACACTACTACAAAACTGGGTTTATCTAGTTCTAGACTTTATCAGTGCTAGAAAAAGCATTGATAAAGGGGGTTTATCAATGCTAAAAAACACTGATAGAGAGACCTGTATCAGCGCTTATAAAAAAGCGTTGATAAATACCCCCTATCAGCACTATTAACAAAATCATTGATAAAGGAGATATCTTTATCAATGCTATTAAAAATGCTTATAAAAGGAGTACTTTACCAGCACTAGAAAAAAAGTGCCGATAAGGGGGGTCTTTATCAGTGCTTTTTTACAAGTGATGATAAACACCCCCCTTTATCAATGTTTTTTTCTAGCTCAGATAAAATTTAAATTTCATAAAAAAATATATATTTCATTAAAAATAATATATTAATATATTTATATATTTATATTGATATAAATATAATATATATTGTTTAAATATGTTTTAGATCAGGCTAAATAGATATTTACACTTAATATATAAGATATTTAA
Source organism: Viscum album (assembly GCA_963277665.1). Lineage (NCBI taxonomy): Eukaryota > Viridiplantae > Streptophyta > Magnoliopsida > Santalales > Viscaceae > Viscum > Viscum album. Next base: position 1,021,674,166 of record OY728122.1, read on the forward strand.
GAAAATTAATTATAAAACAATTAAAAAATATTAATAATTTAAAAATTTGCTTATTATTTTTGAGTAATTGTCATTTAATAATAGTTAGATGACATAAAAATTAAATGAATTAATGAACTGTTTAAGATAAGTTGAAAACATGACTTGAACTTCAAACGGTCATAACTTTTGATCCGGGTGTCCGTTTGGGCTCTACCACATATCACATCAAAGTCTGTGATGATCTCTATGCACTGGTGACCTGGGGAATCTAGATCACATTTTTCAAGGCTAAAAAGGTCCAGAAGGCCTCCAAAACTGATTTTTTAGTTGGGGTATCTCAATTTTTTAACATTAGATGGAATTTCAACATCGTTTAAGGGGGTATTTTTTCCTATTTCCAGTGGGGAATAAATTTATTCTCAGGTATTACATTCATATTGATATTATGGTTTTGAAATTTTATCATTTTTCATCATCTAGTGTTATTTGTAATTAAATATATGCATATTTTATTATATTTATTTATGATAAATCACTTGTATAAATACATATATCAACATATTTATGTAAAAATGTATTTTTAAATATATAAAATAAATATTTATTATTTATTTTATTTAAAGTAAAAAATTATCCACTTTATTTACCTTATACAAATGCATTAATATGTATATATATGTCTAAATGATTAATGTTTTCATATAAACATGTGTCTGTCAATAAACAAATATATATATGTAGATGTATATTATAAGAACCATCCATATGAGGGTGATATGTCATGTGAAACTTTACTAAGAACCCATCACCTCCTATAAACTACTCCAAAACCACAAAATGATGTGATGGTCTTAATTAGACACAATGATTGAAGGCATGCCACGAAGTCTCATGATATCTCAGACATAGAGGTTTCTGGGCTCTTCCACCTTCCTCAAATCCTTTCTAGGAAGGAAATTGGATGAATTAGTCAACTATTCAATAACCACCCAAATAGAAACCTTCTAACACGGAGACTGGAGTAAGCTGATATAACATCCCTCGATCTGGCACTCTCATGTGGCAAAAAAGGGTTGGTTACAAGACCTCAAGTGCGCCTCCCCATATGATAGTGGCTTTCGACTAGCAGTAGGGGTGTGAAATGTATAGTGATGAGACTATACCCCTGATATGAAGTGTCATAATAGAAGAAATAAACCATATAAACAAAATAAGTCAAAATATAGACATAACAGAAACCAACAACAAGAGCCAACTGAATAATCCAATAAATAATGAAGGAATAATGAAATGACGTGCTAGAATGTAACTAAATGTAATTCTAGAAACAATATAAGTAAAAGACTAGCTAACTCAAAAAAATACTCAAATGTCCCCTGTCCCAAACCCCAAATCAGTCCCACCTCCAAACTTCAGTCCATCCAGCAAGAAACCAATAAACAGTAAAGTCATTTGTCCTTGTCCAAACCTGCATCAACGTAATTTTCTTGGGTACCAAACGGTGTCCCGAATAGGATATGATTATAACTTAGTAGTTCAACACCACCATGTCTAAACAAACTAGTTTGATAATAAGTATATGAAATAAAGTGATAAACAGGTGTATTAATTAATTCAACAATTAATAAAATACAATAACAACATTCTTTAGCACCATGCCAGAATACCTCTGATCATGTCTTACAACTATTCCAACCACAAGCATGTAACCATGGTAAAATAACCTGATTCGATGCCATACCTAAATATCTCGGAGCGTGTCTTATGGCCATGTCAATCACCGCCATATAACTATGGTATAGTCACAACAATCCAGGTCAAATCCATATAAGCATTACAATATCTGGGTCAAATCCCTATAAGAATTTCAACATGGGACTAGGAAGAGCCTGCTCTCTATAAGCATTACAACATGGGATTGGGCCAAGCCCGCTCAATATCAACATTATAGCATTTAAGTGTGCATGTTCCAGGGCCAAACTTGATATATAATAATTTCTGCATGGAACACAAGTCCTGCCATACATCATGGATATCACAATACCACATCATAATCTCAATGATTAATTATGTGAATTACCATTTATCTTCCATATACCAATTTCAATTAAATCACAATTGATTAATAGCCATAATAATAAGCAATAAGCCACATCTTAGGGATTCTATATCAAGAAATCACATAAGGTGTCATGTCATGCTAAACACACTTTAAACCATTATGCAATTCAATTATATACATGGTTCTCTCACCCCACAGGTAGCCATAAGCCAGGTCAGAATTCAATTGAAACCAAAGGACCACAAGGAATAATCCCATTCATTACTTAATTTATTTTGGAATATGTTATGTTGGTACAATCACAATATTGCATAAACTTGGAAATTATCAAACCATAGAGTTAAAATTTAGACCCCCAACCTTTAACTGACGATCCAAAACCACTTCCAACAACAAACACCCATGAGTAAGAAGGTGTAAATGATCGGTAATAGAATCATAGATCAAAATTGATCAAGATCAAAACCAACAACACACACGGTCAAAATATTTCACCGCAACATTTGGAGAACCAAGGAAGAGAAGAGAGAAACTGGACCAAAACCACTTATCAGGGATCAAAGGCATTATCGAGACATCCAGAAGGAAGGTTGGCACTCCAAAATCACTTATAATTTTCCCTGGGATTAAGATGAGAAGGTTTCAGCAAGATATAATTAAAACTCAACCACACAACATTATTTAAAATTGCAGGTCAGGGAATTACACATCATGTAATGTAGTTACATGTTGTGTAAAGTAGTTACATGTCATGTAAATATTTTTATGGGATACGATTAAAAACCCATCACCTTGGATTATTTTATTAAAACACCTGAACATTACATAGCGTGTAAATGTTCTGTATATGGTTTTTCATCCCATTTTCTCTTTAAATAACCTGAACCCCCTTTAAAGATTCTCAACTTACCAATAACCTGTGAAACACTTAACCCTTTTATATTCATACTCCATTAATTCATATAGACATACCTATCTAGAATTTTATTAATTTTCCCCAATAAATCTCTCCACATAGATCCTCTTCGGTTTTCCCAAAGTTGGTTTAAAGACGAGGTAAAACTTACCCAAAAGAAAAGTTAATGAAAAACTCAGACATACCTAAAAAAGATGGGATCTTACGGTCGATCACAAAATCCATGGAAATATCATCCCACTTTGACACTAGAATGGGAAGGAGATATAATAAACCAGCCGGTCTCTGATACTCGGCCTTGATCAACTGATATGTGAGACATCGAGATATGACATCAACAACTGACCATCTCATCCTAGAACACAAATACTGACATCTCAAATCATAGAACAAATTGTTTTCATTTGGGTGAACAAACCAACTAGACTGGTTTCAACCCTCCATCAACTCTCAGCTTAGATCCAAGGGAATAACAATTTTATTTTGAAAAATAATGAAACCCTTGGGCGTCTGATACCAATCAATTGAGATCTCCCCACCATTTAATATACTGTAAATTGGAACCCTCTTCCCGGTTAAGCTGAATTTGATCATATGTGGAAGGCGTGGCTTGCACACAAGCCAGAAGCACCTACTCTCCCTCCTATTCTACATCCAAATGAATATCAATAAACAAGATCCATCAAACACCATTCATCCACTAATTCTTACACTTCCTAGGTTGGTAGTTTCCATCATAAGGCATCAACTACCACATTCCCCTTTCCAGGGGTGTATGCTATATCAAAATCAAAGGTATGAAGATCCTCCACATAACAAATCTGTTGAATATTCAAGTCTCTCTGAGTGAAGATATACTTCATACTATTATGGTTTGAATGCACTATAAACTACTCCTAAAAAAGATATTGGTGCCACGTCTTTAAGGCATGCATCATGGCTATTAACTTGAGGTTTTGAGTGCGGTGGTTCTTCTCATATGGATGTAAATGGAAAGATATATATGATACTACATGGTCAATATGAATCAACACACACCCCAATATTGAGAATGAAGTATCATAATACATGATATAACTCATACTTAACTCAAGGAGAATCAGAACCAGAGATAAAGTCAACCTTGCCTTCAGCTCCTTAAAAGTCCTCTAACATATCTCAGCCCAATTAAACTTGACCCCCTTCCAATTCAAGGTTGTCAAGGGTAAATACAACATGGATAAGTCTTGAATAGAACACCTTTAGTAACTAACTATACCCAAGAATATCCTGATCTCAAACAAATTATTATATTTCTCCCAATGCATCACTATATAAATCTTATCGGGATCCAACAAGATTCCCTTTTCAAATATAACATGTCTGAAGAATCTCACTTCCTAAATCTAGAATTAAAAATTAAATGAATTTGTAAACAATAGATTCTCTCTCAAGGTTTCCATGACAATAACTATATGGTCCTTATGCTCCTCCCTTGACATGGAGTACACCAAAATACACAAAACCATGAAGGAATCTAGAAAATGATGGAAGATTTGATTCATCCAATTCATAAAAACCATAGGAGAGTAAGTAAGGCCAAAAAACATAACTAAATACTCATAATGGCCATACTTACTCCTGAAAGAATTTTTTGGAATGTCCACTTCAAGAACCCTCAACTAATGATATGTATATCTTAATTTAATCTTTGAAAAAAATTGGGATCCATTAAGATGGTTGAATAGATCATCAATTTTGGGAAACAAGTATTTGTTTTGGATGGGCACCTAGTTGAGTTTTTTAAATTTGATGCAAAGTTGGAGGCTATCATCCACCTTATTTCACTACAATAAAAACCGGGTTTAGCGGCGGTTTTGTGGCGGTGGTTCACAAAACTACCGCTAAACGTTTTCTCCGAAAGGTTTCGCGGCGGTTTTTAATAAACCGCCGCAAAACCCATAATTTTTTTTTAAAAACCCAACCCTTCCCTACCCCCACCCCGCGTTTCCCCCAAACCCTCGCGACCCCTTCTTCCCCTAACCCCCCCCCCCCCGGCCCTGGCGACCCCCCCGGCCTTGGCGACCCCCTCGCCCTCCCTTCTTCCCCTAACCCCCTCGGCCTCGGCAACCCCCGTGCTCTCCCTTCTTCCCCTAACCCCCCCCCCCCCCTCGGCCCCTGCGACCCCCACGCCCTCCCTTCTTCCCCTAACCCCCCTGGCCCTAGCAACCCCCAACCGTCCAGCAACCCCCAACCATCCGGCGACCCCATCTGGCGACCCCGTCCGGTGACCCGTGACCCCCAACCATCCGGCGACCCCGTGACCTCCGTCTCCAGCGACCCCACGACCTCCGTCTCCGGCGACCCCTGTCTTTTCTAGATATTATGGCACATTAATTAATTTTATGAGCTATTGGGTTTTGTAGACTTATATGATATATCATTGACTATCAGAACTCTTATCTTGGTCATGTTATATCCATTGTGTTTGGTTGATTTTCTATCATGCATCATATTTATGTTATAACATTTTGTTTGGTATAATTCTGTTTATGTTGTGTTTGAGAGTAAACCACCACAATGATTTCATATACCATTGTAATTTATAGTCATCCTCTAGTGTCTGTGGGATGCACCTGATTTTAGTGGAATTTTGGCCCTACCCAAGTCAATAGGTTGGGGTCAAGATGTTGTAGTGGTACTCCTTCCCATTTAGGTTTAATTACCCTCAATTAAAATTTCCATTTTTGATCAGTTGTTTAGGAATGATAAATCTCAACTCTGACTTGATGAATTAGATAAATTTGATGAAAAATATTTTCACACACTTCACATCCTTGAGTTAAATAATAATAATATTATATGAGAATTCCATAAGAAGGCCCACATATGATTATTCATCCAAGGAGAACTAGTATTATCTATGAGAACACCTATGATACCTAGGATGAAACCTATAAATCTAGAGTAAAATGGGAAGGGCCGTATAAAATACAAAATTTTTACTCCAACAATGCCTACTCCATGATTATAATGGATTGAGAGAATATCATATCTACCACCAACATAATTATTCTCAAAGAAATACTTTTTATAACTTCACAATGGGGATTTGAAAGTCCATTTTTAATTACTTTAAACTTATTATAAATGGTTCCATTCATAAGACCACAAACTGCAAGACACTAAGGTCCTTGGTGTAGGACCATAAAATGTATGAAACTCATGTCATTTTCATATAACATATGATCCATCCTATAACAATGTAAAATAAATTGAGTGGTATATTTTTTTATGAACTTATTCCCTTTTATATTAGACATATCTATGTAATTGTTCTTAGTGTAAGGGCTTACATGTTTTCAGTGGGTCTTCACCAACAAATTTACACTAGGATGAAACCATTTTATTATCTCATATACATAATCCAGATCTAAATAGAGACTCCTTTTCCAGAACTACATATGTATTGATTCCTATTCTTATAGTATACATAGTGGTTTCCATATCTCTTATATGAATAATGGTTAATGATATATTTCATTCATAATCTTCTGCACTATCCTAGTTTATGTGTTTTTTCATTCATGTCAGGTTTCCTCCTATTTCCATAAACATGTATGAAACAATCCTATATTAAGAACTATGTGTGGATTAATTCAAGTTAAGTCCATATATATAGTTATGTCCAAATCATTTATATTGTACCAAACCACAAATTTAATTCCTATAAAAAACCAACCTCATCCTACTATTCATGAATTCATCTATTCAAATAAAATTTTCTTTATTGACTCGACACTAAGACTCAAGAATTTCATTTTTAATAAAATCCAGATATACACAAAGCCTTCTTCACATTGATCATAGTCATAGGAACTTAAAATGAATGACATAAAGTTCCTCACCATACCACATTATACTACATTGCACAAAATTCATTTTTTTAATTATATCGTTAAACTAAATGACATATGGTCCCCCTTAAATTACATTTAAACCTATTTCATAAATTCAATATATACAAAATAATTTCCTTACATGAGATAAATATCCATGTAATAATCCTCAGTGAAGAGTTCCTTCTCAAAAAACCTATGCAAAAATAAAATTCCACAATTATTTACTTGGATTATATCATATGGGATTCATGGATTCGCATCAAACCTTCCTTTATGTATCTTGACACTGGACAACATCATTTTCCCCTTCACAAGAGATAGATTTGTGAAGATATATTATAAGAACAACATGTGACATGATTCTTATTGTTATGGGATATATAGTCCTAGGACATTATGTAGTTCCCATTTAATTTCCCAATTCTTACCCAATAAAGATACATTTAACAATTCAAATCAGTTTTCATCCTTTCAATTCCCACCAGGGCACCCATACATGTCTCCCTTTCTCTCATATACAATATATAGATATTTTTTGAGACCTTATAGAAACTACATGTGTATTTATTTCTATTATTACTGGATATATAGTGATGTTTCAACCACTAAACCTGGACCCAAAAACACATTTCATCACCATAAAAGCTATCTTAGTGTATAGTACCCTCATTCATGTTGGGTCACTCCATATTTGAATATATACTATGATAATATATTTTCTTCCAAGAACTACATGTGTCATGATTCCTATTATTATAGGATATATAGAAACACCTAAACTATCCATATCGGTATTAGTCACAATTCATCATCTACTTTCACTCCCCCTCAATATTCTATAATTTCCTAACCTTGGATAGATTTGGACTGGATTGTTCCAGTTACCTTTTATATATCATATTTATATAAGAAACACTTTATACATTAACTATTTTAATCACTCCAAAACTCTCATGGCTATTGGTAGTGAGTGTATCTAATTTTTAAATAACACCACTATTTGGAAATGACATTCCTAACGTATATCATTCCTACAAATAAGAGATGATTTGTGTATAATGCACAGAGGTGTAATTTCATGGTAATTCATACCTTTCTAGTATTGAAACCCCCTTTCAAAACCCCCTTCATGATTTCCATTCTATAGATTCATTCCAAAAATTCATATATGAATGGGATAAATTCAAATAGATAGTGAAAAGATTGAAAAACATAAAGAGTGATGAAACATGACCAATTTTCATGAACTGACCTAGGATACCCATAATCCGGTTACCCAAGCTAGCATGTGATAAGTCTCAAAGGGTTTCATATAAGGGCTAAATATTTCTAGTAATGTCATTGTACTAATGGTATTAAAATCGCGCATCTTTGGTATGTTCAATGACATCACTTTCAATGGGGTGTTGTTTGAGGTAACATAAATGTGTGATCGACAGTGTTATGATAAGTGTGTAACCCGATATTCTTACTGCTCCTCAATGAGGTGTTGACGTTGTCTCCTAGGGACCAGACTTGTTCGGTTTGTCTGGGCATGCTAAGTAAGTGGTAAATGTGATCAATGTATCATCTTTATTATATTATGCATACTTTATGATCAATGGGTCATATTTATTATATTATGTTTCTGTAATCTTACACTATCATATATATGAAACTTTTTATCTATTTATTAGTAACTATATGTTTTAATTTTTTTTATTATTGTGTAAGAACATTGTGATATACATGGATAAAAGATGGATCACATTACCGAGGAACACGCCTCAATATCTTAAGGTTTTGAATGAGTTTTTAGATTTTGCAATTTCTAATCGATCCATTGAAGGGAGAATAAGATGTCCATGTCCTAAATGTAAATTTAGAACATGGTTGAAGAGATATGAAGTTTATGAACATTTAATACTGAAGAAATTCCCTGATCAATATTTTTGTTGGATTTGGCATGGAGAATCGAACAATACAGAAAGATTGAGCACTGATGTTAATCCACAGAATGAGGTCCCAAGTTCATCAACAATGGAAAATGAAATGAAAAACCTCATAAATGATGCATTTGGCACTGCAAGACACCACTATGAGAATCAAAACATATCAGAACAACCAGAAAAGGGTGCTACAAATTGCAACATGACAAGTGATGTTTTTGAGACTGTAACACAAGCAGATCAAGATTGTAACATATCATTGGATCCTCCTCTTGATTCTGTGGAGCCAAATGTAAGGGAAAACTTCAGTTAGTAAAATGAGTTTCATGATTTAGTTGATGATGGAAATCAAGAGTTGTATAGTGGTTTTTTGAAATATTCAAAGATTTCATTTTTGCTGAAGTTGTACCATATCAAATGTATATGTGGAATTACAAATAAGGAAATGTCCATGTTATTGTAATTGATTCATGATGCATTTCCTGAAGAAAAAATCCCAGAATCTTTTTATGTTATGAAAAAATTCGTTAACAAACTTGGTCTGAATTATACAAAAATACATGTGTGTCCCAATGATTGTATGCTTTATTGGGGAGAGGATTCAAGTAGACAGAATTGTAAGAAATGTTCTTATTCTAGATGGAAGTCAAAGGGTAATATTGGAAGTCTGACTGAACATAATTTCATGGAGAAGAATAAAAGGAACACACCTGCAAAATTTTTGCGTTACTTTCCTTTGAAGCCTCAATTGCAAAGATTATTCATGTCATCAAAAACCGCCAAACACATGAAGTGTCATTCTGTAGATAATAACAATGATGGGTTAATGAGACATCCATAAGATTCCCAATCGTGGAAGACATTTGATTCATTACATCCAGATTTCTCAGCTGATCCTAGGAATGTTCGATTGGGATTGGCTGCCGATGGATTCAACCCATTTGGGACTTTGAGTACCAGTTATAGAATTTGGCCAGTTGTTTTGATCCCTTATAATCTTCCTCCATAGATGTGTATGCAACAAACATATTTTATCATTTCGATGATTATTAATGGAAAACAAATGCCTGGAAATGATATTGATGTATACTGCAGCCTTTGATTGAAGAATTGCAGGAGTTATGGAGCAACGGTGTTGAGACATTTGATGTTTCTTCTAAAACAATGTTCAAAATGCATGCTGCTTTAATGTGGACCATTAGTGACTTCCCTGGTCTTGAGAATTTATCTGGTTGGAACACTTATATGGGTTTGGTTTGTCCCTTTTGTAACTTTTATTTCGAGCCCAAACGGCTACCTCATAGTAGAAAATGGTGCTTCTTGTTCCATCTAAGATTTCTTGATGCATCTCATAGATTTTGGCTGAACAAATCAAAATTTAATGGTTCCATTGATCGTATACCACCTCCAAAGTTGTTAACCGGTTCTGAAATATTGACACAGCTTGAAAATGTTAAAACAGAATTTGGGAAGGTTCGTCATTTTAATGATAGCAGAAAATGAGTGCGAAGTGCATCGTCAAGTGAAATCAAAATGCAACAATGGAAGAAAAAAATTATATTCTTCAAACTTCCATATTGGGAATTTAATTTGTTGCATCACAATATTGATGTGATGCATATTGAGAAGAATGTATGTGATAATTTGATTTTCACATTACTTAATGAGCATGGAAATTCGAAGGATCATCTCAATGCTCACAAAGACTTGCAAGTAATGAACATAAAACATGATCTCTGGCCAGATGAAAATGAAAAGTATGCTCCAACCATTTTTTCAATGAAAAATAGGGATAAAGATACGTTCCTTAAAATTTTAAATAATGTGAAGGTATCTGATGGGTATTCGAGTAACATCTCGAGGTGTGTTGACTTGAAGAATCGTAAGTTATATGGATTGAAAATTCATGATTCACATATTTTGTTACAATAGTTACTACCATTGGAATTGCGTACATTATTACCTGAAAAAGTTACTGCTGTTGTACTCCAATTATGCAAATTTTTCAGGAAATTATGTGAGAAATCTCTACATCCATTTCAGCTTGACAACCTCCAGGAGAGGTTTGTATTGAACCTTTGTGCAATGGAGATGATCTTTCATCCATCATTTTTTACTGTCATGATGCATTTAACTATGCATTTGGTTGAAGAAGCTAAATTAGGAGGCCCCATTCATTATCGATGGATGTATCCAATTGAGAGGTATTTTATTTATATGTTTCCAGTTAAGTAAAAAAAAAATTGGCATTTAAATAAATTCATAATATTATTATTTTATTTCATAGATATCTTGGGCATTTGAAAGCATACGTGAGAAATAAAGCTCGACCAGAAGGCTCTATTGCTGAAGGCTATTTGGCCGAGGAGTGTCTCACCTTTTTTCCAGATATTTGGATGATATTGAGACAAGATTTAATTGAGTTGGATGTGTTTACAACACATCAACTCAATCTCAAGTGCATCAGAAATCAAAAATATTTCATGTTATTGGCCGATCAGTTGGGAGGACATCATATGTGACACTGACAGAATTGGAATTATTACAAGCACATAGATATGTGCTGCTGAATAGTGAAATTGTAGATCCATTTATTGAAGAGTTGAGGATACAAACAAAGAGACGAATGAGAGGTCAAACATGAAATGAGAAAGATATAGTGAAAGCTGTGAATAAAGAGCTGGTAGAATGGTTTTCACGACGTGTAAGTTTATAAATATTTCAATAAATACAAATATTAGTTTGACACATACAATTTGTAAATCTATTAAATTATATTTCTTTTTTCAGATCATGAATACTGATACTCGAGCAGACTTGTCAGATGTTTTGAAGTTTCTTGCTATAGGTCCTATAAAACAAGTTATAAAGTTCGACGCTTATAATGTGAATGGCTTTAGATTTCGTACAGTTGATCGAGAAGTGGGTTTGAAAACACAGAATAGTGGTATATTTATATTTGCTGAAGTGGGATACTATGGAAATCTGCATGATATTATTGAATTAAACTACCATGGGAATTTTTCTGTTGTTTTATTTAAATGCAAATGGGTCGATATTATCAGAGGTGTTAAAAGAGATTCCTTGCAATTTACTTTTGTAAACTTCTCTCACTTGATGGATGTTGGTGATCATGAACTGCATGATCCATATATCTTAGCATCGCAAGAAAAAATGGTATATTATGTGAATGATGTTGTGGATGAAGGGTGGATTGTAGTTACTCACGTAATACAAAGAGATTTGTATGATATGGGTGATGAAGTGGAAGATTTGACCTCTGCAATTGAATTTCATCAACAATAGGAAGCAGAATTATTTGTCCATCATGATATTGAAAATATTAGTATAGCAAGGATGAATGAAGTGAATGAAGTAATGGAGCAGGAAACCGACATGATTGAAGGGGAAAATGATTGTATGTACAATGGTTTATTCATTCAACAACCACTTGTTTCATTTATGCAGTCATTCATTATCATTGTTATATATATTTTGTTTGTTAGTACTGGGCATCTATTATCATTTTTAATTTTTTTTCTGCATAAATTTTTTGAAATATATATTCTGAACTTAATTTTATTTAATTAAATGACAGGAATGCCAAGGAATAAGCAGTACACTATTTCATCTAGTTCTGCGGCAGATGACGATCTGTCTGTCCCCACGACATCTGAGGCACCAGCTGCCTACACCCCTGTACCATCTCCCCTGCACCATCTCTGACACCATCTGTGGATGTCTCATTAGAGGATAAGTCATTGAATCCCCCTATAGGAGCCTCAGTAGTGGGGCAGTGACACGCCCCTTCCAGTTCATCACGAACATTCTAGAGGGTCACAGTCATAGGTACAAATTTTTTTAAATAAATTTATTGCATTTTGTTTATACTAATTGTTTTCTCATTGCAGATGAAAAAAATGAAACAGTGGAAAAACACATAAAGCGTTCATATGTTTGGAACATGAATGGCGAGAAGATATTTGTGCCATTTGATTCTTATGGGGTCCCGACGGATGACGCCACGGGGTTACTTGGCCAGATTATAGGTCAGTTGGCAGCGAAGCCCATTTCCCTGCCTATTTCATATGATGATTGGAGGAACATACCTCCAAACTGGAAAAATGAAGTTTTTGATTCTCAGATAAAGGTAATTTTATTACTTTATGGTTTAATTGAATGTCATGTTACTAATATGTTCAAAATGAATTTCTGTATACAAATGTTCTTCCACTTTACCGTTGCTGATGTGATAGCACGGATGTGGACATTGAAAAATCTTGGTAAAAAATAGAAAGATTTCAAATGGAGGTTATGGTGTGATGTCAACGATACTTTGTTGAACGTGCAGCAAATGTATGAGAAGCTACCTAGTGGGGTACCGAAAGAACAGTGGAAAGTTTTTGTCGATAGACATCGTGATGAGAAGCGGATGGTATTGAAATATATATTATTATATTATCTTCATTTTATATTTATACATGTATATGAAGAGGAGATGATATTGAATAAATTATTTTTAAATTGAATTTTATTTATTTCAGGATCTCTCAAGACAGAATGCATCAAACCGGGCAAAGCAAGTCATCCCGCACACTGTGGGATCAAAAATCTTTTCTAGAAGCCGAATATCATTAGTAATATTTTAATTAGTTTAAATATTTATAAGACAATATTATATATTTAATATATTAAATTATTGATTTATTTTTGTTTAATACAGTCACAGAGTTTAGTGTATGAAGCATCCTGAACTGAACTGTGGATGGATGTTCATAAAAAAACAGATGGAAGTTTTGTTAATTATCCTGCCAAAGAAGTTGGGGTATGAAGTCAATTTTTTATTATAATAACTTATTATCAGTTTTTACTGTGTTAATATATATTGATATTTTATTTATAGGTAAAAATTAAAGAAATATGGGACGCTAATCCTGGAAAATCCCACACAGTCTCCCAGGATGACCCGGTTGCTAAAGTCCTTGGGAAGGAGCATCCTGGTAGAGTGCGCGGGATGGGTTTGGGACCCGTACCATCTGAGGTCTTTTGCAGGCCACCAGGGATTCCAGCTGCATCTACTACTCATTATAGTCATTTCATACCTGAAGATGCTCAGAGGGATATATCTTCTCTACGAAACACAGTTCACCAGCAGGGGGATCAGATATCTACTTTGCATAAAGAGTTGCTTGAAATACGTCAGCATATGAGCAGATATGCCCCCGGTGGTAGTGCATCGACTAGTGGTGAGCAGGTAAATCACAAAAAATCAAAATCATTTAGTTTGCAAACTTTTATTGGTTTTAAGTTTAATTATAAATATGTAACAATATTTAATTTTCAATATAATGTTCTTATAGGTGGAAACAGGTAGTGGAGATGGAGGTGGAGAGGGTGACGATGCATCATCAGAACATGAGTAGTAGTATTGTTGATGGGTTGAAAAAATATGAGAATGGTTGGTTTGTATATGTAACATGTATGGAACATATTTGCCACCAAACATTTCCATGTCCTAACATTTTCTTGATTTCTCATGTTTCCTTCTATACATTTTTTTTATTTATGATGTTTCATTTTATGTCTTGATTTCTCGAGTGTGGTATACATCATTCCATTTAGGCCTATTTTTGAATTGGTAGTCGAGATTTTGGATGACTAAAGAGTGATCCTTTTGTTATTTTGTTCTGGTTATATAAATTGGAACCTAGTAGGCAGTATAGAGACCAAACATAAGAGGATGATGGGAATGTGGTTTATCCTAATCATGTGATACGAATTATATATTCACCAATAAAAGTAGTTTCAAACAAAAATGGTGAACCTAACATGGAACCTTAAAAAAATTCATGTGTCACCCACATGTTAGGCTCCTTTTTCTCTCTCAAAATATGAAATGTGGACAAACATGGATCCGATAAAATTGATTATACATGTGTTTATTTATTGATATTCTGATTTCATGAGGATTTATTGTAAATGTTTCTCATAAGTATTCTGGCACTTTAAACTAGAACCCCCTTTGATCCAAATGACATTTTACTACTTTAAGAACACATATGCTTCAAATACTTCACAAGTTAGATCCTCATTTAAAACTAGGGCTCTATTATCAACCTTACACCCTCAACATTGGGTCTCAAATTCACTGGTTTGGGAGTCACACCTAAATGGTACCTTTCCATCTTTAGAGGAAGCTAAAAATCCATTCATCTCAAAAATCCCTACTGGATGTCTACTCAACAATGACTAGTGGAACATAATTTGTTGTAAATAGTTTCCATCTCAAACCATTTCATGGTCATATCCATGGAAGGAAATAACATGTTCCTCCCTTATCTAGGGAGGTTGATCAAGAGGTCACTGATGGACTCATCTAGATAGCATAAGGGACCCTCTAAAGGGCTCCTTCTAGAATTCACCATCACCAATTCTACAAAGCAATAAAACCTCTATATGATGTGTGTGTTTACCTTAGGAGTCTGACCTAAGTCTCCCAAACCTAGGTAGTCAGGAAAAACCACTAAGGTTAGTGAACAATCAACCAAGAACATGGCCCTACATCTATACCCTCCAAATAATCCCACTAACTAAATATGGTGGGAAACTATGAGCAAGAGGACACATTTTCCCACATTTACTAAGCTTGTCGGTATAATCTGGTATTATTCAAAGAAATCACCAAGAATATTTTGGTAAAAAAATATAGGGAATACCCATATCCTTTCCCACTGACTTGATTAACATCAGTATATACCTATATGAAATGGAGGAAAAGATCAGGCCCATACACATTCTCCAATAATAGAATAAGAAAATATGCATGTTCTGGTCACTGGTGTCACCTAGAATATTCTAAAAATGGTTAAGGGAAATACACACAACTATTCTACCATAATTTGGGTGACTCATTAACACAATATGAGGAGATTTAGAGAAGATACACATCTTTTCTCCCAACGTACGGTGTATCTAGTTGAATGCAGAGGTTATAGGAGTTTGGGTCATATCTTGCACATCTTCAAAACTTTTCCACCAGTTCATCCTAGGGGGATAAGATCTTTACATATTCCACATTATTATGTGGGTCCTCTTAATTTTTAGTAGGGATGTAGATATAATAACACATAATGCTGAGGCCAAGGTGGTAGTCGACATAGTTGATACTAGACTCAGGAATTAATGTGCATGAAATGTGATCCCACTCGGAATAGTCAAGTTGTAGCATAGAGTCATGGTATGGGAAAACTAATTGACATTCAACATATGATCGGGAGCATAATTCAAATTCATCTATTGTTTGAGGTACTAATCTAGTAACCTCTACTATAGATTCTACATTATTTGACACAAGTGCATCATACAATGTTATATTTGATACATTTCTAGAGATTCTGGTCCTTGATATAGTGTATTTATGTGTCATTAAGAATATGTAAACCTCATTGGTTATTCTATCAATGATTGTTCATTGATGGAGTTATTTTCCCCATCAGATAGGAAAAAAAAAATTATATAGAATTCATTCTTTCCCATCATGTAACTGTATGATGTAATTATTGGAATGGATTTATGCTTCCCTATAGATCCATTATTGATTATTATCACTATAGAATTATGGTCGATTGTTTGTATGATGTCTCATGTTTCATCATGTTGGGGATACCAAGTTAGAAATAACATTTTATTTGTTTGTATGATGTCTTCTGTTCCATTTTATGGTTTGATTTGTTTTTCAGGGCAGTGGGACAGTAGAAGCAAAACTGCATTTTTTTTCTGGTCAGCATGTTGCTGCAGTTTTAACCACCGCTAATGCTTTACTGGTCAGCATTTCACAGCGGTTATAACCGCCGCTAATGCTTTACTTGTAAACCATTAGGGGCGTTTAAAACCGCCGTGAAATGTAATAGGTTTATATTTAGCAGTGGTTTTCACCACCGCGACAGAGGCGCATCAAACGCCTGAATATCACGGCGGTTAAAACTGCTGTGAATAAAAAAATATCTGGCACTCGTCAAACCACCGCTAAAGTCATGAAAATCGCCTCGAAATGAGGAATCTAAGACGCTTCCCTTAAACCGCCATGAAATAGAAAAAACTGCCGCTAATAGATTGTCGACACCCAGTTTAGCAGCGGTTTCTGTAAACTACTTCCAAACCATATAGCGGCGGTTTAAACCGCCGCTATATAGAAAAAAACCACTGGTAATATCCAGTTTTGTTGTAGTGTTTGATTCCCATGTTGACTCAATTGAATAAATACATTTAACTCAAGATCCTCTAACTTGACCTTCAATTTCTTTAGCTCGGTAGGACCCATCTGGTTGGACAATAAGGACTCGATCCTATCCTGAGTAGTAAGTCAATAAAAAATCTACCTTCCTCTGAGGTGACAAGCCTAAAAATTCCTCCAGAAAAACCTAAAAATAATTACCCACCACTATTGGAATCTAAAAAATTGAACTTTGATTAACAGTGTTAAATAAAAAACTAGATAGCTGATATGAGATTCATTTGATATCTAGAACAATAGGTCCCGCTCTCCCAGACCTAAGGTCCCACTCACCCTAAAAGATGCGAGTGTCCCCATCATGAGAAAGGAACTAAAACTAATGATGGTAGAAATAAATCTTGGCCTTGACATTGATAATCTAGACCATGTTGATAATAAGATAAAAAACCTCCAGGTCAATTACAAAGAAATCCCATGTAATCTAAAAATAAACAATCACAACTTGACACTTAAATCCATGCTCTTTCTTATCCCCCAATGGAGTGGAAAGATCCAACAAAAATGGCATCAACTATTATCTAAATCCCAAAGTATCAATCAATTTTGAAGAGATAAAGTAATGGGATGCATCTATATCAAAAAATACCAAGGCTATAGAAGTAGAAATAAACACAATACCTCTAACGATAGCTGGACCAACATCCATCTCCTTTGGTATATGCTCAATTGAATATAAACATATAGATTTATATCCATCCTAGGTCTTCTTAGTCATATTATAATCCCTATTTTTATAATTATAGGTTCCAACATTCTTATATGCATCAGAGTAAACTTGAGAGCTCTTGGAGACTAAAGATCTGATCTTGATTCCTTGAGGAGGTCCTCTATAAAAGTATTGAAGATAGATAATATTCCCACATTTGAGTAATGCCCTAAGTGTATCTTATATCTTAGTAAGGAACACCTTCCTACACTATAATAAAATCACATATTTACACCTTGATGAAGTCACAGGTGAAGAATTTGATGTGTGGTGGGTTCCCCTACCACTATGTTGGTGGAACTCCTCTCACTTCTACTTCTAGCCAGACGACAAACTCCGATTTCCTCCTACTAATGAAGGGGTGACACTGAGGCACATCAAACCTACTATATCAGTCTTATCCATGATATATTTATCCACCACCCTTTCATAGGTTAGTAGGTAAAGGAGAATTATCCTTGACATGATCTCGATATTTAAATCTATTTCAAAGTGTATAGCCTTGAGATAGTCATTTGTGATGAGATCAGGATAAATATAAACCAACTCAGAGAAACAAGTGGAATACTCCATTACTAAACAAATCCCTTTCTATAGGTCACGAACTCACAGGCCTTCACTACCCTCAATGTTTCCAGATAAATTTTTTGGTTGAACACTTTCTTGAACGAGGCCCAGGTGAGATCCTCGCACAACTTGGCTTGCACTATGGAATACCACCACTTACGAATGGGTCCTTCCAACATGTAAGTGATGAAGTAAACTTTATAGGTCTCTAGGGTCTAAAGGAAATGAAAGATACACTCAATCTTTTCGATCCACTCCTTGGGCTCTTAAGGCCCTTTATCGCCACAAAAAGGTTAATGGATTTTTTTAGAAAACTCTTGAGCATGGTCCACTATCTGAGATTGATCACTTCCACCCTCTTGAACCAAATATTTAATAGTATAAATGACTAATTCAATTAAAACAAGTCTTACTAGATGAATAACCTATAGGACATGCTCCACAACTTCCTCTCTTTGGTTCTTAGGGGCCTTTTTTGGTGGCACATGCTATAAAACACTAGTCAAAAATCAATCAATTCAAAATTAAAATTAAAAAAACAAAGTTTAATCATAAAAACCCATTCAATTACTCTTAAACTTATAATAACACCAATCATGACAATTTTAAATATTGAAGGGGTGATTTTTTTTGAACATTTAAACATTTTCTATTGTGCATGGTTTGGCCGCATAGTTTGAAAAACCGTATTATAACTGTGTGAAATGACACTATAAGGATTATATACCTAGATTAATGGGTTTTATAGGGAAAATAATAACCATGAACCTCTGTTTTCTTTCCCCATTTCACCATTAAAATCAAAATTTCTCAAAATGACACATGGTTCCTTCCCGAAACCAATAATCAATATTGAAAAACATCAAATCTCATAAAAAAACTCAAAATTGAGTTCAAATTCAAGACACAACTCTCGAAAACCTATGGAAAATCAAGGTTTGACACAAATAAGAGCTAACCAAGAACTCCCCCACCCCTACCTCTCAAAATATGATAGTCCTATCTTTATACTACCTTTACTCCCCAAATATCAAGAGGGATTTGATACCATTTTGTAATAAACTAGTATGGGTCGACCTGACTCATCACATGATCTAGCTTTCCACAAGGCCCAAAGCCTATTCCAGATCACCAGGGGCTAGTGAAAAGCATCGGGGTATCAAACATGAATAATTGGGAACAATTTAACCCTTGAAATCCAAATAAATAACACATGTATTCCACCTAGAATTCTGGAATGTCCCATCTAGAGATTGGATTCCCATGCCAATAAATAATTAGTTTTAAAATATATGAATAAACAAATAGAGTATAATAAATAATATTAATGAACTAAAACTCTTAAAAACAATGCCATAAACATATACAAGGGATAACCATCATCCATATATAAAGACATAAAAACATGTCAAGGTTGAATAGGCCAATAAAAAATAACCCAAAATCATAAAGGATCCCAAAACACTCCACATGATCTTGACACTCCTCATGACCCATGATCACCTCCATCAATAGAACAAATATGGACTAAAAGCCTCAGGAAGAGCCACCAGTATGCATGGTTCCCTTTCCTTTACCTATGTTATGAAAAATAAAGTCTGTATATAACCAAATTCATATGCAAGGGGTGAGGTACAATCCCATTAGGATACCACTATGAATCTACATAATGAAAATCATTATGCATACCATTAGTTTTAGTTTGAAAACAATGTTTTGAAAATAATTTATTTAAAAATATAGCATAAATTACTTTGGTTTTAGAAAAAAAAGTTTGATAATAGTAGGAAAAAGGAAAACATGAATAAAATGAGGGTGAAATGGCATACCAGATATCATATGCTCAATCATGTAATTGGAAATAAACAACATAACACATAAACCATGGGAAAGACCTATGGATCTAGGGAAATTGGGACTAACCCTAGGAAATCCAATCGACATAAAGGAATCTAGTCATCCATCCCCAAGATCTCAATTATCTTGATGGGTCACAAATCTATCCCATTATCACACTCAGTCTAATTGAGCCACTAACCGTAATCAATGCACAATATATGCTAGGGGATGCATCCATCTAGGTTCCCAACTCACCCAAGGTCTCCCATGTGTTTCCAATAATTGAACATACATAAAATTCATGTATATAATAACATAAATAAGGGAATACCAAATCCAATATAATTTCCATTTTAAACCCCCTCTTTAAAATTCATTTGAACCCACTTTTCTTCTTTTTGAAATTGTTTCAAAAACATTCAAGGAATAAAGTTTTTTTATAAGAAAATCCATTTGAAAATAACTTAAAATCCAACTCATGCCAACAATCATAATAATAAATCATAATGGTCCAAGTTAATTACTCGAGAGGTGGGATGAATTGAGTATTCAAAAGTTTCCATTAAAAATATTTTACAAATTAAAAGTCAAAATAGGCTAAAAATAATATATCCCATTTAATTAATAATGTAGGTATAAAAACTTTTAATATTTTAATTAATTTCTTCAAAGTATTATCAAAACTCAGTTAAATAGTTTGAAAATAATTTAACTTTTGAAATTGTTTTACTCACACCAAAAATAATAATATCACAATTAAAAGATAACTATCAGAATATTTTTTTAAGAATAATTTTATAATTCAAAGTAGAGAAAGAAAAATTAATTAAACACACAACATATTTCAAAAATAGTGGTTTAGTCTTAAGATGAGGCTTAGTCCTATCCACTTGATAGAATCCCACTGTCAAGAAGGTTTATTAAAATAATCATAATGATCCACAACCTGGATCGGGTATACAAAAACAACTACACACTGGGAATTCTAGGCTACAACCGACCTATTCTACTATTATCTATGGTATTATAAATATGTAATAAATGAGAAGAGAGTATATGAGTACTATCCAATACATCACAATTTTTCTCTAATTATAAGCAGGTAAACCAAGCACAACTTAGAAGTAAATAATAACAAATAAAAAGAAATAAAAATATGAATATAATGTGAAGTTATCTTTCTTTGATCAAGCTTGATATGATCCGAAATGATCTTATTCTTCTATAATATTGTCTTTAATTATATCCTTGACTTTACTTCAAATGATATTTACAAGGATTTCATAGGGGTTCAATTTTTTCATGAAAAACAGTGTGTCATGGAAAGCACCAGACAATCCTCTTTCTTTTCAGTAGGCACTGCTTAAGACTTTTACACTCACAACCACTATCATATAAACTGCTCCTTGATCATGTGAGGTTCCTCAGATTTATACCTTTTCAAAAACTCTAATTGTCCACTATAGGATATTAATAAATTAAATCCTCTTACTGAGTAGGAAATATAGAAAGGTTAACTTTGTCTTCAATGATCCTAAGTAGTTGATTAAGAATAATCATTATCAAAAACTAATACTGAGAAACTCTATAACTTCTATTAAATTCCATAAACCATATATAGGAATTTAATTTAAATTTAATCTCAAATAGGCATGGAACCAAAAACCTTAACGGAGGCAGAAGTCATCCACAGGAGTAGAGCTTCTCAAGGAAGAATATATCTTAACAGAAGTAGATATCTCTTCATGAAATCATATCATTATTCATAGTAGAAGATATGGATTTATGGTAACAAATATTTATCATGAACATAGAACTCACTCGAAGGAAACATAATCCCTCGAATAGAAGTAGAACTCTTCTAACAAAAGAAAGTCTTATGAGGGTATAAGATCTCTTGTGATGGAAGGAGAAGTCTTCTGATGGTAGAAAATATCTTCTAATAGAAGAAAAAGTATTTTGAAATTAGTAAGATTTAATTTGATGGTATCATGATAAAAATCATAGTAGCAACATGTACTTAGATAAACTCATGTAAAAATCATAATTATGAAGTTCTATCATTCAACACATAAACTGTCAATAATAAAGTAACATGATTTATAATCATTAAAATAAGGAATTGTTGGACTGAGCTAATAAATCATATAAAAACCCTTGATAGCTCATAAAAATCATAAATAATCAATTTAAACCAAAGGAAAAACAATAATTAAGAACATTCCATGGTAAAGTTCCACTGGGTAGAGGCACCTACATCAAATATGAAGAAAATGTTCTACCTTTGTGAGAAATCACTAGAAATGGGAAGAGAGAATTTTCACCATCCTAAAAAATAGTAAATTTCATTAAAACCACAACCCTAGCTCTATTTTTGACCCCCATGGTGAACTATGGTTCCAAAACTCCATGTAAATGGAAGAACAAGGTAAGATAAGAAGAGAGGAGGAGGAAACTATAAGAAATCGAGTCTTACATTGAATAAATAAACCAAGAATCAAGGGAGAAAACTAAGGAGGCAATGAGAGAAGAGCTTACATGGAAATGAGGGGGTTTCTCATGTGAGTGGGGAGAGGTTTTGAGTGTTAAATTCACAAATGAAAAATTGGTAACTTCCACTTTTTTAAGAAATATAGTGGAATGTATAGTTCGATCACACATTTTTTCAAACCGTGCACCAACAATGCGGGTCACATCCCTTAAAAAAATTGGTCACAAAATTTTTGAGAATATATTTATTCAACAATTTCATTAATTTCTTTTTGGTTTTTATGTTCAAAAATGCTCACATTTATATTTCTAATGAATTTACTTTAAGTGAATTTTTAGGAAATTTTTATTCATCAGAATATTTATTTCAAAATTATATTCAAGTCATTAATCTACAAGGAATAGTCACTAAAGCATTGGGAATGTGTTTTTAATGTATTCTGGAAACACTATCCATACCCTATGTTAGTAAGTGTAATGTTAGGAATTAAGCCTATGTTCAAAACAATGTGTATGGAACAACAACCCTATGTTGTTGGGAAAGTGTGGGTAAATAACCCTACGTTTGGATTCAACCCTACATTTGAGGAAACAAATGTATGGTATATCAACCCTATGTTATAAAACCTGTGTTTGATATTTTTTCATTACATGGAGTAACCATACGTTTTACTATTCAATGATAGAGTTTTAAATCCATGATATTATCTGTGATTTTATAAATGGTCTTGATGAAAGAATATATCATTTCAAAGAATTTTTACGACCGATTCAAAGGTTCATTATGATTGTTTTAAAATATCATATTCAACAGATTAAATGGTTTCTATTATTATGAATGTTATGATGCTCTTGAAAGAATTTGAATTCAAATATTCATGATTTATTATATGATATTTCTAGAGCTGGTTTGAACTAGATTTATTCGGCCTGCTGTTTAAATATCAAGAATCTCTTCATCAAAAATATATACGATGAATTTACATACATAGAGACAAAAATATTGACAAATATACAGAGGATTTATACATAAGAAAAAACCTATGTGTTTTTGCCTTCAGAGCTACACTTTGAAGATATACATGTTTTGATCTGTTTGATCAACCTGTTTTTGTTGGTGTCATTTCTACCACTTCATTGTTATATATTTTTCTATAAGAACGAAGAAGAATTCAATGAAGATACACTTTTGATACATACATGATTAAACATATGTATGGTTTTTTCTTTGATATTATTTGAAGAAAGACTATACAATGTGGAAGATATATTTTCTAGTGTGTAATTATGAAGATCTTATTTCATTTTTTAGTTGTTGTTGCAATCTATGAAGTTCAACTTGCATCATTCAAAAAATAAAACTCTTTTGATTTATTGGAGTTTCAACTGCTCATACTCAGTTGTGGTTAAGTGTTAGCTCCTTGCACTAAGCTGTGGATTTACGGTTCCCTGTAAAATAATTAAAAGTCTTTTTAAAGTCTTATTGTAAGGTGTCAACTGCCTGCACTAAGTTGTAGATTATAGGTCTTAGGATAAGAGGACCTCATGAAAATCATTAAGCTCATGGATTTGAGTGTTTGTGGATTGGACTAAGGTATATTTGTGCCCTGAACCACTATATATCACTATGTTCATTTCCTTTATTATTTTCTATTTCTCACTCATCTTTGAGAGAAAAGGAAAGGTTCACTTCTAAACAAGAGAGGCATCCTGAATTGTTTAAAATTCATTAGGTACAAAATTAATCCCCCTTTTGTGTCTTTATCTTCGTCATAGTCATCCTGGCCTAAAAATTGGTATCAAAGGGAGTGCTCTTCTGGTATATTTTCTTTTTGAAATTTTTTCTTATCTCTAACAATCATGAGTAAAAGATTTAGATGAAGACACCTTGAAATAGATGATTCCAGAGAAGGTATGTATATGATTCATGATTCTTATTTTAATGGTTACAATTATGGATTCTGGAAATCCCATAATATCATCTATTTGAAAAATATTAGAATAAAGGTTTATTTAAAATCTATTAAACCATATGAGATTCCTAAAGAGTAAATTGAAGATTGGAATGACAATCAAGAAACAGAATATGGTCTCAATTCCAAATCTATGAATGTAATTGTGTGTGGTTTAGGATCTAATGAATTTAATCGAGTATCAAAATGTTCTATTTCATATGAGATGTGGTAGACTATTATTTTTTCCTATGAAGGTACTGAAAATATCAAACAATTATGGTATGCTACTGTGAAACTATAGTTTGATACATTTAGAATGTATGAGGGTGAAACTATCATTGAAATGAATGGAAAATTGATAGATATTCTCAATAATATTTTCACATTAGGAGATTCAATTTCACAATTAGATCAAGCATTGAAATTACTTAGAGTACTACCCGTAAAGTGGAATGAAATATTTGTAGTTATATGTCAATCTAATCCTATGAAGAATTTAGTTATAAAGGAATTTATTGGTACTTTAATGATGTATGAAGCTAAGATGCAGGTTGAAGATTAGAATAATACTTTTCATAAAGAAGCTGCTCTCAAAGTTAATTTGGATGAATCATCTGATTCATGTCATCTAGATTTGGATAAAAATTTATCAAATCTAGCAGTAAAATTTGAAAATTTTTACTGAAAGAAAAAGAGAGGAACTAAAGAAAATAGATGTTGGAAGTGCAAGAAAAAAGGTCAGGATAATTTCCCTTTGCTCAAATCACAACAGAAAGCTGATTACAAGAGAAAAGGAAATAAAAATACAAAATATACTTGGAATAATACTTTTGGTTCACATGATGAAGAATCTACAGATTCTAAGGTTAATCATAAACGACAAATGGTATGTCTTATGGATCATCATGATAATGAGGTACAATCTTATTATTCTCAAAATTCTAGTTGTGAAAACTGACTTATGATGAGTTAAATAGACATTGCTTTATGTTACAAGATAAATATGAGTCCTTAAATAAGGAACATAGAAAATTTAGAAAAACTTATGATATTATTTTATTAGATAAAGAAAATTCTTCAAAATAAATTTTATATTTATAATTTAATGCTTCTAAAGTTTGATATGACTTACATGATATTAAGATTAAATAATTATTGATCTAAGTTGATGAATTAAAATAAGATTCAATTATGCTGATCAAAGGATAAAAAAACTTAAATCAAATCCTTAGAAAAAATAAAGTTCAAAAATGAAAACTTGGAATTAAAATCAATGGTGAAATACTAAAAATGATTGTTGTTTCAGAAAACCTAAAATTTATATTTTTAAAGATGCTTGTTTTTCAAATGAATTGTTCCACTTTGATAGTAGAATGTCTACTCAAACTAATCAAATTTGGTTACCAAGAAAATTAATTGCTAACACTACTGGACCCAAAAGCATATGGGAAATAAATGCACTTGCATTTGATGTTTCACAAGATTGCACCATAGATCTATATTGTTAAACTATTTGAGTGGTTGATCGAATAGAAAGACTGAAAAACTCTTAAGTAGTTCATTATCAAAAAACATCAGTATTTTAATTGTAATATTTATATACTTTTGGAACATCAGTTTCTTTTATAAAAGGAGAAATTTATCTTTCAAATTTTGATAAAAATATTCTTTAAAGATATAATTTATTTATTAAAACTTTAAATTTCTATCAATTTTTTGGAAAATACACTATTTATTTATTATAAAAAATTAATGTTTTTTAAATCATTTTTTGAAATATTTTTATTTAATTTGTTTATGAAACCTGAATATTTTTTTTATGTAACATGTCTCTTCATACGTAAAATCTTTAATGATTATTCTATAATTTTTAGCTAAGAAATAAGAAATGTCTTTGGCAGTATGTTAGAATAGAATGTATCATCTTCCTCTTAGAATTTTATTTATCTATAATCTTCTTCGGAAAATTCTGTTTAAATTTTTTGGAAAACCATAACATCAAAATAAGAAACGATAAAGCTCTTAGGTTAAGATGAAAATCATTCTTACAAAAGAACAAAAGGCAATCCTTCTATTTTATTAAAAGAACATTATGTTTCTCTTGTTAAGGATTCATTTGAAAAATATTCTGAAAGACATAATAAAGTTAATTGTGATGAATAACTTGAAGTTTCTTCATCTCAAATGACTTATGAAAAGCTTCTATGTAAAGATAAAATTTTGAATGAAGAAAAAGTGAAGTTGCAAGCTGCTTTGAATGCATCTAGAAAGTCGTATAATGATCTGTAGAAAAAATCTGTACCAAATATGGTATTTGATTCATTAGAAAATGAATATCAGAGTATAATGTATAGTTTGATCTCAAAATCAGACTTTGAATCTTTCAGAATATAAATTCCAAGTTAGATATAAATGCTCAGAAAAGAAGTTATTTCCAAGTAAGATCTTGAGAAGATGAAGTTGTTTGTACTTGAGAAAATTTTATCTTCTTCAAATAAAATAAAACAGATATTCAAAATAGATTATAAGAACTCTAAAGAGTTTTGGATACTCTAAGAAAAAAAATTTGAATTTTAGAAAGTTCAAATGAACAATATACTTCTTAACCTTTTTGTTTTATTTGTGTTCAAATGATATATGAATTGTGTAGTGAAAATAGTGTTGTGTGTTAATTTATAATTTCCTTTTTTCAATACATATGCATGATCCTAATATTTATTTATTTATTAAATTATCTTATTATTGTAAATAATAAATTTAGTACTTATTTATGAGAAAATATTATTTTAAAAATTTTAAATAATCTTGTATGTTATAAATCAATGAGATTTTTAAACAAATAACTATTTTATATTTCTTGTTTAAATATTTTCATTCTTATGAAAGCATAATTTTAGGGGGATTTAAGTGTTCTACTCTTATATTTTTTATGTCACAAAAAGGGTGAGAAGTTTATTTGTTTTAAATAGCCTTGGGAATAAGGGATAATTTTTTTATACTGATGATGTTTATATGTTTTAAAGTAGATAACTTTTATTGTTATTATTATTATCATTAGGTGAGAAGTTTACTTTTACATGCCTTTATATGGGAGAAAACGTTTTCTATAATCATTTATATTAAAGAGAAAAGTTTAATCTATTTTAATGGGGGATAAGTTTCTTTAATGAAAGAAATATTATAAAAACAATTTTTTTTTAAATTAATTTTATATATTTCCATGTTATGGTTTTTATTATATCATGGGTTTTGTGATCATCAAAAAGGGGAAGATTGTTGAGATTATATTGATTCAACAATTTTAGTAATTTCTTTTTGGTTTTGATGTTCACAAACACCCACATTTATGTTTCTAATGAATTTACATTAAGTGTATTTTCAAGAAATTATTATTCATCAGAATATTTATTTCATAATAATATTCAAGTCATTGATCCATAAGGAATATCCGTTGAAGCATTGGTAATGTGTTTTTAACGTGTTCTGGAAACATTGTTCATACCCTACATTGGTAAGCTTAATGTAAGGAATCAAACCTACATTCAGAACAACGCGTAAGGAATCAACTCTATGTTCATAATAGCGTGTAAGGAATCAACCCTACATTCAGAACATGTATGGATCAGCAACCCTATGTTGTCGGGAAAGTATAGATAAAGGACCCTATGTTTGGATTCAACCCTATGTTTGAGGAAACAAACATATGTTATATCAACCCTACGTTATCAACCATACGTTTGATATTTTTTTGTTACATGGAGGAACTATACATTTGAATATTCAACGATGGAGTTTTAAATCCACGATATTATTTGTGATTTGTGAAATGGTCTTGACAGAATAAGATATCATTTCAAAGATTTTTTATGACTAATTCAAAGGTTCATTATGATTTTATTAAAATATCATATTCAATAGAGTAAGTGGTTTCTATTATTATTGGAATTTATGATGCTCTTGAAATAATTTGAATTCAAATATTCATGATTTATTATGTAATATTTCTAGAGCTGGTTTGACCTGGATTTATTTGACCTTCTATTTAAATATCAATATGCTCTTTATAAAAAATATATACAATGAATGTACATACAGAGAGACAAAAATGTTGAAAAATATACAGATTTGTATATAAGGAAAAAGTTGTGTGTTGTTGCCTTCTGAGCTACACTTTGAAGATATACATGTTGTGGTTAAAGGGTAGTGCAAACAGAACCAAGAAACCACATAATTCAACAGAACAAAATTGGAACTATGGAAATTTGAAAATGTTAAAACCAAAACGGAATACCAGATGTAAGAATTAAAGAAAGTAGTATAGGACAAGAGGATTTAATATGAGTTGGTCCCTTAGGGGACCTACTGCATGACAAGAACACCACACACACACACACCATTTATTAAATTCTCAAAAAACATATTATGGGTTACAACAAAACAAAGATCACAATCGATAATAGAAGTAATGGATAATTGCAACAAGAACTAAGAAATGAACAAAGAAAGAACCAAAAATGAAGAACTTACAGTGCCGGACTCTGAGGTCCGATAGTCCTATTCTCTTGAAGTTCTTGGAAGAACGTCATTGCGATTCCGAATGAACTCACCTGAGGATGTGATCATGTGGTGTGGACTGGCCTCTTTGAATCTTAAGTTTGGTTGCACATCTTCTCAGGGAAGGAAGCCGATGAAACTCCACCAAATCCACACACCGGTGATATGTGTGAAGTCTAGCAGGAATAACCGATCTAAGCCTGCTAATGGGTAAGAAGAACACCAAAAAGACACTCTAAAATCATCATAATAAAGAAGCGATCTACGGCGAAGCACCAGTTGAAAATAGAGTTCTATGGATCTTCAAAAATCTGTTACTATAGGGGATCATCAATTCCTCTTCCAAGCCCTACAACAAGAAACCACCCAACCAAACAACAACTACCATGATACCATACCGAACTAACCATCTAGCAGTAAGTGAAATGAAAGAAAGGAATAGATGGCCTTGATTAAAGGGACATCTAGAATATTCAAGGTCCAACAATGCAAGTCGAGTATCACAACCGGATTTCCATAGTGGCACCAGGCCAAAACTGAGTGGGCTAATTCACGGCCCAACAAAGTGATCCAACTAGGAAACCTAAATCCTAAACAACATAATAATTAGGAAAAAAATAAGAAAATAATTGCATGATTGAAAATTAAAATGGCAATAGGAATATAATGAAACTTTAATATGAAGACCAAAATTAGGAAGCCTTAATTCAAAAATATCCACCATTTTCAATTAAATTTGGTGATGTTCTTGCACCTAGGGTCATAGAATCAGAACCAAGTTTATCCTATCTAAACAAAATTTAAACTTAGACAGAACCACAACTTTAATAAAAATATCAGCTGGGTTTATGTTTATGTTTATCTTATTGATACACATGGTTCTTGATTCTACAACATCTCTGATAAAATGTAATCTAATATCTATGAGCTTAGAATTACCATGTAAAACTAAATTTTTAGATAAATGAATTACTGACTGGCTATCAGAATAAACATTAATATCAAAACTATAAATAAAAAGTTTATAAGACATACCTTTGATCCATAAGGATTCTTTAACTTCCTAACTTAAAGCAATGTATTCAGATTCTGTAGTTGAAATTGAAAAAATATATTTCATATTTAACTTCTAGGAAATGGAACCTCAAAAAGAAATAAACACATAATCAGTTAAAGATTTATGAGTGTCAACATTTTCAGAATAGTTAGTGCCAACAAAACCATAGATAAGTTCAGTAGTATCTACATTTCTACCACAGAACAAAGAAATAATAGAATTATAGGAAAGATATCTAAGGACACACTTGAGGGAATTCTAGTGTGGCTTCCCTGGAGTGTCCATGAACCTACTTAGAGTGCAGATATAAAATAAAATATCAGGTTGAGTACAAATCATAGAATACATTATGCTACTGACTATGTTAGCATAAGGAATTTTAGACATAAAATCAATATCATCTTCAACTGTAGGTTCTTAAGTCAAAGACAATTTAAAATGTTGTGCAAGAGGGGAAAATAATAGGCTATAGGGTCTCAAACATATGCCTATTTAAAACTTTTAAAACATAAGCATGTTGAGATAGATATAGTAATTTGTTTCGTTAGTATCTTATGATTTCAACACCAAGGATTTTCTTGGAAGCTCCTAAGTCATTCATCTCAAATGTTCTTTTCAATTG
Organism: Viscum album; assembly: GCA_963277665.1. Lineage (NCBI taxonomy): Eukaryota > Viridiplantae > Streptophyta > Magnoliopsida > Santalales > Viscaceae > Viscum > Viscum album. The sequence continues at coordinate 1,021,705,018 of OY728122.1, forward strand.
GGATTTAGCATAAGAAATCAGATTTATATCATTGCAAATAATGAGCATGTCATCGAAATATAATAACATATAAATGATGCAGGTCTTAGTTGATTTAAAATAAACGCAAGCATCATACTAAATCCTAATAAATTTTTTACCTAGCATGAATAAATCAAACTTCAAGTATCACTTCCTAGAGGCTTGTTTTAGTGAATACAAAGATCTATTCAATAGGTATACTTGATTTGGTTTGAATTCAGTAGGATAATCATTAAGAGGTTTTATATAAATCATTTCTTTTAAATCACCATGCAGAAAATTAGTTTTAACATCTAATTGCTCCATATGAAATTAATTATAAGCAGCAAAGGATAAAAAAATCCAAATGGAAGAATTCTTAACAAATGGGGAAAATATTTCAGAGTAATCAATTTCTTCTATTTTAAAAAATCTCTTGGCAGATAGCCTAGCTTTATATTTGATTTTACTTCCCTCAATGTTGTCTTTATTTATTTTGAAGATCCATTTGGAACCAGTTACTTTATAATTAATTGGTTTGTTTACAACATCTCATGTATGATTCTTTATTAAGGATTTTATTTCTTCATTCATGGCAATGAACCACTGCATTGAGTCTTTGTATTTTAAATCCCGCCAATAAGACTGAGCATTGTCATCAATAAGATCATGTGCCACATGAAAGGAATATGAAGCCATATCATACTAGCTGAATCGAGCAGGAGGTCTAGGGACTGTCCTTTTCCTGTCACGGGTCAACTGATAATCTTGATGAGTTTCAGGAGGTTTAGAATCCAAATTTGAATTAGAACTAGACTTGAAGTCATCCACATTAGTGGGCTGATGAGGAGGTGGAGTAGGCTGAATATCAAACTCAAGGTGAGTCGGGGGCTCAAATTCATCATCCTTATCAAGGACTAGTTCACTGCTACCAGGTGTGGTAGTCTTGATCTTAAGAGAAGATGATTCTTGAAAGACCGCATCCCAACTTATAATGCATTTCTGGTATCCCAGTTTATCAACCCAGAGTTTTCATCCCTTAAATACCTTGGGATAACCAATGAATATGAACTTGAGTGCTCTTGGTTATAAATTTTCAGTCTTGACACGAGAATAGGTTGTAGAACTAAAGACCCTTAAGTATGAGTAATATGGGGGATTTCTAGTCCACAGTTCTCTATGAGTTTTGAATTAATTTGCAGATGAGGGACACTTATTGATAAGATAAACATTAGTACTGGTGGCCTCAGCCCAAAAATATTTGGGGAGGCCTGAGCATGCAAGCATGCTCCAGACTCTTTCAAGTATAGTCTTATTCATCCTCTCTGCAAGGCCATTCTGTTGGGGGGTTTCCCTAATAGTCCTATGCCTATTAATTCCTTCAGACTCACAATACTGAATGAACTCTGTAGATAGATATTCAAGCCCATTTTCCATCCTCATGGTTTTAATTTTCTTTCCAGTTTGATTTTAAACTGAAGCTTTCTAAGTTTTTTAGGTTTAGAAAACATCAAATTTCTTTTTTAAGATGTAAATCCAAACTTTCCAAGAGAAATCATCAATGGAGGTGATGAAATAGGAGCCTTCACCATGAGAGGTGGTCCTTATTGGCCACCAAAAATCTAAATGGATGTATTCAAGTGGGTTGTAAGCTTTGAAGGAGGACCTATTGAAACTCACCCTTTAGGATTTTCCCATCACAAAATATTCATATAATGAAAATTAGCAGGTGTGATGTCACTCAATAGCCCCATCTTGTTGAGTTCCTCTGAGCCTTTGGAGCTTACATGCCCCAATCTTCTATATCATATCATAGTATTGTCAGTGTCTGTATTGTAAACACTACCCAATTGTCTTGAATGGGCCTTTCCATTCAAGGCATACAACCCATTGGTGAGAGATCCTTTTATGATTGTTATTGATCCTTTAGAAATATTGATACAACCCAATTCTGATCTAAAGGTAAATCCATTGTGATAAAGGACCCCTAAGGAGATAATATTTCTTTATAGGTCGGGGAACCACCTTACATAAAGTAAGGTGATTATGGATTGATCATCTGACTCTATTAGAACAGAGCCTCTCCCCTAAACCTTGGACCTATTATTGTTTCCTAAGAGTACATCCCCTCCCACCTTTTCAACCAACTCTAAAAAAGACTCTCTATATGGACTCATGTGAAAAGAAAAGTCAGAGTCGAGGACCCACTCTTTAGTCAGTGTATGGATGGACACATTCAGGACTTCAGCAATTTCATAACCTATGTCAACTAGAAGAGACTAGATAGTGGGTTGTTTTTTATCTAACTCGCGCTTGACCTTCCTATACTCAGGCTTAATGTTCCAGGGTTTACCATAGTTAAAGCACGTAACTTTTCTATCCTTGAAACTAATCCTCGGTTTGGGTTATTTACTACTCTTACTTTTGTCTCTATTGAACTATTTATTTTTACCTTTAATTTGAGGTCTTCCCCTGGTAAAAAAACTCTCAGCCTCACCATTTATCTTAGGTCTAGAATGAAGTTCCTTAGATATAAGGGTTGATTTAACTTCTTATAAAGTTAGAGAGTCTCGACCATACATCATGGTATCGACAAGTGTGATGTAGCTATGGTCAAGAGATATTAAGACGATCATTGCATGATCCTCATCATTTATAGAAATATTGATATTGGATAATTCTAACGTGACTTTATTAAATTCATCTAAATGGGTTTTTATATAAGTATCTTACTTCATTTTAAATGTGAAAATACGAGGATTCTTATAAAGTATTCCTACTAATGAGGCATTCATGTATAATTTTTCAAGTTTAAGCCATATTCCTGCAACGGTGGACTCATAAGCCACTTTTGTAAGGACCTTATCACCTAACGAAATAAAATGGGAGTTATGTGCCTTAACAAGTATGTCATAGGTAACTTATTGGTATTCTATAATGGTCTGGATGGTTTCATTAACAATTGTAACGGGTTTCGTAGGCCCAAACAAGGCATCAATTAAACCCTATTGAACAAGCAATTCCCTCATTTTCATTTTCCATAAATTGAAATCATTGTCTTCATTGAACTTCTTGATTTTGTATCGCATAGTAGACATATTTATCCAGATGAGTGGATGTAAAGTGGTTGGGGACAACGTTAGGCATACACCCACAAGAACTGGCCAATCTCATTAGGTATACATGCACTGTGAGATACGAAATTCATAGAATTTCAATGAATACAATGGTTTCAATAAAAAATAGAAATCAATAAACAAACAGGAATTAAACAAAAATATAAGTGTGGAAAATAAAGGTAAGAAAACCCAAATTAATGAGACTGTAAACAGAATGCAAGAAACCAGATTTAACAAAGCTGTGAACAGAACGCAAGAAACCAGGTTTAGCAAAGTTTTAGGTAGTAATTGAAAACATAGACCACACTAAGCTAAAGAGGCTCTAATACCACTTGTTGTGGCTGAAGGGCAGTGCAAACAGAACCAAGAAACCACATAATTCAATAGAATGAAACTAGAACTATGGAAATTTGACAATGCTAAAACTAGAACAAAATACCAGATGCAAGAATTAAAGAAAGCAGTAAAGGAAAAGAGGATTTAACATGCTTCAGTCCCTTAGGGGACCTATTGCACGAAAATAACACCACACACATGCACACCTTTTATTAAATGCTCAAAAAATCGAATTAAAGGTTACAATAGAACAAAGATCACAATCGACAATATAAGAAATAGATAATTGCAAAAAGAACCAAGAAATGAACAAACAAAGAACTAAAAATGAAGAACTTACAGTGCCAGACTCTAAGGTCCGACAGTCCTATTCTCTTAAAGTTCCTAGAAGAACATTGTTGCTTTTCTGAAGGAACTCACCAAAGGATGTGCTCACATAGTGTGGATTGGCCTCTTCGGGTATTAAGGTTGGCTGCGCATCTTCTTAGGGAAGGAAGTCGATGAAACTCCACCAAAGATGCACACCGGTGGTATGCATGAAGTCTGATAGGCACAACCGGTATGAGCCCGCTAATAGGGAAGAACACCAGTAAGACACTCCAAAATTATCATGAGAAAGAGGGGATCTCCAACGAAGCACGAGTCGAAAGAGAGCTATGTAGATGTGCAAAAATCTGCTGTTGTAGGGGGTTATCAATTCCCCTACCAAGCCCTGCAATGAGAAACCACCCAGCCAAACAATGACTGCCACGATACCGCACTAAACTAACCATCCAACAACATGTGAAACAACATAAAGGAATGGATGGTCAGGATTAAAGGGACAATTACCATAATCAAGGGTCACCAATGCAAGCTGAGTATCATAACTAGATTACTATAATGGCACCATGCCAAAACCGAGTAGGTTAAGTCACGACCCAGTAACAATGATCCAATTGGGAAACATAAATCCAAAACAACATAATAATTGAGAAAACAAATTTAAAAAATAAAGGCATTATCCAAAATTAAAATGGAAGTAGGAATATAAGACAAATTTAATATAAAAACCAAATTTAGGAAGCCTTAATTCACAATACATGTTTTGATCTATCTGATCAACCTGCTGATGTTGGTGTCATTGCTACCAATTTATTATTATATCTTTTTCTATAAGAATGAGCAAGCATTTGGTGAAGATACATTTTAGAGACATACATGTTTAAACATGTCTGGTGTTTTCTTTGCTACTATTTGAAGAAATCATATGCAACGTTGAAGATCTATTTGTTGTTGTGTTATTCTGAAGATCTTATTTCATTTTTCACTTGTTGGTGCAATCTGTGAAGTTCAACATGTACCATTCAACAAATCAAACTCTTTTTATTTAATGGAGTTTCAACTGCTCGTACTCAGTTTTGAATAAGTCTCAGCTTCTTGCACTACGCTATGGATTTAAGGTTCCTGGTAAAAGCACCATAAGGCTTTGTAAAGCCTTATTGTAAGGTGTCAACAGTCTACACTCAATTTTGGATTAAAGGTCTTAGGATAAGAGAACCTAGTGAAAATCATCAAACTCGTGGAGTTGAGTGTTGGTGGAGTGGCCTAAGGGATATTTGTGCCCTGAACCACTATACATTGTTGTGTTCATTTCCATTATTATTTTTTATTGTTCTCTCATATTTGAGAGAAAAATAAAGGCTCACTGGTAAATAAGAGAAGCATTCTGAATTTTTAAAATTCATGAAGTACACAATTCACCCCCCCCCTGTGTCTTTGTCTTCAACACAGCTATAAGGCCCCGGCCTTAAATATTACTTAATCATGAATTAAAAAAATAATTCACATAGAGGATCTTTTCAGGTTTAGAGTTTTAGAGAATTAGTTCATAACTATTACATCTCAAAATATTACATAGTAGACACTTCAACTAAGTTTCCATAAAATAAAAAGCACTTAAAAATAAACATGTCTAGTTCCATGTTTTAGAAAGAATTTCTTTCCTTGATCTCATCCTTGACCCTATTCATCTTTAAGTCCTGTGGAAAACATTTCAAAAACTTGGGATGAGCATAAAAATCTCAGTAAGGGATACACAAATAAGGAAAACTATTAGTTTTTTCAAAACAACAAGTAAACCATGAATACTTTATCAACGTAATACTTCTCACCTTTATGAAGTAGTAAAAAACTCTTCACTGAATAAAATATCATTACTTACCCTTTTGTAACCAAAAGATTACCATAAAACCCATATAAAGAACACATAACATATAAAGGTAACTTGGGACATAAACATACTTAAATAGAATAACCATATGGTCGACTTCCACTCATATCACTTAATGGAATAGCCATACGGCCGACTTCCATACCCAATGCATTGGAGGTTATAACGTAACCACCCGTCCTGGTATTCACGGCACCACCCGTCATATGGTTTATCACGTAACCACCCGTAAAATGTCCAAGTACCATAATTACACATAAAATATTGAAAATATAAACATTTCAATAACAACATTTCATTTTCAATCACAATAAGTAATTCCAATATATGGAATTAATCAATCCATTTTCAAAAATCATTTAAAAGTGAGTTTTGAATCAAAGTGTCCCATACCACTTTGAAGATTTTAATGGAATTATAATTTTAAAACATTAATGTCCATATAAATAAATACTGAAAACCATTTTGAAAAAATGGACATTAAAGATAAAGATTTAGAATAATAAATCTTTAAAACATTTAAAACGATATTTTTGTTAAAGAGTTTTTAACAAAATTAGAGACTCTTGAATACAAATAATTGCGGAATAACATTTAATCAGAACTTGAGAATAAAGGGATTCATGATATAATATGTCAAAGGACATTATACACACCATATAAGAGTGAATTGGTGCATAACAACAATGAATACTCAATGGAAATGTAAATTGAGATGAAATCCATTATAAAGATGGTATCCTTAAATTAAGGATAAATCTATCACATAATTATGTGTGAGAAATATAAATACACCCAATATAAGAGGATATTAAGTGTGAAACAATCAGAGGTCATTCACACATATTCATAGGATGACATGTTCAAGAAGTACAAGTTGAACCCAAAGAAATCGAATTTGGGTTAAGGCGTTCCCTTGTAAAAATTCGACAACCTAAAGGCGTCACTTCAAAATTCAGAAAATTAGTCGATGAGAATGGTATCTCATCACTTGGACAAAAACTTTACATCAATAAGGATATATAAGAACATATCCCAACATAATAAGATGTAAATTAAAAGACATAACAAAATAATTCTTTTAAAAAGAGGAGGGTGAAAGGTTCCCTTACCGACTTGGGTAACTTTCGAAACGTACACCCCATGAAAGAAGGACTATAAAACATTGATGTAAATACTCATAAACAAAAGTATATTACACAAATATTAGAATAATGGGACTACATACACCACTCAAAGGAAATGGTGGAAAATGTAGCATAAATCTCACGAGAATAAAAGTGAGATGAAAAATCCCTTACGAAAACTCAGCAGCCTAACGACGCCACTTAAAACATCCAAAAAATGGATTGATGAGATAAAATAGGGTCTATCATCATATTAACATAAAATTTACAGAAAGAGGAATATAAAAGAACATCCTACAACATAAAAAATAGGAGCTTAAAAGAAGTGACATAAAGGAGAGTACTTAAAAAGAAAGAGAGAGGTTGGATCTCTTACGAAAATTCGGCAGCCTAATGGCGCCAATCAAAACTTCCAAAATGGATTGATGAGAGAAAATAGGGCCTCTCATCATGTGAACATAAAAATTACAGTAAGAGTAATATAAAATAACACCCCAATCATAAGAAATATGAGCTTAAAAGGAATGACATAAAAGAGTGTACTTAAAAAGAAAGAGAGGGGTAGGTTCCCTTACCTCGTGTCCGACTTGACTCGATCATTCTTTAATCTTATGAATAATAAACTTGAGTTAATTTATACTTTATTAATAACCTTTTTCAATCTCATTAATCCTTTTATATCACTTATTACCATGTTATGCACATTATGTAATCATTTATGTTAATAATGGTCGTTTTGTCGATACTTGGTACTTGAGTCAAAAATAAACTCTTTATAATCACAAGTTTGTTCATGGGGTAAAATATCCATTATATACAGAATTATATTCATTATTGAGATATAATATATATCATATATATCCATTATATACATGCATTTATAATATTACATAATCATTTAGAGGTAAGAAATGAAATGCACCGTTCATGGAGACGGTAAGTCGTACGTGCGCATGAACGCTACTTCCATTACTATTTCATATTTAATGGAATTAAAATATAATGATACATAATAGTATTATAATTACAGTATGGTATCATATATAATATCATTAAATATATCCTTTATACGTACCACATATGGTATTAACGAATCAAATCACTTTGAGTGGGCGGTAGTCCGCACTTCCTAAAATGAAGATATCGCGTTTACCCATAATGAAAACCATAAAGGTATGCCATAAATTAAAAATACAGAAGCTTAAGGAAAACATAAACATATTATATATCATATATAAATATTTTTACATCATAATTGCAACCTTTGAAGGTGTTAAAAGAATATTGAACAATCATCGTTTCGTGAGGTAGAAATTCACCATTCACAGAAACAGTATGTTCTTTAACCATTAGATGTAGGTGTGTGTAAGTTTATCTAGAATACTTCTTATAACAACATCCTATTATATTTAATATACTGTTTTTGTTACAAAATAAATGAATAAAAAGAGTTTAGGGGGTTGGAGAATCAAAATAAAACAAAAGAGCACAAGTGAAGACGTTACCTTAAAATCGGGTAACTCCCTTTGGTTTGAACCAAAAGGGTTTCTTGAAGAGCTTCCTGCCTAAGGTAAGGCTTATAGGATGAGGATAGGGATCTGTAGAGACAAAATGATCAGAGCTTGGCCGAGCCAAAGGCTTGAGAGGTGTGGGTAAGGAGGTAGAGGTGGGGGCCTTTTATAAGAGGAAAGGAGGGGCACTCTTGGAAAGTCAACAAAGGTTATATTATTTTCAAATGAGTTTCGGATTTTGAAGGTCCCACATTGATATATTTCTAGGATAAGGTGATAAGGGTTATAAATCCACCCATCCAATAGGTTTTTGACATTTTTAGGTCTTATATTTTACATTATCGTTTCATTTTATTTAAATCATTAAATAATGAGGTAATTGCTGCATCATCATGATGTCATAAATAATTTAATTTATTTAATGACTAAAAATTATAAAAAAAATACTATGATGTAGGAAAACGTTTTAGATTTCTAATGACTATTTATAGTCAAAAATATGACTTGTATAACCCCATTTAAAAATTGTTTTATCAAAACAATACATGTTTGTGTCATTTTTACTTTTACTTTAAATAAAAGGCATTAATGTCATTATCTTACCCAAGTGGCTCCATGGGGTCCAAAAAATAGACACATGGGTTGTCTTGGTCGTCCATGACTCATCCAATAGGGTTAGGACAAGTGTCAAGATATTTTCATTTTATTATAATATCATTTTTACCTTAAATCACACTAATTACCTTTAATCGCGATTAATAAAACTTAAAAGTTACTTTTCATAAAAAACTATTTTCATCCCATTGAACCAAATTTTACTTAATAATGAAAATAATTTATATTGGATGTTTTAAATTCAAATCACAGAAGTGTTAAAGTTCCATTTAAATGAAAAATTAGTTTTTTTAACTACCACTTTGTGGTTTCACTATTCATCAAAAATTAAGGTTTTTCAGAAAAATACCAAAAATTCACCCTAAGATATATTTGATATTCCAAATTCAAAAATGATGTCTATTTTACCAAATTCATAACATATAAGTTGCATTAATTAATTTTATAATTAAATCCTGTTGTCAAATCAAATAGCATGTTTTTAAGAAACAACATTTATCAAAAGACTGACACTCGTTTATGTCCAATCTCAAAGTGATATTAATTCCAATGACCACCATTGGATCAAATGGTAAAAATATATTATAATTTTACTTTAAAACCAATTAAAAAGATAATCTAACTATATAAATAAATTATACTAAAAAGTGGTTTTGAATTAAAATACAACACTTTTCACTATTCATTAAAAAATGAACATTATCAGAAAAATACCAAAAATTTACACAAAGTAAATTTTGATGTCCCGTTTCCAAAGAAAAATTTTATTTTGTCAAATACAACATATAAAATTGTCAAAAGTATATTTAAAAAGGGTTTTCCATCAAAAGGCGGTTAATAGACCTTTTAAAGAATATTAGAAGATTTATGCTTAAAATTCGATTCATTTTCATTTTTAATCCTCTAACATTTATTGTAAAAAGTAAAAATATTTTACAAACATATATAATCATTTTTTAGTTAGTTCTTTTCATTCCCGTCATTACAACGTCTAGGTGTTAACTACCATTTAAAATAAAATTATTTTATTATTAGAGTGCAACGTAAGATTTCAAAGGAACTCGTTGTTGCGTATTGGGTAAGACATCAAGCATAGCATTTCCTTTAAAGTAATATTAATATTTTATTCACAAATATGGATAAATATAAAAATGTCATATTCTTTATTTACCTGGGGTGTTACATTCTTCCCCCCTTTTGGGAATTGCGTCCTCACAATTTTAAAATTGGGCTCAGAAACTTCATTGAAAGCCCCACATCGGAAAAGGAGTAAATTAAACTATCACTTTAAAAGAAAGAAAGGGAAGTACAAAGGTCACCCGAGTTAACCCATACTATGATTCCATGTATGAAAACATGGATATGGAAGAAAAAACAAAGGGTCATGTTCTGAGGGAGTGTGATAGAAAACATGTTTAGGAGAAAGTTAACCATAAGAAAATCACAAACTTGTGGTGGGTTAAACGGTATTCGATTCCCCAGTAGGAAAAGTTAATAGACAACATTTTTGTTTTAAGTTACTTTTCATTGAGGAATTTATTTTTGATATTAAGGAAACAAACTTACTTGTCATGTTGACTTTCAACTTTTTCTAGATTTCTTACACAAACTCATACTTTCCCCAAATGATGAGTATTTAGGAAGACTTGTTTACATTAAGAGAGATATAATCAACTTCTAAAGAACCACTTAATCCACAAAAGAGAACTATATAATTCCCATGTCTTTAGACTTTAACCAAAACCAAAACCAAAAAGGTTAGTACGAGATCAGATAATCTAGAAAAGGATAACCCTTTATAAAAAGAAAATCTATTCTTAATCTCCAAAATTTGTCCAACAAAACCCAAAGTTCAACGAAGACCATTCAATAAAAATATATCCATAAAATTCTTCAAAGTAATCAAAACTAAGAATGAAACCCAAATCTCTGAAGGATTTAATCACAAAGTCTTCCAAGATAAACCTTAACATTTATCTCCAAATAACATCAGTTACTCTTAAAGTCTCATACTGAAAAGTAATTAACCTAATCACATATCCTCCATGATAGGTTAATAATTTCCATAGATAAACCAAAATCAACTTACTCTTAATTCATAAAATCATCTAACTAAAAAGAATTACTTAAAATAACCAGGGACTTCACGTAGTCCAGTGGTAGGCGATAAATATCAGTCGCACTTTGGTTGTGGGTTCGATTCCCACAGTTCTATCCGACGCGACGGGTTGTCACACGGTCTGCGTGTTGTCCTTTTTCCAAACTATATAATTCTCAAATAATTCCCCAAAAAGAGATAAAATCATCAAAAATAACCATAACATAATTTAACCTCAATTTTATCTCATGCCTTTCACTTTCCATCATAACATATAGTAACCCATAATTACCTCAAAATTAAGGATCATATAAACCCAAATGGTTCTTTATAACTATGTCCACAAAAGAACAGATAACTATTCCTTGAATAAAATTTTCATATATCAAACATCAGGGTTACACATACTATAAAAAAAGTCTTCTAATGTAACCCCATCATCAAAAGAGACTTAATACTCTTAAGAATTTCACCATAACTCTTGAAGCCCTTATATGTTGACTTCTTACTTATTCAACATTCTTCATGATCCATTAACCATTCCTTTCCAACTTATTCTGAAATACTTCTTTCCTACAAACAAAATCATGAATCATATCCTAAGATTCCAAAATAGTAAAACAAAAGTTAAGAAATAATTCATACCTTTGATTGGTCATTGTCAGTTTCTTCATCCTCAATCGGAATGGAATTAGGTATTGGTAAACGAATATTTGTACGATCTTGGTGATCCCATTCTCGAAACTTCTTCATAGGACATGTGTTTTAATAATGACCATGCACACCACATTTAAAACATTTAATTGATCCCTCAGAAAGAACTTATTTCCTTTTCCTCGAGTCAATTGGATGCTTCCTTTTTCCATGGAAGGTTCTTGCTTTATGACCTTAATTTCCACATCTATAGCATATTTCTGTCCCTTTGAAAAAATTTCCTAGGTGTTTCTTTCCACGTCTTTGACACATAGGTTTTTGAACACACTTAACTTTATGATTATTACCTGTAGTTCCGTAGGGATTTGTTTCTCACATATATGATGCCTTATATAAATCACCATGGTTTAGGTGGTCAATCGTGACTCCAGATAGTTGGTTGAGGATAAACACAAGAGTTCTCATTGGATCTCCCATATCATTCAGTTGCTCGCTCAGAAAATTGTCACAGTTTCCTTCACATCCACTGTTACTTTGGTGCCTTCTAGATCCAGCCATTTACTAAAACCAAAAAGGTCAGTGTGAGTATATAAACAAAACCATCATGTACTAATGAGGAAGATAAACACTAATATAAACTTACTCATTCACTTTATCTAAAACTAAGACTCTTTCTGAAATCCTAACCATTATGGTAATGTCACTTATGCTTAGAGAATACCCTAACCTCTAAAATTATCTAAACCGACCTCTGATACCAACTATAAGGCCCCGACCTTAAACATTACTTAATCATGAATTAAACGAATAATTCACATAGAGGATCTTTTCAGGTTTAGAGTTTTAGAGAATTAGGTCATAACTATTACATCTCAAAAGATTACATAGTAGACACTTCTACTAAGTTTCCATAAAATAAAAAAAACACTTAAAAAGAAACATGTCTAGTTCCATGTTTTAGATAGAATGTCTTTCCTTGATCCCATCCTTGACCCTATTCATCTTTAAGTCCAGTGGAAAATATTTCAAAAACTTGGGATGAGCATAAAAAGCTCAGTAAGGGATACACAAATAAGGAAAACTGTTAGTTTTTTCAAAACAACAAGTAAACCATGAATACTTTATCAACGTAATACTTTTCACCTTTATGAAGTAGTAAAAAACTCTTCACTGAATAAAATATCATTACTTACCCTTTTGTAACCAAAATATTAGCATAAAATCCATATAAAGAACACATAACATATAAAGGTAACTTGGGACATAAACATACTTAAATGGAATAACCATACGGTCGACTTCCACACATATCACTTAATGGAATAGCCATACGGCCGACTTCCATACCCATTGCATTGGAGGTTATAACGTAACCACCCGTCCTGGTATTCACGGCACCACACGTCATATGGTTTATCACTTAACCAGCCGTAAAACTTCCAAGTACCATCATTACACATAAAATATTGAAAATATAAACATTTCAATAACAACATTTCATTTTCAATCACAATAAGTAATTCCAAGATATTTAATTAATCAATCCATTTTCAAAAATCATTTAAAAGTTATTTTTGAATCAAAGTGTCTCATACAACTTTGAAGCTTTTAATGGAATTATAATTTTAAAACATTAATGTCCATATAAATAAATACTGAAAACCATTTTGAAAACATGGACATTAAAGATAAATATTTAGAATAATAAATCTTTAAAACATTTAAAATGATATTTTTGTTAAAGAGTTTTTAAAAAAATGAGAGACTCTTGAATACCAATAATTGGGGAATAACATTTAATCAGAACTTGAGAATAAAGGGATTCATGATATAATATGTCAAAGGACATTATACACACCATATAAGAGTGAATTGGTGCATAACAACAATGAAGACTCAATGGAAATGTAAATTGAGATGAAATCCATTATAAAGATGGTATCCTTAAATTAAGGATAAATCTATCACATAATTATGTGTGAGAAATGTAAATACACCCAATATAAGTGGATATTAAGTGTGAAACAATCAGAGGTCATTCACACATATTCATAGGATGACATGTTCAAGACGTACAAGTTGAACCCAAAGAAATCGAATTTGGGTTAAGACGTTCCCTTGTAAAACTTCGACAGCCTAATGGCGTCACTTCAAAATTCAGAAAATTAGTCGATGAGAATGGTATCTCATCACTTGGACATAAAATTTACATCAATAATGATATAGAAGAACATATCCCAACATAATAAGATGTAAATTAAAAGACATAACAAAAGAAGTCTTTTAAAAAGAGGAGGGTGAAAGGTTCCCTTACCGACGTGGGTAACTTTCGAAACGTACACTCCATGAAAGAAGGACTATAAAACATTGATGTAAATACTCATAAACGAAATTATATTACACAAATATTAGAATAATGGGCAGTACATACACCACTCAAATGAAATGGTGGCAAATGTAGCATAAATCTCACGGGAATAAAAGTGAGATGAAAAATCCCTTACGAAAACTCGGCAGCCTAACGACGCCACTTAAAACTTCCAAAAAATGGATTGATGAGATAAAATAGTGTCTCTCATCATATTAACATAAAATGTAAAAAAGAGTAATATAAAATAACATTCCCCAACATAACAAAGAGGAGCTTAAAAGAAGTGACACAAAGGAGAGTACTTAAAAAGAAAGAGAGAGGTTGGATCTCTTACGAAAATTCGGTAGCCTAACGGTGCCAATCAAAACTTCCAAAATAGATTGATGAGAGAAAATAGGGTCTATCATCATGTGAACATAGAAATTACAGTAATATTAATATAAAATAATATCCCAATCATAAGAAATATGAGCTTAAAAGGAATGACATAAAAGAGTGTACTTAAAAAAGAAAGAGAGGGGTAGGTTCCCTTACCTCATGTCCGACTTGACTCGATCGTTCTTTAATCTCCTGAATAATAAACTTGAGTTAATTTCTACTTGATTAAGAACCTTTTTCAAGTTCATTATTCCTTTAATATTACTTATTACCATGTTATGCACATTATTTAATCATTTAAGTTAATAACGGTCGTTTTGTCGATACTTGGTACTTGAGTCAAAAATAAACTCTTTATAATCACAAGTTTGTTCATAGGGTAAAATATCCATTATATCCAGAATTATATTCATTATTTAGATATCATATATATCATATATATCCATTATATACATTCATTTATAATATTACACAATCATTTAGAGGTAAGAAATGAAATGCACCGTTCATGGAGACGGTAAGTCGTACGTACACATGAACGCTGCTTCCATTTCTATTTCATATTTAATGGAATTAAAACATAATGATACATAATAGTATTATAATTCCAGTATGGTATCATATATAATATCATTAAATCTATCCTTTATATGTACCACATATGGTATTAACGAATCAAATCACTTTGAGGGGGCGGTAGTCCGCACTTCCAAAAATGAAGATATCGCGTTTACCCATAATGGAAACCATAAAGGTATGCCATAAATGAAAAATACATAATCTTAAGGAAAACATAAACATATTATATATCATATATAAATATGGTGACATCTTAATGGCCACCTTTTAAAGTGTTAAAAGAATATTGAACAATCATCATTTCGTGAGGCAGAAATTCACCATTCAGAGAAACAGTATGTTTTTTAACCATTAAATGTAGGTGTGTGTAAGATTATCTTGAATACTTCTTATAAAAACATCCTAGTATATGGAATATACTGGTTTTGTTACAAAATAAATGAATAAAAATAGTTTAGGGGGTTGGAGAAGCAAAATAAAAAAAAGAGCACAAGTGAAGACGTTACCTTAAAATCGGGTAACTCCCTTTGGTTTGAACCAAAAGGGTTTCTTGAAGATCTTCCTGCCTAAGGTAAGGATTCTAGGATGAGTAGAGGGATTTGTAGATACAAAATTATCAGAGCTTGGCCGAGCCAAAGGCTTGAGAGGTGTGAGTAAGGAGGTAGAGGTGGAGGCCTTTTATAAGAGGAAAGGAGGGGCACTCTTGGAAAGTCAAGAAAGGTTACATTATTTTCAAATGAGTTTCGGATTTTAAAGGTCCCACATTGATATATTTAGAGGATAAGGTGATAAGGGTTCTAAATCCACCCATCCAATAGGTTTTTGACATGTTTAGGTCTTAGATTTTACATTATCTTTTCATTTTATTTAAATTGTTAAATAATGAGGTAATCGCTGCATCATCATGATGTCATAAATAATTTAATTTATTTAATGACTAAAAATTATAAAACAAATACTATGATGTAGGAAATATTTTTATATTTCCAATGAATATTTATAGTCAAAAATCTGACTTGTATAACCCCATGTAAAAATTGTTTTATCAAAACAATACGTGTTTGTGTCATTTTTACTTTTACTTTAAATAAAAGGCATTAATGTCATTATCTTACCCAAGTGGCTCCATGGGGTCCCAAAAATCAACTCATGGGTTGTCTTGGTCGGCCATGACTCATCCAATAGGGTTAGGATAAGTTTCAAGATATTTTCATTTTATTATAATATCATTTTTACCTTAAATCACACTAATTACCTTTAATCGCGATTAATAAAACTTAAAAGTTACTTTTCATCAAAAATTATTTTCATCCCATTGAACCACATTTTACTTAATAATGAAAATCATTTATATTTGATTTTTGAAATTCAAATCACAGAAGTGGTAAAGTTCCATTTAAACAAAAAATCAGTTTTTGTAACTACCACTTTGTGGTTTCACTATTCATCAAAAATTAAGGTTTTTCAGAAAAATACCAAAAATTCACCCTAACCTATATTTGATATTCTAAATTAAAAAATGATTTCTATTTTACCAAATTCATAACATAGAAGTTGCATTAATTAATTTTATAATTAAATCTCGTTGTCAAATCAAATAGCGTGTTTTTAAGAAACAATATCTATCAAAAGATTGACACTCGTTTATATCCAATCTCAAAGTGATATTAATTACAATGACCACCATTGGATTAAATGGTAAAAATATATTCTAATTTCACTTTAAAACCAATTAAAAAGATAATCTAACTATATAAATAAATTAGGTTAAAAAGTGGTTTTGAATTAAAATACAACACTTTTCACTATTCATTAAAAAATGAAGAATATCAGAAAAATGCCAAAAATTTACACAAAGTAAATTTTGATGTCCCGTTTCCAAAGAAGAATTTTATTTGGTCAAATACGACATATAAAACTGTCAAAAGTATATTTAAAAAGGGTTTTCCATCAAAAGCCGGTTAATCGACCTTTTAAAGAATATTAGAAGATTTATGCTTAAAATTGGATTCATTTGCATTTTTAATCCTCTAACATTTATTGTAAAAAGTAAAAATATTTTACAAACATATATAATCATTTTGTAGTTAGTTCTGTTCATTCTCGTCATTACAACGGCTAGGTGTTAACTACCATTTAAAATAAAATTATTTTATTATTAGAGTGCAACGTAAGATTTCAAAGGAACTCGTTGTTGCGTATTGGGTAAGCCATCAAGCATAGCATTCCCTTTAAAGTAATATTAATATTTTATTCACAAATATGGATAAATATAAAAATGTCATATTCTTTATTTACCTGGGGTGTTACAACAGCCATCCTGGCCTAACAACGATTTTCCTAGAGAGCTCACTCAATTTAACAAACCATGCTCAAACTATGCAAAATGACTCTGGTCACCCTAAACCCTCTCTTACATGGTTAGGCGCATGATTGCTACTAACTGTGCACTAATCATGTACAGTGCCCCGCTTCTTCAAAAAATCATATTTTGGCCCCTGACTCCCAAAAACTCCAAGGTAAATAAAATAAAAAATAAATACTGTTGGACCCCATTTCATTTAATTGGGTATTTCTGAGTCCCACATCGGACTTACCCTCTCTGTATTTAGTTTTACTCATCTATAAAAGAACATCCTCACCTCACATTGAGGTAAGGGGAATTCACCATTCACATGGTATCAGAGAGATCTTAATCCCGACCCTCCCTCCCAGCGGCTTCCCGGTTCTGTCCGGCCCCGCCTCTCTTCCCCCACCCCTCTGGCTTTGCCTTAATCTCTCCCGGCGGCCCTCCCTCCTGGTGGCCCTCCCTCCCAGCGGCTCTCCCTCCCGGTGCAGCTCCCCTCGCTCCGCGGTGCCCTCGCCGCTGCCTCGCCCAGGCGCTCTCGCCCTCGCCCAGCGGTGTCGCGCCCTCGGCCTCGCCCCGGCGCCCCGCCCTCGGCCTCGCCCTGGCGCCCGCACCCTAGCCCCGGTGGCTCCTGGCTCCCTGACGGCCCTCCTTCCTAGCGAGATGCCCTCCCGCGGCTCCCGGCTCCCCGACGTTCCGGTTCCCCGTCGTCCCACGCCTCCTACGCCTCCCGACCACCCTCGCCTGGCGCGCTCCCGGCAACCCTCGCCCGACGCCTCCCGTAGCTCCAGCGCCTCCCGCTGCCACGCACCTCCCGAGCGCCCCCGCTGCTCTCGCCCTGCGGCCCCCCCTTTCCATCGCCTTCACCCTAGCAAGCGCCCATAGCCTCTATCCCGGCGGACCCTCCCGGAAGAGCGCCCTTGTCCCGGCAGAGCGCCCTCGTTCCGGCGGCCCTTCCAGCACGCGCACGTCCTGCGCACGATCATCCCGCGGGCCCGCTGCATCAGCTACCCGACGCTTCCATGGCGGACTCCTCGGGATGTGGTCGTGTTTCATGCCGTTCACGTCTCTTCTGTCACCATTGTGGCACGTTTGGCCACCTGATTGCCTGATGTTGGGTCCTGCATGGACGACCATCTCAGCACCCGCAGTAGGGACAGCCCGCGGTCCGGGACACATCCTCGACTGTCGCCTCTCTTTTCCCGTCTCTGGCCCTTTCTATGGATGACCTCAGGCGGCCTCATGATCCACCGGCCTCTGTCCGACCCGCTCCCTCCTCAGCTTCTCTGGCCCGTACTGTTTGCCCCACTGCCTTGGTCATCCATTGCTCCCCTACATGGCTGCTAGACTCAGGTGCCTCCGACCACCTCACCGGTGATGCTGGTATGCTGACGTCTTACTGCACTTATGTCGGTTCTTCAGCCATCACCGTCGCTGATGGCTCTACTATCCCCATAGCGGGATTCAGCGCATGCTCCCTGACTCCATCGATACACCTACCATCTGTGGCACATGTGCCCCGCAGTCCCTTTAATCTTTTTTCCATCAGTAAACTGACTAAGGATTATAACTGTGCGGCCATATTTACATCTTCTGGTGTTGTGTTTCAGGAGCAGACTACGAACCGGGAACTTGGTCGAGGCCGGCTTCGAGACGGGGTCTACATGTTCGAGGGACCAGCACCCATTGCTTGCACGTCTACCTCTTCTCGGGCCCTAGATCTTTATTCTCGATTGGGACACCCGTCTGCATCCACCATTCATCAGATGTTTTCGGACTTCCATCGGACTCCTACTTTTCATTGTGATTCCTGTTCTTTTGCGAAACATCATCGCTCTTCCTACATTCCTCGCACAGATACATGGGCCTCCCACCCCTTTGATCTGGTTCATTCAGATGTTTGGGGCCCGTGTACCATTCTGAGTCACTTGGGATATAAATACTATATCTCTTTCATTGATGACTATTCGCGCATGACGTGGCTTTACCTTCTTCGAGAACGCTCCGACGTGTTTTCCACCTTCCAAACCTTTTTCAATGAAATTAAGAACCGTTTTTCTATCTCTGTCAAATGTCTCCGCTCGGATAATGGGTGCGAGTATCTCTCCACTTCCTTTCGGCAGTTTCTCCAGGAAAATGGTATCCTTCATCAGACCTCCTGTCCTGATACACCCCAGCAGAACGGCGTGGCCGAGCGGAAACACAGACATATTTTGGAGACTGCTCATTCCCTCATCTTCCACTGACAGGTGCCTCTGATTTTTTGGGGAGATGCCATTCTCACTGCTACATACCTCATCAATCACCTTCCTTCTTCTATCCTTAAGGGGGAGACTCCATTTCGGGCTCTTTTCCCCACTCTCCCTCTTCATTCTCTCCCTCTTCGAGTGTTTGACTGCTTGTGTTATGTTCGTGACACTCGCCCTGGCCGCACCAAACTCTCTCCAAAATCCCTCCGCTGCATATTCCTTGGTTATTCCCGCACTCAGCGCGGATACCGCTGCTTCTCCCCAGACCTTCACCAGTATGTCATCTCAACGGATGTCTCCTTTGTTGAGGGTTCTCCATTCTCCTTTCCCTCTCCTCCTCCTGACTCTGCTATTGATAACTATCTTCCCCTAATCGTCCTTCCTCCACCGGCATCAACCCCTGTTGACACCCATTTTGGTCAGGTCTACTCCTGCCATCCTTTGACTGTATCCCCCATTCCGGCCCGTGAAACTGATGCTCCCGCTTCGTCCGCTGCTCCTGCTCCGCCACCCGAGGACGTGCCCATTGCCCTCTGGAAAGGTACTCGCTCCTGCCAGAGTACTCCTCTATTTGTCTCTTCATACAGGGGTATGTCCGCTCTGGAGACAGTTTCTATACCTCGCACGGTTGGTGAAGCCAAATCTCATCCCGGGTGGTTAGCTGCGATGCAGGATGAATTGCAGGCTTTGGAGGAAAACCATACTTGGGATCTTGTCCCCCTTCCAACAAGCAAACAGGCAGTGGGAAGCAAATGGATTTATACGATCCGTCTCAATCCCGACGGCTCTCTTTGCCGCCTCAAAGCCCGGCTGGTGGCGAAGGGGTTTGCTCAGACATATGACATCGACTACTTTGAGACCTACTCTCTGGTCGTCAAGATGGCCTCTGTCCGCCTGTTCATCTCTCTGGCTACTCATCATCACTGGCCACTTCATCAGCTAGATGTCAAGAATACCTTTCTCCATGGCGTTCTTGAGGAAGAAGTCTACCTGAAGCAGCCCCCTGGTTTTTCTGCCTCCGGTGCCGACTCCCATGTTTGCCGCCTCCGTCGGTCCCTCTATGGCCTCAAGCAGTCTCCTCGAGCTTGGTTTGGCCACTTCAGCACTTTCGGCACGGCCTTTGGCCTCTCCCGGAGTCTGAAGGACCACACCGTCTTCTTCCGTACGACACTGCACGGCTGTATCTTGCTCGTGGTATATGTTGATGATATCATCATCACAGGAAGCGACTCCAGAGGGATCGCCAGCCTCAAGGCACACCTTCACCAAAACTTTCATACCAAAGATCTTGGTCCCCTGACTTACTTTCTTGGCATCGAGGTCTCCCGTTCTGAGGACTCGATCTCTCTCTGCCAGCGTAGGTATGCTCTTGATATCTTGCAGGATGCCGGTCTGAGCACCGCCACTGCCGTGGACACCCCACTTGAGCCTGGCGAACGTACTCTCCATTCCGACTCGGAACCATTTCCTCATCCCGAGCGCTATCGACGTCTGGTGGGTAAGCTGAACTACCTCACCATGACGCGACCCGACATTGCCTGCACCGTTGGCAAAGTCAGCCAGTTCATGGAGCATCCAACCCAATCTCAGTGGGATGTTGTCCTTCGCATTGCCAAATACATCAAGCGAGACCCTGCACGTGGCCTTCAGTATTCCCGTCATGCTCACTTGGATGTTTAGGCCTTCTGTGATGCCGACTATGCAGGTTGCCTTGCGACCCGCAAGTTTACTTCGGGGTTCACCGTGTTCTTCGTCGGTAACCTCATCTCTTGGCGCAGCAAGAAGCAGACTGTCATCTCCAGATCGAGTGTCGAGGCTGAATATCGCGCCATGGCCACCGTCACCACTGAGATCCTCTGGCTTCGTCATCTCCTACATGAGCTCGGCTTCCCGGCACACACCCCTGCTCATATCTGGTGTGACAATCAGGCCGCCACGAAGATTGCCTCGAATCCCGTCTTTCATGAACGGACTAAGCATATCGAGGTGGACTGTCACTTCCTCCGCCATCATCTGGCGCAGCACCATATCAGCTTTGGCTATGTACCGACGGCAGATCAGCTTGCCGATCTCTTCACCAAAGGTCTCCCAGGGGATCGCTTTGACTCTCTCACTTCTAGGCTGGGGATTCACAGCCTCTATAGCCCAGCTTGAGGGGGAGTATGCGTTTGTCTTGTCGTCTTTTCTTTGTGGGACTCAATCCAATCTGGGCATGTCCAGCTTGAGGGGGAGTGTTGGACCCCATTTCATTTAATTGGGTATTTCTGAGTCCCACATCGGACTTACCCTCTCTGTATTTAGTTTTACTCATCTATAAAAGAACATCCTCACCTCACATTGAGGTAAGGGGAATTCATCATTCACAAATACAAACCAATGATTCGATAGGTGTCATAAACACAAAGTGTTTGTTCCTGAAGATGGTGTTTTCCTTGAGAAGGATCACATGAATTGAAGAGTCGGTGAGTAGAAAGTTGAATTTAGAGAAGTTCGAAGACAATAAATATGAATTTCTCTTGATATGGAAAATTAGCTAGTTCCACAAGAGGTTGTGGAACCTGCTAATTATTAAGAGTGAGACCCATAGGGTGAAATGAGTTTTCAACTAGAAAACAAACATAGATGATAGAGTGTTTACCTATAAAATGCTTGGTGGGGAAGAGTTGTAAACAAATTCATGGTATTGGCACACCACTCCAAAAAAAAAAGTTTCCAAAGGCAGCAATCGACCACACGAGCATATCTCGAGCCACCATATCAATTGAAGCTGGATAAATCCGTCAACAAAGCTCAAATAGGTGACGACCGAGAACCCCCGGGCTCCATTAACGTCATTTGTTGATGCCAAGCAGGGAGATTCGAAGTCTGAGCTTGACTGGTAGAATCGACCAAAACCCTGTGCTATGAAGGTCGATCGAGCCGCGTCGCCTGTGCAAGCTTGATGAAGGCAAGTGCTCACCACTGTTGGAAGACGTGGAGAGAGGAAATAATAATGATGGTTGCCGCATTCATTTCATTCAAAGCGTGTGACACCTACCATAAATTTCCCCAATTAATTTGGTAAAAGGCATTTAATTGAGGGGATACCAAAAGGGGGTCAAGGCAAGCTATAAAAAGGGATCTTATCGAACAGTTTTCATCATCGGATTCTCAATCAACACATCTTTTTCACATTTTTTACCCCTTTCATTTTGAAGTTTATTCCATGTTACATCTGATCCGATTTTCATTTTATTTATGTACTTTGGCACTGTTTTTTATCTGGGAATTACCAGTTATTTCAGATCCACTGAATACTCAGAAGCCGCGCCACACTACTACAAACTCCGAAGAAGTCCGATCTCGTTGGGGGTGAAGAATTCGAGCCGCACTAGCCTGTCGATCCGGGCTCACCACCGCGGAAGTGAAAGCCAATTTTCAATTACCGGCGTCGCCTGTGGATGCTGAACAATAAGACGGGGACAAAATCTTCCTGATTAAGCTATGCTTGAATGAAAAATGGAGGAAAGCCTAACCAACTGAGTTCAAATCCAACAGAGAAACATCCGAGCTCCACCATATGGTAGCAACAGGACGAGCCGAGAACCTCCATCGTGTTGGTGAGTTCAACGGATGGGAAGAATGGATACCGCCCCAGCTTGAAACGTTAAAGACGAACCAGTTGCTACGGGAGACCTATTTCCCAACTCGAAGGGAGACGACCGACCTGATGAACCGTCGAAGCCTAAGATCACCAGATGAAGAACGAGGGAAGGGTTTGATTAAAAGGACCCGAGCTCGTCGAAGACGAACTCCCGCACCAACACGTTGAAATCTGGACAAATCGTACAACCGAAGCCACTGCTTAAACCAGATCTGAAGCCGACCAAGCTCGGATGAATGCCAAACCGAAGCGCCGCCCTGTTCTCACTGATGAAGCCGATGCTCTCGCGCCGTCCTGATTTAAGCTCGCCCGGAGCTCACCGTGCCGCAAGAAGGACCGAACCCCTGAGTAGACGGAGCTCACCAGGAGTATACGGCGCCGAATGCCGGGGCTACTCGAAGAGTCGATGTTGGCGACCTATTCTAACCCGAGAAGAGCCGATCGAAATCTGCTCATGAATTCGAAACCACTGAATTCCCGTATCTCCCAATAATGCGGCCGCGGCTTCATAAAAAGACGCATCCCAAGTGATCGCTGAAACCCCTCGATAAATTAACCACTATAGCAATGCTGTGAAATTGAAAGGGATTGAACCAGATCAACACCCGATAAGCTTTTGAAGATGAATTACGAGAATGACCAACCTCACTGGAGGAGGGGGAAGTTTTCGGGATCGTCAAACCCGAGCTTCTTGCTGCATTTTTTTCTCTTCTTTCTTCTCATTTCCTTTTGGTGTAATTCTCCAATGATGGCACACCAAGCCATTAGCGGTTGAGCCTGAGGAAACCCCCCTTACCCTGTAAAGGAATTCAATGTTCTGACTGATTTTCTCTTCTATTCATCTCTCTAGATTTATTTGAACGTGTTTAGGTTTTATGATATTTCCTTTTTCTTACACACTCAGATTTATATTGATTCTATATGTGGACCATACGCATAGGCCACTTGAAGGTTCCGAGCGCAGCGGAAGCGCGTGGGTGGATGTGCCCACTTGGCTTTTTGTCATTAGCAATGATCAATCCAGGATCAATACGACGATAAACGCCAGTCTCCACGGATCGAATCACAGAAAAAGACAAAGAAGATGGTTTGTCCCGGAACCACAAACAAGGATCGTTACAGGTTGATTATAATTAATTTAATTAATTATAAAGAAATACATTTTGGGTGTTCTTTCTTCGTTGATGTTCTTGATCACGTTGTCGATGTGATCCGTCGTTGCGTCGCAAAAGCCAAGTGTAGACTCCCTCTAGCGGTGATCCACACGTGTACCTCGTATCTCTGGACGTCGTCAAAGGATTCTTCGGGTGCTAGCGTGGAGAAGCCTTTGCTTGCGTTGTCCGCCTTAGATTGTCTTAATCTGATGGAAGATGATCTCTCTCGGTCTTGAGAGCGTTCTTAGAGAAAGATGTTCTTTCGGCCTTGAAAAAATTCTCCAGAGATGTTGTGCACAACAATTCTCTTGTGTGTAGGAAAAGAGTTGGGGTTGTCAGGATATTTATAATCGGGTGTGTGGGGTTATAGAGTTATGACAATAAATAAACGCGTTACGCGTTTTATTTATTTCATTGACTCTTATTTAAAACCCCCATGTCGAATAAATAATTTCTTGACATGCGCCCACGCTGATTATAATAAATATCATTTAAAATAATATTATATCCTCAAAATCCGGACTGGAAAAACTACACGGCGTGTAATAATAAATACACGGCGTGTACTTGTTTTTCATTGAAAACTACACGGCGTGTACATTAAATGTACACGACATGTATATCTTGTTTTCATTTATTCATTTCCTTTCCAAAATAAAACTACACAGCGTGTACATTTAATAATACACGGCGTGTACTTGTTTTATTTTATTTTATTTTTCCTCCATCATTTAAAACAACTTAGGCTTCCTTGAATAATTATTAAACCACGTACGAGAATAATCTTTATTCAACTTGAGATACTTGGATACACTTAGTGTGTGACCCTCTAGGCCTCTTTCTCGTTGGCATTAGGCAGGCTTGCCTAAAGTCCAAGATTACAGTCTAGCAACGGGTCAAGACACCCAAGAGAAAGAAGTTGACGCTGCATTGACGTATCACCTCATAGGAACGCTTACTGTGTAATTTAATCCATTTGTCTCAATATCTCATCAAACATGTTTCATGGAAGTGTCATAAACCTATATGTTTGATCCGTCGTTCTTTGACTACCTGAAATAAACTCGCCGTTTACACCATGGCCATGTAATTTAATGCGACAGTTCTATTTCAATCAAAGGGCCGAGATATCAACTTCCATAAATGAAAGGGACAAATCCTTCCTCGACTTATCCATTAACAACATGTCACTCGTGACGCACCCAACGTACCCTACTTCCCGCCAACTGTCTGCGTGACTGTTTTTGTCAGTAAATCTAAGTGTGCGAGTCATGACATGAGTTGATGATAATCTTCCAGTCTAAGGACCATTACACACGCTCGCAGATAGCAATATCCGATGACACCAAGACATGCGGAATTACTACTGGCAGGTCTGTTCTCATAATCTCCCATCTTGGAGATTAACAAGTGTGAACTCCATGAAAGAGAGTCTCGTCTTCTTACGAGTACTTCACACATGACGGTCTGTATACTATGTGTCCTATCATAGTATGTCATCCAACCGCAGAACTTTATTTAAGAATATTGTTATAGCATTTCAAGGTTCTCATTATAGCGGGGATCTGCTATGACCTTATTAATGCAACAAATATTCCAGGACATTATTATATTATAGTCATGCAGAACAATGAACAATATATAATAAGTGAACATTCATGTAATCAAAGTACAAAACAGTTGGTTCTGAGGACACCAACCCTTACAAACTCCCACTTGGACTAGAGCCAACTGCCTACGACTTTTAGTCCGCTAGACCTCACATGATGATCATGTTTCTGCTGAGTCAAGGCCTTAGTCAATGGGTCTGCCACGTTGTCTTCCGTGGAAATACTGCTCACTGCAACTTCACCTCTCGGAGAAAAATCCCTCAAGAGATGATACTTCCGAAGTATGTGCTTTGTCCGCTGATGTGACCTTGGCTCTTTTGCAAGTGCCACCGCTGCAGTATTATCACAATAGAGTGTGATAGGATCTTTACTGCTCGGTACAACATCCATCTCTTGGACGAAGCTTCGCATCCATACTACTTCTTTAGCTGCCTCAGAAGCTGCGATATACTCGGACTCCACTGTAGAATCTGCCACCACACTTTGTTTTGAGCTCTTCCAGCTCACTGCACCTCCATTCAAACTGAAGATGTATCCAGCCTGCAACTTCATGTCATCTTGATCAGTCTGGAAACTAGAATCTACATGTCCTCTGATGACTAGTTCCTCATCTCCTCCATAGACCAAGAACATATCCTTAGTACGCCTCAGATACTTAAGGATAGTCTTGACTGTCATCCAATGGCAGTCTCCTGGATCAGCTTTATATCTGCCTACCGCACTTAATGCGTAAGCAACATCTAGCCTCGTACATATCATAGCATACATGACTGACCCAATCGCGGATGCGTAAGGGATCCTTGCCATCCTCTTTCTTTCCTCATGTGTTTGAGGACACATTTTCTTGGAAAGATGAATGCCATGTGACACTGGCAACAATCCCCTCTTGGACTATTCCATACTGAATCTCTTCAATATCTTGTCAATGTATGTACTTCGACTTAGGCCCAACATTCTCTTGGATCTATCACGATGGATCTTAATCCCAAGAATATATGCCACCTCGCCCAAGTCTTTCATGGAGAATCATTTATGCAACCATGCCTTAACTGACTGTAAGACATGTACTTCGTTTCCAATTAGCAATATGTCATCAACATATACTATTAGGAAAACGACTGCACTTCCACTAAACCTTTTGTAGACACAAGGCTCACATTCGTTCTTAACAAAGCCAAATTCCGTAACAGCTTCATCAAAATGAATGTTCCATGACCTTGATGCTTGCTTTAATCCATAAATGGATTTCTGCAACTTGCATACCTTGTTGGCATCCTTTGGAGTCACAAACCCTTCAGGTTGTGTCATGTAGACATCTTCCTTGAGGTTCCCGTTTAGGAAAGCTGTTTTGACATCCATTTGCCAAATTTCATAGTCATGGTAAGAAGAAATGACCAATAGGATTCTGATGGACTTCAGCATTGCAACCGGTGAAAAGGTTTCATCATAGTCAATTCCTTGATGCTGTCTAAAACCGTTTGCAACCAGTCGTGCCTTGTAGGTGCTGACTTGCCCTTCCATGTCTAGTTTCTTCTTGAATACCCATTTATTACCAATAGGCTTTACATCAACTGGAGGATCTACCAAAATCCAGACTTGGTTTTGGTACAGGGAATCCATTTCAGAATTCATGGATTCTTGCCACTTGGCAACGTCTGTTCCTTCAACTGCTTCCTTGTAGGTAAGAGGATCATCATTGTCAACCAATAATGAGTCACCATCCTTGATGACAAGAAAACCATATCATTCTTGTTCTCTCACCTCTCTCGTGCTCCTACGCAGTTCTTGTGTCTCTGGAACAGATTGTTCTTCCATGGGGCTTTGTGGAATCTGTTCTTGTACCAACTCATGTATATCTTGAGCCTCAACCTCATCGAAGTCTATCTCACTCCCACTATCTCTTTTGGAGATGTGTTCCCTCTCAAGGAATATGGCGTGTCTTCCCACTGTAACCCTTTTTTCTGAGGTGTTGTATAGGTAATATCCCCTTGTTTCCTTGGGATATCCTATAAAGATACACTTTGTGCCTCGGGGCGCGAGTTTGTTACCTAAAGAGGCCTTAACAAATGCTTCTCTACCCCACACATGTAAGTTCGATAACATGGTTTTGCGTCCACTCCATAACTCGTATGGAATACCATTTATTGATTTAGTTGGTACTTAGTTTAGTATGTGCGCTGCTGTTTGTAATGCATATCCCCAAAAGGATAATGGAAGACTCGCATGACTCATCATTGATCTCACCATGTCCACCAGGGTGCGGTTCCTCCTTTCACTTACACAATTCCACCGCGGTGTGTAAGGAGGAGTGAGTTGAGATAAAATTCCAAACTCCCGTAAGAAATCAATGAATTCCTGATTAAGATATTCTCCTCCTCTGTCTGAGCGGATTTTCTTAATCTTCTTACCAAGATGGTTCTCAACTTCATTCTTGTATTCTTTGAACCGATCAAAATAATCTGACTTATACCTCATTAAATAGATATATCCATATCTACTAAAATCATCAGTAAAAGTTATGAAGTACGAGAACCCACCCCTTACTTCAACTGGAAATGGTCCACACACATCTGTGTGAACTAATTCTAGAAGCTCTTTAGCTCTTTAACCTTTCCCACTAAATGGGGCTTTGGTCATTTTGCCTTCTAGACACGCATGACATACACCAAGTGGTTTTAGTTCGAAAGAATCTAAATACCCATCTTGATGTAATTTTGTCAAATGTTTCTCATTGACATGACCTAGCCGGTGATGCCAAAGTTGGGTGTGGTATGAGTCATGTGAATTAACTTTGTTATTGATTTCCATTACTTGGTTTGTGTAGTCTAACACATAAAGGCCGTTATATAAATGTTCCCTACCAAAACAAATGCTATCTTTATAAAAGTAGCAACATTCATTTCCAAACTTGAATATGAATCCATCAGTATCTAATCTAGATAATGAAATAATGTTTTTGGTTACAGAGGGTACATAATAACATCCTTTCAAAACCAAGACCATCCCGGTAGGCAATGTGAGGTGGTAGTCCCCGACAGCTACAACAACAAGTCTGGCTCTGTTGGCTGCTCGTAGATCAACCTCCCCTCGATCAATCTTCCTGAATCTACTTGGTTCCTATATTTGGATACAGATGTGAGCACCACAAGCAGTATCTAATACCCAATTAGTAGAAACAGATAGATTTCATTTGATAACAAACGCACCTGAAGCTTCCCCTTTCTTCCTTGGCCGGGTGCAGTTTTTCTTCCAGTGGCCCTTCTTTCCACATGCGAAACAAACAGCATCCTATTCCTTTGCCTCCCCTTGATCTTCCTTTTCTTGGAAGGCCTTGAAGAAGCTTTGGGCTTAAAGCTCTTCGCCTTCCCTTTCCTTTTATTCACCATGAGTACAGAAGGCTTTTCTCGCTTCATGTCATTGTCCACTTGGCGAATAAGGATAAGAAGATCAGACAGAGACTTCTCAATGTTGTTCATATTGAAGTTCACAACAAAGTTTGAGAATCTCTGGGGGAGTGATGCAAGAATGATATCAGTACCCAGTTCTTCGGGGAGTTTAAACCCTAGAACCTCCAAGCACTCAATGTAGCCAATGAGCTTGACTACATGAGGCCTGGCTGGGGCACCCTCTCCAATCTTGCTCTGAAATAGAGCCTTGGAGATCTCAAACCTTTCCTGTCTTGCTCTCTCCTGGTATAGACCACGGAGGTGCTCGAGCATACTGTAGGAATCCATGTCTTCATGAGACTTCATGAGCTCACTAGACATAGATGATAGCATCAAACATTGAACGTCGAGAGTGTCGTTCAAATGTTGATCATAGACCAGGAAATCTTCATCACTCACCCCTGGGGAAGGAGAATCAGGAAGCGAGGACTCCAGCACGTAAAACTTTCATTCATGGCGTAGGATAACCCGAAGGTGCCTAAACCATTCCTGAAAGTTACTGTCGGTGAGGATATTGTCTTTATCTAGTATTGATTGCAGAGAAAATGTGGTTGACGAGTTTGTCATCTTGATTCTACAATTTAAAAGAGCATATTTATTAGTACTTTCTTTGATTACATTTTATGAGAAATAATAAATTTTATTAATTCTACCACTATTTTATCAAGTCCCAATGGCCCTCACCATTGAACTCGGAATGTCCAGTTGCTTTTGACATTCTAGTGGCAAGGATCCATATTTCCCTTCGCATAACCCCAACAAGGGTTGGTCAAGCTATTTGAAGGTATTTAGGTAGGCAGGTCTTTGCCAACTGTGAGCTTACAGTTCCTTGATCTGTTGAGTGAACTCCCCAATCCTGAAATCCTGACTTGGATTTCCTCAACTCTTGCCTCCAATATTACACCAAGTCTATAAAGGGATACTTCTCTTGATGTAATATGGTTAAGTCAACCCAAAACCTTTCATAAGGGCTTCCTTTATAAAAGTAAGTGTCCTAACAAGGGTTGGTCAAACACATAGTTTTATTGAGTCTTGCCCTTAATCAAGTAACGGAAGGCTTGGTCTGACTTAATATGGTATTTGAGGGATTTTATTCTTTATGAATATTTTTGCATTATCACATGCTTGTTAATATTAAGTGATTCTTGCTTAAGTGATTAACCATGTTCCGATAATGTTTACGCATAGTACGGTTTTTATTTTATTCCATCTTTGCATGCTTGTTCATTTTATTAATTATGTGATCGCGACAACACATACATAATAAATAAACCATGCAATCACACAGAAATAAAATAATATGGCATGATCATGAGCTTCTATTTGGTTAGCTTATCTAGCGGTTTTGATAAGCTAACCCTGACCTAGGGAAAACACCTTGAACCTGATGGTTCATGTTTTGCAGCTCCCACCTGTCCACCTTTGTATCTTCTTGCATCGGTTTCGCCTCGGCTTTGGGATTTGAACTATCTACTCTTGCTTGGGAGATCCTCCATTACATAGGTTTACATTAAAGAAACCATGGGCACACAGGTCCTACATTTTATTGGAAGAAGGCTCGCATGCCAACAAATTTAAATTAAATAAATTTAAATGAAACCATACACATACAAAGGGTCTTTGGCCTAGCTCATGATCATCCATAGTATGCAACGACATTTACGCATATATAGAATTCAAATTCTTTTAATCATTCTTTTATTTAAGATAAGATGCGCTTGAATTCAATTAATTATGATCTTATAATTAATCAATTATTTATCATAAATTCCTTTCTGAATTTCCTTGAGATTCTTCTCATCCATATTCCATGTACGGGTCTTTGTACATTGGAGGAAACCTAGTGAAATTCCATTTCTGGAAAGTACACGACGTGTAGTTTATAATTACACGGCGTGTATTTTTCTTTTCAGCATTTATCCAAAGTACACGCCAGGGCTTTGGCGTGTTTTCTGTACTTTGGAAATTTTAGAGTACACAGCGTGTAGATGAATCATACACGGCGTGTACTTCCTTGTTACGTGGTAACCGGCCTGGTGATCCCGTGTACGCAGTACGCAGCTTATCTTTGTACACGGTTTCACCTGGGTTGGAACAGACTACACGGCATGTTGCTCCAACATACACGTCATGTATTCCGGTTTCCACACGCCGTTCAATTATGGTCAACACGACGTGATTAAAACTTAGGCATAATCAATTCACAAGGCGTGGTATGGCGGACCAGTGCCGGTTCGTTGAACCTAAGTACACGACGTGTAGTTTTAATTACACGTCGTGTAATCCCGTGTTGTACAGACAGAAAGAGCGGCTCCTCCGGATGAGTTCCTCATTTTTATTTTAATCAAAAATTAAAATTAAAAGGTCGTTTCTATGATATGAATCGAGAAACGAAGGAGGAAGAATATATCTCATTAATTCATATTTATAGAATGATTTATTTTGAATTGAATCCAATATGAATGCATAAATTATCAACGAAAATTAAATAACTATAATCAACGTCGTAACCTCCCTCTGATACCATTTTAAGGTTCCAAGCACAGCGGAAGCGCGTGGGTGGATGTTCCCACTTGGCTTTTTGTCATTAGAAATGATCAAACCGGGATCAATATGACAATAAACGCCAGTCTCCACAGATCGAATCACAGAAAAAGACAAAGAAGATGGTTTGTCCTGGAATCACAAACAAGGATCGTTACAGGTTGATTATAATTAATTTAATTAATTATAAAGAAATACCTTTTGGGTGTTCTTTCTTCATTGATGTTCTTGATCACGTTGTCGATGTGATCCGTCGTTGTGTCGCAGAAGCCAAGTGTAGACTCCCTCTAGCGATGATCCACACGTGTACCTCATATATCTGGACATCGCCAAAGGATTCTCCGGGTGCTAGCGTGGAGAAGCCTTTGCTTGCGTTGTCCACCTTAAATTGTCTTAATCTGATAGAAGATGATCTCTCTCGGTCTTGAGAGTGTTCTTGGAGGAATAGGTTCTTTTGGCCTTGAAAGAATTCTCCAGAGATGTTGTGCACAACAATTCTCTTGTGTGTAGGAAAAGAGTTGGGGTTGTGAGGATATTTATAATCAGGTGTGTGGGGTTATAGAGTTATGACAATAAATAAACGCGTTACGCATTTTATTTATTTCATTGACTCTTATTTAAAACTCCCATGTCGAATAAATAATTCCTTGACATGCGCCCACGCTGATTATAATAAATATCATTTAAAACAATATTATATCCTCAAAATCCTGACTGGATAAACTACACGGCGTGTAATAATAAATACACGGCGTGTAATTGTTTTTCATTGAAAACTACATGGCGTGTACATTAAATGTACACGGTGTGTATATCTTGTTTTCATTTATTCATTTCCTTTCCAAAATAAAACTACACGGCGTGTACATTTAATAATACACGGCGTGTACTTGTTTTATTTTATTTTATTTTTCCTCCATCATTTAAAACAACTTAGGCTTCCTTGAATAATTATTAAACCACGTACGAGAATAATCTTTATTCAACTTGAGATACTTGGATACACTTAGTGTGTGACCCTCTTGGCCTCTTTCTCGTTGGCATTAGGCAGACTTGCATAAAGTCCAAGATTACTGTCTAGCAATGGGTCAAGGCACCCAAGAGAAAGAAGTTGATGCCGCATTGACGTATCACCTCATACGAACGCTTACTGTGTAATTTAATCCCTTTTTCTCAATATCTCATCAAGAAGGTTTCATGGAAGTGTCATAAACCTATATGCTTGATCCATCGTTCTTTCACTACCTGAAATAAACTTGTCGTTTACACCATGGCCATGGAATTTAATGCGACAGTTCTATTTCAATCAAAGGGCTGAGATATCAAATTCCATAAATGGAAGGGACAAATCCTTCCTCGACTTATCCATTAACAACATGTCACTCGTGACGCACCCAACGTACCCTACTTCCCGCCAACTGTCTGCGTGACGGTTTTTGTCAGTAAATCTAAGTGCACGAGTCATGACATGAGTTAATGATAATCTTCCAGTCTAAGGACCATTACACACACTCACAAATAGAAATATCCGATGACACCAAGACATGTAGAATTACTACTGGCGGGTCTGTTCTCATAATCTCCCATCTTGTAGATTACCAAGTGTGAACTCCATGAGAGAGAGTCTCGTCTTCTTACGAGTACTTCGCACATGAAGGTCTGTATACTATGTGTCCTATCATAGTATGTCATCCAACCGCAGAACTTTATTTAAGAATATTGTTATAGCATTTCAAGGTTCTCATCATAACGGGGATCTTCTATGACCTTATTAATGCAAAAAATATTCCAGGACATTATTATATTATAGTCATGCAGAACAATGAACAATATATAATAAGTGAACATTCATGTTATCAAAGTACAAAACAGTTGGTTCTGAGGACACCAACCCTTACAAACTCCCACTTGGACTAGAGCCAACTGCCTACGACTTTTAGTCCGCTAGACCTCACATGATGATCATGTTTCTACTGAGTCAAGGCTTTAGTCAATGGGTCCTCCACGTTGTCTTCTGTGGAAATACTGCTCACTGCAACTTCACCTCTCTGAGAAAAATCTTTCAAGAGATGATACTTCCGAAGTATCTGCTTTGTCCGCTGATGTGACCATGGCTCTTTTGCAAGTGTCACCGCAACAGTATTATCACAATAGAGTGTGATAGGATCTTTACTGATCGGTACAACATCCAGCTCTTGGATGAAGATTCGCATCCATACTGCTTCTTTAGCTACCTCAGAAGCTGCGATATACTCGGACTCCGCTGTAGAATCTGCCACCACACTTTGTTTTGAGCTCTTCCAGCTCACTGCACCTCCATTAAAACTGAAGATGTATCCAGTCTGTGACTTCATGTCATCTTGATCAGTCTGGAAACTAGCATCTACATTTCCTTTGATGACTAGTTCCTCATCTCCTCTATAAACCAGGAACATATCCTTAGTACGCCTCAGATACTTAAGGATAGTCTTGACTGCCATCCAATGGTGATCTCCTGGATCAGCTTGATATCTGCCTACCGCACTTAATGCATAAGCAACATCTAGCCTCGTACATAGCATATCATACATGACTGACCCAATCGCGGATGCGTAAGGGATCCTTTCCATCCTCTTTCTTTCCTCATGTGTCTGAGGACACATTTTCTTGGAAAGATAAATGCCATGTGACACTGATAACAATCCCCTCTTGGACTGTTCCATACTGAATCTCTTCAGTATCTTGTCAATGTATGTACTTTGAATCAGGCCCAGCATTCTCTTGGATCTATCACGGTGGATCTTGATCCCAAGAATATATGCTGCCTCGCCCAAGTCTTTCATGGAGAAGCATTTATGCAACCATGCCTTAACTGACTGTAAGACAGGTACTTCGTTTCCAATTAGCAATATGTCATCAACATATACTATTAGGAAAACGACTGCAATTCCACTAAACCTTTTGTAGACACAAGGCTCACATTCATTCTTAACAAATCCAAATTTCTTAACAGCTTCATAAAAATGAATGTTTCATGACCTTGATGCTTGCTTTAATCTATAAATGGATTTCTGCAACTTGCATACCTTGTTGGAATCCTTTGGAGTCACAAACCCTTCAGGCTGTTTCATGTAGACATCTTCCTTGAGGTTCCTATTAAGGAAAGCTGTTTTGACATCCATTTTCCAAATTTCATAGTCATGTTAAGAAACAATGGCCAATAGGATTTTGATGGACTTCAGCATTGCAACCGGTGAAAAGGTTTCATCATAGTCAATTCCTTGACGTTGTCTAAAACCTTTTGCTACCAGTCGTGCCTTGTAGGTGCTGACTTGCCCTTCCATGTCCAGTTTCTTCTTGAATACCCATTTATTACCAATAGGCATTACATCAACTGGAGGATCTACCAAAATCCATACTTGGTTTTGGTACATGGAATCCATTTCAGAATTCATGGATTCTTGACACTTGGCAACGTTTGTGCCTTCAACTGCTTCCTTGTAGGTAAGAGGATCATCATTGTCAACCAATAATGAGTCAGCATCCTCGGTGACAAGAAAACCATATCATTCTGGTTCTCTCACCTCTCTCGTGCTCCTACGCAGTTCTTATGTCTCTGGAACAGATTGTTCTTCCACGGTGCTTTGTGGAATCTGTTCTTGTACCAACTCATGTGTATCTTGAGCCTCAACTTCATCGAAGTCTATCTCGCTCCCACTATCTCTTTTGGAGATGTGTTCCCTCTCAAAGAATATGGCGTGTCTTGCCACTGTAACCCTTTTGTCTGAGGTGTTGTATAGGTAATATCCCCTTGTTTCCTTTGGATATCCTATAAAGATACACTTTGTGCCTTGGGGCACGAGTTTGTTACCTGAAGAGTCCTTAAAA
Source organism: Viscum album (assembly GCA_963277665.1). Classification (NCBI taxonomy): domain Eukaryota; kingdom Viridiplantae; phylum Streptophyta; class Magnoliopsida; order Santalales; family Viscaceae; genus Viscum; species Viscum album. Next base: position 1,021,740,878 of record OY728122.1, read on the forward strand.
AATGCTTCGCTACCCCACACATGTAAGTTTGATAACATGGTTTTTCATCCACTCCATAACTCATATGGAATACCATTTATCGATTTAGTTGGTACTTGGTTTAGTATGTGCGCTGCTGTTTGTAATGCATATCCCCAAAAGGATAATGGAAGACTCGCATGACTCATCATTGATCTCACCATGTCCAACATGGTGCAGTTCCTCATTTCACTTACACCATTCCACTGTGGTGTGTAAGGAGGAGTGAGTTGAGATAGAATCCCAAACTCCCGTAAGAAATCAATAAAGTCCTGATTAAGATATTATCCTCCTCTTTCTGAGCGGAGTTTCTTAATATTCTTACCAAGCTGGTTCTCAACTTCATTCTTGTATTCTTTGAACAGATCAAAAGAATCTGACTTATACCTCATTAAATAGATATATCCATATCTACTAAAATCATCAGTAAAAGTTATGAAGTACGAGAACCCACCCCTTGATTCAACTGGAAATGGTCCACACACATCTGTGTGAACTAATTCTATAATCTCTTTAGCTCTTTCACCTTTCCCACTAAATGGGGATTTGGTCATTTTTCCTTGTAGACACACATGACATACACCAAGTGGTTTTAGTTCGAATGAATCTAAATACCCATCTTGATGTAATTTTGTCAAACGTTTCTCATTGACATGACCTAGATGGTGATGCCAAAGTTGGGTGTGGTATGAGTCATGTGAATTAACTTTGTTATTGATTGCCATTACTTGGTTTGTGTAGTCGAACACATAAAGGCCGTTATATAAATGTGCCCTACCAAAACAAATGCTATCTTTATAAAAGTAGCAACATTCATTTCCAAACTTGAATATGAATCCATCAGTATCTAATCTGGATACTGAAATAATGTTTTCGGTTACAGAGAGTACATAATATCATCCTTTCAAAACCAAGACCATCACAGTAGGAAATGTGAGGTGGTAGTCCCCGACAGCTACAACAGCAAGTCTGGCTCCGTTGGCTGCTCATAGATCTACCTCCCCTCGATCAATCTTCCTGAATCTACTTGGTTCCTGTATTTGGATACAGATGTGAGCACCACAAGTAGTATCTAATACCCAATTAGTAGAAACAGATAGACTTTATTCGATAACAAACGCACCTGAAGATTCCCCTTGCGTCCTTGGCTGGGTGTAGTTTTTCTTCCAGTGGCCCTTCTTGCCACATGGGAAACAAACAACATCCTATTCCTTTGCCTCCCCTTTGATCTTCCTTTTATTGGAAGGCCTTGAAGAAGCTTTGGGCTTAAAGCTCTTAGCCTTTCCTTTCCTTTTATTCACCATTAGGACAGAAGGCTTTTCTCGCTTCATGTCACTGTCCACTTGGCGAATAAGGATAAGAAGATCAGATAGAGACTTCTCAATGTTGTTCATATTGAAGTTCACAACAAAGTTTGAGAAGCTCTGGGGGAGTGATGCAAGAATGAGATCGGTACCCAGTTCTTCGGGGAGTTTAAACCCTAGAACCTCTAAGCTCTCAATGTCGCCAATGAGCTTGACTACATGAGGCCCGGCTGGGGAACCGTCCCCAAGCTTTCTCTGAAATAGAGCCTTGGAGATCTCAAACCTTTCCTGTCTTGCTCTCTCCTGGTATAGAACACGGAGGTGCTCGAGCATACTGTAGGAATCCATGTCTTCATGAGACTTCATGAGCTCACTAGACATAGATGACAACATCAAACATTTAATGTCGAGAGTGTCGTTCAAATGTTGATCATAGACCAGGAAATCTTCATCACTCGCCCCTGGGGCAGGAGAATCAGGAAGCGAGGACTCCAGCACGTAAAAATTTCATTCATGGCATAGGATAACCCGAAGGTGCCTAAACCATTCCTGAAAGTTACTGTCGGTGAGGATATTGTCTTTATCTAGTATTGATCACAGAGAAAATGTGGTTGACTAGTTTGTCATCTTGATTCTACAATTTAAAAGAGCAGATTTATTAGTACTTTCTTTGATTACATTTTATGAGAAATAATAAATTTTATTAATTCTCCCACTAGTTTATCAAGTCCCAATGGCCCTCACCATTGAACTCAGAATGTCCAGTTGCTTTTGAAATTCCAGTGGCAAGGATCCATATTTCTCTTCGCATAACCCCAACAAGGGTTGGTCAAGATATTTGAAGGTATTTAGGTAGGCAGGTCTTTTCCAACTGTGAGCTTACAATTCCTTGATCTGTTGAGTGGACTCCCCAATCCTGAAATCCTGACTTGGATTTTCTCAACTCTTGCCTCCAATATTACACCAAGTCTAGCAAGGGATACTTCTCTTGATGTAATATGGTTAAGTCAACCCGAAACCATAGTAAGTGATGATTAAGTCAACCTGAAATCCCTCAAATACCATATTAAGTCAACCCGAAACCGTTCATAAGGGCTTCCTTTATAAAAGTAAGTGTCCCAACAAGGGTTGTTCAAACACATAGTTTTATTGAGTCTTGACCTTAATCAAGTAATGAAAGGCTTGGTCTGACTTAATATGGTATTTGAGGGATTTTATTCTTTATGTGTATTTTTTAATTATCACATGCTTGTTAATATTAAGTGATGATTTCTTAAGTGATTAACCATGTTTCGATAATGTTTATGCATAGTCCGGTTTTTATTTTATTCCATCTTTGCATGCTTGTTCATTTTATTAATTATGTGATCATGACAACACATACATAATAAATAAACCATACAATCAGACATAAATAAAATAATATGGCATGATCATGAGCTTCTATTTGGTTAGCTTATCTAGCGGTTTTGATAAGCTAACCCTGACCAAGGGAAAACACCTTGAACCTCATGGTTGAGGTTTTGCAGCTCCCACCTGTCCACCTTTGTATCTTCTTGCGTCGGTTTTGCCTCGGCTTTGGGATTTGAACCGTCTCCTCTTGCTTGGGAGATCCTCCATTACATGGGTTTACATTAAAGAAACCATGGGCACACAGGCCCTACATTTTATTGGAAGAAGGCTCCCAGGCCAACAAATTTAAATTAAATAAATTTAAATGATACCATACACATACAAAGGGTCTTTGGTCTAGCTCATGATCATCCATAGTATGCAACGACATTTACGCATATATAGAATTCAAATTCTTTTAATTGTTCTTTTATTTAAGATAAGACATGCTCGAATTAAATTAATTATGATCTTATAATTAATCAATTCTTTATCTTAAATTCCTTTATGAATTTCCTTTAGATTCTTCTCATCCATATTCCCTGTATGGGTCTTTGTACATTGGAGGAAACCTGGTGAAATTCCATTTTTGGAAAGTACACGACGTGTAGTTTATAATTACATGGCGTGTATTTTTCTTTTCACCCTTTATCCAAAGTACACACAGGGGCTTTGGCGTGTTTTCTATACTTTAGAAATTTTAGAGTACACAACATGTAGATGAATCATACACGGCGTGTACTTCCTTGTTACACGGTAATCGGCCTGGTGATCCCGTGTACACGGTACGCGGCTTATCTTTGTAAATGGTTTCACCTGGGTCGGAACGGACTACACAGCGTGTTGCTCCAACATACACGTCGTGTATTCCGGTTTCCACACGCCATTCAATTCTGGTCAACATGGCGTGATTAAAACTTAGGCATAATCAATTCACATGGCGTGGTTTGGTGGACCGGTGCCGGTTCGTTGAACCTAAGTACACGGCGTGTAGTTTTAATTACACGCCGTGTAATCTCGTGTTGTACAGACAGAAAGACCGGCTCCTCTGGTTGATTTCCTCATTTTTATTTTAATCAAAAATTAAAATTAAAAGGTCGTTTCTATGATATGAATTGAGAAACGAAGGAGGAAGAATAGATCTCGTTAATTCATATTTATAGAACTATTTATTTTGAATTGAATCCAATATGAATGAGTAAATTATCAACGAAAATTAAATAACTATAATCAACGTTGTAACCTCCCTCTGATACCATTTGAAGGTTTAAGGTGCAGCGGAATCGCGTGGGTGGATGTGCCCACTTGGCTTTTTGTCATTAGCAATGATCAATCCGGGATCAATACGATGATAAATGCCAATCTCCACGGATCGAATCACAGAAAAAGACAAAGAAGATGGTTTGTCCCGGAACCACAAACAAGGATCATTACAGGTTGATTATAATTAATTTAATTAATTATAAATAAATACCTTTTGGGTGTTCTTTCTTCGTTGATGTTCTTGATCACGTTGTCGAAGTGATCCATCGTTGCATCGTAGAAGCCAAGTGTAGACTCCCTCTAGCGGTGATCCACACGTGTACCTCGTATCTCTGGACATCACCAAAGGATTCTCCAGGTGCTAGCGTGGAAAAGCCTTTGCTTGCGTTGTCCGACTTAGATTGTCTTAATCTGATGGAAGATGATCTCTCTCGGTCTTGAGAGCGTTCTTTGAGAAAGAGGTTCTTTCGGCCTTGAAATAATTCTCCAGAGATGTTGTGCACAACAATTCTCTTGTGTGTAGGAAAAGAGTTGGGGTTGTGAAGATATTTATAATCGGGTGTGTGGGGTTATAGAGTTATGACAATAAATAAACACGTTACGCGTTTTATTTATTTCGTTGACTCTTATTTAAAACCCCCATGTCGAATAAATAATTCCTTGACATGCGCCCACGCTAATTATAATAAATATCATTTAAAACAATATTATATCCTCAAAATCCCGACTGGAAAAACTACACGGCGTGTAATAATAAATACACGGCGTGTACTTGTTTTTCATTGAAAACTACACGGCGTGTAAATTAAATGTACACAACGTGTATATCTTGTTTTCATTTATTCATTTCATTTCCAAAATAAAAATACACGGCGTGTACATTTAATAATACACGACGTGTACTTGTTTTATTTTATTTTATTTTTCCTCCATCATTTAAAACAACTTAGTCTTCCTTGAATAATTATTAAACCACGTACGAGAATAATCTTTATTCAACTTGAGATACTTGGATACACTTAGTGTGTGACCCTCTAGGCCTCTTTCTCGTTGGAATTAGGCAGTCTTGCCTAAATTCCAAGATTACTGTCTAGCAATGGGTCAAGGCACCCAAGAGAAAGAAGTTGACGCTGCATTGACGTATCACCTCATACAAACGCTTACTGTGTAATTTAATCCCTTTGTCTCAATATCTCATCAAGCAGGTTTCATGGAAGTGTCATAAACCTATATGCTTGATCCGTCGTTCTTTGACTACCTAAAATAAACTCGTCGTTTACACCATGACCATGGAATTTAATGCGATAGTTCTATTTCAATCAAAGGGCCGAGATATCAACTTCCATAAATGGAAGGGACAAATCCTTCCTCGACTTATCCATTAACAACATGTCACTCGTGATGCACCCAACGTACCCTACTTCCCGCCAACTGTCTGCGTGACGGTTTTTGTCAGTAAATCTAAGTGCGCGAGTCATGACATGAGTTAATGATAATCTTCCAGTCTACGGACCATTACACATGCTCGTAGATAGCAATATCTGATGACACCAATACATGAGGAATTACTACTGGTGGGTCTGTTCTCATAATCTCCTATCTTGGAGATTACCAAGTGCGAACTCCATGAGAGAGAGTCTCGTCTTCTTATGAGTACTTCACACATGACGGTCTATATACTATGTGTCCTATCATAGTATGTCATCCAACCGCAGAACTTTATTTAAGAATATTGTTATAGCATTTCAAGGTTCTCATCATAGCGGGGATATGCTATGACCTTATTAATGCAACAAATATTCCAGGACATTATTATGTTATAGTCATACAGAACAATGAACAATATATAATAAGTGAACATTCATGTAATCAAAGTAAAAAACAGTTGGTTCTGAGGACACCAACCCTTACACCACTCAGACTCACTCCACTACACACAATAGCGAGCAATGGGTGAATAGGATGGTGTTCAGAGATATCCGATCACTAGGTTATGTGAAAGTGAGGTTTACAACGATCATTGTACTCCCCTACTCAAGCCAAGATTTCCTAGATTGGGTAATCTAAGTGAGGTTTCATTGGGTTCAAGAGAGAATAAGAGAGAATTAAGATGAAATTATGATTTTACAGGTAAGGGAATAATCCGAGTTTAGGCCACTATCGCCCAAACAGATTTTTAAACCAATCTAATCAACCTGACACACTATTTTTACAAAATCGAACCCACAAAAAAAAAGAGAAACTGTTAGCCAAACTAGGTTAAATACCTTGAGGGGGGATGAATCAGAATATGACAGATTAAAACAACTGTCTTTTCTAATCTTGTTTTGTTGTTAAACAAAACACGCTTCTCTCTCTTTCATGTAGTAATGTATGAACAAAAATGAAATCATGCATGAGACACAACGATTTTACTTAGTTCACCCTCACTCAACTACGTCCAAGGAGCATAAAACAACAATGTTCCAATGTACCAAATCCACTAGTACTCACTTCCAAATTAAAAGGTTCAGACTAGATCACTTCTATGCTCAGATTTACTATCTTTACAATGTTTAGGGTCACCTCACTGCTTTTCTAAGGGTCACTCCCTAACTCTCTTTCAATGGTTCAATGTCGGTGAAAAGGATCATCTTCTTCATCTTCCTTTACGCACTGCTTTAGAAAGGATTCACTCACAGTTTATGGACATGTGGGTCCCTTCATGATCAATAATGAATGCATCCTCAACTATAGGTAGATGCTCTATGGAAATCTCACTTTTGCACATACTGTTAGTTTGTGGAAATTGTTTTTGTGAACTATTTCAATCCTTTCACGAACTGTCTTTTATCCTCTACGAACAGTGTTGAATCGCGTGGCATGAGTGCTTCACAATCACCTTTTTCTTTACGGACTGCCCCCAACTTCACAGACGGCTAATGCCTCACAGGCCGCCTTTGCTATGCGGTCCCTTCTCCTTTACGAGATACAAAGCCCTGCAAAAACCCTTTCGTGAACTATCCTTACGAACTACTTACTCCTTCGTGCAATCCTCCCTTGCAAACTCTTCTCCTTTGTAGAATTCTCTCTCATGAACTACTTCAGACTTCACTGAATTCTTCCCAGAGCAATGATCTTTTCAAATAAAATTCGCTCAACTTAAAGATCTGATTAGGTTTCATTATATCGATAAATATATTTGAAGAACCTGCTAATTACAATTACCCAAGACTTTGATGTGGTACACCCTTCTCTGCGAACTGTGTTATGCGGTCCCTTCTTCTTTACGACAGCTGATGTCTTCCTCAAACGAAAAACCATTTCTTGTAACCATAATCATCACCTCGATTCTGAAAACGATGAGTCTCCCACAAACAACAAGCTTCCTATGAACTGTGAGCCTCCCACGAACAGATTTCGCTATGTTGTTAGCATAGCACATTTATCCTTCGAAAACAACACCCTCGTCTATAGAACATAACATCCTTCACGGTTCTGCATACTACCTTTATGGTTCATGAACTCTACATTTTGTGGTTCATGAACTCCTTTGTGGTTCACATAGCGCAGCTGTTATGTGGAAATATTTCCTTTTACAAAAAACAAACTCTTCATTTTGTGGCCTAAAAATTTGGCAAACATTGAGAAATTACACCACCTTAAACATCTTCTTTGACAACACCAACCATACTGAAACACGATCATTTGACTTTGTCATCAAACACAATCACCCCAAAAACACTAAGATGACACCTTGAGAGATTGTTTCCCAACAAAAACACAGTCCTCTCTAAGAGATAAATTGAGTCCCAATACAACTACATTTTACTTGGCTTCAGTTTTTTTTTGTTGAGTCACCCCACGATAGACACCTCATCAAACCTGGTGTCATTGCCGGGGTGGAAAATATTTGTGTTTTTACTTTTTTTTAAAATTATTTCAATAAATTACCAAATTCAGTTTATCTCACCTTATTAGTTTTGATTTGGAGGTTGAGAGAACTATTCTGGACAGAATGAGAACCTTTAAAATCATAGAAAAAGAGGATAGAGAATTTTTCACAGTTCCACCGACAAGATCCCCATCCTCAACTTATTCCTCCACAAAAATAACTTTAGGGAGTGAAAAAATGAAAAACAATTTGGAAAAATTGAATTAAACTTTAAGAGAAATTTATGCACCCAATTTCAACAATGACAATTGAATTCAAGAACCTAATAATTAATAAGAATTTGAACTAATAATTAGTATGATCCAAATCATGAAAAAGTTTCATGGATTGGTAGGAGAGGTCCCCAACCAACATCTAAGAGAATTTTCTAATGTTTATAATAATTTTAAGCCCAGAAGAGTATCAGAGGATCAAGTGAGCTGGAAGGTTTTCCCTTTCTCTCTTAAAGGGGAAGCTAAAGAATGATTATACAATCTCTAGCCCAAGGAAGTTACCAAATGGGATGGGTTGGAAAATACACTAATCTATAAGCACTTCCCAACTGCAAGGAGCACTCAGATAAGGAAAGAAATATATGGGATCAACAAGCATGTGGCGATACTTTCTATGAGTTTTGGGAATGATTCAAACATTTGTCAACCTCCTTCCCACATCATCCTTTTAAAGATTTCCATTTCTTGGTATTATTTTACTAAGGATTGATGGAAAATGACTAAAATCTACTAGATTCTTCCTCTAGAGAAGCATTAATAGACAAGTACCCAGCTGAAGTTAGAGACTTGATTGAGAGGTCTCCCAAAATTCTCAACAATTCAGCACAAGATCCACAACAAGAAAAGTACACAAGGTAAAAAGTTCTAACTCCCCATTACTTGAAACTAAAAATTGAAGAACTAACCTTTCTTGTGAGACAACTAGTTGTGAACAAAGTACATGAAACATCATCTCCCACACCTCCAAGGGTCTATCAGATTTTCTATTATCAGGAGCAATTCACTAATGAATACCCTCAAGTCCATGGAACAGAGAGCTGTGATTCTATGTACTAGAGATAGTTCCAGTAGAAACCAAGAAACGACTAACAATTTATATATTTTTCAAATAATTATTTTCGAGATGGGAACCAACAACATTAAAGAACACCTTTCCAACAAGGTTTTCAACTGACCTTACAACCTCCAATCTTCCAAAGAGGTAGTTCTCAACTCTCTACAAGCTACCAACTAGAGCAGAATCAAGATCCCACAATGAAGGAGTTTTTGAAAAATCTTGTGGCATATCACACCACTCAACAAACTACTCTCAACACCCATGGATTGGCATTGAAGGTGTTGTAAGGACCGTACAACTAGATTACGACTTCCATCAATGACTTAAAGAATTAAGGCACAGGTAAGCTTTATGCTCAATCTATTCCTAAACCCAAGGGAAATGTTCATTCTATTACTCTAAGGAGTGACAAGAAGTAGAGAAGTCGTGAAGAATCAACATCTCAAGAGGGAGATGGAAGTGGAAAACCCATTGTGCCCAATGAATCATCCTAAGAAAAGGATGTTGAAACACCAGTAGAAACACCCCTGTAAAGAAAGACAAAGGGAAAGCTAAAATGGAGGATTTAAACCAAACCAACCACCATTCCTTACAAGGACTTAACCACCTAATAAACCCAGTGAAGACACATTACAATAGGAGATTCTAAGAATACTCAAGAAACACTATCACAAATCACACCTTACCCAGTGTTTTCATTTATCAGCGCTAAACTGAAAGCTCTGATAAAAGAGTTATCTTTATCAACACTAGCTTAAAGTGCTGATAAATGCAACTTTTATCAGCGTTAATAAAGATGTATCCTTTATCAGTGTTTTTTTAACACTGATAAAGATGGATCTTTATCAGCACTATTCTTAGTGCTGATAAAAACTTTTAATAAATTTTTTTATTAATATATATATATAATTATCATATTTATATTAAAAAATAATGTTTATTTATATACATTAATTAAAAAATGCATGTATATAATTAATATAAATATGATATATTAATATATATATTTTTAATAATTCAAATACATATAATGTTTTAAAAAAGGTATTTATATAATTATAAATATATATATTTATTTAAATAATTCTAAAATTAATTAAATATATTTAAATAATTATAAAATTATAATACATATATTTATTATATTCAAAATTATATATATTTATATATTAATATATATATATATATACATATATAATTTTATAAATATATATAATTTTATAAATATATATAATTATATAAACATATATAATTATATAATTATATAAATATATTTATAATTATATACAAATATTTATAAAAAAATTTATTTATAATTAGAATTATAAATAAATTAATATATATTTAAATAATTATAAAATTATAGTAAAGATATTTAAATAATAAATATATTTATTATATTAATAATTATATATACTTATATATTAATAATATATATATAATTATATAAATAAATAAATATAAACAAATAAATATAATTATATAAATATATTTATAATTATATACAAATATTTATAAATATATTTATTTATAATTATAATTATAATAAATAAATAAATATTTATATATTTTTAAATAATATTTATATTACAATAAGTATATATATGTAAATATAATATAAAACTTTGATTTATATAACTTTTAATAAATATATTTATAAAGAATGGGGTTCGGAAAGAGCACTCCTAGAAGCGACGATGATGGTGGCTAAACCCTATTTCAGTGATGAATTTCCCTCACGATTCTTCAGATCTTAAGTAGCTCCTCACTAGAGGGAGTTGGAATGATTGATTTTGCAAAGGCGATGCCCTGGAAAATGGGGTTTTAGATGATTTTTTTTGAATGAAGCTGAAGGTTCTCATCCTTTCCCTTCTTACATAGATTCGATTATTGGAATAATTATCAAGAAGAGATCCACAGTTCATGTTGAGGAAAAATCTAACACGATCTTTGAAAGACTGGCGATGTGAAAGAACTCAATAGTTGGAAGGTCGGTTCTTCCTCAAGGTGAAAAGTTGTGGTGTAAGGATGATATGGTATATAGAATCTCCCCCTTGTGGGGATTTTCTAATTGGAACCGTGTCTTCCTTGGATGTGGATTATATCACTATCTATTTCCCTATGAGGATCACAAAGAGAGGGCTTGGTGCCTTGGATCACTGTTTCTGAAGCCTGGTATGTTCCGTGTTCATGAATGGTCATACGATTTTAATTTGGTCAATGTCAAGAACACGTTTATACAGGTATGGATTCATCTATATGGCCTCAACTGGATCTTATGGCATCAGAAAATCCTCCATGATATTGCAACATCAATAGGCATACCTATATGCCTTGATTGGGAGATTGAAATGGTAAGATTTGACCATTACTCCAGAATATTGTTTAAAATTGATGTAAGCATAATTCACATTGACAAGGTAATTTTATCTACTCGTGATGATGAGATTAATCTATGAGTGGAGTATGAAAAGGTGTCTTACCTCTATGAGGAGTGTAGTTTGATTGGGAATTAGAAAGATTCTTGTTGGAGAGTCATCAAATGATTGAAATGTGGCCTTCAAGGGCACTTGGAAAAATATTGCAGAAGACATCTGCAAGCAGCTTCTGCTAATCCCAAGAAGTTCGGGTAGCAGGAGGATGGTTCCCTAGGGAACTCTATTTAAGAGGGGAATAAGACTAATGGTGCTGATTTGTATGCCAATATTTTGAGGCAAGGTTTGGTTTTGGGATTAGCTACTTGAACTGAACCTCAGATTGGTCAGACTGCTGTGAAGGATTTCAGAATTTAGTGTCTGGATGACAATTCTCAGAGGATGTCTATTTTTAGGGAATGGGGGATTCCTCCACTAATCTAGGAGTATCTGTGGTCATGGGATTCTTATGCTGATGAGGAAGTAGTGGATTATGTTGGGGATATATATAGTCAGTCGAACCATGAACAATCTATGTAGGGCGATGTGGATAGGAAACTAAATCAAGATAATCATTTACTTGCCTCTAGGCTTCAAAAAGCTAACCAGAAGATAATTTGTTCTTCTATCTCTTAGAGGCCAAGAGGATTCTTTAACAATGTAGAGGAAATTACATTGGCAGTTGGGGGATAGGCGACCAAGATGGGGTAGATCTCTCCTCTCTAGGCTGAACCCACTAACTTGACTAGTTCGACTCTTGATCTAAATGCCTTGAAGGAGTTGGTCTTTTTTCTTGCTCCTCCTTCATCTCCTAATGAAGTTGTTCAACATCCTTTCTCTATTTTTTTCCACCTTAGTTCAAGGGGTGTTTTCCCTTGTGGATGAAGACGACTTTTAGATGGTTACTTCTAAGAAACTCAGGGCTCCTCTATATGTGCCTATACATGCCTTGCCTGATCAGTCATAGGAACAGGAGCAGGCATTTGTTGAGGATGTAGTGGGCATTCTTGATATAGTGGTACACTAGAAGGGAAGGCAACAACTGGGTAGGGTATCCTTGACCCATTGGTTTCTAGCCCCAATTCAAATAAATTTTCTTTACTTGATATTTTAAATAGATCTCATAGTGGGGATGTTTTCTATGAGGAATTTGGAAATGTTCTTCGATCTTTTCAGATTGAAGGACAATCCTCAGACGCTGGGAATGTCAATGAAAAGAGCAATGCTGATATGAAGGGTAATGTGTAAAATCAAGATGACTCTTTTTTTACTATAAAAAATGATTTTGCTGGAGGCACAGAGCCTCATAAGGAGGAGGTTGACTCATCAAGTATGGGCGATTGGGATGATACTTGACAGGTGCCTAAGTAGTGGAAGAGATTTTGAAACCCAAGAGGTTGGGTTGGATCTTGAGGAAGGGGTGACATGCTGAAAAGGAGGTGACTGATGAATGACCTTTTGTTTTTTATGGAGTTGTTGGTGCCACTATTTAGCATTGTAAACTCTACTTTCCTCTCTTGAGTACTTTCTTTTTTATAAATTTTTTTCCGAGACCGTGGATTTTAATCAATGGTTTGCACCATTCCTGATGCATTGTTAATATGTGATATTTGAACTTATATATTTATATCAATGTTTATGTCCAATTATGTGTATGCATTATGTTGTGTGTGTGTGTTTTGCGTATGTGTATATATAGATGTTGTAAGTGTATAAATGTATGTATGTGTATGTATATATATGTGCACACGTATGTGGGATTTACACACACACACACACACACACACACATATATATATATATATAACATGTGTACATGTTTATATGTATGACATGTAAGCAGTTCATTAAAAATTATAAATATATATAATGTTTTGAAAAAATATTTATAAAATTATAAATAAATAAATATATTTAAATAACTATAAAATTATAATAAATATATTTAAATTATAAATATATTTATTATATTTATAATTATATATACTTATATATTAATAAATATATATATAATTATATAAATATATATATACAAATATATAAATATTTTAAATTATAATAAATATATTTATTATATTTAAAATTATATATATTTATATATATATAATTATATAATTATATATAAATATATAAAATATATATAAATATATTTATAACTATATACAAATATTTGGGGACTCAGTTAGACTGCATCTGGTTTGAGGTTCAATCCCCATTTGCCCCAAATATTTGCGAAAACTATCGTCTCAGGTTGGGCTCTCAACCTGACCCTCAGGTTACTCGTTGGATGGTTTCCACGTTGTTAATATATGGGAGGACCATTCGATTAGTTTGGTCTGTCATCAAGTTTAAAATCAGGGTTGAAAAAATTCGTCGGTCATATCCCTCGGTGGCTAGGCAAAACCCTCAGTGAAAACCGTCACACCTCAGAGGAACCCTACAGTCGTGGTTCGACGAAACCCTCGGTGAAAGTCATTGGAGAAACTGTCAGCCGATTCATTCGACATTATCGTACTGAGGTGAAATCCGTCGCACCTCGACGAAACCCTCAGTGAGGAAACTTGAGGCAAAGCCCTTGAAGAAACTGTCTACTGATTCGTTTGACATTGTTTTGCGATATCTTATCATAACTTGACAGTGAAACCCTCATCCGACCCCTCTTCAACTTCCTCAGACATCCATTTTTTGAAGGCGTCGGTGAAGTTTTCGGTGAGCCTTTCTGCATTTTCGACCGATGACAACATAAGATGTCAGGTGGTTTATATCATTTCTATTTGTCTTCTTATTTGTTCTTTGTGTGAGTCACTGGGATACGGTCATTTCTATTTGTGTTATTATTTGTTCTTTTGGTTGTAATGATATAGTTATTAGGGATTTTTGTGCTTTAGGAGTATTAAAGAAACTGTTAATGTTTGTTTGACGTTTTCATAGTAACTTTTTAGTTCAAATTTATACTGTTTGTTATTTTCCTTAATTATTTTTATTACTTGTGTGTAGTTTCCTCCAAGAGTCTCCAGTGGTAATTTTAAATTGCAATTTGCAGTTGGTATTTTCATTGTAAAATAGCATTCCATTTTTCCTTGGCAATTTATATTTCATCAACTGGATTGATTTCTAATTATAAATTGATTCAAATTTGAAATTTCATATGGAAATTTTCAGTTCCCATTATTGGTTGAATAGTTTTTGAAAATTTCTATCATTCTCCACTGTGGATTCCCAATTGATATTTTCTATGGGTAACTGGGAATTGGTATTCACTGATTTTTTCTGGTAACAATTTCCAGTGCTCATTTGGTGCTGAATTCTCAAGGGAAATTCCCATTGGAAATCCCCATTGGAAATTCCTAGTGGTAATTCCCATATATTCACTGAAAAAATCCAGTGACAATTTCCAGTGCTCATTCGGTGCTGAATTTCCAGTGGAAATTCCCATCGGAAATTCCCATTGGGAATTCACATTATAAATTCCCATAATTCCCTTGTATTCACTGAAAAAATATGGTGACAATTTCGAGTGCTCATTTAGTGCTGAATTTCCAGTGGAAATTCCCATTAGAAATTCCCATTGGGAATTCCCATTAGAAATTCCCAATGGGAATTTATCTATGGAAATTCCTAGTTATTCAAGTGGTAATTCCCAGTGGTAATTCATTCATAATTTACAATTGTGAAATAATTTTTGGGATTTAGTTGAAATTTTACTTTGTGAATTTCCTCTATTGCCATGGGGATTCCCGCTGGCAATTATGACTGGCAATTTCAAGCATCACATTATTTTCCAAACTAGGAAGTCACATTGAAATTCATTTACAATTTATAATTTCTGAACAATTAGTATTTTAATCACTTGTTATTTTGAATCGAGAATTTCCAGTGCACATTTGGCATTGAATTCTCACTTGAAATTTCCTCTTGGGTTTTGCCAGTGGAAATTCCCAATGGACATTCCCAGTCCAACTAGAATTTGGAATTCTGAAATGTAGTTTAAATTACATATGGAATTGATTTATAATTTACAATTGAAAACCATTTTTAGAATGTACGTCATGTTTTTTTACTGTTGGGCAGTGATATTTCTTCTGGAATTTCTCAGTAGAAGTTCCCAGTAGAAATTGTCCCTAGAAATTACCAGTGGAAATTCCCAGTGGAAATTCCCAGTGGAATTCATTTATAATTTCCTACTGCAAAACCATAATCATAATGAGTTGAAATTGTACACCGTCTTGTCCTACTTTTGGCATTGATATTTCTACAAGAAATTCCCAGTTGAAGTTCTGAGTGCAAATTCCCAATGCAAATTCCCACTGCAAATTCCCTAGAAATTTCCACTACAAATTCCTACTGCAAATTCCTACTACAAATTCCCACTGAAAATTCCCTATGGAATCTACAGAACCATTGTTATAATGAGTTGAAAATGTACACCATATTTTCCTACTATCAGTTTGGGTATTTTCACTGGAATTTATCACTGTAAATTCTCACTGTAAATTCACACCGCAAATTCCCACCGGAAATTCCCTCTGGAATTCCTACTAGAAATTTACACCACAAATTCCCATTGGAAATTTGCACCGCCTTTTCCTATGATTGGCATTGATATTTCCACTGTAATTTTTTACTGGAAATTTGCAGTTTAAATTTCCATCGGAAATTGCCAGTTGAAATTTCCATAGGAAATCCCTAGTGAAAATTCCCACTGAAAATTCCTTATAGAATTCATTTATAATTTCCAATTGCAAAACATAATGAGAAGGAGTTGACATTGTACACCATATTTTCCTACTGTTGGAATGGGTATTTCCACTAGAAATTTCCAGTGGAAATTCCCACTGAAAATTCCCCTGGAAATCCCTACTGCAAATTCCCACTAAAAATTCCCTCTAAATTCATTTCTAATTTCGAACTATAGATCCATTTTTATAATGAGTTTAAATTGTACACTTTGTTTTGGTAATGTCATCACTTGTTTTCCTTATGTTAATATTGTCATTGAAGAAGCTAATTTTTTTGGGATACTAGTTTTTTATGGCAGAAGAAGCATCTATATCATTTATCATCCACTACAGGCCTTTAATGACTGGGTTATGTAACTTTTTTCATGAGATTAGGCCTAAGATCACTGAGAATCATATTACATTTCTTTAGAAGATTCCATTTTGGAAATTTCTTAATGTCTTTGTTGATAATAGAGTGCCCATTGATGATTGTAAAAAAATATATGGTTCTATTTTATTAGTATTAAAGAGGTACAATGTTCAATTAAAATGGTTTGATATAGGTGGTAGAATGATGGAATTAACAATTGATGACATCCGTGATATATTTGGAATTTAGGATGGTCAGTTTCCTTTATCAGATCCATACACATTACTACTAAATAACTCATCCCTTTTTAGGAGAAAGTTTACGCATGTGGGCAGTGAAGGTTCCAGGTGTAGCGGAAGCGTGTTGGTGGGTTTTCCCAACTTTAATTTTAGTATTAAATGGCGTTCAATCCGAGATCTGTCACGATATAAAACGCCGGATCTTCGGAATAGAATGAAGAACGAAAAATAAAAGAATAGTCCGAGAACCCTTGAGATAGGATCATCATATGTTGGTTATAATTAATTTAATTAATTCATAAGAATTACCTCAATATAATTATTTATTCGTTGGAGTCTCCGGTCATGATCCTATGATCTATCATTGCATCGTAGAATCCAAGTATAGGATTCCTCTATCGGTGATCCACACGTGCTCCACGAATATCTAGACATCGCCGAAGGGATCTCCGGGTGCTAGCACGGAAGAACCTTTGCTTGCGATGTCTGCCTTCTACCGCCTTGATCCGGTAGAGGATCTCACTCTCGTAACTTGAAAGCCTTCTTGGTGGAAAAGGAATTCTCTCTTAGCTTGAGAGTATTTTCAAATCCGTTTTGCACAATAATGGCTCAGGAAAAGTGTTGGAGTTGTGAGGATATTTATAATCGGGTTTGAGGTTAATAGAGTTATGACAATAAATAAACGCGTTACACGTTTTATTTATTTCATTAACTCTTATTGAAACCCCATGTCGAATTATTAATTCCTTGACATGCACCCATGCTAATTATAATTAATATCATTTAATAAAACAATATTATATCCTCAAAATCCCAACTAGAAAACTACACGGCGTGTAATAATTAATACACGGTGTGTACTTGTTTTCCATAAAACTACACGGCATGTATATTTAATATACACGGCGTGTACTTTTATTTTCCATTTTTCTCCACCATATTTATTAGACCTTGAGTAATGAATATTTATTTCTTAAATAAATGTAACTACATTACTCGCTAATAAATATATTATTTCACCCACAATATATTCTCTCGAATAACTAGTGTCGAAATAAATGCGATCAAGCATCCTTAAATAATTATTAAACCACAGTCGGGAATAATATTTATTTAACTTGTTAAATTAATATTTAACTGAGATACATGGACACACTTAGTGTGTGACCCTCTAGGCCTCTTTCTCAGTGGCATTAAGTGGAGCCTGCCTAAAGTCCAAGGTTAGCGTCTAGAAACACACCAAGGCACCCATAGAGAAAGAAGTTAACACCGCAATGACGTGTCACCTCCTACAAACGCTTTCTGTGTAATATAATCCCTTTGTATCGATATCTCTAATCAAGCGGGTTTCATGCTAGTGCCATCAACCCATGTGCTAGATTATTATTTCTTTGACTTCCCAGAATTGAACTCGCCCATACCTTACCATGGCCATGGATTTATTTAGGCTATATCAATTCCATCAAAGGGCCTGAGATATCTACTTCCGTTATGGAATAGAAGGGACAAATACTTTCTCACATTATCTATTAATGCGGTATTACTCGTGACGCACCCAACGTATCCTACCTCGCTGCGAACAGTGTGTCGTCATAGTTTTAATCAATACATCTAAGTACGTGAGTTGTAATACCCATTAATATTAATCTTAAAGTCTAAGGACCAATACACATGTCTGCAGATAGGAACATCCAATGACACTATGAAATGTGGATTTCCTACTGGCGGGTCTCGTTCTCATAATATCCTCCTGGATATTTCCAAGGGTGCACACCATGAGAAGGTTCCTCAATGTTTTATGAGTCCTCACCCCTAATGTCCTGTATTATTTGTGTCCCTAAAATAACATCATCCAACAATAAAACATATATTAAAGAAAAGCGTTATGGAACTTCCAAGTTCTCATCATAGTAGGGATCCAATATGACCCATTAATGCAACAGCTGTCCTTAAGACATTATCACATGCATTTTCACATAGAAGAACAATCAAGATGTGATAAGGAACTTATTAATGAATAAAGTACAAAGTAGTTGGTTCTAGGCCACCAAATCCAACAGACTCTCACTTGGACTAGAGCCAACTGCTAACAACCTTTAACCCACTAGCTCTCACATGATATTCATGCTTCTGCTGAGATAGGACTTTAGTCATGGGGTCCACTACGTTCTCTTCCGTGGAAACTCTGCTCACTACAACTTCACCCCTTTGATAGAAATCCCTCAAGAGGTGATACTTCCAGAGTATGTTCTTTGTCCATTGATGTGACCTTGGTTCTTTTGCAAGATCCAATGCTGAAGTATTATCACAATACAGTGTAATGGGATCTTTACTGCTAGGGACCACATCAAGCAGTTAGACAAAGTTCCAAATCCAGACGGATTCCTTGGATGCATCAGAAGCCACTATATATTCGGACTCCACTGTAGAATCGGCGACAACTGGCTGCTTTGAACTCTTCCAGCTCACAACTCCTCTATTAAGACAGAAAACATATCCAGATTGCAACTTCAGATCATTCTGATCTGTTTGAAAACCAGAATCAGCATACCCTCTGATGACAAGCTCCTCGTCTCCTCCATACATCAGGAACATATCCGTAGTTCTTCTCAGATACTTAAGGATAGTCTTAACAGTAGTCCAATGTTGTTCTACTGGATCTGCTTGATATCTTCCTACCATGCTCAGTGCATAGGCAACATCAAGCCTGGTATATAAAATGGCATACATGATGGATCCTATAGATGAGGCGTATGGGATCTTGCTCATCCTATCTTTCTCTTGTTGTGTCCGAGGACACATTTTCTTATAAAGATGTAAGCCATGTGACACTAGAACCAATCCTCTCTTGGATTGTTCCATACTAAATCTCTTTAGTATCTGGTCAATGTATGTACCCTGACTTAGTCCAAGCAGCCTCTTGGATCTATCACGAATGATCTTGATCCCTAGAATATAGGTTGCTTCACCTA
Source organism: Viscum album (assembly GCA_963277665.1). Classification (NCBI taxonomy): domain Eukaryota; kingdom Viridiplantae; phylum Streptophyta; class Magnoliopsida; order Santalales; family Viscaceae; genus Viscum; species Viscum album. Next base: position 1,021,760,555 of record OY728122.1, read on the forward strand.
AATCTTTCATGGAGAAGCACTTGTTCAACCAGTCCTTAACTAACTGTAAGGCTAATACATCATTTCCAATAAGTAATATGTCATCAACATATACTACTAGGATGATGACCGCATTCCCATTAAACCTATTATAAACACATGGATCACATTCATTCTTAATGAAACCAAATTCCTTTATGGATTCATCAAATTGAATGTTCCATGACCTGGATGCTTACTTCAATCCATAAATGGATTTCTACAACTTGCAAAACCGTTTTCCTTCACCTGGTGTCACAAACCCTTCTGTTTGTGTCATATAGACATCTTCTTGAAGGTTCCTATTAAGGAATGCTATTTTGACATCCATCTGCCAAATCTCGTAGTCATGGTAAGATGCTATGGAAAGCATGATTCTTTTGGATTTAAACATGGAAACTGGTGAGAAGGTTTCATCATAGTAAATTCCTTGATACTGTCTGAATCCTTTAGCCACTAACCTTGCTTTATAGGTGCTAACTTGACCTTCCATGTCCAGCTTTCTCTTGAATACCCATTTGCATCCAACAGGCTTTACATCAACTGGCTCATCGACCAGAACCCAAACTTGGTTCTGATACATGGAATCCATCTCAGAATTCATAGCTTCTAGCCATCTTGCAGCTTCTGAGCTTTCTACTGCTTCCTTATTGGAGAGAGGTTCATCATTTTCCAACAATAATGATTCACCATCCTCAGTGACTAGTAAACCAAATCTCTCTGTTTCCCTTACCTCTCTTGAGCTCCTACGCAATATTTGTGTTTCTGGAACCTCTTCCACGGGGACCTGTGGAACTTTTTCCTGTACCAAATCTTGTGTATCTTGAGCATCAACTTCATCGAATTCAATCTTTCTCCCACTATACTTCTTGAGGATGTGCTCCCTCTCAAGAAATACGGCTTGTCTGGCAACAATCACTTTCTTGTCTTGAGGGTTATATAGGTAATATCCTTTTGTTTCCTTAGGATATCCTATAAAGATAGACTTCGTGCCCTGGGGTGCTAGTTGGCTTCCTGAGAAGGCCTTAACAAATGCCTCACATCCCCATACACATGTATGCGACAAAATGGGTTTCTTTCCACTCCATAACTCAGAGGGAATTCCATTTGCTACCTTAGTTGGTACTTGGTTTAATGTGTATGCTGAAGTTTGTAATGCATATCATCAAAAGGATAATGGAAGATCCGCACGACTCATCATCGACCTCACCATGTCCAACAAGGTGTGGTTCCTCCTTTCACTAACACCATGCCACTGTGGTGTATAAGGAGGAGTGAGCTGAGATAGAATCCCAGACTCCCGTAGAAGATCGATGAACTCTTGGTTCAGATATTATCCACCTCAATCCGATCGAAGTTTCTTTATCTTCTTACCAAGCTGATTCTCTACTTCATTATTGAATTTCTTAAATTTCTCTAAGGCTTCAGACTTATACCTCATTAAGTAGAAAAATCCGTATCTACTCAAATCTTCAGTAAAAGTAATGAAGTAAGAATATCCACCTCTAGCTTCTACTGGAAATGGTCCACATACATCAGCGTTTACCAATCCTAGAATCTCTACGACCCTTTCACCATGTACACCAAAAGGTAGCTTGTTCATTTTACCTTGTAAACAAGCGTGACATCTATCAAGTGGTTTTATCTTAGTAGAGTCTAAATAGCCATCTTGACAAAGATTTGTCAAGTGCTTCTCATTTACATGACCAAGGCAGTGATGCCACAACTGGGTGATGTATGAGTCATGTGAGTTTGTTTCATTATCGATTTCCAACACTTGGTTTTCATAATTTAATATATATAAACCATTATTCAAATGTGTCATACCATAACATACGTTGTTCTTATAAAAGATACAATCCTTATTTCCAAACTTGAAAACAAATCCATCCATATCCAAACAAGATACAAAAATTATGTTCTTGGTAACACTAGGCACAAAAAAACAATTTTGTAAAACCAAAATCATGTCAGTTGGCAATGATAGATGATAGTTTCCAATAGCCAACACAGCCAGCCTTGCGCCATTGGCAGCTCGAAGATCCAACTCTCCTCTGGCGATCTTTCTAAATCTACTTGGTTCCTGCATTTGAATACATATGTGAGCCCCACAAGCTGTATCTAATACCCAATGTGTAGAAATAGAAAGATTGCACTCGATAACAAAGGCACCTTTAGCGTCCCCACGCTTCTGGGTGCAGTTCCTCTTCCACTGGCCCTGCTTGCCACATACAAAACACACTGCCTCTCGTTCCTTTCCCTGCCTTTGGTTCTTCCCCTTCTTGGAGGGATGGTTCTCAGGGGCTTCAAACTGTTTATAAGTCTTTGGCCCCTTTGCCTTGTCCTTCTTTTTCTTGTTCACCATAAGGACCGTGAGTTTTTCATGCCCCATGTCCTTATCTACCTGGAAAATCAAGGTCAGAAGATCTGATAGACTCTTCTCATTTCCACTCATATTATAGTTGACAATGAATCTAGAGAAGGTCTTGGGAAGTGATGATAGGATGAGATATGTACGCAACTCATCTGGGAATTTAATCCCTAAGATGTCCATGCATTCAATGTAGCCAATAAGCTTGACTACATGAGGCCCAGCTGGCGCAGACTCTCCAAGCTTAGTTGTAAACAAAGCATTGGAGATATCATACCTCTCCTGTCTCGCCTTCTCTTGGTAGAGATCCTTAAGATGAGACATCATGCTATACACTTCCATGTTTTCATGTTGCTTCAAGAGATCATTGGACATGGACGATAGCATGAAACACTGGATATCTATGGAATCATACATGTGTTTCGTATAGAGAGATAATTCCTCATCACTGGCCTCTTTCCCAGGTGTAACTAGAATAGGCTCTTCCAGCACATACAATTTCCTTTCGTGGCAAAGGATGATGCGTAAACACCTCTTCCACTCTTGGAAATTGGTGCCGGTGAGAAGGTTTTACTTATCGAGTATGGTTCGCAATGATATGTTTGAAGTCACTTTCTTGTTGTTTCTACAAATTAATATGAGCAAAGGTTTAGTACTTTATTATAAAACTAAGACAAATAAATAAATTAACACTTATTAGTCTCCCACTATTTTACCGAAATCCAATAGCCCTCACCATTGATTTCAGAATATTATGTTTCCTGAATATTCTAGTGGAAAGGATCCATATTGCCCTTCTCATTACCCCAACTAGGGTTGTTCAAGCAACTTGAAGGTTTTTAGGTTGGCATTCCAAATGCCAACTGCATTAACTCGCAGCTCCTTGATCCGCTGAGTGGACTCCCCAATCTTGAAATCCTTTTATTTTGGATTTCCTCAACCTTTGCCTCTTGGTCACACCAAGCCCTGCTGTGGAAGTCAAACCTTGATGCGAACCAAGTCAAGTCAACCCAAAACCTTTAATTATAATTCCCCTATAATTGAAATCACCCCAACTAGGGTTGGTCAAGCACTTTGAACTATGGTTCGATTCTAACCAAGATTATGGAAGGCTATACCGACTTAATATTTCTTTTGAGGGATTTTATCCTTATTTGTAAATTTCCATTTTATTATATTTTATTACATTCTTGTTAATATTAAGTGGGATTTACTTAAGTGATTAACCATGTCAAAGATAATATTCACGTATAAGCCGATTTTATTTTACTTCCATCTTGCATGATCATTTAATTCATTAATTGTGTGATCGTGACAACACACCCAAAATAAATAAACCATGAAACTGATAGAAATAAAATAAATGATATGATCATGAGCTTTTTCTATTGGTTAGTTTATCTAGCAGTTGATAAACTAATGCAAGACCTAGGGGAGAAACACCTTGGACCTTTCGGGTTCGTGTTTACAGCTTTCCACTTGTCCACCTTTGTATATCCTTGGATTGATTTCACCTTGGCTCCTGACTCGAGCCGCCTCCACTAGCTTGGGAGCTCCATCCATTACATATGCATTTATCTCATACGCAGGTGAGGGTTAAAAAGGGGTTTTTACATAAAAGAGTCATTGGGCGCGTAGGCCCTACATATTAATGAGGAGAAGGCTCACATGCCAATAAATTTAATTTAAATAAATAAATTAAAGAAACCATTCACATACAAAGGTCTCGGTCTATCTCATGATCATCCATACATGCAATGATATTTACACATAAATAAAACTAGAATTCAATTCTTTAATCGTTCTTGTTTAAGATAAATCACGCTTGAATCAATTAATTATCTTTAATTAATCAATCCTTTTATCTTAAATCCTTTTTCTGAATTTCCTTGAGATTCTCATCCATCATAATTTTAAACAAATAAATTCATTTAAAATTATCCTTGTATGTAACTTGTACCTTGGAGGCAACCCGATGAATTCCCATTTATTACGCAGATGTTAAATTAAACACATATATATAAAACACCTATCACGTGTTGTGCCTCAGCTTTACGCCTGCACCATGGTTCACATCTCAAGGGTTTGTATAATATAATAATAAATTTTAATAAATCTGCGTAATTTGGGTGGGTACACGGCGTGTAGTTCCGACTACACGGCGTGTGATTTTTCTTCACCGTCCATCCGAAGTACACGCCCGGGGACATGGCGTGTTAATGTACTTCAAAAATTTTCAGAGTACACAGTGTGTCTAGTGGGACACACGCCGTGTAGTTTCCGTATTACATGGTTTCTAGCTGGGCAAGCCATGTACGGGGTACACGGTCCAACCCTAACCCGAAGGGACTACACGTCATGTTCTGTTGGACCACACGAAATGTATTCCGGAAACTGTGTGCCACCTGTTCCTGGTAAACACACAGTTTCATAAATGACTTAGATAGGATCAATACACAACCTGATTTGGCAGACCATTCCGATGCATGAACCTAGACTACATAGTGTGTACTTCTGAATACACGCCGTATATTCTGGTGTTGTACGTCCAGAAATGTTTGGCTCCTCCGAATGAGTTCCTCTATTTTATTTTAATCAAAATTAAAAGAAAAATTCATTTCTGTGAGGTGAACGAGAAACGAGGGAGGAGGAACAGATCTCGAGATTCATATTTCCAGAACGATTAAACTTGAATTAAAACAACTAAATTATTAAATGCGTAAAACATCAATGAAAAACTAAATAATTATAATCAATGATATGACCCCTATGATACCACTTGTCAGTTCCGGGCGTAGTGGAAGTGCATTGGTGGGTTTTCCCAACTTTAATTTTAGCATTAAACGACGTTCAATCCGAGATCCGTCACAATATAAAATTCCGGATCTTTGGAATAGAATGAAGAATGAAAAAGAAAAGAAGAGTCCTGGAACCCTTGAGATAGGATCATCATATGTTGGTTATAATTAATTTAATTAATTCATAAGAATTACCTCGATGGAATTATTTCTTCATTGGAGTCTCTGGTCACGATCCTGTGATCCGTTGTTGCGTCGTAGAATCCAAGTACATGATTCCTCTAGTGGTGATCCACACGTGATCCACGTATCTCTAGACATCACCGAAGGGATCTCCAGGTGCTAGCGTGGAAGAACCTTCACTTGATATGTCTTCCTTCTACCACCTTGATCCGGTGGAGGATCTCGCTCTCGTAACTTGAAAGCGTTCTTGGTAGAAAAGGAATTCTCTCTTGGCTTGAGAGTATTTTCAAATCCGTTGTGCACAAAAATGGATCAGGAAAAGTTTTGGGGTTGTGAGGATATTTATAATTGGGTTTGAGGTTAATAGAGTTATGACAATAAATAAATGCGTTACGCATTTTATTTATTTCATTAACTCTTATTGAAACCCCATGTCAAATTATTAATTCCTTAACATGTGCCCATGCTGATTATAATTAATATCATTTAATAAAAAAATATTATATCCTCAAAATCCCGACTGGGAAACTACACGACGTGTATATTTAATATACATGGCGTGTACTTTTATTTCCCATTTTTTCTCCACCATATTTATTAGACCTTGAGTAATGACTATTTATTTCTTAAATAAATGTAACTACATTACTCACTAATAAATATATTATTTCGCCCACAATATATTCTCTCGAATAACTAGTGTTAAAATAAATGCGATCAGGAATCCTTAAATAATTATTAAACCACAATCAAGAATAATATTTATTTAACTTGTTAAATTAATATTTAACTGAGATACATAGATACACTTAGTGTGTGACCCTCTAGGCCTCTTTCTCAGTGTAATTAGGCGGATCCTGCCTAAAGTCAAAGGTTAGCATCTAGAAACACACCAAGACACCCATAGAGAAAGAAGTTAACGCCGCAATGACGTGTCACCTCCTACGAACACTTACCGTGTAATATAATCCCTTTGTCTCGATATCTCTAATCAAGCGGGTTGCATGCTAGTGCCATCAACCCATGTGCTCGATTATTCTTTCTTTGACTTCCCGAAATTGAACTCGCCCATACCTTACCATGGCCATAGATTTATTTAGGCTATATCAATTCCATCAAAGGGCCTGAGATATCTACTTCCATTATGGAACATAAGGGACAAATCCTTTCTCGCATTATCTATTAATGCAGTATTACTCGTGACGCACCCAACGTATCCTACCTCACTGCGAACAGTGTGTTGTCACAGTTTTCGTCAATACATCTAAGTGCATGAGTTGTAATAACCATTAATAATAATCTTAAAGTCTAAGGACCAATACACACATCCGCAGATAGGAACATCTAATGACACTATGAAATGTGGATTTCCTACTGGAGGGTCTCGTTCTCATAATATCCTCCTGGATATTACCAAGGGCACACACCATGAGAAGGTGCCTCAAAGTTTTATGAGTCCTCACCCCTAATGGCCTGTATTATTGGTGTCCCTAAAATAACATCATCCAGCCATATAACATATATTCAAGAACAGTGTTATGGAACTTCTGGGTTCTGATCATAGCAAGGATCCGCTATGACCCATTAATGCAACAGTTGTCCTTAGGACATTATCACATGCATTGTCACGCAGAAGAACAATCAAGATGTGATAAAGAATTTATTAATGAATAAAGTAAAAAGTAGTTGGTTCTAGGCCACCAACTCCAACAGGCAGACTATTAACATAGGGTGTTTTACGGAGAGCTATTCTTGACACTGTTGAAGCAAGGGAAGAGAAATATTTCTCTGATGTTGCATGTTTTCTTTGCTTGTTTACGTGCACCACATTATTTTTCCCACATCTGGTTTATATGTTAGTTGGAATTTTGTTACTTATTTTGATGATATCTTGAAAGTGAAGAGGTTTTCTTGGGCTGTTGGTATTCATGACCAGCTTCTCATGTCAGTGACAAAAAAATCACACTTTCCCATTAAAAGTTATTGACTCCGTTGTTAGATTATTGGTAAGGTCTTCAACTTTATTTAGCCGATTAATTTTCCCATGTTGGTTTAATATTTCCTAACAATATTAAATATTATAGTATTGGTATGTTGAGAAGTCTGGGAATGTTTCACCCAAAAGAGAGGGTGATTCTTTATTTTTTTTGTGGAGTTTGAAAGATGTTGATGCCGCTGTACAATAATCTACCAAGTTACTTTTAGTAGAATATGTTATTAAATAGTCCTTTACTTTTAGAATACTTTATAACATCTGTAATTATGTTTGTACTATGAAATATAGACTCTAACCAAGTCTAGGAAGAGCCCCATGCTGCAGTCAAGGCCTTCTGATGTTATAGTACTTGGTCCGCATGTAGTTGATGAAAAAAAAGTTCCTTTTAGTATGAGGTGACACACGACAGTTGTTTAAAAGGAGAAGTCTTTAGGATGCTACGTGGAGAATGTAAAACTTCATAAGCGGGTCAAGAGACCAGAGGCCTAAATAAAGCTACAGAGTAGACAGATTCTGCTTTTGAAAGAAAATTTGAAGGGGAAGGAAGAGGTTAAAATAGTTTTTGATGAGGAGAAAGAAACAGTTTTAGAGGATATTGGGAGTGAAGATATTGAAATGGAAAAGCTAACAAATTCAGCTGCTATAAATGAAGGTAGCACAAAGGATATTCATGATTCTAAGAGGATGGAAGAAACTATTTTGGAGGAAAGTGAGGAGGAAGATATGAATGAATAATTGGGCAATAAAGGCCCAAAAATGTGTTGACCAGTCCATTATAGTCTCTTATGCCTCTAAGATACAAATGTCTTTGATTAGAGGTGTCAAGAGTAGGATGAGGAAACCTAAGTGCCAGTCTCCATATATATATCCATAGCTGACTGTGACGAAGAGGCCATAAATATTTGTAAAGATATCCCAATTAATTCCTAAGTGGGTAATGAAACATAATATAGTGACAACAAATGATAGAAGACTGATGTAGATGTTGGTTGATGCAGATGGGGACAGGTAGTTCTATTTAATTTATGTTGTAATTTCTTTTCATATAGTTTACACTGTACTAAAATTAAAAATGACCTTTCATGACAACAGTAGTGTGGTATGGAAATCTAGTGACAAATCACTGTAGATCAATATGAAAAACATTAGTGATTTTTTAAAGAAGAGGTGCACTTATAGTACGGTATTTTTTGTATTAGTTTCTTTAATCAACACTGCTTTCTCTTTTATTAAGTTCAATTTTTCAAAACTGGTCATAGATGCATATACGGTGATCATTCAAGAATGATGATGGCTTCAGAGTATGGCTGACATTACCGACGCGGAAAGATGTTCGTTGATGCCGAGTACCTTTACAGTAAGACTGTACTTCATTTTTCATATAATAATGATCATATTTTGGTAGCTTTCATGTTGAAAACATGTCTACAGTTAATGGTTACTACATTCTTACATTTCCTTTTTTCATTGGCTTATAGGGAGTTCTGTATTAAAAAAATGGAAAATTAAAGGACACCTTTTTTAAGAAACCAGTAGTTGTCGATATGAGGAGCTCCATTCTTTTATTATTCCTGGTAAATTCGGATAATATCCATTGGACTTTATTATTTATTGATTTGAAAAAAGAGTGTTTCGATATTATAACTCAATGCAACCCATTCGACTCATGATAGAAAGCGATCTGTTTCTTAAAGTTGCAGTGACTGTGGTAAGTTATTATACAATGTACAATATAATTTTGAATACATTAACATATGGACTAATCATTAATTTTTTTTACAGAAATCATATTTGGAGGAATTTTTCAGCTTAGTTCATGCCAAGAAGTTCAAACCACATAAATGGGACATGATAATTGAGAAGACGCTGCAACAGGGAGATGCGAATTTGGATTGCGGTGTCATCATTTGTTATATAATCGAATGTTTGGCTGCAGGAGTTGAAGTCTAAAAATGTTTGACAGAAAAAGAACTTGTTGAGAGGTGCTTGTTTATGGTGCATTACTTCTTAAATGATCCTGGGAGGATGACAACAGAGATCTATTCTAAGAGTCAGAAGTATTTGGTTGCTATCAGAAGTAATTATGATTGTTAATTGACTTTTTTATTGTATCAGAAATATGGTTGTCTTGTAACAAACATAACTACTGTGACTTTTTGTGATGGTGCTGGTGGGTGATTGGTGGGTGGAAATGGGTAATTTTTTTTCAGTATGAACAAACATTGGTTTTATGATAGGTGTTGCTATGTTCTTTGTATTTTCAGTATGCATTGTTTTATTTGAATGACTAGGAAACTCTTTCTACATAGAATTATTAATAGAGAATTATCATTGGAACATTCCAGTGGAAATTCCCACTGTAAACTGTGGATTGAAAATTTTCAGTTTGGTTTTCATCACTTTTTTGGGTGTTACATAGGGTGAAAATGGTAATTTGATTATCTAGACAACCATTCTCATATAGATTATATTGATTTAATCTTTAACAGTATGAAGAGTGTTAAACTGGTATTTCTGCTTGTAGTCTCTGGAGTCACGTCTTTTAATGGAAACTGGTTGTGCATAAAAATTCCAACTGGGAATTTGCATTGGAAATTCCCATTACAATTTCGTACTGTAAATTGTGGGACAATTGGTTCAATGTAAACTGTCTGTGCATATACATTCCAACTGGGAATTTGCATTGGAAATTCCTAGTGGAATTTCCCACTATAAAGTGTGGGTCAGTTATTTTAATGGAAACCGATTGTGGATATAACTTCCAATTGGAAATTTCGAGTGGGAACTCCCACTCCAAATTGTGTGTGGAAATTTTTAGTTTTTTTTACAACATTTTATTAGGTGTTACAGTGTCATTTTTATTTGCACTCTCTTCCATCAGTTTGATGGTAACTTGTTGTGGATACAAATTGCAACTGGGAATTCAAATTGGAATTTTCCACTAGACTTTTTCATTATAAAGTGGGAGGGGACATTTCCAGTTTGATCATGTACAAGATTCTTTTTACAATTTCCCTAACTGTAGCAAAAAATTCAATTATAAAAACTAATTTTCAAAAGAATTTTCATATTGTGATGAAATATGCAGTTAAATTTGTGTATCAATTGAATTTTGAAATTCTTGAAATGAGTTATCGGTCCTCATATTTATGTTTTCATTCCTATTTGCAGCCGTTGTTGAATCTTGCATCGTCAATGGTGGAAAATTCATCCTTGTTGGATCCTAATTGCATCAATAATTATATATTACCAACTACAATGATAACTAACAAAAGTATTGCATAAGATTTTAAATAGAACAATATATCAACTTCTATGAACAATTTTTAAATTTGTAGGTTTTGAAGATACAGAAAAATATGTACATACATTGAGATTTATGACACTATTAGCATGGTAAACAGTATTCAACAGTTCAATTTCATTTCCCTACAACATTATTATAACATTATTTATTCATGTTATCATTGAATGAAATAGTTCATTAACATAATAAAATAATATCAGAACTGCTGTATAAGGTTTTAAATATCACATTATATGTAGTGCTATGATGTGGGTATCAATGTAACTCTCAATGGTGGTTTCATGGTTGGCACATGGTCCACTAGGCTAGTATTGTAGAGAGTTTGGCTAGGGTGAATACTTGGGGATAGAAGATTAAGAATATTTAGAAGAACCAGAGGCTGACTAGGTGGATTCAGATTATGGCGTGTATACAATAGTAGATCTAGGATAGGGGGTTCATGCATGTTTTACCCATGGAATGGTGGAAATTAAATTCTGATGTGGAGGGTCTGATTTTTCTACAAAAATTTTCTTATCTCAGGACTCTACTGTGTGGTCAGTAGGTTATGATGTGGAGGGTCTAATTTTTCTATTCGTTCCATAATTTACTATCAATATGTTATAGAGCTATATGGAGAGTATAACCATGAAACCACCACTGAGAGTTACACACAACCATTTATACTGTATAATGTTTTAAATATCACATTATATAAAGTTTTATGATGTTGTTTTCAATATCAAATGTTTTTTAACCTACTGTACAGTACTTACATTGACATATGTGATAGTTTGTCCATTACAACCACTATTTTCCAGTTCTGTTGTTGTTCCCTGCAATAGAATTATAACAATATTAAGTCATGAAAACATAAAATGTATCAGTTCAATAAAATAAGTAAATAATAACAATGTAGTAGCAGTTCTGCGGTTTCTTGATTTCGGATTTGGCACCGGTTTTTGATGTGTTTTCTTACCTGCTCTAGACAACCTTTCAGCCTGTCACCGCCTTTCCTTTTATCTTTTTTCTTAAATGATGTTTTAGACTATTGTTGACCTTGGTTGTTAGCTTCTTTTTTACCGCATTTTGAGGGTACATTAGTTTTGGCGTCCTGCAATTCTATGGAATAATTGTTCAAACTTGACATTCCAATTCTATATCCTTGTTCAAACACACATGATTCTGTTACAAGATTTATTGCCATTCGTGCCAACTATTTGTAACATTGAGCTTTTCTTGCTACCATATCCTCTTCAACATGATTAACTGTGATGTCTTCCAACTGGATGTCACAGGAATGTATTGTCCATCTCTTATAGATATACAACTCTGGCAAGGACTGCACGTCCAACCTTTATAATATTTTCAATACATGACAACACAAATAGCCATAACTTTCAAATTTCAGACAAGTACAACCAATTCTAATGGGTGACTATTGGTACACTTCTAATATAAACTCATTTGATGAACCTTTCATTTCTTCAAGATACCATTTCGGGGAAACGGTTTCATTACAATACTTAAGGCAACAAGCACCACATAATTGGTGTTCATGCTGAAAAGGATCAAATATTTTTTGAGTGTACAAATGACTTGTTTAAACCATGATCAAATGATATGGAAAATGACTATGTGGCCTCTTTTCCCTTCCATAAAATTCCAATTTCATTTCTCGATACTGATTCTTCTCCAACACATGCTCAAATTGTTGTAATAATTCCAAGACACCGAGTTTACGATTCAAATAATCCTTTAATACACCATTTAAACTTTCACTTAACTGTGTGCTTCGAATTCCTAATGTCAATGCGATTTTCATAAAATAATGAGCCCATTTTTCAGATGAGTTCTTATTGTGATTACCAACTAAAAGTTCTAAAAAACTAAATGACTATTTAAAAACGACTATTTAAATTAACTAAACTGTCTAGGAGAACAAAAATAATCTATGGAATGAAATAGGTAGCGATGAAAGTGTCATAGTTGTGACGTCCATTTAGGTGCATGCAATTCCAATTGTTTGATTTCCACATTTGAATATTTATTTATTTAATTATCACCGATTCAAAATTTAATCAAAATACTATTAGGTCTCATTCTCTTATGTTTGACATTATTTTAATTTTCACACAAATTATCCCTAATTTCATTCTCCGTCCTAACGAATAATTTGTACGTCATTGTAGCTCTGCATGGTGAAATACCATAACCCATTTCTCATAAAGTTGAAGTATCTATCTACGTCGGGTTCACTCATACAAGATTACTTATTAGATATCACTAATACAAGTTTAAAGGATAACACACACAAAATATTAATTTTTCAATTAATATATTTATTTATTCAGAATTCGATCACGTGCGATTTACAATTTTCTCACACGCAAGCTCTATTTCCAGATAAATAAATTCTCTGATGATCTCTCTCCCATGATTACTTATTAAGTATCACACGAACGAGCACCAAATCACATTTGTAGATCCCAAATGATAATTAACTCAAACACAGATATAATTAATTAAATAAACATCCAATTAAAAAATAATAATTTACAAGGCAGTAAAATGTGAAAATAAATTAAAAACATGCATATTACCGTCACATCCATCAAAACCCCGACACCATGAAATTTAGTCTGCCATCACGTAGTCATTACATGAAAAATAAATGAAGTCAATGTGTTCGTTTCAACTTGAGTGTCACCGCAACCCACCAATGATCACAAAAAAATAACCATCGTCCGTCGATTATCATGTGAGGGGTGTAGCCGGCGTGTGATGTGCAACAAAGGTAGTTGTTGATGGTGAGATGAAGCAGATGTTACTGTAATGGTGTGATCTACCTGGAAGGATGGAGTGGGTGAAAAGGGGGATGAGGGGAGGGGGATGAGGGGGTGCGTGCATGTGTGTGTGTAGAGGCGGCCCCCAAAGGGTCCCTAGGATTGCATCTCGATCCCAAAGAAGGCCTCACCTTTTCGCGCCTCCTGTGTGAAAAAATAAAATTCCAAATACAATTTACAATTTCAAAATTTAAAACATCTGATTATCTAAATGTTAATGAACATAATCATAATAAATAATTATTATATAATATTACAAATACACACACATAAAATTAGATATAATAAGATAATACATAAAATAATATAAGTAGTTAGATAAAATTATAATCGACAATAAATATAATAATATTATTATTAAATGTTAATCTAATTTAATAATAATAAAAACTAATAAAAACTAATAAAAATAATAATAATATTATTATAAATAATACACAATTTTAAATCATATAAAATAATAAAAAACAAATTAAAAGTAATTACTAATAAAAATTAATGAACCAATAATAAAACTAATATTAATTAAACTACTAAAAATACTAAAAGTGTTAGATATTAAATGTTAATAAAGTATAAAATTAATAAAAACTAATAATAATACAAAAATATCTAATATTAATATATAATTAACTAAAAATTTAAAAAATAACAAAAAACACTACAAAACTAAGAAAATAAACTAAAAACATAAAAAATGGTCAAACCAATTTATTAAAACTAAGTTAGAAAACTATAAAAAAACTAATGAAATCCATGTACATAAAATCCACCACACTTAATCTTTTTCACTCATGGGAAAAACAATAAAAAATAATACACAAGTAGACCTGTAAATAAATCAAAACATCAAAATTACAATTTTAAAAATTTTCAACCCCTTTTACCCAGAAAATATCACACTTCATTTAAAATTCCAATTTTCAAAAACCATTTTCCTTCCCCTCACAGTCTTTCCAAAACAAGTACCTACACTCATGCATCATTTGACCTACCTCACCATCTCTCTTATCACTCAAAAAATTTGATCAAATTCATGCTCAATTCTCATAAACATGCATGATTACCATAATATTTACATGAATTTCACATTTCCATTGGTTGAAATCAAGAGAATACACTAATCTCAAGGGCTTCACATTAGGTTTAAATGTCTATGAGGGTGTGGGACGGTGGGTCATAAAAAAATTATGATAGTTTTTGGAAAAAAGGAGGGTTGAATCTTGAAGTATATGAATGATAAGTGTCAATCCAAATGTCATGCTCAAAATATCACTCCCTCATACTTAAAACATTGCTTGTCCCCAAGCATATGATAATCCAATGTTTCAATTTTTTTCCTTTTTTTCACCCCTCTTTTTTTAGGGCAAAACTCACTCAAATAAGATGGGTAGGAAAACTAGTGAGTATCAACTCCAAAGCCGCCTGAAATAAATGTTAGGAAAAATCCCAAAGAAAGGTACACAAGTAGCACATGTGTTGTAGCATCTCAGTGAAAGTAAGTCATATATAAACTCTTTAGCTCATGAAGTAATTAAATCACTATTATTGGTATCCCCAAAAGTAAGGGTATAAGGCCCCATCCTTAAACATTACTTAATCTTGAGTTATTTCAAGAATACACGTTGAGGATCTTTTTAGGTTTAGTGTTTTAGAGAATTAGATCATAAAACATGTATTACATTCCACATTTAAACAAAGTGGTTACATAAAAGATAGTACTCATTTTTCCCATCAATGGAAACATATTTAAAATAAAACATGGATTCTTTCATGACACTTCCTTGACCCTATCATCACATCATGTACCTTTCCCTTGACCTCTGAAAAACATTTCAAAAACTTGGGATGAGCATAAAAAGCTCAGTAAGGGATATAAAAGTACGGAATGAAAACATTAGTCCATGTATACATAAGAATCAATAAAATCATACTTTACTCATAAAACATAAGCAAATATTCATACCTCATGAAATCATAAGATTTATGAATAACTCATAGAAAACATAAGACATAAAGGTAACTTGAGGCATTCATAACATTCTTACATAGGGAGTAACCCTCTTGGTTACGTTTGGAATACCCATCATAGTATATTCCCTAAATATATTCAGTGAAACCTTAACGTTTAACTCCTTCGCGTTACCCAATGCATTGGAGGCTATATCAGGCTCACCCGCCCTTAGTTTATCATGGAACCACCCATCTTCATAACAATTCCCAAGAACCATAACATAATCGTATCACATAAAACATGCATAAAGAAAACATAATATTTCCACATTTCAATCACAAGATATCAATACAACAAATTGATATAATAAAAACATTATAAAAACCATTTTCAATACCCAAATAAAATAAAATTAAAACATGGTATTTATTTTTCATTTAAAAAAAGGTAAGGCTTGTAGAGGAAGCCGAAACTCAAATAATGGTCACCGCGGCGGAGAAGTCGTTGTCGCCGCATACGTATGACAAAAACATTCCCTTTTGTCATTTAGTAAAAGGTTTCGTATAAAAAAGATTCCTTTTGGATAAACGTAAAAGTCAAAGGGGTTTATACACCGTATAAAAGAAGGTTGTGTATAAAACAAAATATGCATCAATGAAAGGAGATTGAGACGAAGTCCCATACAAAGATAATTTTTTAAAATAAAATAGATATATTATGTGTATCCACTATAAGTACACATAAATAAAGCAAAAATACAAGATATTACATAATAATATCATGACATAATTTGAAAGTAGGATATTAACCCAAAGAACGGAAATCGGGTTAAGAAGTTCTCTTACAAAAATTCGACAGCCTAACGACGTCACTTCAAAATTCAGAAAATGAGTTGATGAGAGATAAAAAGGGTATCTCATCTCTTGTGAATTAAATTTACAGCAATAAGGATATATGAGAACATATCCCAACATAAGAAGATGTAAATTAAAAGACATAACAAAAAGAAGTCTTTTTAAAGAAGAGGAGGGTGAAAGGTTCCCTTACTGATTTGGGTAACTTTCGAAACGTACACCCCATGAAAGAAGGAAAATAAAAAATTGATGTAAATACTCATAAACTAATTTATATTACATAAAGAATAGAATAATGGCCAGTACATACACCACTCAAAGTAAATGGTGGAAAATGTAGCATAAATCTCACGGGAATAAATGTGAGATGAAAAACCTCTTATGAAAACTCGGCAGCCTAACGGCGCCACATAAAAGTTCCAAAAATGGATTTATGAGATAAAATAGGTTCTCTCATAATATGAACATAAAAAGTAAAGAATTAGGAATATAAAAGAACATTCCCAAACATATGAAATAGGAGCTTAAAAGAAGTGACATAAAAGAGAGTACTTAAAAAGAAGAGAGAGGTAGGATCCCTTACCTCGGGTCCGACTTGACTCGATCGTTCTTTAACCTCCTGAATAATAAACTTGAGTTAATTTATAATTGCTTAATAACCTTTTTAAAGTTCATTATTCCTTTTATATCACTTATTACCATGTCATGAACACTATGTAATTATTTAAGTTAATAATGGTCGTTTTGTCAACCCTTGGCACTTGAGTTAAAAATAAATTCTTTATAATTACAAGTTGTTCATGTGGTAAAATATACATTATATCCAGAATTATATTCATGATTTTGATATCATATATATCATATATATCCAGTATATACATGCATTTATAATATTACATAACATTTAGAGGTAATAAATGAAATGCACCATTCACAGAGATGGTAAGTCGTACGTACGCAAGAACGCTATTTCCATTTCTATTTCATATTTAATGGAATTAAAACATAATGATACATAATAGTATTATAATTACAGTATGGTATAATATATAATATCATTAAATCTATCCTTTATACGTACCACATATGGTATTAACGAATCAAATCACTTTGAGGGGGCGGTAGTCCGCACTTCCTTAAATGAAGATATCGCGTTTACCCATAATGGAAACCATAAAGATATGAAATAAATGAAAAATACAGAAGCTTAAGGAAAAAAATAAACATATTATATATCATATATAAATATAGTTACATATTAATTTCCACCTTTGAAGGTGTTAGAAGAATATTGAACAATCATCGTTTCGTGAGGCAGAAATTCACCATCCACAGAAACAGTATGTTCTTTAACCATTATATGTAGGTGTGTGTAAGTGTAGCTTGAATACTTCTTATAAAAAAATCCTAATATATTTAAGATACTGGATTTGTTACAAAATAAATGAATAAAAAGAGTTTAGGGGGTTGGAGAAGCAAAATAAAATAAAAGAGCACAAGTGAAGATATTACCTTAAAATCGGGTAATTCCCTTTGGCTTGAACCAAAATGGTTTCTTGAAGAGATTCCTGCCTAAGGTAAGGATTATAGGATTAGTAGAGGGATGTGGAGAGACAAAATGATCAGATATTGGCTGATCCAAAGGCTTTAGAAGTGCGGGTAAGGAGGTAGAGGTGGGGGCCTTTTATAAGAGGAGAGGAGGGGCACTCTTGGAAAGTAAAGAAATGTAACTTTATTTTAAAATGAGTTTTGGATTTAAAAGGTCCCACATTGATATATTTAGAGGATAAGGGGTATCGAGGGGGGTGGGCGGGCTATCCAAGGGGATGGGGGGCTGTCCATAGGGAGAAGGGGTATCGAGGGGGGTGGGTGGGCTATCCACGAGGGTGGTTGGGCTGTCTAGGGGGTGTCCACGGGGGTGGGTGGGTTGTCCACAGGGGTGGGCGGGGCTATCCACGGGGGTGGGAAAGGCTGTCCACGGGGGTGGGCGGGGCTGTCCAGGGGGTGTGGGCTGTCCTGGGGGTCTGGGTGGGGTGTCCTGGTGGGGGAGGGGTGTGTGGGGTGTCCAGGGGGGGTGGTATGTCTAGGTGGTGGTGGTGGGGTTGCAAGGGAGGGGGTGTGGGCTGTTTAGGAGGGTGGGTGGGGCTATCCCGGGGGGGTACGAGGTGTCCAGGGGGGTACGGTGGATTGTCTGATGTTTCTCTAATGATCAAGGACAGAATGTTTGGAGGACATCACAAGTCCTGACTGGTTGATCCTAGAATCAATTTCATGATAATGGATGTAATGCCTATAGGGAATCTCTTGATTTTGGTGATCTTCTCCATTTTCATCAAAAGACATGTTTGACACACTGGGAGGGAAACTCTAGAGTCAGTGTGACATGTCTTGAAGGGTGATTTATGTCCATAGTGACATGATTTGAGGACATCACATGACCTAGTTGGTGTGCCTGGAGGGTGTTAAGGGAGACATCTAACATTCCTGACATTTAATTTGAGACTGAGATAATATGTATTGATTCCCCTATATAGAAGGAGATACATATCTATTGGAAAACATGTATTCTGTATGGTGAGAATTAAAGGCTTTTCATTACAAGGGTGGCATATTCATGGGTGCCATATGATTTTATTTGACATGTCAAGGGGACATCAAATGATCAAAATAGGTTTCCAATGGAATGTATTGTGAACAGGATGAAATTTCCTAGTGCAATAAAATTTCATAGGTGATGCATGTTATGAACATTAGGGTCAACATATATTTCCTTCACCTTAGTCTCCCATATTTTAGTATTTCATCCATCCTTTTATCCCAAATTCCATAGATTTATACATTATTTTATTATATTATGTCTCAAATTATCTAAAATATGTGTTTGATGTTCTTCACGTGACCTATCATAATTCCTTCTCATAATCTATAGTGATCATGGGAAGATCCCATGCATGATTCATGATCACTCAAATTATTCTGCAGATCATACATAATGGAAGCCTTACAGGATGTGAGATGATTATATCTATGAAATCTACTCAGGTACCTAGTGAGGAAGTGCATATTAATTCAAAAAGGTAAATCGCATATGAGGATACCCTACTAATATGGTTATGGGATGAGGCATGCTCTGATGTGATAACACATTAAGTTATTGTTGGTTTTACATTTTTTCAATAACACATTAGTATGTTTTTTTCACATGTGTAGTTGATACCATGATTATTTTCTTCCTTTATCGTTTACTTAAATGTATTTTCTATTAAAGTTCAATCCTATTGAATTGTTTATGACAAAATGACTTATATGAATTCTTTTTACAGAATGGACAGAATTTGGATGTATGAAACCGATCGTATCTCAAGATATTTTCAAAACAATTTGGAGAGCTTTATAGATTTTTCATTTCACAATGCTTCAGATAGTGGTCGCATACACTGCCCATGTTCCAATTGTGTTGGTAGACCTTGGTTGAGTCGTGAAGAAGTCAGCTACCACATAACCAAAAATGGTTTTCAAGCAAACTACTTTATGTGGTATCACAATGGGGAGAAAATGAAATCTCAAATTGGTGATGATCGAAATGAAAGGACTGGAATGGAGAATTTGTTAGATGATCAGTTTTCGTTTATTTGTCATCATGAAAAAGAAAGGATTTCGACTCAAGAAGACGTCGATATGAGGACAACTGATGCATCTAGTGAAAATGATGATATTGATAGGGTGAAAAAATTGAATGATGCTGCCACGAATCCAGTATATCGACAATGCGATAAAATGAAAAAGATGGAATTTTTAATCCGATTGTTTCATGGAAAAACTATGTATGGGATTTCTAATACAGCAATCGATTACATTCTTACCCTCTTAAAGGATTTACTTCCAGATGATGCAGATATTCCCTCAAACCACTATAAGGCATGGAAGTTAGTTGAAGAACTTGGATTTTCCAGAAACAAAATTCATGCTTTCCCGAAAGATTGCAGTTTATTCTGGGAAGAAACCGCTGAACGAAATGAATGTATAAAATGTGGCACATCCCGCTGGAAGTCAAAATCTGATGGAACACCATCCCGCGTTCCACAGAAAGTAATGTGGCACTTTCCATTGATCCCCAGACTCCAGAATCTTTTTATGTTTGATGACATATCAATAAAAATGAGATGGCATGATACCGAGAGAAAGAAGACTAATGATGAGTTGGTTCATCCTGCAGATGGATTTGCATGGCAGAGATTTGATGCTCGACATCCTGATTTTGCAGCTGACGTGCATAATGTGAGGCTGGGTCTTTCATGCGACGGTTTTAATCCGTTTGGGCAGATGCTTACTTCGCACAGCACATGGCCAGTTTTTATACACATTTATAATCTTCCCCCATGGTTGTGTATGAAAAAATCTTTCACTTTCATGAGTATACTCATATCGGGTCCTTCTGATCCCGGCATTGATATTTATGTATACATGCAACCTTTAATAAAAGAGTTGAAACTTCTTTGGGATTTGGGTGTGTGCACATACGATGCATGTTCGAAAGACATATTTCAGATGCGTGCTGCGCTTATGTGGATGATCAATGATTTTCTGGCTTATGTAATGATGTCTGGATGGAGCATGAAGGGAAAACTGTCATGTCCAGTTTTTATGAAGAATACACGATCCAGAAGACTGAAACATTGTTGTAGTTTCAGTTTTATGGGACATCGACAATTTTTGCCAAAGGATCATCCATATAGAATGAATCATCGAAGATTTGATAATACTATAGAGACCGATGATCCACCTCAGCGTATGTCTGGAACTGATGTGCTTAATGAATTGAAATATTTCAGTTTTTCGTTCGGGAAGGGTCAAATGAAATCTGGAAAGAGAAAGAATGTTTCCACAGAAACCTGTTACAATTGGAGGAAGAGGAGTATCTTTTTTGATTTGCCTTATTGGTCAACCAATTTGCTACGTCATTGCTTAGACGTAATGCATATTGAAAAGAATATATGTGAAATGTTGCTTTCAGTTCTTCTAAATGTCAAGGGGAAGACAAAAGATGATTTACGATCTCGACGTGACTTGGTGGATTGGGGCATCAGACCAGAATTGCATCCTGTGTGTATCAGTGAAAATAAATGGCAACTTCCATGTGCTTCTTATGTGATTACACCTATTGAAAAAAAACAATTTCTGGAAGTATTAGAGACTATTAGAGTTCCTGATGGCTATTCAAGCAACATATCTAAACGGGTCAACAAAAGAGAGTTGAAGCTAAAATCTTTGAAGACTCATGATTATCACGTTCTACTGCATGAGTTGATTCCAATAGAAATCCATCATCTTTTGTCCAATAATGTAAGGGTGGGTGTTATTCGGTTTTGCCATTTGTTTAGAGATCTTTGTGCTAAGAAGTTGTCCAAGTCTTTCTTGCAAAAAATGTTGACAGATGCCCCATTAATTTTGTGTGAGTTGGAGAAAATATTTCCCCCATCATTTTTCACATGCATGCTGCATCTGACTATCCATATTCCAACTGAAATACTTCTTTAAGGACCTGTTTCTTTTTGTTGGATGTATCCAACTGAAAGAAATATGTTCACATTAAAGTCTTATGTTCGAAACAAGAATCATCCTGAAGGTTCTATCGTGAACGATTACTTAGCTCAAGAATGTATGGATTTCTGTTCGATGTATTTGTCTGATATTACTACAAGAATGAAAAGACCAATGAGAAATGAAGAAGAACAATATGAGAAAATTGAACCAAGTTTTCCATCACTTCCTCAAATAGGAGGAATTCCTGGATCATATACATTGAAGACATTAAGCCATGAAGAGCGGGAGATGGCACATCGCACAGTTTTGTTCAACTGTGATTTTTCCGATGACTATATCAGGTAACAAAATTGAATATGTATATCTTACATATATATCTGTTAAACTATTCATATTTTTTTATCTACAGGGAACATAAAACAATGATAAATAGGAAGCATCGTTCTTTATCTTTGAGAAGGAGAGAGACTTTTCATAGCAAAGAGTTTTCTACTTTGTTAAAATTGAAGGTAAAAATATTACTATTTAAATTAATTATTTCAATATTTACTTAAGTTTAACTGTCATTTATATTGCAGGTATTGAGTTTGTCTGCTGACTCTGTCTCTGAGGAAATAAGAGCTTTGGCTTTTGGTCCTAATACCGTGGTTCGTGACTGTAAATCAATTGTTATCAATGGGTACAGATTTATTGTCACTGAACGAGCCAAAAACATGAGAATACAACATGATGGTATTATGGTTACTGCCACAATAGATTGTTATGCCAGTGCATCAGATAGTAGACCGCGACTTGAAAATGTGGGTTATTATGGAGTCGTTGAGAAAATAATAATATTGGATTATTACTCTCATGGACGAGTCACAATGATGAAATGCCATTGGTTTGATTCGATGACGAGACATGGCACATTTATTGATGATTTTGGATTTCGAGTAATTAATATGACCCACACTCTTGCTATTGAAGAACCATATGTGTTGGCATCAATGGATAAACAAGTTTTTTATGTCAAAGATCAACTTCAACCTGAATTTTTTGTCATAGTTGAAGTAATTCCAAGACATATTTTTGATGATGCGGATGATGGAATTGACACTGTCCCTATTGCCATTAGAACCAATCCATTTATTTCTTTTGATGACTCCAATAGCTCAATTGTCAGAGTTTATTGTGAACCTGAAGTTGTGGTTGGAAATATATAGAATCATTCATCCATGTTCTCAATTCTTTTGGTTTACCTCGATTTGGGTTGTTAAGGTTGGTAATATTCATATTTATTTAGTATTGATCACAAATATGTTTTAGATGACTTGACCGTTATGTGATTTTTCAATGTTTATTGGTTGCTGTTTTATTTGAATTGCATTTTCTAATTTGGAATTGAACTGTATTCAAACCAAATCAAACAATATTTCTAACTTGGCGAACATTACAACTTGTATGTTTTATTAAATTCATTCAAGCTCTTCTAAAACAATTGATAGCTAAATTACCAATGAATCCCCTCATTCCCTCATATATTTAGTTTTTTGGTTTACACATTAATTTCCTTTTTCTAATTAATTACATATTTGTTTTCAAATGCAGGAAATGCAGCCAATTGAAGAGAGACAAAGAAAAAAAATGGCGGAGAACAATCGTCGGATGGAGGAGCTGGGCGTTCCACCATTAGTGCCTACAGTGAGTACTTTATTTCAAATATATATATATATATATATATATATATATTTACAGAATATATAATGTCATGTGATTAATTTTTTTGTAAACTTTTTTGTAGGATCCACCGTTACGTCGACAGTTATTCGACGAGGAGCCTAGTACTGGTCCTAGTACTCAGGCTGGTGGTACGAGGAGGGTTCGTACCAGAGGTGGACGTAGAGCTACGCATGCCCGACTAGACCCTGCCCCTCCCACTGACATTTCAGCCTTCCCACATTCTGATCCCGGTGTGTCGTTAGGGACACACGGGGTATTTAGTCCTCCCATGTTTTCGCTACCTTCTGCATCTTCTGCCCCATCGTTTTCACATCCCATGATGATTCCCACTCCCCAGTCAGCATCAGGTCATACAGCTGTTCCATCTTCTTTTCCTTCTACTTTTGTCTCTCCGAGCTTTTATATTCCATCATCTTCGACTCCTGTTCCACCAGAGGGTTTTCCATCAGGTTCTGTGGATCCGGCGCCACTCATTGATCAGACTAGCGCAAGTATATTTTTAAAACCCTAACAAATTTTTATAGCAATATTTAATTTCATTATAACATGTTTTGATAAAATATTTGTTTTTCTTTCATGACAGATACATCTACTGACAGGAGGCGGGGGCGGGGCCGTATACGCATGCATTCGGTGTGGAACCGTCACACACAGGTTATGGTGGAATATAATGAAGACAATCAGATGGTTGAGAAAACAGGGCAGCAATGTCGGAGTTTTCTGGCGACGCTTGCCAAATACTCCGACATCATTCCCGTCAGCCCACTGTCGTGGAGACATTTGCCACATGATGTCAAAGATAGAGCTTGGGCAGAGATATGGGTAAAAAATCTGTTGTATTTAATGCCATGAATTATTTTTGTATTTATATGAATTAATATTTTGATTTTAGCTTCAATTTAATTTTCCTGATGGTGAGGGTGCACGACTGGAACGTCTAAAGGATTTAGGCGAGCTTTGGAGAGCCTACAAGCATGAGCTGTATATTGGCTGGCGTGCTAGAGTTGGCACTGAGTTAGAGGCGGTACCAGTCATGGATGATTGTCCTATAGAGCAGTATCGTCAGATGATTACTCATTGGATGAGTACCCAGTTTAAGGTATGAATTACATTTGAGGTATTTAAATAATAACTTTCAAGTTTTGCATTAATATTATCCTTTGCATTATCGAATTTTATTTAGGAATCATCTGGAAAAAATAAAAAAAACATTGATGCAAAAAAATACCTCCATACACTAGGACGCACGACGATGCCGGATCATGAGAGACAGCAGGTATGACAATTGTTTATAAGTTTTCTTTACGACTTACATTTTATTTTGTTTCCTCAATTATTTAATAATTTGCTAAAGTTTTTATATAACTTTTGTTTTCAATGTCATTGTAGAGGCAAGTACAAAATATTGAAGGACTTGTGCCTCGAGCAAAATTGTTTTGCTCGAGTAGATGAAAAAAGGATGGAAGTGCTGTCAACGAAGCGACTCAGCAGCAGATTGTAAGTTTTAATCTGGTGATTTTATATTTTAATATCTATTTTGTAACTTAATAATATATTTATATTTGTAACAGGATGCTTTAGAGGCCCTCGATGCCCAAGAAGCAGACAATTTTGGGCCATCTGATCACTTACATCAGGTGTTGGGAGAGGATCATTCTGGCAGAGTACGCTGCCGACCTAGGATAGCCCCGACGAGGTATTGGCCTGCCTCAGGTATGAGTTGTAGTGCCACCGAGCTGCAGCAAGTTAGGGCACAGGCAGAACAGGCTGAGAAAAGGGCCACAGAGATGGCAGAACAGTCTGCTAGGGCAAACAGTGCATTTATGAAATTTATTGAAGTTCTACGTCCAACACTTCCAGTAGAGGCCAGCCCAACGATTGATGAATACATGTCGTCGATACATTCTATATATGGTGCACCAGGTGGCAGTTCCAGTGGTGGTCAGGCCGATGTCCATCTTGAAGATGATGATGGCGAGGAGTCTGATGCAGAAGAGGAGGGAGATAAGGAGGGAGAGGAGGAGGGCAAAGGCGAGGAGGAGGGCGCTATGGAGGGTGAGGACGATGAGGAGGACGATGAAGAGGGTGATGATGATGATGATGATGGTGATGGTGATGCTGATGTGGGACATATTGATCCGTTACATTTTTGACTTATATTACTGAGATTTGATGTTTAATCTATTCTAGTTGTTGGTTTTATCTAGACTCGTAGTATAGTATTGGAGTTGAGTTATTTTTATATATTGTCTGTTTTTATGGATGTTGTTGTCTTTTAGTGGTTGTGTGTTTGAGAACTCCCTGGACAACCCCCCTAATTCTTGGACCCTGGACAACCCCCCCTCCCCCTTGGACCCCGAACACCCCCCAAACACCCCCCGGACAGCCCCATGGACAGCCCCCTAGACAGCCCCCCGTACAGCCCCCCACCCTCCACCCTGGATCCCGGATAGTCCCCCAGACAGCCCCCCGGACAACCCCCCACCCTCCCCCTTGGACCCCGGACAACCCCCCAAACACCCCCCAGACAGCCCCCCAGACAGCCCCCTAAACAACCCCGGACAACCCCCTGAACAACCCCTGAACAACCCCTAAAAAACCCCTGAACAACCCCCTAAACAACCCCCAGACAGCCCCCTGAACAACCCCGGACAGCCCCCTGAACAACCCCCAAACACCCCCCGGACAGACCCCGCACAGCCCCCCACCCTCCTCCTTGGTCCCCGGACAGCCCCCGAACACCCACCAGACATCCCCCCCAGACAGCCCCTCCACCTTCCTTAATTTCATTAGCTCTGAAATGTTTCATAACACGATCAACTAAAATCTAATCCATACTAAATATGATATAAAAATATTCTATATGAATTTCCATAAGATTTTAAGTGAAAACAAAAAGTGACATACGAAAAACTGACCAAACGCATTCGAAATGTGTTGATGCTTTAGGAAAACGATCCATGGGTCATATGTGACGTGTACGAATCAACCCCGCCTCAATCTGAGGTGCGGTGTGGCCAGAATAACTCAAAGTGTATGTCTTTTATTTCAAAAGGACATCATTTTAAGTGAAAAACATCAACTGGCATACGGAAAACCGGCCAAATGCATTCGGATTATGTTGATACTTTAAGACAATGATCCATGGGTCATTTGAGACGTATACGAGTCAACCCCGCCTAAATCCGAGATGCGGTGTGGTCGGGACCACTCGAAGTGACTTTCTTTTGTTTAAAATGGACAGTATTTTAAGTACATACGGAAAACCAACCAAACGCATTCGGTTTCTGTTGAAACTTTAGGAGAACGATCCATGGGTCATATGTGACGTGTACGAGTCAACGCCACCTCAATCCGAGGTGCGGTGTGACCGACACCACTCAAAGTGTCTCTATTTTGTTTAAAATGGACTTCATTTTTAGTGAAAACAACAAATGACATACGGAAAACCGACCAAACGAATTCTGATTGTGTTGATACTTTATCACAATGATCCATGGGTCATATGTGACGTGTACTAGTCAACCCCGCCTCAATCTGAGGTGCGGTGTGGCCGGAACAACTCAAAGTGTATGTCTTTTGTTTCAAAAGGACATCATTTTAAGTGAAAAACATCAACTGGCACACGGCACATCCGATTGACGTTCCGTCTGCTTGACCACTTCATAAATCACTCACCCGTATTTGTGGTCTGATTTCAGGCCATTCCGAAATCGTTCGGCCCGTTTGGACCACCCTCACGCGCGTTTACGAAGCACGCACATCACTTAAAACACGAATATTGAGCCGTACCGCGCAAACCGCACGTCCGATTGATGTGCCGTCTGCGCGTACACATCACGAATAATAATTAGAATGTTTCACGGTGGTTTCAGCTCAATCCGAGGTCGTCCGCTATGAATTTGACCGTTTGACGCCCGTTTTGGCCGTTTATGACACCAGAACTGCGTTGTCGGTCACTGCGGGCACAGGGCACGTCCAATTAATGTGCCGTCTGCTCAACCACTTCAGAAATCACTCACCCGTATTTGTCGTCTGATTTCAGGTCATTCCAACTTCGTTCGGCCTGTTTGGACCCCCCTCACGCGCGTTTACGAAGCGCGTGCATCACTTAAAATACGAATATTGAGCCGTACCGCGCAAACCACACGTCCGATTGACGTGCCGTCTGCGCGTACACGTCACGAATAATAATTAGAATGTTTCACAGTGGTTTCAGCTCAATATGAGGTCGTCTGCTATGAATTTGACCTTTGGACTTCCGTTTTGGCCGTTTATGACACCAGAACTGCGTTGTCGGTCACCGCGGGCACACGGCACGTCCGATTGACGTGACGTCTACTCGACCACTTCAGAAATCACTCTCCCATATTTGTCGTCTGATTTCAGGCCATTTCAACTTTGTTCGGCCCGTTTGGACCCCCCTCACGCGCGTTTACGAAGCGCGCGCATAACTTAAAACATGAATATTGAGCCGTACCGCGCAAACCACACGTCCGATTGACATGCCGTCTATGCGTACACATCACAAATAATAATTAGAATGTTTCACGGTGGTTTCAGCTCAATCCGAGGTCGTCCGCTATGAATTTTACCATTTGACGCCCGTTTTGGCCGTTTATGACACCAGAACTG
The DNA here is from genome assembly GCA_963277665.1 of Viscum album. Classification (NCBI taxonomy): domain Eukaryota; kingdom Viridiplantae; phylum Streptophyta; class Magnoliopsida; order Santalales; family Viscaceae; genus Viscum; species Viscum album. Next base: position 1,021,788,762 of record OY728122.1, read on the forward strand.
CGTTGTCGGTCACCGCGGGCACACGGCACTTCCGATTGATGTGCCGTCTGCTCGAACACTTCATAAATCACTCAACCGTATTTGTTGTCTGATTTCAGTCCATTCCGAAATCGTTCGGCCCGTTTGGACCACCCTCACGTGCGTTTACGAAGCACGCACATCACTTAAAACACGAATATTGAGCCGTACCGCGCAAACCGCACGTCCGATTGACGTGACGTCTACGCGTACAAGTCACGAATAATAATTACAATGTTTCACGGTGGTTTCAGCTCAATCTGAGGTCGTCCGCTATGAATTTGACCGTTGGACGCCCGTTTTGGCCGTTTATGACACCAGAACTGCGTTGTCGGTCACCGCGGGCACACGGCACGTCCGATTGACGTGCCGTCTGCTCGACCACTTCAGAAATCACTCTACCGTATTTTTCGTCTGATTTCAGGCCATTCCGACTTCGTTCGGCCCGTTTGGACCCCCCTCACGCGCGTTTACAAAGCGCACACATCACTTAAAACACGAATATTGAGCCGTACCGCGCAAACTGCACATTCGATTGACGTGCTGTCTGCGCGTACATGTCAAAAATAATAATTAGAATGTTGCAAGGTGGTTTCAGCTTAATCCGATGTCGTCCTCTATGAATTTGACCGTTTGACGCCCGTTTTGGCCGTTTATGACACCAGAACTGCGTTGTCGGTCACCGCGGGCACACGACACATCCGATTGACGTGCCATCTGCTCGAACACTTCATAAATCACTCACCCGTATTTTTCGTCTGATTTCAGGCCATTCCGAAATCGTTCGGCCCATTTGGACCACCCTCACGCGCGTTTACGAAGCGCGCGCATCACTTAAAACATGAATATTGAGCCGTACCGTGCAAACCGCACATCCGATTGACGTACCGTCTGTGCGTACACGTCAAGAATAATAATTAGAATGTTTCACGGTGGTTTCAGCTCAATCAGAGGTCGTCCACTATGAATTTGACCGTTTGACGCCCGTTTTGGCCGTTTATGACACCAGAACTGCGTTGTCGGTCACCGCGGGCACATGACACGTCCAATTGACGTACCGTCTACTCGACCACTTCAGAAATCACTCACCAGTATTTTTCGTCTGATTTCAGGCCATTCCGACTTCGTTCGGCCCGTTTGGACCCCCCTCACGCGCGTTTACGAAGCACACACATCACTTAAAATACGAATATTGAGACGTACCGCGCAAACCGCACGTCCGATTGATGTGCCGTCTATGCGTACACATCACGAATAATAATTAGAATGTTTCACGGTGGTTTCAGCTCAATCTGAGGTCGTCCGCTATAAATTTGACCGTTGGACGCCCGTTTTGGCCGTTTATGACACCAGAACTGCGTTGTCGGTCACCGCGGGCACACGGCACGTCCGATTGACGTGCCGTCTACTCGACCACTTCATAAATCACTCTCCCATATTTTTCGTCTGATTTCAGGCCATTATGACTTCGTTCGGCCCGTTTGGACCCCCCTCACGCGCGTTTACGAAGCACGCACATCACTTAAAACACAAATATTGAGCCGTACCGCGCAAACCGCACGTCTGATTGACGTGCCGTCTGCGCGTACATGTCACGAATAATAATTAAAATGTTTCACAATGGTTTCAGCTCAATCCGGAGATGTGGTGTGGCCGGAACCACTCAAAGTGTCCGTCTTTTGTTTCAAAAGGACGTCATTTTAAGTGAAAAGCATCAACTGGCATACGGAAAACCGACCAAACGCATTCCGAATCTGCTGATAATTTATCCCAACAATACATGGGTCATATGTGACGTGTACGAGCCAACCCGGGATAAATCCGAGTCGCGGTGTGGCCAGGATAATTCTAAGTGGCTCTCTTTTGTTTAAAATGGACACCATTTTAAGTACATACGGAAAAACGACCAAACGGATTCGGTTTCCATTGAAACTTTAGGAGAACGATCCATGGGTCATATGTGACGTGTACGAATCAACCCCGCCTCAATCGGAGATGCGGTGTGGCCGGCACCACTCAAAGTGTCTGTCTTTTGTTTCAAAAAGACGTCATTTTAACTGAAAAGCATCAATTGACATACGAAAAACTGACCAAAGGCATTCGGACTGTGTCGATACTTTAGAAAAAGGATCCATGGGTCGTATGTGACGTGTACGAGTCAATCCCGCCTCAATTCAAGGAGCGGTGTGGCCGACACCGTTCTAACTGTGTCTCTTTTGTTTAAAATGGACAAGATTATAAGTGAAAAGAACAACTGGCATACGCAAAACCGACCAAACGCATTCCGAATCTATTGATAATTTATCACAACGATCCATCGGTCATATGTGACCTGTACGAGCCAACCTGGGCTCAATCCGAGTCGCGGTGTGGCCGAGATCAGTCTAAGTGTCTCTCTTTTGTTTAAAATGGACACCATTTTAAGTACATACGGAAAACCGACCAAACGCATTCGGTTTCGATTGAAACTTTAGGAGAACGATCCATGGGTCATATGTGATGTGTACAAATCATCCCCGCCTCAATCCGAGGCGCAGTGTGGCCGACACCGCTCTAACTGTGTCTGTTTTGTTTAAAATGGATAGGATTATAAGTGAAAAGAACTGACATACGCAAAACTGACCAAACGCATTCGGTTTCCATTGAAACTTTAGGAGAAAGATCCATGGGTCATATGTGACATGTACGAATCATCCCCATCTCAATCCGAGATGCGGTGTGGCCGACACCGCTCTAACTATGTCTCTTCTGTTTAAAATGGACATGATTATAAGTGAAAAAGAACAACTGGCATACGCAAAACTGACCAAACGCATTCCGAATCTTTTGATCATTTATCAAAACGATCCATGGGTCATATGTGACCTGTACGAGGCAACCCGGGTTCAATCCGAGTCGCGGTGTGGCCGGGATCAGTCTAAGTGGCTCTCTTTTGTTTAAAATTGACACCATTTTAAGTACATACGGAAAACCAACCAAACGCATTCAGTTTCCATTTAAACTTTAGGAGAATGATCCATGGGTCATATGTGACATGTACAAATCATCCCCGCCTCAATCCGAGGTGCGGTGTGGCCGACACCGCTCTAACTGTGTCTGTTTTGTTTAAAATGGACAGGATTATAAGTGAAAAGAACAACTGGCATACGCAAAACCGACCAAACGCATTCAGAATCTTTTTATAATTTATAACAACGATCCATGGGTCATATGTGACGTGTACGAGCCAACCCGGGTCAATCCGAGTCGCGGTGTGGCCGGGATCAGTCTAAATGGCTCTCTTTTGTTTAAAATGGATACCATTTTAAGTACATACGGAAAACTGACCAAATGCATTCGGTTTCCATTGTAACTTTAGGAGAACGATCCATGGGTCCTATGTGACGTGTACGAATCATCCCCAACTCAATCCGACATGCGGTGTGGCTGACACCACTCAAAGTGTCCGTCTTTTGTTTCAAAAGGACGTCATTTTAAGTGAAAGGCATCAACTGACATACGGAAGAACGACCAAACGCATTCGGATTCTATCGATACTTTAGCACAACGATCCATGGGTCATATGTGACGTGTAAAAGTCAACCCCGTCTTAATCCGAGACATGGTGTGGCCGACACCGCTCTAACTCTATCTCTTTTGTTTAAAATGGACATGATTATAAACGAAAAGAACAACTGGCATACGCAAAACCGACCAAACGCATTCGGAATATTTTGATAATTTATCACAACGATCCATGGGTCATATGTGACATGTATGAGCCAACCCGGGATGAATCTGAGTTGCGGTGTGGTCAGGATTAGTCTAAGTGTCACTCTTTTGTTTAAAATGGACAACATTTTAAGTACATATGGAAAACTGACCAAACGCATTCGGTTTCCATTTAAACTTTAGGATAATGATCCATGGGTCATATGTGACATGTATGAATCAACCCCGCCTCAATTGGAGATGCGGTGTAGTCGGCACCACTCATAGTGTCCGTCTTTTGTTTTAAAAGGACGTCATTTTAAGTGAAAAACATCAACTGACATACGGAAAACTGACCAAACGCATTCGGATTGTGTCGATACTTTAGCACAACGATCCATGGGTCAAATGTGACGTGTACGAGTCAACCCCGCCTCAATATGAGGTGCGGTGTGGCCGGTATCACTTCAGGTGTATGTATTTTGTTTAAAATGGACATCATTTGAGGTAAAAATATATGGTATAGAAAAAACCGATCAAATTATGAATTGAATTTCGGATTCCACATATAATTGTCATCTAAATTTTAAATTGAATTCTATATGAATTATGTACGTTTATAATTACGTTATGAATTCTAATTTAATTATGGATGTGTATAGTTTCAGGATCCATTATATATTAAATGTGTATGAATTTGTTCGTAATTGTATATGTATGTTTTATTTTATTGCAGGTACAATAATTGGATTGAAAATGAGGTCAAAATGAGGCCTGATGGAGAGGGACCTGATGGACAGGGGCTGTGCAAATTACAGGGTGCTGCAATTTGCAGCATAGGGTATGCCAACGGTTTAAAACCGTTGGCATATAATCCTAAAGAAGTTTTTACCAACAGTCCATTGAACCGTTGGTAAATATCTCTTTTCCCAACGGTTCTAAACCGTTGGGAAAGAGTTTGGGATATTGATATTTCCCAACGGTTCTGCCAAACCGTTGGGAAAAACTATCCCAACGGTTTGGCAGAACCGTTGGGATAGGGTGGCTTTTGTGAGCCTATACCAACGGTTTCCAGTAAACCGTTGGGAAAACCTTTTCCCAACGGCTTACTTCCCTATGGTTATCACAACCGTTGGTATATCATATACCAACGGTTAGAGGGGCTTTCCCAACGGTTGTGAACCGTTGGGAAATATTATATTTCCAGTAGTGATTTATGATTTTGTTTGTAGGAAAGAGGTATTTCGGAATAAGTTGGAAAGGAATGGTTAATGGATCATGAAGAATGTTGAATGAGTAAGATGTCAACATATAAGGGCTTCAAGAGTTATGGTGAAATTCTTAAGAGTATTAAGTCTCTTTTGATGATGGGGTTACATTAGAAGACTTTTTATATTATGTGTAACCCTGATGTTTAATATAGGAAAATTTTATTCAAGGAATAGTTATCTTTTCTTTTGTGGACATAGTTATAAAGAACCATTTGGGTTTATATGATCCTTACTTTTGAGGTAATTATGGGTTACTATATGTATTATTGAAGTGAAAGGCATGAGATAAAATTGAGGTTAAAACATGTTAGGGTTATTTTTGGAGTTTTATAAAAAGGACAACACGCAGACCGTGTGACAACCCATTGCGTCGGACAAAGCTGTGGGAATCGAACCCACAACCAAAGTGCGACTGTTATTTATCGCCTACCACTGGACTACGTGAAGTCCCTAGTTAGTTTGACTGATTCTTTTTAGTTATATGATTTTATGAATTAAGAGTAAGTTGATTTTGGGTTATTTATGAAAATTATTAACCTATCATGGAGGATATGTGATTAGGTTAATTACTTTTCAATACGAGACTTTAGGAGCAACTGATGTTGTTTGGAGATAAATGTTACGATTTAACTTGGAAGACTATGTGACTAAATCCTTCAAATATTTGGGTTTCAATCATAGATTGGTTTACTTTGAAGAATTTTATGGACAAATTGTTTATGGGATAGTCCTCGTTGAACTTTGGGTTTTGTTGGACACATTTTGGAGATTAAGCATAGATTTTCTTTTAATGGGTTATCCTTTTCTGGATTATCTGACCTTGTACTAAACTTTTTGGTTTTGTTTTTGGTTAAAGCCTAAAGACATGGGATGTATATAGTTATCTTTGGTGGATTAGGTGATTCTCTAGAAGTTTATTATAGTACTCTTAATGCGAACAAGTCTCCCTAAATACTCATCTTTTGGAAAAAAATATGAGTTTGATTAAGGAATCTAGTAAAAGTTGAAAGTCAACATGATAAGTGATTATGTTTCCTTATGAATAAATTCCTCAATAAAAAGTAACTTAAAACAAAAATGTTGTCTATTAAATTTTACTACTAGGGAATCGAATACCGTTTAACCCATCACAAGTTTGTGATTTTCTTATGGTTAACTTTCTCCTAGACATGTTTACTATCACTCTCCCTCAAGAACATGACCCTTTGCTTTTTCTTCCATGTCCATGTTTTTCTACATATGGGTTAACTTGGGTGACCTCTGTACTTATCTTCCTTTATTTTAAAGTGATTGTTTTACTGACTCTTGTTCCGATGTGGGACTTTCAAGGATGTTTCCAAGCTCAATTTTAAAAATTGTGAGGATGCAATTCCCAAAAGGGGGGAAGGATGTAACACCCCAGGTAAATAAAGAATATGAAATTTTCATATTTATCCATATTTGTGAATAAAATATTAATATGACTTTAAAGGGGATGCTATGCTCGATGGCGTACCCAACACGCAACAACGAGTTTCTTGGGAATCTTACGTTGCACTCTAATAATAAAATAATATTATTTTAAATGGTAGTTAACATGTAGCCGTTGTATTGACGGGAATGGATAGAAATAACTAAAATATGATCATATATGTTTTTAAATGTTTTTTTATTTATCCAATAAAAGATAAAGGCATAAAATTCAGAAATAATTCAATTTTAGGCGTATATGCCCTAGTTTTCACTAAAGGTTCACTTATCGCCTTTTGATGGAGAACCATCATTAAATATAGTTTTGTTCACTCTTATACATCCTTTTGGACCAAATAAAACTCTTCTTAAGAATTGGGACATCAGAATTTACTTTGTGTAAATTTTTGGTATCTTTCTGATAAAGTTCATTTTTTAATGAATAGTGTAAAATGTTGTATTTTAATTCAAAACCTCTTTTTAATCTAATTTATTTATATGATTAGATTATCTTTTGAATTGGGTTTAAAGTGAAATTAGAATATATTTTTACCATTAAATCCAATAGTGGTCGTTGGAATTAATTTCACTTTGAAAATAGACTTAAACTAGTGTCAATCTTTTGATACTTATTGTTTCATAAATACACGCTATTTGCTCTGACAGCGGGAATTAATTATTAAATTAATTAATGTGACTTATATTTTTTGAATTTTATAAAATAGGCTCCATTTTTTAATTCGGAATATCAAATATAGCTTAGGGTGAATTTTTGGGATTTTTCTGAAAAACTTCAATTTTTGATGAATAGTGAAACCACTAAGTGGTACTTATAAAAACTGATTTTTCCGTTTAAATGAAATTTTTCCATCTTTGTGTTTTGAATTTCAAAAATCCGACATACATGGTTGTCATTAATAAGTAAAATGTGGTTCAATGGGATAAAAATAATTTTTTGGTGAATAGTAACTTATTAAGTTTTTAATCGCGATTAGAGGTAATTAGTGTAGTTTAAGGTAAAAATAATGTTTTAATAATATGAAATGAACTTGACACATGTCCTAACCTCATTGGATGTGTCATGGACGACCAAGAAAACCCATGGGTCAACTTGGGGACCCCATGGAGCCACTTTGGTTGGGAAATGACATAAATAACTTTTTATTTAATATTAAAGTAAAAATGAGACAAACATGAAATGTTTTACTAAAAAATTTTTTACAAGGGGTTATAAAAATCAGATTTTTGACTATAAATATTCATTTGAAAGATAAAAAGATTTAATAAATTATAGTATTTTTTTATAATTTTTAGACATTAAATAAATTAAATTATTTATGACATCATGATGATGCAGCGATGACCTCATTATCTAACGATTTAAATAAAATGGAAAGATAATGTAATATCTAAGACCTAAACATGTCCAAAACCTATTGGATGAGTGGATTTATAACCCTTATCATCTTATACTCTAAACACATCAATGTTGGACCTCTTAAATCCGAATACCATTTTAAAATAAAGTGACTTTTTTTTACCTTCCAAGAGTGCCCCTCCTCTCCTCTTATAAAAGGCCACCACCTCTACCTCCTTACCCACACTCCCAAAGCCTTTGGCTCGGCCAAACTCTGCCCATTTTGTCTCTAAACTTCCCTCTCTTACTCCTTGAAGCCTCACTTTGGGCAGAAGTCTTCCCAAGGAAGCCTTTGAGCTCAAATCAAAGGGAGTTACCCGATTTTAAGGTAATGTCTTCACTTGAGTCCTTTTGTTTTATTTTGCTTCTCCAACCCCCTAAACTCTTTTTATTCATTTCTTTTGTAAAAAATACAGTATCATCAATATACTAGGATGTTGTTATAAGAAGGATTCGATCTACACTTTCACACACCTACATCTAATGGTTAAAGAACATACTGTTTCTGTGGATGGCGAATTTCTGCCTCCCGAAATGATGATTGTTCAACATTCTTCTAACAACTTCAAAGGTGACCATTAATATGACACTATATTTATATATGATATATAATATGTTTATGTTTTCCTTAAGCTTCTGTATTTTTCATTTTGGGCATACCTTTATGGTTTCCATTATGGGTAAATGTGATATCTTCATTTAAGGAAGTGCGGACTACCGCCCCCTCAAAGTGATTTGATTCGTTAATACCATATGTGGTACGTATAAAGGATATATTTAATGATATTATATATGATAATATACTGGAATTAAAATACTATTATGTATCATTAGTTTTTTAATTCCATTAAATATGAAATAGAAATGGAAGTAGCGTTCATGCGTACGTACGACCTACCGTCTCCATGAACGGTGCTTTTCGTTTTTATCACCAAATTATATGGAATAGTATGAAATGAATATTTACTAGATATATATGATATTTTAATCATTAATACTATTCTGGAAATTATTTACTTATAACTACATGGGCAATCTTTTTTCAAACAAGTTCATTTTTGACTCAAGTACCAAACATCGGCAAAAACGTCTGATATGAACTAACATTATTAAACAATTATTATAACATTATAATATGTGATATGAACTGAATAATGATATCTAAAGGAGTTACTTAGGCAATTATTAATTGACCAAAGTTTATTATTCAGGAATATAAAGAAACGAACAAGATAAGTTGGACTTGAGGTAAGGGATCCTACTCCTCTCTTTCTTTTTAAGTACACTATTTTATGTCATTCCTTATAAGATCATCTTTATTGTGATTGGGATGTTCTTTTATATTAATCTTACTGTAATTTTTATGTTCATATTATTAGAGAACCTATTCTCTCTCATCAATCCATTTTGGAAGTTTTGAGTGGCGCCGTTAGGCTGCCGAATTTTTGTAAGAGATTTAACCTCTCTCTTTCTTTTTAAGTACTCTCCTTTATGTCAATTCTTTTAAGCTCCTATTTGTTATGTTGGGGGATGTTATTTTATATTACTCTTTATATAAAATTTCTGTTAATATGATGAGAGACCCTATTTGATCTCATCAATCCATTTTTGTGGCGCCGTTAGGCTGCCGAGTTTTCGTAAGCGATTTTTCATCTAACTTTTATTCCCGTGAGATTTATGCTACATTTGCCACAATGACCTTTGAGTGGTGTATGTACTGTCTATTATTTTTACTCATTGTGTAATATACTTTCATTTATTAGTATTTACATCAATGTTGTATTGTCCTTCTTTCACGGGGTGTATGTTTCGAAAGATACCCATGTCGGTAAGGGAACCTTTCACCCTCCTCTTTTTAAAAGACTTCTTTTGTTGGGTCTTTTAATTTACATATTGTTATGTTGGGATATGTTCTCATATATCCTTAGTGATGTAAAGTTTATGTCCAAGTGATGAGATACCCTTTTTTTTATCTCTCATCAACTCATTTTGATGTGACGCCGTTAGGCTGTCAAGGGAACTTCTTAACCCAATTTCTATTTCTTTGAGTTCAACATGTAGTTATTGAATATGTCATCCTTTGAATATGTGTGAATGACCTTTGATTATTTTACACTTAATATCCACTTATATTTGGTGTATTTGTTTGTCACACATAATTATGTAATTGAGTTATCCTTAAACCAAGGATACCGTCTTTGTACGGGACTTCGTCTCAATCTCCTTTCATTGAGGCATATTCTGTTTTATACACAACCTTCTTTTATACGGTGTATAAACCCCATTGACTTTTATGTTTATCCAAAATGAATCTTTTTATACAAAGCGTTTTACTAAATGACAAAAGGGAATGTTTTTGTCGTACGTATGCGGCGACAATGACTTCTCCGCCGCCGTGACCATTATTTGAGTTTCGACTTCCTCTACAAGCCATATCTTCTTTTTAAAGGAAAAATAAATACCATGTTTTACTTTTCTTTTATTTTGGTATTGAAAATGGTTTTCATAATGTATTTATATCAATGTGTTGTTTTTATATCTTGTTATTGAAAGGTGGAAATGTTATGTTTCCTTTATGCATGTTTTATGTGATAAGATTATGTTATGGTTCTTGGGAATTGTTATGAAGATGGGTGGTTCTGTGATAAACTAAGGGCGGGTGAGCCCGATATAGCTCTCCAATGCATTGGGTAACGCAAAGGAGTGAAACGTTAAGGTTTCTTCGAAGAGATTTAGGGTATATACTGTGATAGGTATTCCAAACGTAACCAAGAGGGTTACTACCTACGTAAGAATGTTATGAATGCCTCAAGTTACCTTTATGTCTTATGATTTCTATGATTTATTCATGATTTGATGAGGTATGTTAAAGTGCCTATGTTTTATGGGTAAAGTATTATTTCATTCTTATGTATATATGAACTCATTTTTCCTTTCCATATTTTTATAACCCTTACTGAGCTTTTTATGCTCATCCCAAGTTTTTGAAATGTTTTTCACAGGTCAAGGGAAAGGTACATGATGTGATGATAGTGTCAAGGATGTGTCAAGAAATAATCCATGTTTTATTTTAAAAATGTTTCCGTTGATGGGAAGAATGAATACTATCTTTTATGTAACCACTTTGTTTAAATGTGGAATGTAATGCAAGTTTCATGATCTAATTCTCTAAAACTCTAAACCTGAAAAGATCCTCAATGTGCAATCTTGTAATAAATCAAGATTAAGTAAGGTTTAAGGATGGGGCCTTATAATATGGGTTTATTGAAATTTACTATAATGAAAAATTATCAGATTAGTAAACTAAACTTTTTTTTTGTTTTTAACCTAAATAAATTATTTTAAAGACTTCCTAATGATACCATTCTCCCTGATAATTGTGCCAAAAATTTGGCATGGGCATCAAAATGTGTGAAAATTTGAAAATTTATTAACCAACTAACTACTGTAGAGGTGACGATTATGGTCGAACCATGGAGATAATGTGAGTAGACACTAGGAATATCATTTTGGAAGAATGATTAGGCATATGAGTTCTTAATGTGATTAGAAACTAAAAAGGTCTAAAAACTAAATTACTATTTAAAAAATACTATTCAAATTAACTAGAACTATCTAAGAGAACTAAAATAATCCATGGAATGAAATAGGCGGAGATGGAAGTGTCAGAGTTGTGATGTCCGTTCAAGTGTATGTAATGCCAATTATTTAATTCTCACATCTAAATATTTATTTATTTAATTATCACCTATTCAAAATTTAATCAAAATACTATCAGGTATCATTCTCTGATGTTATATAGTATTCTAATTTTCACAAAAATTATTTGTCATTTCATTCTATGTCTTGGAGAATAATTTTCACATCATTGCAGCACTGAATCACATGGTGAAATACCACAACCTGTTTCTCACAAAGCTAAAATATCTATCTGAATCGGGTTTTCTCATACGAGATTACTTATTAGGTATTACTCATGCAATTTTTAAGTATAACGTATGAAAATATATTTAAATTTCAATTAATATATTTATTTATTCAAAATTCGATCGTGTGCGATTTACGATTCTCTCACACGCGCGGTCAATTTCTGGATAAATAAATTCTCTGATGATCTCCCTCCCATGATTACTTATTAGGTATCACATGAATAAGAACCAACGAATGTGTGAAGATCCCAAATAATAATTAATTCAAAAAAATATATAATTAATTAAATAATCATCCATTTAAAAAATAATAATTTAAAAGTTAATCAAACATGAAAATAAATTAAATGCATGCACATTACCGTCAAATTCATGAAAAATTTGACACTATGAAAATTTTCTAGACATCACGAAGACACAACATGAAAAATAAATAAATTAAGTCATCATGTTTGTTTCGACATGAGTATCACCATAAGCTTCCACGTACGATAAAAAAATAATAACCATCGCCCATAAATCTTGCTCATGCAAGGGGTGTTGCCAGCGTTGGATATGCAGCAGATACAACTGTTGATGATGTGATGAACCAAAGGATACTGCGGTGGTGTGATCTATTGGGAAGTAAGGAGAGGGTGATATGGGGGTGGGGGGAGGCCGAGGAGGGGGGTGAGGGGTGGGGGGTGGGGGGACAAGGGATAAGGGGGGTGGGGGTGAGAGGGGTGAGGGGACTGGGGAGGGTATGGAACATAAGGGGGTACTGGGGTGGCAACATTAGAGTAGGGGGAGGGGGAATGGGATGGAGAAGGGGAGAGTAGGGAAGGGGAGGGGGACTGAAGAGAGAGAGGGTGAGAGGCGGACCCTAGGGGTCCTTAGGGTGACAACCCGATCCAAAAGAAGAAGCCCTCATCTTTTTGTGCCTCCTGCATGAAAAAAAAACAAAATTCAAAACAAAATTTACAAATTCAAAATTTAAAACATCCGATTATCTAAATGTTAATAATAATAACAAAAATAAATAATTATTAGATAGTATTACATATACACAAACATAAAATTAGATATAATAGGATAATACATAAAATAATGTAAGTAGTTAGATAAAATTATAATTGATACTAAATATAATAATATTACAATTAAATACTAATCTAATTTAATAATAATAAAAATTAATAAAAATAACAATACTAATACTATAAATTACACACATTTTTAAATAATAAATAATACCAATTTCTTTAAAATATAATTACTAATAAAAATTAATAAACTAATAATAAAAATAATATTAATTAAACCACTAAAAATACTAAAAGTGTTAGATATTAAATGTTAATAAAGTATAAAATTAAAAAAAAATAATTAATATATAATTAACTAAAAATTAAAAAAACAACCAAAACACTAAAAAACTAAGAAAATAAACTAAAAAAATAAAAAATGTTAAATTAATTAATTAAAAATAACTTATAAAATTATAAAAAACACTATAGAAATCTATGTACATTAGAACCTTAATGGAGACCTCCTCCCTCATTCATTCAATCTTTCAAGGAACCAAATCATCATTACTGCCGCTCTTTATCAATCTTTCTCAACAAATCGATCCTCTAAATATCTAAGGTATGTGATTATTTATTCTCCTCTTTGATCGCACACTTTTTCCATCTAGATATTTACCCCCTCCAACCTCCATGCTGGTAGTACTGATGCGGTCCAAAGCAGGTAAATATTATTTTCCATTTACCTTCCTATATTTTTTTTATGATTCTTGTTTCTATTTTTCAAGATGCATTCCACTCTCTTGTTTTCTGTTTGCTCCTCCTCATATTTCATTTCTTTGTCAATATTTTTCTTTGTATTCTTGATTGGTTAGGTACATGTCATTTGAATCATATTAACCCCTTTCACTATTAATAGTGAAGTAAAGGGTTATGTGTAACCCTCTAGGGGACACTGTAAAAGTGAACCTTTGTCCCATTATCTGCTTATTATGTTCTTAGAGTTTTAGAACCCTATTTGATCTAGTTTTTTGGTTTTCCAACAGTTGAGGTTCCCACAAAGCTAGTGTTTGGTCTTTTCTTCTTTATTCTTGTTCGATGTATGGCAATTATTTCTTGAGTTCAACTATTTATAGAGATAGAGAGGTCATGATTACATCTTTTTGGTGGAGTTAAACTGTATGAGCCTTCTCAAATTTTTATTTTAGGGGAGATTCAGATGTTCTGCCTATAGATTATGTGTATATAAATAATTTATATATAATTTTTATTATAGATAAATTTTATTATACATAATTTCGATTAAATTGAATTAATAATTTATAAATAATTTTGAAATAATAATAATTTTGATTTAATATTTTTAAATTAATATTTATTTTGGAAGAATGGAAATTGGATATTGAATTAATAAATTACAATGATATATATTATTTTTTAAATATATACATCAATTTTACCATCTACCATATTTTATAGTATTTACTATTCATTAACATATTTAACTATTCTCACTTGTAATAGATTTTTTCCAATAAATTATGTTTACTCTCTTAATAAATTTTGATATATTGATTCAAAATATGGAATGTATTTTTTAAATAAAACTCTAAATATATATAAATGAATTATTAATTTAAAACATATAAATTATATTAAATTTAAGTTTTTTATAATAAATACTTCTTTATTATAAAATATTTTATTTTAAATTCTCAAACATCCTTTAGTATTTTCATATTACTAATTATTTTCTTATATATATATAAACATATACAATCTATTTTTTAAAATAGAACATTTAATTATAATAAATTTTATTTTCAAAAAAATATATTAATTTAATAAAAATGAAGACTTCCTATAAAATAAATTTTATAATTATTAAAAGAAAATTTTATTAAATAAATAGTTACAAAGAAGAACTTTGTATTCAAAGGAATATAATTCAACCAATACTTTAATCTAAGAACCAACATAGAACTGACATAAAATTAGGGATTGATTTTTTTATATATTATGTATGAAACTAGAAAAGGGAAATAATGTATCACCTTGGTATCATCCAAGAAAACCATCCACTCCAATAAAAACTTAGTAAAATTAAAGGATCAAAAAATATTCAATGGCCTAATACTAGATTGGAATGTGTAGGGATACTGTAAAAAATAAAAATTTGAAGAATAATATTATAGGAGAGAATATAGGCTTACCTTTATGAATAATAGTCCTTATTTAATATTCTAGGGTAGAGGTAATTTATCATTAAAAAGGGGCGATGAATAAGTGATACACTTTTTCTTTTAAAATTAATCTTTAGAAATTAATCTCTGTTGTTGATTAAAGTGTTGATCCACTCACTTACTATTTTACTTTTCCTTTTCAAACACTCCTTAAAATATGTGTCAAAAAGTTGAGTGGTATCTATATTTATAAATTCATAAAAGTGTAAGGAAAAAGGGTGGTATCTATATTTATATGACCATATTAACTTTCAGAGTCCTCCTAGATACATAGAATCTCACCTCCTACATAATATAGATTTATAATAACACCTTGGAAAGGGCATGTCACCAATTCCATATAACCCATAGGAGATCCATCACGACCTTACTGTCATAACCTTGGCCTCATAGGAAGATAAGCACTACTAAAATTCATTCCTCAGACCAAAAGCCTTTTCCTTTATAGGGATTAATTAAAGTCTTGCTTTGAATGTTGAAACTGTAATGTCTATCTCAACATGAGTGCATGTAAGACCATATAGCTAAGCCTTTTCATGGTCACACCAATCAAGGATACCCTTGTAGGGATCAGACTGTTGTTGCTTCTTTTTTCAACTTTATACAGAAAAACAAGAAATATTTTCTGGTGATTCACTAACTCCTCAACCTGAGAATATTTAGATTTAATGAGATAACTTTCACCCTCATCAACTTCATCTCTTAAATAGTTATTATTATATTTTGTTTCCTAAGAATCATCCCCCATATCTTCTGGTCACGCACCTATGTTGCTTGAACCACTCTAAGTAGTAGTCATCCCATACTAGGTACTATTGATCATTGCGGATGAATTTAAAGGATAAATCCCACAACCGGTGGAGTAATTTCTTTAAAAATCCAATTACCAATTTACTTCAAATCATGCTAAAATTATTTTAAAAATTAAAATGTTGGGTTCCACTTATTTGAAAGGCCCCTTTTTGTGTATTTATTTGTTTTGTTATATATTAATATTACTGAATCAAATAAGATGGATATGTATCGAAAATGGATAGATTCTAATCGTATAACAAAATAGTATGAAGATGATGTGAAAGAGTTCATCGAGTTTACAAAATATCATGCATATGACCCTTCTCAAATCCCTTTTCTATGTTTAAGCTGTTGTTATTCACAACTAATAAGTCCATAGGAGTTAGGAGAACACTTGATCAGTCACGAAATAGATCAATGTTATAAATTTTTCACTAAACATGGGGAAAAAGTGAATATATCTAGTGTCTGGGATAACGATATGTTTTATGGATCATCTAATATGATTACAAGTGTGGAAAATGAATAATACCATATTGAATATGTGATTACATGTGTGAATGATGATAAAGACCATATTGGTGAAATGATAATGACAGTTTAAGATGAAATTCATGATTGTCCAAAATTGTATGAGAAGTTAAAGAGTTGTGAAAATATTCCATTGTATTCTGGTTGTAATAAATATACAACATTTTCAGCTATACTAAAGTTGTATAATTTAAAATTTGGTAATAGATGCAGTGACACTAGTTTTACTGAACTACTCGATCATTTTAATGATATAATCCCAAAAGATAACGAGCTTCCAAATGAAAATATGACACTAAAAGAATGCTACATTAAATGGGTATGATCTCTTAAAGAATAAATTTTTATAAAAGTGAATGTATACTATTTCACAAGGACCAAAAATCTCTTAATGGATTTCCAAATTATGGTGGTTCTTGATATAAGAAAGATGAATCGGGTCCTACGAATGTTTTATGATACTTTCCAATAATTACAAGGCTTAAATACCTATATAGAAGTGAGGAGACTACAATAAAATTTACATATAACACAAATACAGGAAATAAATATGTAAAACTTCATCACCTGATAGAACCTTCTCAGTGGAATATAATTAATCATGAGTATCCTGAATTTGGAAATGATATGAGAAACCTTCATTTTGTGATATCTACAGATGGAGTTAATTCTTTTTGTTTTCAAATTATCACTCATAGTACAAGTCAGTTTATGTTGGTAAATTATAACTTTTCACCATGGTTATGCATTAAATGAAAATAAATTATTTTATCTCTACTTATATCAGGACCAAAACAACCAGGTAATGATATTGATATTTATTTATCTCCATTGATCGAAGATTTGAAATTATTGTGGGATTCAAGTGTTACATTGTACGATGATTACAAAAAATGAAAATTTCATGTTGAGATCCATGTTGTATAGGATGATAAATTTATTTCTTGTTTATGGAAATTTGTCAGGATATATCATTAAAGGAACTCAAGGGTGTCCCATTTTTGAAGAAGGTACATAGTCAATTAGGTTGAAACATTCATTAAGTACTACATTTCTATGACTTCATAGATTTCTACCCCGGTGAAATAAGTACTAATCTTGGATGACAACAAGAAAGTGAGAGGAGAGGCGGCCCCCAAAGGGTCCCTAGGTTGCATCTCGATCCCAAAGAAGGCCTCACCTTTTCGCGCCTCCTACGTGAAAAAATAAAATTTCAAATACAATTTACAAATTCAAAATTTAAAACATCCAATTATCTAAATGTTAATTAACATAATAATGATAAATAATTATTATATAATATTACAAATACACACACATAAAATTAAATATAATAAGATAATACATGAAATAATATAAGTAGTTAGATAAAATTATAATCGATACTAAATATAATAATAATATTATTAAAAGTTAATCTAATTTAATAATAATAAAAACTAACAAAATTAATAATACTAATATTATAAATAATACACAATTTTAAATAATATAAAATAATAAAAAAACAAATTAAAAGTAATTACTAATAAAAATTAATGAACTAATAATAAAACTAATATTAATTAAACTACTAAAAATACTAAAAGTGTTAGATATTAAATGTTAATAAAGTATAAAATTAATAAAAACTAATAATAATACAAAAATATCTAACATTAATATATAATTAACTAAAAATTAAAAAAATAACAAAAAGCACTACAAAACTAAGAAAATAAACTAAAAACATAAAAAATGGTTAAACCAATTTATTAAAACTAAGTTAGAAAACTATAAAAAAACTAATGAAATACATGTACATAAAATCCACCACACTTAATCTTTTTCACTCATGGGGAAAACAATAAAAAATAATACACAAGTAGACCTGTAAATAAATCAAAACATCAAAATTATGAGTTTAAAAATTTTCAACCCCTTTTACCCACAAAATATCATGCTTCATTTAAAATTCCAATTTTCAAAAACCATTTTCCTTCTCCTCACAGTCTTTCCAAAATAAGTACCTACACTCATGAATCATTTGACCTACCTCACCATCTCTCTTATCATTCAAAATTTTTGATCAAATTCATGATCAATTCTCATAAACATGCATGATTACCATAAGATCTCCATGAATTTCACATTTCCATTGGTTGAAATCAAAAGAATACACTAATATCAAGGGCTTCACATTAGGTTTAAATGTCTATGAGGGTGTGGGACGGTGGGTCATAAAAAAATTATGATAGTTTTTGAAAAAAAGGAGGGTTGAATCTTGAAGTATATGAATGATAAGTTTCAATCCAAATGTCATGCTCAAAATCTCACTCCCTCATACTTAAAACATTGTTTGTCCCCAAGCATATGATAATCCAATGTTTCAATTTTTTTCCTTTTTTTCACCCCTCTTTTATTAGGGCACAACTCACTCAAATAATATGGGTAGGAAAACTAGTGAGTATCAACTCCAAAGCCCCCTGAAATAAATGTTAGAAAAAATCGCAAAGAAAGGTACACAAGTAGCACATGTGTTGTAGCATCTCAGTGAAAATAAGTCATATAGAAACTCTTTAGCTCATGAAGTAATGAATCATCACTTTTATTGGTATCCCAAAAATTAAGGGTATAAGGCCCCAGCCTTAAACATTACTTAATATTGAGTTATTTCAAGAATACACGTTGAGGATCTTTTCAGGTTTAGAGTTTTAGAGAATTAGATCAAAAAACATGCAATACATTCCACATTTAAACAAAGTGGTTACATAAAAGATAATAATCATTTTTCCCATCAACAGAAACATATTTAAAATAAAACATGGATTCTTTCATGAAACTTCCTTGACCCTATCATCACATCATGTACCTTTCCCTTAACCTGTGAAAAAATTTCAAAAACTTGGGATGAGCATAAAAAGCTCAGTAAGGGATATAAAAGTACTGAATGAAAACATTAGTCCATGTATACATAAGAATCAATAAAATCATACTTTACTCATAAAACATAAGCACATATTCATACCTCATGAAATCATAATATTTATGAATAACTCATAGAAAACATAAGACATAAAGGTAACTTGAGGTATTCATAACATTCTTACATAGGGAGTAACCCTCTTGGTTACGTTTGGAATACCCATCATAGTATATTTCCTAAATCTCTTCGGAGAAACCTTAACGTTTAACTCCTTCGTGTTACCCAATTCATTGGAGGCTATATCGGGCTCACCCACCCTTAGTTTGTCACGGAACCACCCGTCTTCATAACAATGCCCAAGAACCATAACATAATCGTATCACATAAAACATGCATAAAGGAAACATAACATTTCCACATTTCAATCACAAGATATCAATAAAACACATTGATATAATAAAAATATTATGAAAAACATTTTAAATACCAAAATAAAAGAAAATTTAAACATGTTAATTATTTTTCATTTAAAAAAATGGTAAGGCTTGTAGAGGAAGCCGAAACTCAAATAATGGTCACGGCGGTGGAGAAGTCGTTGTCACTGCATATGTACGAAAAAAACATTCCCTTTTGTCATTTAGTAAAATGCTTCATATAAAAAATATTCCTTTTGGATAAACGTAAAAGTCAAAGGGGTTTATACACCGTATAAAAGAAGGTTGTGTATAAAACAAAATATGCCTCAATGAAAGGAGATTGAGACGAAGTCCCAAACAAAGATCATTTTTTTAAATAAAATAGATATATTATGTTTATCCACTATAAGTACACATAAATAAAGTAAAAATACAATATAAGACATAATAATATCATGAAATAATTTTAAAGTAGGAGATTAACCCAAAGAAAGGAAACCGGGTTAAGAAGTTCCCTTACAAAAATTCGACAGCCTAACATCGTCACTTAAAAATTCAGAAAATGAGTTGATGAGAGATAAAAAGGGTATCTCATCTCTTGTGAATTAAATTTACAGAAATAAGGATATATGAGAACATATACCAACATAATAATATGTAAATTAAAATACATAACAAAAGGATGTCTTTTTAAAGAAGAGGAGGGTGAAAGGTTCCCTTACCGATTTGGGTAACTTTCGAAACGTACACCCCATGAAAGAAGGACAATACAAAATTGATGTAAATACTCATAAACTAGTTTATATTACATAAAGAGTATAATAATAGGCAGTACATACACCACTCAAAGGAAATGGTGGAAAATGTAGCATAAATCTCACGGGAATAAATGTGAGATGAAAAACCTCTTACGAAAACTCGGCATCCTAACGGCACCACATAAAAGTTCCAAAAATGGATTTACGAGATCAAATAGGGTATCTCATAATATTAAAATTAAAATCACAGAATTAGGAATATAAAATAACATTCCCAAACATATGAAAGAGGAGCTTAAAAGAAGTGACATAAAAGAGAGTACTTAAAAAGAAGAGAGAGGTAGGATCCCTTACCTCTGGTCCGATTTGACTCGATCGTTCTTTAACCTACTGAATAATAAAATTGAGTTAATTTATACTTGCTTAAGAACCTTTTTAAAGTTCATTATTCCTTTTATATCACTTATTAGCATTTCATGAACACTATATAATTTTTTAAGATAATATCGGTCGTTTTGTCGACCCTTGGCACTTGAGTCAAAAATAAATTCTTTATAATTACAAGTTGTTAATGTGGTAAAATATCCATTATATCAAGAATTATATTCATGATGTAGATATCATATTTATCACATATATCTAGTATATACATGCATTTATAATATTACATAACATTTAGAGGTAGGAAATGAAATGCACCATTCATGGAGACGGTAATCCGTACGTACGCATGAACTCTACTTACATTTCTATTTCATATTTAATGGAATTAAAAAATAATGATACATAATAGTATTATAATTACAGTATGGTATGATATATAATATCATTAAATCTATCCTTTATACGTACCACATATGGTATTAACGAATCAAATCACTTTGAGGGGGCGGTAGTCCGCACTTCCTTAAATGAAGATATCGCGTTTACCCATAATGGAAACCATAAAGGTATGACATAAATGAAAAATACATAATATTAAGGAAAAAATAAAAATATTATATATCATATATAAATATAGTGACATCTTAATGGCCACCTTTGAAGGTGTTAGAAAAATATTGAACAATCATCGTTTCGTGAGGCAGAAATTCACCATCCACAGAAACTGTATGTTCTTTAACCATTAGATGTAGGTGTGTGTAAGTGTAGCTCGAATAATTATTATAAAAACATCCTAGTATACTTAAGATATTTGAGTTGTTACAAAATAAATGAATAAAAAGAGTTTATGGGGTTGGAGAAGCAAAATAAAATAAAAGAACACAAGTGAAGACATTAGCTTAAAATCGGGTAACTCCCTTTGGTTTGAACCAAAAGGGTTTCTTGAAGAGCTTCATGCCTAAGGTAAGGCTTCTAGGATGAGGAGAGGGATGTGGAGAGACAAAATGATCAGAGCTTGGCCAAGAAAAAGGCTTGAGAAGTGTGGGTAAGGAGGGAGAGGTGGGGGCCTTTTATAAGAGGAGAGGAGGGGCACTCTTGGAAATTAAAGAAATGTAATTTTATTTTAAAATGAGTTTCGGATTTAAAAGGTCCCACATTGATATATTTCGAGGATAAGGTGATAAGGGTTCTAAATATACTCATCCAATAGGTCTTTGACAAGTGTAACTCTTATATTTTACATTATCTTTTCATTTTATTTAAATCATTTATTAATGAGGTAATCGTTGCATCATCACGATGTCACAAATAATTTAATTTATTTAATGTATAAAAATTAAAAAAAATACTATGATGTAGGAAATATTTTTAGCTTTACAATGAATATTTATAGTCCAAAATATCATTTATTTAGACAAAATTTAAAATGTTTTACTCAGGTGATACATTCTTTGTTATATTTAACTTTCTTTAAAAATAAAAAGATAAAAAGTCATTTTCACAGAAAAGTGATTCCATGGGGTCCCCAAGATTGGCACAAGGCTTCCCATGGTCGGAAATGAGACAACCAGTATCATTAAGATACATTTTGTGATAATTTTTATTATTATGATATTATTTTATTATCCTTAACTACCTGATTACTAATTAATCAAGATAATTAAAGATAATTACCATCATTACTATTCATAATGTCCAAAAACAAAAGAGTCTTAGTTACATAATTTGGACCTTCTGATTCCATATATGTAATCCATTTTACCAAATTCCAAACATATAAATTTCAATAATTAATTTAAATATAATTCCCGTTGTCAAAACAAATAGCGGGTTTTTTTGAAACAATATCTATGAAAAGTTTGGCACTTGTTTATGCCCAATTCTCAAGTGAAATTAATCCCAATGACCACCATTGGATTACATGGTAAAAATATATTCTAATTACACTTTAAAACCAATTAAAAAGATAATATAACTATATAATTAAATTAGATGAAAAAGCAGTATTGATGTAAAATGCAGTATTTTTTCACTATTTATTAAAAAATGAACATTGTCAAAAAAATACCAATAATTTATCCAAAGTAAATTTCAATGTCCCAATCATAAAGAATAAGTTTATTTTTACAAATAGAGCTTATAAAACTATCAAAAGTTATATTTAAAAAAGGTTCGCCATCAAAAGGCGGTAAAACAATCTTTTAAAAAATATTAGAGTATTTATTCTTAAAATTGGATTCATTTGGATTTTAAGACTCTATTTATTGGATAAATGTAAAAATATTTGAAAAACATACATAATAATTTTTTAGTTAGTTCCTTTCATTCCATCCATTACAACGGCTAGGCGTTAACTACCATTTAAAATAATATTATTTTATTATTAGAGTGCAATGTAAGATTTCAAAGAAACTCATTATTGCGTATTGGGTACGCCATAGAGCATAGAGTTACCTTTAAAGTAATATTAATATTTTTTCCACAAATAGGGATAAATATAAAAATGTCATATTATTTATTTACCTGGGGTGTTACATCCTTCCTCCCTTTTTGGAATTGCATCCTCGCAATTTTAAAATTGGTTTTGGAAACATCATTGAAAGTCCCACATCAGAACAAGAGTCGGTAAAACAATCACTTTAAAAGAAAGAAAGATAAGTACAAAGGTCACCCGAGTTAACCCATACTAGGATTCCATGTAGGAAAACATGGATATGGAAGAAAAATCAAAGGGTCATGTTATGAGGGAGAGTGATAGAAAACATGTTTAAGAGAAAGTTAACCACAAGAAAATCACAAACCTGTGGTGGGTTAAACGGTATTCGATTCCACAGTAGGAAAAGTTAATAGACAACATTTTTTTTAAGTTACTTTTCATTGAGGAATATTTTTTTTATCTTAAGGAAACATACTTAATTTCATGTTGACTTTCAACTTTTACTAGATTTCTTACACAAACTCATACTTTCCCAAAATAATGAGTATTTTGGAAGAATTATTCACATTAAGAGTACTATAATAAACTTCTAGAGAATCACCTAATCCACAAAAGAGAAATATATATTTCCCATGTCTTTAGACCCTTACCAAAACCAAAATTGTTAGAACAAGATCAGATAATCCGGAAAAGGGTAACCCTTTATAAAAAGAAAATCTATTCTTAATCTCCAAAATTTGTCCAACAAAACCCAAAGTTCAACGAGGACCATTCGATAAACAATTTATCCATAAAATTCTTAAAAGTAAACCAAACTAAGATTGAAACCCAAATATTTGAAGGATTTAGTCACATAGTCTTCCAAGGTACAAATTAACACTTATCTCCAAATAACATCAGTTACTCTTAATGTATCATATTGAAAAGTAATTAACCTAATCACATATCCTCCATGATAGGTTAATAATTTCCATAGATAACCCAAAATCAACTTACTCTTAATTCATAAAATCACCTAACTAAAATGAATAAGTCATACTGACCAGGGACTTCACGTAATCCAGTGGTGGGCGATAAATACCAGTCGCACTTTTGTTGTGGGTTCGATTCCCGCAGCTCTGTCCGATGCGACGGGTTGTCACACGGTCTGCGTGTTGTCCTTTTTATAAAACTCCAAAAATAACCCTAACATGTTTTAACCTCAATAGTTTCCTTATACCTCTCATTTTAATCCAAATTCGTTACGATCTCAACATCTTAATTCTTGAAGTCTTATTTCACCACCATAAAATAAAATAAAATGATTCCCAAAATGAATAACAGCATACCTTGATCATGGAATCCACTCGGTTTCATCATCATCTTGTTCACATAGGTAGAAGTCCCATGAATTACAACAATGATTTAGAGATCCTTAAAAATCATCTGCTTCTTCCATCCAAATACACCTCGTACAACATGGGTCATATGGGTGTTCACAGAAAAACAGTTTTGGAAAATAATCATGTATGACATATAATTCCAAAACATCTGATAAAACACGATTTCTATAAAATAGTCAAAAAAAAATTGAGTTGAAACTTTCTATTATTGGTCCTTTTAAAATACCATAAGTATGTGCTGAGAGAATATATTTTAAAAGCAAATATAAATAGGTTGCGGAAGGGTCTCATTCCTTAGCACCATTTTTAAAATCATAATATGCTTCAAATTCTTGTGATAAGGTAAAATATTTGAAAATACCTTGATAATATTTACCTTTATTGAAAATATGAGAATATTGTGAAAATAGTATTTTTCTAAATACAACCCATGATCCACGATGATAACGAGGTATAGTTGAGGTGTTTGATATCTCAAACAACTGCTTGCAAGTGAGTTTTATGCTAGAAAAGGTTTCACAATCATCCGAACATGACTTTGCAATAATTATTGCAAGCATGTCATCAGGAATAGATAGGAATGTCGTTTGATATCCTCATCCTTCCATTCGTAACTAACTTTACTTGACCTAAGAAAATTTATAAAACAAGGATTTAACTGAAATATTAGATATAGGGACTAACCATGTGTCTAACAAAAACTCCTAATCCCTAAAGTTGTCTAAACAGACCTTTGATACCAACTATAAGGCCCCAACTTTAAACATTACTTAATCTTGAGTTATTTCAAGGATACATGTTGAGGATCTTTTCAGGTTTAGAGTTTTAGAGAATTAGATCATAAAACATTCATTATATTCCACATTTAAACAAAGTGGTTACATAAAAGATAGTACTCATTTTTCCCATCAACGGAAACATATTTAAAATAAAACATGGATTCTTTCATGACACTTCCTTGACCCTATAATCACATCATGTACCTTTCGCTTGACCTATGAAAAACATTTCAAAAACTTGGGATGGGCATAAAAAGCTCAGTAAGGGATATAAAATTACGAAATGAAAACATTAGTCCATGTATACATAAGAATCAATGAAATCATACTTTACTCATAAAACATAATCACATATTCATACCTCATGAAATCATAATATTTATGAATAACTCATAGAAAACATAAGACATAAAGGTAACTTGAGGCATTCATAACATTCTTACATAGGGAGTAACCCTCTTGGTTACGTTTGGAATACCCATCATAGTATATTCCCTAAATCTCTTCAGAGAAACCTTAACGTTTAACTCCTTCACATTACCCAATGCATTGGAGAGCTATATCGGGCTCACCCGCCCTTAGTTTATCAAGGAACCACCCGTCTTCATAACAATTCCCAAGAACCATAACATAATCGTATCACATAAAACATGCATAAAGGAAACATAAAATTTCCACATTTCAATCACAAGATATCAATACAACACATTGATATAATAAAAACATTATGAAAACCATTTTCAATACCAAAATAAAATAAAAGTAAAACATGGTATTTATTTTTCATTTTAAAAAAAAGGTAAGGCTTGTAGAGGAAGCCAAAACTCAAATAATAGTCACGGCGGCAGAGAAGTCGTTGTCGCCGCATACGTACGATAAAAACATTCCCTTTTGTCGTTTAGTAAAACGCTTCGTATAAAAAAGATTCCTTTTGAAAAAACGTAAAAGTCAAATGGGTTTATACACCATATAAAAGAAGGTTGTGTATAAAACAAAATATGCCTCAATGAAAGGAGATTGAGACGAAGTCCCATAGAAAGATCATTTTTTTAAAAATAAAATAGATATATTATGTGTATCCACTATAAGTACACATAAATAATGTACAAATACAAGATAAGACATAATAATATCATGAAATAAATTGAAAGCAGGAGATTAACCCAAAGAACGAAAATCGTGTTAAGAAGTTCCCTTACAAAAATTCGACAGCCTAACGGCGTCACTTCAAAATTCAGAAAATGAGTTGATGAGAGATAAAAAGGGTATATCATATCTTGTGAATTAAATTTACATAAATAAGGATATATGAGAACATATCCCAACAAAAGAAGATCTAAATTAAAAGACATAACAAAAAGAAGTCTTTTTAAAGAAGAGGAGGGTGAAAGGTTCCCTTACCGATTTGGGTAACATTCGAAACGTACACCCAATGAAAGAAGGACAATAAAAAATTGATGTAAATACTCATAAAATAATTTATATTAAATAAAGAGTAGAATAATGTTCAGTACATACACCACTCAAAGGAAATGGTGGGAAATGTAGCATAAATCTCACGGGAATAAATGTGAGATGAAAAACCTCTTACGAAAACTCGGCAGCCTAACGACGCCACATAAAAGTTCCAAAAATGGATTTACGAGATCAAATAGGGCCTCTCATAATATTAACAGAAAAATTACATAATTAGGAATATAAAATAACATTCCCAAACATATTAAATAGGATCTTAAAATAAGTGACATAAAAGAGAGTACTTAAAAAGAATAGAGAGGTAGGATCCCTTACCTCGGGTCCGACTTGACTCGATCGTTATTTAACCTCCTGAATAATAAACTTGAGTTAATTTATACTTGCTTAGGACCCTTTTTAAAGTTCATTATTCCTTTTATATCAATTATTACCATGTCATGAACACTATGTAATTATTTAAGTTAATAATGGTCGTTTTGTCGACCCTTGGCACTTGAGTCAAAAATAAATTCTTTATAATTACAAGTTGTTCATGTGGTAAAAAATCCATTATATCCAGAATTATATTCGTTATTTACATATCATATATATCATATATATCCAGTATATACATGCATTTATAATATTACATAACATTTAGAGGTAAGAAATGAAATGCACCGTTCATGGAGACGGTAAGCCGTACGTACGCATGAACGCTACTTCCATTTCTATTTAATATTTAATGGAATTAAAACATAATGATACATAATAGTATTATAATTAAAGTATGGTATAATATATAATATCATTAAATCTATCCTTTATACGTACCACATATGGTATTAACGAATCAAATCACTTTGAGGGGGCGGTAGTCCGCACTTCCTTAAATGAAGATATCGCGTTTACCCATAATGGAAACCATAAAGGTATGACATAAATGAAAAATAAAGAAGATTAAGGAAAATATAAACATATTATATATCATATATAAATATAGTGACATCTTAATGGCCACCTTTGAAGGTGTTATAAGAATATTGAACAATCATCGTTTCGTGAGGCAGAAATTCTCTATCCACAGTAACAGTATGTTCTTTAACCATTAGATGTAGGTGTGTGTAAGTGTAGCTAGAATAATTCTTATAAAAACATCCTAGTATATTTAATATACTGGAGTTTTTACAAAATAAATGAATAAAAAGAGTTTAGGGGGTTGGAGAAGCAAAATAAAATAAAAGAACACAAGTGAAGACATTACCGTAAAATCGGGTAACTCCCTTTGGTTTGAACCAAAAGGGTTACTTGAATAACTTACTGCCTAAGGTAAGGATTCTAGGATTAGGAGAGGGATTTTTAGAGACAAAATGATCAGAGCTTTTCTGAGCCAAAGGCTTGAGAAGTGTGGGTAAGGAGCTAGAGGTGGGGGCCTTTTATAAGAGGAGAGGCGGGGCACTCTTGGAAAGTAAAGAAATGTAACTTTATTTTAAAATGAGTTTCGGATTTAAAAGGTCCCAAATTGATATATTTCGAGGATAAGGTGATAAGGGTTAGAAATATACTCATCCAATAGGTCTTTGACAAGTTTAAGTCTTATATTTTACATTATCTTTTCATTTTATTTAAATCGTTTATTAATGAGGTAATCGCTGCATCATCATGATATCATAAATAATTTAATTTATTTAATGTCTAAAAATTATTAAAAAACTACTATGATGTAGGAAATCGTTTTATATTTCCAATGACTATTTATAGTCCAAAATATCATTTATTTAGACAAAATTTAAAATTTTTTACTCAGGTGATACATTCTTTGTTATATTTAACTTTCTTTAAAAATAAAAAGATAAAAAGTCATTTTCACACAAAAGTGATTCCATGGGGTCCCCAAGTTTGGAACAAGGCATCCCATGGTCGTAAATGAGACAACTAGTAGCATTAGGACACATGTTGTGGTCATTTTTTATTATTATGATATTATTTTATTATCCTTAACTACCTGATTACTAATTAATCAAGATAATTAAAGATAATTACCGTTGTTACTATTCATAATATCCAAAAAAAAAGAGTCTTAATTAGATAATTTGGACCTTCTGATTCCATATATGGAATTCATTTTACCAAATTCCAAACATAGAAATTTCAATAATTAATTTAAATATAATTACCGTTGTCAAAACAAATAACGAGTTTTTTTGAAACAATATCTATGAAAAGTTTGGCACTTGTTTATGCCCAATTCCCAAGTGAAATTAATCCCAATGACCAACATTAGATTACATGGTAAACATATATTAAAATTAAACTTTAAAACCAATTAAAAAGATAATCTAACCATATAATTAAATTAAATGAAAAATTAGTTTTGATGTAAAATGTAGTATTTTTTCACTATTCATTAAAAAACTAACATTGTCAGAAAAATAACAAAAATTTATCCAAATTATATTTCAATGTCCCAATCAAAAATAATAATTTTATTTTTACAAATAGAGCTTATAAAATTGTCAAAAGTTAGATTTAAAAAAGGTTCGCCATTAAAAGGTGGTAAAACAATATTTTAAAAAATATTAGAGTATTTATTCTTAAAATTGGATTCATTTGGATTTTAAGCCTATATTTATTGGATAAATGTAAAACTAATTGAAAAACATATATAATAATTTTTTAGTTAGTTCCGTTTATTCCCGCCATTACAACGGCTAGGCGTTAACTATCATTTAAAATAATATTATTTTATTATTAGAGTGCAACGTAAGATTTCAAAGAAACTCGTTGTTGCGTATTGGGTACGCCATCAAGCATAGAGTTCCCTTTAAAGTAATATTAATATTTTTTTCCACAAATAGGGATAAATATAAAAATTTCATATTCTTTATTTACCCAGGGTGTTACAAAGGGTTACCATGTAATGACCACAAATGTACTCATTATTGGAACAAAAAAGAATCTATATTCCCATATCAAAATACTTGTAATGAATGTGGATTCTGTGAAATATAACACATATGACTAGGATGAGAGAATGTCATTCCATGTGCATCAAATGCCTCACTATCCCTCAAACAACCATTTTCATGAATAGATCTATCCCCTACACTTAGATTGAAAATAATCATGAAAATATTCAAGAAATAGGCAGGGAAGGGTATCGGATGCAGGATCATCCTAAAATTATTATTCATGTCTTATAAGGGTTACACGATGGAAAAAATGTACGAGTGGATCAGTGGGTCAAAAGGGATAAAAATCTCAAATAGATATCTCAGTCATTTCATTGAAACTTTCAAAATTTCTACCACTTTGATAGAAAAACATGGAAAGTTATAGAAGAAATAAAATGGAAGAGATTCCCTCAAGAAAAAGAGAAACAATAGATGATGTAAAATTGTCCAGATTCCTCATGGGTAAGGAAATAACATGTTGGAAAACACAGATAAAAATGAGTGAAAATAGGTGTCTCAATAATATACAAGTTTCAAAAAAAAAACATTTTCAAAGCATGGAATAATATCAACAATCATCTAAGTCATGAGATCAAGGATCAAAACATGCCAAACAGGAATCATGTACTCAAATTTCCTAGTGATACAAGTGGTATGTTCATGACTATGTTACTATAGAAATGCATTCGTTTTCATGTGGGTTAAATGATGACAAGAATGTTAGTTTTTTTAATTTTTTCTGAGTTAGTTATTTTACACGATGTTTTTGGAAGCATAAAATTTGGAAAAAATTAAACACTTCCTTATATAAGTGTAGATAGACATGGAAAGGGTTCCTATATCTGATGAAGCTCTAAAAATGATGTACCTATAAAATATACAGATATACAACACATACTCACATCATATAAAAGTAGTCACACCATAATCAAAATCATATGGATGATAAAAATATGTATGATTAATTCAAATCCAATGCATTTCTAGAAGAAAACAAATTGTGGTAAATTCATACCATTTTATTAACTAAAAAATGAAATGAAATGAAACTAAATACTTTGAAAGGAAAAAAAATAAATGATGGATTTAATCCCATTGAGTGCTAAGTTTAATTCATCTTCATCTCCATACATTGATGAAACTCCACCATGATAAAACAAAAATGTATACCATGCATCTACTTATTTTTTAGTAGAAGTGTGCAATCCATTCGTTGAAAATGAAATTATCCTCCAAGATGAACAATATCTCATTGGAAACTTGTTGGTCAAATGGATGTGTGTAATGAAATGAAAATAGACCAACTTACAAGGGAATTAATATTCCTCTTCTGAAGAAAAAATCCCTAAATAATTGAAGTTTTTTCAAAGGGCATCACGTGAAAGATCAAGAATGTTACATTTTTTAATTTTCATAAGAAAAAAAATTCCCTTACAAGAATATTTCAGTGGTAGGATTATATCCATCACATCCTTGATTGCATTATTTAGGTTGATGATGTATCCCAATTCATTTTAACCTCCAACCACTAGCACAAGGAATTCCATTGGGTTCCAACTCAATTTGTAAGAAACTGGATCTTCATTTAAGGTATGGATCTTGATTTCGAGATTTTTTTTGAGGAAAAAGTAAGAAATGATAATTTTCTAAGTACACTTCATGTACTTATGAGTACACGCTGTGTACTCGGGTACCATGTACATCTGCGTATTGTCCATGTAATGACCAAGTACATGACCGTGTGGTGACTTGGCATACCGCTTAAAGTGGGGGCCGGTTGAGGCTAATACATGACGTGTACATTTAATGAACATGTTGTGTACTTGTATTTTTATTTTATGAATCATAGAGGGGCTGCGTCTAATATCTAGAACATATTTCTTCTTCCCTTGGTTCAAACAGGAGAGCGATGGAACAACCACGAACTTTGAACCCCTCCTGATTCTCTATCCGAGCTTCGATTGAGACGTCTTCAGGTGCGTTAGAATCCCACCGGTGAGTTCTCAATTCCCCTAGAGCCTCTCTTCCTGATTCCTCATCTCTTGTGAGTTATTCAAGGTTGAAAAATTTTCACCTTTTTGTAGATCTACGCCAATCTAGGCCGATTCAAGGGATGATGTTCAAGAGTATTGATCATACGACATCAAGGTAGGTGGTTTTTTCCTTTAGTTGATTATCTTTGGATTATATATGCTAAAAGTGCCGTATACCCATTTTTGGGGTATTGAGTGTTTGGAATTTAACCCTGTATAATACCTTCTATGGTTTGATTGATTGATAAGGGGTAATTAATTATGAATAAGGTTGTATACCTTGATTATGGGAAACCATGGGGGCAT
This sequence comes from Viscum album, assembly GCA_963277665.1. Classification (NCBI taxonomy): domain Eukaryota; kingdom Viridiplantae; phylum Streptophyta; class Magnoliopsida; order Santalales; family Viscaceae; genus Viscum; species Viscum album. Next base: position 1,021,820,918 of record OY728122.1, read on the forward strand.
TTCCCTAGTTGACTGTTTTTTGACCGTTTGGTTTAGGATTCCTGTTAGGCTTGACTTGTTTTCCATAACTTGTTGTTAGGATGGAGTTATTGATTATGTGAGATGCATGTGATATGCATTGTGAAAATTTGACCAATGGGAATTTTACTACAAAAGCTTCCCGAGGTTGGGTCATTCATGTATGAATTATTGTTACGTTGACCCATAAGTATTGACGGTGAGAGCTTCTAGGTGGTCATAGACCAGAGGGGTTTGATTGTGAGAGCTACCCATAGGGTTTTTATTAAATGAATTATTGTAATGTTGACCAAGGGGAATTGACCATGAGAGATACCAGGTGGTTTTTTATATTTTTATTGATGATATGTTGACCAAGGGGTATTGACCATGTGAGCTGACCAGGTGGTCGTTTGTAAATGATTAGTGCTATGTGGGACCAAAGGGGTTAGACCATGAGGGATTTTCCATAGGGTCATTATTTATTGAATTGATGACATGTTAGACTAGAGGGGTTATACTCTGAGAAATTTCCCAGAGGGTTGCTTATGAATGATTGAATGATTGTGACGAGTCTGCTAAGCCAAAACACAAGATTGGACTCGGTCTTACATGATTGTTTATATGGTATTATGAGATGTTTGTGGTTAATATTACACAGCATATACAAATATTATGCTATATACCAAGGTTTACATGATTCAATGAATTGAATAATAAATTAAAATGAATGTAATTGAAAAATGTAGGATTGTTTACTTTTGAGTACTTTCTAGTTTATTGATTCATTTTTTTCGTATTATCTACTATATATATTCACTGATAGTTAGACATAGATCTTTTGGTTGTTTCCTAATGGTATTCATCTCACACCCTTTTTGGGTCATGTTTTTGGACCCAAAAAGATTATATGGTTGTAGTTAAAGATAAGGGAAAGCACCCTTCTTCATCAGGTACTTGATTGCTGTTGGAGCTGGAGAGCATGAGACCAAGGTGAGGCTTGCGATGCTGTTGGAGTTTACTATTTTTCTATTCTTTGGTTTCAGTATTATATTTCCAAATTTTTTACTTATTTGGATACTTTCCTAGACACATGTGACATACATCCTTTATATATGCTCCAATTCTTATATTTCTATCAGTCTTCCATTGTCTACTTTTTTTGTATGGTATTACTAATTTCGCTATTGTTTACTATTTTAATTCCACTATGTATACTCTGCCAATGAGAGCATAGTTTCCCCATTATCACACCGTTTCTCCCGCTACTAGTCGGTAGCCTCTGGCATTTGGGGAAATTCACTTGAGGTCATGTGACCAACCGAGTTCGGGGCACCTTTGGGTGGCACCTGGAACTGGGACATTACAAAGAGGTATGAGAGGAGGTTATTTTATGATTTTCCTTACTATTTGGAGACTATAGACGGGTATAGGAAGGAATAGGTAGTTGTTAATAAGTTGTGCCTGAGATTAGCTAACCCATATACAGGGAAAATCCAGGTTACCTCGAATATTGCAATTTTTCTGGTTTTGCAACTGTTATAGTTAATTTGATTTCACTATTGAGTGACACACTTATTTTGTGCTATTACTAATGATATCATTGTGGTTTTATTTCTTTTTCAACCCAATGAGATGAGGGTATTCCATATCATGCATCATATAGGCACTTGTTAGAGATTACATGTCATGCATTCTTGTCATGCCATTTAGGGTACATTATTAATTGCATACTATTGTGATATATGTCGTGATAGAAATACCTGCTATTTTGATAGGGTATTGGTATATGTAAAGTTTCATTTGGATTAATTCCAAACTTTGGTCCTTGAGGTGTTATGGGCCCTCTTGGATCAGAATTTGGTGGATCATGTTTGAACTTTAATTGGATTCTGTTATGATATGTCATGAATAATGATGTCAAACTTTGATTCACGAGGAGTATGGGCTCTCACGGATTGGAAATTAGCATGAAATGGAAATTTTTTAAGTTTTTAAGGGTTATAGAGAAGTTTTAGAGTCCTATTAGTTAGAAACCCAGACAACACGGCGTGTGTTGTTATGAACACACGCCATGTGTTCTTCTGTTCTGGAAGAAACAAATTTTCTTATGTACACACCATGTACTATATGTACATGTTGTGTAGTCCTTGACTATGTGACTTAATATGTGAGCAGAGACACGAGGTTGATAAAAGATTGGTAGAACATGACGTGTACTAGAAGTACACACCGTGCTATAGATGCCATGTATCTGGACATGCGACTAATGACACAGGTGGATGAAACTTGGTTCATACACACCGTGTTTAGGTTATACACGCCATGTAGAAATAAACCGTGTATCTGAATATGTGAATAATGACATGGGTGAATGGTACTTAAGTCATAAACGCCGTGTCTATGGTGAAAACACCTTGTAGTGTTACACTGGGAGAGAACCGTGTAGTTCTAGCCATGTAGAAGAACCTGGGTAGGAGAGAAAATTCAAATACATGCCGTGTCTCTGAAGGAATATGCCGTGTGTATGGGGTGTTACATGACCAGGTTTACAAGGGGTACATACCCATGTTAAGGCTTAAGGGAACACGTCGTGTAGTGGTTCTACACGCCGTGTAACCCTCTTTTGTAAAAATTGATTTTTTTCTTCTCCTATTACTTTCTTGAAATTTTAAGTTAATGTCCTTGATAATATTGAACTAAGGTGTGTGCTTGAACTTGCATAGTCATTCCACCAAGATTTCCTCCGATTGTATGCTAGGTACATGGCGATGACCAAACACCAGAAATGGTAGATCAGGGACTACCAGCAGATCCTCTCGTCGTGCATGTTTTGGAACTAGCTGTTATAACGGATGCAGGTGCTGATGCACTGTTCTATTAAGGCCTTTTGAGAATAATGCAGACTTTTCAGGGAGCACCACATCCTGTCCCATCTATGGTAGAGTTTAAGCGGGTGTTCCAGCAGTAGCATCCTACCACTTTTTTAGGGGATGGAGGACCCTAGGCTATAGATTCATGGTTGGAGGCCATGATTTCTATCTTTGAGAATTTGGAGACACCTTCAGAGAGGAGGGTGAAGCTCATGATGTACATGCTACATGATTCCACCAAGAGATGGTGGGATGTTATCTCATAGGTAGGATGTCACCGAGATATGGCTTAGGAGGAGTTTCAGAGGACCTTATATGATTACTTTTACCCCAATACATTGAGGGCTGATCAAGCCTGAGAGTTCATGCATTTGGAGTAGGGCACTCTTTCCGTGATGGATTACTCTTCTCACTTTATAGAGCTTTAGTGCTTCTCACCTTTTTTAGGAGGTGATGATCTATCACTGGCTAGGAGGTTTGAGTATGGTCTTAGGTATGACATCCAATCATAGTTGAATTTTTTTATGTTAACTTTGGTGATGACTATAGTAAACTAGGTGTTGATTACCGAGTGCAATTTGAGGGAGTTGGGAGCTGCGAGTCAGGGCGGTTTAGTATTTAGGGATGGTATTACTTCGACATATATAAGGAATCACCATAGGGAGATTTCATGTGATGTTTCTTTAGGTATCCAGGTGGTGTTCCATCAGTGTGGAAGGAGTGGGCACATAAGACCACAATGCCCGAAGGACCCATTTGAGTGTTGATCTTGCAGAAATAGGATCCATATTCGGCATTTTTTCCAGATTTTATCACCATCAACGAGTGATATGGGTTATGTTATGACTACAAATTTAGGATTAGGACCACCGGTTTCTCATCAGTTAGAGAACTGGAGTTCTTCAGGCTATTTAGGCTAAGGAGGAGGTTGTGTTCGTGGTATCCAGATGACAGGATTTCAATGACAACAGGGTGGATCAGTTCAGGGTAGTCAGACAGGGTCACAGGTCCACGATACAGGTTAGACTTTTATAGTGGAGTATAACTAGTAGGATTAGGATCCCAGACCCTCTACAGTTAGAGGTACAATTATAGTTGACTTAGTTTAGCTTCTCCTCTTTTTGATATAGGGTATTCTCATAGTTTTATATCTACTATCATTGTGGAGATCCTTGGGCTCTGCATCTTTACTTATGATGATGTTATGATGAGAGAAATTCCGTTGGGAATTAATACGCCTAGTGTAAGTCAGTGCAAGGAGTTCCCTCTTGAGGTTGGTGGGTTTCACTTCTTATGGGACCTCTATGTCCTAGAGAGGATAGGTTTCGATGTCATTCTCATAATGGACTGGTTGGTCTCCTTTCAGGCCTTTGTTGACTCCTATCACCATAGGGTGAGTTTCACATCACTAGAGGGTTTTTTTCTACACAAGGGAGAATGGGATGTCCAGGAGAGCAGAGTGGGACTCGAGCATCATGGGTTGGGAGGAATTACAGCCCAAATTGCTAGTTTATATCCGGTTGACCATGGGACTTCATAGATGGACTTTCCTCCAGTGGTGGATCATTTTAGAGATGTATTTCGAGATGAATTTTTAGGTTTACCTCTATATTGAGAGGTAGATTTATCTATTTATCTTTTTCCAGGAGCGGTACCAGTGTCCATTCCTCCTTATAGGATAGCTACACAAGAGTTACAGGAGCACAAGAAGTAGTTAGAGGAGTTGTAGGAAAAAGGTTTCATCTGACCCAGTACTTATCCTTGGGGTTTGCCTATACTTTTTTCGAAGAAGGTGGACAATACCCTCAGACTTTGTATGGATTATTGGAAGCTAAACTAGTTGACAGTCAAGAACTGATATCCCTTATCGAGGATTGATGATCTCTTTGATCATCTTTGAGGAGCTCGAGTGTTCTCGAAGATTAAATTGAGATTCAGTTATCATCAGTTGTGCATTTGAGCATCAGATATTCCTCTTAAATTCTTTTAGAGTAGGTATGGTCTATATGAATATTTGGTTATGCCATTTGGTCTCACAAACACGCCGACAGTTTTCATGGCACAGATGAACCAAGTGTTACATCCTTACTTGGATTCTTTTGTGGTAGTATTCATGGATGATATCTTGATGTACTCTCACACTCAACATTACCATTCCATCCATATTGAGTACAATGAGAGAGCATCAGTTATATTATAAGCTCTCAAAATGCCACTTTTGGATGAATCGAATTCACTTCTTGGGTCATATTATCTCAGAGGCAAGAGTATCAGTAGACCTAGAGAAAGTTAGAGGAGTAGTTTCCTAGGAGTAGATGAAGAACTGAATTTAGGTAAAGAGTTTTCTAGGGATATATTGTTACTAAATATGATTTATAAAAGACTTTTCAAACTTAGAAATTCCACTGATGGGCCTGACTAAGAAGGGTGAGAAGTAATTTTGTATAGATTCATGCGATTTAGCCTTTTAGGAGCTGAAAGGGTGGTTGAATTCAGCACCGATACTGATTTTTCCAGAGCCGGGCAAGATTTACACCATTTACTGCGATGCATCAGGTATCATTATAGGAGAAATGCTTATGCATGGGTAAGGAGTTTTTGTGTATGGGTATCAGTAGATGAGTCCACATGAGAGGAATTACCCAACACATGATCTTGATTTAGCAGCAGTTGTGCATGATTTACAATGTTGGAGACATTATTTTTTGGGATATCATTTTTTGGTATACACTGACCACAAAAGTCTCAATAATATCTTTAATCAGCATGATATGAATTTGAGACAATGAAGGTGGGTTGAGTACCTTTAGTATTTTGACTTTGAGCTTTCCTACATGCCTGGGAAATACAATGCAGTGGATGATGTGTTGAGCAGGAGGACTCAGATATAGGCAGTTCAGGAGGCCATCGGTGAGTGTAAGCTTATGGATCTATTCTTTAAAATGAATTTTGAGGTGAAAAAAAGACAGTAGAAAATGTTTCTTTCATCTATATCTATTACCTCTACTCTACTAGATCGATTGAGAATGAGGAAGCTATTATATTCTAAAGGCCTAGTCCTAAGGGAGAGTGTGTTAGGCAAGGACCCTACTCCTGGATGGACTGTAGATGAGGATGAAGTTTTTCATTTTCATGGGTGTGTATGGGTGTCATAAGACATACGCAAAGAGATATTGTGAGATTTTCATTCCTCATTATGAGCAGTTCATCTTAGTGTCACAAAAATGTATCGAAATCTACATCATCAGTATTGGTGGCCAGGTATGAAGAGAGATTTTTTTAGTTTTTTTATTAGATGTTCCACCTGTCAATAGGTGAAGGTGGATCATCAATGACTGAAATGGATTTTATTGCAGTTAACCATTAATAAGTGGAATTGGAATGATTTCGTGATGGAATTTTTGATAGGTTTAGCAAGGTATCCTTGAGGGAATGATTCGGTTTTGGTTGTTATCGAAAGACTCACAAAAGTTGTACATTTCCTGCCGACCAAGGAGACCTTCAGTGTTGATGAGCTTGGAAGGCTGTAAATTCAAGATATTGTACATTTTCATGGGGTTCCTCACTCTATCATTTCATACAGGGATGCATGATTTACTTCTCGTGTCTAGCAAGGACTATAGAGGGCTTTGGGTACATAGGTACTTATGAGTATAGCTTACTATCACTAGAAAAATGGCCAGTCCGAGTACATGATTCAGGTTTGGGAGGAAATTCTTTGATCATGAATCTTGGATTTTGGGGGATCTTGGGAGAGACACATACCCCTGGTAGAGTTTTCCTAAAATAAAAGTTTTCGGGAAATGATTCAGATGTCACCTTATAAGGCTTTGTATGGTAGGCCATGCCGATCACCCCTTTGTTGGCTAGATAGGAGAGGCATCTATGCTGGAACCTCATCTTGTCCAAGAGACAACTGAGCAGGTGGAGTTGATTCGGAAGAGAACGAATACTGTATAGTCTCATCAGAAATCTTATGCTGATAAAAAGAGATGACCTCTGGAGTTCGAGGTCGGAGATCAGGTTTTCCTGTGTGTCACACTGAGGTTAGGACATGAGAGGATTATGAGATAGGGGAATCTTTCACTGAGATACATTGGGCCATTTTAGTTTTTTGAGAGTGTCAGAACAGTTTCATATCAGTTTCAGTTACTTCATAGGTACCAGGCTATGCATGATGTATTTCATGTTTCTCAGCTACGACATTATTTTTACACCTCTCATATTTTTAACTCGGGGAGGTTGAGTTGGAGGTGGATGCATCCTTTGAGAAGCACCCTATTTGGATTGTGGATCATAGCACAAAGGTTCTCTATAGTTGTTCAGTTCCTATAGTATGGTTTCTATGGAATCATGAGTGAGTATAGGACGAGACATGGGAGATGAAGGTTGACATACAATCACAGTGGCTAGAGTTGTTTGAAGATTCTTCTTTACCACCCTTGGAAGGGAAATTTGGGGAAAATTGCTTTAAGGGGGACGTTTGTAAGAATCTGGATCTTCATTTTAGGTATGGATCATGATTTTGGGATTGTTTTGAGGAAAAAGGAAGAAATTAGGGTTTTCTAAGTAAACACCGTGTACTTATGAGTACACAGCGTGTACTTAGGTATCATGTACAACCGTGTATTGGCTGTGTAACGGCCGAGTACATGGCCATGTTGTGACCTGGAAGACCACCTAAAGTGGGGGCCAGTTGAGGCTAATACACGATGTGTACATTTAATGAATAAGCCGTGTACTTGTATTTTTATTTGATAAATCAGAGAGGGTTCATGTATAATGTCCAAAACATATTTCTTCTTGCCTCAGTTCGTACAAGAGAGAGACAGAATGAACGCAAACCTCTAACCCCTCTCAATCCTCCATCTGAGCTCCATTTGAGACGTTTTCAGTTGCGTTGGAATCCCACTGGTGAGTTATCAATTACCCTATAGCCTCTCTTCCTGATTCCACCTCTCTCGTGATTTATTCAAGGTTAAAATTTTTTCACCCTTTTATAGATCTATGACAATCCAGGATGATTTAAGGGTCGACATTCAAGAGTATTGATCGTATGACATCAAAGTAGGCGGGTTGTGCCTTTCATTGATTGTCTTTGGATTATATATGCTAAAAGTTCCATATACCCATGTTTGGGGTATTATGTGTTTGGAATTTAAACCTATATAATACCCGCTATGGTTTGATTGATTGATAAGGGGTAATTACTTATGCATAAGGTTGTATACCTTGATTATGGGACACCATGTGTGTGTTTCCCTTATTGAATGTTTTTTGACCATTTGGTTTAGGATTCCTATTAGGATTTCCTTGTTTTCCATACCTTATTGTTAGGATGGAGTTACTGATTAAATGAGATGCATGTGATACACATTATGAAAGTTTGACCAAGGGGAATTTGACTGTGAGATCTTCCTGAGGTATGGTATTTTATTTATGAATTATTGTTATATTGACCCAGAGGTATTGACTATGAGAGATGCCGGGTGGTCATAGACCAAAGGGGTTAGACCATGAGAGCTACCTAGAGGGTAATTATTAAATGAATTGTTGTAATGTTGACCAAGGGGAATTGACCATGAGAGCTACCAGGTGGTTGTTTATATTTTTATTTATGCTATTTTGACCAAGGGGTATTGACCGTGTGAGCTACCCAAGTGGTTGTTTGTAAATGATTAGTGCTATTTGGGACCAAAGGGGTTAGACTATGAGGGATTTTCCAGAGGGTCATTATTTATTGAATTGATGATATGTTAGACCAGGGGGATTAGACTGCGAGAACTTTCTCAAATGGTTTCTTATGAATGATTGAATGATTGTGATGAGTCTGCCAAGCCAAAGCACAAGCTTGGAATTGGTCTTACTTGATTGTTTAGATGGTATTCTGAGATGTTTGTGGTTACTACTACATAGGGGATACAAATATTAGGATAGATACCATGTTTTAAATGATTCAATGAATTGATTAATAAATGAAAATGAATATAATTGAAAACTGTAGTATTGTTTACTTTTGAGTACTTCCTAGTTTATTGCTTCATTTTATGCATATTACTTGCTATATATATTCAATGACAGTTAGGCACAGATATTTTGGTGGTTACCTATTTGGATTTGTCTCACACCCTATTTGGGTCATGTTTTTGGACCCAAACATATTATATGATTGCAGGTATAGATAAGGCCAAGCACCCTTCTTCATCAGGTACTTGATTACTGTTGGAGCTGGAGATCACGAGACCAAGTTGAGGCTTGTGATGCTATTGAAGATTACTATTTTTTTGTACTTTGGTTTCAAGTATTGTATTCCTAGCATTGTGAATTTTTCTTCTTCTTACCTAGACACATGTGACACACATCATTTATATATTCTCCAGTTGTTATATTACTATCAGTATTACACTATTTACTTTTGTTTTATGGTATTACTACTTCCGCTATTGTTTACTATTTTCTTTCCACTGTGTATACTCTGCAAATAAGGGAATAGTTTTTCTATTATCACACTGTGGCCCTCACTATTAGTTAGTAGCCTTTATCATTTGGGGAAATGAACTTGAGGTCATGCAACTAACTGGGTTCGGGGCACCTTCAGCACCCAGAACCGGGACGTTACACAATTCATGATCCATGATTCCATTGATTATACCAAGGTTAAGAGTATTTCAAGAATCTATAGGTATTTTAGGTGAATAATTTTTAACCTTGATTCATAGAGAAAATGGGGTGGGATTAATTAGAGTAGGTTACTCTATTATGTCCTGAATGACATCTTTTTCAAAAGTTTCTTCTATATCTCCCTCATTATATTTCTCCATTGGCACATGTTTCACCACAAACTTAGGATCCTCCAAGAAATCCAATTGTTTCATTGTTTCTAAAAAATTATGAGTGTTATTTTCCAAAAATGTTGACTGATTTTTTGACTCTTGAAATATTTTAGATGTCTCCATTTTGGAAAAATTTTCGAACTCAAAAATATTTTCAGAAGGTGGTGATTCAATGTCATTTGAAGTGATGTCCTATTGCATGTTGAATTTCATGTTGTCTTTGATCAATTATAACTTTATAATGGTAAAAAAGGGTCACAGTTCAATGTACAATTCATCCTCAAAAGGTGTAATTTGAAAGATATTGGATGCAACATTTTTCACATTGGGATGGATGGGTTGTGAACTTACAGAATAAGGACATGAAATCACATTGTTTGATGGACCATTATGTTCAACTAGGTGGAAGAATAAGATGTCATATTATTGAAATGTGATTACATTGGAAGAATAAAATTGTGATGGAGAGGATTCATCAATGGTATTAAAGTAAGAAAGATTAATAAAAGAAGTCTTATCCTTAGAATCAGACAATGAATGTTTTTTTATTTGGAACCTTTGCTACACTTTCCTCCCAAAAATTATTCTGAATTAGATCATTAAGTGTTAGTGAGGTGACTAGTTAGACAAGATGAGTTATTTTATTTTCTATATCTTCTGTTGAGGAAAAAATGTTTTCATTACCTTCATCTTGAATTTCAAACCTATGATTTGTCTCAGTGATAACAGAAAACAACATGCATTCAATTATTGAATCATTTGTTTCACATGAATTATAAAGTTCTAAATTTTCAGGAATGCTTTGAATTTGAAAATGATCAAATGGTGTAAAAGGACTTTTATCACAACATGGTGCAACATTCTCATATGGATCATAACATTGACTTGAATAAAAATAATAAAAATAAATAGGATTACCTGGAGAGATCATGTGCTGTGAATCATTATACATCGTACCTTGAGCTATGGGCATGTAGTGAGGGTGTTGATTGTATTTGTATGGTGATGACCACTCTATTCAAAAGTTATGGGTGTATTGAAATTTACTATATTTAAAAATTATCAGATTAGTAAACTAATTTTTTTGTTTTTAACCTAGATAAATTATTTTAAAGACTTCCTAATGATACTATTCTCCCCGATAATTGTGCCAAAAATTTGGCATGGGCATAAAAATGTGTGAAAATTTGAAAATTTATTAACCAACTAACTACTTTAGAAGCGACGAGTATGGTTGAACCATGGAGATAATGTGAGTAGACATTAGGAATATCATTTTGGAAGAATGATTAGGCATATGAGTTCTTAATGTGATTAGAAACTAAAAAGGTCTAAAAACTAAATTATTATTTAAAAAAGACTATTTAAATTTACTATAACTATCTAAGAGAACTAAAATAATCCATGGAATGAAACAGGCGGAGATGGAAGTGTCAGAGTTGTGATGTCCCTTCAAGTGTATGTAATGCCAATTATTTAATTCTCACATCTAAATATTTATTTATTTAATTATCACCAATTAAAAATTTAATCAAAATACTATCAGGTATCATTCTCTGATGTTAGATAGTATTCTAATTTTCACAAAAATTATATGTCATTTCGTTCTATGTCTTGGAAAATAATTTGCACATCATTGCAGCACTGAATCACATGGTGAAATACCACAACCTGTTTCTCACAAAGCTAAAATATCTATCTGAATCGGGTTTTCTCATACGAGATTACTTATTAGGTATTACTCATGAAATTTTTAAGGATAACGTACAAAAATATATTTAAACTTCAATTAATATATTTATTTATTCAAAATTTGATCGTGTGCGATTTACGATTCTCTCACACGCGCAGTTGATTTTCGGATAAATAAATTCTCTGATGATCTCCCATGATTACTTATTAGGTATCACATGAACAAGCACCAAAGCATGTGTGCAGATCCCAAATAATAATTAATTCAAACAAACATATAATTAATTAAATAATCATCCATTTAAAAAATAATAATTTAAATGGTAATCAAACATGAAAGTAAATTAAATGCAGGCACATTACCGTCAAATTCATGAAAACTTTGACACTATGAAATTTTTCTAGCCATCAAGAAGACACAACCTGAAAAATAAATAAATGAAGTCATCGTTTTTGTGTTGACATGAGTATCACCATAAGGTTCCATGGACGATCAAAAAATAATAACCATCGCCCATCAATCTTGCTCATGCAAGGGGTGTTGCCAGCGTGGGATATGCATCAGATAAAACTGTTGATGATGCGATGAACCAGAGGCTACTGTGGTGGTGTGATCTATTGGGAAGGAAGGAGATGGTGATATGGGGGTGGGGGGAGGCCGGGGAGGGGGGTGAGGGGTGGGGGGGGGGGGGACGGGGGATAAGGGTGGTGGGGGTGAGAGGGGTGAGGGGACCGGGGAGGGTATGGAACATAAGGGGGTACTGGGGTGGCAACATTAGAGTAGGGGGAGGGGGAATGGGATGGAGAAGGGGAGAGTAGGGAAGGGGAGGGGGACTGGAGAGAGAGAGGGTGAGAGGCGGACCCTACGGGTCCTTAGGGTTACAACCCGATCCAAAAGAAGAAGCCCTCATCTTTTTGTGCCTCTTGCATGAAGAAAAAACAAAATTCAAAACAAAATTTACAAATTCAAAATTTAAAACATACGATTATCTAAATGTTAATAATAATAATAACAAAAATAAATAATTATTAGATAGTATTACATATACACACACATAAAATTAGATATAATAGGATAATACATAAAATAATGTAAGTAGTTAGATAAAATTATAATTGATACTAAATATAATAATATTACTATTAAATGTTAATCTAATTTAATAATAATAAAAACTAATAAAAATAACAATACTAATACTATAAATAACACGCATTGTTAAATAATATATAATACCAATTTTTTTAAAATATAATTACTAATAAAAATTAATAAACTAATAATAAAACTAATATTAATTAAACCACTAAAAATACTAAAAGTGTTAGATATTAAATGCTAATAAAGTATAAAATTAATAAAAAATAATTAATATATAATTAACTAAAAATTAAAAAAACAACCAAAACACTACAAAACTAAGACAATAAACTAAAAACATAAAAAATGTTAAACCAATTAATTAAAAATAACTTATAAAATTATAAAAAACACTATAGAAATCTATGTACATTAGAACCTTAATAGAGACCTCCTCCCTCATTCATTCAAGCTTTCAAGGAACCAAATCATCATTACTGCCGCTCTTTATCAATCCTTCTCAATAAATCGATCCTCTAAATATCTAAGGTATGTGATTATTTATTCTCCTCTTTGATCACACACTTTTTCCATCTAGATATTTACCCCCTCCAACCTCCATGCTGGTAGTACTGATGCGGTCCAAAGCCGGTAAATATTATTTTCCATTTACCTTCCAATATTTTTTTATGATTCTTATTTCTATTTTTCAAGATGCGTTCCACTCTCTTGTTTTCTGTTTGCTCCTCCTCATATTTCATTTCTTTGTCAATATTTTTCTTTGTATTCTTGATTGGTTAGGTACATGTCGTTTGAATCATATTAACCCCTTTCACTATTAATAGTGAAGTAAAGGGTTATGTGTAGCCCTTTAGGGGACACTGTAAAAGTGAACCTTTGTCCCATTATCTGCTTATTATGTTCTTAGAGTTTTAGAACCCTCTTTGATCTAGTTTTTTGGTTTTCCAACAGTTGAGGTTCCCACAAAGCTAGTTTTTGGTATTTTCTTCTTTATTCTTGTTCGATGTATGACAATTATTTCTTGAGTTCAACTATTTATAGTGATAGACTGGTCATGATTACATCTGTTTGGTGGAGTTAAATTGTATGAGCCTTCTCAAATTTTTATTTTAGGGGAGATTCAGATGTTCTGCCTATAGATTATGTGTATATAAATAATTTATATATAAATTTTATTAAAGATAAATTTTATTATACATAATTTCGATTATCTTGAATTAATAATTTATAAATAATTTTGAATCAATAATAATTTAGAATTAATATTTTTAAATTAATATTTATTTTGAAATAATGGAAATTGGATATTGAATTAATAAATTACAATTATATATATTATTTTTTAAATATATACATCAATTTTACCATCTACCATATTTTATAGTATTTACTATTCATTAACATATTTAACTATTCTCACTTGTAATAGATTTTTTCCAATAAATTATGTTTACTCTCTTAATAAATTTTGATATATTGATTTAAAATATGGAATGTATTTTTTAAATAAAACGCTAAATATATATAAATGAATTATTAATTTAAAACATATAATTTATTTTAAATTTAAGTTTTTTTATAATAAATACTTATTTATTATAAAATATTTTATTTTAAATTCTCAAACATCCTTTACTATTTTCATATTAATAATTATTTTCTTATATATATATAAACATATAATTTTTTTTTTAAATTTACCATTTAATTATAATAAATTTTATTTTCAAAAAAATATATTAATTTAATAAAAATGATGACTTCCTATAAAATAAAATTTATAATTATTAAAAGAAAATTTTATTAAATAAATAGTTACAAAGAAGAACTTTGGATTCAAAGGAAGATAATTCAACCACTACTTTAATCTAAGAACCAACCTAGAACTGACATAAAATTAGGGATTGATTTTTTTATATATTAAGTATGAAACTAGAAATGGGAAATAATGTATCACCTTGGTATCATCTGTAACACCCCGAGCTTCCATGATACGCTTCTCATTCAATAATGCAATAGCTTGCATTGCACACAACTTCGAGTTCTAACTCACCGCAACTAATCAAAGTAGCCGTTATGAATAGTAATACCCACTTTTCAAAATTATATAAATTTTATATTTCAAAATGGACTTCATTTTTGGATTTGGAATATCGAAATTATCCTATGTTGAATTTTTGGTATTTTTCTGAGAACTTCCAATTTTTTATGAATAGTGAAAAATACTTAAAAACAACTTTTTTAATCAAAATAATTTATAGTGATAAATTATACTATTTAGTGGTTTTAAAGTATAATTAGAATATATTTTTACCATTTTATCCAATGCTGGTCATTATAATTAATTTCACTTTGAAATTGGACATAAACAATTGTCAATCTTTTGATATATATTGTTTCTTAAAAACACGCTATTTGATATGACAACGGGAATTAATTATGAAATTAATTAATGAAACTTATATGTTTGGAATTTTGTAAAATAGAAATCATTTTTGAATTTGTAATATCAATTATATCTTAGGGTGAAATTTTGGCATTTTTCTGAAAAACTTCAATTTTTGATGAATAGTGAAACCACTAAGTGGTAGTTAATAAACTGATTTTTCGTTTAAATGAAACATTACCACTTCTGTGATTTGATTTTAAAAAATCTGACATACATGGTTGTCATTAGGATGTAAAATGTGGTTCAATGTGATTAAAATAATTTTTTTGGTGAATAGTACATTTTAAGTTTAATTAATCGCGATTAAAGGTAATTAGTGAAATTTATGGTAAAAATGATATTATAAAAATATGAAAATACCTTTACACTTGTCCTACCCCTATTGGATGTGTCATGGATGAACAAGACAATCCATGGGTCAACTTGGGGACCCCATGGATCCACTTTGGTAGGAAAATGACATAAATAACTTTTACTTAAAGTTAAAATAAAAATGTCACAAACATAAGTTGTTTTATTAAAACAATTTTTAAATGGGGTTATACAAGTCATATTTTTGACTATAAATATTCATTAGAAATATAAAAAGATTTCATACATCATGATATTTTTTTATAATTTTTAGACATTAAATAAATTAAATTATTTATGACACCATGATGATGCAACGATTACCTCATTAATTAACGATTTAAATAAAATGAAAAGATAATGTAAAATCCAAGGCTTACACTTGTCAAAAACCTATTGAATGAGTAGATTTCGAACCCTTATCACCTTAGACTCTAATTATATAAGTGTGGGACCTTTAAAATCCGAAACTCATTATATAATAAAGTAACATTTCATTACTTTCCAAGAGTTCCCCTCCTCTCAACTTATAAAAGGCCCCCACCACTACCACCTTAATCACACTTTAAGAGAATTTTGGATCAGCCAACCTCTGCCCAAATACTCTCCCAAATTCCCTACCTTACTTCTAGAAGCCTAACTTTGGGCAGAATTTTTCCCAAGGAAGCCTTTGGCTCAAATCCAAAGAGTTACCTGATTTTAAGGTAATGTTTTCTCTTATGTTATTTTGTTTTATTTTGCTTATCCAACCCCCTAAACTCTTTTTTCATTTCTTTTGTAACAAAACCAGTATCCTCAATATACTATGATGTTGTTATAATAATTATTCGAGCTACACTTACGCACACCTACATCTAATGGTTAAAGAACATACTGTTTCTGTGGATGGCGAATTTCTGCCTCACGAAACGATGATTGTTCAACACTCATATAACACCTCTAATGGTGGCCATTTTGATGACACGATTTTCATATATGATATATATATTAGGTTTATGTTTTCCTTATCCTTCTGTATTTCGCATTTGTGGCATACTTTATGATTTCCATTATGGGTAAACGCGATAATTTCATTTTAGGAAGTGCGGACTACCGCCCCCTCAAAGTGATTTGAATCGTTAATTCCATATGTGGGATGTATAAAGGATGAAGTAAATGGTATTATAAATTATATTATTATATAATTATATTATACCTTTATATAATTATAACTTCATTCCATTAAATATGAAATAGAAATGAAAGTAGCGTTCATGCATACTTACGGCTTACCGTCTCCATGAACGGTGCATTTAATTTCTTACCTCTAAACGTTATGGAATATTATAAATGCATGTATATAATGGATATATATGAGATATATGATATCAATATCATGAATATAATTCTGTATATAATGGATATATCACCAATGAACAACTTGTAATTATAAGAAGTTTATTTTTGACTCAAGTACCAAAGATCGACAAAACGACCGTTATTAACTTAAATAATTACATAATGTTCATAACATGGTAATAAGTGATATAAAAGGAATAATGAACTTCAAAAAGGTTCTTAATAAGGTAGAGATTAACTCTAGTTTATTATTCAGGAGATCAAAGAACAGTCGAGTGAATTAGGACACATGGTAAGCGAATTTCTTAACCCAATTTCCATTCTTTGGGTTAATCTTCTAATTTCAAATTATGTATTGATATTATTATGTCCTATCTTGTATTTGCACTTTTTTTATGTGTACTTATAGTGAATACACATAATATATTTATTTTATTTAAAAAAATGATCTTTGTAAGGGACTTCGTCTCAATCTCCTTTCATTGAGCCATATTTTGTTTTATACACAACTTTATTTTATATGTTGTATAAACCCATTTGACTTTAATGTTTATTAAAAAGGTTTTAATTTATAATTATGTGATTTTTAAATGATTTCAAAAAAGAGATATTTCACTCAAACATATGAAAATCCAGTGCAAATGTATACGTATTTAATGCCAGATTAAAAATGTTTTCAGAAAACCTGACTCTCGAGTGTGGTAGATAGGAAGGGATTGGGCGTGGACCCATCATGGCCTGTAATTAGTCGAGAAGTCTTAGAATTAGTTATTTTGTTTTCAGAAGCTTGCATAATGTTTTCAGAAAAACACTGCAGTATATTTAAGCAATTTTAAACGTAAGTATCTTCTAAAAAAATTGCATCGGTAGGTCTCATGAGACAGACTAGTGTCTTGGCACGGGGCCTTGACAAAATCTTATTGTAGACTTGGCACGAGGCCTTGGCTACGTGGTTATGATAGTCTGGAATTATGCATTCCATCATTGTAAAAGTGGTTATTGATATTTCATGTGATTATTCGACTAGTAGAATATCCATGTGAGTAAGTAAATCACATTATTTAATTTCATTTTTGCCATATTATGCTGAAGTTCAAGTTTAAAAAGGATTTTGTTTTAGTTATACATTTCCTTAAATGTTAATGTTTATTTATGAAAGCTTCCGCAATATTGTTATCCTTACTGAGCATCTGATCTCACCCCTTTCAATGTTTTAATATTTTCCAGGATGTGAAGAAGTATTTTATGAATGACCTGCAGGGATAGTCATAAGAGGATATGAGTGTGGACTATGGAGACTTTGTTATTGTAGTTTTTCACTTTATGATGTAATGTAACATTTATGAATGTATCTTGTGTTTCCAAGGCTACTAAACTAATCGGTCTTTCGAGACTTGATCTTTTGTGATCATGCCAATGTTACGAAGTAATGCACCAACTCTGGGTAGCTGGGGTCGGGGCGTTATAGTTGGTATCAGAGGCAGTTTAGTACTAACCTTGGAAGCTAGATTTAGATAAACTCTGATTAGAGAACATAGCCCAAAGATAGATTTTGAGGATTAGTATAGAATAACTTCCTAGAATTTTGTTGTTGTAGAGATTTTGTGAGTTTTCCGAGAAATACATCCCTGTCTGGATACGAGCAGGTAGAGGAGGCTCTGGCACAGATGTACCTAGGGGTAAAACCCGAAAACACCGCTTTGAGCTAGACTCGAACGGGAACTGGTGCACGACAACGGGCCTTGCTACACTCTTGGTTACGACACTCCCAAAAGATATTCTTAGGATAATTCTCATTTTCTTTACAAACCACTATGAAGGGTTATGAGTATATACTTACTCAAAGAAAACATTTTTATGGATTATATCCATAAATAGTTCAATTTGTGTTAAGTATTTTACAAGTATAGAATTATGTATTTTGATTTATAAACTAATCTAGTTTATGCCATTGTTTAGAAATGGCGCCTAGTGGAAGGAATGGAAACCGTATCAATGCACGCACTCCGTGTAGGGATTGCCCTCCTGCTCAAGATAATTATTGTGGATCTAGAGAAACAACTGGTGCTGATCAACTTATTACCATACTGGGACAACTTATTTAGGTTATGAATAATAACCTTACTCGTATGGAGCACCCTGATCCGCAACGTGGAGGATCAATGTTAGACTGCTTCATGAGGCAACAACCACCAACATTTAATGGGGGTACAAATCCATTAGTAGCTGAGAAATGGATAAAATCCTTAGAAAAAATATTCCATGCCTTGGGGAGTAGCGAAAGGGAGAAGGTTGTCATGGAAGTCTACCGCCTCACTGGAGATGCCGATTAGTGGTAGTCGCTGATTCAAAACACAAAGGAAGATGATGATGTATCGAATATGGAATGGAGGGAGTTCAAAGAGATTTTCTTAGAAAAATACTTTCCTCGTGGCCATCGAGCAGATATGGAAAGGCAATTTCTAAGTCTGAGTCAAAAGGAGGATGAGAATGTCGCAAAGTATGAGGCCAACTTTACAAGGTTAGTGAGGTATGCTGCAGATTATATACGTAACCCAAGAGGTAAGATTGATCGTTTATTTGATGGGTTAAAACCATTTATCCGTAGAGCTTTAGTATCACAATCCTTCTCATCATACGAAGATATTGTCTTGTGTGCTATTAAGACAGAAAAGGAATTCTCTAAATCTTATGACAATAAAGTAAAGCAAGAGAAGAAGAGAATGGTGGAATAAGAGACAGATAAAGGGAAAAAGGAAAAGAAGGATTTTCCATTATGTGATAATTGTGGGAAGAATCACCCCGGTACTTGCCTAAAAGGAATGGGAATTTGTTTTAAATGTGGAGAAAAAGGTCACCAGGCTCGTGATTGCAAGGGAAAGAAAGAGGCTATCAATGTTGAATGCTACAATTGTAGGGAAATGGGGAATTATGAAAATGAATTTCCTAAGCGTTAGGGAAACTTACCTCAGAAAAGTCCAAGGGATGAAGGCCAATCTTATGTTATTACTACACTTGAAGTGGAATAATTTATGTATTGGTGCTTTTGGACTCAAGGATTATATTTTGGTTATAAGAATAATGTGATATATATAAGGATTGTACTGCAGTACTTGTTGTTTCAGTAAGGTTTTAATATGATGAAGGTAATCATATTTTTAGTATGTGACAAAAAGAGAAACTTTAATTTGTTTGGGGAATCTAATGTAACAATTGATTTTGGAATTTAGAGACCTTTTAGAGAAAGTCTGGACAAAGGTATTTTGGATAACTATTAAGGTTGGAATGGATTATGTTGAACCTTGGATAGTATTATTTAAGGTTAAAACATTTCTGAAGATTATTTTTGGAATATTATAATACTATAGTTTTAGGAAAAGGACAACCTGCAGGGTGGGGCATAACCCATCGAGTCCGACAAAGATGCAGGAATCGAACCCACAACCATAGTGCGAAAGGCCTTTATTACCTACCACTATCCTACATGAAGTCCTTGGTTATTACAAAATAGTTTTAATAATCTAAATGGTATGTGTTAATATTTGGAACCTTATACAATTAGGATAAATAGAATATTTTTGAGTTCTATTACCTTTTAGAGTGAAAGATGGGTTTGTGGTAAAAATTTATTAAATAATGAAAGTCTACATGAAAAGTATGTATATTCCCTTACATTCTTAGTAAATTTCCTAAATAAATTCCTCAACTTTATAAAAGGTAACATAAAACAAAAACGTTGCCGGTTAACTTTTCCAACTGGGGATTCAATGAATATTTAACCAATCACAAGTTTGTGATTTTCTTATGGTTATCTTTCTCCTAATTCAGTTTTCTACGACTCTCCATCAGACCTTGATGGTTTGTTTTTCTTCTATATCCATATTTTCATAGAATCCTAGTATGGGCTATCTCGGGTGACCTTTGTACTTATTTTTCTTTCTTTTAAAGTTATATTTTTATTAACCTTGTTTCCGATGTGGGTTTTCCACAAAGGTATTTTCTATTTTCAACCTTTTATTTTCAAAGAAAAATTTCAAATTGCGAGGACACAATTTATTGAAGGATGGGAGAATGTAACACCCCAAGCTTCCATGATACACTTCTCATTCAATAATGCAATAGCTTGCATTGTACGCAACTTCGAGTTCTAACACACAGCAACTAATCAAAGTAGCTGTTATGAATAGTAATACCCATATTTTAAAATTATATAAATTTTATATTTCAAAATGGACTTCATTTTTGGATTCAGAATATCGAAATTAGCCTATGTTGAATTTTTGGTATTTTTCTGAGAACTTCCAATTTTTTATGAATAGTGAAAAATACTTCAAAACAACGTTTTTAATCAAAATAATTTATAGTGATAAATTATACTATTGAGTGGTTTTAAAGTATAATTAGAATATATTTTTACCATTTTATCCAATGGTGGTAATTAGAATTAATTTCACTTTGAAATTGGACATAAACAATTGTCAATCTTTTGATATATATTGTTTCTTAAAAACACGCTATTTGTTGTGACCGAGGGAATTAATTATGAAATTAATTAATGCAACTTATATATTTGTAATTTTTTAAAATAGACATCATTTTTGAATTCGGAATATCAATTATAGCTTAGGGTGAAATTTTGGCATTGTTCTGAAAAACTTCAATTTTTGATGAATAGTGAAACCACTAAGTGGTAGTTAAAAAACTGATTTTTCGTTTAAATGAAAAATTACCACTTCTGTGATTTGATTTTCAAAAATCCGACATACATGGTTGTCATTAGGAAGTAAAATGTGGTTCAATAGGATTAAAATAATTTTTTGGTGAATAGTAACTTTTAAGTTTAATTAATCGCGATTAAAGGTAATTAGTGAAATTTAAGGTAAAAATGATATTATAAAAATATGAAAATACTTTTAAACTTGTCCTACCCCTATTGGATGTGTCATGGAAGACCAATAAAATCCATGGGTCAACTTGGGGACCCCATGGAGCCACTTTGGTAGGAAAATGACATAAATAACTTTTATTTAAAGTTAAAATAAAAATGTCACAAACATAAGTTGTTTTACTAAAACAATTTTTAAATGGGGTTATACAAGTCATATTTTTGACTATAAATATTCATTAGAAAGATAAAAAGATTTCATAAATCATGATATTTTTTTATAATTTTTAGACATTAAATAAATTAAATTATTTATGACACCATGATAATGCATCGATTACCTCATTAATTAACGATTTAAATAAAATGAAAAGATAATGTACAATCCAAGGCTTACACTTGTCAAAAACCCATTTGATGAGTATATTTCGAACCCTTATAATCTTATACTTGAATTATATAAGTTTGGGGCCTTTAAAATCCGAAACTCATTATATAATAAAGTAACATTTCATTACTTTCCAAGAGTGCCCCGCCTCTCCACTTATAAAAGGCCCCCACGACTACCACCTTACTCACACTTTCAAAGCCTTTTGGCTCGTCCAAAATCTGACCAAATACTCTCCCAACTTCCCTCACTTACTCCTAGAAGCCTCAAATTGGGCAGAATTCTTACTAAGGAATCCTTTGGCTCAAATCAAAAGAGTTACCCGATTTTAAGGTAATGCCTTCTCTTATGTTATTTTGTTTTATTTTGCTTATCCAACCCCCTAAACTCTTTTTTCATTTCTTTTGTAACAAAAACAGTATCCTCAATATACTAGGATGTTGTTATAAGAATTATTCGAGCTACACTTACACACACCTACATCTAATGGTTAAAGAACATACTGTTTCCGTGGATGGCGAATTTCTGCCTCACGAAACGATGATTGTTCAACACTCATATAACACCTATAATGGTGTCCATTTTGATTACAATATTTTCATATATATGATATATATATATATATATATTATGTTTATGTTTTCATTATGCTTCTGTATTTCTCATTTGTGGCATAATTTATGATTTCCATTATGGGTAAACGCGATAATTTCATTTTAGGAAGTGCGGACTACCACCCCCTCAAAGTGATTTGAATCGTTAATGCCATATGTGGGATGTATAAAGGATGGAGTAAATGTTATTATACATTATATTATACTAGAAGTATATTATACCTTTATACAATTATAAATCCATTCCATTAAATATGAAATAGAAATGAAAGTAGCGTTCATGCATACGTACGGCTTACCATCTCCATGAACGGTGCATTTCATTTCTTACCTCTAAACGTTATGGAATATTATAAATGCATGTATATACTGGATATATATGAGATATATGATATCAATATCATGAATATAATTCTGGATATAATGGATATATCACCACATGAACAACTTGTAATTATAAGAAGTTTATTTTTGACTCAAGTACCAAAGATCGACAAAACGACCGTTATTAACTTAAATAATTACATAATGTTCATAACATGGTAATAAGTGATATAAAATAAATAATTAAATTGAAAAAGGTTCTTAAGAAGTTAGATATTAACTCTAGTTTATTATTCAGGAGATCAAAGAACGATCGAGTGAATTCGGACACGAGGTAAGGGAATTTCTTAACCCAATTTCCATTCTTTGGGTTAATCTCCTAATTTCAAATTATGTCATGATATTATTATTAACTATCTTGTATTTGTACTTTCTTTATGTGTAATTATTGTGAATACACATAATAGATCTATTTTATTTAAAAAAATGATCTTTGTAAGGGACTTCGTCTCAATCTCCTTTCATTGAGGCATATTTTGTTTTATACACAACTTTCTTTTATAAGTTGTATAAACCCATTTGACTTTTATGTTTATTAAAAAGGTTTTAATTTATAATTATATGATTTTTAAATGATTTCAAAAAAGATATATTTCTCTCAAACATATGAAAATCCAGTGCAAATGTATACGTATTTAACGCAAGCTTAAAAATGTTTTCAGAAAACCTGACTCTCGAGTGTGGTAGTTAGGAAGGGATTGGGCGTGGACCCATCATGGCCTGTAATTAGTTGAGAAGTCTCAGAATTTGTTATTTTGTTTTCAGAAGCTTGCATAATGTTTTCAGAAAAACACTGCAGTATATTTAAGCAATTTTAAACGTAAGTATCTTCTAAAAAAATTGCATCGGTAGGTCTCATGAGACAAACTAGTGTCATGGCACGAGGCCTTGACAAAATCTTATTGTAGACTTGGCATGAGGCCTTGGATACATGGTTATGATAGTCTGACATTATGCATTCCATCATTATGAAAGTGGTTATTGATATTCCATGTGATTATTCGACTAGTAGAATATCCATGTGAGTAAGTAAATGGAATTATTTAATTTCATTTTTTCCATATTATGCTGAAGTTCAAGTTTAAAAAGGATTTTTGTTTTAGTTATACATTTCCTTAAATGCTAATGTTTATTTATGAAATCTTCCGCAATATTGTTATCCTTACTGAGCATCTGAGATCACCCCTTTCAATGTTTTAATATTTTACAGGATGTGAAGAAGTATTTTATGAATGACCTGAAGGGACAGTCAGAAGAGGATATGAGTGTGGACTATGGAGACTTTGTTATTTTAGTTTTTCACTTTATGATGTAATGTAACATTTATGAATGTATCTAGTGTTTCCAAGGCTACTAAACTAATTGGTCTTTTGATACTTGATCTTTTGTGATCATGCCAATGTTACGAAGTAATGCACCGACTCTGGGTAGCTGGGGTTGGGGCGTTACATCATCCAATAAAACCATCCACTCCAATAAAAACTTAGTAAAATTGAAGGATCAAAAAAGATTAAATGCCCTAATATGGAATGTATAGGGATACTGTAAAAAATAAAAATTTAAAGAATAATATTATAGGAGAGAATATAAGCTTACCTTTATGAAGAATATTCCTTATTTAATATTCTAGGGTAGGGGTAATTTATCATTAAGAAGGGGTGATGAATAAGTGATACACTTTTTCTTTTAAAATTAATCTTTAGAAATTAATCTCTATTTTTGATTAAAGTGTTGATCCATTCACTTACTATTTTACTTTTCCTTTTCAAACACTCCTTAAAATATGTGTCAAAAAGTTGAGTGGTATCTATATTTATAAGTTCAATGGGATGAGTGGTATATATATTTATAAATGCATAAAATTTTAAGGAAAATGGGTGGTATCTATATTTATATGACCATATTAACTTTGAGAGTCCTCCTAGATACATAGAATCTCACCTCCTACATAATATAGATTGATAATAACACCTTGGAAAGGGCATGTCACCAATTCCATATAACCCATAGGATATCCATCACGACCTTACTGTCATAACCTTGGCCTCATAGGAAGATAAGAACTACTAAAATTCATTCCTCAGACCAAAAGCCTTTTCCTTTATAGGGATTAATTAAAGCCTTGCTTTGAATGTTGAAACTGTAATGGCTATATCAACATGAGTGCATGTAAGACCATATGACTAAGCCTTTTCATGGTCACACCAATCAAGGATACCCTTGTAGGGATCATAATATTGTTTCTTCTTTTTTCAACTTTATACAGAAAACCAAGAAATATTCTCTGGTGATTCACTAACTCCTCAGCCTGAGAATATTTAGATTTAATGAGATAACTTTCACCCTCATCAACTTCATCTCTTAAATAGTTATTATTATATTTTGTTTCCTAAGAATCATACCCCATCTCTTCTAGTCACACACCTATGTTTCTTGAACCACTCTAAGTAGTAGTCATCCCATACTAGGTACTATTGATCATTGCGGATGAATTTAAAGGATAAATAACACAACCAATGGAGTAATTTCTTTAAAAATCCAATTACCAATTTAATTCAAATCATGCTAAAATTATTTTAAAAATTCAAATGTTGGGTTCCACTTATTTGAAAGGCCCCTTTTTGTGTATTTATTTGTTTTGTTATATATTAATATTACTGAATCAAATAGGATGGATATGTATCAAAAATGGATAGATTCTAATAATATAACAAAATAGTATGAAGATGACGTGAAAGAGTTCATTGAGTTTACAAAATATCATGCATATGACCCTTCTCAAATCCCTTTTCTATGTTTAAGCTGTTGTTATTCATGACTAATTATCCTAGAGGAGTTAGGGGAACACTTGATCAGTCACGAAATAGATCAAAGTTATAAATTTTGAACTAAACATGGGGAAAAAGTGAATATATCTAGTGTTTGGGATAACAATATGTTTTATGGATCATCTAATATGATTACAAGTGTGGAAAATGAATAATACCATATTGAATATGTGATTACATGTGTGAATGATGATAAAGACCATATTGGTGAAATGATAATGACAGTTTAAGATGAAATTCATGATTGTCCAAAATTGTATGAGAAGTTAAAGAGTTGTGAAAAGATTCCATTGTATGCTAGTTGTAATAAATATACAACCTTTTTAGCTATACTGAAGTTGTATAATTTAAAATTTGGTAATAGATGTAGTGACACTAGTTTTACTGAACTACTTGATCATTTGAATGATATAATCCCAAAAGATAATGAGCTTCCAAGATGAAAATATGACACTAAACGAATGATACATTAAATGGGTATGATCTCTTAAAGAATACATTTCTATAAAAATTAATGTATACTATTTCACAAGGACCAAAAATCTCTTAAAGAATTTCCAAATTATGGTGGGTCTTGATATAAGAAAGATGAATCGGTTCCTTTGAATGTTTTATGATACTTTCCAATAATTACAAGGTTTAACTACCTATATAAAAGTGAGGAGACTACAATAAAATTTATGTAGAACACAAATACAAGAAATAAATATGGAAAACTTCATCACCTGATAGAATCTTCTCAGTGGAAGATAATTAATCATGAGTATCCTGAATTTGGAAATGATATGAGAAACCTTCATTTTGTGCTATCTACAGATGGAGTTAATCCTTTTTGTTTTCAAATTATCACTGATAGTAAAAGTCTATTTATGTTGGTAAATTATATCTTTTCACCATGGTTATGCATTAAATGAAAATAAATTATTTTATCTCTGCTTATATCAGGACCCAAACAACCAGGCAATGATATTGATATTTATTTATCTCCATTGATCGAATATTTGAAATTATTGTGGGATTCAAGTGTTACATTGTATGATGCTTACAAAAATGAAAATTTCATCTTGAGATCCATGTTGTATAGGATGATAAATTTATTTCTTGTTTATGGAAATTTTTCAGGATATATCATTAAAGGAACTCAAGGGTGTCCCATTTTTGAACAAGGTACATAGTCAATTAGGTTGAAACATTCATTAAGTACTACATTTCTATGACATCATAGATTTCTACCCCAGTGAAATAAGTACTAATCTTGGATGACATCATTCGATGGGATATAGAAGAACATACAACACCATCTCCAGTAACAAGTGATTAACTATTTGAGAAAGTAAAAGATATGGACACTACTTTTGGTAAAACATTTTTGAAAAAACTTATAAAACCTAGTTAGAAAAAGTGATTTTTTTTGAATTACCATATTGGAATTGTTTGTACATAAGAAATTTTCTTAATGATATGCATGATGAAAAAAATGTATTTTATAGTTTCATTGGAATATTACTAAATGCATCAAAAAAAAGGATGGAATTAAGGCTAGGTTGGACATGATTGACGTGGGAATACATGAAGAGTTGGCACCAGTGAAGGGTGAAAAATGGAATTTCTTTATATAACTTCTTACACTCTTTCTAGATAGGAGAGATATTACTTTTGAAACTTTTTGAACGATTTAAAGGTTCTAGAGGGTTATTAATCAAATATCAAGAATATTGTGTCAATTAATGATTTAATGTTAGGGTCTGAAATCACACAACTACCATGTTTTAATGAAAGATTTAATGCCTATAGCTTTAAGTTTCATTTTTTCAAAGAATTTACATCATACATTAACCAAGATATATTTATTTTTAAAATATATATTCATAAAAGTTATAGACCTGCTGAAATTTCCAACTATGGAAAAGGAAATTAACATCATATTATGTGAATTGGAAATGTTCTTCCCACTAACATTATTTGACATGATGGTTCACTTGGTAAGATAAATTTGACTATGTGTTCCTATAAATTATAGTTGGATGTACCCTATTGAGTGGTATATAGATATTTTGAAAGGGTATGTACAAGACGATATTGGAAATAAGGTTGTATTATAAAGTGATATATTATTTGAGAATCTGTTTAATTATGTACTGATTGCTTGTTCGGTGTGGAAAACATTGTTCTGCCAAAATCTAATCACACTGGGTGTCCTGTGGGTGAAGAAATTTCTAGAATAGATGTTGTCACAATCACTATTATATATCAGTAGCAAACCCAAATTTACATTTTTCATAATAGTTTATAGGGTTTCCTATATATTGAAACCCATAAAGAAATTCTTAGGCATTTTAATCTATCAAGGGATGAATGCTGGATATAGAATACAAATAATAAAAAGTTTTTAGTATGGTTTCAAGACCATATTTTTAATTATTTATTTGAAAATCAATATTCAATTTCAAAATGAATTTGATGGCCATATAGAGGACCAAGTGTGTATGTATTATCTTATAATGTTTATGTAATTAATGGTTATGTGTTTTATAAAAATGAACATTTTGAATGCAGTACCATGAAAAATAGTGGAGTTACACTTGTGGATAAATCAATTCATGTATTTGGTACCAAGGAAACAAATATAATTTATGAGAATATGTTATACTTTTTCATCATCAAATAAATATGGGAGTTGGATTATAAAACATTACAAGTGATGATTTTTCAATACAAGTGGGTTGATAAGAGGAGTGATGTTAAAATAGATGAATTGAGATTAATGAAAGTGGATTTTAGTAAGGGTAAAAATATGAACCATTTATAATGGCATCATAGGTAGTAAAAGTATTTTATATTCTAGATCTTATAAACCAAAAGTGGTCAATTGTTTTGTTATCAACCAAAACCACAAAAGGGTCAAATGAAAATTCAACTAAGGACAACCCTTTCATTGGGGAACCACAATCATTTCACAGTGGTCCCAATGTAGATTGGGTCTTGTATGTCAGAGGAGACCATAATTAAGGGATTTGGATATTTTATAGAGGGTCAAATCCCTTGAAACTTAAAAAAGAGAGTTTAATAATTGGGTTATATATATTTTTTAATATAAATCATGTTACCTCATATTATTATCTATTAAATATTAAATTTACATAATTTAAATTAAATTTTAAAACACTTTTGTAGATAATGACTTATACATATGCTGATTCTCTCAATCCTGAGGAACAATAGGTTTCTCAACATACTAGTGCTCCCAATACAGAGGAAAAACAACCTTCTGCACATGTTAATGATACCAATCCATAGGAAAAAAATATTGATGATATTGAACCTGAGGAAATAGTAGATGGTGAATAATCGATGTCCTAGAAAAAATAGAAGTTCCATGGCTTGATGGTGTTAGAAAAAATTATTAAGGTGAGAAAAAAGGTATCAAATTCAAGGTTGGATGAAATGCATGTGGCCAGAATATTAACGACCAAAAGGCTATGTTCAATAGTTATATTTATCTCACAACTCGAGAGTGTGTGCTAATTGATATAGATTCACAAAACAATGTTGTGACTTCCCTTAAGACACTGATTCAGGTAAATATTATAGTAACATTGTGATATACTTTCTTTATGTTACTAAATAATAATAACAAAACATTGAATTAATCTTAATTATCCCTTAAAGAGTGCATTTATAGTAGATGACCCCCAAATGAAATTTATATTAATGCTTGTTGGAATGGATCACATAAGATTTCACACTATTCTTATGAAGTTTCATCCTATAGATGCTAAAGGGAAAATAAATCTGCACCCACCATAGATGTACGCACACTTGATAAGCCAAGAATCATGGGATACATTTACTAGTCATTATAAGGAAGCATATTTTTAGGTACATTGTGACTAGAAATACATTGTTTGACAGTATTTGTATAAATCACTTTGATTAAGAATTGTTAATTTATAAAACAACGACTAAGTGGTGAAAATAATCAATGGGAAACAAAACCAACGTACCCATACCATAAAGCAAGGATGGAGTACGTTTCACTTAAAAATATTGATACGTATTTTAAATCTACCGTAATACTTTCATGTGACATGAAACAAAAACATAATTATATTCCTCTATTTATATACATATTGATGAATCCAAATCTTAATTCACTTCCATCCCATATTATTTTCTATGGAAGGAGGAACATGTAAATAAATATGGGATAGTAATAGATGAAAAAATACAAAAATCTTGTGAATCATGTGTAAGTATGACATAAGAATAAAAATTCTATAAATCAATATTACATAATAATGATCACTTATTTTCCTATACTTTTTATCCAAATTATACACAAGAATCATCATCAGCTGTACTGGATGGACAAATACTATCATTGGCCTTGAAGAAACCAAAATATTATGAGAACATTAGAGGTGTGAGTTTTGGGGTGACACCATGAGCATATTTTGTGAAAAGAAATAACCAGGGGGATAATGATAAAAAATCGAAGGGTTGAAAGCACAATTAGGTTCTGTTGAAGAAAAATTTAACTGGAAGACAGAGTTGGTATAAGATTTTATTGGAATGAATCAAAGAGAAGAGAAAAGATAGTTTCAACCACTGTGTAAAGACCTCCCACCCACCACTAATTTTGAGGCAATCCATTCCCCTCAAATATTCAACTTAGATGAGGTAATCAATATTCTCATAATTGCTTCTGTGAAATGCGAATTAGAAAGACACTGATACCTTTCCTGTAATGATATTCTATAAGTTGAAAATGATTGTGATTTATATCTATCAACACCCACTCATGGCCTTGTTGCAAGGTCTACCATATTCAATATCCAAGTAAATAATATTCACAATAGAAAAATTATGATAGGTCATGTGAGAGTGGGGATTAACGTAGCTCATGAGCCAAGTGATGAACTACCCAATCTACTTGATGATGAAAATATTCATATGGTTGAGAAATATATTAGAATATTCATATCATGGACATTAGATCTTGTAAATGAATATGTCTATAAGGAGGTATTCATTTAAAATTTATTTTTCATGCAAAACCTTTAACAATTAATGAATAAAGGTTTGAACCAATGAATGTTATTATAGATGGACAAAGGGAAGGGGGTGAAAAAAGGTCAAATAAAAATAATCTAAAGGATCAACCAACCAATAAAAAATATCTTCACAAAGTACCTTTACCCTACCTATTTAATTTATGCATTTACTAACATTTAAGGTTCATGGAGATAAAAGGTTACAAAGTGGTAGTAATGTCATAGTTGATTTTAAAGAAAAAATGTGCGATGAGGACATTACATACTACATTAAGTTGAGAATGTAAATTAAATCCTGAAGTATGAATGGCTATGAGTCTTAGTTTTAAATGTATATATGATGTTTTTTTTCATGATTTTCTTTTCTAATATAATATCTACTATGTTAATTATTACTAAATAAAATTCATATTTTTACAGACATATATATCAATACTATTTTAAGGGAAAACCCTGGGAATATAACTATGGAATCATTAGTCCTTGAATCACTTCTACACAAAAAACCTTATTGGAATCAGATAAAATTGATGTAATAGTGTAAAAACTATCCTCAATGTTTGAAAGAAAACTTAAAAACGAAAGACAATTATTATTACTAATGATGAAGGGGTAAAACACTACAATTTAATCATATCCAATATATTTTCATTCCTTTCATTACTTATTCATTTTTTAGGTAGCATTGGTTACTCATTGTTGTTAATTTGGATACTCCAGAGATTTATTTTCTCGATTCACTACATGGATACCCAACAAACTGACCACACATGATGACATTTGTTGACTTGTAATACACTACATGCAACATTTTAGAACTAAACTTAAAATTTATATATTTTATATTATGTTTTAATGAGAATTATGTTATGATAGAGAGATGTTTAAATATTTTTAAAATCATGTAATGCGGATAGTAGATGCGTACAAGGAGCCTATATACTTCTACAAGTGTATAAGTATTAGGGTATATATAATAATATTTACTATCAAAACATATATAAAAAATTAATTATTTTTTTAATGTTTCTATAGTGTCCAAAACAAAAAAATGAAAACAATTGTGGTTATTATGCTTGAAATTTTATGAGAGATGTCATATACCATCAATAAACTAGCATCCCCAAATAAGTATTTTTAATGATAATTATAATTTCATTTAAAATATTTATTAATCCTTTTTGTATTTATATTTTTCCAGTACTACCAGGACTATTGGAAGTCCTAATATTCACAAGATGAAAT
Organism: Viscum album; assembly: GCA_963277665.1. NCBI lineage: Eukaryota > Viridiplantae > Streptophyta > Magnoliopsida > Santalales > Viscaceae > Viscum > Viscum album. The sequence continues at coordinate 1,021,852,951 of OY728122.1, forward strand.
AGATTTGTTTAGAAATGATATGGAAGAATAACTGTTGATAGAATTTACACATATATCATGAATATAAATCTTCCTACTACTTATTTAGTTGATTTTACCATAATTTTATGTACTTTTTTAGTTAATTTCCTTATAATTTTTATTTGATACTTATTTTTCTAATTTTCACAGAGATCATGAAGAAATGACTTCATCAACATGGATGATTCACTCATATACTATGATGATTCAATCAATAAGGATGATGCACTCATGATGATGCAATTTTATTTTTATTCTCTACTGTATTCAACATTATAGGTTATAAAACAACAATATTATTAGATAACCCCGAATTTTGAATGAATTGTAGGATAAAAAGACATGGTGGAATAAACCATACTTCCATCTGGTACATAGTGTACCTAGTATGACTCAATATATGTGATTTCTGTTAAAAATTTACATTTTATTAATGTATTGTTTCATATTTATGTTTAATTTATTTATTTATAGTATTACTAACATAAGAATTGTTTTCTTATATAGATATATTCTTTTTCTTGAGTTGGGGTGGTTTGTTAAAAGTTGTTTGTGCTCATGAGAGATTGGACCTTGAGGTTGTAACTAAGATAATGGTAACAAAAAATGGGTCAATAATCTATACCTCAATAAGATACATAATGTGCTTAGTATGACTCAAATTTTATGTTTTTAGTTTATAATTTGTATTTTAGTTAAAAAAACATCACATAATCAAAACTAATCAAACACATTCAAATTGTTTTGATACTTTAGGAAAATTATTCACAAGTCATTTGGGATGTATATGAATCAACCAAACCTCAATTCGACCCACAGTGTGACTAGTATGACTCCAAGTGTGTCTTTTTATTTTAAATTGACATTTTAGTAAAAAATATAAGTGATATTCTCAAAATAGATCATACAAATTTAAATTGTTTTTATACTTTGGGACAATGATCCATAAGCCATTTTTGATGTATAGAAATCAGCCACACCTCAATATGATACAATGTGTTCTTAGTATGACTCAAAGTGTCCATTATTAGTTTAAAATTGAAATTTTATTTTAAAACATGTATCACTCACTAAAAACTGAGAAAAAATGATATTATTATCTTGATAATACAGGAAAATGATTCATAAGTTATTTGTGACGTGTAGAAATCAGTCTCACATCAAACTAATACACGATGTGACCAATATGACTCAAAGTGCATGTTTTTAGTTTAAAATGAAATTTTAGTAAAAAATATAAGTGACATACACAAAACCAAAAAACCAATTCAGATTGTTTTGATACTTTATAAAAATGATCCATAAGTCATTTTTTATGTGTAGGAATCAACCACACCTCAATTTGACCTACGGTGTAACTATTATGACTCTAAGTGTGTCTTTTTATTTAAAAATGAAGTTTTAGTAAAAAAGAAAAGTGACATAATAAAAACCGATAAAAAAATTAATATTGTTTTGATACTTTATGAAAAAAATCCATAAGTCATTTTTGATGTGTAGGAATTAGCTGCACCTTAATCTGATATACAATGTCCCCAGTGTGACTCACGATATTTGTTATCAATTTAAAATTGACATTTTAGTTCAAAACATGTGTCACTCACTGAAAATTGATCAAACATGCTTTTATTATATTAATAATTTATGAAAATGATTCATAATTCATTGGTGATATGTAGTAATCAGTCTCATGCCAAATTGGCACGTGATGTGACAGGTATGACTCAAAGTTTCTGTTATCAGTTTAAAATTGAAATTTTAGTTCAAAACTTGTATCAATCACTAAAAACCAAGAAAAAATGATCCAATTGTGTTGATAATATAGTAAAATTATTCGTAATTCATTTTTGATTTGAAGAAATCAGTCTCACATAAAACCAACACACGATGTGATCGATATGACTCAAAAACACATGCTTTCAGTTTAAAATGACATTTTAGTAAAAAACACAAGTGGTGTACCCAAAACTAATTAAAAACATTCATATTGTTTTGATAATTTAAGAAAATGATCCATAAGTCATTTTTTATTTTTATTAATTATCAAAAGCTCCATTTGACTCACAATGTGATCGGTATGACTCCAAGTGTGTCTTTTTATTTAAAATCGACATTTTAGTAAAAAACACAAGTGATATACTCAAAACTAAGAAATAAAATTCATATTGTTTTAATATGTTATTATAAAAATCCATAAGTCATTTTTTATGTGTAAGAATAAACTTCACCTTAATCCTATACACGGTGTGCCCGGTATGGCTCAAAGTGTCCGTTATTAGTTTAAAATTCACATTTTAGTTCAAAACATGTGATTCTCATTAAAAATAGAGAAAATGTGCTATGATTGTCTTGATAATTTAGTAAAATGATTCATAAGTCATTTTTGATGTTTAGGAACTAGTCTCACATAAAACTAACTCATGATGTGATTGGTATGGCTCAAAGTGTGTGTTTTCAGTTTAAAATGACATTTTACTAGAAAACACAAGTGACATACTCAAAACCAAGAAAACACATTCATATTATTTTTATACTTTAGGAAAATGAATAGTAATTCATTTTTAATGTATAGGAATTAGCCTCACCTTAATCTGATGCATGGTGTGACCAGTTTGACTCAAAGTGTCCATTATCCGTTTAAAATGGATATTTTAGTTTAAAATGCGTTTCACTCACTAAAAATTGATAAAACACACTCTGATTGTCTTGATAATTTAGAAAAATGATTCATAAGTCATTTTTTATGTATAGGAATTAGTCTCACATCAAAATGACACACAATTTTACCGGTATGACTCAGAGTGAGTGTTTTCAATTTAAATTGACATTTTAGTAAAAAACACCAATGATATACTCAAAACTGAAAAAAAATTTATATTGTTTTTATAATTTAGGAAAAAAATAAATAATTAATTTTTAACATGTAGGATTCAAACTCACATCAATCCAATGCATGTTGTGATTGGTATGACTCTAAGTGTGTCTTTTTATTTAAAATTGATATTTTAGTAAAAAAGAAAAGTGATATACTCAAAATCGATAAAACCCATTTAGATTGTTTTGATAATTTAGGAAAACAATACATAAGTAATTTTTGATGTGTAGGAATCAGCCACACCTCAATCTAATACATGATGTTCCCAATATGACTCAAAGTGTCCATTATCAGTTTAAAATTAACATTTTAGTTCAAAAAATATGTCACTCACTGAAAATTAAGAAAATGCACTCGATTTGTCTTGATACTTTAGGAAAATAATTCATAAGTAATTTTTGATGTTTAATAATTAGTCTCACATAAAACTAACACATGATGTGACCAATATATCTCAAAGTGGTTGTTTTTAGTTTAAAATAACATTTTTGTAAAAAAGGAAATTGACAACTCAAAACCAAGAAAACATATTTTTATTATTTAGATACTTTAAGACAATTATATATAAGTAATTTTTGATATCTAGGAATCATACCCACCTTAATACGATTCATGGTGTGAATAGTATGAATATAAGTGTGTTTTTTTATTTAAAATTAACTTTTTATTCATGTGTCGTTTCATATTATGTTTAATTTATTTATTTATTGTATTATCAACATAATAATTTTTTTTCTTATATAAGTGTATTACTTTACTCAATTTGTGGTGGTTTTTTAGGAAACTAATACCATGATAATTCTTTTTTGAGAGGGGTCAAAACCAAATACAATGAAACATTGATGTTTTTTAATTTTTATGATATCACTTGATAATGTAATTTAAAAAAATTATTTTAAATGTCTATAATATATTGTTTTTATGTATTTTTGATGTAATTATTATTTCAATTAAATTATTATGAAATTTCTATATACAAGTTGCTGCTGCATTGTTCTATAATTCAAACAGCACACTATAGTAGTAGGGCCTTTATTAACACTATTTTTAGCACTGATAAAGACCCCCTTTATCAGTGCTAATAAAAGAACTAAAAAAGGGGTCCTCGGTTAACACTACTTAGGAAAACACATCTTTTTTATCACTGTTAAAGCCTATTTTGCACGCTATTAAAGAGCCAATTTGTGGTAGTGAAATTGGGGATCAATATCCCTTTGCTAGAAGTTATCAACCAAATTACAAGGTATGTAAGATTCATTAATGAAATTTTCACCAGTATAAGGATATTGCAAGGAAATAAAGAGATATGATTAGGTAAGAATATTTATACCCTTATTACCCCATAATTCTAAAGAAATGTCAAGATCCAGGTACTTTCACTACCCCATACACCATAGGAGCACTTACTTTTTCAAATTCACTATGTGATTTAAGAGCATCAACAAATGTAATTACTTATTCCATTTATTATTCTCTATAGATGAGAGAACATAAACACACCCAAGTGGTTGTAAACTCACCAATCTATCCACTACCTACCCAGTAAGTGTTCTTGAATAAGTCTTCATAAGTGTAAAAGGATTTTCATTCCATGCCAACTTTTACATTCGTAACATGGAATAAGGAAAAGGTAAAGATCACTCTCCCATCATTCTAGGTAGGCCATTCCTAAAGACTGGTAAAACCATAATAAATGTCAATGAAGGAACTATTTATATGAATTTTGATAAGGAAAAAATGGATTTCAATATCCTTGACTCGATGAAACACCCACATAAGGAAAAAAATATTTTTACATTAAAACATTTTCAATTACCTTGTTCTTATAGGGATGAAATTGAAATTATTGATGAAATATTCTAATTTGGAGAATATTTGGAGACACCTGATTTTGATGATGAACCTATTTTTGAAAATGATCATAATATGGAAATATTTTGAGTGTTAAATAATTTTAAGAAATTGATGAAAGTTATTTTTATGAGTTAATAAAATGTGATACTAACACTTGTGCTTTACATATACAGGATTCTAACATGGAGAAAACTAAGATTAAGACATCACTATAAACCCCCCCTAAACTGGAACATAAACTGCTTCCATCAATCTTGAAATATGCCTATTTAAAAGAAAATAAAAAACTGCCAACAAATAATTTCAAATAATTTAAATCCCAAGTATGAGTATCATCTTTTGGAAAATTTGAAACAAATTATATATTGATAGGCTGGGCATTAGGGTAAATTCCAAGGATTATACCTACCACCTTCATGCATAGAATTTTGTTGGAAAGTGAGTCCAATCCAATGTGAAAAACCCAAATAAGGATCAACCTAAACCTTCCAAAAGTAGTGAAAAAGGAAGTATAAATAATTTTAGGATATGGAATGATTTACCCCATCTTAGAATCCTTCTGAAGAAAATTGGATACAAAATTATACAAAATGAAAATAATGAACTAGTTCCCATAAAAATCTAGAATAGTCAGAGAGGCTGCATTAACTATAGGATATTTAACCATGTGACCCACAAATAGAACTTCCCCAAACCCTTTATAGACGAAATGTTAGAGAGTATAGTTGGGAAGGTTCACTATTGTTTCTTTCATAGATTTTCTGGGTATTTTTATGTTTCAATCACTATAGAAGAATAAGACAAGCCTTCCTTCACATGTCCCTTCAATAAAATTTTCCTACTTAAAGATACCTTTTAGTCTTTGAAATTCCTCATGTACCTTTCCACACCACATGGTAAGTATTTTCTCAGACCTGATTGAGAGATTCTTAGAGATATATCCATTTACGACTATATTATCTATAGAACTTGTTTTCAAAGCTATATAGAGATTTTTGAATTTTTTTTTAAAATATACATTGAAGAAAACATGGTTTTGAATTTTTAAAAATGTCATTTTATAGTAGAAAAAGGAATTTTTTAGGCTATATAATTTATAAAGAAGTAATTGAGGTGTACAAGGACAAAATTGATATTATTTATACACTTCCTTACCCCTTCAATGTAAGACACATTAGATCATTTTTAGGGAATGCTGTATTTTATAGAAGATTTATTAGAGACTTTAAAAAGATTAATTTTCCCTCAAATAACCCACTCAATAAGGAAACTAAGTTTTTTTATGATTCACACAAGATTTTTTTGTTAATCTAAAAAATAGTATGGACACTACCTCCATAATCTCCCTACCAAATTGGGAACATCCGTTTAAGATACTGTGTAATGCTTCCAATAGAGTTGTAGGAGCTATAATTTCCCTAAATATTAATGGAAACTCAAAAATTATAGCCCATTATTCACATACCCTGTACATAGCTTAGATCAATTATACAACAACCAATAAGGAGTTTTTTTTTAAAAAATTGTTATCACCCTAGAGAAATTTTAATCTTATTCATTAGGAACTAAAGTAACTATCTATTATAATCATGCAACATTCATGAACTTGATTAAGAAGAATGATTAAAATATGAGGATAGTGAGATGAATGTTTCTGCAATAAGAATTCAACTTAGAGATTGAGGATAATAAAATCTATAAGAATCTGGTTGCAGACCACATGAGTAGACTGGCCCACACTGTTGAGGTAGAACCACCATATGAAACAAACTTAGATGACTCATTCCCTGGAGAGCAGCTGTATGAAGCCACTAAAGTTCCCAGGTATACATATTTAGTGAATTTTATGGTCACATCAAAGGTACCCTCTTTATTTTACAGAAAAATACTTAAATTAAAAAATGAATCAAAATTATTTGTTTGGGAAGACCTATATATATGTAAGGTCTGTAGTGATCAAGTAATAATGAGGTGTATACCTGAAGAAGAGGTTAACTCCTCACTTAAATTTTTTCACACACTTTCTTGTGGGGGATATTTTGGACCTCAAAGAATATCTTGAAAAATTTTATAAGCTGGTTTATTTTGGCCATCATTTTTTAAAGATTCACATGTTTTTTTCCAAAAATTTCTAAACTTCCAATTTACTAGTGGAATTTTTTAAAGACATGAAATGCCTCAAAAATAATTTATTTTCTAGGAAATCTTTTTTATGTTTGGTGATTAGATTTTGTCATGAACCAACCCAATGGGGTTCAAGCTGTGACTCCCCAAGCTTGCCTTCATAGACCAAGGGATAGAATCCAATTCTAAGTAGGCTATCACACAAAATGGAGTCCCTATCCTATGGTACCTGTATGTATGCACCCATATATACCTCCATGAAATAGTGGAGAGATATATAAACTGAAAAGAAAATGAATGCATACATCTATCTAAAACTAGAGTACAATAGAAGTGAAAATAGGGAAAATACAATCCCACCAAAAGAAAAATTCAAAGCATCCAATCTGCTCAGATGGAGGGGTTCACTGTCAAATACACCTGCTGGAAAGATCCTCGACCAAGCTCTGGAAAACATCCCTGTCGGCCTAGCTCACTAAGCTCTACCTACTCTAGGTCCTCCTAAGACTCCATCAAAATTACTGTGGTCTGTTAAAGAAACAAAATGTGTGGGAAAAGGCCATGCAGGGGTGAATATAACAATACCCAGTAGTTTCCCCAAGTACCCAAAAGAAAAGGGGGCAACTAAAAGGAAACAGTGCACTCGACCCAGCCAGAGGGAACCCAAACAAGAGAGAAACTCCATCTAGAAACCATCCTCTACTAAATACAACTAGTCAACTCATACCATATGACATGTCATCCAAGACATTACAACACTATAAGGAAACCCAGAATTACTCCTAGATATACTCATCTCAGACTTTAAGCCTCATGAGGTTCCAACCTCATATCCAAAAAAAAGTTCCTACTCGAGGATCAAAGGTAACACTTATCTAGGAGCACACACTCCATGAGCTCTGTCATCACATATGACACTCCTCTAAGAGATACACTTCATTGGGAAGTAAACCACCATCACTGATGTCACATCCAAGATATACCACTCAATCGGGTATCACAAGATAATGGACCAACACCGCCATCCCAAGGGAACACATCCAAGAGAACATGCTCTTTAGATCTCACCATGAAGAAAGTCATGCTTCAACTAAGTGTATCTTGATAATCATATAGGGGATCTCACCCATACCTGATGGGGGATGCTACTAACCCTACTATAACCAAAAAAGGTCTCATCACTTAGAAAGGGGATCCCTACCAGGATCTACTAGGGGAAACTATGAACCTAGTCTATAAAACCATAAACCACATCACCTTAGATAGGGGATCACTCCTAGGATCTACTAGGGGACACCAAAAACCCAAACTAGTAACCCAAATACCTCAATCAAAAAGGGGATCACTCCCAGGATCTATTGGGTGACACCACAGCCCTGTCTAACATCCCAGTGATTGTATCACTCAAATAGAGGATCAATACCTATGTAGTGTTGGTCACAATGATTCCCAAAACCCCATATTTTATAACTAATGAAGTAGTAAATCATATAACAGTGATTCAAAAAACCTTACACAAACCATATTCTGAGAAGATGATCATATATCTGATGATGTCACAACCCTACTGATATCAGCTGTTGAGTAGAGGATCATATACCCAACAATTACAGAACCGTAATAAAACTTCCCACTACATAGGGAATCATTTTATTGATGATAAAAAAACCCTACATGTCTATCCTTCTAGATAGGGGATTGTTGTCTGATTAGTATTAGTTAGGATAATACCAAGAACTTGATCTAGGGAAACAATATATTAGAGGATCCCACATCAGATTATCTAGAGGAATGAAACAACTCTAACCATACGATAGAGGATCCCACTCTAAACTCTTCAGAGGGATATAACAACTCTATCCAAGCTCATACTACTGAGGGTATCACAATCCTATACCGAGGACATAATGCCACACATACCCTCATAGGGATAAACCAAGGGAACCCACTCAACCACTACTAGTCCAAACATCGGTAACCCAAGAGGCCCACAAAATCACCTCACCCTGCATCTCCTAGGCCCAAACCATGACCACCATCATGTTCTATGTGAAAAAATGATCAGGATATGCCACTCATAGGCCTAAATCAGAGCCCTAAGGGAGGAGATGCGTTGGGTGGAAACTTCTCCAAGAGGAGACTACACGACATGTAAGGGGGTCTACATGGCGTGCGACCCCACCTGAATGCCTGATAGTGTCCTATGTTGCACATATTGGATGGAAATGTGGTCTTACATGGAATGTACTAGTGATAAACGACATATATAACCTCACTCGGGCCCCAAACATGACTTCCCATCACACAACTCGACCATCCGTTTCTCACACACGACGTGTACCCCTTAGTACACGATGTGTCCCAATCACAAGGAACTATGGCCATGCACTTTTCTCATGTCCATGTCCAGCACCCATTGCCCATGTACTTTGACCGTGTAATCTCACATAACCATGTGTGTTCACACGACTTCCCTAGACATGTCCTCAGGCCACATGACATGGGGTCACTACATGGAGTGTAACCCCGGTACCCGATGTGTAGTCCCCGAAACTCATATTCTTTGAACAAGAAGACACGACATGATCCAATTAACTATAAAATATGTATATGGGGAATCGTTAGGAAATTCCTTGCGAAAAGCCCAAATTTCCCCCATTTCCCCAAAACACACAGATCAACAATCAAGGGGTCCCTAGTAACCATCTAAGGGATATACAACCTTAAAATGATGCATAAATAAGATTATCCGGACATAAAACTCAAAATCATATACCTCATGGAGAAATTACGAAGCTTCATGGTCAAATCGGTGCTTGGGAGCAGCTGCTACAAAATCTAGGAGTGATCGTCTTCAAGATCAGAGATCAACAATGCCTCATTTCCTCTATTCAGTCCTTGGGTTATCTATCGCTCAAAAGGGGAAGAGGGGCATAGGATTTTTCCACCGTGCACGCCAAGGGGAAGGGATGTAAGGGTAATTGGTTTAATTTTATTAAACCAATATCCTACATTTCACACCCCGCTGCCAACTCACCTTCAACCCGATACCTGTTTTTAACAAAGTTTATATCACACCTAGAGTAAACATGAAATTATGAACCCAACTGTAGTCACATAAATACAACCTGAGACTCTTCACATAATTTATTCCATGTTTCTAAAAGAAAATGCATGCATGTGAGAAAATATATTTAATATTTTTAATATCATTGTGCTGAGGCTCTCCAGACCTAAGAATCCCACATCGACTCAAAATTTGGATTCAAAAATATTCTTAGGAATATTCCAAAGTCCTATAGGAAAAAACCCATGTCACTATAGATTTTATGAGACCATTTCCCATGTTATTTGGATTTTCCTACATTTTTAGTAGATTATGTTTCTAAGTGTATTGAAGAAATTTCCACATGAACCGATGATTCCAAAACTATGATTGAATTTCTAAAATCAATTATTTTTTATAGGTTTGGAGTTCCATGAGAAATAATAAGTGACCAAGGAAACCACTTCTATAAAAATATCATGGAAGAACTGATAAATAAATATGGAGTAAACAATAAAAATTCCACCACATACCATCAAAAAACCAATGGGATAACCAATGTTTCAAATAGAAAGATAAAAAAGGATTTTAGAGAAGATAGTGCTACCCAACAAGAAGGATTGGAGTAAAAAACTAGAGGATGCATTGTGGGCACACAAGAAATGCCTACAAAACCCCCTTAGGTATTTCCCATTATAAAATATTTTATGGAAAACATTTTCACATGCCCGTTGAGTTACAACACAAATCCTACTGGGATGTTAATAGAATAAACATGAAGTTTGGAAAAGCTGGAGAACATAAGGAGATGTAAATGATAGAACTATAGAAGATGAGAAGAGAAGAATATGAAAATTCCCTATTATAAAAGGATAAATATATATATATATATATATATATATATATATCCACGATAGAATCATTCAAAAGATATATTTTAAATTTGGAGATAAAGTATTTCTCTTCTCCATAAAGATGAAACTCATGCCAGATAATCTTCCTTCCAATTAGACTGGACCCTACATAGTGACTAACAATTTTCCTTTTAGTATAATTGAGATCAAGGGAGATGAGTCACAAAACCCCTTAAAATTAAATGGCCATTAATTGAATCATTAAAATGAATATTTTTGGGAAGATCCAATGGAGGATTCTAAACTCCTCTACGACACCATTGAATAATGAACCTTAATTTGTCCCTTTCCTTCACAATAGTTTAAATTCTTTTATTTTTTAACTATTTTTATTTGATAAAATGCATGTTTTAAATTTAATGGAAGTGTTATAAAACTAATATTGGGGGAGAGAAAATAAAGTATTTTAGGATGAAAATACCCCTTCTCTATTCTACATTTAGTCTTGTCTAAGATAAAAGAAAGTATAAAAAATATTCTGCTTGAAAATATTGTAAATAACTCTTATGTATGTTTTTTGTTTTGACTGTTTCAAAATTTCATTAAGGTGAATTATACCCTACCTAGTTTAAATACCATTATAGAATTTATAATTTCATTTGTTTTTAAATTATAAGATTTAGATGAATATTTAGTGAATTTGTCACTCTCTTCAAGGATATATGGTCTTAGAACTAGGAAAAAGAGAGTGAGTAAAAATATTTTTATAGAATCAGAATTATAAATTGAGGTCAACAGAATTATTTGAATTTAATATGAGGTAAATTTTCCTTTGTGAAAAATAATACCTTAGGGATCCAGATCAAAATAAATTGATATAAGTCCTTAAAACATGGATTAAAATGGGTAATTGGGATCCCATGGTGAATCTATATGACATTAGGCATTTGGTGTGTGAGTTTGAGCCTTTTATATATATTCAATGATTTCTTTCCATGGTGATATACATATACATGGTTGGGAAAAATTCAAAAAGAAGAAGAAAATTAATAATTTTCTAATATTCATAAAATAATTCATTCAAGTGAGGGGAATATTGAACCCAGATGAAGAAATGATCAATTGACTTATAAAAAATTCATTTGAGTTGTGAAAATGAAGTGAAAAATTTAACTTTGGTATAAGAAACTCATGAGAGAGGGAAAGATGAAAGTGATTCTTATTAAAACCTTGATTCTACTTAAATATAATTTGATATACTTATTAACTTATAACTTTGATTGGATTGAAGTAAGGAGTGAATTGAAATCACATAATAGGCATGCTAATTCAAACAATTAAGGGACCTATGAATGTATTATTATATGGTGTGTATATTTTGATCTAGTTAGGATGAATATTTTTTGTTTTTGTTTTTAATAAATGTAATTCAATGATAAAATTTTCCTTGAGTGCAATAGTTAAGTGTGAGAGAGTGATGTGAGCTAAAAATTTCAATTTTTTTCATTGAAAAGTACCTATTAATTAATTCAAATACCAATAAAATCATTCATTTTATATAATTTATGAGATTATGGTCTTCATTGAAAATTTTCTTGAAATGTTGATATTTAGTGGAATTTTAATTTTGATTTCTCAGAAAAGCAATACATTAATTTTTGGATACCTGAAATTTTATTGTTTAAAGGCAATCGATTTTGTTTAAAAATATTTTTTATCAACTTTGAATTAACTTGGAAAAACCCATTCTTTTATTTTTTTGAATATAATTGTTTATTCATTTTTTTCTCTTAATTTTTGAATTACATTGATAAATGGATCAATTGACTATTTTTATTCATTATTTTTTGGAAATTTATTGATTGCCATAAATTTTTTAGATTTTAAAATTTAATTGTTAGATTCAATATGGAATTAATTTTATTTAATGGAAATTTTTTTGGAGTTTTAATGTTTTAATAATTTTTGAATTAATTGAAAATATATAAATTGAAATTTGTTTTAGAAAAATAATTGTGAAATATAAATCTATTTTTTTAATTTTCACTTGAAATTAATTGTGTTTTAAAAAATATAATTGATTGGATTTAATTGATTTTGGAATTTTGGAATTTGATATTTAATTTTATTTGATTTTAAATAGGAAAAATGATTACACTTAAAAAAGTGTGTTTGTGTGGGGTGTAGTTCAAACTAAAAAATTTATAAAGTAATTAAAATATCATGTCAACCAAAAAAATGATAAAGGAAAGGATATGCTGCAAGATCTATGTGCAATCGATCATTATTGGGGCCATAAATTATTGGACCACCGATGTAGATATAATCCCAAGATAAAATGAAGTACAAAAATGAGGAAATAAATGGAAACCATATGTAACATGGAAAAACCCCCAAAATGAAAGGGGTAACAAACCATGGAAAAATATAAGGATCTCACTATGGGTAAATGTGGGTACACACTCTCTCACCATTATAAGAATAAAACCCTCATAAAATATCTCTTGAATAAGTGGGGAATCCAACTCAAAAAAATACCACTCAAATGGGAACTTATTAATGTTGATGAGATGCTGAAGGTGATGAGAAATACTCAGGGAATCCACTGCCTTTTTTTGAAAAGACTCTCATTTCCATCCTCTTTCTTCTACATGGGTTTTGTGGGGTTGACCACCCACCTCATCCTCCACTTCTAGCCCCCCTTTGACAAAGGAGGGGGAGACACCATCCAATTAATGAATTGTTGCAGACACATATCCCACTTGGAGATTTTATTGTGAACCAATCACATCTCCACACATCCTTTCCATCTGCCAAATCATGTTGCTCATGTCTACGAAAGGCTGCTTGAGGATCTACACCATCTGAACTTATCAGAGTCAACCACCTTCATCAGGAAATCTGTGAGATTTTCTTTAGTGTGAATTTTATACATGTCCACAATTCCTTTATCCACCACATCTTAGATAAAGTGATATTGTTCCCCAATTTTCTTCATCCTGAAATGAAAACATGGATTCCTTGCATTGCGCAATGTTCTCTATTTATCAAAAAATAATGAAATATGCTTCTGTCTATGCTTGATCTCCTCTAGAAACTTTCTCATCCATAGTGCCTATTTACAAGCCTATATAGCTTCAATGTACTATTCATCCATCATGGATAAGTCCAAAAATGAATTTAACTTTGAAATCTAGCTCACAACTCCTTCTGAAAGAGTAAACACATAACCTGTAGTGGATTTCCTCCGGTCAAAATCACCTGAAAAATTTGAATCAACATATCCTATGATAGTGAAATATGATCATCCATAACATAAAGCAGCATCTGAGGTCTCTTTTATATATCTTAATATCCTATTCATTGTCCTCTAATTCTCCTATCCTGGATTCACCATGTAACGACTAACTTCTCCCACTACATGTGAAATGTCTCATCTAGTACAAACTATAGTTAACATTAGACAACCCACTATTGATGTATCTGTTACTCAAGATATCTCCATCCTCTTTACTTCACTACTAGAATTCATCTTAGATGATAAATTAAAATTAATAGGAACTAGGGTAGATATTGGATTTCAATCTTACATATTGAATAATTTCAAGACTCTCCATAAGTAATTATTCTATGATAGCTAAATATTCCCATTATTTCTATCTTAGTAAATCTGTAACCCAAAAATCTTGTTTTTGGGTCCCAAATCCTTCATATCAAACACCCTAGACAACTATTCCTTTGTCTCCTAGATATAATCTTTGTTGGGTCCTGCAACCAACATGTCATCCACATATAAAATAACAATGATGAAATAATTACCATCCAAACCTCTGGAATATGCAAAAAGATCTAAATGGAGTCTATTTTATCCATGGCTCATGATATAGGAATCAAATCTCTTGTAACAACACCTCGGTGCCTGATTGAGAATGTACAAATTTTTTTCAACCTAAAAACTAAGTTCTCTTTGCCTTATTCTATAAAACATTTCAAAAGGATCATATATATCTCTTCATCAAGATCACCATGGGGAAAATTAGTCTTCATAACTAGTTTCTCTAGATGTAAACTTTCTGTAGCACCCATCGCTAGAACTATCAAAACAATCATCAGTCTAATAACATGAGAAAATATTTCATTGAAATAAATAACTTCCTTCTGAGAATATCCTTTAACCACCAATCCTGCATGATATCTTTACTTCTAGTCATTTCCATATCACTTGATCATAAATACCCATTTTTTTCCGATAAACTTCCTTCCATGAGGTAATGGAACAAGATCCCATGTCTTGTTCCTATACAGGGCTTCAAGTTCCTCCTACATCATTGCCATCCCTGAGGATACATCTGGACTCTGGGTCACCTCTATAAAAGAATATTAGTCTCCATCCTCCTTCAATAATAAGTACACAATATTTCTCTCAGTGACATAGTCTGAGTGCCATACTACTGGTCTTTTCTCTTGAGTTGACTATCATGGTCTAGACTTAACCAGTACTTGATATTTTTTCTTTGGTAATTACTTATAGTAAATTGGTTCTTCCTTGGATTTTCCCTCTACTTTGAAAGTTTTAGTTTATGTATTCTCTTTCTCCATTTCTTGATTACTTTTCATTTTCACCTTGTCTTCTACAAAAAATACATCTCTACTGATGATAAGTTTGTGGGAAATGGGGTCCTACAAATGATTCCCCTTCATACTACCAGTGTACCCTAAGAAGATATATTTCATGGATCTCAAATCTAACTTTGATATTTCTTGGTCATTAAACAATGCATATATAGGAATTCAAAAAATATGTAACCAAGAATAGTCAGAGGGTTTACCAGTCCACATATCCATCAGTGTCTTCAGATCAGTCACCATTAAAGGAGATCTTTTGATCACATAACATGTGGTATTAAATGATTATACCCAAAATGTTTTTCCCATTCCTGCAGTCTTCATCATTTCCCTTGGTCTATCCAATAAGGTTATGTTCATATAATATACCACTCTATTCTGTTGAAGAGTGTATGCCATTGTGAACTGTCTCTTGATACCTTCATGTTGACAAAAAGTATCAAACTCCATGTTTGTATATTCTCTACCATTGTCAGTCCTTAAACACTTGATATTCTTTCCAGATTCAAGTTTCTTCCGTGAATTGAATGTTTTGAAGACATAGAAAAACATCTGCTTTCCTATTGATTGGGTACACCCAATATATCCTGGAATAATAATCAACTAATTATAAAAAGTACCTTGATTCTCCTAGGGATATAACTAGTGCTTTCCAAATGTCAGAATGGATAAACTCTAAGATTTCCTGACTTATTTCTTTTGACGTCCCAAAATTTAACCTGTGTTGCTTGCTCAAAACACAATGCTCACAAAATAGTTAGTATTTCTTTGTAATCCCATGAAACAACTTCTGATCTTCTAGAATCTTTAGGCCTTGTTCTAACATATGTCTAAGATTCCAATGCCATAATGCCTTCAATGATTCCATCAAGGTAGTTGATGTAACAACTATCTCTTCCTACTTGTACATTTCACCCATAATCATGTACAAATTATTTGATATCTTCTCTTCCTTCATCACCAAAAGTGAACCCTTCGTAATTCTCATCACTCCATTATTAGTGAGAGTCTTGTATCCAATGTCATCAAATTATCCCAAAGAAAATATGTTCTTCTTCAGGACCTTCACATGGAATATTCCTTGGATGGTTTGAACAATAACATCATGAATCTTTAGTTTGATTGTACCAACTACAATGATTTTCAAGGTGTGATCATTCCCCATGTACAAAATTCCTTCCGGGATAGTTTCATACTGTTCAAACCATTCCCATCGAGACATCATTTGCAATGTTTCTACTGAGTTGATTATCCATGCATCATTGAGATTCTACCTGCTTCCAGTAGTCGTTTCCACTTAGATTACTAGTATATCTCCTTTTCTATAAGTACATTCCATATTTCTATCCATGTAATGATTTTAGCTTCCACTAGAACCATGATCTATCATAAAATATTCTAGTATTTCTCTAATTATCAGTCGAGAATTATCATTCCACAACACTACCCACATATTCACTTCCCACAATGAAAAATTATTCCAATTGAATTTTTCAATCTTGAATTTCTCCATCATCTGAACACGCCATCAGTCCAAAACCTCGTCTATTTCACAATAGTGTATTTAATCATCTCAATGATTTTTTTCTAATGTGAAAGATCAACCAATTTTTCAATCACATAGCATACTCAAAATTATGGGAATTATAAATACCTGAAAACATGAACAACACCGAGCCAGGACATTCCCTTTGATACCACTTATATGGATCGTAAATGATTGGCCCACTGGTGCAATTATAATAAAAAGATAAAATAAAGTGTAAAAATGAGGAAATATATGGAAAACAGATGTAAAATAGAAAAAAATCCAAAAATGAAAGGGGTGAAAACCATGGGAAAATAGAAGGATGTCACTATAGGTACAAGTGGGTACACACTACCTCACTATTACAAGAATAAAACCCTCATAAAATATCTCTTGAATAAGTGGGGAATCTAGCTCACAAAATACCAATAAAATAGGATATAATTAATGATGATGATATGTTGAAGGTGATGAGAAATCCTAGGGGAATCCATTTCCTTTTATAGGAAAACCTCCCCCTTGATTCCTCCCTCTGTTGGATGGGTTTTTTGGGGTTGGCCACCCACCTTGTAAGAACCCGGTTCTTGTTTCTGAGGTACGAGTTTCTTCTTTTCTCTTTTCCTTAAGTGTTTTTGAGAAAATATGGAAAATGGGGAAAATTCCAATTTTTGGAAAGTACACGTCGTGTACTTTGTCCACACGCCGTTTATTTTTGGCCGTGTGGGATAAGTACACAAGGCGTGTACCTGTGTCGATGATGAGGGGTGTAGGAACCAACTACACTCCATGTAGTGGTCCCTTAAATGTCGTGTAGTCAGTCGGCATATGAATAGTAAGGTGGTGGCCAGCTGTGCTAATGAACACACCATGTACTCGAGAAGACACGCCGTGTAGTCATGTCAACAGGTGAACAGTGCCACGCTGGCTGGAAGCCGCCATAGGAACAGTTAAAAAATGGGGAGTACACGCCGTGTACTTGTAAGTACACACCGTGTACTTTGTTTTTTTTGCTTAAAATGGGCAGTAGCCTCCCTTATTCACAGAGAAGGCTTAGAACTGAAGGAAGGAGCGGGAGGGGATGGGAGAACCTTTGAAGATCCGCTAGGTGTTCTTCAGGAATCCGTTTCTGCCTCGTATAATCTCATTGGAACCGCACAGGTAAGCCCTCCACTCTCCTTAAGTAGTTCTTACCAATTCTTCCCCTAACGGAAGTTATTTACGTTTAAATGAGTTTTATTATTTGTCAGATCTATGTCGTTCTTGGGCATTTCTGGAACCGACGTTCGTGTATAGCGCTCGTTGGCGTATAAGGTAGGTGGCTTGGTGTTAAATTTTCCAAATGTCGTGTGTTTTGTGCGTTTTTGTGCCACAAACCCATGTTGGGGGTGTCGTGTGGATGAGGAAATTGCTATATTAATTACCTAGAATTTAATAGGTGATTAATTATGATAATAAAATGTTGGTTGGGATCATTGCATGGATCTAGGACCATCCTGAGGGGTGCATTCCTCTGTTTAGCCGTTTGGCCAGGATACCTGAGGGTATGTCTTGTTTAAATTATGCATTACTTTTTCCTTGAGAGGAATTGTATTAAAATTGCATGTTTATATGTTGGGAATGGCCCTGTTACTTATGCCCGGGGGAGGTGTTCTACTATAGCCTGGGGGCATGACTGTATTAGCCTGAGGGCGGTGTTTACTGTAGCATGAGGGCATGATTGTATTAGCCTGAGGGCGGTGTTTACTATAGCCTGAGGGCATGACTTTATTAGCCTGAGGGCGATGTTCTATTTCCACCTGAGGGAAACATTTCGTGACTAAGGGCTTGACTTCTATGCCTGAGGGCAACACTTCGTATGCCTGAGGGTGATAATTCTGTTACGCCTGAGGGTGAGATTCTGTATAGCCTGAGGGCGTGGTTTTACTATATCAACCTGAGGGCGAGATTTTGGTTGGCCTGAGGGAATGGTTCTTTTGAGCACAGAATGTTACTAAATTAAATGATTAAATGAATAATGAAATGACAATATAACTGGTAAAGTAAGTTACTTTTGAGTACTGCTTAGTTTATTGCATTTACTACAACACACTATTGTTGCATGTTTTACACACAGTTGAGAACGATCCTTTGGTGAGTGCCTACTAAGATTTGTTTCTCACACCCTGTTTGGGTTATGCTTTTCGGCCCAAACAGATTACATTGCTTTAGGTGTGGATAGGGGAAAGAGTCCCTATACAGGTACATGATTGCTGCTGAGGAGTAGGAGGGAATGAGACCAAGCCTTGTCTTGGGATGCCGCTGCCAGCTGTTTTGCTTTGTTTCGCTGTACTCTGCTTTCGGTTGTACTGTATTGATGTATAACATGTTCTGGCTGTTTTCTTAGAACTTGAGACATGTAACATCATTATTTATATACTGTGGTCATATCCACTGCTGTTGTTTATTTCAGTTGTGTATGTTTTACTGCTTCTGCTATTCGTTGTATGTTTTATTTTTGTATTCCGCTGTGCTATACTTTGACAAATGAGGGCATAGTTTCCCCACTATCAGAACTGGGCCCTCACTGCTAGTCAGTAGGCTCTAGAATTTGGGGAAATGCACTTGAGGTCACGTGGTGAACCAGGTTCAGGGCACCCGTTGAGTGGCACCCGGAACCGGGACGTTACAAAGTGGTATCAGAGGGGGTTTCTTTTCTTTGACTTACTATTTGGATCCGTAGTCAGGGATAGGATGAACAATAGTTGGTAATAAGCTGTGCTCAGGTGTAGCTAACCCACGTATAGGGAAAAGCCAGCCTGCCTCGTATTTTTCAATTTTTTGATTTTGCAAATTTTACAGTTGATATGTTTTCACCGTTGGGTGACACACTTGAGATTGTGCTGTTATAATTTATCTGTGGGTTCTATTTAGTTGCAACATGATGAGATGAGGGTATTCCATCTCATGCATCATTTAGGCACATGCTAGAATCACATTCCATGCATAGTTTCCATGCCATGTAGGTGTATTAGAAAAATGAATGTTGTTGTGATAGTTGTTGTGCTAGAAAAGCATGCTGTTGTGATTGCTGTCTGATAAATATCTACTATGTGATAGGGTATTCTTGAGTGAGCATGTTTATAGTATAATGAACGCCAAACTTTAGTTTTTTGAGAGTATGGGCCCCCATTTACCGAAATTTGGAGGATCATTGACTGTTTATTTCGTTATAACGCAGATAAGATGTCAAAATTTGATTCGTGGGGAGTATGGGCCCTCACGGGTCGGAATTTGACACTTAGGTGTTGTTTTTTGGTATATTCTGGGTTCCAGAGAAGTTTCTGAGGCATACTGTCTGGAAACCCAGTATACACACTGTGTAGTATTTTAAACACGCTGTGTATAGCCTTCTGTTCAGGAAGAAAAATGAACTTTTTGAGTACACGCTGTGTACATAGAGTACACGCCATGTAGTCTCTTCCCGTGTCATAAACCGTGTAGGTGGTGACACGGGTTAAGGGAAGGCTTGGGTAAAACATGCCGTGTACCGAATGTACACACTGTGTAGTGTTGACCCGGAGTCCAGCCATGTAACTAACAACACGGGTCGGTGAACTCCTTTATAGAACACGCCGTGTAGTGTGACCTGGGGACTCGGCCATGTAACTAACAACACGGGTCGGTGTCACCGCTCCTTGAACACACCGTGTACCTGTGGGACATGCCGTGTAGTCTTGTCTGAGGACAGACCGTGTGGAGTAAGCCATGTGGCTAGGAAATGATGTAGTGTACACGCCATGTGCTGGTGTAACACACCATGTAGTGTCAAGCCGAGTAGTCGGCCGTGTCACAAATGACACGGGTAGTTGGAAATAACACCATACACTCCATGTAGATATTATACACGCCGTGTAGTTTTGTTCAAATGGGACTCATGTGGATTAGCCATGTCGAAGGACCCGGGCAGGGGAAGGGAAGTTAAGTACACACCGTGTAGTCATTATACACGTTGTGTAGTCTTGTTTTTCAAATCTTGAAATGCCTTCTTCCTCTTGTTCAATTTTGGTTTCTTCATTTTCGGTCTTTGATAATCTTAAATCTAAGGCGTGTTTTTGACCTTGTAGTGTCATGCCGCCTAGACGACCGCATGTTGTTCGTCAGGAGAGCGACAACAAGAATACTCCAGAGATGGTGGGCCATGGGCTACCAGTTAATCCTCCAGCAGATCCAGATGCGTCACCAGCTACTATACCAGACACAGGCGTAGAGGTGCAGTTCTGTGAAGGATTATTGCGGTTTATTCAGATCTTTTAGGGAGCACCACCGGCTGCCACATTTATGGCTGAGCTGACGCGTATATTCCAGCAGCAGCATCCGCCGACGTTTTCAGTGGATGGCGGACCATAGGCTGAAGAGTCTTGGCTGGGATCGATGCAGAGTATTTTTGAGCATCTTGAGATGCCTCTAGGGTAGAGGGTCAAGCTCGCGACATACATGCTGTGTGATTCCGCCAAGAGGTGGTGGGATGTCACCACCCAGTCAGAGCATCATAGAGACATGACATGGGAGGATTTTCAGACAGTATTCTATGACTTATTCTTTCCTGAGACGCTGCGGGTAGATAGATCATGAGAGTTCATGAATCTGAAGCAGGGCACAATGTCGGTGATGGACTATTCTGCTCACTTTACCAAGATTCAGCGTTTTGCACCCATAATGGTGGGTGATGAGACACTGAGAGCTAGACGCTTTGAGGATGGTCTTCGTTATGAAATCCGAGCACTGGTGAATGTTTTCAGGTTGCCTACTGTACATGATATTGTGAACTAGATGCTGATTATAGAGAGGAACCTGTAGGAATCTGGTGGTGTGGGCCAGGGCAGATCATCACTAGTTACTGGTACTATTTCTACTGGAAAGAGGAAGAGACAGATGGACTTCTCTCATGGTGGTAGTACCAGACAAGCAGTTTCTTCAGGTGGACCAATCAGGTGCTACCATTTTTGTAGAGAGGGGCACAAGAGACCTCAGTGTCCACGTGATCCAGTGGAGTGCCGAGCTTGTGGCAATATGGGTCATCTGTAGTTCTTCTGTAGGGCGTATCCACCAGTGGCTAGTGAGAGGGGTTCTATACAGACTCCACATGTGGGAGCAGGACCAATGGCTTCTTACCAGTCCAGAAACTGGAATACGTCAGGGTGTGCAGACAGAGATGGTGGTCGTGGTCATGGTAGCCAGACACCAAGATCTCAGAGGCAGCAGCTCAGGGTAGTCAGGCTGTGTTGTAGGGACGTGGTACTAGGCAGACATATGTAGTGCAGTAGACCCAGCAGGAGCAGGATCCCGGACCTTCTATAGTCATAGGTACTATTCTAGTATCTTTTTTTTTATCTTTAGTGCTTTTTTATACGGGTGCTACACATAGTTTCATATCTGTACCCGTTGTGGAGAGCCTTGGGCTCTGTGTTTCTACTTCTTCTGATATCATGATGCTAGACACACCATTGGGTACTAGAACGGCTGATGTGCGTCAGTGCAAAGAGTTCCCCCTTGAGGTTAGTGGGTGTCACTTTCTCTAGAACCTCTATGTCTTAGAGATGACGATCTATGACATCATTCTTGGGATGGAATGGTTGATTCCCTTTCGAGCCTTTATAGACTACTATAATCGCAGGGTGAGTTTCATGTCACTAGAGGGTGGAGAGTTTCTATACAAGGGTGAGTGGGTTGTTCAGGCGAGTCGAGATGGACCAGAGCATCATGGGTGATGTGGAGTTATAACCCAGATTGTGAGTTTATATCTGGATGACCGGGGGACTTGTCAGACAGATTTTACTCCAGTGGTTGATCGTTTTAGGGATGTCTTCCTGGATGAATTTTCCGGTCTTCCTCCGGTGCGTGAGGTGGATTTCTCTATTGATCTTGTGCCAGGAGCAACACCTGTGTCCATTACTCCTTATAGGATGGCTACACCAGAGTTGTAGGAGCTCAAGAGGCAGTTAGAGGAGTTACAGGCAAAGGGGTTCATCCGACCTAGTACTTCTCCATGGGGTTCTGCAGTCCTTTTTCTAAAGAAGGCGGACGGTACCCTCAGACTCTGTGTGGATTATCGGAAGTTGAACCAGCTGATGGTCAAGAACCGATATCCCTTTCCAAGTATTGATGATCTTTTTGATAAACTTCGTGGAGCACAAGTGTTCTCGAAGATTTACTTGAGATCAGGATATCATCAGCTGCACATTAGACCCTATGATATACCTCTCACAACTTTCAAGAGTAGGTATGTTCTATACGAGTATATGGTTTTGCCATTCGTACTCACGAACACGCCAGCAGTTTTCATGGCTCTGATGAATCGTGTGTTCCATCCTTATCTGGACTCTTTTGTGGTAGTATTCATGGACAACATCTTGGTGTACTCTCACACTCAACATGACCATGCCACCCATCTTGAGATCGTATTGAGTACACTGAGAGAGCATCAAATATATGCGAAGATCTCAAAGTGCCACTTTTGGATGGACCAGATAAACTTCCTGGGTCATATCATCTCAGAGGCAAGAGTTTCAGTAGACCTAGAGAAGGTGAGAGCAGTAGTTTCCTGGGAGCATCCTAAGAACATGTTTGAGATATGGAGTTTCTTAGGGCTGGATGGTTACTACATGCGTTTTATATAGGACTTCTCCAGCTTAGCAGCGCCGTTTATGGGCTTGACTAAGAAGGGTGTAAAGTTTTATTGGTTAGAAGCTTGTGACACAACCTTTCAGGACCTAAAAGGAAGGTTGACAACAACACCGATCCTAATACTCCCAAAGCAGGGGAAGAGCTATATGGTTTACTGTGATGCATCAGGGATTGGTCTGGGAGCAGTGTTGATGCAGGGTGATAGAGTTTTTGCATACGGGTCTTGGCAGTTGAGTCCACATGAGAGGAATTACCCAACACATGATCTCGAGTTGACAGAAGTTGTGAATGCGTTGCACTATTGGAGACATTATCTACTGGGAGAACATTTTGTGGTTTTCACCGACCACAAAATTATCAAGTATATCTTTACTCAGTGTGACTTGAATCTGAGGTAGTGAAGGTGGGTCGAATACCTTCAGTCCTTCGATTTTGAGCTTGCCTATACACCTGGTAAAGGTAATGCAGTAGCTGATGCACTAAGCAGGAAGACTCAGATACAGGCAGTGCAGGAGGCTAGTGGCGAGTGTAAGCTCTTGGCTTTGTTCTCTGAGATACATTTGGAGGTGCACGACAGTCAGGGGTAGACTTATCTTTCATCTTTAGCTATGAATTCTACCCTCTTAGATAGGATTAGGATGAGACAACTATCTGATTCAGAAGTCCTAGTTCTACGGGATTTGGTGGAAAGTGAGGAACCTCCTCCTGGTTGGATGATAGGCGACGATGAGGTATTGCGTTTCCATGGACGAGTGTGGGTTCCAGGGGATATACGCGAGGAGATGATGCGGGAGTTTTATTCTTCGACTTGGGAAGTCCATCCTGGGGTTACCAAGATGTACCGTGACTTGAGATGTTAGTACTGGTGGCTAGGTATGAAGAGGGAAGTAGCTGGTTTTGTTACGAGGTGTTCCACCTGTCAGCAGGTGAAGGCGGAGCATCAGAGACCGGCTAGGCTGTTACAGCAGTTACCTATTCCAGAGTGGAAATGGGATGATGTCGCGATGGACTTCATGACTAGTTTCTCGAGGTCACCTCGAGGCAATGATACCATGTGGGTTGTTGTAGATAGACTCACGAAGGTGGATCACTTCTTTCCGATCAAGGAGACCTTCGGTGTTGACGAGCTCGGAAGGCTGTATATCCGAGAGATCGTACGTCTTTATGGGGTTCCTCATTCTATCGTTTCAGATAGGGATGACCGTTTTACATCTTTTTTCTGGCATAGTTTCCAGAGGGAACTAGGTACACAGGTGCTTCTGAGCACAACATACCACCCTCAGACAGATGGACAGTCAGAGCGTACAATACAGGTGCTTGAGGACATGCTGCGTGCATGCATCCTAGACTTTGGGGGCTCTTGGGAGAAGCATATACCCCTAGTCGAGTTTTCCTATAACAATAGTTTTCAGGAAACTATTGAGATGGAACCATACGAGGATTTATATGGTAGGCTGTGTCGATCACCATTGTGATGGTTAGAGGCAGGTGAGGCAGATTTACTGGGACCATGTCTCATGTAGGAGACTTTTGGGCAGGTCCAGTTGATTTAGAAGCGGATGGCTACTGCGCAAACTCGTTAGAAATCTTATGTTGATCACCCAGATGACCTTTGGAGTTTGTGGTCTGGGATCATGTTTTCTTATGTGTTTCTCTGAGGATGGGACACAAGTGGATCAGGAGATAGGGTAAACTTTTACCGAGGTATGTGAATCCATTTGAGATTCTGGAGAGAGTCGGGATTGTTTCCTATTGGTTGCAGTTACCGCAGAGGTACCGGGCCATGAATGATGTCTTCCATGTATCTCAGTTATGTCGTTATCATTCAGAGCCATCTCACGTTTTTCAGCCAGAGGAGGTTGAGCTGGATTTAGATGCGTCCTTTGAGGAGCATCCGATTCATATCATTGATAGCAGCATAAAGGTTCTCCGAGGCCGGTCAGTTCCTCTCGTACGGGTGCTATGAAAACATGGCTGAGTGTAGGATGAAACCTGGGAGCGGGAGACCGATGTACTTGCTCAGTGGCCAGAGTTGTTCACGGCTATATCTTCGCCACCCTTGGAAGGGAAATTCGGGGACAAATTGCTTTAAGGGGGGAAGTTTTTAAGAACTCGGTTATTGTTTCTGAGGTACGAGTTTATTCTTTTCTATTTTCCTTAAGTGTTTTTGAGAAAATATGGAAAATGGGGAAAATTCCAATTTTTGGAAAGTACACGCCGTGTACTTTTTCCACACGCCGTGTACTTTTGGCCGTGTGGGATAAGTACACAGGGTGTGTACCCGTGTCAGCGATGAAGGGTGTAGGAACCAACTACACGCTGTGTAGTGGTCCCTTACACGCTGTGTAGTCATTCGGCAGCCGAATAGTAAGGCGGTGGCCAGCTGTGCGAATGAACATGCCGTGTACTCGAGAAGACACACCGTGTAGTCATGTTGACATGTGAACAGTGCCACGCTGGCAGGAAGCCGCTAGAGTAACAGTTAAAAAATTGGGAGTACAAGCCGTATACTTGGAAGTACACATTGTGTACTTTTTTTTCCGCTTAAAATGGGCAGTAGCCTCCCCTGTTCACAGGGAAGTCTTAGAACTAGAGGAAGGAGTGGGATGGGATGGCCAAACCTTTGAAGATCCGCCGGCCGTTCGTCGGGAATCTGTTTCTGCCTCGGACGATCTCGTTGGAACTACACAGGTAAGCCCTCCACTCTCCTTAAGCAGTTCTTGCCAATTCTTCCCCTAATGGGAGTTATTTATGTTTAAATGGGTTTTATTCTTCATTATATCTATGTCGTTCTTGGGCTTTTCTGGAACCGACGTTCATGTATAGCGCTCGTTGCCATATAAGGTAGGTGGCTTGGTGTTAAATTTTCCTACTGTCATGTGTTTTGTGCGTTTTTGTGACACAAACCCATGTTGGGGTGCCGTATGGCTGAGGCCATTGCTATATTAAATACCTATAATTGAATAGGTGATTAATTATGATAATAAAATGTTGGTTGGGATCATTTCTTGGATCCAAGACCATCCCAAGGGGTGAGTTCCTCTGTTTATCCATTTTTCCAGGATACCCAAGGGTATGCCTTGTTTAAATTATGCATTACTTTTTCCTTGAGAGGAATTGTATTCAAATTGCATTTTTATATGTTGGGAATGGACCATTTACTTATAACTGAGGGCGATGTTCAACTATAGCCTGAGGGCATGACCGTATTAGCCTGATGGAAGTGTTTACTATAGCCTGAGGGCGTGACTATATTAGCCTAAGGGCGGTGTTTACTATAGTCTGAGGGTGTGACTGTATTAGCCTGAGTGCGATGTTCTATTTCCACCTGAGGGAAACCTTTCGTGCTTGAGGTATTGAATTCTATACCTGAGGGTGACACTTTGTATGCCTGAGGGAAATAATTCTGTTATGCCTGAGGGTAATGCCTGAGGGCGAGATTCTGTATAGCCTGAGGGTGTAGTTTTACTATATTAGCCTGAGGGTGAGATTCTGGTTTGCCTGAGGGCATGGTTCTTTTGAGCACAGAATGTTACTAAATTAAATTATTAAATGAATAATGAAATGTCAATATAACTGGTAAAGTTAGTTACTTTTGAGTACTGCTTAGTTTATTGAATTTACTACTGCACACTATTGTTGCATGTTTTACACACAGTTGAGCACGAGCCTTTGGTGGGTGCCTACTGAGATTTGTTTCTCACACCCTATTTGGGTCATGATTTTCAGCCCAAACAGATTACGTTGCTGCAGGTATGGATAGGGGAAAGAGTCCCTATACAGGTACATGATTGCTACTGAGGAGTAGGAGGGCATGGGACCGAGTCTAGGCTCGCGATGCCGCTGCCAGCTATTTTTCTTTGTTTCACTATACTATTCTTTTGGTTGTACTGTATTGATGTATAACATGTTCTGGCTGTTTTCTTAGAACTTGAGACATGTAGCATCATTATTTATATACTGTGGTTATATCCACTACTGTTGTTTATTTCAGATGTGTATGTTTTACTACTTCCTCTATCCGCTGTATGTTTTATTTTTGTATTCCACTGTGCTACACTTTGACAAATGAGGGCATAGTTTCCCCACTATCAGACCTGGGCCCTCGCTGCTAGTCGACAGCCTCTGGTGTTTGGGGAAATGCGCTTGAGGTCACGTGACGAACCGGGTTCGGGTCACCCATTGAGTGGCACCCGAAACTGGGACGTTACACACCTCATCCTTCACTGCCATCCCCCCTTTGAAAAAGGAGGTGGATACACCATCTAGTGATTGAATTGCTACTAACAAACACAACATGATTAAAAATCTGTCAAACACTTAGAGAAATCACAAGTCCAATTTTTAACCAACTATCATGATTTTCTCTATGGTTGACTGCAATTAAAAATTTTCACAAAGGAATCAATTAAAAACACCCCTTATATATTAGTGATGCTAAAAAATTCCCCAAAGTCATAGAAAAACTGTGATCCTTCCTCTGCCAAATGACCATGGCACCACCATAAAAAGGTTTCCAATGATAGTAATCGATGACACAAGAATATCCTGAGAAAACCACATCAATTAAATCCAGATAAATCCCCCATCGAAGCTCAAATCAGTGATGATCAAGAATCTATAATATCCATTAAATCAGGCCTCTTGATTATTGGTCTCAACCTGTGAATACTATTCCCAAGATAGAATTGATTTGGATTGAGACCATTTCTTAGAGAGAGAGAAATAATTAATGGAGAGATTTATCTCAACATTAACAGTGGAGTTTCTACCAACATTAATATAGAGTTAATTATAAATATTAATGGATGGTAAAATTAATGTTAATTTTATTAATTGGAGATATGGACTTGGGGCCTATATAAATGGATGCAGTGACATTTTTTTGAGTATGACTAATGAGTTTAAGACAATGTCTAACAAAGGCGGAGGTGGATCCACTTATAGGGAATCCAACCTAGGAGCACACAAAGGAAAAGGCACCAAATCCAAAGGTATAGGTCAAGATACACAACGGCAGAGACCATAAGGAGGGATCTAAAAGATGCGATGACTGAACGATGTTGGTGTCACATATTCTGGTGATCTAGGTAGAGTTCTTGGAGATGGAAATTATTATAACTTAGATGTTTCTCCTCATTTAATGAAAGTGATACTGTCGTTCTCCCATGGATGTAGGATGAAAGTCCAAACCACGTAATCTTATTGTGCATTGCTTTTTTACTTTTTGATTGTATGCGTGTTTTCTTTTTGTGAACTTTTGTTGTTACTATGAATGAAGACCTTGTGAGACTGGAACCGAATTCAAGGATTGCATGACATGGTGGATAAGGTGCCTATAATTCCTAGTTCCTGACACTATAGCATGGGGTATCTTCCGGATCAGGTTATGTGCTTGTTGATTCAAGCTCTGATCTCCAACAATGATTCCATGCAAGAAGATTTGATGTCCAAGATTGACCAGTAGAACCGGCTAAATCCCTATGCCATGAAGGTCGAAAAATCCATGCCTCCTATGAAATATTGATGAAGAATTATGCTCACCACTAGGTTTACTGGTTGAAGACCCTAAGATGATCTGAAATTATTTAAACTACTATGATTCATGATCTCATTGTTTTTGAGTTCAACGGATGGGAAGAATGGATACCACCCCATCTTGAAACATTTAAGACATACCACTTTTCTATGGGAGACCTGTTCTCTAATGGAGACAACTGGCATAATGAACCATCAAATACTAATATCAATAGATGAATATCTAGGTAAGGGTTTTATTGAAATGATTTGATCTCTTAAAACCGACTTGTTGAAATATGGATGAAACGTGCAACTGAATCCACTACACAAACCATATCTGAAACTAACCAAGCTTGAAAGAATAAAAAACCAAGGTTATACCCTATTATCACAAATTAAGCTTGCTGAAAAAGATGAATCTGTCACAACTTCATGATTTAAGATTTCTTGGAGCTCACCGCATCGCAAGAAGGACCGACCCCCTGTGAAAATTGGGTATTCAATTTTTTTTTATTTTAATATTAAAATTTCATTTTATTTTCTACTATTTGTTTAATTTTAATACATGATATTTCATTTTATTTTTGATCCTTTATTTCCTATACTAGTTTTTCCTTTCTTCTTGGGCTCATTTTTTGGCTGCCAGTTTTTTTGGTCGGCCTACTCAACCTTAGGTGCCACTTAGCAATCCTGTTTTTCTTCTAGTGTTGATTTCTAGCCATCGATCTTCCACACCACCCACTTGATCATGGTGGTATATTCATTAGGGTAGTTACGAGCACCATAGTCTAATTTGTTTCATTCTACTAGGGTTGTTGGGGTTTTTGGCATTGTGGCAGTATCTCCCTAGATTTTCCTGTGGTGATTCAGTTAAGTGGTGGTTCAATAGAACATAGATATGGAAAATATCCCTTGTAGCATGTCAGCATAATATTTTCCTTGATGGCACCGCCCCCCACTTTTTCAAAGGGGGTGTTATGGGTTTGGTGTTTGGTGGCCAAACCCCCACCAAATTCTCTAGTAGGAGAAGGAAACATGAAGGGGTGAGGAGGCCTATAAAAGGAGGCTCTCCCCTCTTCCAAAATCATCCCTCATCAGCTCCAACACCACCAGCAGATCCTATATTCGAGCGGTATTTGTGAGCTGGTTTCCCCATTTATTCAAGAGAGAAATTTTCCAAGGGTTTTGTACTTGTAATAGTGAGGGAGTGTGTACCCACTTTTACCCCATAGTGATCCTTCTATTTGCCGGTGGTTTTTTACCCCTTTAATTTGGAGGTTTTTTCACGTTACATCTGGTGTACATTTATTTTTCCACATTTTACACTTTATTTTATCTCGTGATTATTGTTTCACCGGTGGGCCAATCATTTATGGTCCCAACAAGTGGTATCAGAGGCAAGGTTCTGGCCCGATTCTATTCACGCTTTCGAGTATTAATAATTGTCGTAAATTTGAGTATGCTCTATGATTGCAACTCCAGTTGATCTGTCACATCAGAAAAAAATTATTTAGATTATTAAGTACACCATTGTGAAATAGAGGAGGTTCTGGTCTAATGAAGTATCAAAATGATGGCAAAATTCGAGATCAAAAAATTCAACAGGAATAATTTTTCTTTGTGGAAAATGAAGATGCAGGCAGTGATGCGGAATGATAATTGCCTATTGGAAATTAGCGAAAAGCCGACAGGTGTGACAGAGGAGAAATGGAATGATATGGATGAGAATGTTGTTGCCAACATCCATTTGGATTTGGCACATGGGGTCCTATCGAGTATTTCGGAGAAAAAGATGGTGAAGGAAATATGGGACGCTCTGATGAAGTAATATGAGGCCAAGTCATTGCAAAAAAAAATTTTCCTGAAGAGAAAATTATACAATCTTCGAATAAAGGCATCATCATTGGTGAACGAACACATCAACAACCTCAATACCTTGTTCACTCAGATCACGTCATTGGGCTATAAAATTGTGGATACTGAACGTATAGAGAATCTACTCTAGAGTTTTCCAGATTCATATGACCAACTCATCATCAAACTCACCAACAATATCCTAACAGATATGATGCTCTATAATGATGTTGCAGCTGTGATTCTTGAAGAATTAAAGTCAGGCCGCAAGAACAAGGAGGACATACATACAACTTCACACCAAGTAGATTCTCTATCAATGGGGAGAGAAGGATAATGGAGCATGGTTCTAGTGGGATTCAAATCATGGAAGGTACAAATCAATAAGTAAGAAGAATAATGTCACATGTTTCAATTGTGGAAATAAGGGTCACATCAAGAAGGATATATGGAATAAGAAGAGTGGTGAAAAGAGATCTCAGGGAAATGTAGTGAGTACTTATGGGGAAAAGGAGATATACTAGTCAGTGAAGCAGCAACGACTACTGGAAGTAGACAACATCTCAACGATGCATGGATTATTGACTCGGGAGAAACATAGAACATGATGTATCAATGGGAATGGAATTGAACAATATGAAACCATCCCGAAGGACTTGTGTACATGGGGAACGATCACACTTTGAAGATAGCTGGAGTCGGTACCATCAAACTGAATATGCATGATGGTATTGTTCGGACCGTCTAAGGAGTACGTCATGTGAAGGGCTTGAAGAAGAACATATTGTCTTTGGGAAAATTTGATGACATCGGATTCAAGAATCGCACAAAGAAGGGAGTGATGAGGATTGTGAAGGGTGCGCTTGAGGTAATGAAGGCAGAGAAGATCTCAAAGAACCTGTACACGCTTATGGGTGAAACATACAAGGAGGTGAAGATAGTTGTTGCATCAACTACCTCTATGGAAGTGTTGACAAGGTTATGGAATCAGATTCTTGGCCATATGTCAGAACAAGTCCTGAAGATTCTTTCCGATTAGAAGTTTCTACCTGGGATGAAAAAGGTATCCTTACCCTTTTTTGAGCATTGTGTTTTGAGCAAGCAACACATGTTAAAGTTCAGGACGTCAACAACAAGAAGTAAAGAGATGTTGGATTTGATCCATTCTGATGCTTGGAAATCACTGGTTATATCCCTGGGAGGAGCAAGGTACTTTGTATCCTTTATTGATGATTATTCTAGGAGATGTTGGGTTTACCCAATCAGGAGGAAGGCAGATATTTTTGAAGTCTTCAAAACATTAAAAGCGCAGAAGGAGGTTGACACTGGAAATAAGATCAAGTATCTAAGGACTAAAAATGGTGGAGAGTATACAAACAGGGAGTTTGATACTTTTTGTCAACAAGAAGGGATCAAGAGACAGTTCACATTAGCGTACACTACTCAATAGAATGGAGTGGCAGAGCGGATGAAAAAAAACACTATTAGATAGAACAAGGGAAATGCTGAAGACTACAGGTATTTCCAAAACATTTTGGGTAGAAGCAGTGAATATCGCATGTTATGTGATCAACCAATCTCCTTCAATGGCGATTGAGCTGAAGACACCAATGGAGATGTGGACTGGTAAACCCACTGACTATTCTCAGTTACATACTTTTGGAAGTCATGTATATGCATTGTTTAATGATTAGGAAAGATCGAAGTTGGATTCGAGATCCAAGAAATATATCTTCTTGGGGTACGCTGATGGTGTGAAGGGGTATCATTTGTGGGACCCCACTACCCACAAATTTATCATTAGTAGAGATGTCATTTTTGTAGAATATAAGGTATACATGACAACTGATTGAGACATGGAGAAGAAGAATACAGAGACTACAATAGTCGAAGTAGAGTACAAATCCAAAGAAGAATCAGTTTCGTCTGAAGCATTACCAGAGCATGATGATCAAGTACCAGTTGAGTCTGGACCATGATGGTCAACTTGATAGAAAAGAGCACCAATATGGCACTCAGACTATGTCACTAAGAGAAATATTGCGTACTGCTTATTGATAGGGGATGAAGAGCCATATTATTTTGTGGAGGTGACCCAGAGTCCAGAAGTATCCTCATGGATGGAGGTGGTGTATAAGGAACTTGAAGCCCTGCACCGGAACAAGACTTGGGATCTTGTTCCATTACCTCATGGAAAGAAATCTATCAGAAACAAATGGGTTTTTAAGATCAATCAGGATGGAAAGGACCAGATGGAAAGATATCATGCAAGATTGGTGGTCAAAGTATTTGATTAGAAGGAAGGTATTGTTTTCAATGAAATATTTTCTCTTGTTGTTATACTGAAGACTATTTGGATAGTTTTGGCGATGTGTGCAACATACAAATTATATCTAGAATAGCTGGATGTGAAGACTGATTTTCTCCATGGTGATATTGATGAAGAGATATATATGATACAACCAGAAGTCTTTGCAGAATAAGGTAAAGAGAACTTGGTTTGTAGTTTGAACAAATATCTATATGGTCTCAAACAGGCACTGAGGTGTTGGTACAAGAGATTTGATTCCTATATCATGGGCCTTTTATATGATAGAATTCATTTAGATCCTTATGAATATTTCAAGGGTTTGGATGGTAATGATTTCATCATTCTTCTATTGTATATGGATTACATGTTGGTTGTAGGCCCCAACAAAGACCAGATCCAGGATACAAAGGAATAATTGGATAGGGAGTTTGATATGAAGGACTTGGGACCAACAAACAAGATTCTTGGGATGCAGATTTACCGAGAAAGAAATAATGGGAAGATTTGGCTATCATAGAATAGTTACATAGAGAGAGTCTTGAAATTCTTAAACATGTAAGATTGTAATACAATCTCTACCCCTCTTCTCATTAATTTCAAGTTATCCTCAATGATGAGTCCTATCAGTGAAGCAGAGAGGAATAAGATGTCTCAAGTACCGTATGCATCAACAGTGGGTAGTCTAATGTTTTCTATGGTTTGTACTAGACCATACATTGCACATGTAGTGGGAGTAGTTAGTCGGTACATAGAGAATCCACAAAAGGAGAATTGGATAACAATGAAGAGGATCCTGAGATACATTAAGGAGACCTCAAATGCTAAATTATGTTATGTAGGATCAGATTACACTGTCAGAGGCTATGTTGATTCAAATTTTACAGGTGACTCTGACTGGAGGAAATCCACTACTGGTTATGTGTTTACTCTTGCAGGAGGAGCTGTGAGCTGTATTTCAAAGTTACAGTCAGTTGTGGCTTTATCCATGATAGAGACGGTGTATATGGAATCTACACAGGCTTGCAAAGAGGTGATTTGGATGAGAAGGTTATTGGAGGAGCTCAGGCATAAACAGACACAGATTCCTTTGTTTTGTGATAGTCAGAGTGCCTTGAACAATGTAAGGAATCCATATTTTCATTCCAGGATGAAGCACATTAGGGAACAATATCACTTTTTCCGAGATGTGGTGGAGGAATGAAGTATGGACATGCATAAGATTCACACTAAAGAAAATCTGGCAGATTTCCTGACGAAGGTGATTAACTCTGATAAGTTCAGATGATGCAGATCCTCAAGTGGCCTTATAGATACTTGAGAATCATGTTTGGTAGATAGAAAGGATATGTGGAAATGTGATTGCTACTAAATCAAATCTCCAATTTGGTCTCACCCAAATTTACCCAAGATTTTCGGTTTAAGCGGTCACTTGTAGTTTAGCTTGGGTTGTCGAATCTACAAAGACCTAAGAAGAAACCTATAGACACGTACATTCTATGGACTATTTTTAGATATTAAGTGGCCAAATTTGGGTTTATTTTAGATATATTTAAGTGAAAACTAAAATTATTAATTGAATTCAATTTAAAAGGATTATTTTATCCTAGTTTATCACTTGGGGTGGATTAGATGTATTCATTTTTCAACTATTTCAATTTATTATATTTGAGATGGGTTCATTTAAGAAGATAAAAAAATATCATCACTTATTTGTTTAATACCTAAAAACTTTAATACTAATCAAATATACACTTTAAGGATCAAAGTTTTGAGCACTTCAAGTTAAAGGTTCATATTAGCACTTGAAGTGTGTGACCTTAAATTCAACAAGGATGAAGGAGTTTAAAGATCTTCAAGAAAAATTATCAATTATAAAATGTTATTAGAAATTAATGGAGTGATAAATAACATCCAATACACCCCCTTGACACTCCCTTGGATAAACCCATAAAATATTTATCCCTCCATTGATGTCATGTTCTCAATGGAAGCGGGAAGTAGACTCATAAGGGAGAAATTGAATAAGTAAAAACAACAAAATAACGATCACTCCACCATTGTGTGAAAACTATCACAAGGTATGATGTGAATAAATTACCACCTTAAAGAAATGGTATAAATGTGATATAGAGAAAAATATAATAAGAGGAAAGGGAATTTTTTTATTAAAAACTATGGTGATTCGAACAACTTACATGAGAAAGAATAACGCTACAAAGACAAATCAACATAATAACATTACAATGAAAACAAAGCTCAAAGATACCAAAACCCTCCACCAACACTAACTTAAATATGCATTTTTAAGCCTTGGGTCGAGCCTCTAATAGTAAATGTCTCCTCAATTAATTTTGGTAGGCCATAAGTGGGTGGAAAGTTGAGAGAGAGTTGATTTTTTCCAAACTTGACAAACAATCTGAGCCAACTTGTACGACTCGACAGATGTGTTCAAATGAGAATCTATATGACCAACTTTTTATGGTCCATAGAATACAAAAATTACTATAACGATTTCCCCCATTATCTTGTAAAATTTAAGCCCAAAATAGTTTATTTTTTATGAGATATGATTAAATGTGTGGGCTGTTTTTCTTGGCTGCAGAATCTGGCCCAGAATTTTATCTCCAAATTGGGCCACATGAAACTCCATTTAAATCTCTGAATTATCTCTTGTAACTATTTGATGAAATGTTACCCTTTATGTACCCTATATTTAGTTCAATTTTCAAAATTATTGGGCTTGGATCATGGCCGATACAGTCTCTTTTTTGGGTTGTTGTCCAGTTTACTTGGCCCAGAATATTGTTGATTCAAGGACAACTTTGGAGGTATTATAATGAGAGTATTTAAGTGCTCCAAAAGCATGAATTTTTCCTTATAGAATGGGGTACCTGAAAATAAAATATGAAAATAAAATCAATACCATTTTTTATTTTAGGAGGTGTTCAAAAAATTACCATGTAATAATGCATTTTAAGAGGGAATTACAATCAAAATGTGAACTAATGTTTAAAGTATAAAATTCACTAAAATGGTGTTTATGAATATTAAAGAACATGAATAATATATATATTAAAAATGAATATTATCCTCATTAAATACAACAAAAATGGGCTTTATCAACGCTCAAAACGAATCCTTTATCAACGCTGAAAAAAGTGCTGATAAAATCCACATTTATCAGCACTAAAAGAGAACTGATAAAGGAAGCCTTTATCAGCACTAAAAAAGAGTTGATAAAATGTAAATTTATCAGCACTAAAAGAGTGCTGATAAAGGTTTACTTTTTCAGTGCTCTTTTAGCGCTGATAAAAGCCCTGTCTGCTGCACAAAAAATTTCTACAGCAGCACACCCAAACAGAACCAGCAAATAATTCAGCATCTCAATAAGTATACCCATACAAAATTAACACAAAAATCATAAGCTAATCACACCAAGTATACCCATACACCATTAACACATAATTAATAAGTTAATTAAATACATAAATATTTCTATTCAGAATTCAAGGGGTTGTGGAGGTTGTTTAGGGGTTTCAGGTGGCTGTCCAAGGGGGGTAGGGGGTGTCCGGGGGGATGGGGGTGTCCAGGGGGTGGGGGCGGTCCAGGAGGTTGGGGGCTGTCCAAGGAGGGTGGTGGTGTCCAGGGGGGTGGTGGTGTCTAGGTGGTGGGGTAGTGTCTAGGAGGGGGGGCTGTCCAGGGGGGTGGGCTGGTTTCTAGGGGGTGGGTGGGGTGTCTGGGGGGTGGGGGTGGTCCAGGGGGTTGGTGGGGCTGTCCAAGGGGGGTGGGGTGTTGTCCAGGAGGGTGGGATGGAGGAGTCTGGGGGGATTGGAGTGTCCAGGGGGGTGAGGGTGTCCAGGGGGGTGGGGGCGGTCTAGGGTGGTAGTAGGGCTGTCCAAGGGGGGTGGGGTGGTGTCCAAGGAGGGGGGTGTCCAGGTGGGGGGGGTATCTATGGGGTGTCCATGGGGGTGGGATGGTGTCTAGGGTGTCGGAGGTTCTTTCTAGGGGGTGGGGCATGACTGGGGGGGGGGGGGGGGGTCCAGGGGGTTGGTGGGGCTATCTAGGGGGGGGGGATGGTGTTTGGGAGGGTGGGGGTGGTCGTCCATGGGTGGGGGGTGTCCAGGGGGGTTGGGGGTATGTAGGTGGTGGGGTGGTGCCAATGAGGGGTGGGGGTGTCGTCCAAGGGGTGGTGGTTGTCCAGGGGGGTGTTCGGGGGGGGGGGGGAGGGGGTTGGGGGGGTTGTCTGAGGTGGGGGGGGGGGGGGTTTTCCATGGGGGTGTCCAGGGGGGTGGGGGTGTCCAGGGGGTTGAGGGGGATTTCCAGGGGGTGGGGGTGTCCAGAGGGGTGGGGGTGTCCAGGGGGTGGGTTGGTGTCCAGGGGGGTGGGGGGGGGGGGGTCCAGGGGGTTGGTGGGTTTGACTCTTACACATCAAAAAGGACCCATGGATCATTCTCATAAAGGAACAAGAAAATATGAATGTGTTTGGTCGGATTTCCGTAGGTCAGTTGTTGTTTTCAATTAAAACCGTGTCCAATTTAAACAAAAAAGAGACCCTTTGAGTGGTACTGGCCACAACGTGCCTCGGATTGAGGCGGGGATGACTCGTACATGTCACAAAGGACCCGTGGATCATTATCCTAAAATATAAAGACAATCCTAATGGGTTTGGTTGAATTTCCGTAGGCCAGTTGTTGTTTTCACATAAAAATTTGTCCATTTTAAACAAAAGTGAGACTCATTGAGTGGTACCGGCCACACCATGCCTCTGATTGAGGAGGGGATGACTCTTTAACATCATAAAGGACCTGTGTATCATTCTCCTAAAGGATGAAGACAATCCAAATGCATTTGGTCAGATTTCCGTAGGCCAGTTGTTGTTTTCACTTAAAAATTTGTCCATTTTAAACAAAAGAGAGACCCTTTGAGTGGTACCAGCCACACCGTGCCTCGTATTGATGCGGGGATGACTCATACACATCAAAAAGGACCCTTGGATCATTCTCCTAAAATATTAAGACAATAAAAATGCGTTTGGTTGAATTTCCGTTGGTCAGTTTTTGTTTTCACTTAAAAATATGTCCATTTAAAACAAAATAGAGAACCTTTGAGTGGTACCAGCCACACCGTGACTCGTATTGAGGTGGGGATTACTCATACACATCCCCAACACACCTTTATATTTTTCTATTAAAGTATCAAGACAATCTGAATTCGTTTGGTCGGATTTCCGTAGGTCAGTTGTAGTTTTCACTTAAAATTGTGTCCAATTTAAACAAAAGAGAGACCCTTTGAGTTTTACTGGCCACACCATTCCTAAAATTGATTCAGGGATGACTCTTACATGTCACAAAGTACCTGTGGATAATTATCCTAAAAGATCAAGGCAATTCGAATGCATTTGGTTGAATTTTCGTAGGTCAGTTGTTGTTTTCACTTAAAAATTTGTCCATTTTAAACAAAAGTGAGACTCTTTGAGTGGTAACAGCCAAAAGTGCCTCTGATTAAGTCAGGGATGTCTCTTTAACATCACAAAGGACACGTATATCATTCTACTAAATTATTAAGACAATCCAAATGCGTTTGGTTGGACTTCCGTAGGTCAGTTGTTGTTTTCACTTAAAAATTTGTCCATTTTAAACAAAAGAGAGACCCTTTGAGTGGTACCGGCCACACCATGCCTCTTATTGAGGTGGGTATGACTTTTACACATCCAAAAGGATCCATGGATCGTTCTCCTAAAATATCAAGACAATCTAAATGCGTTTGGTCGAATTTTCGTAGGTCAGTTGTTGTTTTCACTTAAAAATCTGTCCATTTTAAACAAAAAGAGACCCTTTGAGTGGTACCGGCCACACTATGCCTAGAATTGAGGCTAGGATTACTTGTACACATCCCCAACTCACCTGTGGATAATTATCTTAAAGTATCAAGTCAATAATAATGCATTTGGTCGGATTTCCGTAGGTCAGTTGTTGTTTTCACTTAAAATTGTGTCCAATTTAAACAAAAGAGAGACCCTTTGAGTAGTACCGGCCACACAGTGCCTCATATTGAGGCAGGGATGACTCGTACATGTCAAAAAGGACCCGTGAATCATTCTCATAAAAGATAAAGACAATCCTAATGCGTTTGGTTGAATTTCCGTAGGTCAGTTGTTGTTTTCACTTAAAAATTTGTCCATTTTAAACAAAAGTGAGACTCTTTGAGTGGTATCGGCCACACCGTGCCTCATATTGAGGTGAGGATAACTCTTGAACATCAAAAAGGACCCGTGGATCGTTTTACTAAAGGATCATGACAATATGAATGCATTTGGTCAGATTTTCGTAGGTCAATTGTTGTTTTCACTTAAAAATTTGTCCATTTTAAACAAAACAGAGACCCTTTTAGTAGTACCGGTCACACCGTGCCTCAGATTGATCTGAGGATGACTCGTACATGTCACAAAGGACCCGTGGATCATTCTACTAAAATATAAAGACAATATGAATGTGTTTAGTTGAATTTCTGTAGGTCAGTTGTTGTTTTCACTTAAAAATCTATCCATTTTAAACAAAAGAGAGACCCTTTGTGTGGTACCAGCCACACCATGCCTCAGATTGAGGCGGGGATTACTCGTACACATCCCCAATGAACCCGTGGATCATTATATTAAAGGAATAAGACAATAATAATGCATTTGGTTGGATTTCCGTAGGTCAGTGGTTGTTTTTAATTAAAATTGTGTCCAATTTAAACAAAAGAGAGACCCTTTGAGTCGTACCGGCCACAAAGTGCCTCGGATTGATGCGGGGATGACTCATACACATCAAAAAAGAACCTTTGGATCGTTCTCCTAAAAGATCAAGAAAATCTGAATGCGTTTGGTTGAATTTCCATAGTTTGGTTGTTGTTTTCACATAAAAATTTGTCCATTTTAAACAAAAGTGAGACTCTTTGAGTGGTAACTGCCACACCGTGCCTATGAATGAGGCAGGGATGACACGTTCACTTCACAAAGGACCCATGGATCATTCAAATAAAGGATCAAGACAATATGAATGCATTTGGTTGGATTTCCGTAGGTCAGTTGTTGTTTTCACTTAAAAATTTGTCCATTTTAAACAAAAGAGAGACCCTTTGAGTGGTACCGGCCACAACGTGCCTCATATTGAGGCGAGGATGACTCTTACATGTCACAAAGGACCGGTGGATCGTTCTAATAAATGATAAAGACAATATAAATGAATTTATTTGAATTTATGATGGTTGGATGTTGTTTTCACTTAAAAATCTGTCCATTTTAAACAAAAGAGAGACCCTTTGAGTGGTACCGGCCACACCGTGCCTCGGATTGAGGTGGGGATTACTCATCCACTTCTCCAACACACCCATGGACTGTTATATTAAAGGATCAAGACAATATTAATGCATTTGGTTGGATTTCCATAGGCCAGTTGTTGTTTTCACTTAAAATTATGTCCAATTTAAACAAAAGAGAGACCCTTTGAGTGGTACCGGCCACACCATGCATCATATTGAGGTGGGTATGACTCTTACACATCAAAAATGACCCATGGTTCGTTCTAATAAAAGATAAATACTATAAGAATGAATTTGGTTGGATTTCCATAGGTCAGTTGTTGTTTTCACTTACAAATTTGTCCATTTTAAACAAAAGTGAGACTCTTTGAGTGGTACCGGCTACACCGT
Organism: Viscum album; assembly: GCA_963277665.1. Classification (NCBI taxonomy): domain Eukaryota; kingdom Viridiplantae; phylum Streptophyta; class Magnoliopsida; order Santalales; family Viscaceae; genus Viscum; species Viscum album. The sequence goes on from OY728122.1 coordinate 1,021,893,919, forward strand.
GCCTCTGATTGAGGCAGAGATAACTCATGAATGTCAAAAAGGACCCATGTATCACTATACTAAAGGATAAAGTCAATCCGAATGCATTTTGTGGGATTTTTGTAGGCCAGTTGTTGTTTTCACTTAAAAATTTGTCCATTTTAAACAAAAGAGAGACCCTTTGAGTGGTACCAACCACACCGTGCCTCATATTGAGGTAGGGATGACTTTTACAAATCACTAAGGACCTATGTATAGTTCTAATAAAATATCAACACAATCTGAATGCGTTTGGTTGGATTTCCATAGGTCAGTTGTTGTTTTCACTTAAAAATCTATCCATTTTAAACAGAAGAGAGACCCTTTGAGTGGTAACGGACACACCGTGCCTCAGATTGAGGCAAAGATTACTCATACACATCCCCAACGCACCCATGTATCATTTTATTAAAGGATAAAGATAATATGAATGCATTTGGTTCAATTTCCGTAGGTCAATTACTGTTTTCACTTAAAATTGTGTCCATTTTAAACAAAAGAGAGACCCTTTGAGTGGATCCGGCCACACCGTGACTTATATTGAAGGGGGTATGACTAGTAAATGTAAAAAAGGACTTGTGGATAGTTATAATAAATTATCAAGACAATACTAATGCATTTGGTCGAATTTCCATAGGTCAGTTGTTGTTTTCACTTAAAAATTTGTCCATTTTAAACAGAAGAGAGACCCTTTGAGTGGTACCGGCCACACCATGTCTCTGATTGATGTGGGGATGAATCTTGAACATCAAAAAGTACCTTTGGATCATTCTACTAAAGGATAAAGACAATTCAAATGTGTTGTTTGGATTTCCGTAGGTCATTTGTTGTTTTCACTTAAAAATTTGTCCATTTTAAACAAAAATGAGACTCTTTGAGTGGTACCGGCCACAACGTGTGTCTGATTGAGGAAAGGATGACTCTTGTATGTCACAAAGGACCCATGTATCATTCTCCTAAAGTATAAAGATAGTCTTAATGTGTTTCGTTTGATTTTTGAAGGTTAGTTGTTGTTTTCACTTAAAGATTTGTCAATCTTAAACAAAAGAGAGACCCTTTGAGTGGTACCGGCCACACTATGCCTCCAATTGAGGTGGGGATGACACTTACACATCAAAAAGGACCCATGTATCATTCTCCTAAATGATAAAAACAATTTGAATGTGTTTGTTAAAATTTCCATAGGTTAGTTGTTGTTTTCACTTAAAAATCTGTCCATTTTAAACAAAAGAGAGACCCTTTGAGTGGTAACGGCCACACAGTGCCTCAGATTGAGGCGAGGATGACTTGTGCATGTCAAAAAGGACCCATGGATTGTTCTCCTAATGTATCAACACAATAAGAATGCGTTTGGTTGGATTTACGTAGGTCAGTTGTTGTTTTCACTTAAAAATCTGTCCATTTTAAACAAAATAGAGACACTTTGAGTGGTACCGGCCACACCGTGCCTATGATTGAGGTGGGGTTGGATCGTAAATGTCCCCAATTAAACCATGGATTGTTCTATTAAATGGTCAACACAATCTGAATGCGTTTGGTTGGATTTCCGTAGGTTAGTTATTTTTTTCACTTAAAAATATGTCTATTTTAAACAAAAGAGAGACCCTTTTAGTGGTACCGGCCACACCATGCCTCAGATTGAGGCAGAGATTACTCATACACGTCCCCAACACACCCTTGGATCGTTATCTTAAATGATCAAGATAATACGAATGCATTTTGTCATATTTCCGTAGGTCAGTTGTTGTTTTCACTTAATATTGTGTCCATTTTAAACAAAAGAGAGACCCTTTGAGAGGTACTGGCCACACCGTGCCTCAGATTGAGATGGGGATGACTCGTACACATCCAAAAGGACCCATGGATAATTCTCCTAAACATTCAAGACAATCTAAATGCGTTTGGTTGAATTTCCGTAGGCCATTTGTTGTTTTCACTTAAAAATTTGTCCATTTTAAACAAAAGTGAGACTCTTTGATTGGTACCGGCCACAACGTGCCTTTGATTGTGGTGGGGATAAATCGTGTATGTCAAAAAGGACCCTTATATCATTCTCCTAAAGGATTAAGACAATCAGAATGCGTTTGGTGAGATTTCCGTAGGTCAGTTATTTTTTTCACTTAAAAATTGGTCCATTTTAAACAAAATAGAGACCCTTTGAGTGGTATCGGCAACACCGTGCCTCAGATTGAGGTGGTGTTGACTTTTACACATCCCCAACGCACCCTTGGATAATTATCTTAAAGGATTAAGATAATATGAATATGTTTGGTCAGATTTCCGTAGGTCTGTTGTTGTTTTAACTTAAAATTGTGTCCATTTTAAACAAAAGAGAGACCCTTTGAGTGGTACTAGCCACAACATGCCTCGGATTGAGGCAGGGATGACTCATACATGTCACAAAGGACCCATGGATTGTTCTACTAAACTATCAAGACTATCTGAATGCGTTTGGTTGAATTTCCGTAGGTCAGTTGTTGTTTTCACTTAAAAATTTGTCCATTTTAAATAGAAGAGAGACCCTTTGAGTGGTACCAGCCACACCATGCCTCTGATTGAGGAGGGTATGACTCATTCATGTGAAAAAGTACCCGTGGATCATTATCCTAAAGGATCAAGACAATATGGATTCGTTTGGTCAGATTTCTGTAGGTCAGTTGTTGTTTTTACTTAAAAATTTGTCCATTTTAAACAAAAGTGAGACTCTTTGAGTGGTAACGACCACACCATGCCTCTGATTGAGGTGGTTATGACTCTTTCACGTATAAAAGGACCTATGGATCATTTTCCTAAAGGATCAAGACAATCTGAATACATTTGGTCAGATTTACATAGGTTAGTTGTTGTTTTCACTTAAAAATTTGTCCATTTTAAACAAAAGAGAGATCCTTTGAGTGGTACCAGCCACACCATGCCTCAGATTGAGGTGGGGATGAATCTTACATGTCACAAAGGACCCTTGGATTATTCTCCTAAAAGATCAAGATAACCCGAATGCGTTTGGTCGAATTTCCGTAGGTCAGTTGTTGTTTTCACTTAAAAATCTGTCCATTTTAAACAAAAGAGAGACCCTTTGAGTGGTATCGGCCACACCGGCGAAGATGATTTCACATCACAAAGGACCTATGGATCATTCTCCAAAAGTATAAACACAATCTGAATGTGTTTGATCAGATTTTCATAGGTCAGTTGTTGTTTTCACTTAAAAATCTGTCCATTTTAAATAAAAGAGAGACCCTTTGAGTGGTACCGGCCACACCGTGCCTTGTATTGAGGTTGGGTTGACTCATACATGTCCCCAACGTACCCATGGATCATTATACTAAAGGATCAACACAATCTAAATGCGTTTGGTCGGATTTATGTTGGTCAGTTGTTGTTTTCACTTAACAATCCGTTCATTTTAAACAAAAGAGAGACCCTTTGAGTGTTACCGGCCACATCGTGCCTCAGATTTAGGTGGGGACTACTCATACACGCCCCCAACTCACCCGTGGATCATTCTATTAAAGTATCAAGACAATACTAATGCAGTTGGTTAGATTTCCGTAGGTCAGTTGTTGTTTTCACTTAAAATTGTGTCCATTTTAAACAAAAGAGAAACCCTTTGAGTGGTACCGGCCACACCGTGCCTTGAATTAAGGCATGGATGACTCTTACATGTCACAAAGGACCCTTGGATCATTCTCCTAAATGATCAAGACAATCCGAATGCGTTTGGTCAAATTTCCGTAGGTCAGTTGTTATTTTCACTTAAAAATATGTCAATTTTAAACAAAAGTGAGACTCTTTGAGTAGTACTGGCCGCACCGTGCCTCTGATTGAGGAGGGGATGGCTCGTTCATGTCACAAAGGACCCGTGGATTGTTCTCCTAAAGGATCAAGATAATCCGAATGCATTTGGTTTGATTTCCGTAGGTCAGTTGTTGTTTTCACTTAATTTTTTTTCCATTTTAAACAAAAGAGAGACCCTTTGAGTGGTACCAGCCACACCATGCCTCAGATTGAGGAGGGGTTGACTCGTACACATCCCCAACGCACCCTTGGATCGTTCTCTTAAAGGATCAACACAATCCAAATGTGTTTGGTCGTATTTCCATTGGTCAGTTGTTGTTTTCAATTAAAAATCTGTCCATTTTAAACAAAAGAGAGACCCTTTGAGTGGTTCATCATTCTTGCATGTTGTTGTTGCATATGATCTGTTAAAATGGAAAATTTACTCATTGGAGAAAAGTTGTTTTATTTAATAACAATTTAAATATTCCTACGAACATTTAAATACAACAATTTGTCATCTTTTGATCCCCTAAACCCCTCTCAAAAATGACTTCCAATTGCACACATCCCCAAGTCAGATCTTCATGTTATTTGTGTACAATCTATCATCAGGTATGCAAACCAATTGTTTCTAAACATATCTATATCTTCTTGTGAGTATGAGCCTTTTCGGTAGTTAGAGTAGTATTACAAAATATAAAAATAAATAATTAATAAATAAATTAAATGAAGTAGTAGTTGTTTTTGAAAATACCTCTTTAGGGATGCTTGTTTCTTAATGAAAAATGATCTCCTTCATAAATTTACAAACATAATAACCACAATCATTATCGTTTGTTTGTTTTGGACACTGCAACAAAATTGATCATTAGAAGAATAAGTAACTTGTGTTGAGATGTGTTTGGATAGTGAAATTTTATTATATATACCCTGCTATTTGTCTAGACGTAGTACTTTCTTTCCTCCTTATTCTTATCCCCTGTCCTCATTCCTTTTTATAGAAGATAATGATACACCACCCTATCATAACATAATCCTTATTAAAAGATAATATAAATTATATTACTTGATTTTTAGACCTAAAATGTAGGATGTAGTGTCTTACAGATTAAAAAACTCCATCATGTGTGGTCGGTTTGATGGATATCCTTTCTTTGAATCTATAAAATAAATCTTTTGAGTATCCAAGTTCACCGAAATTAGTATCCAATGTTTCCTAAAAACAAAAAAAGTAATAAGTAATAAAATAAGTCAAAATATTATTGATATTATTTAATCGTAGAGTTTTACCCATGCATGGTTGGTATTAAGAAGAGTTTGTCATCTATAATCTTCCTTTCAAATGTTTTCAGCAAGCCATTCACTATTTCATTCTTTTTTGATGGCTCTATTTTCATTAGATGTGATGATGTGGTATGAGCACAAATGAGTCCAAATTTTGGCTCATGGGAAAATTCCTTCAACTATTTTTCATATATATGTCTGTCAACAATATAAAATGCATTTAGTCATAATTTTAGCATTAGATCATCTTTTAGAAAATCAATTCATGGAAATGTACCTCATATATATATATTTAAATATGTGATTCCTAGACAAATATTTTCAAGGATCTCATTTAAATTTTCAGTAGCAACGAAATCTTGACTTTCCACATCGTATATATTCTCTTCTAAAACCACTATATGACTACTACCACCTCTTAGCTTCGTATCCACATGAGTCTTCAATGCTAGTAAATGTGGATAGAGAACAGGTGGTGTTATTGTTCTTTCAGTATCTCCTTGGGATCGGTTGGTCGATCCTTTATATGGTTTTGAGCCGACGTTTGTCACCCCCTTCCCTTTATCTATCTATAATAACATTCATTGGTTCATACCCTTTTTTCATTAATTGTTAAAGGTTTATCTTGAAAAAAAGGAAATAAATACCACTTTGGCCGCATGTACTCTTACAAGTTGTGACATCCAATCAATGAATGTCCCAATATCCTTTTCAACCGTATGAATATCATCGTCATCAAGTAGAATAGGTAGCTTTTCATTTGGCTTATGAGCTAAAATAATCGTTACTTTCATATGATCTTTCAGAAGTGGTCTATTATCCAGTGTGTCATCTAGGATATTGAACACTATAGCCTTCTCTACAAGGTGATAGGTGGGTGTTGACAGATATAAATCACAATCATTATCACCCTATAGAAGATGAGTATATGAAAATTATTAGTGTTTTTCTGATTCACATTTCATGGGAACAATTATTAGAATATTGATTACCACGGCTAAGACAGCTCTTTGAGGGGAATGGCTTGCCTCAAAGATGGTGGGGGGTGGGGCGGGATCTTCACGCGCCGGTTGTTCATGAGTTGTGTCTTCTCCTTGCTTCCCACCCATAAAAGTTGCTATCAACTCTCACTGCCATTGCAATCGTTCTTCAAGGGTTTCTAGTTTTTCTTTCATTTGTTTCAGTGTTTCATCTCTATCATCTGTTTTTTTCTTCTTCTCAAAATATACTCGGGGTGTCACCCCAATCCCCACACCCCTGACACAACCGTATTTTTTTGGCTGCTTCAAAGCCATCGATAATAGGTCTACATCCACTACAGGAGTATCTGATTCCTATGACTATCAGATATAGGAAAATAAATAATTATTTTTATGTAATAGCAATTTAAAACAAATATTTTTATCATCATGTCATACTTACACAAATTTCCCACACTTTTTGTGTGTTCTCTTCTACTATCTTCCCTTTCTTATTCAAACATGCCTCCTTCCAAAGCACATGATGTTGGATGGAAGTGTATTTAGTTTTAGACTCATCAATCTACATATAAACATAGAAATATAATTATGATGTTGTTTGTTGGAACATAACAATATTACTGCAAATTTAAAATACGTACCATTTTCTTTTCTAGTGAAGCGTACCCCATCATTTCTTTACGATAGGGGTATGTTGGTTTTGATGCACGTTCCTTGTTTTGTTTACAGAGTTTCTATTTCATAAATGAAATATTAACAATCAAAGTGATGAATACACGTATCCTCAAACAACGTATTATCACCCAAAATGTACCTGAAACTTCTCATCCCCATGGCGGCCAATTAATGCATACCATGCTTCTTGGGATATCAAGTGAGAGTAGACAATGGGTGGGTGCAGGTTTATTTTACCTTTGGAATATTTCAGGTGACATCTTGTTAAAATAGTGCGAAAACCTCGATGAATCCTTCCTGCAAGCCTTAGTACATAATCCTTGTGTGAATAATCTACTATAAATGTATTCTACAAGATATTGAGAAGAGTAAGACATTGTTTCATTATTTTATTTGCTAGTAAATTAAAGAAATAAATTCATAATGTTACCATAATTTCTTCCCAGATCACAGCCTTCAGCCCAGACACAACATGGTGCCATGAATCTATGTTAATCAGAACATGTTGCTGAGTGACAACTCCAATGTAACTAATAAACATAGACTTCTTGGGATTCACATGTTGGACTCGTGCATTCGATCCGATGTCAAATTTGATGCCTTTGCTTTTCACCTTAAGAACACTGGCTAACACCGCCAAACTACGACGCACCTGTGGTTTCTACGACGTCGATCCTTCATTCCCGAACATTTCATCGATATCAACATCATCTATATGTTCATCTGAAATGGTAGCAACGACATGTGCTGATGGTTGTTGGATCTCAACACTAGGAGCAGTAGGAGCTGCAACAACAGGAGCAGCAGGAGCAGCAGTAAGAGCAGTAGCTGGAGAAGCAACAGCCGCAGCAGCAGCTACAACAACCGCAGTAGCAGCTTGAGAGACTTGTTCAACTTCAAGGTTAGGAGCACCAGAATGTGCCGAAGTCATTATCTGAAAAAGTGGTTGAACGGTTAATTTAGATTACATAATTTCAGTAATGATAAGATAATAATATGAGATAACAAGATCTATATTACAAACAAAATATAACCTGTTTATTGAACTCTCTTTATTTTTTTCAAAGGATGATGGGATTTGACACCTCTATCGATTATCCAAATCCCTTCATTGTGGTCTCCTTGAGCATAAAAAAAATCATCTACATTGGGACCGCTCTGAAATGATTGCGATGTACCACTAAAAGGATCATCCTCAACTGAATTTTCATCAGAACCTTTAGTAGTTTTGGATGCTAACAGAACAATCGACCACTTTTGGTTTGCGGGATCTGGAACATAAAAAACTTTTACCGCTTGTGATTCCATTATAAACTTTTCGTCTTTGTACCCTTCTTTACTAAAATAAACTTTCACAAATCCCCATACATCAATTTTAACACCACTTTTGTTATCAACCCATTTGAATTGAAAAATCGGCAATTGGAATGTCGTATAATTCAACTCCCATATTAGTTTGATAATGCCAAAGTATGACATATTTGCATAAATTGGATTTCTGTCCTTACTACCAGAAACATGCATCGCTTCATCCACTAGTTTAACTCCACTATTTTTCATTTTACTATCTTCATCATGTTCATTTGTATAGAATGTATAACCATTAATTACATAACCACGGTAAGATAATACATACACACTTGGTCCAGCGGCTAGCCATCGATGTCGTTCTAAAATTGAATTCGGATTTTCATCCAACAGATTAAAAATATGGTCCTAAAACTATCCTATAAAATGGTTATTATATGTATTTGATAACCATTTTCATCCCTTAATGGATTCAACTGCCTAAGAATTTCTTTGTGAGTTTCAATATATGGAGAAACCTTCCAACTATTATGCAAAACATAAAGGTGGGCCTGCTCCTGATCTGTAATGTTGATTGTCACAACATCTCTTCCAAAAATTCCCTTACCCTCAATGCATCTAGTGTGACGAGATTTCGGGAGACCAATTATTTCCACATCAGATAGGTATTCGGTACAAAAATCAATGGGTTCCTCAATAATATATCACTCTACTATACAACCCTCTGGCCGACTTCGATTTTTGACATACCCTTTCAAAATATTCATATACCATTCAACATGATACATCCATCTGTAGTACACAGGACCACAAAGTTGAATCTCTCTCACCAAGTGAATTATCAAATGAACTATCACATCAAAGAATATTGGCGGGACGAACATTACTAATTCAAATAACATGATGACAATTGCTTTTTCCATAGCAGGCAATTTTGCCGGGTCTAAAACTTTGATACATATAGCTTTGAAAAAGAAATAAAGTTTGGTTAACGTATGACGAACATTCTTGGGAAAAATTCAATGCAAATCTATAGAAATTAGATCTTTCATAAAAACATGGCAGTCATGGGATTTCAAACCTTTTAACTTCAAATAATTCATTGACAAAATTTTCTTGATATTTGATGAATACCCCTCTGGAATCTTTACATCATTGAAGAAGTTACAAAACTGGTATCTCTCCTCCCTAGAAAGAGTATAAGAAGCTAGAGGAAGAAACATTTTATTTTCACCCTTCACGGGAGCCAAATATTCTTATATTCTCATGTCAAACATGTCCAACCTTGCCTTAATTCCATCATTTGTTTTTCCAGGGGCATTTAGAAACGTTCCTATAACACTGTCACATATATTGTTTTTGCACATTAATCACATCAAGAAAATGTCTGACGTACAAACAATTCAAATATGGTAATTAAAAAAAACTAATCTCTTTTTCCAACCGATTTTCGTAAGGTTTTTCGAAAATGGTTTACCAAAAATAGTGTTCACATATTTTACTTTCTCAAACAGCCGATCACCTGTTAGTGGAGACAGTTCTGTGCGTTGTTCTAAACTTCCATTGAATGATGTCATCCAAGATTGGTACTTACGCCGACGAGGTAGAAATCTACGATGTCCTAAAAACACATATTTCGATGAATGTTTCAACTTAATTGATTTTTTATCTTCTTTTTACACAGGACACCCTTGATTTCCTTTAATTCTATAGCCTGAAAATTTTCCATAAGTAGGGAAATCATTTATTGTCCCATAAAACATCGCTCTCAATGTGAAGTATTCACTTTTATAAGCATCATACAACATAACACCTGAATCCCACAATAACTTCAAATACTCAATCAAAGGAGCCAAATAAACATCAATATCATTACCTGGTTGTTTTGGTCCTGATATAAGCATAGATAACATGATGAATTTCCATTTCATGCATAACTAGGGTGGAAAGTTATAATTTACCAACATAACATGCCATGTACTATGAGTGCTGGTTTGAAAACCAAAAGGATTTACTCCATCTGTAGATAACAAAAGATGAAGGTTTCTCGGCTCTTTTCCAAATTCAGGATACTCATGATCAATTTTCTTCCACTGAGGAGAGTCGGCCAGATGACATAATTTCCGATCATTATTTGTTTTATCTGTATGCCACAACAATTGTCTTACAGTTTCATCACTTCCATATAGACGCCTAAACCTTAGAATGATTGGAAAGTACCATAAAACTTTTGTAGGATTGGATTCATATTTCTTGTATCAAGAATCACCACACTTTGGGAATTCTATAAGTGATTTTTTCTCCTTGAGAAACAATATACAGTCTTTTGGGAAGACATGTATTATATTAGAAATCATACCCATCGAGCGTAACATTCGTTTGGCTTCATATGTCCATCTTAAGAGCTCATTATCTTCAAGGATCATGTCATTAAAGTGAGCAAGTAGTTTTGTAAATCTAACATCACTCCATCCATTGCCTACATTCAATTTATACAACTTTAGTACAACTAAAAATGTTGTATACTTAGTGCAACCAACATACAGTGGCGTCTTTTCACAACTCTTTAACTTCTCAATTTTTTTTAGGAAATCACGAAGTTCATATCCAATTGTCTTTGTCATTTCCTCAATATGATCATCATCATCATTTTCATCTGTAATCACATCCTCCATATGGTATTCTTCATTATCCATATTTGTATTCATATTTGATGATCCATAAAACATAGTTTTATCCCAGCCAGTAGCTACATTCACTTTTTCTCCGTGCTTATTCCAACATTTATTACTCCGATCTATTCTGTGACATATAAAATGTTCTTCCAACTCCTCTGGAGTAAGTAGTCTATAATAACAACAATGTAAACACTAAAAAAGTATTTGAGAAGGATCCTTTGCGTGATCCTTTGCAAATTTTATGAACTCTTTCACTCCGTTCTCGTACTCTATTGTCAAATGATTAGCATCCATCCAATATTTATTCATCTTAATCCTATTTGAATCTCAAATATTAGTATTTATGGTTCAATTACACAAAACAAGACTTCCAAATACAGTAGAATAGAACCAATTCCTTATAAAAATAGAGATTAATAGAGCGTAACCATTAGTATTTATTCATCTTCATTAAATATAATTACTTTAGATTAATTATAGTTTCCTCAAATCACCCCAGACCAAACACAAGAATAACCAAGAATGATACATCTACCACTCCTAGGTCTCTGACCTACATTCAATATAATCATGCCTAAATACCCATATATACACACATACACATGTCACAAACTCATAAAAAACCATATCCCCATCAGAACCAAAGTACCAATATGAATTTCAATCAGGTTACTTGACTCAAGTGGTGGTGTGTAAGAAATAATAAGAAAATATAATATGTATATAGTCACACATAAATCTCAAACTGGTGTTAATAATCCAATAAACCCAAGGAAGGAGGTGTCACTGTTGGACACCTTGGTAGTGATGAATTGATTGAAATCTTGAACAGTCTCAACAACATATTTATTGTTCCAAAATACCCATTTGTGTCTGTTGGAGGGGTCAGAGTGTAGAAATCCATGTAACATAATCTTCCAGGAGAATTCTATGATTATTATAGAGTTTTTTATGTTATTTGACAACAACAATGAAATTATGATTTTTGATTTCAATGGTGAGGAAGTTTTATTTAACATGGGCACTAAGACCATGAGAATTACATATGAAGATAATAATGATAGGTAGGACATGGATCTGGCATTGGATCTAGATCTATTAGCCTTATTGAAGTGGGAGGATGATCTCTCATTGGGGTCCCTTGATTTTGAACATGTTCATAATCCCTTCTAGTTGGTAAGCTTCATATGAGTGGGAGATGAGGATCCAAAGGGTCAGGGGAAGGATGGGTAATGAAACTTGGGGGATAGTGAGGGAGTTATATCTAGATCAATTAGTATTTGGAGCCGGATGATAGGCTCAGAGCCAAGGGAGATAGAACAAACACTGCTAGGAAGGGGCCTGGCCACTACAGAGAAGTAGTCAGTAACCTCAGCGAGGGAGAAGGACAGAGATGGAGGTAGGGGTGGCAAGGCTAGAAATCTTGGTGGTATGGGCATCCTGCCATACAAGTTCACTTATAGGCAAATTCAATTAGATAACATGAAGGAAAGAAGGGGGGAACCCCTTGAAGAAAATAGGGTTCAAGCATTGGATGACCTAGTAATGCATCAGATTTGGGTGGTGTTGTCCTTAAGAAAAAAGGTTATCCTTCATTCCTTACTTTACAGTGACATGGTGTTGGATCTAAGGGAATTGATGATACCTAGGAGGAATCTAGTGAAATTGGAATCCAAGTGGGAAAAACCTTAAATTTTTCATAAACTTCACTCTGATAGTGTAAACTCATTGATCACCATTGATGATGAACATATCAATATTTCCACCAATAATAGGTTTATCAAGAGATATTTTACAAGAATAAACCATCCCTTTAGTCTGAGATATATGGATTTGAACTAAAAATCCAACATCCAAGTTATATGTTGTTTCGTGTGGTGATGAGCCGCCACAAGCCCCTTCTCACATCAGGTCGTTATTCTTTCATGACACGCTAAAAATTCTGGGACACACCCCCTTTGGTCCATGAATCATGAACATAAACCTTTTTCATCATCTACCCATATTTCACATGGTGTATGGACTATATGGATGGAAAATTCACCTCACCCTCACTATATGTTCTAGTTGCATGATATGAAACCGTGTGACATTTTGGTAAAATATATTCAACCTTAAAACACATTATCATAATCCTAATCACAAGATATTGAAATCTGTGTCCAATGTTCTCATTGCATGAAGTTAAAAAACATGGTTCATGTACCTATTGTATGATATACAACTTTAAAATGAACTTATCCTTCAACCGAGAGGGCTCCCTCTTTCTGATGCCGATCACTTACCACACCATGTTGAAGAACTAAATAAGGATTGATTACCATTTAATATCATGGGATATCAAGAGACTGAAAAATTATATAACATTGGATCAGCTCACTCATTGAACTACCTCAACACGTCCATCAATGAAAACAAGTTTTTTCTCTCACTCACGGATGCACTCCATCTATTAAAAAATTTCTTTCAATCTATTAAAATAAAAGTGTGGTCAACCATTTTTTAAAATATATATTTCATTTTTGATAAATGAAAAAATTCACAATAAAATCTATTTTCCTAACTTAATCTACTTTTATAAAAAGAACAACACACATATTAAGAAATACCTTTTAAAGAAAATCAACCCATTTCAAACATTCCCCAAAGATTCCACATTTTGATTTACAGTAAAAAAACTACACTAATAGAAAATCATAGAATAATGGAGTAATGATAAAAGAAAAAATAAATAATCAAGGTTAGATAAAAACTAAACTGTAGAAAAAGTAAATAATAAAGGTAATCAATGGGAGTAACTCATAATCACAAAATCATACATTAAAATAATTATGGGAAAGAAACTAATTTTAATTGGAGAAACATAGGATGATATCTGACCTATAGGTTCTAATGGAAATTGACTCACTCACGGAACACCACATGGTTATGTGACCAGACAATCAATATAAACGAGGCCTCTTGGGGACATCAAAAATAGACTCAAGTCATCACCTCAAGGCTAACTAGATTAGAACCCATTTGATTACTCACAAATCTAAGGTCTCCCATGTACCAACTACCAAACATAAATCAAATTATTCATCACAATCATCAATAGTAAAATCCCAAAATCAAAAAATGATTTGGAAAACATGCCTTAAACATATCATTAACTTATTTCAGGTATATCTAGAACCTTATTTTGGTCTCCTTATATTTGGGGATTATCTAATGATGTTTTGAGTGAATTTTGAGAAATTTTGGTGGTTTTGGAGGGGTGTTCATGGTTGGATCATTGTTAGGGAAAATCATGTCATTGGTCCAAATAAACCATTCATCCTATGATGAGCCACTACAAGGGGGTTTATAGATTTTTCAGACCGTGCAAACACCATCACCAAACCATGCGCCCTTTGAAATTGGGGTTTTGCATGGTTGTTGTATGATTAATCAAACTATGAACCTCATCTAAAATCCCATGTAAGGGTGTTCAGTTGGCCCATGGTTATTACTAACTATGTGGCCTGACCCAGGAAATCGTGCACATGATCTTTAGATAAATGAAAATTATTTTTAAAATTCATAAACACATGTTTAAGAATCCAAAACACCCTAATTCATCCATAACATTATTCCTTAGAGTTTGTAGGAACTCTACAGGTTCTCTTGACTCCTCCAATATATTCTCTCTATGGATCAATGAACCTATAATTGCATTTGATCTCTGTTTGATATGTAAATATCCACTCATATGGAAGAAAACCAAGGTTGTTAAACTTTCACTCAAAAATTTCAAAAACTCAACTTCATGATGTAATAATCCTTAAACATAGGTCCTCATAATTGTAGAAGAGTATGTGTAATAGGGGACCAAAAAAACATTGCACACCTGGTCCGGCAAGGCGAAGATCGAGGGTGGTGGAGGTCCAACAATGCGGAGATCGAGGGCGGTGGAGGTCCAGCACGCGAAGCTCAGCGGGCGGCAGAGGTCCGGCACACGAAGATCAGCGGGCAGTAGAGGACTGACAACATGATGCTCGAGGGTGGTGGAGGTCCGGAAACGTGAAGCTCAGCGGGCGGAGGAGGTCCGACAAAGCGAAGTTCGAGGGCAGTGGAGGTCCGACAACATGAAGCTCAGCAGGTAGCGGAGGGGAGTCGTAGGGTTCCAGTACCGCGAGAGATTAAGGTCGTGATAAAACGAGGGCACTGTGCGACTGACTTTATAAAAAATGGACAATAGTTTTATCAGCGCTAACAAAGCGCTGATAATGGTCCTCTTTATCAGTGCTAAAAAAGTGCTGATAAATCCTTCCTGTATCAGTGCTAGAAAAGCACTGATAGAGGGAATTTTAGCACAGGTACATGGTATCTTTATCAGCGCTACAATTTTAGTTCTGATAAAGGGTTTCTTTATCAGTAGTTTTTACTTAGCACTGGTATAAGGTGACGCTTCCCTTTCCCATTTTTGTAGTAGTGATTTAGTGGATAATCAATGGGTACTACTCAGTTTATTGGTGTTCTGCAGGCACTAGAGCTATCATGGGAACCTGTGATAGGCATGTGACTAGGAGGGAGTTGAGGCATGTGAAATGAGAAACTCAGGTATGTGAAGTTAATTTCAGTTTATGCTTTTGTGTTATAAGTTTTAAAACTAAGCATGTTGTAGTAGTAACTTAGATGTAATTGATGAGGGAAAGTGTGTGTCACATTGATACACATTCTTGACACAAGTGATGTATAGTTTTACTAGCACCGTTTATTATCAATTTTGTTTTTCTTATGTTGTTTTAACATATTTTCCTGATTGAATTGATATGTTAGGTGTAAGAACATCACCAATTTTAAATAAAAATTGTAAAGATTTATGAAAAGTGGGTATTCAATTTTTTGATTTTCATATAAAAATTCCCTTTTATTTTCTACCATTTTTTATTTTAATACATGAAATTTCATTTTATTTTTGCTCCTTTATTTTCTATACTGGTTTTGGCTTGCTTGTTGGGCTCATTTTGGCTGCCTATTTTTTTGTCGGCCTGATCAACCTTGGACACCACCTTGGAAATTCCATTTTTCTCTTGGTGTTGATTCTTGGCCATCGATCGGCCGCACCACCCATTTGATCAGGGTGGTCCATTCATCTGGGCGGTTATAGGAACTACTGGTCAGGTTGTTTCGTTTTTATAGGGTTGTTTGGGTTTTGGAATCATGGTAGTATCTCCCTGGCTTTGTTGTTATGATTCAGTTCAGTGGTGGTTCAATAGCAAATAGATCTGTAAAATATATCCTGCAGCGGTGGTTAAATGGTGAACATATATTAAAATTAGTTCTCCTATCTTACCATTGAAGGCTCCCCTATCGACACTGGAGGTCTCTACTCTCACCGCCGGAAGGATTTCCCCTCTGCCGCTAGTTCATTGGATAGATATCTGATCTAGATTGTTGCACTTCCACAGTATGGTGAATCATCCTCGACCTCAGATCCTCTTTGCACTGATGGTGTTTTTTCTCCCTCAACGAAGGGTGATTTTGGTACTTTGTCGTCCTACTTGTGCACACTAAAAGTGAAATTCCTATAATCTGGACCTGTTGCGCGATGTCGACCTGCCGAGTGATGTGGATCCATTGTTGTGCATCGAAGACCCTCTGCGCATCGAGGTTCTGATGTGTGATGAGGACCTGATGGGTGACATAGATCCACTATTTTGACAAATATTCATTTCTTGATGAGAAACTGCTTCAAAAACTAGATCTGGGAGTTGGAATAGTGAAGGTTTGAAGAGTTACAGACTACTAAACCCAAGTGTCTGACATTGTAATTTTTTTTATTCCGATCTTGTTACTATTTTTGTACAGTCTTTGATTGCTGCCTGTTTGTTTTCTCTTTACTTATTGTCGCTCTGTTGTATCTTTGTGATCCAGTTTTCCTTTGAGAATTTAATAATGTGTGGGATGCTGGGCGCCTTCCTGGTTGGCACACCGGGTAACGTCTCCTCAAATGGTGCCCAAATGGTATCTGTTTTAATGTGGTGTTTTTAATACGGGCCAAGACCGTGTGAATTAATTCACGCGGTGACACTCTTTTGACGCGGTGACATTATTTTGATGCTGATTTTTTTCCTATATAAGGAGGTAGAGGCAAGACATTTCAACATCACCGGTGACAACAACAACGAGAGAAAATCTCATTTGGTGATCTCCTTTCTTCAATGATCATCTTTCTTGCTCTGCATCTTTTGATCCACACTTTTATTCTTGAGTATTGATTTTGATATCCTTTCCATTTTGGGGAGTCTCTATCGTGTACTTCTTGATTTTAGTGGATCCCTCTTTCTGGACTATGTCCCGTTATTTTTCCCTTTCGGGTTTTCCACGTAAAAATTTCCAGTGTCAAATTTATTTTCTGTACACTCATTTAATTTTGTTGCTACACATCCGCTTATATTTGGGGGGAAAGAGTCAATTTCTGCTACGTGTTTGCTTTTTCTTTTGTTTACGCGTTCGTCACTTTCCCGTCTTTCCCAACATATGGTATCAAAGGGTCTGGTTCTTTTTTCATATTTATTATGGAGGCTAACTACAGTCGGATGATTTTTTTAAATGGAACCAACTACCATATGTGGCGACTTAAAATGAAGGATCTTCTTTTTATCAAGCGAATGCATCTTCCAGTGTTTAGTACCCAGAAGCCAGAGAGGATGTCAGACGAAGAATGGACGTTCGAGCATGAGATGGTTTGTGACTTCATTCGCCCATGGGTTGAAGACAACATGATGAACCACATTTTCAACATCTCTCAAGCCAGAACTTTGTGGGAGAAGCTTGAGATGACCTACGCTTCGAAGATGGGAAACAATAAACTGTTTCTTCTCAAGAAAATGATGAACTTGAGGTAAAAATAAGGTACGTCTATTTATGATTATTTAATTGAATATAAAGGATATTTTGATCAATTCTCTGGCATGGGTATCAATTTTTAAGATGAGATTTTAGCTCTTTTGCTGCTTAATACTTTACCCGATTCATGGGAAAATTTACGTGTTACTCCAACCGGTTCTGCTCCTAATGGTGCTGTGACATTTAGTTATGTCAAGTCTGCTATTTTAAATGAAGAGTTCAGGAGACTTACTCAAGAGAAATCTTCTCCTGATCTTTTGGTCACAGAGAACAGGGGGAGAAGCCAGGACCGGGGGCAGAGCAGTCGAGATAAGAGCAGAGGCAGAAGTAAATCCATACCAAAGCAGAGAGATTTTTAATGTCATCATTGTGGTAATAAGGGTTATGTTAAAAAGTTTTGTTATTAGCTAAAAATAGAGAATATAATGAAGGAAAATCCAAAGAAGAAAAATGAAGATGGAGATGATCATGTCGCCTCCGCTACAGGGGGTGATCTTGTTATTGTTTATGACTCCATTAACATTGCTTCTGATTATTCCTGCTGGGTTGTTGACAGTGGTGCATGTTTTCACGTGACATCAAAGAAGGATTTATTTACATCTTACAGCCCAGGTAATTTTGGGATTTTGAAGATGGGAAATGATGGACATGCTGACGTTGTAGGCATCAGGACTGTTTGTTTAAAAACTAGTACAGGAAGTAAGCTGATTTTAAAGAATGTTCGACATGCACCTGAGGTTCGTTTGAATCTTATATCTACTATCATTCTTGATGATGAAGGGTTTATCAGAAATTTTGGTGATTTCAAATGGAATATTTCCAAGGTCTCTTTGATTGTGGCCCGAGGGAAGAAGAAATCAAGTTTGTACTGGATTAGAGCTTCTATTTCTTGTGATACTGCTTGCGTTGTTGAGTGCAGTGTTTCATCCAAGTTATGGCATAAGAGGCTCAGTCACATCAGTGAGAAAGGTCTTGGTTGTTTGGCCAAGAGAAATAATCTTCCAGATTTTAAGAGTGTCAAATTGGACACATGTGATCATTGCATGGCTGGGAAACAGAGCAGAGTGAGTTTCAATAGTCATCCTCCACACAGGAAGTCACAGGTACTTGAATTGGTATATTCCGATGTTTTTGGTCCTTTGAAATCTAATACCTTTAGTGGAAGTCTTTATTTTGTTACATTTATTGATGACTACTCATGAAAACTCTGGGTTTATGTCTTGAAAGCCAAAAGTCAGGTGCTTAGTGTTTTTAAGCAATTTCATGTTTCTGCTGAGAGAGAACCGGGAAATAAATTGAAATGTATTCACACTGACAATGGGGGAGAGTATTGTGGTCCGTTTGATCAGTATTGCAGGCAGGATGGTATTCGACATCAGAAGATGCAGCTCAAGACACCTCAACTGAATGGTGTAGTTGAGAGGATGAACTTGACTTTGCTAGAAAGATTTTGTTGTTTGCTTTCAGAAGCAAAATTTCCTCAACATTTTTGGGGTGAGGCTTTACTTACTTCTGCTTATATTATCAATTTATCACCTGCGATTTCTTTGCAAACAGACACTCCCGATAAATTTTGGTATGGAAAAGAGATCAGGTACGATCACTTGCGTGTTTTTGGTTGCAAGGCTTTTGTTCATGTTCCTAGAGATGAGAGATCCAAACTGGATTGTAAGTCATGCTAGTGTATTTTTATTGGCTATGGACATGATGAGTTTGGGTATAGGTTCTATGATCCTATTTTGAAGAAACTTGTCAGAAGCCGTGATGCAGTGTTTAAGAAGGATCAGACTATTGCAGAAATTGATAAGGGAGAAAAAGATGCTTCTCCAACTTCTGATGGTTTTGTCAGTCTTGAGCCAGGTTCTGATTCACATTTACCTCATATTGTTGATTCTGATGATCATGTTGATGTACAGAATGATGGTCAAGGTGAACTGGTTGGAGTTGATGTTTCCGATGCACCTTTTGTTTCTAATGATCCGGTTCCAGGGGTTATTAATGAACCCACAGTTTCACTCCAGAGGTCATCTTGGCATCGCAACGCTTCTACTTGATATTCACCAGATGAGTATGTGCTCCTCACTGAAGGGGGAGAACCAGAATCGTTTGATGAGGCAATGGATAGTGAACATAAGGACAAATGGGTTATGGAAATGGATGACGAGATGACATCATTGCACGACAACCACACTTTTGAGCTGGTGAAGTTACCGACATGGAAGAGAGCTTTGCAAAATCGGTGGATTTATTAGATTAAGAATGAAGAATACAGTTATTTTCCACGATACAAGGCAAGGTTAGTTGTCAAAGGCTTCCTTCAGAAGAAAGGTATTGATTTTGATGATATTTTATCACCTGTTGTCAAAATGTATTCCATTTGGGTTGTTCTTGTTTTGGCTGCCAGTTTAGATTTGCAGATTGAGCAGATGCATGTGAAGACAACTTTCGTCCATGTAGATTTAGATGAGGAGATTTATATGGAGCAACCAGAGGGTTTTGTTGAAACAGGTAAAGAAAATCATGTCTGCAAGTTGAAGAAGATCTTGTATGGTTTGAAGCAAGCTCCTAGGTAGTGGTATAAGAAGTTTGAATCTGTCATTTCTCATCAGGGTTTCAGGAAGACATCTTCTGATCATTGTGTTTTTTTTCGGATATTTACTGATGATTATTTTATTATACTATTGCTTTATGTTGATGATATTCTCATTATTGGCCATGATACTTCTAGAATTGATAGATTGAAGAAGGATCTTTGTCAGTCTTTTGCGATGAAAGACTTGGGGACAGCACGACAAATTCTTGGCATGACGATCTCCCATGACAGGTAGGACAAGAAGTTGTGGTTATCTCAGGAGAGATACATTGAGAAGGTTCTTCAGAGATTTTCTATGGATAGAGAGAAAGTGGTTAGTACTCCTCTTGCTTTAAAATTTTAAGATCATTACTAGTCAGTCACCTTCTACTGATGAAGAGAGAGAGGAGATGCAGCACATACCTTATTCATCTGTTGTTGGCTGTTTGATGTATACAATGGTATGTACTAGACCTGATATAGCTCATGCAGTTGGGGTGGTCAGTAGTTTTCTATCAAATCCAGATAGAGAGCATTGGAGAGTAGTGAAGTACATTTTTTGTTATCTTCGTGGTACTTCTGATCTAATATTGTGTTTTGGAAAAGGGGAACCTATTCTTTGTGGCTTTACAGATTCAGATATGGAAGGAGATATCAATTCAAGGAATTCTAATTCCGGCTATTTGATCACTTTTGCAGGGGGAGCTGTATCTTGGCAGTCTATATTGTAGAGATGTGTTGCTTTATCTACCACATAGTCAGAGTTTATTGCAGATACTAAGGCGTGCAAAGAATTTTTGTGGATGAAAACGCTTATTCGAGAGCTCAATTTAAATTAGGATAGGTATGTTTTATTTTGTGATAGTCAGAGTGCTATTTGTTTGGGAAATAATTCTACTTTTCATGGAAGGTAAAAAAATATCGATGTTCGATATCATTGGGTTCACAATATTCTTGATTCGAGACAGTCAGAGCTTGATAAGATCTACACTGATGACAACGGGTCAGACATGTTGACCAAGAGTATACCCAGAGGAAAATTCGAGAAATGATGACAGATTTCAGGGTTGGCGGTGATCCCCACTTGAGTCGGAGGGGGAGATTGTTGGGTGCCTTCCTGGTTGGCGCACCGGGTAACGCCTCCTCAAATGGTGCCCACGCGGTATCTGTTTTAATGTGGTATTTTTAATGTGGGCCAAGACCGTGTGAATTAATTCACATGGTGACACTCTTTTGATGCGGTGACATTATTTTGACGTTGATTATTTTCCTATATAAGGAGGCAGAGGCAAGTAATTTCAACATCATCGGAAGCAACAACACCGAGAGAAAATCTCATTTGGTGATTTCCTTTCTTCGATGATCATATTTCTTACTCTCCATCTTTTGATACACACTTTTATTCTTGAGTATTACTTTTGAGATCTATTCTATTTTGGGGAGTCTCTACTGTGTACTTCTTGATTTTAGTGGATCCATCTTTCTGGACTAGGTCTCGTGGTTTTTCCCTTTCGGGTTTTCCACGTAAAAATTTCCGGTGTTAAATTTATTTTCTGGACACTCATTTAATTCTGTCGCTGCACATCCACTTATATTTGGGGGGAAAGAGTCAATTTCCAATGTGTTTTCACTTTTTATTTTGTTTACGCATTCGTCACTTTCCTATCTTTCCCAACATGGGCATGGGGTGGTGTTATTTTTGTGGAGTAGGACCTAAAGGGATCAAAGCGTGTTAAAAACCAGTGCCCATTTACTTCTTTTTTTACTTTAATTGTATTTGGTATTTGGTTCTAATTTTTGCATTTTCAAAATTCATAGTTACAGATTCAGTCCTTATTCTGTGTGGTTGGTTGGTTCTGGTAGTACTTCCCTTCAACCACAACACCCTAAAGTCTAGTTTTTTCTATAAATAATAAGAATATAAAAATATATTAGGCTTCTTTTTTCGGTCAACGGACACGGAGAGTGCCTTCTCAAAAAATTCCTTCTGGGAAATTTTATTTTGGAAGGCGCTTTCCATATATGCACCTTCTTAAAATTTATCTTTCTAAAGGTTCTATGTTGAAAGGAATCCTCCCAGAATTGTTTTCAAAGAATACACTTTCCTAGAAAGCGCCTTCTTCAAATAAGTTTTAAGGAAGACACATTCCTAGAATGAAATTTATTTGAAAGAAATGAAACATTTTTAAGTTTCAATTTGATGGTTCTGAATGGTTATAAATGATTATTTATCAACATTTTTTATGATTTTTTTGTTTTCAACTATTTCTTATATGTTTAATCAGTGTTTAAAATTTCATTTATATTAGTGTTATAGTTTATATTTTATATTCTTTCAAAGTCACATACTTGAAATACGTGAAACATTTTTAAGTTTCAATTTGATGGTTTTGAATGGTTATAATTTATTTTTGGTCAACATTTTTTATTAAATTATTTTTGTTTTCAACTATTTCTTATATGTTTAATCAACGTTTTAAATTTCATTTATATTAGTCTTATAGTATATATTTTATAATCTTTCAAAGTCACATACTTGAAACAAAATCTCACATCGGAAATGCAGAATGTACTGTGCAGGTTAGGAAGAACCTGTATCCCACATTGAAAATGCAGAATAATTTTCAGGGTAAGCCCTCTTATAAAAGGGAGTCCTAGGTGAGAGTTTCTGTCAGAATCCAAACTGCTGTAATGGAAGTGCTGTTAGATTTTAAATAGAGGATAAATTTTGCTAAATTTTTTTGTTATATATATATATATATATATATAAACAGAACAAAACAAAAATAAAAATAAAAAATTTTAAAACCATTAAAAAACATTTTGCATGATGCGTGAACCATGTTCACGAATCCTTCATCCGATTCATAAAGGATGAATGGACGGGGTTCACGCATCTCGCTCTGATTGAAGATACGTGAACCCCAGTCACACATCTTCCTGGGATCGGGGATGCGTGAACGCGGTTCATGCATCTCAGACCCCTTTTTAAAAATATTGAAAACCCTATCCCTTTTGTAAAAAAAATTAAAAACCCATTTATAAAAAAACTCCCCTTCACAAATCCGCAACAGAAAGAACATGTATATTTTAAATTTTAATTTAATATTTGGTGTATTTTATGGAAATAATATTTATTATAACTATAATATTAGTTTTTCAAAATTTTATTTAATGTGTTATAATATTTTGTTGACAATTGCATAACATGGCATTATTTTTATTGTATAATAATTGTTTCATTTTATTGATTATATATTTGTTTGAATTGTATAAAATACACTACTAAATTAATCAATGATTTTGTAGTTAATATATTTATTGGATTGTATACTATGTATATTAATTTATTATTATAATTAATATATTTTTATGGCATTGTGTAAGATATATTATGTCTCAGTTAATTAGGAATTTTTTAATTAATATATTGTTGCATTGTAAAAATATATATTAAATAGTGAGTTAATTGCAAGTTTATATTTTAAGTTAGAAAAATTAATTGTTTTGTATTTAATATCAATTGATAAAAACATTAAATCAAATAATTCAATTTGATATATGATGGTAAATTATTATTTTTTTAAATGAGAATTTAATTTAATTTAAATATTAATTGCTAAATTTGTTATTTTTAATGAACTTTAATTTGTTCATTATTGTGTTATATAGTATATATATATATATATATATATATATATATATCTCATGAATATTTTCATTTGAGTTATTCCATTCTATTATGAATGTGTGTGTGTATATATATAATTTAATTGTAGAAAATATATTACAAAATTAATTAGTGATTTTGAAATTAATATATTATTACAATGTATGATATATAAAATAATATTTCATTATAATTATTATTGTAATATAAATTAATATATTATTATAATAATCAAACAATATATTATTATTATATCGTTAAATCTTAATTAATATATATATATATTATTGGTTAATTAGTAATTTTGTAATTAATATACTATTGCATTGTGAAAAATTTCTATTAATTAATAAGTTAATTGTAAGTTAATATTTTAAGTTAGTGAAATTAACTGTTTTATAAATTTTAATTGTATAATATGTATATATATTATTGTGTTATATAAAATAAACTTATGTGTATATATATATTAAATACTGAGTTAATTGTAAGTTTATATTTTAAGTTAGATAAATTAACTTTTTTTGTACTTAATTTCAATTGA
This sequence comes from Viscum album, assembly GCA_963277665.1. Taxonomy (NCBI): domain Eukaryota; kingdom Viridiplantae; phylum Streptophyta; class Magnoliopsida; order Santalales; family Viscaceae; genus Viscum; species Viscum album. Next base: position 1,021,918,301 of record OY728122.1, read on the forward strand.
TAAAAACATTAAATCAAATAATTCAATTTAAGATTTGATGATAATTTAAAAAAAATGAAACTGTTATTTAATTTAAATATTAATTGGTAAATTTATTGATTTTAATTGACTTTCATTTGTTCATTATTGCATTGTATAGTGTGTATATATATATATATTTAATGAATATTTTCGTACCAATTATTTCATTCTATTATGAATGTGTGTATATATATATAATTTAATTGTATAAAATATATTACTAAATTAATTAGTGATTTTGAAATTAATATATTATTACAATGTATGATATATAATATAATACTGCATTATAATTATTATTATAATATACACTAATATATTATTATAATAATCAAATAATATATTATTATTATATTGTTCATAATTAATATATATATTATTTTATTTTATAAAATATATTATTATCTAATTAGTAATTTTGTAATTAATATACTATTACATTGTAAAAAATTTATATTAATTAATAAGTTAATTGTAAGTTTATATTTTAAGTTAGCAAAATTAACTATTTTGTAAATTTCAATTTTATAATATATATATATATATATTATTGTATTATATAAAATAAACTTATATATATTAATATAATATCACATTGTAAATAAAATATTATTTCTTAGTATTTAATATATTAATATACAGTTCTCTTCTGCATCACAACTTCTCATTATTACTGTTAGTTTTTTCTGTTCTCAGAGGAATTATAATTGAAATAATAATAGTTGCAGTTTGATGGTTTAAGATTTATTTGAAGAATTGTTAGTGTATAAATTTAACTTGAAATTTAATTTCAAATAACAGTTTTAGAAATATAGCCAAAAAACTACGTGCATTTTCATATCATGGAGGTGAAATAATAGACGATGAACATGGGATATCATATATTGGTGGTCCTGCAAGATTAGTAAATCTTTTATAGATGTGATATGATGAACATAGTTAACAGTAAAATTCATAATTGATCTAAGCTTAAAGGGAATCAGTGTATATAATCTGTTATTTATAGATTTCCTCAAACTTAGGATAATCTATATTACATGCATTATCATTTGGTCGATGATGAATATTTGAGGCTTGCTTATGATACATACTAAGAGTATGGAAGGCTTAATGTGATGGAATTGTATATTGATGTTAGTACAAATGATAATACCACTCAAATATAAAAAACATATCATACGATGGTGGATTTACTAAGGGGCATATGTTTACATATGAGACAATTTTTCAAGGTGGATTAGGTGAAGCAAATACATGTAGAGAAGAGAAAAGACTTTAGATGACAGTACTTGTAGATGTTCCTACGACATCTATTTTTGTAGCTGATACACATATGTGTTTGATCAATGATGTCTATGACGATCATTTGGAGGATAAGGAAGTATCTAACAGAGAAAATGAGATGATGCCATCCAATGATCTAGAAATACAACATTCATGACTAGTGAAAACATCACAGTATATTACAACAATGGTTCCTAAGTTTGATTGAGATTTAGTGACACCAATAATCGAGTTCTTAGGAATTTTCCAACAATGAAATGGTAGAAGGAATGATGATGAATTTTCTTTTAGAAGACAATTTAAGGGAAAATAGGAATTAAAAATAGTTATAATGTACTACCATGTGAAGATTCATTACAGTTATCTTGTGGATGAGTCTATGAGATCAATATTTTTTATAAAATTTCAACAGTTTTGTGACACATGAAACATGCGATTATGAGCTACCCTTGTCAGAAATTCAACTTGGTGTAAAATTAAAAAAATTCCAGGACAAACTTGTTTGAATACAAGGTTGACTCAAGATCATAGAAATCTCGACTCAACATTCATATTCTCTATTATTATTGGTATGGTTATATTTAATCAGGATATTCATGTCAAGTTAATACAAGAATGCATGGATAATGAGTATGGATATAAAATATCATATAATAAGGAATGCATTTTAAAGTAGAAAGCTATTGAGATGGTTTATGGAAATTGGGAAATGCTATTTTAGGGTTTTCCTTATTGGATCGAGTGATTGGTTCAAACTAGTTAGTATTTTTATCAATTTGAAATAGTGGAGCATGTGGCAAATAATCACATCTCTGCAGTCAAAGTCCAATTTTGTCAGATATTCTGGGCATTCGTTCCATTCATCGTAGCATTCCCTCACTACAAACAATTCATACAAGTGGATGAAAATTTTCTATATGGAAATTATAATGAAGTTATGTTGATTTTTTCCACTCATTATGGAAATAAAAGTCCCATTCCACTGACATTTTCATTAGTAGAGAAGGTGAATCTAGACTCTTGGAGTTGGTTTCTATCTTTTCTATGTGTTCATGTAACTGATAAGAATGGGATATGCCTTATTTTATATTTTCATCATTATATAAAAGAATCAATGAATATGGAAGATGAAAGATAGTTACCACCACATAAATACCATTGTTACTACATGAGACATATTTCTAGCAATGTAGGGACAAAATTCCATGATGAGAATGTGAAGAAAAAAATCATCAACTTAGGTATTAGATCAAATTTTCTATAAATTTGGTACGTATGTGTATTTTATATCAATGTGCACTTTTTAAAAGTTTCTCACATGCCTTTACAACATATAAACCAATACAAAAAGTTTTCCTTCAAATAATGGAAGAAATAAGAATAATAAATGAGTATGTATACATGTACATGATGCGCATCCCGAAGCAAAAATGGTCATTGGAATTTGATAAAGGGAAGAGATATGGGAACATGACAACAAAAATTGTAGAATGAATTAATGACCACTTCAAGGGGGTTAGAAAATTACTAATCATGGGTATTGTTTCTTAGACATTTTATATATGCGTCAAATACTTTGTTGACTGATCAGAAGATGTCGAGAAATAAATACTACAAGGTCATCGATACTCAAAAAGTTTTAGAAAGGAGCCTGAGGCTAATCAAACCTATGTCACATCATATCAGGTGTGTTTTTTTTCATAGGACAGGAATTTGGGTTGAAGTTTAAGAGGTTCCAGATGGCCAGGTCATGACCATTTTTCTTGATAACTAGACTTGTGGACATGGTTACTTCCAAGAATACAAGATACCTTGCTCACATGTACTTGAAACCTGTGCTCATCTTCACCTATCAAGGGAGAGTTATGTTGATCCAGTGTATCGACTCAACATGTTACACAATTTATAAAGTGTATACTGGAGCCCAATTAGAAATGTATTAATATTAAATGCCCCTATGCATCTTCCAATTGCTATTCTGAATCCATCATGGTTGTGTAGAAAAGGTTTTCCAAAATCAACACATATGAGAAACAAAATAGACTGGCCTTAGGAGAAAGGGATGCGTGAACGATGTGAAACATGTAGGGAAGAGGGAAATAATCACATACAGTGTACTTAGAACGATATCATGGAGGTTTCATCATCATTCCCTACTTGATTTTTTTACAATGGGTTGAATATTGCAATTGTTTTACTTTCCATGTATAAAGGTTTATTAGATGAATAATTTCCATTATCTTAATTTTTTTCCAATCCATATACATATTACATAATAGATTTATATGTTTATCATTTATTTTTCCATTTACATAAATGGAATCCATACAACTACATCCAGGCCCCAAGGATCTATATCTTCTTATCGTGTATAGTGCACACATATCACAATATTTATGGGATAGTGGTGAAGATCGGTTACTAAAAGTCTAAAGGTATCATCACTTTCACCCCGAGAGCCCACCAGATCCTATCATACCTTATCTACATCAGTTCGGGTTCTATGGGTTGAGTATGTGTGGGTATATACCCATTTAAAGTTTACTCATTTCTACTTCAGTTGAGCGACATAGACTTGAAACACACACATTTCGTATTCATTAGGGGGAGACAATGATTACATTACAGGATGTATCTATATTATTGGGTCTTCCTATGGATGGAGATACTATTATAGGTCTGATGATATATAGTTGGGATTAAATTTTACATAGATATTTGGATTTACCATTACCAGATGCGCCGAGGACCCATAGAGGAGGAAGGTTTCAAATGTCTTGACAAGACACTCATTTCATCCCTTTTGATCTAGATGCTGATGAGGTGACATTGCATAGATATGCACAAGTGTACATTCTACAATTAATTGGAGGTACTTTATTTATAGATCACTCTAGATCATATGTTCATCTAATTCACCTACCTATGCTTGGAGATTTCGAGCATGTTGGGTGGTATAGTTGGGGTTAAACATGTCTAGAATATCCATATAGAGAGCTGTGTAGGGAATCTCGCATAGAGGAAAAATAGATAGGTGGTTGTTGTTTTTTATTAAAGGCGTGGGAATGAATATGATTCCCTATACTTTCACCCCAGTTTGTCTCCAAGTTACCAGTCGATAAATTTTATATGATCCCATTTTCTTGCAGGTACTTTAAAAGTTTAATACAGACTTTTTTCCAATCTTGAATGCTAATTATATAATTTTTGAAATTTTGTTGCTTGATATTCATAGGTGGAGCCACTTGAAGACATATGTATATAGCCCTGTGCATTCCATTTCATATTACTATCTTCTATTAAATTGTTTTTCCATTAATGAGGTATACATGAATCATTGTTTATATAATTGTGTCTTATTTGTTTAATGACTAATCAAATTTATTTATTTGTGTAGATTAGTTAGATTCCATATACATGTGAGATTATGGGACATCTTATAGTTTATTATACGATGGGGATGCATTATTCTACTACCGTGGTTCCACTGATCCATTTTCATATTGTCAAAGGGAACCAACCTGATAGGTTTATGAGATAGTTTGGATATCGAAAGCTTATTCCAGGGCCACCAAGGCAGATTGTAGAGGTTTACAATATTCAACTTATAGGAAAACAAGATCAAGGATTACATACTATACACGATCCATACATATCCATGTGGGATTCATGTGAGCAGTATTGTATCACTGGATATTTTTGAGGACATCTTCATCATGACCCCCACACAGAATACATGCTATGGTATATGTGAGTGAACATAAGAGTTATCACTCAGCTTAGAGGGTCATATTATACATTGGTAATTTAATTTGGTCACACTTATTTATTCTTTATTATTATTTTATTAATCTGTTTTATAATGTTTATTTTTTAGGGTGATGGGATCGATCGAGTCTGTGATATGATCACAACCAAGTCACAAGACGTATTCAGTATTGATGAGTTGATTTCTGTTCTTAATTTTATGATAGGTGTGATTCACAGTCCTATGAGAATATCTCTACAGTCATAGTATGGTCATCTCCATCATCCCATTCCACCTCAGGCTGTGCTCGATCCATCAGACATCGATGAGGATCGACCTTCACGTTGACGTCGTTCACATCGCTCCACTTCTTAGACGACTCTATATACAACTACATAGACACTAACTGGACCTTCTTCATCCTAAATTTCTCCATTCAAGACATTCCCCACACACCATTCTTCAGAGTGGGATACATACCCACTGACTGTACCTTCCTCATCACACATGGTGTCATTCGAGATATTCCCCACACACCCTTCATTAGAGTGGGGCACTAGTTATGCCACAAAGTTTGATATTGAAACTCACATGCCATATAAATCTCCTATAGGGACACATTCCACATATTGGGGAACCATTTGGGGACTTCAACTCAGAGATTTTCCTTACTCGAATTCAGTTTCCTTCCAATTACTTGTATGAAAATCTAGTGGATTGGAGATCAGTTTTAGTTCTCTTGCTAGACCTACTGCTAAGGACATTGCACCTGGACATGTAGATGAGGAAATCACACCTATACCTATAGATGAGAACACACCAAAACCTTCCAAACTAACTCATCGATATGGGCGTACTATTAGAGACCCGAGGTGTGGGACTGGAGGACAGTTACGTACACATAGGTATTGACATTGTATTACTTTCACACTTGAGGAGGTCCTGGTTTTGAACAACTGTATCTGTATATTTATTTCCTTTGTACCCCCACCCTAGGACCTACCATGTATATGGATGTACTAATTTCAAATTTAATTGATTTAAAATTTTTAATTATGCATAATACTTTTTATTATTTAGTAATCATTGGTGCTATTTATTATCTAAAAAAAGGAATCCACTGACTGTCATTTTCAGTCGTCTCAGCAAAACGACATCTTGGATTGACGTGTTGTCTTCTCTCACATGTCAAAAATAATTCTAAGACACCTTTAATAAGATTTAATATCAATTGGAGATTTGTTTCTATGGTTTTAATAGTTAAACTCATGTTTTAGCGTTTTAAATTACTGAAATTGCGTTTTCAATCATCTCGGGTAAATGAAACCTTAGTTTGATGCATCATCAGTTCCTAAAATTAAAAAATAAATATATGGTTATTTTCATGTGATTTCATATCAATACAAGCTCATTTTTTCTAGATCACCCTTTGTGTCACACATTTTTAAAGAATGACATTTTCTAAGTACTCCTAATTTAGTCTGTTCGAGCACATCACATGTCGAATTGACATGCCATCTTCTTACACATGGTAAAAATAATTATAATACACTTTTAATAATATTTAACATCAATTGGAGATAGTTTTATATGGTTTTAATAGTTAAAGGCATGTTTTATCATTTCAAATTACGAAAACTGATTTTTTTATCATCTCAGGAAAACGACACCTTGTTTTGATGCACTGTGAGTTCCTAAAATTCAAAAAGTATTCTATTATTATTAGCATTTGATTTAAAAACAATCTGAGTTCATTTGGATATCTCTTCCTCTTTAGCGCACATTTTTAAAGACATACATAATCCTAGAACTACTAATTTAGTCTGTTCAAGCACATCACACGTCATATTGACATGTCGTCTACTAGCACATGTCAAATATAATTATAAGACACTTTAATAATATTTCAAATCAATTTGTAATCATTTTATATGGTTTTAATAGTTAAATGCAGGTTTTATGGTTTTAAATTACTGAAAATGTGTTTTCAGTCGTCTCGAGAAAACAACACCTTGGTTTGACGCTCCGTTAGTTCCTGAATTTCAAAAATCAATATATGGTTATTTTTAGGTGATTTCATAGCAATTCGAGCTCATTTGGATGGATTTCCCCCTATGGAACATGTTTTTAAAGACCGACATTTTCTAAGAACTCTTAATTTAGTCTATTCGAGCACATCACGGGTCGGATTGATGCGTTGTCAGCTCGCACACATAAAAAATAATTCTAAGACACCTTTCATAATATTTCACATCAATTGGAGATTTGTTTTTGTGGTTCTAACTATTAAAAGCACATTTTAGTGTTTTAAATTACCAAAACTGTGTTTTTGATCATCTTGGGAAAACGATAAATCAGTTTGATGCACCATCAATTCTTAAAATTCAAAAATCAATCAAGGGTCATTATCATGTCATTTGATAGTAATCCAAGTTCATTTTACTGGCTCTCCCTTAGTAGCACATTTTTTTAATGACCAATATTTTATAAGAACACCTAATTTAGTCTGTTCAAGCACATCACATGTCATATTGACACACCGTCTGCTCTCACAAGTCAAAAATAATTCTAAGACACCTTTCATAAGATTTCACATCAATTGGAGATTGTTTTTGGTGGTTTTAATTGTTAACCACATGTTTTATCATTTTAAATTAAGGAAACTGCGTTTTCGGTCGTCTCGGGTAAACAACATATCTATTTGACGTGTCTTCAGTTCCTAAAATTCAAAAATAAATCTAAAGTTATTTTTGCGTGATTTCATAGAAATCCAAACTCATTTGGATGACTCGCCCTCTATGGCACACGTTTTTAAAGACTAACATTTTCTAAAAAAATCTTATTACAATTCGAGTAGGTTAATTTGGATACCTATAAAATATAAACTTTAATACCAATGTAAATGAAACTTAAAAAAAGAATTAAACATATAGAAATAGTTGAAAATAAAAAAATAACAAATACAACAAACCATAAATAATTTATACAACACAATTGATTAAAAATATAACATTTACACTTTACAAAATTTATGCACATAAAATATTGTACAAATAAAATCTATAATAACTTTAAAACATTGACTGTGCAAATAAAAATTAATTGAAAATTAATGGAACATCAAAAATAATAACTAATAAATATTAGTTATGTTATTATTGTTAATTATTATGAATTACATTCTTAATAAATAATAAACATATTTTAAAATTTTTACAATAATTACAAAAATAATTATGAATAATAATGTAAATAATATAATTCTAAATGTAACTAATAAATTAATTAATAATATAATTTAAAATAAATAAAATTTAATATTTTAATATAGAAAATGTAATTGTTAATAATAATGTTATTATTAACGGTCTATAATACAATTATTAATCATTTATAATAACCATAATATTAATATAAATAATATTTAAATAATAATAAAATAACTAAATAACAATTATAAACATTATATATAATCAAATTATTTATGAATTTAATAATACTAAATAATAATATAATTAATAATGTTATTAATTATAAATAATTATTAAGGAAAAATTATTATATATGCATAATTATTATCTAATAATAAAAATATTTACTGATAATATGTTTGTAATTTATTTGATTAAAAAAAATAAAATATTAATATTTTAATAAATAATAAATAATAAATTTCTTTTTTATATTTAATAATATTATTTATTTATTTATTATTTTTATATGTTTTATATTTACTAATAATAATATTATTAACTAAACTAATAATAAAATAATTAAGATTGATTAGATTATTAATTATCACCATTTTTTAAATATCAAATTATATATATTATTTATTTCATTATTTATATTTACTATTATAAATTATTTTAAATTAAATTTTTTATTATTAATTACACAATCCATCACATTATATATAAACAAAACAAAAAAATATAAATAAAAAAACATTAAATATAAACAAAACAAAAAAATTCAAATAATTTTTTTTTTAAAAAAAATGGACGCTTTTTGAAATGATACCTTGTTTAATGGTTTTCTTAAGAAGGAACTTAATCAAAAATCACCTTCATATACAGTTCTATAAAGAAGACAATTTTTAGAAAAGTACCTTATTTAAAAGATATGTACAGAAAGCGTTTTATAAGAAGTCACTCTTCCTTCAGAAAACCACCCCCTACGCCAAACGTTTGATTGAGAATATTTTTTCCCAATTATTTAGATTGGGTATTTGTTTTTTATTTTCCCTTATATCAAAACATTTCTCCACCGAGTTGACTAAGTGTTGGGTGCCTTCCTTCTTGGCACACCGCATAACACCTCCTCAAATGGTGCCCACACTGTTTCTCTTTTAATGTGGTGTTTTTTAATGCGGACCAGGACCATGTGAATTAATTCATGCGGTGACACTCTTTTGACGTGGTGAAATTATTTTACACTGATTATTTTTCCTATATAAGGTGTAAGAGGAAAGACATTTCAACATCACCGACAATAACAACACCAAGATAAAATCTTATTTGGTGATCGCCTTTCTTCGATGACCATCTTTACTGCTCTCCATCTTTTGATCCACACTTTTATTCTTGAGTATTAATTTTGAGATCCCTTCCATTTTTGGAGAGTCTCTACTATATACCTCTTGATTTTAGCGGATCCCTCTTTCTAGACTAGGTACCGTGGTTTTTCCCTTTCGGGTTTTCCACGTAAAAATTTCCAGTGTTAACTTTATTTTCTGCACTTTTAATTTCGGGTCACCGTGCATCCATTTTATTTGGGGGGGGGGGGTTATTTCCGCTGTGCATTCACTTTTCATTTTTTTTGTGTGTTCGTCACTTTCTCGTCTTTCCCAACATCTGGTATCAGAGGGTTTGGTTCTTTTTTTTCATATTTATTATGTAGGCCAATTACAGTCGGATGATTTTACTGAATGGTACTAACTTCCATATGTGGCAACTTAAAATGAAGGATCTTCTTTTTGTAAAGCAAATGAATCTTTGAGTGTTTAGTACCCAGAAGCCAGAGAGGATTTTAGATGAAGAATGGGCATTCGATCATTAGATGGTCTGTGGATTCATTCTCCAATGGGTTGAAGACAATGTGATGAACCACATTGTCAACATCTCTCATGCCATAACTTTGTGGGATAAGCTTGAGACGACCTACGCTTCCAAGACAAGAAACAATAAAATGTTTCTTCTCAAGAAAATGATGAACATGAAGTATAAAGAAGGTACGTCTATTTCTGCTTATTTAAGTGAATATAAAGGATGTTTTGATCAGTTGTCTGGCATGGGTATCAATTTTGAAGATGATGTTTTAGATCTTTTGCTGCTTAACACTTTACCTAATTCAGTGGAGAATTTACGTGTTACTCTAACTGGTTCTACTCCTAATGGTGCTGTGACATTTATTTTTGTCAAGTCTACTATTTTAAATGAAGAAGTCAGGAGACACACTAAGGAGAAATCTTCTTTAGGGCTTTTAGTCATAGAGAACAGGGGGAGAATCCAGGACCGGGGGCAGAGCAGTCGAGGTAAGAGCAGAGGCAGAAGCAAATCTAGATCGAAGTAGAGAGGTTTCGAATGTCATCATTGTGGTAAGAAGGTGCATGTTAAGAAATTTTGTTATTAGCTTAAAATAGAGAAAATATTGAAGGAAAATCCACAGAAGAAAAATGGTGATGGAGATGATCATGTCGCTGCTGCTACAGGGGGTGATCTTGTTATTGTTTATGACTCCATTAACATTGCTTCTGATGATTCTTGCTGGGTTTTTGACAACAATTCCTGTTTTCACATGACATCGAAGAAGGAGTTCTTTACATCTTACATCACAAGTAATTTTGGGATTTTGAAGATGAGAAATGATGATCATACTGACGTTGTAGGCATCAGGATTGTTTTTTTAAAGACCAGTATAGGAAGTAAGCTGATTTTGAAGAATGTTCAACATGCACCCAAGGTTCTATTGAATATCATTTCTACTAGCGTTCTTGATGATGAAGGGTTTATAAGTACTTTTGGAGATTTCCAATGGAAGCTTTCCAAAGGCTCTTTGATTGTGTCTTGAGGGAAGAAGAAATCAGGTTTGTACTGGACTAGAGCTTCTATTTCTTGTGACACTGCTTGTGTTGTTGAGTGCAGTGTTTCATCCAAGTTGCGGGATAAGAGGCTCAGTCACATCAGTGAGAAAGGTATTGGTTGTTTGGACAAGAGAAATCTTCTTCCAGATTTGAAGAGTGTCAAATTGGACACATGTGATCATTGTATGACTGGAAAATAGAGCAGAGTGAGTTTAAGAAGTCATCCTCCACACAGGAAGTCATAGTTACTTAAATTGGTACATTCTAACATTTGTGGTCCTTTTAAATATAAGACCTTTAGTGGTGGTCTTTATTTTGTTACATTTATTGATGACTACTCACGAAATCTCTGGGTTTATGTTTTGAATGCCAAAAGTCAGGTTCTTAGTGTTTTTAATAAATTTCATGTTTATGTTGATAGGGAATCAGGAAATATATTGAAATGTATTCACACTGAAAATAGTGGAGAGTATTGTGGTCCTTTTGATTAGTATTGCAGGCAGGAAGGTATTCGGCATCAGAAGACACCGCCCAAGACACCTCAGCATAATGGTGTAGTTGAGAGGATGAACGAGACTTTGTTAGAAAGAGTTCTTTGTTTTCTTTTGGAAGAAAAGTTTCCTGGACACTTTTGGATTGAGGATTTACTTACTAATACTTATATTATCAATTTATCACCTGCAGTTTCTTTATAGATAGACAATCCAGAAAATTTTGGTATGGAAAAGAGATCAGGTATGATCACTTGCGCCTATTTTTCATTACAAGGATTTTTTTCATGTGCCTAGAGATGAGAGATCCAAGATGGATGGTAAGACACGCCAATGTATTTTTATTGGCTATAGAAATGATGAGTTTGGGTACAAGTTCTATGATCCTGTTTTGAAGAAACTTGTCAGAAGCCACAATGAAGTGTTTAAAGAGGATCAGACTATTGCAGACATTGATAAGGGAGAAAAAGCTGCTTCTCAAACTTCTGATGGTTTTTTCAGTCTTGATCCAGGTTTTGATTCACATTTACCTCATATTGTTGATTCTGATGATCATGTTGATGTATATAATGATTCTCAAGGTGAAAAGGTTGGAGTTTATGTTTCCGATGCACCTTTTGTTTCTGATGATCGGGTTCCAGGGGTTATTAATGAACCCGCAATTCAACTCCATAGGTCATCTCGTCATCACAACATTTCTACTCGATATTCACCTAATGAGTATGTGCTCCTTGTTGAAGGGGGAGAACCAGAATAGTTTGATGAGGCAATGGAGAGTGAACAGAAAAAAGATGGGTTGTGGAAATGGATGATGAGATGACATCATTGCACGACAACCACAATTTTGAGCTGGTAAATTTACCGACAGGGAAGAGAGATTTGAAAAATCGGTGGATTTATCAGATTAAAAATGAAGAATCCAATTCCCTTCCATGATATAAGGAAAGGTTAGTTGTCAAAGGCTTTCGTCAAAAGAAAGGTATTGATTTTGAGGATATTTTCTCACTTGTTGTCAAAATGTCTTCCATTCGGGTTGTTCTTGGTTTGGATACTAGTTTAGATCTATAGATTGAGCAGATGGATGTGAAGACAGCTTTCCTCCATGGATATTTAGAAGAGGAGATTTATATGGAGAAACCAGAGGGTTTTGTTGAAACAGGTAAAGAAAATCACGTCTGTAGGTTGATGAAGAGTTTGTATGGTTTGAAGCAAGCTCTAAGGCAATGGTATAAGAAGTTTGAATATGTAATTTCTCATCTGGGTTTTAGGAAGACATCTTCTGATCATTGTGTTTTTGTTCAGAGATTTACTAATGATAATTTTATTATACTATTTCTTTATGTTGATTATATGCTCATTTTTGGCCATGATACTTCTAGAATTGATAGATTAATGAAGGATATTTGTCAGTATTTTGGGATGGAAGACTTGGGGCCAGCACGAAAGATTCTTGGTATGATGATCTTCCGTGAAAGGAATTCCAAGAAGTTGTGGTTATCTCAGGAGAGATACATTGAGAAGGTTCTTTAGATATTTTCTATGGATAAAGATAAATTGGTTAGTAATCCTCTTGCTTTATATTTTAAACTCAGTACCATCCAATCACCTTATACTAATGAAGAGAGAGAGAGGAGATGTAACACATACCTTATTCATTTTCTATTGACTGTTGATGTATGCAATGGTATGTACTAGACCTGATATATCTCATGCCGTTGGTTTGGTTAGTCGTTTTCTATCAAATCCAGGTAGAGAGCTTTGGAGAGCAGTGAAGTACATTTTTCATTATCTTCGTGGTGCTTCTAATCTAAGATTGTGTTTTGGAAAAGGGGAACCTATGCCTTGTGGCTTTACAGATTCAGATATGGCAGGAGATATCAATTTGAGGAAGCCTACTTCAGGATATTTGATTACTTTTACAGGGGGACCTGTATCTTGGCAGTCTAGATTGCAGAGATGTGTTGATTTATCTACCACAAATTCAGAGTTTATTTCAGCTACTAAGGCATGGAAATAATTTTTATGGATGAAAAATTTTATTTGAGAGCTCAGTTTAGCTCAGGACAGGTATGTTTTATTTCGTGATAGTCAGAGTGTGATTTGTTTGGGAAAGAATTCCACTTTTCATGGCAGGTCGAAACATATCGATGTTCGATATCATTGGATCCAAAACATTCTTGATTCAAGACAATTAGAGTTTTATAAGATCCACATTGATGACAACGGGTCAGACATGTTGACCAAGAGTTTACCCAGAGGAATATTTGAGAATTTCTGACAAATTTTAGGGTTGGCAGTGATCCCCAATTGAGTCGGAGGGGGAGTCTGTTGGGTGCCTTCCTGGTTGGCGCACCGTATAACACCTCCTCAAATTGTGCCCACACAATTTCTCTTTTAATGTGGTGTTTTTAATGTGGGCCATGACCACGTGAATTAATTCACGCAATGACACTCTTTTGACGTGACTACATTATTTGATGCTGATTCTTTTTCCTATATAAGGAGGCAGAGGAAAGACATTTCAACATCACCGGCAGCAACAACACCGAGAGCAAATCCCATTTGGTGACCGCATTTCTTTGACGATCATCTTCACTTATCTCCATCTTTTGATCCACACTTTTATTCTTGAGTATTAATTTTGAGATCCCTTCCATTTTTGGGGAGTCTCTACTGTGTACCTCTTGATTTTAGTGGATCCCTCTTTCTGGACTAGGTCCCATGGTTTTTCCCTTTCGGGTTTTCCACATAAAAATTTCCAGTGTCAACTTTATTTTCTTCACATTTAATTTCAGGTAACTATGCATCCATTTTATTTGGGGGGGGGAGATTTTATTTCCACTGTGCATTCTCTTTTCACTTGTTTTTGCATTCTTTTCTTTCCTGTATTTCCCAACACCAAGCTCACTAGGAGTATATGACACCAATTGAAGAATCCATCCAAATGCCGAGGCTGATCGACGACTCAATACTAGCCACCACCTGATTTAACCCGAGAAAAGATGTCCAAAATATACCAATGAATTCAAAACTACTGAAAAAATATATTTTTAGGATTGATTTTTTCCCTATATAGGGAATCGAAGACCAATGAGACCCCCGCCTCTACTAATAACGCGACCATGGCTTCAAAAAAATATACACCCCAAGTGCTTGTTGAAATGACTAAATGAATTCATCACTATGAAATGGACATTAAATCGATGAAGTGGAATGAACCAAACTCCCACCTAACTCATCATTGTTGTAGAAAACTAAGTAAATATTTTGAAGATGAATTTTGAGAAAGATCAAGCTCACCAGAAGGATGAACAGGTTGATAACTTGATGATGGAGTGGAGAAGAACTTGAGTTATAGACACCTCTGATGAAGAAAATAAAAAAAATAGAAAACTAGAGATCAGATGAAGATGAACCTAATAATCATGAAGAGAGTAGAATTAAACACCCAAGCACATACAAACCCAAGAACATGCTCACTTCTGGGATATTAAACCCCAATTATGATGACGTCGAGGCCCATTCCAATTCCATTTAAAATCCAAATCCCTATCCCAACACGTACATCATTTCCTTCCCCCAAGAAGAATGCAACGTCCAATAAAGATGCAGAGCACCTAAAAATTTCCCTTTAATACTTCATGAAAGAGTACACAGATTGATCCTAGGAGGAAAATGCTTTACCAAAAAAAGATTCAAGTATTTTGATTTGGAGAAATCTCGACCATCCATCTATGCATGTGGTGATGATCAAATGAGATGGAATTTGGTGCATAATTTGAGGAATAATTTAATCTTTATAAATTCATTAGAATATAAGATCATGATAATAAAATGGTTGAAGATGAAAGATTAAATAAATCAGAGTGTTTCTCAATAAAAGATGAACCATTCACTTTAGGAGTGGGACACTTTCATGATTGTTAAACCAGATCCACTGCTGTATTTTTTATTCTCTTTCTTTTCATTTTCTTATATAAAAACCCCATACTTATTCCACATAATGGCATTTTTCCCACAAAACCAAACTCTTCATGTGATATGCCTACTTTGTTCAAGGATAAAACCTTATAACCAGATCTATACCGCACAATCATTTCTACTCATCCATAAGCTCTGTGAAAATCATTAGAAAATGTGGGATGGGCACATAAATCTTTAGAAGTAATATAAAATAAAGATAAAACCTATTAATCCATTGAATTTCTTGAAACAAATTGTAAATTATTTTATTTAAACAAAGAATATTGAGCTCATATAAAAATTACTTTCAAACATATATATCCAATTTCTTTTCTCAAATTGATTTTATAAAGTAGACCCCTAAACAATTACAAGGAAATGAAATGATTTTTATATTTCCTTCATAAAACATATAAACTTAGAAAAATGTTAAGTATTTAAAAAATCACAACCTTTCCTTCAAATAAAAACATTTACCTTTAAAATGGTCAAAATCCCCCTTTTCACATAAGATCAACTAATTGTTTTATGAAATATATTATTTTCTATTAAAACTCATCAAAATCATAAAAAAACCATTAAGGAATCTTGGGAAATTATATTAATCATCCTTTCAAAACCCTTTTAATGGAATAACTTAACTAACTATTTCCCATAACCCATAATGTAATAACTTAGCCAACTAATTCCAACATTATTTTCTCTAGAGAATAAATCATCACCTAATCCATTGAAGAGATATATCCTAGGATCACCAGTAATCATATAAAATTCCCAAGTACCATAATTTGAACAAAACATTCATAAGTTTTCACTTTTCATCACAAAAATATTAAAATTTATTTTTCAACTTATAAAAAAACCTTTATACCAACTCATAAAAATAAAATATTCCTGAAAAAACAAATAGAAATAAAGTTCTTGAAAACTCTTATAGAAAAATTGAGAGAAATACTTTAAGAATAAAAACAATAGATTTTAAAGGAAAAAATTCCCCTTAACTTGAGTCTTCTAACAATTTTGAATCTTCCCTTAAGGATCACCTTGGTGAAAAAACCCTAAGGAGTCTTCTAGTAATCAAAGATAAGAGAATGGGTATTTAAATTATTGTAGAAGGATTATACATAGTGTATATATGGAAAACCACACCATTAATGTTTGAGAATAAATGACAAGTCAAATGCCCCTTTTATAGGTAAAACCTCAGTGGCACTCCCGTAACTGCATAGAATTAAAATATTAACAAGTTGAATATAGGAAAAATTCACAGTCCTTATTAGAATTAGTTACCCATAATATTCTTATTTAATATCATTAAACCAATTTTTTCAATAAAATATACAATTATTATCTCATGCCACATAAAACTTCTTCATATAAACATTTTCTTACTTTAAAATTATTTTTAGATAATTTTATCAACTTATAATTTAAAAACATCTCTATTTATAAGATTCTAAGATCATCTATACATATATCATAAAAGTTATTTTCATTCTAGAGACTAAATAGGAATTATAGAAGCATTATTTTCATAAGTGGTACACATTGAAAATAACTTAGTAATTTTTTGAAATTTACTATCAAGATGAATCACAGTTTAAAACTACAATATATATGGAAGTTAAGAAGATATAGTACTAAATTCTAGAAATAAAGGAAATGGTAGAAAATGCATGTGAAAAACCTTGAGGAAGTTCTAAAGTTAGATCTAAAAAATGGTTTACCACATATCATGGTGTAGATATAGGAGATGCGAAGGAAATTATGTTTATATAATAGAATCCCTAATTTGAAAGGTTTTATGATTGATAATTTCATTATCAATCATAAAATATTATTTAGGCCAAACCAAGGAAAAATAGAAAATTTAACAAAGTAAACCACCCTCACACAAGGAGTGACTAACCTTTAAATATAGGAATAATGACTCTTACATGCCAAAATATGAAAAAGGAGGCACTCTTATATAGGGAAAAAGACTCTCATTCTAGAAGGGAATAAATTTTACTTAACAAATATTTACTTTTAATCATGGGGAAACAACCCTTAAAAATATAGGGAAGATTCCTATGTATTTGAAATTCAACAGCCCTTTGATATGTAAGAGTAATACCTAAAGTTCATTCCTATGATAAAGGAAATATGTAGGGTTATTAGGGGTGATGTGTATGGGTTATCCTCATGATAAAGGTAATACATAAGGGTAATGTTTAGGGAAAAGGAAATACATAATGTCTATCCCTTTGGTAAAAGGATCACATAGGGTTATCTCCAGACTAAGGAAGATACTTAAAGGTAACTTTAAATCAATTAATAATACCTAAAGTTATCCTCATAATTTTACAAAAATAAAACAAAAACCTAATATATATAATTATCTAGAGAAAACTCAACTTAAAAACAATGCTTACCTTCTCAACTTCCAAAACTACTAGGAATCATCCTTTGATACCCACAACACTTGAGAAATGATAAAGAAAGGACTCGGGAAAAATTTAGGCCCATATATTAGATACATCTAAAAAACTTCTCATCATTGATAATTAAAGAAAAAAATAGAAAAACAAATGGAAAAACTAACCCAAGTAAGGGATATGAAAATCTAGTACTTCACATTAAATGACACTCAAATGATTCTCACCCTCGAGAATCCAAACCAAAAAAAAAATAAGAAAAATACCAAAGCTTTATAGTCACTAAGAATATGTGAAATAAGGGGAAAATTCAAAGGTCACACTCACTAGAAATTGATAAATTCCTAAACTCTTCATCAGTTAAGAAATTATGAAAATTTTGGTTATCAGAGATTAAATATCCCCATATCATATTCGTTGATATATATTTTCACTCCAAAAAATCATTTGATCCTATATTAAACTATTAAAAAACACTTCAAAAAACTTTGTTAGAAGATAATAATTAACAACGGACTAATAAATCGGTATGAATAAATGAGATACTATTGAAGAAAGTAGAAATATCATAATTATAAAGAAACAAAGTGATGAATTATAAGTTATATAAATCACTCGCAAAATAAAATGAAAAATGATTGCACTGATTTCTATTTATTCGTACCTTCTGATATCATTGAATAAAAAATTCCCAACTCTTAATATCATAGGGTTAATCTCAGTTTAATTTTTGATATACCATTTTCATAAATTACATTTAAACTGTAAAATATGATTTTCATCATATAATTTCCATATTTATTCTTATTTTCCTATTTTATATAATCCTTATTTGATGGATTCATCTTCATGGGAGATTTTTATGATGCACACTTGAACTTTGTAGTTACATTATTTACTTTTTATTATTTTCCTATTATACTAGTACCAATCCTATGAAATGAATTCTTTCCATGGTATGTATTTTTATGTAATAATATCCATTCCTTTTGTGTTATTCCCATATTTATTATTCCAAATTCAGAATTTTGAAATATAAAAAAGATAATACATTCTTAATCCAAGGTTGTTATATTCTCCCCTTGTACAAATTAAATCCTTTTAATTTTAATTCCTTGTGAAAGTAAACAAAGAGATTACCACTTCAACTCTTGAAACTATATATCTTCTTCTTAATCAATCTTTAGGGCCTTATAGAACTTTCATCCTAAAATTAAAAATTATATTTTATCAACTTGGTTCTAATAATGGTTTTAATAAACTATTATAAAACCATTCATAACTTCACTAAAATCCCTAATTTTTATAGTTTCATCACTCCCAAAGAGCGAGAGTTCATGCAGCATAATAATTTTTTAAAGCATTTTCAAAATCTTTTTCCTCCATTTTACTTGGATTAGTTGGTATAATTTGTAATAAGTTGGTGAAAAAAATGTTATAATTTTAGAAAAGTTTCATTTCATATATATAATTTTAAATATCTGAATGAAATTGATTTTTTAACACAACCTTTCAGAATCGAATTTGAAATTTAAAAAAGGGTTTTTTTCCAAAACATTATAGGTATTTACAAAGAGACCATAATTTAAAAATACGTACATATAGGTTTCTCATAGGCCCCCCTAATCTATATATTGTTAAAGTAATTATGCACTTTATATTTCTGTCATAGGTTAAAAAATTTATAAATACCTAGATAATATATATTTTTCATATTTAGAAAGCTAAAAAGCTGGGATTTGAAAATTTGATAGTAAACAATCCACAATCCATTGAAATTTCAAGGTTTGTAGGGGGTATTTGATATTTTATAATTATGTTTCAAGAGATTTTATAATGACCCAAACATTTATAAATGAAATTTTCTTCCAAATGAATAAAATATTTTTTTTTTAATGTAGTTATAGAAAACACATGCAGTATATTTCATTTGTTATTTTGGAAAATTATAAAATATATCCATAATTTAAGTATCAGGCTAAAAAGACCGATAAAAATCATAACCATTGTTAATATATCTATTATATAGTGACTGATAAAATTTTTATATATTAAATAATACAATAAAATATAATTGACATATAAGGAAAAAGTGATGGCCTTGATCAATAGGATAATACTATATTAAGACCGTTTATCGAAGCTTCCAAGGGAGATGACATCACTATAAATTTCCCTTGACCAAGACCAATCTGAGATTTAATAAATGAAACTCAAGTGAAAAAATTTACGAGGGAAGTTCAAGATTATATAGATCACCTTCCTAACCATGTTTGCTAAACCACCCCAAGAAAGTACTACCATTACACACTACCCTTATGGTGTATGTTGATGAAATAAGGGGTTATATACTCAGACCCTAGTAGTATAAATTTGTATATTTTATTTTTAGTAATAAAATAATTATTATATTGAACCATTTTAATTATTAATTTATATGTATTCATGACTATATAATGATTTTGAAAGAAATTAAATTTTTATATGAAGAAACCAAAATTTTATTTTTGGGAAATATATAATATCAATTAATGCACTATTTTTGATAAATCTAAGAGTTTTGAAATAAATTTTATTTTCATGACATAGACTTATTAAATAATATTTTTTAAATATAAATGCTAATATAATTTAATGAAGTTCCATGTAAGTTTTATAAGGGTCATAAAGTTGTTTGTGTTGTAAAAACTAATATTTTTTCTTAATAAATAAGTATTTTTATTTAAAAGTGGAAATTAATATATTTATAAAATTATATTGGTAAAATAAATATAATTTATGAAATCATAATTTCAAAATTATCCAATCATGATTTTTTGATAATTTTCTGAGGCTGTTTAATTTTTGGTCAAAAATTAAATATGGTATAAATATATGTTATGTATTATGACATAATAATAGCCCAAAAGTGATGTAATAAATACTATAAAATAAATACATGACCAAAAATAGTTTTCCCATTAAAATAATGTGTTTTTAAAGTTATTTGATTAATTTTAAAAACTTATAATGAATCCTCTAAAACCTATTTTATATTTTAAGGTTTTAAAAATAATTATTTATGAACATGAATCACTTCCACATCATGAATGATATTATATTAATAAGTTAGGTTATTAAAAAAATAAAATATTTTAAACCACTCCTCTTTGGTATAAATAATTTTCAAAAACCATGGTAAGGTTTGTAGTTTTGATTATTTTATTACTTTGAGTCCAAAACCTATCTTTAGAAATTAATAAAGAATTTCCCTCTATTTTGCTATATATTTCCACCAAACCTCCCTTTATGCTTCACTAAAAACCTATTGATCATGAGTTTCCTCTCCCTATACCTTTCTAAATACCTCCCTTATTTTTTCCAATCTCTTAATAATCTCCTCCCAATCTTTTAAAAGTGACATCACGAGTAAGGGATTATATTCCTCTTCCACTTTATTCAAGTACCTCCTTTGTATTTATCCTCTTAAATTTTAATTGATTATGTTTTAATATTTTTATAATTATAACTTTAATTTCCATTTTATTTTCTAATAATGAGATACTATTTATCCTCTCTCACTGTAACCTTTACATAATCTGTTACTATGCCGAAGTAAGGTATCTCTCTCCCCTTTCTTTTCCATTCAAGAACCTTATTCATATTTAGCCTTTTGATTTTAAATTATTAATGTTTTAATGTGTTTTTACACATCCCTTTACCATAATTATGATTAAAAATTCATGATATACCAACATTTTCTATAATTAATCCCTTCTATAAACCTTTATGTACACCCGTTATACTATTGAAATTATCCCATGATTTTCCATGATAAACTTTTGTATTGTGAATACCCATCCCCATTTCCCCTCAAGGATATTCAACTAGATGTAACTATCCTTCATTTATCAGGTACTCCATGTATTCAACCCACACTCCTTAATCATGAGATTAAAAATTATAAATGACATTCTTATGTTGTATGATCGATATGGCATACAAATGCTTGTGCCTGATATGATTATGACGGGTGGGCCAAGAATTATATAGCACTCCAATGAATTGGGTAATATCTTTATATCATGAGATACCATGTATGTTGCATGTTTAGTCATCCTAAGAAAACTATATTAAGATGACTTGACAGTTAGTATTGACTAATGCTTATGATGTCATGTTTATGTTGTTTTCACATTCCTATGATTCCATGATGTTATCATCTTATGAAATTATTCAATGTTTATGATTATGATCCTCACATTTTTATGTCACTATGTAATTACTCGACATATATGTACTTATTTACTTTATAATATGCTTTAATTATTACTTTACTAGGCTTTATATCTCACCCCTTTCTTATGTATTCCCCCAGGTTATCCCATGAAGTATTAGAAAATCAATGGGATTTAAAGGTATGTTTTGACTTTTTTAAATAATTTCATTGTATCCATATTTAAATTTATTGCGATATATATCAAATTAATAAAATACATTGGGGTTATTAATACTTTGGTATTATATTATGTGTATATTTATGTAATAAATATTGAAATAAGGTGTGTAAAATATATTGGGTTTCATATTTGGTATCAGATAAAGGTTTAGTTTTTTTGGGTATTAGGATTAGGGAACCTTATTGAAAACCTTTGGTATAAGACTAAACATAGAAAAATATCACTAAATTTTGGTATAGTATAGAGTTATTGGTTTTTTGAGAAAATACATCCCTGTTTAGATACTATAAAATGGATACAGTTATAGAACAAATTTACCTAGGGGTAATAAATCCAAAAGGGATCATTGATTATTAACTTGAAATATTCCTGGTGCAAGACAAAGAGTATTAAGACTATAGACATAGTCATACACTTTTAGGGGGATATTATTTAGTTAATCATACTCTTTTTACAAATAATTATGAAGGGAAAAAATGAATATGAAATTTAATGTTAGGAAATAGACTATGTATAACTTAGATTGAAATCTAAAAATTAATAGGTTAATAAATACATGTCATTTATAGGTTATCCCTTTAGTGTTAATAGTTTCCCTTTAACGTGTTTAATAGTTTGAACATTCTCATCCCTATTTTTCCTTTATTTTTAGTCAGTGGATGGAAATAGGAGAAATCGAGTCAACAACCAATGTTATGGGAAATGTGATAACTTTCCAAATGAGATTCCCAATCCAATGAGATAAGAAGTCAAGAAATTCATGAAAATACTTAATCAATAAACTCAAGTTTTGAATAGAAACTTGAATCAAGAGGAAAACCCACAACCACTAAGAAATATTAAGTTACAATTGAGACCTTTTTGAGACAAAGGATTCCAAATTTCAGTGGATATTCTGACCCTTTAATCATAGGACAATGGAGAAACTCAAATGAAAAGATCATCCATTTCCTTCAATTCTCTAAGAAATAGAAGGTTGTAATAGATGTTTGTTTCTTGAAGGTAGAAGCTGATCAATGGTGGAAAATGATCAAGAATACAAATCCCATAGAAGAAATTGAATCTATGGAGTGGAAATAATATAGGAAAATTATATTCAATAAATATTTTTCATGAACTCTCTAACTTAATATAGATGTGGAGTTCCTAAGCCTCAATCAAAAGGAGAATTAATCCATCGGGGTGTATGAGGAAAACATCATGATACTTTCATGACACACCTTAGGATTTTTCATTGACCCTAGAAGTATATTTGACTATTTATTTAGTGGGATAAAGTTAAATATATGAAAATATTTTGAAATTCAAGACTTTGATAGCTACAAAGAAATTGTTGGATGTGCCTATAAATTCAAAATGGAGATTGGAAAATCTCAAGGGTCTCAAGAGACTAGAGATACTAAGAATATAATGGATTTTAATTTTAGGGAAGATATGGGGAAATATCATGGTGGTATTAAATTCTAACTTCCCACTTCTCTAAAGTGAAATAAGAAACATCTCAAAAATTTATTTAAGGGAATAAGGAAATTCTTTAGGTATGGGAAGGAGGGACACCAAGCTTGAAAATACCAATGGGATATGAAGACACCCAATAATGTGATGAAATAAAGAAATGTTCCAATAAAACCTCAACCTCATTTCCAATGTTTCAAATATAAGGAATAAGAAGACAATGAAAACCAATGAACTAAGCCAAGGGTTGTCAAAGATAACCGTTGAAAACAACCTCTAAAGCCTAGAGATCTTGGGCGAGTATATGACATTAAAACTGTTGTGGTGGATCTTGAAAATTAAGTAGTGAAAGTAATGTTAGTTATTCATTAAATAATAGTGAACATACTATTTTATTTTAGTTTTATTAATTATTTCATATCATGAATGTTTAATATAACTATTCAAGACCCACCTCAAAACATGGAAGTCGAGTTATCAGTAAAAAAACAAATGGGTCAATTATTGCATCCTAAGAATATAACTTTTCCACTATCAATATTTGTGAGATTAATTTCCTAGTGAACCTTGTGATACTCACTATAGTGTAATTCGATGTTATATTGGGTATGGATTGGATTTACTTTTTTTCAGCCAACATCAATTTTCAGGAGAAAGAAATCATCCTCTATATCAAAAATTGCCCTCCGATTCTTTACAAGTGTAAGGAGAAGGATGGATCTATTTTGAAACCATCATCTTAATCATGGATATTATTCCCTTATATATAAGTGTGTCTAGATCAAATGATTAATAATAAGGACAATATCATCCTTGATGACATGCCCATTATAAAAGAATATGCTAATGTGTTCCCTAAGGAACTGCTAGGTCATCCACCAAATTGATAGGTTGAGTTCTCAATTGAACTTATACCTGAATCTTTTCAAATATCCAAAAATCAATAAAAAATATCCACTATTGAAATTAAATATCCAAAAAAGAGACTATATGAGAATCTGGATAAAGGGTTTATATTCCCAATAACTTTACCATGGGGTGCGCCAATACTTTTCATCAAGAAGAAGGATGAGTCAATGTTACTCTACATTGATTATCACGAGCTTAAAAATATCATGATAAAAAAATTATACTATAACACATATATATGATTTTATTTATTAGCTATATAGATCCCAATACTTCTCTAAGATGGATATTTAATTAGGATATTATCAAGTAAAGGTAAAGAAGGGTGATATCCCCAAGACTTATTTTCATACAAGGTATGGGTACTACAAGTTCATAGTGATGCAATTCCGACTCAATAATGATTCAACTATATTTATGGAATTAATGAATAGAGTCTTTAGGGTTTACCTTGACAAATTTTTGGTAGTCTTTATAAATAATATTCCTATCTACTCAAAAATCAAGGAGGAATATGAGAACTATTTGAATTTTGTGTTGAAAACTTTGTGAAAGAAAAATTTATCTATAGAGTATAGTAAATGAATGTTTTTTATGAAAAAAGTAACATTAGAAAGTAATTTTATCACCAAAAAAGGGATATTTTTGGATCCTTTAAGGATAGAGAAAATTAAAGGATAACTCAGACCAACATCTGTGATGGAGATGTGTAGTTTCCTTGGATTAGCTGGGTACTATCATTGATTTTTGAGAAACTTATCATAATTTTCAAAACCACTAGAAAAGATAACTCATAAGGGAGTAATGTTTTTTTTATACTAATGAATATAAAGAGATATTTAAAGAGTTAAATAAGAGGATAATCACTTCACATGTTCTCACATTACACACCAGTAGGGAAGGATTTACGATATCAAACGATGCATCAAAAAAGGTAACGGGTTGTTTACTCATGTAAAATGGAAAATTGATCACCTATGAATCCTAATAATTAAAGATCTATGAGTATAAATACTCAACACATGATCTGGAATTAGCTACAATGATCTTTACATTAAAGATTTGGTGACATTATCTCTATGGGGAGAAGCGTAACATATATGTAGTTCATAATTTCCTCAAGTATATATTCACCCCAAAGGACCTTAATATGATCCAATGAAGGTGGTTAGAGATAATCAAGCATTATGACTATTAAATACATTATCATCCCAAGAAGGTGAATAAAGTGGTATATGATATGAGTAGAAAGGATACTGCAACCCCATCCATGATGGGGATTAAAAGGGATAAAATATTCCTGGAAATACATAGGATGGAAATGGGAATCATAAAAGGAATTTAATCCTATATTTCTTAAATAACTATTCAACCATCCAATCTTGAGAAGATAAAAGTGGCCCAAAAATATGATGAGATGCTACATATAAAGGTAGTTAGTATTTTAGAGTTAAAATTTTCTAAAGATGGATTTATAAGGTTTGAAACCTGGATATGTGTCCCATAAAAACTATAACTAAAGAGGGAAATTATGGATAATGAAAATAAATTATCCATCTTTATTCATCTATGTTTGGTCCACTAGGTCAAATACCCTGAGGGGGGGGGGGGGGGGGTTGGTGAATCAGGGTATGAAATATTAAAACTTCTTCCCCATCATATATTCTTTCGTTGTTAAACAAAACACACTTCTCTCTTCTCCTGTAGTAATATACAAACATAAATGAAATCATTCATAAGACATAACAAATTTGACTTGGTTCAACCTCACTAGGATATATCCAAGGAGCATATAACCAGTGATGTGCCATTGTAACAAATTCACTAAGTCTCACTGGAAATAATGATTACAAGGTTTGAGATAGATATTCAATACCTAGGATCACTACCTTTAAAAGGTTTAGGGTCTGCTCACTATATTCCCAAGGGTCACTTCCTATGCCTCTTTCTCTAGCTCACTACTAGTGGAAATGGTCACCGTATTCATATTCCTTTGCTCACTATTCTTAGAAAGGAATCCACTCATAGTTTATAAACATATAGGTTAAACACAGTTTATAGACATGTATGTCTCTTTATTTTCATGAATTCACGCATCCTCAACTTTTGGTAGATGCTCCGTTGAAGTCCATTTTTCACTTGTATATTATTTACACCTTACTAAGTACTTTTAGATACCAGAAAATACTTTCAAAAAATAATTTGAAGCTTTATAAATCTTCCTTGAGTGTTCTGCGAACCACTTATTCCTCCCACATAATGTGTAGTGGGTTTTCTATGAAAATTGCCTCCTCCGCGAACCACTTCCGCTTATGTGAAACACCTCTGTCTGTGGGATGACTCTGCCTTCACTGTCGTGTACTACCTCTATATACCAACTCCACATACCTCCTCTATGAACTTATTCCGCAAATAGTATCTACGAAATATCCTATATCTGCAGACTATTCTCTATCCATGGACTACCTCTGCCTCCATGAACCACCATTGGAATTTCTTATTTCACAAACTGAAGATTCATCCTCCATGTACCGTGTTCTTCTTCTATAGACCGTTCTCCCTTTGCTTACTATAACATCCCATAAAAACACTTTCGTGAACTATTCCATGAAATGCTTTAGCCTTTACGGAATCACTTCCCGTAAACTCTTCTGGACTTTGATGAATTTACTTTAGAGAAAAGATATGTTCTCTAATGATATTATTTTTCTATCTAATCAGTGGGATTATGACAACTTATAGAGGAAAAGATATCCAAAAAATCCTCTAATTTGGGATTTACCAAATCATCAATGAAACAACTCCTTCACTTCGTACTGATCCTCTCACTACAAACTGCAATCCTATCACATACTATATTTCTACCACAGTCCATGTACTGCATCTCTTCATACATGGCGTATGATTTTGTGAACCTCCATTCCTTTCGTGTACTGTGACCCTTTCACCATAAACCATTCTGCGTATTGTTCCTGCTAATCGGTACATGGCCATGAACCATTCCAGGACATGGTATGCGATCCATGTTCCACGATACGTGGTTACCTTATTTTTCTGATTTTATTTTCATTTCTTCAAACTATTCACTCCTATGATGAAAACCTTCCTTTTCCAAACACAAATTCCCAATTTTGAGTTCAACTTTTTTGGAAATCAATAGAAAACTGTGCAACTTTAAATACATGTCTTTGGAAAACACCAACCATGCTCATTTGTGGTCATCTGGTTTTGTCAATAAACATAATCACACCTAAAACATACCAAGAGGACACCTTGAGTGTTTTTTCCCAACAATACCCCCCATTAGGTTTGTTGGAAACACTTTCTTAACAATTATTTTCATTATGATACACCATTAAGGATTCTTCCATTATCCCCTAGCATTAACTTCTAGCAATTAAGATAGCAATCAATGATTTAATCAACACATACTCAAAGCCCACACGAGCCATGATTGGTGTGAGAAATAAGAGTAGTATTAAAAGTTCATCAATGAATCACTTCATTCTTGACAGTAATTCCTGAAACCAAACAAATAATTTCATCACAAACCTCAGCTATCGTGATATGTAATCTTTCATTGATAAAATCTTGCATCATCAGATTTAATTCTCCCTTACGTCACAGCTCCTACAAATAGCTTTAGCTCATCTTCAACTCCACCTATCTCACTACTCTACCAAACAACTTCACCCCATGTCTTGAACAATTTTTTTTTATTTCAGCCACAATGTATTCCCCTTGAATATTCATAATTTCTCCCCCTTTGTCAATGAACCCTAAGGGGACTTCATAGTTGTTTATAACAAGGTAAAAAACATATTAGTACATTTGGGAAAAACACACCAGACATTGGGGAGAGGGTTGGTTTCACATCCACACTTTTTTAAGTGTGGGGAGTCGATTGGACTCACAGAGCCATTCAATGCCTTTCAAATGATTTTTTTCGGTAGGGTCTTCATAAGAATATATGCAACTTGTTGTTCTGTTGGAACATACTCCAAATTTACAAGACCTTGCTCCAACTTCTACTTCATAAAATGATACTTGATTTCAATGTGATTTGTCCTTGAGTGATGCACTTGATTTTTTCTAAGATTTATTTCACTTGAATTATCATAATGAATTCTGATAAGATATTTCACCTCAACTCCTGTATCCTCGAGCTACTTCTTCATCCATAATAGCTGCATGCAAGCTTGAGTAGCCACAATATATTCAGATTCTTCAGTACTCAATGAAATTCAATCTTGTTTCTTGATCAATGAAGAAATACACAATTCTCTAAGATAAAAGGCACCTCATGATGTTGATTTCTTATCATCTGCTTATTCGACCCAATATACATCTATAAATCCTAATAACTCAGGCTAATCTTTGTCATTATACATTAAACTGAAACCCACAATGACTTTGATATACCGAAGTATTATTTTCACTACAATCAAGTGAATTTCTTTGGGATTGCTTTGATACCGTTTTTCTTGAAATGTGGAAACTACAATATCAGGTCTTATCGATGTTAAGTATAGGAAACTTACAATTATTTTCCTATATTATTGATATTAAATGCCTTTCCATTGTCATCTTTTATGAGTTTTTTCCAGGTAACAATTAAAGCTTTCATCTCCTTTGAATTTCCATTCTAAATATTCTCAAAACTTCCTTGGAATATTTAGATTGAGAAATGAATGTTCCATTTTTTCTTTGTGTTACCTAAAGACCAAGGAAAAATATTAGTTCACCAATCATCAATATTTCTAACTCACTTTTTAGTAATCCTTAAAATTGTATGAATTGTTCTTAAATTGATACACCAAATATTACTTCATTGACATAAACCAACACCATCATTCTTTGAATACTTATATTATTGAAATACAGATTGTAATAAACTTCACCATGCTAGAAATTGAGCTTCTTCAAAAACTAATCAAGCCTTGAATACCATGATCTTGGTTATTACTTCAATCCATACAATTCTTTCTTCATCCGTCAAACTCTATTCTCATCTTCATGAATGAGAAAACCATCTAGTTTCTCAATATAAACTTGTTCTTCCAAAACACCATTCAGAAATGCAGATTTATCATCCATCTAGAAAACCTTGAACTTTCTTTGCATTTCTATGACCAAGAATAATAAAATTATCCCTATCCTTGCAATAGGTGAAAATGTTTCATCAACATCAATTCCCTCAATCGTAGAGTACCCTTTGCACACTAGTCATGCTTTGTTTCAAACCACAACACCATCTTCATTCATTTTTCTACAACAGACCCATTTATCCCTGATGATATTTTTGTATGATGGCCTTGAAACAATCACCATCATCTAATTATTCTCAATTTGGTCAATCTCTTCATTAATTTCCTGTACCCAATTCTCATATCCAGGTTCTTCACTAAAAAATTTAAGCTCTACTTGTGATAAATATGATGCTTTCTATAGTGTCTCCATTCTTTTTTATCTGCACTAGAACTGTCTGATCACCAATTATATTCTGCCTATCAATTTAAGCTCTTATCTTCTATATTTGTGCAGATACTAAATCATTCCCATATTCCTCATCATTTAAGTCTTCTTCTGAATCAACCTCTGCAACTAGAGCATCTTCAGATCTTCTTATCTCTTTATCACTATCCTCCTGAGACCGATTATTAATTTTCTGAATATTCTGATCATTCTTTACTATGGTTTCATCATGAATTTCAAAAATCTTTCCTAACTATTTATTGTAGAAATTATATGCTTTGATTTTCTTTGAGTAGCCAATAAATATCCCTTTATCTCTACAAGATTCAAACTTCCCGTGTTTCTCTTTATTGAGAATGAAACACTTAATTCTGAAGATTCAAAAGTACTTAAATGATGGATTATTTCCATACCATATCTCATATGAAGTATTCTCTTATTTTGGACATAATAAGGCTCTGTTTGATGTGTAGACTGTTGTCATCACTTCTTCTTTCCAAAACTTCTTTGGAAGATATTTCTCAATGATCATTGTTCTAACCATGTTTTTCACAATTTTATTTCTTCTCTCAAATACTCCATTCTGCTAAGGAGTTCTTATTACTAAAACCTGATGACTTATCCCATGTTTCTCAAGATAATCATTCATTTGGATATTTGTGAACTATGTTCCATTATCAGTTTGAATCTTCTAGATTTTCTGACCAAGCATCTTTTCATATTCCTGTTGATATATTATAATGAAAATGAACACCTCATATCTGTGGGTGATGATTGAAACTCATGCCCTTGTACTATAATCATTAATAAATAGAACATAATATCTCCTAACATCAATAGCCCTTGTAAAAATTGGCCCACACACATAAATATGCACCAACTCAAGCAATCTTGTTGACTTTTTCACCTTTAGATTATATGTATTTAAAATGATCTTCCCTTGTTGGCAGTCATCACACATATGAGTACAATCATGTGATAATCTAGAGATACTTCGAGCAACATAATATTTCACTAGATCTTCCAAGTAAGTTTGGCTTATGTGTCCTAGAAACTTATTCCATAACTTGTTTTCTTAATCCTCAGACATAAATCCCATATCTTCTTCTCCACTCACAAGGTAGAGATTCCCTTTTATAGGATTTCCTTGCAACAAAGAAGCACCATTCTTTTCTTTAATGATACATAATTTCTTGAAAAAACTTATGGAATGATCTGAGTCACACAATTGACTAAAAATAAGTAAATTGTGACTAATACCTTTAACAACTAAGAAATCTACTCATCTCATGTATTTTCCTCCAAACTTGTCTTTTCCTAAACCAATAATTTTTAGGACCTCATCATTACCAAATATTATGATACCTTATTTATCGTACCTGATTCTGGTCACTAGATCCTTATTTCCCATCATATAGGAAGTTCATCCACTGTTAATGATCCATATCCCAGTGAGATCTGATACCTTGAATGAAATTTCTGAAACCAATGCCTGCTCATATATTTTCTTTTTGATCCATGTTTCTGATTTCATACATGGTATGAATTGAGACTCTTGACATTCCTTAGAATATGATAGAACAAATTAATCTTGTAGAGATGCAAATAAATTTTTATTTTCAAATAATTTAATGATATATTTGTATTCTTCTTATAACCAACCTCAGTCTGCTTTGTCAGATTCCTCTATATTGTTAATGAGAAATATCTTGCCATATTTCTGAATCCTCCACACCTAAAACAGTGACCATAAAATTATGACCTCGAAAATTGAGCTATATAT
This sequence comes from Viscum album, assembly GCA_963277665.1. Lineage (NCBI taxonomy): Eukaryota > Viridiplantae > Streptophyta > Magnoliopsida > Santalales > Viscaceae > Viscum > Viscum album. The sequence goes on from OY728122.1 coordinate 1,021,950,371, forward strand.
GACTGTCTTTATTGTTATTATTCACTTTGGTATCACTTTTATATGGAATAAACATTTTGTGCATGTCCCATATTGTCTCAATAATAACATCTTATACAGGGTACATTACTACCTAGAAATACTACACCACTACTTATCCCTTGGGTTCTTTGAATCTTCTGATTCTGCTTCATAACCAAATCAATCTTCAATCTCAGAGTGGGTGATTTTAGTGTAACTTCAACCATTACTACTTTCTATTTTTGTTCAACCTTTATACCGGTATTATCATTTGGATTTGAATTTTGCTTCTATTCTACCAGACACCTATGTTCCGCTTTCATCTTTTTTTTGCCTATGTTATCTGTTTTTCTAATGCTATTCCACAATTCAACAATTATTATTTATCCTTAACACTTAGTCATAGGTTGATGACATACTCTTAAAAGTTCTTAAATATGTTTGATTTGACCTTTTCCAATTTTAGTCAAACTATCGATATATCTTCTCTGCTCTTCAATTTTGAGTTTGTAATCAACCACCTTTTTTGAGATTTCTGGCATTGAAGACCTCATCTTTTAAATTTCTACATTCATCTTAGAATTCTCTTCTTCCTATCGATGCATATAGATTTTGGAATCACAAACAACTTTTTTAGATTTATTTGTTTTTTCTCTAAAAATATATATCTCTTCAAGGGCAGCTTCTAATTCAGCCTAAAGATAAAATCTTACTTCAATTTCTCCTTATTCATTGTTACTTTATTCTATTAAATAATTTCCGAAAACTACCACCAAAGAATCTACTTTATGATCCTTATAGTCCTACAATTATTCTGCCTCAGATTATTCTAAACATTCATCTTATTTTGAAATTAGATTCTTCTTTTTGAAGAAATTTATCTTAGTACTTCTCCAACCTTTCACATTTTATGAATTCTTATTTTGTGGAATTTCATCATTGTCTTCATTATCATCATCAAAATTCTTAGGAAACTTTACGGAAAAATTCCCAATCTTTCTGCATCGAAAGCATGAAAATGGAAGTTTACCTTCGAAATTTCATTTTCCCCTTTGAATATTTGAGGAGAGAAATATCATGAAATCATCCAAACTGTTCTCCTCAAGACTATCTTCAATAGAGATATTCTTCATGGCCTTGAACGCCACTTCTTTGGACTTCCCCTTTTCCACTGCATCATTGTCATAATTTATCATTTCATATGAAAAGAGAGTACTATGCATATTATCTAGTGTTAGATCCTTAAGATATTTGTCTTTCAATATAGAAACCTTCAGATTAAACTGAGGTGGAAGTTTTCTCAATATGCGCTTGATAATATTTATATCTTTAATAATTTCCCCAATATGGCATATGTCTTCCATGAAAACATTCACCCAACCAAATAATGTATCCACCAACTCATTAGGGTGCATTTTGAGATCCTCATATTTGTTCCATAGAACCTGTATATTTTCTTCTATCACTTTTTAGTCACCCTCATAAATATTCAACAAATTTTCCCACATAGCATGTGTTGTTTTACATGAAATCACCTTCGTATAAATTTTATTTGAAAGGGATCCCCCTAAAGAATTGATCCCTTTAGCATCAAAATCCAATTCACTTATTTCATCTTCTGATAGAGCACCATTATTGATATCAGTTGAGATTCCATGCATAGATGATGTGAAGACATCCATTTCTAATGATTGGAAGTAGTGCTGCATCCAATTCTTCCAAAGTTGAAAATTATTTCCATTAAAGATCAGAACCCCTTTGTGATTGAACACCTACATTTATTATACTGAGATAGATTCATTAACTTTTAACCTTTAGCTCTAATAACAATTGTTAGGTCCACTAGGTCAAATACCCTGGGGGTGGGGGGTAAATCAGGGTATGGAAGATTAAAACTTATGCCCCTTCAGATCTTGTTTCATTGTTAAAAAAAACACACTTTTCTCTTTCTCCTATAGTAATATATGAACAGAGATGAAATCATACACATGACATAGTGAATTTTACTTGGTTCAACTTCACTGGGCTATATCAAAGGAGCATAAAACCAATGGTGTTCCATTTTACCAAATTCACTAAGGATCACTGCAAATAATGATCACAAGGTTCAGGCTAGATCTTCTATGCCCAGGCTCACTACCTTTACAAAGTTTAGGGTCTGCTCATTACATTCCCAAGGGACACTCCCTATGCCTCTTTTTCTGGATCACTATTAGTGGAAAGGGTCACTGTCTTCCTCTTCCTTTTCTCACTACTCTTGGAAAGAAATCCACTCACAATTTATAGACTTATAGGTCAAACGTATTTTATGAACATGTAGGTCCCTTCATTTCCATGAATTCCTATATCCTAAAATTTAGGTAGATTCTCTGTTGAATTCACTTTTTCACCCATATATAATGTCCAACTTCCTGGTTACTTTTAGATACTAGAAAATAATTTCAAAAACTAATTTGAAGCTTTCTCAAGCTTCCTTAAGTGTTCTTCGAACCACCTGCTCCTCCTATATACTATGTAGTGGGTTTACTATGTAGACCTCCTCTTCAGTGTACTACTTATACTTCTGTGAACCACCTCCATCTGTGGACGGACACTACCTTCACTATCACATACTGCCTCTGCATACCAACTCCACAAACATCCTCTACGAACCACTTTCACAAACAATATCTATGAACTATCCACTGTACATGGTCTATTCTCTGTCCATGGATTACCTCTGCCTCTGCGAACCATCTAAGAAATTCTTTATTTAGTGTACCAAATATTCCTCCTCTATGTACCATGTTATTCTTTCGTTGACCATTCTTACTTTATGGATAATAATGTCTTGCAAAAACACTTTTGTGAACTGTTCCACAAACAACTTTAGCCTTCATAATCACTTATCGCAAACTCTTTTGGACTTAGCGAAATTTATACTAGAGCAAAGAGATATTCCCTAATAATATTACCCCTCTCTAAAATTGGTGGTATTATCACAACTTATATAGGAAAAGATATCTATGAAATCCTATAATTCTAGATTTACCAAATCTTCAATGCAGCACCACCTTCACTGCGTACTGATCCTCCTACCGCAAACTGCAAGCCTTTTGCGTACCATTTTTTCACTGTGGTCCATGCATTGCATCTCTTCCAAAATGTAAAAACATTTCATGAACCTCCATTCCTTCCACATACAATGACACCTTCATCACAAACCATTCCATGTACCGTTTCCGCTACTCAGTACGCGGTCGCAAACCGTTTCCAGACATGGTATGCGGTCCATGTTCTGAGGTATGCTATTCCCTTATTTTTTCAATTTTATTTGTAGTTTTTCATACCATTCGATCCTATGATGAAAACTTTCCTATTAAAAACACAAATTCCCGATTTTGAGGCCCAAAAATTTGGAAATCATTGGGAAACTGTGCCACTTTAAAAACCTATCTTCGGAAAACACCAACCATGCTCATTCGCAGTCATCTGGCTTTGTCAACAAACACAATCACACCCAAAACATACCAAGAGGATACCTTGAGGTATTTTCCCCCAAAAATATAGAAATAAATAAGATTTATATAGATTTTAAGAAAAAAATTTAGTGGGTTAACATGAATAGGCATATCACAAAATTTTCATCTCGATGCTTTGTATGCCAACAAGTCAAGGTTGAATGATAAAAGTCTAAGGGTATGATGCAACTATTTCCCTTACCAGTATAGAAATGGGAGAACATAACCACATATTTTTTCATAAGAATCTCTAGGATATCTAAATTATATAATTACATTTTGGTGGTAGTTGATCACCTTACAAAGTCAGTGCATTTCATTTCTATCAAGGATGATTTATCTCTTTACTAACTCACCATGATATATATAAGAGAAGTGGTAAGACTACCTGGAGTAGCACCCTCCATTGTGTCTGATTGAGATTTGAGGTTTACCTTGATGTTTTGGAGCACTAAGATATATATAATATAAGTGTTAATACTATATGGAGTACCACCATCCATTTTATCTGATTGATATTCAAGGTTTACCTTTAGGATCTGGAGAAGCCTCCAACAAGTGTTGAACATAGTGATAAGTTTCAATATTTCTTATCACCCTCATATGGATGGTTAGTTTAAGAGAAAAATTCAAACACTATAGGATATGATGATATCATGTTTAATGGATTTATAAGGATATTTATATCATCAATTTCCAT